>CM065803.1:192245000-195193166 GCA_033398695.1 Orobanche coerulescens | reverse complement strand
GTCAATTATCCGTATCAAGCGGATAAAATTAAGTATTTTAGCAAGAGGCTAAATCCGCAGTTGAGGATGCAGTTGTTCAATCACAATTGTAATTCACTTAGTGAGTTCATCGGGAAGGCTCTTGGAGCAGAGCTTTTGATCAAGGAGCTTACTCAGAAGCATCCTTCAGTTTCTTCAGGTGACAGGACTAGAATGCCGGCTCGTTCAGAGGGACATCGGGGTCCGACGTCCAAGGGGTCGTTTTCTAGTCGTCATCGTGCTGGGACAGCATCTTCCTCTCAGGCGACGAGTTCGACTGTTGTTTGCTTTAACTGTGATTCAGCAGGTCACGTTAGTACCCGGTGTACGGTGCCAGCTATTGTTTGCTTTCTGTGTGGGAGGCATGGACACCGGCAGAAATACTGCAGGGATTCTAGTGCCAGTAAATCTCAAGGGAGCTCAAGAGCCTTGAGGGATTTTGTTACTCCAGCCCGTACTTCATTCAAGGGGCCCTATCAGGCTTCGAGAGCCCGAGGTATGGACATTCATCACCAGTTTTGAGCAAGTTAATTCTTGCTCGGTAGGAGGATAATCATTCATTTCATTGTCGTTCATTCATTCATATAATTCATTCATCATATATATATCAATCATGTTGGGACACATAGTTATCGATTAATCATTCGATTCACGAGGAACGGCGGTTCCAATCACTTCAGGGAACTATCACTCATGACGTTATTAATTCACCTTGGTGAGTCATTCCAAATCCTTGTTGGATTTGTAGTCATTTATCATTCATCATTCATTTTTGTCACTTTCATTCTCGTGACCTTCTGAGATCATAGTTAGTGGCGAGTTCATCGTCGGATATACCTTAAATCGTTGAGATAGAGGAAATCGATGATATGGGAGGATATCGATGTTGGGTATATTTGAGATGTAACCTTGTTTTTGGATGACTGTGTAAACCTATCCGTAATAATGTATCGTGACTGTGGATCATTTATTGTTGATCTATCTTATTATGATCATATTTGAGAATCTTGAGATTTGGGCCATTTGTTGGGAGTTCATCCCTCCGGCGTTGTGCTCGAGATTTCGTGATAATTGAGAAATCGTTCACTATGTTTCGAGACGTCAAGTCTTGGGGACTTGGGCTTGCGATTGATTTGGTCCCGAGGACTATTTGGGCGTTATTGTTTTCAGATCGTGATGGATAGTTTATATCCCGAGTTGTTTACCCTCAGTTTCGAGGACGAAACTCTTTTTAAGGGGGGGAGTATGTAATACCCGGTTGTGAATTCAATTATTACCATTCAGTAACTGTCACTCAGAATTTTTTTCACTCAGTAATAATCATTCATCATTCATATTCAGTCAACTATGTTCACCATTCGGCGTATTTTGGGATCATCACTGTTTGAGATCGAGCCGAGATTATTGTCATCATCATCATTATGTTTTGATTTTCAGTTTGAGAGGTAGCGCACGCTACACATTGTAGTTAGCGCGCGCTAATGAGGTGCATGTAACGCACGCAATGATTCAGTATTAGCGCACGCTAGCGCAAGTGAGGCGGGCGATCCGTAAGGTGGGCTGATTTGGGAAATTCGTAGCGCACGCTACGAGTGGTAAATAGCGTCGCTAACTATCCGGTAACGCACGCTAAGACTTGAGTAGCGCACGCTAACGCGCCGTAATGCAGAGGGTGAGGTTACGGACTCCGAGATTTTGGATATCAACTATCAGGTAGCGCACGCTAACATAAGGTTAACGTACGCTAAGAAGAGGCTGTTAGCGCACGCTACCAAAGGTACTTAGCGCACGCTAACGATTCAGTCAGGAGGTACTGGATTACTCGGTACACGCGTTAGCGCACGCTAACACCAGAGTTAGCGCGCTAAGCCGAGACAAGATAAATAGGGCTTTGGTCCAACTTTCGTCATTTCTTCACTTCTCAATCATTTCGGACGAGCTCGGGCGATTCGGAAAGGTCTTTTCGAGCTGCAATCATCTAGCTTCATCTTCAAGCTCCTAAGTTGGATTAATCATCACCTAAATCGGTTTCTTCACTCCAAATCAAGGTAATGATTCTTGGATCTAGAATTTCGAATCTTGGGTGTTTTGCTTTCGATCTCTTCGTGCAAATCGATATTATGTTGGAATATGTTAGATATGGATTATCTATCTTGGATACATGTATTCCTACGGATTCATTGGTGTGATTTTCGGAATTTGTATATAATTGAGGAATTGTTCAAGAACCCTTACGGGTTGACTTTGGAATTTTGGGGGTTTTCGACTAGATGTTGTTGAAATCTCGATTTATGTAATCCTATTGGATTAGTGATGGTATTCATGAGGTTTTGTGGGTTCGAATCATTCATTGGGAGTTGGTTTCGGATGTAAATGAGTTTTGGTTGTAAACAATTGGAGATTGTTTACAACGCGGTTGTTTTAAATGCCCCAATGAGTTTCGGGTATTGTTGTATCGACTTTTGAGTTGGTTATGATCATGCTTGATTCGTGTATTAAGAGAATTGTTGGTTTTTTGTGTTGTTTAAGGTTGTTCGAGCGGCCGGTAATTTCATTAAGGACGTTGATCGTGGAAGTACCTTCTCGCCTTCGGTTTGAGGCAAGTTTTATACTTGTACTAGTCAATGAGCTAATGTCATCATGTGTGTGTATGAATGTGTTGTATCATTCCGAGACTTAGTCTCTTCATGAATTCATTGATATCAAGAGATCGTTCGATACGATACCTTCCGGCAATTTTGCCAAATGTTTATTCTTGTTCGTTAACGGCCGATTCAAGGCATTGTAATACTCATTATTAATGTCATTGTCGATAGCCGGTTCGCGGTATCGAGGTATCGATTGTTGTTAATATAGATGTTAATTTAAGACATCGTTGAGATCATTGTTATTCCTGTTTGGATCGTCATTAAAACTGTACAGGCCGATTAAAGGCATTGGCTCATTCATTTCTCACCTTCGTCGTCGGTAACCGATTAAAGGTGCCGAGACATCATTCGTATCATTGTCATCGATTGGCCGTTCTCAGGCAAATCTAAATGTTCAATCATTCACTGCATCATTGTTATCGATTGACCTTTCTAAGGCAATCGAGGTATTCACTCATTCATCGTGTCATTGTTATCGATTGGCCGTTCTCAGGCAAATCGAAGTGTTCAATCATTCAATGCATCATTGTTATCGATTGACCTTTCTAAGGCAATCGAGGTATTCACTCATTCATCGTGTCATTGTTATCGATTGGCCGTTCTCAGGCAAATCGAAGTGTTCAATCATCCGCTGCATCATTGTTGTCGGTTGGCCGTTCTAAGGTAATCGAGGTGTTAATTTGGGACTGTCAAGGACGGTTTCTATCCGTGTGTTACTATCATCGTGTTGGCCGACTCAAGGCAGCACACTATCATTCATTGTGATACGGCTTCGTGCCGTGGCTTCGGCCCTAATTGTGATACGGCTGGATGCCGTGGCTTCGACCCTAATTGTGATACGGCTGGATCGTGGCCCGGCCCTAATTGTGATACGGTGGATGCCGTGGCCGCCCTAATTATGATACGGTGGATGCGTGGCTTCGCCCTCATTGTGATACGGCTTCGTGCCGTGGCTTCGCCCTCATTGATACGACTTGAGCCATTACGACTTCAGTGTTTGTGATATTTGTTAATTTCCATTTGAACGGCTTGTAAGCCTTTATTATTGTCTGGTAATTTCATTGGAGCCTTCGGGCATTGTGATTCATAATTAATTCACTCTGGTTTGGTTCATGTCTTGTAATTCATTGTGGTATTACGTGATTTTGATTCGCCGTCGGGCACTTATGTTCTAACTTTTCGAGCAATTATTAATAGTATGCCGTGGGCATAGTATTTCACGAATGCTCGGTTCTTACCTTGGTTTGTGAGCATCTCGTATTATTATTATCATTATGCGTTTCATTACGCCTTTGGATGCATATCATGTTATACATGTATTTGATGTTCATTATCTGGATGGTGACCCGTAAGCGGAACATGTTTTCATGTTTTAGGTGCTTGCGAGGAGAGAGTTGAGACACAGGGGCATGACGTTGGCAACGAGGCATTCGAGCGATACTAGTCCGAGTTGTTCATTGTTGGTCAGTCAGTTGGAGTGTACTCCAGCATCGTCAGTTGTTGTCA
Source organism: Orobanche coerulescens (assembly GCA_033398695.1). NCBI lineage: Eukaryota > Viridiplantae > Streptophyta > Magnoliopsida > Lamiales > Orobanchaceae > Orobanche > Orobanche coerulescens. Next base: position 195,188,994 of record CM065803.1, on the reverse strand, counting down.
TGTTGTATTACCCGAACAAATGTTCGTGGATGTTGTTGTATATCATTTTGGCCATGTAGGCCACTTTTGTCATTGAAATTCCTTATCGGAATATTGTGTCGGACATCATGGTAAGGACTATGATTTTCCCTTGTTGTTCAATTTAATGTATATTAGTCATGTTTGCCTGGTGGATCTCGTGGTGTGGGGTCCACGGCACTGTAATAACCCAATAGGATTTGGGGGTGTTACACGTAAGTCTCTTAGCGTACGCTACCCAGAATAATTTAGCGTACGCTATCGTCCTGATAGTTAACTGTCCTGATTCTGACCTCGATTACGTACGTTACACCACCAGGTTACGTACGTAAGTAACACACATTAGCGTACGCTAGACACAATCCTTAGCGTACGTTAACAATCGTTGACTTCAAAACTGTCCAGGTTCATCCGAGGAAATCTAATCCGGACCCATGTCTGGCTGGCGCATGTGCTAGCCGCCCAGCTCAATTATTGACTGCCTAACGTACGCTATCCTTCATTCGTAGCGTACGCTAACTCTAGCCGATAACGTACGTTAAGCTACATTCTTAGCGTACGTTATCACGTATTTGCATGGGAAAATTTACATGTTGCCATACTCGTGTACGAGGATACAAATACGAGAAATATCATACTTTGATTATCGATATCACAATTCCGAATTATACAGGGTTAAAATACATATGAAATACTCAATAATAAATTCGGGTATTACAAATTGGAGAAAAATGATGAATTATAGTAGACATTTTATAGGATTAATTTAGGGTATTAATGGTTATTCATTCATAAAAATACATAAATCTACCAGCATAGCTGCACAAGGGGCGAGCGAATGTCACGCTCAGTTATCTTTGCCGTTTTGGGGACTGTGTGCAACACCTTATAAAACACGAGGGGATTCTGTGCAATTTAGAAAACACGGGGGGATCTTATGCATATTTCGAACAACACAAGGGGGTTTTATGCATTTTACCCGTTGATATTGAAGTTGGAACCAAAATTAATAAGTATCGAAATTATTAACTCATTAAAAAATCAGCAATTTTTCACTAATTTTATGTATATAAAATATTTTCTTAATTTAGTGATTTTTTATTAAATTCTCATACTCATATATATCCTTAACATGTTTGATATCAAAACTTATATTTTGATCATTGTTCCATTCCACCACCCACAAAAGAAAGCAACCACAACCCACGAACTGGGAACTATCGGTTCTATTCGTCTTTTCGTGATCTACGATTTAAGATATAGATTACATACCTAAAATTAAAAATTAAAAATAAAAAACAAGAAATTATCAATTAAAAAAAATATGAGAGTTATTAAAAGTTAACAGTTAATAGCATATGAATAACACAATAAGGAGCATCATGTAATATGCAGAAATGCATCAGAATTTATGCAGTTAATGACGCTGAAATTCTTGAAGTTAATAATAATATTTTATTTTATATATGTATATATATGTTGAAATATATATATCATGACAATACGACTAATTTGATATATTTTGCATTAAATCGAATAATAAACGAGTAATTTTTATTATTTTAAACCAAAAATCTCGGCATTATGAAAATATTACATTTAACAGCATATGAAGAACATATTCAGAAACATCTTCAAATAAGCAAAAAAAACATATGAGATACACATTTAGTAGCATCTGAATTTATGCAGTTAAATAATGCCAGGTTTTTTAAGCTAATAACGAAGTTTAGTCTTTTTATATATGTAGCATGTATCTCGAAATATACATCATGGCAATACAATTAGCTTGATATATTTTGTATCTAAAATGGACAATAAACGAGCAATTTTTGTTATTTTAACCTAAAAATCTCAGTATTATTGAAAGATTACACTTAACTGCATATAAAGAATATATTCAAAAGCATATTGTGATATGCAAAAATAATCTGAATTACATATGTAGTAGCATTTGAATTTATGAAGTCAAATAATGCCCAGGTTTTTGAAGTTAATCGCGAATTTTAGTTTTTCTATATAGGCAAGATGTATCTCGAAATATATATATATATCATGCCAATACAATTAATTTGATATATTTTGTATCTAAAACGGATAATAAATGAATACTTTTAAGGATCTTGAGGTAGGATGGTGTTTAAAGAAAATTTTATAAATCAGATGCTTCTAAAGGTGTATTTAAGAGGTTGTTACTGCATAAGAAAGATGCTGGTAAATGTGAATTTCAAATGTTATAGAGCAAGATATTTGAAAAATACAAAAAAAAAAATCAAACGTAAAAAATACATATATTTTATTTTCTTAGAGCAATATGTATCTTGAATTGTATATCATGAAAGGCAATTAATTTGACATATTTCTGAAGGAATGAAAAATGAGTAAGTTAAAATAGTTTAAATACAAAAGGAGGTTTATTGAAAAGTATCATCTTATCCCTCCAATAAAAAATTCAAAAAAATCGGCCACCATACAAAATGAAGGAGACTCTCAGACTTTATAATCAAAAGAGTAGGATTAGTTTCTAGTTATTACATAGGGACATGGTTCCTAAATGAACCAAATCCTATATATATGATATGGATCAAGAGTGATCCTTGTTCTGGTGTAAGAACTAAGAACCACTTTTCCATTAGATCAATGAATAAAGAGAGTCCAAGTTTTTACACATCATCACTTATTAATAGCGTGCGAATAACATTAATTAAAGAGAAGGGTAATTTTGTCCCTTCATAAACAAATTGTCTCCTTTTAAATTACAATAACTTATTCATTTATTATCCATTTCAAATAAGAAAAAAATGCAGTGCATTTATACACTATGAAGCAGTACATTTGTATATTCTTAAACAACAAGCATCGTGTCAGTCTTTATTCCAAGCATCATAACTCTCTCCATACTTGATACTCCCTCCGTACCTTATAAGTGTTCTCATTTTGCCATTTTAGTTCGTCCCTCAAAAGTGTTCTCAATCTATTTTTGGAAACTACTTATTACTTATCATTTCCATTTGTGGTCTCATTTCCCACTCATCTACACACTTACCTAACATTTTATTAAAATTCATACCAAAAAAGTGTGGGAACACTTGACGGAGGGAGTATTTTTTAGTATATTTTTTTATTGGAAACTAGACTCATTCGATTTTTCAATGATATATGACCACTACTACAAAAAAGATATTTAACGTCGTTCGTTTAAAAATCAATGTAAAAAAGGACGCGATGGCATAATTATTTTTTTTAAAGTAAATTAACATCGGTTATGCTAACAGAGGATATTAAATTATCATTTAATATCGGTTCTGAGAGAACTGATGTTAAATTCTTCAATTTCACACCGGTTTCAAAATAATCGATGTAAAATAAAAAATTTAACATTGGTTTTTAGGAAAACCGATGTTAATTTTTAATTTAACATCGGTTTTTAGTAGAACTGATGTTAAATTCTTTCATTTAATATCAATTTTTCCGGAACCGATATTGTATCACTTTTTAAATATATAATATTATAATATCCGGATTTATTATTGTGTATTTCATCTGTAGTTGAACCCTATATTATTCGGAATTGTGATCTCGATAATTGGAGTATGATATTTCTCACATTGGTATCTTTGTACATAAGTATATCGTCATGCAAATTTTTTCATGCGAACTCGTGATAGCGCACGCTAAGAATGTATCTTAACGCGCGCTATCGGCTACAACTAGCGCACGCTACGAATGTAGAATTTGCGTGCGCTAGGCAGTCAATTATTGAGCTAGGCGGCTAGCACATGCGCCAGCCGGGACATGGGTCCAGATAAGATTCCCGCGGACGAACCTAGACAGATTTGGAGTCGATGCTTATTAGCGTGCGCTAAGATTTGTATGGTAGCGTGCGCTAATCAGCTAATGTGCATAAACTTTATTTAAAGGACAACATTCCATTTCTACTTATTCCCCTTCATTTGTTCTTCGTTCCTTGAGAGAGCCTTTCCCACTCCTTAAACACATACAAATCTGCCTTACTTGATCATTAAATATTAAAGAGTGCTTATACTTGATCATTGAAGAAGAATTCACTTTGAAGTGACACTCAAGCAACCGAAGCTGGATTCTACCTTTTTGAATCAGTGATTTCTTCATTAAAGGTATGTTAATTCTATCTCCAACTTTAGATTCGTGTTATGAAGAATGAGATGATCATGCTAGCAAGATATTGAGTTCCATTGGTGAATTATTCAACAAATATCATGTTTAGAAGATTGGAATAATTATACTTATGATATTGTCGTTGGAACCTCGTAATTGGAATCCTAGTACGTCAAATGATGAGAGGAACATTCTGAAGTTGATTATCCGTATGATTTAAGTTGTCTTATTGATCATAAAATTGGAGGTGATATCACTTTTGGTTATAAGGACTTAAGGAAAGAATCATCTTAGGAAGTATCCTTTCGTATAAGTTGGAATTGTTAGTTCACCTTCAAGATGAAGTCTGAATGTGAATAATGATAATAGAATCTAGTGCACCAACCGGAGATCACCGAAATTCGCATGAGAATGATAATCAAGTTCGAATATAAGAGTTGTGATGATATTCTTTTCCTTGAAACTCAAAGATGATTGGATCCGTAAGATCATTAATAAGTTTATGACCATGACATGTAGTCGGGTAACACACGTTAATCACTGAGGAATTCGTAAGTTTCATCACCGTTAGAACAAGTCTGCTGCCCAATAGTGAACTGCCATGCACGCTTAGCGTGCGCTAAGCTATGTAAATTAACATACGCTAACGGGCATATTTAGCATACGCTAGGATTGAAACTTAGCGTGCGTTAAGTCATCAGGCGAGTCAGTCGGCTGATCAGTGAGGTATTGACCGTGCATGGTTAGCGTACGCTAGGCTGTGTGTAATTGCATGCGCTAACGAGTAGCCTTAACGTACGCTACATAGGATGCGTAGCGTGCGTTAAGCAAACCAGACAGATTTCTTTTAAGATCTTCCGACAGTATTTTGGATTGTTAGATGTTCATTCGACGTGAGATGAATTCTATGTTTTTTTTTGTTAAGGTTCGAGCTTGATACGTGGTTGAATGAAGGGGCGACCTTCGAGTATTTCGTTTTTCGTGGAAGTATTGTTATTGTCTTCGAATCGAGGTAAGTACCTTAATTATTTTATATTGTGATGTTATACATATTGTCGTGCATATATGTAGTTGTTGTTGTAATATCCGCATTTTTCTTTCCCTTGTATTTTCATTTTCGGTGTATTTTTCGATCGTAGCGACCCTCGTGTATCTTTCAGTGTATCCTTTCCATCATCTATTGATCTGATTCTCGTAATTGTTGTGTGGAACTGCCGTTTCGGGGTTGCCGTAGATTCATTCTATGTTACGATGCGTTTTGAGGTGTTCCGTTTGATGTTTCGTTCATATTCCGGTGTTTTGGAACGTTTATATTTCGTACCTAGCGCACGCTATCTTTTCTACATAGCGCACGCTAGAGGTCCCTTAGTGGCGCACGCTACGGCTGCTTCGTAGCGCGTGCTAGAGAGCAAGCCCTGGGAGTGGCAGTGCTGATTCCAGCCCTCTAGACTGGCGGATTAGCATACGCTACGTAGTCTAGCGCACGCTAATGTCGGGGGCTAGCTCACGCTGAGATGCCCGGTAGCGTGCGCTAGCGTGAGTGTCCAGTACTGGCAGTGGCTACTGGACTCAATCTGATGCCCAGGTAGCGCACGCTATTGGTCGATACCGCGCGCTACCGATACACATTAGCGCACGCTACGTTTGGTGGATAGCGCGCGCTAACTGGATCAGGTTTGTACTGGCAATTGCTTCTGGACTCGGCTGATGTCCAGGTAGCGCACGCTATTGGTCGATAGCGCGCGCTACCGAGAGGTTATTGGCGCACGCTACGTTTCGAGTAGTGCACGCTAACGGCCAGAAGATGGCTACTGGACTGGAGTTTTGTTCCATTAGTGCACGCTAACTTTGAGGATTAGCACGCGCTAACACTCCCTGGCTATATAAACCAGGGAGTTGACCGAGATGAACATATTATTTCCATTTCTTCCTCCTTTCCGCGGCTGTGGCGATTCTGGGCGATTTCTTGGCGATTTCTTCCTCCAATCATCTCAACCATTAACTTCCTTGAGTTCTTGGTGTATATTAACAACATCAACACGAATCTTTCATCCTAATCCAAGGTAAAATCTCTTAGAACCCTACTTTTGGATAAATTGGGGGTTTGGGGATTTTCGTCCGATTCGTTCCATTTTGTTGGTTAATCCATGATGAATATGATTAATCTTGTTGATATCATTGGTTTTCCTACGGATTCATGGTATATTTTCATGGTTTTGCGAAATCGGGAGGGTTTGGTTGTGGTCCACCCTTGTTGTTATTTTTATACGAATATGCATGAATCGTAGGCGGGTTTTCGGGTGTATGCCATTTCCGTATTCGTCTAGAGTTGGTTGTGATTGTGTTCTTCGATTAGGTTCGGTTCCGTTGGTTCCTAGCATTCGTCGGTGTTTTTACTTCCGTTCGTTGCGTCGTCAATTATTCAAGGCAAGTATTTTTGGAAACCTTTATGCTTAACGTGAAATGGTAATGTATATTGTATGTGATTTTCTCACCTCGGGAGGGTCCGACGGGATCACAGAGGGAATCTATGGCTTCGTCCTGGATTCATGAGTTTGTTTCGCTAGCCAGCTCGGGAGGGTCCTTAGAGGCCTCGAGTGGGATTCGTGGCTTCGTCCCGGTCCTAGGTGACGCGTGGTGCTTGATTTGTTTTATGAATGTGGCCAGCTCGGGAGGGTCCTTAGAGGCCTCGAGTGGGATTCGTGGCTTCGTCCCGATCCTAGGCGAATTGATTGTGACTGTTTGTTTCCAGAAAAGACATGTCTGGTTTTGGTTTTTGAAATGATATTGGTGCATGTACTATGAAATGTGTAAGCGATTGGTTTGCCTTGATTACTTGTACTAGCGTAATTGCTAACCCCTTTGGGGACCCGTTGTGGGGAAATTTTCTTGTTATGGATTTCAGGTTATGATCATCCGGACGAGCGAGCGCTGGGATAGTACGAGGATGTTGGCCAGGATCGTTGACATGTGCATTTGGGTCTTCTTATTTCTTTTGTCCATTTCGATATGGTTGTTCCCACATTTATAAACTTATAGATTGTACTCGCGAGTACTTAGGCTTTTCATTTCGAACTCCATTTATATTACCTTATATTGCTACATTGTCGGTTGACGCTTAATTCGCTGGTTGCTCCGGGCGCATCTTTATTTGTTGTATTATTAAAATGTGTGTCCTCGATAACCGAGATGGTTAATCGAGTGGGGTTTTCTTGTTGTAGCCTGGTGGGTCCCATGTAGGGGTCCACGACGCTGTAATATACTCTGAATATCTCGGGGGTGTTATAGAAAATGGTATCAGAGAACTAGGTTTATGGATACCTAGGCTTGTTGGTTATTTGGGTCTAGTCGTGTTTTGTTTTGCATATTGTCACAACGCTGCCAGCATCTCGGTACTTCCAGTGCTCGTAAGTTTTCTTGTTCGGCCCTTCTGTTTCTTGCATTGTATTTTCACTTCTTGAATCGTAGTTACTTTTTCCTCCCTTACTCATCATCGATATACTTCTGTTACCTCTTAACACCAGTATGGATGCCGGAGGAAACCGTGGTCGTGGTCGTGGTTGTGGACGCAGCCGAGGACGTGGGGCAGCCAGTGGGGCGGCCACGTCGCATTCTTCGGGAGCTGGCAGTACCGGTGACCATCACAGTCATGCTTCTTCTCAGGAGCGCGCCGATCTTGGTATTGCGGCCGTTATGCAGCAAATGGTTAACCAGATGGCAGCGATAGCTCAGGTGGTTCAGAATCCGGATCCGGCCCATGCTAATCGAGGCGGAGCGGATCGCTGGCTTCAGGATGTCATCAAGATGCATCCTCCTCAGTTTTCGGGACCTTCGGACCCGATCGGCTGGGAGGGGTGGATCAAGGAGATATCTAAAGTCTTCGTTGCCACCAACTGTCCCAAGGACCGTAAGGTCCCTATTGCCCAGTACTTTCTCACTGGGGATGCTACGGATTGGTGGGAGGCCGTTGGGCCCAAAGACCATGTTGCTTCGTGGGTCGAATTTCAGGAATTGATGGAGACCGAATATTGCCCGTGGCCGGTCAGACAGGCTCGAGTGCATGCTTTCTATGATGCTCAACCACGGGATATCCCCGTATCTCAAGCTATTGCTGATTTTAACAAAGAGTTGGGCTATGTAAAGACCCAAGTTGTCGAGGAAAGCGACAAAATTTTCCATTTTTCCAGGAAGATGAAACTGTCCATTCGAGACTATATGTCTGGGCTCGTCTGTACTACTTTGAAGGATTATCAGAGTCTAGCTTTTGCCTATGATATGTCAGTGACGGCCAGTGCGGCGGTCCGAGAGAGTAAGAAACAGAAATCCGCTGGGAATTTCTCGGGTTACAAGGGTGGAAGTCAGCAGAAATATCAACCTGCAAATATTTCTACGGGTGGTTCGGATCGTTTCTCTGGGAGTTTTCGAGATGCCGCCGGAACCTTCGTCCGGGACCCCAGATGCTTTAACTGTGGAAAGCCAGGCCATGTGAATTGGGAGTGTCCTCGTCCGCCTTTGACTTGTCATACTTGTGGTCAGTCGGGCCACAAGGCTTCTTTTTGTGAACAGCTCAGACAGTTTCGCGGCGCCCGTTCTTCTCACCCAGCACCTATAGAGCCGAGTGTGAACCAGGGCTCATATGCTCCGCCACCTCCGCCGAGTGCCGGCCGAGGTAGGGGTCGGGGTCAGCCCACTAGGGGAGGAGCTTCCAGTGTTGGCTCTGCCAAGCTGCGTATCTATGAGATGAGGAGGGCCGATGATCCAGTAGCTACTGTGGCGACAGGTACCGTTCATATCCATTCCCATCCTGTGAGTGTGCTTTTTGATTCAGGTGCTACGCATTCATTCATTTCTCTAGAGTGTGTACGCCGCTTGAGTCTCGACTGCTTGTCACCTTGCGAGCCTTTCATCGTTAAACTTCCTAGCGGTGATAGAATTGTCGGTGATCGAGAGGTCTGGGACTGTTCTGTGTTTATTTTTGAGAGGGCTTGGCCCTCTAATCTTATTGTCGTGGGTATCGAGGGTGAGGATTTGATTCTCAGAGATGATTGGCTCGAGCAACATGGCGCAATCATGAACTACCGCACGAGAATCATCACTATGTTAGCCGAGGATGGCACCGAGCACTCTTTCGCGGGACGAAAGAGGGGAAACCAGAAGTTCGTTATTAATGCCTTGAAGGCGATGAGACTCCTGCGAAAAGGGTGTACTGTTTATTGGTGCTATGCCTTGAAGGCGGAGGATGGTGGAGTCGAGCTTTCGTTGATTCCAGTCGTTAGTGAGTTTCCTGATGTATTTCCTGACGAGTTGCCGGGATTGCCACCGGATCGTGAGGTTGAGTTTGCTATAGAGTTAGAGCCGGGCGCGGCTCCGATTTCGAAGGCGCCGTATCGCATGGCACCTTCAGAGATGGCCGAGTTGAAGAAGCAGTTGAGTGAGCTTCTTGAGTCGGGGTATGTTCGACCGAGTGCCTCGCCGTGGGGCGCACCAGTCCTATTTGTGCGAAAGAAGGATGGTTCACTGCGTTTGTGTATCGACTATCGCGAACTAAACAAGGTGACCATCAAGAACAAGTATCCTTTGCCGAGAATTGATGACTTGTTCGATCAGTTGAAGGGAGCTGCGGTATTCTCGAAGATTGATTTGAGATCGGGGTACTATCAGCTCCGGGTGAGAGAGTTCGATGTGCCGAAAACAACTTTTCGGATGAGATACGGACATTATGAATTCGTAGTTATGCCTTTCGGGTTAACCAATGCGCCGGCGGTGTTCATGCAGTTGATGAACAAAGTCTTTATCGAGTATTTGGATAAGTGTGTCGTCGTCTTCATTGACGATATTCTTATGTATTCGTGGAGCGATAAAGAGCATGCCCATCATTTACGGGTAGTGTTAGACATTTTGAGGACCGAGCAACTGTATGCGAAGTTCTCGAAATGTGAGTTCTGGCTGAAGGAAGTGATGTTCTTAGGTCACGTGATTTCAGCCGAGGGGGTTCGTGTGGACCCGCAGAAGATTGAGGCAGTGTTGGATTGGGCACCGCCCAAGAATGTGAAGGAGATCCGTAGTTTCTTGGGTTTAGCCGGCTACTACCGTAGGTTCGTCGAGGGTTTCTCGAAACTGACTCGGCCGCTTACACAGTTGCTCTAGAAATCTTAGAAGTTCGTCTGGAATGACGAGAGGCAGTCGAGTTTCGAGGAGCTGAAGAGGCGTTCGACTTCAGCCCCGATTTTAGCGTTGCCATGTGGCAACGAGGGTTTTGCTGTTTATAGTGATGCTTCGGGTCAGGGTCTTGGGTGCGTATTGATGCAGCACAGCAAGACCATTGCCTATGCGTCGAGACAGTTGAGGCCGTATGAGCTGAACTACCCTACTCATGATTTGGAGTTAGCGGTAGTTGTTTTTGCGCTCAAGATTTGGCGTCACTACCTTTTCGGCTCTGCATGTCAGATTTTTACCGATCATAAAAGTCTGAAATACATATTTACTCAGCGGGAATTGAATATGAGGCAGAGGAGGTGGTTAGAGCTGATTAAGGATTATGACCTCGAAATCCTTTATCATCCGGGCAAGGCGAACGTCGTGGCCGACGCCTTGAGTCGGAAACCGGTTGCGTTACGAATGCTTGAGATCCTTACGTCTCAGTCTGAGATTCGGCGGGCTTTGATCGAGTTAGATGTTGAGGTTTTGTTGCCTGGAGCTATCGGGCAACTTTGTGCTTTAGAGATTTCGTCGTCTTTGATCGATGAAATTAAGCTGAAGTAGTTGGAGGATCCGATGATTACTCAAATCCGAGAGAACGTTCTTAAGGGAAAGTCTCCTGGGTTTGTGATCCACGATGATGGTGTTTTGATATTCCAGAGTCGGCTTTGTGTACCGAACGACTCAGAGCTGAAACAGAGTATTTTGCGTGAGGCCCATGCTACACCTTACTCCGTTCATCCTGGTTGGAGTAAGATGTACAAGGACCTGAGGAGGAATTTATGGTGGAATGATATGAAGGAAGAGGTCGCGCAGTTTGTAGCGAGATGTTTGACTTGTTAGCAGGTCAAAATCGAGCATCAGCGACCGGCTAGGTTATTGCAGTCACTTCCCGTTCCGGAATGGAAATGGGAAGATATATCAATGGATTTCGTTACGAGTTTGCCGAGATCGAGGTCGGACATGATTATGGTATGGGTGATTGTTGATCGTCTGACCAAGTCGGCACATTTTCTGGGCATCATGGACACTTGGGGCCCGGAGAAGTTAGCTCGTGTGTTTATCGCGCAGATTGTGAGGCTTCACAGTACTCCGAAGTCTATTGTTTTGGAGCGTGATGGCCGTTTTGTATCGCACTTTTGGCAGCCGGTGCATAAGGCGTTGGGTACTCGTTTGCGTTTGAGTACCTCTTTCCACCCCCAGTCAGATGGACAGTCGGAACGCACTATCCAGACGTTTGAGGATATGTTGCGTGCTTGTGCTATCGATTGGAGCAGTGACTGGGAAGAGCATCTGCCATTGGTCGAATTCACATACAACAATAGTTGGCACGCGTCGATTCGGATGGCACCGTATGAGGCACTTTATGGGCGGCGATGTCGATCACCGATTTGTTGGAATGAGGCGTCCGATTTGGTCGGGACCGAGCCGGATGTCATTTTAGAGACGAGGCGGAAGATAGAATTAATTCGGGAATGGATGTTGACTGCCCAGAGTCGACAGTAGTCATATGCCGATGTCCGTCGTCGACCTTTAGAATTCGAGGTGGAAGACCACATTTTACTAAAAGTGTCGCCGACGAGAGGAGTTTTCCATTTCGGGAAAAAGGGGAAGTTGAGTCCGAGATTTATTGGGCCCTTCGAGATTCTCGAGCGAGTTGGTGGGTTGGCATACCGTTTGGCGTTACCTCCGGCCTTGAGTCACGTTCATAATGTTTTTCATGTTTCCCAGCTGAGGAAATATATCCCGGATCCTAGTCACGTCATCGATTATGATGAGATTGACGTCGCCGAGGATATTACTTTTGAAGAACATCATTTGAAGATTTTGGAGCGTCGTGAGAAACGACTAAGGCATAAGACCATCTCTTTGGTCAAGGTGCAATGGTCGAGACATGGTGTCGAGGAGGCAACTTGGGAGACCGAGGATAGCATGCGTGCTAGGTACCCTGAGTTGTTTGTTTCTTAAGTTTCGGGACGAAACTTATTTTTAGAGAGGTAGAATGTAATATCCGCATTTTTCTTTCCCTTGTATTTTCATTTTCGGTGTATTTTTCGATCGTAGCGGCCCTCGTGTATCTTTCAGTGTATCTTTTCCGTCATCTATTGATCTGATTCTCGTAATTGTTGTGCGGAACCGCCGTTTCGGGGTTGCTGTGGATTCATTCTATGTTACGATGCGTTTTGAGGTGTTCCATTTGATGTTTCGTTCATATTCCGGTGTTTTGGACCGTTTATATTTCATACCTAGCGCACGCTATCTTTTCTGCATAGCGCACGTTAGAGGTCCCTTAGTGGCGCACGCTATGGCTGCTTCGTAGCGCGCACTAGAGAGCAAGCCCTGGGAGTGGCAGTGCTGATTCCAGCCCTCTGGACTGGCGGATCAGCGTACGCTACGTAGTCTAGCGCACGCTAATGTCGGGGGCTAGCGTACGCTGAGATGCCCGGTAGCGTGCGCTAGCGTGAGTGTCCAGTACTGGCAGTGGCTACTGGACTCAATCTGATGCCCAGGTAGCGCAGGCTATTGGTCGATACCGCGCGCTACCGATACACATTAGCGCACGCTACATTTGGTGGATAGCGCGTGCTAACTGGATCAGGTTTGTACTGGCAGTTGCTTCTGGACTCGGCTGATGTCCAGGTAGCGCACGCTATTAGTCGATAGCGCGCGCTACCGAGAGGTTATTAGCGCACGCTATGTTTCGAGTAGCGCACGCTAACGGCCAGAAGCTGGCTACCGGACTGGAGTTTTGTTCCGTTAGCGCACGCTAACTTTGAGGATTAGCGTGCGCTAACACTCCCTGGCTATATAAACCAGGGAGTTGACCGAGATGAACATATTATTTCCATTTCTTCCTCCTTTCTGCAGCTGTGGCGATTCCGGGCGATTTCTTGGCGATTTCTTCCTCCAATCATCTCAACCATCAACTTCCTTGAGTTCTTGGTGTATATTAACAACATCAACACGAATCTTTCATCCTAATCCAAGGTAAAATCTCTTAGAACCCTACTTTTGGATAAATTGGGGGTTTTAGGATTTTCGTCCGATTCGTTCCGTTTTGTTGGTTAATCCATGATGAATATGATTAACCTTGTTGATATCATTGGTTTTCCTATGGATTCATGGTATATTTTCATGGTTTTGCGAAATCGGGAGGGTTTGGTTGTGGTCCGCCCTGGTTGTTATTTTTATACGAATATGTATGAATCGTAGGCGAGTTTTCGGGTGTATTCCATTTCCGTATTCGTCTAGAGTTGGTTGTGATTGTGTTCTTCGAATCGTTAGGTTCGGTTCCGTTGGTTCCTAGCGTTCGTCGGTGTTTTTCCTTCCGTTCGTTGCGTCGTCAATTATTCAAGGCAAGTATTTTTGGAAACCTTTATGCATAACGTGAAATGGTAATGTATATTGTGTGTTATTTGCTCACCTCGGGAGGGTCCGACGGGATCACGGAGGGAATCTATGGCTTCGTCCTGGATTCATGAGTTTGTTTCGCTAGCCAGCTCGGGAGGGTCCTTAGAGGCCTCGAGTGGGATTCGTGGCTTCGTCCCGGTCCTAGGTGACGTGTGGTGCTTGATTTGTTTTATGAATGTGGCCAGCTCGGGAGGGTCCTTAGAGGCCTCGAGTGGGATTCGTGGCTTCGTCCCGGTCCTAGGCAAATTGATTGTGACTGTTTGTTTCCGGAAAAGACATGCCTGGTTTTGGTTTTTGAAATGATATTGGTGCATGTACTATGAAATGTGTAAGCGATTGGTTTGCCTTGATTACTTGTACTAGCGTAATTGCTAAGCCCTTTGGGGACCCGTTGTGGGGAAATTCTTGTTATGGATTTCAGGTTATGATCATCCGGACGAGCGAGCGCTGGGACAGTACGAGGATGTTGGCCAGGGTCGTTGACATGTGCATTTGGGTCTTCTTATTTCTTTTGTCCATTTCGATATGGTTGTTCCCACATTTATAAACTTATAGATTGTACTCACGAGTACTTAGGCTTTTCATTTCGAACTCCGTTTATATTACCTTATATTGCTACATTGTCGGTTGATGCTTAATTCGCCGGTTGCTCCGGGCGTATCTTTATTTGTTGTATTATTAAAATGTGTGTCCTCACTAACCGAGATGGTTAGTCGAGTGGGGTTTTCTTGTTGTAGCCTGGTGGGTCCCATGTAGGGGTCCACGGCGCTGTAATATACTCTGAATATCTCGGGGGTGTTACAGTTGTATGTCCACCTCGTGTTGGTCCGACGGGATCATCGGGGGATCTATGCTAGCGTGCGCTGGATCATCGGACGGGTTTTTCCACCTCGGGTTGGTTTGACGGAATCATCGGGGGGTCTAGGCAGTGAACGCTGGATCATTGGAATTACCATGTGTATGTTGTGATATCATGTTGTGATTATCATGTGTGTATGTTATTATTGAGTTTCTCGCAGGAGAAGACTCGTTGGTTCTTTTGTCATTTATGTTATTATTATTCTTCGTGAGATATTGAATAATATGTTGTGGTACTTGTACTAGCAATCGTTGTGCTAACCCCTTCGGGACTGAACATTTGTTTATGTTAAGGATCCAGGAGAGCAGGGAAACAACCACTGGAGTTGCATGACGACGAGGGTGCAGAGTGATGTTCCGACCGGGTTTATTTGTCTGTTGTTTGTACCGTTTTAATAAGTACTCGAGTACGTAGTCGTTTATGATGATTTGGATTTGGTGATGTATTAATACTTTTCCGTTGAACATTCGTATTTTCGATTTGGCCGTAATCATTGTATCTTAATTCCGTTATTTTCATACGTTGGTACCTGTTAATGTCTTTTCAATTCTTCAGCTTTGTAAATCCTTATGTAAAGGATTTACGGCGCTGTAATATTCCTGAATATATTGGGGGTGTTACAGAATATAACTTCATATATATTTTAATTTATATTATAATATATTCAAAAATTATATTATAATTTTCGGTTATATTTAAGTAATCCGATAATATTTATATATATATAGATATATATTAAGTTATATTTTAATATATATATAGTCATATTAATTTTTTTATCAATAAATAGTCTATATTTTTATGACTTTTAAATATGTAATATTAATATACATTGTAAATTTATATTATGATATGTAGATATAATTCATAATATATATACTCAATTTTAATTAAAATTATATGATAATATATATAAAGTTATATTATAAGATATATATTTGACTTAATATAAGTTATATATATATATATATATATGTGTGTGTGCGTGTTATTTTATATTTATATTCGTATATGTATTAAAAGTTATGTAATATTATATAGTATACTATATATATTCAATTATATTTAAAGTTATATGATAATATATATTTAAATATAAAGCTAAATTATATTATATATTTAAAGTTACATTATATTATGTACACATATAATTATATTATAATATATATAGGTATAGTTATATTAATTATTATCAATAAATAGTTTTATAGTTTTATTACATTTAAATAATTAATTTTAATATATATCTCTAAGTTATATTATGATATTTAGATATAAATTTATTTTATATATACTTAGTTATACTTAAAGTTATATTATGATATATAGATATAAATTTATATTAAAAATATTCAATTATATTTAAAATTATATCCATATATTTCTACATAAAAGCACATTACAATAACATATTACTTTCTTTATCAATAAATAATTTTATATTAAAATCACTTTTACATATAATATAACTTAATATATATTTTTAAAATTATATTATAGTAATATGTATATGAAAATTTATATATTATATATGTCTTCAATTATATTTAAATTTATACATATTTGTACATATATAATTATATTATACACATTCAAGTATATACAAAGTTATATATCCATCAAGTATATACAAAGTTATATGATATATATATATATTGAATTATCTTATATTTATATAAATTTATAAATGTATATAGTATATAAATATAACACATAAATATATATTAAGTTATGTTATATTTATATAAATATATATTGTATATAAATATAACACATAGCGAAAAATATACAAGAAGTTCATCTAGCGGAGTGATAATATTACACTTCCACAAACAAGAGGTCATGAGTTCGAAACCCACCAACAACGAAATTTAATAGTATTTGTTGCAGGTTGGTGGGTGGCTGGTGCAGGTGGTTGGGACGGGTGCTGGGCGAATGGCTAGGTTGGGGCTGGGTTGGGCTAGCTGGATTAGTCGTGGTCTGATAAAATTTTAAAATTGCAAAATTTAACATCGGTTCCAAAATTGATGTTAAATATCAAAAAAACCGATGTTAAATGTTTGTTTTGTAGTAGTGGACATGACTCCCAATGGAAGCAGTTTATTAAAGTTGACGATTTTAGGAGGAATTTTCGTGCCAATTTTGGAGTGGAGGCAATACTTTGAGCAGTGCATTTATACACTATGAAGCAGTGCATTTGTATATTCTTATAAAAAAGGCATCATGACAGTCTCCATTTAAAACATCATAACTCTCTCCATACTTAATATTTTTTGGTGTTTTTTTGTTGGAAACTAGACTCCTTTAGTTTTCCAATGATATATGGCATGACGAGGGGTGATAGGGCAATACCCTGAACCACACCCCATACACTCCCCGTGCTTTATGGGTGTTGTACCGCATGCTTTACAGATAAAATATTCATAATAATATTATAATATAATTAATAGTAAAGCACGCGGTACAACACCCATAAAGCACGGGTGTGTTTATTGAAGTTGGCGATTTTAGGAGGAATTTTTGTGCCAATTTTGAAGTGGAAGCAGTACTTTGTATGTCATGAAGTAGTGCATTTGTACACTATGAAGCAGTACATTTGTACACTGAAGCAGTGTAGTATAAGCTAATAAGAAGTAATATGTTACTCCCTCCGTTTCATATTGTTGGAACATTTTGTTCCATACATGCTTTAATAGTGTTTTGATGATTAAGTTGTTACACAAAACAAAACAATAAAGAGGCGAAGCAAAGCATCGAAGAAATCGAAGTCGCAAAAAGGTGTTCTGAACATACATAACGTATGCAATGAAGATTGCATAGCGTACGTAAGTGGACATCAATAATGTACGTAATATGGCATTGATAACTTACGTAACCAGGTGTTTCTGAGTTCAAACGAGATGAATGTTGCGTCATGGCATAGGTCAGCAAGCAACGGATATGTTGACAAAAGTTAACGTGCGTAATGGATAATGGCTAACGTACGTAACACATAAAACGAATGCTACTGGACTGATCTGCTGTATTGACAACGTACGTAGAAAGCGAGACTTAACGTACGTAATACGTTTAACGAACATAAGTAAGAAGAGATAACGGCCGTAATGAAGTCACAGTGGGCTAACGGCTAGTTTGATGATGTAATATCCGCAAATTCGATTTCCGGTAATTTTCTTTTTTTGGCGAGAGTCCGTTTTGAGGACTCTCTTGGGACCGTTTCATTATTTTGAGAATGATTAATTCTGCACTTTTTGACATCCGAGTTCATTTCGGTGCCGTTTTGTTGAGTTTCGTGTTTCTTAGTGACTTTTCCGCACTTGAGTTCGATTCTTGTGAATCTCGTTCGAAACTACTGTTTCGAGTTTCCCGTAAGTCCGTTTAACTTTGTTAGACGTGTTGTGAACTTCGGTTTGGTTATTCGATCACGTATCGTGATTTTCGGGCGTTTTGGGCCATTTTGTAATTTACCCAAAGTTGTGGGTATCCGCATTCGTATTTGTTATTTTGACCCTTTTCATGGTCGAGTGATTAATTGTTGCATGGTATTTCATTTCGGGTCGATGATGTTGCCCACGAGCGTTTTGTCGTGTTCGTTCCGTGCGATTTCGGATAATCGAGTCGTCGAGTCCTGATGGTCGGGCACTGGCCGGACGGTTGCGGGCACTGGATGGACGGTTACGGCAGGAACCGGCGTAGCGCACGCTATGGCCGGGAGGCAGCGCACGCTACAGCCGGTTAGCTGCGCGCGCTAGTCGGCCAGACAGTAGGGGCAGTGAGGTTCTGGACTCGGGTGGTGTTAGGCGTATTTTTATGCGCTTATTTATCATTATTTTATATCCATTTTGAGTTTAAATCTGCATAAATGAGCTTTTAATGCACTATCTTTATATGTTTTGTAGAAAAATGGAGTCCGGAAGCTCAAACGGTGAAAACGGGCCAAAAGGCCAATTTTTGGCCTGGAGCCGCGGCACAAGGAAAGCAGGCCGCGGCACACGCACGGCACAGAAGGGGCCGAACCCACTGTACCGGGGGACGCGGCACGCACTTACTGAGCCGCGGCCCATGAAGAAAACTGCGCCCAGGCATATGGCGCTGAGCATTAGGGGCCGCGGCACGCACTTACTGAGCCGCGGCCCGCGGGGCGGTTTTGATGTGTCTGCCGCGTTTCTGGGCCGTTTTTAGAGCCTGTTTTCAACCTAATCCACGGACGCGTTTTGGAGAGGAATGATAGTGATAAATAGGGATTAAAGGTCAGAAGATCGATCGTCGAGGAGAAGGAGAAAACATCAAGGAACAAAGAGCGGAAGCTAGAGAACGGAGGAATCCACGTTCTTCGTCTGCGTTTGATTTCTATGCTTTCTTTAATTCTTTTTGTATTCTTATTTTCTAGCATATCAGGCTAGAACCCTATTCTAGGATTATGATGAAACTGAGGTTTTGACGAATTTACTTTTGATTTTGCTTTATTAAAATATATTTCCCTTTCTTATTGAGTTTTCCCAATTGTTTTAATTACTGTCAATTGTGTGGCCTATGATTGATTTGTTTTGATTACCTAACTCAAATCGGGAGAGGAGAGTTGGTAGGAAAAATTGGTGAAAACCATTTTATCTTGTGAGATAGGAATATACTCATAGGAATTACGTGGCCTTTCTTAAGATTTCGTACTTTTTACCTATTGTCGAATTAATTCACCTAGGAATAGAGTGTGTTATTCCCCTTAGAAAATTCTATTGACTTCGGGAGAGGCACTAGAGTATTTTAGCAATCTTCGCCTTCAATAAATTGGGAAATCACTTAATTCATATAAATCAAGAGTAATTCGGATAAACCGAGGTGGATTCACAATCCTAGATTAATCCCCTATTTGATTTTCTCTCTTCAAACAATCGATTTTACTTTTTATTCTTTTATTAATTTGATTTAATTATTACTTACACCTCAAATTTCGATAGTTCAAATAAAATTAGAATACGAATAAATCGGTAATTAGTGAGTCAGTCCTCGAGGGAACGATACTTTCTTACCACTTTATTACTTGATTACGACAACGTGCACTTGCGTTAACAAAATTTCGTAACAAGTTTTTGGTGCCGTTGCCGGGGAATGATTATATTACTAATATCGATTTCAGTATTTCTAGTCTTAATTTGAACATTATTTTATTTTTGTGTAATTTTTTTTAGTTTCCTTTCAGGAGTTTCTGGTTAGTGCATGAGAAAATTCGGTAACGAAGGCCTACTACCTTTGGATACTGAACTCGAGCGCACTCTTCGGAAAAACAAGAAGGAAAAGCGTGAGCTACTGATGAAAGACAACATGGCCGATAACGCAGAAAATCACGGAGGAGACAACCCTATGCATCCAGCTCAACCGGCATTGGCACTCCGTAATTATGCAATGCCACAAATCAATGCAAACTTTTCGGGGATTCGGCGTCCAACCATCCAAGCGAACAACTTTGAGATTAAGCCGGCTATTATTCAGATGGTGCAAGCAAGCCAATTTTGTGGACTGGCGAACGATGATCCCAACGCACACATTGCTTCATTTCTCGAGATATGTGACACCTTCAAGAATAACGATGTCACCGATGATGCTATTCGTCTGCGGCTTTTCCCTTTCTCTCTAAGGGATAAAGCCAAGTTTTGGTTGAATTCATTATCGCCGGGCTCTATCACGACTTGGGCGGAATTAGCACAAGCCTTTCTGGCTAAGTTCTTTCCACCATCGAAGACAGCGAGACTAAGGAACGAGATAACTACTTTCGGGCAATTTGATATGGAGTCACTTCATGAAGCTTGGGAGCGATACAAGGAGTTGCTAAGGAGATGCCCACACCATGGCCTACCGGACTGGCTGCAAATTTAGACATTCTATAACGGATTAAGTGCTTCTACACGCACTCTTGTTGATGCAGCCGCTGGAGGGGCGTTAATGGGAAAGACTATGGCGAAAGCTCATTCTCTATTGGATGCGATGGCTGCAAATGCTTATCAGTGGCCTTCCGAACGAGTGAACCCAAAACGAGTTATGGGAGTTTCCGACAATGATCTAATATCTACGCTATCGGCCCAAGTTGCCGCCTTGACTCAGCAATTGCAAGCTTTTTTGCATGCTCCTACCACAGTTACCACGGAATCATGTTATTGGTGTAACGGGTCTCATCCTATCACGGAGTGCCAAGTCGGAAATCCTTTCGAGCAACCTCCGATGGAACAAGCTCAGTTCGTGGGGAACGGGAATCGGTAGAACAATCCATATTCCAACACATACAATCAAGGGTGGCGAAATCACCCAAATTTTTCATGGAAGAACGGGCAAGCTTTAAAACCTCCGCAAGCTCCATTCGCGCGGCCCCCTCAACAACCAAAGGTATCTTTGGAAGATGATCTTGCTCAAATGGCGGCTAATACGAGCCAATTCATGACCCGCACTGAGACCACCTTACAAAATCATTCCGCCTCCATCCGAAACTTGGAAGTACAAATGGGGCAGATTGCAAATCTATTGTCCTCTCGACCTCAAGGTGTATTACCCAGTGCCACCGAAATGAACCCCAAGGAAAACCTGCAAGCAATCGAGCTACGAAGCGGAAAGGAGCTGAAAGTGCAGCCTACCAATAAAAAGGACAAGAGCGACCATAGTGAGAAAGAAAAGGACGAGGCACCCAAGCCAGAGGCAGTGTCGACTACTCATCCCACTCCACAAATTCCATTCCCACAACGTCTGCAAAAGCACAAATTGGACAAGCAATTCTCTAAGTTTCTTGATGTCTTCAAGAATCTACATATCAACATTCCATTTGCCGACGCCTTGGAACAAATGCTGAGTTATGTGAAGTTCATGAAAGAAATCTTGTCAAACAAAAGAAAGCTCGAGGAGTATGAGACAGTCAAATTGACGGAGGAGTGCAGTGCTATTCTACAGAAGAAGCTCCCATCCAAATTGAGGGATCCGGGGAGCTTATTATTCCATGCACCATTGGGAATTCATCTTTTGATAGAGCGTTATGTGATCTCGGCGCTAGTATTAATCTTATGCCCCTTTCTATTTTTAAGAAGCTAGATATTAGGGAAGCCAAGACGACGATGGTCTCTTTGCAATTAGCCGATAGATCTATCAAATATCCGAGGGGAGTAATAGAGGACGTATTAGTCAAAGTCGATAAATTCATCTTTCCGGCCGATTTCATTGTGCTCGACATGGAGGAGGACCATGACATCCCAATTATCTTGGGAAGACCATTTTTGGCAACCGACCGAACTTTGATCGATGTGGAAAAAGGGAAGCTTACTCTACCAGTTCAAGAGGAGCAAGTAACATTCAATATCTTTCGATCCTTAAAATATCCTAGTGATGCTGAAAATTGTTTCCAAGTTGACATCATTAACTCGTGTGTAAGTAGAGCCTTTCGAGATAATTATCCATCTGATCCACTGGAGTCCGTTTTAGTTGGGTCCGCTTCCGAATTAAATTCCGAGCATGTAGCCTATGTACGACACATAGATGCTTCCCCACCATTTTTCACCCGTCGACCATGTGAGGAGCTCGGAAGTTCACCAACTCGACCCGTCCCATAAATCGAGAAACCCCCAAAGCTGGAACTCAAGCAGCTGCCGACTCATTTAAAATATGCATTTTTGGGACCCGACGATTCCTTGCCAGTCATTCTTTCGGCCACTTTAGCGGGGGATCAAGAGGAGAAATTATTGAGGGTTCTGAGGGAGTACAAATCTGCCCTTGGATGGTCTATTGCGGACATTAAGGGAATCAGCCCATCCATTTGCATGCACAAAATTTTGATGGAGGAAGACTACAAACCATCTGTGGAGCATCAACGCCGTTTAAATCCAAATATGAAAGAGGTAGTAAAAATCGAGGTTTTAAAACTCCTCGATGCAGGTATGATCTTTCCTATTTCTGATAGCAAGTGGGTAAGTCCGGTCCAAGTTGTGTCAAAGAAGGGTTGGATAACGGTTATTCAGAATGATAATAATGAATTAATTCCCACTAGGATTGTCACGGGGTGACGTATGTGCATAGATTATAGGAAATTAAATAAAGCCACTAGAAAAGACCATTTCCCTTTACCTTTTATTGATCAAATGTTAGATAGATTAGCCGGACACGATTTCTATTGCTTTCTTGATGGTTATTCTGGGTATAATCAGATTTATATAGCCCCAGAAGACCAAGAGAAAACGACGTTTACATGTCCTTATGGCATTTTCGCTTATAGGCGCATGCCTTTTGGTTTATGTAATGTGCCGACCACTTTTCAACGGTGCATGATGGCTATTTTTTCTGACATGGTAGAGCAATGCATTGAAATTTTCATGGATGATTTTTCTGTTTCGGTGATTCATTTGATATGTGTTTGCAGAATTTGCAGAAAGTCCTAAAAAGATACGAAGAAACAAATTTGGTCTTGAACTGGGAGAAGTGCCATTTTATGGTCCAAGAGGGCATTGTACTTGGCCACCGAATATCCTCACATGAAATTGAAGTCGACCGGGTGAAAGTTGAAACAATCGAGAAGATGCCTCCGCCTACTTCGGTAAAAGGGATAAGAAGCTTTTTGGGACACGCGGTTTTTCCCGCCGGTTTATTAAGGACTTTTCGAAGATCACGAAGCCGTTGTGCAATTTGCTCATGAAGGATGTTCCGTTTAATTTTGACGAGTCGTGTAAAGAAAGTTTCGATCTATTAAAGAAAGCCCTGAGCACCGCCCCAGTAAGAGTCGCTCCAGACTGGGATCTTCCATTCTAATTAATGTGCGATACTAGTGATTTTGCCATTGGGGCTGTTTTGGGACAAAGACGAGGGAAAGTGTTCCACGTCGTGTATTATGCAAGCCGAACTCTTGACGACGCCCAAAGAAATTATGCCACAACAGAAAAAGAATTGTTAGCAGTAATCTTTGCTTTCGATAAATTTCGGGCGTATTTGTTGGGGACGAAAGTAGTGGTGTGGACCGACCATTCGGCGATCAAATACCTTTTAGAGAAGAAGGATGCTAAACCAAGGTTGATTAGGTGGGTGCTTCTCCTTCAAGAATTCAATTTGGAAATTCGGGACAAAAAGGGGACTGAGAATGTTATTGTCGATCACCTTTCACGGTTAGAGAGTCCCTTTGAGAAGGGAGAAAGTCATCCACAAATCATGGAAACCTTTCCCGTTGAACAGCTCTACAAGTTGGGTTTGCAACACGCGCCTTGGTATGCTTATCTAGTGAACTATTTGGCGAGAAAAATAATTCCGAATGACCTCTCGCGCCATCAAAAGAAGAAGCTGATTTCAGACGCTAAGCATTATTTGTGGGACGATCCTTTTCTATTTAAAAGATGCCCTGATCAAATCATTCGCAGATGTGTTCCGGATGAGGAAATCCACAGTGTGCTGAATCATTGTCATGCATCACCCTACGGTGGACATTTTAGTGGAAATAGAACAACGGCAAAGGTCTTACAATCGGGGCTCTATTGGCCGTCATTATTCAAAGATGCTCACTCCTTTGTGTCCACGTGTGATCGGTGTCAACGGACGGGAAACATCTCAAGACAACATGAAATGCCGCTGAACACCATACTTGAGGTTGAATTGTCCGACGTATGGGGGATCGACTTCATGGGTCCATTTTCTCCATCAAATAAGAATCTCTATATTCTGGTAGCCGTGGACTACGTCTCAAAGTGGGTTGAAGCGGTGGCAATACCAACAAATGGGTCTAATGTCGTAATCAAATTTATAAAAAAAATATATTTTCACGCGTTTTGAGACTCCACGTGCCATTATCAGTGATGGTGGTTCTCACTTCGACAACAAATTCCTTGATGCGGTCTTGAGAAAATACGGAGTCACTCATCGTGTTGCTACAACCTACCATCCCCAGACGAGCGGTCAAGTCGAGATATCAAATCGAGAGCTAAAGTGGATCTTGGAAAAAACAGTCAGCTCGTCTCGAAAAGATTGGTCCTTTAAACTCGATGATGCACTTTGGGCATACCGCACTGCGTATAAAACACCTATCGGGATGTCGCCTTACATATTGGTTTATGGGAAAAGTTGTCATTTGCCCATAGAGATGGAACATCGTGCTTACTGGGCGATAAAGAAATTAAATTTTGACCTTAAATCTGCTGGTGAAAAGCGTTGTTTGCAGTTGAACGAGCTGGAGGAAATTCGCCATGATGCATACGAAAATGCGAAGCTTTATAAGGAACGGACAAATATTTGGCATGATAAGCATATCACACATCGAGAGTTCTTCCCGGGTCAAGAGGTGTTGTTGTTTAATTCTCGCTTAAGGTTATTCCTTGGGAAATTGCGTTCACGATGGTCGGGACCATTTACAGTAGTTCAAGTATTTCCACACGGAGCAGTGGAAGTACAAAAATATGACCGTAAATTTAAAGTAATGGGCAGCGACTGAAGGCCTACTTGGGTAATCCAATAGACGCGCAGAAGACGAGCGTCGTCTTATCCACCGCCGGATGAATGTTAGAAAAGTCCGGCTGAAGACTATAAACTTAGCGCTTCTCGGGAGGCAACCCGAGTATTAGTTGTAGATGTTTGTTTTTCAGTGTTTTCTTGCATTTTAGGAGTCTTTATTTTTCATCATTTTTGCTTAGATATGCTTATCCCTCACGTTCTAAGTGTTTTCCTTTGAAAATTCTATGCAGAAATCACCCCCGGGGAAAATTCAGCAATGGGCCGCGGCACAGGGATAGTGAGCCGTGGCACACACAAGTTGAAGGAAAAGGGCTAACCTTCCTGTACCATATGCCGCGACACAACCTTACTGAGCCGCGGCGCACTAGATCTCTGAGCCGCGGCACAAATATACTGAGCCGCGGCACGCCAAATGCCCCATACACGCCCAGGTAACTGTACTCCGAGCCGCGACACGGACCAAATGAGCCGCGGCACACTTACACGATGAGCCGCGGCACCCATATGTTGAGCCGCGGCACATGGCGACATAGCAAACACGCCCAGGCAGGCTGTACTCTGGGCCGCGGCTCACTTAAACTGTGCCGCGGCCCCTGTTGCGAAGCTCAAAAGCCCAGAGTTCCTTCATCAGCCCGATCGGCCGGCACAAACTGTAAGTTTCCTTCTTCTTCTTCGCGCAGCACTCGGACGACCTCCAATACCAATTCTTCTTCTTCTTGCATTCTTCAAACCAAAGCAAGGTAACTCTCATCTCTTAATCCTAATTGCTACATGATTTGAAAAGTGAGGTATTGTTATTCATTCGAAGATGAATATGTTTAGTTCTATCAAGGTTAAGTTGGTATGATGATTATCGATTGATTATGGATGGTAATTGTTGATTATGTATGGATTGTTGATGTTCTTTTTGCTGTTTTGTCATGACTATCAATTGATGTTGTTATTGTTAGGGTTTGGTTTAAACCATCATCATTCTTGTTCTTCATTCAAACTCATGCAATCAAGGTGTTTGATGAAATGCGAAATGAAAATTTTTAAGCCAACGTTTTGAAACTATGTGCAACGAATTTGTTTATCGGTTTACATTGTACCCCAACCCTTACATCAAGTTTAAATGTGAAAGCTCAACTTTAATTTTCTCTCACGACGGTTCAAGCTCGTTCAACTCTATATTCACGTTTTGCATATCTTAAGTCAAGTGGTGTAGTGTTCCTTAAAAGTTGTGTAATTTCCGGCGTTTATTTTTTTCAGGAACCTCGCCATGGCTAGAAAAAGGAAGATAAGCACGAGGGCTAGGACACAATCATCCCCCACAAGAGGGGAGACATCACGAAGCCACGCCGATTTAGAATCTCATCAATTCTCCGATCCGGAAATTCACAAAATATTCAACGAAAAAATCCGGCCTCGACCAATAATCTCGGAGCGGGGATTCACTCCCGCCCCCCAGGATGGTGAGCTTCTGACTATGATTGACGAGATGAGATGGGCTTGTTTCACTGCGCCTCCCAAGCCGGCTGTGATCTCTATCATCCAGGAGTTTTACGCTAGTGCCCTATTGCGACATATTCGGGCAGGGCATATGATAGCGCAGTCAGATACTCAGACTCAAGTCGTTGTCCGAGGCCATACAGTGGATTTTTCGGTAGCCGCAATTCGGAGATTATTCGAGATGCCAGTGGTGGACGAGACGGCATATACGCGGAGTATGAGTAGCCTCACGAGGGAGGCTCTGCTTGAGGCACTCACACAGCCCGGTTCCATCTGGGAGACGCGCGCCCCGCGTTCTTCAGCCTTCTACTTTAAGAGTTCGTGCCTCAGTCGGCTCGGGCGAGCCTGGTTATACTTCCTCTGTGCACGAGTCGATCCCACCTCGCAGATCCGCTCTGTCTTACTCTCTCGCGCCCGATTACTATATGCCATCACTACCGGGCTCAGATTCGATGTGGCCCCTCATTTGGTCCGATCTATCCTTCAGTCATTCAAGGAGGGGCCAAGACGGGGCTGAAGCACCCCTCTCTCATTTGCGCTCTATGCCGCCAGTCGGGCATGACTTAGTCGGCTGATGAGCCAATGCTAGCACCCCAGGGTCCGATTGATCATCGCATTATTTCTCACTTTGACCAGTGGGGTGGAGCGCCGACACATGCTCGGGGACGGGGATTTCTTCTTGACGAGGCATATGAGCAGTCCCCCGAGCCTCTTCTTCTGACGCATGAGCAGGCGGAGTCCAGCCCGCCGCCCGAGAGAGTGAACCTTCAGGCGATGTTCGACATCTTGAGAGAGGAGATGAGGAGAGAGAGAGAGAGAGAGAGAGAGAGCCACCTAGCTGCTCTGAGAGAGGAGATGCGGACAGAGAGAGAGAGCATCCTCGCAGCTGTCCGAGAGGAGATGAGAGAGCAGGCCCGCCGGGCCACTCGACGTGAGGAGAGGCGCTTGGCGGCGAGAGACGCTTACCATCAGGATTACCTTTCTGCGTGGACGAGCCATATACTGCACCCGGACGGGCCCTTCATCCCACCAGTTAGGCCATCTACACCACCCTCCTCTCCGGACGAGGCCGGCACCAGTTCCTGAGCTGACATTAGGAGAGTACTTGACCTTTTCTCTTGATGCATATTATTATCTGTGTCCATTGAGGTCAATGTACGTCCTAAGTTTGGGGTGGGGGGTGGGGTTTACTTTCAGATGCTTTTTACTTATTCGTTGACATTTTTCGTTATTTTTGACGCTAGCCTTGCTTGTCTTAATATTATCTGCATTCGTGAACTTTACGTGCTTTCTTGTGTAAAATTGGTGATATGATACTGATTTCTTTTTGAAGAAACGGTTGAGTTTTGGTCGAGTTGCACGTGCGCGATATCTGTTTCCTCTGAGTATTCATTTAGGTCCGAAATTTTTCGTTATTATAGAAATCTTAGCGTATAAGAAAGGAGACATACGTGTTTTCAAATCACCGTCTATACGTTTGGTTACACTTTTCGCGTAGCTAGTCGTCCAGTAACATGAGTCTTGTTGGCACTTAGATTTTTTTTGGCACTTAGATTGAGTTTAGAGTCGGATAGTATTTCCCAAAAAGTCGAGTTATTACATATTCTATGATGGGAAGTCTAGTAACCGGGGGTATTCACGTGACCCGTTGTTTACTCTCGCGTAAAACGACAACCCTGAATAGACTAATGGTTTAGAGATATCGCATGTGCCGATGATAGGAAGCCTAGTAACCGGGGGTATTCACGTAACCCGTTGTTTACTCTCGCGTAAAACAGCAACCTTGAATCGGACGTGCCGGAATAGCTTTTCGAGTTTTTTCTCCGCTGTAGAGGGAAACTTAGTAACTAGAAGCATCCATGTGCCCCATGAGTGTCTTTTACGTCAAACGGTTCCCCAATACATGAGAATGGAAATCCACCCTAGGGTTATCCCGATGAAACATCCCGAGATCCGAAACCTAGTGGTTAACTCGAATCATTTTATTAATCATACATAAGGGAATGCTGTCCGAGGATTATTTTTGATGATAAAACTCTTGAATTTAAGCCATTAGACTATGGGACTGGGCGAATTGGCTTGTTTAATCTAACCCTTCATATTGACGGTCGGTTAAATTCACGCTTGTTAATCTTTGAGTTTGATTTTCTTCATGAACGATTGATTAGGACTAAAAATGATTCCTTTTTGGAATCAGTGTCCGTGAATGTGACTCACTAATACGATACTCGTATTATTCTTTGAGATTTTCAGGGTAGTATTGATTAAGTTGAGCACTATGGATTTGCACGATCATTCACGATACTTTTTATTTGAAATTGATTTTTTTTTGCTTGAGGACAAGCAAAGGCTCAAGTTTGGCGGTATTTGTTAGGCGTATTTTTATGCGCTTATTTATCATTATTTTATATCCATTTTGAGTCTAAATCTGCACAAATGAGCTTTTAATGCACTATCTTTATATGTTTTGTAGAAAATTGGAGTCCGGAAGCTCAAATGGCGAAAAACGGGCCAAAACGACAATTTTGGCACAGGAGCACAAGGAAAGCGGTGCGGCACACGCCACGACATGACAAGGGCCGAACCCAGCATGCAGGGGGCCACGACACGCACTTACTGAGCCGTGGCCCATGAAGAAAACTGCGCCCAGGCATATGGCGCTGAGCATTAGGGGCCGCGACACGCACTTACTGAGCCGCGGCCCGCGAGGCGGTTTTGATGTGTCTGCCGCGTTTCTGGGCCATTTTTAGAGCCTGTTTTCGACCTAATCCATGGACGTGTTTTGGAGAGTAATGATAGTGATAAATAGGGATTAAAGGTCAGAAGATCGATCATCGAGGAGAAGGAGAAAACATCAAGGAACAAAGAGCGGAAGCTAGAGAACGGAGGAATCCACGTTCTTCGTCTGCGTTTGATTTCTATGCTTTCTTTAATTCTTTTTGTATTCTTATTTTCTAGCATGTCAGGCTAGAACCCTATTCTAGGATTTTGATGAAACCGAGGTTTTGAAGAATTTACTTTTGATTTTGCTTTATTAAAATATATTTCCCTTTCTTATTGAGTTTTCCCAATTGTTTTAATTACTGTCAATTGTGTGGCCTATGATTGATTTGTTTTGATTACCTAACTCAAATCGGGAGATGAGAGTTGGTAGGAAAAATTGATGAGAACTGTTTTATCTTGTGAGATAGGAATATACTCATAGGAATTACGTGGCCTTTCTTAAGATTTCGTACTTTTTACCTATTGTCGAATTAATTCACCTAGGAATAGAGTGTGTTATTCGCCTTAGAAAATTCTATTGACCTCGGGAGAGGCACTAGAGTATTTTAGCAATCTTCGCCTTCAATAAATTGGGAAATCACTTAATTCATATAAATCAAGAGTAATTCGGATAAACCGAGGTGGATTCACAATCCTAGATTAATCCCCTATTTGATTTTCTCTCTTCAAACAATCGATTTTACTTTTTATTTATTAATTTGCTTTAATTATTACTTACACCTCAAATTTCGATAGTTCAAATAAAATTAGAATACGAATAAATCGGTAATTAGTGAGTCAGTCCTCGAGGGAACGATACTTTCTTACCACTTTATTACTTGATTACGACAACGTGCACTTGCGTTAACCAAATTTCATAACAGGTGGATCGGCAGGTAGCACACGCTACGACCGGCAGGTAGCGCACGCTACGGCCGAAAGGCTGCGCACGCTACCTGACCGAGCAGTCTAGTCCAGGAAGTCTCTGGATTGCGGCCCGGGCCGATAGAGCATGCTAGCTCGGCAGCCTAGCGCACGCTAGGCTGCACCAGTATAAATGTGACAGAGCAGTCGTATTTTCACTCGTTTTTCATTTCATTTCTTTTCTGTCCGCGACTGGAGTTTCGGAGGAGGCGAAGCCATATTGTTGAACAACAAATCCATGAAGTTCTTGAGTTCATATCATCGATTGATCATCCTATATCATCCTTTGATCCAGCGAATCAAGGTGAGATTTCCTAGAACCCTATTTTGAGAAATTTTGGGGTTTTTGCGTTTTTGTCCGATTCGTTCCGTATTGTTGATTAATCCATGATGGGTATGATTAATCTTAATAGTATTCTTGTGTTTAACATCATTTAATCCATTGTTCTTCGTCGAATCAAGGTCGAATTGACTTTTTGGGGGGATTTGTTCTTGATTTCGTTTTCCATCCGTTTTTGATGGACCGATCGTTGTAAAATGATGTTTTTAAACATATCTTATGGATTGAATATCCATATTTCGGTTGGGAAGTCCATTTTCATGTTTTGTCGGGTCGTTTCGTGTTCTTGACCATTTTGGGGGAAACCCTTGAACTTTTGTTCCTTGAATTCAACGACTTTGGGTCGTACTTTGGAATTCATTTTCGTTGTTATTGTTGTTGTTCATAGTTTATTGTTGCAGGTTGTCGTTCGGTGGAGTCGGCGGGTTCGTAGTCGGTTCGTGCCAACCTACTTCGTTCGATTCTCCGCATTGTGGTTATTCGAGGCAAGTACCTTGTTCATACTTTTCTTGTTTCGTGGATATGATGATCGGTGATCGTCTAAATGTGTTTGTTTGGTCGTTTGAAATGAACTTTCAAAAGATTTGATATAGCCTCGTTAAGGGCTCACTTTCCAAACGCGTGTGTTTTGTGAATGTAGTGGTTTGTGAATGACTATGTGAATTCTATGGATATGTTTGGTGTTGATGTTGCACTTGGTATTGCGAGTGGACGTATATTATTTCATTTCGGTGTGTTGTGGTTTGACGTGGTGTTTTTCTATGTGTTTAATGCCTCTGGGTGAATTGTTTGGATATCCTTGGTGTGATATGTTATTTGTGCATGATTGCTTCGCTCACCTCGGGAGGGTCCGACGGGGCCACGGAGGGAATCCAATGGTATAGCCCTGGGTTCATGAGTGGTGAAAGTATTTTACTCACCTTGGGTAGGTTCGACGGGGCCTCAAAGGGAGTCCAATGGGAGAGCCCGAGATTCACGAGTAAAAACTTCACGAGTGGTGTATATGTTTGGTGAATGTATTTGCTCACCTCGGGAGGGTTCGACGGAGCCATGGAGGGAGTCCAATGGGAGAGCCCTGGATTCACGAGTAAAAACTTCACGAGTTGGTATTGATTTTTATGTCCGTCGAGGACACGTGACGTGGGTTTTAACCCTGTGTGTTGTTGTTGGGTTCATTTGTGAAAGCAAAACCTTTGGGCTGTGACCCCCTGTTGATTTTGGAAAGAGAAGGATTCGGTAATCCTAAATGATTTTCTACTAAAACTCTCGATGGCATTTTTAAACTGTTTTATAAATTGTTTCCCTTGATTTGTGATATTTCGGTTTTGGAATGTTTCACCCAAACTCTTGCCTCGGGAAGTACTTTTTCTTATGTTTGGATCTTTGAGGATTCCTGGTTATTATTGTTCTTGGAATTTGAATTGTATGGCTCGTATTTTGCACTTTGTTCTTGCACTAGCAAAACAATGGAGTTTTGCTAACCCCCGAGTATTCTGGGGGTGGATGTCTGTCTTTGCATTCAGGTTTTGGGGAGCATAACACAGGGCCGACATGAAGGGTGATGAAAGATGATCGATACTAATCACACGAGGACCCATATGATGTCATTTGGTTTAGTTGTATTTTATTTCCGCTGCAGTATTCTTTCCCGTTGTACGAAGTGTGTTGTATTGGACCCCTGCGTGGGCATGTAATATGTTGAGTTGTATGTAATTATTGAAAGACTAAATTGGTCTACTGAGTCATTTTAGCCTTAAAGGCGATGTTTAGATGTTTGATTTTAGTTACCAGCCTGGTAGATCCTCGAGGAGAGGGTCTACGACGTGTAATATCCCTGAGTGGATTGGGGTGTTACATAAATGGTATCAGAGCTTAGGTCGTGGAAACCTAGGCTGTCAGGTCAAGTGGTGTCTGTTGAGTTTTGTCTCGTCGGATTTTGTCTGACTGAGTCGTGTCGCGACGCGTTGTCTGAGTTGGTTGGTCGTGATTAGTATCGTGGGGCGATCATCATCTTCGTGCGACCTGTGGATGTAAGTCTCCCTCCTTTGTGTTGTGCCTCGTGAGACACGAGTTGCTGGTATGATTATGCGTTAAGTGATGGAATCCTTATGCAGATTCTTGGTTTCGTGATGCGTTTGTGTGACTCTCATATTTCGTTTATATGAGGAGTGTTGTCGCTATTTATGTCCTTTTGACTGTGATATTTGGTATCTGTTTTAGGTAAAGACATGTCTTTGTCTTGGTTTTGAGCGAGTTGATACATGTGTTGTGGTGTATGTAAGTGAATATTGTTACATGTGAGTTTCTAGGCATTCTAGCCTAATAGATTTTCGAAAACCTTGAGTATCTTAGAAAATAAATTTCGAGACATACTTTTAAAATGAATTATTTTCTCGCGGTACTTTCAAAGTGCTTTCTAGTGCCGCAATATATTTCAAATTATTCCAATTGGGGACCAAAATATTTTGAGATATTTTCAATTATTTAGAAATGCTTTGCTTATGTAACACCCCCAAAACCGTATGGGAATATTACATGCCGTAGACCTCTTTCCACAAGGATCTACCAGGCTAAACACCCATAAACAACCAAATGCTTGCCCGGCCAGGGTCAAACAATATAATAATACAGACCGTTAAAATCACTTACACATGAATACACAGATCCATAAGGTCACACAACTCCATCAACAGAACTGACTAAAACAACATTACCCACACAGGGGTCGAAACACAATACAGCGGAAGACTGAAATCAACTCTAACAATACAACCAAACTCTACCAACTCTCGACTCTTGATTAGTATCGCAGCTTGTCATCCTCTTGTGCCAATCCTGTGACTGCTCCCCTGAACTTGCATGTACTTGGACGCAGAACAGACATCCACCCCCGATTACTCGGGAGTTAGTAAAACTCCACTGTTTTACTAGTGCAAGTACCAAATGATACGAAAAGTAACTAGCAAACATTGATCATAATCAAGTTTAATAACCAAGTACCAAAATATTCCCGGGAGGTTTTAACAAGGGAGATAAGCTATGAAACATTTAAAAGTAAGATCCTCCTCTCGGGGATTTTTAGAAATTCAAAATTTTTAAGACCTCAAGTTTTGATTTGGTAATTTACAGTACGAAAATATTTCCACAAATCTCGCGGGGCTCGGGCCAACATTCCTTTCTAGAAAACTTCATTTTCAAAACTTAGAGGATCCAAACATATTCATGACCCCGTGATCTCCTGCCACGAGTCTCCGTAGGTTCAACAACCCGCACGGAAAGAAACAAACACATCAATCACAACAACTGGTCCTGACCCCGTGAACCTGTGTCACGTGTCACCGTAGGTTCCGTCGAACCCGCACGGCTGGATGTACTGTGTCCTGATTCGATGGACCTGTGCCATGAATCATCGTAGGCCTCGTCAGACCCACCCGATTGGACCTCATCACCACACACACACTAAGTTATGATCCCATGGACCTGTGCCATTAATCCTCGTAGGCCCCGTCGAACCCACACGAGTGAACTTAGCGTTCCAGCACACAACATTCACATTCACATTCACATTACACCAACACGCACACAATCAAACAATCATCTTGTCCATTACAATTTCACACAACTAGTATACTTAGCTCGAAGCCGACATTACAACCAATACAATCTTTACACAATCAAATACATATAACCCAATATTATCATCCAAATCCTCGATGAATCGATGTCACATAACTCACAATCAATACCTATAACACGATACACATCCAAGTCTACAATCGACCAATATAGACACATTTCCAAGTTTATCACAAATAACCACAATTCCTTCATTTCAACGCGTAGTCATATTCACAAGGTACAGAACGTATAAGTAAGATACTTGCCTCGATAGTCGGCACTCGAATATTCCTACGAATACGGCACAACCCGGAAAACCCCAAACACCTACAATCCTCCATGAAATCCAACGGAAACACAGTTACTACGAGAATAACAATTGAAAACAAAGGAAAACACGGTCAAGAATTGAAGGGAACCCTTTGAGACATTTACTCGGATACTAAATGTTCAAGGTTCCTTAGAAAACCAAAAATCCTGACTGGATTCCAACGAACTCGAAATACGGATATACAATCCGTAGAACACGTTCAAAACAACGTTTATACAACAATTAATTGATCGAAAATGGATTGGAATCGAAATCAAAAGGAAAATCCCTAAAATCTTCAAAAACAAGGGTTCAAGCCAAAATACCTCGATTTGGACGAAGAACACGGATTAGATGATGATATAATCAACACAAGCCTTCCAAAAATGATGTTCCCGATCAAAAAGCCTCAAATTCTGTCGAAGGGTCGGAAAAAACAAAGGAAAAATGGAAAATGGCCGAGAGATCCACGTCCAGGCCTTTAAATAGCCGACAATGGCCGATCACTTACGGCCGTAACCGGCCGTAACTCGGCACTTACGGCCGTACCCGACAGGTCCTTACGACCGTAATCGGCATTCGTCCGGAAGCTGCCTGGCAGCGTAGGAACGTAACTCTCGGCCCTTACGGCCGTAACCGGCATTCGTCCGGAAGCTGCCTGGCACCGTACGGCCGTAACTCTCGGCCCTTACGACCGTAACCGGCATTCTTCAGGCCATGCCTACCGATAACTTACGGCTGTAACCGGCACCTTACATCCGTAACTCGGCCAGGCCAGTACCTGCTGCGGCCGTGTCTCGGTCGTGGCCACTCCGACGGTCCGAACGACCCCGAAACCCTGACCTGAATATGAATCGAAAATACGGTTACGAAGTACTCGCAAAGACGAATCCAAGCGCTAAGAGAACACACGATTCCGACCACCCGAAGGCTCGAAATTCGACAACGGGAGTAATTACCCCAAACTTTGGGAAATTACGAAAATGGCCCAAAACGTCCGAAATACACGATACACGATCGAAACACCAAACCAAAGCTCGCAACATGAATAATAACATTAAATGAACTTACGAGAAACTCGAAAAAACAGTTTCGGACGAGATTCGCAAGAATCGAACTCAAGTGCGGAAAAGTCGTTTAAGAACACGGAACTCAACAAAACAATACCGAAACGAACTCGGATGACAAAAAGTGCAGAACTAAATATTATCAGAATGACGAAACGGTCATAAGAGAGTCGTCGAAAAGGTCATAAGCGAGTCGTCGAAACGGACCTCCGCCGAAAAATGAAAATCACCGGAAATCAGAATTGCGGATATTACATACTACCCTCCTTAAAAGAAGTTTCGTCCCGAAACTTAAAACAGGTAGGGAGAAGCAATATCCAGACAAGAAAACTCAACGAGATTCACAAGAAACGCATAATTTTCGCCCATTGGCGAAACGTTACAAGCAACGCGAAAGAATATACAGCGTGAAAACACGCCCCACGACGACCAACACAACGCCATCGGCAATAATTCAAAACAATAAAGAGCAATTAAAGACACATCACATACCACAGCACATGCACACATTTAATCAAAGAAACGCACGCGACAACAAGTCGCACCCGACTAAAACGGCTGTGCGATAGAAACAAATAGAGTATCACGAGAAATCATTCCGATTCTCATCAACAAGAAAATGTCTGACTTCAAAACACAAACAATTCAAGATAACGGAAAAAGAGGGTACCGGATATTACATTCTATCTCACTAAAAATAAGTTTCGTCCCGAAACTTAAAATAAAACATCAGGGTAGAATACAAACAAAACCAAAAAGTTCACCCAACAAATATTAATCTCTACACGAATTACAACACAAATACAACACGCAACTACGCTACTAGGCACCACTGAGCTCTCCACGCGTAGGGGCGGGATCTCGGCTCCCGAACATCTCAACAACAGTCTCGCAGTGTACCGCCTAATGTCCCACATGTCCACATTTGAAACAGTTAACTTGCGGCGAGCGACAATTCCTCCGAGTATGGCCCACACGACTACAATTGAAACATAATTTCACGCCGCTTGTCTTACTCGGCTCGTGAGTAGGATTCTTAGACTGGTCAAACGAACGATAAGTGTTCCCAGAAGGGCAATACAAAGTAATAGGCTCACGAATCTCACTTCTCTGGCCTCTTGAAAAGTTACTCGAGGTCTTTTGCCTCTTACCTCCTGAGCTACCCTCTGACATGGAAACAACCATCTCGATGGCTTGAGCTCGGTCCTGATAATCTTTCAAGGTAGTACACATAAGCGGAGCTATACTCTCACGGATATGTGGTTTCATGCACATATTAAAATGCCGGATCTTGTCCGCTTCACTTCTCACCTGATCGCGAACATAAGCTAGCTGCCGATTATAATCGACTATCGCCTGGGATATCGACACATCCTGGGGTGTAGCCGAGAAAAACTCAACGATCCTGCGCTCACGAATAGGCAACGGGCAATACTCTGCCTCCATGGCGGTCTTAAACTCGGCCCATGTAGGTGTACGATCTGCAGGCACTACAGCCTGCCACCAGTCTGCAGCTTCTTTGTCGAGCAAGTACTGAGCAATGGGTACTCTCCTTTCCTCAGGACAACCTACATCATCGAATATTCTTTCCAACTGGAAGATCCAGTTCTCCCAACCTAACGAGTCAGAAGAAGCTACAAAACGGGGCGGGTGCATTCTCATCACATCTCGTAACCACTTACTAGCTCCATTATCCCCATCTGGGTTCTCATTCCGACGTACGGCCTGATTCATCTGCACTAACTGGTCAACCACCTGACGAAGGATGGTGGCGGCACCAACGTCAACATTAACGCTGGCTGAATGAGAATGTCCCTGATCTGTACTAAGCTGATTGGTACTCGGCAAGGAGTGAGTCGCCCTCTCATGTTCCTGATTACGACCACCACCACGACCACGGCCTCGACCTCTACCCCTCAGCATACTGAACAGACAGCCATTCAGAACAACAAAATAAACATCACCTAATCAACATAGGGCAACAACTAGTAGCACAATAAAGTATTCACTCCAAGTCATCACACGAGTACACGAACTAACACTGCAATAATAGACTTAAATTCATAAGTAATTCGCACAGTTACACCAACAGAGGTGCACGACTTATACCAAAATAAACACGGTCAAGACCACATACATGTCATTGAGACTAGACACTTGTAACATTTTTTAAAAATGAAATTTTTCCGAGGTATTTGTTCAAATGTTAATATTTTAAAATTTGCGAGTTTCGAAAGATTTTGCTGGGATGAAATTTTGAAAACACTTTGTTTAATACCTCGGTCATTGAAGTGGGGAATGATACCTAACAACGTATCCCGCCACTTGGGCATACAACTCAGATTTTCTGACAAGAATAATAACATAGCAACTCACTGCACGACTTAACCTCAATACATAAACACATAACGTTCTAATTTACAAAAGCCAAAGTTGTTTTGCAAAACAGAAATTTTCCAAAATCCTTTGGTTCACAACCAAAACGACAGTAATATTTCGCAATATCCGAAGTACTTCAAAACACATTTTCCAAATACCATCTGATGGTGTCATTTGAAAATACACGGCCCATTTATCCAAAATTTAACCGATTTTAAAATCCATACAAACCGTGGTTTTAAATAGCCGACCATGGCCGATCACTTACGGCCGTAACCGGCCGTAACTCTGCACTTACGGCCGTACCCGACAGGTCCTTACGGCCGTAACCGGAATTCGTCCGGAAGCTGCCTGGCAGCATACGGCTGTAACTCTCGGCCCTTACGGCCGTAACCGGCATTCGTCCGGAAGCTGCCTGGCACCGTACGGCCGTAACTCTCGGCCCTTACGGCCGTAACCGGCATTCTTCAGGCCATGCCTACCGATCACTTACGGCCGTAACCGGCACCTTACAGCCGTAACTCGGCCGAGCCGATGCCTTTGCCGTGTCTCGGTCGTGGCCACTCCGACGATCCGAACGACCCCGAAATCCTGACCTGAATATGAATCGAAAATACGGTTACGAAGTACTCGCAAAGAAGAATCCAAGCGCTAAGAGAACACACGATTCCGACCACCCGAAGGCTCGAAATTCGACAACGGGAGTAATTACCCCAAACTTTGGGAAATTACGAAAATGGCCCAAAACGTCCGAAATACACGATACACGATCGAAACACTAAACCAAAGATCGCAACATGAATAATAACATTAAATGAACTTACGAGAAACTCGAAACAACAGTTTCGGACGAGATTCGCAAGAATCAAACTCAAGTGCGGAAAAGTCGTTTAAGAACACGGAACTCAACAAAATGATACCGAAACTAACTCGGATGACAAAAAGTGCAGAACTAAATATTCTCAGAATGACGAAACGGTCATAATCGAGTCGTCGAAACGGTCATAAGCGAGTCGTCGAAACGGACCTCCGCCGAAAAATGAAAATTACCGGAAATCAGAATTGCGGATATTACATACTACCCTCCTTAAAAGAAGTTTCGTCCCGAAACATAAAACAGGTAGGGAGAAGCAATATCCCGACAAGAAAATTCAACGAGATACACAAGAAACGCGTAACTTTCGCCCATTGGCGAAACGTTACAAGCAACGCGAAAGAATATACAGCGTGAAAACACGCCCCACGACGACCAACACAACGCCATCGACAATAATTCAAAACAATAAAGAGCAATTAACGACAGCACATGCACACATTTAATCAAAGAAACGCACGCGACAACAAGTCGCACCCGACTAAAACGGCTATGCGATAGAAACAAATAGAGTATCACGAGAAATCATTCCGATTCTCATCAACAAGAAAATGTCCGACGTTAAAACACAAACAATTCAAGATAACGGAAAACGAGGGTACCGGATATTACATTCTATCTCACTAAAAATAAGTTTCATCTTGAAACTTAAAATAAAATATCAGGGTAGAATACAAACAAAACCAAAAAGTTCACCCAACAAATATCAATCTCTACACAAATTACAACACAAATACAACACGCAACTACGCTACTAGGCACCACTGAGCTCTCCATGCGTAGGGGCGGGATCTCGGCTCCCGAACATCTCAACGACAGTCTCGCAGTATACCGCCTGATGTCCCACATGTCCACATTTGAAACAGTTAACTTGCGGCGAGCGACAATTCCTCCGAGTATGGCCCACACGACTACAATTGAAACATAATTTCACGCCGCTTGTCTTACTCGGCTCGTGAGTAGGATTCTTAGACTTGTCAAACGAACGATAAGTGTTCCCAGAAGGGCAATACAAAGTAATAGGCTCACGAATCTCACTTCTCTGGCCTCTTGAAAAGTTACTCGAGGTCTTCTGCCTCTTACCTCCTGAGCTACCCTCTGACATGGAAACAACCATCTTGATGGCTAGAGCTCGGTCCTGATAATCTTTCAAGGTAGTACACATAAGCGGAGCTATACTCTCACGGATATGTGGTTTCATGCACATATTAAAATGCCGGATCTTGTCCGCTTCACTTCTCACCTGATCGCGAACATAAGCTAGCTGCGATTATAATCGACTATCGCCTCGGATATCGACACATCCTGGGGTGTAGCCGAGAAAAACTCAACGATCCAGTGCTCACGAATAGGCAACGGGCAATACTCTGCCTCCATGGCGGTCTTAAACTCGGCCCATGTAGGTGTACGATCTGCAGGCACTACAGCCTGCCACGAGTCTGCAGCTTCTTTGTCGAGCAAGTACTGAGCAATGGGTACTCTCCTTTCCTCAGGACAACCTACATCATAGAATATTCTTTCCAACTGGAAGAGCCAGTTCTCCCAACCTAACGAGTCAGAAGAACCTACAAAACGGGGCGGGTGCATTCTCATCACATCTCGTAACCACTTACTAGCTCCATTATCCCCATCTGGCTTCTCATTCCGACGTACGGCCTGATTCATCTGCACTAACTGGTCAACCACCTGACGAAGGATGGTGGCGGCACCAACGTCAACATTAACGCTGGCTGAATGAGAATGTCCCTGATCTGTACTAAGCTGATTGGTACTCGGCAAAGAGTGAGTCACCCTCTCATGTTCCTGATTACGACCACCACCATGACCACGACCTCGACCTCTACCCCTCAGCATACTGAACGGACAGCCATTCAGAACAACAAAATAAACATCACCTAATCAACATAGGACAACAACTAGTAGCACAATAAAGTATTCACTCCAAGTCATCACACGAGTACACGAACTAACACTGCAATAATAGACTTAAATTCATAAGTAATTCGCACAGTTACACCAACAGAGGTGCACGACTTATACCAAAATAAACACGGTCAAGACCACATACATGTCATTGATACTAGACACTTGTAACATTTTTTAAAAATGAAATTTTTCCGAGGTATTTGTTCAAATGTTAATATTTTAAAATTTGCGAGTTTCGAAAGATTTTGCTGGGATGAAATTTTGAAAACACTTTGTTTAATACCTCGGTCATTGAAGTGGGGAATGATACCTAACAACGTATCCCGCCACTTGGGCATACAACCCAGATTTTCTGACGAGAATAATAACATAGCAACTCACTGCACGACTTAACCTCAATACATAAACACATAACGTTCTAATTTACGAAAGCCAAAGTTGTTTTGCAAAACAGAAATTTTCCAAAATCCTTTGGTTCACAACCAAAACGACAGTAATATTTCGCAATATCCGAAGTACTTCAAAACACATTTTCCAAATACCATCTGATGGTGTCATTTGAAAATACACGGCCCATTTATCCAAAATTTAACCGATTTGAAAATCCATACAAACCGTGGTTTGACCGCACCACCAAAATAGTTTCCAAAGATCAATTTCTACAAAAATGCTCAAACCGTAAAATCTTTCAGAAAAACGTTCTCAAACCTACCGTATTACAACATTCCAAAAACAGTCGAATTTAAAACCATATGCTCAAACGGCAACCAGGGTCACCAATTCAATCAAATGCATCTCGTGGTACCAAGTTTAAACACACAACAAAATCATTTATCGGAGTTTCTCACAAACTCTACCGTCGATACCTTTTCAAAACCCATCAATGTTTACAACTTTCACCCTATACCACCCCACACGGTGGTTCAAAGGTAAAACAACAATACGCCCAGCTTTATACATATACTATGTGCCACAAGTATTAAATACATTATATTACACAACACTGTGCAAATAAAATTATGCACCGCAATTAACTCACTAAGATAAAATCATGATACACAGGTACCTCGCATAAAGGAGGAGACTTACGTCCACAGGCCGCACGGAGATGACGGTCGCCCACGATACTAATCTCATCCGACAACATATCCGACACGTTGTGACTACGCGCAACTCAACTTTTCACCCGACATCTCGAATGACAAAACCACACAATACTCGACAAATCACGATTCGACTTGACCCGACAGCCTGGGTTTCCGCAACCTAAGCTCCGATACCATAAATGTAACACCCCCAAAAATATACGGGAATATTACACGCCGTAGACCCCTTTCCACAAGGATCTACCAGGCTAAACACCCATAAACAACCAAATGCTTGCCCGGCCAGGGTCAAACAATATAGTAATACAGACCGTTAAAATCACTTACACATGAATACACAGACCGATGAGGTCACACAACTCCATCAACAGAACTGACTAAAACAACATTACCCACACAGGGGTCAAAACACAATACAGCGGAAGAATGAAATCAACTCTAACAATACAACCAAACTCTACCAACTCTCGACTCTTGATTAGTATCGCAGCTCGTCATCCTCTTGTGCCAATCCTGTGATTGCTCCCCTGAACCTGCATGTAACTGGACGCAGAACAGACATCCACCCCCGATTACTCGGAGGTTAGTAAAACTTCACTGTTTTACTAGTGCAAGTACCAAATGATACGAAAAGTAACTAGCAAACATTGATCATAATCAAGTTTAATAACCAAGTACCAAAATATTCCCGGGAGGTTTTAACAAGGGAGATAAGCTATGAAACATTTAAAAGTAAGATCCTCCTCTCGGGGATTTTTAGAAATTCAAAATTTTTAAGACCTCAAGTTTTGATTTGGTAATTTACAGTACGAAAATATTTCCACAAATCTCGCGGGGCTCGGCCCAACATTCCTTTCTAGAAAACTTTATTTTCAAAACTTAGACGATCCAAACATATTCATGACCCCGTGATCTCCTGCCATGAGTCTCCGTAGGTTCAAAAACCCGCACGGAAAGAAACAATCACATCAATCACAACAACTGGTCCTGACCCCGTGAACCTGTGTCACGTGTCACTGTAGGTTCCGTCGAACCCGCACGGCTGAATGTACTGTGTACTGATTCGATGGACCTGTGCCATGAA
This sequence comes from Orobanche coerulescens, assembly GCA_033398695.1. Taxonomy (NCBI): domain Eukaryota; kingdom Viridiplantae; phylum Streptophyta; class Magnoliopsida; order Lamiales; family Orobanchaceae; genus Orobanche; species Orobanche coerulescens. The sequence goes on along the minus strand of CM065803.1, from coordinate 195,146,034 downwards.
TCATCGTAGGCCTCGTCGTCAGACCCGCCCGATTGGACCTCAGCACCACACACTAAGTTCTGATCCCATGGACCTGTGCCATTAATCCTCGTAGGCCCCGTCGAACCCACACGAGTGAACTTAGCGTTCCAGCACACAACATTCACATTCACATTCACATTACACCAACACGCACACAATCAAACAATCATCTTGTCCATTACAATTTCACACAACTAGTATACTTAGCCCGAAGCCGACATTACAACCAATACAATCTTTACACAATCAAATACATATAACCCAATATTATCATCCAAATCCTCGATGAATCAATGTCACATAACTCACAATCAATACCTATAACACGATACACATCCAAGTCTACAATCGACCAATATAGACACATTTCCATGTTTATCACAAATAACCACAATTCCTTCATTTCAACGCGTAGTCATATTCACAAGGTACAAAACGTATAAGTAAGATACTTGCCTCGATAGTCGGCACTCGAATATTCCTACGAATACGGCACAACCCGGAAAACCCCGAACACCTACAATCCTCCGTGAAATCTAATGGAAACACGGTTACTACGAGAACAACAATTGAAAACAAAGGAAAACACGGTCAAGAATTGAAGGGAACCCTTTGAGACATTTACTCGTATACTAAATGTTCAAGGTTCCTTAGAAAACCAAAAATCCTGACTGGATTCCAACAAACTCAAAATACGGATATACAATATGTAGATCACGTTAAAAAAAACGTTTATACAACAATTAATTGATCTAAAACGGATTGGAATCGAAATCAAAAGAAAAATCCCTAAAATCTTCAAAAACAAGGGTTCAAGCCAAAATACCTCGATTTGGACGAAGAACACGGATTAGATGATGATATAATCAACAGAAGCCTTCCAAAAATGATGTTCTATGATGTTCCCGATCAAAAAACCTCAAATTCCGTCGAAGGGTCGCGAAAAACAAAGGAAAAATGGAAAATGGCCGAGAGATCCACGTCCAGGCCTTTAAATAGCCGACCATGGCCGATCACTTACGGCCGTAACCGACCGTAACTCGGCACTTACGGCCGTGCCCGACAGGTCCTTACGGCCATAATCGGCATTCGTCCGGAAGCTGCCTGGCAGCGTACGGCCGTAACTCTCGGCCCTTACGGTGTTAGGCATATTTTTATACGCTTATTTATCATTATTTTGTATTATTTTGGCGAGTAAATTTGCATAAATGAGCTTTTAATGCCTTATTCTTGTATGTCTGACAGGAGATTGGAGTCCGGAAGCTAAAACGAGGCAAAACGGGTGAAGACAGCGATTTTTGGCCTGGGGCCGCGGCACGTACCAAGTGGGCCGCGGCACACGAAGAGGACCAGCAGGCACCAGAGTAAACTGTACTCTGAGCCGCGGCACAGTTATGGTGAGCCGCGGCCCAGAAGAAATAAACAGCGCCTAGGTTTTAATCTGCGCCCCATGAGCCGCGGCACAGATTAAGTGAGCCGCGGAACACGGGGCAGTTTTGGTGTACTGCGCGGGTTTGGGCCATTTTGAAGCCAGTTCTCGACCTAATCACACGGACGCGATTTGGAGGCTGCTGGGAGCTATAAATAAGGGTTTAAGGCCATAATTAATCATCTTTGATCTTGGATCTTGGAATATCTTGGAGGAGGAATATCGAAGAAGAGAAGGATAAGCAGAAGACATCAAGAGCAGAGGGCGGAAGCCAGAAGAACGGAGGAATCCGAGCTCTTCATCTGCGTTTGATTTTCATGCTTTCATTCATTAATTCTGTATTTTTATCTTTTAGCATGTCAGGCTAAAACCCTGTTCTAGGATTTTGAAGAAACCAACGTTTTGACGGATTTGCATTAGATTATCTATATAATTCCCTTTTTCTGTTGAGTTTTCCCAATCGATTTTAATGCTTTCAATTGTCTGGCCAATAATTGGATTGTTTTAATTACCTTACTCGAATCGGGAGAGGAGAGTTGGTGAGGAACTATTGGTGAGAACCGTTTTATCTTGTGAGATAGGAATATACTTATAGGAACTACGTGGCCTTTTGAGGATTTTGTGCTTTTTGCCTATTGTCGAATTAATTCACCTAGGGATAGAGTGCGTTATTCGCCTTTAGAAAAATCTATTGACCTCGGGAGAGGCGGTAGAATATATTAGCAATCTTCGCCTTCAATAAATTGGGGAAATCATTAACTTCAGATAACCGAGAGTAAATTCGGATAAACCAAGGTGGATTCAGAATCCTAGACTTATTCATCATTTGATTTTCTTTCTTCAAGCGATCGTTTTTTATGTTAATTCTTTTATTGATTTTATTTAGTTATTAATTGCAACTCAAATTTCGATTGTTCAAATAAAATTAGAATACATAAAAATCGGTACTTAGTGATTCAGTCCTCGTGGGAACGATACTCACTCTTCACTTTATTACTTGTCAACGATAACGTGAACTTGCGTTTACGAAATATCGCAACAAGTTTTTGGCGCCGTTGCCGGGGGCTGAAATTTTTACTAATATCGGTTTCAGTATTTCTAATCTTAGTTTGAACTTTCTTTTTTTTATTGTTTTTGTGTTATTTTATTTATTTGTTTGTTTTTCCTTTCAGGATTTTCCGGTTAGTGCATGAGAAAGTTCGGTAACGAAGGCCTACTATCTTTGGATACCGAACTCGAGCGCACTCTTCGGAGAAACAAAAAGGAGAAACGAGAGTTACCAACCACAGTCACCATGGCCGAAAATACCGAAAATCACGGAGGTGATAATCTTGTAAAACAAGCTCAACCGGCACTAGCACTTCGAGATTATGCTATGCCGCAAATCGACGCGAACTTCTCAGGGATACGGCGTCCAACAATCCAAGCCAACAATTTTGAAATCAAGCCTGCAATTATTCAGATGGTGCAATCGAGCCAGTTATGTGGATTGCCGAACGATGACGCCAACGCACACATTGCATCGTTTCTCGAGATTTGTGACACGTTCAAGAACAACGGTGTCACCGATGATGCCATCCGTCTAAGGCTTTTCCCTTTCTCTTTGAGGGATAAAGCCAAATTTTGGTTGAATTCTTTACCGCCGGGCTCGATCACGACATGGGCAGAATTAGCGCAAGCCTTCCTTGCTAAATTCTTCCCACCTTCGAAGACGGCGAGACTGAGGAACGAAATTACCACTTTTGGTCAATTCGATATGGACTCGCTTCACGAGGTGTGGGAGCAATACAAAGATTTGCTAAGGAGATGCCCACATCACGGCCTACCGGATTGGCTCCAAATTTAAACATTTTACAACGGATTGAGTGCTTCTACACGCACTCTCGTCGATGCGGCCGCTGGAGGAGCCTTAATGGGAAAAACTATGGTCGAGGCACACTCGTTATTGGAATATATGGCTGCAAATGCATATCAATGTCCGTCCGAACGAGTAAATCCGAAGCGAGTTATGGAAATCCCGAATAATGATCCGATCTCTACATTGTCGGCCCAAGTAACAGCGCTAACTCAGCAACTTCAGGCATTTTCGCATACTCCTTCCCCCGTTACCATTGAATCTTGTAATTGGTGTAACGGATCTCACCCTAGCGCGGAATGTCAAGTTGGAAACCCTTTCGTGCAGCCCCCAATTGAACAAGCTCAATTCGTAGGAAACAGGAATCGACAAAACAATCCGTACTCCAACACGTATAATCCGGGATGGCGTAATCATCCTAACTTCTCATGGAGAAATAGACAAAACTCGAACCAGCCTCCGTTCGCTCAACACCAACAACAACCTCATTCTGCTCCAAAAGTTTCTCTAGAGGAAGCAATTGTGAAATTGGCAGCGAATACGAGTCAGTTTATGACCCGTACGGAAGCAACATTGCAAAACCATTCTGCTTCCATTCGCAACTTGGAAGTCCAACTGGGCCAGATAGCAAATGTATTAACAGCCTGCCCGGAAGGTACCTTGCCAAGTACCACTGAAACGAATCCCAGAGAGAGTGTCAATGCCATTGGTTTGAGAAGTGGGAAGAAATTGTGCGAGCAGCCTGAGCAGAGCGAAAAGAGAAGTGAGGAGGAGGAGAAGAAAAATTCAGCGACGGAAGAATCACAAGATTGGAGACCCTCGATACTATTTCCGGACAATCCAAAGGCATATGTACCACCCGTCCCATTTCCACAGCGATTACAGCAGAAAAAGGTGGACAAGCAATTCTCAAAGTTCCTCGACGTCTTCAAGAAGTTGCATATTAACATCCCATTTGCCGACGCCCTGGAGCAAATGCCGAGTTATGTGAAATTCATGAAGGAAATTTTGTCAAATAAAAGAAAACTCGAGGAGTATGAGACAGTCGCTTTGACGGAGGAGTGCAGTGCTATTCTTCATAAGAAGCTTCCACCAAAATTGAATGATCCGGGAAGTTTTAATATACCTTGCACGATAGGAAATCTGACTTTTGAAAGAGCGTTATGTGATCTCGGGGCGAGCATGAATCTGATGCCTCTCTCTATTTTCAAGAAACTTGGAATTGGAGAGGCGAAACCGACGACTGTCTCTTTGCAATTGGCCGATAGATCCATCAAATATCCAAGGGGAGTGATAGAGGACGTTTTAGTAAAGGTTGATAAGTTCATATTTCCGGCCGATTTCATTGTGCTTGACATAGAGGAAGACCACGACATCCCAATTATCTTGGGAAGACCATTTTTGGCAACCGGCCAAACTTTAATCGACGTGGAAAAAGGGGAACTAACTCTAAGGGTTCAAGACGAGCATGTCACTTTTCAAGTATTTAAATCCTTTCCATGTCCGGGTGGTGTTGAGAAGAGCTCGCAAATTGAAAGTGTGGATACCGTTGCGAAAGACACACACCGGAAGAATCGTCGGTCGAAAAACTTAGAGTCCGTTTCAGAGGGTCCGCTGCCTCAGAAAAATTTAGAACGAGTTGCATATCTCAGGCATGTGGACATGCCGTCATCATCAACCGTTCATCCATCAATGAGAAGTCCCGATGCTGTCACAAGTTCGTTCGAGAAAAAGAAGAATAAGACGGACGTAAAATGGAGGCCAAATCATGAGAAAAATGGGTGCTTCGGGAAGTTGTTTGTGTCAAAACATTTTTGCAAACAACATTTGGTGTCCGAACCGAAAATTGAATCGTTAAAGACCAATGGTCAAAATTTTAAAACACATATTAGCAGTGCGATGAGCGGGCGGAGTCGAATGGAGTTTGCGAACCGATTTCAATAGGTCCTATGAAGACTATAAACTTAGCGCTTCTCGGGAGGCAACCCGAGTTTTAGTAGTAGATTTTTGTGTTTCAGTATTTTCTTGCATTTTTGAATTTTTATTTTTTATCATTTTTGCTTTGATTTGCTTATCCCTCTCGTTCTTGACGTGTTCCTTTTAAAATTCTGTGCAGAAAAAGTCCCAGGGGAAAAATTTATGCCTGAGCCGCGGCACACACAAATCGAACCAGAAGGCTGAACATTATGTACTATGTGCCGCGGCACAACTTTCCTGAGCCGCGGCACACTTGATCGCTGAGCCGCGACACGTTGCTTTTGAGCCGCGGCACACAAGATACACCAGATATGCCCAGGATGCTGTACTCTGTGCCGCGGCACAGACCAAGTGAGCCGCGGCACATCAACACTCTGAGCCGCGGCACACGACGATATAACATCCACACGCAGGCACGCTGTACTCTGTGCCACGGCTCACTTAAGCTGTGCCGCGGCCCACTATTCGGAATTTGAATAGCCCAGGTAAGCTTTATAACATGCATTCGGCTGACACCCAAGGTACATTTCCTTCCCCTTTCCTTTGCACAAGCGATCAGACGACTCTTCCCTTCTTCTTTTTCCTCTTGCGAACTACAATCTATACCAGGTAATCCTAATTCCCTTGATCCTTATCGTTACATGAGTTGAAACGTAAGTTAGTTGTTCATTGATTGATTATGTTGATTAGTTTTTTTCAAAGTTCTATCAAGAATTGAGTGATGAATATGAGATTTTTGTTTGAATTCGATGGTAGGTTTTGATATTATGAATGATGTGTTTGTGTTATATGTCGTTTGACATGAAGAATGGTTCGTGTTGTTGTTTGTGGGGATTTAATGAAGTTATAGTCATATTTGTTCTTTAATTAAAAGGATGCACTCAAGGTGTTTGATGAATTGCCTGAATGAAATTTTTCTTTGTTAAGTCAATGTTTTTAAGCTATGTGCAGCGAATTCGTTTCTGGAATTACATCGTACCCCAACCAACGTCAAGTTTACATGTTAAAGCTCAAATCTTATTTTTCTCTCACGGCGGTGCTAGCTCGTTAAATTCTTGATTCAAGTTTTGGATATCCTTAGCCGAATAATGTTATTCTCATTATTGCTTAAGTAAGTGAACTCCGGTGTTTATTTTTTTTTCAGGACTCGCTATGGCTAGAACCAAGAAGCTCAGCAAAAGGGCCAGGATTCAGTCGTCCCCTACACGAGGGGAAACTTCTCATAGTCGAGCCGAGTCGGAGGCGCACCAATTCTCTGACCCGGAGATCCATAAAATCTTCAACGAGAAGATTCGCACTCGACCTCTGATCCCGGAGAGGGGATTCACCCCAGCCCCCCCTGGACGGGGAGCTTCTGACCATGATCAACGAGATGGGGTGGGCCCGTTTTGCTGCACCTCCTGAGCCGGCGGTGATATCTATTGTGCAGGAGATTTATGCGAGCGCCTTGTTGAAGCACATTCGGGCGGGGCAGATGTTACAGTAGTTAGACACTCGGACTCAGGTTGTAGTCCGAGGCATTACGGTGGATTTTTCCGTAGCTGCTATTCGGAGGTTATTTGAGCTGCCGGTGGTTGATGAGACGACTTATACGTGAGTTATGGATAGCCTCACGAAGGAGGCTCTGCTCGAGACTCTTACACAGCCCGACTCTGATTGGGAGCGGCGCGCACCGGCTTCTTCCACCTTCTATTTTAAGAGCTCGCGCCTCAGTCGGTTCGGGCGTGCCTGGCTGTATTTTATCCGCGCTCGTATAGACCCCACTTCGCAGATCCGCACTGTTTTTCTCTCTAGAGCCCGTACATTATATGCTATCACCTCCGGGCTGCGATTCGATGTGGCTCCTCTCCTGGTCCGATCTATCTTCCAGTGTATTCAGGGAGGGGCCAAGATGGGGCTGAAGCACCCCTCGCTTATTTCGCTCTGTGCCAGCAGTCGGGGATGACGTGGTCGGACGACGAGCCGATGCTAGCTCCCCAGGGCCCGATTGATCACCGCATCATTTCGCATTTCGACCAGTGGGGAGGAGCGCCGGCACACGCTCGGGGGCGAGGATTTTTACTTGATGAGGCCCACGAGGGGTCCCCCGAGCCTCTTCTGCTGACATAGGAGCAGGCAGATGCCAGCCCGCCGCCCGACAGAGAGCACTTGCAGGCGTTGTTCGACGGGTTGAGAGAGGAGATGAGGAGAGAGAGAGAGTAGATGAGGAGAGAGAGAGAGAGAGAGAGTCTTGTGGCTGCCATGAGAGAGGAGAGCCGACGGAGAGGGAGAGCATCATAGCTGCCGTCCGAGAGGAGATGCTAGAGCAGGCCCGCCGGGCCAACCGTCGTGAGTCGAGGCGCTTGGCAGCGAGGGATGCCTACCACCAGGAGCACTTTGATGCATGGACGGCCCACATCATGCACCCGGACGGGCCATTCATTCCACCTGTTTGGCCAGCCACACCACCTTCCTCGCCGGACGACGCCGGTGCCAATTTGTGAGCAGATTGGAGGGGAGTACTTGACCTTTCACTTTTATTGCATATTATATTTCGTCCATTGAGGTCAATGTACGTCCTAAGTTTGGGGGGGGGGTTTACTTTCTGTTGCTATTCTTATTGCTGTACTTATTTCGTCTGCACTTTCACTATTTTTAGTTATCTTTTTTTGTTGCTAGCCTTGCTTGTCATGATTTTACTCTTATTCGTGAATTTTCGTGCTTCTTTTTGTGTAAAACTGATGTTACAATACTTATTTCTCTCTGAAGAAACGGTTGAGTGTTAGTCGAGTTGTAGTCAATGATATCTGTTGTTGTTGAGTATTTACTTAGGTCCGAAATTTTATCGTTTTTGTAGAAATCTTAGCAGATATGAGAGGAGACATACGTGTTTTCAAATCGCCACTTATACGTTTGGTTACACTTTGCAGTTAGCTAGTCGTCCAGTAACATAAGTCGTGTTGGCAACTAATGTGAGTTTAGAGTCGGACAGTTTTTCCCAAAAGTCGAGATATTATTTGTTCTATGATGGGAAGTCTAGTAACCGGGGGTATTCGCGTGACCCGTTGTTTACTCTCGCGTAAAACGACGACCTTGATTAGACTAGTGGTTTAGAGATTTCGCATGTGCCGATGATGGGGAGCCTAGTAACCGGGGGTATTCGCGTGACCCGTTGTTTACTCTCGCGTAAAACAGCAACCTTGAATCGGACATGCGGGAATAGCTATTCGAGTTGTTTCTCCGCTGTAGAGGGGGACTTAGTAACTAGAAGCATCCATGTGCCCCATGAGTGTCTTTTACGTCAAACGGTTCCCCAACACATGAGAATGGAATTCCACCCTAGGATTATCCTGATGAAACATCCCGAGATCCGAACCTAGTGGTCAACTCGAATCAATTTATTGATCATATATAAGGGAACACTGTCCGAGGGTTAATTTTGATGAAACTCTTGAAATTTTTGCCACTAGACTGTGGGATTGGGCGAGTTAGCTTGTTTATTTTAACCCTTCATATTGGCGGTCGATTAAATTCACACTTGTTAATCTTTGAGCTGAACTTCTTCATGAACGATTGATTAGGACTGAAGTTGGTTACTTTGTGGAATCAATGTCCTGAATGTGACTCACTATTACGATACTTGTACTATTCTTTGAGATTTTCAGGATAGTATTGATTAGGTTGAACACGATGAGTTGCACGATTATTCACGATTATTCTTTTATTTGTAATAAATTCTTTTTGCTTGAGGACAAGCAAAGGCTTAAGTTTGGGGGTATTTGTTAGGCGTATTTTTATACGCTTATTTATCATTATTTTGTATTATTTTGGCGAGTAAATTTGCATAAATGAGCTTTTAATGCCTTATTCTTGTATGTCTGACAGGAGATTGGAGTCCGGAAGCTAAAACGAGGCAAAACGGGCGAAGACGGCGATTTTTGGCCTGGGGCCGCAGCATGTACCAAATGGGCCGCGGCACACGAAGAGGACCAGCAGGCACCACAGTAAACTGTACTCTGAGCCGCGGCATAGTTATGGTGAGCCGCGGCCCAGAAGAAATAAACAGCGCCCAGGTTTTAATCTGCGCCCCGTGAGCCGCGGCATAAATTAAGTGAGCTGCGGCACACGGGGCGGTTTTGGTGTACTCCGCGCGGGTTTGGGCCGTTTTGAAGCCAGTTCTCGACCTAATCACACGGACACGATTTGGAGGCTGCTGGGAGCTATAAATAAGGGTTTAAGGCCATAATTAATCATCTTTGATCTTGGATCTTGGATTATCTTGGAGGAGGAATATCGCAGAAGAGAAGGATAAGCAGAAGACATCAAGAGCAGAGGGCGGAAGCCAGAAGAACGGAGGAATCCGAGCTCTTCATCTGCGTTTGATTTTCATGCTTTCATTCATTAATTCTGTATTTTTATCTTTTAGCATGTCAGGCTAAAACCCTGTTCTAGGATTTTGATGAAACCAACGTTTTGACGGATTTGCATTAGATTATCTATATAATTCCCTTTTTCTGTTGAGTTTTCCCAATCGATTTTAATGCTTTCAATTGTCTGGCCAATAATTGGATTGTTTTAATTACCTTACTCGAATCGGGAGAGGAGAGTTGGTGAGGAACTATTGGTGAGAACCGTTTTATCTTGTGAGATAGGAATATACTCATAGGAACTACATGGCCTTTTGAGAATTTTGTGCTTTTTGCCTATTGTCGAATTAATTCACCTAGGGATAGAGTGCGTTATTTGCCTTTAGAAAAATCTATTGACCTCGGGAGAGGCGGTAGAATATATTAGCAATCTTCGCCTTCAATAAATTGGGGAAATCATTAACTTCAGATAATCGAGAGTAAATTCGGATAAACCAAGGTGGATTCAGAATCCTAGACTTATTCATCATTTGATTTTCTTTCTTCAAGCGATCGTTTTTTCTGTTAATTCTTTTATTGATTTTATTTAGTTATTAATTGCAACTCAAATTTCGATTGTTCAAATAAAATTAGAATATATAAAAATCGGTACTTAGTGATTCAGTCCTCGTGGGAACGATACTCACTCATCACTTTATTACTTGTCAACGATAACGTGCACTTGCGTTTACGAAATATCGCAACATACGGCCGTAACCGGCATTCGTCCGGAAGCTGCCTGGCACCGTACGGCCGTAACTCTCGGCCCTTACGACCGTAACCGGCATTCTTCAGGCCATGCCTACCGATCACTTACGGCCGTAACCGGCACCTTACAGCCGTAACTCGGCCAGGCCAGTACCTGCTGCGGCCGTGTCTCGGTCGTAGCCACTCCGATGGTCCGAACGACCCCGAAACCCTGACCTGAATATGAATCGAAAATACGGTTACGAAGTACTCGCAAAGACGAATCCAAGCGCTAAGAGAACACACGATTCTAACCACCCGAAGGCTCGAAATTCGACAACGGGAGTAATTACCCCAAACTTTGGGAAATTACGAAAATGGCCCAAAACGTCCGAAATACACGATACACGATCGAAACACCAAACCAAAGCTCGCAACATGAATAATAACAGTAAATGAACTTACGAGAAACTCGAAACAACAGTTTCGGACGAGATTCGCAAGAATCGAACTCAAGTGCGGAAAAGTCGATTAAGAACACGGAACTCAACAAAACGATACCAAAACGAACTCGGATGACAAAAAGTGCAGAACTAAATATGCTCAGAATGACGAAATGGTCATAAGCGAGTCGTCGAAACGGTCATAAGCCAGTCTTCGAAACGGACCTCCGCCGAAAAATGAAAATTACCGGAAATCAGAATTGCGGATATTACATACTACCCTCCTTAAAAGAAGTTTCGTCCCGAAACTTAAAACAGGTAAGGAGAAGCAATATCCCGACAAGAAAACTCAACGAGATACACAAGAAACGCGTAACTTTCGCCCATTGGCGAAATGTTACAAGCAACGCGAAAGAATATACAGCGTGAAAACACGCTCCACGACGACCAACACAACGCCATCGGCAATAATTCAAAACAATAAAGAGCAATTAACGACACATCACATACCACAGCACATGCACACATTTAATCAAAGAAACGCACGCGACAACAAGTCGCACCCGACTAAAACGGCTATGCGATAGAAACAAATAGAGTATCACGAGAAATCATTTCGATTCTCATCAACAAGAAAATGTCCGACGTCAAAACACAAACAATTCAAGATAACGGAAAACGAGGGTACCGGATATTACATTCTATCTCACTAAAAATAAGTTTCGTCCCGAAACTTAAAATAAAACATCAGGGTAGAATACAAACAAAACCAAAAAGTTCACGCAACAAATATCAATCTCTACACGAATTACAACACAAATACAACACGCAACTACGCTACTAGGCACCACTGAGCTCTCCACGCATAGGGGCGGGATCTCGGCTCCCGAACATCTCAACGACAGTCTCGCAGTGTACCGCCTGATGTCCCACATGTCCACATTTGAAACAGTTAACTTGCGGCGATCGACAATTCTTCCGAGTATGGCCCACACGACTACAATTGAAACATAATTTCACGCCGCTTGTCTTACTCGGCTCGTGAGTAGGATTCTTAGACTGATCAAACGAACGATAAGTGTTCCCAGAAGGGCAATACAAAGTAATAGGCTCACGAATCTCACTTCTCTGGCTTCTTGAAAAGTTACTCGAGGTCTTCTGCCTCTTACCTCCTGAACTACCCTCTGACATGGAAACAACCATCTCGATGGCTAGAGCTCGGTCCTGATAATCTTTCAAGGTAGTACACATAAGCGGAGCCATACTCTCACGGATATGTGGTTTCAGGCGCATATTAAAATGCCGGATCTTGTCCGCTTCACTTCTCACCTGATCGCGAACATAAGCTAGCTGCCGATTATAATCGACTATCGCCTGGGATATCGACACATCCTGGGGTGTAGCCGAGAAAAACTCAACGATCTTGCGCTCACGAATAGGCAACGGGCAATACTCTGCCTCCATGGCAGTCTTAAACTCGGTCCATGTAGGTGTACGATCTGCAGGCACTACAGCCTGCCACCAGTCTGCAGCTTCTTTGTCGAGCAAGTACTGAGCAATGGGTACTCTCCTTTCCTCAGGACAACCTACAACATCGAATATTCTTTCCAACTGGAAGAGCCAGTTCTCCCAACCTAACGAGTCAGAAGAACCTACAAAACGGGGCGGGTGCATTCTCATCACATCTCGTAACCACTTACTAGCTCCATTATCCCCATCTGGGTTCTCATTCCGCTGTACGACCTGATTCATCTGCACTAACTGGTCAACCACCTGACTAAGGATGGTGGCGGCGCCAACGTCAACATTAACGCTGGCTGAATTAGAATGTCCCTGATCTGTACTAAGCTGATTGGTACTCGGCAAGGAGTGAGTCGCCCTCTCATGTTCTTGATTACGACCACCACCACGACCACGGCCTCGACCTCTACCCCTCAGCATACTGAACGGACAGCCATTCAGAACAACAAAATAAACATCACCTAATCAACATAGGGCTACAACTAGTAGCACAATAAAGTATTCACTCTAAGTCATCACACGAGTACACGAACTAACACTGCAATAATAGACTTAAATTCATAAGTAATTCGCACGGTTACACTAACAGAGGTGCACGACTTATACCAAAATAAACACGGTCAAGACCACATACATGTCATTGAGACTAGACACTTGTAACATTTTTTAAAAATGAAATTTTTCCGAGGTATTTTTTCAAATTTTAATATTTTAAAATTTGCGAGTTTCGAAAGATTTTGCTGGGATGAAATTTTGAAAACACTTTGTTTAATACCTCGGTCATTGAAGTGGGGAATGATACCTAACAACGTATCCCGCCACTTGGGCATACAACCCAGATTTTCTGACGAGAATAATAACATAGCAACTCACTGCACGACTTAACCTCAATACATAAACACATAACGTTCTAATTTATGAAAGCCAAAGTTGTTTTGCAAAACAGAAATTTTCCAAAATCCTTTGGTTCACAACCAAAACGACAGTAATATTTCGCAATATCCGAAGTACTTCAAAACACATTTTCCAAATACCATCTGATGGTGTCATTTGAAAATACACGGCCCATTTGTCCAAAATTTAATCGATTTTAAAATCCATACAAACCGTGGTTTGACCGCACCACCAAAATATATTCCAAAGATCAATTTCTACAAAAATGCTCAAACCGTAAAATCTTTCAGAAAAACGTTCTCAAACCTACCCGTAGCGGCCAAAATTACAACATTTAAAAAACAGTCGAATTTAAAACCATATGCTCAAACGGCAACCAGGGTCACCAATTCAATCAAATGCATCTCGTGGTACCAAGTTTAAATACACAACAAAATCATTCATCGGAGTTTCTCACAAACTCTATCGTCGATACCTTTTCAAAACCCATCAATGTTTACAACTTTCACCCCATACCACCCCACACGGTGGTTTAAAGGTAAAACAACAATACGCCCAACTTTATACATATACTATGTGCCACAAGTATTAAATACATTATATTACACAACACTGTGCAAATAAAATTATGCACCGCAATTAACTCACTAAGATAAAATCATGATACACAGGTACCTCGCATAAAGGAGGAGACTTACGTCCACAGTCCGCACGGAGTTGACGGTCGCCCACGATACTAATCTCATCCGACAACATATCCGACACGTTGTGACTACGCGCAACTCAACTTGTCACCTGACATCTCGAATGACAAAACCACACAATACTCGACAAATCACGATTCGACTTGATCCGACAGCCTAGGTTTCCGCAACCTAAGATCCGATACCATAAATGTAACACCCCCAAAACCGTATGGGAATATTACACGCCGTAGACCCCTTTCCACAAGGATCTACCAGGCTAAACACCCATAAACAACCAATTGCTTGCCCGGCCAGGGTCAAACAATATAACAATACAGACCGTTAAAGTCACTTACACATGAATACACAGACCGATGAGGTCACACAACTCCATAAACAGAACTGACTAAAACAACATTACCCACACAGGGGTCAAAACACAATACAGCGGAAGAATGAAATCAACTCTAACAATACAACCAAACTCTACCAACTCTCGACTCTTGATTAGTATCGCAGCTCGTCATCCTCTTGTGCCAATCCTGTGACTGCTCCCCTGTACCTGCATGTAACTGGACGCAGAACAGACATCCACCCCCGATTACTCGGGGGTTAGTAAAACTCCACTGTTTTACTAGTGCAAGTATCAAATCATACGAAAAGTAACGAGCAAACATTGATCATAATCAAGTTTAATAACCAAGTGCCAAAATATTCCCGGGAGGTTTTAACAAGGGAGATAAGCTATGAATCATTTAAAACTAAGATCCTCCTCTCGGGGATTTTTAGAAATTCAAAACTTTTAAGACCTCAAGTCCTAATTTGGTAATCCTTTTAGAAAAACCTTAGGGTTCAAACCCAAATCCAATTCGCATTTCGGTAATTTACAGTACGAAAATATTTCCACAAATCTCGCGGGGCTCAGCCCAACATTCCTTTCTAGAAAACTTCATTTTCAAAACTTAGACGATCCAAACATATTCATAACCCCGTGATCTCCTGCCACGAGTCTTCATAGGTTCAACAACCCGCACGGAAAGAAACAAACACATCAATCACAACAACTGGTCCTGACCTCGTGAACCTGTGTCACGTGTCACCGTAGGTTGCGTCGAACCCGCACGGCTGGACGTACTGTGTCCTGATTGGATGGACCTGTGCCATGAATCATCGTAGGCCTCGTCAGACCCGCCCGATTGGACCTCAACACCACACACACTAAGTTCTGATCCCATGGACCTGTGCCATGAATCCTCGTAGGCCCCGTCGAACCCACACGAGTGAACTTAGCATTCCAGCACACAACATTCACATTCACATTCACATTACACCAACACGCACACAATCAAACAATCATCTTGTCCATTACAATTTCACACAACTAGTATACTTAGCCCGAAGCCGACATTACAACCAATACAAGCTTTACACAATCAAATACATATAACCCAATATTATCATCCAAATCCTCGATGAATAGATGTCACATAACTCACAATCAATACCTATAACACGATACACATCCAAGTCTACAATCGACCAATATAGACAGATTTCCAAGTTTATCACAAATAACCACAATTCCTTCATTTCAACGCGTAGTCATATTCACAAGGTACAAAACGTATAAGTAAGATACTTGCCTCGATAGTCGGCACTCGAATATTCCTACGAATACGGCACAACCCGGAAAACCCCGAACACCTACAATCCTTCGTGAAATCCAACGGAAACACGGTTACTACGAGAATAACAATTGAAAACAAAGGAAAACACGGTCAAGAATTGAAGGGAACCCTTTGAGACATTTACTCGGATACTAAATGTTTAAGGTTCCTTAGAAAACCAAAAATCCCGATTGGATTCCAGCGAACTCGAAATACGGATATACAATCCGTAGAACACCTTCAAAACAACGTTTATACAGCAATTAATTGATCGAAAACGGATTAGAATCGAAACCAAAAGGAAAATCCCTAAAATCTTCAAAAATAAGGGTTCAAGCCAAAATACCTCGATTTGGACGAAGAACACGGATTGGATGATGATATAATCAACACAAGCCTTCCAAAAATGATGTTCTATGATGTTCCCGATCAAAAATCCCTCAAATTCCGTCGAAGGGTCGCAAAAAACGAAGGAAAAATGGAAAATGACCGAGAGATCCACGTCCAAGCCTTTAAATAGCCGACCATGGCCGATCACTTACGACCATAACCGGCTGGGCCTTACGGCCGTAACTCGGCACTTACGGCCTGCATTCGGCAGTCCTTACGGCCAGAATCGCATTCGTCCGGAAGTCGCTCGCACCGTCGGCCAGAATTTCTCGGCCCTTACGGCCAGAATCGCATTCGTCCGAAGTTGCTCGCACCGCATTTATCAGTAACTCTCGCCCTTACGGCCGTAATGCATTCGCTGTGCCATGCTCGCCGATCACTTATGGCCAGAATCGCACCTTACGGCCAGAACTCGGCTAGGCCGCACTGGCCGCGTCGTATCTCGGTCGTGGCCACTCCGACGGTCCGAACGACCCCGAAACCCTGACCTAAATATGAATCAAAAATACGGTTATGAAGTACTCGCAAAGACGAATCCAAGCGCTAAGAGAACACACGATTCCAACCACCCGAAGGCTCGAAATTCGACAACGGGAGTAATTACCCCAAACTTTGGGAAATTACGAAAATAGCCCAAAACGTCCGAAATACACGATACACGATCGAAACTCCAAACCAAAGCTCGCAACATGAATAATAACATTAAATGAACTTACGAGAAACTTGAAACAACAGTTTCGGATGAGATTCGCAAGAATCGAACTCAAGTGCGGAAAAGTCGTTTAAGAACACGGAACTCAACAAAACGATACCGAAACGAACTCGGATGACAAAAAGTGCAGAATTAAATATTCTCAGAATGACGAAATGGTCATAAGAGAGTCGTCAAAACAGACCTCCGCCGAAAAATGAAAATTACCAGAAATCGAAATTGCGGATATTACAGCTTAGACCTGAGGGTCGAATATTTCTGAAAGTTTCAATTTAAAAGAAGAGTGTCCTCATTTTTGTTCAATTCAAGATGGTTTTCAATGTCTCGATAATGGTGTTTATACGACTTCTAGAAAATGTGATACTCAGGATCAACTGGTGTTTCCAAATTGTTTTCAAAAGATGGTTTTCGTTTTTAAAACCCATCATTTCCTGCTTGTGGTCGGAGAAGGTGTGTATAATGTTGGTATTGTAGTTAGGGTGTTAGCCCTCTGAATTGTGATTGAATTGGTGGCGTGAGCGTTGGGTCGTTGCCACGCATTTGTTACGTTAGCCCTCTGTGAGAGGTGTGTTGTTGATCTTCAATGTTTTCGTTTCATGGTGATTTGCGTGCTATCGCACCTGTGCGAGCTGTTAGAGCTTGGGTTTGTATGATTGTGTATATATGTGATTGTTTCATGATGTTTTGTATTTGTGTGCTGGTTATCATTCGGGCCGTTGCAATCATCGAACGATGCCGTGGTTGTTGTGATTTTAGTATGTGTTGATATGTTATGCCAAGTTGGCATCTCTGGTTTGTTGCTTTGTGATGTTATGTCCCATTGTATCTTGCATTTGTATTTTCGGTATGCCGAGCCGAGGTGTTTCAACCGTGGTGTGCTGGGGGCATGCACGTACCAATTGCCCTTCTCGTCAGTAACGCATTTCAAGTGTGGACTCGAGAGACACAGGATCTAGTTTTGCGAGTTGGGTTTCGAGTCTTTCGGGGCACGAACTTCAGTACAGATATCAGGATCGGCTCTAAGAGGCCCATGGGAAATGTTTCCGTCGACTGCTTTTGTGTTGTTGCCTTGTTTCCATTATTGTGAGTTGCGGGTATGACCTTCTTTGATAAGAGGTTGAATTTAATACCCGTATTGTTTTTGGACTTCTGCATTTCCTCTTTCTCAGGTCTATTGACTCTCTCGTGTTCGTTGATACTTTCTGAACTTGTTCTGTATTTTGGTTTCATCATTCGAATGAGCCGTGATCTTGTTCTGGGTAGATCTGGTTACCGCTGTGACTTTTCCGAGTTCGGTTCGATTCTTGTGAACCTTGTTCGGAAGTAACATCTTTTGGTTCTACTAGTTCTTTTGATGTCTTGAGTTGAAGTGTGAACTTTGGAGTCATTGTTCGACCGTTGTCATTCGATCATTGTTGTTCGATCGTTGTTGTTTGATCGTTGTTACTCGATCATTTATTTTTGATCGTTGTTGTCCCATCATTGTTATTTGATCGTTGTTGTCCGATCATTGTTATTTGATCGTTGTTGTTCGGTCGTTGTTGTTCGATCGTCGTTGTTCGATCGCGGTTGTCTCACTGTTGTTGCCTGATCTCGTACCGCGAAGAATTGTCGTTCACTATTAGTCAGTTGTTTCGAGCGTGGCCAGGTGGGTCACTGAGCCGTGCATTGCGAGACGATAGCTGTGAGATTTGGGGATCGAGGCTGCCTCTCTGCTCCGAAAGGGCACAGAGATGCCTAGTATGCTTTTTGAGGATTTCGGCGTAGTCCTAATTGTTTGTGATTGTCCTTGTGGATCGTTTTGTGTTTATTTTCTGTTTTCTCGAATGTGCGTGTTCCTTGTAATAGGTGCTTTGCGTTTTGTGATAGTTCGGATAATCGACTTTATTGTATTATCTGTTTGATGACGCTTGTCACTTGTTGGTTTTATTATGTCTCTACCGGTGGCGTTGTGTTGGTCGTCGTGGAGCGTGTTTTCATGCCGTTTGTTCCTTTGCGTTACTTGTAACGTTTCGCCGTTGGGCGTAAGTTACGCGTTTCTTGTGTATCTCGTTGAGTTTTCCTGGCGGGAGATTGCTTCTCCCTACTTGTTTTAAGTTTCGGGATGAAACTTCTTTTAAGGAGGGTAGTATGTAATATCCGTAAATTCGATTTCCGGGAATTTTCTTTTTTTGGCGAGAGTCCGTTTTGACGACTCTCTTGGGACCGTTTCATCATTCTGAGAATGATTAATTCTTCACTTTTTGACATCCGAGTTCGTTTCGGTGCCGTTTTGTTGAGTTTCGTGTTTCTTAGCGACTTTTCCGCACTCGAGTTCGATTCTTGTGAATCTCGTTCGAAACTACTGTTTCGAGTTTCCCATAAGTCCGTTTAACTTTGTTTGACGTGTTTTGAACTTCGGTTTGGTTATTCGATCACGTATCGTGATTTTCGGGTGTTTTGGGCCATTTTGTAATTTACCCAAAGTTGTGGGTATCCGCATTCGTATTTGTTGTTTTGACCATTTCATGGTCGCGTGTGATTAATTGTTGCATGGTATTTCATTTCGGGTCGATGATGTTGCCCACGAGCATTTTGTCGTGTTCGTTCCGTGCGATTTCGGATAATCGAGTCGTCGAGTCCTGGTGGTCGCACCGCCGGACGGCTGGTAATCGCCGACGGTTGCGGGTATCGCCGGACGGCCGCGGCATGGCCGGACGGTGCGGCAGAACCGGCGAGCGCACGCCATACCGGGAGGCGCCTGACGCTACGACCGGTTAGCTGCGCGCGCTAGTCGGTCGCGACAATAGGGGCAGCGAGGTTCTGGACTCGGGTGGATCGGCAGGTAGCGCACGCTACGATCGGCAGGTAGCGCACGCTACGGCCGGAAGGCTGCACGCGCTACCTGGCCGAGCAGTCTAGTCCAGGAAGTCTCCGGATTGTGGCCCGAGCCGATAGCGCACGCTAGCTCGGCAGCCTAGCGCACGCTAGGCTGCACCAGTATAAATGTGACAGAGCAGTCGCATTTTCACTCGTTTTTCATTTCTTTTCTTTTCTGTCCGCGGCTGGAGTTTCGGAGGAGCCAAATCCATGTTGTTGAACAACAAATCCATGAAGTCCTTGAGTTCATATCATTGATTGATCATCGTATATCATCCTTTGATCCAGCGAATCAAGGTGAGATTTCCTAGAACCCTATTTTGAGAAATTTTGGGGTTTTTGCGTTTTTGTCCGATTCGTTCCGTATTGTTGATTAATCCATGATGGGTATGATTAATCTTAGTAGTATTCTTGTGTTTAACATCATTTAGTCCATTGTTCTTCGTCGAATCAAGGTATATTTCTTGATTTTCCTCGAATTGACTTTTTGGGGTGATTTGTTCTTGATTTCGTTTTGCATCCGTTTTTGATGAACCGATTGTTGTAAAATGATGTTTTCAAACATATCCTATGGATTGAATATCCATATTTTGGTTAGGAAGTCCATTTTCATATTTTGTCGGGTCGTTTCGTGTTCTTGGCCGTTTTGGGGGAAACCCTTGAACTTTCGTCGCTTGTTCCTTGAATTCAGCGACTTTGGGTCGTACTTTGGAATTCATTTTCGTTGTTATTGTTGTCGTTCGTAGTTTATTATTGCGGGTTGTCGTTCGGTGGAGTCAGCAGGTTCGTAGTCAGTTCGTGCCAACCTACTTCGGTCGATTCTCCGCATTGTGGTTATTCGAGGCAAGTACCTTGTTCATACTTTTCTTGTTTCGTGGATATGATGATCGGTGATCATCTAAATGTATTTGTTTGGTTGTTTGAAATGAACTTTCAAAAGATTTGATTTAGCCTCGTTAAGGGCTCACTTTCAAAACGCGTGTGTTTTGTGAATGTTGTGGTTTGTGAATGACTATGTGAATTCTGTGGATATGTTTGGTGTTGATGTTGTACTTGGTATTGCGTGTGGACATATATTATTTCATTTCGGTGTGTTTTGGTTTGACGTGGTGTTTTGCTAAGTGTTTGATGCCTCTGGGTGAATTGTTTGGATATCCTTAGTGTGATATGTTATTTGTGCATGATTGCTTCGCTAACCTCGGGAGGGTCCGACGGGGCCACGGAGGGAATCCAATGGTATAGCCCTGGGTTCATGAGTGGTGAAAGTATTTTACTCACCTTGGGTAGGTTCGACGGGGCCTCGAAGGGAGTCCAATGGGAGAGCCCTGGATTCACGAGTAAAAACTTCAGGAGTGGTGTGTATGTTTGGTGAATGTATTTGCTCACCTCGGGAGGGTTCGACGAATCCATGGAGGGAGTCCAATAGGAGAGCCCTGGATTCACGAGTAAAACCTTCACGAGTTGGTATTGATTTTTATGTCCATCGAGGACACGTGACGTGGGTTTTAACCCTGTGTATTGTTGTTGGGTTCATTTGTGAAAACAAAACCTTTGGGCTGTGACCCCCTGTTGATTTTGGAAAGATAAGGATTCAGTAATCCTAAATTGTTTTCTACTAAAACTCTCGATGGTACTTTTAAACTGTTTTATAAATTGTTTCCCTTGATTTGTGATCTTTCGATTTTGGAATGTTTCACCCAAACTCTTGCCTCGTGAAGTACTTTTCGTTATGTTTGGATCTTTGAGGATTCCTGGTTATTATTGTTCTTGGAATTTTAATTGTATGGCTCGTATTTTGCACTTTGTTCTTGCATTAGCAAAACAGTGGAGTTTTGCTAACCCCCGAGTATTCGGGGGGTGGATGTCTATCTTTGCATTCAGGTTTTGGGGAGCATAACACAGGGCCAGCATGAAGGGTGATGAAAGATGATCGATACTAATCACATGATGACCCATATGATGTCATTTGGTTTAGTTGTATTTTATTTTCGCTGCAGTATTCTTTCCCGTTGTACGGGAGTGTGTTGCATTCGACCCCTGTGTGGGCATGTAATATGTTGAGTTGTATGTAATTATTGAAAGACTAAATTGGTCTACTGAGTCATTTTAGCCTTAAAGGTGATGTTTAGATGTTTGATTTTAGTTACCAGCCTGGTAGATCCTCGAGGAGAGGGTCTATGGCGTGTAATATCCCTGAGTGGATTGGGGGTGTTACAGATGAAGAAGCCTATAAATACTATTCCTATGGTATTGTTTCTTGACAACATCTTCAAGCAAACGATACATTCATCAAAGATTGATATACTTACATTGTTGTTGTGATATTGAGCGTATATTTTTAGTTTGAGTGTTTATAAATTCAACACATACACGAGAGGTAAAAGAAAAGATACGATTGGATTCAGTGTTATTAGGATCAAGGAACCGGTATTATTAGAATAGTAATCGCTATCTTAGTGACGTTTATCTAGTACCCATAAAAAGCTAGAGTGGTTGATTCCTTGTCCAATAGAAAAGGAAAACAGTTTAACTTGGACCGACACAAAGACAAGTATGAGTGGTTTATCACGGACCAATAGAAGACGTGATTGTAACGGTTATCCCTCGACCGATATAAGAGAGGTGCAGAGGTTTTTATCTTCAACCTATAGAAAAAGATACGTGTGTTGTTTATTTTCCGCACATTTAATTTTCGCTTCCGCAACACGGCGCAAATTCCGATTCCGTTCCAACACATATTAAATGACTTTCTAGAGATTAATCCTTGTTTCAAATTATTTGATGTTTTATCTATAATTTATATTTTTTCCTAGTTTATCTTATCTCAATAAATCTCAACCTACCATTTATATTTTATTATCTTCCTTCATTTATTTCACACCCTAATATCTTCCATTAATATAAGGGTATATTTGTCAAGTTGACTTGATTTTTAATTTTTATTTCTAAAGCCAAAACATCAAATATAATGAAATAGAGAGTATAAGTTAAATTTTTAAGTAGAAGCAATACTCTATATACTATGAAGCAGTGCACTTGTATACTATGAAGCAGTGTATTTGTATATTTTATAAAACAAGCATTTTGGGATTCTCCGTTCAAGCCATCATAACTCTTTTCATACTTAATATTTTCCAGTGTCGTTCTCTTTGTTGGAAATTAGACCCCTTTGCCTTTCCAATTGTATATGGCACAACTCCTAATTGATATCTAATGAAAGCAGTTTATTTATCGAAGTTGATGGTTTTATCAGGAATTTTTGTATTAATTTTAAAACAGAAATAGCACTTTGTACATTAGGAAGCAGTGTACACTGTGAAGCAATGTATTGTATATTCTATGAACCAGTTTATTTCTCTACAATTCACACTGCTTTTATTATTACAACACCATGTTCATTTTGTTTCTTATATTTTTAGGTATGTAATTTGAATCTTAAATTGTTGATAATAAGGCAATTATTTGATATATTTTTTAGTTAATAAGGATAATAAATGAATAAGTTATTATATTTTAAATATGAATATTTTATTTATGAAGGGATAAAATTATCCTTCTTCCTAATTAATGCCATTTACACGCCCCATTTTATGTGATAATGTGGAAAAATATGAACTCTCCTTATTCTTTTATTTAATAACTCAAAGTGATTCCTAGTTCTCACACTAGGGAAGATTCTCACCGAAACCAGTTCCTATTTATTAGTTGAACTACTTTGTATTGAAATGGTATTCAAATATCTTTCTTCTGATCTAGAACTTAATATTGTAACACCCGCAAGATATTCAGGGTATATTATTACAGCGCCGCGGACCTCTACATGGGACCCACCAGGATAACTAATTTATACCGCTCGTCTAACCATGTCGGTTAGCAAGAAAACACACATCACCAAGACGCAAATTAAATAAAACACCCGGTGGAACCGGTGAATCAGACATCATTGAAAATCACTGTTGGGAAAAACAATGTTATTTTGAAAATTACCAAACAACAAAGCTTGATATAGCAAGCTAGCATACAGCAAGATGATAAATGTCCAGCATACAGCAAGCCGATGTATCGAAAGTCGATCGAAGTTGTTGATCCTGTATCAAAGACCTTCTCATAGCGCCATCATACAGTGAACTCTCGCGCTACCAAGATACAGCAACAAAGTTTAAGTAAATGCCAAGTATGGAAGCTATCCGAATACAGCATCTTTCCATACAGCATTGGACTACTCCAATATGCCTACAACATAATTGGATACAACATTCACATCGGAACAGGACTGAAGACCGTTTGGAAAGGAATCTTTGGTATTCACTAAAGTCAAGTCCCATTCGATAAAGAAGTATTTAAATACTGAAAGGATAAAGTATTTAAATACTGAAGCCGACAGAGATCTTCAAATCCCACAATATCCGGATCCTGGTCTATTCAAGTCAACTATATAGTTGTCACAGAATCTTGCTCAACGGATCTATCTCAACGGATATATCCAAAGAAGGCTATTTATACCCCAGTGTTTGAAGATCAAAGGAACTAATAAGAAGAAGATATACAAGCTTACAAGCGATATTCAAACCATCGAAAGACTGAATATTCATTATCATCAGATCAAGCTTACAAGAGCAAGTATATTTCTTTCTAGCATCAATCCATATCTGAGAAAGAAGAAATATACTCAGTCATCAATAACAGCCATCATCAGCTCAAGAACTTCATATTCAAGTCACGTTCTTACCAGTTACCTACCTTTTACCTTTGTGTAAAAACTGAGCTTCGTGTGAACTCAACAAGTTATTCTGACCTGTGTGGGACGAATAAGCACGAAGCTTTGGAACTGTGTGTGAAGAAGCAAGTCAAGTGGAAGCTTTAACCAATCTGTGTGAATGGTTGAAAGCGACAGTGTTTGTATCTATCTGTGTGAACGATACAAGGATAGGTTTGATTATAAATACATAGTTGTGTACGCAGTATTTATAATAAACATTTTACTCCTGTGTGGAGGACCAGTGGACGTAGAGGGGTTTACCTCGAACCACTTAAATACTGTGTTATTTACCTTTCGCCGTTATTGTTTTCATAAACTGTGATGTTGGCCACTAAGTATACTGGATACAGCTTGGAAAGTGTTTTAAACAACAAGCTGTACTGTTTTTAAATCTGAGTGCATAGCGGAAGTCTTAAATAGTAAGTTGCTGTGGATACAGCAACTCGATGTGCAGTGTATACTTAAATAATCACAGTTTATAAAACAATAAAGGCAGAAGGTAAATAACACAGTATTTAAAGTGGTTCGAGGTAAACCCCTCTACGTCCACTGGTCCTCCACACAGGAGTAAAAAGTTTATTATAATTACTGCGTACACAACTACGTAATTATAACAACACTTAATTAATATATCGTTCACACAGATTGATATAAAGATCTTAGCTTTCAACCGTTCACACAGATTGGTTTGAGCTAACACTTGACTGGCTTTTTCACACACAGTTCTGAAGCTTCGTATTTTTCGATGCAAGTCCTTCACACACAGTTCTGGAGTAGCAAAGATTCCTCAGTCCACACAGGGCTGATATAAGTTTGTTCAAAGATAAAATAGGGTTGAACAACAGCTATGACTTTCTGGGCTATAAGCTGATGATGTGTTGTTCAAGGTCTGAGCACTGTACATCTCTTATGTCTGAATAGCAGAAAGCTTGGGGAGATATGTTTTGCTCTGAATATTTCTTTGTAATCTTGATCGATTGTAAGTCGTTCAGTAGTTCTTCGTGATGAATGATCTTCAAACTCTGGAGATATATATAGCCTTTCTGAAATATATCCGTTTGAAATCTATCCCTTGGGCAAGATTATGTGACAACAGATATTTGACCGAGATCCGGATTTTGTGGGATTTGAAGATCTTCTTACTTACAGTATTTAAATACTTTATCCTTTAGTATTTAAATACTTCTTTATCAACGGGACTTGACTTCTACTGAAGATTCCTTTTTTGTCCTGTTGAGAGCAGTATGGAAGGATCACTGTATTGATGTTAGAGACAGCTTCCATACTGTGGCTTTGCTGGACTCTTTGCTGTATGATCAATATACTGTATGGATGAGACTGTGAGAGGTCTTCGATACATGGTTTGATACTTGATCAGCTTTTCGATACAGCTAGAGGCGATATTCAGGATTTGGTATATTGTCAAAACATTCTGACAATACAATCAATACAAGGACTGTTATCCAAGCAGCATCGATACAAGATTTGTTATCCCAACAATTTTCCCCTTTTTGATAATTTGCCAAGTCCTTCCGAGTCTTCCTTTTAAAACCATATGATGTTATCCAAACATCTTTGATGATGCCAAAACTTTGACACTTAGCGGTTTTGAAGTAGGGCAGACTTCTTGGTCTTCTTTCGAATGTTCTGGCCTTCGGTTTTTGGCTTTAACACTAAGAACTGCTCGCAGGCAAGTTCATCATTTATAAAAAGAAAGTTACATTGAAAACTTATGATTGGCGCGCAGGCACAATCTTACGTTGTTTTCTAGATGCATACAATTTAAACTATGAACTATTCGTAGACAAGTTCTTACAGCTTGTGTATGAGATAGATTTCATAATATGAATACAGTAAGAATAAGTAAAGTGACTGTAATCAAATATGAACATAGTAGATTATGAGTTGTAATCTTTCAAGACAGGCAAAAATTTTTATTGATACTGAAATAGAGTACAAAGATTGGTGTTTTGAAAGTAAATTTACAATCGAATAATATACTAAGGTATTCAGCTCCTATAGTCAGAGTGTCTCCATGGTCTCTTTGGATCATTTTTGGTGTTTCGTCACCAGTTCTGATGAGCGTCCTTGTCTCGATTCTGATAAATTGCACGTCCTTCATAAGATTTATTGAAGATTAGGATCCAGTCCTCTGGATGGGTCACCAAGTCACCATTTCGATGCTTTAACTTCATCTGTTGCTGTAGCGGGAGCGTTCCTTATTTTAGCTTCTTCTTGAATTCCTCGGAGGCTTCCTGTACCATTCTGCATCTATTGAATAAGGTGGAATCCCTGATAAGTACAATGAAGTATCTTAGCAGTTCATTTATCCTCCAATTTTTGATCTCTGCAGCAGTCGGCTGTCGGTCAGTCGGGAGGTTCATGGAATGAGGCTTTCGAATGAAGCTTTTCCAAGGATACTTAGGATCCTGGAATTCTGGTATATCTCCCTGTATCCTCACATTTGGTGTTGAGACACGGGCTATATCAGTAGTGATTGAGTCTTCAAATGGAGCTAAGTACTCTTTCTCTTGCTCCAACCACGTTATCCTGGCGGCTTCCCGCGCTTCTTCCCCCATTTTGGCATTATCAAGATGTTCCAGGATCTCCAGAGCGGCATCCTGTTTCGTCTCTATATTTGACATTCTCTCAACTAGGGAGGCGAGCACCTGCGACATATCCTTAATGTTTTTGTCATGAGTTCGCAGTTGGGAACCTGTTTCGATTAGAGCAGATGCGGTCTTAGCCTTAGATACGCGTAGTTTCGATTGCTTTTCTCTCAGGATCGATTCTTGCTTCTCTTGCAGATTGCTCAGGGCTTGCTTGAAGACTTCTGGCAAGACAGTGAAGGCTTCGACCACTTGAGAGACTTCATGCCTCAATCTAGTCATTTATTCAACGGCAAATGTATGAAGCCAATCCAGAGCCTTTTCTACTGAGTGTAGAGCATTCACTGCGTCCTGAATGAATACAGTCTGGAGACCAAGAGCACGTAAGTGCTGTTTCCTAGTTTCAGTGCGGGGAGAATCTGGCTGGGCAAAGTCTTCTACTCCATTCAACCTTCTCAAGTTCACGTTAGGGCGTGAATTGAGTTGGATATCCTCAGGTATAGTACCGTCATCGGATTACAAGACGGTTGGTGGGGCGGGAGCAGCTGTTTCGGTTTCGGCGGCAGGAGGTGCGACATCCTCCTATTTCGAAGAGGTTTCTGAAGACATGGATACAGGAGGGACCAAATCCTCCTGGTTTCTCTCAGCGTCCGCCTGTTCCGACAGAGGGACTGATTCCTCTTGCTGGAAGGCACGTGATTATTCTTCTTTGGCGGCGACGACAGGCTTGGGTGCTTGTTGCGAAACATTTTCTTCTTGTGGCGAAGGGGACGATTGATGGGTGGATGTCCCTTCATCCTTCTTGGTTTGGGCTTCCTCTCGACTCATCTGCAAACCAGCTTGGAGTGTGTCGTCATCGTGGTCGGAATCAGGATCAGATTTTGGACTGTCGGGAGCTTCCATTGACAAAGCTTTTCCTTTCCTGTTGGCCTCATCCTGATCAAACATATTACTCTCAATTAACTCCTTGACTAATAAGTTGTCCCATTGGATCAGGACAGCAATTTCTTGGGTGTCCGTCACTTCCAAAACGAACTTCTCTTCATTACTCCACTCACTCCAATTGTACAATATTTTGTACGGAGCAAGTCTAAAAATCTTCTATTGGAGAAATCGCTCGAATGACTGCTCAATCTGTACAGAAAGCAGAGTCTTATACATTATTGTTTCAGGGGAGGGACTCCGTACATCGTCTGGGTTTGCTGTAGGAAGGGGTTCCTCTACAGGTGTGGGATCCTGTAATGGAGAGGGATTCCTTACAGGGGATGGTACCCCGAAGGAAGGTGGATCCTGAACGGGTGTGGAATCCCGCATATGAGAGTTAGATATTAGCTCCAAACAGGCAGCCGACTCACCAGAGTCTTTTGAGTTGGCAGATGTCCTCATATCCGTCGTTGCCGCCAAAGGCTCGGGATTTATTGTCGATACAGTAATGGGCATCTCTTCCACAGGGGTTGGGCCCTAGGGTAGTTCATCAGTGGGTTGCGCCACGATAGGAGCATCCTCGGAGGGTTATGTAGATTTAGCTTTTGTGAGCCTCCTTAGCTTCCTTTTCGGCTTCTCAGCAGCAACAGGTGTCTTGCTGTGAGATCTCTTTCTTTTCTTTGAAGATTCAACACTCTGGGACCTAGAAGAAATGTCCCTTGGATCTTCAGATAACGGTAGGTTCCGAATAAAAGGCCTATTTGCGATCAGAATACTTTGATTGAAGGCAGTGGGCTTTACTCCTCCCAAGAATATCCGCGAACTTATCTTCTTTGCATCTGCGGATTGTGGAAGTTCGCACTTCGTCAAAATGTGGTTTAAGAATAAACCAAAAAATTTCTTCAGAGTAGCAGGTTTGGACACTTCTTCCTGCTAGCGTTTCAGAATTTGACACCAATTGACCTTTTCACAGGTCATAATTGCTACCATCATCCTAAACCTAAGATTTGTGCACATCTCAAATGCACCTGTACAATTTTCAATGATGCGACAGCAAAAATCATGCAAATAAACAAACGGTAAGCAAAAATTTTTCTTATGGCATGTGGTGTGAACCACTTCAACCGTTGTCAAACCGGTGAACAAGCTATAATATTGAGTCAGCAACTCTTGAGACCCAAATGTCTCAAGTTCTTCCATGGTCAGGCCTTCAGAGGGTAGCCTGAAAATGTTTTTGAGAAGATCTTGGTCGACGCGGATCTCCACTCCGCTAATGACTGCTGTGATATCAGCAACATGTCCTTCTAGGGCCAGAGGCAGAAACCGAACCACGACGTTGAGGTAGAACTCCTCAACAAGATGAACGTCATATTTCTCTGCGGTGTGGCTCCGAAGGCGGTAGAGGCCTTGTTGATGGATTCTGGTGATGACGACCTCCATCATATCGACGTCATCAGTTTCAGCATGAATGCGTTCCATCACGACAGATCTGGAGAAGATCCATCCATCGATGAAGTTAAGAGACTTCTTGAGAGCGGAGGAAGATGTCTGAGCAGACGCCATTGATGAATCTCAAGAAAAGATGAAAAAGATTTAAGAGAAATTTGCAGTAAACACAGAAAAACTTGTAGGCTGAATTGCTTGAGTGCTCTTAAGATATGCAGAAGGCGTAAAGAGTCTCAAATGGCATTTGCAGTCCTTTTATAGTAGGCAGTGAATAAGGGTTTTTAGAGAACGAATGGTCAGATTTAAGGGATGGGAACCGGTGTTTGAAATGAACGGTTAAGATGGACTGAGTGTAACTGGTACACTTATCCATGGAATTTTAAAATAGGAGCGGGTTCCACTTCTGACATTTGTTGTTACCCTTAATGCCTGAAACGGCAGTTTTAAATATTAAACAATTTGAAAACATCGCGGCTTTTGAGATTCGATTGTCCAAATGTCGTGTAAGGCATTTAATGTAAACGACGTTTGACATGAAAACAGGGCAAGTGGACAAAAATTGTTTTTAAGATGAAATATTATAATATATATAATGAATCAAAATTCCATAGTATGTGCTGTATCCGCGACGATACAGCGTTCCCCCTTAAAAGGTACATATAGGCTTCAATTCCATACAACAACTTTTGGATTAATGCTGTATTCATGGGCCATACTGTATTCCCCCTTAATTATTGCACACGTCAGCTGTAGGATGATTCATATCACTTTGTTCCCTACAGTGTTGTATTGAAGGCTATGAGTGTATAGATAATTAATGGTGGATACTGTATTCTTGGGTCTTACAGCATTCCCCCTCAATTGTTGAGTAAAAACAGTAAATACTTACAGGGAGTCAGGCTGTAGCAATCCCAATTCTTGTCGAAGCATGTTGAATCTTGTTGTATCGAGAGGTTTGGTGAAGATATTGGCCAACTGAATATTTGTATGACCTTTTTCCAGCCGAACATCCTTGTTCTCAACATGATTCCTTATGAAATGATGCTTCATGTTGATGTGCTTAGTGCGCGAGTGCAGTACGGGGTTGTGCGTTATTGCAATTGCACTCGTGCTATCACACATGATTGGCGTTTCCTTGGCTTCAATCCCATAATCTGACAACTGTTGCTGCATCCAAAGGATCTGCATACAGCAATTACCAGCAGCATAGTATTCTGATTCAGCCATGGAAAGTGAGTTTGCCAATTGTTTCTTACTGAACCAAGAAACAATTCTAGGTCCAAGAAAGTGACAAGTTCCACTTGTACTCTTTATATCTAGATTGCAGTCTCCGAGATCCAAGTCGCTGTATCCAACTAAATCGAATCCGCCTTCTTTAGGATACCACAATCCTACATCGACTGTTCCTTTAATGTACTTCAGGATTCGTTTAGCTGTATTGAAGTGTGATTCTTTGGGTGCTACTTGATATCTCGCACACACTCCTACAGCAAACTGGATATCGGGCCTGCTAGCCGTTAGGTACAGGAGAGAGCCAATAAGCTTCCTGTAGAGTGATTGGTCAACCGACTTTTCGGCTTCATCAGCACTAATTTGCATGTAAGTGCTCATGGGAGTTGATGATGATTTGGAAGTGTGTTGTGTCGAGAATTATACTCTCCGACCGGTGATCGCCTCGGAGATCGGGCGACCTAGCCATTGTCGATCAGCCGAGGCAGAACTACCGACCAGCGACCAGGCGGCCTAGCCTTAGCCGGGCAGCCAAGACAGATCGGCCGACCGAAGGTCCCACGACAAGTCCCGGTGACGAGCGATCGACATCTAAGACGATCGTCTCTCGGTACTTGGCGATCGACACCTGGCGACCGACTAGCGGACGATCATCTCCCGCCACTTGCCGACCGACCCTTGGTGACCGACTGATGCCGACCCTCAGCAACTGGCCGATGCCGACCTCTGGTGACCAGCTAGAGACGACCGCCTCATGCCGCTCAAAGCCGATAGTCATCCAGTCGGCAAAGGCCGAGCCTCAAGACTGAACCCACGTGCAGAGCCGAGACAAGATCCGCATATCACGGATCGTTGACCACAACCTGTCAGCATCCGTCCACCAACCGACAGGCCCGCCGAAAGGTGTCAATAGGACCGCATGTGACAGTGACTCCGGACGCGTGCTGGCTCCTCATTGGACCGCACAGCTGGCTGCCAGCATCTACCTTGGACTTTAGGCCGACAGCCCGTGTGACTTAAGGATGATCGCCGCATTATTATATTGGCCGGTAGATGATCGCCCCATTATTATATTGGCCGGAAGACGATCGCCCGCCAGAAGACAAGGCTCCGCTGCCCCTATAAATAGAAGGCAGCCTGCACTTGTCCAAGGACGGAAATTCTTCAGCACTCTCTGGCTTTATCGTGATTTTAGCACACAATACGGAAGCAATACACAACACTTGGCTATCTCCTACTCTTGGCAACAACTATCTTTTGGTTCTTTCTTCTCTCGGCCTCTCTCATCAAGAAGACGATTGGCAGGGACGAAGAACACCGAGCTTCGCTCAAGAGCTGGATTAACAGAGTCTTTTTACACTCATTGTACTTAGATTCTCACATTAATACTTGTATCCACGAATATTTGTATTAGTAACATCTTGCGAGAGCATTCAAGCCCGGGCCTAACAAACCCAGCAATTCTTGTGTTATTTATCTTCTCTCAGAAGTGCTCCCGCAAATTTTGTTTGTTGTCCGTCCATTCCAGCAGTATTTAATCTTCGGATAAATTATTTTGGGCAACAACAAAGTGTTCATCCCAAATTTGTTGAGAAGCTCCTTGCTGTATTTTTCGTGGCTGATGAAAATCCCTGTAGGCAACTGCTATACCTGCAAACCTAGGAAATAACTAAGTTCTCCTATCATACTCATTTCAAATTTACTTTGCATGAGATGAGAGAACCTTTGACATAAAGCAAGGTTAGTTGAACCAAATATAATATCATCTACATAGATTTGAACCATTAGAAGGTCATCGCCTTCCTGTATTTTGAACAAGGTTTTATCCACAACACCTTTCTCAAATCCATTATCGGTTAGATACTGGGACAGGGTCTCATACCATGCTCTAGGGGCTTGCTTAAGTCCATACAGTGCTTTTCTCAGCCTGTATACTAGATCGATGCCGTATGTGTTGGAAAAGCCTGGTGGTTGGTCAACATAAACTTCTTCGGCAAGGTCTCCATTTAGGAATGCACTTTTGACGTCCATTTGGTATAAAATGAAGCTCTTATGGGCGGCAAAGGCTAAAAATATCCTAATGGCTTCTAGTCTGGCTACAGGGGCAAAAGTTTCATCGTAGTCTATGCCTTCTTCCTGTGTATAGCCTTGTGCGACTAGTCTGGTTTTATTCCTTATAATTAGTCCATTTCGATCCTTCTTGTTTCTAAATACCCATTTGGTTCCAATAACCGATTGATGCATAGGTCTGGGTACAAGATACCATAAATTGTTTCTTTCGAAACCGTTAAGCTCTTCTTCCATAGATGTTATCCAATGAGAATTATTAAGAGCTTCTATGGTAGAAACAGGTTCGGACTGGGCTAAGAATACAGCAATAGTGCACATATTGAGTCTTCTAAGCTTGGATTGAGATTTCCATTCAGGAAATGGTGATATCTCAGTATCTAGTTCTTCTTGTGCACATAGTACATTTCCTTGTGTACTCTGTATTCTCCTTCGGGTAGAAACACTAGAATTAATGTTTCCAATGATCAGCGCTTGCGGGTGATCTCTCAACCATCTTCGGTCGGGTTCTAATTTAGGGTCCCGGATTGTATCTTGAGTTGCTGTAGTTTCAGCTTCAGCTTGTACAGCATTGGCTTCATCTACGTCGATTCTTACAGCTGCGAGGTTGATTTCTAGGTCAACAATAGGTTCTATGGGAGTTGGTGGATCTAAGATGGAGAGTTGTTGGATGTTCTGAGTAACAGTTTCTACTCCTGTAGGGTCATGGTGAGGTTCGTCGAACACTACATGAACTGATTCCTTGATCGTCAGCTTCCTTTTATTAAAGATCCTGTGTAAGCTTTGCTGACGGAGGAGTATCCTACAAATATTCCTTCATCTGACTTCTCATCAAAGGTTCTAAGTTGATCCTTCCTATTATTCAACACATAGCACCTGCTTCCAAAAATGTGAAAATACTAAACTAACGGAGTTTTGTTGTTCCATACCTCACATGCTGTTTTGTTGTGGTGTTTGTTGACGATACAGCTGTTTTGAGTGTATCATGCTGTATTGGTTGCTTCACTCCAGAAATGCTGTGGCAACTTGCTTGCGGCAATCATTGTCCTTGTTGCTTCTTTCAGCGTCCTATTCTTTCGCTCGGCAACACCATTTTGTTGAGGTGTACGGGCAACTGAGTATTGATGCTGTATCCCATTCTCCGAACAATACTGATCTATAAAGCGGTTAGTAAATTCTGTACCTCTGTCGAAACGAATGGACACGATACTCAATCCCTTTTCATTTTGAAGCTTTCTCAGGAGCTCGGGCAGTTTTGATGTTGTTTCCCTCTTCTTGATTAGGAAAATTGTCCAAGCATACCTGGAGTAATCATCAACAACTACAAGACAGTATTTCTTACCTCCCAAACTTACCGGGTCTACAGGACCGTAGAGATCCATGTGTAGCATCTCCAACACTCTGTGAGTTGAAAGGTAGGATTTGCTCTTCAGGGTGGACTTGATTTGCTTGCCTTTTTGACATGGTCCACAGACACTATCTTTTTGAAATGAGACATTCGGAAATCCTCTGACCAGTCCCTGTCTTAAGAGCTTGTTGATCGTCTTGAAGTTGACGTGTGACATCTTCTTGTGCCATAGCCAGCTTAGATCTGCAGTGCCTTTGGCAACGAAACAAGGAATTGTGGAGGTCGTAGGCATCC
Organism: Orobanche coerulescens; assembly: GCA_033398695.1. Classification (NCBI taxonomy): domain Eukaryota; kingdom Viridiplantae; phylum Streptophyta; class Magnoliopsida; order Lamiales; family Orobanchaceae; genus Orobanche; species Orobanche coerulescens. The sequence continues at coordinate 195,111,831 of CM065803.1, read as the reverse complement.
AGTCAGCAATATACATGTTACCTGATCTGCTTCCTGTGAGCACAAATTCTTTGGTCAGGATGTTCTTGACTCTACAGTGATCTATATAGAATTTCACCGAGAACTGTTTGTCATAGAACTGGATAATACTAAGTAGATTGTACTGTAAGCCTTCAACATAAGCTACATCGGTGACTTTGAATTTTCCGACAAGAAGGTTTCCTTTTCCTCTTGTTCTTCCTTTAGATTTATCACCGAAGCGCATTTTTGGACCGCGATCTTCTACGAAATCTGATAGCTTGCTTCTATCTCCTGTCATGTGCCCGGAGCATCCGCTGTCGAAGTACCATATGTCCTTCTCCAAAATGTCCTGTAGCACATAAATTTTGTAGATTTAGGTCCCCTTTGATTGTTGGGTCCATGAATGTTAGTGCCTTTAGGTACCCAAACTTTCCTGACAACAATTGGTTTACTGTAGGTAACATTTGGTACAGACTTGCGGTATCTACATGGGGTATGTACGTAGTTACTGTATCCATGATAATCTTTATGCATGTAAAAATCAGGGTTATTATTATTAATCCAGTACGTATGCCGTCTCGGAGGTGGAGCCATTTTCTTTGGCCTTACAGCTTGCCTTCTGAGTCTCCAGTTGGATTCCCAGAGCTGTTGTTGATACTGTGCGGACACTTGCTGTCTCGATGGATAATGCGGCTCCTGTATCCAATATCTAGGCGTGCTGTACTGATATTACTGCCGTGCGGGCCTTTGGTATTTGGATACAGCCTTCTTTCTGAACGCTGTTGGCGCTGTTGATATGCTCGGGGAGCATGCTGTTGCGTGCGCCTTACAGGTTGAAACGGCTTATGATTCTGCTGTCTTGAATAGGATTGCGGGGGCAGAATGGAAGCCTTTGCTTTTCGCGGTGCAGCAGGTTCCTTCACAGGACTAGGAGTATCTTCCGATACAGGAACGTGTTCCACACTCTTGACGAACACAGTACTAGTTTTCCCTTTGTTGGAAAATGAGCTGTAATCTAAGCCACTTTATCGTGAGCATGTTGCCCAGTGCTTAGAATTTCTTCCATTCTTTTAGATGATTTCTCGAAAGATTTCAGAATGGTCTCAAGTTCGCTTTCTCGTTTCTCGAGAGTATTAAATTTAGCTTGAAGTAGAACAAAATCATTTGTCTTGCTTCCATTTTGAGACTTAGTCTCACTTAGTTCATGAGCAAGTTGATGATTGCTTTCCACGAGTTTTTCATGCCCGACCTTGCTGTTTTCACAATCAATAGACATATTTTTATAATTTATTTTTAGCAAGTCGTTTTCTTCTTTCAGCTCTATGTTGGAAAGTTGAAGCTGAATGTTTTCATTTTTCAAAGTCTCGTGGGATTTTTGAATATTTTTAAATTCATTCATTATGTTTTTGAACGTATGCGATGCATTTACTGGAATAGCTGAGGTTGAGCTTACCTCGTCATCGCTGTCTTCTTATTCCGGAATGTCCTTTGCCATAAAGTACATATTTGCCTTATCTTCGAATTCATCGTCAGATGAGTCACTTTCAGTGACCACCTGAAGACATTCTTCGGATTTGGATGGTGTGGGGGAGGCTTCTGATTCTCCTATCAGTGCCTTGAGCTTGTTTTTCCAAACACGTCTTCATTCATCCCTCTCTTGTTGCTCGGCTTCTGACAACCTTTGAACTTTGGGATGAGGACATTTGTTTGCATAATGTCCTGGTTTCCTGCAATTATAGCATAGGTTAGCGTCACCAGATGAATTTTCAGTACTTACCTTATAAACAGGCTTGGGCCTGTAGGGAGTCTTTCCAGACTGTTTGATGAACTTTTTGAATTTGTGCATTAGGAGCGCCATTTCATCTTGTGACAGGATATCGTTGCCACTGTCGGCATTTTTGTAATTTGGCTTTGATGGGCTGGGCATGCTGTGTCGACGGTTAGATATAGCGGCTAAGGCTGTAGTCCCTGGAGATTCTTCAGCTTTCTCTCTCCTGTCTATATCATACTCGAAAGCTTTGAAGTCAGAAAAGAGATCAAAGGTAGATATTTCACTAAGGTTACATGACACACGCATAGCCGTGGTCTTAATGTCCCATCGGGCAGGGAGAGATCTGAAAATCTTTAAGTTTTTCTCCCATTGAGTATAAATTTGGCCCAAAGCTTCAAGTTCACCAACAATTCCAGTGAATCTGAGGTCAAGTTCCTCAAGCGTTTCAGTTGGTTTCATTTCAAAGGATTCAAATTGCTGAGTTAGTTTTGAAATTTTATTTTCTTTGGAGAGCTCAGTTCCCTCACAAATCAACTTGAGTTTATACCAAATTTCCTTGGCTGTTTTACAGATCTTTACCTTCGAGAATGTGCCTTTGTCAAGGGTGACAAACAACGCATTCTTCACAACATTGTCTAGGTTGGCGCACTTTCTTTCATCTGTGGTCCATTGGTCGCGCTCCTTCTTGAGCATCTCAGCATGGGCTTGGCCTTTAATCCTTGCGGCCGTGTTTACCTTCATGATCTTAATGGGGCTATCCTGTATAACAAAAATCATTTCTTCGTGCATTGCTGCAAGATGAGCCTCCATCCTGATTCTCCAATCATCAAATTCATTAATAGAGAACATTGGAACTTTGTTGATCATTGATGTATCCATATGAGAATGTAGGAATGAAAAAGACTGTTTTATAAAATAAGTGAATACTGGATCTGATTCGGTTAAAAATACGACTGATTCTTTTTAGAATCAACCTCTCCGATACCACTTGTTGGCCACTAAGTATACTGGATGCAGCTTGGAAAGTGTTTTAAACAACAAGATGTACTGTTTTTAAATCTGAGTGCGTAGCGGAAGTCTTAAATAGTAAGTTGCTGTGGATACAGCAACTCGATGTGCAGTGTATACTTAAATAATCACAATTTATAAAACAATAAAGGCAGAAGGTAAATAACACAGTATTTAAAGTGGTTCGAGGTAAATCCCTCTACGTCCACTGGTCCTCCACACAGGAGTAAAAAGTTTATTATAATTACTGCGTACACAACTACGTAATTAAAACACTTAATCAATATATCGTTCACACAGATTGATATAAAGATCTTAGCTTTCAACCGTTCACACAGATTGGTTTGAGCTAACACTTGACTGGCTTTTTCACACACAGTTCTGAAGCTTCGTATTTTTCGATGCAAGTCCTTCACACACAGTTCCGGAGTAGCAAAGATTCCTCAGTCCACACAGGGCTGATATAAGTTTGTTCAAAGATAGAATAGGGTTGAACAACAGCTATGACTTTCTGGGCTATAAGCTGATGATGTGTTGTTCAAGGTCTGAGCACTGTACATCTCTTATGTCTGAATAGCAGAAAGCTTGGGGAGATATGTTTTGCTCTGAATATTTCTTTGTAATCTTGATCGATTGTAAGTCGTTCAGTAGTTCTTCGTGATGAATGATCTTCAAACTCTGGAGATATATATAGCCTTTCTGAAATATATCCGTTTGAAATCTATCCCTTGGGCAAGATTATGTGACAACAGATATTTGACCGAGATCCGGATTTTGTGGGATTTGAAGATCTTCTTACTTACAGTATTTAAATACTTTATCCTTTAGTATTTAAATACTTCTTTATCAACGGGACTTGACTTCTAGCGAATACTGAAGATTCCTTCTTTGTCCTGTTGAGAGCTGTATGGAAGGATCACTGTATTGATGTTCGAGACATCTTCCATACTGTGGCTTTGCTGGACTCTTTGCTGTATGATCAATATACTGTATGGATTAGACTGTGAGAGGTCTTCGATACATGGTTTGATACTTGATCAGCTTTTCGATACAGCTAGAGGCGGTATTCAGGATTTGGCATATTGTCAAAACATTCTGACAATACAATCGATACAAGAACTGTTATCCAAGCAGCATCGATACAGGGTTTTGTTATCCCAACATGTGATTTATACAAGTATACACTGCAAAACCCTGTACGCACCAAGCTAACAGGAGAATAGACCGAGTTGTTGTATCGACATCAACTTACTGTTGCCAGACTTCCGCTACGCACTCCGATTAGAAAAACATACAACTTGTTGCTTAAACATTTCCCAAGTTGTATCCTGTATACTTAAAGTGGACCAACAATCACACATAAAATTCAGTATACAATCCGTCTTCCAAATTTAAAACGCCTAAGTACTCGCGAGTACTATCTATCAGTTTATAAGTTTGAAACCAAACGTCTTAAAATGGACAACTAAAATAAAAGGACTGATTTGCACACGTCAACAACCCTGACCTGCATCCTCATACTACTCCAGTGCCCGCTCGACCGGCTGAATGCAACCTGAAATTAACAACACGAATTTCCCCAAAACATGTCCCCAAAGGGGTTAGCAATTACGTTAGTACAATTAATCAAGGCAAACCAATCGCTTACACATTTCATAGTACATGCATCAAATTGTTTCAAAATCAAAACAAGACATGTATTTTCCCAGAAAACAACAGTCAATAATCACAGTTGAAAATCGCCTAGGACCGGGGCTAAACCACTAGCTGTAATACCCGTGATTTTCTCTTTCGATAATTTTTCATTTTTGATATTTTATGATTTCCAGAACTCGCTTGCGAGCATTTTGACATTTTGATAATGTCTTGTTCTGCATATTTGGTCATCCGAGTTTGTTTCGGGGCTGTTTTACCCGAATCCATGTTTTGAGCGACCTTTTCCGCTATTTGGTTCGTTTCGTATGATGGTGGTTCGAAACTGCATTTTCATGCTTCCTATAAGTCCGTTTAACTTTGTTAAACGTGTTGTGAACTTTGGTTTGGTGGTTTGATTTCGTATTGTGATTTTCGGACGTTTTGGGCAATTTTGTAATTTCCCAAAGTTTGGGGGTAATTACTTCCGTTGTCGTATTCTGAACCTTCCGGTAGTCGGAATCGTGTTTTCTTTTAGCACTTGAGTTCGTCGTTGTGCATGCCTTCGTCTTGTGTTGTTTTTGTCGTTTCACGATTTCGTCGCCCTCGTACTCGACGAGCTGAACTTAGCAGTTTGGAACTGCTAAGTGCCTTACGTACGTTATGTTATGAGCATAACGTACGTTACTGAGATTTGTTACGTACGCTACGAGGCCTTACTAGCGTACGTAAAGGCCTTCAGGTAACCGGGCAGTGAAGCCAAGGATGGCTCTTACATACGTAATGTAATATCCGGAATTTCTACTACTGTTATTTAATGTTATTTTATCCGAGTTATGTTGTACAACATGGAGTCTGTATAGTATGGATAAAATAAATGAAGGACTGAGATGTCAGTATTGGTATAATTGTCATATTTGGTCGACAATTGTATTTGAGGATATAATGTGTTGAGTATATGTATTCCGTATGCCGTATGTTCGTATTCTGCATGTCGAGACGTTGGACAAGAGTAGCTGAAAATAGCTAAGTGTAACATTATTAGCTCACGCTAATATACATGCTTAGCGCATGCTATCGTTCTGGTTTAGCGCACGCTAGAGGCAAAAGATAATGCATGCTAGTACAGACCAGATCAGAAGGAATCTATGTGTGGACCCGGTCACTTTCGGCGCATGTGCCGACAAGGTCAATGGATGTTTGTTGTGAACGATTAGCGTACGTTAATGTATATTTATAGCGTACGCTAATCAGATCGGACCAAAGGAATCTTGGCTATGTCAGGTTACTTTCGGCATGTGGGGACACGGGGGTAGGTGCAGACTGTAGCAAGTCAATTATGAGTAGCACACGCTACGTTTGAAGGATTGCGTACGCTAAATAGAGCGATTTACGTACGCTATTGCATGGGCATTGTGTACATAAATCATTGTATGAAGCAAGGTAGTAGCCTCTGCACTTCGATAGCACACGCTAACAAAGAATGTTAGCGTACGCTAAACTGGTAACGTACGTTAAATGAAGAGGTTAGCGTACATTAATAATGTACAGTGTATATATATGATTAGTTGGCTGTCATTCCTCATTTCGTCCATTCTCTTCTTGCAACCGAAAGAGAGAACCTTGGGAGGACATTTGGAGTTCCTAAACACTGAGGGATGATCCTCTTTAACAAGATTAAAGATGGAAATCATGGATTAAAGATTTGTTCTTTAAATCATTGGCGATTCTTGGAAATGTATTCAACCTTGGAAATCAATCAATTCCTTCAAAAAGGTTGAGAATATTGATCGGTGATTATAACCATGTGTTGCGGTCGAGTTCGAGGATGTTCGTGAATTGCTTTGGTCGGGACCGAGGAACTTGTAGATGACGGCAATGGATTTGGTAACATCTTCCTCGTCGTTGTATCGGTATCGAGGTAAGTTATTACTTGCTCAATTTATAGTTTTTAGTGAATGGTTTCCATTTCATTCGGGTATAATTTGTATTGCAATGTTTATAATCGTAATCACAGGAGATTTGGGATTATAAATCGTATTCGAGTTTTGGGAATCTAAATCATAATGTATATGATTTACTTTTGTTATTGGTATACTTGTATATCGAGGATATATTGTGATAAAGACGAATATATGAATTATCTGCAATCCGTGATACTTCGGACCGTCGAGTATTGAGGATAACGGTTCGTGATGGTTTAGACATTAAGATCGTTCTCGAAGGACTCGGGGCAAGTACTCTAATCATTTTTATCATTTGTGTCGATCATGTCGTGATACATTCGTGTAGCGTTGTTGTCATGCATTTGTGCATTGTTGTTGTCGTGGATTGTGTACTGTTGTTTTGTGCAGTTGTGCATTGTTGTCATATGTCTACCTCTTGTTGGTCCGAGGAGATCATCGGTGGATCTATGCTAGCGTGCACTGGATCATCGGACCGGTTTTCCACCTCGGGTTGGTCTGACAGGATCGTCGGGGGATCTAGGTAGTCAACGCTGGATCATCGGATTGCCATTTATTGTTGTTGTGCACATGTATATTATGGGTTTGCCATAAGTATACATTGTCATTATTGTTGTGATCATATTGACGTTGTCATATGAGTATGCATTTGTAGGTCTTGTGTTAGGACCATGTCCGTATGTTGTGTTGATCTGATCTCGGACTAGACTGACGTGATTGTAATAGTGTTTCATATCTTGAGGTATGTTCCGTATTTGCTTGGTATTTGTCTTTGATAGACAACCGATTATCCAATTGGAAATGTCGACGTTATCCGATGGATTGAATTGGCCAGAGTTGGTGTAATTTCCGTATCGCGAGTTATGATAATGTTTTGAGAACCTTGGGTATTGTTGACATACCGTACAGATATTTCGGTATTATCTTATTGTGTTGTTAAGGATACGAATCGTGGATTTTCGTAAAGTTACGACGGTAAGATTACATTGGTCGTATTCTTACTTAGTATTTCCATTGATATGTAATTATTGACATGATGTGATGGTTATCATTGTTGGATATTATGGCTGACCCCGTCGTGGGCTTTCTTTTTAGGTTCTTGGATTATCAAGCTTGTAGCGGTCGTGAAGAGATGAGCTTCCCGGAGGATACTAGCTAGGACATGTATTTGTGTATTGAGTTTCTGATCAGTTGTTGTATTCCGCTGCTAGAGCATTTTTAATTGTTTGTCTTTATCCGCTGCGTGAGTATTTTTAAATGGCCTTTTGGTATCTAGTAACTTAGGTTACTTTGGCAAATCATTTTCTAAATCTATTCTGTCGGTACGTGTAAGCGATAGCTTAACGTATGTTTTTAAACTGTTGAGTTTTGACATTTCGGGCCTTGTGGTTTCAAATGAGATTTTACGACGGTTTTGATAAACGAGTTTTATAAAGTCTTCAAATGTTTTAAATAGATAATACCGTCGTTAGCCTCTTGGACGTTTGTAAATCTTTGAGAAAATTTCCTTCAGCCTTGTGGGTTCCATCTTGGGCCCCACAGCATTGTAATATTCCTGGATGGCTTTGGGGGTGTTAAAGAATATGGTATCAGAGCTTAGGTTGTGAAAACCTAGGCAGTCGGGTCAGGTTGGGTCGTGCTTTTGTCGTGTCATACGAGTTGTCGGTTGACAAATATTAGAGCTGTGAGTTTTTTGCTGTTCACTCGGGCTTGTGCGTTAAGTGATTTACCAGTGTAGTACTGGGGTTGTTGCAAACTTTTCCAAACGGTGTTAACGTGTTTCTTCGGACAGAGCCGTGTTGTGTTCACGAGTTGAACTGATTTTGCAAAACGGGTGTTTTGAAAATATCTGTGTCGAGTATTTTCTAGAGTTGATACATGTGCCAGTATCACGGGGAATCGTTGGCTTCACGATCTGTAAGTATTTAGATTTTTTGAATTGTATTGAAATTTATTGCCGTTCTAAGTTGATATGCTTTGAGATTCAGCAGAATATTATGCATTACAGTATAAGGTGACAGAGTTGGGACAGGATTGATGATCTTGAGAAGTTATGATTTTGGAAATCAATATGTCGATTAAGTTTTGGAACGGAGTTGTGCATTTGGGAGAAATATTGTGGATTGTTCAGGAGAACATATAGTCATATTAGTTCATTTTGAGATATACGAACTGTTTTTGAGCATTTGAAAATGATACTTTTCAAAATGAATGTTCTACGGATGTTTTACGGAAAATGATTTTTGGGTCGAGACCCAATCGATTTTGAAATAGTTTTATAACTTAGGACTTGAGGTCCAGAAAAAGATTTCCTACTATTAAACTTCTTGTAATGCGGAACGAAATACGGGCTGAGACCCTAATGTTTCAAAAGGCTTTTCTGTTTTCCTTAAAACTCCCGAGATTTGTAAAACACTTTATCAATCGTTTATCTACTTTAGCACTACCTTTCGGGGTTTTGATTTATTGGTTCAAATGAAACCCCTCGTGAAGTCTTTCGCTGTGTTGATTTGTTACAATACATTGTCATAGCATAATTGAGGTGACCCAGGATGGGATGATGGTCGATGTTGCGAGTCATGTGTGGAAAAGGAGTTTTTATCAGAGTTTATATTTTAAGGTTTTGGAACTATACCGTGTAGTTTTCCGATGTAATGTTAGTGGAATTTGTGACGAGCCGGATTGGTATACAGGAGTATGGATGTGGTCAATCATTTGCATAGTTTTCATTTTAAAACTACGAAATCGTGTGGATTCGAAGGACACTGTTATTGAATACTTGACGTAATCAAACCGATTTAATTGTTCAAAAATTAATTTACTGGTTTTACAAAAATTTATGTTTTGAGTTTTCAAACTCTTGAAAGAACTTTCAAAAATTTGTCTTTTGACAAGACTAAATGATTTCAAACTGGTTTTGAAAATGTGATTGATATACATACGCATTTAGTGCATAGTGCATATCATGGTGAAGTTATGAGTATGACTCACGAACTGGATATGGCATCAGTATGTAACGATGAATAGAGATTCGAAATTTAGTATGGTAGTTTGGTTATCCAGGGATGATCGGTTGATTTATCGGATAAGAAAAATATGCTGCGTGTTGTAGACTCATGCATAGGATGTAATTTTGGAACTTTGGATTTTGTGAAACCGGGACATATGTGCTATGTGATTCCATTAGTATGGTAGTAGCGCGATTTTACCATAATGATTTTTGAATGATTTCTTTGTAAGTGTAGATTTGGGGATGGTGACCCCATACTGGTTGCTTTGGATATTGAGTGGTCGTTCCCACTCCACTTATGATTGGATATGTTCATCAGTTTGTGATTGGTTGTTCGTATGCCGAGGAGTATGTTCACCAGTCGGGTATGTTTATTGAGATCCATTGTATGTGACAGGTGTGTCGTTTTGAGAACTTTATTCGTTCATATATCGGTTTCTATGGTTCTGTGTTGATCGTGTTGGAGCGTACCGTGGGAAGATATTCTCAATTATCGCTGTTCGTTCGTTGGTAATATTGGAGTTTATCATGTCGATGATATTCTCGACTGCGTTTTGACCTTTGGATTGGTCATATTAGAGTTTATCATGTCGATGATATTCTCGGTTAATTTATTGGTTGATCATTGCTAGTGATCATTTGAGCGTTCAGATTTTGTGTCGATATTTCGGGATTCGTTGCCATTGTGTTGGGCAGTTGTTTCACATAAGTATCATGTATTATTGATTTGTATCTGGATTTGGACTTGATTGTGTAATCAGGCAGACAGGATTTGAAACAGATAGATTATTTCATCCGAAGATGATATATTTTTGTTCAGACTCATGGAATTGTGATCGTAAGCGTGTTGAAGCTTTATAGTGAAGTCACTTTCTAGTATCTCATGAGATCGTCGAATTCGCGCATATGTAAGTATACTGTTTTGGTTATTCGTTAATAACCATGATTGATCATTGTCGTGATGATTGCGGGATATTTTGGTCGAACGAGTTGTTTCTTTTTATGACGGATTGCAAGTTTCGAGGCCGAAACTTATTTTAAGTGGTGTAGTATGTAATATCTAGAATTTCTACTACTGTTATTTAATGTTATTTTATCCGAGTTATGTTGTACAGCATGGAGTCTGTACAGTATGGATAAAATAAATGAAGGACTGAGATGTCAGTATTGGTATAATTGTCATATCTGGTCGACAATTATATTTGAGGATATAATGTGTTGAGTATATGTATTCCGTATGCCGTATGTTCGTACTCTGCATGTCGATACGTTAGACAAGAGTAGCTGAAAATGGCTAAGTGTAACATTATTAGCGCACGCTAATATATATGCCTAGCGCACGCTATCGTTCTTGTTTAGCGCACGCTAGAGGCAAAATATAACTCACGCTAGTACAGATCAGATCAGAAAGAATCTATGTGTGGACCCAGTCACTTTCGGCACATGTGCCGACAAGGTCAACGGATGTTTGTTGTGAACGATTAGCGCACGCCAATGTATATTTACAGCGCACGCTAATCAGATCGGACCAAAGGAATCTTGGATTTGTCAGGTTACTTTCGGCATGTGGGGACACGGCGGTAGGTGCAGACTGTAGCAAGTCAACTATGAGTAGCGCACGCTACGTTTGAAGGGTTGCGTATGCTAAATAGAGCGATTTACGTATGCTATTGCATGGGCATTGCGTATGTAAATCATTGTATGAAGCAAGGTAGTAGCCTCTGGACTTCGATAGCGCACGCTAAACTGGTAATGTACATTAAATGAAGAGGTTAGCGTACGTTAATAATGTACAGTGTATATATATGAGTAGTTGGCTGTCATTCCTCATTTTGTCCATTCTCTTCTTGCAACCGATAGAGAGAACCTTGGGAGGACATTTGGAGTTCCTAAACACTGAGGGATGATCCTCTTTAACAAGATTAAAGATGGAAATCATGGATTAAAGCTTTGTTCTTTAAATCATTGATGATTCTTGGAAATGGATTCAACCTTGGAAATTAATCCATTCCTTCAAAAAGGTTGAGAATATTGATCGGTTATTATAACTGTGTGTTGCGGTCGAGTTCGAGGATGTTCGTGAATTGCTTTGGCTGGGACCGAGGAACTTGTAGATGACGGCAATGGATTTGGTAACAGCTTCCTCGTCGTTGTATCGGTATCGAGGTAAGTTATTACTTGCTTAGTTTATAGTATTTAATGAATGGTTTCCGTTTCATTCGGGTATAATTTGTATAGCAATGTTTATACTCGTAATCACAGGAAATTTGGGATTATAAATCATATTCGAGTTTTGGGAATCTAAATCATAATGTATATGATTTACTTTTGTTATTGGTATACTTGTATATCGAGGATATATTGTGATAAAGATAAAGATATGAATTATCTGCAATCCCTGATACTTTGGACCGTCGAGTATTGAGGATAATGGTTCGTGATGGTTTGGACATTGAGATCGTTCTCGAAGGACTCGGGGCAAGTACTCTAATCATGTTTATCATTTGTGTCGATCATATCGTGATACATTCGTGTATCGTTGTTGTCATGCATTTGTGCATTGTTGTTGTCGTGTATTGTGTACTGTTGTTTTGTGCAGTTGTGCATTGTTGTCATATGTCCACCTCGTGTTGGTCCGACGGGATCATCAGGGGATCTATGCTAGCGTGCGCTGGATCATCGGATGGGTTTTCCACCCCGAGTTGGTCTGACGGGATCATCGGGGGATCTAGGCAGTGAACGCTGGATCATCGGATTGCCATGCATTGTTGTTCTGCATATGTATATTATGGGTTTGCCATAAGTATACATTGTCATTATTGTTGTGATCATATTGACATTGTCATATGAGTATGAATTTGTAGGTCTTGTGTTAGGACCATGTCCGTATGTTGTGTTGATCTGATCTCGGACTACACTGACGTGATTGTAATGGTGTTTCGTATCTTGAGGTATGTTCCGTATTTCATTGGTACTTGTCTTTGATGGACAATCGATTATCATATTGGAAATGTCGACGTTATCCGATGGATTGAATTGGCCAGAGTTGGTATAATTTCCGTATCGCGAGTTATGATAATGTTTTGAGAACCTTGGGTATTGTTAAGATACCGTACAGATATTTCGGTATTATCTTATTGTGTTGTTAAGGATATGAATTGTGGATTTTCGTAAAGTTACGACGGTAAGATTACATTGGTCGTATTCTTACTTAGTATTTCCATTGATATGTAATTATTGACGTGATGTGATGGTTATCATTGTTGGATATTATGGCTGACCCCGTCGTGGGCTTTCTTTTTAGGTGCTTGGATTATCAAGCTTGTAGCGGTCGTGAAGAGATGAGCTTCCCGGAGGATACTGGCTAGGACATGTATTTGTGTATTGAGTTTATGATAAGTTGTTGTATTCCGCTGCTAGAGTATTTTTAATTGTTTGTATTTATCCGCTGCGTGAGTATTTTTAAATGGCCTTTTGGTATATGGTAACTTAGGTTACTTTGGCAATCATTTTCTAAATCTATTCTGTCGGTACGTGTAAGCGATAGCTTAACGTATGTTTTTAAACTGTTGAGTTTTGACATTTCAGGCCTTGTGGTTTCAAATGAGATTTTACGACGGTCTTGATAAACGAGTTTGATAAAGTCTTCAAATGTTTTAAATAGATAATACCGTCATTAGCCGCTTGGATGTTTGTAAATGTTTACGAAAATTTCCTTCAACCTTGTGGGTTCCATCTCGGGGCCCACAGCGCTGTAATATTCCTGGATGGCTCTGGGGGTGTTATACATAAGGGCTTACACTTTACGTATGTTAATCATATAACGTACGTTAGGATGGTGCCCCTAACGTATGTAAACTTCAGGTTTCTTGAGGGTTGACCCAGATCGGGTCATTTCTTCCTCTTTCTCCTTGCTGCGGTTTTTGGCATTTCGGATGGCTAGGAATCAGGCTTCCAACGAGGGTTGATGATAGTAATCATCTTTGTGATTCTTGCTCGTGTGTAGCATCGTCTAATCCTTATTGTTTCCTTCGAATCTAAGGTAATCATCTTGAAAATCTCTCCTATATATTTTGAGAATATTTATAATTCGAGTTGATCTTCATGAATCGTGTTGTTGTATATCATTACTCAGTTGTATTGATTCTATCCCTATGGTCTGAAACGTATTTCTTATCGTATTCGGGTCCGGGTGATGTTCTCGGGGTTCTTGGGGAAGTATTGAACCCCAAATGTTCGATCCTTTGTTCCTATGAATTCTTGTTGAGAATTTCGTATGTTTTCCTTCTTCCTAATGATCAATTTTTGTAGTAGTTATGTTGCTCTTATGTTTTCGACCTAGTTGGAGAATTCAAGGGTTTCCGGTCGATCTTTCCAATTGCTTCGCATGCTTTGGACTTGAGGCGAATATCTCGTCTATATTCTTTATACTTTGAGAATGGGATTTTTCGTGAATTTAACGTGGACTTGTTAGTGAATGAACATTGAACCGTAACTTATTTTTGAATGAATATGTGATTTCTATGAAAGTAAATACGAACGTAAACTTGAGTTTCATGTAGAATGATAACAATCATTTCATGTTGTATTTTACTTAAAACGGATGCTAGAAATGAGTAGTTATCCGAGAAATTGTGGAATTGTGGAATATTTGTATTATTCGCTTGTTAGCCTTTTTCCTGAATGATATTGTTATGTGAATGTGGTACCTTTGTGGAGATGTATGATGCATTAACTTATGTTTTATGTGTTTGCGATGGTGGTGAATAGTGTACCTTTGTTGTTGTGTATCTCGGTGAATTGAGATGTTACCCGGGTAGGGACCCGTGAGGCCTCCGGCGTCGCGTGCTTGCGAGTACGGCTAGTTGATATGTTGACCATAAGGTTATTGAATCCGGTAGGTCTGGAGGAGGCTCCGAGAATCGTCACTTGCGAGTGCGATGTCACGATAACTTATGGGCGTGTTTGAGTGATGTTACCCGGGTAGGGACCCGTGAGGCCTCCAGCGGCGCGTGCTTGCCATTACAGCCAGTTGTCATGATTTGACCATAAAGTTATCTAATCGGGTAGGTCTGGAGGGGGCTCCGAGAGCCGTCACTTGTGAGTGCGGTGTCAAGATAACTTATGTGTGTGTTTGAGCTTGTTTAGATATCTAGTCCGGGAGGGTCCATAGAGGCCTCGGATGGGACCAGTGGTTTAGCCCCGGTCCTAAGTAATTCTCGTACTTGTTTTGTGAATTTTTATACCTTGGGTCCCGGACATACTTGTATTATTAATTAGTCATTTAGACTTGGATGTGAATAGAATTATTTCGACGTTCTGGGAAACTCTTTTGAAAAGAAGAATTATAAACTTTTCATGACACTGAGACCCCCAAATTCTTGAATTATTCTCTTAAATGTGTTTTTGGAGTTATTCTTATGATCCTTCTTAAAGGAAACTATTCTGAAAGGAATTTAGACTCAGGGATTGTGTAATATGTGATCGATTTGTATTTTGGTTTATTAGTTGTACTGCTATGTTGTGCTTTGAGAGACCTAATCGGTCTACGGTTTTATGTTTTGGCTGAGTTGACCGCCTGTGGGTTTTGTTTTGTAGTCTCCTGCCTGGTAGATCCTTACGGAAAGGAGTCTACGGTGTGTAATATCCCTGAGTGGATTAAGGGTGTTACATAAATGGTTTCGGAGATTAGGTTTGCGAAAACCTAAGCAGTTGTGTCTAGTTGGGTCTTGTCAAGTCGTGTCTTGTCGTGTCACCCGGGTGAGCAATTGTGAACAAGTGTGATCATTGTGATCCGTTTTGATCAATTGTGATTAGTTGTGATGAGTATCGTGGTGCATCCATCATCTCCGTGTGGCCTGTGGACGTAAGTCTCCTCTTTTATATGAGGTATCGGTATTTCATGATTTCATTTATGTGCGATGATTGTGGTGCGTAATTTTGTTTATATAGGGTTGTGAAATGGAATCCGTGTTTGATATTCGTGGCACACCATTTGTGTATTGAGTCGAATGTATTGATGGTTGGACACCGAATGGTGCAATACGATGTGAAAACTGTGAACCTTAATGTGTTCCAGAGAATGTATCGACAGTAGAGTTTGTGCAGAACTCAGATGGATGGTTTTGACATATGTTTGAACTTGGTGTTCATGAATTATATTTGATTGGATTTGTAATCTCGTTTGTCGATTGGGCATGTAGTTTCAGATTCGATTACTTTTGAATAGTTGTAATTATGTCCGCAGCGTGTAGGTTTGAAAACGGTTTTCTTAATTGTAATTATGAGCTTGAGTATGTTTGTAAAAGAACCGATTTTTGAAAATATTTCGATGGTACGGTTAAGCAACAATTTTGTATGGATTTTGAAATCGGTTGAACTTTGACGAGTTAGTCATGTATTTTCAAATGACACCTTCAGACAGTATTTGAAGGAGGCGTTATAAAGTATTTCGGACATTGTAAAATGATAACATCATTCTGGATATGATCGAAAGGATTTTGGAATTTTTTTTTTACTGCAAAACGGCTTTGATTTTCGGAATTAAAAACATTATGTGTTTATGTGTTGGGACTGAGTCGTTGCAACAAGCTTGATATGTTGTTATGCACGTTGGAGAATTTTTACCGTATTTTCTAAATGTCAGATACATTGTTAGGAGTCGATCCTTAACCTTCGGAGCCGTTTTGAGGCTGTTGAGTTGTTTCTGCTATCTTACAGTTAGCTGTTACGGCCGTAAGCTTCTGACTGTCCCGACAGTAACTTTGTTGTTACAGTTATATCTGTGTTCATTATCGGTTGTTTAATTCCTATTGACATAGTCATATGGTCCGTCCGTGATGATCGTGAACTTTAACTACTATATAAGTAATGTTGTACTCAGTTGTTTATAATGTCTGGATATTATTGACGTATTATTAATCATTACCTTTCTTGTTAGCAAATTTTGGTTGTACACCTAGATGTACGACTACATAGTTTGGTTTAATTGTATTATTCCATGACGTTATCCGGATGTGATAGTTGATCGGTGGTAATGATGATATATATTGATAAGGTCATTTTGATGATATCGTTTATCGAGTATATTGATGTTTCAAAATGTTGTTTTGCAAATGACTTTCAAACAAATCAGTTATGATAATGAGTTCATAGTTTTGATCAAACGACCGAGGTATTGAAAATATTTCTTTTGAAAAACTCATTTCAGCAAAATCATTCAAACTCAGGAATTTTAAAATATTATCATTTGAACAAATAACTCGGAAAATTTTGTTTTTAAGATTATTACCCATGTTTGACAAAAATGATATGTATGTCATCTTGACTATGATTGTTTTGGTAAAGGTCGTACGTTTTTGTTGATGTAGCCAGGTGAATTACTTATGAATCTGAATCATATTGTTGCAGTGATAGTTCGTGTATTCGTGTAATGACTCAGAGTGAGTATTTTATTGTGTTACGGTTTGTTGCCCTATGTTGATTATGTGGTGTTTGTTTTGTTGTTCTGAACGGCTGTCAGTTCAGTATGCCGAGAGGTTGTGGCAATCAGTCGCGCGATCAGGATCATGCTGCCGGTAATGACGTTAGTATTTGTGTTGCTACTATACTTGAGTAGGTGGCAGACCAGATGACTCATTTGACTCAGGCGGTTCAGCGTAACACTACCGTGACCGAGAACATCGGGTCGACTCAGTGACTTAGAGAATTAATTCGTATGCATCCTATTCGTTTTGCGGGTGCGGGTGATACTTTGGGCTGGGACGGTTGGCTTTTCCAATTAGAGAAGATTTTCAAGGCGGTTGGTTTCCAGAGGAACGGGGTATTCCTATCGCTCAGTTCCTTCTCGATAGTGACGCTGCTAATTGGTGGGAGGCTGTTGAGCCTCAGGGTCATGCTGTTACTTGGGAAGAGTTCAAGAAGTTGATGGAAGCGGAGTTCTGTCCGGAGCCAATCCGAGATCAGAGGATCCGCGATTTTTATCTAGCCGAACCACAAGATATACCAATATCGCAGGATATTATCGATTATAATCGATAGCTCGCTTACGTGAAGAGGCAGGTGAGGACCGAGAAAGACAAATCCGTCATTTTGATATGCGGATGAGACCAGAGATTCGACAGTAAATGTCGGATTTCACTTGTGCTACTTTAAGAGAGTATCAGAATCGAGCCATGGTGTACGATATGGCATCGTTATCTACTAGGCCTTTGCATGAGTCGAAGAGGCAGAGGTCGTCTCGAGATTTTTCGAATAGTGTGAGAGTCGGAACTTCTTTTCATTGAGTTTCACGTAGTTCTACGACGAAACCTTCCCTTTCTTCATTCGGTGGAACCTGGAGTTCCAAGTCATCTTTTTTGACTCCTAGTCAGCCTGGGAGGTAATTCAATTGCAACATTGTGGGTCATGTGCAAGCTAATTGTCCTTCGCAGCCGATTACTTGTTATAACTGTGGACTCGAGGGCTGCAGAGTTCAGTATTGTGAACTATTCCATGAAGTTTCCCAGAAGCCAGCTTCAGCACCATCATCAGGATCGACTCGTGTAGATCGCTGAGTTTTAATTGTTCGTTCACTTTGTTATCTGTTTACTTCACCCTTTCTTCTTAAGTTTCGGGACGAAACTTCTTTTTAGAGGGGTATAATGTAATACCCGTGATTTTGTCTTCCAGTAATTTTTCATTTTTGACATTTTCTGATTTCGAGAACTCGATTGCGAGCGTTTTGACATTTTGATAATGTTTTGTTCTGCGTATTTGGTCATCCGAGTTTGTTTCGTGGTTGTTTTACCCGAATCCGTGTTTTGAACGACTTTTTATGCTATTTGGTTTGATTCATGTGATGGTGGTTCGAAACTACGGTTTCGTGCTTCCTATAAGTCCGTTTAACTTTGTTAGACGTGTTGTGAACTTCGGTTTGGTTGTTTGATTTCGTATTGTCATTTTCGGATGTTTTGGGACGTTTTGTAATTTCCCAAAGTTTGGGGGTAATTACTTTCATTGTCGTATTCTGAACCTTCGGGTAGTCGGAATTGTTTTTTCTTTTAGCGCTTCAGTTCGTCGTTGCGCACCCTTCATGTGCATGCCTTCGTCTTGTGTTGTTTTTGTCGTTTCACGGTTTCATCGCGCTCGTACTCGATGAGCTGATCTTAGCAGTTTGGAACTGCTAAGTGCCTTACGTACGTTATGTTATGAGCATAACGTATGATACTAAGATTTGTTACGTATGACACGAGGCTTTACTAGCATACATAAAGGCCCTCAGGTAACTGGGCAGTGAAGCCAAGGATGGCTCTTACGTAAGTAAGGCCTTACACCTTACGTACGTTAATCATATAACGTACGTTAGAATGGTGCCCCTAACGTACGTAAACTTCAGTTTTCTTTATATAGCCGAGGGTCGACCCAGATCGGGTCATTTCTTCCTCCTTCACATTGCTGCGGTTTTTGGCATTTTGGATGGCTAGGAATCGAGCTTCCAACGAGGGTTGATGATAGTAATCCTCTTTGTGATTCTTGCTCGTGTGTAGCATCATCTAATCCTTCTTGTTTCCTTCGAATTTAAGGTAATCATCTTGAAAACCTCTCCTACATATTTCGAGAATCTTTAAGATTCGAGTTGTTCTTCATGAATCGTGTTGTTGTATATCATTAATCGGTTGTATTGATTCTATCCCTATGACCTGATTCGTATTTCTTATCGTATTCGGGTTCGGGTGATGTTCTCGGGGTTTTGGGGAAGTATTGAACCCCAAGTGTTCGATCCTTTGTTCCTACGAACTCTTATTGAGAATTCGTATGTTTCCTCGATCAATTTTGTAGTAATTATGTTGTTCTTGTGTTTTCAACATAGTTAGATAATTCAAGGGTTTCCGGTCGAGCTTTCCCGTTGCTTCGCGTACTTTGGACTTGAGGCGAGTATCTCGTCTATATTCTTTATACTTTGAGAATGTGATTTGTCGTGAATTTAACGTAGACTTGTTAGTGAATAACATTGAACCGTAACTTACTTTTAAATGAATATGTGATTTCTATGAAAGTAAATACGAACGTAAACTTGAGTTTCATGTAGAATGATAACAATCATTTCATGTTGTATTTTGCTTAAAACGGATGCTAGAAATGAGTAGTTATCCGAGAAATTGTGGAATCGTGGAATATTTGTATTATTCGCTTGTTAGCCTTTTTCCTGAATGATGTTATCATGTGAATGTGGTACCTTTGTGGAGGTGTATGATGCGTTAACTTACGTTTTACATGTTTGCGATGGTGGCGAATATTGTACCTTGGTTGTTATGTATCTTGGTGAATTGAGATGTTACCCGGGTAGGGACCCGTGAGGCCCCCGGCGGCGCGTGCTTGCGAGTACAGCTAGTTGATTTGTTATGAGCCATAAGGTTATCGAATCGGGTAGGTCTGGAGGGGGCTCCGAGAATCATCACTTGCCAGTGTGATATCACGATACCTTATGGTCGTGTTTGAGTGATATTACCCGGGTAGGGACCCGTGAGGCCTCCGGCGGCGCGTGCTTGCGAGTACGGCCAGTTGTCATGATTTGACCATAAGGTTATCTAATCGGGTAGGTCTGGAGGGGGCTCCGAGATCCGTCACTTTTGAGTGCGGTGTCAAGATAACTTATGTATGTGTTTGAGCTTGTTTAGATATCTAGTCCGATAGGGTCCATAGAGGCCTCGGATGGGACCAGTGGTTTAGCCCCAGTCCTAGGCGATTCTCGTGCTTGTTTTGTGAATTTTTGGACCTTGGGTCCCAGATGTACTTGTATTATTAATTAGTCATTGATACTTGGTTGTGAACAGAATTATTTCGACGTTTCTGGCAAACTCTTTTGAAAAGAAGAATTATAAACTTTTCATGATTTTACATTGAGACCCCCAAAGTGTTCAATTATTCTCTTAAATGTGTTTTGGAGTTATTCTTATGATCCTTCCTAAAGGAAACTATTTTGAAAGGAATTTAGACCCGGAGATCGTGTTACTACCTCATTGAAACGTTATTTTCATAATGGTTGTGTTATTGATGTATAACTCTATAGCTTGGTTACTTGCTAGCGATTTACATCGCTAACCCCTCGTTGGGGATTATCTTATATTTATTTCAGGTGCCCTGATTGGAGAGTGAGCAACCACAGGATCGGCTTGGAGGATGACGTAAAGCAGCGATACTAGCCACAATTGTAGTCGGTTGTCCGTCAATGATTTGTCGGTCTGAGTGTTTATTTCTAGTTTCTTTGTCATCCTTAAGAGGATGGACATGTTGTGTAATATGTGATCGAGTTGTATTTTGGTTTATCAGTTGTACTGCTATGTTGTTCTTTGAGAGACCTAATCGGTCTACATTTTTATGTTTTGGTCGAGTTGACCGCGTGAGGGTTTTGTTTTGTAGTCTCCTGCCTGGCAGATCCTTGCGGAAAGGGGTCTATGGCGTGTAATATCCCTGAGTGGATTGGGGATGTTATACTGGTCCCATCCGAGGCCTCTATGGACCCTCCCGGCCTGGCCATAGTTAAAATCACGAACATGACTCGCCTAGGATCGGGGCTAAACCACTGGTCCCATCCGAGGCCTCTATGGACCCTCCCGGACTGGCTATCCAAATAAGCTCATGAATCAGGAGCGAAATTACAAATTCCTCCGAGGCCCTGTCGCATCCTCTCGGAGTGAGCAAATCACACATATATACATTACCATTTCATGTTAAGCATAAGGGTTTCACAAGAATATTTGCCTTGAGAAGTTGACGACGGAATGAACAGAAAATCAACTAAGCTTGCTAGAAACCTACGACCACGAACCTAACGATTTGAAGAATACAATCACGATCAATTCTATACGAGCACAAAAATGGAATACACCCGAAAACCCACATATGATTCATGTAAATTCGTACAAAAACAACAACGAGGACAGGTCGCACCCGAACCCTCTCGATTTCACAAGTACCATGAAATTTACCATGAACTCGTAGGGAAAACATGAATACCACTAAGAGCACATACATCATGGATTAATCAATAATACGGAGCGAATCGGACATTAAATCAAAAACTCCCAAATTTCCCAAAAATAAGGTTCTAAGAGATTACCTTGGATTGAAGATGAAGAACACAAGTAAATGTTGTTAATCTACACCAAGGATTTAAGGAAGAAGATAGCTTGAAGTTACAGGACTTCGAATCGCCCAGGATTCGCCCAAGATCGCCCACAGCCGCGGAGGAGGAAGAAAAGTGAGAAATGAACACGTCTGGGTCAACTCTCGGGTATATATAACTAGATGGTTTAACGTCCGCTAATGGATTATAGTTAGCGTGCGCTAACCAGCCAAACCTGGTCCAGAACCTTCGGTTCTGACCCGTTAGCGTGCGCTACCCGTAAATAGCATGTGCTACCCGTAAATAGCGTGCACTAACAGCCCCCCGATGGCGCGCGCTATCGAGCTATAGCTTGCATTACCTGTTCGTCTCCAGAGTCCATAAATATTCTGCCTTAATTGGAATATCGAATTAGCGCACGCTGCCACACACCTAGCGTGCGCTAAGTCTCAACTATAGCGTGCGCTAATCTATAGACTTAGCGTGCGCTAAACTGCTCGTCCAGAGAGCAGAAACAACCTACTGCCATTGCTGTGCTCGAATCATTAGCGTGCACTACTGGCGAAGTTAACATGCACTAGCGTGCGCTACACAACGAAATTAGCGTGCGCTAACGTGTGCAAACAGTAGTACTGACAACACTCAAAGTTGGAAAACAATGTATTCTCCTCCGGATGAAAACAACATGCACCCGACACCATACAACGGACTGAAGAAGACACACGCACGATGAGTTCGAGTCAGAACTAGAGCACTAAAAGAAAACATGATTCTGACCACCCAAGGGTTCAGAAAACGACAACGATAGTAATTACCCCATAACTTTGGGAAATTACAAAACAGCCCAAAAAATCCTAAATACACGATACACGATCGAAACACCAACCAAGAGCTCACAACATGCATAACAACATGGGATGGATTTACGGCAATCCCAAAACGGCGATTCCGAACAATGATTATGAGAATCGAACCAAATAGCGACGAAAATGACATTAAACGCGAAATTGGGTACAACAAGTCCGAAACAAGCTCGGATGACAAAAAGTCCCGTATTAAATATTCTCAAAATATCCATAAGGTTACAAACGAGTCACTAGAAATGAAAAATACACCAAAATGAAAAATACTGGAAAAAAGAAAAATACGGATATTAAGAGAGGCTAAGAAGGCAGTGGCTAAGGCTAAAGGTGAGGCTTACGAGGAAATGTACAAGCGCCTAGACACCAAAGAAGGTGTGAATGCTATTTTTAAACTAGCGAAAGCTAGGAAAACAGGGCGGCGAGACTTGGGTACAGTTAAGTATATTAAGGATGATTTGGGCCAAGTGTTAGTGAACGATGTGGCAATTAAAGAGAGGTGGAATAAGTATTTTTTTGAACTTTTCAATGGGGCTAGGGGAAGCGACTCGGTGGTGCAAGGAGTTAGTCTATCTTCTGCTCGTTCGTTTAGTTCCAGCGAAAGCATCAGCAAGGAGGATGTAAAGGGTGCCCTAATGAAGATGAGTAGAGCTAAGGCTGTAGGCCCGGATCAGATCCCTATTGAGGTGTGGCTTTGTCTGGGGGAAGTTGGAGTTCAGTGGCTAGCGGAGCTGTTTAACACCCTCCTCAGAGGCTCTAAGATGCCGATGGAGTGGAGGCGTAGTATTGTTGTGCCGTTTTTCAAGAACAAAGGCGATGCTCAGAGTTGTAGTAACTATAGGGGTATTAAACTCCTCAGTCATACTATGAAACTTTGGGAAAGAGTGGTGGAATGCAGGGTTAGAAGAGAAGTTGAGATCTCTGAGAACCAATTTGGGTTCATGCCGGGGAGGTCCTCGATGGAGGCCATTCATCTCGTCAGACGCCTTATGGAGAAGTTTAGAGAGCGGCGTAAGGACCTCCATATGGTGTTCATTGATCTAGAGAAGGCTTATGATAGCATTCCGCGCGATTTTATTTGGAGGAGCCTAGAAGAGAGGAGAGTGTCGTTGCTGTTCGTTAGGGCGATCCAAGACATGTACTCCCAAGCTAGGACTTGCGTTAGGACCCCAGTTGGGGATACCCAGTATTTCCCGGTTGAGATAGGGCTACACCAGGGGTAGGCGCTAAGCCATTTTATCTTCGCTCTAATCCTTGACGTCATTTCGTGGGGGTTACAGGATGGCGTCCCGTGGTGCATGATTTTTACTGATGACATTGTGTTAGTGGAGGAGTCGAGGAGGGAGGTGAACTCGAAGTTGGAGATTTGGAGGTCTAAGTTAGAATCCCAGGACTTGCGTGTGAGCCGGTCTAAGACCAAGTATCTCTGGTGTAACTTTAGTGGTGAGGCTAACGAGGAAGAAGTAGAGGTAATGATTGCAGATCAGATCGTACCCCGTACGGATAAGTTCAAGTATTTGGGTTCGATCATTCAGAAGGAAGGGGAGTGTGAAGATGATGTCACTCATCATATCAAGGCGGGGTGGTTAAGGTGGAGAGCAGCAACAGGGGTCCTGTGTGACAAGAAAATCCCTCTAAAGTTGAAGGGTAAATTCTATAGAGCGGCAATCAGACCTGCTATGTTGTATGGCTCCGAATGTTGGGCGATGAAGAAGTTGCTTGAGAGCAAGTTGGAAGCGGCTGAAATGAGAATGTTACGTTGGTCGTGTGGTCGCACAATGCTGGATAGAATCTCAAATGGGGTTTTCAGGAACGCGCTAGAAGTGGCACCCATTTCAGCGAAAGTTAGGGAAGGGAGATTGAGATTGTTTGGCCACGTCCGCAGGAGGCAGGCTTCTGCTCCGGTGAGGAGGGTCGAGAGTTTATTGGTTGTCGGGGAGAGGAGGAGAGGCATACCTCGGAGGACGTGGGATGAGCAGCCGAGATTAGATTTGAAGGCCTTAAACCTTTCCGAGACCATGACTATTGATAGGGGCTCTTGGAGGCGCCATATCAAAGTTGTGGATTCCTTTGTAGGGAGCGATGCTGTAGTTGAGAGCCTCAGGGTTGGGTTATCTCGGTTAGCTTTGACCTAGAGCATTGCTTCTTTTACCTGTATTGTTTATTTTATCCTATTGCCTTTTGGATGTGGTGTGTTTTTGACAGGGAGCTGTGCGCAGAGTCAACCTCTCCTCTGTCAGAGCAACGTGCATCGAGAGTTCAGTTGCCAAAGTCCCATTAGGTAAGGCTCATGTGAATTAAGCCATGTGCTCAGGTATGTTTTGGAGCTTTTTCGTATCAGATGCTTCTTTGTATATTTCACGCTATACTTTGCTGTGCACTAAGCTGAGGGTCTTCACGGAAACAGCCTCCCTACCGTAAAAAGTAGGGGCATGGTCTGCGTACATCTTACCCTCCCCAGACCCTGCTCTGTGCGGGATATACTGGGTATGTTTGGTTTGGTTTCCACTGTAAAAACAAGTTTCGTCGCGAAACATAAGAAACAAACAACTCGGGGTACCTAGCATGCATGCTATCCTCGGTATCCCAAGTTGCCTCCTCGACACCATGTCTCGAACACTGCACCTTGACCAATGGAATGGTTTTATGCCGCAGTCGCTTCTCATGGTGCTCTAAGATCTTCAAGGGACACTCCTTGAAGGTAATATCCTCAGCGATATCGATCTCACCAAAGTCGATGATATGACTAGGATCCGGAACATATTTCCTCAGCTGGGAAACATGAAAAATGCAATGGATGTGACTCAATGCCGGAGGCAACGCCAAGTGATATGCCAACTCTCCGACCCTCTCGAGAATCTCAAAGGCCCCAATAAATATCAGACTCAACTTTCCCTTCTTCCTGAAGTGGAAAACTCCCCTTGTCGGCGACACCTTTAGCAAAACATGGTCTCCCACCTCGAATTCCAAAGGTCGACGGTGAACATCAGCATAGGATTTCTGTCTACTCTAAGTAGTCAACATCCTCTCCTGAATCAATTACACCTTCTTCCTCGTCTCCAAAGCGACATCTGGTTCGGTCCCGACCAAATCGGATGCCTCGTTCCAACAAATCGGCCAACTACTGTTGTGCGTGAACTCGACCAATGGCAAATGTTCCTTCCAATCACTGATCCAATCGAGAGCACAAGCACGCAATATATCCTCAAATGTTTGGATAGTGCGCTCCGATTGCCCATCCATCTGATGATGAAAAGACGTACTCAGACGCAATCGAGTACCCAACGCCTTATGTACCGCCTGCCAAAAATGCGATACAAAATGGCCATCACGATCCGAAACAAAAGTCTTCGGAGTACCGTGAAGCCTCACAATCTGCACAATAAATACACGAGCCAACTTTTCCGGACCTTAAGTATCCTTGATGCCCAGAAAGTGTACCGAATTGGTCAGACGATCCACAATCACCCAAACCATATTCATACCAGACTTCAATCTCAGAAAGATCGTGACGAAGTCCATCGAAATATCTTCCCACTTCCATTCTGGAACGGGAAGCGACTGCAACAACCCGGCTGGTTGCTGATGCTCGATTTTGACCTGCTGACAAGTCAAACATCTCGCTACAAATTGTGCGACCTCCTCCTTCATATCATTCCACCAAAAATTCCTCCTTAGGTCCTTTTACATCTTACTCGAACTAAGATGAACTGAGTACGACATAGCATGGGCCTCACGCAAAATACTCTGTCTCAATTCCAAGTCGTTCGGTACATAAAGTCGACTCTGGAATCTCAGCACCGCATCCTCGTGAATCACAAACCCAGGAGAATTCCCCATAAGAATATTCTTTTGGATTTGAGTAATCATCTGATCCTCCAACTTCTTCAATTTATTTTCATCGATTAGCGGCGACGAAATTTCTAAAGCACAAAGTTGCCCGACAACTCCTGGCAACAAAGCCTCAACACCCAACTCGATCAAATCATGATGAAGCTCAGATTGAGACGTAAGTATCTCAAGCGTCCGTAACGTAACCGGTTTCCGACTCAAGGCATCTGCAACGACGTTCGCCTTGCCCGGATGATAAAGGATTTTGAGGTCATAATCCTTAATCAATTCCAACCACCTTATCTGCCTCATGTTCAACTCCCGATGAGTGAATATGTACTTCAGACTTTTATGATTGGTAAAACTCTGATATGCACAGCCAAATAGATAATGACACCAAATCTTGAGTGCAAAAACAACTGCCACTAACTCTAAATCGTGAGTAGGGTAATTGAGCTAATACAGCCTAAACTGCCTCGACGCATAAGCAATAGTTTTGTCGTTCTGCATCAACACGCACCCAGGACCCTGACCCAACGCATCGCTATAAACAGAAAAACCCTCGGCACGACAACGATAAAATCAGGGCTGAAGTTAAACGCCTCTTCAGCTCCTCAAAAGTCGACTACCTTTCATCATTCTAGACGAACTTCTCAGGTTTATGAAGAAACTGTGCAAGTGGTCGAGCCAGTTTCAAAAACCCTCGACGAACCTATGATAGTAGCCAGCCAAACCCAAGAAACTACGGACCTCCTTCACATTCTTAGGCGGTGTCCAATCCAGCACTGCCTCAATCTACTGGGGATCCACACGGACCCTCTCGGCTGAAATCACGTGACCCAGAAACATCACTTCCTTCAGCCAGAACTCACATTTTGAGAACTTCGCATAAAGTCGCTCGGTCCTCAAAACATCAAACATCACACGCAGATAATGTGCGTGCTCCACCTCATTCTTCGAGTAGATAAGGATGTCATCAATGAAGGCAACAACATACTTATCTAAATACTCGATGAAAATCTTTTTTATCAACTGCATGAACACTGTCGGCGCGTTGGTTAGCCCAAAAGGCATAACCCCAAATTCATACTGTCTGTATCTCGTCCGAAAAGCCATTTTCGGGACATCAGACTCCTTCACTCGAAGATGATAGTATCCGGATCTCAAGTCGATCTTCGAGAATACCGTAGCTCCCTACAACTGATCAAACAAGTCATCAATCCTTGGTAAGGTATACTTGTTCTTGATGGTCACTTTGTTTAGCTCGCGATAGTCGATACATAAACACAGTGAACCATCCTTCTTCCACACAAACAGGTCCGATGCGCCGCAAAGCGAAGTGCTCTGTCAAATATACCCCAACTCAAGAAGCTGGCTCAACTGCTTCTTCAAATCAGCCATCTCTGAAGGTGCCATTCGATACGGTGCCTTCGAAATCGGAGCCGCACCCGGCTCTAACTCGATAGCAAACTCAACCTCACGATCTGGTGGTAACCCCAGAAACTCGACAGGAAAGACATCTGGGAACTCACTAACGACTAGAATTGATGAAAGTTCGACTCCACCATCCTCCGCCTTTAAGGCATAACACTTGTAATATCCTGAATTTATACTATAGTTATTTAATGTTATTTTATCCGAGTTATGCTACATAGTGTGGAATCTGTAAAGTCAAGATAAAATAATTGAAGGACTGAGACATCTGTACTGGTATCATTGTCGTACTTGGTCGACAATTGCATTTGAAGATATTGTGTGTCAGGCGTATTGTATGAGAATATTATTAGAATGAATATATGACTCTGTATGTCGTGTATACGTATCCAGTATATTGAGACAACAGACAAGAACAGTTGAAATTGGCTGAGTATAGCCTGATTAACGTATGCTAAAGTAAGGTGACTTTGGAGCAATCTCAGCTGCAGTTCTATCAGACTTGTCTGATTCTGTATCCGAGGGGCCTCTGTGCTCAGGTGGTCCGGAGGACATTTCCTTGATTATTCTTGCAGCTTTTTCCTTCTTCCATCCAATGGTCTTCAGGGTTTCGTGGTCGAGGTGACCAAGTCTTTTGCTGTTTTGGAAAGGGTCTGCCTTTCCCTTGGCTTTTCCGAGATGCTCCAGTATCCAGCTGATTTGAGTTCCGAAAGCAAGCTTTTGTATGAATTTTTTCTCATCTTCGTCCCAGTTCACTTTATTTACTTCCCGAACCAACTGTCTGTAGATGTAATCAGGCCAGTTGATTCTTTTTGACTGGTTGAGAGCACCAAACACCACGTATTTGGATGAAGACAGTTGGTCATAACTACCAGCCATGCCCATGACTATCTTGTTAGTGATGTCAAGGACATATCTATATTCCTTCTTCAGGTCATTCTTTTTCACCGTGAGTTTGACCTTCGAAGACTCGTTGGGCAGCTTAACTCGAACCATGTCTCAATCGAGCTTTGTTTGAGAGTCTCGACTGTGATGCCTCGGTTTTCCAGGTTAAAGGCATCTGTGATTGTCTGAGGAGTTATATATACTTCCTCTACAAGAATCATGCTCGAAATGCAGTGCTCCGTCATATGGGCCCCCTGTAAAAGCAGATAACAGCTTCCTTGTACAGCTGCTTGGGGGCGATATCGAGAAAACGGTAGATTCCCTTTTTCTTCATCATCCTTATAATGGTCGCCATTTCGCCTGTCTGGATTGTCGCCAGTATTCCTTCACGATACTGAAAATGATTTGGTCCTTCACGAGCTTTAGGTTAGCTCCTTCTAAGTAGGCTTCCATTTCTGTAAAGA
Organism: Orobanche coerulescens; assembly: GCA_033398695.1. NCBI lineage: Eukaryota > Viridiplantae > Streptophyta > Magnoliopsida > Lamiales > Orobanchaceae > Orobanche > Orobanche coerulescens. The sequence continues at coordinate 195,082,866 of CM065803.1, read as the reverse complement.
AAGTTTTGCGCCGAGTGTAGTGAAGATTCAAAGAGTTTTAAGCAACAAGCTGTACGTTTTTCAAATAAGAGTGCGTAGCAGAAGTCTGTTAAGGTAAGTTGCTGTAAATACAGCAACTAGTTTTTCTCCAGTTTGCTTGGTGCGTATAGGGTATGCTGTGTATACTGGTAAAATAATCACAGTAATGAAAACAGTAACTTGCAGAAGGTAAATGACACGCTATTTAAAATGGTTCGAGGTAATCCCCTCTACGTCCATTGGTCCTCCACAAAGGAGTGAAACTGTTTATTATAAACACCACATACACAACTACGTGTCTATAATCAAACCTATCCTTATATCGTTCACACAGATTGATACAAAGACTGTCACTTGTTGGGATTCGCTGCTTAAAACGAAGGCCCAGCGGAAGCAGTAAAACGAAACTTAATTCGATCCAATTCCCTACGAGGATCGATCGAGCTACGTATATACGAATATATAAAATGAAACACAAGAGATACGAGAACATACCCGCGTAGTCCGTTGATTAAATGGTATCCTTCTCTTGAGTTATTCCCTAAGCTTTGCTTGATCTCGACGAATCTAATCCGCTCCAAGCCCTTGGATGATCCAACATCGAAAGTACAACGCCTCAACTTTCCACGCACCTGAGAAACGAATGGAATGACGATCACCCGATTAACCTCTAAGGTTACGGCTAGAATCAAATGATGGAAGCTCTTTTTTTTGATGAATATACTCCAAGTATGTTTATCAAAATATCTCTCTTAGAAATCAAGAGAATGAAAATGAAAATTGAAGAACACAAGGACAACCTTTCTCCACTCTCTCTCTATGGTTCAACCGTGAGATTCCAAGTAGTGAGAGTTAAGTATGTGAGACTTCACATTATTCTTCATTATATCATTTTCAAATCAAGACTTTCACCCACAAAACAATATCTCAAAGGATATTGTCCCCTTCCTCATCTTAAGTCTTCCACCCATCATGGTCAAGACCAAGACCAAGGGAGATGGTAGGTGAGGGGCGGCCATCTAGAAGGAATTGGACGACTTCGGTTCGTTTCGGACTCCCGTGAGTCCAAACAGAGAAATTCCGATTCCATTCCTATGTATTTATATCATTTAATTAATCCAATTAATTAAACATATCAAATACAAAATAACATAATTAATTTCTCCAAGAAATAATTATATTCATGAATTAAATTAATCACCCAGTGCTATAATAAATTCATTAGGCCGTAAATCAATTTATCCAATAAATCGATTTAGACATCTAATGTCCCAAATTAGATATCCAATATCTAATCTTTATAATGAGAGATTAAGCTCGATTCATTCCATCATCAATCCTATTGCGCGACTCAGTAGGTCCGTCTCCGTCAGCAATGGGTGGAACCAAAGAGTAGTAGCACCACCTAGCCAGCCTGGCGGCCTACACTGTACCCCAACTGAGAACGAATGATTGGGATCATTCAAGAACCATTCTGTCGTGAATACCAGTATACGTATAAACCCTTCTTTCAAATGTCCCGATCAAGATATAGGGTCTCGGTCAGTCAAACCCTATCTGTACTTGACGCTTTGCATGAGTTAATGCTAATCGAGATCATCGAGCTCTCGTGTATCCAATACAACTAGCTCCAATGCTTTGGCCAAAGACTTATGATCTCATATGCCAATAACCGCATAGGACATATAACCCGCTCACTAACGGGAGAAAGAATTCTATCTTGGTATTCAGTAGGACCTGCTACTTGCCCGTCAAGATGCACGTCGAGGTTGACCCCCACCTCCCGGTTTATAGGGTCGAACTACTCTAATGAAAATCTTGACATCACAAGCACATCCCTACTAAATCCTCAAGTCGAAGGTTCACGAATACCTATCACAACCTTTCGATTCCGTCATTGACAGTCCCAGAGTGAAATCCGTGTGACGAATCGAGGGTGAGTCGGTTCGAGTATACTAATCCAATTAGCATACCTATAACGTGTGCTCCTACTAACCATTAGTGTTCGACAAGCACTCTCCATGTCAAAGAATATGTCATCCAAGTCTCACATAAACTTAACGCCCATTCAAGTTTCATCGACTTGCAAACGATTAAGTATTTGAGCTATAAACATTTCCAGTGCCTACCCCTTATCCAATAAGGAGTGGAACGTTTTGCTCTCAAATACACGGACTAGTTTCTATATGTATATTTAAGAGTTAGGAATGCCAGTAACTACCAGTAAATAAAGAAACATCCATTGCCTTATATTAATGAGTTACATAATAACAAGTACAATGCCCTCACTCAACATCATCTGAGTGGCATTCGAGGGCATACTCCCAACATCGCTTTCAACCGTTCACACAGATTAGTCAAAGCTTTCACTTGACTAGCTTCTTCACACACAATTCCGAAGCTTCGTCTCTTCAATGCATCACACACAGTTCAGGAAAAGCAAGGCTTTCTCAGTCCGCACAGGGCTGATGGTTTTCTTCAAATGTAAGATCACGGGTTGAACAACGACTTGACTTCTTGAGATTGAGCTGATGATGTGTTGTTCAAGGATGAGCACTTGTATATTTCTTCTCTCAAGATTGGCAATATGCTTGAAGAAATATGTTTGCTCTTGATATACTATTCTTCAGATGTTCACGAGTATATCTCAGTATATCTCAGTCTGCTCAGTTCTCAGATTTTGAATATTCATTTGAGTTCGTGTATATTCTCTGATATAATCGTGTATTTTTGATCTTCAAACTTCGGGGTATATATAGCCTTTGGAATAGATCCGTTGGGAATAGATCCGTTGAGCAAAGAGTCCGTGCCAACGTGTTGATTGACTTGCACAGTACAAGATCTGGATTTTGCTCCTTGTCTGAAGATATTTGTCGGCTGGTATTTAAATACTTTATCCAGTCAGTATTTAAATACTTCTTTTCAAATGTTGGCTTGACTTTAGCGTATAAAACAGATTCCGTTTCAACGGTCTTCAGTCCTATTGGATAAGTGTTGAAGATCTCAACACTTACAGCCTGTATGCTATATCCAACATGTTGCGTAGCTGTAGGTTCCACGATGTAGGCTATCTTAGGGCTGCTGTATGGAAAGATGCTGTATGAATGTTTCAGGACAGCTTCCATACTTGGTGTTATTTTGACTGATGAGCTTCTTGCTGTATGATGACACTTTATGCTGTATGTTGGCACTTTATCAAAACACTCATCTTGCTGTATGATTATCTTCGGGACAGCTGCTTGCTGTATGTTGGCACTTTATCAAAACTCGGTACAGTATTGTTTATCCCAACAATTTTCCCCTTTTTGATAATTGCCAAAACTTCTTGATGATGCCAAAACCTCTAAAACTTATTTGCTTGTGAAGCTTTCTTCTTGATCTTATGTCTAATGATCTGGTCTTCAGCATTAAAAAAATGTGTAACTGACGCATGCAAGTTCTAACATAATAGCATCTAACAGGGAAGTGTATTATAACTTAAACTTATGATTGGCGCGCAGGCACAATCTTATAGTATAATCTAGTTGAATACAACTTAACCTATGAATTGTTGGCATACGAGTTCTTACAGCTTTGTACTATAAAAATCTTTACTTGTTAGTTTGTAGCAAATAAATTAATTTCGTAATCACACAGTAACACAATCATAGATTACGAGTTGTAATCTTTCAAGACAAAAATAGATTGTATTGATATTGAGCAAAGATTACAAGGAAAACAAAAATAAAGATATATAATTTTTATGCTGTTTCTAAAATTTTCTTAAAAGGATCCACCAAGCTAACTCCTGTAGTGAGCCTGTCTCCAAGGCCTTCTTGGATCATTCTCGGTTCCCTTCCACCAATTTTACAGGGCATCCTTGTTTTGATTTAAGTAGATTGCTTGACCTTTATATGATTTGTCGAAATCAAGGATCCAATCTTCAGGGTGGGTAACCGGATCGCCTTTCCAGTGCTTAGATTTCATCTGGAGCTGTAAGGGGAGATTTCCTTCATCCAGCCTCTTTGAAAATTCCTCGGCAACTTGTTTCAGCATTCTACAGTTGTTGAATATGGTGGATTCCCTGATAAGAACTACAAAGTATCTTAACAGTTCGTTTTTCCTCCAATCCTTTATTTCATCGGCTGTAGGCTGTCGGTTGGCCGGGAGATTCATTACTGGTGTCTTTTGCACAAGGTTCTTCCAAGGGATGTTAGGATCGTGGAATTCAGGGCGAGCACCCTATATCCTAACAGAATGAGAAGGAGCTGACAATCGAGTAATTGCAGCAGTAACGCTATCTTCTAATGCAACGTCAAACTCCTTTTCCTGTGCCAGTCTCCATTGCCTTCCAACTTCTCTAGCTTCTTTTCCCTTTCTGGCCTCATCAAGATAAGAGACCTTTGTATCAAGGCATTCCAGGATTTTCATCGCATTATCCTGTTTGATCTCCATGCTTGACATCGTTTCAACTAGGGATTGAAGCACCAGCGACATATCTTCTATCTTTTTATCATGTCATCTTAGCTGGGAGCCAGTTTCCTCGAGGGCTGATACAGTTTTGGATTCATAGATGCAGAGCTTTGCTTTTTCCTCCATGAGAATCTGCTCCTGATGTTGTTGGAGTTGGTTGAGAGCTTGCCTTAAGACGGTGGGCAAAATGCGGAAGGCTTCTTCCACTTTGGAGACTTCTCTTTTTACGCCCATCATTTCATCAATGGCAGTCTCATGCAACCAGTTGATCTCCTTTTCAACAGTGTGCAGAGCATTCACAGCATCCTGTAGAAGACAATTTGGCAACTGAGAGCATGAAGTTGCTCGTGCCTAGCTGGAGAGCTTGGCTTTTCTTCATCAGCTCCATTGAGCTGTCTGACGACCACATGAGAGCATGGTCGTTGTGGTTCATCCTTAGGTAAGAAACCGTCATTGGATTCCACATCAATCGGTGATGCAGGTGCACCAGTTGCTGTTGGTGCTCGTGGCTGTTCGGTCTCATTGGTCTCGGTGACAGGGAGACTGATTCCTCCTATTCCGAATGGGTTTCTGTAGACAAAGGTACAAAAGGGACTGATTCCTCATGTTGTCTCTCAGCGTCCGCCTGCTCCGGTAGAGGGACCGATTCCTCGTGCGGGATGGCGTGGGCTTGGTCGTTTGGTTGGGTGGCCACAAGCTCGGGTGCCTGTTGTGAAACTGTCGGGGCTTTGGCGACAGGAGGTACTGATTCCTCGCTGTCTTGAGCAGTTTCTTGCTGTTGGGGAGGGGACTGTTGTTGTCGAAAGGTCCCTTCACCCTGTTGTTGTTGCATTCTGGAGAACTCCTGTTCCCAGGTTTCCTCACGACTCATTCTCAGACCGGCTTGAAAGGCGTTGTCATAGTCATTTGAGTCATGGTCTATTTTGGCACTAACAGGAACAGTGTCTTCGGATACAGATTTTTCTTTTAGACGAGCTTCAGCCTTATCCTTGAAATAGCTCGAAATCAGCTCTTTGCAAAAGACATTGTCCCATTGGATTAGGACTTCAATTGGAGAATATGTTATCTCTAGAACAAATAATTCTTCTTCTCTCCACTCGCTCCAATTATACAAAGTGCCATAAGGAGCGACCCTGTAGGTTTTCCATTGAATAAACCATTTGTAAGCCTGTTCAATTTGAACTGACAACAAGGTTTTGTTAATTATGGTGTCGGGAGAGGGGCTGCGTACAGTGCATGGGTCCACTATAGGCATGGGTTCCACTACAGGTGTGGGAACCTATATTGGAGAGGGATTCCGTACAGGGGTTGGTACCCTGAAAGGAGATGGATCCCTTACGGGTGTGGGTTCCTGTATAGGAGATGCGGCTATTGGATCCAAAGGGGCAGCCGTCTCGCCAGAGACTTCAACGTTGGCAGATAGCTGTTCATCCGTCGTTGCCGCCAAAGGCTTGGGATCTACTGTTTGAACAGTAGCAGCTATCTCTTCCACAGGGGTTGCGCCCTGAGGGTTTGATACAGTGGGTTGCACCGCTGTCTTCGATTTGGAAAGCCTTCTAAGCTTCCTTTTCGGCTTCTCAGTAGCAAGTGCAGTTTTGCTGTGAGATCTCTTCCTCTTCCTCGAAGTCTCCTCGCTCCCGGACTTCGAAGTTATGTCCTTGGGATCAACAAAAAGGGGTAGAGTTCTGATAAAGGGTCTCGACCCAATTAGATGATCTTTGTTGAATACGGAGGGCCTGGTTCCTCCAATATATTTTCGCTGATTGATCTTCTTTGCTTCCTTTGATTGCGGAACACCGCACTTGGTCAGAATATTATTGAGAATAAGACCAAAGGATTTCTTCTGAGTAGCAGGTTTAGAGACTTCTTCCTGCAGCCGTTTGAGGACAATTTGACACCAATTAACCTTTTCACCAGACATGATGGCGACCATCATTCTGAATCGAAGATTGGTGCACATCTTGAAAGCACCAGTCATGTTCTCTATAACACGGCAACAAAAACCATGTAAATAAACGAATGGTAAGCAAAAAATTTTCTTCTGGCAGGAGGCATGAACAGTCACGTTTGATGCAGAGCCAGTGAATAATCCCCAATATTTGGTGAGGACCTATTGGGACCCAAAGGTCTCAAGTTCCTCCATAGACAGGCCATCAATAGGCAGCCTGTACAAATTCTGCAATAAAGCTTGGTCAACGCGGATCTCGACTCCGCGAACGGTGGCAGTGATTTTGGAAACATTTCCTCCTTGTGCAAGAGAGAAAAAACGAACAAACGCATTGAGATAGAATTCCTCAATCATGTGCTCATCGTAGAGCTCAGCAGTGTGGCTACCAAGGCGATAGAGGTCTTGTTGACGAATTCTTGAGACGATGATCTCCATGGAGTCAACGTCGTCGTATTCAGCACGAACACGTTCAACCAAAATAGATCTGGCGAAGATTCGTCCGTCGATGATGGTGGCTGTCTTCTTGAGAGATGGAGATGGAGTTTGTGAAGATGCCATAGTAATTTCTTGAAGAGAAAGTGAGTGAGATTCAAAGAAAATGCAGAAAAATGTAGTAAATCTTGTAGGCTATTTGCTCAAGAACTCTTCAATTTTGCAGAAAGCATAAAGAGTCGAAGGGAGCAATAAACAGTCCTTTTATAGTGGGCGGGGGAAGATTAGGGTTTCCAGATAGTGAACGGTCAGATTTAAGGGATGGGAACCGTCGTTTTTAAATGAACAAACAGGATGAATCAAGCATAACTGGTACATCTTATCCATCCGATTTTGAAATGATAACTAGCCCCGCATCTGACATTTCGACTTCCCTTATTGCCCGAAACAGCGATTTGAAATTATTAAATAATTTGAAAAATCGCGGCGTTTGAGATAAAATAGTCTAGATGTCGTGTAAAACATTAAATGTAAAGACGTTTGATTCTAAAAAAGGGCACGTGGACTCAAAGCTGTTTTAAAATGAATAAAATATTAGAATAACATTAATTGAATTCCATAGTATGTGCTGTATCCGCGAAAATACAGCGTTCCTCCTTAAAAGGTATATATGGGATTCAATTCTTACAGCAATTTTTGGATTAATACTGTATTCATGGGTCATACTGTATGCCCCCTTAATTATTGCACACGTCAGCTGTAGAATGAATTTATGTCTTTTTATTCCTACAGTGCTGTCGGATTGTCTGAGTGTACAGATAATTAATGGTAGATACTGTATTCTTGGGTCTTACAGCATTCCCCCTCAATTGTTGAGTAAAAGCATTAAAAACTTACAGGGAGTTGGGCTGTAGCATTCCCAATTCTTGTCGAAGCGTACAGAATCTGGCTGGGCTGAGAGGCTTGGTAAAGATGTCAGCTAACTGGATATCTGTATGAACTCTCTCGAGCCGAACATCCTTGTTCTCAACATGATTCCTAATGAAGTGATGCTTCATATGAATGTGCTTAGTACGCGAGTGCAATGCAGGATTGTGCGTTATTGCAATTGCACTCGTGCTATCGCACATGATCGGTGTTTCATTGATAGTGATTCCATAATCTGACAGCTGTTGTTGCATCCAAAGGATCTGCATACAGCAGCTACCAGCAGCATAGTATTCTGATTCAGCTGTGGAAAACGAGTTTGCCAATTGCTTCTTACTGAGCCAAGACACAAGTCTAGGTCCAATAAAGTGACAAGTACCGCTTGTACTCTTCCTATGTAGCTTGCAGCCTCCGAGATCCGAGTCGCTGTAGCCAACCAAATTGAATCTGCCTTCTTTAGGATACCAGTCCTACATCGACTGTTCCTTTGGCGTTCTTCAGGATTCGTTTGGCTGTTGTGAAGTGTGATTCTTTAGGTGCTACTTGATACCGAGCACACACTCCTACATCAAACTGGATATCGGGCCTGCTAGCTGTTAGGTACAGGAGAGAGCCAATAAACTTCCTGTAGAGTGATTGATTGTTCATCCCAAATTTGTTAAGAAGCTCATTGTTGTACATTTCCTGGTTGACGAAGGTTCCTCTAGGCAGATGCTTTACCTGCAATCCTAGGAAATAACTAAGTTCTCCCATCATACTCATTTCAAATTTACTTTGCATGAGATGAGAGAACCTTTGACATAGAGGAAGGTTAGTTGAACCAAATATAATATCATCTACGTATATTTGGACCATCAGGAGGTCATCACCTTCATGTATCTTAAATAGGGTCTTGTGCACAACACCTTTCTCGAATCCATTATTGGTAAGGTACAATGACAGGGTTTCATACGACGCTCTAGGTGCTTGATTAAGTCCATACAGTGCTTTCCGTAGTCTGTATACAAGGTCTCCGCCTTCTGTGTTGACAAACCCTGGTGGTTGTTCAACATAGACTTCTTCGGCAAGGTCTCCATTCAGGAATGCACTCTTGACGTCCATTTGATATACAATAAAGCTCTTATGGGCGGAAAAGCATAGAAATATCCTAATGGCTTCTAGCCTAGCTACAGGGGCAAATGTTTCATCGTAGTCTATGCCTTCTTCCTGTCTGTAGTCTTGTGCGACTAGACGGGATTTGTATCTGATAACAAGTCCATTTGCATCCTTCTTGTTTCTAAATACCCATTTTGTTCCAATTATGGCTTGATGCTCAGGTCTGGGTACTAGATACCATACATTGTTTCTTTCAAAACCATTAAGCTCCTCTTCCATAGATGTAATCCAGTGAGAATTGTATAGAGGTTCTTTGGTAGAAACAGGTTCAGATTGAGCTAAGAATACAATGAGAGTGCACATATTAAGTCTTCTAAGTTCAGCTTGAGACTCCCATACAGGAAATGGAGATATCTTAGACTCGGGTTCTTCTTGCGCACATAGTACATTTCCTTGTGTACTATGTATTCTCCTACGGATAGATACACCAGCATCAATGTTTCCTATGATCAACTCCTGTGGGTGATCTCTCAACCATCTTCTGTCGGTTCTAATTCAGTGTCTCGTACTATATATTGAGTTGCTGTAGTTTCAGCTTCAGCTTGTACAACATCAGCTTCATCTACTTCTGTTCTTACATCTACAGGGTTGATTTCTAAGTTAACGACAGTCTCTATAGGAGTTGGAGGGTCATTAATGGTGAGTTGTTGGATATTATGAGTAACATCTTCTACTCATGTAGGATCATGGTGAGGTTCGTCAAACACTACATGTACTGATTCCTCAATTGTCAGCTTCCGTTTATTAAAGATCTTGTAAGCTTTGCTGACAAAGGAATATCCTACAAATATCCCTTCATCCGATTTCTCATCGAAGGTTCTAAGTTGATCCTTCCCGTTGTTCAAAACATAACACATGCATCCGAATATGTGAAAGTACGAAACTAATGGAGTTTTGTTGTTCCATACCTTGTATGCTATTTTGTTGTGGTGTTTGTTGATGATACAACGGTTTTGTGTATAGCATGTTGTATTGGTGGCTTCACCCCAGAAATGCTGTGGCAACTTGATTGCGGAAATCATGGTCATTGTTTCTTCCTTGAGCGTCCTATTCTTTCGATCGGAAAAACCATTTTGTTGAGATGTACGAGCAGCTAAGTATTTGTGATGTATCCCATTTTCCGAACAGTATTACTCTATAAAGCGGTTTGTAAATTCAGTACCTCTGTCGGAATGAATGGACACGATACTCAACCCTTTCTCATTTTGAAGCTTTCTCAGGTGCTCGGGCAGCTTGGATGTTGTTTCCTTCTTATTGCTCAGGAAAATTGTCCAAGCATTCCTGGAAAAATCATCAACAATAATGAGACAGTATTTCTTACCTCCCAAACTTACTGGTTCTACAGGACCGTAGAGATCCATGTGTAGCATTTCTAGAACTCTGTGAGTGGAAAGGTAGGATTTGCTCTTCAGGGTGGTCTTGATTTTCTTGCCTTTCTGACAGGGTCCACAGATGCTGTCTTTTTGGAATGATACATTGGGCAAAGCTCTGACCATTTCCTGTCTGGCGAGCATGTTGATCGTCTTGAAGTTGACGTGAGATATCCTATTGTACCATAGCCAACTTATATCTGCAGTGCCTTTGGCAACAAAACAAGGAATTGTGGAGCTCGTAGGCATCCAGTCAGCAATATACATATAACCTGATCTGCTTCCTATGAGCATAACTTCTTTGGTCAAAATGTTCTTGACTCTACAGTGATATATATAGAATTTTACCGAGAACTGTTTGTCACAGAACTGGCTAATACTAAGTAGATTATACTGTAAGCCTTCAACATAAGCTACATCGTTGACTTTGAATTTTCCTACAAGAGGGGTTGCCTTCTCTCTTGTTCTTCCTTTTGATTTATCACCAAAGTGCACTTTTAGACCGCGACCGTCTACGAAATCTGACATCTTGCTTTTGTCTCCTGTCATGTGCCGAGAGCATCCACTGTCGAAGTACCAGATGTCCTTCTCTAAGATGTCCTGTAGGCAAGGAAATTAAGTAGATTTATGTCCCCTTTGATTGTAGGGTCCATGGATGTTAGTGCCTTTAGGTACCCAGATTTGCCTGACAACAATGGGCTTGTTGTAGGTTACTTTAGGTCCGTTCTTGCGGTGTCTACGTGGGGCAGGCACATAGTCGCTGTAACCTTGATAATTATTATGTATGAAAAATTCAGGGTTATTATTATTAATCCAGTACGAATTCCGTATTGGAGGTGGAGCCATTTTCTTTGGCGTTACAGCTTGCCTTCTGGATCTCCAGTTGGATTCCCAAAGCTGTTGCTGTTACTATGCGGCAACCTACTTTCGTGATGGATAACGAGGCTCCTGTATCCAATATCTAGGCGCGCTGTACTGTTGGAAGTACTGCTATGCGGGCCTTTGATATTTGGGTACAGCTTTCTATACGGCTGCTGGCGATTTTGATATGCTCGGGGAGCATGCTGTTGGTTATGCGTTATCGGTCTGGATGGCTGAGGATTCCGCTGTCGGTAATATGACTGTGGTGGCGGAATGGCAGCCTTTGTTGTTCGCGGTGCAGCAGGTACCTTCACAGGACTTGGGATTTCTTCCGATATAGGAATAGGTTCCACACCCCTGACGAACACAGTACTAGTTTTCCCTTTATTGGAGAATGAGTTGTATCCTAAGCTACTTTTATCATGAGCATGTTGCCCGGTGCTTAGAATTTCTTCCATCCTTTTAGATGATTTCTCGAAAGATTTCAAAATGGTCTCAAGTTCTCCTTCTCGTTTTTCGAGAGTTTTTATTTTGGCTTGAAGTAGAACAAAATCATTTGTCTTGCTTTCACTGTTAGACTTAGCCTTATTAAGTTCGTTAGCAAGTTGATGATTGCTCTCCATGAGTTTTTCGTGATCGACTTTGCTGTTTTCACAATCAACAGACATATTTTGTAATTTACTTTCAGCAAGTCGTTTTCTTCCCTCAGCTCTAGGTTAGAAATTTGGAGCTGCATGTTTTCATTTTTCAATGTATCATGGGCCTTTTGAATGTTTTTAAATTTATTCATCATGTTTTCAGAGGTATGAGATGCATTTACAGGAGTAATTGAGGTTGAGCTTACCTCATCATCGCTGTCTTCATCTTCCGGTATGTCTTTGGCCATAAAGCACATATAGGCTTTATCTTCGAATTCATCATCTGACGAGTCACTGTCAGTGACTGCCTGAAGACATTCTTCGGACTTTGTTGGTGAGGGGGAGGATTCTGATTTGCCAATCAAGGCCATCAGCTTGTTTTTCCAAGCACGTCTTCTTTCGTCTTTTTCCTATTGCTCGACTTCCGGCAACCTTTGAACTTTAGGGTGACGACATTTATTTGCATAATGTCCTGGTTTCCTGCAATTGTAACACAGGTTAGCATCACCAGAGGAAGATTCGGTACTTACCTTGTGAACAGGCTTGGGCCTGTAGGGAGTCTTTCCAGACTGCTTGATGAATTTCTTGAATTTATGCATGAGGAGCGCCATTTCATCTTGTGACAGGATACATCGTCACTGTCAGCATTCTTGTGGGCAGACTTTGATGTACTGGGCATCCTATGTCTTTTGTTGGATACAGCGGCTAGCGCTGTAGTCCTCACAGGTGATTCTTCGGCTTTCTCTCTCTTGTCAATATCATACTCAAATGCTTTGAGGTCAGAGAAGAGGTCAAAAGTAGATATGTCATAAAGATTACATGACACATGCGTAGCTGTTGTTTTAATGTCCCATCGGGCAGGAAGAGATCTGAAAATTTTTAAGTTTTTCTCCTTTTGGGTATAAATTTTGCCCAACGCTTCAAGTTCACCGACAATGCCAGTGAATCTGAGGTCAAGTTCCTCAAGAGGTTCAGTTGGTTTCATTTCAAAAGACTCGAATTGCTGAGTTAGTTTTGAAATCTTGTTTTCTTTTGAGAGCTCAGTTCCCTCGCAAATCATCTTGAGTTTTTACCAAATTTCTTTGGCTGTCTTACAGCTCTTTACCTTCGAGAACCTGCCTTTGTCAAGAGTGACAAATATCACATTCTTAGCAACATTGTCGAGGTTGGCGCATTTTCGATCATCTATAGTCCATTGTTCGCGCTTTTTCTCGAGCATCTCGGCATGAGCTTGGCCTTCAATCCTTGCGGCCGTATTCACCTTCATGATTTTTATAGGGCCTTCTTGGATGACATAAATCATCTCTTCATGCATGGCGGCAATATGAGCCTCCATCCTAATTCTCCAGTCATCAAACTCGTTAATAGAAAACATGGTATCCATGTCTAAGATTAGGAAAGATAAAGAAGTTTTAAAAAATAAGTGATTTTGGGATCTGATTCGGTTAAAAATACGACTGATTCTTTTTAGAATCAACCACTCCGATACCACTTGTTGTCCACTAAGTATACAGAATACAACTTTGAAAGTGTTTTAAGCAACAAGCTGTATGTTTTTCAAATAAGAGTGCATAGCGGAAGTCTGTCAAAGTAAGTTGCTGTAAATACAACTAGGTTTTCTCCCATTTGCTTGGTGCATACAGGGTATGCAGTGTATACTTGTAAGATAATCACAGTAATGAAAACAGTAAGTTGTAGAAGGTAAATGACACGCTAGTTCGAGGTAATCCCCTCTACGTCCACTAGTCCTCCACACAGGAGTGAAAATATTTATTATAAACACTACGTACACAACTACGTATCTATAATCAAACCTATCCTTGTATCTTTCACACAGATTGATACAAAGACTGTCGCTTTCAACCGTTCACACAGATTGGTCAAAGCTTTCACTTGACTAGCTTCTTCACACATAGTTCCGAAGCTTCATCTCTTCAATACTGATCCGTCACACACAGTTCAAGAAAAACAAGGCTTTCTCAGTCCACACAGAGCTGATGGTTTTCTTCAAATGTAAGATCACGGGTTGAACAACAACTTGACTTCTTGAGCTTGAGCTGATGATGTGTTGTTCAAGGATGAACACTTGTATATTTCTTCTCTCAAGATTGGCAGTATGCTTGAAGAAATATGTTTGCTCTTGATATACTGTTCTTGAGATGTTCACGAGTGTATCTCAGCATATCTCAGTTTGCTCAGTTCTCAGATCTTGAATATTCGTATGAGTTTGTGTATATTCTCTGATATAATCGTGTATTTCTGATCTTCAAACTTCGGGGTATATATATAGATCCGTTGGGAAAAATCCATTGAGCAAAGAGTCCGTTCCAACGTGTTTATTGACTTGCACAGTACAAGATCCGGATTTTGCTCCTTGTCTGAAGATCTTTATCGGCTGGTATTTAAATACTTTATCCAGTCAGTATTTAAATACTTCTTTTCAAACAGTGGCTTGACTTTAGCATATAAAGCAGATTCCATTTCAACGGTCTTCAGTCCTGTTGGATAAGCGTTGAAGATCTCAACACTTACAGCCTGTATGCTGTATCCAACATGTTGCGTAGCTGTAGGTTCCATGCTGTAGGCTATCTTCAGGCTGCTGTATGGAAAGATGTTGTATGAATGTTTCAGAACAGCTTCCATACTTGGTGCCATTTTGACTGATGAGCTTCTTGCTGTATGATGGCACTTTATACTTTTGCTGTATATTGGCACTTTATCAAAACACTCATCTTTTTGTATGATTGTTTTCGGGACAACTGCTTGCTGTATGTTGGCACTTTATCAAAACTCGGTACATAATTGTTTATCCCAACAGTTTTGCTTCTGAAAAATTAGGGTTCTAAAAGCTTGAAGATGGTAAAGGTTGTGAAATGATTTTCGCCACCTTAAATAGCGAGTTGAAAGGACGCATTGAAGTTTTAGAAATAAAATAATCAATAGGTGGTACGATTTTTGTCGGTTTAAGAAGTGACGGTTGAATTTGATTGGATGTCGTGTAGGTAGTGTGAACGTGTGTTTGTCCACGTGTATAAATAAAAAATATAATAATTGAGTTGGTCTAGAAACTTAGCTGATTGACTATTTGACTTCTTATCTGCTCTACATCAGGTAGCTTGTGTCATCTGTGGTCAGCTAACTTTTCCTTGTCTGATCTACATCAGTTAGCTTTCTGCATCAGGTAGGATGTGTTGCCTGAGGTCAGCTAGGCTTCTTCGTATGTCCTTCGGCTTCTTGTCTGGTCTGATCAGATGGGTTCCTTGTCTGCTCTGATCAGGTAGCTCTTCTTTGCTTGTTTGATCTGATCATCATGTAGTTTTTTTGTCTGTACTGGATTCCCAATCTACTAGACCAAGTTCCCTGCTTAGCTCCAAAAACCACTCTTTTGGGAAAGTTTAATGAATATGTTAGCAATTTGGTATTCTGTGCTGACTCTTTCTACTCTGACTCTCTTGTTAAACACATGATCTCTGATGAAATGATGTTTAACATCAATGTTCTTTGTCCTTGAGTGCAATACTGGATTATTGGTTATTGCAATTACACTGTTGTTATCACACCATATTGGGACTTCATTTGCAATGATGTTGTAGTCCCTTAGCTGTTGTTTGACCATAGAATCTATGCACAACAGCTACCTGCAGCTAGATATTCTGACTCTGTGGTTGATATTGACTTAGATACCTGCTTTTTGCTAAACCAGGATATTAATCTGGTTCCTAGGAATTGGCACGTTCCACTGGTGCTTTTCCTATTATTCTTGCATCCTACAAAGTCTGCATTTGAGTATCCTGATAGCTCAAAGTTGTCATCTTTAGGATACCATAGTCCAACATTGATTGTAGACTTAAGGTATCTGATAATCCTCTTAGCTGCTTCCTGGTGAGATTGCTTTGGCTTGGATTGAAATCTTGCACATACTCCCACTGCATATGAGATATCAGGTATGCCTGCAGTGAGGTATATAAATGATCCAATAAGTCCTATGTAGTGGGTTAAATCTACTGTATGCCTCCTTCATCTGCATCTAGGTGTAGGCTTGTGCTCATTGGTATTCTTGCTGGTTTGGCTGAATCCATTCCAAATCGCTTGATTAAGCCTCTTGTGAATTTGGATTGATTGATGAAAATTCCATTATTCATCTGCTTGACTTGCAAACCAAGAAAGAAGTTAAGATTTCCCATCATACTCATCTCAAATTCTCCTTGCATGAGATTTGAGAACTTCTCACATAGCTCCGGGTTGGTTGAGCTAAATATGATGTCATCCACATATATTTGTACTAATAATATTTGGTCTTCATGCTCCAATCTGAATAGGGTTTTGT
This sequence comes from Orobanche coerulescens, assembly GCA_033398695.1. Classification (NCBI taxonomy): domain Eukaryota; kingdom Viridiplantae; phylum Streptophyta; class Magnoliopsida; order Lamiales; family Orobanchaceae; genus Orobanche; species Orobanche coerulescens. The sequence goes on along the minus strand of CM065803.1, from coordinate 195,066,738 downwards.
CTACCTTGCCTTTGCTAAAACCGTTCTTCTCTAGAAACACATATAGTGTCTCATACCATGCTCTTGGTGCCTGCTTGAGTCCATATAGAGCTTTTAAAAGCTTGTAGACTTTTTCTCCTTTGACAAATCCAGGGGGTTGCTCCACATAGACTTCTTCTTCTAGAATTCCATTGAGAAAGGCACTTTTCACGTCCATTTGCTAGACTTCAAAATCTTTGAATGCTGCATATGCAAGGAATAGTCTGATGGATTCCAATCTTGCAACAGGTGCATAAGTTTCATCAAAATCTATTCCTTCACATTGTGCATATCCTTTAGCAACTAGTCTGGCTTTATTCCTAACAACAGCTCCATCTTCATCACACTTGTTTTTGTACATCCATTTGGTTCCTATAACCTTCTTGTGATTAGGTCTGTCTATTAGTTCCTAGATATTGTTTCTCTCCATCTGGTTGAGCTCTTCTTGCATTGCATTGATCCATGAGTAGTCCTCCAGTGCTTGCTCTGTTGTCGTGGGTTCCATTTGAGACATGAAACATGAGAACATTGCCATTCCTGCTAGTATTGTAGATTATCTGGTTCTGACTCCATCAGTTATATTTCCAATGATTTGTTGAATCGGATGATCTCTGAGCCATTTGGGGATATCGTCTTCTTCAGGGTTTGTTCCCCCTGTAGAGTTGCTTTGGTGAAATTCTTTTCTCTCTTCATCAGCTTGGTTCTGACCTCCCTGGTTTGTAACTGGATCAGCTACGGTCTTGTTATCTGCAGGTGGGGATCCCGTCTGATCTACAGATAGGTCTTTATCAGCTATAAATGCGTCTTCATCAGCTGCATTTGGATCAGGTAGGTTTTGGGGTCCTATCTGATCTGCAGTTGGGTCTTCAGACTGATCTGCAGGGGAGTCCATCATTCTTGTGTCATGAATGATGACTTCTTCTAAGGTGGCGGATTTGAGCTTTTTCTCAATTGATTCCACCTGTTTCCCGTATTCAATAGTAGACTCATCAAACACAACATGAGGTGTTTCTTCCACAACTAAGGTTCTTTTGTTAACTACTCTGTAAGCCTTGCTTATTTGTGAGTATCCTATAAAGAGACCATCATAATAGCATCAAAGGCATTCAGTTGGGTTTTACCATTATTGTGGATGAAACACTTATAACCAAAGATATGAAAATATGCAACAGTTGGTGTTCTGCCATTCCAAACCTCATAGGGAGTTTTGCCATGTCTCCCTACAATCATACTCCTGTTCTGAGTGTGGCATGCTGTGTTGACAGCGTCAGCGCAGAACCTCTTTGGCAGGTCAGCTTTAGCAATCATGGACCTGGCAGCTTTCTTCAAGGTTCTATTCCTTCTTTCATCAACACCATTCTGCTGTGGAGTTCTGGCTGCAGAGACTTCATGCTGGATCCCTTTCTGATCACTGCACTCAGTGATGCCTTGTTGAGAAATTCTCCTCCTCTATCTCATCTGATCTTGATGATTGAGAGGGATTTCTCATTCTAAATCTTCCTTAGCAGCTCAGGTAGCTTTGTTAGTGTTTCACTCTTTTTATAGAGAAAAACAATCCATGTATATCTTGAGTAGTCATCAACTACTACTAGAGCATGCTTTCTTTCACTCAATGTCCTTGGCTTGATGGGGACAAAGAGATCCATATGAAGTATATCTAGAACTCTTATGGTGAGAGTGGTGGGTTGAACTGGTTTGAATGATGCTCTGGTTTGCTTCCCTTTCTGACATGCATCGCAAAGAGCTTCTTTCTTGAATACTTCTTCTGGAAGTCATCTGACCAACTTTTGAGAGCTAATCTTGTTGATGGCTTTGAATTTCAGGTTACATAGCCCTTTGTGCCACATCCATCCATTTTCAGCAATTGTCTTGGATAGAAACCAGGTGTTGGGAGTGCCTGTATTCCAATCTATCATGTAGACATCTCTCCTTCTGAATCCTTGTAGCTTCACTTCTACTAATAGGATATCTATCACCATGCCTTTCCAAATGGTGAAGACTACTTGGTTCTTCTCATCACAGAACTGACTTATGCTCAACAGGTTGTATTTGAGTCCTTTGACATAGTGGAGTTTGGATATTGTTACATTTCCTCTGTGGCTCTCCAAATCCTTTTGTTTGTAGTCTAGAGCTATCTCCAAAGGTTACATATGGGCCTCTTTCTTTGATATAATTTGATAGCACCGTCTTATTCCCAGTCATGTGCCTTGAGCATCCAGAATCTACAAATAATTCTTCTCCTCCCATGTTTGAGTTTGAGAAGATGTGGTAGTAGTCCTTCCACATTTTCTGCAATCAAATAAGTAGAGGTTTAGGTACCCAAATCTATGTGGGTCCTAGGGGGTTAGTAGGTTTCCTGGAGAATTGATTTCTCCTAGGATTATGAAAGTTATGTTGATTGCCCCTAAAAGGTGTGTGTTGTCTAGGTCTATATCCCTGGGTAATATTGTATACTGGATATGCCTCATAAAATCTGTGGTGTGGGCCATTTATAAATCTTGACTGAGACCATTTATTCTGGAGAACAACTCCCGAATCTTTATCTTGTTGAGATCCTTTGACTCTCTCATAGCCACAACCTTCATGCTCCATTCGGGGATGAGGGATCTTAGAACTTTTAGGGCCATCTCTCTGTTGCCATATGTCTTCCCAATGGAGTTGATCTCATTAATGATCTCAGTGAATCTTGTGTCCACTTGGTCAATTGATTCACCATTCTTCATTTTGAAGTTGTCAAACTTTTTAGTAGCAATTGACAACTTATTTTCCTTTATCAGCTCGGTTCCCACACACATTATAGCTAATGTGTCCTAAATTTCTTTGGCATTTTTACAATTCTTGATCTTGACTATGGTTGATTTGTCAAGAGTTTGGTACAACACATCTCTGGCCCAGTTGTCAAGATTGGCCAGCTTCCTTTCTTCAGGGGTCAGCTCCGTCCTCTTTTTGGAAATCTTCTCTAGCTTCCCAGCTGAAATTTCTTCAGGAGAATTATCCTTCTCAAAGATGAAAGGAACATCTTCTATGATGCACCACATGTCGTCATGAATGGATGATAAGTGTGCCTGCATTCTTATCTTCCAAAGATCATATATATCAATAGAAAATACCGGTAATCTAGAGTGCATGTGTTCCATTCTAAATGGGAGATTAAAATATATATATCCTCTGATATATGGATCTAGTTCTGTCAAACTTGAACCAACCTCTCTGATGCCACTTGTAGGTCACAAGTCGTCAGGAATAAGTCTGGGGGGGGGGGGATGAATAGACTTATTGAAACTCTTTTCCTGAAGTCAGGTGAGTTTCTCAGCTGATAGGTGTAGATGACTTAAAGTCGTCTGCAGACAAGTATGCGGAAGACAGCTGATGTCGATAACAGATAACTAAATGCTCTCTACAGATAACTAATCAATGGAATAGTTTAATATGTATGCAGCAGGTAGATATGGTGTTTAATGCAGTAAAACACGCAGGCACTTATAGTGGTCTCAGAAGTGGGGTAATCCTCTACTAATCCACTTCTCTCCAAACCAGTTGGAGATAAATTCACTATAACTGTCAACGAGTGATAAATGTTACAATGAATTTTCCCTAGTTACAACAACTTCCAACCAGTGGAAATTCGTGGCCGTTGCAACTCCTTTGACTGCCTATCACCTCCTGATAGAAAACCCGTGGATGTCTCAACAACTTCTCGAGCTGTCTATCACCTTCCAATCAAGAACCCGTGGATGCCTTATCAGTCACGAAACTTTTGAAAAACTCGTTCACAGAAGTACCCCGAACTCAAACTTTAAAGACAAGAGTTTTTGTCTTCTCCAACTAAAGATCTTCTTCGAATATGACTGCTTAAGCTTTGCTCTTTCACGATGCTATTGATTGCCTTTAGCTTTGATTGCTTTGATTGCTTTGTTCGCTTGAGAGTATTGTTCGCATTGTACTTTGCCCAATTCATATCTTTGGATATTTATAGTACGATCCTTTGAGCTTCCTTAATATCCATTGCACTACTGTAAAAAATCCGTCCGTTGGAGAGTGGACTTCTTTGTTTATCTTATTAATCCGTTGCAAGGCTCGATTCCCTTTCCAAATCTGACTGTTTGAAAGACTTTCTTCGATTTAGCGCCGTTATTCTTGATTAGAATAAGTATAAAGTCTTTAGAGCGCGGATCTTGATGAATATTTAAGTCCTTGCTTTCCAGGAATCTCTCCAGTTTGTCTCCTACGTCCTGTATGCGACTTTCCGTGATTGTTGACTTTTCAATGCTCTGCTGACGTGGACTGAGTATCTTGGTTGAACTGAGAACCTGTCTAAAATAACTTGGTCATAGCTGCCTGAAGTGCAGTAAACCTTCTCTGATATGAACTTCTTTGCTTTGAACTTCTCTGCTCTGAACTTCTCTCATCTAAACTTCTCCAAGATGATCTTCTCTGATCTGAAGTGAAGTTCTCTGTCCTAGAGTTCTCTGATTTGAAGTTCTCTGACTTTAAGTTCTCTGAGATAAAGTCTTCTGATCTCTCTGATTCTCTTATCTGAACTTTTTGAAATAAAGTTCTCTGTTCTGTACTAAGTCGATTTTACAACAGATCACTAAGCCTAAAAACTTAAGGCCTATAGAAGATACTATTTTGGTTCTTCTTTACATTTTGCCAAGTACTTAAACATACATTTGAATAATCAATTTAATATAGGGATGACATCATCAAAATCTAATAGGTATTCCTAACACACCAACGATCCTGACACCGCTAGAAAGTTTAACGGTGAAAAGTTCACAAGACGACTGTAAAGCCCAAAAATTTCGAATCTCAAATTTTCGCCTAAATTCAAAATTTCCTTATACTTTGTAATAATTCATTTTTAAACCTTAACCTATATACTATATGGTAAAATTAAATTAAGAAATTAGTAACCTAAGTTTATGTTTAAATTAAATAATTGTACACCAAAGAAACTTTCATAAATGATAATCTATCACACGTTTCAAATCAATGTCAATAACCAAAAATTTGCCATTAAACTCCATAAATTTCGGCCACTACTCACCCTACCATAACCGATCCATTATACCAAATCAAATACAATTATGATCATTTACTACCTTCCTTATATGCAGCCTGCTCCTCTTCCTTAATAACGTGAGTTCTTGTCCTTCTCCCATTCATATCATTCGACCAAAACACAAACACACACATACAAGGCTGCTATTTTTTTTTCTTTTATCTATCAAAGATCAAGGTTGCTGCTATTCGTGACCCTTAAAAAGTGTTGCTGAGGTCGTGTAATCGTGAACTCTTGGTTCTTGTTGTTTGGATCGTGATTAGGGTTTGATTCGTGAGGGTTTCATTCTTGTTCTCTCCTTTATTCGATTCATGATAAGGTATCTCTAATCGATCTTGTATCTCTTTTCTATTCGACACATGATTTCACATATAATCTGAATATATAAACTTGAAACCTAATTCGTATACATACTAAACAAAAGTCTGATCTGTTCTATTCGAATTATATGTTAAGATGTATTTAGAAGATCACATAAAATCATAACTGTATTAGATGTTTCGATATGTAAATACCAATCCAAATCAACTTATGTTCTGATCTGATTCAACTCCTTATTAATTCGACCCTAAACCTGATCTATTCGACCCAATATGATCTCTATCACGTACCTTTAAAATCTGATCTAAAACCCTAAGTGTTTATGAGAAACATATGCATTTGATACTAGAGAACTAGGGCTTGTTTGGTATGATTTCATGTGTTTACTTGGCTCGTATATTCTGTATTATGTGTGTGTCGTGTGTATGATCATTAAAGGCTGGAAACATGTGTGTTAATATATCAATTAAACCAGGTATTGTGATATATATAGGTCTCGTGTACGTTTGTGTAAGTAAAACATGTTAAAAATGGTCTAAAACGGATTTCTGAAGGAGACAGTTTTGAAAAGCTGAATATGCGTGTGTTATAGCTCGAGTTCCATAAGGATTTAATTCTGTACTTTTGCATAAAAACTTAGTTTAATGTCTTATTTAAGTTTTTCAATTGGTTTGAAGGGAATTGGAGTTGTATTGGTCATGCTTTTGAATTTTACGGGATCATATGTCAAAATCTGAGTTTTAAGAATTTAAATTCAGTCTGGTTTCACGATTTTTCATTTGAAAACTATAAGGAGTTATGACTTTCAAATTTACAGGAGTTATATTTCACATGTTTAAGTTCTGGAATTTTTGTGGATTTTTCCAAAGTGTTTTGATATGCCTTTGTAATGTATACCTTCTGGGTGTTTCAGCAGTTTACTTTCTGGACAGTCGTGTAAAGAGTGATTTTTATTGTGTCCTTGTACTAATGAATAAAATCTGAGAAAATTCAAGTAGACTCCTAAGACATATATGCTTCAGTGGTAATTTTGATGAATTTTTACTTTGACATCTGGTGTGGTGTTAAAGTTCATAAAATGAAGGCTAAAACATAGTAAAACCAGAATTTTGTTAGAAGATTAAGATTGTTGTGATTTTAATACCATTTAATATACTTGAACCTTAAAATGCATTTGAACAATTAATTATGATACAATTGGTCATATGTTAACCTAATTCCAATAACGAAACTCTAATCACATTAATAAATGGTGTTTAGTAATTAAGAACCCGTTATGACATGATGAGCTAATAAGCATAAAATGAACCTAATTTGTGTAGATTCGCTGAAGAAGGAGTAAACTCTAATCTTTATATCTTCTGACGTGTTTTGCATTTTGCGGTTGGAGGTACAGATATTCTTGATACCCACTTCTCTCTACCATTGCATCGGTTGTTTCGTTTGTTTTGATATTCGTACGGATATTCTTGAATCTTTGATATGATACATTTGATATGAACCTTTGATATGTACTTTCATATGATATGCCATTTGAACCCTTCAGTTTGATACCCGATCCAAGTTCGTTTCCTAGCCATGAAGGTAAAATGGCCGTGTCATTGATGCACCAATGGCATGACTCTAGTGTGGTTGAGTGATGTTCCACACCGTCCCATTTTGTTATGATTTGCGCACTTTATATTTGTTATGGCCAATACGATTGTTCGGGGGCGTATGGATGCATCCTAGGTTCGATTCGTATTTGATTGGATATGACATGATTATGATATGATATGTTCGGTGATTGATGCTTGTGTGCAATACACGTCTTTCACATGTTCGGGAGTTAGCTACTCCATGGTTACTATGATATTTGATTTGATTTATGTTCGGGCTCGTGGTAGATTACTGACTTTTCCTTACTTTTGATATCCATTTGTTTATACTTCATTCTTTTCCCAATGCACCGTACTTTATATGTTCGTTTCTTATCTCTTAGTTTTGTTTATACATGTCTGTTCACTGGGCTTTTTAAGCTCAGCCGCATTTTCCTTTTCCTGCGGCAGGTATCTAAGCTAGGAGCTGGGGTTGCTTTGGGGTTGAGAGTTGAGCTTGTGAAGACTTTACCCTAGTCATCTTAGATTTATTTTTCTATTGTTAGGACATTGTTTAGACTTGGATGATTTGTTATTCATCCCTTTGGAGTATTTCTTTTCGTTGAACTTATGTTTTGGTTTAAGTCATTTTGACTTAACTCCTTTTGATTATTTACGTTTAAGACTTCCGCTTGCGTTTATTTATGTTTGTTCTGATATGCCACCATAATGTGATACTTCTACCCTTGTCGGGTTGGGGTGTTACAACTACTAACAGTCAAGACTCAAACGGCGCACACACTTTAGAGAGATGAACAAATGCATAACACCAGAATCGAAAAGCACACTGATAGGATGAGAATAGATATGAACGGTACCTGTAGCCACGATAGCCGCTGGATCATCGGCCCTCCTCATCTCATATACATGCAGATGAGCGGAGCCGACACTGGAACCTCCCTCTCTAGCGGGCTAGCCCCAACCTCTCTCTCGGCCGACACTCTGTGGAGACTCTAGAGCAAATGACCCTTGGTTCACACTCGGCTCCTTAGGCGCTGGGAAAGAAGCTTGGGCACCAAGAGTCTGCCCTAAACGATCACAGAAATAAGCCTCGTGGCCACTTGGCCACAAGTATGACAAGTCAACGGTGAACGGGGACACTCCCGATTCCTATGGCTCGACTGGCCACAGTTAAAACATCTGATCTCTCGAGTGGAGGCACTGGCAGTACCTCGAAAGCCCCCAGAAAAATGAGCCGAACCGCCCGTGGGAAAGTTAGCAGACTGAGACTTCTGCTGAACTCCGCCCTTGTGACCTGAAAAGTTACCGACGGATTTCTGTTTCTTACTTTCTTGAGCCGCCTCACTGGCCATCAAGGACATATCATAAGCAAGAGCTCTACTCTAATAGTCTTTTAGGGTGGTGTAGGCGAGTCCAAACATGTAATCACGAATCCTCGTTTCATTCACCTAGAGAAGTGGCAAATCTTGTCACTCTCCTCCTTAACCTCGGCCTTCACGAAGCCCAATTCCCGGTTGTAATCTGCAATGGCCTGAGAAACCGGAATATCTCGAGGCTGAGCCTCATAAAAAGCATGGACCCATGCCTGACGAACTGACCATGGATAGTACTCAGCTTCCATAAGGTCTATGAACTCAGCCCACAAAGCATCATGATCCTAAGGCTCGATAGCCTCCCACCAATCAGCAACGTCCCCAGTGCGAAAATACTAGGCGATTGGGACCTTGCGACCCTCAGGACAGTTTATGGCAACAAAGACGTTTGACAACTCTTTGATCCACCCCTCCCAGCCAATCGGGTCTGAAGCTCTAGAAAACTGAGAAGGATGCATCTTGGTGACATCCTGAAGCCAGCGATCCGCTCCGGCCCGAGCAGCATGAGCCGGAGTTGGGTTTTGAACCGCCTGGGTTGTCGCAGCCATTTGGTTCACGATTTTTTTCATCACAGCTGCAACACCAAAGTCGGCGCCATTACCAACTGCGCCATCTTGAGTAGCATTATGGCCCTGACAACCATCAGTACTGCCGGCTCCAGAAGAGTATGACGTGGCCGCCCCACTGGCTGCCCCACGTCCCCGGCCGCATCCACGACCACGATCACGACCTCTACCTCAACCTCTCCCAGCATCCATGCTGAAGATAAGAGGTAGCGAGAACATCTCGATGATAAGTACGAGAAAAAAAATCAAAGTTCAAGAAGCGGAAGTACGATACGGGAAAACAAAAGAATCGAGTAAGGAAAACTTACGAACACTGTGAGTACCGAGATGATGGCAGCGTGATGATGATATGAAAAAATAAAACACCTGTAACGCCCCAAATTAAGCCGGACGTCACAGTGCCGTGAATCTCGGGTGGGACCCACAAGGCGAGTTTTAAAAGAGGTTTCAAAAACAATTTATTTAACAAGTAGTTTGAGGAAATGTTCAAATGAAAGCGTTCATACATCCGAAATATAAAAGGTAACAAAGTCTGTTCATACGGTTATTACACAACGTGGATTATTCAAATTTAGTTTAAGAAATAACAAGCCTCCTTTCCAACACTGCTCAGCATGACCGGAACCTTCGGGAATATCCTGCACATATTCAACAAATTTGCCGGACACGACGTATCGTGTCACTCAAACCAGGTCAGACATTTCGAACAAACTTCAATGATAGAATCAGATGAATTTAGAAACAAGGTCATCACTGAATATTCAATTTAATGTCATTCCTTTTATCAGCACATACTCTCCCAAGGTCGCAACCAAGGGTCACAGAAGTATCTACACAGGAATACTCTGGACGTGGGTACCATTCTGGTTTTATCCCTCAACACAATTCCGCAATATATATCAACATATAAACTCCCAAGGCCGCAACTAAGGGTCACGGAAGTATCTACACAGGAATACTCCGGAGGAGACATATAAGACGAGCACCTTACCATAGACAGTAACACATGCAAAATTCTGAAATATTAATACGTAAGGTCCGAGCAAGATTCACTTGCCTCAAATCCGACGAGAGTTACTTCCTTGATAACACGACGGCTCGAATGACCACACCCGAAAGCCCAACCTATTACATGCTTGTCGATTAACATTTTGTAGTAATAATGATGATTAATGACAATCCTCCCCGTCCCGTAAGGATCCTAAACTTGATTGTTCATGTTGCCAAAATCGGAATTATCTATTTGTGACCATAATGGGTTTTACTAGTTTCCTCGGTTCGCCATTTTACAATTTATCATCTCGTTGATTAATGTTCTAATACAACATATCTATGTCGTGATTATGGTTCAAGGCCATTGTAATTACATCACTAATTTTAGTTTAAATTACTAGAATGAAATGATTAAGCACTAATTCCCCGAACTTAACATGTTTGATTACTTATCCGATTTGATCGTCGTTAGTTAGTTCATCAAGGGATTATTAACGTTCTTACGATATGGTAATCGGATTATAATTGAAATATACAACAAGATGATTATAAGGTGTTGGTGATTAACAATTCGGTTATGAGTTCCCATTCAATTACGAGTACTACCACTACTCATTCTAGTCACTTAATAAGTTAGGCATCGATTAATAATTGTGATAGTTTTCACCGTTCTAATCATCCTCGAAAGTTCTAAACTACCCAAAGCATTCGAAATTTAGTATAGCTCGTATAACAACACTGAAATGAGTTCAAGATTTGATAGACTTACCTCATATGACAAAAGAGGATGAAGAACGGCGAAGGACGACGAAGAACGAAAGGGTAGCACATTCAAAACCTCCTCCGGAGCTTGATCAACTTACTCCAACAGGATAACACTTAATTAGGGAGGTTAAAAACCGACTTAGAGAGGGTGCATGATAGTATGAAGAACAAAGAGTGAGTTTTGGGTCGGAAGAAATGAAAGGGAGGGTGTCCTTATATAAATCCGGAATAGCTTTACGTACGTTAGGCCTGAAGCTTTACGTGCATAAGCTATGTTACGTACGTTATCATTAAGAGCTTAACGTACGTAAGTAAAGACTCAGAACTTGCTGGACTATTTTACACACATCGTTACGTACGTAATGAAAGTTGGCTAACATACGTAACACCCGTTGACTTGCCTGTCGCTATCGCGCCGAAAGTTGGTCCGACGATGTATCATCCGGCGAAGATTCCCTATCCAAAGACCGAAAACCACGTTACGTACGTAAGGCATAACCTTTAGCGTACGTAATGGCACATACTTAGCGTACGTAATACATAGTTTTTAACGTACGTAAGTTTCAGTTTGTATATTAAGTTATTATCACATTGATTCCTATAACGCGACTCCCTCTCAATCTCGTTGAGTAATCTATCGGGGAACAAGACTTTGGCCACCGTCATATTCGCACCGATAATTGCCCAACGACATCGAAGTATGTCACCAACAAATCATCAATCATCATACAATCACGATACAAGAATAACAGGCGTGGACAATCTTTATTCATGTTAAAATAGTACAAACACATCATCCAAAAAATGTTTATCATGACGGAGTACATTTATTTATTAAATAGACGAAATAGAAATGATCGCTCAACATGAGATAGCATGTAATACTGGTGGTATTACATATCACTCCCCTTAAAAATAGTTTCGTCCCGAAACAAAATAACTCAGGATGATTTTCCTTCATGCTCGACTCGGTCTCCCAAGTCGCTTCTTCTATGCCATGGTGCGACCATTGAACTTTTACAAGAGGTATGGACTTATTCCTTAGAGTCTTTACGCGTCGATCCAAAATCGCGGTTAGGACTTCTCTAAAGGTAGCATCATTAGAAATCTCCACCTCCTCGAAATTAATCTTGTGGCTTGGGTCGTACACGTACTTCCTCAGTTGGGAAACGTGGAAGACGTTATGCACTCCGTCTAATGAAGGTGGCAGTGCGAGTCGATAAGTGAGTTTACCAACTCGGTCCAGTATTTCGAATGGGCCAATAAATCTCGGGCTCAATTTGCCCTTCTGGCCGAAGCGTCGAACACCCCGCATCGGTGATACTTTGACCCAAACGTGGTCCACGACCATAAATTCCAACAGTCGCTCGCGGTCCGTAGCATATGACTTTTGGCGGCTCTGAGATGCCAACATGTGTTTTCGAACGATGAGAATCTTCTTAATAGATTCCTAGATCAGATCCAACTCGGTAGCGATGACATCGGACGCATCATCCCAACACATAGGAGACTTGCACCTTCTACCGTACAAGGCCTCGAAGGGTGCCATGCCTATGCTTGCATGCCAGCTGTTGTTGTATGAAAATTCCGCCAAGCAGAGGTGTTTGGCCCAATCCTTACCCCAATCGAGTACACACGCTCTTAATATATCCTCCAGGGTTTATATAGTACGTTCTGTCTGTCCATCTGTTTGAGGGTGATAGGCCGTGCTGAAATGTAACTGAGTATCCATAGCCTTGTGGACAACCTTCCAGAAGTGGGACACGTATCTAGTATCTCTATCTGATATAATCCCCGAGGGAACTCCATGTAGCCTTACGATTTCTTGGATGAAGATGGTGGCCAGTTGCTCTGTCCCGGTGGTCTCGTGAATTGGAACGAAATGTGCCTACTTCGTCAGTCGGTCTACAATGACCCATATCATGTCCTTTCCTCCCGCCGTCACTGGTAACTTGGTTACAAAATCCATTGATATGCTCTCCCATTTCCATTCCGGAATGGCTAAGGGCTGCATGATTTTGGCCGGCCTACGGTTTTCAATCTTCACCTGTTGACATGTCATGCATCGAGCAACGAACCTCGCTACCTCCTGTTTCATGTTCTTCCACCAGAAGCTCTTCCGCAAATCCTTATACATCTTTCTCGCCCCGGGATGCACTGAATAGGGAGTAGAATGATCTTCCTTGAGTATAGTTTGATTAAGCTCGTCATTCGGTGGAATACAAATTCTGTTCTTAAACCTCACCAAGTTTCCTTGGATCCTGTAGTTTGAAATAAATCCCCCTTCGGCCCTTGCGCCGATCGCACGAAGTTTCGGGTCTTCCATCTGTGCCATGTGTATCTCGTGTAGCAAGGATGAATGAATGTTAATTAAGCATAACTGTCCCCTGCGGCGTTGTATCATAACTGTCCCTTGCGGCGTTGTATCCATACTTCAATGCCATCTCTCCTTAGATCTTGTTGCAATTCCGACTGCACCGTTAAACCGGATAGTGTCATCTCCTGTGCAGTTTTCTGACTCAGTGCATCTGCCACGACGTTGGCCTTCCCAGGGTGATATAAAATCTCCACATCGTAATCTTTGATCAGCTCTAGTCAACGCCTCTGTCTCATGTTTAACTCCCTCTGGGTGAAGATGTATTTTAAACTCTTGTAGTCCGTAAAGATTTTACAGGTAACTCCATAAAGGTAGTGTCTCCAAATCTTAAGGGCGTGGACCACCGCAGCCAGCTCCAAATCGTGTGTCGGATAGTCCACCTCATATGGTTTAAGTTGTCGAGAGGCGTATGCAATAACTCTGTTCTTTTGCATGAATACACATCCAAGTCCATGCTTAGACGCATCGGTGTATATTACGAATCCTTTTGTGCCTTGCGGTAGTACCAGTACTGGCACAGTAGTCAGCTTCCTTTTTAGTTCGTTGAAGCTCTCCTGACAATCCGTTGTCCAGACAAACTTGGTACTCTTCCTTAGTAGATTCGTCATCGGCCGAGCAATACTAGGAAAAGCTTCGACAAACCGTCGATAATATCCTGCCAATCCCAGAAAACTTCTCACTTCCTTGACATTTCTTGGTGGTTCCTAACTCATGACTGTCTCGATCTTCTGGGGATCCACTTTAACGCCTTCCGCCGAAATCACATGTCCCAAAAAGGTTACCTCCGGCATCCAGAACTCACGTTTAGAAAGTTTAGCATAAAGTTTGTGTTGCCTCAAAACGCTCAACACCTGCCTCAAGTGTTCCTCATGCTCCTGTCGGCTCCGGGAATAGATCAAAATGTCGTCGATAAAGACTACCACACACTTGTCGAGAAATTCTATCAGAACCTTGTCCATCAATTCCATAAAAATGGTTGGGGCATTAGTCAATCCAAACGACACCACCATGTACTCGTAGTGTCCGTACCTCGATCGAAATGCGGTGTTTGGAATATCCTCCTCTCGAATTCTCAATTGGTGATATCCAGAACGTAAATCGATCTTTGAAAACACAGTCGCTCCCTGTAGTTGATCCCATAAATTATCAATCCTTGGAAGTGGGTAACGGTTCTTAATAGTGACTTTATTTAGTTCTCTGTAATCGATACACAAGCGTAGGGAGTTGTCCTTCTTTACAAAAAGGACCGGCGCACCCCATGGCGAAGTTCTTGGATGAACGAGCCCCTTCCTTAGCAATTCCTCGAGTTGTAACTTTAATTCCTTCATCTGAGCTGGTGCCATCCTGTATGGTGCCTTGGAGATAGGTGTCGTCCCTGGCTCAAGTTCAATAGAAAGATCGACCTCCCGTCGTGGCGGCAATCCTGGTAATTCATCGGGAAAAACGTCCGGAAATTCACTTACCATGGGAATATTAGCAACTGACAATTGTTATGTGCCCTCCTGAAGAATATAACACAAATAATATGCTTTCCGTTCGTCATAAGATACTCCTTCTGTAAGGAGACTGAGGGACCCCTTAGTACTAAAGTGTTCTCGCCCTCTGATTATGTGAGTAACACCGTCAGGAGTTGTAATGGAAACTTTCTGGTGATAGGTGTCTAATACCGTCATGTGCATTGTCATCCAGTCCATACCCAAAATAACATCTTCATTCTGAAGTGGAAAAACCATGAGATTTGCTGTCCAGCCCTGACTATCGACGCGGATCGGGCAGTTTCGAACTACCAAATTACCCCCCACCCTTTCCGCATGAAAAACACTTTGTAGACTCCTTACGACACTAACTCATGGTATGCCCCGCTATGCCACAATTAAAACAGCTCTGGCGAGAGGGCCTGTCAGATGCTCCTTTCTGTTGGGATGAAGCTGCTGATTTAGAGGAGAACCCAATTCCCGAGTTCATTCTGCTAGAGCTTCCAGACTGATTAGATGTCTTTTGCTTCTTCTGGTTATGCCCGACATCCGAACTGACAACCGTACTGGCGTATGCTGTGACCACGTCCTCATATGCCCTCAGGGTGGTGCAGTGAAACCCGACTGCGTAACGTTGGACATCTTCCGGCAACCGTTGAGCAAGATAGCAAATTCATTGATCTTGTGATGGGACCATCTGTGCGACATAGCTTAGTTCGGTCCTGTAGGCTCGAATGATTTCGGATACTGGTAAGTCCTGAGGTCCTGCACTGAAGAAACTCCACGCTCGAGCAGTCTGTGCTGATCAGGGGCAGTTCTCGCCTCTCAATAGTTTGGAAAACTCGGTCCATCCGACTACTCTGTCCTCCGGCTTATAGGTCCTCACCATCAGGCTGCGGTGTCGCGGAGCTGGTTGATTCCAAGTGGTACCTTTCGGTTCGCTAGGCAACCGATCACCTCGAAGGCAGTCTCCATCTCAGAGATCCAATCATCCAAGTGCTTATCCCCTGATCCATCGAATAATGGCGGTCTAGCCTTCAGTATTTCTCCCAGCCAACGGTCCTTCCCAGCATTCTCTTCTATGTCAATGACTGGTACATGTACTGCCCGGTTGACCTGAGCGATTCCCATAGTAATGGCCTGTGCGAGGTTCTGGACAAAGGCCGGATCAAATCCCCCGTTGTTCTGATTTTCCGCCTCCTGTTTATTCTGATTAACGGGCGGTGGCTGATTCCCGGCTGGGTGTTTCACCAGTATTCCCGTCTTCCTGTTGATTGATAGCGGAACCCTGTGCAGCATTTACGTTCCTTCTAGCTCCACGACGTGCCATTAGTGATGGTTGCTCGATCTAAAAGGTTAGTTTAGTACAACAGTCTCTGAGTTTTTTACTGAATTCAAACATTATACCTGTTTTTCAGGAGTTTAAGTGTACTTTACCTCGACATTCCTCGATGAGTTACGGTCTCCAGGAGTGTTGGACTTTTGAAGGCAAAATGTTTTCAAAGAAAATATTTTGATACACTTTCCACGTGAGTTTTCGGCTCTCTGATACCATTTTCTGTAACGCCCTAAATTAAGTCGGACGTCACAGTGCCGTGAATCCCGGGTGGGACCCACAAGGCGAGTTTTAAAAGAGGTTTCAAAAACAATTTATTTAACAAGTAGTTTGCGGAAATGTTCAAATGAAAGCGTTCATACATCCGAAATATAAAAGGTAACAAAGTCCGTTCATACGGTTATTACAAAACGTGGATTATTTAAATTTAGTTTAAGAAATAACAAGCCTCCTTTCCAACACTGCTCAGACCTGACCGGAACCTTCGGGAATATCCTACACATTCAACAAATTTGCCTGACACGATGTATTGTGTCAGTCAAACCAGGTCAGACATTTCGAACAAACTTCAATGATAGAATCAGATGAATTCAGAAACAAGGTCATCACCGAATATTCAATTTAACGTCATTCCTTTTATCAGTACATAAACTCCCAAGGTCGCAACCAAGGGTTACAGAAGTATCTACACAGGAATACTCCAGACGTGGGTACCATTCAGGTTTTATCCCTCAACATAGTTCCGCAATATATATCAACATATAAATTCCCAAGAACGCAGCCAAGGGTCACGAAAGTATCTACACAGGAATACTCCGGACGAGACAGATAAGACGAGCACCTTACCATAGACAGTAACACATGCAAAATTCTGAAATATTAATACGTAAGGTCCGAGCAAGATTCACTTGCCTCAAATCCGATGAGAGTTACTTCCTTGATAACACGACGACTCGAATGACCACACCCGACAGCCCAACCTATTACATGTTTGTCGATTAACATTTTGTAGTAATAATGATAATTAATGACAATCCTCCCCATCCCGTAAGGATCCTAAACTTGATTATTCATCTTGCCAAAATCGGAATTCTCTATTTGTGACCATAATGCGTTTTACTAGTTTCCTCGGTTTGCCATTTGCAATTTATCATCTCGTTGATTAATGTTCTAATACAACATCTCTATGTCGTGATTATGATTCAAGGCCATTGTAATTACATCACTAATTTTAGTTTAAATTACTAGAATGAAATGATTAAGCACTAATTCCCCGAACTTAACATGTTTGATTACTTATCCGATTTGATCGTCGTAAGTTAGTTCATCAAGGGATTATTAATGTTCTTACGATATGGTAATCGGATTATAATTGAAATATACAACAAGATGATTATAAGGTGTTGGTGATTAACAATTCGGTTATGAGTTCCCATTCAATTACGAGTACTACCACTACTCATTCGTCACTTAATAAGTTAGGCATCGATTAATAATTGTGATAGTTTTCACCGTTCCGATCATCCTCAAAAGTTCTAAACTACCCAAAGCATTCGAAATTTAGTGTAGCTCGTATAACAACACTGAAATGAGTTCAAGATTTGATAGACTTACCTCAGATGACAAAAGCAGATGAAGAACGGCGAAGGACGACGAAGAACGAAAGGGTAGCACCTTCAAAACCTCCTCCGGAGCTTGATCAACTTACTCCAACAGGATAACACTTAATTAGGGAGGCTAAAAACCGACTTAGAGAGGGTGCATGATAGTATGAAGAACAAAGAGTGAGTTTTGGGTCGGAAGAAATGAAAGGGAGGGTGTCCTTATATAAATACGGAATGGCTTTACGTACGTTAGGCCTGAAGCTTTACGTACGTAAGCCATGTTACGTACATTATCATTAAGAGCTTAACGTACGTAAATAAAGACTCAGAACTTGCTGGACTATCTTACACACATCGTTACGTACGTAACGAAAGTTGGCTAACGTACGTAACACCCGTTGACTTGCCTGTCGCTATCGCGCCGAAAGTTGGTCTGACGATGTATCATCCGGCGAAGATTCCCTATTCGAAGACCGAAAACCACGTTACGTACGTAAGGCATAACCTTTAGCGTACGTAATGGCACATACATAGTTTTTAACGTACGTAAGTTTCAATTTGTATATTAAGTTATTATCACATTGATTCCTATAACGCGACTCCCTCTCAATCTCGTCGAGTAATCTCTCGGGGAACAAGTCGTTGGCCACCGTCATATTCGCAACGATAATTGCCCAACGACATCGAGGTATGTCACCGACAAATCATCAATCATTATACAATCACGATAGAATAATAACAACAGGTGTAGACAATCTTTATTCATGTTAAAACAGTACGAACACATCATCCAAAATACGTTTATCATGACAGAGTACATTTATTTATTAAATAGATGAAATAGAAATGATCGCCCAACGTGAAATAGCATGTAATACTGGTGGTACTACAACACCCCCAAGATATTCAGGATATATTACAGCACCGCGGACCCCTACGTGGGACCCATCAAGATAACTAATTTATACCACTCGTCTAACCATCTCGGTTAGTGAAAAAACACATATCACCAAGACGCAAATTTAATAAAACACCCGGTGCAGCCGGTAAACCAGACATCATCGAAAATCACACAAAATTCAGTATACAATCCACCTTCCAAATTTAAAATGCCTAAGTACTCGTGAGTACTATCTATCAGTTTACAAGTTTGAAAACAAACGTCTTAAAATGGACAACTGAAATAAAGGGACTGATTTGCACATGTCAACAACCCTGACTAGCATCACCGTACTACTCCAGTGCCCGCTCGACCGGCTGAACGCAACCTGAAATTCAAAACACGAATTTCCCCAAAACGGGTCCTTAATGGGGTTAGCAATTACGCTAGTACAAGTAATCCAGACAAACCAATCGCTTATACATTTCATAGTACATGTATCAAATCGTTTGAAAATCAAATCAAGACATGTCTTTTCTTGAAAAACAAACAGTCAATAATCATAGTTTACAATCGCCTAGGACTGGGGCTAAAACACTGGTCCCATCCGAGGCCTCTATGGACCCTCCCGGACTGGCCATAGTTAAAAATCACGTATATGACTCGCCTAGGACCGGGGCTAAACCACTGGTCCCATCCGAGGCCTCTATGGCCCCTCCCGGACTGGCTATCCAAACAAGCTCGTGAATCAGGAGCGAAATTACAGATTCCTCCGAGGCCCCATCGGACCCTCACGGAGTGAGCAAATCACACACATATACATTACCATTTCATGTTAAGCATAAGGGTTTCACAAGAATACTTGCCTTGAGAAGTTGACGAAGGAATGAACGGAAAATCAACTACGCTTGCTAGGAACTGTCGACCACGAACCTAACGATTCGAAGAATATAATCACAACCAATTCTATACGAGCACGATAACGGAATACACCCAAAAACCCACATACGATTCATGTCAATTCGTACAAAAACAACAATGAGGACGGGTCGCACCCGAACCCTCTCGATTTCACAAGTACCACGAAATTTACAACGAACTCGTAGGGAAAAAAATGAATACCACTAAGATTAATCACATACATCATGGATTAATCAACAATATGGGACGAATCAGACATTAAATCGAAAACCCCCAAATTTTCCAAAAATAGGGTTCTAAGAGATGTTGTTAATCTACACCAAGGATTTAAGGAAGAACATAGCTTGAAGTTACAGGACTTCGAATCGCCCAAAATTCGCCCAAGAATCGCCCACAGCCGCGGAGGAGGAAGAAAAGTGAGAAATGAACGCGTCTGGGTCAACTCTCGGGTATATATAACCAGACGGTTTAGCGTGCGCTAATGGCTTATGGTTAGCGTGCGCTAAACAGCCAAACCTGGTCTAGAACCTTCGGTTCTGACCCGTTAGCATGCGCTACCCATAAATAGCGTGTGCTAATAGCCCCCGATAGCGCGCGCTATCGAGCTATAGCGTGCGCTACCTGTTCGTCTCCAGAGTCCAGAAACATTCTGCCTTAACTGGAAACCGAATTAGCGCGCGCTGCCACACACCTAGTGTGCGCTAAGTCTCAACCATAGCGTGCGCTAATCTACAGACTTAGCGTGCGCTAAACTGCTCGTCCAGAGAGCAGAAACAACCTACTGCCACTACTGTGCTAGAATTATTAGCGCGCGCTACTGGCGAAGTTAGCGCGCGCTACTCAATGAAATTAGCGCGCGCTACTCAACGAAATTAGCGTGCACTACACCACGAAATTATCGTGCGCTAACGTGTGCAGACAGTAGTACTGACAGCACTCAAAGTTGAAAAACGACGAATTCTCCTCCGGATGAAAACAACGTGCACCCGACACCATACAACGGACTGAAGAAGACACACGCACGACGAGTTCAAGTCAGAACTAGAGCACTAAAATAAAATATGATTCCGACTACCCCAGGGTTCGGAAAGCGACAATGATAGTAATTACCCCATAACTTTGGGAAATTACAAAACAGCCCAAAACATCCGAAATATATGATACATGATCGAAATACCAACCAAGAGCTCACAACATGCATAAGAACATAGGATGGATTTACGGCAACCCCGAACAACGATTATGAGAATCGAACCAAATAGTGACAAAAATGGCATTAAACGCAGAATTGAGTACAACAAGTCCGAAACAAGCTCAGCTGACAAAAAGTCCAGTATTAAATATTCTCGAAATATCCATACAGTTACAAGTGAGTTACTAAAAACAAAAAATACACCAAAATAAAAAATACTGGAAAAAAAATACGAATATTAAAAATATATAGGTGGGCCCAAATAAATATCGTCAATAATAATTCACGTACGGACCACACCAACAAAAAAGTTAAAATTATATAACTTACCGACTTTTTTGAAGTATATTAAAAATCCATTTTTACAATTTGCTTGTTGTCTTTAAAGTCTAATACTCGCAAGCGCACGATTCGTTCGATGTAGATATGCGGTGCAAGGTCGATCCCACAGTAGGACTATGATAGTGAAGTAAAAATATTTTTATCGTTTTAAAAAAATTATATTAAATTTTAATCTAGTCCCAAATAATTTGATTGTTGGAATGATTGAAATAATTGCAATAAATAACAATAATTTTTAAGCGAATTTTAATAAATAGATTTTAAAATGATTTACTAGGGTTTAGAATCCACCAATGTCTATTTATTATTAACTTTATATATTTATTCTAAGAAATTCAGGAAATAAATTTTGAAATCAATCTCACTATTTCCCTATTGATTTAACAATAAGTACAAAATTATTATTTGAATATAGATTTTCTTTCGCTTGATAATTATAATATTTAAGCATTATATGTATCCAATTTAATGAAAAATAAATAATCAAAGAAATTAACTAATATCAATAATTATAAAGTAATGAGAAATTTATAACTATAAAAAGTACGTAATATAATTGATGAAATAATATTCCCCTATTGAAGCGAAAATCATAATCATTAAAACATATAGCTGGAATTATTATATAAATATTAATAATAATTTAGACATAATTTTATCCTAACATCACTAAAAAAAATTACTCACTCATAATAACAACAAAAATAAATAAATATTTGATAATATTTTTTCTCGAAATAATTTTATTATACACTACTTTTTTTTCTCTCTTACAATATCATCTCCCTATTATTTTTTTCTCCCCCTTTTTTCTCTCCCCCTTTTTTCTCCCCCTATTTGATAATAAATATTTGATAATATTATTTCTCAAAATAATTTTGTTATAAACTATTTCTTTTCTCTCTTACAATATCATCTCCCTATTATTATTTTCTCCCCTTTTTTTCTCTCCCCCTTTTTTTCTCCTCCTTTTAATAATATATATTTGACAATATTATTTCTCAAAATAATTTTATTTGATAATATTAGTTCTAAAAATAATTTTATTATTTTTTTCTTCTCCCCCCTTTTCTTCTCCCCCTATTTGATAATAAATATTTGATAATAATATTTCTCAAAATAATTTTATTATACACTATTTTTTCTCTCTCATACAATATCATCTCCCTATTATTTTCCCCCTTTTCCTCTCAACCTCCCCTCTTATTTATACCACTATTTTGCAAATTTTAATTCAACTAAATAATAAATAAACTTACACTAAATAATAAATAAACTTATCACTAATTATTTTAATACAACACTCATCAATAATACTAGACCTGACAAATGGGCTGGGCCAACCCAAATGGGTTGGGGTGACACCGGGTTGGGTAATTCTGGGTTGGGCCAAAATGACCAATTTTTTTGGGGCCAAATAGAGACCCATGGCCCAACCCGAATGGGTTTGGCCCGGCCTGCTGATATTTTTTTAAATATTTAAATACTTATAACTTCTCGTTTCTTATTTGTTTTTCAAAAATATTAAAATAATTCTCATTCACAATATTCAATTTTTCATCCATTATCCATATATAAAAATAATTCTAAGATTTTTAATAGAGTGACAATATTATTATGGAATTTTAATATTAAAACTACATTTTACATATTAGGATAGCAAAAGAAAAAAACTATTATTTGAAATGATATAAATAATATGCTAATATTTTATTTTATTATTATTATTATTTAAGTTCATTTTAATTTATGACTTTACTATGATGATGTACTTAATTAAATTTGAAATCATATTAAAAATATTTAAAAATATTAAAAAATTAAAAAGATTAAGATTGGCCTGTGGGCCGGGCTGGGTACCCGCGGGTTGGACGAGCAATGGGTGGATGATTTTGGGGCTGGGCCAAAAAGACCCTTTTTTTGGGCACAAAATAGAGGCCCAAAACCTAAGTTTTTGCGGGTGGCCCAACCCGCGGGTACCCAGCCCGGCCCACAGGCCTATCTTTATTTTTTTTATTTTTTTTAATAAAAGACACTTTTTTGGGCAAAAAATAGAGGCCCAAAACTCAAGTTTTTGCGGTTGGCCCAACCCGACCCGTGGGTCTGGGCCAATTTTGCCAGTTCTAAATAATAAATCTCCAAACAAATTTGAAAATTACCCCACAATAATTCCATCCGATCTGTCGTCATCAGCTGACGTGGCGCTTTTTCTGACGCGTGCGTGTGTAACATGCGCCGAATTGGCGATTCTGGACGGGCGCGTGTGCAACACGCGCGGGTGGTGCGACTGGCCAAAAATGTCCAGCTGGATCAGACGTGTGTCAGGCGCGTGTTTTGGTGACATGCGATGCCACGTGGCGCGTTCTGATTGGCTCAAACATGCCGATGTGTGTTTGGCGTGTGCTTTTGCTGACGTGGCATCTGACTAAGATGACACGCATGCATACTGACGTCATGGATGATGTCGCTCCGTAGTTGACTTGGCTTGTCCAATCCGGCTTTGGCACGTGACGTGATACCATTGGTCCGTGTGTTTAATTGTCCTCCAAATTTCGAACGGTCATAAATTCTTCATACGAACTCAGATTTGGGTGAATTTTATTTCAAAATGATCGTCTCGGCGAGACAAATAAAATGAGACCACTCATGTCTATATTTATATTCTGGAGAAATATCGCTCTTGAACCAATTGATCTATCTTGTACGGTTAACCTGCTTATATAATTTAATTCTAATTAATTATCCAAAAATGACATAAAATTATAGAAAATTTTCACAAAATGAAATAGTATAAAAATATGGTAAAAATTATAAATTATTACAAAACACACACAAATATATATAGTATTTTTACCAAAAATTTACCAAACAAATTCCCCCACACTTATCTTTTGCACGTCCTCGGTTTAATCTTATATCCGAGTAATAATACTCATATGCGGAAAAATTCATGGCAATATCAATATTAGAAGAGAACAAGTGATTACGACCTAAGTGAGATCAGAGAAACAAATAAATGCCCCACCAAATTCTAACAACTTCATTGATACTCGAATGCAGAAAGGTTCAATACCCTCAGAGTGGATGTCACTCTTCACGCAAGTGTATATATGGGATATTCACTCGTATCAAAACATAATGTGTCATTACCATATGTTTGGTCAAAAATTCAATCACTATTACTAAAAAGGATAAACTCATGCATAAATCCAAATGTCTTTCTTTTGGTTCTAACGTGGCTTTAGGTGTGGATAGGACATGGAAAATTATGAGGTTTGCTAGACAAGATCAATTGTGAATTTAGATGCATTACAAATCTTATAAATAACAATCGACATCCCCTCTTTTGTCAGGAAGATCTCGAAGCATCATCCCCAAGTTATTATATACTTCTCCAAAGTAATTGAATATCCATTTGATAAGGTCATATTATTATGTAAGAAAAAGTATGTCGATAGATCTTCTAGAAAGAATTATATATTACTCGAGGGATAGTTTAAGTGTTATTCTATATATACATAATTGTTTCGGGAAATTCTTCCCGTATTGGTGTCTTACCTAATACTAGTTGTAGGGGGATAAGAGTTATGGAAGGTTCTAGACTCTTCCATAAGTAGTAGAATCCTGTTAGATGTCTTACCTTAACTAGGAATCCTATGTATGGAAAGACTCTCTTTGTAATGCCTATATAAAGGCCCCTCTATTCATTGTTATCAATACCATTGATTTGCTGTCTTTTACTTTCTCCTCAAACACGTTATCAGCACGTAGCTCAAACGAAAAAAAAAAATCGCCCAGTCGCCTGGCGCCGCCGCCCAGCGCCGCTGCTACCATCCACTGCCCGCTGTCACGCCGCCAGCCGCCGGCCTGGCCGGAACATCGCCGCCGGACCGCCGCCGCCCAATACAGCCGGAACATCGCCGCCGGACCACCGCCGCTACCGCCACCGCGCCAGCCGCCCGCCGCCCACTGACCGCCCAGCCGCCGATCCAAGATAATGAACATCACCGCCGGACCGCCGCCGTCGACCGCCGCCGTCGACCACCGCTGACCACCGCCGCCGGCCAGCTTCAGCCCAGCCAAGTCCTACCCGGTTCTGACTCTCGGACCAAAACCCGAACGTCAACTTATCTTCGGAAGACGCCAAAATTGCGCCTCCGGTTTCACGTCGTCGCATCGAGTACCAACCGGTAGATCGAAGCACACCACAAATTCAGCACGTGCCTAATTTCATAATCGAGGTAATTATCTGACTTGTCCCTATTTCAATTCTTTCCTTTTGGGAATTTTTCTTTTGGGGACACGGGTTTTGGGTTCTTTATCTCCCACGCTACTTTGCGGTGGATGAGACCGCGAGAGAAGTCGGTATCTCTGCGTGTCGAAGAAAACTGTGTGACGGTCCTGGGGGAGTCACGGAATTGTTGAAAGTCGATACTTGTGGTTGTTGCATACACCACGTATCTGGATGCGATCTGATATCGCCGTTTTTTGTCGACTTTACTAAACAACAATTAAGGGAAGTAAATTGAGTAACGGTTATGTTACACACTTTTAAAAGCATCGATTGTGACCGTTTACATTGTCACTGAAAATCCAACAAGACTAACTTCCTCTTGTTTATATCTTGTAGATGGCACAAAGCTCCAATGTTCATCCGGAGTTCGACATCCTTGACCATGCTGGTAAGGAGTACCATAGGTGGGTCTCAAACGTTCGCTTGGCGTTCGTCGGTAAGAGATTTACCACCACCATCTTTCCCTCTAACGAGCCTACCGCTCAAGAACCGAGCGAGGAAACCAAGGCTAATGCACTGATGTACTTACATAGACATATACATCCGTTGTTGAAAAAGTGTTATATGAATTTGCAAACCCCCAAAGAACTATGGGATACACTCGAACAACGATTTAATAATGTGCATGATCAGCGCTTCCCGAATTGCAACTTCAGTGGGAGCAAATCCGATTTTTGGATTATGCGAATGTGGAGGCCTATAATCAAGCTATCCTCGATCTTCGCGCTGATCTTGGTTTTTGTGGTGTCAAGAAGTCTGATCAAGATTTGATCGAGAAGACTCTTAACACGTTTCCCGTGGGAGCAAGTGTGATTGATCATCAGCTGCGCGTTGCCTATGAGGAAGGGAGAATTAAAAATTTTAGTGACCTTATCTCCTACCTCGCGAAAAAAGAAAGGCACCATGAGATTATTCTCAATAGCAATGCGCGCCCAGTTGGTACGAAGCCGATTCCGGAAGTGAATCAGGCTACCCACAGGAAAGCACCACGACAAAATAGAAAAGGCAATGCTACTCAGTTTTTGCAAGCACCACGGGTACATGACTCGAGCAAGCGAGGGAAAAGACGAGGTCGTCGTTCCAATGTGTGGAAGAGGCAAGGTGGATCGGCCACGGGACCTAGTGGAACCCAACCACGTGAACTGCCTCCTGCCGCCGGGAATGGAACCACTCCAAAGGAAGGCCGGAATTGCTATACTTGCGGATCGAAGAAGCATACTTACCGAAATTGCAAGGCGCCAAAGAACATCCAAGCTTACTACAAGCACTATAAACAATATTTGACTCAAGAGTCGAATTACATGGAAGAAGATAATGAGAATACGGAGGTGAACCATATTGAGATCCAGACTGAGATCCCTCCTCTCACCATTGCGGACAAAGACCAACATATGGATGTTGCCGACTTTGACTAGATCATTGTATATTGACTAGTTTTACGCTTTGGTTATGTTTTGTCTTGTTTCTAGTTTTCGAGAACTACTTTGGATTTTCTATGAATGTAATAAAGTTATCCATGATGAATAAAATTCTTTTAATTGCTGTGATTGTGCAAAAATGAATTTTATTTTCCCCTTCGAAAGCATGTTTGGTTTATCACAAAACAATTGCTCAGTAAATGAATTGCTTGGTTAAATTTGATACATTGGTGGATTTCATCAAAACTTTTGATCAAGACTAGGTGCATCCTCCTTGGTATTTGTTTATGCTTTGAAAGTTCAAACGGAATCAGTGGTTTTTAAACAGCCTTAGCTGTACCGACATTCCTACTTTCTCTGCAAGTCTACCAAGTTGGAGTTACCGAAAGGATCATTAGCCCAGATACAAATCGAACACCAATATGTGTTTTGAAGTATTTAAACGCTCCTATGGCCATATTACCATAGTATTGTATCAATAATAATGCCTTTGAAAAAGGCTTCAACCTTGCTTTATCACTCAACAATAGGGAAATACCAAAATAGCAACTTTAAACGAGCATTGAGATCTGAGTTTAATGATCCAGAAAGTGCACGACCTATGGACAGAAAGATACGGAAGTCTAGTTTTCAGAACTTGCCGTTCGTCCATAGAATTCTTAACGAAGAAGTTATTGCTGTTTTAGTGAACAAAGGTCAAGCTGCGCGGAAATTATTTCCAGCGATTGTGCTAACTTTGATCCTAACCGACTTGGTCGAATTTCCCCAAACTCGAAATTAATGAGTTTTCGCTATGTCTTTAATCACAAGACTAATCGAGTTTCATGTCTTATTGTAGATGTCTCGTGGCGAAATTGAGTGCCTTGCTGATAGTGGAACAACCCACACTATTCTTCGGAATAGAAAATTATTCAAGGATATTGTGCCATACATATCCTCAGTGACAACAATGATTGGTTCCTCCCAAGTAATTCAAGGGAGGGGACCTGCTCATTTCTTGCTAGCTAATGGTACGCATATTAATGTCACAAATGCTCTCTATGCCCCAAGAGCAAACCGAACCTTGCTAAGTTTTAGGAACATCCGTGCCAACGGTTATCACCTTGATACACATTGTGAGAATGGGACAGAATTTTTGTGTGTTACTCTGGCAGAATGCGGAAGACGCTGCTTTCTCGAGAAACTTATGAGTCTAAGTAGTGGTTTATACCAGACTACAATAAGGGTTATTGAATCCTATGCTGTGTGTCACGAACTGTGTGATTCTGAAGCATACCAACTATGGCATGACCGACTCGGTCACCCTGGACACGACATGATGATTCGCATTTTGAAAAACTCACATGGTCATCTGTTTTTCAAGTCTAGAAAACGATTGGAAGCACCACTCGATATCGGCATTTATGTGAGTGAGCTTGATACCATATCACCGAGATTAAAGATCGCACGCCCTGTTAAGGTTGACGGTGCATCTCTTGTAAATCCCGAGGCTTCCGTGGCAATTTCTAATGCCCACAAATCGTTTTGCAAAGCCTGTTCACTAGCAAAGTTGATACCATCTCCGTCCTTTGCTAAAGACTCAACACAAAACATTCACTTCTTACAAAGAATTCAAGGGGACATATATGGACCTATTCAACCAGAGTGCGGACCATTCAGATATTTTATGGTTCTGGTTGATGCATCGATGCGATGGTCACACGTCGCTCTGCTATCCATGAGAAACGCTGCATTTGCTAAACTCCTAGCACAAATCATCAAGTTACGGGCTAACCACCCCTACTTCCCAATCTCGTCATTAAGATTGGACAATGCTGGAGAGTTTACGTCAAAGTCTTTTGACGACTATTGCTTGTCGATTGGAACTGAAGTTGAACATCCTGTCCCCCATGTTCATTCGCAGACCGACCTTGCCGAGGATATGATTAAGCGGTTACAGCTTATCGCCCGAGCATTGGTATTGCGCACCAACTTGCCGATTTCTGCCTGGGGTTATGCAATTTTGCATGCGGCTATACTTATTCGCTTTCGACCCACTGCCAATCAACTGTTTAGTGCGTACCAGTTGGTAACTGGATATGAGCCTGATATTTCACACTTACGCATTTTTGGTTGTGCAGTCTATGTGCCAATTACGTCTCCACGGCGTACTAAAATGGGTCCGCAAAGACGAATAGGTATATATGTTGGATATGAATCGCCTAAAATTGTCCGCTATTTGGAACCTTTGACAGGAGATCTGTTTACTGCAAGATTTGCAGACTGTCACTTCAGAGAGACAAACTTCCCGTCGTTAGGGGGAGAGAGGAATCGAACGATTCCAGTTGAACGCCAGGAAATTGTCTGGTGTGCTTCCTCCTTGCCTCATCAAGATCCCCGCACAGCTCAATCAGAGCTAGAAGTGCAACGTATTCTCAGTCTTCAGAAAGTTGCGGATTCGATGCCCGACAGCTTTACTGATACTGCGAAAGTGACAAGATCTACCATTCCCGCTGCGAATGTTCCTGCAAGGTTAGAAGTCCCAGTTATAGGGCAAGGTTCATCCGCCCAAAGGAATGATTCCCCCTGCGTCAACCTTAGTGGTGGGACAGCTGCTTCGGCTGCTCTTATCCCTGCTCGAAAGAGGGGGAGGCCAGTGGGTAGAAAGGATACCGAACCTCGAAAGAGAAGAGGAACGGAGGCACAAAATCCTCTCATCATCGACACAGTGACTCCGTCACACGAGATTATCTCTGACTACGGATATGTCCTCGAATCAACAATGGAACAATCGACGGACGCATCAGAAACTTTGTTGATGTCAGAAAATAAAGAAATCTCGATGCAATGTACGAGTGAATACGTACTATTGGACAGGTCGTCCACGCCATTCGATGATGCTTTTGCCTACTCCGTCGCTCAATAAATTATTGAAGATGACGACGCTGAGCCGCGCTCGGTTGCTGAGTGTCAACAACGAGCCGATTGGCCGAAATGGAAAGATGCAATGCAGGCTGAACTAGACTCAATGGCTAAACGTGAGGTATTTGGCCGTATCGAGCCAATACCCATGGGCATTAAACAAGTTGGACATAAGTGGGTCTTTGTTCGTAAACACAATGATAAGGATGAGGTCATGCGTTACAAAGCGAGACTAGTTGCCCAAGGCTTCTCGCAGCACCCTGGCATTGACTACGAGGAGACGTATTCTCCCGTTATGGACATCATCACTTTCCGCTACTTAGTCAGTTTGGTAGTGTCCGAAAAACTGAACATGCAGCTTATGGATGTGGTTACAGCGTATCTTTATGGGGATCTAGATACGGATATCTATATGAAAGTCACCGAAGGGATTTCATTGCCCAAATCAAGTAGCTCTAAACCACGGAGCGCTTACGCTGTGAAATTGCGTCGTTCACTGTATGGGTTGAAACAATCCGGAAGGATGTGGTACAACTTACCTCGTCTAGACATCACATTCTCTGTGAATCTGTTAGCGAGATTTAGCTCTGCTCCCACGATAAGGCATTGGAATGGAGTAAAACACATCTTTCGATACTTGAAAGGCTCCAATGACCTTGGATTGTTCTTTCCCTACGCAAGAGAGAGCGATATTTTGCAAGGAATTGTTGAGGTTAAGACGATGCATACCGACCGTCGATCTTCCTCTGATATTTTAGCTAAGCATGGTAGCTTGACTACCAGAAATGCTAATGCGAGCAAGCTTACCCCTTATGCAGATAATCCTAACGACACGTTAGTTGGATTTGCTGATGCCAGTTATCTCTCTGACCCGCATAAAGGACGTTCCCAAACTGGTTATGTGTTCACCATTGGGAATACGGCGATATCTTGGCGATCTACCAAGCAGACCCTGGTTGCTACTTCCTCGAACCATGCAGAGATAATTGCATTGCACGAATCCGTAAGGGAGTGCATTTGGCTACGGTCAGTCATAGACCATATACGAGGAACGTGTGGATTAGATCCCACTACAGCAACCCCTACTTGCATCTTTGAGGACAATGCGGCATGCATTGAGCAGATGAAGTTAGGTTTCATTAAGGGTGACAATACCAAGCATATTGCGCCGAAGTTCTTTTATAATCAGCAGCAGCAGAAATTGCTGAATATCGAAGTGAAACAAGTGAGTTCTGATGAGAATATCGCAGACTTGTTCACTAAGTCTCTGCCGAAATCTACATTTGAGAAACATGTGAGAAGCATCGACATGTGTCGATTATCCGAGCTCAACTAATGATAGTTCGATGGAATGAACTGTCATGTATACCTCAGGGGGAGTATACTTCACATGATTCTGACATTTGTAGTTGGTGCGTTGCGCTCTTTTTCCTCACCAAAGTCTTTGTTTTTCCCACGGGGTTTTATTTGACTTGGAAAAGTTTTTTACTGAGGCAACACCTTGTGCACCATGTTAGTATTAGCGTTCGACACAGGGGGAGTGTTCCGGGAAATCCTTCCCGTATTGGTGTCTTACCTAATACTAGTTGTAGGGGGGATAAGAGTTATGGAAGGTTCTAGACTCTTCCATAAGTAGTAGGATCCTGTTAGATGTCTTACCTTAACTAGGAATCCTATGTATGGAAAGACTCTCTTTGTAATGCCTATATAAAGGCCCCTCTATTCATTGTTATCAATACCATTGATTTGCTGTCTTTTACTTTCTCCTCAAACAATAATGATGATTTTCGCACTTGACCTTCTGATTTTTTTGGCCATATTTTTTGTTGTTATTTATATTTCTCTTTTATTCAGTTCAATACTCCAATGTACTTCACACTCATTCAATCAAAAGCTCCTGATCCCCACAATAGTCTAATGAACATCGATCTCTATTTGTCACACATCTAGTTCACAATTAAATCTTTGGCCAGAGGGTACAAATGGATGAATCATCAAGAACAACGGATAATGGCTAAAATAGTGTGCTTGATTAAAGAAATATGCTAAGGTTCAATGGGGCTTCTAATGATAAAATGTGATGGGTGGGAAAATATAAGCCAAAAAGGGGTTAATCGTATTTGCTTTCATCATCTTAATGCAAGAGCTTATAATTGTAGTCCCGAAATATATAAATGAGCAAGTTCTAAAATGAACACAATATGTTTGACCACACAACAAAAAATATAGAGCGTATATATATATATATATATATATATATATATATATATATATATATATATATATATATCTATAGATTGCTCTAAGGCTCAACTCACGAAACGGATGTTGTGTATTGAATCCCATACACCTTCATCCAAGTCCATTATCAAAACCAATGAAATATCCCAAAAATTGATTTTTCACTAATATTTCTCAAGAACATGGTGCCATGATTTTCCATTATTTTTTATTATATATATATAATATATATATATACACTTCCCTCACACTTAATGATAAACAGTATCATTATTATGTAAAAAAGACAATGGAGTAAGGTTTTAAAGAAGGCTTCATGTTATCAAAGATGATGCTTCACTTAAACCTTTTTGGACCTGCAAGAAAAATAAGTGTGGTAAAACAATAAAAGAAAATATATACCCGGAAGTATAACACAAAAAATCTAGATGCTTTCAAGAGAGTCCGAAGAGTCGCCTTACGCTACCATCAATGGTTTTATTAAAAACAAATGATCAAAAAATACAACAATAGAAATAAGAATACATAAATCATGAATAGATGCGCAACAAGAGATCAAAAAGGGACTCCTTAAGCTGCCATCATTTTCAAGACTTTTTACATCTGCTAAAGACTAAAAACAACAACAGGACTGAAATGGGATATCAAATGGAAAGGAATGCATCAATTTTGCATTTTCGCACAGTGAAATCTTCCATCCAAAAAACCTTAGCTAGAGCTGGATCTGGTTCAGGAACACATGCAAGAAGTTTTTTGATTAGTTCTTCTGGTGTTGTTGCAATGACTATGATTCGTTTAGCACCCTCAGAACTAAAACCTTTTTTCAGAAGAGTAGTTGATGAAAGATAGTAAACCATCGAAGTAACTATTGAAATTTAACAAACCTATTGGTTTCTTATGAACATTTAGCTGGGCTCTGGTAACCACATGAAAAAGTTCCCCAAGAGTGCCAAAACCACCGGGAAGGGTAATAAAGACATCAACATTATTTGTCATGTGAGTTATGCAGTCTTGCATATTCACAGCTCTGAACTCATCTTCAATGGTTGCTCTCATGATTTTACATTCAGCCAGAGGTTTTGGAATAATTCCCAACACTTTTACTCCTTCCATATAGGTAGAAGCAGTAGCGCGTCCCATTAATCCTAGACTTCCTTCTCTGTAAACTACATGAATGCACTTTTGTCTTAAGGTACGACCCAAGTTGTGGGCTGCTTCTGTAAAGCAAGCCTCTTTCCCATGACTAGCTCCACCAAAAATGCAGATGGAGTTAAATCTTTTTGCGAAATATGATGATTCCATTTTTTTTGAAAAGAAAATTATTTTAGAGAGAAAATGAGAAACAAGTTTGAGGGATGCAGAAAAGAAACAACTACAATATTTATTTATAGAGCAAAATAATGTAAAAATATTTATCAAATCCGTGACTGTGTTAATTGCGCTTCAACTACTCAATAGAAAGTGTTTATTGCGTATCACTTTTTTATTCAGAAAGTATGACAAAATGACAAAAATTAAAGATACTCACATGTATGTACAGTAGTTGTGATTGTGGATCACATCTTCCCCTGATTTTACATTCAGAAACGACTTAAAAGCCTTCTATGAGTCGGGGAAAAGCTTCCTATCAAATTTTCTTAAAAATTGGCAAATAAGGTCTTTTAACGTTAGATTCCCAAGACGTTTTGTTCATATTCTGGTTTGAATTTATTCCACAAACATCAAATCTCGTAATGTACGAGTCCACTAGGATGCGTACCAAGAGAACCTTTGATATTATCTAAATTATCCTTATTCAGACCATCCTTTATGAAGTGAATTTTATCTTCTCTCTTTGTGGAAGAAAGAATTCTTAAAGATTGGCACTTTGAATCACAGTTCCACCTGGCACATTTGTAGCAGATGGCCATTATCTTAGCTCGTCGTTTCTTGGCATATGAACTTTTTCCAAGCCCTGGTAAAAATAGGTGTTTATGTGAAGCCACCTGCGATTCTCACTTTGGCTTCAATAATGAATTAAATATCAAAAGGTATTCCTTTATTCATAAGCAACCTCATCCCTTTCAAGTCTGGTTTGCAAATTTTCAAGATGCCCTTTTTGCTAAGAAAGGAAATTTTCAATAGTTTTCAAAGTTTCTTCCATAATTAGGAAAATAAAAAAAATATCTACAAAATCAGTTGTTGTGGGAAACTGGAAAATCCGACTCTAATAGCCATGGAGTACCGTTATCCGCCACTTGACCGGACAAACACAATAGAATATTAATTCAGAATATCGGGATCTTTAAGAAGAACCTCTTCTACCTCAGAAGATTTTAATTCTAAATATAATTTCAACCGTTGACCATTTACTTTAAAAATATTACTATTTTCAGATTTTCAATTTCTACAACTCCGTGAGGATAGACAGTACGAATAATAATAAACCCGACCATCGTGAATGCAACATGCCTGGAAATAATAGCAAATGAGAATTAAAAAGAAAGACTTTTTGACTAGGAGAAAAGGTTTTTCTCAAGATATGTTTATCATGAAAAAATTTCACTTTGTCTTTATATTTCCTTGCATAATCGTAAGCATCATTCCCGATTTCCTCCAATTCATTTAGTTGAAGTTTTTAATGATTTCCAGCTAATTTAATCATTTTATGGCCCAATATGCTCTATATTCTAATTCAACAAGCAAATGACATAGTTTTCCAAAGACAAGCCTAAATGGAGACATTCAGATGGGAGTTCTGAAAGCAGTACGGTAAGCCTACAATGCATCATTCAATCGTAAAGACCAATCTTTCCTTGTAGGATTAACAGTTTTTTCAAGAATATGTTTGATTTCTCTGTTTGAAATTTCAATTTGTCCACTTATTTGGGTAACACCCTCAATCTGCTCAGGGATATTACACGTCGTAGAACCTTTCCTCAAGGATCTAGCAGGCTGGTAACAACAAACGAACAACTCGACAATGCCTTTAAGGCTAAAAAGACTCAGTAGATCAATTTGGTCTTTCAATAAAAACATACAACTCGATTACAATACTTGCCCACGCAGGGGTCAAAATACAACAAACTCCCGTATAATGGGGAAAAATACTGCAGCGGAAAATAAAGTACAACGGAACCAATACACAATGTACGGTTCCACATGTGATTAGTATCGATCATCTTTCATCATCCTTCATGCCGACCCTGTGCCACGCTCCCTGAAACCTGAATGCAATACAGACATCCACCCCCCGATTTCTCGGGGGTTAGCAAAATTCCACTATTTTGCTAGTGCAAGTACAAAGTGCAAAAATACGAGTCATACAATTCAAGTTCCAAGAATAATAACAATCAAGAATCCTCAAAGATTCCAACATAACAAGAAAGTACTTCCTGATGCGAGAGTTTGAGTAAAACTTTCTAAAAACCGAGAGAATCACCAATCAAGGGAAAATAGTTAACAAAATGGATTGACATGCCTTCGGGAGTTTTAATAGAAAACAATTTAGGATTATCGAATCCTTCTCTTTCCAAAACTCGAAATACGAGGGGTCACCGCCCCAAAGGTTTATTTTCCATAAAATGACCTTTACAAAACCGTTGGGATTTTAGCCCCAAATTACATCAAATCACAGTACACGAGAACGATAGCAAGGTTCGTTTTCCAACATAAAAACCCCAAAA
Organism: Orobanche coerulescens; assembly: GCA_033398695.1. NCBI lineage: Eukaryota > Viridiplantae > Streptophyta > Magnoliopsida > Lamiales > Orobanchaceae > Orobanche > Orobanche coerulescens. Next base: position 195,031,393 of record CM065803.1, on the reverse strand, counting down.
TTAAAAGACTAAAACACATATGATAAAATACTCTAGTGCTATCCTAGCCAAGTAGGCCAAACGAACAACTTACCTGTTACACACTTAGTCAATGCATGCAATCATGAAAGCCGTTCAAAAACGCTTGTTTCCGAAAACTCCAATCTGAAAACACATTTGTGAAATACACCACAATTAACCGTGGATCCACCCCTCCGTGGACCCCTACCGAGACCCCGTCGGATCTAACCCAGAGTGGTTAAAAGCAAGCTCGCGGATCCACCCCTCCGTGGACCCCTACCGAGACCCCATCGGATCTAACCCGTAGTGAGCATACACACACACACGTTACTCATGCAATACTAATATGCTAAGAATGTAAGCTCATCAAGAATACTTACTAGAGATGCCCACTTACTCGACACCGTTATCAAACTCATCACAACACAACACGATTAACGCGGAATACATGATTCCATAACTTTAAACAACAGGGGTATCACAAAAGCCCTCAACGTTCAAAACAATCAAATCATAATCAATTCCCCAAAGCACACCGTTCACAAAACACACACACATTTTTAAAAAGAGCCCTTAACGAGGCCAAAACAAATCTCTTGGAAATTCATTTCAAGTAACCAAACAAACACACCATGACGACCACCGATCATCATATCCACAAAATGAGAAGCGTATGAATAAGGTACTTGCCTCGGAATCGGCACGCGTGTACTCCAACGGACGCGGTTCAACCGGGAAGCTTCGAAACACCCGATGCCATCGAAAAGGAAGACGACGACGAACGGAAGGGTTCAACACGGTTTCTTCGCAAGGAACTCGACCTTAACATCATATAATTAATAAATCAACGATCATACGAGGAAGAATAATCGTAGAACATCCGAAAACCCTTTTATGACATTCTACCGGACACCTTCAACGCATCGATCAAGAACTCGATCAAAACGACGAACCTATACAATCCGACCATTGGATTAACAAGGAAAATGATATAATACATCTAAATAATCATCGATCCATCACAATCATAAGTTAAATCGGATAAACGGACAAAAACAACCAAAATACCCAAATTCCCCAAAACTAGATTTCTAGAAAATCTGACCTGATTCGCTCGATTAAAGGATGTTATAGGATGGACGATTGATGATATGAACTCCACGATTTCATGGATTAATTGTCTAACAACATGGCTCCATGATCAACACACCTCCAGTCGCGGAAGGGAAGAAAACGAGTGAGGAAAATGATTAAAAACCCGTCTGCAGGGCCTTAAATAGGCTGTCTGCAGGCCGCCTTACGTACGTAATCGGCTATGGCTTACGTACGTAACCGGCCATGGCCGAACTCACTGCCCAGAAAAGCCGGCAGCGTCACGTACGTAACCGGCCTTACGTACGTAACTGCCGGGCCCTTCCAGCCGTAACTCGGCCAGGGCTGGCCTGGCCCCGACATTCCCGGCCATGGATCGGCCGGGCCCAACTCCGATGGCCTGGACGACCCCAAAACCCGAACCTGAATACGAATCGAAGATACGGTTACGAAGTACTCGCGAAGACGAATTCGAGCACTAAGAGAACACATGATTCCGACCACCCGAAGGCTCGAAATTCGACAATGGAAAGTAATTACCCCAAACTTTGGGAAATTACGAAAATGGCCCAAAACGTCTAAAACACACGATACACGATCGAAACACCAAGCCAAAGCTCGCAACACGAATAATAATATTAAATGAACTTACGAGAAACTCGAAACAACAGTTTCGGACGAGATTCGTAAGAATCGAACTCGAGTGCCGAAAAATCACTAAGAAGTACAGAACTCAACAAAACGACACTGAAACGAACTCGGATGTCGAAAAGTGCAGAAATAATTATCCTCAGAATGACGAAACAGTCACGAGCGAGTCGTCAACACGGACTCCCGCCGAAAAAGGAAAATTATCGAAATCCGAAATGGCAGATATTACATTCTACCCTCCTTAAAAGAAGTTTCGTCCCGAAACTTAAATCAATTAGGGAGAAGCAATATCCCGCCAGGAAAACTCAACGAGATACACAAGAACCGAAAAATCGCGCCCAACGGCGAAACGTTACAAGCATCGCAAAGGAATATACGGCTTGAAAACACGCTCCACGACGACCAACACAACGCCATCGGTAGAGACATAATAAAACCAACAAGTGACAGGCATCATCAAACAGATAATACAATCAAGTCGATTATCCGAACAATCACAAAACACAACGAACAAAAATCAACACGATTGACCAACCCAACGGTACATCAATCAAAATGCGAGCCAATCGCTGAACAAATACGGAATTCCACCGCCCAAGGGTTGGAAGATCGAAAACGAGACTAATTTCCCGAACCTAAGGAAATTAGTAAGGAGTCTGAACGCTCAACAATCACGAAACGGGATCAACAAAAACTGAACGATCAACGATCAAACCAAAACGATCGAGACAACAAAAATCGAACAATCATGTTCGAATCACGAAGAACAATAAGGTTCAAACAACAATTCCGAGGTTCACATATCGACTCGAGACAATATATGATCTGGTGAAAACAACAAGATGTGCATTCAAATAAGATCCACAGAAAAGGGAATAGCAATTGAAAAGTCACAACGAGAAACGAGTTATTCCGAAACAATACCACACTTGTTCGATCAACAAAATCAAGGGACAAGACAGCTCAGAAGATGTTAACGAACATAAACGAGTCAACAGAGTCGAAAATACAAAAGTTCAAAATCCGATCCACTTCGAATAAAAGAACTTAATTTCCGAAGTTCGAAATAACAAGGTAAGGAAATAACATAACATACAACTGATAGACCCCGCCCCTCAGGGACTCCTCGGAGTCGGTCCAGATATCAGTGCTCAAGTCCGTGCATCTGAAGGCTCGGTGGCCAACTCACAAAACTGAACCCGGTGTCCCTCGAGTCCTCACTTGAAATACGTCACCGGCGAGGAAGGACAATTTGCACGTGCATGCCCCCGGCACATCACGGTTGAAAAGCCTCGGCTTGACATACCGAATATACAAATGCTAGATACCATGGAACGTAACATCGCAAAACAACATACCGGAGATGCCAACTCAGCATAACATATCAACACATACAAAAATCACAACAACAACGGCAACGTTCGACGATTACAACAGTCCGAACGATAGCCAGCACACAATCACAAATATCATGAAATAATCACTCATGTACATAAACGTACAAACTCAAGCTTCAACATCTCACACTCGTGTGACAACACGCAATCCACCACGAGGCGACAACCATTAAATACTAGTTCACACCTATCACAGAGGGCTATTACAACAAATACGTGGCAACGCCTCAACGTTCATGCCACCAACTCGATCATATTCGGGAGTTAACATCATAACGACAAAGCAAACATCATACATACCTTCCCAGACCGCAAACGGGAATTGATAGGTTTTTAAAAAAAATGAAAACCACCTTTTGAAAATAATTTTGGAAACACCGATTGATCTTGAGTATCACCTTTCAAAAAGTACAAACGTGAAACATCGTTATCGAGATTTTGGAAAACCATTTCACATTTGATAAAAATGAGGACACTTTCTTTTCGTGAAAAACTTTCGGAAATATTCGACCCTCGGGCCTAAGCAAAAGCATTTATAAATCATTGAAAATATCTCAAAACATTTTGGTCCTAGAGGTAGAAGAATTTTGAAACATATTGTGGCACCTTGGAAGTACCACGAGAAAATAATTCATTTTAAAAGTACGTCTCGAAATTTATTTTCTAAGATACTCAAGGTTTTCAAAAATAATTCAATGGGCTAGAATGCCCAAGAATGCTCATGTAACAATATTCGTTTAAACATATTATAATATACGTATCAAATCGTACCAATACATGTCTTTTACCGGAAAACAGACAGTCACATCGCAGTTCAAACTTGCTTAGGACCGGGGCTAAACCACTGGTCCACCCGAAGCCCTTACGGACTGAGTAAATCGCAACCATAAACATTCCCATAACATACTGAGCACAAGGTTTCACGAAAACACTTGCAAACGAACAAATCAGCTTGAAATATACACGCAACGGACGAAACCAACAGTCAAGAATACATAACCAGCGACACTCCTCATATAAACAAAATATGAGAGTCAAATAACCACATATCACGAAATCAAAATCCATAGGAGGATTCCGTCACTTAACACATAATCATACAAGTAACTCGAAACCGACGAGGCACTATCATAATGAAGGGAGACTTACAACCACAGGTCGCACGAAGATGATGATCGCCACACGATACTAATCACGACCAACAAACTCAGACAACGCATCGCGACACGACTCAGTCAGACAAAATCCGACGAGACAAAACTCAACAGACACCACTTGACCCGACATCCTAGGTTTCCACAACCTAAGCTCTGGTACCATTTATGGAACATCCCCAATCCGCTCAGGGATATTACACGCCGTAGAACCTTTCCTCAAGGATCTACCAGGCTGGTAAAAAAAAACGGACAACTCGACAATGCCTTTAAGGCTAAAAAGACTCAGTAGACCGATTTGGCCTTTCAATAAAAACATATAACTCGATTACAATACTTGCCCACGCAGGGGTCAAAATACAACAAACTCCCGTATAATGGAGAAAAATACTACAGTAGAAAATAAAGTACAACTGAACCAATACACAACATATGGTTCCACATGTGATTAGTATCGATCATCTTTCATCTACCTTCATGCCGACCCTGTGCCACGCTCCCCGAAACCTGAATGCAATACAGACATCCACCCCCCGATTTCTCAGGGGTTAGCAAAATTCCATTATTTTGCTAGTGCAAGTACAAAGTGCAAAAATACGAGTCATACAATTCAAGTTCCAAGAATAATAACAATTAAGAATCCTCAAAAATTCCAACATAACAAGAAAGTACTTCCCGAGGCGAGAGTTTGAGTAAAACTTTCTAAAAACCGAGAGAATCACCAATCAAGGGAAAATAGTTTACAAAATGGTTTGATATGACTTCGGGAGTTTTAATAGAAAACAATTTAGGATTATCGAATCCTTCTCTTTCCAAAACTCGAAATACGAATGGGGTCACCGCCCCGAAGGTTTATTTTCCATAAAATGACCTTTACAAAGCCGTTGGGATTTTAGCCCCAAATTACATCAAATCACAGTACACGAGAACAATAGCAAGGTTCGTTTTCCAACATCAAAACCCCACAATTAAAAGACTAAAACACATACGACAAAATACTCTAGTGCCATCCTAGCCAAGTAGGCCAAACGAACAACTTACTGATTACACACTTAGTCAATGCATGCAATCATGAAAGCCGTTCAAAAATGCTCGTTTCCGGAAATGCCAATCTCAAAACACATTTATGAAATACACCACAATTAACCGTGGATCCACCCCTCTGTGGACCCCTACCGAGACCCCGTCGGATCTAACCCATAGTGGTTTAAAGCAAGCTCGCGGATCCACCCCTCCGTGGACCCCTACCAAGACTCCATTGGATCTAACCCGTAGTGAGCATACACACACACGTTACTAATGCAATACTAATATGCTAAGAATGTAAGCTCATCAAGAATACTTACTGTAATATCCGCATTTTTCTTTTCCCGGTATTTTTCATTTTTTGGTGTATTTCTCGTTTGTAGCGACCCTCGCGTGTCTTTCAGTGTATTTCTTCCATCATCTATTGATACGATTCTCGTAATTGTTGTACGGAACCGCCGTTTTGGGGTTGCCGTGGATCCATTCAATGTTATTATGCGTTTTGAGAGGTTCCGTTTGATGTTTCGTTCATATTCCGGTGTTTTGGGCCGTTCATATTCCGTGCCTAGCACGCGCTAATTTTTTCTGCATAGCGCACGCTAGAGATCCCTTAGTAGCGCACGCTACATCTGATTCGTAGCGCGCGCTAGCGATCTGAGCCCTGGGAGTGGCAGTTCTGATTCCAGCCCTCTGGACTAGTGGATTAGCGTACGCTACGTTGTCTAGCGCACGCTAATGTCGGGGGACTAGCGCACGCTAAGATGTCCGGTAGTGTGCGCTAGCGTGATTGTCCAGTACTGGACAGTTTGCTACTGGCCTTGATCAGGTGCCCAGGTAGCGCACGCTATGGCCGATAGCGCGCGCTACCGATATGCTTTTAGCGCATGCTACGTTTGGCCGATAGCGCGTGCTAACGGGGTCAGGTGAGTACTGGACAGTGCACTTCTGGATTCGGCTGATGTCCAGGTAGCGCACGCTATGGCCGATAGCGCGCGCTACCGAGAGGCCATTAGCGCATGCTACATTTCGGGTAGCGCACGCTAGCAGCCCCGAAATCTGGTTACTAGACAGGGACGTTAACTTCTGGACTGGCGTTTTGTCCCGTTAGCGCACGCTAACTTCTGAAGATTAGCGCGGCTAACACTCCATGGCTATATAAACCAGGGAGTTGACCCAGATGTACGTATTTTCTCATTTCTTCTCCCTCTTGGCGATTTTCTTGGCGATTTCTTGGCGATTTTCTTGGCGATTTCTTCCTCCAATCATCCCAACCATCATTTTCCTTGAGTTCTTGGTTTATAATAACAACATCAACACGAATCGTTCATCCTAATCCAAGGTAAATCTCTTAGAACCCTACTTTTGGATAAATTGGGGGTTTTCAGGTTTTTCTTCGATTCGTTCCGTACGGTTGATTAATTCATGTTGAATATGATTAATCTTGATACTATTCTTGTTTTCCTTACACATTCATGGTATATTTCGTGGTTGTTGCGTATTCGAGAGGGTTCGGTTGTGGTCCGCACTCGTTGTTATTTTTATACGAATATACATGAATCGTAGGCGGGTTTTTGGGTGTACTCATTTCCGTATTCGTTTAGATTTGGTTGTGATTATGTTCTTCGAATCGTTAGGTTCGGTTCTGTTGGTTCCTAGCGTTCGTCGGTGATTTTCCTTTACGTTCGTTGCGTCATCAATTATTCAAGGCAGGTATTTTTGGAAACCTTTATGCTTAACGTGAAATGGTAATGTATATTGTGTGTGCTTTACTCACCTCGGGAGGGTCCGATGGGGCCTCGAGGGAATCTATGGATTCGTCCTGGATTCATGGGTTTGTTTCGCTAGCTAGCTCAGGAGGGTCCTTAGAGGCCTCGAGTGGGATTCGTGGTTTCATCCCGGTCCTAGGTGACGTGTGTGCTTGATTTGTTTTATGAATGTGGCCAGCTCGGGAGGGTCCTTAGAGGCCTCGAGTGGGATTCGTGGCTTCGTCCCGGTCCTAGGCAAATTGATTGTGACTGTTTGTTTCCAGAAAAGACATGTCTGGTTTTGGTTTTTGAAATGATTTGGTGCATTGTACTATGAAACGTGTAAGCGAATGGTTTGCCTTGATTACTTGTACTAGCGTAATTGCTAACCCCTTTGGGGACCCGTTTTGGGGAAATTCTTGTTATGGATTTCCGGTTATGTTTTGCCGGACGAGCGAGCGCTGGGACAGTACGAGGATGTTGGCCAGGGTTGTTGACATATGCATTCGAGTCTTCTTATTTCTCTTGTCTTTTTCGATATGGTTGTTCCTCACATTTATAAACTTATAGTTTGTACTCGCGAGTACTTAGGCTTTTCACTCCGAATTTCGTTTGTATTAACTCTAATTGCTATATTGTCGGTTGATGTTTTTTTTTATACCGGTTGCTCCGGGCGTATCTTTATATGTTGCATTATATAAATGTGTGCCCTCACTAACTGAGATGGTTAGTCGAGTTGTGTTTGTCTTGTTTTAGCCTGGTGGGTCCCATGTAGGGGTCCACGGTGCTGTAATATACTTCGAATATCTCGAGGGTGTTACAGAAAATGGTATTAGAGCACTAGGTTTATGGATACCTAGGCTTGTCGGTTATTTGGGTCTAGTTGTGTTTTGTTTTGCACATTGTCACACCACTGTCGGCATCTAAGTACTACCAGTGTTCGTAAGTTTTCTTACTCGATTCTTTGTTTTCTCGTACCATATTTCCATTTCTTGAACTGTGGTTATTTTCCCTATTTTACTTATCATCGAGTTGCTTTTTGCCACCTTTTAACACCAGCATGGATGCTGGAAGGGGCCGTGGTCGTGGTCGTGGTCGTGGCTATGGATGCGGTCGGGGACGTGGGGCAGCCGGTGGGGTGGCCATGTCGCAATCTTCGGGATCCGGCAGTATCGGTGACCATCACAGTCATGCTTCTTCTCAGGAGCGCGCCGACCTTGGTATTGCGGCCGTTATGCAGCAAATGGTAAACCAAATGGCGGCGATAGCTCAGGTGGTTCGTAACCTGATCCACCCATGCTAATCGGGCGAGTGCACTGCTGGCTCCAAGATGTCATCAAGATGCATCCTCCTCGGTTTCGGGAGCATCGACCCGATCGGGCCGGGAGGTGGATCAAGGAGATATCCAAAGTCTTCGTTGCCACCAACTGTCCCGAGGACCGTAAGGTCCCTATTGGCCAGTACTTTCTCACTGGGGACGCTACGGATTGGTGGGAGGCCGTTGGGCCCAAAGACCATGTTGCTTCATGGGCCGAATTTCAAGAATTGATGGAGACTAATATTGCCTGTGGCTGATTAGACAGGCTCGAGTCCATGCTTTCTATGATGCTCAACTACGGGATATTCCCGTATCCCAAGCTATTGCCGATTTTAACAAGGAGTTGGGCTATGTGAAGACCCAGGTTGTCGAAGAGAGTGACAAAATTTTCCATTTTTCCAGGAGGATGAAATTGTCAATTCGAGACTACATGTCTGGGCTTGTTTGTACTACTTTGAAGGATTATCAGAGTCGAGCTCTTGCCTATGATATGTCCGTGACAGCCAGTGCGGCGGTCCGAGAGAGTAAGAAGCAGAAATCCACTGGGAATTTCTCGGGTTACAAGGGTGGAAGTCAGTAGAAATCTCAATCTGCAAATATTTCTATGGGCGGTTCGGCTCGTTTCTCTGGGAGTTTTCGAGGTGCCGCCGGAACATCCGTTCGTGATCCCACATGCTTTAACTGTGGACAGCCGGGCCATAGGAATCGGGAGTGTCCTCGTCCGCCTTTGACTTATCATACTTGTGGTCAGTCGGGCCACAAGGCTTCTTTTTGTGAACAGATCAGACTGATTCACGACGCCCGTTCTTCTCACCCAGCACCTATGGAGCCGAGTGTGAACCAGGGCTCGTTTGCTCCGCAACCTCCGCTGAGTTCCGGTCGAGGTAGAGTTCGGGGTCAGCCCGCTAGAGGAGGAGCTTCCAGTGTCGGCTCTGCCCAGCCGCGTATCTATGAGATGAGGAGGGCCGATGATCCAAAGCCCATTGTGGGCGAGTGCACCGCTCATATCCATTCCCATCCCGCTGCTGTGCTTTTTGATTCGGGTGCTACGCATTCATTCATTTCTCTGGAGTGTGTGCGCCGTTTGAGTCTTGACTGCTTATCACCTTGCGAGCCTTTCATCGTTAAACTTCCTAGCGGTGATAGAATCGTCGGTGATCGAGAGGTCCGGGACTGTTCTGTGTTTATTTGTGAGAGGGCTTGGTTCTCTAATCTTATTATTATGGGTATCGAGGGTGAGGATTTGATTATCGGGGATGATTGGCTCGAGCGGCATGGCGCAATCATGAACTACCGCACGAGAATCATCACTATGTTAGCCGAGGACGGCACCGAGCACTCTTTCGCGGGGCGAAAGAGGGGAAACCAGAAGTTTGTTATTAACGCCTTGAAGGCGATGAGGCTCCTGTGAAAGGGGTGTATTGGTTATTGGTGCTATGCCTTGAAGGCGGAGGATGGTGGAGTCGAGTTTTCGTCGATTTTAGTCGTTAGTGTGTTCCCTGATGTATTTCCTGACGAGTTATCGGGATTGCCACCGAATTGTGAGGTTGAGTTTGCTATAATGTTAGAGCCGGGTGCGGCTCCGATTTCGAAGGCGCCGTATCACATGGCACCTTCAGAGATGGCCGAGTTGAAGAAGCAGTTGAGTGAGCTTCTTGAGTCGGGGTATGTTCGACCGAGCGCCTCGCCTTAGGGCGCACCGGTCCTGTTTGTGCGAAAGAAGGATGGTTCACTACGTTTGTGTATCGACTATCGCGAACCAAACAAGGTGACCATCAAGAATAAGTATCCTTTGCCGAGGATTGATGACTTGTTCGATCAGTTGTAGGGAGCTGCGGTGTTCTCGAAGATTGATTTGAGATCAGGGTACTATCAGCTCCGGGTGAGGGAGTCCGATGTGCCGAAAACAGCTTTTCGGACGAGATACTGACATTATGAGTTTGTAGTTATGCCTTTTGGGTTAACTAATGTGCCGGCGGTGTTCATGCAGTTGATGAACAAAGTTTTTATCGAGTATTTGGATAAGTGTGTCGTCGTCTTCATTGACGATATTCTTATTTATTCGAGGAACGAGGAAGAGCATTCCCATCATTTGCGAGTAGTGTTAGACATTTTGAGAACCGAGCAACTCTATGCGAAGTTCTCGAAATGTGAGTTCTGGATGAAGGAAGTGATGTTTTTAGGTCACGTGATTTCAGCCTAGGGGGTTCGTGTGGATCCGCAGAAGGTTGAGGCAGTGTTGGATTGGGCACCGCCCAAGAATGTGAAGGAGATCCGTAGTTTCTTGGGTTTGGCTGGCTACTACCGTAGGTTCGTCGAGGGTTTCTCGAAACTGGCTCGGCCGCTTACACAGTTACTCCAGAAATCCGAGAAGTTCGTCTGGATTGACGAGAGACAGTCGAGTTTTGAGGACCTGAAGAGGCGTTTGACTTCAGCCCCGATTTTAGTGTTGCCGTGTGGCAACATGGGTTTTGCTGTTTATAGTGATGCTTCAGGTCAGGGTCTTGGGTGCATATTGATGCATCACGGCAAGACCATTGCATATGCGTCGAGACATTTGAGGCCATATGAGCTTAACTACCCTACTCACGATTTGGAGTTAGCGGCAATTATTTTTTCGCTCAAGATTTGGCGTCACTATATTTTCGGCTCTGCATGTCAGATTTTTACCGATCATAAAAGTCTGAAATACATATTCACTTAGCGGGAGTTGAATATGAGGCAGAGGACGTGGTTGGAGTTGATTAAGGATTATGACCTCAAAATCCTTTATCATCCGGGCAAGGTGAACGTCGTGGCCGACGCCTTGAGTCGGAAACCGGTTGCATTGCGAACGCTTGAGATCCTTACGTCTCAATCTGAGCTTCAGCGAGTTTTGATCGAGTTTGATGTTGAGGTTTTGTTGCCTGGAGCTCTCGGGCAACTTTGTGCTTTAGAGAGTTCGTCATCTTTGATCGATGAAATTAAGCTGAAGCAGTTGGAGGATCCGATGATTACTCAAATCCGAGAGAACGTTCTTAAGGGAAAGTCTCCTGGGTTTGTGATTCACGAGGATGGTGTTTTGAGATTCCAGAGTCGGCGTTGTGTACCGAACGACTCAGAGTTGAGACAGAGTATTTTGCGCGAGGCCCATGCTACACTTACTCCGTTCATCCTGGTTCGAGTAAGATGTACAAGGACCTGAGAAGGAATTTTTGATGAAATGATATGAAGGAGGAGGTCGCACAGTTTGTAGCGAGATGTTTGACTTGTCAGCAGGTCAAAATCGAGCATCAACGACCGGCCGGGTTATTGCAGTCACTTCCTGTTCCGGAATGGAAATGGGAAGATATATCGATGGATTTCATTACGAGTTTGCCGAGATAGAGGTCGGGCATGAATATGGTCTGGGTGATTGTTGATCGTCTGACCAAGTCGGCACATTTTCTGGGCATCAAGGACATTTGGGGCCCGAAGAAATTAGCTCATGTGTTTATCGTGCAGATCGTGAGGCTTCACAGTACTCCGAAGTCTATTGTTTCGGATCGTGATGGCCATTTTGTATCGCACTTTTGGCAGGCGGTGCATAAGGCGTTGGGTACTCGTTTGCGTTTGAGTACCTCTTTTCATCCTCAGTCAGATGGTCAGTCGGAACGCACTATCCATACGTTCGAGGATATGTTGCGTGCTTGTGCTCTCGATTGGGGCAGTGACTGGGAGGAGCATTTGCCATTGATCGAATTCACGTACAACAATAGTTGGTACGCGTCGATTCGGATGGCACCGTATGAGGCACTTTATGGGCGGCATTGTCGATCAATGATTTGTTGGAGTGAGGCGTCCGATTTGGTCGGGACCGAGCCGGATAACGTTCTAGAGACGAGGTGGAAGATAGAATTAATTCGGGAACGGATGTTGACTGCCCAGAGTCGACAGAAGTCATATGCCGATGTCCATCGTCGACCTTTGGAATTCAATGTGGGAGACCACGTTTTGCTAAAGGTGTCACCGACGAGGGGAGTTTTCCGTTTCGGGAAAAAGGGGAAATTGAGTCCGAGATTTATTGGACCCTTCGAGATTCTCGAGCGAGTCGGTGGGTTGGCATACCATTTGGCGTTACCCCCGGCCCTGAGTCATGTTCATAGCATTTTTCATGTTTTCCAGCTGAGGAAATATGTCCCGGATCCTAGTCACGTCATCGATTATGGTGAGATTGATGTCGCCGAGGATATTACTTTTGAGGAGCATCCTTTGAAGATTTTGGAGCATCGTGAGAAGCGAGTGAGGCATAAGACCATCCCTTTGGTCAAGGTGCAGTGGTCGAGACATGGTGTCGAGGAGGCAACTTGGGAAACCGTGGATAGCATGCGTGCTAGGTACCCTGAGTTATTTGTTTCTTAAGTTTCGGGACGAAACTTATTTTAGAGGGGTAGAATGTAATATCCGCATTATTATTTTCCCGGTATTTTTCATTTTTCGGTGTATTTCTCGTTTGTAGCGACCCTCATGTATCTTTCAGTGTATTTCTTACATCATCTATTGATCTGATTATCGTAATTGTTGTGCGGAACCGCCGTTTCGGGGTTGCCGTGGATCCATTCTATGTTATTATGCGTTTTGAGATGTTCCGTTTGATGTTTCATTCATATTCTGATGTTTTGGGCCGTTCATATTCCGTGCCTAGCGCGCACTAATTTTTTCTACATAGCGCACGCTAGAGATCCCCTAGTAGCGCACGCTACGTCAGCTTCGTAGCGCGCGCAAGCGAGCTGAGCCCTGGGAATGGCAGTTCTGATTCCAGCCCTCTGGACTAGCGGATTAGCGTACGCTACGTTGTCTAGCGCACGCTAATGTCGGGGGACTAGCGCACGCTAAGATGTCCGGTAGCGTACGCTAGCGTGACTGTCCAGTACTGGACAGTTTGCTACTGGACTCTTCAGGTGCCCAGGTAGCACACGCTATGGCCGATAGCGCGCGTTATCGATACGCTTTTAGCGCACGCTACGTTTGGCCGATAGCGCGCGCTAACGGGGTCAGGGGAGTACTGGGCAGTTCACTTCTGGATTCGGCTGATGTCCAGGTAGCGCACGCTATGGCCGATAGCGCGCGCTACCGAGAGGCCATTAGTGCACGCTACGTTTCAGGTAGCGCACGCTAACGGCCTAGAAATCTGGTTACTGGACTGGGATGTTAACTTCTGGACTGGAGTTTTGTCCCGTTAGCGCACGCTAACTTCTGAAGATTAGCGCGCGCTAACACTCCCTGGCTATATAAACCAGGGAGTTGACCCAGATGTACGTCTTTTCTCATTTCTTCTCCCTCTCCACGGCTTTGGCGATTTTGGGCGATTTTCTTGGCGATTTTTTCCTCCAATCATCCCAACCATCATTTTCCTTGAGTTCTTGGTGTATAATAACAACATCAACACGAATCTTTCATCCTAATCCAAGGTAAATCTCTTAGAACCCTACTTTTTTATAAATTGGGGGTTTTCGGGTTTTTCTTCGATTCGTTCCATACGGTTGATTAATTCACGTTGAATATGATTAATCTTGATACTATTCTTGTTTTCCTTATGGATTCATGGTATATTTTGTGGTTTTTGCATATTCTAGAGGGTTCGGTTGTGGTCCGCCCTCGTTATTTTTATACGAATATACATGAATCGTAGCTGGGTTTTCGGGTGTATTCCATTTCCGTATTTGTTTAGAGTTGGTTGTGATTATGTTCTTCGAATCGTTAGGTTCGGTTCCGTTGGTTCCTAGCGTTCGTCGGTGATTTTCCTTTCCATTCATTGCGTCATCAATTATTCAAGGCAAGTATTTTTGGAAACCTTGATGCTTAACGTGAAATGGTAATGTATATTGTGTGTGCTTTACTCACCTCAGGAGGGTCCGACGGGGCCTCGAGTGGAATTCGTGGATTCATCCTGGATTCATGAGTTTGTTTCGCTAGCCAGCTCGAGAGGGTCCTTAGAGGCCTCGAGTGGGATTCGTGGCTTCGTGCCGGTCCTCGGTGATGTGTGTGCTTGATTTGTTTTATGAATGTGGCCAGCTCGGGAGGGTCCTTAGAGGCCTCGAGTGGGATTCGTGGCTTCATCCCGGTCTCAGGCAAATTAATTGTGACTGTTTGTTTCCGAAAAAGTCATGTCTGGTTTTGGTTTTTGAAATGATTTGGTGCATTGTACTATGAAACGTGTAAGCGAATGGTTTGCCTTGATTACTTGTACTAGCGTAATTGCTAACCCCTTTGGGGACCCATTTTGGGGAAATTCTTGTTATGGATTTCGGGTTATGTTTTGCCGGACGAGCGAGCGCTGGGACAGTACGAGGATGTTGGCCAGGGTCGTTGACATGTGCATTCGAGTATTCTTATTTCTCTTGTCTTTTTCGATATGGTTGTTCCTCACATTTATAAACTTAGAGTTTGTACTCGCGAGTACTTAGGCTTTTCACTCCGAACTTCGTTTGTATTAATTCAAATTGCTATATTGTCGGTTGATGTTTTTTTTACGCCGGTTGCTCCGTGCGTATCTTTATATGTTGCATTATTTAAATGTGTGCCATCACTAACTGAGATGGTTAGTCGAGTGGTTTTTTTCTTGTTTTAGCCTGGTGGGTCCCATGTAGGGGTCCACGGCGCTGTAATATACTTCGAATATCTCGGGGTGTTACACTTACTAGAGATGGTCACTTACTCGACACCGTTATCAAACTCATCGCAACACAACACGATTAACGCGGAATACATGATTCCATAACTCTAAACAACACGGGTATCACCAAAGCCCTCAACGTTCAAAAAACAATCAAATCATAATCAATTCCCCAAAACACACCGTTCACAAAACACACACATTTTTTAAAAAGAGCCCTTAACGAGGCCAAAACGAATCTCTTGGAAATTCATTTCAAATAACCAAACAAACACACCAAGATGACCACCGATCATCATATCCACAAAACGAGAAGCGTATGAACAAGGTACTTGCCTCGAAATCGGCAGGCATGTACTCCAACGGACGCGGTTCAACCGGGAAGCTTTGAAACGCCCGATGCCATCGAAAAGGAAGACAACGACGAACGGAAGGGTTCAACACGGTTTCTTCGCAAGGAACTTGACCCTAACATCATATAATTAATAAATCAACGATCATACGAGGAAGAATAATCGTAGAATGTCCGAAAACCCCTCTATGACATTCTACCGAACACCTTCAAGGCATCGATCAAGAACTCGATCAAAACGACGAACCTATACGATCCGACCATGGAATAACAAGGGAAATGATATAATACATCTAAATAATCATCAATCCATCACAATCCTAAGTTAAATCGTATTAAACGGACGAAAACAACCAAAATACCCAAATTTCTCAAAACTAGATTTCTAGAAAATCTGACCTGATTCGCTCGATCAAAGGATGTTATAGGATGGACGATTGATGATATGAACTCCAGGATTTCATGGATTAATTGTCCAACAACATGTCTCGATGATCAACACACCTACAGCCGCGGAAGGGAAGAAAACGAGTGAGGAAAATGATGAAAAACCATTCTGCAGGGCCTTAAATAGGCTGTCTGCCGGCCGCCTTACGTACGTAATCGTCCATGGCTTACGTACGTAATCGGCCATGGCCGAACTCACTGCCCAGAAATGCCGGCAGCGTTACGTACGTACCCGGCCAAGGCTTACGTGCGTAACTGCCGGGCCCTTCCGGCCGTAACTCGGCCAGGGCTGGCCTGGCCCCAACATGCCCGACCATGACTCGGTCGGGGCCAACTCCGACGGCCCAAACGACCCCGAAACACGAACCTGAATACGAATCGAAGATACGGTTACGAAGTACTCGCAAAGACGAATTCGAGCACTAATAGAATACATGATTCCGACCACCCGAAGGCTCGAAATTCGACAACGGAAAGTAATTACCCCAAACTTTGGGAAATTACGAAAATGGCCTAAAACGTCCGAAACACACGATACACGATCGAAACACCAAGCCAAAGCTCGGAACACAAATAATAACATTAAATGAACTTACGAGAAACTCGAAACAACAGTTTTGGACGAGATTCGCAAGAATCGAACTCGAGTGCCGAAAAATCACTAAGAAGTACAGAACTCAACAAAACGATACCGAAACGAACTCGGATGTCGAAAAGTGCAGAAATAATTATCCTCAGAATGACGAAACGGTCACGAGCGAGTCATCAACATGAACTCCCGTCGAAAAAAGGAAAAGTACCGAAATCCGAAATTGCGGATATTACAATTTGAGGGTGACTAAAAATAGCAACTTTATGTGTAACATCATATTTTTAAAAAATGATTCAAAAATTGGTTATAAAAAATATTTTCCTCCATCACTTATAATTGCTCGTGGTGTTCCAAATCTGGAAAAAATATTTTCTTTCAAAATTTTTACTACGACTTTATGATCATTTGTTTTGCAAGCAATTGCTTCTACCCATTTTGAAACATAATCAACAGGGCCACAATGATGTAAATATTACCAAAAGAAATTAAAAAAGGTCCCATAAAATCGGTGCCCCAAAAATCAAATATTTCAATAATTAAAATTGAGTTTAAAGGCATCAAATTTTCTTTACAAACTCGACCTAATCTTTGACATCTATCATATGTTCTGCAATATGAATGTGTATTTTTTTTTGAAAAGTGTTAGGCCAATAAAGGCCACATTGCATAATTTTAGCACTTGTTTTATTTAAACTAAAATGACCTCCACATGCATGATCACGAAAAGAGGAATGATATTTTATTGTTCATGTTCAGGCAGTGTTCTAAAAATCCCCAGCTATACCGATTAATCCTCTGATTATCCCTAGAAGGTCCTCTACCATTCCGATTATGGCCTAGGCGCTTGTACTGGGCGTTTGGGTGATTAATCAATCGTCTAGGCTAGTTTGGCGGGGGCCTATGAAGGCAAGCTAAGATACTATGGGTACTATGGACTACTTTATAGCTATATCAATGTTTTAAATTTCGTAGCTAGGTGGACGATTAGGCAGATGCCTAGGCGGTTATACTTTTGAATTTTTTTTGTTTTATTCTAATAGTACTATAAATTCCTAAACTGAGATATTATGTATATTATAGACTACCTTATATCTATATCAATATTTTAAATATAATATATAATTGATTATATATCTTTTAAATGATTAATTTTTAATTATTTACATATATATAATTTTTTACATATAAAAATAATTAAAATAATAATAAAAATATAAATCCGCCTAATCCGATTAATCTCCGATTAATCCCCGAGTAATCCTCTGGGCGCTAGGCCTTAGCAATCCGAACGCCTAGCGCCTAGCGTTTTTTAGAACCATGTGTTCAGGCACACATGTAACAGTCCGAAAACGGCGACTATTACAGTGTCGTGGACCCCCACCGGGACCCACCAGGCGATATCACGATATGAACCTATATCCCGACAACGTGGCACCGTACCACAATATTAATCAAAACCCCGATGTGGAGTATAAATTATACATGTCTTAATTTGGGCAATCGTACACAGGATCCAAGTTCGGTACAGACCATATGACGATGGGCAATACCTTACAAATTATAATAAATTCATTCGACACAAAATACAAATGAAAATTACAATAAGACATAACCGAACATCAAAAGACTCGGTCCCCCCGAATTAGCATCCTTCAAAACCCTCAGTCACCATCGTGCTCTTCCTGTGTCTTGCCCTTTCCTCGCCCTGAAATACAAGTATTTCGCCCAAACCACAGGGTCTGCTATACATGATAATAATTCTCATGACGTTATACAATTCATATACATACGAATCTCAAAGAAAAAACCGACTACTGAATATACCCCGCAGGCGTATAAACAGTCAGTCCCAACTGTCGAACATATCCAAATATACGAACAACCAAATAATATGGCTCAAGACGGACGTCACAGTACGCCCAATCCGGAAATGTGTCCGTGCACATGTCCACCCCGTATATGTAATCCAGAATATACGTGGGACGATGTACCTAATTAGCTTCACGAACTACGTCTCGTGTGCATGATCTAAATGCGGAAGCATCTATGCATGATCATTGAGTGCCCAGCTAAAAATACTAAACATAACCAATCGGCACGCATATATGACTCCAGAGATGTCATGATTCAACATGACTACGAAACTCACCTTTATCAAGGAATCGAACAACTCACCGAAGTGTCAACAAAGCTCAACAGAACCAACGGTAACAAGAACGGTGAACTCGGGCATACCAGCCCACCACAAATGATAACACAATCGAGGACATCACCATATCATGAATCATAGATTCTCAGAGCATTTCATATACACGAAACGCATAATAATCACAAGAATTCAACCATCATTATAACCAAGCAAGATAACTTGCCTCAATTCTGTAGATGAATAATCCTTCTTTGAATGATCAAACGAACGATATCCTCGTCTAACAATACTCACGTGAACAAGCAACCTTGAATGAAATGTAATTCATTCAACAACACATTCGTGCGATAATGGTATTATTACATAGAAACAATATTCGTAAATTTACTTGAATAGTTCAATTATCCTATTGATCATTCTATGTTCCAATTACGAATCATCATATAACATGTTCATTATGTTCATTCACATATTCTAGCATTAATGTCAAGCATTTGAAGTCAAAAATGTTACTAATGTAACATTGTGAAAACATCTTTTCAAATCATCGGCACTTCCGATTATGATATAAGTTTGTGTTTAATTACATTCTTCATAATATTACCAATGATTACAGTAAACCGGTCCAGAAATGAAATTGTAAGTTTGAGTTTTTAACAAACTAAGAACGTCATCCTATTATACGTCTCCTAATACACACGGATTAATGTAATTGAATTCGGCTATCCATTCTACCGCATTAGTATCACCATAATCACTACAATCATCCTAAGAACATTATCAACATATTAATGTAGTGATTAACACCTCTATAAGTTATCAACGAAATTGATTAACTTGAACATATTAATATTACGATTGTATTCTCTCGAAATCCATTGATTTACTTTGAAGAAGTTATTAAAAACCTAGTTATATCATTTGGATGTCCGAAACTCTAAACATAACATCACCCAATCTTGTAATAATTATTTCCAGGGGATTAACATAATCCTTTAAACAATTCATTACATCGATTTATTGATTCATCACAAAGTTATCGGTTTTAGAGGGCAAAAAATATGGTTTCAAGTTACCTTTCAAGGATCAATTGAATGTTCAAGACAAGATTAGTATTTCACACCTCTAGTGATCAAGGATTCCATTACTTACATGTTCTTAGTGTCAAGATTAAAATCAACTTCCTATTATCATGTTATTAATCAGGTTTCATCTATCTTTATCAACACAACTATATTATGCAGTTATCATACATCAAGAAGTGATACTAACATTCTTAATGTTGTTCTTCACTTAGTTTGAGCATGATTCAAATAATTTATCATGTTTATACTAACATTATGTGAAGTGCTTATATACTAGCATCATCACAAGCATAGATTTAATAAGAGTTAAAGAAAAACCAACCTCAAAATGAAGAACAACACCAACACTTCCAAGAACACACTTCAATCTTCTAATCTCCAAGTCACAATCCAAGTGCTGAAGCTCTAACACAAGATAGAAAGGATAGAAATCGATTTGGCAAGGTGGGGAATCGTTTTCTCAGAGGAAGGTAACATATGAACACTACGTACGTAAAGCTACATACATAGCATACATAAATAAGATAGGCTAATGTACGCTAAGATCTATAACAAGTAGAAATGGAATTCTCCCAATAACACCCAACAATCAATATAGTATGAATGACCAGGATTCCAGCTTAACATAATTCATCAATATACTCGCTACAATAAATACAGATATGGTGCGGCAATACTTACTTTAAACGAAGAATACAGTAGTAAAGGTGCGGGTATTACATACTCCCCCCCTTAAAAGGAGTTTCGCCCTCGAAACTAAGGGGTAAACAACTCGGGGTATCTTTCTCGCATGCTATTCTCAGTCTCCCACGTAGCTTCCTCGACTCCATGTCTCGACCACTGAATTTTTAATAAGGGAATCGCCTTGTTCCTCAACTGTTTGACTCTCTTCTCAAGTATCCGCATAGGACGCTCCTCATAGGAATGGTCATCGGCTATCTCGACCTCGTCGAATTGAATAATGTGGCTCGGGTCAGAAACATACTTCCTCAACTGAGATACATGGAATACGTTGTAAATCCGGCTTAAGGCTGGTGGTAACGCCAAACGATAGGCTAGGTCGCCTACTCATTCCAGGATCTCAAATGGACCAATATACATTGGGCTCAACTTGCCTCTCTTCCCGAATCGGAAAACACCTCGAGTAGGGAACACTTTTACTGATACATGATCATCAACCTCAAACTCGAGTGGTCGTCGACGATTAGATGCATATGATTTCTGGCAGCTTTCGGCCGTTAATAGACGACTCTTGATCAGGATAATCTTCTCGCGGGCTGCTAATAGCATTTCAGGCTCCGTACCAATAGATTCATACAAGTCGTCCCAACAGAAAGGGGACCTACAACGACGACCATACAATGCCTCATAAGGTGCCATCTTGATCGAGGCGTGCCAGCTGTTATTATATGTGAATTCTACCAACGGTAGTTGGGGCTTCCTAGTCGTACTTCTAATCGAGAGCACATGCCCTCAACATATCCTCCAGAGTTTGAATAGTCCTCTCAGACTGACCATCCATCTGAGGATGAAAAGCCATACTGAAGTTCAACTGTGTACCCATCGTACGATGAACCGCCTTCCAGAAGTGTGACACGAACCGTCCGTCACGATATGATACACTACTCTTAGGGGTACCATACAGTCTCACAATCTCTTTGATGAACAAATGGGCCAATCTCTCAGGGCCACACATATCCTTAATCTCCAAGAAGTGGTCTGATTTAGTCAGTCGATCCACAATTACCCAAATCGTATTTATGCCTCGACGGCTCATCGGCAAGCTAGTAATAAAATCCATCGATATGACTTCACACTTCCACTCGGGAATCAGGAGTGGTTTCATCATGTCAGCTGGTCGCTGATGCTCAATCTTGACCTGCTGACAGGTCAAACACCTCGAAAGGAATTCGGCAACCTCCCATTTCATGTTACCCCACCAGTAATACGGCTTCAAATCCTTATACATTTTGTTCGATCCCGGGTGTATGGAATACGGGCTAGCATGAGCCTCCTTCAGAATAGTATTCCTCAACTCTTCGTCTGCTGGAACACATACTCGGTTTTTGAAGCGTATCAGTCCATCCTCGTGAACCACAAATCTAGGGGCCTTCCCCTGATCGATTTCTCCTCGAATTCTAGATAAGAACGGGTCCGTCACCTGTTTTGTCCTGACCATCTCATCCAGGGATGATGAAATCTCAAGCGTGCAAAGTTGTCCCTGAATGCGCTGTAACCAGACCTCAATCTCTGGTCTCACGAACTCTAACTGCAATTCCATCTGGGCGGTCAAACGGGCCAGTATCTGCTCCTGCATTGTCTTACGGCTCAAGGCATAGGCAACCATGTTTGCCTTGCCCAGATGATAAAGGATCTCGATATCATAGTCTTTGATTAGCTCCAACCACATCCTCTGTCTCATATTCAACTCCTTCTGAGTAAAAATATACTCCAGGCTCTTGTGATCCGTAAAAATCTGACAGGTAACTCCATATAGATAGTGGCGCTAGATTTTTAAAGCAAACACTACAGCTGTTAAATCCAAATCATGAGTCAGGTAGTTGACCTCGTAAGGTCGCAACTGTCTAGATGCATAGGCGATCACTTTCCCCGTTCTGCATTAATACGCAGCCAAGGCCCTGTCTCGACGCATCGCTATATACCACGAATCCTTCTGTTCCCTTAGGTAGAACCAAAACAGGTGCTGAAATTAATCGACTCTTGAGTTCATCAAAACTTTGCTGACATGCTTCCGACCACAAGTATTTCTTATCTTTCCTCAACAGATTAGTCATCGGTTGAGCAATTTTGGAAAAACCTTCCACGAATCGTCTATAATAGCCTGCTAGACCTAGAAAACTACAAAATTCCTTCACGTTCTTCGGAGGTAGACAGTCTCGGATGACTTCTGTCTTTTGTGGGTCTACTCTCACTCCATC
Source organism: Orobanche coerulescens (assembly GCA_033398695.1). Taxonomy (NCBI): domain Eukaryota; kingdom Viridiplantae; phylum Streptophyta; class Magnoliopsida; order Lamiales; family Orobanchaceae; genus Orobanche; species Orobanche coerulescens. The sequence goes on along the minus strand of CM065803.1, from coordinate 195,008,812 downwards.
TGCCGATATTACATGTCCCAGAAAAATAACTTCAGGCATCCAGAATTCACATTTAGAAAATTTTCCATAAAGTTGTTCTCGCTTTAACGCATCGAGAACCTGGCGGAGGTGACACTCATGCTCTTCATTGTCACGAGAGTAGATCAGAATGTCGTCAATAAAAACTACTACAAAACGATCCAGATAATTAATAAAAACCCAATTCATCAATTCCATGAATACTGCCGGTGCATTAGTCAGTCCGAATGGCATGACAACGAACTCATAATGCCCATAGCGAGTGCGAAAAGCTGTCTTCGGAATGTCAGACTCTCGAATCCGTAATTGGTGGTACCCGAATCTCAAGTCGATCTTGGAAAATACAGCGGCTCCCTGGAGCTAATCCAACAAATTATCGATACGAGGTAAAGGATATTTGTTCTTGATTGTTACTTTGTTTAGCTCACGGTAATCAATATACAAACATAGCGATCCGTCTTTCTTCCGTACGAATAACACTGGTGCTCCCCAAGGGGACGCACTAGGTCAGACATAACCTTTCTCAGTTAACTCCCCAAGCTATCTCTTCAACTCCTGCATCTCAGTTGGGGCCATACGATACGGTGCTTTCGAAAGCGGGGATGTCCCTGGATCCAACTCGATGGTGAATTCTACCTCTCGCTGTGGGGGTAGTCCTGGAAGCTCTTCTGGAAATACATCTGGATAGTCTCGAACTACCGGAATATCAACCAATTCGACTAGTCGGTCAGTTGTCTTGGTCATGTAACACCAATAGCCAACACATCCCTAGTTCAGTAATTTCACCGCCTTCATAGCGCTGATGACTCTCCCAGAATGACTGGTATTATCACCCTGAAAAATACACTCAACGCCATCATCAGATGTGACGGTCACTATTCGCTTACAGACGCTAAGCACGGCATCATGATGATTCATCCAGTCGATACCCAAGATTACATCATCTTTAGGTAAATCAACCACAATTAAGTCGGACAACTACTCACGGTCATTCATGCGAATCGGACAGTTATGTACTTCATGATTCCCAACAATTCTTCTACCATCGGGTAGACCGATGACATAAGGTTCACAATCGGTAACATGACAAACAAGAGACAGATAAAAAAGAGTGTGAAGCACCAGTATCAAAAAGAACACAAACGGGATGAGAATGGATCTCGAGAGTACCTGCAATCATGCTGGCTTTGGGATCTTTAGTTTTCTTCATCTCGTATACTCTGGGTTTCGCAACTCCGGTACCAGGTGTACCAGCTTGATTTCCACGGCCCATCCCTTTGTTTGCCCCGATAATCTAATAGGAAGCGGACAGAGGAGCACGATCCTAGACAGAAGACTGTACTGGAGCAAGAGATGCTATTGGAGTATGCTCGGGTCCACCCCTGCAATAGCGAGCACGATGTCCGTTCTTTCCACAAGTGTGAGAGGCAACGGAAGGCTTCGGACACTTGGAGCTGATATGTCCTTGGTCCCCACAGTTATAACACACGACAGCTGAGCTGATTGCCCGAGAGTGCGTTCTGGTCGGCTTCGGCGCCATAGGTGGCCGTTCAGAAGGATTTGGTACAGACTGGGGCTTTTTGAACCTCCCTCGGTTACTTTCTGCCTGGGTTTGGTTCCTGGATCTTTTGTTGGAAAACTGAGGATGCTTCTTGGAAATCTCCTTCGCAGTAAGTTCATACTCCAAAGCCTTCTCAATAAACTCTGGTAGGGTCGTATAGTGGTGATTGAGCAATTTCATCCTCATTCGGGGTTTAAGCCTCTTGATGAAGTATTTGATCTTATCAGCTTCCGAATGGACAACTGACGTAGCAAAAGGGAGAAGTGCTTGGAATTTCTCGGCAATAGTTAACACATCCTCGTCTTCAGACGGATCGAGGTTCAGTAATTCGGATAGTTTGGCCTCACGTAGGGGTGCAGGATAGTAACGATCTAGCATAATATTCTTGAATTCCTCCCAAGTACTCGCGCCATCAGCAGGCCTCACAAAAAGCCACCAAGTATGGGCACTCTTACTAAGGTAGTAGGCTGCCACAGCAACTCGATTCTCTTCTAGGCACTCCACCATCTCGAACAGTTTCTCGAAATGCTCTATCCAGTGCACAATGTCAGCAGGCTCAGATGAGACTTCAAAAGTTGGAGGTCGCTGTCGTGATATGTCGCTAATAATCCGGCTCACGATCCCACCGTGCATCGGAGGCGGAGGCTGCTGCCCCTGCTGTTGGCCAGTAGTATTCCTCTGCATAGCTTCCATCAGCTGACCCATTTGGGTCATCTGGGCCATCATGCCCTGCATCACAACATAAGGATCGACACGCGCATTCTCTCCAGTGTGATGCGATTGGTCCCTAGAAGGCGAATCACTTCCTGCGGAACTCTGCTCCACATTCGCGCGCCTGTTGGCTCGTGGTATCGGGACTCGGCCCCTTCCGCGGCCTCGTCCCCCTATACCACGGCCTCTCAGATTTCTTTCCATACTGAAAGAATCAAATCATAAGTACAGTTCAAGTTATCAATAATAATTCATGCTAAGTTAATAGCAAGAAGGAATTACATATCCAACAAAAACATTTCGTAATGAATCACTGGCACCGCGGGTGCTACACACTCAATATCATATCAACATCAATTCGAAACAGTTCCAATCACATAATCAATTTAGGTTTTCCTCAGAAAATCAAACAGATGAATCTTACCACATGTTAGCAAAATGCCAAGATCAGTAAAGAGACCAATACGTCATCAATATTATGCCAGTAATTAAATCATGTCTCATGAGAAACATACCGTATTCGACTGGTCAGGCGCTTGCACAGGTTACACGTGGCACGAAGGTTTCTTGATGCTAATTCGATTGTACAATAACTCAAAAGAAAACACTCTCTGATACCATCTTCTGTAACAGTCCGAAAACGGCGGCTATTACAGTGCCGTGGACCCCCACCGGGACCCACCAGGCGATATCACGATATGAACCTATATCCCGACAACGTGGCACCATACCACAATATTAATCAAAACCCCGATGTGGAGTATAAATTATACATGTCTTAATTTGGGTAATCGTACACAGGATCCAAGTTCGGTACAGACCATATGATGATGGGCAATACCTTACAAATAATAATACATTCATCGACACAAAATATAGATGAAAATTACAATAAGACATAACCGAACATCAAAAGACTCGGCCCCCCCGAATTAGCATCCTTCAAAACCCTCCGTCACCATCGTGCTCTTCCTGTGTCTTGCCCTTTCCTCGCCTTGAAATACAAGTATTTCGCCCAAACCACAGGGTCAGCTATACATGATAATAATTCTCATGACGTTATACAATTCATATACATACGAATCTCAAAGAAATAACCGACTACTGAATATACCCGCATGCGTATAAACAGTCAGTCCCAACTATCGAACATATACAAATATAAGAACGACCAAATAATATGGCTCAAGACGGACGTCACAGTATTCCCGATCTGGAAATGTGTCCGTGCACATGTCCACCCCGTATACGGAATCCAGAATATACGTGGGACGATGTACCTAATTAGCCTCATGAACTACGTCTCATGTGCACGATCTAAATGCGGAAGCATCCACGCATGATCATCAAGTGCCCAGCTAAAAATCCTACACATAACCAATCGGCACGCAGATATGACTCCAGAGATGTCACGATGTAACATGACAACGAAACTCAATGAATTACACCTTTATCAAGGAATCGAACAACTCACCGAAATGTCAACAAAGTTCAAGAGAACCAACGGTAACAAGAACGGTAAACTCGGGCATACCATCCCACCAGAAATGATAACACGATCAAGGACATCACCATATCATGAATCATAGATTCTCAGAGCATTTCATATACATGAAACGCATAATAATCACAAGAATTCAACCATCATTATAACCAAGCAAGATAACTTGCCTCAATTCCGTAGATGAATAATCCTTATTTGAATGATCAAACGAACGGTATCCTCGTCTAACAATACTCACGTGAACAAGCAACCTTGAATGAAATGTAATTCATTCAACAACACATTCGTACGATAATGGTATTATTATATAGAAACAATATTCGTAAATTTACTTGAATAGTTTAATTATCCTATTGATCATTCTAATGTTCCAATTACGAATCATCATATAACATATTTATTATGCTCATTCACATATTCTAGCATTAATGTCAAGCATTTGAAGTCAAAAATATTACCAATGTAACATTGTGAAAACATCTTTTCAAACCATCGGCACTTCCGATTATGATATAAGTTTGTGTTTAATTACGTTCTTCATAATATTACCAATGATTACATTAAACCAGTCCAGAAATGAAATCGTAAGTTTAAGTTTTTAACAAACTAAGAACGTCATCCTATTATACATCTGCTAATACACACGGATTAATTTAATTGAATTCGGCTAGCCATTCTACCGCATTAGTATCACCATAATCACTACAATCATCCTAAGAACATTATCAAAATATTAGTGTAGTGATTAACACCTCTTTAAGTTATCAACGAAATTGATTAACTTGAACATATGAAGATTACGACTGTATTCTATCGAAATCCATTGATTTACTTTGAAGAAGTTATTAAAAACCTAGTTATATCATTTGGATGACCGAAACTCTAAACATAACATCACTCAATCTTGTAATAATTATTTTCAGGGGATTAACATAACCCTTTAAACAATTCATTACATCGATTTATTGATTCATCACAAAGGTATCGGTTTTAGAGGGCAAAAAATATGGTTTCATGTTACCTTTCAAGGATCAATTGAATGTTCAAGACAAGATTAGTATTTCACACCTCTAGTGATTAAGGATTCCATTACTTACATGTTCTTAGTGTCAAGATTAAAATCAACTTCCTATTATCATGTTATTAATCAGGTTTTATCTATATTTATCAACACAACTATATTATGCAGTTATCATACATCAAGAAGTGATACTAACATTCTTAATGTTGTTCTTCACTTAGTTTGAGCATGATTCAAATAATTTATCATATTTATACTAACATTATGTGAAGTGCTTATATACTAGCATCATCACAAGCATAGATTTAATATGAGTTAAAGAAAAACCAACCTCAAAATGAAGAACAACACCAACACTTCCAATAACACACTTCAATCTTCTAATCTCCAAGTCACAATCCAAGTGCTGAAGCTACAACACAAGATAGAAAGGATAGAAATCGATTTGGCAAGGTGGGGAATCTTTTTCTCAGAGGAAGGGTTGAATGGGTCGAGTAAAAAAATGAAAGTCAAGTCATATTTGTATAACCTGAACTCAGCATTACGTATGTTATATAGAGGTATTAACGTACGTTAAAGTCTTTACATACGTAATATCATGAACATTACGTACGTAGTCAATTTACCAGATGTCACTGACTCAAAATACACATGTCGTTACGTACGTAAAGATATAGCCATTACGTACGTAATAGCCGTTCACTTAGCTGTCACGATCGACTCCCGACCACCTACCCATGTTCGGTCCCACCCGCCGAAAGGCGGGCTGCTGATGGATACCCCACATTACGTACGTTAACATATGAACGTTATGTACGTAAAGCTACGTACATAGCATACGTAAAGAAGATAAGCTAACATACGCTAAGATCTATAACAAGTAAAAATAGAATTCTCCCACTAACACCCAACAATCAATATAGTATGCATGACCAGGATTCCAACTTAACATAATTCATCAATATACTCGCTACAATAAATACAGATGTGGTGCGACAATACTTAATTTAAACGAAGAATACAGTAGTAAAGGTGCGGGTATTACAACACATCTCCTAATGATTTAATCGGAACAATATTTGAACAAGTATGGATCATCCCAAATGAATTTTTTTTACTTCAATTAAATTTTTTGTTTTAGCTTGAATATTCCAATGAGACGGCATGTTAGTAGTGACAAGGTAATTGATAATGTGTGCATACCAAGATATGTGAGAAACAGACATGAGTTGTTCATCAGGGAAGGTTTCATTAATGGGAGATTCTTTATCAGTAAAATTCACGATTAGCCTAGATAAATGATCATCAATTCAGATCCTTTTTATCTTCAATTTCTAAGTCAAACTCCTGTAACAATAGAATCTGGCGGATCAAGCGAGGTTTAGCATCTTTATTGGAAAGAAGATATTTTAGTGCAGCACGACCGGAATAAATTATGACTTTCGAACCAATCAAGTAAGGTTGAAATTTCTCTAAGGCAAAAACAACTGCAAGCAATTCTTTTTCACTTGTAGAGTAATTTAATTGGGCATCATTTAGAGTTCTACTTGCATAATATATTACAATTGACAATTTGTTCTCTTTGACCCAATACTACACCGACGACATAGTCAGATTCATCGCATATTATTTCAAAAGGAATATTTCAGTTTGGAGATTTGATAATTGGTGCAGAGCACAATATAGATTTGAGTGTCTTAAACGCTTTTAAATATTGACCATCAAATACGAAAGGTGTGTCTTTTGAAAGTAAATTATATAAGGGCCTTGAGATTTTGCTAAAATCTTTGATGAATCGACGGTAAAAATCAGCATGGCCTAAGAATGATCGAATTTCTTTAATCGTTCGTGGGGGTAGAAGACTGGATATTAAGTCAACTTTAGATTTGTCCACCTCAATTCCTTTTTCAGAAATCACATGTCCTTAGACAATTCCTTTTTAACCATAAAATGACATTTTTTCCACTTTAGTATAAGATATTTCTCCTTTCACCTAACCAACACTAGGGTTAAGTGGTGTAAACATTCATCAAGTCTAGACCCGAATACAGAAAAATCATCCATAAAAATTTCTAGAAACCGCTCAACCATGTCAGAGAAAATGATCATCATACACCGTTGAAAAGTAGCAGATGCATTGCGCAAACCAAATGGCATCCGCCGGTAAGAAAAAGTGCCGAAAGGACAGGTAAAAATGTTTTTTTCTTGATCTTCAGGAGCAATGAAAATTTGGTTATAGCCGGAATATCCATCAACAAAACAATAATAAGCATGTCTAGCTAATCTTTCTAGCATTTGAACAGTAAAAAGGAAGTGGAAAGAGATCTTTTCTTGTAACCGAATTCAAATTCCTATAATCATTACATACTCTCCATCCAATTTGAATTCTAGTTGGAACAAGTTCATTTTCTCCATTCGTGATTACAGTTATGCTAGATTTATTTGGAACTATATGTACAGGACTGACCCAAGAGCTATCAGAACTAGGATAGATGATCCATATATCTAAGAGTTTGATTATTTCAGCTCTTACAATATCTTTCAAATTAGGATTTAGAATTCTTTGAAATTCTTGAGATGTATTTTCATTTCTTCAAGATAAATTCTATGCATGCATATAGAAGGACTAATACCTTTAATGGCAGAAATGGTCCAGCTTATTGCTTCTTTATATTCTTTAAGGATATTGATTAACTTATCTTCTCATTCTACGTCTGAATCATATGCTATGATGACAGGTAGGGTTTCCAATGGTCCTAAAAATGTATATTTTAGAGACTCAGGTAATGGATAATGCTATATCTTTGAATCTTCAATAGGTACTTTCTTATTCATTTGACTCTCGAGTGGTTCAGTTTTAGCTTTCCATTTATCATTATCCAATAATGGTGTAGACTCTACTATAGAGTTTACTTCATTAATTGACCTGTCGATGTCCAAATCTGACCCGAAATGAGCAAGACAACTTTCAAAAAGATCATCATCATTAATTTTCGAAAAAAAAATAAGGACTCATACTCTCTATCATATTTACCTCACAGACATCATCATAATAATCATGATGTTGAGAAATGTTAAACATATTTAGTTCAATAGTCATATTTCCAAAAGAAAATTTTATGATGCCATTTCTAGAGTTAATTAATGCATTTGAATTAGCTAAGTGTTCGGAAAAATCCTCCTAGTATTTCGATAATTGCCTCATACAACAAGAATCTTCAAAGTAATAATATCAATCAAGTATGGACGCTGTTAGGAGAACAGCATACAACCCGTACATACTGCACAAGATCTTCCAGCAAGCCAAGAGTTTAATCCTACAGCATAGTCTTCAAGATACAACAAAGACGAAGATGTTGAATACAATAAACATGCTGTAAGTGTTTTACTTAAGAAAAGTAAAATGCAAATCGAATAGGACTGAATAGACTTTAAATGGTTGAGAAAGAAAGCATTCTTTATTCATAAAGTATTCAAGGTTAAAGTAGCATTTAATGATGATAGAACAACATTGTCTGAAGAGCATTTAATGCTGGTCAGAAAGAATGTGTGAAGCATTAAACGCGAATCGCCTTTAATTTGAAACATTCTGAAGCTGCCAACCAGAGCAGTCTCAATCTCACTAACCGGCTGACGGCTATATGTATAACGGATCTATTTTCAAGGTTATAAATAACCCCAAGCAAGAGGACAATGCTCACCTATCGATTCAAAGAACTTTGACAATATGATTAACAAGATTGCAAGAGCACTATATTTCTTCAAGCATACAACTTCATCAAAAGAGAGGACATATACAATTCCTCAACGCGAACAACATACTTTCAGCGAAAGCTCATCAAGCATGTAGCTGCTGTTCGATCTTGTCATACCTATCTGACCGTTGAGTTTACTTAGCTCCGTGTGAACTAAGCTTTGCTATCTCTGATCTGTGTGGGATGAATAGCGATAAGGACGAAGCTTAAATCTGTGTGATAAGAAGAGCGTAGAAGAAGCCAAAGCCAATCTGTGTGAATGGCCCAAGACGATGTCGGTTGTATCAATATGTGTGAACGACACCGTGATGTGTTTAGTTAAAGTCACATAGTTGTGTACGCCGTGATTTTAATAAACAATTTACTCATGTGTGGAGGACCAGTGACATAGAGGGGTTTACCTCGAACCACTTTAATAAGTGTGTCTTTACTTCTGCCTTTACAGTCTTCTATATGCCTATGTGATTTTAGTATACATATCGTAAAAGCCCTGTACACATCAAGCTAACAGAAGATTATTCAGTTGCGGTATTTACAGCAACTTAACCTTAGACTTCCGCTACGCAAATAAACTTCAAAAAATGTACAGATTATTCAACCCCCCTAAGATGTTTATACTGTATACTGTGGCCAACAAGTGGTATCGGAGAGGTTGATTCTACAAAGAAGCAGTCAATTTTTAATCTGAATCAGATCCACAAAATCACTATCTTTTGTAAACTTTATTTTCGCATTTTCATCATTCATTCTACTTCTATCATGGACACAACTGTGACAATAAAGTACATATGTTTTCCATTGACGAATTCGATGATTGGAGAATCAGAATGGATGCTCATCTTGCTGTGATGCACGAAGAGGTGATCTTTGTTATCCAAGAAGGACCGATCAAGATAATGAAGGTCAACACAGCCGCAAGAATCGATGGACAACCTTATGCAGAAATGCTCGAGAAGGAACGCAAGCAAAGGACAATGGATGATCGCAAGCGCGTGAATCTCGACAATGTAGCTATGAATGTGCTATTTGTCACTCTTGATAAAGGCACATTCTCCAAGGTAAAAATCTGTAAGACACCCAAAGAAATCTGGGAGAAACTCAAGCTAATTTGTGAGGGAACTGAGCTCTCGAAAGAAACTAAAATTTCAAAACTAACTCAGCAATTTGAATCGTTTGAAATAAAATCTTCTGAAATGCTTGAGGATCTTGACCTTAGATTTACCGGCATTGTCGGTGAACTTGAAGCATTGGATAAAGTGTATACCCAAAAGGAGAAAAATCTGAAAATCTTTATATCACTCCCTACCTGATGGGACATTAAGACTACAACTATGCATGTGTCTTGCAATTTAAATGACATATCTACTTTCGATCTCTTTTCTGATCTAAAAGCCTTTGAGTATGACATTGACAGGAGAGAAAGGACCAAAGAGTCACCTGCCAAGACTACAACACTAATTGCCGTATCTAACAGAAGACACAGCTCTGCACCCAGCACATCCAAATCCACATGCAAGGAAGCTGACAGTGACGATGACATCCTGTCACAAGACGAGATAGCCTTGCTCATGCATAAATTCCGGAAGTTCATCAAGAAATCTGGAAAGGCCCCATACAGGCCCAAGACATTCAACAAGGTGATTTTTGAATCACCTTCGTCCGCAGATTCTAACTTGTGTTATAATTGCAGGAAACTAAGACACTATCCAAATAGATGTCCTTATCCCAAAGTACAAAAGTTGCCCGAAGCCGAGCAACAAGAAAAGGATGAGAAAATGCGCATTTGGTGAAACAAGCTCAAGGCCATGATCGAAGAACCAGAAGCCTCACCCGCATCATCCAAGACCGAGGAGTGCCTTCAGGCAATCACTGACAGTAACTCCTCCGATGATGAAATAGAAGATAAGGCATATATGTGCTTTATGGCCAAGGAAGAAGATGATGATGAAAACATCAATGATGAGGTAAGCTCAACCTCAGCTACTCCTATTAATGCATCACATTCTTATAAAAATATGATGCATGAGTTTAGAACCATTCAGAAAGCCCATGAGATGCTTAAACAAGAAAACCTACAACTTTCCTTTTCAAACTTAGAGCTGAATGATGAAAATGTTTAATGAAAAATAATTATGAGAACATGTATTTAAATTGTGAAAACAGCAAGATTATTCACAAAAAACCCATGGAAAACAACCATCAGCTTGCAACCGAACTAAACTGGGTAAAAACTCATAGGAATTGCAAGACAAATGATTATGCTTTGTTAGAAGCTCAGATACAGCTTCTCGAGAGAGAGAGAGAGAGAGAAGGAGAACTCAAGACCATAATTAAATCCTTTGAGAAATCATCAAGGAGGATGGAAGACATTCTAAGCATTGGGCAGCATGCCCATGACAAACGTGGCTTAGGATATGACTTGTTCTCCCACAACGGCAAAACTAGTACGATGTTTGTCAAGGGAGTGGAACCCATTCCGAAACTCGAAGAAGCCCCAAATCCTGTAAAGGTCACTGCTTACCCTTCTCGGACAGCAAAGGATGGAACTCCGCCACTAAGCTTATATCATAAGAATCGAAAACCTCAGCCTCATAGACCTGTAAGATGCAATGACAGTCATTATTGGGATAAAACAATCCTGTATCGAAGTTTTGATAAAATGCCAACATACAGCAAAGCAGCTATCTCGAAAGTCGATCGAAGTTGTTGGAATAATCAATCCTATATCGAAGTCTTCTCATAATGCCAACATACAGCAAAATTATAAAGATCCATCATACAGCAAAGAGACTCATGTGTCTATATGACGCTAAGTATGGAAGCTGTCCCGAAATGATTATACAACATCCTTCCATATAGTATCAGTCTAAGATAGCTTACAACACATAGCTTACAACAATATGTTGGATACAGCATCCAGGCTGTAAGTATTGAGATCTTGAATACTTATCCAAATAGGACTTAAAACCATTGGAATGGAATCTGCCTTATTTGCTAAACCGTTGAGTCTTTCCTGACTGCTTGATGAACCAAGTGAGGCTAAATCTCACAGTGAAATCAAGACAAATGATTTTGTTCTGCTTCAAGCCAAAGTAAAAACTCTCGAAAAATGAGAAGGAGAACTTGAGACCATTCTGAAATCTTTCGAGAAATCATCTAAAAGAATGGAAGAAATTCTAAACCCTGGGCAACATGCTCATTGTAACACCCCCGATATATTCAGGAATATTACAGCGCCGTAAATCCTTTACATAAGAATTTACAAGGCTGAATGAAAGAAATGACAATAACAGATACCCATTTATGAAATTGCTGAAATAAAATTCAACCGACTGGTTCAAAACCGAAATTACAAATATCCCATGGAGAGTTATTATTACATCATCAAAATCCAAACATTATAAATCGACAACGTACTCGAGTACTTATTGAAAATAACCAATAAATAACAGACAGAAAACCCGGTGGAAACATCACTCTGCACCCTCGTCGTCATGCATCTCCAGTGGTTGTTTCCCCGCTCTCCTGGATCCTGAACATACACAAATGTTCACCCCCGAAAGGGTTAGCACAACGATGCTCGTACAAGTACAATAATCATACAACAGTGATATAATCAACAATTATATCATAACAAGTTTCTCCAACGAGAATATCCACAATACATATCATATCATAACAGTTTCAACATACTGATGGTATTCCAACGATCCAGCGCACACAGCTATAGATTCCCATGATGATCCCGTCGGACCAACACATGGTGGAACTACCTGTCCAACGATCCAGCGCACACAGCTATAGATTCCCATGATGATTCCCATCGGATCAACGCATGGTGGACATATATTCACAACATATTTACACGATACAATCACATCATAATTGTCATAATATAAACAACTCTAATTAGAGTACTTGCCTCGGCTCGTTGACAAGAATAAACTTCCACGAATATCAAAATACTCGATGGTCGTCCCCTTCGATCAGTCACTTGTTAAGCTCGAACCTTAACAAAAGAAATAGTACAGAATTCATTTCGTGCCGTACGAACGTCTAACAATTCAACAATTACGGTAGGAAGTCCCTAATATGCAATCTGTCTGGACAGATTAATGCACGCTATGAATCATATGTAGCGTACGTTAATGCTACTCGTTAGCGTACGCAGTACACACCGCCTAGCGTACGCTAACCCGGCGTTGTCAGTGCCTCACTGATCAGTCGACTGACTCGGCTGATGATTTAACGCACGCTAAGTCCAAAACGTTGCGTACGCTAAACGTACTCGATAGCGCACGTTAAATCTCATATATTAGCGCACGCTAATAGTGCATGGCAGTTCACTGGAGGCAGCAGATTTACACAAACAGTGATGAAGTAAGCGAATTCTTCAGTGATTTGATGTTTGTTATCTGTCTTCATGTTATGTTCATAACCTTTATGAATGATCTCGAGGATAATATCAACTTCAAGATGCAAATATACGTATAATCATCATGACACCATAATCCATCTTGATTACAATTCTCATGCGAAGTTGGTGATCTCCGGTTGATGTATTAGATTCTACTATCATTATACATATTCAGACTTCATCTTGAGGTGAACTAACAACTCCGACTTAAACGAAAGAATATTTCCTAGGATGATTCTTCCTTTAAGTTCTTATAACATCTCTTCCAAATCATGATCACAAAGATAACATAAATCATACGGATTGTCAACTTTAGAATATTTCTCTCATCAATTGAAGTACTAAGATTCCAACTTCAAGGTTCCAACAATAATATCGTAATTGTAGACATTCCAATCTTCTAAACATGATGTTGTTGAATAATTCACTAATGAAATTCAATACCTCGTTAATATGATCATCGTATCCATTGGAAATCCAAATTTAAGATTGGTGATAGGTTGAACATACCTTAATATGCCGGAATCACTGAACCACGAGGTATAATCCGACTCCGGTTGGTTATGTGCCACTCCAAGGTGTTACTTCTCTTCAATGATCACTCACAAGTGATACTCAATCATTCAATGATCACTAATATATGTTCTAAGTGTTTAGAAGGGAGATTCTTGCTCTCTGGACTCTCAAAGATGAAGTATAGACGAAGGAAATGAAAGCCAAAGCGGTTGCTGTCCCATATATAATATTCTGCATTATTGACAAGTTAGCGCACGCTATTAAGCATCCCTTAGCGTGCGCTAATAATGGTTGACTTCAGAATTTGTCCGGGTGCGTCAGCGGGAATCTTATACGGACCCATATCCCGGCTGGCGCATGTGTTAGCCGTCCCGCTCAATAATTGAGTTCTTAGCGCACGCAACTCCTATCTTCATAGCGTGCGCTAATAATGGCCCGATAGCGCGCGTTAAGATACATTCTTAGCGTGCGCTATCACGAGGTTGCTTGAGCAATTTTGCATGCTTCTATACTTATGTATAATGATATCAATACACGAAATATCATACTCCAATAATCAAATTCACCAATCCGTATAATACATGGTTTGAATACAGATGAAATACACTGTAATAAATCCGGATATTACATACTCTCCTACTAAAAAGGAGTTTCGTCCCGAAACTCAAGACGAAAATAACTCGGGATATCTAGACTTCATATCAGCTTCCGTTTCCCAGGTGGCTTCTTCCATTCCGTGACGTGACCACTGAACTTTGACCAAAACGATTGGTTTGTTCCTTAGCTGTTTAACTCGACTCTCGAGTATCTTGACCGGCCTTTCATCAAAAGTCCCATCCTGCGCGACTTCGATCTCGCCGAAGTCAATGATATGACTGGGGTCTGGTATATACCTCCGTAGTTGGGATACGTGGAACACGTTATGAACATGGCACAATGACGGCGGCAATGCCAATCTGTATGCCAACTCCCCAACCCTCTCGAGGATTTCAAAAGGTCCGATATATCTAGGACTCAGCTTTCCTTTCCTTCCGAAACGAAAGATTCCCCGAGTAGGAGAGACCTTCAAAAGTACATGGTCCCCAGTACTGAATTCCAATGGGCGGCGGCGTACGTCCGCATAGGATTTCTGGCGACTCTGGGCAGTTAACAGCCTTTCACGAATCAAGGCTATCTTCTCTCGAGTCTGCTCGATCAACTCTGGTTCTGTTCCGATCAAGTCCGATGAATCGTCCCAGCATAGGGGCGATCTGCATCTCCTTCCGTATAATGCCTCAAACGGTGCCATCTTAATGGAAGCATGCCAACTATTGTTGTAGGTAAATTCAATCAACGGTAGATGAATTTCCCAATCGTTTGACCAATCTAAGGCACAGGCCCTTAGCATATCTTCCACCGTTTGTATAGTTCTCTCAGATTGTCCGTCGGTCTGCGGGTGATAAGTCAGATCAAGTTCAATTCGGTCCCCAAGGCCTTATGAACTGCTTTCCAAAAGTGAGACACAAAACGGCCGTCTCGATCAGAAACAATGGTCTTCGGCGTACCATGCAATCGAACTATCTCCGAAATAAATACTCGTGCCAACCTCTCTGGTCCCCACGTATCCTTAATACTTAGAAAATGAGCCGATTTGGTTAAACGATCAACTATTACCCAAATCATGTTCATTCCTATCCTGGTTTTCGGCATATTAGTGATAAAGTCCATCGATATGTCCTCCCATTTCCATTCCGGAATCGGGAGCGGCTTCAACATTCCAGCAGGCCGTTGATGCTCGATCTTAACCTGCTGACAAGTCAAGCATTTCGAAACATAGTCCGCTACGTCTTTCTTCATGTTGCCCCACCAGAAATTCTGCTTCAAATCCTTATACATCTTACTGGTGCCCGGGTGGATGGAATAGGGCAAACTGTCAGCTTCCTTCATAATTGTCTGTTTCAGAACATCATCATCGGGAACACAGAGTCGGTTTTGAAATCTCAAAACTCCATCGTCATGAATTATGAATCCGGGGGCCTTTCCTTTGATCACTTCATCATGTAACCGAATCATCAGAGGATCATCTGCCTGTCTAGATTTGATTTCTTCGGTTAGAGATGAAGTTATCTCCATCACGCATAGTTGTCCTTGGACTCTTTGTAACCACACTTCAATTCCTTCACGAATCATCTCTCGTTGAAGGTTAAGTTGGGATGTCAGCGTTTCCAGCATCTGAATAGAGACAGGTTTGCGGCTAAGTGCATCGGCCACTACATTTGCTTTGCCTGGATGATATAAAATCTCCAAGTCATAGTTCTTAATCAGTTCTAACCATCTTCTTTGCCGCATGTTCAACTCTTTCTGACTAAATATGTACTTGAGACTCTTGTGATCCGTAAAGATCTGACAGTGAGTCCCGTACAGATAATGCCTCCAGATCTTCAAGGCAAAAACCACTGCTGCTAGTTCCAAATCATGTGTCGGGTAATTCACTTCATAAGGTTTCAGTTGTCGCGAAGCATAAGCGATCACCTTATCATTCTGCATCAACACGCACCCAAGTCCTTGGTTCGAAGCATCACTGTAAACTATGAATCCTCCAGTTCCCTGCGGAAGTGATAGAATCGGTGCCGTCGTCAATCTCTTCTTTAACTCATCAAAACTAGTCTGACACGACTCGTTCCACTCAAACTTTTGAGTTTTCTGCAGGAGTCGAGTAAGTGGGCGGGAGATTTTAGAAAACCCTTCCACGAATCGACGATAGTATCCAGCAAGTCTCAAGAAGCTTCGGACCTCTTTCACGTTCTTTGGAGGCTCCCAATTCATAATTGCTTCGATCTTCTGAGGATCTACTCGGACTCCTTCAGCTGACACTACATGGCCGAGGAACATTACTTCCTTTAGCCAGAATTCACACTTAGAAAGTTTGGCGTACAATTGTTCGTTCCTCAAAAGTTCCAATACAATCCGCAAATGCTGCGCATGTTCCTCCGGGCTCTTAGAATACACCCGAATGTCATCAATAAACACGACCACAAATTTATCCAAAAATTCAATGAACACACGGTTCATCAATTGCATAAATACAGCAGGTGCGTTAGTGAGACCAAACGGCATCACTACAAACTCATAATGCCCGTAGCGAGTTCTGAACGCTGATTTCGGAACATCAGATTCCTTAATCCTTAGCTGATGGTATCCTGATCTCAGATCGATCTTAGAAAACACTGTTGCCCCTTGCAACTGGTCAAACAAATCATCAATCCGTGGCAACGGATACTTGTTCTTAATCGTCATCTTGTTCAGCTCCCGATAGTCAATACACAGTCGAAGCGATCCATCCTTCTTTCGGACAAAAAGAACTGGTGCTCCCCAGGGTGAAACGCTTGGCTGGATATAGCCCTTATTTAGTAATTCCTCCAGCTGCTTCTTCAGTTCGTACATCTCGGTAGGTGCCATACGATACGGCGCCTTGGAAATCGGTGTAGCTCCGGGTTCTAGCTCAATGGTAAATTCCACATCCCTTCGTGGAGGTAGTCCCGGTAACTCGTCAGGAAATACATCTGGAAATTCGTTCACAACAGGAATGGATGAAAGTTCCACAATTTCGTCTTCTTTCTTCATTGCGTAACACGATTGCAGTGCAAACCTGTTTCAACAATTTGACAGCTTTCATTGTCTTGATCAATTTTCCTGAGCTTCCCGGTTTCCATCCTTCGAACAGTACTTCGGAGCCATCATCAGTGATCAGTGAAATATTCCTCCTTCGGTAGTTCACAATTGCTCCATATCGATTAAGCCAATCGTCTCCGAGTATCAGGTCATCACCTTGCATTTCTATCACGATCAGATTTGAGAGCCACTCTCTGCCTCCAAATGATACAGGGAAATTTCTAGTTTCTAAATTTCCGACAATCCTCTCTCCACTCGGTAAACCAACAACATAAGGTTCACAAGCATGAAAACCGGAAATATTCAAACGATTTATACAAGACAAAGATATGAAAGAATGTGTAGCTCCTGTATCGAACAAAACGCTAACTGGTTGGGAAAGGATTTGGACAGTACCTGATGCGACAGCAGCATCCTGATCATCTGTCCTCCTCATCTCATACAAACGTGGGGGAACAGATCCGGCACTCGATGTCCCCTTTCGGTCCCATTGTCCTCTGCCTCGCCCGCGGCCAAAACTCTGAGGCATCTGAACACTTTGCTGCGTCTGTTGGACACTGGCTTCCTTCTGAACTGGCTGTGATGAACGGGTTCCATTGTACTTAGTGGCGTCCTTACAAAACATCGCACGGTGCCCTTCCTGTCCGCACTCAAAACATGTAACTGGAGTGCGCAAACAATCACGCCAAAGGTGTCCTGGGCGACTACAGTTAAAGCACTTCCTAGCTGTACCCGCCGTGGCCGACATTGTTCCGTAATTCTTTCCGCTCTTAGATGGGTGCGGAGGCTTCTTGAAAGAAAAAGAAGACTGGGCCTTGCGGGGCCCACTGCTCTTGTGCTCTGTAAAAGTACCAGAGACTTTCTGTTTCTTCGACTCCGTGAAATTCTCCATTGCTGCTTCTTTTTTTTTATACGCCAACGCCTTATCCTGTATCGCGGAGAGTGGTACATTCAAAACCGGACATGTACCTGGATTTCGGTTTCATCCTCATTTCAAAATGAATCATCATCTCCGCATCTGCTCGACCGGATGTCGAACAAATGCTAACTTTGGTTAAACGTCTTAATCGCTCGAGATACGGGTTCGTCGATGGTTGAGCGGAGAAAATTCCGAATTTTGGCTTCCCTCACAGACGAGGGCAATCGAGCTTCCATCATCATTTTAAATTCCGTCCAATCGGCATCATGATCTGCAGGTCGGATAGCTTCCCACCACTCGGATGCTTCCCCTATCGAAAGTCTTGGGCAATAGGAGCTCTCCTATCATCCGGGCAATTAATTCCAGCAAAAATTTTCTCCAGTTCCTTCAACCAATGGTCCCAAGTGGGAGTCTCGGAAAAGCCGTCAAATTTGGGTGGTTGCATCTTTGCCACTTCTTGTAACCACCGGTCACCTCGATTTCCCATTTCTGGAATCCTTTGTTGTCCATCTCCTTGCTGAATTCCTGCCGCCACTTGCATTCGGTCCACGACCTGAGCGAACTGAGTCATCTGGTTCACGACTTGACGAAGGATTTCTGGCACACCAGGTTCCGGTTCGTTATTGATGGATTGCTGCGGCTCGCCTGAGCTATGACTAGCCTGATTAGAAGGCGACGCCTCCCTTTCAGCATTCCTTCGTCCGCGTCCACGACCGCGACCACGTCCACGTCCGCCTCTCAACATACTGTAAGCACAAGTACTTAATATACAGGAAACAGCATCGTTCTAATATTCGAGTATAAAGAGACACAACATGTAAAGAACAAGATAGAGTTTAGGAACTTACAACCACTGTTCGCATGAAGACGTAGGCAGTGCAGTGATGTCGTTCACGACCGGTTACCTCAAAAGACATAAATGACCCCTATTTTAACCCAACGGCCAAGATATCCATAATCTTAGCTCCGATACCATATTCTGTAACACCCCCGATATATTCAGGAATATTACAGCGCCGTAAATCCTTTACATAAGAATTTACAAGGCTGAATGAAAGAAATGACAATAACAGATACCCATTTATGAAATTGCTGAAATAAAATTCAACCGACTGGTTCAAAACCGAAATTACAAATATCCCATGGAGAGTTATTATTACATCATCAAAATCCAAACATTATAAATCGACAACGTACTCGAGTACTTATTGAAAATAACCAATAAATAACAGACAGAAAACCCGGTGGAAACATCACTCTGCACCTTCGTCGTCATGCATCTCCAGTGGTTGTTTCCCCGCTCTCCTGGATCCTGAACATACACAAATGTTCACCCCCGAAGGGGTTAGCACAACGCTGCTAGTACAAGTACAATAATCATACAACAGTGATATAATTAACAATTATATCATAACGAGTTTCTCCAACGAGAATATCCACAATACATATCATATCATAACAGTTTCAACATACTAATGGTATTCCAACGATCCAGCGCACACAGCTATAGATTCCCATGATGATCCCGTCGGACCAACACATGGTGGAACTACCTGTCCAACGATCCAGCGCACACAGCTATAGATTCCCATGATGATTCCCGTTGGATCAACGCATGGTGGACATATATTCACAACATATTTACACGATACAATCACATCATAATTGTCATAATATAAACAACTCTAATTAGAGTACTTGCCTCGGCTCGTTGACAAGAATAAACTTCCACGAATATCAAAATACTCGATGGTCATCCCCTTCGATCAGTCACTTGTTAAGCTCGAACCTTAACAAAAGAAATAGTACCGAATTCATTTCGTGCCGTACGAACGTCTAACAATTCAACAATTACGGTAGGAAGTCCCTAATATGCAATCTGTCTGGACAGATTAACGCACGCTACGAATCATATGTAGCGTACGTTAATGCTACTCGTTAGCGTACGCAGTACACACCGCCTAGCGTACGCTAACCCGGCGTTGTCAGTGCCTCACTGATCAGTCGACTGACTCGGCTGATGATTTAACGCACGCTAAGTCCAAAACGTTGCGTACGCTAAACGTACTCGATAGGGCACGTTAAATCTCATATATTAGCGCACGCTAATAGTGCATGGCAGTTCACTGGAGGCAGCAGATTTCCACAAACAGTGATGAAGTAAGCGAATTCTTCAGTGATTTGATGTTTGTTATCTGTCTTCATGTTATGTTCATAACCTTTATGAATGATCTCCAGGATAATATCAACTTCAAGATGCAAATATACGTATAATCATCGTGACACCATAATCCATCTTGATTACAATTCTCATGCGAAGTTGGTGATCTCCGGTTGATGTATTAGATTCTACTATCATTATACATATTCAGACTTCATCTTGAGGTGAACTAACAACTCCGACTTAAACGAAAGAATATTTCCTAGGATGATTCTTCCTTTAAGTTCTTATAACATCTCTTCCAAATCATGATCACAAAGATAACATAAATCATACGGATTGTCAACTTCAGAATATTTCTCTCATCATTTGAAGTACTAAGATTCCAACTTCAAGGTTCCAACAATAATATCGTAATTGTAGACATTCCAATCTTCTAAACATGATGTTGTTGAATAATTCACTAATGAAATTCAATACCTCGTTAATATGATCATCGTATCCATTGGAAATCCAAATTTAAGATTGGTGATAGGTTGAACATACCTTAATATGCCGGAATCACTGAACCCCGAGGTATAATCCGACTCCGGTTGGTTATGTGCCACTCCAAGGTGTTACTTCTCTTCAATGATCACTCACAAGTGATACTCAATCATTCAATGATCACTAATATATGTTCTAAGTGTTTAGAAGGGAGATTCTTGCTCTCTGGACTCTCAAAGATGAAGTATAGACGAAGGAAATGAAAGCCAAAGCGGTTGCTGTCCCATATATAATATTCTGCATTATTGACAAGTTAGCGCACGCTATTAAGCATCCCTTAGCGTGCGCTAATAATGGTTGACTTCAGAATTTGTCTGGGTGTGTCAGCGGGAATCTTATCCGGACCCATATCCCGGCTGGCGCATGTGTTAGCTGTCCCGCTCAATAATTGAGTTCTTAGCGCACGCAACTCCTATCTTCATAGCGTGCGCTAATAATGGCCCGATAGCGCGCGTTAAGATACATTCTTAGCGTGAGCTATCACGAGGTTGCTTGAGCAATTTTGCATGCTTCTATACTTATGTATAATGATATCAATACACGAAATATCGTACTCCAATAATCAAATTCACCAATCCGTATAATACATGGTTTGAATACAGATGAAATACACTGTAATAAATCCGGATATTACACTCATGATAAAAGTGGCTTAGGATACAACTCATTTTCCAATAAAGGAAAAACTAGTACTGTGTTCATCAGGGGTGTGGAACCCATTCCTGTATCGAAAGAAATCTCGAATCCTGTGAAGGAACCTGTTGCACCAGGAACAGCAAAAGCTGCCATTCCGCCACCACAGTCATATTCCAGACAGCGGAATCCTCAGCCATTCAGACCTGTAAGGCGTACCCAACAGCATGCTCCCCGAGCATACAACAGCTCCAACAGTCGTTCAGAAAGAAGGCTGTATCCAAATATCAAAGGCCCGCACGGCAATACTTTCAGTACAGCATGCCTAGGTATTGGATACATGAGCCTCGCTATCCCTCGCAAAAGTAGGTATCCGCACAGTATCACCAGCAGCTTTGGGAATCCAATTGGAGACCCAGAAGGCAACCTGTAAGGCCGAATAAAATGGCTCCACCTCCAAGACGGCATTCATACTGGATTA
The DNA here is from genome assembly GCA_033398695.1 of Orobanche coerulescens. Taxonomy (NCBI): domain Eukaryota; kingdom Viridiplantae; phylum Streptophyta; class Magnoliopsida; order Lamiales; family Orobanchaceae; genus Orobanche; species Orobanche coerulescens. The sequence goes on along the minus strand of CM065803.1, from coordinate 194,986,918 downwards.
ATAATAATAACCCTGAATTTTACATGCATAATAGTTATCATGGTTATAGCGACTACGTACCTGCCCCACGTAGATACCACAAGAATGTACTTAATGTTCCCTACAGTAAACCAATTGCTATCAGGAAAATCTGGGTACCTAAAGGCACTAACATCCATGGACCCAACAGTCAAATGGGACCTAAATCTACTTAATTTATTTGCATACAGGACATTTTAGAGAAGGACATCTGGTACTTCGATTGCGGATGTTCTCGGCACATGAAAGAAGAAAAAAGAAAGTTGTCAGATTATGTAGAAGGTCGCGGTCCAAAAGTGCGCTTCGGTGATAAATCTAAAGGAAGAACACGAGGGAAGGGAACCCTGCTTGTGGGAAAATTCAAAGTCACCGATGGAGCTTATGTTGAAGGCTTACAGTATAATCTACTTAGTATTAGCCAGTTCTGTGACAAACAGTTCTCGCTGAAATTCTATATAGATCACTGTAGAATTAAGAACATCCTAACCAAAGAAGTAGTGCTCATAGGAAGCAGATTAGGTAATATGTATATTGCTGGCTGGATGCCTACGAGCTCCACAATTCCTTGTTTTGTTGCCAAAGACACTGCAGATATAAGCTGGTTATGGCAGAAAAGGATGTCTCACATCAACTTCAAGACAATCAACAAGCTCTCCAGACAGGGAATGGTTAGAGGATTGCCCAATGTGTCATTCCAAAAAGACAACGTCTGTGGACCCTGTCAGAAAGGCAAGAAAATCAAGACCACCCTGAAGAAAAATCCTACCTTTCCACTCACAGAGTTTTGGAAATGCTACACATGGATCTATACAGTCCTGTAGACCCGGTGTAATATCCGGATTTATTATTGAGTATTTCATCTGTTGTTGAACCTTGTATTATTCGGAATTGTGATCTCGATAATTGGAGTATGATATTTCTCACATTTGTATCTTTGTACATGAGTATAGCAACAGGTAAATTTTCTCATGCAAAATCGTGATAACGCACGCTAAGAATGTAGCTTAACGTGCGTTATCGGCTAAAACTAGCGCACGCTACGAATGAGGAATTGCGTGCGTTAGGCAGTCAATTATTGATCTAGGCGGTTAGCACATGCACCGACCAGACATGGGTTCGGATAAGATTCCCGCAGGTGAACCTGGACAATTTTGGAGTCAACGCTTATTAGCGTGCGCTAAGGATAGTAGGATAGCGTGCGCTAATAAGCTAATGTGCAGAAACATTATATAAGGGGCAGCACCCTAATTTCATTTGCTTTACGTTTCCTTCACTTGTTCTTCATCCCTTGGAAGTCCAGAGAGCCTTCCCTACTTCTTAAACACATATAAACCCTCCTTACATGATCATTGAAGATTGGAGATTACTTACACTTGATAATTGAAGAAGAAACTCACTTTGGAGTGACACACAAGCAACCGGGGTTGAAGTCTACCCATTGTTTTAGTGTTTTCTTCTTCTTAAAGGTATGTTAATACTGTCTCCTACCTTGGATTCGTGTTATTAAGGATATGAGGATTATGCTATCTAGATATTGAGTTCCATTGATGAATTATCCAAACAACATCATGTTTATAAGTTGGAATGTTTATACTTAAGATATCATTGTTGGAAACATCATGACTAGCATCTTACCACGTCGAATGATGAGATAAATATTATGAGATTGATTATCCGTATTGATGACGTTACCATAATTCGTAGACATAAAGTTGTTATCACTTTTGTCGAACGAACTTAGGAATGAATCGTAGAAGTTTTGCATCCTTTCTTATAAGTTGGAATTGTTAGTTCATCTTCATGGTTTAATCGGGATGTAATGATGATATCGGAATCTAGTGCATCGATCTTAAGAACACCGAACTTCACATAAGAATTGTAAATCAAGATGTAATATGGTGTTGTGATAATTATGCGTATTCTTGTACCTCGAAGATGTCTGAATCCGTGAGATCATTTGTAATAGGATGAATGTAATATGCATGGAGATAACATATATTTACACTGAGGATTTAGTAAGTTTCATCACGGTTAGAACAGTCGACTGCCCAGGGAAGAACTGCCATATATGTTTAGCGTGCGCTAAACTTTATAGTTAACGTGCGCTATCGGGCATAAGTTAACGTACGCTACGCTTGGAACATAACGTGTGTTATATCATCAGACGAGTCAAGTCGACTGATCATAGAGGAACTGTCAATACATAGTTAGCGTACGCTAAGACCTTGTTGTTTACGTACGCTAATGAAGTAGGCTTAACTTACGCTACCAAAGGTACGTAACATACGTTAAGCAAGTCAGACAGGTTACATTTTATGAACTTCCGACCATAATTTGGATTGTTAGATGGTCGTACGACTTGAGATGAATTCTATATTATTTCTTTTGTTAAGGTTCGAGTTTAGCAACGTGATTGATCGAAGGGGATGACCTTCGAGTGTTTCGATATTCGTGGAAGATTTATTCTTGTCATCGAACCGAGGCAAGTACTTTAATTAGAATTATTTATATTATGTCAGTAATATTGTGATTGTATTATGTAAATGTGTTGTGATTCAATGTCCACCATGCATTGGTCCGATGGGAATCATCATGGGAATCTATAGCTGTGTGCGCTGGATCGTTGGACAGGTAGTTCCACCATGCGTTGATCTGACGAGAATCATCATGGGAATCTATAGCTGTGTGCGCTGGATCGTTAGACAGGTAGTTCCACCATGCGTTGGTCCGACGGGATCTTCATGGGAATCTATAGCTGTGTGTGCTAGATCGTTGAAATACCATTAGTATTGTTGAGACTGTTATGATGTGATATGTGTTGTTGTTATTTTCTCGTTGGAGAAACATGTTATGATGATTGTTGATTACATCAATGTTGTATGATTATTGTACTTGTACTAGCATCGTTGTGCTAACCCCTTCAGGGGTGAACATTTATCTATGTTCAGGATCCAGGAGAGCGGGGAAACAACGACTGGAGCTGCATGGCGACGAGGGTACAGAGTGATGTTCCGGCCGGGTTTATTGTCTGTTGTTGGTTATTTTAATAAGTACTCGAGTACGTCGTAATTTGTGATGTTTGGATTTCAGTGATGTATTAATATTCTTCATTTGGATATTTGTATTCTCGGTATTGAACCAGAACTGTCGTATTTTATTTCAGTGATTTCATAATTTAGTATCTGTTATTGTCTTTTCATTTATTCAGCCTTGTAAATTCTTATGTAAAGGATTTACGGTGCTATAATATTCCTGAATATATCGGGGGTGTTACAGAATATGGTATCAGAGCTAAGATTATGGATGTCTTGGCCATTGGGTTAAAATAAGGGTCATATATGTCTTTTGAGGTAACCGGCCGCAAATAACATCACTATACTGCCTACGTCTTCATGCGAGCGGTGGTTGTAAGTTCCTAAACTCTATCTCGTTCTTTACATGTTGTATCTCTTTATACTTGAACATTAGAATGATATTGTTGTCTGTATATTGAGTATTTATGCTTACAGTATGTTCAGAGGTGGACGTAGACGTGATCGCGGTTGCGGACGCAGACGAAGGAATGCCGAAAGAGAAGCTTCGCCTTCTAATCAGGCCAGCCACAGCTCAGGCAAGCCACAAAGATCTATTAATAATGAACCGGAACCTGCTGTGCCCTAAATTCTTCGTCAGGTGGTGAACTAGATGACTCAGTTCGCCCAAGTCGTGGACCGAATGCAGGTGGCAGTAGGGTTACAATAGGGAGATCGACAACAAGGTATCCCAAACATGGGAAATCGAGACGACCGATGGCTGCAAGAGGTGGCAAAGATGCGACCACCTAAATTCGACGGCTTTTCTGAGACTCCTACATGGGATCATTGGTTGAAGTAATTGGAGAAAATTTTTGCCGGAATTAATTGCCCAGATGACCGGAGAGCCTCTATTGCTCAGTACTTTCTGATAGAGGAAGCATCCGAGTGGTGGGAAGCCATTCGGCCTGTAGATCATGATGCGGACTGGATATAATTTAAATTAATGATGGAAGCTCAGTACTGCTCTCGTCCTGTGAGGGAAGCCAAAGTTCGGGAATTTTTCTCCGCACAGCAGTCAGACGAACCCGTATCCGAGACAATTAAGATGTTTAACCAGCAGCTGGCATTTGTTTGACATCTGGTCAGAACAGATGCAGAAATGATGATCCATTTTGATATGAGAATGAAACTAGAAATCCAGAGGTACATGTCCGGTTTTGAATGTACCACTCTCCGTCAATACCAGGATAAGGCGTTGGCGTATGAAATCAAAGAAGCAGCAATGGAGAAGTTGGCAGAGTCCAAAAAGCAGAATGACTCCGGTAGTTTTACGGAGCACAAGAATAGTGGCCCCTGCAAGGCCCAGTCATCCTTTCATCCTTTCAAGAAACCTCCGCACCCATCCAAAAGCAGAAGGAACTCCGGAGCAGTATCAGTCACGACGGATACGACTAGGAGATTGTTTGCGTACTCCAGTTACATGTTTTGATTGCGGACAGGAAGGGCACCGTGCGATGTTTTGCAAGGATACCACCAAGTTCAATGGAACCCGTACATCACAGCCAGCTCAGAGAGAAGCCAGTATCCAACAGATGCAGCAATGTGTTCAGATGCCTCAGAATTTTGGCTGCGGACGAGGCAGAGGACAGTGGGACCAAAAGAGTACAACGAGTGCCGGATCTGTTCCCCCACGTCTGTACGAGATGAGGAGAACAGACGATCAGGATGCTGCTGTCGCATCAGGTACTGTTCATATTCTCGTTTGAATATTTCTGGTTTTCATAATTGTGAACCTTATATTGTGGGTTTACCGAGCGGAGAGAGGATTGTTGGAAACCTAGAAACTAGAGATTTCCCTGTATCATTTGGAGGCAGAGAGTGTCTCTCAAATCTTATTATGATAGAAATGCAAGGAGACGACCTGATACTCGAAGATGATTGGCTTAATCGATATGGAGCTATCGTAAACTACCGAAAGAGGAATATCTCGCTGATCGCTGATGATGGTTCCGAAATACTGTTTGAATGATGGAAACCAGGAAGCTCAGGAAAGATGATCAAGGTGATGAAAGCTATCAAATTGTTGAAATAGGGCTGTACCGGATACTGGTGCTATGCAATGAAGAAAGAAGACGAAATTGTGGAACTTTCATCCATTCCAGTTGTGAACAAATTTCCGGATGTATTCCCTGACGAGTTACCTGGACTACCTCCACATCGGGATGTAGAATTCACCATCAAGCTGGAACCCGAAGCTACACCAACTGAGATGTACGAACTGAAAAAGCAACTGGAGGAGTTACTGGACAAAGGCTATATCCAGCCAAGCGTTTCACCCTGGGGAGCACCAGTTCTTTTTGTCCGGAAGAAGGATGGATTGCTTCGACTGTGTATTGACTATCGAGAGCTGAACAAGATGACGATTAAGAGCAAGTATCCGTTGACACGGATTGATGATTTGTTTGACCAGTTGCAAGGAGCAACAGTATTTTCTAAAATCGATCTGAGATTAGGATATCATCAGTTGAGGATTAAGGAATCTGATGTTCTGAAATCAGCGTTCAGAACTCGCTACGGACACTATGAGTTTGTAGTGATTCCGTTTGGTCTCACTAACGCACCTGCTGTATTCATGCAATTGATGAACCGAGTGTTCATAGAGTATTTGGATAAATTTGTAGTTGTGTTCATTGATGACATTCTGGTTTATTCTGAGAGCCCGGAAGAGCATGCACAGCATTTACATATTGTGTTAGACCTGTTGAGAAATGAACAATTGTACGCCAAACTTTCTAAGTGTGAATTCTGGCTAAAGGAAATAATGTTCCTCGGCCATGTGGTATCAGCTGAAGGAGTCCGAGTAGATCCTCAGAAGATCGAAGCAGTTATGGATTGGAAGCCTCCAAAGAACGTGAAAGAAGTCCGGAGTTTCTTAGAACTTAATAGATATTATCGTCGGTTCGTGGAAGGGTTTTCCAAAATTTCCTGCCCACTTACTCGACTAATGCAGAAAACTCGAAAGTTTGAGTGGAACGAGTTGTGCCAGAATAGCTTTGATGAATTGAAGAAGAGATTGACGATGGCACCGATTTTAGCACTCCCACGGGGAACTGAAGGATTTATAGTTTACAGTGATGCTTCGAACCAAGGACTCGGATGCGTATTGATGCAGAATGATAAGGTGATCGCTTATGCATCACGACAGCTGAAACCTTATGAAGTGAATTACCCAACGCATGATTTGGAGCTGGCAGCAGTAGTTTTCGCTTTGAAAATCTGGAGACATTACCTGTACGGGACTCACTGTCAGATCTTTACGGATCACAAGAGTCTTAAATACATCTTCGGTCAGAAAGAGTTGAACATGCGACAAATAAGATGGCTGGAACTTATTAAGGACTATGACTTGTAGATTCTTTATCATCCAGGCAAAGCAAATGTAGTGGCCGATGCACTTAGCCGCAAGCCTGTTTCTATTCAGACGCTGTAGACTCTGACCTCCAAGCTCAGCATTCAACGAGAGATGATTCAAGAAGGAATTGAAGTATGGTTACAAAGAGTCCAAGGACAACTGTGCTTGATGGAAATAACTTCATCGTTAACCGAGGAAATCAAATCTAAGCAAGCAGATGATCCTCTGATGTTTCAGGGGAAAGGCCCCCGGATTAGTAATTCATGATGATGGAGTTTTGATATTTCAGAACCAACTTTGCGTTCTCGATGTCGATGTTCTGAAACAGACAATTATGAAGGAAGCTCACAGTACGCCCTATTCTATCCACCCGGGCACCAGTAAGATGTATAAGGACCTGAAACAGAACTTTTGGTGGGGCAACATGAAGAAAGATGTAGCGGAGTGTGTCTCGAAGTGTTTGACTTGTCAGCAGGTTAAGATCGAGCATCAACGACCTGCCGGAATGCTGAAGCTGCTCCCAATTCCTGAATGGAAGTGGGAGGACATATCGATAGACTTTAGCACTAGTATACCGAGAACCAAGACAGGAATGAACATGATTTGGGTGATAGTTGATCGTGTAACAAATCGGCTCATTTTCTAGGCATTAAGGACACTTGGGGACCCGAGAGGTTAGCACGAGTATTTAATTCAGAGATAGTTCGATTGCATGGTACGCCGAAGACCATTATTTCTGATCGAGACGGTCGTTTTGTGTCTCATTTTTGGAAAGCAGTTCATAAGGCCTTAGGGACCGAGTTGAACTTCAGTACTCCTTATCATCCGCAGACAGACGGACAATCCGAGAGGACTATTCAAACAGTGGAAGACATGATGAGGGCCTGTGCCTTAGATTGGTCAAATGATTGGGCAATTCATCTGTCGTTGATTGAATTCACCTACAACAATAGCTGGCATGCTTCCTTTAAGATGGCACCATTTGAGGCATTATACGGGAGGAGATGCAGATCGCCCCTATGTTGGGACGATTCATCAGATTTGATTGGAACAGAACCAGAGTTGATCGTACAGACACGAGAGAAGATAGACTTGATTCGTGAAAGGCTGTTGACCGCCCAGAGTGGACAGAAATCTTATGCAAACGTACGCCGTCGCCCATTGAAGTTCAGTACTGGAGACCACGTACTTTTAAAAGTTTCTCCTACTCGGGGAATCTTTCGTTTTGGAAGGAAGGGAAAGCTGATTCCGAGATATATCGGACCATTCGAGATCCTTGAGTGAGTTGGAGAGTTGGCATACAGATTGGCCTTACTGCCATAATTGAGCCATGTTCATAACGTGTTCCACGTATCCCAGTTACGGAGATATATCCTAGATCCTAGTCATGTCATTGATTTCGGTGAGATCGAAATCGCTCAGGATGGAACATTTGAAGAAAGACCGTTGAGGATACTCGAGAGTCGAGTTAAGCAGTTGAGGAACAAACCAATCGCTTTGGTCAAAGTTCAGTGGTCACGCCATGGAGTAGAAGAAGCCACTTGGGAAACGGAAGATAGCATGAAGTCCAGATATCCAGAGTTATTTTCGTCTTGAGTTTCGGGACGAAACTCCTTTTTAGTAGGAGAGTATGTAATATCCGGATTTATTATTGAGTATTTCATCTGTTGTTGAACCCTGTATTATTCGGAATTGGAGTATGATATTTCTCACATTTGTATCTTTGTACATGAGTATAGCAACATGTAAATTTTCTCATGCAAACTCGTGATAACGAACACTAAGAATGTAGCTTAACGTGTATTATCGGCTAAAACTAGCGCACGCTACGAATGAGGAATTGCGTGCGTTAGGAAGTCAATTATTGAGCTAGGCGGCTAGCACATGCGCCGACCAGACATGGGTCCGGATAAGATTCCCGCGGGTGAACCTGGACAATTTTGGAGTCAACGCTTATTAGCGTGCGCTAAGGATAGTAGGATAGCGTGGGCTAATCAGCTAATGTGCAGAAACATTATATAAGGGACATCACCCTCATTTCATTTGGTTTACGTTTCCTTCACTTGTTCTTCGCTCCTTGGAAGTCCAGAGAGCCTTCCTTACTTCTTAAACACATATAAACCCTCCTTCAATGATCATTGAAGATTGGAGATTACTTACACTTGATCATTGAAGAAGAAACTCACTTTGGAGTGGCACACAAGCAACCGGGGTTGAAGTCTACCCATTGTTTCAGTGTTTTCTTCTTCTTAAAGGTATGTTAATACTATCTCCTACCTTGAATTCATGTTATTAAGGATATGAGGATTATGCTATCTAGATATTGAGTTTTATTGATGAATTATCCAAAAAACATCATGTTTATAAGTTGGAATGTTTATACTTAAGATATCATCGTTGGAAACATCATGACTAGCATCTTACCACGTCGAATGATGAGAGAAATATGCTGCGATTGATTATCCGTATTGATGACGTTACCATAATTCGTAGACGTAAAGTTGTTATCACTTTTGTCGAATGAACTTAGGAAAGAATCGTAGAAGTTTTGCATCCTTTCTTATAAGTTGGAATTATTAGTTCATCTTCATGGTTTAATCGGGATGTAATGATGATATCGGAATCTAGTGCATCGATCTTAAGAACACCGAACTTCGCATAAGAATTGTAAATCAAGATGGAATATGGTGTTGTGATAATTATGCGTATTCTTGTACCTCAAAGATGTCTGAATCCGTGAGATCATTTGTAATAGGATGAACGTAATATGCATGGAGATAACGTATATTAACACTGAGGATTTAGTAAGTTTCATCACGGTTAGAACAGTCGACTGCCCAGGGAAGAACTGCCATACATGTTTAGCATGCGCTAAACTTTATAGTTAACGTGCGCTATCGGGCATAAGTTAACGTACGCTATGCTTGGAACATAACATGCGTTATATCATCAGACGAGTCAAGTTGACTGACCAGAGAGGAACTGTCAATACATAGTTAGCGTACGCTAAGACCTTGTTGTTTACGTACGGTAACGAAGTAGGCTTAACGTACGCTACCAAAGTTACGTAATGTACGTTAAGCAAGTCAGACAGGTTACATTTTATGAACTTCCGATCGTAATTTGGATTGTTAGATGTTCATACGACTTGAGATGAATTCTATATTATTTCTTTTGTTAAGGTTCGAGATTAGCAACGTGATTGATCGAAGGGGACGACCTTCGAGTGTTTTGATATTCGTGGAAGCTTTATTATTGTCATCGAACCGAGGCAAGTACTTTAATTAGAATTGTTTATATTATGTCAGTAATATTGTGATTGTATTATGTAAATGTGTTGTGATTAAATGTCCACCATGCGTTGATCCGATGGGAATCATCATGGGAATCTATAGCTGTGTGCGCTGGATCGTTGGACAGGTAGTTCCACCATGCGTTGATCCGACGGGAATCATCATGGGAATCTATAGCTGTGTGCGCTGGATCGTTGGACAGGTAGTTCTACCATGCGTTGGTCCGACGGGATCATCATAGGAATCTATAGCTGTGTGCGCAGGATCGTTGGAATACCATCAGTATTGTTTAGACTGCTATGATGTGATATCTGTTGTTGTTATTTTCTCGTTGGAGAAACTTGTTATGATGATTGTTGATTACATCACTGTTGTATGATTATTGTACTTGTACTAACATTGTTGTGCTAACCCCTTCGGGGGTGAACATTTTTCTATGTTCAGGATCCAGGAGAGATGGGAAACAACCACTGGAGCTGCATGGCGACGAGGGTACATAGTGATGTTCTGGCCGGGTTTATTGTCTGTTGTTGGTTATTTTAATAAGTACTCGAGTACGTCGTAATTTGTGATGTTTGGATTTCAGTGATGTATTAATATTCTTCATTTGGATATTTGTATTCTCGGTATTGAACCAGAACTGTCGTATTTTATTTCATTGATTTCATAATTTAGTATCTGTTATTGTCTTTTCATTTATCCAGCCTTGTAAATTCTTATGTAAAGGATTTACGGTGCTGTAATATTCCTGAATATATAGGGGGTGTTACCCCCGGTAAGTTTGGGAGGTAAGAAATACTGTCTCGTTATTGTTGATGATTATTCCAGGTATGCTTTGATAATCTTCCTAAGCAAGAAGAAGGAAACAACATAAAAGCTTCCCGAACACCTGAGAAAGCTTCAAAATGAAAAAGGGTTGAGTATCATGTCCATTCGTTCCGACAGATGTACGAAATCACTAACCACTTTATAGAGCAATACTATTCGGAAAATGGGATACAGTACGAATACTCAGCTGCCCGTACACCTCAACAAAATGGTGTTGCCGAGCGAAAGAACAGGACACTAAAAGAAGCAACTAGGACCATGATTGCCGCTAGTAATTTGCCACAGCGTTTCTGGGGTGAAGCCACCAATATAGCGTGCTATACACAAAACCGTTGTATCATCAACAAGAACAACAACAAAACAGCTTACGAGGTATGGAACAACAAAACTCCATTAGTTTCGTACTTTCACATATTTGGATGCAGATGTTACGTTTCGAACAGCTGGAAGGATCAACTTAGAACCTTCGATGAGAAATCGGATGAAGGGATATTTGTAGGATATTCCTCTTTTAGCAAAGCTTACAGGATCTTTAATAAAAGGAAGCTAACAATTGAGGAATCAGTACATGTAGTGTTCGACGAACCTGACCATGATCCTACAGGAATAGAAGAACTTACTCAGAACATCCAACAACTTTCCATCATTGATCCACCAACTCCTATAGAGCCTGTCATTGACCTAAAAATCAACCCCACAGCTGTAAGAACTGAAGTAGATGAATTCGATGTTATACAAGATGAAGCTGAAACTACAGCAACTCAAGATATAGTATGGGATGCCGAATTAGAACCCGACAGAAGATGGTTGAAAGATCACCCACAGGAGTTGATCATAGGAAACATTGATACTGGAGTATCTACTCGTAGGAGAGTACAGAGTACACAAGGAAATGTACTATGTGCGCAAGAAGAACCCGAGTCTGAGACATCTCCATTTCCTTTATGGAAGTCTCTATCTGAACTTAGAAGACTTAACATGTGCACTATCGCTGTATTCCTAGCTCAATCTGAGCCTGTTTCCACCAAAGAAGCTCTAGACAATTCTCATTGGATTACATCTATGGAAGAAGAGCTTAATGGTTTTGAAAGAAACAATGTATGGTATCTAGTACCTAGACCAACACATCAATCCGTAATTGGAACAAAATGGGTATTTAGAAACAAGAAGGATGGAAATGGACTCATTATCAGAAACAAATCCCGACTAGTCGCCCAAGGCTACAGACAGGAAGAAGGCCTAGACTGCGATGAAACACTTTCCCCTGTAGCCAGACTAGAAGCCATCAGGATATTTTTAGCCTTTGCCGCCCATAAGAGATTTATTGTACACCAAATGGACGTCAAGAGTGCATTCATGAATTGAGAACTTGCCGAAGAAGTCTATGTTGAACAACCACCAGGGTTTGTCAATACAGAAGGCGGAGACCTCGTATACAGGCTAAGGAAAGTGCTGTATGGACTTAAGCAAGCACCTAGAGCATATTATGAGACCCTGTCCCTATATCTAACCGATAATAGATTCGAGAAAGGTGCTATGGACAAGACCCTATTTAAAATACAGGAAGGTGATGACCTCCTGATGGTTCAAATATATGTAGATGATATAATATTTGGTTCAACTAACCTTGCTTTATGTCAAAGGTTCTCTCATCTCATGCAAAGTAAATTTGAAATGAGTATGATGGGAGAACTTAGTTGTTTCCTAGGACTGCAGGTAAAGCAGTTGCCTACAGGGATATTCATCAACCAGGAAAATAAAGCAAGGAGCTTCTCAACAAGTTTGGAATGAACACTTCCAAATCATCGTCAACCCCCATGAGCACTTCAGTGCAAATTAGTGCTGATGAAGCTGGAAAGCCGGTTGATCAATCAATCTACAGGAAGCTTATTGGCTCACTCCTGTACCTAATAGCTAGCAGGCCCGATATCTAGTTTGATGTAGGAGTGTGTGCGCGATATCAAGTATCACCTAAAGAATCACACTTCACAACAGCCAAACGAATCCTGAAATATGTCAAAGGAACAGTCGATGTAGGACTTTGGTATCCTGAAGAAGGCGGATTCGATTTAGTTGACTACAACGACTCGGATCTCGGAGGCTACAAGATAGATAGGAAGAGTACAAGCGGAACTTGTCACTTTCTTGGACCTAGACTTGTATCTTGTTTCAGTAAGAAACAATTGGCAAACTCGCTTTCCACGGCAGAATCAGAATACTATGCTGCTAGTAGTTGCTGTATGCAGATCCTTTAGATGTAACAACAGCTGTCAGATTATGGATTTGAAGCCAAGGAAACTCCAATTATGTGCAATAGCACGAGTGCCATTGCAATAACGCAGAAACCTGTATTGCACTTGCGCACAAATCACATCAATATGAAGCATCACTATATTAGGAATCACGTTGAGAACAAAGATGTTCAGATTGATAAAGTTCATACAGATATCCAGTTAGCCGACATCTTTACCAAACCTCTCAGCACAGCAAGATTCTGTATGCTTCGACAAGAATTAGGTTTGCTACAGCCTGACTCCCTGTAAGTTTTTAATGCTTTCACTCAACAATTGAGGGGAAATGCTGTAAGACCCACGAATACAGTATCCACCGATAATTATTTATACACTCAGACATTCCAAACAGTACTGTAGGAACAAAGCGACATGAACTATCCTACAGCTGACGTGTGCAATAATTAAGGGTAACATAGTATGAGCCATGAATACAACAGTAATCCAAAAATTGCTGTATAAAATTGAATCCCGTATGTACCTTTAAGGGGGAACGCTGTATTTTCGTGGATACAGCACATACTATGAAATTCATTTAATATTAAATTCTAATATTCTATTTATTTCTAAACAACTTTGAGTTCACGTGCCCTGTTCTAAAATTCAAATGTCTTTTGCATTAAATGGTTTACACGACATCTGGACAACAGTATATCAAAAGCCGCAATTTTTGAAATTATTTTATAATTTCTAACCGCCATTTCGGGCAATAAGGGAAGATGAAATGACAGATGTGGGACCCGGTATCAAATCAAAATTGGATGGATAAGATATACCTGTAACACTCAGTCCATCCTAATCGTTCATTTAAAACGACAGTTCCCATCCCTTAAATCTAACCGTTCATTATTTGAAAACCCTAAATCTTCCTACCGCCCAACTATAAAAGGACTGTTTATGCCTCTTTTGACTCTTTATGCTTCATGCAAATTAAACGAGTCTTTGTGCAAACAGCCTACAGTTTACTGCATATTTTACTGCAACTTTCTTTGAATCTTACTTCTTTTCTTCAAGAAACTACGATGGCATCATCACAGACTTCCTCTCCATCTCTCAAAAAGACCGCCAACATCATCGACGGAAGGACCTTTGCAAGATCCGTGGTTGTCGAGTGTGTTCATGCTGAAGGAGACAATGTAGAATCAATGGAGATCATCGTTTCGAGAATTCGCAAACAAGGCCTCTATCGCCTTGGAATTCACATCCATGAGCGCTACGATGCTCAAATGGTTGAGGAATTTTACCTTAATGCTGCTGTCCGTTTCTGTTCTCTTGCACAGGGAGGAAACATCACCGGCATCACTGCTATCGTCCGCGGAGTGGAGATCCACGTGGACCAAGCGCTGCTACAAAACCTGTATAGGCTCCCTGCTGATGGCCTATCCATGGAGGAACTTGAGACCTTTAGGTCCCAAGAAATCCTCACCAAATATTGGAAATTATTCACTGCTTCAACATTAGACGAGAATGTCCATGTTTCTTGTCATAAGAAATGTTTTTATCTTCCATTTGTTTACTTACACGATTTCTATTGTCGTGTAATTGAAAACCGAACAGGTGCTTTTGAGATGTGCACCAACCTAATATTTCGGATGATGGTCGCCATCATGTCCTGTGAGAAGGTCAATTGGTGCCAGATCATTCTCAAGAGGCTGCAAGCAGAAGTGTCAAAACCCGTCTCTCAGAAAAAGTCCTTTGGACTGTTTCTTAATAATGTTCTGACAAAATGCGGTGTTCCACAGGCCAAGGAAGCGAAGAAAATATATTCACGCAAATATATCGGAAGCTCCAGGCCCTCCGTCTTCAAAAAGCAACATCTGATTGCTAACAGGCCATTTGCCCGAACCATGCCCCTTTCTGCTGATCCAAGGGACATGACTCCGAAGTCCGGGAGCGAGGAGACTTCAAAGAAAAGAAAGATATCTCACAGCAAAACTCTCGTTGCTAGTGAGAAGCCTAAAATGAAGTTAAGGAGGCTCACAAAAGTTAAGACTATAGAGATTACAAAAATCTCCGAAGATGCTCCTTCAACGGCCCAACCCACTGTATCAAACCCCTAGGGCGCAACCCCTATGGAAGAGATAGCTGCTACTGTGCAAACAGTAGATCCCGGGCCATTAGCGGCAACGACGGATATACAACAATCTGCCAACTTGAAAGACTCCGGCGAGTCAACTACCCCTTTGGAGCCAATAGCCACATCCCCTGTACGGGATCCCTCTCCAATACAGGATCCCACACCTGTAGTGGAACCTTTGCATACAGCGGACCCATGCGCTATATGCATCCCCTCCCCGGACACCATCATTAACCAAACTTTACTATCTATGCAAATCGAGCAGGCATAGAAATGTTTTGTCCAATGGAAAGCTTACAGGCTTGCTCCGTACGACACCTTGTACAATTGGAGCGAATGGAGCGAAGAAGAAAGGTTTGTTTTGGAAGTGACAAACTCTCAAAATGTTGAAGTCCTGATCCAATGGGACAGCCTTTACTATAAAGAGTTAATTTCGAGCCATTTAATGAACAAAGCCGATGCTCTAAAGAAGGGAAAATCTCATACCACGAAAACACTTACAATCAGTCCATCATCTGACCATGACTCAGACAATGACGATGATGCCTTCCAGGCTGGTCTGAGGATGAGCCGTGAAGATGAAAGAGAACAGGAATTCTTCCGGGCATAACATCAACAAGGTAAAGGGACATCAAGTCACCATCAGTCCCCTTCCCACCAGTGAGAAAATGTTCACGACAGTGAGGAATCAGTCCCTCCTGTCATGGAGGAACAATCAGTTTCTCAACAAGCATCCGAGCTTGTTGCCACCCAGCCCGAAGATGAAGCCCGCGCTATCCCGCAAGAGGAATCAGTCCCTCTGCCAGAACAGGCGGAAGCTGAGAGATAGCAGGAGGAATCAGTCCCTCCTGTACCAATGTCTACAGAACTCATTCCGGAATAGGAGGAATCAGTCCCCCATGTTGCCACACCCATATCTAATGCTCTCGCACCTTCACCTGTTGCAGTGGAATCCGATGACGATATCATATCTGAGGATGAACCACAATGGCCACGATCTCATGTGGTCGTCAAATAGTTGAACGGAGCTGAAGATTTTGCCCAGCCCGACTCTCCCCGAACCATAGAAAAGAACGAGCAACTACATGTTCTTGGCCGACAAATAGTTTTTCTACAGGATGCTGTTAATGCCCTGCATGCTGTCGAAAAAGAAATTGATTGGTTGCATAAATCTTCCATTGAAGAAATGACCGGTGTCAGGCACGAAGTGTCAAAAGTGGAAGAAGCCTTCCGTATTTTGGCCACCGTCTTCAAACAGGCACTCAACCAACTTCAACAGCGCCACGAACAGATTCTGCAGGAAGAACAAGCAAAGCTTTGTATTTCTGAGGCCAAGACTGCATCAGCTCTTATTTAATCCGTTTCCCAACTTCGAGCACATGACAAAAAGATTCAAGATATGTCGCAGGTGCTCAACTCCCTAGTTGATAAAATGTCAAGTTTTGAGACGAAACAGGATGATGCTATGAAGATTCTCGAACGTCTTGATGAGAAGGTATCTTACCATGATGAGGCCAAAAAGGGGGAAGAGGCTAGAGAAGATGCGAGGAGATTAAGGCTCGAGCAAGAAAAAGAGATGGAAGCTGCATTTGGAGACAGCATTATTGTTTAAATTTCTCGATTATCATATCCTAATCACAATGTTAGGATACATGGAGCTCGTATGGAATTTCATGACCCTAAATTTCCTTGGAAAAACCTCGTGCAGAAGCTGCAAATAATAAATCTCCCGGTCAACCGACAACCAACAACCGACGAGATAAAGAATTGGAGGAAGAATGAACTGTTAAGATACATTGTAGTTCTTATCGGGGAATCCTCCATATTCAACATTTGTAGGACGCTGCAAGAAGCTGACGAGGAATTCAGAAAGAGGTTAGACGAAGGATCGCTCCACCTACAGCAAAAGATGAAATCCAAGCACATGCAAGGAGATCTGGTTACCCACCCGGAAGATTGGATCCTTGTGTTCGATAAATCTTATGAAGGACAAGCCATCTACTTAAATCAAAATAGGGATGCCTTACAAAACTTGTGGAGGGGAACCAAGAACGACCCAAAAAGGCCTTGGAGGCATTCTGACTACAAGAGTTAGCTAAAATATTTCTTCCTATAATTTTATTTTTGAAACAGCAAAATCTTGTAATCCTTGCTCAAATATCAATAAAATATTTTTCTCTGTTGAAAGATTACAACTCGTAATCAACTATGTTCCTGTATGATTATGAAATTCAATTCATTTGCTGCAATCAAACAAGTATGAAAACTTGTTAAATATACAAAGCTGTAAGAACGTGTATGCGAACAGTTCATAGATTAAGTTGTATGTATCTAGATTACACTGTAAGATTGTACCTACGTGCCATCCATAAGTTTAAGATGTAATACTCTTTTAAAGTTGAACTCGCCTGCGAGCAGTTCATAATATTAGACTATTTGCTGAAAGCTAGATCATTCGATAAAAGACCAAGAATACTGCCCTCCTTTAAGATGTTTTAAAAGGTTTCAAGGTTTTGGCATCATCAAAATTTTTTGGAAAACATCAAAAGGATTTAAGGAGACTTGGCAATTATCAAAAAGGGGTAAATTGTTGGGATAAAACAATCCTGTATCGAAGTTTTGATAAAATGCCAACATACAGCAAAGCAGCAGTCTCGAAAGACGATCGAAGTTGTTGGAATAATCAATCCTGTATCGAAGCCTTCTCATAATGCCAACATACAGCAAAAGTATAAAGATCCATCATATAACAAAGAGACTCATCTGTCTATATGACGCTAAGTATGGAAGATGTCCCGAAATGATCATACAACATCCTTCCATACAATATTAGTCTAAGATAGCCTACAGCACATAGCCTACAGCAATATGTTGGATACAGTATCCAGGCTGTAAGTATTGAGATCTTCAATACTTATCCAAACAGAACTTAAAACCGTTGGAACGGAATCTGCCTTATTTTCTAAAGTGAAGTCCCGTTTGAAAATAAGTATTTAAATACTGAAAGGATAAAGTATTTAAATACTAAGCCGTCAGAGATCTTCAAACAAGGAGCATAAACCGGATCGTGCTTTATTCAAATAAATCATCCAGTTGGAACGGACTTTTGCTCAACGGATCTTTCTCAATGGATCTATTCCAAAAAGCTATATATACCCCAGAGTTTGAAGATCAGAGAGATAAATGATATCCACAAGAGAATACTTGATCATATACGAACAAAGAATCATACTCGAGCTTGCACAAGTATTCAAACTGAGATATACTAAGATTCCATGAGATCCTCTAAAGAATAGTATATAGAGCAATAATATTTCTTCAAGCAAACTGCCAATCCCGAGAGAAAAAATATACAAGTGCCCATCCCTGAACAACACATCATCAGCTTAAAGCTCAAGAAATTCAAGCTGTTGTTCAACCAACGTTCTTAATTTGAAGAAAACCATCAGCCCTGTGTGGACTAAGAAAGCCTTGCTTTTCCTGAACTGTGTGTGATGGATCTGCATTGTAGAGACAAAGCTTCGAAACTATGTGTGAAGAAGCCAGTCAAGTGTTAGCTTTAACCAATCTGTGTGAACGGTTGAAAGCTACAATCTTTATATCAATCTGTGTGAACGATACATTGATAGTTTTGATTATAGACACGTAGTTGTATACGTAGTGTTTATAATAAACTTTTTACTCCTGTGTGGAGGACCAGTGGACGTAGAGGGGTTTTATAACACCCCCAGATTTAACCGGAAATATTACAGCGCTGTGGGCCCCGAGATGGAACCCACAAGGCTAAAAGAAATTTTCGTAAAAATTTACAACCACCCAAGAGACTAAGGACGGTACTATCTTTCAAAAAAACATTTGAAGACTATATAAAATCTGTTTATCAAAACCGTCGTACAAATCTCATTTGAAAGGACAAGGCTTGACATGCCAGAACACAGCAGTTTAAAAACATACATTAAGCTATCGCTTACACGCACCGACATAATAGTTTAGAAAACGGTTGCCAAAGTAACCTAAGTTACCAGATACCAAAGGCCAATTAAAATACTCACGTGGCGGAAAAAGACGAACAATTAAAATACTCTAGCAGCGGAATACAAGAACTGATCAGGAAACTCAATACACAAATACATGCCCTAGCCAGTATCCTCCGAGAAGCTCATCTCTCCATGGCCGCTACAAGCTTGATAATCCAAGAACCTAAAAAGAAAGTCCACGACGGGGTCAGCCATAATGTCCAATAATGATAACCATCACATCACATCAATAATCAGATACCAATGAAAATACTGAATAAGAATACGACCAATGTAATCTTACCGCCATAACTTTACCAACTCGTGATAATAATTACCAAAGTTCACATCTCGTATCCTCAACAACATGGTAAGCTCATATCTAATCATCGGTACTGTATCTCAAACGGAACCCAAGGTTCTTAAAACATCATCATAACTCACTGTTACGAATTCTGCTAACTCGGTCCAATCCCAATCCATCGGGTGACATCATCACATCTCAACACAATAATCGATTGTCTATCAAAAGACAACAACCAATGGAAATATGGAACATACCTCGAGATGCACAATACCACGACAATTATGTCAGTCTAATCCGAGATCAGATCAATGCAATACGGACACAGTCCTAACACAAGACCTACAAATGCATACTCATATGACCACGTCAATATGCTCAAAACAATAACAACAGTGTATACTCAATGGAAATCCCATGATCCAGCGCCCTCAGCATAGATCCCCTGATGATCCTACTAGATCAACATGAGATGGATAACCAACAATATACATATGTACAAAAACACATATAAAACCAACGATGCGAATCCACATGATTCCATCAACACAATATTGAGTAATCCAACGATCCAGCGCCCTCAGCATAGATCCCCATGATGATCCCGTCAGACCAACGCATGGTGGAAAACCTGTCCAGCAATCCAGCACGCTCAGCATAGATCCCCATGATGATCCCGTCGAACAAATGCATGGTGGACATCCGATCCAATGCCCTCAGCATAGATCCTCATGATCCCATCAGATCATTTACAACATAAAAACTACAATTATGCATACACATATGCAACTCAATATGTTCATCAACATGAACAACATATGAAACATGAACGACACTATGATGAAACAACTAGGACGACTTCATGTTCAGCAACATGAATGATAACCTGCATGATCAACATCATTAACAATAAACCAAATCAAACTAAGATACTTGTCCCGAGTCCTGCAGGAGCAATCTCGATGTCAAATCATCATCGGCAATTATCCTCAATGCTCGGCGATCCAAATGTACAATGAACTATAGATACTCATATCCTTGTCTTTACCATAATATAACCTCGATACCCAAATATGCCTATAACCGAAATAAATCATATACAATACGATTTAACTTCCAGAATCGGAAAGACAGCATATAATCATTGCTATGTGCATTATAAACAAAATGAAACTGAAACCATTTATTAAACATTATAACCGAGCAAGTAATAACTTGCCTCGATACCGATCAAGTCGTTACCAAATCCATTGTCGCCATCTACAAGTCCCTCGGCCCTGATCAATGCAATCTAGGAACATTCTCGAATACAACCGCAAAGCATGGTTCTAATCACCGATCACTTACCACAACATATGGCAATAATCAATAAACAACAATATGATAACAATCAATAACCGACATAACCAATCCACAAACCCAACAGTTCTATGACATCTCGGTTAAACATAAGTCTGAACAATCCAACTCAAACCAGTACAAATTCACAACCACAACACAATAATACTGCACTGTTTGCCTACTTAGCGCACGTTAAACGCATAACGTAGCGTGCGCTAAGTAGCTCCCATTAGCGTGCGCTAGCCCGTAAGCTTAGCGTGCGCTAATTCTCTACAGATGCATCTTTTTCAGGTTCTGATCAACATAAGGTAATTATCAAGAACACTAAGTGATTCGAAACCATGTTCATAGCTATCAAAACAACAAAATCCGATATCCTTTAACATATATGTAATCATCCAACTCTTAATCCAATTCATATATTCACATATCATCTTCTTCCTCAAATATCAACATCATGAACACCAAGAATCCTAACAATACTTCCCTAACCTCACATTACTGAGATTAATCATCATCAATGACATCAACATCCGCAAAGGAGAAGGAAGATTAACCAACTTATCTCAAGAAAACGAACTACACAATTCAAATCACCCAAATCATATTAATATCATCATACTCCGGTAATCCATCTCATAATCATGCTTGTCAACTTGTTTATATAATAATCATCAACTCAAGAATATCAACATTCAATCCAAAATGAAATCCAATGATGAAAAATGATTACCTTTTTGAAGGAATGGATTGAATCCCAAGTTTGAATCCGTTTCCAATCGATTCCAAGCTTAATATTGTTATGGATGATTAACTCCACCATAATCCAGTGTTTGGAACTTCAAACATCTCTCTAAGAACCCTCTCTATCGCTTGCAAGGAGAGAATGGACGAAATGAAGAATAATTGCCAACTGCACATATATATACTCACTATTATTAGCGTGCGCTATCTGTCTTTGTTAGCGTGCGCTATCGCAGTCCAGAGGCTACTGCCTTACTGCATACAACGAGTTACGTACGCAACGTCCATGCAATAGCGTACGTAATCTTCTATTTTCAGCGTAGTCTAGTGTCTGATCATAGCGTGCGCTACTCATAATTGACTCGTTTGTCTGTATGCTCCGAAGACGCGTCCACACGCCGGCAGCTTCAACAAGGATAAGATTCCCTTTGGACCGATCTGATGTTAGCTTGCACTAACAATATGCATTAGCATGCGCTAACCCTTCACAACAAACATCCGTTTACCTCGTCGGCACATGTGCCGAAAGTGACCGGGTCCACATGTAGATTCCCTCTGATCTGGTCTCTACTAGTGTGCGATATCCTTTACCATTAGCGTGCGCTATGCCTGCACGATAGCGTGCGCTAGGCATGTATATTAGCATACACCAATAATGCTACACTTAGCCATTTTCAGCTATCCTTGTCCACGTCTCGACATACTGGATATGTATACACGACGCACTGTATCCTCAAATGCAATTGTCGACTAAGTATGACAATTATACCAATACAGATCTCTCAATCCTTCATTTATTTTATCCATACTGTACAGATTCCACGCTGTACAATATGACTCGGATAAAATAATATTAAACAACAGTGGTAGAAATTTCGGATATTATAGGTTTACCTCGAACCACTTTAATTACTGTGTTAATTACCTTATGCATTTACTGTTTTCTTAACTGTGATTATTTTAAATATACACTGCATACCGAGTTGCTGTATTTACAGCAACTTGCTGTTACAAGACTTCCGCTATGCACTCTAACATGAAAATCGTACACCTTGTTGCTTAAACACTTTCCAAGATGTATTCTGTATACTTAGTGGCCAACAGTCATCAACAGTATGCTCCCCGAGCATACCAACAGCATTAGCAGCCAGCGAGAAAGAAGGTTGTACCTAAGTATCAAAGGTATACACCACAATGCTATCAACAATACAGTGCCCCTAGATACTGGGAACAGAAAGCCAAGTATCCGTCTCATATGTAGGCTGCCCTGCAGTTCTATCATCAACAAATATGGGAATCAAGGGAAACCCAAAAGGCAAGCAACAAGGCCGAAGAAAATGGTTCTTCCTCCTAGACGCAATCGTACTGGAGCCAAAACACCAAATTTTACATGCATAATAATGAGCCTTACAGTGATTATGTGCCTGCCCCATGTTGTCACAAAATAGGACCAAATGTAACCTACATCAAACCCATTGTTGTCAGGCAAATATGGGTACCTAAAGACACTAATAACCAAGGACCCAAAAATCAAAGGGGGGCTCAATCTACTTAATATTTCTTATTATAGGATATCAAGGAGAAAGACATCTGGTATTTATATAGTGGATGTTCTCGCCACATGACAGGAGATATCAGCAAGATGTCAGATTATGTTGAAGATCGCGACCCAAAGGTGCGATTCGGTGAAAAATCCAAAGAAAGAACAAAAGGGAAATGAACCCTGCTTGTAGGACTACATTAATTTACTTAGGATTAGTCAGTTCTGTGACAAATAGTTCCCGGTCAAATTCTATGTAGATCACTGTAGGTTGAGGGACACCAAGACCAAGCAAATCGTACTCAGAGGAAGGTTAGAGGCTTGCCCGATGTCTTATTTTATAACAATAGTGTTTGTGGATCCTGTCAGAAAGGCAAGAAAGTCAAGACCTCCTTGAAGAGCAAGTCACATCATTCCACCCACAGGGTGTTAGATTTGCTACGCATGGATCTCTACGGTGCTGTAGACCTTGTCCGCCTACGAGGTAAGAAATACTGTCCTGTTGTTGTTGATGATTTTTCTAAGTATGCTTGGACTATCTTCCTGAACAAGAAAGAAACTACCACAAAGATGCCGGAACACCTGAAAACGCTGCAAAATGAGAACGAATTGAGTCTTGTATCCATTCATTCCGACAAAGGCACAGTATTCACATATCACTTTATAGAGCAATACTGTATAGACAATGGCATACAACATGAATACTCATCAGCCCAGACTCCTCAACAAAATGGTGTTATCGAGCGTAAGAACAGGACGCTGAAAGAAGCAACATGAATCATGTTAGCCGCAAGAAAGTTGCCGCAGCATTTTTTGGGAGAAGCAACAAATACAGCATGCTGTACACAAAACCACTGTATCATCAACAAGCATCATAAAAAAGCAGCATAGGAGGTATGGAACAACAAAACTCCAATGGTTGCATACTTTCACATATTTGGATGCAGGTGCTATGTGTTCAACAATGGGAAAGATCAACTAAAGACCTTCGATGAAAAGTCGGATGAGGGTATTTTTGTTGGATACTCCTCTGTCAGCAAAGCATTCAGGATATTTAACAAACAAAAGCTGGCAATAGACCCATTGTGACACTACAGGAGTAGAAGATCTAACCCAGAGTATCCAGACACTCTCTATTGATGAAATCCCCCAGACTTCAATAAAACCTATTGTGAACAAGAAATCAATCCCACCGCTGTAAGAACAGAAGCAGTCGAAGCTGATGCTGGAGAAGATGAAATTCAGGCTACAGTTCAACAGGTTGCAGCACGGGATGCCGAACTAGAACCAGACAGAAGGTGGTTGAGAAATCACCCCCAGGAGCTAATAATTGGAGATATCGATGCTGGTGTGACCACCCATAGAAAAATATAAAGTACACAAGGCACTATACTATGTGCATAGGAAGAGATAGAATCTAGTTTTTCAAAGTCTCAATTCTCTGTATGGAGATCCCAAGCTGAACTTAGAGACTTACTATGTGCACTCTAGCTGTATTCCTAGCCCAGTCTGAACCTGTTTCGACCAATGAGGCTCTCAATAATTCTCACTAGATCACTTCTATGGAAGAAGAGCTCAACAATTTCGAACGAAATAATATTTAGTACCCAGTTCCTAAACCAACCCATCAAGCAGTAATAGGAACCAAATGGATATTCCGAAACAAAAAGGATGAAAATGGACTTGTTATTAGAAACAAATCCAGACTAGTAACCCAAGGATATAGAGAGGAAGAGGGAATAGATTATGATGAAACATTTGCCCCTGTATCTCGACTAGAATCCATCAAGATATTCATAGCATTTGCCGTTAATGAGAACTTTATTGTATACTAAATACATTTAAAGTACATTCCTGAATGAGACCTAGCTGAAGAAGTCTATGATGAACAACCTCCAGAGTTTGCTAACACAGAAGGCAGAGACCCTGTGTACAGGCTAAGGTAAGCGCTATACGGACTCAAGCAAGCAACTAGGGTCTTATACGAAACCCTATCACTGTATCTGATCAATAATAGATTTGAGAAAGGTGCAGTCGACAAAACCCTTTTCAAAATCCAGGAAGGCGACGATCTCATTATTATTCAAATATGCGTAGATGATATTATCTTTGGTTCAACTAACATTGCTTTATGTCAAAGGTTCTCTCATCTCATGCAAAGTAAATTTTTTAAGGAGTATGATGGGAGAATTTAGTTATTTCTTATGATTGCAGGTAAAACAACTTCCTATAGATATATTTATCAACCAAGAGAAATATAGCAAGGAGCTACCTAACAAGTTCGGGATGAACACTTCCAAATCATCATCCACCCGCATGAGCACTTCCACAAAGATAAGTGCTCACGAAGCTGGAAAGTCGGTTGATGAATCACTCTACAAGAAGCTTATAGGCTCACTCCTATATCTAACAGCCAGCAGGCTCAATATCAAATTTGTTATATGAGTGTGTGCTTGATATTAGGTAGCAGTTAAAGAGTCACACTTCACCACAGCCAAACGAACCCTGAATATAGGATTGTGGTATCCTAAGAAGGATTCGATTTGGTAGGCTACAACGACTCGGATCTCGAAGGCTGTAAGTTTGATAGGAAGAGTACGATCTAAACTTGTCACTTCCTTGGACCAAGACTTGTGTCATGGTTCAGTAAGAAATAGTTGGCCAACTCACTTTCTACAGCTGAGTCGGAATACTATGCTGTTGGAAGTTGCTTTATGCAAATTCTCTGGATGCAACAGCAGTTACAAGACTATGGCATCAATGCAAGAGAGACTCCAATCATGTGCGATAGCACGATTGCAATTGAAATCATGCACAATCTGTATTACACTCGAGGACTAAGCATATTAATATGAAGCATCATTTCATTCAGAATTATGTCAATAATAAAGATGTTTGAATCGAGAATATTCATACAGAAGTCTAGTTAGCCGACATCTTTACAAAATCTCTCAACACCACCAGATTCTACATGCTTCGCCAAGAACTGGGAATGCTACAGCTCAACTCCCTGTAAGTTTCTACATTTTACTCATCAATTGAGAAGGAATGCTGTAAGACCCATGAATATAGTATCCACTTTAATTAACTATACACTCAGAACTCCAAGTTATATCCTTACTGTAGGAAGAAGAAGGCATTATTACTTTCCTACAGATGAGGTGTGCATTAATTAAGGGGGATTAAAGTATGACCCAAGAATACAGTATTAATACAAAATTGCTGTAAGAATTGAATCCTCTATGTACATTTTAAGGGGGGGCTGTATTTTTGTGGATACAACACACGCACTGAAGGATTTCAATTAATATTTTAAGTGATTCTAAATTCATACTCTTAAACCTTACAAACTATTTTCGCTCCACGTGCATTGTCTGAATTTAAAATGATTGATCTCCCCATGCTGAAAAGACATCTGGAATGCCTTAAAAACCACGATTTCAAAATTTAAACCACAGTATCGTGCAATAGTGGAAGTCGAACTGTGCCATAAGTGGGACCGGTCATTAATTTAGAAAACTGATGGATTAGACGTACCAGTTACATCTAAATTCCTCATGTACGTTCATATAAAGATGGTTCCTATCCCTTAAATCTAACCATTCACTGTAACCTAGCTTCCCTGCACACCATAAAAGGGCAAGTAGGTTGATCCACGGACTCTTTACGCTTTCTGCATAATTATAGAACCTACAACATACAACCTACATAGCTTAAAAGCTTTCTAGCTTACTCCCTGTATATCTCTGCGAATATGTCTTCTTCCCAGACTTCATCTCTTTTAGTGAAGAAGAAGGACATGATCATTGACGATCGAATTTTTGGTCGCTCTGTTCTGCAAAAGCATATTATTTTAGAAGATGAGTACATGGCTGAGATGAACTTAGTTGTCTCATATGTCAAACAAACTGGTCTCTACCGTTTGGGTAGTCTGCATCTTTAAAACTACGATGAGCAAATCGTAGAGTAATTCTTTCTTGACGCTGAGTTCTCGTATACTGACAAGTAGGACTCTGCCCCTACTGCTGTCGTCAGCACAGTCTAAGAGAAAGAGGTATCCATGAACCAAGAACTCCTCGAGCACCTGTACAAGCTGCCCTACGATGGTCTGCCATTGGAGGAACTGGAATCGTTTGGGTTTGATGATCAGCTGGAGTGTAACACCCAAAATTTATTTATTTATTTATATATATATATATATATATTTTTTTTTTTTTTTTTTACCGAAATAGTATAAAGTTTGACACCAATTCATAAAGGAACTTCATTTATTTAATTTAATAAGCCAATAATGGCAATCAAGTTATCAAACTTCTAAAGAAAACAACATAAGTAAAACTTTCTAATATAGAAATGTCAAAAGCGGAAGTACTAAAATGTTCATTGACGTAAAATAAATAGCAGTGTGTCACGAATGCTCCCGTCAGTCCCTAGCCTCCTTAATCGTAATACCTGAAAAATGTTAAGTAAACCGTAAGCACAAAGCTTAGTGAATTCAAACACAACATTATACCAATATCCACAATCACTAGACCTAGATTAAAGTATACAGTTATAACATTTAAACATAAGCCAAGAACAAATCAAGGCTTATAAGGAGGGCTAGTAGGTTACCCGCATCTCACAAACCGAAGAGTATTGGGTTAATCTTACACTCACCTCACATCCCGGAGGGTATTGGAGTAATTATACCTAACCACGCGCACCGGACAAAAGCCGGATAATTGCTATGATCCTCAACAATAAACATACAAAGGCACATGTATGATTAACAATTTAAGCATGCATTCACATTATCATACCATAATAATAATTTAACACTCACGTGCTAACCTAGCAATCATAAATATTGAGACAATGGAGTGAGAGAACTCACCTTGAATACTTAAGGGAGGTTGCTAAATCAAAACTGGCTACCACACTTGAGCAAATGCCAAAACTTCACCTATTATAAACTAGGAGTTAGGATATACCCAAAGATGAAGCTTAAAGACTTAACAAAAATCTGGACAGTAAGGTCTAAAAACAGGCCCGCTGTTAAAGATGGATTTACTTAATTTTCCTAAGTATTAACATATCAATATTAAATTTTTCTAAGAAACTAGAGTCTTTCCCCTTTTTAAAACAGTAAAGAACTCACTCTAACTCCAAAATATGAATTTATTATGATGCTTTTAAAAAGACATCGCAGTGCAGTCCCAAATCATAGGAATCAGTTGTGTTGGCCAATTCTACCCAACTTGTGGATAGACATTGTCCAAACTAAAAATCACAGAAATAATAGACATAATTACCAAAGTCTCAGAGTTGGAATCGACCAAAAAGGGTTTCCCAAACTCTAGATACGAAATTCACAACATGACTAATTACAAAACCCTTAAAAGCTGATGACAGAAAACTGATCTGGAGTGTGAACTCAATATGACCAAGAAATACTTGGAGATAACATCCCATAAACTCCAGATCACAACTTTAGGTCATAACACACATGTGGGAACTTGGAATCCCATTAGATCATTTCCCAAGCACTAGAAACGAATAAAACAAATTGACCTATCAGATCAGACCCGGATCAGACCTACCAGCAAAGGTGCCGTTCTTGCCCATGGATAAAGTCCTAATTAGTGAGAGTGACCTTCATAAGAAAGTTACCCAACACAATTTGTAAACTTTTGGCACAGGTTTGAGATCCGTTTGAGTTATAGAATTCAAGTTATGATTTTTGTAAGATGACTACAAATCTGATGGAAACAGAATCGTAGCCAACCCTTAATCTTTTTAACCAATCCATTCCTCTCCCTTTTGAAACACATTCCTAGATGTGTTTATCACCCAAATTCAGTCCCCTATGAACATGGTGGCACTAAAAAGGGCTAGGGGTCATTGGTATTTCATTTAGTCACAAGGAAAAGAATCAAATCAACATAATATATGACAAACCACAATTTTCCCCTTTCTTAAGGGTTCCTTGATCTTTCAAATACACAAACATCTATATACACATCTTAGAAGATGCTATAAAGTTGTATACTTAGATCTAAACATATTGATATGGATGTGTTGAGAATCAAAATAATAATTAACAAGAATTATAACCATTCACAAGATCTATCACATTTTATCACCTAAATAAAACTTGGTGATTCCCATGGTTCATTTAGACCTTGTATTTTATATAATCATCTAAATCCATCATACACCATGTATAGGGTGTAGATATAATCTAGAGATGATGATAACATACAACTTATAACAATAACAACTTTGGTTAAAACCATAAGATCTATCTTCTTTAAATCACACAAGTTACAACTTGATGATTTTTATGAATCATATAGATCTTTTACATAATATGATCATCTAGACTCATCATACACCATGTATAGGAGGTGGTGATGAAATTTCTAGATGATAATCAACACTTAAAACAATTAATTGAATATAAATCAAAAGAAAAGATTAGAACACCTTAAAAGATCTTACCTAAGCTTGTTACACCAACAAGGAAATGAAGGAGAAGATGATTGTGGCTTTGGGAAGAGAAAAATGAGAGAGAGAGATGGGAGAGATGGGAGATCGGCCGAAAAAATGAGGGAGAGAGGAGGAGGTTAGGGTTTGTGATATTTTTATAATTCATATTAGGACAAAGCCTAATGACTACACTAATGGGCTAGGCTCAAAACTCATTTCTTACTAGCCCAATATAATTAAATCTATCAATTAACTTAGCCCAAAACTTGTAATTTAATCTAACTTGGCTAATTAATTAAGCCCATCATTTAAAATAATTAAATACCATGAAAATAATTAACGTATCGAAAAAAAAGAAACCGGGCGTTACAACTCTCCCCTACTAAGAAGGGACTTCGCCTCGAAGTCACTCCTCCGAATAACTCGGGATAATGCGCCTCATCTCGTCTTCGTGTTCCCATGTACACTCGGATCCCTTCCTATGCCGCCACCGAACCTTAACAATAAATAGCCTTACCGCTCCGAAGGGTCTTTGACTTTCGATCAACAACCGCGATAGGTTTCTCAACATAGTTGAGCCGTCACATTTGGATGTCTTCCAGAGGTACCACGGCGGTATCGTCAACAATGCACTTCCTCAATCGAGACACGTGGAAGGTGTTATGAATCAAACTAAGCTCGTCAGCAGCTCCAATCGTACGCTACCTTACCAACGCGAGCTATGATCTTATAAGGTCCAATAAACCGAGGTCCCAGCCTTCCCACGCTATGAACCTAATCACACCCTTCCAAGGGGAGACCTTTAATAACACATGATCCCCAACCCGAAACTCAAGATCGGAGCGCCGCTTATCTCGCATAACTCTTCCGACGACTTAGCGGTGACCAAATGATCCCCGATCATTTTGATTTTCTCCGTGGTCTGCAAAACAATATCGGTGCTACCGAGCACCCTCTGTCCAACCTCACTCCAACACACCGGGTTCTACACTTCCTACCATACAAAGGTTTCATACGGGGCATGTCGATGCTTGAATGATAATCGTTGTTATATGAAAACTCGGCTAAATGAAGATGATCATCCCAACCGCCTCCAAAATCAATTGCACATGCCCGAAGCATGTCCTCCAAAGTCTCAGATCGTCCGCTCACTCGCCCATCGGGCGGATGGAACGCAGATCTTGAAATGCAATCGGGTACCCAATTCTTCTTGAAATTTCGCCAAAATCGAGAGGTGAATCGAGTATCTCGATCGAGACAATAGATACGGCACCCCGTAATGAAACTATCTCCCGAACAAAAAGCTCGCCAATTTTTCACCAAAACTTTCCTTGATGGCCAGAAATGAGCACTCTTCGTCAATCGATCCACAACTACCCATATCGTATCCGCTCCCCTTGCGCCTTAGGAAGTTTTGTAATAAAGTCCATGGTTAAGTGCTCCCATTTCCACTCGTGAATCTCCAAAGGTTGCAATTTCCCATGAGGTTTCGGTGTTCGGCTTTGACCTTCCGGCATGTTAGGCATTCTTCTACATATCGAGCCACATCATTCTTCATCCCGTGCCACCAATAACCCTCACGAAGATCTCGGTACATTTTTGTAGCACCGGATGAATAGAAAACTTGGACTGTGAGCTTCTTCCATAAGAGTTTTCCGGTTCCCACCAAGAATGGAACCCAAACCCTACCATAACGAGTTAGTAATCCACGCCCATCTCGCTCCATCTTAGGTAACTCATTCACAATCCTTTCACGATTTGGGTTCCTCTTGAGTCGCCACATCTTGAGCATCTCGAATCATACCCAATAATGATGTCTCCATAGTCATCCGAAGACATTTAGCTCGAATCGGTTCGATGATTGCTTACGATCGAGTGCGTCGGCTACCACATTAGCTTTACTGGGGTGGTAGTGAATCTCACAAATGTAATCTTTCACCACATCTAACCATCTAACTGCCTCATATTCAAATCCCGCTGATCGAAAAGGTACTTCAAACTTTTATGGTCGCTGTAAATGATACACTTAACCCCGTAAAGGTAGTGCCTCCATATCTTGAGAGCAAAAACAACAGCCTCCTAATTCCGTGTCATGAGTGGGGTAGTTCCTTTCGTGAGGTTTTAGCCGCGAGACGCATAAGCTATCACCTTACCCCGTTGCATCAACACAAAGACCAAAACCTGTGAGGGATGCGTCGCAAGACACTACCATGTCCTCCACTCCTTCCTAAAGTCAAAACCGGGCATTACACAACCGCGTCTTAAGATCTTCAAATGCAAACCGTTGTTCCGACCCCAAACAAATTTCTCCGACTTCTTGGTCAATCGCGTAAGAGGTAGAGCAATCTTTGAGAAATTTTCAATAAACCTACGATAGTAACTGCCAAACCTAAGAAACTACGAATCTCCGAAGGCGATTTAGGAGCTTCCCATTTCTTAACCGCATCAATCTTGGCCGGATCGACCTTGATACCTTCCTTGTTCACCACGTGGCCCAAGAATTGAACCTCTTCTAACCAAAATTCACACTTAGAAAATTTAGCATAAAGCCGTTCTCTCGTAGTGTCTCTAGAAGTTCCCGAATGTGCTTTTCATGCTCCTCCCCGGTCTTAGAATAGACCAAAATATCGTCAATAAACACAATGACCGAACGGTCGAGCATCGGACCACACACCCGATTCATAAGATCCATAAAAGCAAGGTGCATTAGTGAGTCCGAAAGGCATCACCACAAATTCAAAGTGTCCGTATCGGGTTCAAACGCCGCTTTCTCAATGTCACACCACGAACTCGCATCCGATGATAACCGAACGCAAATCAATCTTGGAAAACCAAGACGCTCCTTGGAGTTGGTCGAAAAGATCGTCGATACGAGGTAAAGGATAACGGTTCTTTATCGTGAGTTTATTCAACTCCCGATAATCTATGCACATTCTTTGAGAACCGTCCTTCTTTTCGCGAAAAGTATAGGAGCACCCCACGGCGAGAAACTTGGCCGTATAAACCCCTTATCACTAAGCTCCCGTAACTGATCTTGAAGCTCTTTCATCTCGATGGCGCCAAACGATAAGGAGATTTGGCGATCGGAACAGCAGTACTAAATCAATGCGAAACTCCACTTGCCTAATAGGTGGCAAACCCGGAGTTCCTCAGAAAGACGTCACCAAAGTCGGAAACAATCGAACATTATCGAGTGCAATAGCAGAGGTACAAGAAGCAATATCCAAATGGGGAATATCTCCTTGAATAATAAGTTCTCCACCCCTGTGGTTTTGAACACGAACTTGTCTCTTGCGACAAAGAATTTCGCATCGAATGCATCGAGCCAATCCATACCCACAATAACGCAAAGTTCCTCATAGCAATAGGGATAAGATCAATGGGGAATTCAACTCCCGAAAATTCAAGGGTACAACCCCGATAAACATCGAACGAAGATAGTTCGATTGTCGGCAACTTCGATAACCATGGGACGTGCTAGTTTCCGACACCACGCCCCAAACGATTTATGAACGTGCGTGACGAAGGAGTGAGTAGCGCCGTAATCAAACATAACAATGCGGTGGTGAGAATCTAATGTATAAGTGCCTCGATTCATAATATTTAAGAAATAAAACAATTACTCTATGGCATAGCATAAAATGAAGGATAAGGAAGAGATGTTTACTCACATAGCCGCAGTTTCGCAGCTCCTCCCTCGTAAGCCGGTGGACACGTCCTCGTGTCAACATAGTTGGTCCGTTAGAGGTCGGGCGATTGGGATTTGCATTCCCATTCTTCTTCGACTTTGGGCAATCGTGTTTCTTGTGCCCTTCTCTTGGCAATTGTAACAAACCGGTACTTACCGCAATAAAGTGGTAGTAACTGGGATCAGAATGGCTTTTGGAGCCTTGCAATTCTTCCATGATGCCCTTCCTTCTTACGCTTATAACACACCATTGGGGGTCGATCACCGCTTCGCAGATGGCTTGTATTCATATCTTGGTTTATCCCGAACTTTGTCTTCTTATGAGCCTCATTAGAAGTTTTAGAAAAAGTGCTCTCCAATTTCCTCTTAGATTGAGTTTGCTCAATCTCTCTTTCTGCCGCCCCCATGATCGCACCCAAGGTCGTAAAGTCTTGCATGCTCACAAATTCCCGGATGTCGGACGTAAAATCGAGATGTACCGACTAACAAGCCATGCTTCATCTCCAAAGAAAAGTAGGACAGAAGAAAGCATCTCCATGAACTTGGCGTTCAGATCACTAATGACTCGGTGGTCCGTTGTAACGCCATGAACTCCCGCATCATTCTTTGTTGCTCCACCCTAGGCACATACCGTGCCTCGAACCACTCCACAACCGGGCCCAAGTAATCGCCTTACAGCCTTCTTCATCATTCTTCCCGTGGTGGTGTTCCACCATGTCTTACCCCGCTTCCTCACCGGGTTCTTTGCTACCAACACTCTAAACCGGTCCTGGCACCCTATAGTCATAAAGGCGCCTCCACGCGATAACCAAGGCTTAGTCGCATCGGATCGTCCTCCCCATCCCAATGAGGTGGCCGCACTTGCCGAACTTCTCGTAGTAGTACATTAAATCACGAACAGAGGATCAGAGCCCTCCCCCAGCGGAGGTGCATCCGCCATACGCTCATCTAGCAGAGCACGAACTTGATCAATGATGTTAGCCGTGACATTCGAATGATCTCGTTAAAAGCATTATTGAACTCCTCAAAGAACGAGTTCCCTAACTTGAGCAATTTGAATTGCATTGAGGCGAGCAGGAGCCATCTAAAATTGATAAGAAAAGAAAAAACGATTCAACCTATGCATGTCTAAGAGATCGAAAACACTCACTTTGTCAAAACTTTTCAACCTTGCCCCGTCCCCAAAACCGGCTCCAATATATTGAATAGTAGGGGCCCTTCTATTATTCAATATAGAAGTTCCAATTTCGGTTTCAGTCTAGTTTCAAAATTTCACTTGCTCCTAGCCGTAATGTAGCTTAATTCACACTCATGGTAGATCTAAAAGGCCTAAATTCTCACATGGTAGATAGTAGCACTAAAGGTATATAATTATCCTCCTAGGCTAGTCTTTGGGATATGTCATAAATGGAGCATACTATTGTGTTTGATAAGTAATAAAATTTAAACTCAATTAGTAAATAAAACTTACTTGGTCAATGACCACGCACCGTGACATCTTCACTGCTAGCTTTTAATAAACTTTGTACAAGAGAAATAAAATGTTTTAAATTTGAGTCTAGACATCCCTAAGAAGGCCTAGTTCACTCGAATGAAAGGCTCCGATACCAACTTGTAACACCCAAAATTTATTTATTTATTTATATATATATATATATATTTTTTTTTATTTTTTTTTTTTTACCGAAATAGTATAAAGTTTGACACCAATTCATAAAGGAACTTCATTTATTTAATTTAATAAGCCAATAATGGCAATCAAGTTATCAAACTTCTAAAGAAAACAACATAAGTAAAACTTTCTAATATAGAAATGTCAAAAGCGGAAGTACTAAAATGTTCATTGACGTAAAATAAATAGCAGTGTGTCACGAATGCTCCCGTCAGTCCCTAGCCTCCTTAATCGTAATACCTGAAAAATGTTAAGTAAACCGTAAGCACAAAGCTTAGTGAATTCAAACACAACATTATACCAATATCCACAATCACTAGACCTAGATTAAAGTATACAGTTATAACATTTAAACATAAGCCAAGAACAAATCAAGGCTTATAAGGAGGGCTAGTAGGTTACCCGCATCTCACAAACCGAAGAGTATTGGGTTAATCTTACCCTCACCTCACATCCCGGAGGGTATTGGAGTAATTATACCTAACCACGCACACCGGACAAAAGCCGGATAATTGCTATGATCCCCTCAACAATAAACATACAGTGCACATGTATGATTAACAATTTAAGCATGCATTCACATTATCATACCATAATAATAATTTAACACTCACGTGCTAACCTAGCAATCATAAATATTGAGACAATGGAGTGAGAGAACTCACCTTGAATACTTAAGGGAGGTTGCTAAATCAAAACTGGCTACCACACTTGAGCAAATGCCAAAACTTCACCTATTATAAACTAGGAGTTAGGATATACCCAAAGATGAAGCTTAAAGAGTTAACAAAAATCTGGACAGCAAGGTCTAAAAACAGGCCCGCTGTTAAAGATGGATTTACTTAATTTTCCTAAGTATTAACATATCAATATTAAATTTTTCTAAGAAACTAGAGTCTTTCCCCTTTTTAAAACAGTAAAGAACTCACTCTAACTCCAAAATATGAATTTATTATGATGCTTTTAAAAAGACATCGCAGTGCAGTCCCAAATCATAGGAATCAGTTGTGTTGGCCAATTCTACCCAACTTGTGGATAGACATTGTCCAAACTAAAAATCACAGAAATAATAGACATAATTACCAAAGTCTCAGAGTTGGAATCGACCAAAAAGGGTTTCCCGAACTCTAGATACGAAATTCACAACATGACTAATTACAAAACCCTTAAAAGCTGATGACAGAAAACTGATCTGGAGTGTGAACTCAATATGACCAAGAAATACTTGGAGATAACATCCCATAAACTCCAGATCACAACTTTAGGTCATAACACACATGTGGGAACTTGGAATCTCATTAGATCATTTCCCAAGCCCTAGAAACGAATAAAACAAGTTGACCTATCAGATCAGACCCGGATCAGACATACCAGCAAAGGTGCCGTTCTTGCCCATGGATAAAGTCCTAATTAGTGAGAGTGACCTTCATAAGAAAGTTACCCAACACAATTTGTAAACTTTTGGCACAGGTTTGAGATCCGTTTGAGTTATAGAATTCAAGTTATGATTTTTGTAAGATGACTACAAATCTGATGGAAACAGAATCGTAGCCAACCCTTAATCTTTTTAACCAATCCATTCCTCTCCCTTTTGAAACACATTCCTAGATGTGTTTATCACCCAAATTCAGTCCCCTATGAACATGGTGGCACTAAAAAGGGCTAGGGGTCATTGGTATTTCATTTAGTCACAAGGAAAAGAATCAAATCAACATAATATATGACAAACCACAATTTTCCCCTTTCTTAAGGGTTCCTTGATCTTTCAAATACACAAACATCTATATACACATCTTAGAAGATGCTATAAAGTTGTATACTTAGATCTAAACATATTGATATGGATGTGTTGAGAATCAAAATAATAATTAACAAGAATTATAACCATTCACAAGATCTATCACATTTTATCACCTAAATAAAACTTGGTGATTCCCATGGTTCATTTAGACCTTGTATTTTATATAATCATCTAAATCCATCATACACCATGTATAGGGTGTAGATATAATCTAGAGATGATGATAACATACAACTTATAACAATAACAACTTTGGTTAAAACCATAAGATCTATCTTCTTTAAATCACACAAGTTACAACTTGATGATTTTTATGAATCATATAGATCTTTTACATAATATGATCATCTAGACTCATCATACACCATGTATAGGAGGTGGTGATGAAATTTCTAGATGATAATCAACACTTAAAACAATTAATTGAATATAAATCAAAAGAAAAGATTAGAACACCTTAAAAGATCTTACCTAAGCTTGTTACACCAACAAGGAAATGAAGGAGAAGATGATTGTGTCTTTGGGAAGAGAAAAATGAGAGAGAGAGATGGGAGAGATGGGAGATCGGCCGAAAAAATGAGGGAGAGAGGAGGAGGTTAGGGTTTGTGATATTTTTATAATTCATATTAGGACAAAGCCTAATGACTACACTAATGGGCTAGGCTCAAAACTCATTTCTTACTAGCCCAATATAATTAAATCTATCAATTAACTTAGCCCAAAACTTGTAATTTAATCTAACTTGGCTAATTAATTAAGCCCATCATTTAAAATAATTAAATACCATGAAAATAATTAACGTACCGAAAAAAAAAGAAACCGGGCGTTACATGGAGGCCTATTGGAATTTGTTCACTAGGAACTCTTAGCCTTCACAAGTTCATCTTTCCTGCCATAAGAAGAAATTTACCCTTCCTTACTTGTATCTACAAGACTTTTGCTACAGAGTCATTGAAAATAGAACTAGAGGGTTCGAAATTTGCACAAGTTTAAGATTCCATATGATGGTGGCCATCATGTCTGGAGAAAAGGTCAACTGGCGCCAGAATATTCTGAAACGACTTCAGGAGGAGGCGTCCAAACCAGATTCTTCCAGGAAATCTTTTGGCCTAATACTAAACTACATCCTGACCAGCTGTGGCATATAGCAGTCACCAAACATCAAAAAGATCCTCACTGGGAAGTTTCCTAGTGGCTCCAAACCGAATG
Source organism: Orobanche coerulescens (assembly GCA_033398695.1). NCBI lineage: Eukaryota > Viridiplantae > Streptophyta > Magnoliopsida > Lamiales > Orobanchaceae > Orobanche > Orobanche coerulescens. Next base: position 194,949,199 of record CM065803.1, on the reverse strand, counting down.
TTTTCAATAAGGCACCACTTCTCGCCAGCAGGCCAAACCCATTCTATATCTCTACATTGAGTGATCCCCGAGATGTCACTGATCACCAACAAAATCTAAATCTATTGACAGCGGGAAGGAGCCTGTCAGCCAGAAGAGACATGTTCCCAATAGCTTCTCTCCTACAACTGCCGAGAAAAGGAAGAAGAAGTTGAAGACAAATAAGTCTTCGAAGACGGAAGTTGTTCCTACAGCAAAGTGGGTTGCTACAACGGCCAGTGAGGTAGTCCCGCTTACTGCATCTACCGCAGCAGCTATCCCACAATGCGTAACCCCTGTGGAAGAAACTCTGGCTACTCCCACAGTAGATCATGAGCCTATGATGGCTATGATGGATGACCAGACGCTTGTCAAACTAGAAGGTACCAGTGAATCAGCTGCCCCTTTGGAGCTGGCGATCACAACTCCAAACAAGGCCCCTACCCCTATAAGGAGTCCCTCTCCCAACAGAGCATCCCACCTTGTCAGGGATCCCTCTCCTCGATAGGCTCCCTTAGCTATAGAGGATCCAAACCGGACAATAGAACCATCTACTATTTGGAATCCCTCCCCGAAGTCCAGAAGGAAGAAGCTTTTGATCGCTCAAGATGTGAAAAGCATACAATGTGACCCCATACAACTCCCTGTACAATTAGGAAGACTGGAAAAAGGAAGAGCTACTTGTTCTGAGAGTCACGGACACCTAGAATGTCGAAGTCTTGATCAGATGGGATGATCCCTTTTTCCATGAACTGATCACATCTTACTTTGTGGCAAAACAAAACACGACTGAAAGGGAAGTCACAGTCTGCTGATAGGCCTCGGAGCCCTAGCGATCAATCAGATCTCGATTCAGACGAAGATGATGATGACATATAAATAGTTATGAGAATGAGCCCAGAGGAGGGTCGTGAGAAAGATTTTGCCCAGTCCAAGGCCGCCAATGGCTAAGGGACTTCTACTGAACCATAAACATAAGATCTCACACAGGAGGAATCAGTCTATCTGAGCGGAGCAGATGCAACCCGCACCGTCCAATAGGAGGGTGCAGTCCCTATTAAGGAACAAGCGGTCGCTGAGAGCCAACATGAGGATACCCTAGGATACAGAAACCATCAATAGATAAGGGAAATCAGTCCCCTCTATTTCTCCAACAGCACAACTAGCGGAACCATCCAAGGTTCCCGCCCTGCAATAGGTATGTGCTCCTATCCCTACAGGATCCCCTTCCAGAGAGGATTTCTTAGATGATGACGAACCTCAAAGGCCTCATCACAACGTCATTCCTAAATAGCTTGGAGAGCCATCTGATTCCAAGACTGCTCACCCCAAATCTCCCCGCATATAAGCCCTCATCGAGCAGCTACAACAAATTGGTCGCCAAACTGTCTTCCGACAGGATGCTGTCAAAGCCGTATATGATATCGGTAAGGAACTCAACTGGATGTGAAATACCGACCAAGATGAACTTCTAAAGCTGCAAAGGGCTATACAAGATGTGGAAGAGGCTTTATGCCTCATGAATAATGCATCATGGCAAGCCCTTAATCAATTGAAGCAACATCAGGAGCCCACCCTGAAGGAAGAATAAGAAAAGTTGCGCGTCGTGGAGGCCAATACAGTAGCAGCCCTCGAATTCACTGCATCAAAACTATCTGCTCATGATCAGAAGATTGATGAACTAACAATAGTGGGTGAGAGTCTGTGGACTGCGTCACATATTTGGAGAACAAGTAGGCCGAGTCGTTGGATATTCTTTGGGACATTAATGGCAAGGTATCTTATCTTGATAAGCCAAAAAGGTGGAAGAGGCGAGCGAGGCTGGTAGGAGATGGCGTCTTGAGAAGGAAAATGAGATGGAAGCCATATTAGACGACTGTGTTGCATCAGCTATCGGAAGACTAGCTAGACCCAGGCTAGGTCAAGGAGCCAAAGTATACAAGGTTTATGGTTCTCGTCCCAGGTTCCAGGATCCCAACTTTCCTTGAAAAAACAATGTGCAGAAGCCTGTTGAAAGATAGCCAACAACTGAAGAGTTGAAGGCATGGAAGCAATATGAACTGATGAGATACTTCTGTGTTCTCATCTGGGAATCGACCATGTTTAATCACTTTAAAACTATATGATACTTCCAAGGCATTCTCAAGGATTATAGCAGAATGAACGCTCCCACTCCATATCAAGCTGAAATCTAAAATTCATAAGGTTGAACGGTTAACCCACCCAGAAGACTGGATTCTCTCCTATGACGTATCCCATGAAGGAAGGAACATATATATGGATCATGGAAGAGATGCCTTAGTCAACTGGTGGAAGGGAACCAAGCATGACCCCTCTTGAAAATGTTGGAAACATAAGTCTTATAGGGGATACAACATCTGTTAGCTGCATATTATTGTCTCATGTTTACTTTCCAATGTAATCTTTAAATTCAAACAGCACTGTAATCCATTTATTAATAAATTACCTTTCTACCTCTTAATATTACAGATCGTGATCTAATGTTGTTACTTTGATTATTTTCTGTTGAAATGTTTTTGTTGGCCACATAGTATAGAGTAAATAGCTTAGAAAAGGGGGGTTGAACAAGCTGTATCTTTTTTGAAGTTATTTGCATAGCGGAAGACTAATATTGGTCTTCTGTAAATATAGCAACTAGGTAATATCATGTTTGCTTGATGCGTACAAGGTTTTCACAATCTATATACTTTAAATCACAAGTTGATATGAAAATAGTAAGGACAGAATGTAAAATACAGACAGACATAAGTGGTTCGAAGTAAACCCTTCCATGCCCACTGGTCCTCCACACAGGAGTAAAATATTTATTAAAATTACTGCGTACACAACTATGTGACTTTAACTAAACCTGTCGCTGTATCGTTCATACATATTGATACAGTGACAACATCTTGGTCTGTTCACACAGATTGGCTTTGGATATTTTGACTTGCTTCTTCTCAATGTTATTCTTCCCACACAGGACAGAACTAGCAGGGGCTTAGTCCACACAGGGCTAAGTTGATCTCAACGTAAAGATTGGGTAGAACAAGTTCAAACAGCAGTTGTATGCTTTGATGATTGTTCACTGTATGATGTGCTGTTTGCGTTGAGGACTGTATATTTGTTCACTTGATGATGCTGTACGCTCAGGAAATATACTGCTCTTTGTTAGCTTGATATTCTGATTGTCAGAGCTGATTGTCAGATGTATTGCGCGAGATAATGTCTTTTGTATATAATGTCCTCTTGATTGGGGCTATTTATAACCTTGGAAATAGATCCGTAATAAATAAAGTCGTTGGCTGGTTGGTGAGATTGAGAGAGATATGATTGCCGGTTGCAGATTGTTTGAATTAAAGGCGATTCGCATTTAATGCTTCAGACATTCTCTTTGACTTAGAATTAAATGCGCTTCAGCATGTTCAGATTGTAGTCTCTTTCGATCGCATTAAATGCTGTCCTATCAATATTACATGCTACTTTAACTGTGAATACTTTATGAATAAACTATTTTTATTTCACAACGGTTCAAAGCTTTTCTTTAGTCATGTTGGATATGTGTCTTACTTTTCCTAAGTAAAACACCTAAAACAAGATTACTGTATCCAACTTTCTTCATCACTGCTGTATAATAATGTAAGAGCTGTAGGAACGGACTATATATGAAGATCTGTTGCTATATGGAAAGACTATATGGAGTTCCTAACAACTTCCATACCTAGAGCGAAATGCTGACTTTGAAGACTTTATGCTGTATGGTGGCAATTATCAAAACAAGGTTGTATTCTTCCCAACAATTTCCCCCTTTTTGATAATGCCAAAACTTTCTTGATATAGAGAGGCTATCTTCAAGTCTTCTGTCAGTTGATCTGATCTTCATGTCTTGGTCTAAAAATTTGAACTACTTGCGGGCAAGTTCTAAAATGAAAAATCCTACAGGACTAAGTGTATTACAATGCACAGGCACAACCTTATAGGATGTAGACTAAGTTTCTTACAGTTTGAAGTTTTTTAAAGTTTTGTACTTGTTGAATATTTTTATGTTTAATCGTAATGAAATAGTAAAACAGTAAGAGTAGATTACGAGCTGTAATCTTTCAAGAAGTCAAAATTTTATTGATACTTGAAATTACAGTGCATGAAAGAAATGTAAGTACTGCATCGGAGAGCATACAGTAGGATAAAATACATAGTACAACTAACAGAAGTTAGTCCCTATAGTGTTGATGCTTCCAAGTCTAGCGAGAGGGATCATGTTCGGTTCCTCTCCACCAGTTGATCAGGGAATCTCTACCTCGATCCCTATAGATGCTTCATCCTTCGTAGGAGACATCGTAGGCGAGAATCCAATCTTCAAGATGAGTTATCCGATCACCCTTCTGATGTTTAGACTTCAGTTTGAGTTGTAAGGGGAGCTTTTCTTCTGCCAGTAGCCTTGAGAACTCATTTACGGCATCCTCCAGGGTTTTGAATTTGTTGAACATAGGGGACTCCCAGATGAGAATACAGAAGTATCTCAGTAGTTCATTGTTTTTCCATGCATTTAATTCATCTGTTGTAGGCTGTCGATCACTTGGGAGAAATATCTCAGCAGGCTTTCATACAGTATTTTTCCATAGAAAATTTTGATAATGGAATTCAGGTCGAGAACTAGTTACCCTATATCCTTTCGCTCTTTGACCTGGCCCTGGTCCGGCCAGTCTTCCGAGGGTAGTTGCAACACTATCCTCCAGAGCAGCCTCCATTTCCTTCTCTCTCTAGTCTCCACTTCCTCGCAGCCTCTCTTGTCTCTTCCCCATTTTGGCATTGTCAAGATCTGAGCCTTGGCCGTGAATATCCCACAGGAGTTCCATAGATTCGGCCTGTTTGTCTTTCAGATCAGTGACACTTTCTACCAGTCTCGCCACCACTGCAGTCAGGTCGTCAATCTTGTGATCATCTGCAGTGAGCTTTGATCCTATGAATTCTAGGCTGGCAATAGTCTTTGCTTTAGCGACACGTAGCTTCTCTTGTTCTTGCTTCAGGATTCCCTCCTGATGATGCTTTAATTGATTCAGGGCTTGCAATAATGCATTTGGCATGAGACAAAAGCCTTTTCCACATCTGTAATGGCCCTTTGCAGCTTCGGGAGCTCATCCTGAGCTATTTCTTGCATCCAGTCAAGTTCCTTCCCGACACCATACAGGGCCTTGATGGCATCCTGCAGGAATACGGTTTGGCGACCGATGGCTTCTAGTTTCTCGATACGTGCCTCTATGAGGGGAGAGTGTGGGTGCACAATCTTGGAGTCAGATGGTTCTCCAAGCTGTTTGAGAACCACATTATGACGGTGCTTGCGTGGCTTGCCATCAGCAAGGAAACCATCATCTGATCTAGATGGGGATCCTGTAGAGATAGGAGTTTCAACCTATTCGGAAAGAGTGCTTTTGTAGGTTGTGCTGCATGTTCTGTCTGGGAGACAGAAAGGACTGATTCCTCCTGCCTTTGTTGGGTCTCGATAGTCGGAAGTACATGAGGGACTAATTCCTCCTGCCGACTTTCAGCAGCCGCTTGTTCCGGGAGAGGGACTAATTTCTCCTGGTGGACGGCGCGGGTGGCTTCTTCTGTCGGCTGGACAAATTCCTCTTGAACATGAGATGCTTTGAGTCGGGAGGAAGTAGCGACTTCTTCATTGGAGATAGGAGGGACTAATTCCTTCTGTTTATTTTCTTCGTGGACTACTTCTTCTTCATGCGGGGTCGGGGACTGATGTTTGTCATTGGATGTCCCCTGAATCTGTGTTGCCTGAATGTGAGCAAATTCTCCTTCCTGAGCCTCTTCACGGCTCATACCAAGTGTAATTCCCCCAAAACCATCCGGGGATATTACAGCGCCTTGGGCCCCGCACCGGAACCCACAAGGCTAAAACTTATATTCGCAAACATTTCAAATACGCCAACAGGCGAAAGACGGTAATGTATTTAAATAATTTTCAAAATTCCATTTTCCAAATACCGTCACAAAATAAAATCATTTACAAGTTTCAGGCCAAAACGGCGAGACTCAACATTTTCAAAATGTAAGACACCCCTCAAACGTACCGACAAAATAGTTAGGAAAAAGGGTTAACGAAATAACCCAAGTTTACGAGATACTCAAAAAGGCCATTTTAAAAGTACACACAAGTTGGCAAAAATACCGGAAGCCATTTTAAAATACACACGCAGCGGATAAAACACGGTTCAAAAATACACAATTGCTGCGGAATAAACAACCAGAAGGAATACTCGATACTCAAATACATGCCACAACCAGTATCACCTGGGAAGCTCACCCCTTCACGACCGCTACTAGCTCGATATCCGAGTACCTAAAAATAAATCCCACGACGGGGTCAGCCACAATACTCAGTAATGATAACGGTCACATCACATAAATAATTATATACCAGTGTAATTACAAGTAAGAATACCGCCGATTAAATCTTACCATCATAACCTCACCAACCCATAGCAATCCATAACAGATCAATGCTTACCATAATCCACATTTTGCATTCTCAAATGACGAAATGAACTCAACTACAACCATATGTACTGTAGTCAATCAATACCAAGAATCCTCAAAACATCATCATAACTCCTAAGCATGAAATAATTCATCCATGCCAAGTCCTGTCCGTCGGATCACACAATCAAATCTCAACCTGGATAAAAACCAATAGCACACAACATATATGTATATCAACTACCAGAAAACAATGATAAAAAGTCCCGAAACATCGATGTATAGTCCGAATGCTCATACGATCATTAACCAGATCAACCAATAAATCAACCGAGAATATCATCGACATGATAAGATCCACTACGACCAACCAAAGGCCAACCACAACTAAGAATATCCTCAACATAATAAACCCCAATACGACCAATGAAGAATAAAAAATAATCGAGAATACCATCAACATGATAAACTCTAACACGATCAACAGAGGATCAACAACGACTGAGAATACCATCAACAAGGTAAACTCCAAACACGATCAATAAAGGATCAACAACGACCGAGAATACCATCAACAAGGTAAACTCCAAACGATCAACAAAGGATCAACAACGATCGAGAATACCATCAACAAGGTAAACTCCAAACGATCAACAAAGGATCAACAACGACCGAGAATACCATCAACAAGGTAAACTCCAAACGATCAACAATAATGGATCTCAAAGAAATAACCCCGACTGTCGAACATACCCCTCGGGCGTATGAACAACCAGTCACAAACCCTAGAACATACCCAACCATAAAATAGAGGATGAACGACCAATCAATATGGCTCAAATATGGACGTCATAGTACGCCCAATCCGGAAATATGTCCGTGCACATGTCCACCCCATATATGGAATCCAGGATATACGTGGGACATGTACCTAATTAGCCTCACGAACTACGTCTCGTGTGCACGGTCTAATGTGAAAATATCAACACATGACCATAGTGTTCCCAGCTAAAAATCCTACACAATAACCAATCGGCACGCAGATATGACTCCAGATATGTGACGATGCAACATGACAACGAAACTCAAAGAATCACATATCCAATAAGGATCAAGAGACTCACCGAAGTGAACATAGACACACGGATACTGAAAGATCGACACGACCGACAATATCCGAAACAACCCTCCTGGATCACAATCCCCAAAGGATAATCCATACGATCAAAAATCTCGCATAAACAGCCTGGGATGAAATTTCTCAATGAAAAACCAATACGGATCTCATTATACAGAACCTCAACATACAACACATACAACAATTTAACAGAATAATTGTCCTCATAACTGAACAATGCTTAAATTACCTCAAAGTCGAAGACAATATCCTTTCCACGAACCAACATCACTGAACGAATACACAGTTATACGAATAATCTCGAAATAAGTATAGTCCATTTATACCAACAAACCACCATCCCGACATCAATGTCGACACGGTAAACCATCCTCGATATCCGACATTCCATATCAATGACCAAAGATAACTCACATCTCCGTCCTTACTAAACACATTTAAACCATATACATTATGATTTAATCCAGACCAACACATAATATGCATACCATCATCCCGACAATTTATATTTATAATATCATTGCTATATGAATTATAAATGAAATGAAATCAAAATCATTCATTAAATATTATAAACTGAAAAAGTATAAACTTGCCTCGATATCGATACCACGAAGTCGTTACCAAAATCCATTGCCTTTGTCCACGAGCTCCTCAGCCCCGATCAAAGCAATCTACGAACTCTTGAACCTCAACCGAAACACAATGGTCATAATCCACGATCGAACATCTTAACCTATTGAAGTAATCAATCAACAACAATCCGATAACAATCAATAACCGACATAGCCAACCAATCAAACTCAACGGCTCAACAATACCTCGATCATACACAAAACCGAACAATACAACTCAAACAGTTACGAACTCATATACACAATACAAACCGCAACTCGACAACTCAAAAATAACAATCAATATAACCGATCAACAAACCCAACGGTTCCACAATATCCCGATTAAATACAAATCCAACAACCCAAATCAATAAATCATAATACAATTTCACAATCGGATAATCATATCAACAATCAATTTAAACCAATAACAAGGGTCTTTACCGATTCCAAATCCAATCTCCATTACGAATATAAGTTCCCTCCTTGTAAATTCATACTTAAAACCAATTACCGATTATCATCATCAACCCGGACAATCCGATTAATTCAACATATAGATGATCATATTCCAAGGGTGTCAAATAATTCCATCATTCGATTTGAACACTTGTTCAATACGTATGAACTTCCCAACTTAAAGATGAATAATAATCTCATCAACTCGGAATCATATTCATATTCCTATACGAATATTATACCAAAATACATAACTTAGTTCTAGATATGAATATTCTATGTTTATATCCAAAACACCAACATCTCTTAAACATATTCATCAAATCATATAATCCAAGAGTTCCTTAAGAACACAAATTATTCCAAAATCACATTCAAAATCTCCAAGACGACATAATCTGATGTGTTCTAACATCTAAACAATCCCCATTCATAATTCAAGATGTATATTATCATACTCTTCAATATATAATTCACATAACCTCAGGAATCACAATAACACCACTATAACCATCATCATACGAAGAAAAACATCAACAATCAAACCAACAAGGATTGTATCATACTTAATCTGGAATTATCCTCATATCATGATTCATACCAAATCAACATAATCCAGAATACCATCTCTTCATCAGTTTAAACGAATCACAGTCCTTACAACATGAAGAATCTTAATTTACATCTAAAATCTCTTATCACAATTCTATTAAATCTCTTATAACATCAAGAATTGCAACAATACTACCAAGAACATCAAGACACTATGACTCCATAATCATAACCAACATAATCAAAGACATATCATCATATTATCATCCTCCTTAACAAAATTCCCGTAAATACCAAGAATCATCACAACTCCATAAACTATCATCATACGAACTAATCATCAACAACAACTTCACAATACGGAATTAAAGAGGGAATTATCCAACATACCTCATTGAAGATGAAACATACAAGCAAACACTTCAAGGATCAATGATAACTCCACATCTCAAGCTCCAAATCTATGCCTTATATCTCATAATCGACTTAGAAGGACCAAAACGCCATCTCTGAGTGTTGAAAGCGAAAAACGAAGCCAAGTTTACGTACGTAACATGCAAGAGTTAACGTACGTAACAAGCCTTTACGTACGTTATCTGTCCTTGATAGTGTATGTAACAATGGTCTAGAGGCTACTGTGTTAATTCCACAAAGGCCCATGCCATAACGTATGTAATACAGGAGTTGACTTACTACAGTATCTCAGTTTACGTACGTAATGTACAACTCTTTACGTACGTAACAATCCATTAGCATACGTAATCATCTAAGATTAGCGTACATTATCCTCAATCCAGAAACAACCGCACTTAACAATTGATACTTTTACGTACATAATATAACTAGTATAACGTACGTAACCTTCATATACTATTAACGTACGTAACACCGTCTACATAGCGTACGTTAAACCATCCGTTGACTCACCTGTCCACATCCGTGCCGAAAGATGCCGACCACGGGCCCACTGTCGGCCACAGCTTGGATCATGTCCGATTATCCTCATAACGTACGTAATACATAACACATAACGTACGTTATGCTTACCAGTTTAGCGTACGTAAGTCCCTATGCTTAGTGTATGTAATGGCCTTCAGTACTTATCCAAATCCAACTATCCCTGTCCGTCTCGACATACTGGATATGTATACTCACATACTGAATACATATACTCTTCCCAAAATATTCTCATACGATACCTCTGATACACGATATCCTCAAATACAATTGTCGACCAACCATGACAATTATTCAAATACAGCTGTCTCAGTCTTCAATTTATTTTATCCATACTGTATAGACACCATGTTATTCAGTATATCTCAGATAAAATAACACAAAAAATTTATACTGAAAATCCGGGTATTACATACTACCCCCCTTAAAATAAGGTTCGTCCTCGAAACTTGCAACCCTGTATATCTCTGTGAATATGTCTTCTTCCCAGAATTCATCTCTTTTAGTGAAGAAGAAGAACATGATCATTGACGATCGAATTTTTGGTCGCTCTGTTTTGCAAAAGCATATTATTTCAGAAGATGAGTACATGGCTGAGATGAATTTAGTTGTCTCATATGTCAAACAAACTAGTCTCTACCGTTTGGGTAGTCTGCATCTTTAAAACTACGATGAGCAAATCGTAGAGTAATTCTTTCTTGACGCTGAGTTCTCGTATATGACAAGTAGGGCTCTGCCCCTACTCCTGTTGTCAGCACAGTCTAAGAGAAAGAGGTATCCATGAACCAAGAACTCCTCGAGCGCCTGTACAAGCTGCCCACCGATGGTCTGCCATTGGAGCAATTGGAATCGTTTGGGTTTGATGATCAGCTGGAGGCCTATTGGAATTTGTTCACTAGGAACTCTTAGCCTTCACAAGTTCATCTTTCCTGCCATAAGAAGAAATTTACCCTGCCTTACTTGTATCTACATGACTTTTGCTACAGAGTCATTGAAAATCGAACTAGAGGGATCGAAATGTGCACAAGTTTGAGATTCCATATGATGGTGGCCATCATGTATGGAGAAAAGGTCAACTGGCACCAGAATATTCTGAAACGACTTCAGGAGGAGGCATCCAAACCAGATTCTTCTAGGAAATCTTTTGGCCTAATACTAAACTACATCCTGACCAGCTGTGGCATATAGCAGTCACCAAACATCAAAAAGATCCTCACTGGGAAGTTTCCTGGTGGCTCCAAACTGAATGTTTTCAATAAGGCACCACTTCTCGCCAGCAGGCCAAACCCATTCTCTATCTCTACAACGAGTAATCCCCGAGACGTCACTGATCACCAACAAAATCCAAATCTATTGACCGCAGGAAGGAGCCTATCAGCCATAAGAGACATGTTCCCGACAGCTGCTCTCCTACAACTGCCGAGAAAAGGAAGAAGAAGTTGAAGACAAATAAGTCTTCGAAGACAGAAGCTGTTCCTACAGCAAACTGGGTTGCTACAACGGCCAGTGAGGCAGTCCCGCCTACTGCATCTGCCGCAGCAGCTATCCCAAAATACGTAACCCCTGTGGAAGAAACTTTGGCTGCTCCCACAGCAGATCATGAGCCTATGATGGCTATGATAGATGACCAGACGTTTATCAAACTAGTAGGTACCAGTGAATCATCTACCCCTTTGGATCTGACGATCACAACTCCAAACAAGGCCCCTACCCCTGTAAGAAGTCCCTCTCCCGATAGAGCATCCCACCTTGTCAGGGATCCCTCTCCTCAATACGCTCCCTTAGCTATAGAGGATCCAAACCGGAAAATATAACCATCTACTATTTGGAATCCCTCCCCGAAGTCCAGATGGAAGAAGCTTTTGATCGCTTAAGACGTGGAAAGTGTAACACCCCCAAAACCGTATGGGAATATTACACGCCGTAAACCCTTTCCGCAAGGATCTACCAGGCTAAGCGTCCATAAACAACCAAATGCTTGCCCGGCCAGGGTCAAACAATATAATAATACAGACCGTTAAGGTCACTTACACATAAACACACAGACCGATGAGGTCACACAACCCTATCAACAGGACTGACTAACAACATTACCCACACAGGGGTCGAAATACAATACAGCGGAAGACTGAATCAACTCTAACAATACAACTAAACTCTACCAACTCTCAACTCTTGATTAGTATCGCAGCTCGTCATCCCCTTGTGCTAATCCCGTGATCGCCTCCGAACTCCGCATGTACCGGACGCAGTATCAGACATCCACCCCCCGAATACTCGGGGGTTAGTAAAACTCCACTGTTTTACTAGTGCAAGTATCAAACCATACGAAATGTAACAAGCAAATTGTAACTACGAATTTAATACGTAAATCAATTATCAAAATGTTCCCGAGAAGTTTTAGAATTTCGAACTCAAGTAAGAGATATTTGAAAAGGAACACATCATCTCGGGGATTTTTAAAGAAGAAATTCTTTTGGACCTCGAGTCCCAATTTACAAAACCTTTTCGTAAACATTAAGGCCTTAGCCCGATTCTCGTTTCAATGCATACTGTATAATATATTATTATGAGTCCGAGATCCATATTTAAAATGTTACCCGAACAATCACTGCTACACGATCATTGTTCGTACACATCATGTACCGAACTCCGGAGGCCTCGACGGACCTTACCCGGACCACACACATTGTTCGTACACATCATGTACCGAACTCCGGAGGCCTCAACGGACCCTACCCGTCCACACACACTGTTCGTACACATCATGTACCGAACTCCGGAGGCCTCAACGGACCCTACCCGGCCACAACATCGTTCGTACAGATCATGTACCGAACTCCAGCGGCCCCGGCAGACCCCACCGGGATCAGACACCTTGTCCGGCCTCGCCATGTACCGTACTCCAGAGGCCTCGCTAGACCCTACCTGGATGAGACTCCGTTTTCGTACACATCATGTACCGAACTCCAGAGGCCTCGCTGACCCTACCCGAACTCACACACATCGACAAGACACAATTCATAATCATTAAATGTCAAGCCATTCCACATTACACTGAAATGTTCAATCAAGTATGTAAACCAAAACAACACAAATATCATGATCATCACAACGACTCTTAACCAACATAACACACATTCGGTACACAATACATTGAACAACCACGTGTACAACCATCTCATATGTACATCGCAATCCTGCACAAATGGCACGACGCCTAACACGGATACCAATATATCACTATTATCACAAAGCCTTCAAATTTTGGAAAACACAACCAACTCAAACGGAACATATTTACGGAGGCAAGCAAAATCGTCATACATATCATACGTAATTACTAGTCACAAGATACAAGTCGTATAATAAGATACTTGCCTTAATAACCGCTACCAAACGTTCCGAAGAACACCGTTCGACCGGGAAGCTCGGACCCCGAAGGAGACAACGAACGGAAGGGTTCCGACTCAAGTTCTTCACAAGAATTCGACCCTAACAACATATAATCAATAAATCATCGATCATACGAGGAAGAATAATCGTAGAACGCTCGAATTCTCTTTGTGACATTTTATCGAACACCTTCAAGGTGTCGATAAAATACTCAATAAAACGACAAATCCGTGGCAATCCAACCGTGGAATAACAAGGAATTAGATATAATATAGCTTAACAATCATCAATCCATCAATATTCTGAGCTAAAACGGATTAAACGGACGAAATCGAACAAAATACCCAAAATCCCCAAAATTAGATTTCTAGAAAATCTGACCTGATTCGCTCGATCAAAGGATGTTATAGGATGGATGATTGATGATATGAACTGCAAAACTTCATGGATTTGTTGACAAACAACATCTCTTCATGATAGGAACAACCCTACCGGAAGAGAAGTAGAAGCAGGAGAAAAATGGCGAAAAACGATCACTGGGCCTTAAATAGCCGCACAGGTGTCGCGCCTGCCGAGTGTGCCGCGCACAGCCCAAAATGGCTCCTGGTGGTCGGCGGTGTGCGGCTCACCAAGGCGTAGCCGCGGCACCAGCATACTGGCTTGGCCGAAAATGCCACAGAGTGTGCCGCGCCTCGCAAGATGTGCCGCGGCCCTACGGCACGGCTCGCCGGCCGAAGCCGCTGAGCACTACCGGCCGTGACTCGGCCGTAACTGCCCGGGCCTCAGATTGCCGGCCATGTCGACTGGCCAACTCCGACGCCCGAACGACCCCGAAACCCGAACTCGAATACGAATCGATGATACGGTTACAACGTACTCGCAAAGACGAATCTAAGAGTTAAGAGAACACACAATTCGACGAACCGAAGGCTCTAATCCGACAACTAAGTAATTACCCAAAACTTTGGGAAATTACGAAAATGGCCCAAAACGTCCGAAAATCACGATACGCGATCGAAACACCAAACCAAAGCTTGCAACAAGAATAATAACATTAAATGAACTTACGAGAAACTCAAACAACAGCTTGGACGAGATTCGCAAGAATCGAACTCAAGTGCGGAAAAGCGCCTAAAAAGCTCTAACTCAAGAAACGATACCGAAACGAACTCGGATGACAAAAAGTGCAGAATTAATCATTCTCGAAATGACGAAACGGTCATGAGTGAGTCGTCAAAACGGACTTTCTCCGAAAAGAAATTACCGGAAATCGAAATTACGGGTATTACATTCTACCCTCCTTAAAAGAAGATTCGTCCAAACTTAAAACAAGTAGGAGAAGCAATATCCACTCCAGAAGACTCGACGAGATACACAAAACCGAAAACTCGCGCCAACGGCGAAACGCCGCAAGAAACGCCAAAGACATACGGCGTGGAAAACACGCTCCACGACGACCAACACAATGCCACCGACTAAGATTCAAAACAATAACGAAATTAACGCCACATCACATGCACACATTTAATCAAAGAAACGCACGCGACAACAAGCCGCACCCGACTAAAACAGCTATGCGAAAGAAACAAATAGAATAACACGATAGAAATCACTCCGATACTCATCAACAAGAAAATGTCCGACGTCAAAATACAAATAATTTCAAGATAACGTAAATGAGAATACCGGATATTACATTCTATCACACAAAAATAAGTTTCGCCTAAACTCAAACTAAGGTTATCACGGTGATACGAAACAAAATATAATGACACATAATAAAATACCATGCTCATGACCTCGTGGTCCACCGACACGCCTCCGCAGTTCAACAACTAAACGGAACTTACACAAAACAAAATATCATTCAACAAGTTCCAAATGTAAAAGCGTCACGTAAACATCTCTACAGCGAAACAATCCGTGTAGCGAGTACCAAAAACACCATCACTAGACATTACGGGCCCTCCTAAGTAGGAATAGAATCCCGCCCCTTATCATCTCAAAGAACAATCTCGCAAGATCAACTCGATGCCCTCGTGTCCACAATTATAAAAAGTCACCGCGGTTTCTTACAATGCGCGCTGCTCATGGCCTAGAACGTTACAATTGAAACACCTAGAGCATTACTGTGACTCAAAGACACCGACTGGGTCTTTGGGTTCTCTAACCGACCGAGAAGGTCCCATACTACCGATACGAGGGTTGAGGTGTGGGAATCCCAATTCCCTTACTTCCCGATGCATCATCGAAATCTTCTCGCTTTTGCTACCGATACGGACTCGGTAGACATTATAGCCATCTCAAACGCCAAGGCTCGATCCCGATAGTCCTTCAAGGTTGTACACATAAAAGGGGCCATACACCGCCGAATCCGAGGTTTCATACGCATATCGAAATAACAAACCTTATCTCGCCTCACTTTTCACCGATCCCGAACATAACACAAATTGCCGATTATAATCGACTATCGCCCGGGATATCGACACGCCTCGGGCGTAGCCGAGAAAACTCGACAATCCTACGCTCTTTAACAGCGGCGACAATACTCGCCTCCATGGCCGTTTTGAATTCACCCAAGTAGCAAGACGATCACTAGGCGCTACGGCCTCCCACCACCGCAGATTCCCGCCGAGTAGGTATTGAGCAATAGGCACTCTTCTCTCATCGGGCAAGTACAAGATCAAATGTTCTCCCAATCGGAAGAGCCAATTCTCCCACCTAACGAATCCAAGAACCTACAAAACGGGCGGTGCATTCTCATCACATCTCGTAACCACTTACCACCTCCGTTATCTTCATCCGAATCCCGTCTCGGTGTACGGCCCGATTCATAAGCGCCAACCGGCCACCACCGACGAAGGATGGTGGCGGCGCCAATATCATCATTACCTCTGGATGATTGCTGCTGATCACGACCACGACTACGACCACGGCCTCTCGGCATACTGGACGGACGACCAATAAGAATAACACATCCAAACAAGTATCACAACGTCAAGATAAGACAATAAATAGCAGCACGTTAAAACATCAACTCCAAGTCATCACACAAGTGCACGAACTAACACTGTAATTTTAGAACTTCATTAAAAAAAAATAATCCACACAGTCACATCAACAGAGAGGTTTGGATTTTTTTTCCAAATCAAACACGGTCAAAACCACACATGTATCGCAGGGATCAAACACTAACAACAAAAATAAAATGTTTCCGGGGTATTATTCAAATGATAAAATTTTAAAATTCTCAAGTTTGAAAAAAAAAATTGGTGAAATGAAATTTTTGAAAACTCTTATAATACCTCGGTCGTTTGATTAAAACCATGTTTCTCATTATCAAAACTATTTTGATTGAAGCTATTTGCAAAACAACACATTGAGGCTTCAATCTTTTCGCTAGACGATGTCGTCAAAATGACCTTATCAATATATCATTACCTTTACTAGCGTTATTCGGGGTAACAGCATGTTACCACGCCATCCATCACTGATATATCAACAGATACTAGATAACCATGGGGCACGGGTACAACTGTAATAACAAATTTCTACCGGTCACTAAAAGTTTACGGCCAGAATAACATGCGCTTACGGTCGTAATAACTCGAGCTTACTACCGTAATGGAAAACATCTTACGGCCGTAACATCTAGCCGCAGGATCGCACTGTCACAAAGAGCCCCCAACACACAAACACATAACATTTAAATTCCGAAAATTAGGGCCGTTTTCCAAAACAAGATTTTTCCAAAATTTTGATTTCCACAAAAATGCTCAAATCGTAGTCTTTAAGGAAAACGTTTTCAAAGCTACCCGTAGCGGGTATAATTACAACAATCCAAAATAGTCGATATTAAAACCACATGCCCAAATGGCAAACAGGTCGCCAATTCAATCACATACATCTCATGGCATCAAGTTTAAACACACAAAGAAAATCATTCATCGGAGTTTCTCACAAACTCTACCGTAAAACCCATCAAGGTTCACAACTTTCACACCATACCAATCACGTGGTGGCTCAAGGGCCAAACATCAATACATCCAGCTTCTATACACGCACAGTATCCAAGTATCGAATACAACTTCATTACACAACACCGTGTAAATAAAATTATGCACCACAAATATCACACATAAATGAAATCATGAACACAATTATTATGCATAAAAGAGGAGACTTACATCAACAAAGTTGCACGGAGGTGACGGCCGCCCACGATACTAATCTCGTCGACAACATATCCGACACGTTGTGACTACGCACAACTCAACTTGTCACCCGACGACTCGAACGACAAGACCACACATTACTCGACAAACCACGACTCGACTCGACCCGACACCCTAGGTTTCGCAACCCATCGCTCCGATACCATAAATGTAACACCCCCAAAACCGTATGGGAATATTACACGCCGTAAACCCTTTCCGCAAGGATCTACTGTGCTAAGCGTCCATAAACAACCAAATGCTTGCCCGGCCAGGTCAAACAATATAATAATACAGCCGTTAAGGTCACTTACACATAAACACACAGACCGATGAGGTCACACAACCCTATCAACAGGATCGACTAACAACATTACCCACACAGGGTCGAAATACAATACAAATGAAGACCGAATCAACTCTAACAATACAACTAAACTCTACCAACTCTCAACTCTTGATTAGTATCGCACCGTCATCCCCTTGTGCTAATCCCGTGATCGCTCCCCGAACTCGCATGTACCTGGACGCAGAACAGACATCCACCCCCCGAATACTCGGGGGTTAGTAAAACTCCACTGTTTTACTAGTGCAAGTATCAAACCATACGAAATGTAACAAGCAAATTGCAACTACGAATTTAATACGTAAATCAATTATCAAAATGTTCTTGAGAAGTTTTAGAATTTCGAACTCAAGTAAGAGATATTTGAAAAGGAACACATCATCTCGGGGATTTTTAAAAAAGAAATTCTTTTGGACCTCGAGTCCCAATTTACAAAACCTTTTCGTAAACATTAGGGCCTTAGCCCGATTCTCGTTTCAAAGCATACTGTATAATATATTACTATGAGTCCGAGATCCATATTTAAAATGTTACCCGAACAATCAATGCTACACGATCATTGTTCGTACACATCATGTACCGAACTCCGGAGGCCTCGACGGACCTTACCCGGACCACACACATTGTTCGTACACATCATGTACCGAACTCCGGAGGCCTCAACGGACCCTACCCGGCCACACACACTGTTCGTACACATCATGTACCGAACTCCGGAGGCCTCAACGGACCCTACCCGGCCACAACATCGTTCGTACACATCATGTACCGAACTCCGCAGGCCTCGCTGACCCTACCGGATCACACACCTTGTCCGTACACGTCATGTACCGACTCCGCAGGCCTCGCTGCACCCTACCGATCACACACTTTGTTCGTACACATCATGTACCGAACTCCGCAGGCCTCGCTGACCCTACCCGAACTCACACACATCGTCACGACACAATTCATAATCATTAAATGTCAAGCCATTCCACATTACACTGAAATGTTCAATCAAGTATGTAAACCAAAACAACACAAATATCATGATCATCACAACGACTCTTAACCAACATAACACACATTCGGTACACAATACATTGAACAACCACGTGTACAACCATCTCATATGTACATCGCAATCCTGCACAAATGGCACGACGCCTAACACGGATACCAATATATCACTATTATCACAAAGCCTTCAAATTTCGGAAAACACAACCAACTCAAACGGAACATATTTACGGAGGCAAGCAAAATCGTCATACATATCATACGTAATTACTAGTCACAAGATACAAGTCGTATAATAAGATACTTGCCTTAATAACCGCTACCAAACGTTCCGAAGAACACCGTTCGACCGGGAAGCTCGGACCCCGAAGGAGACAACGAACGGAAGGGTTCCGACTCGAGTTCTTCACAAGAATTCGACCCTAACAACATATAATCAATAAATCATCGATCATACGAGGAAGAATAATCGTAGAACGCTCGAATTCTCTTTGTGACATTTTATCGAACACCTTCAAGGCGTCGATAAAATACTCAATAAAACGACATATCCGTGGCAATCCAACCGTGTAATAACAAGGAATTAGATATAATATAGCTTAACAATCATCCATCCATCAATATTCTGAGTTAAAACGGATTAAATGGACGAAATCGAACAAAATACCCAAAATCCCCAAAATTAGATTTCTAGAAAATCTGACCTGATTCGCTCGATCAAAGGATGTTATAGGATGTATGATTGATGATATGAACTCCAAAACTTCATGGATTTGTTGACAAACAACATATCTCCATGATAGGAACAACCCCAGACGCGGAAGAGAAGTAGAAGCAGGAGAAAAAATGGTGAAAAACGATCACTGGCCTTAAATAGCCGCACAGCTGTGCCGCGCCCACGGAGTGTGCCGCGGCACGTGCCCAAAAATGGCTCCCAGTGCTCGGCGGTGTGCCGCGGCTCAGCCGGGCGCAGCCGCGGCACCCAGACATGGCTTTGGCCGAAAAATGCCACAGAGTGTGCCGCGGCCCGCCAAAGATGTGCCGCGTTCTACGCATGGCCGCTGCCGGAAGTCGCTGAGCACTACCGGCCGTGACTCGCCAGAAGCTGCCGAGCACCGCCGGCCGTGACTCGCCAAGACTGCCTCGGGCCAGATTGACCGGCCATGTCGGGCCGGCCAACTCCGACGGCCCGAACGACCCGAAACCCGAACTCCGAATACGAATCGATGATACGGTTACAACGTACTCGCAAAGACGAATCTAAGAGTTAAGAGAACACACAATTCCGACCAACCGAA
Organism: Orobanche coerulescens; assembly: GCA_033398695.1. Taxonomy (NCBI): domain Eukaryota; kingdom Viridiplantae; phylum Streptophyta; class Magnoliopsida; order Lamiales; family Orobanchaceae; genus Orobanche; species Orobanche coerulescens. Next base: position 194,928,713 of record CM065803.1, on the reverse strand, counting down.
GGCTCGAATCCGACAACTAAGTAATTACCCAAAACTTTGGGAAATTACGAAAATGGCCCAAAACGTCCGAAAATCACGATACGCGATCGAAACACCAAACCAAAGCTTGCAACAAGAATAATAACATTAAATGAACTTACGAGAAACTCGAAACAACAGCTTGGACGAGATTCGCAAGAATCGAACTCAAGTGCGAAAAGCGTCTAAAAAGCTCTAACTCAAGAAACGATACCAAACGAACTCGGATGACAAAAAGTGCAGAATTAATCATTCTCGAAATGACGAAACGGTCATGAGTGAGTCGTCAAAATGGACTTTCTCCAAAAAGAAATTACCGGAAATCGAAATTACGGGTATTACATTCTACCCTCCTTAAAAGAAGTTTCGTCCCGAAACTTAAAACAAGTAGGGAGAAGCAATATCCACTGTCAGGAAGACTCGACGAGATACACAAAAACCGAAAACTCGCGCCCAACGGCGAAACGCTGCAAGAAACGCCAAAAGACATACGGCGTGAAACACGCTCCACGACGACCAACACAATGCCACCGACTAAGATTCAAAACAATAACGATAAATTAACGTCACATCACATGCACACATTTAATCAAAGAAACGCACGCGACAACAAGCCGCACCCGACTAAAACGGCTATGCGAAAGAAACAAATAGAATAACACGATAGAAATCACTCCGATACTCATCAACAAGAAAATGTCCGACGTCAAAATACAAATAATTTCAAGATAACAGAAAATGAGAATACCGGATATTACATTCTATCACACAAAAATAAGTTTCGCCGAAACTTAAACTAAGGTTATCACAAGTGATACGAAACAAAATATAACGACACATAATAAAATACCATGCTCATGACCTCGTGGTCCACCGACACGCCTCCGAGTTCAACAACTAAACGGAACTTACACAAAACAAAATATCATTCAACAAGTTCCAAATGTAAAAGCGTCACGAAACATCTCTACAAAGTAAACAATCCGTAGCGAGTACCAAAAACACCATCACTAGACATTACGGGCCCTCCTAAGTAGGAATAGAATCCCGGTCCCTTATCATCTCAAGAACAATCTCGCGATCAACTCGATGCCCCTCGTGTCCACAATTATAACAAGTCACTGGCGGTTTCTTACAATGCGCGCGTTCATGGCCTAGAACGTTACAATTGAAACACCTAGGAGCATTACCAGGACTCAAAGACACCGACTTGGGTCTTTTGGGTTCTCTAACTGACCGAGAAGTCCCATACTCGGCTGATACGAGGGTTGAGGTGTGGGAATCCCAATTCCCTTACTACCCGATGCATCATCAGAAATCTTCTGCTTTTTCGCTACCGATACGGACTCGGTAGACATTATAGCTATCTCAAACGCCAAGGCTCGATCCTGATAGTCCTTCAAGGTTGTACACATAAAAGGAGCCATACACTGCCGAATCTGAGGTTTCATACGCATATCGAAATAACGAACCTTATCTGCCTCACTTTTCACCTGATCCCGAACATAACACAGCTGTCGATTATAATCGACTATCGCCGATATCGACACGCCTCGGGCGTAGCCGAGAAAACTCGACAATCCTACGCTCTTAACAAAGCGGCGGACAATACTCGCCTCCATGGCGCTTTGAATTCACCCAAGTAGCGATCGATCACTAGGCGCTACGGCCTCCCACCGCAGATTCCTGTCGAGTAGGTATTGAGCAATAGGCACTCTTCTCTCATCGGGGCAAGCTACGGCATCAAATGTTCTGTCCAACTGGAAGAGCCAATTCTCCCACCCTAACGAATCCGAAGAACCTACAAAACGGGCGGGTGCATTCTCATCACATCTCGTAACCACTTACCGGCTCCGTTATCTTCATCCGAATCCCGTCTCGGTGTACGGCCCGATTCATAAGCGCCAACCGGCCACCACCTGACGAAGGATGGTGGCGGCGCCAATATCATCATTACCTCTGGATGATTGCTGCTGATCACGACCACGACTACGACCACGGCCTCTCGGCATACTGGACGGACGACCAATAAGAATAACACATCCAAACAAGTATCACAACGTCAAGATAAGACAATAAATAGCAGCACGTTAAAACATCAACTCCAAGTCATCACACAAGTGCACGAACTAACACTGTAATTTTAGAACTTCATTAAAAAAATAATCCACACAGTCACATCAACAGAGAGGTTTGGATTTTTTTCCAAATCAAACACGGTCAAAACCACACATGTATCGCAGGATCAAACACTAACAACAAAAATAAAATGTTTCCGGTATTATTCAAATGATAAAATTTTAAAATTCTCAAGTTTGAAAAAAAAATTGGTGAAATGAAATTTTTGAAAACTCTTATAATACCTCGGTCGCTTGATTAAAACCATGTATCTCATTATCAAAACTGCTTTGATTGAAGCTATTTGCAAAACAACACATTGAGGCTTCAATCTTTTCGCTAGACGATGTCGTCAAAATGACCTTATCAATATATCATTACCTTTACTAGCGTTATACGGGTAACAACATGTTACCACGCCATCCATCACCGATATATCAACAGAGATTAGATAACCATGGGGCACGGGTACAACCGTAATAACAAATTTCTACCGGTCACTAAAAGTTTACGGCCAGAATAACATGCGCTTTACGGTCGTAATAACTCTGAGCTTACGGCCGTAATGGAAAACATCTTACGGCCGTAACATCTAGCCGCAGGATCTGCACTGTCACAAAGAGCCCCCAACACACAAACACATAACATTTAAATTCCGAAAATTAGGGCCGTTTTCCAAAACAAGATTTTTCCAAAAATTTTGATTTCCACAAAAATGCTCAAATCAGTAGTCTTTAAGGAAAAACGTTTTCAAAGCTACCCGTAGCGGGTATAATTACAACAATCCAAAATAGTCGATATTAAAACCACATGCCCAAATGGCAAACAGGGTCGCCAATTCAATCACATACATCTCATGGCATCAAGTTTAAACACACAGCAAAATCATTCATCGGAGTTTCTCACAAACTCTACCGTAAAACCCATCAAGGTTCACAACTTTCACACCATACCAACCACGTGGTGGCTCAAGGGCCAAAGATAAATACATCTAGTTCTATACACGTACAGCGTATCCAAGTATCGAATACAACTTCATTACACAACACCGTGTAAATAAAATTATGCACCACAAATATCACACATAAATGAAATCATGAACACAATTATTATGCATAAAAGAGGAGACTTACATCAACAGGTTGCACGGAGGTGACGGTCGCCCACGATACTAATCTCGTCTGACAACATATCCGACACGTTGTGACTACACACAACTCAACTTGTCACCTGACGACTCGAACGACAAGACCACACATTACTCGACAAACCACGACTCGACTCGACCCGACAGCCTAGGTTTCTGCAACCCATCGCTCTGATACCATAAATGTAACACCCCCAAAACCGTATGGGAATATTACACGCCGTAAACCCTTTCCGCAAGGATCTACCAGGCTAAGCTTCCATAAACAACCAAATGCTTGCCCGGCCAGGGTCAAACAATATAATAATACAGACCGTTAAGGTCACTTACACATAAACACACAGACCGATGAGGTCACACAACCCTATCAACAGGACTGACTAACAACATTACCCACACAGGGGTCGAAATACAATACAGCGGAAGACTTAATCAACTCTAACAATACAACTAAACTCTACCAACTCTCAACTCTTGATTAGTATCGCAGCTCGTCATCCCCTTGTGCTAATCCTGTGATCGCCTCCCCGAACTCGCATGTACCGGACGCAGAACAGACATCCACCCCCCGAATACTCGGGGGTTAGTAAAACTCCACTGTTTTACTAGTGCAAGTATCAAACCATACGAAATGTAACAAGCAAATTGCAACTACGAATTTAATACGTAAATCAATTATCAAAATGTTCCCGAGAAGTTTTAGAATTTCGAACTCAAGTAAGAGATATTTGAAAAGGAACACATCATCTCGGGGATTTTTAAAGAAGAAATTCTTTTGGACCTCGAGTCCCAATTTACAAAACCTTTTCGTAAACATTAGGGCCTTAGCCCGATTCTCGTTTCAAAGCATACTGTATAATATATTATTATGAGTCCGAGATCCATATTTAAAATGTTACCCGAACAATCATCACCACGATCATTGTTCGTACACATCATGTACCGAACTCCGAGGCCTCGACGGACCTTACCCGACCACACACATTGTTCGTACACATCATGTACCGAACTCCGAGGCCTCAACGGACCCTACCCGGCCACACACACTTGCTCGTACACATCATGTACCGAACTCCGAGGCCTCAACGGACCCTACCCGCCACAACATCGCTCGTACACATCATGTACCGAACTCCGCAGGCCTCGCCGACCCTACCCGATCACACACCTTGTCCGCACACGTCATGTACCGACTCCGCAGGCCTCGCCGACCCTACCTGGATCACACACTTTGTTCGTACACATCATGTACCGAACTCCAGAGGCCTCGTCAGACCCTACCTGGAACTCACACACATCGACACGACACAATTCATAATCATTAAATGTCAAGCCATTCCACATTACACTGAAATGTTCAATCAAGTATGTAAACCAAAACAACACAAATATCATGATCATCACAACGACTCTTAACCAACATAACACACATTCGGTACACAATACATTGAACAACCACGTTTACAACCATCTCATATGTACATCGCAATCCTGCACAAATGGCACGACGCCTAACACGGATACCAATATATCACTATTATCACAAAGCCTTCAAATTTCGGAAAACACAACCAACTCAAACGGAACATATTTACGGAGGCAAGCAAAATCGTCATACATATCATACGTAATTACTAGTCACAAGATACAAGTCGTATAATAAGATACTTGCCTTAATAACTTCTACCAAACGTTCCGAAGAACACCGTTCGACCGGGAAGCTCGGACCCTGAAGGAGACAACGAACGGAAGGGTTCCGACTCGAGTTCTTCACAAGAATTCGACCCTAACAACATATAATCAATAAATCATCGGTCATACGAGGAAGAATAATCGTAGAACGCTCGAATTCTCTTTGTGACATTTTATCGAACACCTTCAAGGCTGTAACACCCCGAGATATTCGGAATAATTACAGCGCCGTAAACCCTTTAGGTAAGGATTTACAAGGCTAATTTTAAGAAGTGTGTAAATATAAACCAATCGTACAACTGAAGTTTAAAGACATATTTGATTCAACCGATCAAAGAGTTAATTTATACAACCATATCGAAAGGACATTATCAAAATGCATTTATCGAGTACCGAACGAAACAAGAAAAACAACTCGACAACAATAACAACAATCACATCACCGAGCCATCTCATCGTCCCGTTTGCATCGTGGTCGCCTCCCCGCCTCCTGCTACCCGAACATCAAAACAATGTCCACTCCCGAAGGGGTTAGCAAAACGATGCTAGTACAAGTATCATGTTAAACAATTCGAATATGCATCGCAATACATAACAAGATTCACCACACGGACTTCCGCTACGGAATCCGACAATGCAAATCCACAAGATTTCATTATACAAAGATGGGTATTCCAATGATCCAAACCTCAAGATAGATCCCAAGATGATCCCGTCGGACCAACACGAGGTGGAAATAACCCGTCCAATGATCCGGGCCTCAAGATAGATCCCAAGATGATCCCGTCGGATCAACACGAGGTGGACATCCGATCCGGACCCTCAAGATAGATCGTTCAACGTATACAAACACAACTCATGCATACACATAGGCCAAATCATTATGTTCATCAACATAAACATATAAACACTATATAACGGATATCATGACAAATCAATGAAGTAAATGTCATGTTCAACAACATGCATAATCATACGCATACTCCAAAAATACCGATATTAACATATCACGATACTTGCCTCGAAGATGGCAAGAACGATACACTTCAATGCTCTCGACGCACTCGAAGGCCGCCTCCGATCAACGTAACAAGCTCGGACCTTAACAAAAGGAACGATATACAAATCATCTCAAGTCGAACGATGGCCTAACAATTCGGTCTACGGCCGAAAAGCTCAAAATAAACAATCCGCCTGCATCGCTTAGCGCGCCACGCACTCTACGTAACGCGGCGCTTAAGACGGACCGTTAGCGTCGCTAACTTATAAGACTAGCGTGCGCTAGCCACGGTCTCGGCCTGACTTACCGGTCTCATAACGCCGCTACGTACGCTTTGGGCGTTAATCGACCCCGATAGCGCACGTTAACTCACATGTGTTAGCGTGCGCTAACATTGCATGGTGAATACCGCAAGCCGAAACCGGGTTGAATGGTGAAGAACTCCTGAATCCTACCGTGATAATACAAGTTATCCTCGGGCAAATCATGCTAATAAGGTTTGAGGAAGATTTATGATTATGAAATACCAATATACGGATAGTCATCTTAATATCATAATCCAATACGATCTTCAAGAAGCAATCTAAGTTCCGATCGTCTTATGTTTCAAAACACTGATTTCAACGTATACGACTCAACAATCGGTACTACCCGATTACTTGATCATAAATCGCTTTTAAACATGCTGAGGAGTCCTTATAATAAGGTGGTTCAAAGGTTCATCCGATATCTAGCATCTATACGTCAAAAGTATCCTTCTAACATGCGATGACCGATAAAAATGAAATACTTGCTATCCAAACATGATTCAAACTTCCTTAGGAACCTTACTAATCATTGGTGAAAAATCACCTACCTCAAAGTAACGAAGAACACGGATGAAAATGAAGCAATCCAACACCAAAGGCTTGAACGCCAATCTCCAATGATATAAGATCTTCAATCTCGAACTAAGTGGTTGATACGAAGTGTTTAGGACGAATGGAGTTATGTTTCAAGTGCAAGAGTTCGGGTTATGTGGGAAGAAAGGATCAAATCACGAATAGGATGTCATCCTATTTATAATAAATGGCTATTAGCGCGCGCTACACTGCTCGTAGCGTGCGCTAACGGCTCACGCCTAAATCAGACTCGGCACTTAGCGTACGCTACGCATATACCGTAGCGTGCGCTAAGGCGTTGACCCGCTTTTCCCGAAAGCCGTCTGTGTACATCCGACACGATCCGACAGGGTCCCCCGCCGATCTCACCTACCGCACGCCTCAATCGGTCGACCACGCATAGCGTACGCTAATTACACTCGGTAGCGTGCGCTATAAAACCATGTTAGCGTCGCTACCCTTAGCCTGTAGCGTGCGCTACATGCACGTAATTTCAACCTTTACATCACATACACGAAATTATATGCCCGGTGATATCGGAATATGAAATACGGAGAATAGTATTCGACAAAAGTACAATCATTACAATATCGCAAGTTCCAATTACATAACGAAATCTCGGTATTACATCCTTCCTCCCTAAAAAGAAGTCTCGTCCCGAAACTTAGGATGAAAACAACTCCGGATATTTAGCCTTCATACCGTCCTCCGTTTCCCAAGTGGCCTCTTCGACTCCATGTCGTGACCATTGTACTCTAACCAAATGTATCGGTTTATTCCTTAATTGTTTGATCCGGCTCTCAAGTATCTTGATTGGTCTCTCTTCGAAGGTGCCATCATTAGCTATCTCGATCTCGTCGAAATCAATGACGTGATCGGGTCCGGTATATACTTCCGCAGCTTGGGATACGTGAAATACGCCGTGAACATGACTCGGCCGATGGCGGTAAGGCCAACTCGTATGCTAAATCCCCAACTCTCTCTAGGATCTCAAATGGTCTCGATATATCTTGGACTAAGCTTGCCTCTTCTCCCAAAACGGAAAATCCTCGTGTAGGAGACACCTTCAATAGTACGTGGTCCCCAACGTCGAACTCTAGAGGGCGACGACGTACATCCGCATAAGACTTCGCCGACTGGGCGCCAACAGCTCTCTCGAATCAAGGCTATCTTCTCTTGAGTCTGAATAATCAATTCCGGTTCCGTCCGATCAAATCCAAGAATCATCCCAAAGACAGGGCGATCGGCATCTTCTTCCGTATAAAGCTTCAAATGGGGCCATCTTAATAGAAGCATGCCAACCGTTATTATAGGTGAACTCGATCAAGGGCAAGTGAACCTCCCAATCGCCGACCAATCTAATGCACAAGCTCTAAGCATGTCCTCTATCGTCAATAGTCCTTTCTGATCGATCGTCTGCTTGGGGATGATAAGTCAGACTAAAGTTTAGCTCGGTCCCCAAAGCCCCGTGAATCGCTTTCCGTAGTGCGACACGAAACGACCATCTCGATCCGAAATAATGGTCTTCGGCGTCCCATGCAATCCGACTATCTCCGCAATAAATACTGCGCCAATATTTCGGGTCCCCAAGTATCTTTGATCCCTAGGAAATGAGCCGACTTGGTTAGTCGATCAACTATAATCCAAATCATGTTCATTCCCGTTTTAGTCCTTGGCATACCGGGTGATGAAATCTATCGAGTTATCCTCCCACTTCCATTCGAGGATCTAAGCGGCTTTAACATCCCTGGGCAGTCGCCGATGCTCAATCTTGACTCACGACAAGTCAAACACTTCGCAACGCATCTGCACGTCCTTCTTCATATTCCCCACCAAGTTTTGTTTAAGATCCTTATACATCTTACCGCCCGGTGAATAGAATAGGCGCGCTATGAGCTTCTTTCGTAATAGTCCGTCTCAAATCATCATCTTCGAACGCAAAGTCGATTCTCAAATCTCGAACTCCATCATCTTGTATCACGAATCCTCGGGCTTTTCCTTTCTTTACTTCATCACATAATCGAAGGATCGTGAGAATCGTCCAACCGCTTGGACTTGATCTTCTCGACTAGTGATGAAGTCACCCATCACATAAAGTCGCCTGGATTCCCGGTGCCCATACTTCAATCCTTCGCGGATCGGTTCGTTGAATGCCGGTCTGGGCGTAAGAGCTTCCAACACTCGAAGAGAAACAGGTTTACGACTCAAAGCATCGGCTACTACATTTGCTTTCCCCGGATGATAGAGAATCTCCAAGTCGTAATCCTTGATCAATTCTAGCCACCTTCTCTGCCTCATGTTTAACTCTTTCGATGAAAATGTACTTGAGGCTCTTATGGTCTCAGAATATCGACAATGAGTGCCGTACAAATAATGTCGCCAGATTTTCAAGGCAAAGACTACAGCTGCTAGCTCCAGATCATGAGTCGGATAATTAACTTCGTACGGTTTCAATTGCCGTGAAGCATAAGCAATTACTTTATCCTTTTGCTTCAACACACAACCCAAACCCCGATTCAAGCGTCAGTATACCAAAATCCGCTGGCCTCCTTATGGCACGCTAATATAGGTGTCGTCGCCGCCTCTTCTTAAGTTCGTCGAAACCACCGCACTTCTCATTCCACGCGAACTTTTGAGTTTTCTCAGAATACTGGGTGAGCGGACGAGCAATTTTGGAAAATCCTCTACAAAGCGGCGATAATATCCACTAGTCCTAAGAAGCTTCAGACTTCTTTCACGTTTTTAGGGCTTCCCATTCCAAGATTGCTTCGACTTTCTTCGGTCCACATGAACTCCGTCGGATGATATCACATGCCCAAGGAAAGTTACTTCCTTAAGCCGTAACTCACATTTAGAAAGCTTAGCATACACTGCTCCTTTCTCAAGATGCTCAAAACCACACGTAAATGTTCAAGATGTTCCTCTGCGTCCTCGAATAAATCAAGATGTCGCCAATGAAGACCACCACAAATTTATCCAAGTACTCCAAGAATACCCGATTCATCAATTGCATGAATACCGCAGAGCATTTGTAAGTCCAAATGGCATCACTACAAATTCATAATGCCTGCATCGATCCGAAAGCGATTTCGGTATGTCCGATTCCTTAATTCTCGGTTGGTGGTATCCCGATCGCAAGTCGATCTTCGAGAATACCTCGCCTTGCAGCTGATCAAACAAGTCGCCGATCCGAGGTATAGGATACTTATTCTTGATCGTCATCTTGTTAAGCTCCTCGTAATCAATACACAATGGAGGGATCCGTCTTTCTTCCGACAAAGAGAACGGGCGCTCCCCAAGGGGAAACGCCGTTGAATATAGCCCTTCCGTAACAATTCCTCCGGTTGCTTCTTGAGTTCATACATCTCGGTTGGCGCCATGCGGTATGGTGCCTCGAAATAGGGGTTGCTCCGTGCTCTAATTCGATGGTGAATTCCACTTCTCTTTGTGGAGGTAACCCCGTAGCTCGTTAGGAAATATATCGAGAACTCATTCACAACTGGAATAGACGAGAGCTCTACTCCTTCCTCTTTCCTTATGGCATAACACCAAAGTCCATGACATCCCGTTTGATAATTTTACTGCTTTCATTGCTTTGATCACTTTCCCCGAGCTTCCCGGTCTCCATCCCCGGAACAAGTGTTCAGATCCGTCATCAGCAATGATGGAAATGACTCTCTCTCGGTAATTCAGCACAGCTCCATAACGGTTGAGCCAATCATCTCCGAGAATTAAATCGTCACCGCAGATGTCAACTACAATAAGATTCGATGGCCAATCTCTTCCTTCTATAGATACTGGGAAATCCCTAGCTTCAAGTGTTCCCATAATTCTCTCTCCACTCGGCAATCCCACAACATACGGTTCACAATCAATTAAGCACGAGATTTTCAAACGATTAACACAGTTCAAAGATATAAAAGAATGTGTGGCTCCGGAATCGAATAAAACACTAACTGGTTGCAAAAGAATCTGAATCGTACCTGATGCAACCGCAGTGTTCTGGTCGTCAGATCTCCTCATTTCGTACAGGCGCGGAGGGACGGACCCAGCACTGGATGTCTCTCTCTTCCCAGCGTTCTGCTGCTGGAATCCACTTTGCTGTGTCTGGTTCACACTTATGTCCTTAGGAACTGGTGCTGGAGTGCGGGTACCAAAAGATCTAGTAGCGGCTCCACAGAAGGCCGCACGGTGCCCTTCTTGCCCACAGTCGTAACAAGTCACAGAAGATGCGGGGCAATCACGTCGAACATGCCCTGCTCGACCACAATTGTAACATTTCTTTGATGCGTCCGAAACTGCTGATGCTGTCCGGAACTTCTTTCCTCCTCGACTAGGATGCGGAGGTCTCCTGGATGAGTGAAAAGAGGACCGAGCGGGGCCCGCTATTCTTATTCTCCGTGAAGTTTCCCGACACCTTCTGTTTCTTTGCTTCCGTCGATTTCTCTACCACCGCCTCTTTCATGCCGTAGGCCAGCGCTTTGTCTTGATACTGTCGCAACGTAGTACACTCGAATCCGGACATGTACCGCCAATCTCCGCTTCATCCGCATATCAAAATGAAAATCTTTTCGCCTCCGTTCGACCAAGTGTCGCACACAAGTCACCGATGATTAAAAGCTTTAATTACATCTCACGACGCCTCGAACTCGTGGTGAGAAAAACTCTCGGATCTTCGCCTCTTACCGGACGGGACAATACTGTGCTTCCATCATTTGTTTGAATTCCGTCCAATCCGCATTATGATCCTCGGGTCGAACAGCTTCCCACCAATCAAAGGCCTCCCCGGTCGGAAAATATCGGGCGATGGGAACCTTCCGGTCCTCGGGACGCTTAAGACCCGCGAATATTTTCTCCAACTCCTTGAGCTGATCCCAAATAAGTGCCTCACAGATCCACAAATTTTGGCGGGTGCAATTTAACCACCTCAAGAAGCCATCTGTCACCTCGGTTATCCTCGTGGTGCCGCTGTCCCATCATTGTCGCATGCGATCAACGACTGGGCGAATCGGTTTATCTCGCGCTACCACCGTTGAAGCACTCTCGCATGTTAGGATTTGCGTCATCATTCGCTGATCCTTGCCGTCCTCCGAATGGGAATCCGTTTGCTAACGGCTATCTCGTGAGTAGATACCGATTCTTCTTGCCTCGCATTTCCACGTCCGCGTCCACGACCGCGTCCGCGTCCACGACCTCCCCTCAACATACTGTAAACATAAATACTCAATATCCATGGCAACGTTCTAAAAGTACATCTATCAATGTTTACAAGACAAGAATTAAATAGAACAATAGTACTCGAGATTAGGAAACTTACAACCACAGTCCAATTGACGATGCTGGCTCAGCAGTGATGTTACAAACGACCAATAATCAATAACGTAAACAGACCCAACTAACCCGACTGCCAAGATATCCATAAATCTTAGCTCCGATACCATATTCTGTAACACCCCGAGATATTCGGAATAATTACACCGTAAACCCTTTAGGTAAGGATTTACAAGGCTAATTTTAAGAAGTGTGTAAATATAAACCAATCGTACAACTGAAGTTTAAAGACATATTTGATTCAACCGATCAAAGAGTTAATTTATACAACCATATCGAAAGGACATTATCAAAACAGACGTACTCGAGTACTGAACGAAACAAGAAAAACAACTCTCGACAACAATAACAACAATCACATCACTGAGCCATCTCATCGTCCTGTCGGTACTGTGGCTGCCTCCCCGCTCCTCGGCTACCTGAACATCAAAACAATGTCCACCCCCGAAGGGGTTAGCAAAACGATGCTAGTACAAGTATCATGTTAAACAATTCGAATATGCATCAGTAATACATAACAAGATTCACCACACGGACTTCCGCTACCGGAATCCGACAATGCAAATCCACAAGATTTCATTATACAGCATGGGTATTCCAATGATCCAGCTTCTCAAGATAGATCCCAAGATGATCCCGCGGACCAACACGAGGTGGAAATAACCCGTCCAATGATCCAGCGCCCTCAGCATAGATCCCAAGATGATCCCGTCGGATCAACACGAGGTGGACATCCGATCCAGCGCCCTCAGCATAGATCGTTCAACGTATACAAACACAACTCATGCATACACATATGCCAAATCATTATGTTCATCAACATAAACATATAAACACTATATAACGGATATCATGACAAATCAATGAAGTAAATGTCATGTTTAACAACATGCATAATCATACGCATACTCCAAAAATACCGATATTAACATATCACGATACTTGCCTCGAAGATGGCAAGAACGATACACTTCAATGCTCTTGACGCACTCGAAGGCCGCCTCCTCCGATCAACGTAACAAGCTCGGACCTTAACAAAAGGAACGATATACAAATCATCTCAAGTCGAACGATGGCCTAACAATTCGGTCTACGGCCGAAAAGCTCAAAATAAACAATCTGCCTGCATCGCTTAGCGCGCGCCACGCACTCCTACGTAACGCGGCGCTTAAGACGGATCGTTAGCGACGCTAACTTATAAGACTAGCGCGGCGCTAGCCACGGCAGCGCCTGACTTTGGCCGTCTCATAACGCGCGCTACGACGCTTTCGGCGTTAATCGACCCGATAGCGCACGTTAACTCACATGTGTTAGCGTGCGCTAACATTGCATGGTCAATACCGCAAGCCAAATCGGGTTGAATGGTGAAGAACTCCGTAATCCTACCGTGATAATACAAGTTATCCTCGGGCAAATCATGCTAATAAGGTTTGAGGAAGATTTATGATTATGAAATACCAATATACGGATAGTCATCTTAATATCATAATCCAATACGATCTTCAAGAAGCAATCTAAGTTCCGATCGTCTTATGTTTCAAAACACCGATTTCAACGTATACGACTCAACAACTGGTACTACCCGATTACTTGATCATAAATCGTTTTAAACATGCCGAGGAGTCCTTATAATAAGGTGGTTCAAAGGTTCATCCGATATCTAGCATCTATACGTCAAAAGTATCCTTCTAACATGCGATGACCGATAAAAATGAAATACTTGCTATCCAAACATGATTCAAACTTCCTTAGAACCTTACTAATCATTGGTGAAAATCACCTACCTCAAAGTAACGAAGAACACGGATGAAAATGAAGCAATCCAACACCAAAGGCTTGAACGCCAATCTCCAATGATATAAGATCTTCAATCTCGAACTAAGTGGTTGATACGAAGTGTTTAGACGAATGGAGTTATGTTTCAAGTGCAAGAGTTCGGGTTATGTGGGAAGAAAGGATCAAATCACGAATAGGATGTCATTCTATTTATAATAAATGGCTATTAGCGCGCGCTACACTCGTTCGTAGCGTGCGCTAACGGCTCACGCCTAAATCAGACTGCACTTAGCGTACGCTACGCATATACCTGTAGCGTGCGCTAAGGCGTTGACCCGGCTTTTCCCGAAAGCCGTCCAGGTACATCCGACACGATCCGACAGGGGTCCCCCGGCCAGATCTCACCTACCGCACGTCTCAATCAGTCTGACCACGCATAGCGTACGCTAATTACACTCGGTAGCGTGCGCTATAAAACCATGTTAGCGTGCGCTACCCTTAGCCTGTAGTGTGCGCTACATGCACAGAATTTCAACCTTTACATCACATACACGAAATTATATGCCCGGTGATATCGGAATATGAAATACGGAGAATAGTATTCAGACAAAAGTACAATCATTACAATATCGCAAGTTCCAATTACATAACAGAAATCTCGGGTATTACAAAGGCGTCGATAAAATACTCAATAAAACGACAAATCCGTGGCAATCCAACCGTGGAATAACAAGGAATTAGATATAATATAGCTTAACAATCATCAATCCATCAATATTCTGAGTTAAAACGGATTAAACGGACGAAATCGAACAAAATACCCAAAATCCCCAAAATTAGATTTCTAGAAAATCTGACCTGATTCGCTCAATCAAAGGATGTTATAGGATGGATGATTGATGATATGAACTCCAAAACTTCATGTATTTGTTGACAAACAACATCTCTCCATGATAGGAACAACCCCAGCCGCGGAAGAGAAGTAGAAGCAGGAGAAAAAATGGCGAAAAAACGATTGCTGGGCCTTAAATAGGCTGCACAGTGTGCCGCGGCCCAACGGGAATGTGCCGCGGCACAGGCCCAAAAATGGCTCCCAGTGGTCGGCGGTGTGCCGCGGCTCAGCCGGCTTGTGCCGCGGCACCCGGTACAGTCGGTTTGGCCGAAAAATGCCACAGAGTGTGCCGCGCCTCGCCAAAGATGTGCCGCGGCCCTACGGTACGGGCCGCCGGAAGTCGCCGAGCACTACCGGCCGTGACTCGGCCGTGAGCCGCCGAGCACCGCCGGCCGTGACTCGGCCAAGACTGCCTGGGCCTGCATTTCGGCCATGTCGGCCGGGGCCAACTCCGACGGCCCGAACGACCCCGAAACCCGAACCTGAATACGAATCGATGATACGGTTACAACATACTCGCAAAGACGAATCTAAGAGTTAAGAGAACACACAATTCCGACCAACCGAAGGCTCGGAATCCGACAACGGAAGTAATTACCCAAAACTTTGGGAAATTACGAAAATGGCCCAAAACGTCCGAAAATCACGATACGCGATCGAAACACCAAACCAAAGCTTGCAACAAGAATAATAACATTAAATGAACTTACGAGAAACTCGAAACAACAGTTTCGGCGAGATTCGCAAGAATCGAACTCAAGTGCGGAAAAGCGTCTAAAAAGCTCGGAACTCAGCAAAACGATACCGAAACGAACTCGGATGACAAAAAGTGCAGAATTAATCATTCTCGAAATGACGAAACGGTCATGAGTGAGTCGTCAAAACGGACTTTCTCCGAAAAAAAGAAATTACCGGAAATCGAAATTACGGGTATTACAGAAAGCATACAATGTGGCCCCATACGACTCCTTGTACAATTAGGAAGTCTGGAAAAAGGAAGAGCTACTTGTTCTGAGAGTCACGAACACCCAGAATGTCGAAGTCTTGATCAGGTGGGATGATCCTTTTTTCCATGAACTGATCACATCTTACTTTGTGGCAAAAGAAAACACGACTGAAAGGGAAGTCACAGTCTGCTGATAAGCCTCGGAGCCCTAGCGATCAATCAGATCTCGATTCAGACGAAGATGATGATGACATACAAATAGTTATGAGAATGAGCCCAGAGGAGGGTCGTGAGAAAGATTTTGCCCAGTCCAAGGCCGCCAATAGCCAAGGGACTTCTACTGAACCATCAACATAAGCTCTCGCACAGGAGGAATCAGTCCATCTGAGCGGAGCAGATGCACCCTGCACCGTCCAATAGGAGGGTGAAGTCCCTATTAAGGAACAAGCGGTCGCTGAGAGCCAACATGAGGACTGTAATATCCGCATTTTTCTTTCCCTTGTATTTTCGTTTTTGGTGTATTTCTCGATCGTAGTGACCCTCGTGTACTTTTCAGCGTGTCCATCCTGTCAAACTGTTGAACTGTATTCTCGTTATTGTTGTGCGGAACCGCCGTTTCGGGGTTGCCGTGGATCCATTTCGTGTTGTTGGTTCCCAAATATTGATTCCTATCGTTTTATTCTCTTTCCGGATCATTTTTATCATTTTGGGACCCAAAATGGGGTGTGGGCCGCGGCACAAGGTGCGTGCGCCGCGGCACACAAATTTTCTCCAAATGTTGGTCGAGCACCAGACTGTGCCGCGGCACACCCATCCGGCAAGCCGCGCACAATGCTGTGCCAAAGGCCGCAGACACTGTCCGGTGCCGCGGCACACTCGTGTGTCTTCCGCGACCATAAGCCGATCAGACTGCGGTGCCGCGGCACGGCCGTCGCCGCGCACAATGCTAAAACCACAGGAGTAAATTTCTACCAGGCCGCGGCACACTTCGGCCGTGCCGTGGCACACGGCGGTAATTGCGCAGCCTCGTCTTTATTAGACGAAATCGGTCGCCTTCTCCCCATTTTCACCGCATCGCGAGGGAGAGTGAGAGAGAGGGGAGAACTGCCGATTTCTTAACTTGGGGGCCGATTTTCATCATTTTTCTTCGGAGTGAAGCCCTGCAATCAATCTAACACGTGTTCTACGGATCTTGGTACTTGAATCTCCTAAGGTAATATTCTAAAACCCTATTTTCGATTAATTTGGGGGTTTTGGGTTTTTCTTCCGATTCGTTCCGTTTTGTTGGTGGATTCATGATGTATACGATTAATATTGTTAGTATCTTTAGTTTTCAACCGGATTCATGGATATTTTGTGGATTTTTACGGAATCGGGAGGGTTTGGTTGTGGTCCGCCCTCGTTGTTATTTTGGTACAAATATACATGAATCGTAGGCGGGTTTCCGGTGTATTCCATTTCCGTAATCGTCTAGAGTTGGTTGTAATTGTGCTATTCGAATCGTTAGGTTCATTTTCGGTTCCTCACGGCCGTGCTTGATTCTTCCGCTCCGCTCGTCGCCTCCCTTTCGTTAGCATCGGGCGCCCGGCTTCCCGCTGAGCCGCACTGTTCGTGGTTCCGTGCTCGTGGTATCGAGGCAAGTACCTTGCCCATACTTTTCTTATTTTGTGGATATGATGATCGGTGATCGTATTAGTGTGTTTTTATGGTTGTTTGAAACGAAGTTTCAAAAGATTTCGATTTGGCCTCTTTAAAGGCTTTCTTTCAAATGCGTGTGTGTTTTGTGAACGGTGTTTTGGGAATTTATTATGTTTTGATTATTTTGAACGTTGAAGGATTTTATGATGATACTCCTATTGTTCAAGTTATGGAATCGTGTATTCCGTATTTAATCTTGTTAATGTGTTTTGAAGAGTTTGATAATGGTGTCGAGTTAATGGCCATCTCTAGTGAGTATTCTTAATGAACTTACATTCTTAGCATGTTAGTATTGCATGAGTAACGTGTGTGTGCGTATGCTCACTGCGGGTTAGACTCGACGGGGTCTCGGTAGGGTTCCACGAAGCTGTGGGACCGCGAGCTTGCTTTTAACCATCGCGGGGTTAGATCCGACGGGGTCTCGGCAGGGATCCACGAAGCTGTGGGTCCGCGGTTAATTGTGGTGCATTTTTACAAATGTGGTTTGATCATTGGCATTTCCGGAAATGAGTGCTTTTGAACGTTTTCATGATTGCATGCATCGACTAAGTGTGTAAGAGGTAAGTGTTCGTTTGGCTTACTTGGCTAGGATGGCACTAGAGTATTTTGTTGTTTGTTTTGAATCCTTTATTTGTGGATTTTGATGTTGGGAGACGAACCTTGTGGTCGTTCTTGTGTACTGTGAGTTGCTAAGATTTGGGGCTAAAATCCCAATGGTTTTATAAAAGTCGTTTTACGGATTTGGGGCTAAAATCCCAACGGTTTGGTAAATGTCATTTTTCGTAAAGTAAACCTTTGGGGCGGTGACCCCTTTTGTGTTTTGGTTTTTGAAGAGTAGGATTTGATAATCCTAAAATTGTTTTCTATTAAAACTCTCGATGGCATTCTAAACCGTTTTACAAATTACTTCCATTGATTTATGATATTTCGATTTTGAAATGTTTTCTCAAACCCTTGCCTCGGGAAGTACTTTTCGTTTTGTTTGGATCCTTGAGGATCCTCGGTTATTGTTATTCGTGGAATGTGAATTGTATGGCTCGTATTTGCACTTTGTTCTTGCACTAGCAAAACAGTGGAGTTTTGCTAACCCCCGAGTATTCGGGGGGTGGATGTCTGTTTTTGCATTCAGGTTTTGGAGCATAACACAGGGTCGGCACGAAGGATGATGAAAGATGATCGATACTAATCACATGAGGAACCGTACGTCGTGTGTTGGTTCAGTTGTATTTTATTTTCCGCTGCTATATTGTTCCCGTTGTACGGGTGTGGTTGTATTTTGTCCCCTGCGTGGGCATTGAGTTGTATTTGAGTTGTATGTATTTGTGGAAAGACCAAATCGGTCTACTGAGTCATTATAGCCTTGAAGGCATTGTCGAGATGTTAAACGTTGTTACCAGCCTGGTAGATCCTCGAGGAGAGGGTCTACGGCGTGTAATATCCCTGAGTGGATTGGGGGTGTTACATAAATGGTATCGGAGCTTAGGTTGAGGAAACCTAGGCTGTCGGGTCAAGTCGTGTTGTTTGAGTCTTGTTTCGTCGGATTTTATCTGACTGAGTCGTGTCGTGACGCGTCGTTTGAGTTTGTTGGTCGTGATTAGTATCGTGGGGCGATCATCATCTTCGTGCGACCTGTGGAAGTAAGTCTCCCTTCTTTGTGTTGTACCTCGTGTGACACGAGCTATTTTTATGATTATTTGTTAAGTGATGAAATCCTTATGTGGATTTTGATTTCACGATATGTATTTAATCGACTCTCGTATTTGATTTATACGAAGAGTGTCGTCGCTTGTGATGTCTTTTTATTGTTGTTTTTGTCTGTTGCTGATGATTTTCGAATCGATTTGCACGTTTTACAAATTCCCTTGTGGAAGCTTTGTGCTTATACACGTTCGACTTGTTCACTAGCCAGTGCGGTAGGGTCTTTAGAGGCCTCGAATGGGGCCAGTGGTTTTATTCTGAATGTGGTTATTTGACTATAATATTTTGTTCTTATGAGGAGTAGTGTTGCTGGATTGTGCATGTTGAACTGTATTTCTTTTATCCGCTGCGTGAGTTCGTTTGTAATGACTTTCGGTATTTTACCGACCGAGTTTTATTTCGATAACCGCTTCCCTTAACCGAGTTTTTGGCATTATGGCCTTGACCGCTTTGACGAAATTCTTATGACGGTATTTAGTATTTTTTTTAATGGCTTTCGTGAGTTTTTGAAATATTACCGTCATCAGCCTTTTTGGCATTTTTGTAAATGGTTTTTAGCCAGGGTTCCGACGGGACCCAGGCGCTATGATGTTTCGTGTGAGTACCAAATTTTTGGGCATTTTAGCCTTTTTGGCATCGTCCTTTTGGCATTGAACTATTTTTGAAAACCTTGAGTATCTTAGAAAAATAAATTTGAGACATACTTTTCAAATGAGTTATTTTCTTGTGGTACATCCAAGGTGCCACAATATATTTCAAAAATTTCTACTTCGAGGACCAAAATGCTTTGAAATATTTTCAATGTTTTAGAAATAATTTTTATTTAGACCCGAGGGTCGAATATTTTGAAAGTTTTCACTAAGAGAAAGTGACTTCATTCTTATCAAATGCGAAATGGTTCTCCAATGTCTCGATAACGATGTTTCACGTTTATACTTTTGAAAGGTGATACTCAAGATCAACCAGTATTCTTCAAATTATTTTCAAAATGAGGTTTTTGTTTTTTAACCTATCCATTCCCGTTTGAGGGCTGGGTATGTATGTGTGATGTTCGCGTTGTCATTTTGATACTTTCTCCCGAGTATGATCGAATTGGCGGTGTGAGCGTCGAGTTGCTTTCCACACATTTGTTGTGTTAGCCCCCTGTGAGAGGCGGGGTGTTGGTGTTGAATATTATCGCCTCGTAGTGATTCCTGCGTTGTCGCACATGTGCGAGCTGTTAGAGCTTGGTTTGGTATGACCGTGTGCATCGGTGATGGTTCCGTTATGCGTCGATTGTTTAATGTCTTGTTACCTTGCTCCCGTTTTTGTGAATTTCGTGGACGAGGTCGGAGGTAATGCCCGTACTATTTTGACTTCGGTATTTTCTCTTTCTCCAGTCTATCGATTCGCTCATGTTCGTTGACACTTTATGAACTTGTTCTGTATTTCGGCCTCATCGTTTGGACGAACCGTGATATTGTTGTGGGTCGATCTGGTTATCGCTGTGACTTTTTCGGGTTCGGTTCGACTCTTGTGAACCTTGTTCGGGAGTGACATCATCTGGTTCTATTAGTTCTTTTATTCGAAGTGGATCGGATTTGGAACTCTTGTGTTTTCGACTTTGTCGACTCATCATGTTCATTGACATTTTCTGAGCTGGTCCTGCCCCTTGCTTTTGTTGATCGAACGAGGGTGGTATTTCGGAATTACTCGTTCGTCGTTGTGACCTTTCAATCATTATTCCCTTTCCTGTGGATCTTATGCGAGTGTGCATCTTTTTGTTTTCACCGGATCATGTTTTGTCTCGAGTCGAGGTGTGAACCTCGGAGTTGTCGGTTGAACCTTATGGTTCTTCGTGATCCGAACATGATCGTTCGATTTTTGTTGTCTCGATCTTTTTGGTTCGATCGTTTGATTGTTCGGTTTTTGTTGATCCCGTTTCGTGATTGTTGAACATTCAGACTCCTTCCAAATTCCCTTAAGTTCGGGAAATTAGTCTCGTTTTCGATCTTCCAACCCTTGGGCGGTGGAATTCCGTATTGGTTCAGCGATTGGCTCGTGTTTCGATTGATGTACCGTTGGGTTGGTCAATCATACTGACTTTCGTTCGTTGTGTTTTGTGATTGTCGGATAATTGACTTGGCTATGTTATCCGTCTGATGACGCTTGTCACTTGTTGGTTTTATTATATCCCTAACGGCGACGTTGTGTTGGTCGCCGTGGAGCGTGTTTTCACGCCGTATATTCCTTTGCGTTGTTGTGACATTTCGCCGTTGGGCGTTAGTTACGCATTCTTGTGTGTCTCGTTGAGTTTTTCCTGGCGGAATATTTCTTCTCCCTACTTGTTTTAAGTTTCGGGACGAAACTTCTTTTAAGGGGGGTAGAATGTAATATCCGCATTTTTCTTTCCCTTGTATTTTCGTTTTTGGTGTATTTCTCGATCGTAGTGACCCTCGTGTACTTTTCAGCGTGTCCTTCCTGTCAAACTGTTGAACTGTATTCTCGTTATTGTTGTGCGGAACCGCCGTTTCGGGGTTGCCGTGGATCCATTTCGTGTTGTTGGTTCCCAAATATTGATTCCTATCGTTTTATTCTCTTTCCGGATCATTTTTATCATTTTGGGACCCAAAATGGGGTGTGGGCCGCGGCACAAGGTGCGTGCGCCGCGGCACACAAATTTTCTCCAAATGTTGGTCGAGCAATCTGTACTGTGTGCCGCGGCACACCCATCCGGTGCCGCGGCACAATGCCAGGCCAGTGCCGCGGCACACCTGTCCGGTGCCGCGGCACACTCGTGTGTCTTCCGCGACCATAAGCCGATCAGTACTGCAGCCGCGCACACGGCCGTGGCCGCGCACAATGCTAAAACACAGGAGTAAATTTCTACTGGCCGCTGCACACTTCGGCCGTGCCGCGGCACACGAAGCGGTAATTGCGCAGCCTCGTCTTTATTAGACGAAATCGGTCGCCTTCTCCCCATTTTCACCGCATCGCGAGGGAGAGTGAGAGAGAGAGGGGGAGAACTGCCGATTTCTTAACTTGGGGGGCCGATTTTCATCATTTTTCTTCTAGTGAAGCCCGGCAATCAATCTAACACGTGTTCTACGGATCTTGGTACTTGAATCTCCTAAGGTAATATTCTAAAACCCTATTTTCGATTAATTTGGGGGTTTTGGGTTTTTCTTCCGATTCGCTCCGCTTTTGTTGGTGGATTCATGATGTATACGATTAATATTGTTAGTATCTTTAGTTTTCAACCGGATTCATGGATATTTTGTGGATTTTTACTAATCGGGAGGGTTTGGTTGTGGTCCGCCTCGTTGTTATTTTGGTACAAATATACATGAATCGTAGGCGGGTTTCCGGTGTATTCCATTTCCGTAATCGTCTAGAGTTGGTTGTAATTGTGCTATTCGAATCGTTAGGTTCATTTTCGCGGTTCCTCACGGCCGTGCTTGATTCTTCCGCTCCGCTCGTCGCCTCCTTTTCGTTAGCATCGGGCGCCCGAAGCTTCCCGCTGAGCCGCACTGTTCGTGGTTCCGTGCTCGTGGTATCGAGGCAAGTACCTTGCCCATACTTTTCTTATTTTGTGGATATGATGATCGGTGATCGTATTAGTGTGTTTGTTTGGTTGTTTGAAACGAAGTTTCAAAAGATTTCGATTTGGCCTCGTTAAAGGCTTTCTTTCAAATGCGTGTGTGTTTTGTGAACGGTGTGTTTTGGGAATTTATTATGTTTTGATTATTTTGAACGTTGAAGGATTTTATGATGATACTCCTATTGTTCAAGTTATGGAATCGTGTATTCCGTATTTAATCTTGTTAATGTGTTTTGAAGAGTTTGATAATGGTGTCGAGTTAATGGCCATCTCTAGTGAGTATTCTTAATGAACTTACATTCTTAGCATGTTAGTATTGCATGAGTAACGTGTGTGTGTGTATGCTCACTGCGGGTTAGACTCGACGGGGTCTCGGTAGGGTTCCACGAAGCTGTGGGACCGCGAGCTTGCTTTTAACCACTGTGGGTTAGATCCGACGGGGTCTCGGCAGGGATCCACGAAGCTGTGGGTCCGCGGTTAATTGTGGTGCATTTTTACAAATGTGGTTTGATCATTGGCATTTCCGGAAATGAGTGCTTTTGAACGTTTTCATGATTGCATGCATCGACTAAGTGTGTAAGAGGTAAGTGTTCGTTTGGCTTACTTGGCTAGGATGGCACTAGAGTATTTTGTTGTTTGTTTTGAATCCTTTATTTGTGGATTTTGATGTTGGGAGACGAACCTTGTGGTCGTTCTTGTGTACTGTGAGTTGCTAAGATTTGGGGCTAAAATCCCAATGGTTTTATAAAAGTCGTTTTACGGATTTGGGGCTAAAATCCCAACGGTTTGGTAAATGTCATTTTTCGTAAAGTAAACCTTTGGGGCGGTGACCCCTTTTGTGTTTTGGTTTTTGAAGAGTAGGATTTGATAATCCTAAAATTGTTTTCTATTAAAACTCTCGATGGCATTGTAAACCGTTTTACAAATTACTTCCATTGATTTATGATATTTCGATTTTGAAATGTTTTCTCAAACCCTTGCCTCGGGAAGTACTTTTCGTTTTGTTTGGATCCTTGAGGATCCTCGGTTATTGTTATTCGTGGAATGTGAATTGTATGGCTCGTATTTGCACTTTGTTCTTGCACTAGCAAAACAGTGGAGTTTTGCTAACCCCCGAGTATTCGGGGGGTGGATGTCTGTTTTTGCATTCAGGTTTTGGAGCATAACACAGGGTCGGCACGAAGGATGATGAAAGATGATCGATACTAATCACATGAGGAACCGTACGTCGTGTGTTGGTTCAGTTGTATTTTATTTTCCGCTGCTATATTGTTCCCGTTGTACGGGTGTGGTTGTATTTTGTCCCCTGCGTGGGCATTGAGTTGTATTTGAGTTGTATGTATTTGTGGAAAGACCAAATCGGTCTCCGAGTCATTGTAGCCTTGAAGGCATTGTCGAGATGTTAAACGTTGTTACTGGCTGGTAGATCCTCGAGGAGAGGGTCTACGGCGTGTAATATCCCCGAGTGGATTGGGGTGTTACATAAATGGTATCGGAGCTTAGGTTGAGGAAACCTAGCCGCCGGGTCAAGTCGTGTTGTTTGAGTCTTGTTTCGCCGGATTTTATCTGATCGAGTCGTGTCGCAACGCCGCTTGAGTTTGTTGGTCGTGATTAGTATCGTGGGGCGATCATCATCTTCGTGCGACTGTGGAAGTAAGTCTCCTTCTTTGTGTTGTACCGTGTGACACGAGCTATTTTTATGATTATTTGTTAAGTGATGAAATCCTTATGTGGATTTTGATTTCACGATATGTATTTAATCGACTCTCGTATTTGATTTATACGAAGAGTGTCGTCGCTTGTGATGTCTTTTTATTGTTGTTTTTGTCTGTTGCTGATGATTTTCGAATCGATTTGCACGTTTTACAAATTCCCTTGTGGAAGCTTTGTGCTTATACACGTTCGACTTGTTCACTAGCCAGTGCGGTAGGGTCTTTAGAGGCCTCGAATGGGGCCAGTGGTTTTATTCTGAATGTGGTTATTTGACTATAATATTTTGTTCTTATGAGGAGTAGTGTTCCGGATTGTGCATGTTGAATCGTATTTCTTTTATCCGTCGATTCGTTTGTAATGACTTTCGGTATTTTACCGACCGAGTTTTATTTCGATAACCGCTTCCTTAACCGAAGTTTTTGGCATTATGGCCTTGACCGCTTTGTGAAATTCTTATGACGGTATTTAGTATTTTTTTAATGGCTTTCGTGAGTTTTGAAATATTACCGTCATCACCTTTTTGGCATTTTTGTAAATGGTTTTTAGCACAGGGTTCCGACGCTGACCCACAGCTATGATGTTTCGTGTGAGTACCGAAATTTTGGGCATTTTAGCCTTTTTGGCATCGTCCTTTTTGGCATTGAACTATTTTTGAAAACCTTGAGTATCTTAGAAAAATAAATTTCGAGACATACTTTTCAAATGAGTTATTTTCTTGTGGTACATCCAAGGTGCCACAATATATTTCAAAAATTTTCTACTTCGAGGACCAAAATGCTTTGAAATATTTTCAATGTTTTAGAAATAATTTTTATTTAGACCCGAGGGTCGAATATTTTGAAAGTTTTCACTAAGAGAAAGTGACTTCATTCTTATCAAATGCGAAATGGTTCCCCAATGTCTCGATAACGATGTTTCACGTTTATACTTTTTGAAAGGTGATACTCAAGATCAACCAGTATTCTTCAAATTATTTTCAAAATGAGGTTTTTGTTTTTTTAACCTATCCATTCCCGTTTGAGGGCTGGGTATGTATGTGTGATGTTCGCGTTGTCATTTTGATACTTTCTCCCGAGTATGATCGAATTGGCGGTGTGAGCGTCGAGTTGCTTTCCACACATTTGTTGTGTTAGCCCCCTGTGAGAGGCGGGGTGTTGGTGTTGAATATTATCGCCTCGTAGTGATTCCTGCGTTGTCGCACATGTGCGAGCTGTTAGAGCTTGGTTTGGTATGACCGTGTGCATCGGTGATGGTTCCGTTATGCGTCGATTGTTTAATATCTTGTTACCTTGCTCCCGTTTTTGTGAATTTCGTGGACGAGGTCGGAGGTAACGCCCGTACTATTTTGACTTCGGTATTTTCTCTTTCTCCAGTCTATCGATTCGCTCATGTTCGTTGACACTTTATGAACTTGTTCTGTATTTCGGCCTCATCGTTTGGACGAACCGTGATCTTGTTGTGGGTCGATCTGGTTATCGCTGTGACTTTTTCGGGTTCGGTTCGACTCTTGTGAACCTTGTTCGGGAGTGACATCATCTGGTTCTATTAGTTCTTTTATTCGAAGTGGATCGGATTTGGAACTCTTGTGTTTTCGACTTTGTCGACTCATCATGTTCATTGACATTTTCCGAGGGTCCCGCCCTTGCTTTTGTTGATCGAACGAGGGTGGTATTTCGGAATTACTCGTTCGTCGTTGTGACCTTTAAATCATTATTCCCTTTCCTGTGGATCTTATGCGAGTGTGCATCTTGTTGTTTTCACCGGATCATGTTTTGTCTCGAGTCGAGGTGTGAACCTCGGAGTTGTCGGTTGAACCTTATGGTTCTTCGTGATCCGAACATGATCGTTCGATTTTTGTTGTCTCGATCTTTTTGGTTCGATCGTTTGATTGTTCGGTTTTTGTTGATCCCGTTTCGTGATTGTTGAACATTCAGACTCCTTCCAAATTCCCTTAAGTTCGGGAAATTAGTCTCGTTTTCGATCTTCCAACCCTTGGGCGGTGGAATTCCGTATTGGTTCAGCGATTGGCTCGTGTTTCGATTGATGTACCGTTGGGTTGGTCAATCATACTGACTTTCGTTCGTTGTGTTTTGTGATTGTCGGATAATTGACTTGGCTATGTTATCCGTCTGATGACGCTTGTCACTTGTTGGTTTTATTATATCCCTAACGGCGACGTTGTGTTGGTCGCCGTGGAGCGTGTTTTCACGCCGTATATTCCTTTGCGTTGTTGTGACATTTCGCCGTTGGGCGTTAGTTACGCATTCTTGTGTGTCTCGTTGAGTTTTTCCTGGCGGAATATTTCTTCTCCTACTTGTTTTAAGTTTCGGACGAAACTTCTTTAAGGGGGTAGAATGTAATATCCGCATTTTTCTTTCCCTTGTATTTTCGTTTTGGTGTATTTCGATCGTAGTGACCCTCGTGTACTTTTCAGCGTGTCCTTCTGTCAAACCGTTGAACCGTATTCTCGTTATTGTTGTGCGGAACCGCCGCCGGGTTGCCGTGGATCCATTTCGTGTTGTTGGTTCCCAAATATTGATTCCTATCGCTTTATTCTCTTCCGGATCATTTTTATCATTTTGGGACCCAAAATGGGGTGTGGGCCGCGGCACAAGGTGCGTGCGCGCGGCACACAAATTTTCTCCAAATGTTGGTCGAGCAAGACCTTTGTGCCGCGCACACCCATCCGTGCCGCGGCACAATGCCGAGCCAGGCCGCAGACACTCGTGTGTCTTCCGCGACCATAAGCCGATCAGACTGCAGCCGCGGCACACGGCCGTGCCGCGCACAATGCTAAAACACAGGAGTAAATTTTCGGCCGCAAAGACACTTCGCCGTGCCGCGCACACGGCGGTAATTGCGCAGTCTCGTCTTTATTAGACGAAATCGGTCGCCTTCTCCCCATTTTCACCGCATCGCGAGGGAGAGTGAGAGAGAGGGGGAGAACTGCTCAGATTTCTTAACTTGGGGGCCGATTTTCATCATTTTTCTTCTAGAGGAAGCCCTGCAATCAATCTAACACGTGTTCTACGGATCTTGGTACTTGAATCTCCTAAGGTAATATTCTAAAACCCTATTTTCGATTAATTTGGGGGTTTTGGGTTTTTCTTCCGATTCGTTCCGTTTTGTTGGTGGATTTATGATGTATACGATTAATATTGTTAGTATCTTTAGTTTTCAACCGGATTCATGGATATTTTGTGGATTTTTACGGAATCGGGAGGGTTTGGTTGTGGTCCGCCCTCGTTGTTATTTTGGTACAAATATACATGAATCGTAGGCGGGTTTCCGGGTGTATTCCATTTCCGTAATCGTCTAGAGTTGGTTGTAATTGTGCTATTCGAATCGTTAGGTTCATTTTCGGTTCCTCGCGGTCGTGCTTGATTCTTCCGTTCCGTTCGTTGTCGTCTCCCTTTTCGTTAGCATCGGGCGTTCCGAAGCTTCCCGGTTGAGCCGTACCCGTTCGTGGTTCCGTGCTCGTGGTATCGAGGCAAGTACCTTGCCCATACTTTTCTTATTTTGTGGATATGATGATCGGTGATCGTATTAGTGTGTTTGTTTGGTTGTTTGAAACGAAGTTTCAAAAGATTTCGATTTGGCCTCGTTAAAGGCTTTATTTCAAATGCGTGTGTGTTTTGTGAACGGTGTGTTTTGGGAATTTATTATGTTTTGATTATTTTGAACGTTGAAGGATTTTATGATGATACTCCTATTGTTCAAGTTATGGAATCGTGTATTCCGTATTTAATCTTGTTAATGTGTTTTGAAGAGTTTGATAATGGTGTCGAGTTAATGGCCATCTCTAGTGAGTATTCTTAATGAACTTACATTCTTAGCATGTTAGTATTGCATGAGTAACGTGTGTGTGTATGCTCACTGCGGGTTAGACTCGGCGGGGTCTCGGTAGGGTTCCACGAAGCTGTGGGACCGCGAGCTTGCTTTTAACCACTGTGGGTTAGATCCGACGGGGTCTCGACAGGGATCCACGAAGCTGTGGGTCCGCGGTTAATTGTGGTGCATTTTTACAAATGTGGTTTGATCATTGGCATTTCCGGAAATGAGTGCTTTTGAACGTTTTCATGATTGCATGCATCGACTAAGTGTGTAAGAGGTAAGTGTTCGTTTGGCTTACTTGGCTAGGATGACACTAGAGTATTTTGTTGTTTGTTTTGAATCCTTTATTTGTGGATTTTGATGTTGGGAGACGAACCTTGTGGTCGTTCTTGTGTACTGTGAGTTGCTAAGATTTGGGGCTAAAATCCCAATGGTTTTATAAAAGTCGTTTTACGGATTTGGGGCTAAAATCCCAACGGTTTGGTAAATGTCATTTTTCGTAAAGTAAACCTTTGGGGCGGTGACCCCTTTTGTGTTTTGGTTTTTGAAGAGTAGGATTTGATAATCCTAAAATTGTTTTCTATTAAAACTCTCGATGGCATTCTAAACCGTTTTACAAATTACTTCCATTGATTTATGATATTTCGATTTTGAAATGTTTTCTCAAACCCTTGCCTCCGGAAGTACTTTTCGTTTTGTTTGGATCCTTGAGGATCCTCGGTTATTGTTATTCGTGGAATGTGAATTGTATGGCTCGTATTTGCACTTTGTTCTTGCACTAGCAAAACAGTGGAGATTTGCTAACCCCCGAGTATTCGGGGGGTGGATGTCTGTTTTTGCATTCAGGTTTTGGAGCATAACACAGGGTCGGCACGAAGGATGATGAAAGATGATCGATACTAATCACATGAGGAACCGTACGTCGTGTGTTGGTTCAGTTGTATTTTATTTTCCGCTGCTATATTGTTCCCGTTGTACGGGTGTGGTTGTATTTTGTCCCCTGCGTGGGCATTGAGTTGTATTTGAGTTGTATGTATTTGTGTAAAGACCAAATCGGTCTACTGAGTCATTGTAGCCTTGAAGGCATTGTCGAGATGTTAAACGTTGTTACCAGCCTGGTAGATCCTCGAGGAGAGGGTCTACGGCGTGTAATATCCCTGGGTGGATTGGGGGTGTTACAAGGACATAGTACTTCCTATACCGTAGGATACAGAAACCATCAATAGATAAGAGAAATCAGTACCCTCTATTTCTCCAACAGCACAACCAGCGGAACTATCCGAGGTTCCTGCCCTGCAACAGGTATGTGCTCCTATCCCTATAAGATCCCCTTCCGGAGAGGATTTCTTAGCTGATGAGGAACCTCAAAGGCCTCATCACAACATCATTCCTAAACAGCTTGGAGATCCATCTGATTCTAAGACTGCTCACCCCACATCTCCCCGCAAAGAAGCCCTCATCGAGCAGCTACAGCAAATTGGTCGCCAAACTGTCTTCCGACAGGATGCTGTCAAAGCCATATATGATATCGGTAAGGAACTCAACTGGATGTGAAAGACCGACCAAGATGAACTTCTGAAGCTGCAAAGGGCTATACAACATGTGGAAGAGGCTTTCTGCCTCATTCCTAATGCATCATGGCAAGTCCTTAATCAATTGAAGCAACATCAGGATCACACCCTGAAGGAAGAATAAGAAAAGCTGCGCATCGTGGAGGCTAATACTGTAGCAGCCCTCGAATTCACTGGATCAAAACTATCTGCTCATGATCAGAAGATTGATGAACTAACAACAGTGGTTGAGAGTCTATGGACTGCATCACATATTTGGAGAACAAGCAGGCCGAGTCGTTGGATATTCTTTGGGACATTCATGGCAAGGTATCTTATCTTGATAATGCCAAAAAGGGGGAAGAGGTGAGCGAGGCTGGTAGGAGATGGCGTCTTGAGAAGGAAAAGGAGATGGAAGCCATATTAGACGACTGTGTTGCATCAGCTATCGGAAGACTAGCTGGACCCAGGCTAGGTCAAGGAGCCAAAGGATACAGGGTTTATGGTTCTCGTCCCGAGTTCCAGGATACCAACTTTCCTTGAAAAAACAATGTGCAGAAGCCTGTTGAAAGATAGCCAACAACTGAATAGTTGAAGGCATGGAAGCAATATGAACTGATGAGATACTTCTGTGTTCTCATTAGGGAATCGACCATGTTTAATCACTTTAAAACTATATGATACTTCCAAGGCATTCTCAAGGCTTATAGCAGAATGAACGCTCTCACTCCAGATCAAGCTAAAATCTAAAATTCATAAGGGTGAACGGTTAACCGACCCAAAAGACTGGATTCTCTCCTATGACATATCCCATGAAGGAAGGAACATATATATGGATCAAGGAAGAGACGCCTTAGTCAACTGGTGGAAGGGAACCAAGCATGGCCCCTCTTGAAAATCTTGGTAACATAAGTCTTATAGGGGATACAACATCTGTTAGCTGCATATTATTGTCTCATGTTTACTTTCCAATGTAATCTTTAAATTCAAACAACACTGTAATTTGTTTATTAATAAATTACCTTTCTACCTCATAATATTACAGAT
The DNA here is from genome assembly GCA_033398695.1 of Orobanche coerulescens. Lineage (NCBI taxonomy): Eukaryota > Viridiplantae > Streptophyta > Magnoliopsida > Lamiales > Orobanchaceae > Orobanche > Orobanche coerulescens. The sequence continues at coordinate 194,897,792 of CM065803.1, read as the reverse complement.
CGTGATCTAATGTTATTACTTTGATTATTTTGTGTTGAAATGTTTTTGTTGGCCACATAGTATAGAGTAAATAGCTTAGAAAAGGGGGGTTGAACAAGTTGTATCTTTTTCGAAGTTATTTGCATAGTGGAAGACTAATATTGGTCTTTTGTAAATACAGCAACTAGGTAATATCATGTTTGCTTGATGCGTACAAGGTTTTCACAATCTGTATACTTTAAATCACAAGTTGATATGAAAATAGTAAGGACAGAATGTAAAATACAGACAGACATAAGTTGTTCGAGGTAAACCCTTCCATGCCTACTGGTCCTCCACACAGGAGTAAAATGTTTATTAAAATCACTACGTACACAACTACGTGACTTTAACTAAACCTGTCGCTGTATCGTTCACACATATTGATACAGTGACAACAGCTTGGTCTGTTCACACAGATTGGCTTTGGATATTTTGACTTGCTTCTTCTCAATGTTATTCTTCCCACACAAGACAGAACTAGCAGGGGCTTAGTCCACACAGGGCTAAGTTGATCTCAACATAAAGATTGGGTAGAATAAATTCAAACAGCAGTTGTATGTTTTGATGATTGTTCACTGTATGATGTGCTGTTTGCGTTGAGGACTGTATATTTGTTCACTTGATGATGCTGTAAGCTCAGGAAATATACTGCTCTTTGTTAGCTTGATATTCTGATTGTCAGAGCTGATTGTCAGATGTATTGCGCGAGATAATGTCTTTTGTATATAATGTCCTCTTGATTGGGGCTATTTATAACCTTGGAAATAGATCCGTTATAAATATAGTCGTTGGCTGGTTATTGAGATTGAGAGAGCTCTGATTGCCGGTTGCATATTGTTTGAATTAAAGGCGATTCGCATTTAATGCTTCAGACATTCTCTTTGACTTAGCATTAAATGCGCTTCAGCATGTTCATATTGTAGTCTCTTTCGATCGCATTAAATGTTGTCCTATCAATATTAAATGCTACTTTAACCGTGAATACTTTATGAATAAACTATGTTTATTTCACAACGGTTCAAAGCTTTTCTTCAGTCATGTTGGATATGTGTCTTACTTTTCGTAAGTGAAACACCTACAACAAGATTACTGTATCCAACTTTCTTCATCACTACTGCATAATAATGTAAGCGCTGTAGGAACGGACTATACATGAAGATCTCTTGCTATATGGAAAGACTATATGGAGTTCCTAACAACTTTGAAGACTTTATCCTGTATGGTGGCAATTATCAAAACAAGGTTGTATTCTTCCCAAAAATTTCCCCCTTTTTGATAATGCCAAAACTTTCTTGATACAGAGAGGCTATCTTCAAGTCTTCTGTCGGTTGATCTGATCTTCATGTCTTAGTCTAAAAATTTGAACTACTTGCGGGCAAGTTCTAAAATGAAAATCCTACAGGACTAAGTGTATTACAATGCACATGCACAACCTTATAGGATGTAGACTTAGTAGAATATAACTTAATCTATGAACTGTTCGCAGACAAGTTCTTACAGTTTGAAGTTTTTTAAAGTTTTGTACTTGTTGAATATTTTGATGTTTAATCGTAATGAAATAGTAAAACAGTAAGAGTAGATTACGAGCTGTAATCTTTCAAGAAGTCAAAATTTTATTGATACTTGAAATTTCAGTGCATGAAAGAAATCTAAGTACTGCATCGGAGAGCATACAGTAGGATAAAATACACAGTACAACTAACAGAAGTTAGTCCCTATAGTGTTGATGCTTCCAAGTCTAGCGAGAGGGATCATGTTCGGTTCCTTTCCACCAGTTGATTAGGGAATCTCTACCTCGATCCCTGTAGATGCTTCATTCTTCGTAGGCGACATCGTAGGCGAGAATCCAATCTTCAAGATGAGTTATCTGATCACCCTTCTGATGTTTAAACTTCAGTTTGAGTTGTAAGGGGAGCTTTCCTTCTGCCAGTAGCCTTGAGAACTCATTTGCGGCATCCTCTAGGGTTTTGAACTTGTTGAACATAGGGGACTCCCAGATGAAAATACAGAAGTATCTAAGTAGTTCATTGTTTTTCCATGCCTTTAATTCATCTGCTGTAGGTTGTCGATCAGTTGGGAGAAATATCTCAGCAGGCTTGCATACAGTATTTTTCCACGGAAAATTGGGATCCTGGAATTTAGGTCGAGAACCAGTTACCATGTATCCTTTCGCTCTTTGACCTGGCCCTGGTCCAGCCAATCTTCCGATGGTAGTTGAAACACTATCCTCCAGAGCAGCCTCCATTTCCTTCTCTCTCTAGTCTTCACTTCCTTTCAGCCTCTCTTGTCTCTTCCCCATTTTGGCATTGTCAAGATCTGAGACTTGGCCATGAATATCCCACAGGAGTTCCATAGATTCTGCCTGTTTGTCTTTCAGATCAGTGACACTTTCTACCAGTCTCGCCACCACTGCAGTCAGGTCGTCAATCTTGTGATCATCTGCAGTGAGCTTTGATCCTATGAATTCTAGGGTGGCAATAGTCTTTGCTTTAGCGACACGTAGCTTCTCTTGTTCTTGCTTTAGGATTCCCTCCTGATGATGCTTTATTTGATTCAGGGCTTGCTATAATGCATTTGGCATGAGACAAAAAGCCTTTTCCACATCTGTAATGGCCCTTTGCAGCTTCGGGAGCTCATCCTGAGCTGTTTCTCGCATCCAGTCCAGTTCCTTCCCGACACCATACAGGGCCTTGATGGCATCCTGTAGGAATACAGTTTGGCGACCGATGGCTTCTAGTTGCTCGATACGCGCCTCTGTGAGTGGAGAGTGTGGGTGCACAATCTTGGAGTCAGATGGTTCTCCAAGCTGTTTGAGAACCACATTATGACGGTGCTTGCATGGCTTGTCATCAGCAAGGAAACCATCATCTGATCTAGATGGGGATCCTGTAGAGATAGGAGTTTCAACCTATTCGTAAGGAGTGCTTTTGTAGGTTGTGCTGCATGTTCTGTCTGGGAGACAGAAAGGACTGATTCCTCTTGCCTTTGTTGGGTCTTGATAGTCGGAAGTACAGGAGGGACTAATTCCTCCTGCCGACTTTCAGCAGCCGCTTGTTCCGGGAGAGGGACTAATTTCTCCTGGTGGACGGCACGGGTGGCTTCTTCTGTCGGCTGGACAGATTCCTCTTGAACATGAGATGCTACCAGTCGGGAGGAAGTAGCGACTTCTTCATTGGAGATAGGAGGGATTGATTCCTTCTGTTTATTTTCTTCGTGGACTACTTCTTCTTCATGCGGGGTCGGGGACTGATGTTTGTCATTGGATGTTCCCTGGATCTGTTGAGCCTGAATGTGAGCAAATTCTCCTTCCTGAGCCTCTTCACGGCTCATCCCAAGTGTAATGCCCCCAAAACCATCCGGGGATATTACAGCGCCTTGGGCCCCGCGTCGGAACCCACAAGGCTAAAACTCATATTCGCAAACATTTCAAATACGCCAACAGGCGAAAGATGGTAATGTATTTAAATAATTTTCAAAATTCCATTTTCCAAATACCGTCACAAAATAAAATCATTTACAAGTTTCAGGCCAAAACGGCGAGACTCAACATTTTCAAAATGTACGTTAAGCCACCCCTCAAACGTACCGACAAAATAGTTTGGAAAAAGGGTTAATGAAATAATCCAAGTTTACGAGATACTCAAAAAGGCCATTTTGAAAGTACACACGAGTTGGCAAAAATACCGGAAGCAATTTTAAAATACACAATTGCAGCGGAATAAACAACCAGAAGGAATACTTGATACTCAAATACATGCCACATCCAGTATCACCTGGGAAGCTCACCCATTCACGACCGCTACTAGCTCGATCTCCGAGTACCTAAAAATAAATCCCACGACGGGGTCAGCCACAATACTCAGTAATGATAACGATCACATCACATAAATAATTACCCGTGTAATTACAAGTGAGAATACCACCAATTAAATCTTACCATCATAACCTCACCAACCTATATCAATCCATAACACATCAATGCTTACCATAATCCAAATTTTGCATTCTCAAATGACGAAATGAACTCAACTACAACCATCTGTACTCTAGTCAATCAATACCAAGAATCTCAACTACAACCATCTGTACTGTCCGTCGGATCACACAATCAAATCTCAACCTGGATAAAAACCAATAGCACACAACATATCTGTATATCAACTACCACAAAACAATGATAAAAAGTCCCGAAACATCGATGTACAGTCCGAATGCTCATACGATCAATAATCAGATCAACCAATAAATCAACCGAGAATATCATCGACATGATAAGCTCAACTACAACCAACCAAAGGCCAACCACAACCAAGAATATCCTCAACATAATAAACCCCAATACTACTAATGAAGAATCAACAATAATCGAGAATACCATCAACATGATAAACTCTAACACGATCAACAGAGGATCAAGAACGACCTAGAATACCATCAACAAGGTAAACTCCAAACACGATCAACATGGGATCAACAACGACCAAGAATACCATCAACAAGGTAAACTCCAAACGATCAACAAAGGATCAACAATGATCGAGAATACCATCAACAAGGTAAATTCCAAACGATCAACAAAGGATCAACAACGACCGAGAATACCATCAACAAGGTAAACTCCAAACGATCAACAATAATAGATCTCAAAGAAATAACCCCGACTGTCGAACATACCCCTCGGGCGTATGAACAACCAGTCGCAAACCCTCGAACATACCCAACCATAAATAGAGGATGAACGACCAATCAATATGGCTCATATATGGACGTCATAGTACGCCCAATCCGGAAATATGTCCGTGCACATGTCCACCTCGTATATGGAAGCCAGGATATACGTGGGACATGTACTTAATTAGCCTCATGAACTACATCTCTTGTGCAAGGTCTAATGTGGAAATATCAACACATGACCATAGTGTTCCCAGCTAAAAATCCCACACAATAACCAATCGGCACGCAAATATGACACCAGATATGTGACGATGCAACATGACAACGAAACTCAAAGAATCACATATCCAATAAGGATCAAGAGACTCACAGAAGTGAACATAGACACACGGATAATGAAAGATCGACACGATCGACAATATCCGAAACAACCCTCTTGGATCACAATCCCCAAAGGATAATCCATACGATCAACAATCTCAGGCAACAGTTTTGGGATCAATATCCCTCAATGAAAAACCAATACGGATATCATTATACGGAACCTCAACATACAACACATACAACAATTTAACAGAATAATTGTCCTCATAAATATGGATCAAGGAAGAGACGCCTTAGTCAACTGGTGAAAGGGAACCAAGCATGACCCCTCTTGAAAATCTTGGTAACATAAGTCTTATAGGGGATAAAACATCTGTTAGCTACATATTATTGTCTCATGTTTACTTTCCAATGTAATCTTTAAATTCAAACCGCACTGTAATCTGTTTATTAATAAATTACCTTTCTACCTCATAATATTACAGATCGTGATATAATGTTATTACTTTGATTATTTTGTGTTGAAATGTTTTTGTTGGCCACATAGTATAGAGTAAATAGCTTAGAAAAGGGGGGTTGAACAAGCTATATCTTTTTCGAAGTTATTTGCGTAGCGAAAGACTAATATTGGTCTTTTGTAAATACAGCAACTAGGTAATATCATGTTTGCTTGATGCGTACAAGGTTTTCACAATGTGTATACTTTAAATCACAAGTTGATATGAAAATAGTAAGGACAGAATGTAAAATACAGACAGGCATAAGTGGTTCGAGGTAAACCCTTCCATGCCTACTGGTCCTCCACACAAGAGTAAAATGTTTATTAAAATCACTGCGTACACAACTAAGTGACTTTAACTAAACCTGTTGCTGTATTGTTCACACATATTGATACAGTGACAACAGCTTGGTCTGTTCACACAGATTGGCTTTGGATATTTTGACTTGGTTCTTCTCAATGTTATTCTTCCCACACAGGACAGAACTAGCAGGGGCTTAGTCCACACAGGGCTAAGTTGATCTCAGCATAAAGATTGGGTAGAACAAATTCAAACAGCAGTTGTATGCTTTGATGATTGTTCACTGTATGATGTGCTGTTTGCGTTAAGGACTGTCTATTTGTTCACTTGATGATGTTGTAAGCTTAGGAAATATACTGCTCTTTGTTAGCTTGATATTCTGATTGTCAGAGCTGATTGTCAGATGTATTGCTCGAGATAATGTCTTTTGTATATAATGTCCTCTTGATTGGGGCTATTTATAACATTGGAAATAGATCCGTTATAAATATAGTCGTTGGCTGGTTGTTGAGATTGAGAGAGCTCTGATTGCCGGTTGCAGATTGTTTGAATTAAAGGCGATTCACATTTAATGCTTCAGACATTCTCTTTGACTTAGCATTAAATGCGCTTCAGCATGTTCAGATTGTAGTCTCTTTCGATCCCAGTAAATGTTGTCCTATCAATATTAAATGCTACTTTAACCGTGAATACTTTATGAATAAACTATGTTTATTTCACAACGGTTCAAAGCTTTTCTTCAGTCATGTTGGATATGTGTCTTACTTTTCCTAAGTAAAAGACCTACAACAAGATTACTGTATCCAACTTTCTTCATCACTACTGCATAATAATGTAAGCGCTGTAGGAACGGACTATACATGAAGATCTCTTGCTATATGGAAAGACTATATGGAGTTCCTAACAACTTCCATACCTAGAGCGAAATACTGACTTTGAAGACTTTATGCTGTATGGTGGCAATTATCAAAACAAGGTTGTATTCTTCCCAACAATTTCCCCCTTTTTGATAATGCCAAAACTTTCTTGATACAGAGAGGCTATCTTCAAGTCTTCTGTCGGTTGATCTAATCTTCATGTCTTAGTCTAAAAATTTGAACTACTTGCGGGCAAGTTCTAAAATGAAAATCCTACAGGACTAAGTGTATTACAATGCACAGGCACAACCTTATAGGATGTAGACTTAGTAGAATATAACTTAATCTATGAACTGTTCGCAGACAAGTTCTTACAGTTTGAAGTTTTTTAAAGTTTAGTACTTGTTGAATATTTTGATGGTTAATCGTAATGAAATAGTAAAACAGTAAGAGTAGATTACGAGCTGTAATCTTTGAAGAAGTCAAAATTTTATTGATACTTGAAATTACAGTGCATGAAACAAAATTTAAGTACTGCATCGGAGAGCATACAGTAGGATAAAATACACAGTACAATTAACAGAAGTTAGTCCCTATAGTGTTGATGCTTCCAAGTATAGCGAGAGGGATCATGTTCGGTTCCTCTCCACCAGTTGATTAGGGAATCTCTACCTCGATCCCTGTAGATGCTTCATCCTTCGTAGGCGACATCGTAGGCGACAATCCAATCTTCAAGATGAGTTATCTGATCACCCTTCTGATGATTAGACTTCAGTTTGAGTTGTAAGGGGAGCTTTCCTTCTGCCAGTAGCCTTGAGAACTCATTTGCGGCATCCTCTAGGGTTTTTAATTTGTTGAACATAGGGGACTCCTAGATGAGAATACAGAAGTATCTCAGTAGTTCATTGTTTTTCCATGCCTTTAATTCATTTGTTGTAGGCTGTCGATCAGTTGGGAGAAATATCTCAGCAGTCTTGCATACAGTATTTTTCCACGGAAAATTGGGATCCTGGAATTCAGGTCGAGAACCAGTTACCCTGTATCCTTTCGCTCTTTGACCTGGCCCTAGTCCAGCCAGTCTTCCGATGGTAGTTGCAACACTATCCTCCAGAGCAGCCTCCATTTCCTTCTCTCTCTAGTCTCCACTTCATCGCAACCTCTCTTGTCTCTTCCCTATTTTGGCATTGTCAAGATCTGAGACTTGGCCGTGAATATCCCATAGGAGTTCCATAGATTCTGCCTATTTGTCTTTCAGATCAGTGACACTTTCTACCAATCTCGCCACCACTGCAGTCAGGTCGTCAATCTTGTGATCATCTGCAGTGAGCTTTGATCCTATGAATTCTAGGGTGGCAATAGTCTTTGATTTAGTGACACGTAGCTTCTCTTGTTCTTGCTTTAGGATTCCCTCCTGATGAAGCTTTATTTGATTCAGGGCTTGCTATAATGCATTTGGCATGAGACAAAAAGCCTCTTCCACATCTGTAATGGCACTTTGCAGCTTCGGGAGCTCATCCTGAGCTATTTCTCGCATCGAGTCCAGTTCCTTCCCGACACCATACAGGGCCTTGATGGCATCCTTCAGGAATACGGTTTGGCGACCGATGGCTTCTAGTTGCTCGATACGCGCCTCTGTGAGCGAAGAGTGTGGGTGCAGAATCTTGGAGTCAGATGGTTCTCCAAGCTGTTTGAGAACCACATTATGACGGTGCTTGCGTGGCTTGTCATCAGCAAGGAAACCATCATCTGATCTAGATGGGGATCCTGTAGAGATAGGAGTTTCAACCTATTCGTAAGGAGTGCTTTTGTAGGTTGTGCTGCATGTTCTGTATGGGAGACAGAAAGGACTGATTCCTCTTACCTTTGTTGGGTCTCGATAGTCGGAAGTACAGGAGGGACTAATTCCTCCTGCCGACTTTCAGCAGCCGCTTGTTCCAGGAGAGGGACTAATTTCTCCTGGTGGATGGCACGGGTGGATTTTTCTGTCGGCTGGACAGATTCCTCTTGAACATGAGATGCTTCCAGTTGGGAGGAAGTAGCGACTTCTTTATTGGAGATAGGAGGGACTGATTCCTTCTGTTTATTTTCTTCGTGGACTACTTCTTCTTCATGCAGGGTCGGGGACTGATGTTTGTCATTGGATGTCCCCTGGATCTGTTGAGCCTGAATGTGAGTAAATTCTCCTTCCTGAGCCTCTTCACGGCTCATCCCAAGTGTAATGCCCCCAAAACCATCCAGGGATATTACAGCGCCTTGGGCCCCGCGCCGGAACCCACAAGGCTAAAACTCATATTCGCAAACATTTCAAATACGCCAACAGGCGAAAGGCGGTAATGTATTTAAATAATTTTCAAAATTCCATTTTCCAAATACCGTCACAAAATAAAATCATTTACAAGTTTCAGGCCAAAACAGCGAGACTCAACATTTTCAAAATGTACGTTAAGCCACCCCTCAAACGTACCGACAAAATAGTTAGGAAAAAGGGTTAACGAAATAACCCAAGTTTACGAGATACTCAAAAAGGCCATTTTGAAAGTACACACGATTTGGCAAAAATACCGGAAGCAATTTTAAAATACACACGCAGCGGATAAAACGCAGTTCAAAAATACACAATTGCAGCGGAATAAACAACCAGAAGGAATACTTGATACTCAAATACATGCCACAGCCAGTATCACCTGGGAAGCTCACCCCTTCGCGACTGCTACTAGCTCGATCTCCGAGTACCTAAAAATAAATCCCACGACGGGGTCAGCCACAATACTCGGTAATGATAACGATCACATCACATAAATAATTACATACCAGTGTAATTACAAGTAAGAATACCACCGATTAAATCTTACCATCATAACCTCACCAACCTATAGCAATCCATAACAGATCAATGCTTACCATAATCCACATTTTACATTCTCAAATGACGAAATGAACTCAACTACAACCATCTGTACTGTAGTCAATCAATACCAAGAATCCTCAAAACATCATCATAACTCCTAAGCATGAAATAATTCATCCATTCCAAGTCCTGTCCGTCGGCTCACACAATCAAATCTCAACCTGGATAAAAACCAATAGCACACAACATATCTGTATATCAACTACCACAAAACAATGATAAAAAGTCCCGAAACATCGATGTACAGTCCGAATGCTCATACGATCAATAACCAGATCAACCAATAAACCAACCGAGAATATCATCGACATGATAAGCTCCAATACGACCAACCAAAGGCCAACCACAACCAAGAATATCCTCAACATAATAAACCCCAATACTACCAATGAAGAATCAACAATAATCGAGAATACCATCAAAATGATAAACTCTAACACGATCAACAGAGGATCAACAACGACCGAGAATACCATCAACAAGGTAAACTCCAAACACGATCAACAAGGGATCAACAATGACCGATAATACCATCAACAAGGTAAACTCCAAACGATCAACAAAGGATCAACAACGATCGAGAATGCCATCAACAAGGTAAACTCCAAATGATCAAGAAAGGATCAACAATGATCGAGAATACCATCAACAAGGTAAACTCCAAACGATCAACAATAATAGATCTCAAAGAAATAACTCCGACTGTCGAACATACCCCTCGGGCGTATGAAAAACCAGTCGCAAACCCTCGAACATACCCAACCATAAATAGAGGATGAACGACCAATCAATATGGCTCAAATATGGAGATCATAGTACGCCCAATCCGGAAATATGTCCGTGCACATGTCCACCCCGTATATGGAAGTCAGGATATACGTGGGACATGTACTTAATTAGCCTCACGAACTACATCTCGTGTGCACGGACTAATGTGGAAATATCAACACATGACCAGAGTGTTCCGAGCTAAAAATCCTACACAATAACCAATCGGCACGCAGATATGACTCCAGATATGTGACGATGCAACATGACAACGAAACTCAAAGAATCACATATCCAATAAGGATCAAGAGACTCACCGAAGTGAACATAGACACACGGATAATGAAAGATCGACACGACCGACAATATCCGAAACAACCCTCTTGGATCACAATCTCCAAAGGATAATCTATACGATCAACAATCTCAGACAACAGTTCTGGGATCAACAACCCTCAATGAAAAACCAATACGGATCTCATTATACGGAACCTCAACATACAACACATACAACAATTTAACAAAATTATTGTCCTCATAACTGAGCAATACTTAAATTACCTCAAAGTCGAAGACAATATCCTTTCCACGAACCAACATCACTGAACGAATACACAGTTATACGAATAATCCCGAAATAAGTATAGTCCATTTATACCAACAAACCACCATCCCGACATCAATGTCGACACGGTAAACTATCCTCGATATCCGACATTCCATATTAATGCCCAAAGATAACTCACATCTCCGTCCTTACTAAACACATTTAAACCATATACATTATGATTTAATCCAGACCAACGCATAATATACAAACCATCATTCCAAAAATTTATATTTATAATATCATCGCTATATGAATTATAAATGAAATGAAATCAAAATCATTCATTAAATATTATAAACTGAACAAGTATAAACTTGCCTCGATATCGATACCACGAAGTCGTTACCAAAATCTATTGCCTTTGTCCACGAGCTCCTCAGCCCCGATCAAAGCAATCTACGAACTCTTCAACCTCAACCGCAACACAATGGTCATAATCCACGATCGAACATCTTAACCTATTGAAGTAATCAATCAACAACAATCCGATAACAATCAATAACCGACATAGCCAACCAATCAACGGATTAACAATACCTCGATCATACACAAAACCGAACAATACAACTCAAACAGTTACGAACTCATATCCACAATACAAACCGCAACTCGACAACTCAAAAATAACAATCAATATAACCGATCAACAAACCCAACGGTTCCACAATATCCCGATTAAATACAAATATAGCAACCCAAATCAATCAATAATAATACAATTTCACAATCGGATAATCATATCAACAATCAATTTAAACCAATAACAAGGGTCTTTACCGATTCCAAATCCAATCTCCAATACGAATATAAGTTCCCTCCTTGTAAATTCATAATTAAAACCAATTATCGATTATCATCATCAACCCGGACAATCTGATTAATTCAACATATAGATGATCATATTCCAAGGGTGTCAAATAATTCCATCATTCGATTTGAACACTTGTTCAATACGTATGAATTTCCCAACTTAAAGATAATAATAATCTCATCAACTCGGAATCATATTCATATTCCAAAACACATAACTTAGCTCTTGATATGAATATTCCATGTTTATATCCAAAACACCAACATCTCTTAAACATATTAATCAAATCATATAATCCAAGAGTTCCTTAAGAACACAAATTATTCCAAAATCACATTCAAAATCTCCAAGACGACATAATCCGATGTGTTCTAACATCTAAACAATCCTCATTCATAATTCAAGATGTATATTACCATACTCTTCAATACACAATTCACATAACCTCAGGAATCACAATAACACCACTATAACCATCATCATACGAAGAAAAACATCAACAATCAAACCAACAAGAATTGTATCATACTTAATCTGGAATTATCCTCATATCATGATTCATACGAAATCAACATAATCCAGAATACCATCTCTTCATCGGTTTAAACGAATCACAGTCCTTACAACAGGAAGAATCTTAATTTACATGTGAAATCTCTTATCACATTTCCATTAAATCTCTTATAACATCAAGAATTGCAACAATACTACCAAGAACATCAAGAACACTATGATTCCATAATCATAACCAACATAATCAGACATATCATCATATCATCATCCTCCTTAACAAAATTCCCGTAAATACCAAGAATCATCACAACTCCATAAACTATCATTATACGAACTAATCATCAACAACAACATCACAATCCGGAATTAAAGAGGGAATTATCCAACATACCTCATTGAAAATGAAACATACAAGCAAATACTTCAAGGATCAATGATAACTCCACATATCAAGCTCCAAATCTATGCCTTATATCTCATAATCGACTTAGAAGGACCGAAACGCCATCTCTGAGTGTTGAAGGTGAAAAACAAAGCCAAGTTCTGAATAAAGACGAAGTGACGGGCATCCCACCTATATAAACTCTCAGATCATTACGTACGTAACATGCAAGAGTTAATGTATGTAACAAGCCTTTACGTACGTTATCTGTCCTTGATAGCGTATGTAACAATGGTCCAGAGGCTACTGTCTTAATTCCACAAAGGCCCATGCCATAGCGTATGTAATACAGGATTTGACTTACTACAGTATCTCAGTTTACGTACGTAATGTACAACTCTTTACGTACGTAACAATCCATTAGCATACGTAATCACCTAAGATTAGCGTACGTTATCCTCAATCCAGAAACAACTGCACTTAACAATTGATACTTTTACGTACATAATATAACTGGTATAACATACGTAATATTCATATACTATTAACGTGCGTAACACCGTCTACATAGCATACGTTAAACCATCCGTTGACTCACCTGTCCACATCCGTGCTCAAAGCTGCCGACCACGGGCCCACTATCGGCCACAGCTTGGATCATGTCCGATTATCCTCATAACGTACGTAATACATAACACATAACGTACGTTATGCTTACCAGTTTAGCGTACGTAAGTCCCTAAGCTTAGCGTATGTAATGGCCTTCAGTACTTAGCCAAATCCAACTATCCCTGTCCGTCTCGACATACTGGATACGTATACTCACATACTGAATACATATACTATTCCCAAAATATTCTCATACGATACCTCTGATACACGATATCCTCAAATACAATTGTCGACCAAGCACGACAATTATAGAAATATAGCTGTCTCAGTCTTTAATTTATTTTATCCATATTGTATAGACACCATGTTATGCAGTATATCTTAGATAAAATAACGCAAAAAATTTATACTGAAAATCCGGGTATTACATACTACCCCCCTTAAAATAAGTTTCGTCCTCGAAACTTACAACCCTGTATATCTCTGCGAATATGTCTTCTTCCCAGACTTCATCTGTTTTAGTGAAGAAGAAGGACATGATCATTGACGATCGAATTTTCGGTCGCTCTGTTCTGCAAAAGAATATTATTTCAGAAGATGAGTACATGGCTGAGATGAACTTAGTTGTCTCATATGTCAAACAAACTGGTCTCTACCGTTTGGGTAGTCTACATATTTAGAACTACGAAGAGCAAATAGAGTAGTAGTTCTTTCTTGACGCTGAGTTCTCGTATACTGACAAGTAGGGCTCTGCCCCTACTGCTGTCGTCAGCACAGTCTAAGAGAAAGAGGTATCCATGAACCAAGAACTCCTCGAGCGCCTGTACAAGCTGCCCTCCGATGGTCTGCCATTGGAGGAACTGGAATCGTTTGGGTTTGATGATCAGCTGGAGGCTTATTGGAATTTGTTCACTAGGAACTCTTAGCCTTCACAAGTTCATCTTTCCTGCCATAAGAAGAAATTTACCCTGCCTTACTTGTATGTACAAGACTTTTGCTACAGAGTCGTTGAAAATCGAACTAGAGGGATCGAAATGTGCACAAGTTTGAGATTCCATATGATGGTGGCCATCATGTATGGAGAAAAGGTCAACTGGCACCAGAATATTCTGAAACGACTTCAGGAGGAGGCGTCCAAACCAGATTCTTCTAGGAAATATTTTGGCCTCATACTAAACTACATCCTGACCAGTTGTGGCATATAGCAGTCACCAAACATCAAAAAGATCCTCACTGGGAAGTTTCCTGGTGGCTCCAAACTGAATGTTTTCAATAAGGCACCACTTCTCGCCAGTAGGCCAAACCCATTCTCTATCTCTACATCGAGTGATCCCCGAGATGTCAGTGATCACCAACAAAATCAAAATCCATTGACAGCAGGAAGGAGCCTATCATCCAGAAGAGACATGTTCCCAACAGCTGCTCTCCTACAACTGCCGAGAAAAGGAAGAAGAAGTTGAAGACAAATAAGTCTTCGAAGAGAAAAGCTGTTCCTACAGCAAACTGGGTTGCTACAACAGCCAGTGAGGCAGTCCCGCCTACTGCATCTGCCGCATCAGCTATCCCACAATACGTAACCCCTATGGAAGAAACTTTGGCTGCTCCCACAGCAAATCATGAGCCTATGATGGCTATGATGGATGACCAGACGTTTGTCAACCTAGAAGGTACCAGTGAATCATCTACCCCTTTGGAGCTGAAGATCAAAACTCCAAACAAGGCCCCTACTCCTGTAAGGAGTCCCTCTCCCAACAGAGCATCCCACCTTGTCAGGGATTCCTCTCCTCAATAGGCTCCCTTAGCTATAGAGGATCCAAACCGGACAATAGAACCATCTACTATTTGGAATCCCTCCCCGAAGTCCAGATGGAAGAAGCTTTTGATCGCTCAAGACGTGGAAAGCATACAATGTGGCCCCATACGACTCCTTGTACAATTAGGAAGACTGGAAAAAGGAAGAGCTACTTGTTTTGAGAGTCACGGACACCCAGAATGTCGAAGTCTTGATCAGATGGGATGATCCCTTTTGCCATGAACTGATCACATCTTACTTTGTGTCAAAAGAAAACACGACTGAAAGGGAAGTCGCAGTCTACTGATAAGCCTCGGAGCCCTAGCGATCAATCAGATCTCAATTCAGACGAAGATGATGATGACATATAAATTGTTATGAGAATGAGCCCAGAGGAGGGTCGTGAAAAAGATTTTGCCCAGTCCAAGGCCGCCAATAGCCAAGGGACTTCTACTGAACCATCAACATAAGCTCTCGCACAGGAGGAATCAGTCCATCTGAGCGGAGCAGATGCACCCCGCACCGTCCAATAGGAGGGTGCAGTCCCTATTAAGGAACAAGCGGTCGCTGAGAGCCAACATGAGGACATAGTAATTCCTATACCCTAGGATACAGAAACCATCAATAGATAAGAGAAATCAGTCCCCTCTATTTCTCCAACAGCACAACCAGCGGAACCATCCGAGGTTCCTGCCCTGCAACAGGTATGTGCTCCTATCCCTATAATATCCCCTTCCGGAGAGGATTTCTTAGCTGATGACGAACCTCAAAGGCCTCATCACAATGTCATTCCTAAACAGCTTGGAGAGCTATCTGATTCCAAGACTGCTCACCCCAAATCTCCCCGCAAAGAAGCCCTTATCGAGCAGCTACAGTAAATTGGTCGCCAAACTGTCTTCCGACAGGATGCTGTCAAAGCCGTATATGATATAGGTAAGGAACTCAACTGGATGTGAAAGACCGACCAAGATGAACTTCTGAAGCTGCAAAGGGCTATACAAGATGTGGAAGAGGCTTTTCACAACGGTTAAAAGCTTTTCTTCAGTCATGTTGGATATGTGTCTTACTTTTCCTAAGTAAAACACCTACAACAAGATTACTGTATCCAACTTTCTTCATCACTGCTGCATAATAATGTAAGCGCTGTAGGAACGGACTATACATGAAGATCTCTTGCTATATGGAAAGACTATATAGAGTTCCTAACAACTTCCATACCTAGAGCGAAATGCTGACTTTGAAGACTTTATGCTGTATAGTGGCAATTATCAAAACAAGGTTGTATTCTTCCCAAAAATTTCCCCCTTTTTGATAATGCCAAAACTTTCTTGATACAGAAAGGCTATCTTCAAGTCTTCTGTCGGTTTATCTGATCTTCATGTCTTAGTCTAAAAATTTGAACTACTTGCGGGCAAGTTCTAAAATGATAATCCTACAGGACTAAGTATATTACAATGCACAAGCACAACCTTATAGGATGTAGACTTAGTAGAATATAACTTAATCTATGAACTGTTCGCAGACAAGTTCTTACAGTTTGAAGTTTTTTAAGGTTTTGTACTTGTTAAATATTTTGATGTTTAATCGTAAGGAAATAGTAAAACAGTAAGAGTAGATTACGAGCAGTAATCTTTCAAGAAGTCAAAATTTTATTAATACTTGAAATTACAGTGCATGAAAGAAATGTAAGTACTGCATCGAAGAGCATACAGTAGGATAAAATACATAGTACAACTAACAGAAGATAGTCCCTATAGTGTTGATGCTTCCAAGTCTAGCGAGAGGGATCATGTTCGGTTCCTCTCCACCAGTTGATTAGGGAATATCTACCTCGATCCCTGTAGATGCTTCATCCTTCGTAGGCGACATCGTAGGCGAGAATCCAATCTTCAAGATGAGTTATCTGATCACCCTTCTAATGTTTAGACTTCAGTTTGAGTTGTAAGGGGAGCTTTGCTTCTGCCAGTAACCTTGAGAACTCATTTGCGGAATCCTCTAGGGTTTTAAATTTGTTGAACATAGGGGACTCCCAGATGAGAATACAGAAGTATCTCAGTAGTTCATTATTTTTCCATGCCTTTAATTCATCTGCTTTTAGGCTGTAGATCAGTTGGGAGAAATATCTCAGCAGGCTTGCATACAGTATTTTTCCACGGAAAATTGGGATCCTGGAATTCAGGTCCAGAACCAGTTACCCTGTATCCTTTCGCTCCTTGACTTGGCCCTAGTCCGGCCAGTCTTCCGATGGTAGTTCCTACACTATCCTCCAGAGCAGCCTCCATTTCCTTCTCTCTCTAGTCTCCACTTCCTCGCAGCCTCTCTTGTCTCTTCCCCATTTTGGCATTGTCAAGATCCGAGACTTGGCCGTGAATATCCCACAGGAGTTCCATAGATTCGGCCTGTTTGTCTTTCAGATCAGTGAAACTTTCTACCAGTCTCGCCACCACTGCGGTCACGTCGTCAATCTTGTGATCATCTGCAGTGAGCTTTGATCCTATAAATTCTAGGGTGGCAATAGTCTTTGCTTTAGCGACACGTAGCTTCTCTTGTTCTTGCTTCAGGATTCCCTCCTCATGATGCTTTATTTGATTCAGGGCTTGCTATAATGCATTTGGCATGAGACAAAAAGCCTCTTCCACATCTGTAATGGCCCTTTGCAGCTTCGGGAGCTCATCTTGAGCTATTTCTCGCATCCAGTCTAGTTCCTTCCCGACACCATATAGGGCCTTGATGGCATCCTACAGGAATACGGTTTGGCGACCGATGTCTTCTAGTTACTCGATACGTGCCTCTGTGAGCGGAGAGTGTGGGTGCACAATCTTGGAGTCAGATGGTTCTCCAAGCTGTTTGAGAACCACATTATTATGGTGCTTGCATGGCTTGTCATCAGCAAGGAAACCATCATCTGATCTAGATGGGGATCCTGTAGAGATAGGAGTTTCAACCTATTCGGAAGGAGTGCTTTTGTAGGTTGTGCTGCATGTTCTATCTTGGAGACAGAAAGGACTAATTCCTCCTGCCTTTGTTGGGTCTCGATAGTCGGAAGTACAGGAGGGACTAATTCCTCCTGCCGACTTTCAGTAGCCGCTTGTTCTGGGAGAGGGACTAATTTCTCCTGGTGGACGGCGCGGGTGGCTTCTTCTGTCGGCTGGACAGATTCCTCTTGAACAGGAGATGCTTCCATTCTGGAGGAACTAGCGACTTATTCATTGGAGATAGGAGGGACTGATTCCTTCTGTTTATTTTCTTCGTGGACTACTTCTTCTTCATGCGGGGTCGAGGACTGATGTTTGTCATTGGATGTCCCCTATATCTATTGAGCCTGAATGTGAGCAAATTCTCCTTCCTGAGCCTCTTCACGGCTCATCCCAAGTGTAATGCCCCCAAAACCATCCGGGGATATTACATGGCCTTGGGCCCCGCGCCGGAACCCACAAGGCTAAAACTCATATTCGCAAACATTTCAAATACGCCTACAGGCGAAAGACAGTAATGTATTTAAATAATTTTCAAAATTCCATTTTCCAAATACCGTCACAAAATAAAATCATTTACAAGTTTCAGGCCAAAACGGCGAGACTCAACATTTTCAAAATGTACGTTAAGCCACCCCTCAAACGTACCGACAAAATAGTTAGGAAAAAGGGTTAACGAAATAACCAAAGTTTACGAGATACTCACAAAGGCCATTTTGAAAGTACACACGAGTTGGCAAAAATATCGGAAGCAATTTTAAAATACACACGCAGCGGATAAAATGCAGTTCAACAATACACAATTGCAGCGGAATAAACAACCAGAAGGAATACTTGATACTCAAATACATGCCACATCCAGTATCACCTGGGAAGCTCACCCCTTCACGACCGCTACTAGCTCGATCTCCGAGTACCTAAAAATAAATCCCACGACGGGGTTAGCCACAATACTCAGTAATGATAACGATCACATCACATACATACCAGTGTAATTACAAGTAAAAATACCACCGATTAAATCTTACCATCATAACCTCACCAACCCATAGCAATCCATAACAGATCAATGCTTACCATAATCCACATTTTGCATTCTCAAATGACGAAATGAACTCAACTACCACCATCTGTACTGTAGTCAATCAATACCAAGAATCCTCAAAACATCATCATAACTCCTAAGCATGAAATAATTCATCCATGCCAAGTCCTGTCCGTCGGATTACACAATCAAATCTCAACCTGGATAAAAACCAATATCACACAACATATCTGTAGATCAACTACCACAAAACAATGATAAAAAGTCCCGAAACATCGATGTACAGTCCGAATGCTCATACGATCAATAACCAGATCAACCAATAAATCAACCGAGAATATCATCGACATAAGCTCCACTACGACCAACCAAAGGCCAACCACAACCAAGAATATCCTCAACATAATAAATCCCACTACTACCAATGAAGAATCAACAATAATCGAGAATACCATCAACATGATAAACTCTAACACGATCAACAGAGGATCAACAACGACCGACAATACCATCAACAAGGTAAACTCCAAACACGATCAACAAAGGATCAACAACGACCGAGAATACCATCAATAAGGTAAACTCCAAACGATCAACAAAGGATCAACAACGATCGAGAATACCATCAACAAGGTAAACTCCAAACGATCAACAATAATGTTTCTCAAAGAAATAACCCCGACTGTCGAACATACCCCTCGGGCGTATGAACAACCAGTCGCAAACCCTCGAGCATACCCAACCATAAATAGAGGATGAACGACCAATCAATATGGCTCAAATATGGACGTCATAGTACGCCCAATCCGGAAATATGTCCGTGCACATGTCCATCCCGTATATGGAAGCCAGGATATACGTGGGACATGACCATAGTGTTCCCAGCTAAAAATCCTACACAATAACCAATCGGCACGCAGATATGACTCCAGATATGTGACGGTGCAACATAACAACAAAACTCAAAGAATCACATATCCAATAAGGATCAATAGACTCACCGAAGTGAACATAGACACACGGATAATGAAAGATCGACACGACCGACAATATCCGAAACAACCCTCCTGGATCACAATCCCCAAAGGATAATCTATACGATCAACAATCTCAGACAACAGTTCTGGGATCAACAGCCCTCAATGAAAAACCAATACGGATCTCATTATACGGAACCTCAACATACAACACATACAACAATTTAACAGAATAATTGTCCTCATAACTGAACAATACTTAAATTACCTCAAAGTCGAAGACACTATCCTTTCCACGAACCAACATCACTGAACGAATACACAATTATACGAATAATCCCGAAATAAGTATAGTCCATTTATACCAACAAACACCATCCCGACATCAATGTCGACACGGTAAACCATCCTCTATATCCGACATTCCATATCAATGACCAAAGATAACTCACATCTCCATCCTTACTAAATACATTTAAACCATATACATTATGATTTCATCCAGACCAACGCATAATATACAAACCATCATCCCGATAATTTATATTTATAATATCATTACTATATGAATTATAAATGAAATGAAATCAAAATCATTCATTAAATATTATAAACTGAACAAGTATAAACTTGCCTCGATATCGATACCACGAAGTCGTTACCAAAATCCATTGCCTTTGTCCACGAGCTCCTTAGCCCCGATCAAATCAATCTACGAACTCTTCAACCTCAACCGCAACACAATGATCATAATCCACGATCGAACATTTTAACCTATTGAAGTAATCAATCAAAAAAATACGATAACAATCAATAACCAACATAGCCAACCAATCAAACTCAACGGCTCAACAATACCTCGATCATACACAAAACTGAACAAGACAACTCAAACAGTTACGAACTCATATCCACAATACAAACCGCAACTCGACAACTCAGAAATAACAATCAATATAACCGATCAACAAACCCAATGGTTTCACAATATCCCGATTAAATACAAATCCAACAACCCAAATCAATCAAGCATAATACAATTTCACAATTGGATAATCATATCAACAATCAATTTAAACCAATAACAAGGGTCTTTACCGATTCCAAATCCAATCTCCAATACGAATATAAGTTCCCTCCTTGTAAATTCATAATTAAAACCAATTACCGATTATCATAATCAACCCGGCCAATCCAATTAATTCAACATATAGGTGATCATATTCCAAGGGTGTCAAATAATTCCATCATTCGATTTGAACACTTGTTCAATACGTATGAACTTCCCAACTTAAAGATGAATAATAATCTCATCAACTCGGAATCATATTCGTATTCGTATACGAATATTGTACCAAAACACATAACTTAGTTCTAGATATGAATATTCCATGTTTATATCCAAAACACCAACATCTCTTAAACATATTCATCAAATCATATAATCCAAGAGTTCCTTAAGAACACAAATTATTCTAAAATCACATTCAAAATCTCCAAGACGACATAATCCGATGTGTTCTAACATCTAAACAATCCTCATTCATAATTCAAGATGTATATTATCATACTTTTCAATATACAATTCACATAACCTTAGGAATCACAATAATACCACTATAACCATCATCATACGAAGAAAAACATCAACAATCAAACCAACAAGGATTATATCATACTTAATCTGGAATTATCCTCATATCATGATTCATACGAAATCAACATAATCCATAATTCCATATCTTCATCGGTTTAAATGAATCACAATCCTTACAACAGGAAGAACATTAATTTACATCCGAAATCTCTTATCACAATTCCATTAAATCTCTTATAACATCAAGAATTGCTACAATACTACCAAGAACATCAAGAACACTATGATTCCATAATCATAACCAACATAATCAAAGACATATCATCATCCTCCTTAACAAAATTCCCATGAATACCAAGAATCATCACAACTCCATAAACTATCATCATACGAACTAATCATCAACAACAACATCACAATCCGGAATTAAAGAGGGAATTATCCAACATACCTCATTGAAGATGAAACATACAAGCAAACACTTAAAGGATCAATGATAACTCCACATCTCAAGCTCCAAATCTATGCCTTATATCTCATAATCGACTTAGAAGGACAGAAACGCCATATCTGAGTGTTGAAGGCGAAAAACGAAGCCAAGTTCTGAAGAAAGACGAAGTGACGGGCATCCCACCTATATAAACTCTCAGATCATTACGTACGTAACATGCAAGAGTTAACGTACGTAACAAGCCTTTACATACGTTATCTGTCCTTGATAGCGTACGTAACAATGGTATAGAGGCTACTGTCTTAATTCCACAAAGGCCCATGCCATATCGTACGTAATACATGAGTTGACTTACTACAGTATCTCAGTTTACGTACGTAATGTACAACTCTTTACGTATGTTACAATCCATTAGCATATGTAATCACCTAAGATTAGCGTACGTTATCCTCAATCCAGAAACAACTGCACGTAACAACTGATACTTTTACGTACGTAATACAATGTGTATAGCGTACGTAATCTTCATATACTATTAACGTACGTAACACTGTCTACATAGCGTACGTTAAACCATCCGTTGACTCACCTGTCCACATCCATGCCGAAAGATGCCGACCACGGGCCCACTGTCGTCCACAGCCTGGATCATATCCGATTCTCCTCATAACGCACGTAATATATAACACATAATGTACGTTATGCTTACCAGTTTAGCGTACGTAAGTCCCTAAGCTTAGCGTATGTAATGGACTTCAGTACTTAGCCAAATCCAACTATCCATGTCCGTCTCGACATACTGGATACGTATACTCACATGCTGAATACATATACTCATCCCAAAATATTCTCATACGATACCTCTGATACACGATATCCTCAAATACAATTGTGGACCAAGCACGACAATTATACAAATACAGCTGTCTCAGTCTTCAATTTATTTTAGCCATACTGTATAGACACCAAGCTATGCAGTATATCTCAATTTATCTGTCCTTGATAGCGTACGTAACAATGGTACAGAGGCTACTGTCTTAATTCCACAAAGGCCCATGCCATAGCGTACGTAATACAGGAGTTGACTTACTACTGTATCTCAGTTTACGTACGTAATGTACAACTCTTTACTTATGTTACAATCCATTAGCATATGTAATCACCTAAGATTAGCGTACGCTATCCTCAATCCAGAAACAACTGCACTTAACAACTGATACTTTTACGTATGTAATACAACGGGTATAACGTACGTAATCTTCATATACTATTAACGTACGTAACATCGTCTATATAGCGTACGTTAAACCATCCGTTGACTCACCTGTCCACATCCGTGCCGAAAGATGCCGACCACAGGCCCACTGTCGTCCACAGCCTGGATCATGTCCGATTCTCCTCATAACGTACGTAATACATAACACATATTGTACGTTATGCTTACCAGTTTAGCGTACGTAAGTCCCTAAGCTTAGCGTATGTAATGGACTTCAGTACTTAGCCAAATCCAACTATCCCTGTCCGTCTCGACATACTGGATACGTATACTCACATGCTGAATACATATACTCATCCCAAAATATTCTCATACGATACCTCTGATACAAGATATCCTCAAATACAATTGTGGACCAAGCACGACAATTATACAAATACAGCTGTCTCAGTCTTCAATTTATTTTAGCCATACTGTATAGACACCAAGCTATGCGCCGAACTAACTGATACCACGAAGCCGTTACCAAAATCCATTGCCTTTGTCCAAGAGCTTCTCATCCCCGACCAAAGCAATCTACCAACTCTTCAACCTCAACCGCAACACAATGGTCATAATCCACGATCAAACATCTTAACCTATTGAAGTAATCAATCAACAACAATCCGATAACAATTAATAACCGACATAGCCAACCAATAAAACTCAACGGCTCAACAATACCTCGATCATACACAAAACCGAACAATACAACTCAAACAATTACGAACGCATATCCAGAATACAAACCGCTACTTGACAACTCAGAAATAACAATCAATATAAAATATCAACAAACCTAACGGTTCCACACTATCCCGATTAAATACAAATCCAACAACCCAAATCAATCAATCATAATACGATTTCACAATCTGATAATCATATCAACAATAAATTTAAACCAATAACAAGGGTCTTTAGCAATTCCAAATCCAATCTCCAATACGAATATAAGTTCCCTCCTTGTAAATTCATAATTAAAACCAATTACCGATTATCATCATCAATCCAAACAATCAGATTAATTCAACATATAGATGATCATATTCCAAGGGTGTGAATAATTCCATCATTCGATTTGAACACTTGTTCAATACGTATGAACTTCCCAACTTAAAGATGAACAATAATCTCATCAACTCGGAATCATATTCGTATTCCTATACGAATATTGTACCAAAACACATAACTTAGTTCTAGATATGAATATTCCATGTTTATATCCAAAACACCAACATCTCTTAAACATATTCATCAAATCATATAATCCAAGAGTTCCTTAAGAACACAAATTATTCCGAAATCACATTCAAAATCTCCAAGACGACATAATCCGATGTGTTCTAACATCTAAACAATCCTCATTTATAATTCAAGATGTATATTATCATACTCTTCAATATACAATTCACATAACCTCAGGAATCACAATAACACCACTATAACCATCATCATACGAAGAAAAACATCAACAATCAAACCAACAAGGATCGTATCATACTTAATTTGGAATTATCCTCATATCATGATTCATACGAAATCAACATAATCCATAATTCCATCTCTTCATCGATTTAAACGAATCACAATCCTTACAACAGGAAGAATCTTAATTAACATCCGAAATCTCTTATCACAATTCCATTAAATCTCTTATAACATCAAGAATCTCAATAATACTACCAAGAACATCAAGAACACTATGATTCCATAATCATAACCAACATAATCAAAGATATATTATCATATCATCATCCTCCTTAACAAAATTCCCGTAAATACCAAGAATCATCACAACAACTCCATAAACTATCATCATACGAACTAATCATCAACAACAACATCACAATCTGGAATTAAAGAGGGGATTATCCAACATACCTCTTTGAAGATGAAACACATAAGCAAACACTTCAAGGATAAATGATAACTCCACATCTCAAGCTCCAAATCTATGCCTTCTATCTTATAATCGACTTAGAAGGACCGAAACGCCATCTCTGAGTGTTGAAGGCGAAAAACGAAGAGTGACGGGCATCCCACATATATAAACTCTCAGATCATTACGTACGTAACATGCAAGAGTTAACGTACATAACAAGCCTTTACGTACGTTATTTGTCCTTGATAGCGTACATAACACTGGTCAAGAGGCTACTGTCTTAATTCCATAATACGATTACGTACGTAAGGCCCATGCCATAGTGTACGCAATACATGAGTTGACTTACTACTGTATCTCAGTTTACATACGTAATGTCCAACTCTTTACGTACGTAACAATTCATTAGTGTACGTAATAACCTAAGATTAGCGTACGTTATCCTCAATCCAGAAACAGCTGCACTTAACAATTGATACTATTACGTATGTAATACAACAGGTATATCGTACGTAATCATCATACACTATTACGTACGTAACACCGTCTACATAGCGTACGTTAAACCATCTGTTGACTCACCTGTCCACACCTGCGCCGAAAGCTGCCGACCACGGGCCCACTGTCGGCCACAGCCTGGATCATGTCCGATTCTCCACATAATGTACGTAATGCATAACACATAACGTACGTTATGCTTACCAGTTTAGCGTACGTAAGTTCCTAAGCTTACTCTACGTAATGGCCTTTTGTACTCAGCCAAATCTAATTGTCCCTGTCCATCTCGACATACTGGATACGTATACTCACATGCTGAATACATATACTCATCCCAAAATATTCTCATACGATACCTCTGATACACGATATCCTCAAATACAATTGTGGAACAAGCACGACAATTATACAAATACAGCTATCTCAGTCTTCAATTTATTTTAGCCATACTGTATAGACACCAAGCTATGCAGTATATCTCAGATAAAATAACGCGAAAAATTTATACTGAAAATCTGGGTATTACATACTACCCCCCTTAAAATAAGTTTCATCTTCGAAGCTTGCAACCCTATCATAAACAACAGATCAACCAAAATTTCCAAACTCATCACAAAAGCAATTAATCGTCGCCACAAGCGAATAACCAAAACGATATACTTACAGGTGTGTGAAGCCGATGATCTCCCGTGATACTAGCACAAGATTCCCATACGAAGTCTCAACACAATACCAACACACACTAATATCACAATTTGCAATTTGAAAAGATTTCAAAAATCTTAGAACCTCCAAAAATCGGTTTGACTCAAAGGTCAGAAAATCATTTTCAAAAGTCACGCTACTACCGTACTGGTAGAGCCACATAACACACACGCCTGGGTTTCACAAAACCCAAGCTCCGATACCATCTTCTGTAATGCCCCCAAAACCATCCGGGGATATTACATCGCCTTGGGCCCCGCGACGGAACCCACAAGGCTAAAACTCATTTTCGTGAACATTTCAAATACGCAAACAGGTGAAAGACGGTAATATATTTAAATAATTTTTAAAAATCTATTTTCCAAATACCGTCACAAAATAAAATCATTTATAAGTTTCAGGCCAAAACGGCAAGACTCAACATTTTCAAAATGTACGTTAAGCCACCCCTTAAACGTACCGACAAAATAGTTAGGAAAAAGGGTTAACGAAATAACCCAAGTTTACGAGATACTCAAAAAGTCCATTTTGAAAGTACACACGAGTTGGCAAAAATACCGGAAGCTATTTTAAAATACACACGCAGCGGATAAAATGCAGTTAAAAATACACAATTGCAACGGAATAAACAACTAGAAGGAATACTCGATACTCAAATACATGCCACATCCAGTATCACTCGGGAAGCTCACCACTTCACGACCGCTACTAGCTCGATCTCCGAGTACCTAAAAATAAAGCCCACGATGGGGTCAGCCACAATACTCAATAATGATAACGATCACATCACATATATAATTACATACCAATGTAATTACAAGTAAGAATACTACCGATTAAATCTTACTATCATAACCTCACCAACCCCATAGCAATCCATAACAAACCAATCCTTACCATAATCCACATTTTGCATTCTCAAATGACGAAATGAACTCAACTACAACCACCTGTACTCTAGTCAACCAATACCAAGAATCCTCAAAACATTACCATAACTCCTAAGCATGAAATGATTCATCCATGCCAAGTCCTGTCCGTCGGATCACACAATCAAATATCAACCTGGATAAAAACTAATAGCACACAACATATCTGTAGATCAACTACCATAAAACAATTATAAAAAGTCCCGAAACATCGACGTACAGTCCGAATGCTCATACGATCCATAACCAGATCAACCAATAAATCAACCAAGAATATCATCGACATGATAAGCTCCACTACGACCAACCAAAGGCCAACCACAGCCAATAATATCCTCAACATAATAAACCCCAATACTACCAACGAAGAATCATCAATAATCAAGAATACCATCAACATGATAAACTCTAACACGATCAATAGAGGATCAACAATGACCGAGAATACCATCAACAAGGTAAACTCCAAACACGATCAACAAAGGATCAACAACGACTGAGAATACCATCAACAAGGTAAACTCCAAACGATCAACAAAGTATCAATATACACGGATGCATCCAAGCATGGACTAGGGTGTGTCTTCATGCAGAATGGCAGAGTTGTTGCGTACGCATCCCGACAACTAAAGCCGTACGAAGTAAATTACCCGACGCATGACTTGGAGATAGCCGCAGTGGTGCATGCCCTCAAGATTTGGAGGCACTATCTTTACGGAGTTACTTGCAAAGTTTTCACGGATCATAAGAGTCTGAAATATATCTTCACTCAGAGAGAATTAAACATGAGACAGAGGCGTTGGTTGGAGCTAATCAAGGACTACGATGTGGAAATCTCCTATCATCCCGAAAAAGCCAATGTGGTAGCCGATGCTCTCAGTCGAAAAACTACACAAGAGGTAATGGTATCCAGCATAACAGTTCAGCCCCAACTGCAGCAAGACATCAGGAGAAGCAACACCGAAGTATGGATACAACGTAGGCAAGGACAATTATGCTCAATCAACATACTTTCGTCCTTACTAGATGAGATACGTCTAGCACAAATGGAAGATCCTGAATTACGTGCGATTGGTGCAAGAATCGAGAAAGGAGATGTTTCCGATTATAAGATTCAGGGTGATTTGGTGAGGTTCAAGAACAGGATCTGTATTCCACCGAATGGCGGGCTGAAGCAAACTATACTAAAGGAGGCGCACTCCACTCCCTATTCTATTCACCCCGGAGCAAGCAAGTACAAAGATTTGCGACAGAGTTTTTGGTGGAAGAATATAAAATGGGAAGTTTCTAGGTTCGTTGACCGATGTATGACGTGCCAGCAAGTAAAGATTGAACACCACAGACCAGCCGGAATTATGCAACCCCTACCCATCCCAGAGTGGAAGTGGGGGAGCATGTCAATGGATTTTGTCACTAAGCTACCTATGGCGGTGGGAGGAAAGGATACAATTTGGGTCATTGTTGATGGATTGACAAAATCGTCACATTTCATTTCTATTCAAGAGACAACCGGGACAGAGCGACTGGCCGTCATTTTCATCAGAGAGATCGTAAGGCTGCATGGAGTTCCCTCATCCATCATTTCGGATAGGGACACCAGATATGTGTCTCGTTTTTGGAAAGCCGTCCATAAAGCTATGGGGACCCAAATACACTTTAGAACAACTTATCACCCTCAGACAGATGGACAGACCGAGCGTACAATTCAAACCTTGGAAGATATGTTGAGGGCATGTGTGCTTGATTGGGGTAAGGATTGGGCTAGACGTTTGGGATTAGTGGAGTTCTCGTACAACAACAGCTGGCATGCAAGTATAGGCATGGCACCTTTTGAGGCCCTGTATGGGCGAAGATGCAAGTCGCCGTTATGCTGGGATGATGCCTCCGACACAGCGGTTACCGAGTTAGATCTTATACAGGAATCCATTAAGAAGATCTCAAAGCACATGCTAGCCTCACAGAGCCGGCAGAAATCTTATGCCGAAAACCGGCAGCGACCGTTAGAATTTACGGTCGGGGATCATGTTTGGGTCAAAGTATCACTTATGCGGGGTATCCGGCACTTCGGCCAAAAGGGCAAGTTAAGCCCGAGATTTATAGGTCCGTTTTAGATATTGGACCGGGTAGGGAAGCTTGCGTATCGATTAGCTCTACCCCGCATCTGGATGGAGTGCATAACGTTTTTCACGTCTCCCAGTTAAGGAAGTATGTCTATGACCCGAGTCACAAGCTCAATTTCGAAGAAGTGGAAATTTCCGATGATGCTATCTTTAGGGAGGTACCGATCGTCATTTTGGATCAGCGTGTGAAGATGTTAAGAAATAAAGCCATACCCCTCGTGAAGATTCAGTGGTCGCACCACAGTGCGGAAGAAGCGACTTGGGAAACCGAGTCGAGCATGAAAGAGAGTCATCCCGAGTTATTTTCTAAAGTTTCGTGACGAAACTATTTTTAAGGGGGGTGATATGTTATACCTCTGGTATTTCATGCTTGATTACTTTGTACTGTGTGAATTTTTGTAATGTGACGTCATTTCTATTTATGTATTTCATTGAGTGCTATATAATTGTGCGATGAAAATGAAACGGAGGTGACACGCCTTGACGCTGTTGGGATTCGGTGCCTAAAACGAAGGCCCAGCGGAAGCGGTAAAATGAAAATTAATTCGATCCGAATCCCTACGAGGATCGATCGAGCTACGTATATACGAATATCAAAAACGAAATACAAGAGATACAAGAAACATACCCTCGTAGTCCGTTGATTAAATGGATAACCTTCTCTTGAGCTATTCCCCAAGCTTTGCTTGATCTCTACGAATCTATTCCGCTTCAAGCCCTTAAACGATCCAATGCCGAAAGCACCGCGTCTCTACTTGCCACGCGCCGGAAAACGAACGGAATGACAACACCTTGCTATCCTCCGAGGATACGGCTAGAGCTAGGTGATGAAGCTTGTTATAGATATTAATATCACTCTAAGTGTATGAATATCTATCTCTCTCAATATTTCCTCACAAAATTTCTCTAAGAAGTTATGAAGAAGATGAATGAAGAAGATGAATAAAGAAGATGATGAAGTGACTTCTATCTCTCTCTCCTCTTGCAACCTCACGTTGGAAACAAAAGTTGCTTGGAATGAATTAGTGAGAGATGTCTTCATCTTCATTTATTCAACTCTCCACATGCACATCTCATAATTATGAGAATCAAAGCCCCACCACCTCAATGATCAACCATTAAAGAATGGAATATGGGTCCATATGAAAGTGGGTGGAAGTGTGGGGTTTGGCCCATGTAGAAATCGGACAAGTTCGGTTCGTTTCGGACTCCCGCGAGTCCAAACAGATAAACTCCAATTCCGTATCGATGTATTTATATCGATTAATTAATCCAATTAATTAAACATATCAAATACATTATAACATAATTAATTTCTCCAAGAAATAATTATATCCATGAATTAAATTAATCACCCAGTGATATATTTAATTCATTAGCCGTAAATCATTTTACCCAAGAAATCGATTTAGACTTCTTGTGTCTTAAATTTCGATAGCCAATGTCGAATAGTCATCATGAGAGACGTAGCTTGAGTCCTGCCGTCGTCAAGCCTACTGCGCGACTCGGTAGGTCCGTCTCGATCAAGAATGGGAGGAACCAAAGAGTAGTAGCACCACCTAGCCGGTGGCCTACACTGTACCCCGACTGAGAACGAATGATTGAGATCATTCAAAAACCATTCTGTCGTGAATACCAGTATACGTATAAACCCTTCTTTCAAATGTCCCGATCAAGTTATAGGGTCACGGTCAGTCAAACCCTATCTGTACTTGACGCTATGCATGCGTTAATGCAAATCCAGATCATCGAGCTGTCGTGTATCTAATACAACTAGCTCCAATGCTTTGGCCAAAGACTTATGATCTCATCTGCCAATAACCGCATAGGACATATAACCCGCTCACTAACGGGAGAAAGAATTCTATCTTGTATTCAGTAGGACCTGCTACTTGCCCGTCAAGATGCACGTCGAGGTTGACCCCCGCCTTCCCGTTTACAGGGTCGAACTACTCTAATGAAAATCTTGACGTCACAAGCACATCCCTACTAAATCCTCAAGTCGAAGGTTCACGAATACCTATCACAACCTTTCGATTCCGTTATTGACTGTCCCAGAGTGAAATCCATGTGACGAATCGAGGGTGAGTCGGTTCGAGTATACTAATCCAGTTAGCATAACTATAACGTGTGCTCCCACTAACCATTAGCGTTCGACAGGCACTCTCCATGTCAAAGAACACGTCATACAAGTCTTCACATAAACTTAACGCCCAGTCAAGTTTCATCGACTTGCGAACGATTAAGTATTTGAGCTATAACCTTTCCAGTGCCGACCCCCTTATCCAATAAGGAGTGGAACGTTTTGCTCTCAAATACACGGACTAGTTTCTATATGTTTATTTACGAGTTAGGAATGCCAGTAACTTCCAGTAAATAAAGAAACATTCATTTGCCTTATATAAATGGTTTACATAATTACAAGTACAATGCCCTCACTCAACAACATCTGAGTGGCATTCGAGGGCATACTCCTAACAATCTCCCACTTGCACTCAATGCCACACACTATGGTATCTAATACCTATGTTCTCCAGATGACGCTCCAAGCTAGTCTGAGAAAGTGGCTTGGTCAGTGGATCGGCGACGTTGTCGGCCGAGTCTACTCTGTGCAGCACAATGTATCCCTTGCGAACAAATTCTCTTACGAGATGATACTTCCTCTCAATATGTTTGGTGCTGTTGTGAAACCTCGGCTCCTTGGCACACTCTGACTCCGTCGTTGTCGCAAAGACAAATGAACAGCACTCGGACATGGTATCATTTGAAGTTCTCCCAGAAACTTCTTAATCCAGAACCCTTCCTTGGAAGCCTCCGAGGCTGCTTGATACTCAGCCTGACAGGTGGAATCAGCAGTCGCGCTTTTCTTGGCACTACGCCAAGATACTGATCCTCCATTAAGAGTAAATATGTAGCCAGAAGTGGACATCGAGTCGTCCTTCAGTCCTTGGAAGTCCGAATCAGTGAATCCCACCACATCCAATTCTCAACCGCCATACATAAGAACCATATCTCTAGTTCTTCTCAAGTACTTGAGATTACAGCAGTCCAATGTTCCCTACCTGGGTTTGCCTGAAACCTACTCACCACGCTTACAGCATGCGTGATGTCAGGTCTTGTACACAACATAGCATACATAAGGCTACCCACGGCCGAAGCATATGGTATATTACTCATTTCCTTGCGTTGTTCCTCACTTTGAGGACACATCTTCAAGGTGAGTTTTATTCCATGTTGCATCGGTAGGAACCCTCTTTTAGAATCATCCATCTTAAATCGCTTTAAGATCTTATCTATATAAAGGGCTTGGGAAAGGCCTATTGTTCTCTTCGCTCTATCCCGGTAGATCCGAATACCAAGAATATAGGTTGCTTCTCCCAAGTCTTTCATGGAGAAATTACTCGAAAGCCAAGCTTTCACAGAACTAAGCATTCCCACATCATTTTTTATTAGTAGAATGTCATCTACATATAGTACTAAGAATGCGATCTTGCTCCCACTAACCCTCTTGTATACACAAGGTTCCTCTTCATTTTGCACGAAATCAAACTCTTTGATTGCCTCGTCAAAACGAAGGTTCCAACTACGCGATGCTTGCTTCAGTCCATAAATGGAACGCTGAAGCTTGCACACTTTCTGAATATCGACTTCAGACACAAAGCCTTTAGGCTGCTCCATATAAATTTCATCCTCGAGGAATCCATTAAGGAAAGCCGTCTTTACGTCCATTTGCCATATCTCATAATCGTGGTAGGCAGCTATAGCAAGCATCATGCGAATAGACTTGATCATGGCTACGGGCGAGAAGGTATCGTGGTAATCGATCCCTTCCTTCTGGGTATAACCCTTTGCCACAAACCTGGCCTTATAGGCGTCAACCTTGCCATCACCATCAGTCTTTCTCTTGTAGATCCACTTGTTCCCAATAGGCACTATGCCCTTGGGGCGGTCTACTAGAGTCCAGACCTGATTGACATGCATCGATTCTATCTCAGCTTCCATAGCTTCACGCCATTTCGCGGAGTCTACATCCACCATCGCTTGGTCATAGGTTGTTGAGTCGGTCTTTTGGCTATCACTTGGAACCTCATGGAGACCGAGCTCCTCCAAGTGCACAAGCCCATACCTCTCGGGTAAATGAGACACCCTACTAGACCTACGAGGTGGTTGTACTTGTGTTTCAGAAAGTTCGGTTCCAGTTTCTTGCACAGGTGTCTCTCGAGGAGTTTCATTGTATTCTTCTAAAGAAATACTTCTACCTGCTCCGCCTTCCTGAATGAACTCATCTTCCAGGAAGTGTGCTTGTAAAGCAACAATGATCCTTCGATCTTCGGGCATGTAGAATAGATATCCCATCGTCCCAGACGGGAATCCAATGAAACGTCCCTTCGCAGACCTAGCTTCCAACTTTTCCACCTTAGTCTTCTTGACATAAGCGGGACATCCCCAAATCCTAATATGATTAAGACTTGGTTTCCTTCCTTCCCACATCTCATGTGGAGTTTTAGGAACGGATTTGGAAGGACATCTGTTCAAGATATACGCGGCGATCAGTGCATACCCCCACAGGTAAATCGGCAAGTCAGTATAGCCCAGCATGGAACGGACCATGTTCAACAGGGTCCGGTTCCTTCTTTCTGACACACCATTTAACTGAGGAGTACCTGGAGGTGTTAGTTGTGAAACTATTCCATGTTCCTTGAGGAACTCGTCAAACTCCGTATTCATATACTCGCCACCTCGGTCCGACCGAAGTGCTTTGATATGATTACCAATTTGTTTCTCGACTAGGGCCTTGAATTCCTGGAATTTCTTAAAGGCCTCGGATTTATGTTTCATTAAGTATACATAACCATACCTAGTATGATCATCTATAAACGTAATGAAATATTGATATCCGTCACGTGCTGCTTCCAAAGCACCATATACGTCGGTATGGATTAATCCCAATTTATCAGCGGCTCTTTGAAATGTCCCTGTGAAGGGGGACTTAGTCATTTTGCCTTTAAGGCAAGATTCACAAGTAGGAAAGGGATCTGATCCCAATGGACCCATAAGTCCATCTTTTTCCATCTTGTAAACCTTGGTCTGACCAACATGACCAAGTCTAAGATGCCATTTCAAAACTTGATTGGTTTCATCCCTACCACGTTTTCTAGTCATAGTATTCACAACTACTTTGTTGTTGAGATTTAGATGATACAATCCATTCAACAATGTAGCAGTACCCACTAGTTTATTTCTAAAATAAATTTTGCAGGAACCATCACCAATGAAAAATGAAAAGCCTTTTCGGTCCATAACCGGAATGGATTCAATGTTTTTGTGCCCCTTGGGAAAAACAAGTACATCTTCTAAAGTCAAAACAAAGTCGGATTCTAAATCTAAAAGAAGTGATCCTATGTCGGTCGCCTCGACACTATGCCCGCTTCCGACTGTGATCATAACTTCTCCAACTCCAAGCTTCCTACTTTGTTCCAGATCCTGATTCACCGTACAAATATGAGAACTAGGACCAGAATCCAGTATCCAGGAAGTAGAAAATACAGTAGCAGAACAATTTGTTTCCAAAACTAAAAGTTCTACACCTGAAGTGCCATGAAGAATCGGACAGTCTCTAGCCCAGTGGCCCAGCTCACCGCACTTGAGACAAGCATCCTTCTTCTTCTTGCTCTTTGGAACCATCGGGGCCTTGCCCTTTCTCTTAAGGTCCTTAGCTTGTGGTCCAGTCCGCTTCTTGGTCTTTTTCTTCTTATTCTTAGACTTCCGAAGTCCAGAAGAAATCACAAGTGCAGACTCCTTCATCCGCGGGGTCTTCATCGAGACCGGCGGTCACCGCTTGTTCATTAGCCCGGCTAAGTTACATGCAATCTCATTGCGGTTGAAGTTCATAACAAACGTGAGAAGGAATCGGGAGAGACGTAGGATAAGGTCGGTTTGGAGAGAAGTATCCATTTTAAAATCAAGAGCCTCCAATCTCTCGATCATGGATATCATTTTCGGGACGTGTTCCCCAACCTTCTCACCTTCCTTCATCCTTGCACCGAAGAGTTGCTTGGATATCTCATATCTAGCGATTCACTTTGTGCTCACCATAAAGCTCGGTTAAGTGAGATAGAATCGCCTAGCGAAGTCATTTTCTCATGAGCTCTCTGAAGCTCATTAGACATGGAAGCCATCATATAAGCACGGACTTTCACGTCATCCTTAACCCACTTTTCGTGGTTTTCAATCTCTTCCTGATTGGCTCGAGTCCGCATAGGAGGCGCCGGAATGTCCGTCTCCAAGGCGTATCCCGGTGCCTCTATACCGAGGACAATCATCGACATGGAGCCAATCCACAAAGTTAGGTCCCATTAAGGTGTTCTTTTCGAGTAGAATTGCGAGTGGATTCATTGTCATATTGAGATTTGTATGCATTAAGTATAACAGTTAATTAGTGACTCATTCAATTATGTTCAGTATAGAATTTAAGGTCTTTTCTATTCTTGTTACCCGGCTCCCACTATTTTTATCGGAATAACACACTCCCATGTGATATCCGGAAGTATCGTCGCTCTACTTCATAGTGGTGATCGAGTTCTTTATAAATCTTAATAGAGGGAAACCGAACAGGTTTCTAGTCTATTAATTTTCATAAAGTGGTGTCCAACACCAACCCATCTAATGGATGATTCGATCTTCTTTTTCCCCTTGTTCACTCCCCTCAACCTATACGATTTCTATGGTTCGTGAACAAGTTAAGTTTATACCATCGACGCAAATCAGTTTCACAATTGAATCTTATCCGGCAACCTATCAGGTTTCTAGGGATAAAATTTGCTCCAACCGAAGGCATCCAATGCGTTCCCGGTAATTTATCCGTCCTCCCCGAACGACTACCCCGATAACTCGGAAGCATAGCACATCCGGTTTGGATTTCAATTTCCCGAAAACTCGATGGAGGGAAGGAAAACCTTGAAAACTTTATAAACTTAATAATTTATCGTGGGGGAATTTTCGCGATTAACGTTACACTTTGCACATTAATCATTTAAGCGCGTTTGTGGCATTCATACAATATGAAACAACCATTCACAACCTAGTTGCTACCAACATGTGGTTCATGGACCGTTCCTAGAAAACAAAAACTTCGTAATCTAATTACAAGTCTTCGTCTTGAATCTTCGTCTTCTCGAAATGGATCTTCCTCCGGTCTTCGTCATTACATATAAATTTTACATCGAAAATTGCATCCTAGATACAAACATTTCTATTAAAATAAATAGGCTCAAAACGGCCTTTACAACCCAATCGAATAAAACGAACGATTCAAATCTAAGTCCACGAACCACATCCCCATTCAAAAAGCATTCATCCAATAAATACTATATAAATGGAAAGCGTAGAGATACATTGATCCATTCAACAATACAAACCGATCCAATCGATTCACACAATCGGTAATTTGATAACGTTCAAAATAATTCGGTCGACTATAAATATTCCAATTAATCAAATTTCCATTATAAAATGAAATATCATAAATCATTTTAATCATATTAAATCCAATTTAATGTGCGGGAGATTAATTTTTAAGAATACACGGAAAAATCGAGTCGGGGTGAAAACGGGCCAGCATGACCGAGTGACCCTCGACTTACCGCGATCACGCCGCTTGGCCGAGTCACGCTCGGAAGATGCCGGCCAGACATGACCGAGTCACCAGACACGGTCGGGTCGCTGGCGATGACTTGGCAGATCGGACACGGCCGTGTCACCAGACACGGTCGAGTCACTCGCCGATTACCCTTTTTGTCCAAAAATCGTCCGACGACGATTCGGGGCTAGATTTTCGACGGATATCAATATCAATATTTTCCGACTTTCATATCTTCAATATAAATCATATTTCCCAGAAATTTAAGATTTATATTTAGACATAAACTTACGAAAAATACAATTATTACGAACGAAAAACATATACCACGATTATGACTAAAATGATTCCAAATCATTCACCATCTAATCGAGCATTCCAAATGCCAATATCGTATATACGATCGCAAGACCTACGCTCCGATAACACTGTTGGGATTCGGTGCCTAAAACGAAGGCCCAGCGGAAGCGGTAAAACGAAAATTAATTCGATCCGAATCCCTACGAGGATCGATCGAGCTACGTATATACGAATATCAAAAACGAAATACAAGAGATACAAGAAACATACCCTCATAGTCCGTTGATTAAATGGATAACCTTCTCTTGAGCTATTCCCCAAGCTTTGCTTGATCTCTACGAATCTATTCCGCTTCAAGCCCTTGAACGATCCAACGCCGAAAGCACCGCGTCTCTACTTGCCACGCGCCGGAAAACGAACGGAATGACAACACCTTGCTATCCTCCGAGGATGCGGCTAGAGCTAGGTGATGAACCTTGTTATAGATATTAATATCACTCTAAGTGTATGAATATCTATCTCTCTCAATATTTCCTCACAAAATTTCTCTAAGAAGTTATGAAGAAGATGAATGAAGAAGATGAATAAAGAAGATGATGAAGAAGACTTCTATCTCTCTCTCCTCTTGCAACCTCACGTTGGAAACAAAAGTTGCTTGGAATGAATTAGTGAGAGATGTCTTCATCTTCATTTATTCAACTCTCCACATGCACATCTCATAATTATGAGAATCAAAGCCCCACCACCTCAATGATCAACCATTAAAGAATGGAACATGGGTCCATATGAAAGTGGGTGGATGTGTGGGGTTTGGCCCATGTAGAAATCAGACAAGTTCGGTTCGTTTCGGACTCCCGCGAGTCCAAACAGATAAACTCCAATTCTGTATCGATGTATTTATATCGATTAATTAATCCAATTAATTAAACATATCAAATACATTATAACATAATTAATTTCTCCAAGAAATAATTATATCCATGAATTAAATTAATCACCCAGTGATATATTTAATTCATTAGGCCGTAAATCAATTTATCCAATAAATCGATTTAGACATCTAATGTCCTAAATTTAGATATCCAATATCTAATATTCATAATGAGAGAATTAGCTTGATTCATTCCGTCGTCAATCCTAATGCGCGACTCGGTAGGTCCGTCTCAGTCAGCAATGGGAGGAACCAAAGAGTAGTAGCACCACCTAGCCAGCCTGGTGGCCTACACTGTACCCCGACTGAGAACGAATGATTGAGATCATTCAAAAACCATTCTGTCGTTAATACCAGTATACGTATAAACCCTTCTTTTAAATGTCCCGATCAAGTTATAGGGTCACGGTCAGTCAAACCCTATCTGTACTTGACGCTATGCATGCGTTAATGCAAATCGAGATCATCGAGCTGTCGTGTATCTAATACAACTAGCTCCAATGCTTTGGCCAAAGACTTATGATCTCATCTGCCAATAACCGCATAGGACATATAACCCGCTCACTAACGGGAGAAAGAATTCTATCTTGGTATTTAGTAGGACCTGCTACTTGCCTGTCAAGATGCAAGTCGAGGTTGACCCCCGCCTTCCGGTTTACAGGGTCAAACTACTCTAATGAAAATCTTGACGTCACAAGCACATCCCTACTAAATCCTGAAGTCGAAGGTTCACGAATACCTATCACAACCTTTCGATTCCGTTATTGACTGTCCCGGAGTGAAATCCATGTGACGAATCGAGGGTGAGTCGGTTCGAGTATACTAATCCAGTTAGCATACCTATAACGTGTGCTCCCACTAACCATTAGCGTTCGACAGGCACTCTCCATGTCAAAGAACACGTCATACAAGTCTTCACATAAACTTAACGCCCAGTCAAGTTTCATCGACTTGCGAACGATTAAGTATTTGAGCTATAACCTTTCCAGTGCCGACCCCCTTATCCAATAAGGAGTGGAATGTTTTGCTCTCAAATACACGGACTAGTTTCTATATGTTTATTTACGAGTTAGGAATGCCAGTAACTTCCAGTAAATAAAGAAACATTCATTTGCCTTATATAAATGGTTTACATAATTACAAGTACAATGCCCTCACTCAACAACCTCTGAGTGGCATTCGAGGGCATACTCCTAACAGACGCCGTGGGAAGATCGTCGGTGCGAATATGACGGTGGCCAACGACTTGTTCCCCGATAATTGTTGACGAGTGTAAGGGATGGTCACCCCGAGATGGTTAGAATGTGATATGTGGCTAAAGAGTTTATGTCTAACACACGCTAGACTTTATGTCTAATGCGCGTTAGAGTTTTGTCTAACGCGCGCTACAACTTATGCCTAACGTACGCTATATTCCGATCGTTACGTACGTTAAGGTAGTTATATTACGTACGTAACGGGTGAGTCAGTCTCCCGACCGGAATCTTTCTTTTGACATGGACGGAGCTACTTTCGGCGGGCTAGAGGACAAATGAGTCAACTCTTCATAACGTACGTTATGTCCCAAATTTAACGTACGTAACACTTGGGCACATTTCGGGCAGTGGCAGTCTTTACGTATGTTGTCATTGAACTGTTACGTATGTAAGAAGCCTTACCTACGTAACACCATTATCATTAACGTACGTTAGCAAAACCAAGTTTTATAAAATGATAATTCCCTTCTTCATTTGCACGACCCAACACTACAAGATAACACCCTTGGAGAGATTCCTAGCCTTATACTCGGTTCTTAGCCTCTTATATACTTGAATTAACACTGAGGAAGTGGTTTCTCGAGCTCCGGTGAAGATTATCCAAGTTGTTCAAGTCACTTCTCATTTCTCCTCGTAGTTCTTGTGGATTCGCCAACTCTCTTCATTATTCTTCTTCCAATAAGGTAAGCCACTAATCCCTGGAGTTATATCTTCGATGTTCTCTTATATATATTTATTAGATTGCGGGTATTGGGTAGATTTTTGCCAACCTTCATAGACAACCTTTCGAATGGAATTGTAG
The DNA here is from genome assembly GCA_033398695.1 of Orobanche coerulescens. Classification (NCBI taxonomy): domain Eukaryota; kingdom Viridiplantae; phylum Streptophyta; class Magnoliopsida; order Lamiales; family Orobanchaceae; genus Orobanche; species Orobanche coerulescens. Next base: position 194,857,355 of record CM065803.1, on the reverse strand, counting down.
TAACCGGAGTTATCATTTCTCATATGTTTCATTTCCTGCACATCATATCTACCATACGAAATTTCATTTCAAATCATCACTAGGAACATAAAATTTGACGAATCAATTGTAGGAGATTCGTAGTGATCCGTCACCGTATATTCCATTGTTGTAGCCACCCTTACCTTGTGATTTTTGACACTTAGTGAACTAAGGAAAACAATTCGATAGTATAATCATTATTGGATATCAAACCACTAATGTTATTGTGTAATAGAATCCGTCGGTCGTAGTATTCGGAATATAGAATAGAATTAGAAAGCATGAGATTCGATTATGCTATAATCATTTGTCGACAACCAAAAAATGATAGGGATAATCTTGTTGAGCAAATCGATATATATCTAATGTTAACTGTAGAATTGAATGGAATAATGGTACACAATACTTACGAACTTAGAAATGATACTAATATCGACAATTAAAACTACGCTAGGAATCCTATTAGGAAAGGGAGACTAGTTTTATTCATCATGATCCGTACGGGGTGTTAATCGGATATTACGTGGCTAGGTTAAGCTCGAGCGGGCGTGGGGACTCCGTTTATCACAAAGCACCTACTATCGGATCACAGGCAAGTGAAATCTTGCTCGAGAATTTTCTAATATTAATGTTATACCGTATGTGCGTATGTGCCATTTTGATGAATGCCGATGTTTGTATTTCTCTAAAATATGTTATAAATGGGCCGATGTGTTGGGGATAAAACCTGTATGGTACCCGTGTGGAAATGTGTTAGGGGGTAAGACCCGAAATAGGCGCCTATGTTCCGGGGTATTTCCTTGTGAATACTTCCGTGACCCTTAGTTGCGACCTTGGGGCTTATGTGATAAAAGAGAGAGACAACGTCGGTTGAGTGATGAAATATTCCCTGGTGATTACTAGATACTGTGATTGTAAAAATGGCGTATATCGTTGTTAGTAGCTGTTATTTGGTATGCGTTCTCTGACCCTGGTTACGTGGTATGATTCGTCGTACTAGGTAAAATTGTTCATCATGTGCAGGACATTCTCGAGGGGTCCGGCCAGACTTGAGCGGTGTTGGAATTATCTCTAGCTGCTGCTTAAATTAAATAAATTTGTTTTCTTTTGATAAAACTTTGTTGTGTAATAATTGGACTTCGAATTACATTTTTTCCTTAAAATCTTTCGACTCACGTTATATAAACCTTGAACTTAATGTTTTATCGCGATTTTCTTAAATCGCCTATTTTTCTAACTAGTCTTGTGGGTCCCACGTGGGATTCACGAGCACTGTAATACCTCGAGAGATTTGGGGGTGTTACATTACCTAATTTACAAGAATGATAGTGTGCTGCCTTGAGTCGGCCAACACAACAACAATAACTCATGGATGGGTACCGTCCTCGGCGATCCCAATCCAATTACCTCAATTGCGTTAGAATGACCAATCGATAACGATACAATAGATGGGAAATGTCCTCGACAATCCCAATTCAATACATCGATTACCTTAGAATGGTCAATCGATAACAACGACTCAGCGGATGGGAAATGTCCTCGACAATACCAATTCAATACATCGATTACCTTAGAACGGTCAATCGATAACAACGACTCAATGGATGGGAAATGTCCTCGACAATCCCAATTCAATACATCAATTACCTTAGAACGGTCAATCGATAACAACGACTCAACGGATGGGAAATGTCCTCGACAATCCCAATTCAATATCTCGGTTGCCTTTAGAACGGTCAATCAATAACAATAATACCACGGATGTCTCGGCACCTGTAATCGGTTACCGATAACGAAGATGATAATCGAATACGTCAATGCCTTCAATCGGCCAATACAACATCAATAACGAAGCACCAATATCAATAACAATAATACCACGGATGTCTCGGCACCTGTAATCGGTTACCGATAACGAAGATGATAATCGAATACGTCAATGCCTTCAATCGGCCAATACAACATCAATAACGAAGCACCAATATCAATAACAATGATCACAACTATGTCTTAAATCGACATCAATATCAACAACAACAATCGATACATCGATACCACGAACCGGCTATCGACAACAATATTACCAACAAGTATTGCATGCCTTGAACTGGCCATTTACAAAAAACAATAGCATTTGGCATAATTTGCCGAAGGGTGTCATATCAAACAATCCCCTGATATCAACAAAATCATAAAGAGACCAAGTCTCGAAATGATACACACATTCATACACATACATGATAACATTAAACTCATTGACTAGTACAAGTATAAAACTTGCCTCAAACCGAAGGCAAGAAAGTCCTTCCACGATCAACGTCCTTCCACGAAACGACGAACGACGTCTTCCAATGATCACAAGCACTCGAACAACCTTGAATGAAATACGATTCATTCAATAACATAAAATCAATAGAAAACAACACCAAGGAAAATCCCAATTCAACCTCGAATCGGTTAAACTCCACAAACGAATATCATAGTTCCCAACTATGAATTCTAACATCCTCCAACACCTCAATGATCGATATGATCAAACGTTCTTAACACTTGTGGAAACAATTTAACAAGAATCACTTAAGAACAACATCAAATTGATCCTCCTATGTTGATAATATCATCAATATTATCACTATCACCTCAAGAACATCGCCAACACAACAAACACGATGTCTAAACAATAATCCATCACCAATTCATCAAGAATTCGGATTAAACCACAAGATTAAATCAACCATTGTAAGATTATGATAATAATTACATAATTCGTCATAATTCCTTAGTAAAATGGTTATAATCCCTCCAAAAACACAAACAACAACAACAATCATATTAAGAGTATATTAATCATATAACAATCTTAACATAATCCTTCCTAGACATGATTATAACCTCCAAACATTCTAAAACATCAAGAACAACTCCTCCTCAAGACAAAATCATCATGTTCTTCATCACAAGTTATAAAAACTCATCAAGAATTATGATATACACCAACAATCAAATAGTACCCGAAGAAAAAACAACAACATCATCATCATACTCGGAAATCACTTGAAGAACAAGAGATTAAAAGAACTTACCAATGAAGAACAAGAAGAACTCTCCAAAAAACAAAGGAGCACCAAAAAGCTTCCAACTTCAAGCTTCGATCCAAGCTACGATGATCAAAATCGTGTTGGAAGAGGCTAACTATCAAGAACAAGTCCAGAAGGACGGTTCTAGGGAAAGAAAAATGATTTTGGTTTGTGAAGAAATGAAATACGAAACAAAGTTATATAATCTGACAAACACATTACGTATGTTATACACCACGGTTAATGTACGTAAGGGCCATTACGTACGCTATGACAAAACATTAACGTATGTAATGCTAACTCCAGAACCAACTGACCAAAAATACGAAGACCTTAACTTACGTAAACAAAAACCACATACGTAGAGCTCACCACTTAACGTACGTAAGGATCCGTTGACTGCAATAGTAAGATCGGATCAAAGATGCCCGGGACCCACCGTTCGAAAGTCGAGTCCGAGGAAGGTTCCCTCCACCTACCACTCATTACGTACGTAGCATGAACATCATAACGTAGTAATGCCTAAAGCCTAACATACGTTAAGCACACAAGCTAATGTAAGTTAGCTCAACAAAGTGGACAACCAAGTTGTTCCACCAACTCTCAACCGGACTGAACGAACTACAATCAAACGTACCTCAACAAACACGAATGATACAATACAACGGCATTTGTACAATTCCAAATGAATATGTATAACTCAACAGTGAAACGAAAATAAAAAAAATTACACCCCAGATATTACATACTCCCCCCCGTAAAAAGAGTTTCGTGCCCGAAACTCAGGGTGCACAACTCGGGGTACGAACTATCCATCAGGATATCAAAACAACACCTCCAGGAATACTCCTCATTGAGAACCACTCCGCCTAAGTAATCGGGCCAACCCCACAGGTCCCCACGTCTCCTCTGCCGGAACACGGCGAAAATCAAGTGATAAAGACACTCAACCAAGTGCGAGATCAGCCGAATCATGACTCCTCCGCCCAAGGCCAACCAGAAAGTCGTACCACCCGCATGTCTCGTAACACCGACGTACACACCCCGTGGGTCCGCCCATTATCATGTCTACAGTCATCGGTGTACACTTTCCCGTTCTCGTCAGCATCGGACGCCCATGCAAACACTGAGTCACGCCACCTAAAGATAATAACAACACAGACATAGTCTTCGGGACCATATCAATCGCACGCCCAAGTCCTCACGACTTGACGTCTCGAATCACAATGAACAGTTACAATACCAAAAGGAAAGAAAAACGCAATAAACGACCTCAAATATCAAGATTCTCAAATACTATTATCACAAGATAGATCAACAACAAATGGTTCACAACAACAATACATTATTACCTATTAAGTTGAACGTTAATCCGAAAAACAAGGAAAGGAAAATACAAATCAAGGCTACATCTCAAATGTACCCAACACCGATATCCTCCAGATCATCGATCTCCTCGATCTCATCGATTCAAGGAAGACTCAAATCTAAACTCACTGCTTCTCCTCAGCTGTCCTTACCTCCGGCTCCCGAAGCCAGATAGGACCCCTTGGATGAAGTACAGACTGGAGTAACAAAATCTCTCGAGGCCCGTGAGCTCTCTCGAGACCTACTGGCACTAGAACTCCTGCAGTATTCTAAAGGTGTCCCTGCCTCCCACACAGAAAACAAATAATAGCTGGCACAGTACAATGAGTGCTAACATGCCCCGCTGAATCACAGTTAAGGTAAACAACAGCCGAACTCATCGTCTGAGAAGAAGATGCTTTCCCAGCACGAAGACATCTAGAGAATGACCTCTTAGACGTCGGAGCCCGATGTCCCTTTGAACGAACCGGAATCCTAGTCCTCTCACCAGAAGAAACTGAAGGTTGCCTCCGAGCAAGCTCCTTGATCAGAAGCTCTGCTCCAAGAGCCTTCTCGATGAATTCACCAAGTGAGTTACATTTATGATTTAACAATTGCATCCTCAACTGCGGGTTTAGCCTCTTGCTAAAATACTTGATCTTATCCGCTTCAGTACGGATAACAGATGAAGAAAACTGAATAAGTCCCTAAAACTTCTCAGCAATGACAATAACACCCTCGTCATCGACGGATTCGGGGTTCAAAAACTCCGACAACTTGGCTTCATGAAGTGGAGCCAGATAATACCTCTCTAAAATGAGCGTCTTGAACTCGCTCCAATCACAAACACGATCGGTGGGTTTCACAGAAAGCCACCAAGAATAAGCGCCCTTACTTAGATAGTAAGATGCGACTGCCACCTTACTCTCCTCCGGACACTGAACCACGTCGAAGAGTTCATCGAAATGTTCAAGCCAATGAACAAAGTCAGCTGGTTCCGACAAACCCTCAATAATAGGTGGCCTGTGATGAGAGATATCGCCAACAATTTGACTCACTCCCCCAGTCTGCCCATGAAACGGCACCTGAAATCCCTGCTGCGGCGGACCACGAACCATCGAAGCCTGCATGGTCTCCACTATCTGCATCATCTGAGTCATCTGGGCCATCATGCCCCTTATAAGCAAGAAATAGTCGACGTGTCCACTCTCAGTCTGATCAACCTCTCGAGTATGACGTCCCGAAGGAGAATTGGTCGCGTCGGTAGCACTACCGGCCAAACTCTGATCCATCTCGACATCGGCACGCGCATAAACATGAAGTTCTGAGTTTCGGCCTGCTCTGTAACCTCTATCCCCTCTGCCACGTCCTCAGATTCCTCTTTCCATACTGAAAGAATAGCGTTCGATCATGAGCAAAGCTCAAATACGTCTCAACGGCTAAATCAGAATGCTAAGTCAATAGTCAAACATGAGTATACATACTCAACACAGTCACATCAATCATGATAATCATAGCCAATATATCTCTCAAACGTTCCAAAACAAATAATCATGAATCAATCGTAACATAGATGTTACAAAGGTTTTCAACAAAACATGTATAATCAATGACATAATGAATGTATGAATATAAAAGAGAATCGAGTCCTTATACAGGTCATACGATGCTTCGAGGTCTTGCGATACTAGTCTTCACTGACGACGACACGATGAAAGAATGACTCTTACAGTCGTCCAACTATCACGACTCACAAAACCCGACTGTCCAGATTGTCATAACCTGACAGACCCACTACTACCGCGTCGGTAGAGCCACATAACTCACATGCCAGGGTATCTCACAAACATGTCTCTGATACCATCTTCTGTAACACCCCCAAATCCCAATGGGTCATTACAGTGTCGTGGACCCACACCCGGAGATCCACCAGGTGAACACGACTAAAATACAACAAACTGACCAAAAAGAGATATCACAGTTCCTACTATGATATCCGACATAATATTCCGATATGGAATTTCAACGACAAAAGTGGTCCAACATGGCCAAATAAAAATACAACAACATCCACGAGCCTTACTTAGATAATATAGAATAACAACAACTGACGAAACTGGAGTACTCCAAACTGTCTGACCGACATGAACACCGAAACAACTCAGACTAGTATCGCTCGAATGCCTCGTCGCCATCATCATGCCCCTATGTCTCAAATCTCCCCTCGCAAGCACCTAAAACATGAAAATATGTTCCGCCCCCACGGGGCCAGTCATCCAGATAATGAATATCAAATACAAGTACAACATGATATGCATCTAACGGCAGAATAAACAGTACAATAATGGTAATACGAGATGCTCACAAACCAAAGTGAGAATCGAGCATTCGTGAAACACTATGCCCACGGAATACGATCGGTAGCTGGTCAACAGGTTAGAACACAAGTGCCCAACGGCGAATCATCAACGCAGAACACAACAATGAACTACCCGAAGGTAACCCAAGCCAAAGCTGAAATAAATACGAATCACAATTCCCGAAGGCTCCAAGGGAAGTACCAAAACATCACAATGTCCTGAAAGCCCTCAGCCGAAGCTGCCACAATATCACAATGGTCTGAAATCCACTCAGCCGAAGCTGCCAATCATCACAATATCCTGAAATCCGAATAGCTCGAAGTTGTATATCATCACAATACGAATCTCAAAGAAACAAACCTGACTGTCGAACATACCCCTCGGCGTATGAACAACCAGTCGCAAATCGTCGGACATATCCAATATAACATGGACTATGAATGACCAAAACAATAAGGCTCAAGAGGGACATCACAGTACGCCCGATCCGGAAATATGTCCGTGCACATGTCCACCCCGTATATGGAATCCAGAATATACGTGGGAAAATGTAGCTAATTAGCCTCATTGACTACGTCTCGTGTGCACGATCCAATGCGGAAACATGCACGCATGTCCATCGCGTGCCTGGCTAAAAATCCTACACATAACCAATTGGCATGCAGATATGATTCCAGATATGTCACGATGCAACATGACAACGAAACTCAAAGGATAACACATCCAATACGGGTCAAAAGACTCACCAAAGCGTTCGGTGACACACGGATAATGAAAGATCGACACGACGAACAATATCCAAAACAACCATCATGGGATCACATCCATAAGGACCGATTAACACGATCAACAATCACAACACAACAATCTTGTAATCCTCAACTCTCAACGATCACAAAATTACCGAATTTACAACAATGATAGTGTGCTGCCTTGAGTCGGCCAACACAACAACATTAACTCATAGATGGGCACCGCCCTCGGCGATCCCAATCCAATTACCTCAATTGCCTTAGAATGACCAATCGATAACTATACAACGGATGGGAAATATCCTCGACAATCCCAATTCAATACATCGATTACCTTAGAACGGTCAATGGATAACAACAACTCAACGGATGGGAAATGCCCTCGACAATCCCTATTCAATACATTGATTACCTTAGAATGATCAATCGATAACAACGACTCAATGGATGGGAAATGTCCTCGACAATCCCAATTCAATACATCGATTACCTTAGAACGGTCAATCGATAACAACGACTCAACGGATGGGAAATTTCCTCCACAATCCCAATTCAATATCTCGGTTGACTTTAGAACGGTCAATCGATAACAGCAATACCAAGGATGTCTCGGCACCTGTAATCGGTTACCGATAACGAAGATGATAATCGAATATGTCAATGCCTTCAATCGGCCAATACAACATCAATAACGAAGCACCAATATCAATAACAATGATCACAACTATGTCTTAAATCGACATGAATATCAACAACAACAATCGATACATCGATACCACGAACACGCTATCGACAACAATATTACCAACAAGTATCGCATGCCTTGAACCGGCCATTTACGAAAAATAATAGCATTTGGCATAATTTGCCGAAGGGTGTCATATCAAACAATCCCCTGATATCAACAAAATCATAAAGAGACCAAGTCTCGAAATAATACACACATTCATACACATACATGATAACATTAATCTCATTGACTAGTACAAGTATAAAACTTGCCTCAAACCGAAGGCGAGAAAGTCCTTCCACGATCAACGTCCTTCCACGAAACGACGAACGACGTCTTCCAATGATCACAAGCACTCGAACAACCTTGAATGAAATACGATTCATTCAATAACACAAAATCAATAGAAAACAAGACCAAGGAAAATCCCGATTCAACCCCGAATCGGTTAAACTCCACAAATGAATATCATAGTTCCCAACTATGAATTCTAACATCCTCCAACACCTCAATGATCGATATGATCAAACGTTCTTAACACTTGTGGAAACAATTTAACAAGAATCACTTAAGAACAACATCAAATTGATCCTCCTGCGATGATAATATCATCAATATTATCACTATCACCTCAAGAACATCGCCAACACAACAAACACGATGTCTAAACAATAATCCATCACCAATTCATCAAGAATTCGGATTAAACCACAAGATTAAATCAACCGTTGTAAGATTATGATAATCATTACATAATTCATCATAATTCCTTACTAAAATGGTTATAATCCCTCCGAAAACACAAACAACAACAACAATCATATCAAAACTATATTAATCATATAGCAATCTTAACATAATCCTTCCTAGACATGATTATAACCTCCAAACATTCTAAAACATAAAGAAAAACTCCTCCTCAAGACAAAACTCATCAAGAATCATGATATACACCAACAATTAATCAGTACCCGAAGAAAATAACAACAACATCACTGTAAGAATAAACGTCAAAGACTTCGGATAATGTCTGAAGTAAAAACGTTATAATTACCGAAGTCTATGTTCGTGTATTTAAAGGTATACTTTAGACTCTGGTTATTAGGTGAAGTCTAATATCGTAATAATCAAAGTCTATCTCAGTTTTTAGAACCCGAATATGGGGGTTTGCGAAGTAAAAAGGGTCCTTCCATTTCACTTATCTTATAATCGCTGAAGTGTATATTTCCTATTCGCTTCAGTAAAATATATACAGATGAAGTGAAATAATGTTATCGACTTCGCTTGTTAATAGGCAACGAAGTTAAAGATACCACATTTACTTCACTTTTATTTGTTTAGCCGAAGCATTACACTCCTTTTTACTTCGCTTATTCTATTTTGTGTCGCTAATTATATATCTCTGACTTCGTTTTCTATCCGAAGTAAATAATCACATTGCATATTTCTTTTCAATTTCTAAATATAGAATCCCTGTTGTACAAAAACATGATCCATCCAATAAAAAACCTCAATTCACAAGATCTCAACAACACAACCTCAAATACATCAATCAACCTCATTAAAAATCGAACAAACTCAAATCACAAGATCCCAATTCAATAACACAAGATCATAAGCATTGATAATATTAATAAACCACACTTTCATATATAAACGGCGGATTGTCGTACAAAAATGCCAAATATTCAGATTCGACAAGTTTGCATTGGGCATAACTATAATATGCCAACATCAAATAAACTTCCACAATGTCTACGAGACACATGCATAGGTCTAGATAATGGACTGTACATCAGCCAAACATTCACCATATTTACCCGATGAAACGACATGTTCTGATCTAACTATACCAACACACATTCACCATCATCACCTGAGTACCAGTAGTGTTGCAACCAAGACCATACATATATAGTACTGAATTGAAACTAGACAAAGAACTTCCTGACAATGAAGCGAGCCTAAGCACCATCGACAAACGTGTAGACGAACTCGCTCCACTCGTTCCTGACTTCGTCATACTGCTCCTGAGTGTAGTATTGGTGTTTGACTGAACCAGGATACTGATCAAATCACATTGAAACAAAAAAAATAGATTAAGTACGTTCATAAAAGATGCATCAACATCAAAAAATTTCAGTACCAAAACATACTATATAATATAAAAGGATGACAGAATGAAAATTACCATCTTCTCAAGCTGTGGATCTTTGCTTTCAACGATCTCTTTGATGTAGCGGAGGACACAAAATCTGCAGTAAAGGGAGGATAGTTCTTGTTTCAGATTGCCCTATAAAATTTAAAAGCCATGAATCAGTCACTCCATGTCAAATTTATATATATATTCACTCGTGCGAAAAGTTGTGTAAGTTGCATTTTATTGTCATTTTTTTTCTTCCGAGTATGTCATATGCTGTAAACTTGGAATGAACATAATATCCAAATAACTTTTTTTTCTGGTTATTTCCAGTTGACGGAAGAAGGTCAGAAGTGGGGTTTCCTTATATAGATGCTTTCCAGAAAAGATTAAAAATAATAAAAACTACCCCTGAGGTTTAGGGTAATTACAACAAATATCCAGAAATATTACAATTAGACCCTTAGGTTTTGTATGAATATATATATATATATATATATATATATATATATAGTTCGCAAAATGATATCTCCATACACTTACAGTGATTTGCTTATAACCCGGAGCCTTATTATATCCCCTGGATGCATTGCTGGTTTTCACAGCGCTACATTTAAAAATAGAAGAATTATACCTTTGGAACATTAATGAATCTTCAAGAAAAGAATCAACATATATGCTGCTAGCCTGCTACTTATATATATATATATATATATATATATATATATATATATACACACACATGATCACAGTATTCTTCCAACCATCTAATCAAGTTCTATTGCCAAGGGGATCAATCAGGTAGACCATGTTCTTCTCATCATTGACCACAGTCAGGATCCAATGGTTACTGCGTAATTGGTAAAGAAGCATTGATAATGTCACATGATAATATGATATGCATTATCATAACAGAAATAGTATTATTTACCCATTGTTATATGGGATAAGGCAAATGCAGTCCCTCGGTGATGCCATCAAGCGAGCAATGATGTGTTTTTCCTGCACACTCTTCTCTAAAGCATGATCCACGCACCCAGGATCCACGAAACAAAAAGAATACGGATGATTTTTCGCATTCAACTTATTGAAGAGCTTACTGCATTAGGCCATATGATTACAATTGTATCAAGGCCATAGGTCTACCTGAGATACATAATAAGAGAGGAAAAAAAATATAAGATGCAATTGTATTATCTTATACTGATCTTACCTCATATAAGCCAATATATGCATACCACCTATTGCTTTCATTTCCATGAAGTCAAATATTTGATTTCTCGATAGCCAGACTATTTTTTTCCCTCCAAACATTGCCTCATCAAGTACAAGGCGCAAGGAGGTATCATTGGTCATGAATCTGTCAGCGTGAGAATATACAAACTTGCAAGCCATGGGTAATGATCTCTCTATTTCCTTCAACTTCGATCGAACAACATCAGCATCCTTCTTTCCCGACTTGATTTTCTTCCCAACCTGATTCAACTCAAGTGGATCTTCATGAGCATTAGTTAGATCGATGAGTGCATGAGCAGCTTCTTCTTTCTGGGGAGAATCAACCTTCTCCTGCACAATATTTAATTGATGTAAGCCATAATGTTCTAACTATCTATTCTTAATATACAAAACATCTATATACCCATTATACGAGAGAATTACCTCTGAACTGGCTAGAATTACCATGTCTTTTGGCCAAGCAACGATAGCGCCAAGGGCATCCGCAATAGTTAGTGGATCATTTTTAATGGGAATAGGGAGATCCTCATCATACCCATCCTCGACGACACCGTCAATAGACACTTTCCAGTTGTCTTTGCCAATTGGTACAGTATGGATCAACACATGCGGCCCTCCAACCGACACTACTGTCTGATATGCAATAATATGGTCAACTTCTCCTTTGTCCAGAGTGCAAGATCTCCCCTAAACAGTATCATACGATGAGAATTAAACATAGGATCATATAATAAAAAATGGCATGGATAATGAAAACTCTAGAGTTGAAAACCTCTATTTCACGTGGATCGACCTCATCTAATTTGCTAATAGGTTGTCTTACTTTCAGCTTGTTCCTTTTCCCCTTGAAAGAAAAATAAGGTAAGAATTAGCTTTGATGTACATATGAGTAAATAATATATCGACTTAATATTTATAAGAAAGTCAAATGACCTTAGGATCTGGAGCTGCTTCTTCAACATCTCTTTGTGCTGGGAGGACCTTGGACTTCCTACCCTTCTATTGACAAAAATATGTTGATTAAAATCAGGTAGATGCTATAAAGTGAATGAAATATTGAAAGTCTTTAAGTAATTAAAATTATAAGAAACCTTCGCCTTTGGACCGCCAACCACTCCATCTTTCCCCACAGATATCTCAGCAGCTTCGATGATTTGTTTCTTCTGTCAAGAATGTATACAATTAAAAAAGCAAGAAGAAGAAAGAATGTATACAAGTGCCTACATACATACAGGAATGCAGTGGTGTAATATTTTAAATAAATAACCTTCAGCAATCCAGAAATTCCTTCACGGAGAAAGTCTTCCATCAAGTTGTTTTTTGCCTTCTTAAAATTATGTTTAAGATCAATTTTTAGGCCATTTTACCAAATTAACAAAATATATCGTCATCTTAAAGGGTATAACGGTGAATTACCATTGGCTTTGGAGCATCACAGTCATCCAGTCCCACTTGGTTTGTGTCTAGCACTGGATTGGCCATGTTTGACGATTTCTTTGATGAAGTAGTCGGGCTTTTTGCTTCCCTTTCTTCAGCAAGTTCAGCTTTCAATCTGTCTACTTCAGCCCTCAAACTAGACACTTCTTCAGTCTTCTCTTTTAGGTTCTCAACCAAGGCCTTTGAAATTGGTTCTCTCGTCTTTCGTGCAGTTCCGAAATAAACTTGGGGTTTGACGAACCCTCCTATGCCTCTTACTCTTCCATATTTCTCGTTTGTTCCCAACTCTTCAGTTAAAGAATCATGAGATCCTTCTGGAATAAAATCACCCTTAGCTTGTTTCTTCAAGACTTCCTCCTAGAACAATCCACACGCCATACATGTAAAAACAAGTGTTTAGATAATAAGATAAGACAAATAGAGCAAAAGTATTTGAATTTAAATTAAAGAGCCTAATTAGTTAAAAATACACACAATATCTGCTATCATCGCCGCTGTCTTCTCATCTGCTATATGACCTTTGTCATTTTGGCGGGCTAATAAGATCCAAAGCAGCGATCTATCGATTTCGTCATCCTCACCATGTAATCCCTTCTTTCTCTGTTTTTAACGATAAAAAACTATTACGTCACCCAAAGTTTTATAAATATCTGATACAAAAAGGGCAAGTATGGGGAAGGGTCACACGACAACAGCTTTATAAAAATATGAATATGGTGATTAAATAATTTTCTTACTAGCTCAGCTTCCAGACCACAATAACCCTTTCGAGATGCCTTGTGATGATATTTGATCTGTTTAGTTCGAGCCTTCTGCTCCTTGTGTGTAATCGGGACGATTCCCAAATAAGTACATATTTGAGAGATTTAAATGGGAAAATGTCAACTTTTAATACCTTCCACGAAGGGTCCATTCTCTTATCCACAAACTCTTTCCAAACTTCAGCTGAGATGTGATATTTAGTGGGTGGAGAAGATCGCACCAGAACAGGATTTTTGCGAAATGGCCACACAAACTTCTTAGTCATTTTAGTCTTCCAGTCACGCCATTTCTGGTTCGCGGAAGTCAACACTGTCTTCTTAGTTTGTGGCGCTAATTCAAACACATTCCGCCAATTACCAAAAAATTTGTTAATATTAGAACAAAGCATCAACAAATATCTGATATCATATAAAACACATATATAACATTGCAACATTTAGTCTTACCAGTATCTCTTCCCAGATCTTATCTTTGATATCCTTTGGAACGAACCTCCAGTTGTCTATGTGGCATGGAACCATGGATCTTGCAACATGGCCAATGTATGACTGCAAGGCCTTATTATCCTCATACAAAGCCCGCCCAAGGCTATGGTAACGGACCTTAACCTTATTCCCTCTTGCCCTCAGCTTAACCAACTTCCACATAGATGATGGACCCCGTTTGGTTCTTTTTTGCTCGTGAACAGGTACTTCTTCATCTGTAGCTATAGGATGTTTAGCCTCCTCATGTTCAGGTGCCCACTTCTCAGAAGCATCAACCATCTTGCTTTGCTGAACACTCCTTTTCTTTGTTTTCTTAGGAGACATCTGCTTTTTTCCTGCAATAACCCATAAAATACATCATATATGTTTTTCATAATTCAGATAAAAATAAATAATAAAGCTGAAAAAGCACATAAAACATTATAACGTAATAGGAACACATAACAATCATAACATGTACAAGAAAAAGACAATAACATAAATTGATGTTTATCACTTTAAGCAATACATAACAAACTGTTACAACATTTTTTCTTTTTCACCACCCAAACACCCTCATCCTTACTACCATCCTTACTACCCGGCCTAACATATCGTTGATGAGTAGGAATACAATGAGTTGCCAAGTCATCTAAAGGACGAGAAAGTGGAATGCTAGTTACTTCCTCATTCTCCCCCTCACTATTATTCTTATGAATTGGTAGAACCACTGACCATCCTTTTCTTAACGGGTCATCAATGTAAAAAACCTGACTAACTTGACTTGCTAGCACAAACTCTTCTTTTCTATGACCCCGTTTGTTTAAATTGACTAAGGTGAATTCACATTCGTCGTTCGTGATTATTCCTTTATCATTTGGAACCCATTCGCACTTGAAAACAGGAACTTGAAACTGATGATAGTTTAACTCCCATATCTCCTCGATTACTCCATAGTAGCAGACATCTGCAAACAAGGGGTTCTTATCTTTTGCACTGCTAACAAGCATCGTGTTCGCCACTTGAGACACCCCACTGTTTTGACAAACTCTTTCATCATATCGAGCCTTTGTTTGGTACAAACTACCTTTTATGACATAGCTACTGTACTTAATGACTCGCGCACGTGGCCCATGTGCCAACCATGTTAATGTTGACGTCGTCCCCCCATTGCAACTATTTATTTCCTCAGCCACCTTCCTCTTGAACCACCCAGTGAACTGCTTGTTGTGAATATCTTGTATCCACTTGTCATCTTTCGCTTTCTTCGGATTCAGCACTTTCAAATGGGCCTTATTCTCACTGTAGAAGTGTATATACATCACATTATTAGTTCAAAGCAACACCATATATAGTATGTATAGAAAATTATAAACAATGAATGTGTAATTTTTGAAAATTGAATTAGGCTTACATGATGAAGGGAGACACTTCTTCACTGTTTTCTAACACAATTTTGTGTGCCCTATGCAAGTCAACTTCTTCCACCAGTTTTGCAGCCCGTCCGTCTAGGAAACCGGGAGTTGTGGTATTGAGGTCTCTAACTGGAATAGGTATCCCAACAGGATCGATATCTTTCATGTATTCCGAACAAAACTCGACAGCCTCTTCTGCAGCATATCGTTGAACAATGCAGCCTTCGGGGTGTTTTCGACTTGCCACATATGCTTTATACACCTTCATGCACCTTTCGAATGGATACATCCACCTAAAGTGAACTGGTCCACATAACCAGACTTCTCGAACAAGATGGACTGTAAGGTGAACCATGATATCAAATAAAGAGAGTGGAAAGTATTGCTCCAACATGCAAAGGGTCTCAATCAAGTCAGATTGCAGCTTATCTAGCATGATTATGTCGACAACTTTCGAACAAAGATCTTTGAAGAAGAAGCAAAAATCTCATAACAGCATATCTCACATGCTTTGGCAGAGCATCACGTATAAGTATAGGCAGGAAATGTTGCATTAGCACATGATAATCATGTGATTTTAGGCCCGACAGCTTCAACTCATCGAGGCAAACAATACTTTTCATGTTTGAAAAGAAGCCCTCCGACACTTTTATATCCATCAATGATGTGCAGAATTGCAGCTTTTCTTTTTTCGTGAACGAGCATGCGCTAAGAGGAAGAAATGTTCTCTTCTCCCCAACTTTGGGTGCTAGTTTTGGCCTGATCCCCATATCCACAAAGTATAGCCTTGCCTCTACATTATCTTTAGTCTTTCCTTTGATATTCATCAGAGTATTCATCAAAGACTCCAAGACGTTCTTCTCAATATGCATAACATCCAAACAGTGCCTCATGTGCAAGTCCTTCCAATAAGGAAGATCGAAAAAGATAGACTTCTTCTTCCAGCATTTTTTGAACTTAGCATCTTCTACAGTCTGCTCGTGGTCTTCCTCTATCTGCTCACTTCTCTTTTTCTTTCTTTTAGCTCCCACATTGACCTTCTTACCAAACTGAAACTTGATGTGCGACAGTTTCTCGAACATTTTTATTCCAGATAATGGTTTGGGTGCTTCTCCAAGTTCTTCCATGCCATTAAACTCATTCTTCAGTCTTCGATATGGATGAGACTCTTTAAGAAACTGTCTATGGCCAGCAAACGACATTTTCTTCCCCTTGGTCAAGTGCTTTGCATGTGTATTTACTCCACATATTGGACACGTGAAGTATCCATGTGTAGCACATCCACTAAGATTTCTGTATGCAGGGAAGTCGTTAATTGTCCATAGCAGAACTGCTCTCAATGTAAAAATTTGGTCTCTATATGCATCATACACTCCATCAACTCCCTCCCACAACAACTGCAAGTCCTCAACTAACAACTCAAGGTAGACATCTATATCATTTCCCGGCTGCTTTGGACCAGATATAAGCATTGTTAACATGATGAATTTCCTCTTCATGCACATCTCTGGAGGCAAGTTATACGTGACTAACATTACAGGCCAACAGCTGCGTCTAGTGCTCATAGTACTATGAGGATTAATTCCATCACTAGCGAGCGCCAGACGAAGATTTCTTGACTCTTCCTCAAAATCCTTCCACTTATGGTCAACCAACTTCCACGCGGGAGAATCGAATGGATGTCGTAATTTACCAGCAACTTTTGGAGTATCAGCATGCCAGGTTAGGTTCTTTGAAGTCTCCAAAGATTTGAACATTCTTTTGAATCTTGGAATGGGAGGAAAATACCAAACAACCTTAGCCGGGACGACGATCTTCTCCTTCTTGTTCTTAGTTAGTTTCCACCTGGACACATCACATTTTGGGCAGCGGGTATGATCTGCATATTATTTCCTATATTGGATACAATCATTGGAGCGCGCATGTATTTTCTCGTGCTTCAACCCCAAAAAACTCAAAGTCTTCTTAGCTTCGTGCATTGAGGATGGTAGGTTTTGGTTCTCTGGTAACATATCCCCGAAATCGGCTAGTAGATCTGAAAAAAGTGCATCTGTCATCCCATGTCTTGCTTTTGTATTGTAGAGTTTTACAAGCGCACTCAACTTTGTATACTGTCGACAGCCTTTATATAAGGGTTTTTCTGCTTCATCGACAAATTTGACAAACTCTTCAGGATCTTCTGAGTACTTCTCAAAGGCTGCCTCACACATATCACCCACTTCTTCATTCATGTCACCATCAAATGGATCTTGGTTGACACTCTAACCATCATTCAGGCTCTGATCCCCATGCCAAATCCAATTGGTGTAAATTGGACTAAAACCATTGAAATAAAGATGCTCTCGCAACATCTTCACCGACCCTTTTTTCATATTGTTGCACTTGCAACACGGACAAGGAATGAAGTTCTGATCAATTTCCGAATTCTCTAAACAATCTCTAATGAACTTTTCGACACCTTCCCCATATACTGCACTCCTCCTATCTGCTTTAATATAAGATCTATCCATTACTAACTACTGAATTCTAACAACAGCTCGACAAATTACGTGCTCTTACCACTGATCTTGTCTTCTGCAAACTAGTCAGAGATCATTCTTTCAGCACGGAAGAAAATCTACATAAATAAATTTTGAAACCAGTTAGATCGAACCAAAATTAATATGAGTAAATAATCCACCTAGCTCCAAGGGACACATTTATGATAATCAATGATACATTCTCTTCGATATGATCTTGCAATACTCTTCAGATCATGCATTGACAACCAAATATAAAATTTTATCACATCAATCAAGCACTCTACAACTCATGCATCAAATCTTGCCAACAATCTTGCCAATTAACAAACACACTAAAACTTGCATCAAATCTTGCACAATACTCACATACATACACACTAAACAAACTCAAACAGAATCACCACCAACACTATCAACAAAGACAATATACAGAAACATGATCACAAATTAACATCACTCACGCAGACCCCGATTAAGACTAACATCACTCAAACACAATATACAGAAACACAATTAACATCACCCAAACATGGCCTCTAATTAACATATATGCAGAAACAACATATACCTTGAACCCCCAAAGAAAACCCCCCAAACAATACACTCAAAACAATACACATATATTCCACAAAACCCAAAATCAATCCATAGAAAAAACCTTTTTTCAGAATCTGCAAAGAAAAACCCCAAAGAAAGACCTAAGAAACTCAGAAACACAATACTCACATACATACAAAAACAAACATATACAGAAACCCCACCACACATATACTGTGAAGAATAAAAACCCAAAGAAAGACCTTACCTAAGCCAATTCGTACAATGTCACCACCAGTCGTCCGATTATGAGAAATTTCGCCAGCAGACATTCGATTATGAGAAGAATAAAAGAAAATGTGTGAGTAAAAACTATAATAAAAGCTAGATTGAAAATATCCCCAAAATTTTTGATGTAACTGAAAAACCTCGAAGGGGCGATGAAAGAACCCTAATAATCGGTCTCCGCAAGAATATATCTTAATCGCAAGAATATAGCTTAATCGCGGCAGTAAGTTTTTAGTGGAGTGGGAAAAAAATTTGGGAGGAAATAATAGAGGAAATGAGCGGGCGAAGAAGGAGGGCATTCTGAAAAATTTTTGGAGTCTGAAAAATAATTGAGAAGTATATTTCACTGTTGTAAAAATATTGCGTCAAAAAAAAATTTC
Source organism: Orobanche coerulescens (assembly GCA_033398695.1). Classification (NCBI taxonomy): domain Eukaryota; kingdom Viridiplantae; phylum Streptophyta; class Magnoliopsida; order Lamiales; family Orobanchaceae; genus Orobanche; species Orobanche coerulescens. The sequence goes on along the minus strand of CM065803.1, from coordinate 194,837,887 downwards.
ACACTTTTTACTTCAGTAATTATAAAATTAGCGAAGTCTTTGGAACTTAAAATTTCTAACTATCTCCTGCCTTTTTGTTTGATACCATTTACTGAAGTCTATGTGTGTAGTTTACTTCCCTAAATTGAAAAGCGAATTTGTTGTTTGTTTTCACTTCGCTAATATACATTACCGAAGTGAGACGTACCGAAGTCTTTGATGTATTTTATACTAGTGCATCATCATCATACTCGGAAATCACTTGAAGAACAAGAGATTAAAAGAACTTACCAATGAAGAACAAGAAGAACTCTCCAAACAACAAAGGAGCACCAACAAGCTACCAACTTCAAGCTTCGATCCAAGCTAGGATGATCAAAATCGTGTTGGAAGAGGCAAACTGTCAAGAACAAGTCCAGAAGGACGGTTCTAGGGAAAGAAAAATGATTTTGGTTCGTGAAGAAATGAAATACGAAACCAAGTTATATAATCTGACAAACACGTTACGTACGCTATACACCACGGTTAATGTACGTAAGGGCCATTACATACGCTATGCCAAAACCATATACGTACGTTAGTAAGCTACATGGATTACGTACATAGAGCTCACCACTTAATGTACGTAAGGATCCATTGACTGCAATAGTAAGATCGGATCAAAGATGCCCGGGACCCACCGTCCGAAAGTCGAGTCCGAGGAAGGTTCCCTCCACTTACCACTCATTACGTACGTAGCATGAACATCATAACGTACGTAATACCTAAAGCCTAACATACGTTAGGCGCACAAGCTAATGTACGTTAGCTCAACAAAGTGGACAACCAAGTTGTTCCACCAACTCTCAACCGGAATGAACAAACTACAATCAAACGTACCTCAACAAACACGAATGATACAATACAACGGCATTTGTATAATTGCAAATGAATATGTATAACTCAACAGTGAAACAAAAATAAAAAATTACCCCGGATATTACATACTCCCCCCTTAAAAAGAGTTTCGTGTCCGAAACTCAAGGTGCACAACTCGGGGTACGCACTATCCATCAGGATCTGAAAACAACACCTCCAGGAATACTCCTCATTGAGAACCACTCTGCCTAAGTAATCAGGCCAACCCCACGGGTCCCCGCATCTCCTCTGCCAGAACATGGCGAAAATCAAGTGATAAAAACACCCTGAAACTTCTCAGCAATGACAATAACACCCTCGTCCTCGATGGACTCGGGGTTCAAAAACTCCGACAACTTGGCTTCACGAAGTGGAGCCGGATAATACCTCTCTAACATGAGAGTATTGAACTCGCTCCAATCACAAACACGATCGGTGGGTTTCACATAAAGCCACCAAGAATAAGAGCCCTTACTCAGATAGTAAGCGGCGACTGCCACCTTACTCTCCTCCGGACACTGAACCACGTCGAAGAGTTGATCGAAATGTTCAAGCCAATAAACAAAGTCAGCTGGTTCCGACGAACCCTCAATAATAGGTGGCCTCTGACGAGAGATATCGCCAATAATCTGACTCACTCCCCCAGTCTGCCCATGAAACGACACCTGAAATCCCTGCTGCGGCGGACCACGAACCATCGAGGCATGCATGGTCTCCACTATTTGCGTCATCTGAGTTACCTGGGCCATCATGTCCCTTATAAGCAAGAAAGAGTCGACGTGTCCACTCTCAGTCTGATCGACCTCTCGAGTGTGACATCCGGAAGGAGAATCGGTCGCGTAGGTAGCACTACCGGCCAAACTCTGATCCATCTCGGCATCCGCACACGCATAAACATGAGGTTCTGAGTTTCGGCCTGCTCTGTAACCTCTACCCCCTCTGCCACGTCCTCGGATTCCTCTTTACATACTGAAAAAATAGCATTCGATCATGAACAAAGCTCAAATACGTCTCAACGGCCAAATCAGAATGATAAGTCAATAGTCAAACACGAGTATACATACTCAACACAGTCACATCAATCATGCTAATAATAGCCAATATATCTCTCAAACGTTCTAAAACAATATGAATCAATCGTAACATAAATGTTACATAGGTTTTCAACAAAACATGTATAATCAATGACATAATGAATGTATGAACGTAGAAGAGAATCGAGTCCTTATACAGGTCATACGATGCTTCGAGGTCTTGCGATACTAGTCTTCACTGATGATGACTCGATGAAAGAATGACTCTTACAGTCGTCCAACTATCACGACTCTTAAAACCCGACTGTCCAGATTGTCATAACTTGACAGCCCCACTATTACCGCGTCGGTAGAGCCACATAACTCACATATCAGGGTATCTCACAAACCTGTCTCTGATACCATCTTCTGTAACACCCCCAAATCCCAATGGGTCATTACAGTGTCGTGGACCCACACCCGGAGATCCACCAGGCGAAGACGACTAAAATACAACAAACTGACCAAAAAGGGAAATCACAGTTCCTACTATGATGTCCGACATAATATTCTGATATGGAATTTCAACGACAAAAGTGGGCCTACATGGCCAAATAAAAATACAACAACATCCACGAGCCTTACTTGGATAATACAGAATAACAACAACTGATGAAACTGGAGTACTCCAAATTGTCTGACCGACATGAACACCGAAACAACTCAGACTAGTATCGCTCAAATGCCTCGTCGCCATCGTCATGCCCCTGTGTCAAACTCTCTCCTCGCAAGCACCTAAAGCATGAAAACATGTTCCGCCCCTACGGGGTCAGTCATCCAGATAATGAATATCAAATACATGTACAACATGATATGCATCCAACGGCATAATATACAATACAATAATGGTAATACTAGATGCTCACAAACCAAAGTGAGAATCGAGCATTCGTGAAACACTATGCCCATGGCATACGATCGGTACCTGCTCAATAGGTTAGAACACAAGTGCCCAATGGCGAATCATCCGCAGAACACAACAATGAACTACCCGAAGGTAACCCAAGCCAAAGCTGAAATAAATACGAATCACAATGCCCGAAGGCTCTAACGGAAGTACCAAAACATCACAATGGCCTGAAAGCCCTCAGCCGAAGCTGCCACAATATCACAATGGTCTGAAAACCACTCAGCCGAAGCTGCCAATCATCACAATGGCCTGAAATTCGAACAGCCCGAAGCTGTATATCATCACAATACGGATCTCAAAGAAACAAACCCAACTGTCGAACATACTCCTCGGTGTATGAACAACCAGTCGCAAATCGTCGGACATATCCAATATAACATGGACTATGAATGACCAAAACAATAAGGCTCAAGAGGGACATCACAGTATGCCCGATCCGGAAATATGTCCATGCACATGTCCACCCCATATACGGAATCCAGAATATACATGGGACATTGTACCTAATTAGCCTCACGAACGTCGTCTCGTATGCACGGTCCAATGCGAAAACATCCACACATGACCATCGTGTGCCTGGCTAAAAATCCTACACATAACCAATTGGCATGCAGATACGATTCCAGATATGTCACGATGCAACATGACAACGAAACTCAAAGGATAACACATCCAATATGGGTCAAAAGACTCACCAAAGTGAATGGTGACACACGGATAATGAAAGATCGACACGACCAACAATATCGAAAACAACCATCCTGGGATCACATCCCCTAAGGACCGATTAACGCGATCAACAATCACAACACAACAATCTTGGAATCCTTGACCCTCAACGATCACAAAATTACCGAATTTACAAGAATAATAGTGTGCTGCATTGAGTCGGCCAACACAACAACAATAACTCACGGATGGGCACCGTCCTCGGCGATCCCAATCCAATTACCTCAATTGCCTTAGAATGGCCAATCAATAACGATACAACGGATGGGAAATGTCCTCGACAATCCCAATTTAATACATCGATTACCTTAGAATGGTCAATCGATAACGACGACTCAACAGATTGGAAATGTCCTCGACAATCCCAATTCAATACATCGATTACCTTAGAATGGTTAATCGATAACAATGACTCAACGGATGGGACATGTCCTCGACAATCCCAATTCAATACATCGATTACCTTAAAACGGTCAATCGATAACAACGGCTCAACGGATGGGAAATGTCCTCGACACTCCCAATTCAATATCTTGATTGCCTTTAAAACAGTCAATCGATAACAACAATACCACGGATGTCTCGACACCTTTAATCGGTTACCAATAACGAAGATGATAATCGAATACGTCAATGCCTTTAATCGGCTAATACAACATCAATAACGAAGCACCAATATCAATAACAATGATCACAACTATGTCTTAAATCGACATCAATATCAAAAAAAACAATCGATACATCGATACCGCGAATCGGCTATCGACAACAATATTACCAACAAGCATCGCATGCCTTGAACCGGCCATTTACGAACAACAATAACATTTGGCATAATTTGCCGAAGGGTGTCATATCAAACAATCCCATGATATCAACAAAATCATAAAGAGACCACGTCTCGAAATGATACACACATTCATACACATACATGATAACATTAATATCATTGAGTAGTACAAGTATAAAACTTGCCTCAAACTGAAGGTGAGAAAGTCCTTCTACGATCAACGTCCTTCCACGAAACGACGAACGGCGTCTTCCAATGATCACAAGCACTCGAACTGTAATACCCGAGATTTCTGATGTGTAATTGAACCTTGTGATATTGTATTTGTTGCATTTTAATCTGAATATTATTCTCCGTATTTCATTATCCGGTGTTGTTGAGCGCATGATTGCATGAATGTGTTCTAAGTGGTGATTTTTGCACATGTAGCGCACGCTATCGACTTAGCGTAGCATACGCTAAATTGGGTTCGTAGCGTACGCTATGTATGAACCTTAGCGCACGCTATACGTAGTCAACATGATTAAGATAGGGTGGTAGGTGAGATCAGCCGCGGATCTTGGTCGGATCATGCCGGGATGAACCTGGACGGCTTTCGGGAAAAGCTGAGTCAATGTTGTAGCAAAGGCTACTGGTATAGGGATAGCGCATGCTAAATGCTGAGTACATTGAAGTCAGTAAGCTTCGTATGGCCATTAGCGCACGCTATGGATATGGACTAGCGCGCGCTAATAACCATTTTCTATATATAGGACAGCATTCTTTTTCATTTTTTTAGACTTTTTACTTCCCAAGTCCGAATTCTTGGACTTAGAGAGTTACTTCCTCCATCCTCAACCTCTCATATCATCATCCTAACACGAGTTGGAAGATTGTAGATCACTGGAGATTGGTGTTCAAGCTTTCGGCGTTGGATTTCTTCAAGTTCCTCCTTGTTCTTCACTACTTTGAGGTAGGTGATTCTTCACCAATATTAAGTAATATTCTGAAGGATGTTTTGATCATGATTTGGGATTATCTAGTCAGTTAAATTCGTACGTAGTCGAACATCATGTTGTTAGAAGGATATTTTTGATGTTTCAGTACTTCTTCATCGTATAAACCATTGAACCTTTTAGTGTTTGAACTCATAGCATATTCATGAAGCTTCAAAACCGATTATGACCAGTTTATGGATATTATCAAGTTCTTATGTCTTTACATAATGGAATCATATGTTTTGGGACATAGGATGGATGGAACTTAGGATACTTTCTTGAAGATCAAGATGAATTATGGTGTTGCGATGATTATACGTATCCTTGTATCTCGAAGTCGTTTAATCCGTAAAGATCTTTCACAAACCGTATGAGCATGATATGCATGGAGATGACATGTATTAACACTGAAGATTTCATGAGTTTCATCACTATTAGATCAAGTCTATTGCCCAGTAGTAAACTGCCATGCACGGTTAGCGCACGCTAAGATATGTATATTAACGTGCGCTATCGGGAATGAGTAACGTATGCTACGTTTGGTACGTAACGTACGTTACGTCATCAGGCGAGTCAGTCGGCTAATCAGAGAGAACTGTCAGTACATAGTTAGCGCATGTTAGACTTCGTCGTTTACGTATGCTAATAGGCAGGCTTAGCGCACGTTACGTAGAGTACGTAGCGTACGCTAAGTAGTTCAGGCAGATTACATTTTTAGAGCTTTCGGCCGTAGACCGGATTGTTAGACATTCGTACGACATGAGATGAATTCTATATTATTTCTTTTGTTAAGGTTCGAGCTTGCTACGTTGATCGAAGGAGGCGGACTTCGAGTGTGTTGAGATCATTGGAGTGATTAGTTCTTGCCATCTTTGAGGCAAGTATCGTAATTTGTTAATATTGGTATTTTGAGCATACATGTGGTTTATTCATGTTGTTGAACATGGGATTTATTTCGTTGAATTGTCATGATATTCGTTATCTAGTGTCTCTATGTTCATGTTGATGGACATAGCGATTTGGCATATATGTATACATGAGTTGTATTTGTGTATGTTGTACGATCTATGCTGAGGGCGCTGGATCGGATGTCCAACTCGTGTTGGTCCGACGGGATCATCTTGGGATCTAGGCTGAGGGTGCTGGATCATTGAACGGGTTTTTCCACCTCGTGTTGGTCCGACGGGATCATCTTGGGATCTATGCTGAGGGCGCTGGATCATTGGAATACCCATACTGTGTTAATGGAATCTTGTGGATTCGCATTGTTGGATTCTGGTAGCGGAAATCCATGTTGTGTATTTTGTTATGCATTGTTGTTGCATATCCGATTCGTTTAATATGATACTAGTACTAGCATCGTTTTGCTGACCCCTTCGGGGGTGGACATTTGTTTTGATGTTCAGGTAGCCGAGGATCGGGGAAACAGCCACAGTACCGACGTGACCACGAAGGGGCTCGGTGATGTTTGTTGTTTTTGTGATTTGTCTTCTTGGTTCATTTTCAGTACTCGAGTACGCGTGTCTTATTAATATCATTTCGATATGGTTGTATTAATTAATTCAATGGATCAGTTGGAACCGGTTTTGTAATTTGAATTTATGTGGTATTGTTGGATTATATTCACGTTTCTTTTAATTAGCCTTGTAAATCCTTACTTAAAGGGTTTATGGCGCTGTAATTATTCCGAATATCTCGGGGTGTTACAGAATATGGTATCAGAGCTAAGATTCATGGATATCTTGGCAGTCGGGTTTTAGTTGGGTCTGTTTACGTTATTTGATTTGCGGGTCATTTGTAACATCACTGTTCAGCCAAAGTCGTCATGTGGACCGTGGTTGTAAGTCTCCTAATCTCTTATACTACCATTTTACTTGATTTCTGTTTTGTGAAAAAAAATTACGCAAACAATGTAGATACAAAATAAATTAAAATGACTTACTTGGTAGACTGCACCTCGTCACACCAAGTACGTAGTAGAGAGTCGGGAATGACAAACCACACCTATGAACAGCATAAATACGCAATAATTTAAAAACATCACATACTGCATTTTCAAGAACTACGTGTTGATTGAAAAACACTTATTAAATATATATTAACTTACCGACATAGCATTATTCAAAGCATCCTTCATGCACTGCAGCACGTCCACCCAATCGGGCCACAAAACGGGGACTCTGTCCCGAATGACAAAGCCAACATTACGGCTATATGACGCCGCAGCGTCAGAAGACATCACCGGCCGGCCGTGTCTATCTAGAGGAATCTCATAATGGCCATGCTTACTTATGTACGAGTCGAGCGCAAGACCCTTTGCTGGGCCACGAGTCTTCTTCTTTTTCTTCTCCTCCTCGACTACATTTTTCCCCTTCTCCTTCTCCCTCTCTATCACCTCGTACAGTTTCGTCTTCGAAACCCGACAACTCCGCCAAAACATGTTGTCTGGCCAAGACTCATAGACGTACACCTCGTCAGGGCTAATCAATCGAACGAGAACTCAGGCTCCCGTCTCATCGACCTCTGGAATAGTCGGAACCATCGGAGGCATGAATAGAGTCGGCAGCGAACCATGAGGCACCGCGGACGAGGAACTCCGTACATCTCCTGATTTGTGAGGGCTAGACGTGGGTCAGTGGATGGGAGGCATACGAGTCTCCGGCTGCGAGGGGGTCGGCCGTGGTGTCTGAAAGGATAAACGCCGCGCTAGTGCAGCGGGCTCATCTGTCGCCCTATAAAAATCGTCAGCGTTCATGCCGGTAGCTTCTAGTATCTGGCGGGCACGAACGCTACTCTGAGATATGTATAGTGTACCGGGATCCGCCTTACTAGAGGTTACGGAACTCCCCCCGAATCGGGAGTGGTCGACTTTGTCGACTTCTTCCCCAATGCTTTCTTTATTCTATCCATAATCTAAACAAATAAATCAAATTTACAACTCAACAAAACAGTTATTTTCAATGCCATACCACGTTAATCTTTCGATTAACGCCGGCTATATAATTCCCTCCTCCTCAAACAAATTCATCAAATATTTCTAAACAAATTCATCAAATAATCTAAACAAATTCATCAAATTCACAATTCAACACAACAGTAATTATCAATGCCATACCACGTTAATCTTTCGATTAACGCCGGCTATACAATCCCTTCCTCCTCAAACAAATTCATCAAATTCACAACTCATTAAACACAAAATATTGAAAATACTAAGTTCATCAAATATTGCATCACAACTCATTAAACAATTTAACTAATTCATCACATAATCTAAACAAATTCATCAAACAAATACAATAAATTCAACAAACAAAATAAAAAAAATAAGGACAAGGGTTACCGCGGATGGGCTGGCGGGCGACGGGCGGAGGGCGTCGGGCGGGCGAGCGGGCGATGGGACCGGGGCTGGCGGGCTGGCGGGCGGTCGATCGGCTAAACCAGAAGATGGGGCGACGGGACGATTGGCTGGGTGACGATCGGCGGGACGGGGGCTAGGTGACGGGCGGCTAGGTGACGGGCAGTTGGGGCTGGGCGACGGGCGACGGGCGACGGGCGATGGCTAAACCAAAAGAAGAAAATAACAAAAGGGAGGTACGAGAAACGTATAAAAGGTGAGGGTTTAGACGACGACAAGATCTACGTCGTCGGCTAAAGTTTTTTTAAAAAAAAAAGTATACTTTAGCCGACGACATATAAGACGGTCGTCGGCTAAACCGCAGTAATGACCCGACCGTGTTAGACAACACGGTCGGGCAGGCAAACAGTGTGTTTTCAATTTCTGGGCGGGTGCGACACGGGCCGTGTCGATGGACACGGTAGGGTGTTTAGCCGACGACCTTCTGGTGCGACACAGGTAAGATTCTGCAATGCATCCTTCTGGTGCAGACTTATTGGCCACGGAGTCTTTGTAATCACCGAGTTGCCTGTAATATTGTCATTGTGTTAAAAATCATACTTAATTTGACAATATATATATATAAAATTATGTTACCTTTCAACCGGGTACATCCACGTGTAGTGCAATGGACCAGTGACCAATATCTGCCTGGGAAGGTGGATCATGAGGTGAGGCATGAGGTCAAAAAAGTTTGGAGGAAATATTCGCTCAAACTTGCACAAGATATAGATGATCTCAACTTGCATTCTACGCAAATCAGATCTCTTTACTTCTCTCGTACATAATTTCTGGAAAAATCTTGACAATGAAACACACGACTCGACCACCTGTTTTGGTAAGTACGGTCGAATAAATACCGGAAATAGGCGTTGGAGTAGGATATGACAATCATGACTCTTCAAACCAGTTAACTTGTTCTCCCTGAAATTAACACATCTTCCTATATTTCCAGCATACCCGGTAGGATACCTAGTAGTCTTTATCCAGCAAAATATCTCATTTCTCTGCTCGGCAGTGATGGTGTAAGGTGCCTTAGGCATTTTTTGTTTTCCCTTGACAGTTTTCAACCACAAATGTTTTCTTATGCTCATTTCTTCCAAACCTTTGCGTGATTTTGGCCCGTCTTTGGTCTTTCCATCCCAACCGAAGGTTGTCCCAACCACACTTTCGCAAACATTCTTTTCAATGTGCATGACATCCAAGAAGTTCCTTATCAGTAACTTGGACCAGTAAGGCAATTCCCAGAATATACTTTTGTGCGACCAATACTTATACCTGTCGGGCCTTTCAGGGGTTGCTGCAATCACTTCAGGATGGTTGCTAAGCTGACCAAAATCGTACTCATTAAGAATTGATAGTATTTCATCACCTGTCCACTGTCGTGGTTGCTCGCCCATTTCTACAGTGCCATCAAATGCTGCAGCATCCATACGCCACTCATGTTCCCTCTCAAGCCATATCTGATGACGCATACGGATAACTTTCCTACAGAGGTACCTAGCACAATCTGCATTCAAACACACTGGACAACCTCTATATCCGCTAATAACAGATCCATACAGCATTCGATATGCAGGAAAATCACTAATAGTGCCGATACACATGGCGTGCAAGTAGAACGTCTCGGACGAATAACTGTCGTACGTGGGATGACCTTGCTCCCACAACAATTTCAGCTCCTCTATCAAAGGTCTCATATACACATCGATACACTTTCCCAGATATCCCGGCCCCGGGACTAACAAGGTCAACATATTATACTCCTTCCGCATACACATCCACGGAGGAAGATTGTAAGGAATCACTACAACAGGCCATATGGTATATGAAAGACTCATGTTACCAAAAGGGTTGAAACCATCAGATGCAATACCGAGCCTCACATTTCGGATATCTGAAGAAAAAATCGGATACTCCCTATCTATATGCTTCCACACTTCTCCATCTGAAGGGTGTATCATAGTATCCCTGTCATTAGTGCACGGCTCGGCATGCCATCTCATTGCATTTGCCATGTGAGGAGACATAAAAAGCTGTTCCAACCTGTCCTTCAGTGGAAAATACCAAAGTACCTTCATCAGTTTCTCTTTTCCAGAAGGATTGATCCTATATCTCTCTGTATCACATACAGGACATCTCGTGAGGTCTTCATTAGGATGCCCCCAGAATAGAACACAATCATACATGCAGACGTGGATCTTAATGTAGGAAAGACCAAGATCTTTCAAAATCCATCTCATTTTTTAATATGTATTAGGAAGATGATGGCCCTGTAGAAGCATATTACTCGTAAGCTCCAAGTAATCATCTACAGACTTGATGGATGATTTGTTTTCCACCTTTAATCTCATCGTTTCCATGACACAATCAAGAACAGTCATGTTACATCCTGGGTATAGAGGGGTCTGTTGGAGTTGAATTAGCTTGTTGTACCTGTCAAGCCCAGCAGTATTGCAAGGCAACGGTCTACGGGGTCGTGGGATTTGCTCAGTTGGTACAAACGTCTCGGAAAAACCAAACACATCATCAATCAACCTCCTCTTCGGATCGGTGAACCCGTCGTTACCACTAAATTGTCCGTGATCATACGGAATAATAGAATTCGGTGCTTCACCGTGGTATATCCAACATGTATATTTACTCCAAAAACCATTCTTCTTTAGGTGTTCCCAAACCTCATCAAATGGAAAACGAAACATATCACTGCGACATCTACATTTATTACATGGACAGTAGTGCAACGTATTACCACTGTCGTGCTCTTTTATAAATCTCATAAACTGCTTCATCCCATCCATTACATTTGGATCCCATTTTCGTAACCCAATCCAACTCTTGTCCATCCTGAAAATGTATACATTTTCCAATATTAATCCAACTAACTAATATTGTTCAAATTATAAATGAAGTCACAACAAACAATTAATCATAATGATTATCATCATAAAATTAATCGTTTTACATAAAAGCTATCCAATGTAACATGAATAATACAAAGTTTCAAAATCACAATAAAAAATACAATAAAATACGTACCTTAATCGAAATGGTGATTATAACAACCGGTAGAAACCTTCGTCACTCCAGTTAGCACAACTCAAAGTAGCAACTCACAAGCTTTTTTCAGGAATAACTGACAGGATCGGGAATAGAAATGTGCTCTTTAGCGGGGAGAGGGGCAAGATTGGGTTGGTGTTCCCTGAACTATAAATAATTTTCACTTGGAGGTTTAGCCGACCTAGATCAAGGTCGTCGGCTAAAGTATATTATTTTTTTGAAAAGGGTTTAGCCGAAGACCTCGATCTAGGTCGTCGGCTAAACTATTACAATATTATTTTTTTTCGGAAGGAGTTTAGCGACGACCTAGATCTAGGTCGTCGGCTAAAGTATATTATTTTTTTTTCTTTCGAAAAAGGGTCCAGCCGCCGACCCCGAACGCGGGCGTCGGCTAAATCATTACACTATTTTTTTTTTTTGGACTGTTTTTATCCGATGACCTAGTTCGAGGTCGTCGGCTAAAGTATATTATTTTTTTTTTTAAAAAGTGTTTAGCCGCCGACCTCGATCTAGGTCGTCGGCTAAACCATTACAATATTATTTTTTCGGAAGGAGTTCACTGACGACCTAGATCGAGGTCGTCAGCTAAAGTATATTATTTTTTTTTATTTAAAAAAGTGTTTCGCCGCTGACCTCGATCTAGGTCGTCGCCTAAACCATTACAATATTATTTTTTTTTGGAAGGAGTTTAGCCGATGACCTAGATCGAGGTCGTCGGCTAAAGTATTTTAGTTTTTTTTAAAAAGTGTTTAGCCGACGACCTAGATCTAGGTCGTCGGCTAAACCATTGCAATATTATTTTTTTTTTCGAAAGAAATTTAGCCGACGACCGAGATCATGTCGTCGGCTAATTTTTTTTTTGGTCGGCTAAATGTTATCTCGGTCGTCGGCTAAACCTCTTTAATATAGCCGACGACTATTTTGAACTTTAGCCGACGACCTCCACCAAGTCGTCGGCTAAAACCCTTTAGCCGACGGTAAATTGAGTCGTCGGCTAAAGTGCGAAGTTTAGCCGACGACACTTTATAGTCGTCGGCGGTTTTTTTTCGGGTCGTCGGCTAAAGTACTTTTTTTGGTAGTGTGGAAGTGTTTAGGGCTCAAATGCTTAACTGGTTTGTAAGTCGATAAAACTTAACTTGACAATAAATTTAGACAAGACTTGTATAACGTGTACTTTGACATGTAGAGTGCCAGTCTTCACTAAGGGTTAGTGGGAGCGCACGTTATAAATATGCTAATGGGATTAGTGTACTCGAACACGACTCACCTAGATTCGATTACATGAATATCACTCAGGAATTGTCAATGACTGAATCGAAAGGTTGTGATAGGTATACATGCACTTTTGACTTGAGGTTTCAGTAGGAGATGTGCTTGTGACATTAAGTTAGTCATTAGAGTAGTTCGATCCAATCGCCGGTTGGTGGGGTCAACCTCGAAATGCAACTTAGTGGGCAAGTAGCAGTCTTTACTGAATACCAAGATAAGATTCTTTCTCCTGTTAGTGAGCAGGTAAATATCCTATGCGGTTAATGGCAAATGAGATCATAAGTCTTTGGCCAAATCATTTAGAGCTAGTAGTATTTGATACACGATAGCTCGGTTATCTCGGTTTGCATTAACAGATGCATAGTGTCAAGTTATAATAGGGTTTGACTTTACCGTGACCCTAATACTTGACCGGGATATATGATTGTAGGGTTTATACGTATACGGTATTCATGACATAATGGTTTTGGAATGATGCGATCATTCGATCTTAGTCGGATTATGGTACGGAGCACTAGACTGGCTAAGTGTTACCCGTACTTTTTGGTTCCTCCCATTGTCGACTAAAACGGACCTATGGAGTCGCGCACAAGAATATTTGATGGATATATATTTGTATTTATTGTCTCTTCATTAATATTAGATATTAGATATTTAATATGATTTATTTGATAAATCAAGCGGACTAGTGAATAGAAATTAATCACTGGGTGGTTAATTTAATTCATAAATAAATTATTTCTTGGAGAAATATATTTATTATTTTGTATTTGGTAAAATTAATTGATTGGATTAATTAATTTGAGATAAAACAAAGTGTACTTAACGGACTAGACACGCAAACGTCCGGTACACGAACCGAGTGGCTCGGCTCATTTTTTCTCACCTACACTTGTGGGCCGCCCCCCCACCTTCCTCTTGATTTTCATGTTACAACATGGTGTATGAGATGTCTTGATTTTATTTTAATGATTTGAGGACAAAATGATATGATATGATAATATCATTATTTGATCTCATTTCATTATATATATATATATATTCACCAAGTCATTCATAACATGTGTTGTAAGACTTGTGAAAACAAACCAACACACTCAAGTGTGTGTAATAACCGTGAGTTGTGTGAGAGGAAGAAATATTTTCTTCAAGTTTTTCTTGATCAATATTGTGAGAAAGAAAAAGAAGAATAGAAGAGAAGAAAAATACAGTATTATTCCCTAGCCGTGTTCTTAGAGAATGGATTAATATTTTATTTTTCCAATCAATATTCGATGCGTGATAATGTAGAGACACTCGGCTTAATTTCGGTGTTTCAATCATTCATCAAGGTAGAACTAATCGGATTCGTGTTCGTGTTGGTGACCAAGGAAACGATCAAAGCTTTGCTCGGGAAAATTCCTACGTGAAGATATTTTCAAAGGTCATCAAGGGTATGATCTTTTTACTTTTATCTTCGTCTATTAATTATATTCGATTATACGATGCTTGAACGTTCCGTTTTTAATGCTTGATTATTTTTTGAGATTTGCATTTGGATTGCTTGATTATTTTTTTATGATTTAGAATCATAATTGTTTTAATTGTTGATGTTTAATTGTTCATCTAAAAATTATTTTTCATGATTTTATGTTACAATATAAATCTATTTTTCTTCTGAAAAACTGATTTAATTGTGTAATATAAAAATTAGAAAAATATTATTTTGGATTCGGGACGAAAAAACGAGCCGAAAATGGCCGGACCCGGCAGCTCGGGGCTGCTGGGGGCTGCTGGGCTGGGCTGGGCTGCGGGCTTGGCCCGGGCCTTATGTTTTCCGACTCCATTTTTTATATTTCGCTCGGTAAATTAATTTCCAGCAAATTAAATTGGATTTAATTTGACTAAAATATAATTATGGTAATTTTATTTTAAGAGAATTAATATAATGAAATATTTATTTTATCCGGAATAAATTAAAATTAACGGTTAAGTGAATTAATTGGATTAATTCTAATTGTTAGATTAATTTTTGTTGATTAGATCAATATTTAGATTAATCATTTTTACCATTTATTTAATGTAATTGTTGCATTAATTTTGAATGGGGATGTAGTTCATGGACCTAGTTTTGAATCGGTTGTTTTGGTCGATTGGTTTATAAAGGACGTTTTGAGCCTATTTATTTTACTAGAAAATTTGTATAGGATGCAATTTTTCAAATGTAAAAATTTATATGTAATGACGAAGACCGGAGGAAGATCCGTTCGAGAAGATGAAGATTCAAGACCGAAGACATGTAATTATATTACGATGTTTTTGTTCTAGGAACGGTCCATGAACTGCATGTTGTTAGTTTTAGGTTGTGTCTGTTTTCATATTGTATGACAAACAAGCAAACTGACAAACCGCGCTTATAAACGGATTAATGTGCAAAGTGTAACATATAATCGCGTTAGTACTCCCACTTACAAACACTAAGTTATAAAAGTTACGAGGTTTCCTACCCTCCGTCAAACTCATGGAAAATTGAAATCTAAACCGGAATAATATTCTTCCGAGTATGTCGGGGTAATATTTTTGGGGAAAGTTGATAAATTCCTAGAGTGCATTAGATGTCTTTGGTTGTGACAAATCAAACCCCTATAAAACCGTATGGATTGCCGGGTAAGATTCAA
This sequence comes from Orobanche coerulescens, assembly GCA_033398695.1. Taxonomy (NCBI): domain Eukaryota; kingdom Viridiplantae; phylum Streptophyta; class Magnoliopsida; order Lamiales; family Orobanchaceae; genus Orobanche; species Orobanche coerulescens. Next base: position 194,822,149 of record CM065803.1, on the reverse strand, counting down.
TTGTCAGACTAATAGGAGTTAACGGTTTAAACTTAGATAGTTCAGCTATCCATATAAACTGAATGGGCTCAGGGCAAGTGAACTAGGGGAAAAAGAAGATCGAATCATTCATTAGATGGTTGGTTTTAGACACCACTTTATAAAGAATAATAGAATAGAAACCGTATGGGTTGCCATCTATTAAACTTTGTAAAGAAATCGATCACCAATATAAAGTCACCCTAGACTTCCGGATTTAACATGAGAGTGTGTAAATGCCGATAAAATAGTGGGAGCCGAATTATGAATAAAGAAAGTCCTTAATTCTTTACTCGGATCATAATTAAACAATCACTAACGAATCTTAAATTATTCTCTGTAGTTAACAAAACTCTCAATATGACAATGAACCCACTCGCTATACTACTTGAAAAGAACGTCCTAACTGGTCCGAACTATGTGGACTGGCTTCGGAACTTGAGGATTGTCCTAACTATGGAAATGATGGGATATGTCTTGGAGGCGGACATCCCAACGGCTCCTGCAAGAACCCGAGCCAATCAGGAAGATGTCGATACCTATAAGAAATGGCTAAAAGACGACATAAGAGAGCGAGGGTACATGTTAGGCTCAATGACCAATGAGGTTCAACGTGCCCATGAAAAGATGACGTCTTCGCGAGCCATCTTAGCGCACCTAACTGAGCTCTATAGAGAGCATAGCCGAACTGCTAGATATGAGATATCGAAGAAATTATTCGGCGCCAGGATAAAGGAAGGAGAGAGGGTTGGGGACCATGTCCTCAAGATGATCTCGATGATTGAGAGATTGGAATCTCTTGATTTTCATATGCATGCATCTCTCCAAACTGACCTTATCCTGCAGTCACTTCGTGATTCTTTTTCTCAATTTGTCATGAACTTCAACTGCAATGAGATTGCATGTAACTTAGATGGGCTAATGAACAAACCGACGACTGCCCAGTCTTAGATGAAGACAAAGGGAAAGGAAGTTGCACTTGTGATTTCTTCTGGGACTTGGAAGTCCAAGAATAAGAAGAAAAAGCAGTTAGGTCCAATAGCCAAGAGTGACAAGGAAAAGGGCAAGGCCCCAATGGTTCAAAAGAGCAAGGGGCCCAAGAAAATGGATGTATGCCTCAACTGCGGTGAGCTAGGCCACTAGAAGAGGTACTTTCCAAAGCTTGACCGTAATGCGCCTTCAGGTACGTAACTACTGGTTTTAGAAACAAATTGTTCTATAATTGTATATTCTACATCTTGGATACTTGATTCTGGTGCGAGTTCTCACATTTGTACAATGAATCAGGGTCTGGAACAAAGTAGGAAGCTGGATTCAGGGGAGGTGATGATCACCGTCAGAAGTGGGCATAGTGTCGAGGCTTCTGATATCGGATCCCTTATGTTGGATTTAGAATGGTTTATTCTTACTTTAGATGATGTACTTGTTTTGCCCAAGTGGCACAAGAATATTATATCAATTCCGGTCATGGACCAAATGGGATTTCACTCCTTTATTGGAGATGGGTCCTGTCGTATTTATTTCAGAAATAAATTGGTTGGTACTGCTACATTATTAAATGGTTTATACCATTTAAATCTAAAGAATAAAACAACTGTGAACACTATTGCTAGGAAGCGTGGTAGGGATGAAACAACCAAGCACTTAAGTGGTATCTTAGACTTGGTCATATTGGTCAGACCAAGGTTTATAAAATGGAGAAAGATGGGCTTACAGGTCCATTGGGATCAGATCCCTATCCAACATGTGAATCTTACCTTCAAGGCAAAATGACTAAGTTACCCTTCGCAGGGACTTTTGAAAGAGGTGCTGAAAAACTTGGATTGATCCATACCGACGTCTGTGGCCCTTTTGAAGTGGCACGAGATGGCTTTCAGTATTTCATTACATTCTCTAATGACCATACTAGGTATAGGTTCGTGTACTTAATGAAACATAAGTCTGAAGCTTTTGATAAATTCAAGGAATTTAAAGCCCTAGTTGAAAATCAAACAGGTAACCGTGTTAAGACTCTTCGGTCAGATTGAGGTGGTGAGTACATAAGTACCGAGTTTGATTAGTTCTTAAAAGGACTAGGAATAGTGTCACAATTCACTCCTTTAGCTACTTCACAATTAAATGGTGTATCAGAAAGAAGGAACCGGACCTTGTTGGACACGGTTCGCTCCATGCTTAACTATACTGATCTACCAATTTATCTGTGGGGTTACGCGCTGCTGCGCATATCTTAAACATATGTCCTTCCAAATCCGTTCCTAGGACTCCATATGAGATGTGGAGAGGTAGGAAACTAAGTCTTAATCACATTAGGATTTGGGGATGCCCTGCTTATGTCAAGAAGACTAAAGTAGAGAAATTGGAAGCTAGGTCTATGAAAGGTCGTTTCATATGATATCCAGGGGATTCCATGGGATATATATTCTACATGCATGAAGATGATAGGATCATCGTTGCTATACAAGCACACTTATTGGAAGGTCAGTTTATTCAGGAAGGAGGCGCTGGTAGAGATATTTCTTTGGAAGAAATAAAAGAAACACCAAATGAGACACCTGTACAAGATATTAGTACCGAACCTTCTGAAATACAAACACAACCTCGCAAGTGTAATAAAATTTCTCAATTACCTGAGAGGTATGGCTATCTGCATCAAGAGGAACTGGGTATCCATGATATGACAGAAAGTAGTCAAGAGAATGATTCTTCTACATACGACCAAGCGATGGTAGATGTTGACTGCGCCAAGTGGCAAGAAGCTATGGAAGCTGAGATAGACTCAATGCATGCTAATTAGGTCTGGACTTTAGTAGATCGTCCTAAAGGCATAGTGCCTATTGGAAACAAATGGATCTATAAAAGAAAGACTGATGGAGATGGCAAGGTTGATACCTATAAGGCCAGGCTTCTGGCAAAGGGTTATTCCCAAAGAGAACGAATCAATTACTACGAGACCTTCTCGCCTGCAGCTATGATTAAGTCTATTCGCATGATGCTTGCTATAGCAGCCCATTTAGATTATGAAATATGGCAAATGGATGTGAAAACATCATTCCTAAATGGATTCCTTGAGGAGGAGATTTACATAGAATAGCCTAAGGGATTCATATCTCAAACCAATATTCATAAAGTATGCAAACTTCAGCGTGCCATTTATGGACTGAAACAAGCTTCACGAAGTTGGAATCTTCGTTTTAACGAGACAATCAAAGAGTTTGATTTTGTCCAAAACGAAGAAAAACCCTGTATTTACAAGAAGGTTAGTGGGAGCAAAATTGTGTTCTTAATACTATATGTAGATGACATTCTACTTATAGGAAATAATGTAGGAATGCTCAGTTCTATGAAAGCTTGGCTTTCTAAAGAGTTCTCAATGAAAGACCTGGGAGAAGCTACCTATATTATGGGTATTCGTCTCTACCAGGATAGAGCAAAAAGAATTTTAGGTCTTTCCCAAGCCCTCTATATAGCCTGAAGCGAGTTAGGATGGAAGATTCTAAAAGAGGGTTTCTACCTATGCAACATAGTGCCAAACTTTCCTTAGAGATGTGTCCTCAAAGTGAGGAAGACAGAAAGGAAATGAGCAAGGTACCCTATGCTTCGGCAGTAGGTAGCCTCATGCACGTTATGATTTGCACTAGATCGGACATTGCCTATGCTGTGAGTGTAGTAAGTCGGTTTCAGTTAATCCAGGTCAGGAACATTGGACTGCTATGAAGAACATTCTTAAGTACCTAATGAGGACTAAAGATTTGGTCCTTACATACGGTGGTGGAGAACTTAGAGTGATGTGTTATACAGAATCATATTTTTCAGGGGACATGGATGCTCAGATGTCCACATCAGGGTATATATTTACTCTGAATGGTGGGGCAGTTTCTTGGAGAAGTGCCAAGCAAATTTCGACTGCTATCTCTATACGAATATCAGAAAGCCACGGAGGCTGCTAAAGAATCTTTTTGGATTAAGAAGTTCACTTAGGAACTTCAAGTGGTTCCTAACATAGAGAAGCCCGTGACGCTGTTTTGCGACAACGACGGAGCTGTTGCACAGGCTAAGGAGCCTAGGGATCACCATAACACCAAACATATTGCGAGAAAATATCATTTTGTTAAAGAAATGGTTCAAGAAGGGAATGTTATACTGCAGAGAGTAGACACAGCAAATAACGTTGCTGATCCGCTTGCCAAGCCACTATCTCAGAAGGTCCTAGAGAGACATCTAGAGAGTATGGGTATTAGACACCATAGTGTGTGGCATTGAGTTCAAGTGGGAGATTGTTAGGAATATGCCCTCGAATGCCACTCAGAGGATGATAGAGTGAGAGCATTTGTATTGTAATTATGAATATTTAATAAGGCAATTATTATTTCGATATTATTGTATATCACTGGCATTGTGATTTGGTATATAGAATAAATAAGTCCTTGCATTTGAGATCAAACATTCCACTCCTTATGGAGATAGGGAGAAAGGCACTGGAAGTGTTTAAGGCTCAAATGCTTAACTGGTTCGTAAGTCGATAAAACTTAACTGGACAATAAGTTTAGACAAGACTTGTATAACGTGTACTTTTACATGTAGAGTTCCAGTCTTCACTAAAGGGTTAGTGGGAGCGCACGTTATAGGTATGCTAATGGGATTAGTGTACTCGAACACGACTCACCTCGATTCAGTTACATGGATATCACTCAGGGATTGTCAATGACTAAATTGAAAGGTTGTAATAGGTATACGTGGACCTTTGACTTGAGGTTTCAGTAGGAGGTGTGCTTGTGACATCAATTTAGTCATTAGAGTAGTTCGATCCAATCGCCGGTTGGTGGGGTCAACCTCGAAATGCAACTTAGTGGGCAAGTAGCAGTCTTTACTGAATACCAAGATAGGATTCTTTCTCCTGTTAGTGAGCAGGTAAATATCCTATGTGGTTAATGGCAAATCAGATCATAAGTCTTTGGCCAGAGCTTTTAGGGCTAGTAGTATTTGATACACGATAGCTCGGTGATCTCGGTTTGCATTAACAGATGCATAGTGTCAAGTTATAATAGGGTTTGACTTTACCGTGACCCTAATACTTGACCAGGATATATGATTGATGGGTTTATACGTATACGGTATTCATAACATAATGGTTTTGGAACGATGCGATCATTCGATCCTAGTCGGGTTACGGTACGGAGCACTAGACTGGCTAAGTGTTACCCGTACTCTTTATTTCCTCCCATTGCCGACTAAGACGGACCTATAGAGTAGCGCACAAGAATATTTGATAGATATATATATATGTATTTATTGTCTCTTTATTAATATTAGATATTAGATATCTAATATGATTTATTTGATAAATCAAGCGGGCTAGTGAATAGAAATTAATCACCGGGTGGTTAATTTAATTCATAAATAAATTATGTCGTGGAGAAATATATTTATTATTTTGTATTTGATAAAATTTATTGATTGGATTAATTAATTTGAGATAAAATAAAGTATACTTAACGGACTAGACACACAAACGTCCGGTACACGAATCGAGTGGCTCGGCTCGTTTTTTCTCACCTACACTTGTGCCCCCCCTTCCTCTTGATTTCCATGTTACAACATGGTGTATGAGATGTCTTGGTTTTATTTTAATGATTTGAGGACAAAATGATATGATATGATAATATCATTATTTGATCTCATTCATTATATATATATATATATATATATATATATTCACCAAGTCATTCATAGTATGTGTTGTAAGACTTGTGAAAAAAAACCAACACACTCAAGTGTGTGTAATAGCCGTGAGTTGTGTGAGAGGAAGAAAAATTTTCTTCAAGTTTTTCTTGATCAATTTTGTGAGAAAGAAAAAGAAGAATAGAAGAGAAGAAAAATACAGTATTAATCCCTAGCCGTGTTCTTAGAGAATAGATTAATATTTTATTTTTCCAATCAATATTCGACATGTGATAACGTAGAGACACTTGGCTTAATTTCGGTGTTTCGATAATTCATCAAGGTAGAACGAATCGGATTCCTGTTCGTGTTGGTGACCAAGGAAACGATCAAAGCTTTGCTCGGGAAAATTCCTACGTGAAGATATTTTCAAAGGTCATCAAGGGTATGATCCTTTTACTTTTATCTTCGTCTATTAATTATATTCGATTATATGATGCTTGAATGTTCCATTTTGGGGTTCGGTTTTTATCCGGTTGGGCCAGTATCTTTTCCGCTGCTATCTCGAGTTTAATCACCGAATCCCAACAATAGGTACCTTTGTTTTGTGATTGTTCGGACAATTGACTTGATTGCGTTATCTGTTTGGTGATGCTTGGCACTTGTTGATTTCGTTATGCCCCTGCTTGTGGCATTATGATGGTTGTCGTTGAGCGTGTTTCTACGTCGTATGTTCCATTGCGTTCTTGTAACGTCTCTCCGATGGGCGTAAGTTATGAGTTTTTGTGTATCTCGTTGAGATGTTCCTGGTGGGATATCGTTCCTCCCTACTTATTTTTTAGTTTCGGGACGAAACTTCTTTTAAGGAGGGTAGTATGTAATATCCACAATTTCGATTTTCGGTAAATTTCATTTTTTTGGCAGGAGTCCATTTTAACAGCTCGCTTGTGATTGCTTCGTCATTCTGAGAATGATTAATTCTGTACTTTTGACATCCGAGGTCGTTTCGGAGTCGTTTTGCTGAGTTCCGTGCTTTTTGGCGACTTTTCCGCATTTGAGTTTGATTATTGCGAATCTCGTTCGAAACTGTTATTTCATGTTCCCCGTAAGTCCGTTTAGCTTTTTTAGACGTATTCTGAGCTTTGGTTTGTTTATTCGATCACGTATCGTCATTTTCGGGCATTTTGGGCCATTTTGTAATTTCCCAAAGTTGTGGGTATCCGCCTTCGTATTTATTGTTTCGAACCTTTTTATGGTCGCGTGTGAGTTTGGTTATAGCTCAAGATCTTAGTATGATCATGTTCTGGAGCTTTCCGCGTGTATCTTGAACTTGAAGATTCGGTCGGAGAAATCCGTCGTACCCATTTTTGAGGGTGCTGTTTCTATTATTTTAGAGTCGTTAGCGCACGCTACATCCGGATAGTTAGCGCGCGCTAACTGGAGGTGCAGAAATAGTCCAGAGGCTACTGGACTGGGTTAGAACGTTGATTAGCGCACGCTATTTAGTAATATAGCTCGCGCTAGGGTGCATCGATAGCGCGCGCTAAGGCGAGGATAGCGCACGCTACCTGGTAGTTCAGGAGTAGTCCAGGAGTCACTGGACTGGGTCTGGAGGTCTTGTTAGCGCACGCTAACACTTGTGGTTAGCGCACGCTAACAGTACATTTTGGTCAGGAAGTTTTGTTTCGGTGCCTCGATAGCGCACGCTAATCTTAAAGATTAGCGCATGCTAAGCTGTCCAGTGTATATAAACTATACAACAGTCGTGTAATGTCATTTCCACTTCATTTCTCCTCCTCTCCGCGGGTTTGATACGAGGGCGACTAGGGTTCGAACTTATGGTCGATTTTGTCCCATTCCAAGGTGTTTTGGAGGGTTCTAGATGATTGTAACCTCATCTAATCCGTTGTTCTTCGTCGGATCAAGGTACTTTTCCATTTTTCCCTAGAGTTGAATTTTTGGAATTTTGTTGTTAACCTCGATCCTAGTCCAATTTTGATGAATTGGTTGGTGCTATATGATGTTAATTATTAATCGCGTTCTATGGATTATATATCCGTATTTTGAGTTGGTTTAACTCGATTGGCGATTTGAGTGTTCTTGGGAATCATTGAACATTTAATGTTCGATTAAATGTTTCAATGAGTTTCCTTCGATGTTTTGATGTGATTACTGGTGTTGTTGGTCTCGATCCTCGTTGTGATCATATTTTTGTTGTTTCTTCCGGAAGATTATAGGTGCTCGAGGATTCCGAGTTGATCACCATTTTGTGTTGGTAATTCGTGCGGTGTAATCCTCGTAGTGTTCGCGGTGCTAGCGTGTTCTTGATTATGTTCAGGAGTCCGGGGCTGCCCGACCGCATCCCGTTCGTCGTCTCGTTTTGATCGTGGTTTTGAGGCAAGTATTTTCTTATATGATTTGTGTCCAGTAAATAGAGTTTACATGCTGGATTGACGATGGTTGGTTTACCCTCGTGAATATAATTCGTGTGAGTTGATTATGATTTGATTATTTTGAACGTTGAGGGCTTTAATGATATCCCTGCTTGTTTAATGTTGTGGAATCGTGTATTCCATGTTAATTGTGTTGTTGTGTTGTGATTGATTGTTCATGATGGAGGTATTGTGATGAGTATGATAACAATGTCGGGTAAGTGGCCATCTCTAGTAAGAATTCTTAATGAACTTACATTCTTAGCATATTAGTATTGCATGAGTAACGTGTGTGTGTGTATGCTCACTACGGGTTAGATCCGACGGGGTCTCGATAGGGGTCCACTGAGGGGTGGATCGACGAGCTTTGCTTTTAACCACTACGGGTTAGATCCGACGGGGTCTCAGTAGGGGTCCACGGAAGGGTGGATCAACAGTTAATTGTGGTGCATTTTACAAGTATGTTTTGAGTTATGGGGTGTCCGGAAACGAACGGTGTTTTCATGATTGCATGCATTGATTAAGTATGTAAGAGGTAAGTTGTTCATTTGGCCTACTTGGCTAGGATGGCACTAGAGTATTTTGTCGTATGTGTTTAGTCCTTTAGTTGTGAGGTTTTGATGTTGGAAAACGGACCTTGCTATTGTTCTTGTGCACTGTGATTTGATGAGATTTGGGATGAGAACCCAATGATTTTATAAAGGTCAGTTTACGGAAAGTGAATTTTGGGCCGAGACCCATTTGTTTTGAAATGGTTATTTTTCAACTAAGGACTTGAGGTCCAACAAGGTTTCTATATTTAAAATCCACGAGATGAGGAATTTATTTTCAAAGACTTCATTGAATGCTTTCTAATGAATAAAACCTCTCGGGAAGGCTTTGGTAGTTAATTGTCGTACCCGATTTGTGAATTCTATTTGTTTGTTACATTTCGTATGATTATGTATTTGCACTAGCAAAATAGTGGGATTTTGCTAACCCCCGAGAAATCGGGGGGTGGATGTCTATTTTGCATTCAGGTTTTGGGGAGCATAACACAGGGTCGGCATAAAGGATGATGAAAGATGATCGATACTAATCACATGAGGTTCCATACGATGTCATATTGGTTTGGATGTACTTTATTTCCGCTGCAGTATTTCCCCCGTTGTATGGGAGTGTGTTGTATTTTGACCCCTGCGTGGGCATGTATTGAGATTGAGTTGTATGCATTGATTGAAAGACCAAATCGGTTTACTGAGTCATTTTAGCCTTAAAGGCGATGTTGAAATGTTTGATTTCAGTTACCAGCCTGGTAGATCCTAGAGAAAAGGGTCTACAACGTGTAATATCCCTGAGTGGATTGGGGATGTTACATGTTGATCCCAGGACTGCCGTGTCGAGTATTTTGATCGTGTTGATCATTCTTTGGGGATTGTGATCTTATGGTGGTTGTTTTGGATATGGTCAGTCGTGTCGATCTTTCATTATCCATGTCATTGTTCACTTCAGTGAGACTTTTGATCCTTATTGGATATGTGATTCCTTGAGTTTTGTTGTCATGTTTCATCGTGACATATCTGGAGTCATATATGCGCGCCAATTGGTTATGTGTAGGATTTTCAGGGCGGGCACGTATAGTCATGTGATGGGTTTATGTCCTCAGATTGAGTTGTGTACACGAGACGTACTTCGTGAGATTGATTAAGTACAAGACCACACGTGTATTTAATCGATACCCGGGGTGGCTTGTGCACGTACACATTTCCGGATCGGGCGTACTATGACGTCTATCTTTGAGCTATATTGATTGGTCGTTCATCCTCCATTTATGGTTGGCTATGTTAGACGTTATGCGATTGGTTGTTCATACGCCCGAGGGGTATGTTCGACAGTTGGGGGTCATTTCTTTGATATCGATGATAGTTGATCTTGTTGGAGGTTACCATGTTGATGGTATTCTCGGTCGTTGTTGATCATTTGTTGATCGTGTTGGAGTTTATCATATTGAAGGTATTCTCGGTCGTTGTTGATCCTTTTTTGATCATTTCAGACTTTATCATGTTGATGGTATTCACGGTTATTGTTGATTCTTCGTTGGTAGTGTTGGGGTTTATTATGTTGATGATATTCTTGGTTATGGTTGGCCTTTGGTTGGTCATATTGGAGCTTATCATGTCGATGATATTCTCGGTTGATTTATTGGTTGATCTGGTTATTGATCGTATGAGCATTCGGACTGTACGTCGATGTTTCGGGAATTGTTATCATTGTTTTGTGCTAGTTGATCTAAAGATATGTTGGGTGTTATTGGTTTTTATCCAGGTTTGGTTGTGTGATCCGACGGAAAGGATTTGGCACGGATGAATTATTTCACGCTTATGAGTTATGATGATGTTTTGAGGATTCTTGGTATTGTTTGAATACAGTACAGATGGTTGTAGTTGAGTTCATTTCGTCATTTGAGGATCGGAAATGTGGATTATGGTAAGGATCGATTTGATATGGATTGCTATGGAATGGTAAGGTTATGACGGTAATATTAAATCGGTATTATTCTTACTTGTAATTACATGGGTATGTAATTATTCATGTGATGTGATCGTTATTATTATTGAGTATTGTGGCTGACCCCGTCGTGGGCTTTATTTTTTGGTACTCGGAGATCGAGCAAGTAGTGGTCGTGGAGGCATGAGCTTCCCAGGTATACTGGCTATGGCATTATTTTGGGAACCGAGTATTTGACTGGTTGTTTTATTCCGCTGCAAATGTATATTTTGAACTGCGTTTATATCCGCTGCATGTGTATTTTAAAATGGTTTTCCGGTATTTTTACCAACTCGTGTATATTTTAAAATGGCCATTTGGGTATTTCGTAAATTTGGGATATTTTGTTAAACCTTTTTCCCTAAACTATTTTATCGGCACATATAAGTAGTGGCTTAAAGTACATTTTGAAACTGTAGAGTTTTGGCGTTTGGCCTTGAACTATTAACGGTTTTATTTTGTGACGGTATTTGGAAAATGGATTCTTGTAAAATATTTAAAACATTACCATCTTTCGCCTATTGGCTCATTTGAAATGTTTGTGAAAATGTGTTTTAGCCTGGTGGGTTCTAGCGTGGGCCCCACGGTGATGTAATATCCCCGGATGGTTTTGGGGGTGTTACACGGACACAATCCTTGCAGACATGTTTGCAGCATGTATTTAATCTCGTCACTTTAAAGAACTTGGTGAGGCACAGTAGGGACAAACTACGACAATTCCAAGTCGTTCTACTCGAACATGATCATTCGCATCTCCCCCTAACGACGGAAAGACTGGCTCATCAAAGTGACTTACGAGATCGTCTGTCAAGGTATATTTTAAGCGGACTATGAGTGAAAGCGCATGTTATATTCATAATTTATAACCCGTCATAATGCGTTGTGGTGACGCACTTTGGCACATGAACATATGGACGATAAAGGTTTTCATTGTTAACACAATCTAGTTAATAAAATGCATATGGTTACACTTGTAACTAAGCATTTGAATGATGATAGGTATAGGTGAATATGACATGTTGACCTATGCTACATAACCGTAGCTACTGGTTTTGAGAATCCAACAAAACCGCCACCATGCACCACCAGGATCGAACATAAAGAAACGATTGAACCAATGATATGCCGTTAGTTTTATCGAACCTCTAGTGCTTTCTTGAAGAGTTCACTCCCTTCACCAGCCCCAAACACCTCAAAATTTCGTGAGCATGTATAAACGGGTGTTAGGATTCCAAAATCATTAACTTTGTGGTCATAAACCAATCAAAAAGACATCGAACTGGTCATTGGAACGGTTGGTGGTATGTGAAAACTTCATTTAAGTGTTCTACCTCCTTCCAAGTCTCCAAATGGCACCAAAATTTGTGAGAAGGTAGCCTTGGATGTTAGGAAGTACTCGTTAAAATTTCACTTTAAGACTTGGTATAAAATTTGGTGAACCGACCTTTACAATGACTGGTCTGCAAGTTGGACAACCATAAACTCAGGTTTCATCAACTTATGAATCATTGTCAAAGGAACCACATAACATATAAATGTTATCACATGAGTACGAACATTTGTGAACACCACCATAGCATCATAAGCCACCCAGGCTAACACTTATGATCATGTATGTATAAGGACTCGGTGAAAAGGGAGGACTCAGCGCCATGCTTATACGACTTGCTACATTATTATCTTTAGCATAAGAGGGTGTCTTCTCCTAATTGTGCCAAAGAATCGGCTTTAATCAATGAACATGGCTAAGAAGGATCATGGGGGGGTCTTTGGCGTCACACATGCTTATGAAAACAAGATGCGGATAACATAAATATCATCATCGGTCATGAGCCCTGCTAATGACTCCACCAACACACTTTGGTGTCTTTGATCTAGCTATCTTCTTTGTTCAAAGAAAAAATAATGTCCATGGCAATACCGTGGTATATGGATCATCAAACTTTCCAAACTCCGGACTATTAAAGCTTAAATGTGTCAATGTCCCAATACATCTTTAGGTTACAAAAACCGATGCAAGCTGGACCATATTGACTCATGAATATTGTTCCTTTTCACATATCTAATCCAAGTGATGCATAAAATTTTATTTCTCACAAATTACAATGAGATGCTATGAATGATACACTTTGACATATATGTCATCGAGTCATAACATGGTTCAATTATTACGCAACATATGTGACTAGAAAACACCATTGGGCATTCAACAACTTGAGCATTATATCACTCATTGATTGTGATGACCTAGTCATCAAAGTCACAATGATTTATAAACCGAAATCCAAAACTATTGTGTTCCTTGGAAATAGATTAATACGCACTCAATTTCGCTTGCAAAATTTTACAAATATGAGCATAGCGAACATTCTAACAATATAGAGATTTTATACCAGATACGATCAAAGTGATCTATCATATTGAGTGCATAACATAGCAAGGTTATATGCCTAAGGGGCAAAATTACGACACGAGCGTGGTGTAAAACTGCCATGCACATGCTGAACCTTCCTATAAGGGTGCGTATTTTGGGCTTCCCAAGGAAACTGTTTTTCAATATTTGAAAGATAATATTTTAGCGTACAATGCATACAAAAAATTGCATCATCTACGGAAAATTCGGCTAAAAAGAGGTTGAAAAACATGTGTCATAAGACCACTTGCAAATTCAATATGGGAACCAAGTTGGTTGGTACAAAAGTTAACACAATCGCTGGAAAATAAAATTCCGTGTAGCTTGACCTTTGTTCACTAAAACAGCGGTAACCCCCTTGTTAGGAAGGCTATAGACGAACAGTCAGATGTTCTGGGAACTAGACTTTCGTGTCTTTCTATCCAAAGATTTTGCACCATGCAGATAATTAAACTCAGATCACAGTGCATGTTTTAATTGGATGCTTTCGTATTTCCCAAGTTTAGTGAGAAATCAAGGTTGAGACCATATCCAATGGCATAAGTGTTGATGCAAAGATATGGCAATGACAGCCATAAGTGCATTTAAACGCAGTAGGATGTTCGATTTCTTATTTCGGCTAATGATCCTTTCGGTAACTCCAACTTGGTAGACTTGCAGAGAAAATAGGAATGTCGGTACAACTAAGGCTATTTAAAAACCACTTATTCCATTTGAACTTTCAAAGCATAAACAAATACCAAGGAGGATACGCCTAGTCATGATCAAAAGTGTCGACAAAAGCCACAAAACTGCATCAAATCAACCAAGTATTTTAATTCTCAATTTGCAAGTCATAATAGCCATGTTATGTGAGTGCAACGCCGTGCATCATAATTAAGCATTTTGAACCGTGAGACATAATGAATAGACCATAACCAACTCGTCTTGACCATCCAATAAGATCGACTAAACATAGTCAAAGTGTATAAGGCACATGCCTTTACAAATACTCAGAAAAGTATTCGGACCTATAGTCACACAAACTATAATCGAGGTCAACGAATTCATGTATTTATGGTAATATGCCATTGCTTTACATGTTAAAGTTCATGAGAATTAGTCGTACATTCTTTCATATATCATATTACAAGGAGACGGTGCATGACTACACCCACATGCAATATTTTATTTTAATAGGATGAAAGATGGAGTTTTCCAAGTATGGGATTGGGTCAAGATCAACGTGGTGGTCGCTCAATTCAACGTGACAAATCCATCACAAATCGATTTTAACCACGACATATCCGTCGCAATCGATGTTTGTCCCATTTGTACGTCACAAATCCTTGACTAATCATGAATAAGTCATAACTTCACTATTACCGACAATGTTCATTTTATTCAATTGTTGGTTTAAAATCGACAAAACGGCGACGTCAAATCGCACCCAAAACGTGGTGTATGCCACAACCACAAATATCGACTCTCAACAATTATCCGTGACTCCCCCAGGACCGTCACACAGTTTACTTCGACATATGAGAGTGATACCACCTCTCATAGTCTCATCCACCGCAAAGTAGCGTGGGAGATAAAGAACCCAATTCCCCAATTCCCAAAAAAAATTCCAAAAGAGAGGAATTGAAAAACTAGAACTTTAATAAAATCTTTCGTGGGTACTTGGTTCCATATTTGTGTTGATCCTTGAAGGGGATCTTCTCTCTATATTAGCAACATATTTTCGTGGTACTCAGTTCCATATTTACTTTAATCCTTGAACGGGATAATAAATATGGCTTCTCTCCATATTTTGCACATCATCATGAGCAACATATTTTTCTATATTCACATAAAACATAAACATGGTAATATTCATAAGTGTACAAATCAATGAACAAATGAATCATTAAGTAGGAAAAGATGGAGAGTTGAGAAACGCCCGGAAAGGGCTATTGGGCTCGATAATCGGCCAAAAAGGACTCAGGCGCGGTGGTGCAGCAGCTCGGTATTGGATGAGGCCAGATCTCCAATTTTTCTTATAAAAATATGCTTCTGTTCAGCAGCAGATTCAATAAGCAATACTACTCAGAATCTGATCTCCACCGTTGAAAATATAGATATTTGTGTTGAGAAGTTGCTATCAAAATTCCACACTGATCTGACGGTTAATGAATTGGAAAACATGATTTTGATACAACTGCGTTGTCTAGAAAATTTACACGCGGAAATTCTTGTCTCTCTTTTTTTTTTTTGCGTACAGTTTCATCGAGAAATATTGTTCCGAATCAGATCCTCACAGTTAAATTTTTAGTTCTTGCTACATGGTTGAGAGGGTAAAAAAAATCTGATTTGTTGCAGCTGTCGGGTCCAGTCGGCATGCGAAGGGAAAGGTTTCGGTCCGAACAATCTTCACAAATCCGATCCTAACAATAATAGAGACTAAATCAACTACAAGTCCACTGAGGAATAACGAATTAATCGGCGTTCTACCCTAAGGGACAATACGCCGAACACTACAGAGGCATAAGGTTCAAATTCGATCAACGAAGGGGAAAACATGGAATTGATCCGCTAAATTTCTAGGAAAACATAACACCACGATTACCCAACTATAATTCATCATCAATCGAAGTAAAAATGAAAAGAAAAACGAATTATAGGCAAGAACCCTAAAATTAGGTATAATGTCCAATTACCTCAATTCAACGATGGAACGGCGGAAGGAAGATGATTGATTCGTGTTAGAATGCCCAATTCCGAGTTATAACACTACAAAAAAAAAAACAGTGTTTACCGACGCCAAATTCCGTCGGCAAAATAAGCAGGGGGCGTCGGTAAAATGAATACCGACGCCATTACCGACGCCAGAAGGGCGTTGGAAAACCGATCGACGGTAAAAAATTACCGATGCCATTTCGTGGCGTTGTTAAATTACCGACGGCTTACCGACGCCGTTGGCGTCGGGCAATCCCCGGGTGACCTGAAACTAGGACGGTTTTGCCGACCGATACCGACGCCACTACTGACGCCACGGCCGACGGAATTTACGACGCCGTTTTGCCGTCGTTAATTTTAAAATAACGAAGCCGGACCAGGCGTTGTTAAACAGAACAATGGCGACGCCATTGCCGACGGAATTTAGCCGTCGCTAATGTACCATTGCCGACGGTCTTGCAGCCGTTGGTAAAACTGTAAATCACGACGCGTTTTACCGACGGTAAATGGGCGTCGGTAATTTTTTAACTGCAGTTTTTCGGTCGGGAATGCCGTCAGTATTTTTGTTTTTCTTTGAATATTAAATTTTTAATTATTTTAATTACCTGCTTTCAATTTCTGAATAATCAAACAAACTAGTCATAAACATCAAAAACGTCTCAATGTTACACAATCGTCATAGTTATATCGTCGTACACAATCAAGAGTTGTCATCATTTCATCATACAATAAAAAAAGAAATAAGTAGTCTAAATCAAGGTGAAGTAGAAGAGCGACTCGGAGGTGGAAAATTTTGTTGTGTTAGCATTTCTTGAATAGCTTGCAACTGTTCCTCAAGGCGCTGTCTCTTCACGCGCTCTTCTTCAATCACCTTTGCCTGGTCTTCTCTCAGTCTGCGCTCTTCTTCAATCATCTTTGCCTGCTCTTCTCTCAGTCTGCGCTCCTCTATCAGCTGCTCCTCTAAGGATGTGAATCGAGTGTGGATCTCTTCAGATGCGTGAAACTGTGAGGTCGTTGATCCACCGCCGCTAGAGCCTGTGCTTATGATGCTGGGAGCTAGACTGCCAGTGCCATACATCCTGTTTTCTTGACATATTCTTTGGCGGCCTCCTTCTCTGCAGACACAGTCTTATAGATCATATTTAAATCTGCTCCCGCTCCTTGCTCTGCAGCAAGCTGCTTAACCCTAGCCTGAGAAGAAAAACATGCTCAATGAGAAAAACATTCCAAATGAATACAACTTTACAGAAATAAATATTCTAATTACATTTAAGCATCAACAAGGAAAAAAATGGAATAATTTTAGGAATGCAGGAGCAAGATTATATCTACGTATTTAGGCACAAGTTCGGACGGACAATGTCATGTTTTTCTATTTAAAAAGTGGGGTAGAAAAATATAAAATACAACATAAATATAGTTGAAGTGAAAACCCGGACCGGGACTTGCGGAGGTTTTGGCTCCGCATCTATATTTTAAAGCCAATCGCCGTAACCATTAGCATCATAGCAGGCGATATCGTCGTCCCAAGAGTATATAATACTCGACTCAAATTTAAAATTTTACCCCCGTATTGTTATCCTACCAATTTCTAACAAAACCAAACCGAATTTTCAAACATTTGGTTCATGTTCGGCTCAATATGATTCTAGATGAAAAATTTCAAGAAACTCGAATAAAATTCAGTTAATGTATAAATTTCAAGAAACTCAATATCAAGTACCTTACAACTACATCATCGACTTCTCTATATATTACAAAAAGATTGGGGCTACTTGTAATACATTTAAAGAAGTTGGGGATGTAAATGTATAATATTCTTGGCGTCGGCAACTATAACCACATGGATAGAATGTAAAATGTAAGACCAAACCAAACATCAATGTTTTTTTTTTCCTGAAATTTTAGAACTTCTCTAGGTCTTTCCGTAACTACCCCAAACCTTAGGGGTTCTTTTGTAATTAACCATAATATTAATAGGTTCTTGGACATTCAATAAATAGTTTCTGATTTGAACACAGAACATGAACATCCAACTTCGCCTCTTATTCCAATCAAGCAAATTGACTCATTTACATGTCACATTCATAGGCAAACTCCTGGACATGCAAGTGTCTATTAAGACATGCATTTTATGTACAAAAGTACCGTTATTTTGCTAATAGGGTAGGTAAACATCTCACAATCAACACCATAGGTCTCGGTGAAATACAATGAAATACACAACCAGCAGGAATCACCAACTAATGAAACTAAAGCACCGCTCGAAGTAAATTAAAAAGACAAGCAAATGCTAATAGAAGTGAAGAAATGAACAAGATATCGATTCATTTTAAATAAAGGACAAGAATCTCCAAGTAAAATCAAAATTGCAGGAAAGGAAGTTTCATTTGTAGTGGAATGGTGGGTTGCGGATGTGAGTGATTCGATGATGAAACCGAGTACGTGAACATTGCACTGATGGCCAGGTCAGATGAGCAGGAAGCTAGTTCAGCAAGTAATCTGGTAAGAACTACTAACATTTCTGATCTTTCTAAGTTTGATTGCAAGAACACCATTGATGAAATGTCTAATGAAATTTATAACTTTCGTGTCACTCTAAAATCATTAACCAAAGAAAATGCTAGAATAAAAGGGGCTAATGATTTATAACATTTTTCTACAATACTAAAGTTGATTATTGGACAAATAGACACACTGTTTCCATGACAATCAAAACAACAAGTGTGAATCGAATGTATTCCAAAATACCGTAGATGAATCGAATGCATATATACTTACATCAATATCCGCATCCTTCTGTGTCGTAAAAGTTCCATCTTTTTTCATGTGGATAGCTCGAAAAGAGGCATAAACACACTGCTCTAATGGAAGATTGTTCTTCGTTGCCTATTTATTAAAAAAAACTTCGAAATTATTATGATGCACACTTACATATACAAGCAAAAATAATTAGATAATTACTAACCAACTCTCGAGCAAGTACGCTAACAGACTTAGAGCCTCCACTGTGCTTGCTTATCCCGGTACCAGGGCCATCCACTTCAGCCATTCGGTTGCCTCTCGCCCTCGTAGATACATCTCTCACCTCGGGAGTATCCCAGTAAGCACACAAACCTTCCCACCAATCAGTAGGGATGTGTTTCGGCCTCCCTTGATCCCTTTTCTTTTTTGCATCACTTAGGAAATTGCTGAACCTAATCCGTGCACGAGACTCCCAAAAATCATAGACTTCTTGTTCCCACTCAACAGGCCACGTGAAAAATTTCTATGAAATATTGCATATCAAGTTAATAAAACTAACTTTCCAATTGAATATAATTAGTTTACATAATGATTACAAATTACCTTAAAGAAGGTATAGTATTGGGCCTTTACGCTATTAGGAGTATCTTTCCAGTTGAAGCCTGTCGGATTGGGAACTCTTTTAAAACTCCTCGTGCACACCCTGGAAATCTGGGGATGAATCACTATATCTCTGTAACCAAAACCAAATTAATCATTTAGATCATCACAATACTTAGTTATAGCATTTAATCAACATTTGTTTTCTATTTTTTAGTACTTGTTTTCTTCTTTAAATATAAGTTAAAGGGAACGTATGAAAGTCTTACACAAGTTGGGGAAGCAATTTTTGAAATAGAAGCAACTGTGAAGGTGGTATTTGCAAATTTGTAAGATTACTTTTCTTTTTGTAATTATTCGGAAATACTTTTATACCAATTAAACAGTAAATAACTAACCCGGTTTTAGTATCTCTTTCATGAGCAATCTTTCTACAGGAAACAACACTTGAGGCTGCCTCAGAAGCTATTATCTCTCGATCCTCATCTTGAGAAATGTGTGCACTAGTCTCCTCGTCTGCCCTGTCTCGGAGTAGAACAATCGGTGGAGTCTCGGGTAGAGCAGACGAAGACCTAACAGGACCTTCTCGTGGGGGGTCCGTAGCTGGTGAAGAGTGTCCGGGAGCTGCTCGTGAGGAGCCCGTGCTACTGCGGCGCCCGCCACCACCTCTCCTCATCGAGAACATCTAAAATTGCTTGTGTAGAAAATAAAATAAAATCAAATAAACACATAATTGGTTGTATACAACCTAGGGGGTATTTTTTGTTATGTTTTATTTTTAACTTACCATTCTATTTGTTTTATTTTTAACTTACACCATTATATTCATGTTCAACAGGTTTGTTCGGCAGAAGTTAGGGATCATGGTTAATGGGAACGAAGCTTTGTGGTTTTAGTACGATGTCTGTATGTGAAGGAAGCATGGAGTGGTTAGCTTTTTCTGCGTACTTGCTGAATTTTGTAAATCAAGTGGTTATATATTATGTAACCATTAAACTCATAATTATGTAGTAATCGTAATATGTAGTAGGTTATGCATGCGAAACGTTGTATGTCAACGTATTTACTATTTCCTATGTTCTTTAATCCCATTATTATACATCTTTGTTTAATCTGGAGTTGTTTCCAATAAACAATGTGGCAACTAACTGTTCTACGTAGGGCAACTTCTTTTCCTTATTAACTAATTTTATAAACCAAGGAGTCCTAGCTGTTACAATTCATATTCTACAATCAACTAATAACTACCAACTAGTGACTATGCACACTTGAACTTAAACAGATTTACCATTCAACACTAGTACAATTTAACTAGTAGTTGTAAGTAGAATTTGAGCATGGGTCGGTTTGGGTCGGTTTGAGGCAACACCGAACCCAAACCGCTAACTTCGGTAATTGATTTTTAGAACCCAATGGGTTCGGTTTCTGATCGGTTTCGGTTTCTCGGGTTTTGGTCGGTTTTGGTTTCGGTTTCGGTTTCTTGGGTTCAACCCATAGAAAATCGTGGCCGGAACTAGAAAAATATGTTTTTCTCAGAAGTCATGATCTTCTGCCACACTAATAAGCTTCACATTCTTGCGGAAAGACATTAAGATAAAACTTGAAACTAGGATTTCCAACCAGGTAACATTATGCAACAATTTCTAGTGAACTTCAGTGTTCATATATGGATTCACTTTGCTAAGTGAGATATCCTAATAGGGCATGCCAATCTTCCAGCAGTACTCCATCCAGACAACATTGAATACGCTGGAAAATCACTAATAGTCCACAACAACAGTGCTCGCATTTGAAAATTTTGCTTCAATGAGATGTCAAATGTTGGAACACCCTCTTCCCACAAATTCGTCAACTCCTTTATGAGCGGCTGAAGAAACACATCCAATTGCATCTTAGGATTGCGTGGCCCTGGTATTAAGATTGCTAGGAACATGAATTGTTCCTTCATACAGAGCCAAGGTGGTAAGTTGTAGGGAGTGACTATAACTGGCCACGATGAATATTGTCGCCCTGATTGTGCAAAAGGTGCAAAACCATCAGTCGAAAGACCTAATCTCACATTTCTAGCCTCCGCAGCAAAATCTGGATAAATAGTTTTCAGGTGCTTCCATGCTGGAGAGTCTGCAGGATGACGCATAATTCCATCATTTGAACCAGAACATGAAGCATGCCACCTCATATCTGCCGCGGTAGCATTTGACATGTATAGCCTTTGCAATCGGGGAATAAGAGGAAAGTAGTACATCTTCATGGCTGCCACTTTTTTCCTCCTACGGCTTCCTGAGGCGCGACACATATCTTTGTAGCGTGATGTACCACAGAATATACAACTCTCACTGTCTTTGTAATGGTCCCAATAAAGCATGCAGCTGTTTGGACAACAATCAATCTTCTCTACAGGTAATCCCAACCCACGCAATAATTTCTTTCTACTATAGAAGTTATCGGGACATAGATTCCCTTTTGGATGACTGTCTTTCATGAACTCTGCAAACTGATTAAAACACTTTTCTGATAAGTGGTTCTCTGCTTTCAAACTCATGAAACGAGTCATATAAGACAATTGGGAGTAATTAGCACAACCGTGCCACAACTCTTTGTCTCCGGCATTCAACATGTCATATATTCGTTTTGCTTGAGGATTTGGTGGTTCTTCCACATTCTCAACATTAAATTGTGGCCCGACATGCTCCATGACCGTAAATGCAGTGCAATTGGATCCCAACTCGTTGGTATCTATATTCACATCTTCATCCATATCTTCACATCCCTCATCCATTTCAATTTCGCCGTGAAAAATCCAAGTTTTATACTCCCTAATGAACCCAAATTTCCCAATGTGATACTTAACTTTTTCTGTATCATGAAACTGTATATTATCACATTTTTTACATGGACATCTTATTTGGTCACCGGACATGCAGTGCGGCTGACTACTTGCATACTCAATAAATTTGTTAAGTCCAGAGAGGAATGGAGGATTCCAAGAGCCATCAAGTTTCCGGCGATACATCCACTCACGGTTGTCACCCATTCTAAAAATTGTAACAAAATGATCAAAAAAAACTCAAGGTTTTTTTCATCTTATGAAGAACATTATGAAAACAAACTATATTCGAAAAGGATCGGGCAACTGGAGAACATGCTGAAGACATTATTGAGGCAGTTAACAATGCTACTGTTCAAGATCATACGAGAAGTAAGAGTAGTTTCTACTGTCGTGACGCCTTATCATTTTACCCAATCAATTTATGTGAAGTAAGAGTAGTTTATTTTTCATGAAATTCACATTCCGCTCTTGCTCGTTTTATGAAGTTCATGAAGTTCGGTTAATGGATCCTCCATGTTGATTTTTTCGATTTTAATGTATGTTATGTTTCTAGTTTTTAATCAATACAAAACATTAAAGGTAAAGTGATCGAAATCTTCAAACAAATAGGTAAAGTGACTTATTCTTGTCTGAAGCTACAAGAAAACTAATCCATAGGATCGAATACTCGAATTGAAATAAATTGGGCAATTCTAGGTAATATTGAGAGAAATATAGTACAAGGATTCAACAAACGGAAACTCAAGAAATTACATCGACATCAATCCTAAATAGGTCGACCTTTCGAACAATTTGATCCTTGAGCCACATGTTAAATCAAAATATAAATTTCTGAATTCCTCAAGAAGATCAAGAATAGAGAGATGTTACAGATTGGGGATTTTAGGTCGCCGATTGGGGGTGTTTTGCGGAGGTGCGCCGGAGGCGAAATCTCGAGATATCTCCGTCGAAATCTTTCACGGGAGAGAGGCGTTTTACACGGGAGAAGGCGTTTTGCGAGAGAGGTGCGGGGAGAGAGGGGTTTTGGGTGCGGGAGGTGAATGACTGATTTTAGGTCGAACCAGAATAGGCAGAGGGCTGAGAATGTATTAAAATTTACCGACGCCAACGGGCCGTCGGTAATGGCGTTGTTAAATATAACAAATACCGACGCCGGGAGTGGCATCGTTAATTCATGTAAGTCATGCCATTTAACGACGGCAAAAGTGCCGTCGGTATCTCTCCGACGACTTCCGACGCGTGCATCGGGCGTCGGCAAATTTCGCGGGAAGACACCCGCGCTATGGCGTCGTTAAAGCCGTCAGTAATTGTCCAAATTCACGGGTGTCGGTAACGGCGTCGTTAAATGCCAAAAAATACCAACACCTTTACTGGCGTCGGTAAATGGCGTCGGTAAATACTGTTTTTTTTGTAGTGTAAGATGCTAGAATGCAATATCCGGATGAAATCGCCCAAAATCGTGATGAAGGAGTGGAGAGCCGAGAGGAATTGTGAAAAATGGGGTTAAAACCCGTGTCTGTCCTATATATACTAGACAGAACACGGCGCAACAAACGGCCCAAATGGTGCCGTGTTGAGCGCCGTATTGCGGGTCAGCGGGCGACCCCTGTGCGACACGGCGCACAGACTCGACGCAAAATGCCGCGGGTCTTGCGCCGTTTCGCAAGGCAACGGGCACCACTAGGAAACACGGCGCACATACCCGGCGCAGAATTCCGCGGGTCTTGCGCCGTTTTGCACACGTCAGGCCAGACAGCCTCCTAACACCAGACAACGCTACCAAAATGGAAAAAGACGATAAACCAAAACACGATATGCCGACCCAACGGTCCAGGAAAATTACATGCAACGAGAAACAATATCCAACAACTCGAAACGGTCTGAGGTACACAACCATAATCGAACAAGAAATAAATTCCCTAAACTTATAAGAAATTACGAAACGGCCCAAACGTCCAAACTTCACGATACAACGTCGGATTAACAATACGAAACTCACAACATGCTCCACTCAACCATATGAACTCATGGAAATAGGAAAATGACGAAATCGAACGAGTTTTACGAGAATCGAATACACAAACGATAAAATATAACTCAAGATGAGAATACGTAAAAACATCATCGAAACTCATCCAAACGGAGAAACTCCAAGAACAAAATAGATTCAGAATTCCAAAACAGTGTCAAGCGAGTTGTCCGAAACGAACATACACCAAAAATAGAAATTACCAAAATTAGAAAACACGAATATTACATTATCTACCCGTAAAAATAAGTTTCATCCCGAAACTTACAACGCGAATAACTCTGGGTATCTCGACCTCATACTCTCTTCCGTCTCCCATGTGGCTTCCTCGGATCCATGCCTCGACCATTGCACTTTAACCAAAGGAATGGTTTTGTGCCTGAGTTGCTTCACCCGATGCTCTAAGATCTGAATCGGCCACTCCTCGAAGGTAATGTCGGGCCCAACTCGATCTCTCCAAAATCAATAATATGGCTAGGGTCCGATACGTACTTCCTAAGCTGGGAAACATGAAATACGTTATGCACGTGGCTCAAGGATGGCGGCGAGCCTAACCGATATGCAAGCTCTCCAACTCTCTCTAGAACCTCGAATGGCCCAATAAATCTCGGACTAAGTTTATCCTTCCGACCGAAGCAGTAAACTCCCCGTGTCGGCGACACCTTAAGCAACACATGGTCTCCCACCTCAAACTCCAACGGCCGGCGACGTGTATCGGCATAAGACTTCTATCGACTCTGAGCCGTCAACATCCTATCACAAATCAAAGCAATCTTCTCTCTCGTCTCAACTACCATATCAGGCTCGATGCCAATTATCTCAGATGTATCATCCTAACACAACGGCGATCTGCACTTCCTACCATACAGTGCCTCAAATGGTGCCATTTTGATCAAGGCATGCCAACTATTGTTGTACGTGAATTCGATCAATGGCAAGTGCGACTCCCAATCATCCTTCCAATCTAAAGCACAGGCTCGCAACATATCCTCCAGCGTCTGTATTGTCCGCTCAGACTGTCCGTCTGTCTGAGGGTGGTAGGATGTACTGAGTCTCAACTCGGTCCCCAAAGCTCTATGAACGGCCTGCCAAAAATGTGATATAAACCGGCCATCACGATCCGAAACGATACTTTTAGGGGTCCCATGCAACCTCACTATCTCCGCAATAAACACTCGCGCTAGTCTCTCTAGCCCCCAAGTGTCCTTAATACCCAGAAAATGAGCTAATTTGGTTAGTCGATTGACAACGACCCAAATCATGTTCATTCCAGTCTGAGTCTTAGGCATACTGGTAATGAAATCCATAGAAATATCCTCCCATTTCCACTTCGGGATAGGAAGTGGTCACAAAAGCCCCGCGGGTCGCTGATGTAGGTCACAAGTCGTCTAGGAATAAGTCTAGGGGGGGGTAAATAGACTTATTGAAACTCTTAAACTCTTTTTCTCAAAGAGTAAGTTTCTTCAGCTGATAGATGAACAAATGACTTGGAGTCGTTTGTTCTTAATACGTGCGGAAGTCAGATGATGACGAATACAGAACAACTAATGAAACACTTAACAATGATTGCAGTAGTTAAAGTATGATGCTATAAAACAGTAAAGTACGCAGGCAATTATAGTGGTCTCAGAGGTGGGGTAATACTATACTAATCCACTTTTCTCCAAACCAGTTGGAGATGAATTCACTATAATTTTCAACCAGTGATAAATATTACAGTGATTCAACCAAACTACAACAGCTTCCAATCAGTGGAAATCCGTGCCGTTGTAACACACTTGACTGCCTTGCACCTCTTGATCCTCGATCCTTGGATGCCTTTACAGTCTCTTAACTTCAACCAGTGAAGTACCCCGAACTCAGGATTATAGACACGAGTTTTTGTCTTCTCTAACTAAGAGCTTCTTCAAGTATGAACTTTTTAGAACCGCTCTTTTCACGATGCTGTATTTCGCTTTTAGATTGCTTGAATGCTTTGATCGCTTGAAAGTATGTTCGCACTGGTGGTTGCTCAACTTCAAATCTTTGGATATATATAGGTGTTGATCCATGAGCATTCCTTCATATCCGTTGCAAATCTGTAACAAATCAGTCCGTTGGAGGGAGACCTTTTTGTTTATTCTTTTCTGAACGTTGCAAGGCTGGATTCCCATATTTTAATCTATCTTCCGACCGTTGTGAAGACTCTTCATGTGATGCGCCGAATCCTTTGAATATAATACGTTTAAAGTCTTCAATGTGGGTCTGGATGAATTATTTAATTCATATCTTTTGCGGGAATCTCTCCAATTTGTCTCATCATGTTGCATGTGACTTTCCGTAATATTTGACTTTTCAACGCATGCTGACATGGACTTGGAGTACTTGGCTGATCTCGACTAGGCTGATGTGCAGTTAACTTCTCTGCAGTCTGGACCTATCTGATGTTTAATGTTTAGGACTTGTCTGATCAGATGACTTGTCTGAGGTATCTTGACTGCAGTCTGGTCAAACATCCCTGATGATTTTTGTTGACCAGAACTACTCTAACTTGACTCGGCTGTACCTCTATGATGAACTCAGCTGATCTTTAGTACTTAGCCGATTTTTAGCCTAACTTATTTTTGGCCTATAGAAGATACTCATTTGGTTCTTCTTTACATTTTGCCAAGTTTTACACTTAACATTATTTGTTAATGACATCATCAAAATCTAACAAGTATTCCTAACAAATTCCCCCTATTTTGATGATGGCAAAACTTAAGGAAATATTCAAATGAACAAGTCTGCACTTGAGTGCAAGACACAAACTAAAATCAGTCTAATTTTTGAGACAACTGGCAATTGTCATTCAAAAGACTGCTATAAAATTTTCAGACTTGATTATGTTTGAATTTTACAAGAAAATTTTACAAGTACAGAAATAAAAAAATCATTACAAGTACAAAATGAAATAAAGTCATCTGCCTCTGCCTCTGCCTCTTCGAATAGGCTGTTTGGCAGGCCTGAAAGGTTTAGCTCCGATTGGTCTTGTCTTGACAGGTGTAAGACCATACTTCCTCTTTGCAACAAGAGCTGCAAAGTCTTGCTCTTCTTGGGATGAAAACTTGTTCTCAAGACACAGCTTCTTGATTTTTCTCTGGAGAGCAAGTTCATTTAGAGCACTACCTTTCTCCAAGGTGGGAGGTTCTTTGGCTCTGAGCTGAGGGATCATGGGATAAGCGTT
This sequence comes from Orobanche coerulescens, assembly GCA_033398695.1. Classification (NCBI taxonomy): domain Eukaryota; kingdom Viridiplantae; phylum Streptophyta; class Magnoliopsida; order Lamiales; family Orobanchaceae; genus Orobanche; species Orobanche coerulescens. The sequence goes on along the minus strand of CM065803.1, from coordinate 194,794,996 downwards.
GTATGTCTCAGCATGTTTCTTCAGAATAATCCAGAGTTGTGGATGAGATTCTTCCATGAAGTTGATGAAGATCTGCTGTGGGGTGAGATTACCATCCTGGAGTATTTCCCAGATGTAGTAGTCTCTGAAGAATTTCTTTTTCGCAGATCCCCACATGGGTATAGCTTCGTATTGTATAAATTCTTCAACATACCACAACTCCTTACCTTCCCACTCTAGAATAGGTTCAAATCCTCCTTTAGTCCTCCTCTTCTTGCCTGCAGGCTGATCAGCCTGTTCTTCTGGTTCTGCTCCTCCCTTCCTTTTGGCTGAGGATGTCTCAGCAGTGATCAACTGGACATCCTGTCTCTTCTTCGTCCTAAGCTCCTCCCTTATCTCTCCTTGAATACTGCCTTCCCCTGTATTCTATCTTCCCCCTTTTTGCCATTATCAACTAAAGTAGTCAACTGCTGCTCTATTCTGTGCATCCAGTCAGACATGCCAAATGGCATTCTGTTGTTTGTAGGGGGAGGAGGTTGAGGTACTTCCATCTACAGCAAAGTATTAATCTGGGCATTGATGGATTGGAGGTCAGGAGTGACCTGAGATGCAAGCAGCTCTCCAATGGTATCCTTCACTATTTGTCGAATCAGCTCAGTCATCACAGGTGAGATCTGCGATGGTGGAGAGTGCTTGCCTGAGCCTTCTGCAAATGAACCACTAGACTGCAGGCTCCTATCTGCAGGTGGTACTCCATATGGGGTCTTTTCTGGTGTCCCTGATCTGGATTCCTCAGCCAACTCGGCATCTAGGCTGGTATACCGGGCAGGCGCCCCAGCCCTGTGTGCAGCTTCTACTTCCGGCTCTTTCTCTGGCTCCTTTTCCTTCTCATATTCTTCTTTTTCTTCTTCATCTTTTTCCTTTTCTTTCTCAGCTCCTTGATCTCCTCCTACATATTTATCATCATCCTCATCATCATTATTATTATCATCATCCTTTTTCCCATCTTTTTTATCTTCTCCTTCATTCTATCATCTTTTTCTCCTTCATCATCCGCCTGCTCTACCTCTTCCCCTTCTTCTTCTTCTTCTTCATCAATTAACTCTTCTGTTTTCTCAACTTCCTCAGATTGTTTTTCAACTAAAATGATTTCTACTTCTCTTTTCTCTTCCTTTTCCTCTTCTTTATCATCTATGACAATGACTTCCTCATCTTCTTCTCCATTTACTTCTTCAATTCTAATTTCCTTTTCTTCTACCTCCTCATCTTCTTCAAATGAACCATCAAAAATACTGTACATAATAGAAGTGATGAATTGGTCCATGTTGGTTTTGAAATGAGACATGAACCAGTTCTCCTGGAAGATTAAAACTATGTCTGATACTTACAAAAATGTATCAGTACATCCTCTATGGCTTGCGGATATTCCCAACCACTGGTTGCAATATAAGTTTGAAGTTTCGCAAATGAAAGAGATTTGAAATATTTCCACTCTTCAAAAATATTAACAAAAGAGTGTTTTAAGGCTTGTGGTTTAACAAGCTGTAATTGTTCAATGGACAGGTTGAAAACATTGTTGTCCAGCAGGTTAAAGGTGTAATTTGCTTCAGGGATTGAGATGATTAAACCTGCCTCTTCCTCCTCTGGAATGTATGCTGGAGTGAGGACAGCCACGATCTGAGTTTCGATCTGCTGGAGGCAGTGGTCTTCAGTGAGTAGGTGACCTGGCTGCAGGACTGGCATGATGATCTGACTGCTCCTCCTGACTAAACTGCAGTCGCCTAGGCCTCTTGGGAGAGGGTTCTGGAGATGACTGCATGATGGATGGTTCTCCAGGGGTTGGTCCCCTTCTCTTGAAACGGATAGCTATGGGAGTGTTGTCTGACTCTGAGTCCGACTTGGCTGCAGGGGGGTTGTCATCTGCAGGCTTGTCCGACTCGTCTGATAAATCGTATCTGGGGTAGGTCCTTGAGTCAGACAGCTCTTTCAACATCTGGGCTGCTCTCCTTGTGCCTCCCAACTTTCTCAACGTCTCTTGGTCCAGGTGACCAAGCCTCTTATTGATGTGAAAGGGATCAGTAGTACCCTTTACCACACCCATTTTTTCCAACATCCAACTCAGCTGCGTTCCAAACGCCAGCTTGGATTTAAATTTCTTCTCGTCAAAAAGCCATTCAGCTTTGTTGACCTCGCGAACAAGTTGCCTAAAAATGTAATCCGCCCAATCAATCTGCTCGTCTTGAATCAGTGCTCCCAGCACTGTGAATTTTGCCGATGATAGTTGGTCGTAATTGTCGGCCATACCCATGATAATTTTGTTGGTAATATGCAATGCATATCGATATACCTTTTTTATTTCGCCCCTTTTAGCGGTGAGTTTTAGCTTCGTCGATTGGTCAATCGCCTTGATTGTCTTCCAGGTTTCGGCAGCTGACTGTTTGAGTGCCTCGACGGGTATTCCGTGGTGCCTCATAACAAAGGCTGTACGAATCGACTCCTGCGAAATGTCGACTTGAATTCCGCCAACAGTACTCCTAATGCCTCCTTGAATCACATATGCTTCGCGATAGAAGGCGACGACGTCTTCTTTGTAAAGGTGCTTTGGGCTGATGTCTAGGAATGGGTAGATCCCATTGAACTTCATCGAATGGATTAGATCAAGCACGTCATAATTTTCCAGATTTACTTCCAACAGGCCTTCGAAATCGACGACCACAGAAAAGATAATCTGGTCTTTGACCGCTTTCATGTTAATGCCTTCGAAATATGATTCCATTTCTGCAAACAAAGGATTTTTAGTGTATTTGGAGTTCAAGAATTTTTGCTCTGTAAATCTAGGGTTTAAAAGATTGGTAAGCGTAAAGGTAAAGTGAAGGGTTTCTGTCCTTATAAAGGAGATGAAAAGACGATGGATTATTATTTATTTTGAAACGGTGGTACGCCTTTTGAGATTCTATTTATATTGCAAATTCGAAACGGTGGTCCAGGTTTTAATTTTGAAATTATGACGGTTGGTTTTAATTGGCCACCGTGGAGGTCGATTTATCAAGTGATCGCCACGTGTATTTAAATGCCACTTGCGAACCAAAAATCAATATATTATTATACAGACAATAATAAAATATTCAGAAGTCGGTCGAGTTTTGAAAACTTAGCTTATTTGACTGTTGACTGCTCTGCATCAGGTGAGTTGACTCCACGAACTTCTTGCCTGAGATTCTGGTCAGCTAGGTTCCTTTGTCTGTCCTTCGTCATCTTGCCTGCATCAGCTAGGATCTGATTCTTTTAATCAGCTGGGTCCGTCCTTCCTCTGAGATGCTTCAGCTTGCTTCTGTACTTGATTCCCAATCTAGTAGACCAAGATCTCTGCTCAGCTCCAAAAACCTTTCTTCTGGCAGAGGTTTGGTAAAGATGTCAGCTATCTGGTAGTCTGTGCTGACTCTTTCAACTCTAAATCTTTTGTTAAGCACGTGGTCTCTGATGAAGTGGTGCTTAACATCAATGTGCTTGGTCCTCGAATGCAAAACCGGATTGTTGGTTATTGCAATAGCACTATTGTTGTCACACCAGATAGGGACTTCATTGGCAGTGATATTATAATCCCTCAGCTGTTGTCTGATCCATAAGATCTGTGCACAACAGCTACCTGCATCTAGGTATTCTGACTCTGTGGTGGAGATAGAGTTAGAAACCTGCTTCTTGCTAAACCAGGATATCAGTCTGGTTCCTAGGAATTGGCACGTTCCACTAGTGCTTTTCCTATTGATTTTGCATCTTGCGAAATCTGCATCTGAATATCCTGACAGCTCGAAGTTATCATCCTTAGGATACCATAGTCCAACATTGACTATAGACTTAAGGTACTTAATTATTCTCTTTGCTGCATCTAGATGTGACTGCTTAGGCTTAGATTGGAATCGCGCACAAACTCCTACAGCATAGGATATGTCTGGCCTGCTTGCAGTGAGGTAAAGCAATGATCCAATGAGTCCTCTGTTGTGGGTTGAATCCACTGATATACCTCCCTCATCTGCATCTAGGCGAGTACTTGTGCTCATAGGAATTCTTGCTGGTTTGGCTGATTCCATTCCAAATCTCTTGATTAGATCTTTGGTATACTTAGCTTGGTTGATGAAAATTCCATTTTCCATCTGCTTAACATGTAATCTGAGAAAGAAGTTAAGCTTTCCCATCATATTCATCTCAAATTCTCCTTGCATGAGGTTGGAGAATTTCTCACATAGCTCTGGATTGGTTGAGCCGAATATGATATCATCCACATATATCTGAACTATTAATATGTGGCCTTCGTGCTCCACTCTGAATAGGGTCTTGTCCACCTTTCCTTTGCAAAAACCATTCTTCTCAAGAAACACAGACAGTGTCTCATACCATGCTCTTGGTGCTTGCTTAAGTCCATAGAGAGCCTTTAACAGCTTATAGACTTTGTCTCCTTTGACAAAACCTGGGGGTTGCTCTACATAGACTTCTTCTTCTAGGATGCCATTTAGAAAAGCACTCTTTACATCCATCTGATAGACTTCAAAATCTTTGAATGCAGCATATGCGAGGAATAGTCTGATGGCCTCTAATCTTGCAACAGGTGCATAGGTTTCATCAAAATCTATTCCTTCATATTGTGCATAACCTTTTGCAACAAGTCTGGCTTTATTCCTAACAACAGCTCCGTCTTCATCACTTTTGTTTTTGTATACCCATTTGGTGCCAATAACCTTCTTGTGATCTGGTCTATCTGTTAGCTCCCAAACTTTGTTTCTTTCCATCTGCTCCAGTTCTTCTTGCATGGCATTGATCCAAGAATAATCTTCTAAAGCTTGTTCTGTTGTTTTAGGTTCTATCTGTGACATGAAGCATGAGAACATAGCCATTCCTGCGGGTAGAGTTGACTGTCTTGTCTTAACTCCATCAGTAAGCTTCCCGATGATTTGCTGGATTGGATGATCTTTGAGCCACTTGGGGATATCGTCTTCTTCTGGGTCTGTTCCCCCTGTTGAATTGCTCTGGTGGATTTCTGCATCAACTGGGTCCTGGTCTCCTTTGTCTGTATCTGGATCAGCTACCGTCTTGTCATCTGCAGGTTGGGTCTGATCTGCAGATGAGTCTTTATCAGCTACAGCTGGGTCTTCATCAGCGGCAACTGGATCAGATAGGTTTGGTGATCCTGTCTGATCTGCAGTTGGATCTTGGCAGCCTACGATTGGATCTTCAGCCGATCTGCGCAGTGAGTCCACCATTCCAGTGTCATGTACAATGACTTCTTCAAGGGTTGCTGATTTGAGCTTGTTCTCAATTAGCTCAACTTGCTTCTTGTACTCAACAGTAGATTCATCAAAAACAACATGGGGTGTTTCCTCCACAACTAAGGTTCTTTTGTTAAATACTCTATATGCCTTACTTCTCTGTGAGTATCCCATAAAGACACCATCATCGGTTTTAGCATCAAAGGCATTTAGTTGTGTTTTACCGTTGTTGTAGATGAAACACTTACAACCAAAAACGTGAAAGTAAGCAACAGTGGGAGTTCTATTATTCCAAACCTCATAGGGAGTTTTGCCATGTCTCCCTACTATCATACTCCTGTTCTGAGTATGGCAAGCTGTGTTGACAGCTTCAGCCCAGAACCTCTTGGGCAGGTCCGCTTCTGCAATCATGGACCTTGTTGCTTCCTTCAGAGTTCTGTTCCTTATTTCAGCAACGCCATTCTGCTGGGGAGTCCTGGCTGCAGAGAGCTCATGCTGGATCCTATTCTAATCGCTGTAATCAGTGATCGCCTTATTGAGAAACTCTCCTCCTCTATCTGATCTGATCTTGATGATGGATAGGGATTTCTCATTCTGGATCCTTCTCAGCAGCTCAGGTCGCTTAGTTAAGGTTTCACTCTTCTTATACAGGAAGATGATCCAAGTGTACCTTGAGTAATCATCTACTACAACAAGTGCATGCTTTCGGCCGCTCAGAGTCCTTGGTTTGATAGGACCAAATAGATCCATGTGGAGTAGATCGAAGATCCTTGTTGTGAGATTTGTAGGCTGGAGTGGCTTGAATGATGCTCTGGTCTGCTTTCCTTTCTGACATGTATCACAAAGATCTTCCTTTTTGAATGCTTCATCTGGAAGTCCTCTGACCAGCTTCTGAGAACTAATCTTGTTGATGGCTTTGAAGTTCAGGTGACATAATCTTTTGTGCCACAGCCATCCGTTCTCAGCTACTGTCTTGGATAGAAAACAGGAGTTAGGTATTCCTGTGTTCCAATCTATCATGTAGACATATCTCCTTCTGAATCCTTGTATCTTCACTTCGCCAGATAGGATATCTATCACCATGCATTTCCAGATGGTGAAGACTACTAGATTCTTCTCATCGCAAAACTGGCTTATGCTTAGGAGGTTGTACTTGAGCCCTTTGACATAGTGAACTTTAGATATCACAATATTTCCTCGGTGCAGCTCTCCAAAGCCCTTTGTTTGTCCTCTAGAGCTATCTCCAAAGGTTACATCAGGTCCTCTTTCTTTGGTGTATTTGGATAACATCTTCTTGTTCCCGGTCATGTGCCTCGAGCATCCAGAATCTACAAACCAATCTTCACCTCCACAGTTTGAATTTGTGGAGATGTCGTTGTAGTCCTTCCACCTTTTCTGCAATCAAACAAGCAGAGATTTAGGTACCCAGATCTGTGTGGGTCCTCTCGGGTTAGCTGGTTTCCTGGAGAATTGATTTCTCCTTGGATTATAAAAATTGTTATTATTATTACCCTTATAAGGTGTGTAAGGTCTAGGTCTGTATCTCCTGTTGGGATTGTATACCGGATATTCCTCGAAATATTGATAGTGTGGGCCATTTCTAAATCTTGGCTGAGACCATTTATTAAATGTTTGAGGATTAAATGTTTGAGGTCTCCACACTTGTTCATTTTGGAAATTAGGATAACCTTGAGGTTTCCACCTGCCCCTCCCATTTTGAAATCTGTTTTTAGGGAGTTGTTGATAATAGTAGGCATGTTGTCTGGGCTGCTGCTTCTGCATGGGCCATTGCCTAGTCGCTTGTCTAGGTGGCTGCCTTGTGTAACCTGGCTGCAGCCTATACTAGTGACTTGGCTGTTGCCTATTTCTAAATATCAGTTTGTATGTAGGCTCAGCAGTCGAGACAATTGTTTCTCCCTTGATAAAAGTGGTTTTAGAACTAGAGGGAGTGTGAGTATCATATCCAAGGCCTGATCTGGAATATAATGGCCTTTTATTGGTACACAATTCTTTCAGAGTTGAAGACGCCTTCAGGGAGGTTATTTCCTGCGCCTGAGTCTTATTTGCCTGAGTCAGCTTAGTAAATTCGGCTTTGACATGAGCAAGTGCAGCTGATTTTTCTTTAAGTAAAACAGTTAGTCGATTTATCTCAGCTGTATTAACATCAGCCTGGTTTTTCAAATCAGCTGCAGTTATCTCAACCTTATTCAGTTCTAGGCTGAGTTTTTCAAAATCATTTTTCAGCTACCTATTCTCATCTTGCAGCTGAGTCTTCTCGGCTGATACAGCTAGGTGTGCAGATTTAAGTGTCTCAAAATCTTTAAATAGCTGATTTACAGATTCATCTAGATATATATCTTGTGACATGGCTGAACTATTATTTGAACCAGAGGGTTTTGATGTTACCTCTTCATCAGCTAAGGTGGCCATCAGGCAGTCATACTCTTCATCATCATCAGAAAATAATCCGCTGCTTGATTCTACATGCTCCTGATCTTCTCCGATGAGGGCCTTCCTTCTGTCTTCTTTTCTGCCCACCTCCTTCTTGCTCTCGTCCTTCTTAAGCTCAGGACAGTCGATCTGAATGTGTCCTGTCTTGTGACAATTGTAGCATTCCACCTTCCAGCTTCCAGCTTTCTGGTTCCTTCTGGGATTCTCCTTATAATTTTTCTTGTATTTGGAGTAGTTTTTCCGGAAGTTGCTGAACCTCTGCATTATGAACGCCATTTCTTCCTCAAAATCTAATGGATTTGGAGGCTTTACATCAGATAGGCTCTTGGCGGGGGACTCAGCTGCAAAAGCTATTCCCTTCTCTGCAGGCTCACTTGAGGATGAACTTGGAAGCTCGAACTCATAGGCCTTCAGATCAGAGAACAGCTCTTGGATCTTTATCTTATTAAGATCCTTGGATTCTCTCATGGCTACTGCCTTCATACTCCATTCAGGATTGAGAGATCTTAGAACCTTCAGCGCCATCTCCCTATTGCCATAAGATTTGCCGAGAGAGTTGATCTCATTGATAATCTCAGTGAACCTTGTGTCCACTTGGTCTATGGATTCTCCATTCTTCATTTTGAAGTTGTCAAATTTTTTAATAGCAATTGACAACTTGTTTTCCTTGATCAGCTCCGTTCCTTCACACATTAGGGCTAATGTGTCCCAGATTTCTTTGGCATTCTTGCAATTCTTGATCTTAACCATGGTGGATTTGTCAAGAGTTTGATATAGCACATCTCTGGCCCGATTATCAAGATTGGCCAGCTTTCTTTCTTCGGGAGTCAGCTCTGTCCTCTTCTTTGGGATCTTCTCTGGCTTCCCTGCTGCGATCTCCTCTGCAGTGTTGTCCTTCTCGAAGATGAATGGACCGTCCTCTATGATGCACCACATGTCATCATGGATTGAAGATAAGTGTGCCTGCATCCTTATCTTCCAAAGATCATACTCGTCAACTGAAAACACAGGTAGTCTAGAATGCATGTGTTCCATTATGAAGTGAGAGTAAAGATATATCTCTGATATAGATCTGGTTCGTGAAATAAATGAACCAACCTCTCTGATACCACTTGTAGGTCACAAGTGGTCCAGGAATAAGTCTAGAGGGGGGGTGAATAGACTTATTGAAACTCTTAAACTCTTTTTCTCAAAGAGTAAGTTTCTTCAGCTGATAGATGAACAAATGACTTGGAGTCGTTTGTTCTTAATACGTGCGGAAGTCAGCTGATGACGAATACAGAACAACTAATGAAACACTTAACAATGAATGCTGTAGTTAAAGTATGATGCTATAAAACAGTAAAGTACGCAGGCAATTATAGTGGTCTCAGAGGTGGGGTAATCCTCTACTAATCCACTTTTCTCCAAACCAGTTGGAGATGAATTCACTATAATTTTCAACCAGTGATAAATATTACACTGATTCAACCAAACTACAACAGCTTCCAATCAGTGGAAATCCGTGCCGTTGTAACACACTTGACTGCCTTGCACCTCTTGATCCTCGATCCTTGGATGCCTTTACAGTCTCTAAACTTCAACCAGTGAAGTACCCCGAACTCAGGATTATAGACATGAGTTTTTATCTTCTCCAACTAAGAGCTTCCAAGTATGAACTTTTTAGAACCGCTCTTTTCACGATGCTATATTTCGCTTTTAGATTGCTTGAATGCTTTGATCGCTTGAAAGTATGTTCGCACCGGTGGTTGTTCAACTTCAAATCTTTGGATATATAGGTGTTGATCCATGAGCATTCCTTCATAGCCATTGCAAATCTGTAACAAATCAGTCCGTTGGAGGGAGACCTTTTTGTTTATTCTTTTCTGAACGTTGCAAGGCTGGATTCCCATATTTTAATCTATCTTCCGACCGTTGTGAAGACTCTGCATGTGATGCGCCGAATCCTTTGAATATAATACGTTTAAAGTCTTCAAGGTGGGTCTGGATGAATTATTTAATTCATATCTTTTGCGGGAATCTCTCCAATTTGTCTCTTCACGTTGCATGTGACTTTCTGTAATATTTGACTTTTCAACGCATGCTGACGTGGACTTGGAGTACTTGGCTGATCTCAACTAGGCTGATGTGCAGTTAACTTCTCTGCAGTCTGGACCTCTCTGATGTTCACTGTTTAGGACTTGTCTGATCAGATGACTTGTCTGAGGTATCTTATTGCGATCAGTCAAACATCCCTGATGATTTTTGTTGACCAGAACTACTCTGACTTGACTCGGCTGTACCTCTCTGATGAACTCAGCTGATCTTTAGTACTTAGCCGATTTTTAGCCTAACTTATTTTTGGCCTATAGAAGATACTCATTTGGTTCTTCTTTACCTTTTGCCAAGTTTTACACTTAACATTGTTTGTTAATGACATCATCAAAATCTAACAAGTATTCCTAACAGCTGATGCTCGATCTTAACCTGTTGACAGGTCAAACAACTCGACACAAACTTGCTAACGTCTGTCTTCAAATTACTCCACCAGTAGTTACTCCTCACATCCTTGTACATTTTTTTCGTACCAGGATGTATGGAGTAAGGTGTGGTATGAGCTTCACTCAAGGTCTTCCGTCTCAGCTCAATAACACTCGGTACACATAGTCTGCCGCGAAATCTCAAAACTCCATCATCCTGAACCACAAATCCAGGGGCTTTCCCCTTCCTCACATCCTCCCTCAACTGGACCAAAAATGGATCATCATACTGTTTCGCCTTGATATCATCAGTCAAGGATGAAGTGATCTCCAACGCACATAACTGACCCTGATCTCTCTGAACCCAAACCTCGATATTCTGATAAATAAAATTTCGCTGGATCCCAGTGTAAGTACCTCTAACATCTGTAGCGCCATCGGCTTTCGGCTCAATGCATCGGCCACTACATTAGCCTTACCCGGATGATAAAGTATCTCGAGGTCGTAATCTTTAATTAGCTCTAACCACCTGTGTTGTCTCATATTCAACTCTTTCTGACTAAAGATATACTTCAAACTCTTGTGATCCGTAAATATCTTACACGACGACCCATAGAGATAATGCCTCCAGATCTTTAAGGCGAAAACGACCACAGCAAACTCCAAATCGTGCGTGGGGTAATTCATCTCATAAGGTTTCAACTGGCGGGACGCATAAGCAATAACCTTATCTCTCTGCATCAAAACACATCCGAGCGCGAGGCCCGAAGCATCAATATATACCATGAAATCTTTGTTCCCCTGAGGCAACGCTAACACGGGTGCGGTAGTTAGTCGTCTCTTCAACTCATCAAAACTACCCTGTCTGTCTGTGGTCCACTCAAATTTCCGAGTCTTCTGGAGCAACTGCGTGAGTGGTCTAGCAATCTTAGAAAATCCCTCAACAAATCTATGGTAATAGCTGGAAAGACCCAGAAAACTCCTCACCTCCTTCACATTCTTAGGCGGCTCCCAAGCCATCACTGCCTCTATCTTCTGTGGATCTACCCGAACTCCCTCTGCTGAAATCACATGCCCGAGGAACATCACTTCCTCGAGCCAAAACTCACACTTAGAGAACTTCGCATACAACTGCTCAGCTCTCAAAGTGTCTAATACAATCTGGAGATGTAAGGCGTGCTCCTCCCGACTCCGTGAATAGATAAGAATGTCATCGATAAAGACGACTACGAATTTGTCCAGATACTCAATAAAAACCTTGTTCATCAACTGCATGAACACTTCTGGGGCATTGGTTATCCCGAAATCCATAACCACAAACTCATAATGGCCATATCTCGTCCGAAAGGCAGCTTTCGGTATATCGCTATCCCGAATCCTCAACTGGTAGTAGCCCGATCGCAAGTCAATCTTCGAAAAGATTGTCGCCCCCTGAAGCTGATCAAACAAGTTGTCAATCCGGGGCAAAGGGTATTTATTTTTTATGGTTAACTTGTTTAATTCTCAATAATCGATGCATAAACGAAGCGATCCAGCCTTCTTCTTAACAAAAAGTACAGGCGCACCCCAAGGCGATGCGCTCGGTCAAATATACCCTTTATCTAACAACTCTCCCAACTGAATCTTCAACTCTAACATCTCCGACGGTGCCATACGGTATGGCGCTCGATAAACAGGAGCCGCATTCGGCTCAAGATCAATAGGAAACTCAACCTCTCGTTGTGGTGGTAATTCCGGCAAGTCATCCGGAAATACGTCGGGATACTCGCTAACAACTGGAATCGACGACGTGTCAACCCCGCCATCCTCCGCCTGCAGAGCGTAACACCAATAGCCGACACAACCCTGGTTCAGAAGTCTCATCGCCTTCAAGGCGCTAATCACACTCCCCGATCTCCCCGGCTTACGACCGACAAGAGTATGCTCGGTGCCGTCCTCGGCCACTATCGAGATGGTATGAGTCTGATAGTTCATGATAGCACCGTGACGATCCAACCAATCGTCTCCGAGGATCAAATCCTCACCCTTAAGGTCTATAACAATGAGATTCGAGGGCCAATTATGGCTCCCGATCCTCAATGGGCAATCCCTAACTTCCCGGTACCCACTACAAACGGTTCACACTCAAACAAGCAGTCAAAACCAATACGACTCACACAATCTGAAGCAATAAATGAATGGGTAGCACCCGAATCAAAAAGCACTGAAACTGGATGAGTAAGGATCTGAGTGGTACCTGACGCAACTGGAACGTCTGCCTCCTCTGTGCGCCTCATCTGATACAATCGGGGGTGAACTGAACCCGAACTCGACACTGTACGGCGATCCGGCTGACCCCGACCCCTACCACGGCCCGAACTCTGAGGAATAAAAGTAGTTGGAATGTTATGTTCCTTCTGATCGGCGGTGGTAGTTGGAGCTCTGGCGACCCTAGTGGCCCTCTCACAATGAGCTGCCCGATGCCCGGTCTGTCCGCAAATAAAGCAAGTAACTAATGGAAATGGGTAATCCTTCATCAAGTGCTCGGACTGACTGCAATTAAAAAAAACTCCCCCTCCAGGTGCAACATACTAGACCGAACGGTTACCCTGAGTTCCACCAGCCTGATGAAACAGCCTCTTCCCAGATGTAAGAGCTGAACGAGACCTCGAAAACTGACCACCCTTACCGGCCGAGAATCCGCCAGTAGTCTTCTGCTTCTTAGCTTCCGAAACCGACTCTGATTCCGGGACGGCCATCTCGATCGCTAGAGCGCGATCCTGGTATTCCTTCAAAGTGGCACACATGAGCGGTGCCATACTCTGCCTAATATGCGGCTTCATGCGCATATTGAAGTAACGGATTTCCTCAGCCTCCGTCCTCACCTGATCTTTCACGAAACCCAACTGTTGATTGTAAGAGATAATGGCCTGAGAAATCGGCACATCCTGGGGTGTGGCAGTGAAGAACTCCACAATTCTGCGTTCTCTAACTGGCGGCGGACAATATTCTGCTTCCATAGCAGCCCTGAACTCCTCCTAAGTGGCTCGACGGTCTCTGGGCGCAACGGCCTCCCACCATTCCGCAGCTTCCTTATCCAAGAGGTACTGGGCAATATGTACCCTCCTGTCTTCGGGACAAGCTACGACATCAAAGGTCCTGGACAACTGAAAAAGCCAATTCTCCCAACCGAGGGAGTCAGAAGATCCGGAGAAACGAGGAGGGTGCATCTTAGTCACCGTCTGAAGCCACTTACTAGCTTCCTCTTCAGGTGTCGGGGGCGGATTCTGGCGTCCACCCTGAGTTATCTGAGCAAGTTGGGCTACTAACTGCTGAAGTACGGCAGTAGCCTCGGCGTAGGCATTATTACCCGATGGCACTGAGTGAGAGGCTGAGTCCGCAGAGGACTGAGAAAGTGAGCCCTCTTCATTATCAGCACCCTGACCACGTCCTCGGCCGCGTCCCCTAGCTGGTCTACCACGACCTCTCAACATACTGAAGAAAATATGAAAAGAACAAGATCAGAAAGATTCACAATCTACAAAGTTGGTATCACAATTCTCACTTTCGAACAACGCAAGAAAACGAATTATAGAAGTATAAGAGTTCGAGGAGACTTACAGCCACGGGTCGCACGAAAAGACGGTAGCATGATGATATTAGGCCCAACGACTGACTCTAACGACGCAACTGACAGACCCAAAATTTACCGACAGCCTAGGTATTCAAAACCTAAGCTCCGATACCATAAATGTAACACCCCAAATCACAAATGGGACATTACACGCCGTAGAACCGTCATGAGGTCTACCAGGCTAACACATAACACACCAACCGAATATGAAATCCCATAAGACACAATCATCAAGTAAAAATAGGGCCGTGGCCTCGGCCAAAACATTTTAATCCAGTAACGAAAAATGTAACTACAGTAAATCCATTTCCCACGCAGGGGACTTTAACCAATAAAGAAAAATAAAATGGACTCGAGCCTCATCATCATGCTAGTCCATCCTTTGCATGCGCATCCCGTGCCAGCTCCTCAGCTCGACTAGTACCTGAAATGCATAAGACGCATTTCTCCCATTTAAGGGGTTAGCATTCGAATAGCTAGTGCAAGTACACAATTACACAACATTATATACATATGCAATTCAAGGCAAACAAGCCATTAAGGAAAAACATTTGAAATCAATATTCCGGAATATCACATTTACATCTAAAACAGTGTATCCTCAAGTTTTCCACATCATAACCATTCACACTTGGTAACTCGCGACCGTACCCCTTAGTATCAGTCCCCAGAGGTCCCGTCGAACCGTCCCCGGGTGAGAAACCACTTCCGCGAACGTACCCCTTAGTATCGGCCCCCAGAGGTCCCGTCGGACCGTCCCCAGGTGGAAGGACATCAACACACGCACCCAAGTCCACTTCCATGGCCGTACCCCTTAGTATCGGCCCCCAGAGGCCACATATGCCATCCCCGGTTGGAAGAGCAACAATCATAAATCATTCAATAATATAATTTACATCATTCGCATCAAAACCGTACACACACAATGAAATGTAATACATGTACTTGCCTTGTGTAACACCCCGAATCCGCTCAGGGATATTACACGCCGTAGAACCTTTCCTCAAGGTTCTACCAGGCTGATAACCAAAATCTAACAACTCAACAATGCGTTTAAGGCTAAAATGACTCAGTAGACTGATCTGGTCTCTCAATAAATATATACAACTCAATCACATTACATGCCCACGCAGGGGTCGAATACAACACACTCCCGTACAACGGGAAAGAATACTGCAGTGGAAATAAAGTATAACTAAACCAATGACATCATACGGATCCTCGTGTGATTAGTATCGTTCATCTTTCATCATCCTTCGTGCCGACTCCGTGTTATGCTCCCAAACCTGAATGCAAAAACACACATCCACCCCCCGAATACTCGGGGGTTAGTAAAACTCCACTATTTTGCTAGTGCAAGAACAAAGTGCAAATATGAGCCATACAATACAAGTTCCAAGAACAATAATAATCAGGAATCCTCAAAGATCCAAACGTAACGAAAAGTACTTCCCGAGGCATGATTTTGGGTAAAACATACCAAAACCGAAAGATCACAAATAAAGGGAAACAGTTTGTAAAACAGTTTAAAATGCCATCGAGAGTTTTAATAGAAAACAATTTAGGATTACCGAATCCTTCTCTTTCCAAAATCAACTGGGGTCACAGCCCAAAGGTTTTGTTTTCGCAAATAGAAAGCCGACAACAATTCACAGGGCCAGAGCCCAACATCACGTGTCCTCGACGGACATAAAATCAACAAAACATAATTGCGCACGCGCATCGCCTAGGACCGGGACGAAGCCACAAATCCCACCCGAGGCCTCGAAGGACTCTCCCGAGCTGGCTAGCGAAACAAATCACACACATCTCACGGTTGGATCAATCGCTTGTTGCATCCTGGCCACATGATAGCATGCCATGTGCCACCGTAGATTATCTTTGGCGCTCACGGTTGGATCAATCCCTTGTTGCATCCTAGACACATGATCGCATGCCATGTACCACCGTAGTTTTTATTAGGCTCTCACGATTGGACCAATCGCTTGTTGCATCCTGGCCACATGATCGCATGCCATGTGCCACCGTAGGCCCCGCCTATATCCATACATTCACACACAGCACAATACAACACATATATTCAAACAATTCACCCAGATGCATCAAACACTTAGCAAAACACCACGTCAAACCACAACGTACCGAAATGAAATAATATACGTCCACAAGCAATACCAAGTGCAACATCAACACCAAACATATCCATAGAATTCACATAGTCATTCACAAACCACACCATTCACAAAACACCATTCACATAGTCTTGAAGAAGGCTAAACCGAATATTTGAAAGTTCAATTCAAATGACCAAACAACCAAATTAAGATGATCACTAATTATCGTATCCACAAAAAAAGAATTATATGGACAAGGTACTTACCTCGAAACCACGATCGCAACAAGACGACAGATGAAATACGGTCGAATATCCCCGAACCCCTGAACAATATCAAGAATGCAATAGCACCACGAGTACTACGAGATTAACACCACACGAATCATCAATCACCAAACGGGATTCAACATCGGAAATACTCGAGCACCTATAATCCTCCGGAAGGAACAATAAAAGATGATTACGACGAGAATCAAGGCAAAAACGATGGAAATCCCAACAAACTATCGAAAGGAACTCATTGGGGCATTTAATCGAACACTAAATATTCAATAATTCCCAAGAACACTCGAATCGTCAATCGAGTTAAACAAACTCGATATATGGATATAAAATCCGTAGAACACGATTAATAACATCATACTACACCAACTGATGTATCAAAATCGGACTAGAATCAAAATCAAGAACAAATTCTCCAAAAAGTCAACTTGAAGGAAAATCAAGAAATATACCTTGATTCGACGAAACACATGGATTAGATGTTGATATAATCAACAAGAATCTTCACAAACGCCTTGGAATCGATTAGAATCGACCAATAACCCTATTTCCCGCCGCACCCGTCCGATAGCCGCAAGAAAAGTGAAGAAATGAACAAAAACGGGCTGCCAGGCCTTATATAGCCGGTCATTGCCGGACACTTACGGCCGTAACCGGCAGTGTCTTACGGCCGTAACTCGGCCCATACGGCCGTACTCGGCAGGCCCCTACGTCCGTAACCGGCATTCGTCAAAAAATCTGCCCAGCACCTGTCGGACACTTACGGCCGTAACTGGCACACATTACGGCCGTAACCGGCCTTCGTCCGGAAGATGCCCAGCACCCGTACGGCCGTACCCGATCACGCCTTATGGCCGTAACTGGCATTCGTCCCGCCAAGTCTGTCGAGCACGTACAGCCGTAACCGGAACCTTACGGCCGTAACTTGGCCAGGCTAGGCCCTGCTCCGGCCGTGACTCGGTCGTGGACACTCCGACGGCCCGGAGGACCCCGAAACCCGAACCGGAGTATGAATCGAAGATATAGTTACGAAGTACTCACAAAGACGAATCTAAGCGCTACGAGAACATACGATTCCGACCACCCAAAGTGTCGAAATTCGACAACGGAAGTAATTACCCCAAACTTTGGGAAATTACAAAAATAGCCCAAAACGCCCGAAAATCACGATACGTGATCGAATAACCAAACTGAAGTTCACAACACGTCTAACAAAGTTAAACGGACTTACGGGAAACTCGAAACAGCAGTTTCGAACGAGATTCGCAAGAATCGAACTCAAGTGCGGAAAAGTCGCCTAAAAGCAGGGAGTTCAACAAAACCACACCGAAACAAACTCGGATGACAAAAAGTGCAGAATTAATCATACTCGAAATGACAAAACGGTCATGGTCGAGTCATCAACACGGACTTTCGCCGAAAAAAAGGAAATTACCGGAAATCAAAATTACGGGTATTACACACTACCCTCCTTAAAAGAAGTTTCGTCCCGAAACTTAAAACAAGTAGGGAGAAGCAATATCCCGCCAGGAAAACTCAACGAGCAACACAAGAAACATGTAATTTACGCTCATCGGCGAAGCGTTACAAACAACGCAAAGGAATATACGGTGTGCACACACGCTCCAAGATGACCAATACAATGCCACCGATAGAGACATAATAAAACCAACAAGTGACAAGCGTCATCAAACAGATAATACAATCAAGTAAATTATCCGAACAATCACGAAACACAAAGCACCTATTACAAGAAAACACGCACAATCGAGAAAATAGAAAATAAACACAAAACGATTCACAAGGAACAATCGCAAACAATTCGGACTACGCCGAAATGCTCAAAACCACACTAGGCATCTCCGTGTCCTCTCGGAGCAGAGATGCCACCTCGATCCCCAAATCTCTCAGCTACCGTCTCACAATGCACGGCTCGGTGACCCACCTGGCCACACTCGAAACAGCTGACTAACGGTGAACGACAATTCTTCGTGGTATGGCCCTCTCGACGACAGTTATAACACGTCTTCGAGCTGCTCACGTTACTCACTGCAGAGGTACTACTCCTCTGACCACGTGATTGAGGAACCCTCTTGGGATGGCGATACGAAGTCCCAGCCTCAGGGGGCCCACTCCCCTGATTTCCTGAAAAGTTCGCAACGGTTTTCTGTTTCTTAGAGTTAGACATATTCTTAGTCGATAATCTGGATAGCTCATAGGCTAAGGTCCGATTCTGATAATCTCTCAAGGAAGTACAAGTGAGACCTGCCATGTATTGACGAATCTCCGGCTTCATCCATCTACTAAAATGACAGATCTTATCCTCCTCTGTCCTTACTTGATCCTGCACATAGCTGAGTTGTTTGCTAAAATCAATAATAACTTGAGATAGCGGTACATCTTGCGGTTTCGCCGAAAAGAATTCATTAATCCTCTGATTTCTGATCGGCTCCAGACAAAACTCATCTCTCATGAATCTCTGGAACTCTGCCCACGTGACAACACGATCTCGAGGCTTAATAGCCTCCCACCAGCTAGAGGCATCTTTGTCGAGAAGATACTAAGCGACCGGTACCTTACGTTCTTCTGGACAATCACCTACCTCGAATATCTTTTCCAACTGGAAAAGCTAACCATCCCAACCGAATGCATCTGCAGCACCAGCGAAATGAGGGGGATTCATACGAACCACTTCTCGAAGCCACTGATTTGCACTAGTGTTCTGGGTCACATCTGTAACACGCTGAACTGCCTGAGTCAACTGAGTCATCTGAGTGGCTACCTGCTGTAAAATAGTAGCAACACCAATACCAATATCATCACCGGCAGTATGTTCCCGATCACGCATCCGGTCGCCACGACCACGACTTCCGCCCCTCGGCATACTGAATAAACAACCACTCAGCACAATAGAATATCGTAACACACATACAAACATCACAGCAACGACGGCACCGTTCGGCGATCTCAACGACCCGAACGATAACCAGCACATAATTACCAAACATCATGAACAACCACACATGTACACAAACGTACAAACCCAAGCCTTAACAGCTCGCACATGTGCGGAAACACGCAATTCACCACAAGGCGACAAACATTAAATACCATATCGTACCTCTCACAGAGGGCTAGTACAACAAATGCATGGCGAACGACTCAACGTTCACACCACCAATTCAATCACAATTCGGAGGGCTAACACCCTAACAACAATACCAACATCATACACACCTTCTCCGACCACAAGCAGGAAATGATGGGTTTTAAAAATGAAAACCACCTTTTGAAAACAGTTTGGAAACACCAGTTGATCTTGAGTATCATTTTACAAAAAGTTGAACAAACATCATTTTCGAGACTTTGAAAATCATCTTGCATTTGAACAAAAATGAGGACACCTTTCTTTTAGTGAAAAACTTTCAAAAATATTCGACCCTCAGGTCTAAGCAAAGCATTTCCAAAATTACTGGAAAGAAAAAAAAATATATTTTGGTCCTCAAGGTAGAAGAATTTTGAAACAGATAGTTGCGCTAGCAGGCGCCTTGAAAATACAATCCATTTAAAAGTACGTCTCGAATTTCATTTTCTAAGATACTCAAAGTTTTCGAAAATCTATTAGGCTAGAATGCCTAAAAACTCACATGTGACAATATTCACTTGCATACAATCATAATACACGCATCAACTCGCTCAAAATCAAGACAACACATGTCTTTTACCGGAAACAACAGTCAAAAGGACATAAATAATGACAATACTCAACATATAAACGAAATATGAGAGTCAAATAACCACATATCACGAAATCAAAATCCATAAGAAGATTCCGTCAATTAACTCATAATCATAACTGTAACTCGCATCAGACAAGGCACAAACACAAAAAAAAGGAGACTTACATCCACAGGTCGCACGAAGATGATGATCGCCCCACGATACTAATCACGACCAAAAAACTCAGACGACGCGTCACGACACGACTCAGTCAGACAAAATCCGACGAGACAAAACTCAACAGACACCACTAAACCCGACAGCCTAAGTTTCCACAACCTAATCTCTGATACCATTTATGTAACACCCCCAATCCGCTCAGGGATATTACACGCCGTAGAACCTTTCCTCAAGGTTCTACCAGGATGATAACCAAAATCGAACAACTCAAAAATGCCTTGAAGGCTAAAATGACTCAGTAGACCGATTTGGTCTCTCAATAAATACATACAACTCAATCACATTACATGCCCACGCAGGGGTCGAATACAACACACTCCCGTACAATGAGAAAGAATACTGCAGCGGAAATAAAGTATAACTAAACCAATGGCATCATACGGATCCTCGTGTGATTAGTATCGTTCATCTTTCATAATCCTTCGTGTCGACTCCGTGTTATGCTCCCAAACCTGAATGCAAAAACATACATCCACCCCCCGAATACTCGGGGGTTAGCAAAACTCCACTGTTTTGCTAGTGCAAGAACAAAGTGCAAATACGAGCCATACAATACAAGTTCCAAGAACAGTAATAATCAGGAATCCTCAAAGATCCAAACGTAACGAAAAGTACTTCCCGAGGCATGAGTTTGGGTAAAACATTCCAAAACCGAAAGATCACAAATAAAGGGAAACAATTTGTAAAACAGTTTAAAATGCCATCGAGAGTTTTAATAGAAAATAATTTAGGATTACCGAATCCTTCTCTTTCCAAAATCAACAGGGGTCACAACCCAAAGGTTTTGTTTTCGCAAATAGAAAACCGACAAAAATTCACAGGGCCATAGCCCAACATCACGTGTCCTCAACGGACATAAAATCAACAAAACATAATCGCGCACGCGCATCGCCTAGGACCGGGACGAAGCCACAAATCCAACCCGAGGCCTCGAAGGACCTTCTCGAGCTGGCTAGCAAAACAAATCACACACATATCACGGTTGGATCAATCGCTTGTTGCATCCTGGCCACATGATTGCATGCCATGTGCCACCGTAGATTATCTTTGGCGCTCACGGTTGGATCAATCACTTGTTGCATCCTGGCCACATGATCGCATGCCATGTACCACCGTAGTTTTTATTAGGCTCTCACGGTTGGACCAATCGCTTGTTGCATCCTGGCCACATGATCGCATGCCATATGTCACCGTAGGCCCCGCCCACATCCATAAATTCACACACAGCACAATACAACACATATATTCAAACAATTCACCCAGAGGCATCAAACACTTAGCAAAACACCACGTCAAACCACAACGCACCGAAATGAAATAATATACGTCCACAAGCAATACCAAGTGCAACATCAACACCAAACATATCCATAGAATTCACATAGTCATTCACAAACCACACCATTCACAAAACACACGCGTTTTGAAAACAAGTCTTGAAGAAGGCTAAACCGAATCTTTGAAAGTTCAATTCAAATGACCAAACAACCACATTAAGATGATCACTAATTATCGTATCCACAAAACAAGAATTATATGGACAAGGTACTTGCCTCAAAACCACGATCGCAACAAGACGACGGATGAAATACGGTCGAATAGCCCCGAACCCCCGAACAATATCAAGAATGCAATAGCACCATGAGTACTACGAGAATAACACCACACGAATCATCAATCACCAAACGGGATTCAACATCGGAAATCCTCGAGCACCTTTAATCCTCCGGAAGGAACACTAAAAGATGATTACGACGAGAATCAAGGCAAAAACGACGGAAATCCCAACAAACTATCGAAAGGAACTCACTGGGGCATTTAATCGAACAGTAAATGTTCAATAATTCCCAATAACACTCGAATCGTCAATCGAGTTAAACAAACTCGATATATGGATATACAATCCGTAGAACACGATTAATAACATCATACTATACCAACCGATGTATCAAAATTGGACTAGAATCGAAATCAAGAACAAATTCTCCAAAAAGTCAACTTGAAGGAAAATCAAGAAATATACCTTGATTCGACGAAACACACGGATTAGATGTTGATATAATCAACAAGAATCTTCAAAAACGCCTTATCGATTAGAATCGACCAAAAACCCTATTTCCCGTCGCACCCGTCTGATAGCCGCAAGAAAAGTGAAGAAATGAACAAAAACGGGCTGCCAGGCCTTATATAGCCGGTCACTGCCGGACACTTACGGCCGTAACCGGCAGTGCCTTACGGCCGTAACTCGGCCCATACGGCCGTACTCGGCAGGCTCTTACGTCCGTAACCGGCATTCGTCAAAAAATCTGCCCAGCACCTGTCGGACACTTACGGCCGTAACTGGCACACATTACAGTCGTAACCGGCCTTCGTCCGGAAGATGCCCAGCGTCCGTACGACCGTACCCGATCACGCCTTACGGCCGTAACTGGCATTCGTCCCGCCAAGTCTGTCGAGCACGTACGGCCGTAACCGGAACCTTACGGCCGTAACTCGGCCAGGCCAGGCCCTGCTCCGGCCGTGACTCGGTCGTGGCCACTCCGACGGCCCGGACGTCCCCGAAACCCGAACCGGAGTATGAATCGAAGATATGGTTACGAAGTACTCGCAAAGACGAATCTAAGCGCTAAGAGAACACACGATTATGACCACCCAAAGTGTCGAAATTCGACAACGGAAGTAATTACCCCAAACTTTGGGAAATTACAAAAATGGCCCAAAACGCCCGAAAATCACGATACGTGATCGAATAACCAAACCGAAGTTCACAACACGTCTGACAACATTAAATGGACTTACGGGAAACTCGAAACAGCAGTTTCGAACGAGATTTGGAAGAATCGAACTCAAGTGCGGAAAAGTCGCCTAAAAGCACGGAGCTCAACAAAACCACACCGAAACAAACTCGGATGACAAAAAGTGCAGAATTAATCATTCTCTAAATGACGAAACGGTCATGAGCGAGTCGTCAAAACGGACTTTCGCCGAAAAAAAAGAAATTACCGGAAATCGAAATTACGGGTATTACACCTTGGATGACACGATGCGAAGAAAACGGCGAAGGGAAAGGTTTCGGTCCAAACAATCTTCACAAATCCGATCCTAACAACAATAGAGACTAAATCAACTACAAGTCCACTGAGGAATCACGAATTAATCGGCGTTCTACCCTAAGGGACAATACGCCGAACACTACGGAGGCATAAGGTTCAAATTCGATCAACGAAGGGAAAAACTTGGAATTGATCCGCTAAATTTCTAGGAAAACATAACACCACGATTACCCAACTATAATTCATCATCAATCGAAGCAAAAATGAAAAGAAAAACGAATTATAGGCAAGAACCCTAAAATTAGGTATAATGTCCAATTACCTCAATTCAACGATGGAATGGCGGAAGGAAGATGATTGATTCGTGTTAGAATGCCCAATTCCGAGTTATAAGATTCTAGAATGCAATATCCGGATGAAATCGCCCAAAATCGTGATGAAGGAGTGGAGAGCCGAGAGGAATGGTGAAAAATGGGGTTAAAACCCGTGTCTGTCATATATATACTGGACAGAACACGGCGCAACAAACGGCCCAAATGGCGTCGTGTTCAGCGCCGTATTGCGGGTCAGCGGGCGACCCCTGTGCGACCGGCACAAAATGCCGCGGGTCTTGCGCCGTTTTGCAAGGCAGCGGTCACCACTGGGCAACACAGCGCACAGACCCGACGCAGAATGACGCGGGTCTTGCGCCGTTTTGCACAGGTCAGGCCAGACAGCCTCCTGACACCAGACGACGCTACCAAAACGGAAAAAGACGATAAACCAAAACACGATATGCCGACCCAACGGTCCGGGAAAATTACATGCAATGAGAAACAATATCCAATAACCCGAAACGGTCCGAGGTACACAACCATAATCGAACAAGAAATAAATTTCCTAAACTTATAGGAAATTACGAAACGGCCCAACCGTCCGAACATCACGATACAACATCGAATTAACAATCCGAAACTCACAACATGCTCCACTCAACCATACGAACTCATGGAAATAGGAAAATGACGAAATCGAACGAGTTTTACGAGAATCGAATACACAAGCGATAAAATATAACTCAAGATGAGAATACGTAAAAACATCATCGAAACTCGTCCAAGCGGAGAAACTCCAAGAACAAAATAGATTCAGAATTCCAAAACAGTGTCAACGGAGTTGTCCGAAACGAACATATACCAAAAATAGAAAACACGAATATTAGAGGAGGGGTCGCGGGTCTGGAGCAGATCGGGAATTATTTAAAAAATCTGGAATATATAATAAAAAAAATTGTTAATTTTATTTTCGATCTTTAAATTTTTTTTGAAAACAGAAACATATTTAAAATAAATTGGAAAATTTAATAAAAATGGCAAATACTAAAAAAATATTTAAAAACCTGAAAATTTATAAACGGTAAAAAACCAGAAAAGAAAATTGGCAATAAAAAAACTATTTGTCTTATTGTTTGCATAACTAAAATAAAAAGTTTTTAATTTTTATTTTTCTAAAAAACATATCTAAAAAATATTCCATAAAATATCATGATGCATGTTTTTAGCTTAATATCATTAGTCTAGAAATATATTAAAATTATAAAAATATATATATAAAATAAAAATAAAAATAAAAAATATATATAATTGAAATGTAAAAAATAAAAAACAAAAAAATCAGAATTTTTTTAAAATTTTAAAATAATTTATATCTTGTCTGAAACATAATCTTGTAATGGTAAATTTTGATTGTGTTTTTAGTTGTTATTTTTCTATTTATAGTATTTTTAGACATTTAGTTTAATTTCAATATTTCTCGTCGTAAAATTTAGTTTATCTCTAGATATTGTTTCCATGGATTAATTAGTAAGTTTATTCCTTTACAATCGGTTGCATCCTATAAAATTCATAATAGTTATAATAATTATCATAATTATTAGTAATAATAATAAAAACTCAAATAAGTAAATAAATATAAAAATAAAATCCTTTAAAAGATTCAACAAGGGATTTTCACTCACTATTTTATTCGATTTGAATAGAAAAAGATTAAATATCAATATTATACAAACTAATTTCGAGAACTCAATGAATTTTGGCAAAAAGTCCTACGTTGTACATGCCGAAGAAAGTTGGATTTTAAGTGCGACCGTAGTGACGCCTCCAACGATCTGCATGTTCGATCGACTATCATAATTTGGTTTGTATGCAAAGCTAAAAAAAGAGTTAAAATATTGATGAATACAAGTTTGGCAACGAAATAATAAAGGTCAATTAACGAGAAGAAGTTTGTCTTTGACTAAATTGAAGTTCAACAAATAAAACCGATATAAGAAATGAACGAAATCGAAAATCCGAATAATCAAGTTGCAGAAGAAAAAAAAATTTAATAGAATAGTTTTCTCTAGTAACTGCTAATTCTCCTTGTTGCATAGTATTACCTACAATTAACGCAACTCATTTCGAACTTAAGCCATCAATAATTCAACTTCTTCCATCTTTTCACGGTTTGCAAAGAGAAGATCCGTATATGCATGTCAAGGAATTTCTTGACATTTGTTCTACTTTCCGACTCCAAAATTTCTCTGATGAATCCGTCAAACTTAAACTATTTCCATTTTCTCTCAAAGATAAAGCAAAATTCAGGCTAAATTCTCTTCAAGCAAGAACAATTGATGCTAGAAAATTTATCAGTTAATTCACAACAATGGAAATCACTCGACTATAGAGCTAACTCAATGCATTAGACAAAATGTTGAAACAAAATCTACTATAGATGATATAGTACGAAAAGTGGACGCGTTAGGCTTAAAGCGATCCTTCACCTCGTCAAACTCAAAAAATGAATTTTGCATCTCATTTGTGGAATCATTTCATTCATCTCAATCTTGTCCCTCTGGTCCACAAAATCAAGAAATTTTTAATGAAGAAGTCAATGCATTGGAGGAATCATTTGACTTAAAATCTTCGGATAGTCCATTTGCTCTAACTTATAATCCAAATTGGAGGAATCATCCAAGCTTTCCTTGGAAGCATAACATGCCTCCAATGAATCGACATCAGTTGAACATGTCAAATCAACATAATGTTCGTCCTAATCGATATCCTCCAATTACTTACCAATATTCTTCTACAGTGCTAAAGAAATCATCTTTGGAAGACACGTTGCAACAATTCATGCAATCTACTCAACAAATGTTCCAATCAACTCAGCAGGATGTACAATCAAATTCACAGGCTATTTCTAAGCTTGAAACACAAATTGGTCAACTTGCAACCACTTTACTGAAAGAGAAAAGGAAAAATTTCTGAGTCAATCCATATCTAATTCTAAAGGATAATATGAAGTAAACTCTTCTAATGCGGAAGTTCAATCCATAACTATCTTTAGAAGTGGAAAAGAAATACAAAAGCCCGACATGATCCGGAAGAAAAATCAAATGAACCACAAGTTTCAAAATCAAAAGATTCCAAGGAAAAACAAAAGCCTTATGTTCCAAAAGCTCCATTTACTCAAATACTTATTCCAAAAGATAGAAGTGCGAGTTACAAAGATATATTGGAAATATTTAAATAAGTTCGTACAAATATTCCATTTCTTGATGTTATTAAACAAGTGCCTGCTTATTCAAAGTTCTTGAAAGATCTTTGTACTGTGAAAAGTGTTGCGATTTTTTCTTGAACGCAAGTGCACATTATCGTATACAAGTAATAACGTGATGAGTGAGTATCGTTCCCACGAGCACTGAATCACTAACTACCGAATTTTATGTATTCCAGTTTTATTTGAACAATCAAACTTTGGGTGGCAATTAATTACTAAAGAAAATCAATAAAAGATTAAACAGTAAAAATGATCGCTGAAGAAAGAGAATCAAATGATGAATAAGTCTAGGATTCTGAATCCACCTCGGTTTATCCGAATTTACTCTCGATTATCTGAAGTCAATGATTTTCCCAATTTTATTGAAGGCGAAGATTGCTAATATACTCTACCGCCTATCCCGAGGTCAATAGATTTTTCTAAAGGCGAATAACGCACTCTATCCCTAGGTGAATTAATTCGTCAATAGGCAAAAAGCATAAAATCTCCAAAAGGCCACGTAGTTCCTATGAGTATATTCCTATCTCAAAGAATAAAACGGTCCTCACCAATAGTTCCTCACCAACTCTCCTCTCCCGATTCGAATTGAATGATTAAAACAATACAACTATTGGCCAGATAATTGAAAGCATTAAACACGATTGGGAAAACTCAACAAAAAGGGAATTAAATAGATAATCTCAAGCAAATCCGTCAAAACATAGGTTTCATCAAAATCCTAGATTAGGGTTTTAGCCTAACATGGTAAATAGTGAAAATATAGAATTAATAAATAAAAGCATGAAAATCAAACGCAGATGAAGAGCTCGGATCCCTCCGTTCTTCTGGCTTCCGCCCTCTGCGATCTCCCGTCTGCAATAATCTTCTGTGTTCCTCCTTTTCCCAAGAATCCAAAGATTTCCCCCGGATTCCCCTGATGATTAATTAGGGTCTTAAACCCTTATTTATAGCTCTCCACAGTCTCCAAATCGCGTCCGTGTGAGTAGGTCGAGAACTGGCTTCAAAACGGCCCAAATCCACGTGGAGCACACCAAAACCGCCTTGTGTGTCGCGGCTCACTTAATCTGTGCCGCAGCACATGGCGTGTAATTTAAAACCTGGGCACTGGGTGTTACGTCTGGGCCGCAGCTCACCTGGACTGTGCCGCGGCACAGAGTACAGTTTACTCTGGTGCCCGCTGGTTGCCTTCCTGTACCGCGGCCCACTTGCCTTGTGCTGTGGCCCATGGCCAAAATTCGCCGTTTTCGCCCGTTTTGCCTCGTTTTAGCTTCCGGACTCCAATCTCCTGACAAGCATACAAGATTAAGGCATTAAAAGCTCATTTATGCAATTTTACTCGCCAAATTAATAAAAAATAATGATAAATAAGCGTATAAAAATACGCCTAACAAATACCCCCAAACTTGAGCCTTTGCTTGTCCTCAAGCAAAAAGAATTAATTTCAACAAAAGAATATCGTGAATAATCGTGCAACTCATAGTGCTCAACCTAATCAATACTATCCTGAAATTCTCTTTGAATAATACGAGTATCGTAATAGCAAGCTGCACTCAGAACACTGATTCCGCAAAGTAACCAAGTTCAGTCCTAGTCCCTCGTTCATGAAGAAAATCCAGCTCAAAGATTAACAAACGTGAATCTAATCGACCGTCAATATGAAAGGTTAAAATAAACAATCTAGTTCGCCCCGTTTCATAGTCTAATGGCAAAATTTTCACGAGTTTCATCAAAAATAATCCTCGGACAGTATTCCCTTATATATATATGCTCAAGAAATTGATTCGAGTTGACCACTAGGTTCGGATCTCGGGATGTTTCACCGGGATAATCCTAGGGTGGAACTTCCATTCTCATGTATTGGGAAACCGTTTGACGTAAAAGACACTCATGGGGCACATGGATGCTTCTAGTTACTAAGTTCCCCTCCACAGCGGAGAAACAACTCGAATAGCTAATTCCCGCATGTCTGAATCAAGGTCGCTGTTTTACGCGAGAGTAAACAACGGGTCACGCGAATACCCCCGGTTACTAGGCTCCCTATCATCGGCACATGTGAAATTTCTAAATCACTAGTCTAATCGGGCTCGTCGTTTTACGCGAGAGTAAACAACGGGTCACGTGAATACCCCTGGTTACTAGACTTCCCATCATAGAACAAATATTATCTCGACTTTTGGGAAAAACTGACCGACTCTAAAACTCAAAGCAAGTGCCAACACGACTTATGTAACTGGACGACTAGATAACCGAAAAATGTAACCAAATGTATCAACAGCGATTTGAAAACACGTATGTCTCCTCTCTTATCTGCTAAGATTTCTACAAAAACGAAAAAATTTCGGACCTAAATGAATACTTAGCAGAAACAGAAATCACTGACTACAACTCGACTAAAACTCGACCGTTTCTTCAGAGAGAAAAACAGTGTCGTAACATCAGTATTACACAAATAGAAGCACGAAAAATTCACGAATAAGAGTAAAATCAAGACAAGCAAGGCTATCGACAAAAAGATAACTAAAAATAAGAAAAAAGTGCAACGAAATAAGTACAACAATAAATGTAGTGACAGAAAGTAAACCCCCCCCCCCCCAAACTTAGGACGTACATTGACCTCAATGGACAAAATATAATATGCAATAGAATAAGAAGGTCAAGTACTCCCCTACAATCCTCTCACGAGCTGGTGCCGGCGTCATCCGGCGAGCTTGCACGCTTCTCGACTACATCATGCATATCGTGAATAATTGAGCTTGCATCATCAAAGAGGAAGTTAAGTATGAGCTCTCAAGTTTAACATGATGTAAGGGTTGTGTAAAATGTAATTCGATAAAATGATTCGTTGCATATAATTTGAAACTGCTTGGCTTACCAATTTTTCATTGCTGCAATTTATCAAACACTTGGTATGCACAAGTTAAAATGAAGAACAAGAATTTTACTGGTTAACTCCAAATCCCAAAAATAATAACACAGATAATAGCCATGAATAACGACAACTAACATCACCAATTCGTTCATAATTACCAATTCCATCACAATCAAAAACC
This sequence comes from Orobanche coerulescens, assembly GCA_033398695.1. NCBI lineage: Eukaryota > Viridiplantae > Streptophyta > Magnoliopsida > Lamiales > Orobanchaceae > Orobanche > Orobanche coerulescens. Next base: position 194,765,193 of record CM065803.1, on the reverse strand, counting down.
AAATTCCCCATATTCCAACTCCATTTTAGAGAAAACATTGAAGAACAACTAGCAACATATAACTTTAATTCACTTTTCAAATCATGTATCACTTATGATTAAGAGATCGAGATTTACTTGAAGAATTTGAGAAGAAGACTAAGAGAAGGGTATCGACCGACCTCTTTGTGCGAAGGAAGGAAGGAAGGAAGGGACTTGTGCTGGCCGATCAAATGCATGAAGTTTACCTGGGCATCTTTATATTGCGACGGGGGTCACGGCACAACATAAGTGAGCCGCGGCCCAAAGTACAGTCGGCCTGGGACTCTTTGTAATACCGCCGGGTGCCGCAGCTCAGTTTAGGTGTGCCTCGGCTCAACGTGTTAGTGTGCCGCGGCTCATTTGGTTCGTGCCGCGGCACAGAGTACAGTTTCCTGAGCATTTCTTGAACCTTTGATGTGCCGCGGCTCAGGGATTGTGTGCCGCGGCTCAGTGACCTGGTGTGCCGTGGCTCAGTAAGATCGTGCCGCGGCACAGAGTACAGTTTGTTTGGCCATGTTTCATCAATTGGTGCGTGCCGCGGCTCACTTTTATTGTGCCGCGGCCCATCATTGATTTCCTTTCCTTGGGTGATTCCTGCACAGAATTTTTAAACGAAAACATCAAGACGAGAGGGATGGACGGATCAAAGAAAAATGACAACAAATAAAGACTCTAAAAATGCAAGAAAATAATAAAGACTCTACAACTAATACTCGGGTTGCCTCCCGAGAAGCGCTAAGTTTATAGTCTTTAGCCGGACTTTTCTCGCATTCATCCGGCGGTGGATAAGACGACACTCGTTTTCTGCGTGTCTATTGGATTTCCCAAGTATGCCTTAAACCGTTGTCCATTAACTTTGAATTTTCGGTCGTCTTTTTGTACTTATACCGCACCATGTGGGAACACTTGAACTACGGTGAACGGTCCCGACCATCGTGAATGCAATTTCCCGGGAAATAACTTTAAGCGAGAATTAAATAGCAACACGTCTTGTCCCGGGAAAAACTCTCTCTGCGTGATGTGCTTATCATGCCAAGTCTTTGTCCGCTCCTTATAAAGTTTCGCATTTTCGTATGCGTCATGGCGAATTTCTTCCAACTCGTTCAGCTGCAAACAACGCTTTTCACCAGCAGATTTCAAATCAAAGTTTAGTTTCTTTATTGCCCAGTAAGCACAATGTTCCATCTCTACGGGTAAATGGAAACCTTTCCCATAAACCAATCTGTAGGGCGACATTCCGATAGGTGTTTTATACGCAGTCCGGTACGCCCAAAGTGCATCATCGAGTTTAAACGACCAATCTTTTTTAGACAAGCTGACCGTCTTTTCTAGGATCCATTTCAGCTCTCGATTTGATATCTCGACTTGACCGCTCGTCTGAGGATGGTATGCTGTAGCAACACGATGAGTGACTCCGTATTTTCTCAAAACCGCATCATGAAATTTGTTGTCGAAGTGTGACCCACCATCACTGATAATAGCACGTGGAGTCCCAAAACGTGTGAAGATATATTGTTTCATAAACTTGATTACGACACTGGACCCATTCGTAGTTAGTGCCACCGCTTCAACCCATTTTGAGACATAGTCTACGGCTACCAAAATATAGAGATTCTTATTTGATAGAGGAAATTGACCCATGAAGTCGATCCCCCATACATCGAACAATTCAACTTCAAGTATGGTGTTCAGCGGCATTTCGTGTCGTCTTGAGATGTTTCCCGTCCGTTGACACCGATCACACGGGGACACAAAGGAGTGAGCATCCTTGAATAATGAAGGCCAATAGAACCCCGATTGTAAGACCTTCGCCGCTGTTCTATTTCCACCAAAATGTCCACCGTAGGGTGATGCATGGCAATGGTTTAGCACACTGTGGATTTCCTCATCCGGAATACATCTACGAATGATTTGATCGGGGCATCTCTTGAATAGAAAAGAATCGTCCCATAAATAATACTTAGCGTCTGAGATTAGCTTCTTCTTTTGATGGCGTGAGAGGTCGTTTGGAATTGTTTTACTTGCCATGTAGTTCACTAGATCAGCATACCAAGGCGCGTGTTTTGAACCCAACTTGTAGAGCTGCTCGTCGGGGAAGGTTTCCATGATTTGTGGCTGACTTTCTCCCTTCTCAAGGGGACTCTCTAATCGTGAAAGGTGATCCGCTATAACATTTTCAGTCCCTTTCTTGTCCCGAATCTCCATGTTGAATTCTTGAAGGAGAAGCACCCACCGAATCAACCTTGGTTTAGCATCCTTCTTCTACAAAAGGTATTTTATTGCGGAATGGTCGGTCCACACTATCACTTTCGTTCCCAGTAGATATGCCCGGAATTTATCAAATGCAAAGATCACCGCCAACAATTCCTTCTCCGTTGTGGCATAATTTCTTTGGGCGTCATCGAGTGTTCGGCTAGCATAGTATATGACATGGAACACCTTCCCTTGTCTCTGCCCCAAAACAGCCCCAATGGCAAAGTCGCTTGCATCACACATTAACTCGAACGGAAGGTCCCAGTCCGGAGCAACTATCACCGGTGCCGTGCTTAGAGCTTTCTTCAATAAATCGAAACTTTCTTTACACGACTTGTCAAAAGTAAATGGAACATACTTCATGAGTAGATTGCACAGCGGCTTCGTGATCTTCGAAAAATCCTTAATAAATCGGCGATAGAAACCGGCATGTCCCAAAAAACTTCTAATCCCTTTGACCGAAGTAGGCGGAGGCATCTTCTCAATTGTTTCAATTTTCGTCCGGTCGACTTCAATTCCATGTGAGGATATTCTATGGCCAAGCACTATGCCCTCCTGCACCATAAAATGACACTTCTCCCAGTTCAAGACCAAATTTGTCTCTTCGCATCTTCTCAAGACTTTCTGCAAATTTTTCAAACAAATGTCAAACGAATCTCCAAAAATAGAAAAATCATTCATAAAAATCTCAATACATTGCTCTACCATGTCAGAAAAAATAGTCATCATACACCGTTGAAAAGTAGCCGGCGCATTACATAATCCAAAAGGCATGCGCCTATAAGCGAAAATGTCGTAAGGACATGTAAACGTCGTTTTCTCTTGGTCTTCGGGAGCTATATAAATCTGATTATACCCCGAGTAACCATCGAGAAAGCAATAGAAATCGTGTCCGGCTAATCTATCTAACATCTGATCAATAAAAGGTAAGGGGAAATGATCTTTTCTAGTGGCCTTATTTAATTTCCTATAATCTATGCACATACGCCACCCCGTGACAATCCTAGTGGGAATTAATTCATTATTATCATTTTGAACAACCGTTATCCCACCCTTTTTCGACACAACTTGGACCGGACTTACCCACTTGTTATCAAAAATCGGAAAGATCATACCTGCGTCGAGGAGTTTTAAAACCTCGACTTTTACCACCTCCTTCACGTTTGGATTTAACCGGTGTTGATGCTCCACGGATGGTTTGTAGTTATCCTCCATCAAAATATTGTGCATGCAAATTGACGGGCTGATCCCCTTGTTGTGTCAAGAATTAACACCTTCCGACCGGCGATCGCCTCGGATGTCGGGCGACCGAGTCACTGCCGATCGGCCAAAGCAGATATGCCGACCAGCGACCAGGCGACCAAGCCTTTACTCAGCGGACAAGCTAGACTGGCCAACCGAAGGTCCCAGGACGAATCCCGGTGCCGAGCGATCGACATCAATACGATCGCCTCTCGGTACTCGGCGACCGACTCTTGGAGACGATCGGCTCCCGGTACTCGGCGGCCGACCCTTGGTGACCAACTGGAGACGATCATCTCTCGGCACTTGCTGACCGACCCTTGGTGACCGACCATTGCCGACCCTCAGCACCTGGCCGAGGGCGACCTCTGATGACCAGCTAGAGACGACCGCCTCATGCCGATCAGCACCGATGGCCATCCAGTCGGCAAAGGCCGAGCCTCAAGACTAGCACCACGTGCAAGGACCGGGACAAGATCCGCGAATCTCGGGCCTTTGACCATAGCCTGGCAGAATCTCTCCACCAGCCGACAAGCCGCCGAAAGCTGTCAGTAGGGCCACATTGTGACTTTGATTCCGCCGAAAGCTGTCAGTAGGGCCGCATGTGGCTGACTCCGGACGCGTGTTGGCTCCTTATTGGACCGCCCAGCTGGCGCCAGCCACTGCATTGGACTTTATACGGACTGCCAGCCACTACCTTGGACTTTAGCCCGACAGCCCAGGAGATCGCCCCATTAAAATATTGGCCGGCAGACGATCGGCACATTATTATAATGGCCGGAAGGCGATCGCCCGCTAGAGGACAGGACCCGGCAGCCCCTATATATACAAGGCCACCTACACTTGTATTTTCTCTCTGGCAATATCGCGATTTGAGCACACAATACAGAAACAATATACAGCACTTGGCTAATATCTAACTCTTGGCAACAGCTATCATTAGGTCTTACTTCTCCCGGCCTCTCTCCTCGAGCAGACTATCGGCAGGGACGAAGAACACCGAGCTTCGCTCAAGAGCCGGATTAACAGAGTCTTTTTACACTCATTGTATTTAGATTTCTCTCATTAATACTTGTATCCTCGAATATTCGTATTAATATCATCTCGCGAGAGCATTCAAGCCCGGGCCTAACAAACCCGGAAAATCTTGTATTATTTATCTTCTCTCGGAAGTGCTCCCGCAATTGTTGTTTGTTATCCGTCTTCCAGCAGTATTAATCTTCGGATAAATATTTTGGGCAACAACACCCCTTAATATCCGCAATAGACCATCCAAGAGCAGATTTGTACTCCCTCAAAACTCTTAATAATTTCGCCTCTTCATCCCCCGCTAAAGTGGCAGAAAGAATAACTGGAAGGGAGTCGTCGGGTCCCAAAAATGCATATTTTAAATGAGGCGGCAGCTTCTTGAGTTCCAACTTTGGAGGTTTTTCGATCGATGGGGATGGTCGAGTTAGTGAACTTTCGAGCTCCTCGAATGGTTGACGAATGAAAATTGGCGGGGAAGCATCCATGTGGCGTACGTAGGATGCATGCTCTGCATTTAGTTCGGAAACAGCCCCAATCAAAACAGACTCCAATGGATCGGGTGGATAATTTCCTCGAAAGGTTCTACTCACGCACGAGTCAATGACGTCAACTTGGAAACAATTTTCAGCATCACTCGGATATTTTACGGATCGAAAGATATTGAACGTTACTTGCTCCTCTTGAACACGTAGAGTCAGCTTCCCCTTTTCCACATCGATCAAAGTTCGGCCGGTCGCCAAAAATAGTCTTCCCAAGATAATTGGGATATCTTGATCTTCCTCCATGTCGAGCACAATAAAATCGGCTGGAAAGATAAATTTGTCAACCTTTACTAACACGTCCTCTATTACTCCCCTCGGATATTTAATGGACCTATCGGCCAATTGTAAGGAGGCGTAAATCGGCTTGGCTTCCCCAATATCCAGCTTTTTAAAAATAGAAAGGGGCATAAGGTTTATGCTGGCTCCGAGATCGCATAGGGCTCTTTCAAAAGACGAATTTCCAATGATGCAAGGGATGGTAAAACTTCCCGGATCTCTCAATTTAGGTGGGAGCTTCTTTTGTAAAATAGCACTGCACTCCTCCGTTAATGCGACCGTCTCATATTCCTCAAGCTTTCTTTTGTTTGACAAGACTTCTTTCATGAATTTTACATAACTCGGCATTTGTTCCAACGCGACGGCAAATGGGATGTTTATGTGTAATTGCTTGAAGACATCGAGGAACTTCGAAAATTGCTTGTCTAGTTTTTGCTTTTGGAAACGCTGTGGGAATGGGATTTGAGGAGTGGGCTGAGTAGTCGATACTTCCTATGGCTTGGGCGCCTCATCTTTTTCCTTCTCACTTTGCTCGATCGGCTGCTCTTTGTTATTGATAGGCTGCCCTTTCAACTCCATTCCACTTCGTAATTCGATTGCTTGCACGTTTCCTTGGGTTTCATTTCGGTTGCGCTTGGCAATGCACCTTGATACCGAGAGGACAATAGATTAGCAATCTGCTCCATTTGTGTTTCTAGGTTTCGGATGGAGGTAGAATGATTTTGTAGGGTCGTTTCGGTGCGGGTCATGAATTGGCTCGTGTTAGCCACCAATTGAGTAAGAGCATCTTCGAATGATACCTTTGGTGATTGAGGGGGCTGCTGTGGGGGCTGCGCGAATTGAGCTTGTGGAGGTTTTAAAGCTTGCCCGTTCCTCCACGAAAAATTTTGGTGATTTCGCCACCCTTGATTATAAGTGCTGAGGTAAGAATTATTTTGTCGATTTCCGTTTCCCACGAATTGAGCTTGCTCCATCGGATGTTGCTCGAAAGGGTTCCCGACTTGGCACTCCGCGCTAGGGTGAGATCCGTTACACCAATTGCAAGACTCAATAGTAACGGGGGAATGAGCATGTGAGAATGCCTGAAGTTGCTGAGTCAAGGCGGCGACTTGAGCTGACAATGTGGATATAGGGTCATTACTCGAAATTTCCATAACTCGCTTCGGCGTTATTCGTTCGGATGGCCATTGATAAGCATTAGCGGCCATAGCTTCCAACAACGAGTGTGCTTCAGCCATCATCTTTCCCATCAAAGCTCCACCGGCGGCTGCATCCACGAGAGTGCGTGTGGAAGCACTCAAACCATTGTAGAACGTCTGAATCTGAAGCCAGTCCGGAAGGTCGTGATGTGGGCATCTCCGTAACAAATCTTTGTATCGCTCCCACGCCTCGTGAAGCGATTCCATGTCATACTGACCAAAGGTAGTGATCTCGTTTCTCAGTCTCGCCGTCTTAGAAGGTGGGAAGAATTTGGCAAGGAAGGCTTGCACTAACTCTGCCCATATCGTGATCGAGCCCGGCGGTAAGGAATTCAACCAAAATTTCGCTTTATCCCTCAAAGAGAAAGGGAAAAGCCGTAGTCTGATAGCATCTTCGGTGACACCATTGTTCTTGAACATGTCACAAATCTCGAGAAATGACGCAATGTGTGCGTTGGGGTCATCGTTCGGCAATCCACAAAACTGGCTAGCCTGCACCATCTGAATGATCGCAGGCTTGATTTCGAAATTGTTGGCTTGGATTGTTGGACGCCGAATCCCCGAAAAGTTTGCGTTAATTTGCAGCATAGCGTAATCTCGAAGAGCCATTTCCGGTTGAGCTTGCTGCACAATATTATTTCCTCCGTGATTTTCGATATTTTCAGCCATAGTGACTGTTGTCTGTAACTCTCGTTTCTCCTTCTTGTTCCTTCGAAGAGTGCGCTCAAGTTTGGTATCCAAAGGTAGTAGGCCTTCATTACCGAATTTTCTCATGCACTACGCGAAAGATCCTGAAAGGAAAAACAAATAAATAAATAAAATTAAATACACGAAAATAAGTAAATAAAAACGTTCAAACTAAGACTAGAAATACTTAAATCGATATTAGCAATAATTTCAGTCCCCGAAAACGGCGCCAAAAACTTGTTGCGATTTTTTCTTGAACGCAAGTGCACGTTATCGTATACAAGTAATAAAGTGATGAGTGAGTATCGTTCCCACGAGGACTGAATCACTAACTACCGAATTTTATGTATTCCAGTTTTATTTGAACAATCGAACTTTGGGTGGCAATTAATTACTAAAGAAAATTAATAAAAGATTAAACAGTAAAAATGATCGCTGAAGAAAGAGAATCAAATGATGAATAAGTCTAGGTTTCTGAATCCACCTCGGTTTATCCGAATTTACTCTCGATTATCTGAAGTCAATGATGTTCTCAATTTTATTGAAGGCGAAGATTGCTAATATACTCTACCGCCTCTCCCGAGGTCAATAGATTTTTCTGAAGGCGAATAACGCACTCTATCCCTAGGTGAATTAATTCATCAATAGGCAAAAAGCGTAAAATCTCCAAAAGGCCTCGTAGTTCCTATGAGTATATTCCTATCTCACAGAATAAAACGGTCCTCACCAATAGTTCCTCACCAACTCTCCTCTCCCGATTCGAATTGAATGATTAAAACAATACAACTATTGGCCAGATAATTGAAAGCATTAAACACGATTGGGAAAACTCAACAAAAAGGGAATTAAATAGATAATCTCAAGCAAATCCGTCAAAATATAGGTTTCATCAAAATCCTAGATTAGGGTTTTAGCCTAACATGCTAAATAGTGAAAATACAGAATTAATAAATAAAAGCATTAAAATCAAACGCAGATGAAGAGCTCGGATCCCTCCGTTCTTCTGGCTTCCGCCCTCTGCCCTTGATCTCCCGTCTGCGATAATCTTTTATGTTCCTCCTTTTCCCAAGCCTCCAAAGATTTCCCCCGGATTCCCCTGATGATTAATTAGGGTCTTAAACCCTTATTTATAGCTCTCCACAGTCTCCAAATCGCGTCCGTGTGAGTAGGTCGAGAACTGGCTTCAAAACGGCCCAAATCCGCGCGGAGCACACCAAAACCGCCTTGTGTGTCGCGGCTCACTTAATACGTACGCGGCACATGGCGTGTAATTTAAAACACAGGCCTTTGGGTGTTACGTCGCCGCAGACTCACTGGCTGTGCGCGGCCAGTACTGATTTACTCAGTGCCCATTGGTTGCCTTCTGTCTGCGGCCCACTTGCCTTGTGCTGTGGCCCATGGCCAAAATTCGCCGTTTTCGCCCGTTTTGCCTCGTTTTAGCTTCCGGACTCCAATCTCCTGACAAGCATACAAGATTAAGGCATTAAAAGCTCATTTATGCAATTTTACTCGCCAAATTAATACAAAATAATGATAAATAAGCGTATAAAAATACGCCTAACAAAAAGAAAAACAAATGTTCCAAGAAAAGCATTTTTAGCTGAACATGTTAGCTCAATAATCCAGAATGAAACTCCTATTAAGTATAAAGATTCTGGTTGTCCTACATATCTTGTGTCATTGGAGATCACATCATTAAACGAGCCTTGCTTGATTTAGGAGCCAATATGAATTTATTACCATATGCTGTCTATACACAACTTGGATTAGGAGAGCTTAAATCAACATCTGTGATACTCCAACTAGCTGATAGATCTGTAAAAATACCTAGAGGAATCATAGAGGATGTTCTTATCTAAGTGTAAAAATTCTACTTTCATGTTGATTTTATAGTCCTAGACAATGAACCTATTTAGAATACCAAAGATCAAATCTCTATTATTTTAGGAAGGTCATTCTTAGTGTTGGCCACAGTATACAGTATAAACAGCTTAGAAGGGGGGGGGGTGAATAAGCTGTATCATTTTCAAAGTTTGTTTATGTAGCACAAGTCTAAGGTTAAGTTGTTGTAAATACAGCAACTGAATAATCTCATGTTAGCTTGATGCATACAGTGTTTTTACGATATGTATACTATAATCACACAGACATATAGAAAACTGTAAGGGCCGAAAGTATACCCTCTTTCTGAGTGTAACCTTTCGCAACAAGCCTCGCTTTGAAGGTTTTAACCTTCCACTCACCTCTTTTCTTTCACTTGTATGGCTTGTACCCCATCAAGTAGTTCTACTAGCTTCCACACTTGATTGGAATCCATAGATCCCATTTTTGATTCCATTGCTACTTGCGAGGAGTCAGCATCTTTATCTTGGATTGCCTCCTTGTAAGTCCAGGTATAAGATTCATCTTCGCCTGGGATTGAGTCTGAAGACTGTCCCACGCCTATGAATCATTCCGGTTGACGAAAAACCCTCTCACTATGATGAGACAAATCCTGAGTTGGTGTGAAAGTCTCAGAATCGATACGTGGTGCAGTGTTAGTTGGTGCTTGTACGATTAATATAGATGGAGTCTCGCCCCTAAACTCTTTCAGAATTATTTCGCTCATGGGATTGTGACTAATTATATAATCCTCTTCCAAGAATCGGGCATTGGTGCTAACAATGACCTTCTGATCCTGGGGACTATAGAACAAGCCACCATTCGTTCCCTTATGATATCCTACAAACACTCGTACTTTTGTATGAGATGCCAACTTATCAGCTTCCTTATTCAGCATATGTGCCGGAGTACCCCAAATCCGAACATGTCCTAGAATGGGCTTTCGCCCGCTCCACAGTTTTGTGGGTGTTTTTATTACTGATTTCAAAGGCACCAGGTTTAGAATGTACGCTGCTTTTTCTAAGGCGTACCCCCAGAACGAAATAGGTAAATCTGAATAACTCATGATTGACCTAGCCATTTCTACAAGAGTTCTGTTCCTTCTCTCAGCAATACCATTTTGTTGTGGAGTTCCCGGGGTAGTGAGATGGGACGAAATCCCCTCATTCGCCAAGAAATCCAAAAACTCTCCACTAAGGTATTCTCCACCATGATCAGAACGTAGTGACTTGATACTCTTACCATGACGCTTCTCTCTTTCAGCGTTGAAGTCTCTGAACTTGTCAAAGGCTTAAGACTTATGTCGCATCAGATAGATGTATCCATATCTCGAATAATCATCTATAAATGTGATGAAGTATTCGAAACCACCCATAGATTGGACGTTCATTGGACCACATATTCTAACAAATTCTGAGCACGATTTCCCTTGGTCTTAAAAACCCTTTTGGTCATCTTACCTTCCAGACAGGATTCACAAATTGGAAATGATTCAACTTAGGGGTCATCCAATGGGACATCGTCTATCAATCTTTGAATCCTCCTAAGGTTTACATGACCTAGTCGTAAACGCCATAGATTTATTTGGTTTATGCTCGAATGTTCTTTTCTCTTTATAGGTTTAGACAAAGAGTTATGTGATTTATGCATGGGAGTTTGTGCAGTATTAATGACATATAGTTCATCAGTAAAAGTACCTTTGCAAATATATTTACCGTTTCTTCTTCTAATAATAGCATCATCATGGAAAGAAACTGAACAACCATCACATTTTAATTTAGAAACCAATATTAAATTCATTCTAAAATCTGGTACAGATAATACATTATTGAGGACTAATAATATATCATTAATCTTCAACTGCATGACTCCCACTGCAATAGCCATAAGCCTGGAATAATCGCCCCAGTTGATGGTTATCTCGTCTGCACTAAGATGCTTGGTTACCTAAAAACAATGCGAGTCAAAGCAAACACGATCAGTGGAGCCTGAATCAACTATCCAAGAAGTGGAAGAACAAGCTGCCAAACATGTTTTGACTTCTAGGGCACGAGACATACCTTTCTTAAGAGCAGGGCAGTCCACTTTAAAATGTCCTTTCTGACTACCCTAGTAGCACTTTCCCTTTATCTTTTTGTTCTCCTCGGGCTGAGGAGCCTTGCTCTTTACCTTGAGAGTTGTCACTTGCTTCTGGCCCACTTGGTTCTTATTCTTCCCCCACTTGGGTTTAGAAGTCAAAACACTAGTAGCCACAAGACCTTGATACCCTTGCCTAAAGAGACCTTATGCAGCTTGAAGCTCTGTCAGCAATTCGGCCAAGGTATACTCCCTATGATTCATATTGTAGTTTAGGCGGAACTGCTCAAAGCTCCTAGGTAAGATGTCTAGAATGATATCGACTTGTGTTTCTGCATCGATAGTAGCCCCTAAGATATCAAGTTCATTTAGATGAGAAATCGTCTTTAGAACATGATCCCTTACCGGGATTCCTTCAGGCATTTGGGTCGTCATCAAGATCCTCATAGCATTTTGCCTAGCCGCCCGGCTCTGATGACCAAACATCTCACCGAGATTTTTCATCATTTCCTCAGCCGTACCCATATTCTGATGCTGATGCTGCAATACATTTGCTAAAGAAGCCAAGATGTAACAGCGAGCCATCTCATCAGATTTCTTCCATCTGTGGAATTCTTTCACCTCATCGGGTGTTAAATCCGCATCTGGCTCCAATGGGAATTCCTCAGTTAGAACAAATTTATGTTCTTCAGCAGTCAGGACAATATTAAGATTACCTTTCCAATCAGCAAAGTTAGTGTCATCTAGTTTGTTTTCTTTGGGAATTACAGCAAGTGGATTGAAAGACATTTGAGATAAAATTTAAAATCATTCATCACATAATGCATAGCAAAATATATTGAAAAACCTAAAAACACAATATATATGCTAGCAACCAACACCTCGAAAAACCCGCATATGCAAGCCACGATCGTGTGGACGTTTACACACACATTTAACATCCTTAGAATATTATCTCTTAAATAATAGTCCTACAGATGGAGAGGTCCTATCATAAAAATAATAACCGTATGTTATCATTTGAAATTAAAACTAGTGAACCTATAATTAGCACATTCGATATGGAGGAAGACCCTAATGTCAACGCGCATGCTAATTACTTCACAATTTAAATTAATTATGGAGGCCAATTTGATTTTATTTTAAGAAAATAAATCAATTTAATCACTTAGTTATTTTAGCCTTAAGATTTTTAATTTTCTCGTCCTAACCTGCAAGAACCATATCACGCATACATCCATACATGCCATACATCCAAAACAATAAAACCAACAACAAAATAAATTGGATAATTAAATCCAATTATCTTGGCTTTATTCCCGTTTTGAATAACGAGAAAATCTTCGGCTCGAAATCGCCCACTGCTTCAAGCATACTGTCACTTCTTCCCGATCGGCCCACAAAATTTCCATATTTGGAGACTTTATTTTTTCCTTGCAAAATTAATTGCACAAGAAAATTCCAAATTTAAATATTGTGCACTAATAGACGCAACAAACGGCGGAAAAACGAACAGGACCCCATACTGAGCGACCTGACCGACCCGAAAAAAATGGCCTGGACCGCGGTCTGGACCGCGATCCAGCGGCCGGACCGCTCGACAGATTCTGGTCTCGATCGGTTCGTCCGATCGGGACTCCTTTTTCGGCTGGACTTCTTTTCCTTCGTACTTTGTGTACTCCGACTCGATTACAATTTTACACGAAATAAAATAAATCGGATTTACAACAAAATTACAAGAAAAAAATAAAATCCTATTCTACCCATGGATTTTCTCAAGAGAAAAACTTATACATGCCTCAAAACCAGGCCAAATTACCAATAATGCGTAAAAATAAAATTAAATCATATAGCCATGATAACTGGATCATATTTACCTGCAAGACAATTCTAGCAAAAATATTCCAAATATCATAATACATGAAAATTTAAATTGCTAGCAATTAATTACAAAATTAATTAAATTGAATGGAACATAAAGACCAGCTCTGATATTAATTGTAGAAAATAAAATGCAGCGGAATCGTCGAGTTTAGATTTACTAAAATCGACCCTCATAAACCGGATCTATTTAGGCTCGTCAAATAATTAATTAACAGATTAATAAGAAATTTAAACGAAAAAAATTAATCTACGCGTCTAACTATGATAATTCGTAGTATTCTTCCTAGATCTAAGAATACGTTACCTTTAAAGCACAGTCTTCAAATTCTTACTCGATCTCCTTGTATTTCTACCTTCAGATCTTCTAGAGTATGATCCCGCCTATATCCGGATGTTATGTGGGCAACAATCTACCGGATTTTCTTGAACAATAACTGGATCATCCGAACCACCTCCCAAGTAAATTACCTCACGATATTTCTGTCTATTTTTCTTGAATAAATTGGTATTTTAGAAAAATATTGTGTTTATCCGATTATGGAATCGAAGACACAAGTCAAGATCCACAATCAAACACGCAGCAGAAAAATTAAAATTTGTTGGACTATCAGAGAGCAATTTCGGACGACCCCTTATTTCTTATTTATAGGTGTTATGGACTACTCTAGGGATCTTAAGGAGGATTAAGGAAGGACTCCTAATAGATTTCAAATTTCCATATTAGGAATTTTCTAATATATTGAGTCTATTAATATCAACTCAGTCCACTAGAGAGTTAATATTGCACTTCCTATCCAAATCCCAATTTATGAAATCGAGCTCCTTATTTAAATATATTATTTTCCGTGTTTAAGATATCGAATGTCCATTAATTAATTTTAAGCTACTGATAGCTTTAATTAATTAATATCTTATCCAAGAGTTGTACCACTCGAACCTTATTATTATATCAAAATTAAATCCACCTGCAGTGTCACGCCCCCAACATCGGGAAGGACGAGGCGCGACGCATCAGTCGATCAATCAATCAAAATGCAACAATAAATAGCGGAAGCAAAATAACGATTGGATAACATTTCAAAACAACCATCTTAGCCCGATGTACTAAGATTCGCTGTGACAAAACTGATAATAGAAATTACACTGTTCATAAGTTTGCAGCGGAAAAATACCAAACGAATTACGTACGAAGCATAATTAACTATTACAAGTTGGGATAACAACATAAATTCTAAGAACAAAAGTCCTAAATCTTGAAGGCAATCTTCTATTCGGCCTCTTCCACGAAGCCTTCTCCGTCCTATGCTGTTTGCTCATTCTCTGGTTTAAAAGAGAAAACGGTGGGGTGAGACAAAAGGTCTCAGTGAGTGGGTGATCGTGTGCGAGTGTGGCTTTTTCCTTTGAAAATTTTTAAGTGATGCATGATTTTTTTCAATTATGTAAAATGATGAGAACAATTACAATTACGTCGAAATTTTATAAACAATAATCATTGTGTAGTTGTAATATTTTAATCCTGTCCCCGTGGATGGATATCACGTCAAGCAGTCAGTCAATCAGTCGATCAGTCAATTCAGTTTCGAATCCTGCCGGTGTGGACTTTAGATTCTAGACTCTCCTTATTACTCCTAGCAATATAGGCCGTCGCCCTAAGATTTGGGCCTTCACCCCAATAGCTGAGCCTTCGCTCTCACACTTAGCGTGTGCTTCCTTATCCCTTATTTGGGCTCGGTATATCCTTAGCTGTGGGTCAATACCCGGATCACACCATAATCGCGATTATACCCCAAGTCTACGACCCACGTCCCTCGGAACACTCCGTTCCTCGGTTATGGGAATAGGAAACAACAGTAGCCTCGTTCATGAACCGCAGCCACGCTGCTCGATCCAAGACTCGGTCTAACCGTCGCGAATCGATTTGGGACTCTAGAGGTGGCTCCTACAGCTCAAGAGGTGGCCCCCAGATTGTAGGTCGTCACTCTGTTTCATATGGACTCAAAAGGTGGCCCCCGTCCGTCGACGTGGCACTTTGTTCCGATAGAGTTAGAGGCGGACCCGTCCGTGGCACTTTGTTTGTAGAGCACTTAGTTCCCGAACAGTCACAGTTATCAATTTGACGCGTTTCACAAGTACCACATAAGCGTTCAGTCAGTGAGGTTAATAGCGTCTTTTGATTAAGTATGGAATATGGTTAATTATATTTGTGGCCCGGTAATACGGAATAGGACTTGTATATAAATTTGAAAATATTCTCAATAATTTGTTAACGATCTGATGGATTCAGATCAGATATATTGAATGGGTAGGTTCTACGAAACGAAACGAGAGTTTCCGAAATAGTTTGAAAGGACGTTTTACCCTTAGGTTCAAACCTAAGCGTTGGAGTATGAAATGAAATCGGATGGTTATGAAATTTTATGAGGAAGCCAAAAATAATTCCTCGACTCCAGATTTAAGGAAAATTTGGAAATTTCCAGTTTCGAGACTGAAATTTTCAGAAATTACGATATTGCCCTAAAACTTAAGGAAATCGTTCCGAGGCTTATAGAGTTATGAATTTAGCTCGGAATTTAACGAAATTTTATGAGATGACTTATGATGAACCTGGAATTACAGATTTGTGAAAATTCCAGAAAATTTCGGATCTGGTCCAGAAATTTGGAATTCTTGCATTTTGACCCCGAAATTATTTAAAATTTGCGATTTGAACTATTAAGTTTAGATATCGAGCTCCGAATCGCTTGAAATATTATGGACAGCCTATACATGGTATAATATGTACTGTCCAAGGTCCAGAATGTTTTATTTTCGGAATTTTCAGTTTAGTCCTCAAACTTTAAGAAATTACAATTTATGCCCAAAAGCTCCGTTTACTCGTTTCAAGTCCTGTTTTGGCCACAAAATTATCCATATATCATAACATAATCATATAACACAAGATTTCAGATTTTGGTAGGGTTTCAACGACATATAGAAGAAAACATATAACTTTCAATTTATCACAAAATCGACACCCGACTACCAAATCGCTTGTCGTTTAAATTCAATAAATCGTATTGTATGTTGTTATAACCATAACATATATCTTTAAAAACATGCATTTATACAAGAATTTCAGATTAGTACATATTTTCATATTTTTCATAATATTTGAGGATTATGTTTAAAAAAAAACGAATTTCACATAGTTATACATAAAATCATAACATGAAATTATAACATGAAGATTTTAACATAGATCATATCAATAGGATCTTGAAATACTTCAGATTTAAGACATGCATCACAATAAAAAGAATAGATTTCTACTTTAAAGTTTGAAAGAGTTTTCACCCACTTCAATTTAGCCGGATTTCGTCGGTTCTAAGTCTCGGAAGAGGAAGAACGACCTCCTATCTTGCAGTACATGGTTCGGCCGATCACTATACACCCCAAGATGAGTATTTAGTTTGCATGTTGTTAGAATTAAGTTAGTATATAGAGATTTTATAAGGCACATATTATAGAAGAGATTAGGGGAAGGAAGGTTACCTAGTTTACTTGAACCTTGTTGAACTCCTTCTTCCTCCTCCTTCTTCCTCTTGGTTAGGTCTTCTCTCTCTCTCTTAGTCTCTCAAATGCAGATTTTTTGGTTGTGTAGGAGGTGTAAAATGAGGCTAAGGGTTGGGTGGTGGTATTTATAGGTGAGATACATGAGGGCTTGGGAATTGAAGGTGTAAGTGAGGCCTCTTGCATGAGGGACATGAAGTTATATAAAAGTGTTAATTCCTCTCTTTTTCTCACATCTTGGTCGCCCCATTTAGTGTGTGTGTGTTTAGATATTTTTTTTTTGTTATAGTTATTGTTGTAGTTGACTTGATTAGTTGGGTTTTGAAGTGTAATTTCAAGCCTTAGGAATTTCATTAAGTTGAGATTGAGTCTTATAGTGTGTTCATATATGAGTATTGATACACTTGGCCCATTAAGAATTTATGTGCCCACTTCAAATTTTAATTAATTTATTATTTGATTCATAAAATAATTTACGAAATAAATAAGTAAAATAAAATGAGACTGGATGTAGATTATAAATAATTATTATTAGAGTACATCATGATTTAGTATATTGTACATGTGATAAGTTATCGAATTTAGGGGGTTTTACATCCTCCCCTCCTTAGAAGAATTTGGTCCCCAAATTCCTACTTAAACAACTCGGGGTAAGATTTCTTCATTTCTTCCTTAGCCTCCCACGTCGCATCTTCCTCTTTGTTGTGATTCGACCAGACGACTTTAACCAAAGGAATTCGCTTCTTCCTCAATTCGCGTACTTACTGGTCAAGGATCTTGATTGGCTTCTCTTCATAAGACAAGTTATCCTTGATCGGCGGAATGTCAGAAGTAAGAATCTGCATTGGGTCTGGATGATACTTCTTTAATCTCGAGACATGGAAAACGTCGTGCATTCCAGACAGATTGGGTGGTAGTTCCAATCGGTACGCTAGTCGTCCAATCCTTTCCGCGGTTTTGAATGGTCCTACATATCGGGGACTCAGTTTTCCTCCTTTTCTTGACACTATCAAACCTTTCCGTGGTGTTAACCTCAGGAAGACTGGATCTCCTACTTCAAATTCTAGATCTTTCCGACGTTGATCGGCGTAACTCTTCTGTCTGCTTTGCGCTGTGTGGATCCTATCCTTGATTAGTCGTACTTTATCTACGGCTTCCTTCACCAAATATGTACTCATTGCTGAAGGTTCTGATCGTTGAGTCTTTGGCGTCCAATGGTCATCAATTTCCCAAAGGAGCGGGGATCGACACTTTCTCCTATACAGAGCTTCATAAGGTGCCATTCCGATTGTCGCTTAGTAACTGTTGTTGTACGCAAACTCGGCTAATGGCAGGTGGTGATCCCATTTTCCTTGAAAGTCCAGTACGCAAGCTCATAACATGTCTTCAAGGGTTTGAATGGTTCGTTCAGATTGCTCGTCGGTCTGGGGATGCACACTTGTGCTGAAGCTTAAGGATGTTCCTAATTCGTTATGAAACACTTTCCAAAAACGAGACACGAATCTAGGATCTCTGTCCGATACTATGTCCGCGGGTACTCCATGAAGTCGAACGATTTCTCTAATATAGGTCCTAGCCAGCTTTTGCAAGCTATCGTCCTTTTTAACCGGCACGAAATGTGATGATTTTGTCAATCCGTCGACGATCACCCAAATGGTGTTATAACCTCCTCTTGTGGTCGGTAAATCCATGATAAAATCCATGGTTACCATTTCCCATTTCCATTCAGAGACTTCTAGTGGCTGTAGTAGTCCTGAGGGTCGCTGGTGCTCAGCTTTGACTCTCTGACAGGTGATACATCACGCGACGAATTCTGCCACTTGGTTCTTCATATTTACCCACCAAAAGTGTTTCTTCCAGTCTCGGTACATCTTGTTACCTCCTGGGTGTATTGTATATCTCGAGCAATGAGCTTCCTCGAGAATTCGTCTTTTGAGCTCCTCGTCGTGAGGTATGCAAAATCATCCCTAAAAACCTTACAATTCCATCCTTGGTAATTGTAAGCTCGGGTTTCTCGCCCTTAGCGATCTTGTCCTTAAACTTTTGAAGTTTTGGATCTCTCTCTTGGGCTAATCGAATATCGTCCAATAGATTCGGTTTAACCGTGAGGTTGGCGAAATTTAAACGAGTACCTTCATGAATGGGTTTCAAGTAGCTAAGTTCCTCGAGAGCTTGCCACTCTAGCCTTTCTACTTAGGGCATCGGCCACGACATTTGCTTTCCCTGGGTGGTGTTGAATTTCACAATGGTAATTTTCTAAAAGATATACCCATCTTCTCTGTCAGAGATTAAGTTCCTTTTGGGAAAATAGGTACTTGAGACTTTTATGATCCGTAAACACGGTAAATTCAACGCCATATAAATGATGTCGCCATTTCTTTAAGGCGAATACTATTGCAGCAAGTTCGAGGTCGTGCGTTGGATAATTCTTCTCGTGCGTCTTGAGTTGCCTGGAAGCATATGCGATAACTTTACTATTCTGCATCAGAACGGCACCGAGGCCATCCTCTGAGGCGTCACTATATACGACAAATCCTTGGGTTCCTTCTGGAAGTGTCAGTATAGGTGCGGTGGTAAGTCTCTTCTTGAGTTCCTGGAAACTTGACTCGTATTTATCCGTCCATTCAAATTTTACTTGTTTCTGGGTTAGCCGGGTGAGGGGTCCTGCTATCTTCGAGAAGTCTTTGATGAATTTACAGTAGTAGCCCGCAAGTCCAAGAAAACTTCTGATCTCAGTTACATTTTCTGGCCTCCTCCAATCCATAATAGTTTCTATCTTAGATGGATCAACTGCTATCCCTTCTCCGGAAATAATATGGTCTAGAAATGCCAATTCCCTCAACCAGAATTCACACTTACTGTACTTGGCGTACAACTTGTGCTGCCTTAGTGTATCCAACACTAGTCTAAGATGTCTCTCGTGATCTTTTTCCGACTTAGAGTACACGAGTATGTCATCGATGAAAATTACTACGAATTGGTCGAGATATGGTTGAAATACTCTGTGCATTAAATCCATAAATGCCGCAGGAGCATTCATGAGTCCAAAAGGCATCACTACAAACTCGTAGTGGCCGTATCTAGTTTGGAACGCAGTTTTAGGAACATCTTCATTCCTAATCTTTAACTGGTAGTATCCTTGTTGAAGATCGAACTTGGAATACACCGTAGCTCCTTGGAGTTGTTCAAACAACTCATCTATCCTCAGGAGAGGATACTTATTTTTAACTGTAACGCTGTTGAGTTAACGGTAATATATGCAAAGCCTCAATGTTCCGTCCTTCTTTTTGACAAATAATACCGGAGCTCCCCATGGTGATGCACTGGGTTGCACAAAACCCACGTCAAGTAACTTCTGCAGTTGGACCTTCAACTCTTGCAGATCCAGTGGTGCCTTTGCAATGGGTGCCTTCCCAGGCATGATTTCTATATTGAATTCAACTTCTCTGTCAGGTGGTAGGGAGGTCAATTCTTCGGGAAATATGTCAGGGTATTCGGATACCACACGTATAGTTTCTATGCCGGACTTACTCATGGGTTTGTTGATGATGAAGGCTAAAAATTCGGTCGCCCCTTTGGCAACTGCCTTACTAGTTTTGATAGCTGATATTATAGGTGCTAGGTTGAATTTAGCGTTTCCAATTAATTCCACAATTGTCTTGTTAGGTTCGCAAAACCTAACTATCTTAGAATGACAATCCAATTCTGCGTAGTGCTTAGATAGCCAATCCATTCCTAGGATGATGTCATATTCTAATATTGGAAGCACTAATAAATCGGCAGAGTAACAGTTACAACTGATGATCACATCACACGCAGAATGGGCTTTATCTACTAGCTGACTAACTCCCATCGAGGTAGATACTTCTAGGCATAATGATAAAGATTCTAACGGTCTATCAATTTTCTTAGAAAAATGCGGTGCAACAAATGAATGGGATGATCCTGGATCTATAAGTATTCGTGCAAGTTGATTAGATATCAGGAGTATACCTTCCACCACATCGTTGTTCTCTAGTGCCTCCTGACTAGTCAATGTGAATACTCGAGCTGGAGCTTTCCCTTTGTTGTTTCCTGGTTTGGCTGTAGTAGCTGGGTTGATCGCTAGGGTGTTCATGTATGAGCATTCTGGAATTTGATGATCTGGGCTACCCAACGTAGGCACTTTCTGAGCTTTCTCCAACACAACTCTAATTTATGCCCTTTCCTCCCACAGTGGGTGCAAGGCGCTGTTGGTTTGTTGAGAACTGGTGCCTTCGTTCCACTCGAGCTTCCTTGAGTTCCTGTCCTCTTAAACTTCTGTGGTGGCATTGATGTTGGTCGGGTAGAAGGCCTCTTAGCGTTGTTGGAGAAACAGCTTTGTTGTTGAGCTAACCTCGCAGTTCCGTTCTTGATCCGAGTGGCGTCTTCCAATGCTTGGGTAAGTGTCATCATCTGAACAGTTAGAAGGCTCTATTGAAGCGACTCCCTCAGTCCTCTAGTGAACTTATAGAGCTTGTCCTCCTTAGTTGTTACCAATCCTGGTGCGTATTTAGACAATCTGTTAAACTGGGCTTCATATTGGGCGACTGTCATGGTAACTTGCTTCACGTGGTAGAACTCATCTCGTCTAGCCTCTCTGGCTGCTGCTGACACGTATTGGGTTCGAAAGTCGGTCAGGAAGTTAGCCCATGTCCTCACACAGTTTTCTCTCATCGAGCGTTTGTTGACACTCCTCCACTAGTCATGAGCTGCGGCCTCGAGTCAGAATGCAGCCAGTGATATACGTTGTTCATCGGTATACTGAAGGGCATTGAAAATTCCCTCAATTTTCTCCAGCCAGAGTTCAGCTGATATCGTCGGGTTCTCCGTCAAAGGTCGGCAGGTTGAAACGTAAGAATCTTTCCAGGGTACGATCTTGAGTTTCATTGTGGTTCCCGTTGTTAGCAGTCTGTTGTTGTAGGAAGTTCGTCAGTTGAGTGAGGGCTTGGGCCATAGCATCATTCCCAATTCTTCCCCGTAGAGGAGAGCGTGAGCGATCATCGTGTTGATGCTGCTCTTCGCGATTCATGCGAGGGCGAGATTTTATGAAGATGTTTGAGGAATTAGTAACCTATGAAATGATAATGGTTTTAAGAGTTCATCATGGTTCACACGTGAAGAGCGGCCTCCTCTCTTGCACTACATGGTTCGGCCGATCACTATACACCCCAAGATGAGTATTTAGTTTGCATGTTGTTAGAATTAAGTTAGTATATAGAGATTTTATAAGGCACATATTATAGAAGAGATTAGGGGAAGGACGGTTACCTAGTTTACTTGAACCTTGTTGAACTCCTTCTTCCTCCTTCTTCTTCCTCTTGGTTAGGTCTCCTCTCTCTCTCTTAGTCTCTCAAATGCAGATTTTTTGGTTGTGTAGGAGGTGTAAAATGAGGCTAAGGGTTGGGTGGTGGTATTTATAGGTGAGATACATGAGGGCTTGGGAATTGAAGGTGTAAGTGAGGTCTCTTGCATGGGGGACATATAGAAAAGTGTTAATTCCCCTCTTTTTCTCCCATCTTGGTCGCCCCATTTAGTGTGTGTGTGTGTGTGTGTGTGTTTAGATTTTATTTTGTTATAGTTATTGTTGTAGTTGACTTGATTAGTTGGGTTTTAAAGTGTAATTTCAAGCCTTAGGAATTCCATTAAGTTGGGATTGAGTCTTATAGTGTGTTCATGTGTGAGTATTGATACACTTGGCCCATTAAGAATTTATGTGCCCACTTCAAATTTTAATTAATTTATTATTTGATTCATAAAATAATTTACGAAATAAATAAGAAAATAAAATGAGACTAGATGTAGATTATAAACAATTATTATTAGAGTACATCATGATTTAGTACATTGTACATGTGATGAGTTATCGAATTTAGGGGGTTTTACATGCTGTGTTTAATATAATAATCATTATCGAGCTTCTCAAGGGACATCATCAACCCGCACGAGTTGGGACGCGATTTCTAGTAATAATTATAATTGTCATATAAATAATATTATTGCCCAAGATACGAGGCTCATTGAGTCAGTCATTTTGACTCTCATCCATGGTAAATCAAAGCAATAAATATTATAAATACACAATTAAATATTATATATATAGAGGTAAGAAATAATAATTATCCGAGATTTATGTACTTCTTAAAGTCAGTACAGAAGACACTATCTCACTTCGATCCAGTTCAACATATGCAAATACACTAATGCATAATAGTCAAGATCAACTAATCTCAAGCATACACTACAACCTTTCATATAATTTGACTAATAATTATATAGGTTGTGAACTATTATATTATTTTATTAGGCACCGATAATGTGATCTTTCCGTATGACACCAACACACCATATTATCTACAATATAAAATAATCAGATATTTGATTTGCATAACCATAACATAAATAAATATGCAAAACATGTGATTAAATGTAATTAATATTCTCATAGGTAGTTATAAGGAAATAAGGTAATACAAGCATAAAGTATGCTTTGCAGTATACAACCCTAACAGTCGTGTGGGCAACAATATATCGGACTTCCTTGAACAACAACTTGAAATCAGCCGAACCCCTTTATGCTTAATGTCACTCAATTTTACCTTTCTTTATTTTCTAGTATTAGTAAACACTCTTAGAAAATTAATGTGTTATCTAAATTGTGGAATCAAAGACACAAGTCAATATCTATAATTAAACACAAGAAAAAAATTGAACTCACAAGCTTGGTAAATGTTCAATTCGGCCGAACCCTTGATGTCTTATTTATAGGGGTTATGGGTTACTCTAGGGATCTTAAGGAGGATTAAGGAAGGACTCTGAATAGACCTCAAATTTCCATATTAGGATATGTCCTAATACATTGAGTCTATTAATATCAACCCAATCCACTAAAGAGTTAATATTGGACTTCCTACCCAAATCCCAATTTACAAAATCGGGCTCCTTATTTAAATATATTATTTCCCGTATATAATATATCGAATGTCCATTAATTAATTTAAGCTACTGACGGCTTTAATTAATTAAAATCTTATCCAAGATTACTACCACTCAAACCTTATTATTATATCATAATTAAATTCAACTGCAGTGTTTAATATAATAATCATTATTGAGCTCCTCAAGGGAATATCATCAACCTGCACGAGTCGGGACATGATTTCTACTAATAATAATATTTATCATATAAATAATATTATTGCCCAAGATACGAAGCTTACTCTATCAGTCATTTTGACTCTCACTCATGGTAAATCAAAGCAATAAATATTATAAATAGACAATTAAATATTGTATACTTAGAATTAAGAAATAATAATTATCCGAGACTTATGTTCTTTAACAGTAAGAAAATACTATCTCATTTCGATCCAGTTCAACGTATGCAAATATGCTAATGCATGCTAATAGTCAAGACCAACTAATCTCAAGCATACACTATAACCTTTCACATAATTTGTCTAATAATTATATAGGTTGTGAACTATTATATTATTTTACAATGCACCGATAATGTTATCTTCCTTGTGACACCATAAAATAATTAGACATTTCATCATAACCATAACGTGAATAAATATGCAAAATATGTGATTAAATATAATTAATATTCTCATAGATAGTTACAGGGAAATAAGGTAATACAAGCATAATGTATTCTTTGCAGTATACAACCCTAAAAGTTCTACCCAATCTCTATGTTGAGATCAACTTAGCCTTATATGGACTAAGTCCCTGCTAGTTCTGACCTATGTGGAAGAATAGCATTGAAGATGAAGCTTTAATCTGTGTGAGAAGAAGCAAGTCGAAAGAGCCAAAGCCAATCTGTGCGAACGGCCCAAGCTGTTGTCACTGTATCAATCTGTGTGAACGATACAGCGATAGGTTTAGTTAAAGTCATGTAGTTGTGTACGGAGTGATTTTAATAAACATTTTACTCCTGTCTGGAGGACCAGTGGTAGACCTGGTAACTTAGGTTACTTTGGAAATAACTTTCTAAACTATTCTGTCGGTACGTGCAAGCGATAGCTTAACGTATGTTTAAACTGTTGAGTTTTGGCATTTCGGGCCTTGTGGTTTCAAATGAGATTTTATGACGGTTTTGATAAACGAGTTTTATAAAGTCTTCGAATGTTTTAAATAGAAAATACCGTCGTTAGCCTCTTGGGCGTTTGTAATGTTTGCGAAAATTTCCTTCAGCCTTGTGGGTTCTACCTCGGGGCCCACGACGCTGTAATATTCCTGGATGGCTCTGGGGGTTTTAAAACAGCAATTTGTCTACATATTTTCTGAATACCTTTGCTTATTTTCTAGTTACTTTACAACGTTTGTTGAAAATGTCTTTCCAAACTTCATCGATCTCTTTGAAGAAGAAAGTAACCATCATCGATGGTTGCATCTTCACTAAATCTGTGTTGTTGGAGAGGATTGCTCTTGAAGATGAAGATGATATCGGGATGAACTTGGTCGTTGCTCGTGTGAAGCAACATGATCTGTACCGTCGAGGAAGCCATCACTTTGACAACTATGATGAAAAAATAGCTGAGGAATTCTAGTTGGATGCAACGTTCAGATATGCATCACAGAGGAAAAGATCGGAAATCACTGACATCATTGGAACCGTGCAAGGGATTCAAATCCCTATCAACAAGGAACTCTTGGAGAAGATCTACAAGTTGCCCTCTGACGGGCTGAAGATGGAAGAACTGGAGACTTTGGGGTTTGAAAATCTGTTGTCCGTCTACCACTTTCATGGCCAACAATGTCCACCCTTCTTGCCACAAGAAGAACTTCACCCTCCCATAGGTTTATCTTCATAATTTCTGCTGCAAGGTGATTGAAAACTGCACTGGTGTCTTCGAGATGTGTACCAATCTGAGATACAGAATGATGGTTGCCATCATGTCGGGTGAGAAAGTAAACTGGTGCCAAATCATTCTAAAGCGCATTCAGGAGGAGGCGTCCGAGCTTGAGTCTTCGAAGAAATATTTTGGTCTAATTATGAACCACATTCTTACTCGCTGCAGAGTACATCAGTCTGCAGAAGTCAAGAAGATTCTGACTGGAAAGTTCATTGATGGATTCAAACCCACTATCTACAACAAGGAGACCATTCTTGCTGACAGACCCAACCCTTACAACATACCAACCTCGAGTGACCCTCGGTATGTCACTCTGAAGAGTTCGGGTGATGGGAAGAAGAACAAGAAGAAAAGAAGTGTTCCCGACAGCAGCTCCCCCAAAGCTGTTGAGAAGAGGAGAAAGAAGACAAAGAAGTCTTCGAAAGTTGTTCCTACAGTGACTACATCGGTGTTACAAAATTTTATGAACGCAAGTGCACGTTGTCGTAAGCAAGTAATAAAGTGATGAGAAAAGTATCGTTCCCTCGAGGACTGATGTACTATGTACTAATTTATTAGGATTTTTAATTTTATTTGAACGATCGAGGTATTATGGTTGAAGAATTATTAAAAAATATATAGTGCGATAAACTAAAAACAAATAATAGAATCAATAGTCCGATGAAAGGAGATCAAATAAGAGAAGAATCTAGGATTGAGAATTCGCCTCGATTAATCCGAATTAATCTTGATTAATATAATTTATGTAATTTCCCAATTTATTGAAAGCGAAGATTCTAAGATAATCTAATGCCTCTCCCAAGGTCAGCAGAATTTTCCAAGGTGAATAATTCACTCTATTCCTAGGTGAGTTAATTCAACAATAGCCAAATAGTTCTAAAATCTTCAAACGAGCTACGTAATTCTTATGAGTATATTCCTATCTCACAAGACAAAATGGTGTTCTCCCAATTTTCACTACTTACTCTCCTCTCCCGATTCAAGTTACGTAGTTATAACAATTCAATCATAGGCCACACAATTGAAAGCATTAAGAACAATTGGGAAATACTCAATAGAAAAGGGAAATATATCAATAACGTAAAATCAAGAATAAATCCATCATAATCTCGGTTTCATCTAAATACTAGAATAAAAGGGTATAGCCCGAGAATTAGGTCGAAACGACCTTCAGAACAGTCAAAATCGCGGGCTAAAATCATGGATCCCGCACCGCGGGCCGCGGCCCGGCTTAAGTGTGCTGCGTCCCTAGTCCGTGTGTTGCCCGGGCTTGGCTAGATTTTCATTACGGGCCACGGCTCAGAATGAGTGTGCTGCGGCCCCCGGTATAGTTTTTACCGATTAGCTTTGGGTTAGGCCTGTGACGCGGCCCAGGCTTGATGTGATGCGGCCTTTGACCAACAAATGTCGTTTTAGGCCCGTTTTTCTTCGTTTGAGCTTTAGGACTCTAATATCCTTCAAAACATATAAACATAAGGCATTAAGAGCTCGTTTATGCAGATTTAAACCCAAAATGGAGATAAGATAATGATAATAAAGTGTACAAAATAATATATAACAAATACCCCCAAACTTAAGCATTTGCTTGTCCTCAAGCAAAAATCAATTTCAAACAAGACTACGATATCATGGACGATCGTGCAAATCCATAGTGCTCAACTAATTAATACTACCCTAAAAATCTCAAAGAATAATACAAATATCGTACTAGTGAGTCACAGTACGGACAATGATTCCACAAGGTAACCATTTTTAATGCTAATCAATAGCTCATGAAGAAAATCAAGGCTCAAAGATTAACAAACGTGAATTGAGCTGACCGCTAATATGAATGTTGAGAGTATAACAAGCCAACTTGCCCAGTCCCTGTAATATCCGCACCTTTACCACTGTATTTTTCATTTAAATTAGTATTGTCGCACCATATCTGTATTTGTTGTAGCAAGTATATTGATGAATTATGTTAAGTTGGATTCATGGTCATTCATACTATATTGATTGTTGGGTGATATTGGGAGAATTCCATTTTTTGCTTGTTACTGAACTTAACGTACGTTAGCTTATCTTTTTTACGTACGCTATGTACGTAGCCTTACGTACGTTACATTCATATGTTAACGTACGTAATGCGGGGTATCCATCAACAGCCCACCTCTCGGCGGGTGGGACCGAACATGGGTAGGTGGTCGGGAGTCGATCGCGACAGCCAAGTCAACGGCTAGTACGTACGTAATTGTTATATATTTATGTACGTAATGACTTGTGTATTTCAAGACAGAAAAATTTGATAAATCAACTACGTACGTAATGTTCATGAGATTACGTACGTAAGGGTTTTAACGTACGTTAACACCTCTATTTAACGTACGTAATGCTGAGTTCCGGTTATAAAAACATGACTTGCCTTTCATTTTTCTACTCGACCCATTCAACTCTTCCTCTGAGAAAACGATTCCCCACCCTGCAAATCAATTTCTATCCCTTCTATCTTGTGTTGGAGCTTCAGCACTTGGTTTGTGACTTGGAGATTAGGAGATTGAAGTGTGTTCTTGGAAGTGTTGGTGTTGTTCTTCATTTTGAGGTTGGTTTTTCTTTAACTCATATTAAATCTATGCTTATGATGATGTTAGTATATAAATACTTCACATAATGTTAGTTTAATCTAGTATAAACATGATAAATTATTTGAATCATGCTCAAACTAAGTGAAGAACAACATTAGGAGTGTTAGTATTACTTGTTGATGTATGATAACTTCATAATATGGTTGTGCTGATAAAGATAGATAAAACCTGATTAATAACATGATAATAGGAAGTTGATTTTAATCTTGACACCAAACATGTAAGTAATGGAATCCTTGGTGACTAGGGGTGTAAAATACTACTCTTGTCTTGAACATTCAATTGATCTTTGAAAGGTAACATGAAACCATATTTTTAACCCTCTAAAATCGATGCCTTTGTGATGGATCAATAAATCGATGTAATGAATTGTTTAAAGGATTATGTTAATCCCCTGAAAATAATTATTACAAGATTGAGTGATGTTATGTTTAGAGTTCCGGACATCCAAACGATATAACTAGGTTTTTGATAACTTCTTCAAAGTAAAACAATGGATTTCGATAGAATACAGTCGTAATCCTCATGTGTTCAAGTTAATCGATTTCGTTGATAAACTTAAATTTTCGATTTCATTTCTGGACCGGTTTAATGTAATCATCGGTAAGGTAATGAAGAATGTAATTAAACACAAACTTATATCATAATTCGATGTGCCGATGATTTGAAAAGATGTTTTCACAATGTTACATTGGTAATATTTTCAAATGCTTGACATTAATGCTAGAATATGTGAATGAACATGATAAACATGTTATATGATGATTCGTAATTGGAACATCAAAATGATCAATGGGATAATTGATCTGTTCAAGTAAATTTACAAATATTGTTTCTATGTAATGATACCGTTATCGTACGAATGTGTTATTGAATGAATTACATTTCATTCAAGGTTGTTTGTTCTCGTGAGTAATGTTAGACGAGGATACCATTCGTTTGATCATTCAAAGAAGGATTATTCGTCTACGGAATTGAGGCAAGTTATCTTGCTTGGTTATAATGATGATTAGATTCTTGTGATGGTTATACGTTTCATGTGTATGAAATGTTTATGAAATGTTTGTCGTGATTTGACATTGTTCTTGACGTTATTCCATTTTCGTCATGGGTTTTCATTCCCAAGTACGTCGCTTCGAATCGTTGATCTCGTTGATCTTTATTTTCATTTCGGTGAGTTTTTCTTGATCCTTAATCGGACATGTGATTTATTGAATTTGTTGTCATCTTGTATCGTGACATATCCAGAATCATATCTGCGTTCCGATTGGTTATTGTGTAGGATTTTTAGCCAGGCACATATATAGTCATGCATGAATATTATTTCCGTATTGGACTGTGCACACGGGACGTAGTTTCGTGAGGCTAATTAGGCACATTGTCCCATGTATATTCTGGATTCCGTATACGGGGTGGACATGTGCACGGACACATTTCGGGATCAAGCGCACTGTGATGTCCATCTTGAGCCATATTGTTAATCGTTCATAGTCCATGTTTCATTGGATGTGTTCGACGGTTTGTGACTGATTGTTTCATACGCCCGAGGGGTATGATTTATAGTCAGGATGTTCTCCTTGAGATCTATATATGTGAATTGTATAATGTCGGAAGAATTAATTATCATGTATATCTGACCCTGTGTTTTGGGCGAAACATTTGTATTGTATTTTACGTCTAGGCGAAGGCAAGGCATGGGAAGAGCATGTTTACGGCGAAGGGTTCGGAGGATACTAGTTCGGAGGCCCCAAATCTTTTGTTATCCGGTTATGTCAAACCATGTTATGTTATTTTATTTCCGCTTCATTTAAATTACTATCTGGTTGTAGTAGTATTTGAAGTATTTTCCATCCCCATATGGTTTATACTTGTTTTTCGGATCCTGTGTATCATAAGGCCGTTGGCTATATTTTTAATAAACTCCTAATCGGACTAATGACAATTTATTGTGGTTCGGTATCACAAGTAATACTTATTTGATCTGTTTTTGGATATCGCCTGGTGGGTCCCAGTGTGGGGTCCACGGCACTGTAATAGCTGCCTTTTGGGGTGTTACAGAAGATGGTATCAGAGAGTCGTTTTCTTTTTATGAGTCATTGTAAAATGAACTAGTATCAAGAGATCTTCGTGTCACGTGTGACCTGTGCAAGCACCTGACCCTACGAGCCAAATACGATTTGTACCTTATGAGCCATGATTTAATTACTGGCATGATATTCGGCACGACATTCGTGGTGTCGATAATTAATTGTGAACCGTTTTCTTGAATATGTGATTCCTTGTTGTTATTAACTTAGCATGAATTTTAAATAGTATCTTGAACTGTACTTATGGTTATCATTATGATTGATTCTTTCAGAATGGAAAGGAATCTGAGAGGTCGTGGCAGAGGGGGACGAGGCCGCCGGAGGGGCCGAATCCCAATACCTCGAGCCAACAGACGCGCGAATGTGGATCGTTGTTCCGCAGACAGTGGTTCACCTTCTAGGGATCAATCGCACCACAGTGGGCGTGAGGATGCGCGTGTCGATCCTTACGTTTTGATGCAGCGCATGATGACACAGATGACCCAGATGGGTCAACTAATGGAAGCTATGCAGAGGGCCACTACTGGCCAGAAACAGGGGCCACATCCTCTTCCTGTGCTTGGCGGACCCGTGAGTCTGATCATCAGCGACATTTCTCGCTAGCGACCTCCGACCTTTGAAGGCTCCTCTGAGCCTGCTGACATTGTGCATTGGATCGAGCATTTTGAGAAACTTTTCGAGATGGTGGACTGCCCGGAAGAGAACCACGTCTCGGTAGGCGCGTACTATCTTAGCAAAGGCGCTCGTACCTGGTGGCTTTCAGTGAGGCCAGCTGATGGTGTTTATACTTGCGAGGAATTTAAAAACCTCATGCTAGACTGTTACTATCCAGGGCCACTCCGTGAGGCCAAACTGTCAGAACTGCTGAACCCGGACCCGTCTGAAGATGATGATGTGTTATCTGTTGCCGAGAAATTCCAAGCACTCCTTCCTTTTGCCACAACAATTATCCGAACAGAGGCAGATAAGATCAAATACTTTCTCAAGAGGCTTAAACCTCGAATGAGAATGCAGCTGTTGAATCACCACTGTACTACCTTACCAGAGTTCATCGAGAAAGCTCTGGAGTATGAACTCACCGCGAAGGAGATTTCCAAGAAGCAACCACAGTCCAACAAAAGATCCAGAAACCAGAACCAAACTGAGAGTAATTGGGGAACATTCAGGAAGCCCTAGTCATTGCCAAACCCTTCTGAGCGACCAACCATGGCGTCGAAGCCATCCGGATCACACTCTCGAGCGGTTCCCTCGTCCGTGGTGTGTCATAACTGTGGAGACCAGGGGCATGTAAACTTCAAATGCCCAAAGCCTGCCATCACATGCCATACTTGTGGCAAGAATGGTCACCGTGCTCGCTTTTGCAGGAGTGGGCCTGGACATGAACCAGTAGCGTCTCATACTCCAGTTCAGTCCTCTGTCCAGAATCGGGCGCCTCCGTCCGCTTCCTATCATACCACCGGGGCGAATAAGGGACTGGGCCGTGGGAATCAAAGTGGTACACCTGGTGTCGGAGCTGCGAAACCCAGGATTTACGAGATGAAGAAAGCTGACGATCTCGAGGCCAGCATGATTTCAGGTATACTCGAGATCCACTCCCAGCCTATGTGTGTTCTTTTTGATACCGGTGCTTCACACTCCTTTATATCTTCTTCTTGTTTAAGTTGTTTGCCTCTAGACCATGTTATCAATTGTGAGCCCTATGTGATTGGTCTACCCGATGGTAGAAGAATGATTGCAAATCGTGAAGTCCAGAACTGTCCGATTCGCATGAACGACCGTGAGTGGTTGTCAAATATGATTGTAGTCGATTTACCTAAGGATGATATAATCTTGGGTATCGATTGGATGGATCATCATGATTCCATACTTAGTGTCCGCAAACGAATGGTAACTGTCACTTCTAATGATGGCTTTGAGTGTATTTTTCGAGATGATAATCCCAGTCGTTCCGGGAGAGTCATCAGCGCTATGAAAGCAGTGAAACTGCTTAATCAAGGGTGTATTGGTTATTGGTGCTATATGACCAAAATAGCAGATCGACCAGTTGAATTGACCGACATTCCGGTAGTCCGAGGCTACCCAGACGTATTTCCAGAGGAGTTGCTAGGCTTACCACCTCATCGTGACGTGGAGTTTATTATTGAGTTAGATCCAGGTACATCTCCGCTTTCAAAAGCACCGTACCGTATGGCTCCGACTGAGATGCAGGAATTGAAGAACCAGCTTGAGGAGTTGACTGAAAAGGGCTAAATTCGACCTAGTGCGTCCCCTTGGGGAGCACCAGTGTTATTTGTACGGAAGAAAGATAGATCTCTGCGTTTATGTATTGATTACCGTGAGCTGAACAGAGTAACCATCAAGAACAAATACCCATTGCCTCGTATTGATGATTTATTGGATCAACTTCAGGCAGCTATCGTGTTTTCTAAGATCGACTTGAGATCTGGTTATCATCAGTTGAGGATTCGAGAGTCTGACATTTCAAAGACAGCCTTTCGTACTCGCTATGGACATTATGAGTTCGTGGTGAGGCCATTTGGATTGACTAATGCACCGGCGGTATTCATGGAATTGATGAATTGAGTTCTTATTAACTATCTGGATCGCTTTGTGGTCGTTTTTATTGACGACATTCTGGTTTACTCTCGTGACCACGAAGAACACGAGCGTCATTTCCACCAAGTTCTCGATACATTGAGGCGGGAACAGCTTTACAGGAAATTCTCTATATGTGAATTCTGGATTCCTGAGGTTATCTTTCTTGGGCATGTGATATCAGCCGAAGGGGTGAGAGTGGAGCCGTAGAAGACGGAAGCCATTCGAGATTGGCTACCACCGAAGAATGTGAAGGAAGTTCGTAGTTTCCTCGGCTTAGCAGGTTACTACCGGAAGTTCGTAGAAGGATTTTCTAAAATTGCGCAACTGATGACTAACTTACTGCGGAAGGATAAGAAATATTTGTGGTCAGAAGCATGTCAGCAAAGATTTGACGAACTCAAGAGTCGATTGATTTCGGCACCTGTTTTGGTCCTACCAAAAGGAACGGAAGGATTTGTGGTGTATAATGACGCATCGAGACAGGGCCTTGGATGTGTACTAATGCAGGAAGGGAAAGTGATTACCTATACATCGAGACAATTACGACCCTATGAAGTTAATTATCCGACCCATGACTTGGAGTTAGCAGCCGTGGTGCTTGCTTTGAAAATCTGGCGTCACTATCTGTATGGAGTTACCTGTCAGATCTTTACAGACTACAAAAGCATAAAGTACATTTTTACTCAGAAGGAGTTGAACATGAGGCAGAGAAGGTGGCTAGAATTAATCAAGGACTATGATATCGAGATCCTTTATCATCCGAGCAAAGCAAATGTAGTTGCCGACGCTTTGAGTCGTAAGACAGTGCAGGAGCAGATGCTGAGCCGCTTGACAGCACAGAGGGAGTTGCAGTTAGATCTTATAAGGCCAGAAATTGAAGTTTGGTTACAGCGTGTTCAGGGACAACTTTGCACGCTTGATATTTCTTTGTCTCTTAATGATATGATCAAATCGAAGCAAATTAAGGACCCATTCTTATCTCGAGTTCGGGATGAGGTAACTCAAGGGAAAGCCCCTGGATTCGTGATCCACGAGGATGGATTGATACGCTTTAGAAATCGAGTTTGTGTACCCGCAGACGAAGAGTTGAGGAACTCTATCATGATAGAAGCCCACGCTACCCCGTACTCTATTCACCCGGGTGTTGGGATTCCACAGAAAATAAACGCAGCGGAAGAATAAAGGGAATCCCTAAGAGGATCGATCAAGTAACGTATATACGAAAAGAAAAATACGAAGATCAAGGAATCAAAGTCCCATACCTATGATGTCTCTGAAAAACTTTCGTATGATGATGATGATGATGATAAAGATCCCTTCGTTCCAAGCACCTAAAGCAAGATGCCTCTACTTCACACGCCGGAACTTGATGGAAAAATTGACAAGCTTCCTTTCTTCAAGAATACGGCTAGTGAAGCTTGTAGGAATTTTCTCTCTCAATGTATTCTTCTTATATCTTTTCTCTAAGATCAAGATGAAATTTTCAACCTTACACTCTCTCTCAAATTCGTGATTTTGAGTTCTTTTAAGAAGAAGTTGTCCTCTCTACTTTTTAAAGACTTTTATTTATAAAAAATGAAAGTCTACCTTTAACACATGATTGAGGGTATCAAATATACCTCACATGTGTCACCTAGTGACATAAAATAAGTATAAAAGAGACAAGAGAGGGATGGGGGTGGCCTTAAGGGAAATTTCCAAGAAGACGGGTCGAATTTACTCGGCTCGTGTACTGTATGTTCGTCAAAACGAATCCCTCGTGTACCGGATGTTTGTCAAACAAATCCATTTTATTTCCAATGTGTTTGGACTAATTAATTAATCCAATTAATTAATTATATCAAACACAAATATATATTTCTCTAAGAAATATAATTTATGAATTAAAGTAATCACCCAGTAACCTACTTACAATTCATAAGACCGCTATTTGATTTATCCAACAAATCAAAATTAGATATCTAATATCTAATATTATAAGAGAGATTATTAATTCATATTTATCCATCAATGTTCCTATTGCGCGACTCCGTAGGTTCGTCTCATCCGACATTGGAAGGAACCAATGAGTGCGGGCAGCACTTAGCCAGCCTAGCGGGCCGCACTGTAAACCCCGATTGAGAACGAATGAACGAATCATTCCAGAACCATTATGTCGTGAATACTATATACGTATAGACCCTTCATCAGATGTCCCGGTCAAGTCTTCGGGTCACGGTAAAGTCAAACCCTACTGTTGACTAAACTCTATACATGTGTTAATGCAAATCAAGACCGACTGATTAATAGTGTATCTAATACGACTATATCAGAATGCTTTGGCCAAAGACTTATGATCTTATTTGCCATTAACCGTATAGGACATTCGCCTGCTCACTAACAGGAGATAGAATCCTTTCTTGGCGTACAGCAAAGACTGCTACCTTCTCGTATAGTCCGCACTTCGAGGTCGACTCAGCAATTAAGCAAATGAGTCTAACTACTCTAATGACAAACTAAACATCACAGGCACATCTTATACTGAACCCTCAATTCAAAGGTCCACGTATACTATCACAACCTTTCGATTCGTCATCGACTCTGCGAGAGTGAATACTGTGTGACTGAATCGAGTATGAGTCGTGTTCGAGTATACTGGTCCCACCAATATACTTATAACTATGCTATCAAGATGTGCACACATCCTAGCATCAGTTATACAAGTCTTATTAAAACTTAATGTCCTGTTAAGTTTTATCGACGTGCAAACTAGTTAAGCATTCGAGCTCTAAACACTTCTAGTGCCTATCTCCTTATCTCCATAAGGAGTAGAATGTTCACTCTCAAATGCAAGGACTATTATTCTATATACCAAATTACAATGCCAGTGATATATAATAATATAGAAATAATAATTGCCTTATTAAATATAATATTCATAATTACAATACAATTGCTCTCACTCTCTCATCCTCTGAGTGGCATTCAAGGGCATATTCCTAACAATCTCCCACTTGCACTCAATGCCACAAACTATGGTATCTAATACACATACTCTCCAGATGTCTCTCTAAGACCTTCTGAGATAGTGGCTTGGTAAGCGGATCAGCAACGTTATTTGCTGTGTCTACTCTCTGCAGTGTAACATTCCCATCCCGAACCATTTCTCTAACAAAATGATATTTTCTCGCAATATGTTTGGTGTTGTGGTGAGCCCTAGGCTCCTTAGCCTGTGCAACAGCTCCGTCGTTGTCACAAAAGCGAGGTCACGGGCTTCTTTGCGTTAGGAACCACTTGAAGTTCCTCGGTGAACTTATTTATCCAAAAGCTTCTTTAGCGACCTCGTGCTGCTGATGTCGGCTTGACATGTAGAGATAGCGGTCGAACTTTGCTTGGCACTTCTCCAAGAAATCGCCCCACCATTCAGAGTAAAGATATACCCTGATGTGGACATCTGAGCATCCATGTCCCCCGAAAAATCTGAGTCTGTATAACCCATCACTCTTAGTTCTCCAGCGCCGTATGTAAGAACCAAGTCTTTAGTCCTTCTTAGGTACTTAAGAATGTTCTTTACAAAGATCAATGTTCCTGCCCTGGATTTGATCAAACCGACTTACTACGCTCACAGCATAGGCAATGTCCGGTCTAGTGCAAATCATTGCATACATAAGGCTACCTACTGCCGATGCATAAGGTACCTTGCTCATTTCCTTTCTATCTTCCTCACTTTGAGGACACATCTCTAAGGAAAGTTTTGCACCATGTTGCATAGGTAGAAACCCTATTTTAGAATCTTCCATCCTAAATCGCTTCAGGATCTTTTCTATGTAGAGGGCTTGGGAAAGACCTAACATTCTTTTCGCTCTATCCCGGTAGAGACGAATACCCAGAATATAGGTAGCTTCTCCCAAGTCTTTCATTGAGAACTCTTTAGAAAGCCAAGCTTTCACAGAAATGAGCATTCCTACGTCGTTTCCTATAAGTAGAATGTCATCTACATATAGTATTAAGAACGCAATTTTGCTCCCAAAAACCTTCTTGTAAATACAGGGCTCTTCTTCGTTTTGGACAAAATCAAACTCTTTGACTGTCTCGTTAAAACGAAGATTCCAACTCCGTGAAGCTTGCTTCAGTCCATAAATGGCACGCTGAAGTTTGCATACTTTATGAATATTGGTTTGAGATATGAATCCCTTAGGCTGTTCCATATAAATCTCCTCCTCGAGGAATCCATTTAGGAATGCCGTTTTCACATCCATTTGCCATATTTCATAATCTAAGTGGGCTGCTATAGCAAGCATCATGCGAATAGACTTAATCATAGCTACAGGCGAGAAGGTCTCAAAGTAATCGATTCCTTCTCTTTGGGAATAACCCTTTGCCACAAGCCTGGCCTTATAGGTATCAACCTTGCCATATCCATCAGTCTTTCTCTTATAGATCCATTTGTTTCCAATAGGCACTATGCCTTTAGGACGATCTACTAAAGTCCAGACCTGATTAGCATGCATTGAGTCTATCTCAGCTTCCATAGCTTCTTGCCACTTGGTGGAGTCAACGTCTACCATCGCTTGGTCGTATGTAGAAGGATCATTCTCTTGACTACTTTCTGTCATCTCATGGACACCCAGTTCCTCTTGATGCAGATAGTCATACCTCTCAGGTAACTAAGAAATTCTACTAGACTTGCGAGGTTGTATTTGTATTTCAGAAGGTTTGGTTCTTCTATCTTGCATAGGTGTCTCATTTGGTGTTTCTTTTATTTCTTCCAAAGAAATATTTCTACCTCCCCCTCCTTCCTGAATAAACTGATCTTCCAGGAAGTGCGCTTGTATAGCAATGATGATCCTATGATCTTCGTGCATGTAGAATAGATATCCCATGGAATCCCCTGGATATCCTATGAAACAACCTTTCACATACCTAGTTTCCAATTTCTCTACTTTAGTCTTCTTGACATAAGCAGGGCATCCCCAAATCCTAATGTGATTAAGACTTGGTTTCCTACCTCTCCACATCTCATGGGGAGTCTTAGGAATGGATTTGGAAGGACATCTGTTCAAGATATGTACAACAGTAAGGAGCGCGTAACCCCACAGATAAATCAGTAGATCAGTATAGTTAAGCATGGAGCGAGCCATGTCCAACAAGGTTCGGTTCCTTCTTTCTGATACACCATTTAATTGTGGAGTAGCTGGAGGAGTGAATTGTGACACTATTCCTAGTTATTTTAAGAACTCATCAAATTCGGTACTCATGTACTCACCACCCCGGTCTGACCGAAGAGTCTTAACACGGTTACCTGTTTGATTTTCAACTAGGGCTTTAAATTCCTTGAATTTATCAAAAGCTTCAGACTTATGTTTCATTAAGTACACGAATCCATACCTGGTATGGTCATAAGTGAATGTAATGAAATACTGAAAGCCGTCTCGTGCCACTTCAAAAGGGCCACAGACGTCGGTATGGATCAATCCAAGTTTTTCACTCTTTCAAAAGTCCCTACGAAGGGTAACTTAGTCATTTTGCCTTGAAGGCAAGATTCACAAGTTGGATAGGGATCTGATCCCAATGGACCCGTAAGCCCATCTTTCTCCATTTTATGAACCTTGGTCGACCGATATGACCAAGTCTAAGATGCCACTTAAGTGCTTGGTTCGTTTCATCCCTACCACGCTTCCTAGTTATAGTGTTCACGGTTGTCTTATTCTTTAAATTTAAATGGTATAAACCATTTAATAATGTAGCATACCAACCAATTTATTTACGAAATAAATACGACAGACCCATTTCAATAAAGAAGTGAAATCCCTTTCGGTCCATGACGGAATTGATACAATATTCTTGTGCCCCTTGGGCAAAACAAGTACATTATCTAAAGTGAGAATAAAACCGATTCTAAATCAACATAAGGGATCAATATCGAAGCCTCGACACTATGCCCACTTCCGGTGACCATCACCTCCCTTGAATCCGACTTCCTACTTCGTTCTAGATCCCGATTCATTGTACAAATGTGAGAACTACTTCCGAATAAAGTATCCAAGAAGTAGAATATACGATTCTGAGAACAATTTGTTTCTAAAACCAGTAGTTCCGTACCTGAAGGCGCATTACGGTCAAGCTTTGGACAATACCTCTTCCAGTGGCCTAGCTCACCGCAGTTGAGGCATACATCCGTTTTCTTGGCCCCTTTGCTCTTTTGAACCATTGGGGCCTTGC
This sequence comes from Orobanche coerulescens, assembly GCA_033398695.1. NCBI lineage: Eukaryota > Viridiplantae > Streptophyta > Magnoliopsida > Lamiales > Orobanchaceae > Orobanche > Orobanche coerulescens. The sequence goes on along the minus strand of CM065803.1, from coordinate 194,726,165 downwards.
CCCTTCCCTTGTCGATCTTGGCTATCAGACCTAACTTCTTCTTGTTCTTTTTCTTCTTATTCTTGGACTTCCAAGTCTTAGAAGAAATTACAAGTGCAGCTTCCTTTCCCTTTGTCTTCATCTGAGACTGGGTAGTCGTCAGTTTGTTCATTAGCCCAGCTAAGTTACATGCAATCTCATTGCAGTTAAAGTTCATGACAAATTGGGAAAAGGAGTCAGGAAGTGACTGCAGGATAAGGTCAGTTTGGAGAGATGCATGCATCTGAAAATCAAGAGCTTCCAATCTCTCAATCATCGAGATCATCTTGAGGACATGGTCCCCAACCCTCTCTCCTTCCTTCATCCTGGCGCCGAATAATTGCTTTGATATCTCATATCTAGCAGTTCGGCTATGCTCTCCATAGAGCTCAGCCAGGTGCGCTAAGATGGCTCATGAAGACGTCATCTTTTCATGGGCACGTTGAAGCTCATTGGTCATTGAGCCTAACATGTACCCTCGCACTCTTATATCGTATTTTACCCATTTCTCATGGGCATCGACATCTTGCTGATTGGCTCGGGTTCTTGCAGGAGCCGCTGGGATGTCCGCCTCCAAGACGTATCCCAGCATTTTCATAGTTAGGACAATCCTCAAGTTCCGAAGCCAGTCCACATAGTTTGGACCAGTCAGGACGTTCTTTTCAAGTAGTATGGCGAGTGGGTTCATTGTCATATTGAGAGTTTTGTTAACTGCAGAGAATAATTTGAGATTTGTTAGTGAATGTTTAATTATGATCCTAGTAAAGAATTGAAGGACTTTCTTTATTCATAACTCGGCTCCCACTATTTTATCGGCATTTACACACTCCCATGTTAAATCCGGAAGTCTTGGGTGACTTCATAGTGGTGATCGATTTCTTTACAAAGTTTAATAGAGGGCAACCCATACGGTTTATATTCTATTATTCTTTATAAATTGGTGTCTAATACCAACCCATCTAATGGATGATTCGATCTTCTTTTACCCCTAGTTCACTTGCCCTCAACCCATTCGGTTTCTATGGCTCGCTGAACTATCTAAGTTTAAACCGTCAACTCCTATTAGTCTGACAATTGAATCTTACCCGGCAACCCATACGGTTTATAGGGGTTTGATTTGTCACAACCAAAGGCATCTAATGCACTCTAGGAATTTATCAACTTTTCCCAAAAATATTTCCCCGACATACTCGGAAGAATAATATTCCGGTTTAGATTTCAAATTTCCATGAGTTTGACGGAGGGTAGGAAACCTCGTAACCTTTATAACTTAGTGTTTGTAAGTGGGAGTATTAACGCGATTATATGTTACACTTTGCACATTAATCCGTTTATAAGCGCGGTTTGTGGTTTGTCAATCATTCAAAATGAAAAACAATAAATAGCAACCTAGTTACTACCAACATATAGCTCATGGACTTTTTCCTAAGTATTGGGCCAAGCCAAATAAAGAAAGGAAAAATACAGTATTGATTCTTCGTCTTCTAGTCGGCCGTCTTCGGTCTTCGTCATAGCCATATGAATAATTACATCATTGAACAATACGTCCTATTATACATATTTTCTAGTAAAAATAAATAGGCTCAAAATGGCCTTTACAACCTTATCGAATCGAACAAATCAACAACTAAGTCCACGAGCTATATCACCATCACATAAGGCATTCCATACAACATGTAACGGTAAATGAAATTAAATAATCAATTAATATATTAATCCAATTAATATAAAAATTAATCTATTTAATTTCTACAATATTAATCAAATTAATATTTATAATCGTCATTTTAATCCGTTCAAAGTAATCCGCCAAAACAATATTCTCGTCTAATAATTTCCCTTAATAAAAAGATATTCCAAATATTTTATTAAATCCAATTAAATCAATTTAAATTTGGAAATTATTACAACGAAATATAAACACAAAAATGGAGTCGAAAAATCAGTATCAGGCCCATTACGGCCCGATTCAAAATCGGGCGAAAACCCGATAACCCCGGACCGAGTCACTCTCGGCCCCGCCAGCGAGGATGGCGAGCAGCTCGATAGCCCACCGAGTCATTCTCGGCGGCGACGGCGATCCGATGAAGCTGCTGCCATTTCGTCTTCGTGCGGTATTCGTATTTAACCCCCGTTTTTCTCATTTTTTCGACTCGCTTCCAAACCGAAACAGTTTCGTAACTTCATGAAGAACTTATAAATCAACAAAAATCAAATTTTTCAGATTTATAATTCACAGAAAATAGTCGAAACTTGACTTACTACGAACGATTAAATTTCTTCGATTATATCTATTATGATTCTAAATCATAAACATCATCAAATAACATTCCAAATGCAAAGATGATCGTATATACGATATATTTGACCTCGCTCCGATACTACTGTTGGGACTCCACAGAAAATAAACGCAGCGGAAGAATAAACGGAATCCCTAAGAGGATCGATCAAGTAACGTATATACGAAAAGAAAAATACGAAGATCAAGGAATCAAAGTCCCATACCTATGATGTCTCTGAAAAACCTTCGTATGATGATGATGATGATGATGATGAAGAGCCCTTCATTCCAAGCACCTAAAGCAAGATGCCTCTACTTCACATGCCGGAACTTGATGGAAAAATCGACAAGCTTCCTTTCTTCAAGAATGCGGCTAGGGAAGCTTGTAGGAATTTTCTCTCTCAATGTATTCTTCTTATATCTTGTCTCTAAGATCAAGATGAAGTTTTCAACACACTCTCTCTCAAATTCGTGATTTTGAGTTCTTTTAAGAAGAAGTTGTTCTCTCTCCTTTTTAAAGACTTTAATTTATAAAAAAATGAAAGTCTACCTTTAACACATGATTGAGGGTATCAAATACACCTCACATATGTCACCTAGTGACATAAAATAAGTATAAAAGAGACAAGAGAGGGAGGGGGGCGGCCTTAAGGGAAATTTCCAAGAAGAGGGGTCGAATTTACTCGGCTCGTGTACTGGATGTTCATCAAAACGAATCCCTCGTGTACCGGATGTTTGTCAAACGAATCCATTTTATTTCCAATGTGTTTGGAGTAATTAATTAATCCAATTAATTATATCAAACACAAATATATATTTCTCTAAGAAATATAATTTATTAATTAAAGTAATCACCCAGTAACCTACTTACAATTCATAAGACCGCTATTTGATTTATCCGACAAATCAAAATTAGATATCTAATATCTACTATTATAAGAGAGATTATTAATTCATATTTATCCATCAATGATCCTATTGCGCGACTCCATAGGTTCGTCTCAGCCGACATTGGGAGGAACCAATGAGTGCAGGCACCACTTAGCCAGCCTAGCGGGCCGCACTGTAAACCCTGACTGAGAACAAATGAACGAATCATTCCAGAACTATTATGTCGTGAATACTATATACGTATAGACCCTTCATTAGATGTCACGGTCAAGTCTTCGGGTCACGGTAAAGTCAAACCCTACTGTTGACTAAACTCTATACATGTGTTAATGCAAATCAAGACCGACTGATTAATAGTGTATCTAATACGACTATATCAGAATGCTTTGGCCAAAGACTTATGATCTTATTTGCCATTAACCGTATAGGACATTCGCCTGCTCACTAACAGGAGATAGAATCCTTTCTTGGCGTACGGAAAATCGCTACTGCCCAGTATAGTCCGCACTTGAGGTCGACTCGGCAATTAAGAAAATGAGTCTAACTACTCGAATGACAAACTAAACGTCACAGCACATCTTCTCTTGAACCCTCAAGTCAAAGGTCCACGTATACTATCACAACCTTTCGATTCGTCATCGACTCTCAGAGTGAATCTTGTGTGGTAGATCGAGTATGAGTCGTGTTCGAGTATACTGGTCCCACCAATATACTTATAACTATGCTATTAAGATGTGCACACATCCTAGCATCAGTTATACAAGTCTTATTAAAACTTAATGTCCTGTTAAGTTTTATCGACGTGCGAACTAGTTAAGCATTCGAGCTCTAAACACTTCTAGTGCCTATCTCCTTATCTCCATAAGGAGTAGAATGTTCACTCTCAAATGCAAGGACTATTATTCTATATACCAAATCACAATGCCAGTGATATATAATAATATAGAAATAATAATTGCCTTATTAAATATAATATTCATAATTACAATACAATTGCTCTCACTCTCTCATCCTCTGAGTGGCATTCGAGGGCATATTCCTAACACCGGGATCTAGAAAGATGTATAAGGATTTGAAGCAAAATTATTGGTGGGGAAATATGAAACGTGAGGTTGCCGAATTCGTTTCGAGATGTTTAACCTATCAGCAGGTTAAGATTGAGCACCAGCGACCCGCAGGAATGCTGAAACCGCTCCCGATTCCCGAGTGGAAATGGGAGGATATATCGATGGATCTTATCACTAGCTTGCCAACGAGTCGTCGAGGAATGAATACGATTTGGGTGATTGTGAACCATCTGACCAAATCAGCCCACTTCTTGGAGATTAAGGACACGTGGGGTCCCGAGAGATTGGCCCAACTATTCATTAAGGAAATTGTGAGGTTACATGGTACCCCCAAGAGTATTGTATCGGATCGTGATGGGTGATTCGTGTCGCATTTCTGGAAGGCAATTCATCATGCAATGGGCACACAGTTAAATTTCAGTATGGCTTTTCATCCGCAGACCGATGGCCAATCCGAAAGAACCATCCAAACTCTAGAAGACATGCTGAGGGCATTTGCTCTTGATTGGAAAGATGATTGGGAAGCCCAGCTACCTTTGGTGGAATTCACTTATAATAATAGTTGGCATGCTTCGATTTAGATGGCTCCGTATGAGGCATTATATGGACGACGTTGTAGGTCCCCTTTGTGTTGCGACGAACTGTCATAATCTCTGGGTACGGAACCCGATATGTTATTAGCAGCCCGTGAGAAGATCACTTTGATTCAGAGTCGGTTGTTAACGACTCAAAGTCGACAGAAGTCCTATGCTGACCACCGTCGACGACCGCTTGAATTCGAGGTTGGTGACCATGTGTTAATGAAGGTGTCTCCTACCCGAGGTGTTTTTCGTTTCGGGAAGAGAGGCAAGCTGAGCTCGAGGTACATTGGGCCGTTTGAGGTTTTGGAGCGTGTAGGTGATCTGGCCTATCAACTAGCTTTGCCACCGGCTCTGAGTAGGATTCACAACGTGTTTCATGTCTCCCAGTTGAGGAAATATGTTGCGGATCCGAGCCATGTACTTCAGTTCTAAGAGATTGAATTAGCGGAGGATCATTCGTACGAGGAGCATACTGTGCAGATACTCGAGAGGAGGATCAAGCAATTGTGGAATAAGGCGATTCCCCTACTGAAGGTTCAGTGGTCACGACACGGAGTCGAGGAAGCTACGTGGGAGACTGAGGATAGCATGCGAGAAAGATACCCCGAGTTGTTTACCCCTTAGTTTCGAGGACGAAACTCCTTTTAAGGGGGGGAGTATGTAATATCCGCACCTTTACCACTGTACTTTTCGTTTAAATTAGTATTATCGCACCATATCTGTATTTGTTGTAGCAAGTATATTGATGAATTATGTTAAGTTGGATTCATGGTCATTCATACTATATTGATTATTGGGTGATATTGGGAGAATTCCATTTTTTGCTTGTTACTGAACTTAACGTACGTTAGCTTATCTTCTTTACGTACGCTATGTACGTAGCCTTACGTACGTAACATTCATATGTTAACGTACGTAATGCGGGGTATCCATCAACAGCCCGTCTTTCGGTGGGTGGGACCGAACGTGGGTAGGTGGTCAGGAGTCGATCGCGACAGCCAAGTCAACGGCTATTACGTACGTAATTGTTATATATTTACGTACGTAACGACTTGTGTATTTCAAGATAGAAAAATATGATAAATCGACTACGTACGTAATGTTCATGAGATTACGTACGTAAGGGTTTTAACGTACGTTAACCCCTTTATTTAACGTACGTAATGCTGAGTTCAGATTATAAAAATATGACTTGCCTTTCATTTTTCTACTCGACCCATTCAACTCTTCCTCTGAGAAAACGATTCCCCACCCTACCAAATCGATTTATATCCCTTCTATCTTGTGTTGGAACTTCAGCACTTGGTTTGTGACTTGGAGATTAGGAGATTGAAGTGTGTTCTTGGAAGTGTTGGTGTTGTTCTTCATTTTGAGGTTGGTTTTGCTTTAACTCATATTAAATCTATGCTTATGATGATATTAGTATATAAACACTTCATATAATGTTAGTTTAATCTAGAATAAACATGATAAATTATTTGAATCATGCTCAAACTAAGTGAAGAACAACATTAGGAGTGTTAGTATTACTTGTTGATGTATGATAACTTCATAATATGGTTGTGCTGATAAAGATAGATAAAACCTGATTAATAACATGATAATAGGAAGTTGATTTTAATCTTGACACCAAACATGTAAGTAATGGAATCCTTGGTGACTAGGGGTGTAAAATACTACTCTTGTCTTGAACATTCAATTGATCCTTGAAAGGTAATATGAAACCATATTTTTAACCCTCTAAAATCAATGCCTTTGTGATGGATCAATAAATCGATGTAATGAATTGTTTAAAGGATTATGTTAATCCCTTGAAAATAATTATTACAAGATTGAGTGATGTTATGTTTAGAGTTCCGGACATCCAAAGAATATAACTAGGTTTTTGACAACTTCTTCAAAGCAAAACAATGGATTTCGATAGAATACAGTCGTAATCCTCATGTGTTCAAGTTAATCGATTTCGTTGATAAACTTAAATTTTCGATTTCATTTCTGGATCGGTTTAATGTAATCATCGGTAAGGTAATGAAGAATGTAATTAAACACAAACTTATATCATAATTCGAAGTGCCGATGATTTGAAAAGATGTTTTCACAATGTTACATTGGTAATATTTTCAAATGCTTGACATTAATGCTAGAATATGTGAATGAACATGATAAATATGTTATATGATGATTCGTAATTGGAACATCAAAATGATCAATGGGATAATTGATCTATTCAAGCAAATTTACGAATATTGTTTCTATGTAATGATACCGTTATCGTACGAATGTGTTATTGAATGAATTACATTTCATTCAAGGTTGCTTGTTCTCGTGAGTATTGTTAGATGGGGATACCATTCGTTTGATCATTCAAAGAAGGATTATTCGTCTACGGAATTGAGGCAAGTTATCTTGCTTGGTTATAATGATGATTAGATTCTTATGATGGTTATACGTTTCATGTGTATGAAATGTTTATGAAATGTTTGTCGTGATTTGACATTGTTCTTGACGTTATTCCGTTTTCGTCATGGGGTTGCATTCCCAAGTACGTCGCTTCGAATCGTTGATCTCGTTGGTCTTTATTTTCACTTCAGTGAGTTTTTCTTGATCCTTAATCGGACATGTGATTTATTGAATTCGTTGTCATGTTGTATCGTGACATATTTGGAATCATATCTGCGTTCCGATTGGTTATTGTGTAGGATTTTTAGCTAGGCACATATATAGTCATGCGTGAATATTATTTCCGTATTGGACTGTGCACACGAGACGTAGTTTCGTGAGGCTAATTAGGCACATTGACCCACGTATATTCTGAATTCCGTATACAGGGTGGACATGTGCATGGACACATTTCCGGATCGGGTGCACTGTGATGTCCATCTTGAGCCATATTGTTAATCGTTCATAGTCCATGTATCATTGGATGTGTTCGACGGTTTGTGACTGATTGTTTCATACGCCCGAGGGGTATGATTAATAGTCAAGATGTTCTCCTTGAGATCTATATATGTGAATTGTATAATGTCGGAAGAATTAATTATCATGTATATCTGACCCTGTGTTTTGGGCGAAACACTTGTATTGTATTTTAGGTCGAGGCAAAGGCAAGGCATGGGAAGAGCATGTTGATGGCGAAGGGTTCGGAGGATACTAGTTCGGGGGGCCCAAATCTTTTGTTATCCGGTTATGTCAAACCATGTTATGTTATTTTATTGCCGCTTGATTTAAATTACTATCTGGTTGTAGTAGTATTTGAAGTATTTTCCATCCCCATATGGTTTATATTTGTTTTTCGGATCCTGTGTATCAAAAATCCGTTGGCCATATTTTTAATAAACTCCTAATCGGAGTAATGACAATTTATTGTGGTTCGGTATCACAAGTAATACTTATTTGATCTGTTTTTGGATATCGCCTGGTGGGTCCCAGTGTGGGGTCCACGGCACTGTAATAGCCTCCTTTTGGGGTGTTACAGTCCCACAGCCTCGTTGCAAAAACACAAGAATTTCATAATATTTCCCAGACAGCACTCCCTTATATTAATAATGATTCGAGTTAACCACTAGGTTTCGACTCCCGGGATGTTTCATCGGAAGAACCCTAGGGTGGATTTCCATTCTCATGTGTTGGGGAACCGTTTGACGTAAAAGACACTCATGGAGCTCATGAATGCTTCTAGTTACTAGGTCTCCCTCTACAGTGGAGAAAAAAACTCGAATAGCTACTCCCGCACGTCCGATTCAAGGTTTCTATTTTACGTGAGAGTAAACAACGGGTCACGTGAATACCCCCGGTTACTTGGCTTCCTATCATAGGAGATGCGATTTTTCTGAATCATAAATCTACTATGAACATATCTATTCAGGGTTGTCATTTTACGCGAGAGTAAACAACGGGTCACGTGAATACCCCCGGTTACTAGACTTCCCATCATAGAACATGTAAGGTTGCTCAAATTTTGGGAATTAAAACTGTCTGACTCAATGCCTAAGCTTAGGTACTTAATTAAATGCCAACAAGACTAATGTTACTGGATGACTAGCTAAGTGAATAGCGCCACCAAACATATAGACGACGGCTCGTGTAATGCGGACACTACAAACACATATGTGTCATTTCTTATATGCCAAGACTACCACAATGACGCAAAAAAAATCAGACCGAAATGAATACTCGAGGGAAACAAATATCGCATAATGTGAACTCGACAAATACTCATCCATTTCTTCAAATAGAAATCAGTATCATATACTCAGTCTTACACAAGGATGCACGAAGTACTCACGAATGCAAACAATGTCCAGAATATTATAAAAGACAAGCAAGACTAAAATCAATAAATAACAACTAAGAAATAATCCCCCCCCAAACTTAAGAAGTACAGTGACCTCAATGCACAACAAATAATAATACACAGTAAGAGAAAGGTCAAGTACTCCCCTAGGGTAAGCTCAGGCACTGGCATCGACCTCGTCCGGTGAAGTGGGTGGTGTAGGTGGCCTGATCAGAGGGATGAAAGGTCCGTCTGGGTGGAGGATATGTCCCGTCCACACAGCTAAGTAGTCCCGGTGGTAAGCATCCCTCGCAGCAAAGCGCCTCTCCGCACGCCGATTGGCCCAATGGACCTGCACGTGCATCTCCTCTCGAACGGCTGCGATCACGCTATCTCTCTCTGCTTGCATATCCTCCCTCAAGCCATCAAACATCGCCTGAAGAAGATGATCTCTCGCTGGCGGTGGAGTGGACTCAGTCTGATCCTCAGTATCTGCCGTCGGCTCATGAGTCAGAAGAAGTGGCTCTGAGGAGTGCTCATACGGCTCATCTAGAAGAAATCCTCATCCCTGCGGGTGTGCCCGCGTGCCACCCCACTAGTCGAAGTGAGAGATAATACGATGATCGATCGGACCCTGGGGTGCTATAGTTGGCTCGTCGTCCGACCAAGTCACGCCCGACTGGCAGCACAAGGCACAAATGAGAGAGGGATGTTTTAGCCCCGTCTTGGCCCCTCGTTGGATGCACTGGAGAATAGACCAGCAAGACGTGCGGCCACATCAAATTAAATTCCAGCCATGATGGCATATAGCAGTCGGGCACGAGGAAGCAGGACAGAGCGGATCTACGAAGTAGGGTCGACTCGCGAGCAGAGAAAATATAGCCAAGCTTGCCCGAGTCGACTGAGATGGGAACTCTTGAAGAAGAAATCTGTGGACCCCGGGACGCGCGTTTCCCAAATGGAATCCGGCTGGCAAAAGTTTCTAGCAATGCCTCCCTCGTGAGGCTACCTATAGTCCGCGTGAATGCCGATTTGTCTACCTCGGGTAGCTCGTATAACCTCCGAATCGCGGCTGCCGAGAAGTCCACTGTCTGGACACGGACAACAACCTTAGTACGTATATTCGGCCTCCCCAACATCTGACCTCCCCGGATATGAAGTAATAAAGCACTGGCGTAGAATTCATGTACGATTGAGATTACGGCCGGCTCGGGCTGTGCGGCGAATCTAGTCCATCCCATTTCAATGATCATAGTTAATAGCTCGTCCTCTTGGGGGGCGGGAGTGAATCCCCGCTCAGGAATTATGGGCGAGGATGAATTTTCTCATTAAAGATGCGATGGATCTCCGGGTCGGAGAATTGTTGGGAATGCTCATCCGTCCGGTTTTGCGAGGTTTCTCCCCTCGGGGGAGATGAACGAGTTGTAGTACGAGTGGAGCTCAAATTTCTCTTCCGGTCCATAGCGAATTCCTGGAAAGTAAATGCAGGATATTAGACGACTTTAAATAACAAGATACCAATCATAACATATAACATGTGGGAAACGAATATAGCATCAAAAATTCTCACTTCCGTATGAGGGATATGATGCGAAAATTTTAACTCAAACTAAGCATTGAGGTAGGGGGCATATTATTCAGATAATCGTACTTTTGCAAACAGATTGGAGATGTTTAGGTCAAATACGTTTCATTGGGGTATTTCATGAAACACTTGGCGTGCGTAAACTTAAATGAAGAACAAAAATATTCATTAGTGAATTCAATCCCCAACAAACAAACAATATCGCAGATATTCATGATAATAAACGAAACACAATCAACATTAATATATATTCTCAATATATTCCGATAAAAATCTTGATAGAACATTAGGAAATAAAAACAAATTCATCAATGAATGAAAAACATTACCCCACTTCTCAATCCTTGTTGCAAATAAGCTTAAGGAATAAGGATTACCTGGTGTTGGATTGAAGAAGCTAAAAAGAAGAATTTGCTTGAAGGGAAACCTACAGCGCCGCGCGGAAGAAGAAGGTTTGAAAAATACCTCTGTCTCGGCCGACTGAATACTAACCTACCCAGCCCCTTTAAATTCTTCAGCAGGGTCCGCGACACGTAGCAAGTGAGCCGCGGCCCAGAGTGCAGCGGGTTTTTAATGTTGGAGTGTTTCGCAGCATGCTGCGGCTCATTGTACGGGTGCCGCGGCTTCCAGGGTAAGTGTGTCGCGGCTCAACGCTTGCGTGCCGCGGCACAGAGTACAGTTCGTTGGGCGTATTTCTAGGGCTTTGGCGTGCCGCGGCCTGTCTTCATCGTGCCGCGGCTCTTGGGGCGAGTGTGCCGCGGCTAGCACTGTCGTGCCGCGGCACAAAGTACAACAAGTTAGCCGAATTTTGAGACTTTGTGTGTGCCGCGGCCCGCTCTTAGTGTGCCGAGGCCCTAAGTTAAAAATTGCCCTGGAGAGTTCCTGCACAGAATTTTCAAGTGAAAACACATAGAACATGAGAGAGAAGCATAGCAAAGCAAAAATGCCGAAAAAAATAGACTCCTAAAATGAAGGAAAACAACGAAAAACTAAATTCTACAACTAATACTCGGGTTGCCTCCCGAGAAGCGCTAAGTTTATAGTCTTCAGCCGGACTTTGCTAGAATTCACTCCACAGTGGATAGGACGACTGTCGACTTCTGCGCGTCCATTGGATCACCCGTGTAGATCTTCAACCGATGTCCGTTTACCTTAAATTTTCGATTTTCACATTGTACCTCCACTGCTCCATGTGGAAATACTTGAACTATAGTGAACGGTCCCCACCACCGTGAGCGTAATTTCCCAGGAAATAACCGCAAGTGAGAATTAAATAATAAAACCTTTTGACCTGGAACGAACTCTCGATGTATAATGTGGTTATCAGGCCACTCCTTGGTTCGCTCCTTATAAAGTTTAGCATTCTCGTTGCCATCATGACGTATCTCCTCCAACTCATTCAACTGCAAACAACGCTTTTCACCGGACGATTTACGATCAAAATTAAGTTTCTTGATCGCCCAATATGCACGATGCTCCATATCTACTGGCAAATGACAACCTTGCCCAAAAACCAACCTATACGGTGACATACCAATGGGCGTCTTGTACGCTATACGGTATGCCCAAAGTGCATCGTCGAGTTTGAAGGACCAATCCTTTCGAGACGAGTTGACTGTTTTTTCTAAGATCCACTTTAGCTCTCGATTTGATATTTCAACTTGACCACTCGTTTGGGGATGGTAGGCTGTAGCTACACGATGAGTGACTCTGTATTTCTTTAAGACCGCATCAAGGAACTTGTTGTCAAAATGTGAGCCACCATCACTGATAATTGCACGTGGAGTCCCAAAATGCGTGAAAATGTATTTTTTTTATGAATTTGATCACGACATTGGACCCATTTGTTGGTAGTGCCACCGATTCGACCCACTTCGAGACGTAGTCCACTGCTACTAGAATATATAGGTTCTTATTTGATGGAGGGAATGGGCCCATAAATTCGATCCCCCATACGTCGAACAATTAAACCTCAAGTATAGTGTTCAACGACATTTCATGTCGTTTTGAGATGTTTCCCGTCCGTTGACACCGGTCACATGTGAACACAAAGGAATGAGCATCCTTGAATAACGATGGCCAGTAGAAACCCGACTGCAAAACTTTTGCCGTTGTCCTATTGCCACCAAAATTCCCGCCGTAAGGTGATGCATGGCAATGACTCAACACGCTGTGAATTTCCTCGTCCAGAATACACCTATGAATGATTCGGTCAGGACATCTTTTAAAAAGAAAAGGGTCGTTCCATAAGTAGTACTTTGCGTCTGAAATCAGCTTCTTCTTTTAATGACGCGAGAAGTCATTCGGAATTATGCTTCTTGCAAGATAGTTCACTAGGTCAGCGTCCCAAGGTGCTTGTTGCGCATCTAGCTTGTAGAGCTGTTCGTCGGGAAAATTTTCCACAATTGGCGGATGACTCTCCGCCTTTTCGAGGGGATTTTCTAAGCGCGAAAGGTGATCTGTAATGACATTTTTGGTCCCTTTCTTGTCTCGAATCTGCAAATTTAATTCTTGTAGTAGAAGCACCCACCGAATCAAACTTGTTTTAGCATCCTTCTTCTCCAAAAGGTATTTGATTGCCGAGTGGTCAGTCCATACAACCACTTTTGTTCCCAACAAATAAGCATATAATTTATCAAAAGAGAAAATCACGGCCAATAATTCTTTTTCTGTCGTGGCATAATTCCTTTGGGTGTCGTCAAGGGTTCGGCTTGCATAATACACGACATGAAACACTTTTCCCTGTCGCTGCCCCAAAACAGCCCCAATGGCAAAATCGCTAGCGTCGCACATTAATACAAATGGAAGGCTCCAGTCTGGAGCGACTATGATAGGAGTGGTGCTTAGAGCCTTCTTCAAGAGGTCGAAGCTTTCTTTACGAGTCTCATCAGAATCAAACGGGACATCTTTCATGAGCAAATTACACAACGGCTTTGTGATCTTCGAAAAATCTTTAATAAAACGGCGGTAAAAACCGGCGTGTCCCAAAAAACTCCTCACCCCCTTTACAGAAGTAGGCAGAGGCATCTTCTCAATCGTTTCAATTTTAGCACGGTCAACTTCAATCCCATGGGCAGATATGCGATGGCCTAGTACAATGCCCTCCTGGACCATAAAGTGGCACTTCTCCCAGTTTAATACCAGATTTGTCTCTTCGCATCTTTTCAGGACTTTCTGCAAATTCTGCAAGCATAAATCAAACGAATCACCGAAAACAGAAAAATAATCCATAAAAATTTCAATACAATGTTCTACCATGTCCGAAAAAATAGCCATCATACACCTTTGAAAAGTGGCCGGCGCATTATATAAACCAAAAGGCATGCACCTATAAGCAAAAATGCCATAATGACATGTAAACGTTGTCTTTTCTTGGTCTTCTGGGGCTATATAAATCTGATTATACCCAGAATAACCATCAAGAAAACAGTAAAAATCGTGTCCGGCTAATCTACCAATATTTGATCAATAAACGGTAAAGGAAAGTGGTCTTTTCTAGTGGCTTTATTTAATTTTCTATAATCTATGCACATACGCCACCCCGTAACAATTCTAGTGGTAATTGATTCATTATTATCATTTTGAATAACCGTTATCCCACCCTTATTTGACGTAACTTGCACCGGACTTACCCACTTGCTATCAGAAATAGGAAAGATCATACTTGCGTCGAGGAGTTTTAAAACCTCGACTTTTACCACCTCTTTCATATTCGGATTTAAACGACGTTGATGCTCCATAGAGGGTTTGTAGTCTTCCACCATCAAAATCCTATGCATACAAATAGACGGGCTGATTCCTTTGATATCAGCAATAGACCATCCATGGGCATATTTGTACTCCCTCAATACTCTCAACAATTTCTCCTCTTGATCACCTGCCAAAGTGGCAGAAAGAATGACAGGCAGGGAATCATCGGTCCCCAAAAATGCATATTTTAAATGATTCGGTAGCTGCTTAAGCTCTAGCTTTGGGGGCTTCTCAATTGATGGGACGGGTCGAGTTGGTGAACTTCCAAGCTCCTCACGTGGTATACGAGTAAAAAATGGTGGTGACGCATCTATGTGTCGTAAGTAGGCTACATGCAATGAATTCAACTCGGTAGAGGATCCGACTAAAACAGACTCCAATGGATCTGATGGATAGCTCTCCTGAAAATCTCTTCTTACACACGAGTCAATGACGTTAATTTGAAAGCAATTCTCGACATTATTGCATGGATCGAAATATATTGAAAGTAACTTGCTCCTCTTGAACTCGTAAAGTGAGTTTCCCTTTTTCCACATCAATTACAGTTCGGTCGGTCGCTAAAAATGGTCTTCCCAAGATAATTGGGATGTAATGGTCCTCCTCCATATCAAGCACAATAAAATCAGCAAGAAAGATGAATTTATCGACCTTGACCGGGACGTCTTCTATTACCCACCTCGGGTACTTGATGGATCGATCCGCTAGTTGTAAAGAGACCATAGTCGGCTTGGCCTCCCCAATACCTAGCTTCTTGAAAATGGAAAGGGGCATAAGATTAATGCTGACTCCGAGATCACATAAAGCTCTATCAAAGGACGAGTTTCCAATAGTGCATGGTATAGTGAAACTTCCCGGATCCCTCAATTTAGGCAGGAGCTTTTTCTGCAAAATAGCACTGCACTCTTCAGTCAATGCCACTGTTTCATATTCATCAAGCTTCCTTTTGTTAGATAAGATCTCCTTCATAAATTTCACATAGCTCGGCATTTGTTCTAAGGCGTCGGCAAATAGAATATTGATATGCAATTTCTTGAAGACATCAAGAAACTTGGAGAATTGCTTGTCCAATTTTTGCTTTTGCAGACGTTGTGGGAATAGGATTGGTGGTGTAGGATGAGTGGTCAAGACTGCTTTTGACTTGGGCTCTTCGTCCTTCATCTTCTCAACGGGACTGCTCTTTTCTTTGCTACTCTTGGGCTGCTCGTGTAGCTCGTTTCCATTTTGTAGCTCGATAGTTTGCACATTTTCCTTGGGATTCATCTCGGTAGCACTTGGTAATACACCTTGAGGTCAAGAAGATAATAAATTTGCGATCTGCCTCATTTGGGCTTTCAAGTTCCGAATAGAAGTGGAATGATTTTGTAGAGTAGTTTCCATGCGAGTCATGAATTGGCTCGTGTTAGCCGCCATTTAAGCAAGATCATCTTACAAAGAGACCTTCGGTGGTTGAGGGGGCTGCTGTGGTGGCTGAGTGAATTGATCTTGCAGAGGTTTATTCAAAGCCTCCACGAAAGATTGGGACGATTTTGCCACCCTTGGTTGTAAGTGTTGGAATACGGGTTGTTCTCACGATTTCCATTTCCCACAAATTGAGCTTGTTCCACCTGAGATTGCTCAAAAGGATTTTCGATTTGACATTCAGTAGTAGAATGAGATCCATTGCACCAATTCCAAGTTTCCATGGTATTGGTAGAAGGAGCATGTGAAAAGGCTTGCAGTTGTTGAGTTAATGCTGTAACTTGGGCTGATAGTGTAGAGATTGGATCGTTGTCTGAAATTCCCATAACTGGCTTTGGATTCACACGTTCTGAAGGCCACTGATAAGCATTTGCCGCCATAGCTTCTAGTAAAGAATGATCTTCATCCATCGTCTTGCCCATTAAAGCCCCTCCAGCGGCTGCATCAACAAGAGTGCGTGTAGAAGCACTCAGTCCATTGTAGACTATTTGAATCTGCATCCAACCCGGTAGACCATGATGGGGGCATCTCCTTAGCAAATCCTTGTATTGCTCCCATGCCTCATGCAGCAATTCCATCTCCAATTGTCAGAAAGTAGTTATTTCATTCCTAAGTCTCGCTGTCTTCGCCGACGGAAAGAACTTAGCCAGAAAAGCTTGTGCTAACTCCGCCCAAGTCGTGATAGAGCCCGGCGGGAGTGAATTCAATCAAAACTTGGCCTTGTCCCTTAGAATGGGAAAAGCCGTAAACGAATGGCGTCATCAGTAACTCTATTATTCTTGAATGTGTCGCATATCTCGAGAAAGGATGCAATATAAGCATTAGGATCATCATTCGCTAGTCCGCAAAATTGGCTCGCTTGCACCATTTGGATGATAGCTGGCTTAATCTCGAAATAGTTCGCTTGAATGGTTGGATGCCGAATTCCCGAAAAATTGGCATTGATTTGTGGAAGTCTATAATCACAGAGCGCCAATGCCGGTTGAGCTTGCTGAATAGGGTTGTCAACCCCTTGATTTCCGGTGTTGTCACCCATGGTATCCGTAGTTAATAACTCACGTCTTTCCTTCCTGTTTTTCCGCAAATTGCGTTCGAGTTCGGTATCCAAAGGGAATAAACCTTCGTTACCAAATTTTCTCATGCACTAAACGAACTCCTGAAAGGAAAACAAATAAAAACAAATTTACACAAAAATAAAATAATGTCCAAATTAAGATTAAAAATACCGAAATTGATATTAGTAAAAACAATCAGTTCCCGGCAACGGCGCCAAAAACTTGTTAGGAAATTTTATGAACGCAAGTGCACGTTGTCGTAAGCATGTAATAAAATGATGAAAAAAGTATCGTTCCCTCGAGGACTGATGTACGAAGTACCAATTTATTAGGATTTTTAATTTTATTTGAATGATCGAAATATTGTGGTTGAAGAATTATTAAAAACTAAATAGTGCGATAAACTAAAAAACAAATAATAGAATCAATAGTCCGGTGAAAGGAGATCAAATAGAGAAGAATCTAGGATTGAGAATTTGCCTCGATTAATCCGAATTAATCTTGATTAATATAATTTATGTAATTTCCCAATTTATTGAAACCGAAGATTCTAAGATAATCTAATACCTCTCCCGAGGTCAGTAGAATTTTCCAAGGTGAATAATTCACTCTATTCCTAGGTGAGTTAATTCAACAATAGCGAGATAGTTCTAAAATCTTCAAACGCGCTACGTAATTCTTATGAGTATATTCCTCTCTCACAAGACAAAACGGTGTTCTCCCAATTTTCACTACTTACTCTCCTCTCCAGATTCAAGTTACATAGTTATAACAATTCAATCATAGGCCACACAATTGAAAGCATTAAGAACAATTGGGAAAAACTCAATAGAAAAGGGAAATATATCAATAACGTAAAATAAAGAATTAATCCATCATAATATCAGTTTCATCAAAATCCTAGAATAAAAGTGTCTAGCCCGACATACTGGAAAACAATACATAAAGATTTGAATAAAACACAGGAAAGAAATTCAAACACAATTGATGAACTTCTTCTTCCGTTTTCTGGCCTTGCTCTGCTGCTGGTATTCTTCTCCTATCCTTCGATATTATATTTTCTGGCATTCACTACCTTTTTATAACCTTCCTTTCGCCTCCAAAAACGCGTCCGAGAATTAGGTCGAAATGCCCTGCAGAACAGCCAAAATCGCGGGTTGAAATCATGGATCCAGCGCCGCGGGCTGCGGCCCGGCTTAAGTGTGCTGCGGCCATAGTCCGTGTGTTGCCCAGGCCTGGGCAGATTTTCATTACGGGTCGTGGCTCATAATGAGTGTGCCGCATCCCCCGGTACAGTTTGTACCGGTTAGCTCTGGGTTAGGCCTGTGACGCGGCCCAGGCTTGATGCGATGCGGCCTTTGACCAAAAAATGTCGTTTTAGGCCCGTTTTTCTTCGTTTGGGCTTCAGGACTCTAATATCCTTCAAAACATGTAAACATAAGGCATTAAGAGCTCTTTTACGCAGATTTAAACTAAAATTAGAGATAAGATAATGATAATAAAGTGTACAAAATAACATATAACAAGCGGTCACTGTAGAAGTCCCATCTACCGCACCAAATGCTGAATCTATCTCACAGGGCGCAACCCCTATGGAAGAAATAGTTGCTGCTCCTATAGCAGTTCCCGAGCCAGTGGCAGCTATGACGGAAGAATAACTGCTTTCCAAACTTGAAGGTTCTGGCGAATCGGATGCCCCTTCAGAGCCGAAGGTAACAACTCCCAACAGGGCATCCACCCCTGTACGAAATCCTTCTTCGAACAGGGCACCCTACCTTGTTAGGGATCCCTCTCCCCAACAGGAACCCATACCTATTATGGATCCCCACCGGACAATAAAGCCAACTGTTGTTCGGAGTCTATCCCCAACAGCTATAATCAATCAAAAAGTTTTCCAAGTACAAATTGATGAAGCCTTCGAGCGCTTCAAAATATTGAAGTCATACAGGGTCGCTCCTTACGACACCCTGTATAACTGGGAAGAATGGAGAGATGTGGAACTATTTGCTCTGGAGGTCATGGACACATAGAACATTGAGGTCTTGATCAAGTGGGATGATTATCACATCTTACTTCATGGCAAAAGAGAAGACCCGACTAAAAGGGAAATCACAGTCCGGTGACAAAGCTCCATCACCTAGTCATCACTCCAACCCCGACTCCGACGACGACGATGAGGCCCTATAGGCCGGACTTGGTGTAATACCCGGATTTTCAGTATAAATTTTTCGCGTTATTTTATCTGAGATATACTACATATCTTGGTGTCTATACAGTATGGCTAAAATAAATTGAAGACTGAGACAGCTATATTTGTATAATTGTCGTGCTTTGGGCGACAATTGTATTTAAGGATATAGTGTATCAGAGGTATCGTATCATAATAATTAGGGATGAGTATATGTATTCATCATGTGAGTATGCGCATCCAGTATGTCGAGACGGACATGGACAATTGGATTTGGCTAAGTACAGAAGGCCATTACGTACGGTAAGCTTAGGGACTTACGTACGCTAAACTGGTAAGCATAATGTACGTTATGTGTTATGCATTACGTATGTTTTGAGGAGAATCGGACATGATCCAAGTTGTGGCCGACAGTGGGCCCGTGGTTGGCAGCTTTCGGCGCTGGGGCTCCTTAAAACACCCTGTATAACTGGGAAAATGGAGAGATGAGGAACTGTTTGCTCTGGAGGTCATGGACACATAGAACGTTGAGGTCTTGATCAAGTGGGATGATTATCACATCCTATTTCATGGCAAAAGAGAAGGCCCGACTAAAAGGGAAATCACAGTCCGGTGACAAAGATCCATCACCTTGTCATCACTCCAACCCCAACTCCGAAGACGACGATGAGGCCCTATAGGCCGTACTTGGTGTAATACTTCGCGTTATTTTATCTGAGATATACTGCATAGCTTGGTGTCTATACAGTATGGCTAAAATAAATTGAAGGCTGAGTTAGCTGTATTTGTATAATTGTCGTGCTTGGTTAACAATTGTAATTGAGGATATCGTGTATCAGAAGTATCGCATGAGAATATTTTTGGATGAGTATATATATTCAGCATGTCAGTATACGTATTCAGTATGTCGAGACGGACAGGGATAGTTGGATTTGGCTAAGTACAGAAGGCCATTACGTACGCTAAGCTTAGGGACTTACGTACGCTAAACTGGTAAGCATAACGTACGTTATGTGTTATGCATTACGTATGTTATGAGGAGAATCAGACATGATCCAGGCTGTGGCCGACAATGGGCCCATGGACAGCAGCTTTCGGCGCGGATGTGGACAAGTGAGTCAACGGATGGTTTAACGTACGCTATGTAGACGGTGGTACGTACGTTAATAGTGTATGAAGATTACGTACGTTATACCCGTTGTATTACGTACGTAATAGTATCATTTATTAAGTGCAGTTGTTTCTGGATTGAGGATAACGTACACTAATCTTAGGTGATTACGTACGCTAATGGATTGTTACGTATAAAAAGAGTTGGACATTACATACGTAAACTGAGATACTGTAGTAAGTCAACTCATGTATTACGTACGCTATGGCATGGGCCTTACATACGTAATCGTATTATGGAATTAAGACATTAGCCTCTGGACCATTGTTACTTACGCTATCTAGGACATATAACGTACGTAAAGGCCTGTTACGTATGTTAACTCTTGCATGTTATGTACGTAATGATCTGAGAGTTTATATATGTGGGATGCCCGTCACTTCGTCTTTCTTCAGAACTTGGCTTCGTATTTTGCCTTTAACACCCAGAGATGGCTTTTCGGTCCTTCTAAGTCGATTATGAGATTGAAGACATAGATTTGGAGCTTGAGATGTGGAGTTATCATTGATCCTTGAAGTGTTTGCTTGTGTGTTTCATCTTCAAAGAGGTGTGTTGGATAATCCACTCTTTAATTCTGGATTGGGATGTTGTTGTTGATGATTAGTTCGTATAATGATAGTTTATGGAGTTGTTGTGATGATTCTTGGTATTTACGGGAATTTTGTTAAGGAGGATGATGATATGATGATATGTATTTGATTATGTTGGTTATGATTATGTAATCATAATGTTCTTGATGTTCTTGGTAGTATTATTGCGATTCTTGATGTTATAAGAGATTTAATGGAATTGTGATAAAAGATTTCGGATGTTAATTAGGATTCTTCCTATTGTAAGGATTGTGATTCGTTTAAACTGATGAAGAGATGGAATTCTATATTATGTTGATTTCGTATGAATCATCATATGAGGATAAGTCCAAATTAAGTATGATACAATCCTTCTTGGTTTGATTGTTGATGTTTCTCTTTGTATAATGATGGTTATAGTGGTGTTATTGTGATCCTGAGGTTATGTGAATTGTATATTGAAGAGTATGATAATATACATCTTAAATTATGAATGAGAATTGTTTAGATGTTAGAACACATCGGATTATGTCGTCTTGGAGATTTTGAATGTGATTTCGGAATAAATTGTGTTCTTAAGGAACTCTTGGATTATATGATTTGATGAATATGTTTAAGAGATGTTGGTGTTTTGGATATAAACATGGAATATTCATATCTAGAACTAAGTTATGTGTTTTGGTACAACATTCGTATAGGAATACGAATATGATTCCGAGTCGATGAGATTATTATTCATCTTTAAGTTGGCAAGTCCATACATATTAAAAAAGTGTTCAAATCGAATGATGGAATTATTTGACACCCTTGGAATATGATCATCTATATGTTGAATTAATCGGATTGATGATGATAATCGGTAATTGGTTTTAATTATGAATTTACAAGAAGGGAACTTATATTCGTATTGTAGATTGGATTTGGAATCGGTAAAGACCCTTGTTATTGGTTTAAATTGATTGTTGATATGATTATCGGATTGTGAAATCTTATTATGATTGATTGATTTGGGTTTTTGGATTTGTATTTTATCGGGATAGTGTGGAACCGTTGGGTTTGTTGATCGGTTATATTGATTGTTATTTCTGAGTTGTCGAGTTGCGGTTTGTATTGTGGATATGAGTTCGTAATTGTTTGAGTTGTATTGTTCGGTTTTGTGTATGATCGAGGTATTGTTGAGCCGTTGAGTTTGATTGGTTGGCTATGTCGGTTATTGATTGTTATCGGATTGTTGTTGATTGATTACTTTAATAGCTTAAGATGTTTGATCGTGGATTATGAGCATTGTGTTGCGGTTGAGGTTGAGGAGTTCGTAGATTGCTTTGGTCGGGGCTGAGGAGCTCGTGGACAAAGGCAATGGATTTTGGTAACGGCTTCGTGGTATCGCTATCGAGGTAAGTTTATACTTGTTCAGTTTATAATATTTAATGAATGATTTTGATTTCATTTCATTTATAATTCATATAGCAATGATATTATAAATATAAATTGTCGGGATGATGGTTTGTATATTATGCGTTGGTCTGGATTAAATCATAGTGTATATGGTTGACGGAGATGTAAGTTATCTTTTGTCAGAGATATGGAATGTCGGATATCGAGGATAGTTTACCGTGTCGATATTGATGTCGGGACGGTGGTTGTTGGTACATATGGACTATACTTATTTCAGGATTATTCGTATAACTGTGTATTCATTCATAGATGTTGGTTCGTGGAAAGGATATTGTCTTAGACTTTGAGGTAATTTAAGTTTTGTTCAGTTATGAGGACAATTATTCTGTTAAATTGTTATATGTGTTGTATGTTGAGGTTCCGTATAATAAGAATCTTATTGGTTTTTCATTGAGGGGTGTTGATCCCAGAACTATTGTCTGAGATTGTTGATTGTATGGATTATATTTTGGGGATTGTGATCCCAGGAGGGTTGTTTCAGATATTATCGGTCGTGTCGATCTTTCATTATCCGTGTGTCTTTGTTCACTTCGGTGAGTCTCTTGATCCTTATTGGATATGTGATTCTTTGAGTTTCGTTGTCATGTTGCATCATTACATATTTGGAGTCATATCTGCATGCCGATTGGTTATTGTGTAGGATTTTTAGCTGGGAACACTATAGTCATGTGTTGATATTTCCACATTGGATCATGCACATGAGACGTAGTTCGTAAGGCTAATTAGGCACATGTCCAACGTATATCCTGGATTCCGTATACGGGGTGGACATGTGCACGGACACATTTCCAGATCGGGCGTACTATGGCGCCCATCTTTGAGCCATATTGATTAGCCGTTCATCCTCCATTTATGGTTGGGTATGTTCGACGGTTTGCGACTGGTTGTTCATACGCCCGAGGGGTATGTTCGATAGTCGGGGTTATTTCTTTGAGATCCATTATTGTTGATCGTTTGGAGTTTACCTTGTTGATGGTATTGTCGGTCGTGGTTGATCCTTTGTTGATCATTTGGAGTTTACCTTGTTGATGGTATTCTCGGTCGTTGTTGATCCTTTGTTGATCGTTTGGAGTTTACCTTGTTGATGGTATTCTCAGTCGTTGTTGATCCTTTGTTGATCGTGTTTGGAGTTTACCTTGTTGATGGTATTCTTGGTCATTGTTGATCCTCTGTTGATCGTGTTAGAGTTTATCATGTTGATGGTATTCTTGATTATTGTTGATTCTTCGTTGGTAGTATTGGGGTTTATTATGTTGAGGATATTCTTGGTTGTGGTTGGCCTTTGGTTGGTCGTAGTGGAGTCATTCTTGGTTGATTTATTGGTTGATCTGATTATTGGTCGTATGAGCATTCGGACTGTACGTCGATGTTCTGGGACTTTTTATCATTGTTTTGTGGTAGTTGATCTACAGATATGTTGTGTGCTATTAGTTTTTATCCAGGTTGAGATTTGATTGTGTGATCCGACGGACAGGACTTGGCATGGATGAATCATTTCATGCTTAGGAGTTATGATAATGTTTTAAGGAATCTTGGTATTGGTTGACTACAGTACAGGTGGTTGTAGTTGAGTTCATTTCGTCATTTGAGAATGCAAAATGTGGATTATGGTAAGGATTGATCTGTTTGGATTGTTATGGGTTGGTGAGGTTATGATGGTAAGATTTAATCGGTAGTATTCTTACTTGTAATTACATTGGTATGTAATTATTTATGTGATGTGATCGTTATCATTATTGAGTATTGTGGCTTACCCCATTGTGGGCTTTATTTTTAGGTACTCCGAGATCGAGCTAGTAGCGGTCGTGAAGTGGTGAGCTTCCCGGGTGATACTGGATGTGGCATGTATTTGAGTATCGAGTATTCCTTCTGGTTGTTTATTCCGCTGCAATTGTGTATTTTTGAACTGCATTTTATCCGCTGCGTGTGTATTTTAAAATGGCATCCGGTATTTTTGCCTACTCGTGTGTACTTTCAAAATGGACTTTTTGAGTATCTCGTAAACTTGGGTTATTTCGTTAACCCTTTTTCCTAACTATTTTGTCGGTACGTTTAAGGGGTGGCTTAACGTACATTTTGAAAATGTTGAGTCTCGCCGTTTTGGCCTGAAACTTGTAAATGATTTTATTTTGTGACGGTATTTGGAAAATAGATTTTTAAAAATTATTTAAATATATTACCGTCTTTCACCTGTTTGCGTATTTGAAATGTTCACGAAAATGAGTTTTAGCCTTGTGGGTTCCGTCGCGGGGCCCAAGGCGATGTAATATCCCCGGATGGTTTTGGGGGCGTTACAGAAGATGGTATCGGAGATTGGGTTTTGTGAAACCCGGGCGTGTGTGTTATGTGGCTCTACCAGTAGGGTAGTAGCGTGACTTTTGAAAATAATTTTCTGACCTTTGAGTCAAACTGATTTATGGAGGTTCTAAGATTTTTGAAATCTTTTCAAATTGGAAATTGTGATATTAGTGTGTGTTGGTATTGTGTTGAGACTTCGTATGGGAATCTTGTACTAGTATCACGGGAGATCATCGGCTTCACACACCTGTAAGTATATCGTTTTGGTTATTCGCTTGTGGCGACGATTAATTGCTTTTGTGATGAGTTTGGAAATTTTGGTTGATCTGTTGTTTATGATAGGGTTGCAAGTTTCGAAGATGAAACTTATTTTAAGGGGGGTAGTATGTAATACCCGGATTTTCAGTATAAATTTTTCGCGTTATTTTATCTGAGATATAATGCATAGCTTGGTGTCTATACAGTATGGCTAAAATAAATTGAAGACTGAGACAGCTGTATTTGTATAATTGTCGTGCTTGGTCCACAATTGTATTTGAGGATATCGTGTATCAGAGGTATCGTATGAGAATATTTTGGGATGAGTATATGTATTCATCATGTGAGTATACGTATTCAGTATGTCGAGATGGACAGGGACAATTAGATTTGGCTGAGTACAGAAGGTCATTACGTACGGTAAGCTTAGGAACTTACGTACGCTAAACTGGTAAGCATAACGTATTTTATGTGTTATGCATTATGTACATTATGAGGAGAATCGGACATGATCCAGGTTGTGGCCGACAGTGGGCCCGTGGTCGGCAGCTTTCGGCGCTGAGGCTCCTTACGACACCCTGTATAACTGGGAAGAATGGAGAGATGAGGAACTGCTTGCTCTGGAGGTCATGGACACATAGAACATTGAGGTCTTGATCAAGTGGGATTATTATCACATCTTACTTCATGGCAAAAGCGAAGGCCCGACTAAAAGGGAAATCACAGTCCGGTGATAAAGATCCATCACCTAGTCATCACACCAACCCCGACTCCGACGACGAAGATGAAGCCCTATAGGCCGTACTTGGTGTAATACTTCGCGTTATTTTATCTGAGATATACTGCATAACTTGGTGTCTATATAGTATGGCTAAAATAAATTGAGGACTGAGACAGATGTATTTGTATAATTGTCGTGCTTCTTCGATAATTATATTTGAGGATATCGTGTATCAGAGGTATTGTATGAGAATATTTTGGGATGAGTATATGTATTCAGCATGTGAGTATACGTATCCAAAATGTCGAGACGGACAGGGACAGTTGGATTTGGGTAAGTACATAAGGTTATTACGTAAGCTAAGCTTAGGGACTTACGTACGCTAAACTGGTAAGCATAACGTATGTTATGTGTTATGCATTACGTACGTATGAGGAGAATCGGACATGATCCAGGCTGTGGCTGACAGTGGGCCCGTGGTCGGCAGCTTTCGGCGCAGGTGTGAACAGGTGAATCAACGGATGGTTTAACGTACGCTATGTAGACGGTGTTACGTACGTAATAGTGTATGATGATTATGTACGTTATACCTGTTGTATTACATACGTAATAGTATCAATTGTTAAGTGCAGTTGTTTTTGGATTGAGGATAATGTAGGCTAATCTTAGGTTATTACGTACGCTAATGAATTGTTACGTACGTAAAGAGTTGGACATTACGTATGTAAACTGAGATACAGTAGTAAGTCAACTCATGTATTACGTACGTTATGGCATGGGCCTTACGTACGTAATCGTATTATGGAATTAAGATAGTAGTGTTAGGCGTATTTTTATACGCTTATTTATCATTATTTTGTTTATTTTTGGAGAGTGAATTTGATAAAATGAGCCTTTAATGCCTTAATTTTGTATGTTTGTCAGGAAATTGAAGTCCGGAAGCTAAAACGAGGCGAAACGGGCGAAAACGGCATATTTTGGCTATGAGCCGCGGCACAAGGAAGCTGGGCCGCGGCACAGGAAGACACCCAGCGAGCGCAGAGTAAACTGTACTATGTGCCGCGGCACAGCCCAGGTGAGCCGCGGCACAGAAGAATTTAAGGACGCCTGTGCATCCAACAAGGCGATGTGCCGCGGCACAGATTTAGTGCGCCGCGGCACACTTGGCAGTTTTTGCATGTCCGCGCGGATTTGGGCCGTTTCGAAGCCAGTTTTCGACCGACTGATACGGACGTGTTTTGAAGGATGTGCTGAGCTATAAATAGGGTTTAAGACCCTAATTAATTATCTTTGGATTTTTTATCTTTTGAAGCTTAAGCTTGGAGACGGCAGAAGAAGAGGGAAGCAGAAGACGTCAAAGGCAGAAGGCGGAAGCCGAAGGATGGAGGAATCCGAGCTTCATCTGCGTTTGATTTTAATGCTTTCATTTATCTATTCTGTATTTTCAATTATTAGTATGTCAGGCTAAAGCCCTAATCTAGGGTTTTGATGAAACCTATGTTTTGACGAATTGCTTGAGATTATCCAATTAATTACCTTTTTGTTGAGTTTTCCCAATTGTGTTTAATGCTTGCAATTATCTGGCCAATAGTTGTATTGATTTAATCATTCAATTCGAATCGGGAGAGGAGGATTGGTGAGGAACTATTGGTGAGGACCGTTTTATTCTGTGAGATAGGAATATACTCATAGGAACTACGTGGCCTTTGGGAGATTTTATGCTTTTCGCCTATTGACGAATTAATTCACCTAGGGATAGAGTGCGTTATTCGCCTTTAGATAAATCTATTGACCTCGGGAGAGGCGGTAGAATATATTAGCAATCTCTGCCTTCAATAAATTGGGAAAATTATTTATTACGGATAATCGAGAGTAAATTCGGATAAACCGAGGTGGATTCAGAATCCTAGACTTATTCATCATTTGATTTCCCTTCATTCAAGCTATCATTTTTTACTATTTAGTCTTTTATTAATTCTTTTAGTTATTAATTGCAAAACTCAAATTCGATTGTTCAAATAAAATTGGAATACACAAAAATCGGTAGTTAGAGATTCAGTCCTCGTGGGAACGATACTCTACTTATCACTTTATTACTTGTAAACGATGACGTGCACTTGCGTGTAAGAAATATCGTAACAAGTTTTTGGCGCCGTTGCCGGGGACTGAAATTTTCTAATATTGATTTAAGTATTTCTAGTCTTAGTTTGAACGTTTTTATTTTTATTTTTGTGTATTTAATTTCGTTTATTTGTTTTTCCTTTCAGGACCTTTCGTGTAGTGCATGAGAAAACTTGGTAACGAAGGCCTAATACCTTTGGATACTGAGCTCAAGCGCACTCTTCGAAGGAACAAGAAGGAGAAAAGAGAGTTGCAGACGACGGTCAACATGGCCGAGAATATCGAAGTCCAAGGAGGAGATAACCATGTGCGGCAAGTTCAACCGGAACTAGCTCTTCGAGATTATGCCATGCCGCAGATCAATGCTAATTTTTCGGGAATTCGGCGTCCCACTATCCAAGCCAATAATTTTGAGATCAAGCCTGCTATTATTCAGACGGTGCAGGCGAGCCAATTCTGTGGACTGCCGAATGACGACCCGAACGCTCATATTGCTTCTTTCCTTGAGAAATGCGACACGTTCAAGACTAATGGTGTCACCGACGATGCCATCCGATTGAGGCTTTTCCCTTTCTCTTTGAGGGATAAAGCGAAATTTTGGTTAAATTCCTTACCGCCGGGGTCGATTACAACATGGGGAGAGTTAGCGCAAGCCTTCCTTACCAAATTCTTCCCACCTTCTAAGACGGCGAGGTTGAGAAACGAGATAACCACCTTTGGTCAATATGACATGGAATCGCTCCACGAGGCGTGGGAGCGATATAAAGACTTGCTACGAAGATGCCCTCATCACGGCCTTCCTGATTGGCTTCAGATTCAGACGTTCTATAATGGTTTGAGTGCTTCTACACGCACTCTTGTGGATGCGGCAGCCGGTGGGGCCTTGATGGGAAAGACTATGGCCGAGGCACACTCGCTTTTGGAAGCTATTGCCGCAAATGCATATCAATGGCCATCGGAAAGATTGACGCCGAAGCGAGTTATGGAAGTTTCAAGCAATGATCCGATTTCCACATTGTCTGCTCAAGTCGCCGCTTTGACCCAACAGCTCCAAGCATTTTCGCACGCACCTTCCCCCATTATCATAGAGACATGCAATTGGTGTAACGGATCACACCCGAGCGCGGAGTGTCAAGTTGGAAACCCATTCGAACAACATCCGATGGAGCAAGCCCAATTTGTGGGAAACGGAAATCGACAAAACAATTCTTACCCCAGCACTTATAATCAAGGGTGTCGAAATCAACAAAATTTTCCATGGAGAAATGGGCAAGCTTTGAAACCTCCACAAGCTCACTTCGCGCAACCCCCACAGCAGCCCCCTCAATCACCAAAGGTATCTTTGGAAGATGCTCTTGCTCAATTGGCGGCTAACACAAGCCAATTCATGACCCGCAGCGAGACGACCCTCCAAAATCATTCTACCTCCATCCGAAATCTAGAAACACAAATGGGGCAGATTGCTAATTTATTGTCTTCTCGGTCTCAAAGAGCATCGCCCAGCGCAGCCGAAGTGAAACCCAAGGAGAATGTGCAAGCGATCGAATTACGAAGTGGAAAGGAGTTGAAAGGGCAGCCTATTAATGACAAAGAGCAGCCGATCGAGCAAAACGAGAAGGAAAAGGATGAGGCGCCCAAGCCAAAGGAAGCATCTACTACTCAACCCACTCCTCAAATTCCATTCCCACAGCGTTTCCAAAAGCAAAAAACTGGACAAGCAGTTTTCAAAATTCCTCGATGTCTTCAAGAAATTGCACATAAACATTCGATTTGCCGACGCATTGGAACAAATGCCGAGTTATGTGAAATTCATGAAAGAAGTCTTGTCCAACAAAAGAAAGCTCGAGGAATATGAGACGGTCGCTTTAACGGAGGAGTGCAGCGCTATCTTACAAAAGAAGCTCCCACCTAAATTGAGAGATCCGGGAAGCTTTACCATCCCTTGTATCATCGGAAATTCGTCTTTTGAAAGAGCCCTATGCGATCTCGGGGCCAGCATAAACCTTATGCCCCTTTCTATTTTTAAAAAGCTGGACATTGGGGAAGCCAAGCCGACGACGGTCTCCTTGCAATTAGCGGATCGATCTATCAAATATCCAAGGGGAGTAATAGAGGACGTGTTAGTAAAGGTTCACAAGTTTATCTTTCCAGCGGACTTTATTGTGCTCGATATGGAGGAAGATCAAGATATCCCGATTATCTTGGGAAGACCGTTCTTGGTGACCGGCCGAACTTTGATCGATGTGGAAAAGGGGAAGTTAACTCTACGTGTTCAAGAGGAGCAAGTAACATTCAATATCTTTCGATCCGTAAAATATCCAAGTGACGCTGAAAATTGTTTCCAAGTTGACGTCATTGACTCGTGCGTGAGTATAACTTTTCGAGAAAATTATCCACCCGATCCATTGGAATCCGTTTTGATTGGGGCTGTTTCCGAACTAAATGGAGAGCATGCAGCCTACGTGCGACACATGGATGCTTCCCCGCCAATTTTCATTCGTAAACCATTCGAGGAGCTCGGAAGTTCACTAACTCGACCAACCCCATCGATCGAAAAACCTCCAAAGTTGGAACTCAAAAAGCTGCCACCTCATTTAAAATATGCATTCCTGGGGCCCGACAACTCCCTTCCAGTTATTCTTTCGGCCACTTTAGCGGGAGATCAAGAGGCGAAATTATTAAGAGTTTTGAGGGAGTACAAATCTGCTCTTGGGTGGTCTATTGCGGATATTAAGGGGATCAGCCCATCAATTTGCATGCACAAGATTTTGATGGAGGAAGACTACAAACCATCAACGCTGGCTGAATCCTAACATGAAGGAGGTGGTAAAAGTCGAGGTTTTAAAACTCCTCGACGCAGGTATGATCTTTCCAATTTCTGATAGCAAGTGGGTAAGTCCGGTCCAGGTTGTGTCGAAAAAGGGTGGGATAACAGTTGTTCAAAACGATAATAATGAATTGATTCCCACTAGGATTGTTACGGGGTGGCGTATGTGCATAGATTATAGGAAATTAAATAAGGCCACTAGAAAAGATCATTTCCCCTTGCCTTTTATTGATCAGATGTTAGATAGCTTAGCCGGACACGATTTCTATTGCTTTCTCGATGGTTATTCGGGGTATAATCAGATTTACATAGCCCCCGAAGATCAAGAGAAAACGACGTTTACATGTCCTTACGACATTTTTGCTTATAGGCGCATGCCTTTTGGATTGTGTAATGCGCCGGCTACTTTTCAACGGTGTATGATGGCTATTTTTTCTGACATGGTAGAGAAGTGTATTGATATTTTTATGGATGATTTTTCTGTTTTTGGATATTCGTTTGAAATTTGTTTGGAAAATTTGCAGAAAGTCTTGAGAAGATGCGAAGTGACAAATTTAGTCTTGAATTGGGAGAAGTGTCATTTTATGGTGCAGGAGGGCATTGTGCTTGGCAATCGAATATCCTCACATGGAATTGAAGTCGACCGAGCGAAAATTGAAACAATTGAGAAGATGCCTCCGCCCACTTCGGTCAATGGGATTAGAAGTTTTTTGGGACATGCTGGTTTCTATCGCCGATTTATTAAGGATTTTTCGAAAATCACGAAGCCGCTGTGCAATCTACTCATGAAGGATGTCCCATTTACTTTTGACGAGTCTTGTAAAGAAAGTTTCGAATTGTTGAAGAAAGCTCTAAGCACGGCACCGGTGATAGTCGCTCCGGATTGGGACCTTCCGTTCGTGTTGATGTGTGATGCTAGCGACTTTGCCATTGGGGCTGTTTTGGGGCAGAGACAAGGGAAGGTGTTCCATGTCATATACTATGCGAGCCGAACACTCGATGACGCCCAAAGAAATTATGCCACAATGGAGAAGGAATTGTTGGCGGTGATCTTTGCATTTGATAAATTCTGGGCTTATCTACTAGGAACGAAAGTGATAGTGTGGACCGACCATTCAGCAATAAAATACCTTTTGGAGAAGAAGGATGCCAAACCAAGGTTGATTCGGTGGGTGCTACTCCTTCAAGAATTCAACTTGGAGATTCGGGACAAGAAAGGGACGGAAAACGTTATATCCGATCACGTTTCACGATTAGAGAGTCCCCTCGAGAAGGAAGAAAGTCAGCCACAAATTATAGAAACCTTCCCCGACGAGCAACTCTACAAGTTGGATTCAAAACACGCGCCTTGGTATGCTGATCTAGTGAACTACTTGGCAAGTAAAACAATTCCGAACGACCTCTCACGCCATCAAAAGAAGAAGCTAATCTCGGATGCTAAGTACTATTTGTGGGACGATCCTTTTCTCTTCAAGCGATGCCCTGATCAAATTATCCGTAGATGCATTCCGGATGAGGAAATCCACAGTGTGCTGAACCATTGCCATGCATCACCCTACGGTGGACATTTTAGTGGAAATAGAACAGCGGCGAAGGTCTTACAATCGGGATTCTATTGGCCGTCCTTATTCAAAGATGCTCACTCCTTTGTGTCCGCGTGTGATCGGTGTCAACGGACGGGAAACATATCAAGACGACATGAAATGCCGCTGAACACCATACTTGAAGTCGAATTGTTCGATGTATGGGGGATCGACTTCATGGGTCCATTTCCTCCATCAAACAAGAATCTCTATATTTTGGTGGCCGTAGATTATGTCTCAAAATGGGTTGAAGCAGTGGCACTACCTACGAATGGGTCCAATGTCGTAATCAAGTTTATTAAACAACATATCTTCACACGCTTTGGGACTCCACGTGCTATTATCAGTGGTGGTGGGTCACACTTCGACAACAAATTTCTTGATGCAGTTTTGAGAAAATACGGAGTCACTCATCGTGTTGCTACAGCATACCATCCTCAGACGAGCGGTCAAGTCGAGATATCAAATCGAGAGCTGAAGTGGATTCTAGAAAAGACGGTCAGCTCGTCTCGAAAAGATTGGTCATTTAAACTCGATGATGCACTTTGGGCGTACCGGACTGCGTATAAAACACCTATCGGAATGTCGCCCTACAGATTGGTCTATGGGAAAGGTTGCCATTTACCCGTAGAGATGGAACACCGTGCTTACTGGGCTATAAAGAAACTAAACTTTGATCTGAAATCCGCTGGTGAAAAGCAATGTTTGCAGCTGAACGAGTTGGAAGAAATTCGCCACGACTCATACGAAAATGCGAAACTTTATAAAGAGCGGACAAAGATTTGGCATGATAAGCACATCACGCAGAGAGAATTTGTCCCGGGACAAGAGGTGTTGCTATTTAACTCTCGCTTAAAGTTATTTCCCAGGAAATTGCATTCACGATGGTCGGGACCGTTCACCATAGTTCAAGTGTTTCCACATGGTGCAGTAGAAGTACAAAAAGATGCCCGAAAATTCAAAGTTAATGGACAACGGTTGAAGGCATACTTGGGAAATCCAATAGACACGCAGAAAACGAGCGTCGCCTTATCCACCGCCGGATGAATGTGAGAAAAGTCCGGCTGAAGACTATAAACTTAGCGCTCCTCGGGAGGCAACCCGAGTATTAGTTGTAGATTCTTTATTGTTTTCTTGCATTTTTAGAGTCTTTCTTTGTCGTCATTCTTCTTTGATCCGTCCTTCCCTCTCGTCTTGATGTTTTCGTGTAAAAATTCTGTGCAGGAATCAGCAAAGGGGAGGAATTCAATCATGGGCCCCGGCACAACAAAAGTGAGCCGCGGCACACACCAGCTGATGAAAAATGGCTGATCAAACTGTAGCCTGTGCCGTGGCACGATCTTACTGAGCCGCGCGGCTCATCAAATGGCCAAGAAACGCCCAGGAGACTGTACTTTGTGCCGCGGCACGCGGAAAATGAGCCGCGGCACACTAACACACTGAGCCGCGGCACCCGGCGGTATTACAAAATGTCCCAGGCCTACTGTACTTTGGGCCGCAACTCACTTATATTGTGCCGCGGCACCCGTCGCAAAATAAGAGCAACCAGGTAGGGCTCATTCAATCGATCTGCCTGCACAAGGTAACTTCTTCTCTCCCTTCCTTCCTTCCTTCGCACAATGAGGTCAGTAGATACCATTCTCCCAGTCTCCTTCTCAATTCTTCAGGTAATTCTTGATTTCTTAGTCATAGGTGATACTCAATTTGAAAAGAATGGAAGTTATATATTGCTAGTTGTTCTTAAAGTTTTTCTCGAAAATGGAGTTGGAATTTGGGGAATTTGATTATTGATTGTGAAGGAATTGATATTTATGAACGAATTGGTGATGATTGTTGTCGTTATTCAGGATTATTATCTGTGTTATTATTTTTGGGATTTGGATTTAACCATCAATATTTTTGTTCTTCATCTTAACTGGTGCACACAAAGTGTTTGATAAATTGCAGCAATGAAAAATTGGTAAGCCATGCATTTTCAAATTATATGCACTGAATCATGTTATCGAATTACATTATTCCCAACCCTTACATCATGTTAAACTTGAGAGCTCGTACTTAACTTCCTTTTTGATGATGCAAGCTCATTTATTCACACTCCGCATGATGTAGTCAAGAAGCGTGCAATCTCACCGGATGATGCCGGCACCAGCTCGTGAGCGGACTGGAGGGGATTACTTGACCTTTTACTTCTACTGCATATCATATTTTGTCCATTGAGTCAATGTACGTCCTAAGTTTGGGGGGGATTTACTTTCAGTTGCTACATTCATTGCTGTACTTTATTTCGTTGCACTTTTCATTACTTTGCGTTATTTTTTTTTCCTTTCGATAGCCTTGCTTGTCTTAATTTTTCTCTATTCGTGAATTTTTTCGTGCTTCTATTTGTGTGATACTGATGTTACGACACTGTTTTTCTCTCTGAAGAAACGGTCGAGTTTTAGTCGAGTTGTAGTCAGTAATTTCGGTTTCTGCTTAGTATTCATTTAGGTCCAAAATTTTTCGTTATTGTAGAGGTCTTGGCAGATAAGAGAGGATGCATACTTGTTTCAAATCACCGTCGATACGTTTGGTTACATTTTTCGATTAGTTAGTCGTCCAGTTATATTAGTCGTGTTGGCACTTAGATTGAGTTTAGAGTCGGTCAGTTTTTCCCAAAATTCGAGATAATGTTGTTCTATGAAGGGAAGTCTAGTAACCGGGGGCATTCGCGTGACCCGCTGTTTACTCTCGCGTAAAACGACGACCCTGATTAGACTAGTGATTTAGATATTTCACATGTGCCAATGATATGGAGCCTAGTAACCGGGGGTATTCGCGTGACCCGTTGTTTACTCTCGCGTAAAACGGCAACCTTGATTCGGACATGCAGAAATTATATATTCGAGTTGTTTCTCCGCTGTAGACGGGAACTTAGTAACTAGAAGCATCCATGTGCCCCATGAGTGTCTTTTACGTCAAACGGTTTCCCAATACATGAGAATGGAAGTTCCACCCTAGGATTATCCCGATGAAACATCCCGAGATCCTAACCTAGTGGTCAACTCGAATCAAATTCTTGAACATATATATAAGGGAATACTGTCCGAGGTTTATTTGTTATGAAACTCGTGAAAATTGTGCCATTAGACTGTGGAACGGGACGAACTAGCTTGTTTATTTTAGCCTTTCATATTGACGGCCGATTTGACTCGCGTTTTGTTAATATTTGAGCTAAACTTTCTTCATGAACGAGTAATTAGGACTGAATTTGATTACTTTGTGGAATCAGTGTTCTGAGTGTAGCTCGCTATTATGACATTCGTATTATTCAGAGAGAATTTCAGGATAGTATTGATTAGGTTGAACACTACGAGTCGCACGATGATTCACGACATTCTTTTATTGAATTTAATTCTTTTTGCTTGAGGACAAGCAAAGGCTTAAGTTTGGGGGTATTTGTTAGGCGTATTTTTATACGCTTATTTATCATTATTTTGTATATTTTTGGAGAGTGAATTTGATAAAATGAGCCTTTAATGCCTTAATTTTGTATGTTTGTCAGGAAATTGAAGTCCAGAAGCTAAAACGAGGCGAAACGGGCGAAAACGGCATATTTTGGATATGAGCCGCGGCACAAGGAAGCAGGGCCGCGGACAGAAGACACCAATGAGCGCAGAGTAATCAGACTCTGTGCGCGGCATAGCCAGTCGGCCGCGGCACGTAAGAATTTAAGGGCGCCTGCATCCAAAAGGCGATGTGCCGCGGCACAGATTTAGTACGTCGCGGCACACTTGGCGGTTTTTGCATGTCCGCGCGGATTTGGGCCGTTTCGAAGCCAGTTTTCGACCGACTGATACGGACGCGTTTTGAAGGATGTGCTGAGCTATAAATAGGGTTTAAGACCCTATTTAATTATCTTTGGATTTTTTATCTTTTGGAGCTTAAGCTTGGAGACGGCAGAAGAAGAGGGAAGCAGAAGACGTCAAAGGCAGAAGGCGGAAGCCGAAGGACGGAGGAATCCGAGCTTCATCTGCGTTTGATTTTAATGCTTTCATTTATCTATTCTGTAATTTCAATTATTAGTATGTCAGGCTAAAGCCCTAATCTAGGGTTTTGATGAAACCTATGTTTTGACGAATTGCTTGAGTTTTCCCAATTGTGTTTAATGCTTGCAATTATCTGGCCAATAGTTGTATTGATTTAATCATTCAATTCGAATCGGGAGAGGAGGATTGGTGAGGAACTATTGGTGAGGATCGTTTTATTCTGTGAGATAGGAATATACTCATAGCTATCGTTTTTTATTGTTTAGTCTTTTATTATTTGATTTCCCTTCATTCAAGCTATCGTTTTTTACTGTTTAGTCTTTTATTAATTCTTTTAGTTATTAATTGCAAAACTCAAATTCGATTGTTCAAATAAAATTGGAATACACAAAAATCGGTAGTTAGAGATTCAGTCCTCGTGGGAACGATACTCTACTTATCACTTTATTACTTGTAAACGATGACGTGCACTTGCGTGTAAGAAATATCGCAACAAGTAGCCTCTTGACCAGTGTTATGTACGCTATCAAGGACAGATAACGTACGTAAAGGCTTGTTATGTACGTTAACTCTTGCATGTTACGTACGTAACGATCTGAGAGTTTATATATGTGGGATGCCCGTCACTTCGTCTTTTTTCAGAACTTGGCTTCATTTTACGCCTTCAACACTCAGAGATGGCGTTTCGGTCCTTCTAAGTCGATTATAAGATAGAAGGCATAGATTTGGAGCTTGAGATGTGGAGTTATCATTTATCCTTGAAGTGTTTGCTTATGTGTTTCATCTTCAAAGAGGTATGTTGGATAATCCCCTCATTAATTCTGGATTGTGATGTTGTTGTTGATGATTAGTTCGTATGATGATAGTTTATGGAGTTGTTGTGATGATTCTTGGTATTTACGGGAATTTTATTAAGGAGGATGATGATATGATGATATGTCTTTGATTATGTTGGTTATGATTATGGAATCATAGTGTTCTTGATGTTCTTGGTAGTATTATTGCGATTCTTGATGTTATAAGAGATTTAATGGAATTGTGATAAGAGATTTCGGATGTTAATTAAGATTCTTCTTGTTGTAAGGATTGTGATTCGTTTAAACCGATGAAGAGATGGAATTATGGATTATGTTGATTTCGTATGAATCATGATATGAGGATAATTCCAAATTAAGTATGATACAATCCTTGTTGGTTTGATTGTTGATGTTTTTCTTCGTATGATGATGGTTATAGTGGTGTTATTGTGATTCCTGAGGTTATGTGAGTTGTATATTGAAGAGTATGATAATATACATCTTGAATTGTGAATGCAGATTGTTTAGATGTTAGAACACATCGGATTATGTCGTCTTGGAGGTTTTGAATGTGATTTCGGAATAATTTGTGTTCTTAAGGAACTCATAGATTATATGATTTGATGAATATGTTTAAGAGATGTTGGTGTTTTGGATATAAACATGGAATATTCATATCTAGAACTAAGTTATGTGTTTTGGTACAATATTCGTATAGGAATATGAATATGATTCCGAGTTGATGAGATTATTGTTCATCTTTAAGTTGGGAAGTTCATACGTATTGAACAAGTGTTCAAATCGAATGATGCAATTATTCACACCCTTGGAATATGATCATATATATGTTGAATTAATCGGATTGTCTGGATTGATGATGATAATCGGTAATTGGTTTTAATTATGAATTTACAAGGAGGGAACACTACACCATAGATTGCATACAGCAACGTGTAAAATACGTTGCAATATGCCCTAAATTCATTGCAATGGGGCCTATTGCAACGATTATGCAAAAAGCAAGCGTGCACTTTGCTCTGGTTGCCATAGGGCCCTTATGACAACAAATTTGGTACCATATTGCAACGGCATATTATCGTTGCAAATATAGTATATGGCAACGATTTAACGGCTATAGCAACATGTTTAACACCATTGCAATATCTTGGACTACCTATGGCAACATTTTTTTGCAACGATTTTTTTGTGTTAATTATTGCAATACATGGATTCAGGCAACCCTAAGGCAACATATATATGCCCAATTGCAACGTATTTAGAATCAAATGCAATCTAATTTTATTAATGAATATGACATATATGGCAACATTTAAGCTTCTATTGCAATGCTAAATAAAAAAAACTGGCATGACCATTAGATTTATTTCAATTGGTATATCGTAACATCAATCCAACCGAGCAATATTACTGCTGTTCCAAGATCAATAAATTCAGTCAGACTAAGTTTAGGAAAATGACCAAGTTGAAGCAAAATAACTAAGTTCAAGTGACACACAATCTAACTTAGTAATACATAGACCAATATCTTAGTTAAACATTATATAAACATGAGTCATGGCTCTTCTTCCTCTTCCTCTTCCTATTCCTCTTCCTCTTCATCTTCATCTTCATCTATCTTCATCTTCATCTTCATCCGTCTTATCTCCGTCCTCAATAGAAGTAGTAGCACACAATTCTTTTACAATAACTTTAATAACTGAAAACCAAAACATAGTTAATATTTGCTCTCTCATCTGCATCCTCTTTGTCCATGGTAGTTACTGTTGAAGCATCTTCTTGCCTGCATCCTTGGAGTGTTTACCTTTGAATGCTTGAAACGCAAGGACAAACACACGATTGTAAAGTTATATGTTAACAAAAAGCAAAAAAAAACACTTGGGTACCATTTTTAAGTTTTTAATTTTAAGCAATCAAAGCATGAAAGCATACGATTATTTCACAAAAGCATGGTAGTGTGGACATTTTGAAATTAAATCGCCAGACAAGCTAGTGTGGACACTTCCAATCCACTCTCCCAGCATAAGGAGCCACTGCTCAAGGCAATACTTCATACGTTTTAATGACTAAATACTACTAGTATTCTATTTTTGTAAGAGGTGAAAAGAAGTATCAATGTGACCTCATAGCTCATGTCCATGTGCTGACCAAATTGATTTCTGGATCCATGAAGTGCAGGAAGATCCACAGCTCTGAGGCTCTGAAATACAGTGACATAAGGGAGTGCAGAATATGGAGGTATACTTATGTCCCAGTGCTGATCTAACTGGTTTCTGAATCCACCAAATGCAAAAGGATCCATAGCCGTGAAATATTCATAACTGGTTTCTATTTAAGAGAACTATGTATACCTTGATGGTAATCCTGGTTTAGATTACCCTGAAGGTTTTGGTTTAAATAGGGGTCATCCACATTATCCAGTCTCTGCATGTAAGGAAGTTATGTATCAATTTGATTTCTTTATAATATGATTTGTGCTAGTAGTCAACATTGATGACGGCAGCAGACACCACATCCTTTTGTTTGTTGTTGGAATGCAAGCTATTTATTTAACAGCCACAAACAAAAAAGAAACTCCATTTGAAGATACAACATGTAAGGAAGCAAAGGACTAAACATGCACAATCTTGATTTAGGACACAAGACCATATTGCAATTGACAATGTTCGAAGAACTAGATAGAGATATTGTTACCCCAAATTTCACGGGGACTAGACAGACAGTGAACAGTAAGCTCAATTTCAAATTTGATGGGTCAAAGGACTTGGATGCTTCCCTCTCCAAAAA
The DNA here is from genome assembly GCA_033398695.1 of Orobanche coerulescens. Lineage (NCBI taxonomy): Eukaryota > Viridiplantae > Streptophyta > Magnoliopsida > Lamiales > Orobanchaceae > Orobanche > Orobanche coerulescens. The sequence goes on along the minus strand of CM065803.1, from coordinate 194,686,388 downwards.
GGCCATTTTTACATCATTGATTAATAGTAAAAGCAAACAAGCCCCTTAGAATATGGAAGAGTAACTGGTTTCACATTAGCAGAAAGAAAATTTTAGATACAGCCAGCCTCAAAGTAAATCTTTTGGTACATCTTGACATATTAGTAAAGCACATAAATAAGCTAGTGTGCACCTTCAAGTTCCGTAAAGCACTTCCATGTTTAGAAATGTAACATTTCACAAACTAGATAATACGAGGATCTAATACCGACTATACCATGGTGATATTGGAGGTCTGCTGAAAATCCATAACAGTGGTTGCATTAGAATATGGAAGCGACCGCTCAACCTCCTCCAAGTCTTCGTTAGAATTCCGAGGCAATGTAACAGCTTCATATCTACAGAATCCAAATATCAGAAGGGAAATTAAAATCCAGGCACATCAGTTTTTTTAGGACTATTATATTAACAACTACATTTGCAATAAATAAAATGCTGTTCAGAATTTAAAAAAAAATTGCATCCCCCCACCCCCCTACTATACAATTTTTTTTTTTTGGTGCAAAAAGGTGTACCAAGTTGTAAGCCATTCATATAATGATCCAACACCAAATTAACAACAAATACATGTATTTCAAGGTTACTTGTGAACAACGGAAAAAGAGAAACAGTTTGATGGTACTCACTTGTCTTGAGTTTTGCCCTTGGGAAGTCTAGTTGGATCCGACGAGCGCTTTTACCTTCCAAGCTTCATTTATTTCCACGAAAAAAAAGGTTTATGGAACAAAGAAATCCTAATTGACTCACAATGGGAAACCCTAGATTTCAATTCCACCAGGCGAAGAACTAATTTTCTTACCAGCAGACGGGTGACATCATCTGCAAAAACAAATAATGAAGTGGGAATAAAAAAATAAAAAAAGAAAAGATAACATAAATAGAAAAGGGAGCAATATTTCAAAGGGATCGGCTACTGAGGTAAACTGTAGGAAGCGTACCGTAGAGAAGTTTTACTTTTCTTTCATACACAATTACAACTCCACCTGGAATAACATTATACAGAAAAGGAATATCACTGACACCGTTATTGTAACCAGGACAGGTACAACTATTGTAACCAGGCGGGCGCCGTGAAGAGGAGTAGCGGCTGAAATCGCGATGGAGGAAATCCAGAATAGGAGGATGATACTAAAATCTGGGCCGGTCGAGAGGAAGAAATCCCTAGTGTGTAAATCGCACCTAGTGTGCGTGTAAATCGCCCAGCAGCAACAGCGATTATTAAGCTTTTTTTTAATGTTGGTTTTATTCAGCCCGCAAAATCTTTCAAAAGCCCGCTCAATTTCATTAGTACCCGCCTAAATTTTGGGCCCCAAATTACTATGTACAGCAACGAATTCTTAAATTGTTGCAATAGAATGTAAATTTTACACTATTTCCAACTTTTTCGCTTCAATTGTAACACTTTATAAATGCATTGCAATATATCCGAGCTGCTCTATCAATAGCAACGTTTTCTGATGAAATTTTTGAAATCTGGTTGCTATAGCCGAATTCTCGAAAAATTCGCATTGATTTGTGGAAGTGCATAATCACAGAGTGCCAATGCCGGTTGAGCTTGCTGAATAGGGTTGTCAACCCCTTGATTTCCGGTGTTGTCACCCATGGTATCCGTTGTTAATAACTCACGTCTTTCCTTCCTATTTTTCCGCAAATTGCGTTCGAGTTCGGTATCCAAAGGGAATAAACCTTCGTTACCAAATTTTCTCATGCACTAAACGAACTCCTGAAAGGAAAACAAATAAAAACAAATTTACACAAAAATAAAATAATGTTCAAATTAAGATTAAAAATACCGAAATTGATATTAGTAAAAACAATCAGTTCCCGGCAACGGCGCCAAAAACTTGTTAGGAAATTTTATGAACGCAAGTGCACGTTGTCGTAAGCATGTAATAAAATGATGAAAAAAGTATCGTTCCCTCGAGGACTGATGTACTAAGTACCAATTTATTAGGATTTTTAATTTTATTTGAACGATCGAAATATTGTGGTTGAAGAATTATTAAAAACTATATAGTGCGATGAACTAAAAACAAATAATAGAATCAATAGTCCGATGAAAGGAGATCAAATAGAGAAGAATCTAGGATTGAGAATTTGCCTCGATTAATCCGAATTAATCTTGATTAATATAATTTATGTAATTTCCCAATTTATTGAAAGCAAAGATTCTAAGATAATCCAATGCCTCTCCCGAGGTCAGTAGAATTTTCCAAGGTGAATAATTCACTCTATTCCTAGGTGAGTTAATTCAACAATAGCGAGATAGTTCTAAAATCTTCAAACGCGCTACGTAATTCTTATGAGTATATTCCTCTCTCACAAGACAAAACGGTGTTCTCCCAATTTTCACTACTTACTCTCCTCTCCAGATTCAAGTTACATAGTTATAACAATTCAATCATAGGCCAGACAATTGAAAGCATTAAGAACAATTGGGGAAAACTCAATAGAAAAGGGAAATATATCAATAACGTAAAATAAAGAATTAATCCATCCTAATATCGGTTTCATCACAATCCTAGAATAAAAGTGTCTAGCCCGACATACTAGAAAACAATACATAAAGATTTGAATAAAACATAGGAAAGAAATTCAAACACAATTGATGAACGTCTTCTTCCGTTTTCTGGCCTTGCTCTGCTGCTAGTATTCTTCTCCTATCCTTCGATATTATATTTTCTGGCTTTCACTACCTTTTTATAACCTTCCTTTCGCCTCCAAAAACGCGTCCGAGAATTAGGTCGAAACGCCTTTCAGAACAGCAAAAATCGCGGGTTGAAATCATGGATCCAGCGCCGTGGGCTGCGGCCCGGCTTAAGTGTGCCGCGGCCCTAGTCCGTGTGTTGCCCAGGCCTGGGCAGATTTTCATTACGGGTCGTGGCTCAGAATGAGTGTGCCGCGGCCCCCGGTACAGTTTTTACCGGTTAGCTCTGGGTTAGGCCTGTGACGCGGACCAGGCTTGATCCGATGCGGCCTCTGACCAAAAAATGTCGTTTTAGGCCCGTTTTTCTTCGTTTGGGCTTCAGGACTCTAATATCCTTCAAAACATGTAAACATAAGGCATTAAGAGCTCATTTACGCAGATTTAAATTAAAAATGGAGATAAGATAATGATAATAAAGTGTACAAAATAACATATAACAAGCGGTCACTGTAGAAGTCCCATCTACCGCACCAAATGCTGAATCTATCTCACAAGGCGCAACCCCCATGGAAGAAATAGTTGCTGCTCCTATAGAAGTTCCCGAGCCAGTGGCAGCTATGACGGAAGAATAACTGCTTTCCAAACTTGAAGGTTCTGGCGAATCGGATGCCCCTTCAGAGCCGAAGGTAACAACTCCCAACAGGGCATCCACCCCTGTACGAAATCCTTCGTCGAACAGGGCACCCTACCTTGTTAGGGATCCCTCTCCCCAACAGGCACCCATACCTATTATGGATCCCCACCGGACAATAGAGCCAACTGTTGTTCGGAGTCTATCCCCAACAGCTATAATCAATCAAACAGTCCTCCAAGTACAAATTGATGAAGCCTTCGAGCGCTTCAAAATATTGAAGTCATACAGGGTCGCTCCTTACGACACCCTGTATAACTGGGAAGAATGGAGAGATGAGGAACTATTTGCTCTGGAGGTCATGGACACATAGAACGTTGAGGTCTTGATCAAGTGGGATGATTATCACATCTTAATTCATGGCAAAAGAGAAGACCCGACTAAAAGGGAAATCACAGTCCTGTGACAAAGCTCCATCACCTAGTCATCACTCCAACCCCGACTCCGACGATGACGATGAGGCCCTATAGGCCGGACTTGGTGTAATACCCAGATTTTCAGTATAAATTTTTCACATTATTTTATCTGAGATATACTACATATCTTGGTGTCTATACAGTATGGATAAAATAAATTGAAGACTGAGACAGCTATATTTGTATAATTGTCGTGCTTTGGGCGACAATTGTATTTAAGGATAGAGTTATCAGAGGTATCGTATCAGAATATTTTGGGATGAGTATATGTATTCATCATGTGAGTATGCGCATCCAGTATGTCGAGACGGACATGAACAATTGGATTTGGCTAAGTACAGAAGGCCATTACGTACGGTAAGCTTAGGGACTTACGTACGCTAAACTGGTAAGCCTAATGTACGTTATGTGTTATGCATTACGTATGTTTTGAGGAGAATCGGACATGATCCAAGTTGTGGCCGACAGTGGGCCCGTGGTCGGCAACTTTCAGCGCTGGGGCTCCTTACGACACCCTGTATAACTGGGAAAATGGAGAGATGAGGAACTGTTTGCTCTGGAGGTCATGGACACATAGAACGTTGAGGTCTTGATCAAGTGGTATGATTATCACATCCTATTTCATGGCAAAAGAGAAGGCCCGACTAAAAGGGAAATCACAGTCCGGTGACAAAGATCCATCACCTTGTCATCACTCCAACCCCAACTCCGAAGACGACGATGAGGCCCTATAGGCCGTACTTGGTGTAATACTTCGCGTTATTTTATCTGAGATATACTGCATAGCTTGGTGTCTATACAGTATGGCTAAAATAAATTGAAGGCTGAGATAGCTGTATTTGTATAATTGTCGTGCTTGGTCGACAATTGTAATTGAGGATATCGTGTATCAGAGGTATCGCATGAGAATATTTTGGGATGAGTATATATATTCAGCATGTGAGTATACGTATTAAGTATGTCGAGACGGACAGGGATATTTGGATTTGGCTAAGTATAGAAGGCCATTACGTACGCTAAGCTTAGGGACTTACGTACGCTAAACTGGTAAGCATAACGTACGTTATGTGTTATGCATTACGTATGTTATGAGGAGAATCAGACATGATCCAGGCTGTAGCCGACAATGGGCCCATGGACGGCAGCTTTCGGCGCGGATGTGGACAGGTGAGTCAACGGATGGTTTAACATACGCTATGTAGACGATGTTACGTACGTTAATAGTGTATGAAGATTACGTACGTTATGCCCGTTGTATTACGTACGTAATAGTATCATTTATTAAGTGCAGTTGTTTCTGGATTGAGGATAACGTACGCTAATCTTAGGTGATTACGTACGCTAATGGATTGTTATGTACAAAAAGAGTTGGACATGACATACGTAAACTGAGATACTGTAGTAAGTCAACTCATGTATTACGTACGCTATGGCATGGGCCTTACATACGTAATCGTATTATGGAATTAAGACAGTAGCCTCTGGACCATTGTTACGTACGCTATCTAGGACATATAACGTACGTAAAGGCTTGTTACGTATGTTAACTCTTGCATGTTATGTACGTAATGATCTGAGAGTTTATATATGTGGGATGCCCGTCACTTCATCTTTCTTTAGAACTTGGCTTCGTATTTCGCCTTTAACACCCAGAGATGGCGTTTCGGTACTTCTAAGTCGATTATGAGATTGAAGACATAGATTTGGAGCTTGAGATGTGGAGTTATCATTGATCCTTGAAGTGTTTGCTTGTGTGTTTCATCTTCAAAGAGGTGTGTTGGATAATCAACTCTTTAATTCTGGATTGTGATGTTGTTGTTGATGATTAGTTCGTATAATGATAGTTTATGGAGTTGTTGTGATAATTCTTGGTATTTACGGGAATTTTGTTAAGGATGATGATGATATGATGATATGTCTTTGATTATGTTGGTTATGATTATGGAATCATAGTGTTCTTGATGTTCTTGGTAGTATTATTGCGATTCTTGATGTTATAAGGGATTTAATGGAATTGTGATAAAAGATTTCGGATGTTAATTAGGATTCTTCATGTTGTAAGGATTGTGATTCGTTTAAACTGATGAAGAGATGGAATTCTAGATTATGTTGATTTCGTATGAATCATCATATGAGGATAATTCCAAATTAAGTATGATACAATCCTTCTTGGTTTGATTGTTGATGTTTTTCATTGTATAATGATGGTTATAGTGGTGTTATTGTGATTCCTAAGGTTATGTGAATTGTATATTGAAGAGTATGATAATATACATCTTGAATTATGAATGAGGATTGTTTAGATGTTAGAACACATCGGATTATGTCGTTTTGGAGATTTTGAATGTGATTTCGGAATAAATTGTGTTTTTAAGGAACTCTTGGATTATATGATTTGATGAATATGTTTAAGAGATGTTGGTGTTTTGGATATAAACATGGAATATTCATATCTAGAACTAAGTTATGTGTTTTGGTACAATATTCGTATAGGAATACGAATATGATTCCGAGTCAATGAGATTATTATTCATCTTTAAGTTGGGAAGTCCATACATATTAAACAAGTGTTCAAATCGAATGATGGAATTATTTGACACCCTTGGAATATGATCATCTATATGTTGAATTAATCGGATTGATGATGATAATCGGTAATTGGTTTTAATTATGAATTTACAAGAAGGGAACTTATATTCGTATTGTAGATTGGATTTGGAATCGGTAAAGACCCTTGTTATTGGTTTAAATTGATTGATGATATGATTATCGGATTGTGAAATCTTATTATGATTGATTGATTTGGGTTTTTGGATTTGTATTTTATCGGGATAGTGTGGAACCGTTGGGTTTGTTGATCGGTTATATTGATTGTTATTTCTGAGTTGTTGAGTTGCGGTTTGTATTGTGGATATGAGTTCGTAATTGTTTGAGTTGTATTGTTCGGTTTTGTGTATGATCGAGGTATTGTTGAGCCGTTGAGTTTGATTGGTTGGCTATGTCGGTTATTGATTGTTATCGGATTGTTGTTGATTGATTACTTAAATAGCTTAAGATGTTTGATCGTGGATTATGAGCATTGTGTTGCGGTTGAGGTTGAAGAGTTCGTAGATTGCTTTGGTCGGGGCTGAGGAGCTCGTGGACAAAGGCAATGGATTTTGGTAACGTCTTCGTGGTATCGGTATCGAGGCAAGTTTATACTTGTTCAGTTTATAATATTTAATGAATGATTTTGATTTCATTTCATTTATAATTCATATAGAAATGATATTATAAATATAAATTGTCGGGATGATGGTTTGTATATTATGCGTTGGTCTGGATTAAATCATAGTGTATATGGTTGACGGAGATGTAAGTTATCTTTTGTCAGAGATATGGAATGTCGGATATCGAGGATGGTTTACCGTGTCGATATTGATGTCGGGACGGTGGTTTGTTGGTATAAATGGACTACACTTATTTCGGGATTATTCGTATAACTGTGTATTCGTTCAGAGATGTTGGTTCGTGGAAAGGATATTGTCTTAGACTTTGAGGTAATTTAAGTTTTGTTCAGTTATGAGGACAATTATTCTGTTAAATTGTTGTATGTGTTGTATGTTGAGGTTCCGTATAATGAGAATCGTATTGGTTTTTCATTGAGGGGTGTTGATCCCAGAACTATTGTCTGAAATTGTTGATTGTATGGATTATCTTTTGGGGATTGTGATCCCAGGAGGGTTGTTTCAGATATTATCGGTCGTGTCGATCTTTCATTATCCGTGTGTCTTTGTTCACTTCGGTGAGTCTCTTGATCCTTATTGGATATGTGATTCTTTGAGTTTTGTTGTCATGTTGCATCGTTACATATTTGGAGTCATATCTGCGTGCCGATTGGTTATTGTGTAGGATTTTTAGCTGGGAACACTATGGTCATGTGTTGATATTTCCACATTGGATCGTGCACATGAGACGTAGTTCGTAAGGCTAATTAGGTACATGTCCAACGTATATACTGGATTCCATATACGGGGTGGACATGTGTACGGACACATTTCCAGATCGGGCGTACTATGACGCCCATCTTTGAGCCATATTGATTAGTCGTTCATCCTCCATTTATGGTTGGGTATGTTCGACGGTTTGCGACTGGTTGTTCATACGCCCGAGGGGTATGTTCGATAGTCGGGGTTATTTCTTTGAGATCCATTATTGTTGATCGTTTGGAGTTTACCTTGTTGATGGTATTCTCGGTCGTGGTTGATCCTTTGTTGATCGTTTGGAGTTTACCTTGTTGATGGTATTCTCGGTCGTTGTTGATCTTTTGTTGATTGTTTGGAGTTTACCTTGTTGATGGTATTCTCAGTCGTTGTTGATCCTTTGTTGATCGTGTTTGGAGTTTACCTTGTTGATGGTATTCTCGGTCATTGTTGATCCTCTGTTGACCGTGTTAGAGTTTATCATGTTGATGGTATTCTTGATTATTGTTGATTCTTCGTTGGTAGTATTGGGGTTTATTATGTTGAGGATATTCTTGGTTGTGGTTTTCCTTTGGTTGGTCGTAGTGGAGTTTATCATGTCGATGATATTCTTGGTTGATTTATTGGTTGATCTGGTTATTGGTCGTATGAGCATTCGGACTGTACGTCGATGTTCCGGGACTTTTTATCATTGTTTTGTGGTAGTTGATCTACAGATATGTTGTGTGCTATTAGTTTTTATCCAGGTTGAGATTTGATTGTGTGATCCGACGGACAGGACTTGGCATGGATGAATCATTTCATGCTTAGGAGTTATGATAATGTTTTGAGGATTCTTGGTATTGGTTGACTACAGTACAGGCGGTTGTAGTTGAGTTCATTTCGTCATTTGAGAATGCAAAATGTGTATTATGGTAAGGATTGATCTATTATGGATTGTTATGGGTTGGTGAGGTTATGATGGTAAGATTTAATCGGTAGTATTCTTAAGTACCTAAATAATTACATTGGTATGTAATTATTTATGTGATGTGATCGTTATCATTATTGATTATTGTGGCTGACCCTATTGTGGGCTCTATTTTTAGGTACTCCGAGATCGAGCTAGTAGCGGTCGTGAAGTGGTGAGCTTCCCGGGTGATACTGGATGTGGCATGTATTTGAGTATCGAGTATTCCTTCTGGTTGTTTATTCCGCTGCAATTGTGTATTTTTGAACTGCATTTTATCCGCTGCGTGTGTATTTTAAAATGGCATCCGGTATTTTTGCCTACTCGTGTGTACTTTCAAAATGGACTTTTTGAGTATCTCGTAAACTTGGGTTATTTCGTTAACCCTTTTTCCTAACTATTTTGTCGGTACGTTTAAGGGGTGGCTTAACGTACATTTTGAAAATGTTGAGTCTCGCCGTTTTGGCCTGAAACTTGTAAATGATTTTATTTTGTGACGGTATTTGGAAAATAGATTTTTAAAAATTATTTAAATATATTACCGTCTTTCACCTGTTTGCGTATTTGAAATGTTCACGAAAATGAGTTTTAGCCTTGTGGGTTCCGTCGTCGGGCCCAAGACGATGTAATATCCCCGGATGGTTTTGGGGGCGTTACAGAAGATGGTATCGGAGATTAGGTTTTTTGAAACCCGGGCGTGTGTGTTATGTGGCTCTACCAGTAGGGTAGTAGCGTGACTTTTGAAAATAATTTTCGGACCTTTGAGTCAAACCGATTTTTGGAGGTTCTAAGATTTTTGAAATCTTTTCAAATTGCAAATTGTGATATTAGTGTGTGTTGGTATTGTGTTGAGACTTCGTATGGGAATCTTGTGCTAGTATCACGGGAGATCATCGGCTTCACACACCTGCAAGTATATCGTTTTGGTTATTCGCTTGTGGCGACGATTAATTGCTTTTGTGATGAGTTTGGAAATTTTGGTTGATATGTTGTTTATGATAGGGTTGCAAGTTTCGAAGATGAAACTTATTTTAAGGGGGGTAGTATGTAATACCCGGATTTTCAGTATATATTTTTCGCGTTATTTTATCTGAGATATACTGCATAGCTTGGTGTCTATACAGTATGGCTAAAATAAATTGAAGACTGAGACAGCTGTATTTGTATAACTGTCGTGCCTGGTCCATAATTGTATTTGAGGATATCGTGTATCAGAGGTATCATATGAGAATATTTTGGGATGAGTATCTGTATTCAGCATGTGAGTATACGTATCCAGTATGTCGAGACGGACAGGGACAATTAGATTTGGTTGAGTACAGAAGGCCATTACGTACGCTAAACTGGTAAGCATAACGTACGTTATGTGTTATGCATTACGTACGTTATGAGGAGAATCGGACATGATCCAGGTTGTGGCCGACAGTGGGCCCGTGGTCGGCAGCTTTCGGCGCTGAGGCTCCTTACGACACCCTGTATAACTGGGAACAATGGAGAGATGAGGAACTGTTTGCTCTGGAGGTCATGGACACATAGAACATTGAGGTCTTGATCAAGTGGGATTATTATCACATCTTACTTCATGCCAAAAGCGAAGGCCCGACTAAAAGGGAAATCACAGTCCGGTGATAAAGATCCATCACCTAGTCATCACACCAACCCCGACTCCGACGACGAAGATGAAGCCCTATAGTCCGTACTTGGTGTAATACTTCGCGTTATTTTATCTGAGATATACTGCATAGCTTGGTGTCTATACAATATGGCTAAAATAAATTGAGGACTGAGACAGATGTATTTGTATAATTGTCGTGCTTCGTCGATAATTGTATTTGAGGATATCGTGTGTCAGAGGTATCGTATGAGAATATTGTGGGATGAGTATATGTATTCAGCCTGTGAGTATACGTATCCAGTATGTCGAGACGGACAAGGACAGTTGGATTTGGGTAAGTACATAAGGTCATTACGTAAGCTAAGCTTAGGGACTTACGTACGCTAAACTGGTAAGCATAACATATGTTATGTGTTATGCATTACGTACGTATGAGGAGAATCGGACATGATCCAGGCTGTGGCCGACAGTGGGCCCGTGGTCGGCAGCTTTCGGCGTAGGTGTGGACAGGTGAGTCAACGGATGGTTTAACGTACGCTATGTAGACGGTGTTACGTACGTAATAGTGTATGATGATTACGTACGTTATACCTGTTGTATTACATAAGTAATAGTATCAATTTTTAAGTGCGGTTGTTTCTGGATTGAGGATAACGTAGGCTAATCTTAGGTTATTACGTACGCTAATGAATTGTTACGTACGTAAAGAGTTGGACATTACGTATGTAAACTGAGATACAGTAGTAAGTCAACTCATGTATTACGTACGTTATGGCATGGGCCTTACGTACGTAATCGTATTATGGAATTAAGACAGTAGCCTCTTGACCAGTGTTGTGTACGCTATCAAGGACAGATAACGTACGTAAAGGCTTGTTATGTACGTTAACTCTTGCATGTTACGTACGTAATGTTAGGATTGTATACTGCAAAGCATACTTTATGCTTGTATTACCTAATTTCCCTATTACTACATATGAGGATATTAATTATATTTAATCACATGTTTTGCATATTAATTCACGTTATGGTTATGCAAATGAAATGTCTAATTATTTTATATTGTAGATAATGTGGTGTGTTGGTGTCACACGGAAGATCACATTATCGGTGCCTTATAAAATAATATAATAGTTCACAACCTATATAATTATTAGACAAATTATATAAAGGGTTGTAGTGTATGCTTGAGAATAGTTGGTCTTGACTATTAGCGTACATTAGCGTATTTGCATACGTTGAACAGATCGAGGTGAGATAGTGTCTTCAGATCGACTGTAAGAAGAACGTAAATCTCGGATAATTATTATTTCTTAATTCTAAGTATATAATATTTAATTGTGTATTTATAATAATTATTGCTTTGATTTACCATAGGTGAGAGTCAAAATGATCGACTCAATAAGCCTCGTATCTTGGGCAATAATAATGTTTATACGACAATTATTATTATTACTAGAAATCGTGTCCCGACTCGTGCGGGTTGATGATGTCCCCTTGAGGAGCTCGATAATGATTATTATATTAAACCACAAGTGGATTTAATTAGGTATAATAATAAGGTTCGAGTGGTACTACCTTGGATAAGATATTAATTAATTAAAGTCACGGTAGCTTATAATTAATTAATGGACATTCGATATCTTAAACACGGGAAATAATATATTTAATAAGGAGCCCAATTTCGTAATTTGGGATTTTGGTAGGAAGTGCAATATCAACTTTTTAGTGGACTAAGTTGATATTAATTGATTCATCATATATTAGGAAGAGTCCTAATAAGGTAAGATGAATTAATTGGGAGTCCTTCCATAATCCTCCTTTAGATCCCTAGTAGTAGTCCAAGAGCCTATAAATAGGATATTATGGGTTGGCCGATTTTATGCTCATACTTGCACAAGAAATTTCGATTTTTCTTCTAAGTGTTTAATTGTGAATCTTGACTTGTGTCTTTGATTCCACAATTGAGATAACACTTTAATTCTTGCTACATATCGGAATTATTTGAAGAAAATAAAATCGAGAGTTGTGAGACAAGTTGTTTCGGCCGATCCCATAAGGTGTCCAAGCAAGTCCCGGTAGCTCGTTGCCCACACAACGTCCGGTTCAAGGCGGATCATACTCTAGAAGATCTGAAGGTAGAGATACAAGGCGATCAAGAAGGAAATAACCAACCGCTTCAAAAGGTAATATCCTATGATCTTGGATCTAGATTAGGATATTTTAATTAATCAACATGTTTAATTAATAAATAATAAATAATATTTAAATTGCTTGTTAGTCTTAGTAATTAATTAATTAGCATGCCTAATTAGATCCAATGCTCGTAGATGCGTAAAACGCTATAATCATATTTTCCAAAACTTCGCTTCCGCTGCGTTTTACTTTCCAACAATTGGTATCGGAGCCGGATTTTTAGGCTTTTGCTATTTTAATTAATTTTAGTGATTAATTGATAGCAATTTAAATATTCATATATTTTGATGTTGGAATATTTTGCTAGATGTGTTCTTGCAGGTGATATGATCCAATTATCATGGTTTATATGAATGGTGCATTTATTTATTTAATTTTATTAATTATGCAATTGTTGGTTTGGCCCGTTTTTGAGGCATGTAATGGTTTTTCCCGTGAGAAAATCCGCGGGTAGTTCTAGGTAGTTTTATTTTTCGTGTAATCTTGATGTAATTTCGATGTATTTTATTTCGTATAAAATTGTAATCGAATTCGGAAAAGACGGGATCACGAAGAAATAGAGCAGAACCGGATCCGGTGATCACTGGGCGAGCCATGACAAGCAGCAGGCCGCGAAGGCAATGAGAGGCCGCCGCCTGAGGCCAGCGGGCCGCCGGCAGCCGCTGGCACTGTCCGGCTTCATTGTTCGGCCGGCCGCCCGATTTTGGTCCTATCCACGCCATTGCTCGTTGGCCCATTGAAGTCGGGATTTAAAATTAAATTTTTTTATGTAATTAATTTTGCATAAAAGTAAAATTTTAATTTTGAAAATCCACGGCCTACGGGAGAAGCGACGAGATGCTTGATTCAGTGGGAGAGATCGAGCCGAAAATTTTCTCGGATTCAACTCAAGGAAGAAGACCATGATAATTGGATAAATTTAATTATCCATGCTTTATTTTTGGTTTTTTATTGTTTTGATGTATGGCATGTATGGATGTATGCGTGATATGTTTCCTTGCATGTTAGGACGAGAAAATTAAAAACCTTAAGGCTAAAATAACTAAGTGATTAAATTGATTTTTATTTTAAATAAAATCAAATTGGCCTCCATAATTAATTTAAATTGTGAAGTAATTAGCATGCGCGTTGACATTAGAGTCTTCCTCCATATCGGATGTGCTAATTATGGGTTCACTAGTTTTAAATTTCAAAACGATAACATAAGGTAAATATTACTTTTTATGATAGGACCTCTCCATCTGTAGGACTATTATTTAAAAGATAATATTTTAAGGATGTTAAATTATGGTGTTCACTTAGGTGTATTAATTAATAAGCTCCCCATCGGAGTCTATGTTAATTAATACATGGCCAAGAGGAACCAACTATTAATTTTACTTGTCATAACGTAATTTGACTAGATAGTAAAATTAAAGACCTAAAACTCTACTTGAAAAATGTGTGTAAACGTCCACACGATCGTGGCTTGCATGTGCGGATTTTTTGAGGTGTTGGTTGCTAGCATATATATTGTGTTTTTTGAGGTTTTTCGATATATTTTGCTATGCATTATGTGATGAATGTTTTTAATTTTATTCTCAGATGTCTTTCAATCCACTAGCTGTTATTCTCAAAGAAAATAAACTAGATGGCACTAACTTTGCCGATTGGAAAAGAAATCTTGACATTGTCCTGACTGCTGAGGGGCATAAGTTTGTCTTAATCGAGGAGAGCCCTCTAGAACCAGAACCGGATGCCACTCCCGAAGAGTTGGAGGAATTCTAAATGGAAAAGTCTCGATGAGATGGCTCATTACATTTGGCTTCACCGAAAAATGTATTGCAAAGATCGCATCGACGATGGGTTCGGCCGCGAAATGATGAAAAGTCTCACCGAGATGTTTGGTCATCGAACCGGGCGGCTAGACAAAATGCTATGAGGGTATTGATGACAACCCAAATGTCCAAGGGACTCAGAAGGGATCATGTTCTAAAAATGATGTCTCATTTGAACGAATCGAGCATATTGGGGGCTACTATCGATGCGGAAACGCAGTCGATATTATCTTAGGCAGCTTACCTAGAAGCTTTGAGCAGTTCCGCCTCAACTACAATATGAACCGTAGGACATATAGTTTGGCGGAACTTCGACAGAGCTTCATCTGTGAAGGTCTCTTCAAACAAGGTTATCATCGATTCTTGCGGCAACCGTGCTACTTCTTCCAAACCCAAATGGAGAAAGAAGAAGAATCGGGTTGGCCTGAAGCAAGTGGCAGCCCTCAAGGTGAAAAGCAAGGCTCCTCACCCCGAGGCGAACAAAAGCCAAAGGGAAAGTGCTACAAGTGCGGTCGAAAGGACATTTTAAAGCGGATCGCCCTGCTCTTAAGAAAGGTATGTCTCGTGCACTAGTAGTCAAAACATGTTTGGCGGCTTGTTCTTCCACTTCGTGGATAGTTGATTCAGCTCCACCGATCATGTTTGCTTTGACTCGCATGGTTTTCGTGTAACCAAGCGGCTTAGTGCGGGCGAGATTACCATCAATCGGCGATTATTCCGGGCTTATGGTCATTGCGGTGGGAGTCGTGCGGTTGAAGATTAATGATAAATTATTAGTTCAATAATGTATTATTAGTACTGATTTTAGAATGAATTTAATTTCGGTTTCTAAATTAAAATGCGATGGTTATTCGCTTTCTTTTGATGATGATGCCATTATTAAGAAAAGAAGCGGTGAATATATTTGCAGAGGTACTTTTAATGATGGACTATATATTGTTAATATCGCACAAACTCCTATGCATAAATCACTTAACTCTTTGTCTAAACCTAAAAAGAGAAAAGAACCTTCAAGCATAAACCAAACATATCTGTGGCATTTACGGTTAGGACATGTAAACCTTAGAAGGATTCAAAGATTGGTAGATGATGGCCCATTGGATGATCTCCAAGTTGAGTCATTTCCAATTTGTGAATCCCGTCTGGAAGGTAAGATGACCAAAAGGGTTTTTAAAACCAAGGGCAACCGTGCTCGAGATGTGTTAGAATTGGTTCATACGGATGTATGTGGACCAATGAATATCCAGCTAGGAGGTTTCGAATATTTCATCACGTTCATAGATGATTATTCGAGATATGGATACATCTTTTGATGCGACGTAAGTCCAAGCTTTTGACAAGTTCAGAGACTTCAAGGCTGAAACGGAGAAGCGTCATGGGAAGAGTATCAAGTCACTACGATCTGATCGTGGTGGCGAATACCTTAGTGGAGAGTTTTTGGATTTCTTGGCGAATGAGGATTTCGTCCCACCACCGCTACGGAACTCCACAACAAAATGGTGTTGCTGAAAGAAGGAATAAGACTCTTTTGGAAATGGTTAGATCAATGATGAGTTATTCAGATTTACCTATTTCGTTTTGGGGATACGCCTTAGAAATAGCGGCGTACATTCTAAACCTGGTGCCTTCGAAATCAGTTCCAAAAACACCCACAGAACTGTGGAGTGGGCGTAAGCCCAGTCTAGGACATGTTCGGATTTGGGGTACTCCAGCACATGTGCTGAATAAGGAAGCTGATAAGTTGGCATCTCGTATAGAAGTACGAGTGTTTGTGGGATATCCTAAGGGAACGAAGGGTGGCTTGTTCTATAGTCCCCAGGATCAGAAGGTCATTGTTAGCACAAATGCCCGATTTCTGGAAGAGGATTATATGATTAGTCACAAGCCCATGAGCGAAATAATTCTGGAAGAGCTGAGGGGCGAGATTCCGACTATACCAATCGTACAAGCGCCAACTAACACTGCACCACGTATCGATTCTGAAACTTTTACACCAACTCAGGATTTGCCTCGTCGTAGTGGGAGGGTTGTTCGTCAGCCCGAACGATTCATAGGCGTGGGAAAGTCTTCGGAATCATTCCCAGACGAAGATGAATCGGTTCCCTGGACCTATAAGGAGGCAATCCAAGATAAAGATGCTGACTCCTGGCAAGAAGCAATGGAATCAGAAATGGGATCTATGGATTCCAATCAAGTGTGGGAGCTAGTAGAGCTACCTGATGGCGTACAATCCATTGGGAGTAAATGGGTCTACAAGCGAAAGAAAGGACGTGACGGGAAGGTTGAAACCTTCAAAGCGAGGCTTGTTGCAAAAGGTTACACTCAGAAAGAGGGTATCGATTATGATGAAACCTTTTCGCCGGTAGCCATGCTTAAGTCAATCCGGATTCTTTTAGCTATAGCTGCGCATTTGGATCTGGAGATTTGGCAGATGGATGTCAAGACTGCATTCTTGAATGGGAGTCTAGACAAGGAAATCTATATGCGCCAAGCAGAGGGATTCATTGCTAAAGGAGAAGAGCACTTGGTGTGCAAACTTAAGAAATCCATTTATGGACTTAAGCAAGCATCTAGATCTTGGAACACTGCTTGATTTGGAAGTAGTCCAGTCATATGGATTCGTCCAATGTCCGAGTGAGAGTTGTGTGTATAAGAAATGCGATGGAAACGTGTTGGTGTTTCTTGTACAGATGTAGATGATATCCTTCTGATTGGAAACAACGTGAAGGAATTGTCGGACGTACGGGTATGGATATCTGAGCAGTTCGATATGAAGGATCTAGGAGAAGCAGGACACATCCTTGGAATCAGGATCTTTCGTGATCGGAAGAAGAGGATGTTGTGCTTATCCTGCATCCTATATCGATACAGTGCTGAAGCGGTTTAGCATGGAGAATTCCAAGAAAGGTTTTCTACCTTATAGACATGGAATTCAACTATCTAAGAACATGTGTCCTAAGACACAAAAGGAGATAGATGACATGAAGATGGTCCCTTATGCATCCGCTGTGGGAAGTCTCATGTATGCTATGCTTTGCACTAGACCAGATATCTGTCATGCAAAGGCATGGCCGCTAGATATCGGGCCGAACCCGTGACCGTGACACCTGAGGCCGTCAAGCACATACTCAAGTACCTGAGAAGGACTAGGGAGTACATGCTTGTATATCAATCAGACGACCTGTTTCCGGTGGGTTACACTGACTCAGATTTTTCATCGGACAAAGAAAAGTCCAAGTCTACTTCGGGTTATGTGTTTAGCCTGGGAGGTGGAGCCATTAGTTGGAGGAGTGTGAAGCAGAAATGAATCTCGGACTCTACCATGGAAGCCGAGTACGTGGCAGCCTCTGAGGCAGCCAAGGAGGCAGTGTGGCTCAAGTACTTCCTGCAGGACTTAGATGTGATTCCCGATTTGCCAGAGGGTATTACACTCTATTGTGATAATACTGGTGCAGTTGCAAATTTGAGGGAACCACGAGCCCATCAGGCAAGTAAACATATCAACCGCAAGTACCACATCATACGACACTTTGTAAAGGAAGGAGACATAGTTGTAGCCAGGGTTGCATCGGAAGATAATCTTGCTGACCCTTTCACGAAAGGCCTACCTTCAAAAGTTTTTGAAAGGCATGTGGAAGGAATGGGATTACGGTGTATGGCAGCATTGCTTTGAGTATAAGTGGGAGAAATGAGAGACTATGTAATAGAGTAGTATACTTAAAAGCATGCTTTGAGTATAAGTGGGAGATTGTTAGGATTGTATACTGCAAAGCATACTTTATGCTTGTATTACCTAATTTCCCTATTACTACCTATGAGGATATTAATTATATTTAATCACATGTTTTGCATATTAATTCACGTTATGGTTATGCAAATGAAATGTCTAATTATTTTATATTGTAGATAATGTGGTGTGTTGGTGTCACACGGAAGATCACATTATCGGTGCCTTATAAAATAATATAATAGTTCACAACCTATATAATTATTAGACAAATTATATAAAGGGTTGTAGTGTATGCTTGAGAATAGTTGGTCTTGACTATTAGCGTACATTAGTGTATTTGCATACGTTGAACAGGATCGAGGTGAGATAGTGTCTTCAGATCGACCGTAAGAAGAACGTAAATCTCGGATAATTATTATTTCTTAATTCTAAGTATATAATATTTAATTGTGTATTTATAATAATTATTGCTTTGATTTACCATATGTGAGAGTCAAAATGATCGACTCAATAAGCCTCGTATCTTGGGCAATAATATTGTTTATACGACAATTATTATTATTACTAGAAATCGTGTCCCGACTCGTGCGGGTTGATGATGTCCCCTTGAGGAGCTCGATAATGATTATTATATTAAACCCTGCAGGTGGATTTAATTCCGGTATAATAATAAGGTTCGAGTGGTACTACTCTTGGATAAGATATTAATTAATTAAAGCTGTCAGTAGCTTATAATTAATTAATGGACATTCGATATCTTAAACACGGGAAATAATATATTTAATAACGAGCCCAATTTCGTAATTTGGGATTTTGGTAGGAAGTGCAATATCAACTTTTTAGTGGACTAAGTTGATATTAATTGATTCATCATATATTAGGAAGAGTCCTAATAAGGTGAGATGAATTAATTGGGAGTCCTTCCATAATCCTCCTTTAGATCCCTAGTAGTAGTCCAAGAGCCTATAAATAGGATATTATGGGTTGGCCGATTTTATGCTCATACTTGCACAAGAAATTTTGATTTTTCTTCTAAGTGTTTAATTGTGGATCTTGACTTGTGTCTTTGATTCCACAATTGAGATAACACGTTAATTCTTGCTACATATCGGAATTACTTGAAGAAAATAAAATCGAGAGTTGTGAGACAAGTTGTTTCGGCCGATCCCATAAGGTGTCCAAGCAAGTTCCGGTAGCTCGTTGCCCACACAACATCCGGTTCAAGGCGGATCATACTCTAGAAGATCTGAAGGTAGAGATACAAGGCGATCAAGAAGGAAATAACCAACCGCTTCAAAAGGTAATATCCTATGATCTTGGATCTACATTAGGATATTTTAATTAATCAACATGTTTAATTAATAAATAATAAATAATATTTAAATTTCTTGTTAGTCTTAGTAATTAATTAATTAGCATGCCTAAATAGATCTAATGCTCGTAGATGCGTAAAACGCTATAATCATATTTTCCCAAACTTCGCTTCCGCTGCGTTTTACTTTCCAACACGTAACGATCTGAGAGTTTATATATGTGGGATGCCCGTCACTTCATCTTTTTTCAGAACTTGGCTTCATTTTTCGCCTTCAACACTCAGAGATGGCGTTTCGGTCCTTCTAAGTCGATTATAAGATAGAAGGCATAGATTTGGAGCTTGAGATGTGGAGTTATCATTTATCCTTGAAGTGTTTGCTTATGTGTTTCATCTTCAAAGAGGTATGTTGGATATTCCCCTCATTAATTCCTGATTGTGATGTTGTTGTTGATGATTAGTTCGTATGATGATAGTTTATGGAGTTGTTGTGATGATTCTTGGTATTTACGGGAATTTTGTTAAAGAGGATGATGATATGATGATATGTCTTTGATTATGTTGGTTATGATTATGGAATCATAGTGTTCTTGATGTTCTTGGTAGTATTATTGCGATTCTTGATGTTATAAGAGATTTAATGGAATTGTGATAAGAGATTTCGGATGTTAATTAAGATTCTTCCTGTTGTAAGGATTGTGATTCGTTTAAACCGATGAAGAGATGGGATTATGGATTATGTTGATTTGGTATGAATCATGATATGAGGATAATTCCAAATTAAGTATGATACAATCCTTGTTGGTTTGATTATTGATGTTTTTCTTCGTATGATGATGGTTATAGTGGTGTTATTGTGATTCCTGAGGTTATGTGAATTGTATATTGAAGAGTATGATAATATACATCTTGAATTATGAATGCGGATTGTTTAGATGTTAGAACACATCGGATTATGTCGTCTTGGAGATTTTGAATGTGATTTCGTAATAATTTGTGTTCTTAAGGAACTCTTAGATTATGATTTGATGAATATGTTTAAGAGATGTTGGTGTTTTGGATATAAACATGGAATATTCATATCTAGAACTAAGTTATGTGTTTTGGTACAATATTCGTATAGGAATACGAATATGATTCCGAGTTGATGAGATTATTGTTCATCTTTCAGTTGGGAAGTTCATACGTATTGAACAAGTGTTCAAATCGAATGATGGAATTATTCACACCCTTGGAATATGATCATCTATATGTTGAATTAATCGGATTGTCTGGATTGATGATGATAATCGGTAATTGGTTTTAATTATGAATTTACAAGGAGGGAACTTATATTCGTATTCGAGATTAGATTTGGAATCGCTAAAGACCCTTGTTATTGGTTTAAATTGATTGTTGATATGATTATCAGATTGTGAAATCGTATTATGATTGATTGATTTGGGTTGTTGGATTTGTATTTAATCGGGATAGTGTGGAACCGTTAGGTTTGTTGATATTTTATATTGATTGTTATTTCTGAGTTGTCAAGTAGCGGTTTGTATTCTGGATATACGTTCGTAATTGTTTGAGTTGTATTGTTCTGTTTTGTGTATGATCGAGGTATTGTTGAGCCGTTGAGTTTTATTGGTTGGCTATGTCGGTAATTGATTGTTATCGGATTGTTGTTGATTGATTACTTCAATAGGTTAAGATGTTTGATCGTGGATTATGACCATTGTGTTGCGGTTGAGGTTGAAGAGTTGGTAGATTGCTTTGGTCGGGGATGAGAAGCTCGTGGACAAAGGCAATGGATTTTGGTAACGGCTTCGTGGTATCGGTATCGAGGCAAGTTCATACTTGTTCAGTTTATAATATTTAATGAATGATTTTGATTTCATTTCATTTATAATTCATATAGCAATGATATTATAAATATAAATTTTTGGGATGATGGTTTGTATATTATGCGTTGGTCTGGATTAAATCATAGTGCATATGGTTTAAATGTGTTTCGTAAGGACGGAGATGTGAGTTATCTTTGGTCAGTTATATGGAAAGTCGGATATCGAGGATGGTTTCTCGTGTTGACATTGATGTCAGGACGGTGGTTTGTTGGTATAAATAGACTATACTTATTTTGGGATTATTCGTATAACTGTGTATTCGTTCAGGGATGTTGGTTCGTGGAAAGGATATTGTCTTCGACTTTGAGGTAATTTGTCGTTGAAGCCCACTGACAGATCATGTACTTGGGATCAGTTCAAGACTCTCATGATGGAGAGGTATTATCCGGCCCCACTCAGGGAGGCCAAACTGTCAGAATTACTCACTCCCGACCCCTCAGCAGACGAGGATTTTCTCGCCATTGCCGAGAAATTTCAGGAACTTCTTCTGTTCGCCTCATCTATCATTCACTCCGAGGCGGATAAGATTAAGTATTTCAGCAAGAGGCTGAAACCCCGTATGTGGATGCAGTTGCTTAATCATAATTGCACCACTCTGGCCGAATTCATCGAGAAAGCTCTTACCTATGAGCTTACTGCTAAGGAGATTGCTAAGCAGCAACCTTCTGCTGCTAGCAAGAAGTCCAAGAACCGTAATTAGTCTGACGGCAGTCAGGCCATTTTCAAGAAACATCGTGCGGGCTCTACTTTTTCTGAGCGACCTCCTGTGATGCCTAAACCCGCGGAGTCTCAGTCCCGAGCAGCCAGCTCAACCATCACCTGTTTCAATTGTGGAGAACCGAGTCATGTCAGCACCAAGTGCCCGAGGCAGACTATCACGTGCCATAAGTGCGGAATTGATGGGCATAAGGCCCGTTTTTGCCGAAGGGACTCCAAACCTACTCCGGCGTCATCTCAAGTCCCGGCGAACACTGCTCATAATCAAAGCATTTCACCAAGGCTGCTCAAGACGACAGGAGTGAATAAAGGTGGAGCCTTTAGTCCGGTGCCGGGACTAGCAAGCCCCGAATTTATGAGATGAAGAAGACCGAAGATCCAGAAGCCCGGATGATCTCAGGTACACTCGATATTCTATCTCAACCTGTGTGTACCCTTTTTGATACTGGTGCATCGCATTCATTCATTTCTGAGTCATGTTTGAGTAGACTACGTCTGGGTAGTGCTACTAGTTGTGAGCCTTATGTCATTGGTCTACCTGATGGTAGAAGAATTATTGGGAATCGTGAGATTCAGAATTGTCCGATTCAGCTTCATGGCCGTGTATGGCTAGCAGACCTTATTGTGGTACATTTGCCAAGAGACGACGTCATCTTGGGTATTGATTGTATGGATTGTCACGATGCCATCATTAGTGTCCATAAACGGATGGTCACTATCATTTCAGAAGATGGGGTCAAATGTGTTTTTCAGGGAGGTAATCCTAGTTGTTCCGGGAGAGTCATCAACTTGATGAAAGCAGTGAAATTACTCAGTCAGGGGTGTATTGGTTATTGGTGCTATATGACCAAAACCGAGAAATCACCAATAATGTTGATGGATATTCCGGTAGTGAGGGAATATGTCGATGTCTTTCCAGACGAGTTACCTGGTTTGCCTCCACAGAGAGATGTGGAATTCACGATCGAGTTGGAGCCTGGTACGTCTCCAATATCGAAGGCACCGTACCGGATGGCCCCGACCAAAATGCAGGAGTTGAAGAATCAACTTGAGGAATTGTTTGAGAAAGTTTATATCCGACCGAGTGCGTCCCCGTAGGGAGCACCAGTGTTGTTTGTCAAGAAGAAGGATAGTTCATTTCGCTTGTGTATTGATTATCGAGAGTTGAACAGGGTGACGATCAAGAATAAGTATCCTCTACCCCGTATTGATGATCTCTTAGATCAACTTCAGGGAGCTTCAATATTTTCCAAGATCGACCTAAGATCTGGATATCATCAGTTGCGAATTCGAGAGTCGGATAGCGCAAGGACAGCGTTTCGTACACGCTATGGTCACTATGAGTTCGTGGTAATGCCGTTCGGGTTAACTAATGCACCTGCGGTATTCATGGAGTTAATGAATCGGGTTTTCATTGACTTTTTGGATCAGTTTGTTGTTGTCTTCATCGATGACATTTTGATTTATTCTCGTGACCGAGAGGAGCACGAGTTTCACCTTCATCGGGTTCTCGACGTGTTGAGACGAGAATAGCTTTATGGAAAGTTTTCCAAATGTGAGTTCTGGATGTCCGAAGTGACGTTTCTCGGGCATGTTATTTCATCAGATGGAGTGCGTGTTGATCCTCAGAAGATGGAGGCTATCCAAGATTGGTTACCTCCGAAGAATGTTAAGGAAATCCGAAGCTTTCTCGGATTAGCCAGTTATTATCGGCGGTTTGTGGAGGGATTTTCTAAAATTGCTCAACCTTTGACGAACCTTTTTCGAAAGGATAAGAAATACATGTGGTCCGACGCGTGTCAACGGAGTTTTGAGGAACTCAAGAGCCGGTTAATTTCAGCACCTGTACTTTCCTTGCCACGAGGGACGGAAGGATTTGTGGTTTATAGTGATGCGTCCGAACAGGGTCTCGAATGTGTACTCATGCAGAACGGGAAGGTTATTGCTTATGCTTCACGGCAATTGAGACCTTACGAGGTTAATTATCCGACCCACGACCTGGATCTAGCAGCCGTGGTGTTCGCATTGAAGATTTGGCGTCATTACCTTTATGGCGTAACCTGTCAGATATTCACCGATCACATGAGTTTGAAGTATATATTTACTCAGAAGAAGATAAATATGAGACAAAGGCGGTGGTTGGAACTAATCAAAGATTATGATATCGAGATCCTGTACCACCTGGGTAAGGCAAACGTGGTTTCCGATGCCTTGAGTCGTAAGTCCGTTCAGGAGAAAATGCTTGCTCGTTTAACAGTTCAGAAGGAGCTTCAGCATGAATTCCTTAGACCCGAGATCGAGGTCTGGCTTCAGCGAGTTCAGGGGAAACTTTGCATGTTAGAGATTTCATCGCCACTTGAGGAGGCAATCAGAGAGAATCAGGGTTCAGACCCATTGTTGCGCATCCGTAAAGATGTGGCTCAGGGGAAAGCCTCTGGTTTTGTGGTCCACGAGGATGGACTTTTGCGATCGGTTGTGCGTACCAGCGAATGATGAGTTGAAAAACTCGATTTTGAGAGAAGCTCATGCCACCCCATATTCCATCCATCCGGGGTCTAGCAAGATGTATAAGGACTTGAAACAAAATTACTGGTCGAGTAATATGAAGCGAGAAGTCGTAGTATTTGTTTCGAGATGCTTAACCTATTAACAAGTCAAGATTGAACATCAGCGACCGGCGGGTATGCTGAAACCTCTACCTATTCCAGAGTGGAAGTGGGAAGACATTTCCAAGGATTTCATCATGAGTTTGCCGACGAGTCGTCGTGGTATGAATACAATCTGGGTAATTGTGGACCGTTTGACTAAATCGGCTCATTTCCTTGAGATTACGGATACGTGGGGTCCCGAGAGGCTTGCCCAGTTGTTCATCAAAGAGATAGTAAGACTGCACGGTACTCCTAAAAGTATCGTTTCCGATCGTGACAGACGATTCGTGTCTCATTTTTGGAAATCAGTTCATCGTGCTATGGGAACTCAGCTTAATCTCAGTACCGCTTTTCATCCTCAGTCCGACGGACAATCAGAAAGGACTATTCAGACATTAGAGGACATGTTGAGGGCATGTGTTCTCGATTGGAAAGACGATTGGGAAGCCCAATTGCCGTTGATTGAGTTCACGTACAATAATAGTTGGCACGCTTTGATTAAGATGGCACCTTACGAGGCCTTGTACGGTCGTCGTTGTCGATATCCTTTGTGTTGGGACGACTTATCAGAGTCAATCGGCACTGAGCCCAATATGCTTATAGCCTCCCGTGAGAAGGTAGCTTTGATCAGGAGTCATCTTTTTACCGCTCAGAGTCGACAGAAATCATATACAAATAATCGTCGTCGACCACTAGAGTTCGAGACAGGTGACCACGTGTTGGTTAAGGTATCCCCGAGTCGAGGTATTTTCCGTTTTGGAAAACGGGGAAAGTTGAGTCCGAGATTCATTGGACCGTTTGAGATTCTGGATCGAGTAAGCGAGTTAGCTTATCGATTGGCTTTACCTCCGGCATTGAGCCGAATTCATAATGTGTTTCACGTATCTCAGTTACGGAAATATGTTGCCGACCCGAGCCACATACTTCAGTTCGACGAAATCGAGATCGCGGATGATCATTCGTATAAGAAGCGTCCTATACGAGTTTTAGAGCGGCAAATCAAACAGTTGAGGAACAAGACGATTCCTTTGGTCAAGATTCAGTGGTCTAGACACGGAGTCGAAGAGGCTACTTGGGAAACCGAGGATGGTATGCGGGAGAATTATCCCGAGTTGTTTTACCCTTAGTTTCGGGGACGAAACTCTTTTTAAGGGGGGAATATGTAATACCCGGTTGTAATTCAGTCATTTTTATAAAGTAATTATCAGTCAGGAATTGTCACTCGGTAATTTTCATTCATTGTTAATCACTCATCATTCATACTCATTCAATTGTGTTCAATGTTCGGCGGAATATTTGTCATACTCGTACTTTTGTCCCCGTACTTCTCGAATTCTGCGATTTTTGTACTCAGTGCATCATTTTGGGCAGAACTGCTTGCCGAGTCATTGCCGCACGAGCAGGCCGCACGAGCACCTGGTCGTGCGCGGCGCTCGTGTGTGCGGCTCGTTTGGGCAGGAGACCTAGTGGTTGAGTCTTTGCCGCACGAGCAGGCCGCACGAGCACCTGGTCATGCGCGGCGCTCGTGTGTGCGGCTGTACTGGGCAGGAGGCCCAGCGTTCGAGCAGGGCCACACGAGCAGGCCACACGAGTCGCTGCTCATGCGCGGCGCTCGTGCGCTAAGATTAGCAGTCGGCAGTAACTTCACGCATGACCGGACGCACGGACACTTGGTCGTGCGGATTGGTCGTGCGTCCTAGGGCTTTATATAGGTGAACCGACGGGACTTTCCTCATTTTTTTCAACACTTCTTCATCTTGCCCCGAGAGAGAGATCTTGAGGGAGGATTTTTCCATCATCCATCACCTGAGTGTTAGATTTTCATCATCTTCATTCGTTTGGGAAGCTTGGATACTCGATTTAACTCGTTTTCATCGGATCGAAGTGGTTGGATCTTCAAGAGGTAATTTTTTCAACATCTTGAATTTTGATTTTGTATTGAGATATGATGTTTTTGACGTTAAAATCATGTTGTATGTGGTGAAGCACGCATGATTACGGATATGTATGATTATTCAATGGATTATTGAAGGATTATCCAAGAACACTTTGAATATTGAGTTGGATTTGGGGATTTTCGATTAATCGTTGTTGTAATCACGAATTTGGATATTTATATTGGATTATTGATCGTATTAAAGGTGTTTTGTTGGATTGAAACACTTTTTGGGGATTCGATGTTGATATAATTAAGGTTTGGTTGTTAACAATCGAAGTTTGGTCACAACGTGTTCGATATAATGCCCCAATGAACTTGGTTTAGTCGTTTTGATGTTTTGAGTTCGTTATTATCGTGTTTGATTCATATTTTGAGCGGATTTTTGGTAATTGTGTTATTCAAGGTTGTTCGAGCGACCGCCATTTCATTTAGAGCGTTGTTCGTGGAAGGACATTGTTCACCGGTGTTGTGTAAGTTAATTCTTACTCGGTTACAAGGATATTCATTCCTTTTGTTGTTGTTCATTCATAATCATAACTCATTCATCATTGAATTAACCGTATTGAGACTTGTAATTGTCGAATAATCACGTCATTCACGAGGAACGACGGTTCCAATCATTTCATTGAGTTATTAATCACTTCACTATTATTTTCATCTCGGTGAGTCATTCTTGACCTTGTCGAATTATTATTCATTGATATTCATTGTGGTCATTCTCGTTCATATGACCTTCTGGGTTCATATTGCATGGTCGGGTGCGGATGTGTGGAATTTTTAGTCGAGCACACGATAGACATGTATTGGGTTCACCGATACATTGGACTGTGCACACGGTAACGTTTACCTCCATGAGACTAATTAGGTACAAGGACGGGTGTGTCCGGTCATTCGTCTTGTACACTTGCACAGAACATTACGGGCGTACTATGATACTCCTCTTCAGCTTAATTCATAACTAAGGATATTTCATAACTAAAGATATATCATGATTGTGTATTTTCAACCCTTTAGGATTGTTGTTCTGTGTAACTGACCCCGTTGGGGGATATTGTTTTTCAGGTCACGGCAAGGCAAAGGCACGAGAAGAGCATGTTGACGGCGAGGAGTTCCAGTGATACTAGTAGGGGCCCTCGGTCTTTTCAGTCATTCATGTTGTTGTCATTTATTTTTTCCGCTGCAGATTTTCATTTGGATACTCCGTTTCATTCAGTGTGGTGTATTTTATCTTCACATAAAATATACTAGTATTCGGTATTGTCCTGGTGTTTTGTATTTAAAACTCCTCATCGGAGTATTTGGTAATATAATGTGGTTCGGTACTACAATTATATTATTTAATTCAACAGTTTTCATTCGCCTGGTGGGTCCCAATCGGGGATCCACGGCACTGTAATATCCACCTAATTTGTGGTGTTACAGAGTTGGTATCGGAGAGTGGTTTTGAATACTACCTCCCGAGTCATGTCTCGTTTGAAATCATCGTCATCAGACTAGTATCATTGGACTTTCGCGTCACGTGTGACCTGTGCATATGCCGAGCCAATCAGACCGAAAGTACTGTAAGACTTCTAGCGTCATGGTATAATTTCTGGCAATAATCATTCATTCATAATTCATCATTTAATGATCCTCAATCATCATTTTCATTTTGATCAGGACGATCATGTCAACTCCTTAATCACCCAGTTCATTTCACAGTTCAGTTGTTGATCTTGAGGATCATATCATTAATCTTGTTAACTTGTTCAAGATAATAATTTCAAGAATTTCATCAGATAATCATGTCACCTTAGTTAATCATTCATGTAATCACTATGCTAGAGCGCGTATGCTCATTTTCATCATTTCATGACGTAATCATAATGTGATATTCATGCGAGAGATATAATCATCATGTGATTTTCCTACTTCAATATGGAGAGAGCAAGAAGAGGACGCGGAGGACGAGGCCGTGGTGCGGGCCGAATCCCGAGAGCTCGTGTGAATACACGTGCGAATGCGAGGAATAATGATAACTCATCTTGCAGCGACACTGCCACTCATTCACCTCGGCGTGATCATTCACTATCGGGGAGTCGTACCCGGGACACAGCTCACTCAGAAGGTGTTCGGATCGACCCACTCGCTTTTATGCAGGGCATGATGGCCCAAATGACTCAGATGGCACAACTGATGGAGATGATGCATAACACAGCTAATCAAAATCAACAGGCTCCTCCGCCGCCACCTCAGAGGCAAGAGAGGAGTGTGGGCAGTATCATCGGCGACATATCTCGCCAAAGACCGCCTACCTTCGAGGGTTCATCTGAACCGGCGGATATTGTTCATTGGCTCGAACATTTAGAGAAGTTATTTTCTATGGTAGAGTGTCCCGAGGGACACAAAGTTTCAGTTGTGGCTTACTATCTGGGTAAGAGCGCTCATTCTTGGTGGTTGTCGTTGAAGCGCACCGACGAATCATGTACTTGGGATCAGTTCAAGACTCTCATGATGGAGAGGTATTATCCGATCCCACTCAGGGAGGCCAAACTGTTAGAATTACTCACTCCCGACCCCTCAGCAGACGAGGATGTTCTCGCCATTGCCGAGAAATTTCAGGAACTTCTTCCATTCGCCTCATCTATCATTCACTCCGAGGCGGATAAGATTAAGCATTTCAGCAAGAGGCTGAAACCCCGTATGCGGATGCAGTTGCTTAATCATAATTGCACCACTCTGGCCGAATTCATCGAGAAAGCTCTTACCTATGAGATTACTGCTAAGGAGATTGCTAAGCAGCAACCTTCTGTTAGGCGTATTTTTATGCGCTTATTTATCATTAGTTTATATCCATTTTGAGCCTAAAAATGCATAAATGAGCTTTTAATGCACTATTCTTATATGTTTTGCAGGAAATTGGAGTCCAGAAGCCTAAACGACAAAAAACGGGCGAAAACAGCAATTTTGGGCATGAGCCGCGGCACAAGGATGCTGAGCCGCAGCACACGCATGGCCCCAGCGAAGCCCCAAGCGGACTGTACCCTGAGCCGCGGCACATCTTAAGTGAGCCGCGGCCCATAAGACTGTTTTGCTGACCCTTCCGCGTTTCTTTGCTGTTTTTGGAGCAGTTTTGGACCCAAATCCCCAGACGCGTTTTGGAGGCTGAGGAAAGCTATAAATAAGCATTGAAGGTCAGAAGAGAAAGGGGGAATCGATCGACAGATAGAGCAGAGACACAAGAGGAGCGAAATGAAGAGATTTGTGGGGCGATGACAAGACCACGGATCCCTTACGGTTTTTTCTTAATTTTTCCGCATCTTATTGTCTAGATCTATTCGAGTAGGATTGTGATTGTAGCCGATTACATGACGGTTTGATTTATTTATTTTTATTTCAAGTCACGCATTATTCATATTGAGTTGGATTTTTCTCATTGTGTTTAATGCTTTCAATTGTCTGGCCAATAGTTGAATTGATTTGAATGTCTTTATGGATTCGGGAGATGAAATTTAGGCATAGTTCTTGTGAGAAAAATCATGATTTTCGTGAGATAGGGATATACTCATGGGAATTGTGAAGCCTGTTTATTGTGGGAATTCATGAACTGTTTTAGCTATTAATTATCTAATTCGAATAGGGATATATCGAGTTAATAATTCTTAGTATTTTCTATCGACCTTGGGAAAGGCTTTAGAATATTTTAGGAATTCCTGGCTTACAATCAATTGAATAAAAGTGAATTGAATTACATAAAAATCATTCCTGATTATTTGAGGTGAAAATCATAATCTTACGCCCTTATTATTATTATTATTATTATCATTATTATCATTACTATTATTATTTTCTATTTATTTTTTCTGCAATTAGTTTAGAAATAAATTCTATATAATTGTTCTGCAAATAAAATTACGAGTTGACTATATTTTGGTACTTAGTGAAATCAGTCCTCAAGGGAACGATATCTTACTTATCACTTTATTACTTGTTGACACCGTGCACTTGCGGCATAGTGTGAGGGATTTCCTCACAACAAGTTTTTGGCGCCGTTGCCGGGGACTGATTTTTCACTAATATCATTACCAAGCGACTCTAATTTTAATTTGAAGTTTTGTTTCTTTAGTTTCTATATTTTTTTTCATTATGTTTTCCTTTGATTATCGTGACCCTTGGCATTTCATAAATTTTGATGATCTTAATAATTTGCCTAATAGGGTCAGTCAGCCCCCTCCCCCGAAACAAAAGACCATGTTTGAACATTGTGTAGACGCTCTCAAAAATCCTGAAAGTACCCCTCTTGAGCGAGAATGTGCAAGTCGTGGTCTTGAGATTCACTATGGTTATTTTCCAACTCATGGATTTAGTAGTGAAGTTGAGGTGGAGGTTGAGAAGATAGACATGCTGAGTTTTAGGGTCGATCCCCCAGCACCTGATAATTACATAAAGTGTGATGAACTTGTAGAAGAAGTTACCATTGATGATGTTTCCAAAGAAAGTTCATTAATTTGTCATCAAACTTCGAATAATAAAGTGAACACTTTTGTGCCTAAAATTTTATTAACAGTGCCACGCATAATTTTTCCTAAATCCATATTGGGAGAGATTGACCCCATTACTTTTGATTTTGTTGAGGATGATTATTTGAGTTCTAATGAGGTTGTTCATAATATGTCTTTATTATCTACCCATTCGAACTCTGCTTATTTTTACATACCTTATCATTATTATACTCTTCCATTATTTTTTGATTGTCCGCATAATTATTCTTTACTCATTATTTTTGGCAACCAGGCATGAACCAAAGCCTCCCTTATGGAATAAGAGGCTTATAGATTGCAAGAAGGGGGTATTTGGCAATCTCCCTAGAAAGAAGCCACGTTAATTTTTTGTTTGCCACGTCGTGCTCAAGACGTAAAATAGAGCGCTTGATGGGAGGCAACCCATCATTTTTACTTGCTTTCCAGTTAGTTGTTTTTATTTGATTTTTCGTTGTTTTGTTATTTCGTTTGGATTCGTGTATTATTGTTGGCCCTTATTTCTCTAATATTTTTTAACCCCAATGAGTTATTATTCTTCATATTCTAGTCTTTCTTGGCTTAATGTCTACAGTTATTTCATGACTAGACACTAAGTTTGGGAGTTCATGGTGATGTTGGGCATTACTTGAAGTATGGATTGACAGACGATTCCACTCAGACATGTGCTGGCGTTCAAGAAGACATTTGGAATAAGATTCACTTTTCCTTATCTCTTTTATTTTCACATGAGTTTTATTGTTGATCATTTTATATGTAGTGGAATAAATTGAAGCATGCGATATTTTATTAATTGTTCTTGGTTATAAATTGCAATTTCATCATTGCTTTATTTTTCTTGCATGCTGTTGATGGTTTTTTTCAAAAACTTGAATTTTTCGTGAATTTTTCGTGCTTCTGTGTGTAAAACTGATGTTACGATACTGATTTCTTTTTGAAGAAATGGTTGACTTTTGATCGAGTTGCAGACAGCGATATCTGTTTCCGTTGAGTATTCATTTAGGTCTATATTTTTCGTTTTGTAGAAATTTTAGCGTATAAGAAAGGAGACATACGTGTTTTCAAACCACCGTCTATATGTTTGGTTATACTTTTCGCGTAGCTAGTCGTCCAGTAACATGAGTCTTGTGGGCACTTGTAGTGAGTTTAGAGTCGGATAGTTTTTTTCCAAAAAGCCGAGAATTTATACATGTTCTATCATGGGAAGTCTAGTAACCGGGGGTATTCACGTGACCCGTTGTTTACTCTCGCGTAAAACGACAACCCTGATTAGACTAGTGGTTTAGAGGTTTCGCATGTGCCAATGATAGGGAGCCTAGTAACCGGGGGTATTCGTGTGACCCGTTGTTTACTCTCGTGTAAAACGGCAACCTTGACATGCGGGAATTGCTATTCGAGTTTTTTCTCCGCTGTAGAGGAGGACTTAGTAACTAGAAGCATCGATGTGCCCCATGAGTGTCTTTTACGTCAAACGGTTCCCCAATATATGAGAATGGAAATCCACCCTAGGATTATCCCGATGAAACATCCCGAGATCCGAACCTAGTGGTTAACTCGAATCTATATTATTGATCATACATAAGGGAATACTGTCCGAGGATTAATTTTGACGATGAAACTCTTAAATTTTTGCCACTAGACTGTGGGACTGGGCGAATTGGCTTGTTTAATCTAACCCTTCATATTGACGGTCAGTTAAATTCACGCTTGTTAATCTTTGAGCTTGATTTTCTTCATGAACGGTTGGTTAGGACTGAAAATGATTACTTCTTGGAATCAGTGTCCGTGGATGTGACTCACTATTACGACACTCGTATTATTCTTTGAGATTTTCAGGGTAGTATTGATTAAGTTGAGCACTATGGATTTACACGATCATTCATGATACTTTTTATTTGGAAATTAATTTTTGCTTGAGGACAAGAAAAGGCTTAAGTTTAGGGGTATTTGTTAGGCGTATTTTTATGCGCTTATTTATCATTTGTTTATATCCATTTTGAGCCTAAAAATGCATAAATGAGCTTTTAATGCACTATTCTTATATGTTTTGCAGGAAATTGGAGTCCGGAAGCCTAAACAACGAAAAACGGGCGAAAACAGCAATTTTTGGTCATGAGCCGCGGCACAAGGATGCTGAGCCGCGGCACACGCATGGCCCCAGCGAAGCCCCAACCGGACTGTACCCTGAGCCGCGGCACAGCTTAAGTGAGCCGCGGCCCACAAGGCGGTTTTGCTGACCCTTCCGCATTTCTTTGCCGTTTTTGGAGCAGTTTTCGACCCAAATCCCCGGACGCGTTTTGGAGGCTGAGGAAAGCTATAAATAAGCATTGAAGGTCAAACGAGAAAGGGGGAATCGATCGATAGATAGAGAAGAGACACCAGAGGAGCGGAAATGAAGAGATTTGTGCGGCGATGACAAGACCACGGATCCCTTACGGTTTTTTCTTAATTTTCCGCATCTTATTGTCTAGATCTATTCGAGTAGGATTGTGATTGTAGCCAATTACATGACGGTTTAATTTATTTATTTTTATTTCAAGTCACGCATTATTCGTATTGAGTTGGATTTTTCTCATTGTGTTTAATGCTTTCAATTGTCTCGCCAATAGTTGAATTGATTTGAATGTCTTTATGGATTCGGGATATGAAATTTAGGCATAGTTCTTGTGAGAAAAATCATGATTTTCGTGAGATAGGGATATACTCATGGGAATTGCGAAGCCTGTTTATTGTGGGAATTCATGAACTGTTTTAGCTATTAATTATCTAATTCGAATAGGGATATATCGAGTTAATAATTCTTAGTATTTTCTATCCACCTTGGGAAAGGCTTTAGAATAATTTAGGAATTCCTAGCTTACAATCAATTGAATAAAAGTGAATTAAATTACATAAAAATCATTCCTCACTGTTTGAGGTGAAAATCATAATCCTACGCCCTTATTATTATTATTATTATTATTATTATTATTATTATTATTATTATCATTACTATTATTATTTTCTATTTATTTTTTCTGCAATTAGTTTAGAAATAAATTCTATATAATTGTTCTTCAAATAAAATTACGAGTTGACTATATTTTGGTACTTAGTTAAATCAGTCCTCGAGGGAACGATATCTTACTTATCACTTTATTACTTGTTGACACCGTGCACTTGCGGCATAGTGTGAGGGATTTCCTCACAACACCTTCATCTACTAGCAAGAAGTCCAAGAACCGTAATCAGTCTGACGGCAGTCAGGCCATTTTCAACAAACCTCGTGCGGGCTCTACTTTTTCTGAGCGACCTCCTGTGACGCCTAAACCCGCGGAGTCTCAGTCCCGAGTGGCCAACTCAACCATCACCTGTTTCAATTGTGGAGAACCGGGTCATGTCAGCACCAAGTTCCGTAGGCAGACTATCACGTGCCATAACTGCGGAATTGCTGGGCATAAGGCCCGTTTTTGCCGAATGGACTCCAAACCTACCCCGGCGTCATCTCAAGTCCCGAAGCAGTCAGCTGTTCATAATCAGGCCACTCAGTCTGCGTCGTTCAAGACGACAGGAGCGAATAAAGGTGGAGCCTTTAGTCATCAAACGGGAGCGTCTGGTGCCGGGACTAGCAAGCCCCGAATTTATGAGATGAAGAAGACCCACGATCCATAGGCCCAGATGATCTCAGGTACACTCGATATTCTATCTCAACCTGTGTGTACCCTTTTTGATACTGGTGCATCGCATTCATTCATTTCCGAGTCATGTTTGAGTAGACTGCGTCTGGGTAGTGCTACTAGTTGTGAGTCTTATGTCATTGGTCTACCCGATGGTAGAAGAATTATCAGGAATCGTGAGATTCAGAATTGTCCGATTCAGCTTCATGGCCGTGTATGGCTAGCAGACCTTATTGTGGTAGATTTATCAAGAGACGACGTCATCTTGGGTATTGATTGGGTGGATCATCACGATGCCATCATTAGTGTCCGTAAACGGATGGTCACTATCATTTCAGGCGATGGGGTCGAATGTGTTTTTCAGGGAGGTAATCCTAGTTGTTCCGGGAGAGTCATCAACTTGATGAAAGCAGTGAAATTACTCAGTCAGGGGTGTATTGGTTATTGGTGCTATATCAGCAAAACCGAGAAATCACCAATAATGTTGATGGATATTCCGGTAGTGAGAGAATATGCCGATGTCTTTCCAGACGAGTTACCTGGTTTGCCTCCACAGAGAGATGTGGAATTCACGATCGAGTTGGAGCCTGGTACGTCTCTGATATCAAAGGCACCATACCGGATGGCCCCGACCGAAATGTAGGAGTTGAAGAATCAACTTGAGGAATTATTCGAGAATGGTTATATCCGACCGAGTGCGTCCCCGTGGGGAGCACCAGTGTTGTTTGTCAAGAAGAAGGATGGTTCATTTCGCTTGTGTATTGATTATCGAGAGTTGAACAGGGTGACGATCAAGAATAAGTATCCTCTACCCCGTATTGATGATCTCTTAGATCAACTTCAGGGAGCTTCAATATTTTCCAAGATCGACCTAAGATCTGGATATCATCAGTTGCGAATTCGAGAGTCGGATATTGCAAGGACTGCGTTTCGTACACGCTATGGTCATTATGAGTTCGTGGTAATGCCGTTCGGGTTAACTAATGCACCTGCGGTATTCATGGAGTTAATGAATCGGGGTTTCATCGACTTTTTGGATCAGTTTGTTTTTGTCTTCATCGATGACATTTTGATTTATTCTCGTGACCGAGAGGAGCACGAGTTTCACCTTCATCGGGTTCTCGACGTGTTGAGACGAGAACAGCTTTATGGAAAGTTTTCCAAATGTGAGTTCTGGATGTTCGAAGTGATGTTTCTCGGGCATGTTATTTCATCAGATGGAGTGCATGTTGATCCTCAGACGATGGAGGCTATCCAATATTGGTTACCCCCGAAGAATGTTAAGGAAATCCGAAGCTTTCTCGGATTAGCCAGTTATTATCGGCGGTTTGTGGAGGGATTTTCTAAAATTTCTCAACCTTTGACGAACCTTTTGCGAAATAATAAGAAATACACGTGGTCCGACGCGTGTCAACGGAGTTTTGAGGAACTCAAGAGCCGGTTAATTTCAGCACCTGTACTTTCCTTGCCGCGAGGGACGGAAGGATTTGTGGTTTATAGTGATGCATCCAGACAGGGTCTCGGATGTGTACTCATGCAGAACGGGAAGGTTATTGCTTATGCTTCACGGCAATTGAGACCTTACGAGGTTAATTATCTGACCCACGACCTGGAGCTAGCAGCCGTGGTGTTCGCATTGAAGATTTGGCGTCATTACCTTTATGGCGTCACCTGTCAGATATTCACCGATCACAAGAGTTTGAAGTATATATTTACTCAGAAGGAGTTAAATATGAGACAGAATGATGAGTTGAAAAACTCGATTTTGATAGAAGCTCATGCCACCCCATATTCCATCCATGCGGGGTCTAGCACGATGTATAAGGACTTGAAACAAAATTACTGGTGGAGTAATATGAAGCGAGAAGTCATAGTATTTGTTTCGAGATGCTTAACCTGTCAGCAAGTCAAGATTGAACATCAGCGACCGGCGGGTATGCTGAAACTTCTCCCTATTCCAGAGTGGAAGTGGGAAGATATTTCCATGGATTTCATCACGAGTTTGCCGACGAGTCGTCGTGGTATGAATACAATCTGGGTAATTGTGGATCGTTTGACTAAATCGGCTCATTTCCTTGAGATTAAGGATACGTGGGGTCCCGAGAGGCTTGCCCAGCTGTTCATCATAGAGATATTAAGACTGCACGGTACTCCTATGGAAGAAGAGCTTAACGGTTTCGAAAGAAACAAAATGGTATCTTGTACCCAGACCTACACATCAATCGGTTATAGGAACCAAATGGGTATTTCGAAACAAAAAGGATCGAAATGGACTTATTATAAGGAATAAATCCAGACTAGTCGCACAAGGCTATAGTCAGGAAGAAGGCATAGACTATGATGAAACCTTCGCCCCTGTAGCCAGACTAGAAGCCATTAGGATATTTTTAGCCTTTGCCGCCCATAAGAGCTTTATTGTATATCAAATGGACGTCAAGAGTGCATTCCTAAATGGAGACCTTGCAGAAGAAGTTTATGTTGAACAACCACCAGGGTTTGCCAACACAGACGGTATCGATCTAGTATACAGGCTAAGGAAAGCGCTGTATGGACTTAAACAAGCCCCTAGAGCCTGGTATGAGACCTTGTCCCAGTATCTAACCGACAATGGATTTGAGAAAGGTGTTGTGGACAAGACCTTATTCAAAATACAGGAAGGCGATGACCTTGTGATGGTACAAATCTATGTAGATGATATAATTTTTGGTTCAACTAACATTGCTTTGTGTCAAAGGTTCTCTCATCTCATGCAAAGTAATTTGAAATGAGTATGATTGGAGAACTTAGTTATTTCCTAGGTTTGCAGGTAAAGCAGTTGCCTACAGGTATCTTCATCAACCAGGAAAAATACAACAAGGAGCTTCTCAACAAATTTGGAATGAACACTTCCAAATCATCGCCAACCCCCATGAGCACTTACATGCAAATTAGTGCTGATGAAGCCGGAAAGCCGTTTGACCAATCACTCTACAGGAATCTCATTGGTTCGCTCCTGTACCTAAAGGCTAGCAGGCCCGATATCCAGTTTGCTGTTAGAGTGTGTGCGAGATATCAAGTAGCACCTAAGGAATCACACTTCAATACAGCTAAACGAATCCTGAAGTACATTAAAGGAATAGTCGATGCAGGACTATGGTATCCTAAAGAAGTCGGATTCGATTTAGTTGGATACAGCGACTCGGATCTCGGAGGCTGCAAGCTAGATAGGAAGAGTACAAGTGGAACTTGTCACTTTCTTGGACCTATACTCGTTTCTTGGTTCAGTAAGAAGCAATTGGCTAACTCTCTTTCCACGGCTGAATCAGAGTACTATGCTGCTAGTAGTTCTTTGTATGCATCCTTCGATGCAAAGAACAATTGTCAGATTATGGAATTGATGCCAGAGAGACTCCAATCATGTGTGATAGCACGAGTGCAATTGCAATCACGCACAATCCTGTCCTGCACTCGTGCACTAAGCATATCAACATGAAGCATCATTTTATAAGGAATCACGTCGAGAACAAGGTTGTTCGCCTTGAAAAAGTTCATACAGACATTCAGTTGGCCGACATCTTCACCAAGCCTCTCGACACAACCAGATTCAACATGCTTAGACAAGAATTGGGAATGCTATAGCCCAACTCCCTATAAGTAATTTATTGTTGTTACTCAACAATTGAGGGGTAATGTTGTAGGACCTAAGAATACAGTATCCACCGTTAATTATCTGTACACTCAGAGACTTCAATACAGCACTGTAGTGAACAAAGTGATATGAATTATCCTACAGCTGAAGTATGCAATAATTAAGGGGGAATACAGTATGACCCATGAATACAGCATTAATCCAAATATTGCTCTATGAAATTTAAAACCTATAAGTACCTTTTTAAGGGGGAACGCTGTATCGACGCAGAAACAGCACATACTATAGGATTTCGATTCAGTATATTATATTATTTCATTTTAAAAAATGATTTTTGTCCACATGCCTTGTTTATGTCAAACGTCATTTACATTAAATGCCTTACACGACATCTGGACAGCTGAATCTCAAAAGCCGCGCTGTTTTAAATTGTTTATTATCTTTAAACCGCCATTTCAGGCATTTAGGGTATCAACAAATGTCAGAAGTGGGACCCGCTAATATTTTAACATTTTAATGGATAAGTGTACCAGTTACACTCAGTCCATCTTGACCGTAGATTTCAAAAACCGGCTCCCATCCCTTAAAATCTGACCATTCATACTCTGCAAAACCCTACTTCGCCGCCCAATATAAAAGGACTGATACTGCCATGAGAGACTCTTTACGCTTTCTGCAAAATTAAGAGTTCTCAAGCAAAAACAGCCTACACAGTTTTCTTCATTTTACTGCTTATTTCGTGTATTCTCTTTCACATTTTCTTGAACAATCATCAATGGCTGGACAAACATCTTCGCCCGCACTCAAGAAAACCGCAAACATCATCGATGGACGGATCTTCTCACGATCTGTCATCATCGAACGCATTCTCTCTGAGACAAATCATGTAGAACCCATGGAGTACATCATCACTCATCTGTGTCAACAAGGCCTCTACCGCCTTGGAAGCCAAACCGCTGACAAGTACGATGTTCATCTGGTTGAGGAATTTTACCTCAACGCCGCCGTACGCTTTCTGCCGCTGTCCCAAGGAGGTCACGTTGCTGACATAACCGCTACCATTCAAGGAATGGAGATCTGTGTTGATAGCGATCTTCTCCAGAATATTTACAGGCTACCTGCTGATGGCCTGACAATGGACCAACTTGAGACGTTTGGGTCTCAAGAAATGATAACTAAGTTTTATGGGCTGTTCACCGGCTCAACTGTTATTGACATGGTTCAAACCACATGTCACAAGAAGAATTTTTGCCTGCCTTATGTGTATTTACATGACTTTTGCTGAAGGATCATTGAGAATAGAACTAGTGCGTTAGAAATGTGTACTAATCTAAGGTTTACGATGATGGTTGCTATCTTGACCTGTGAGAAGATCAATTGGTGCCAGATTTTGTTGAAGCGCTTGCAAGAAGAAGTATGCAAGCCTGCCACCCAGAAGAAGTCATTTGGTTTAATCTTAAACCATATTTTGACGAAATGCGGACTGTCGCAATCCACTGATGCAAAGAAGAACAACTCAAGAATATACCTAGGAGGCATCAAGCCTACTGCGTATAACCAGAGCACTATGGTGTGTAATATCCCTAAAACCCAAAGTATGCCAATTTCTGCAGACCCAAGAGATGTTTCTTTGAAGTCCCAGGACGTGGAGTCTTCAAAGAAGAGGAAAAGATCTCACAGAAAGAAACCCATTACTGGTGAGAAGCCGAAGAAGAAACTTAGAAGGCTTTCTAAAGCTAAATCCACCAAGACCTCCGAAGAAGTTTCCACCATGGCTCAACCCACTGAAGAACAACCCCAGGGCCCAACCCCTGTGGAAGAGGTGTCCACTACTGTATCGACAGTAGATCCTGAGCTTTGAGCTGCTAGGACAGATAATCGGACATCTGCCAAAGAAAAAGACTCTAGCGAGTCGGCTGCCCCTACGGAGCCAAACGCTACTTCTTCTATGCGGGATTCCACACCCGTACATGATCAATCTTCCTTCGGGGCACCATACCCTGTAAGGAATCCCACTTCCCTACAGGATCCCATACCTGTAGAGGAATCCCTCGCTACAGTGTATCTAGACGTTGTACACAGTCCCTCCCCTGACTCTATTATTAACAAAACTCTTCTCTCTGTTCAGATCGAACATGCCTACAAAAGATTCCTTAAATGGAAAGAAGAAAGATATGTATCAGAAGTGACGGACTCAACGAAAATTGAGGCCCTACTTCGATGGGACAATCCCTTCTGCAAAGAACTGATTGAAAGCCATCTACTGCAGAAATCTGATGCAAGGAGAAAAGGTAAAGACAAGTCATAGGACTCTCCCCCTAATCCAAAACACGACGATGACGATGACTCAGACAACGATGACGAAGCTTTACAAACTGGTCTGAGGATGAGTCGTGAAGAGGCTCAAGACAGAGACGCCTCTCCACCAAAGGATGACGAAGGGCCGCCAACTCGAAGCGAGCCCCCTTCTCCACAGCAAGAAAACATTCCCGACGAGGAGGAATCAGTCCCTCAAGTCGAGGAAGTAGGAACAGTTTTGGAATAGGCACCCGAGCCTGCCGCCGCTCAAGATGAAGATGTGTCCTGCGCCATCCCACAAGAGGATTCAGTCCCTCTGCCAGAGCAGGCGTATGATGAGAGACAGCAGGAGGAATCAGTCCCTCCTGTATCCATGTCTACAGACGCACCTTCGCAACCTGAGGATACAACACCCATTACCGCCGAACCAGAACATGCTGATCCCACCCCATCAACCGTGGAATCCCAGGACGGTACTGTACCTGAGGATGTCCAACTTAATTCACGCCCTACCGTGAATCTAAGGAGGTTGAACTGCTCTGAAGACTTTGCTCAACCGGATTCTCCGATAACTGCTACTAGAAAAGAGCGATTGCGAGCTCTTGGTCTTCAAACCGTCTTCATACAGGATGATGTGAATGCCCTGTCTTCAGTTGAAAAAGCCTTGAATTGGATGCATACTTCTACCGTTGAAGAGATGACCACTCTACAACATGAAGTTTCTCGAGTAGTCGAGGCCTTCGTTTTATTGCCAGAAGTATTCAAACAAGCACTGAAGATCATGCAGGACAAACAAGAACAACTCCTGAAAGAAGAGGCAACCAAAACGCGCATTGCTGAAGCCAAGACCGCATGTGCTATGATTGAAAACAGTTCTCAATTGCAAGCCCACAACAAATGTATCAAGGATATGTCGAAGGTTATTTCCACCCTTGTCGAGAGAGTAACCAACATTGAGATGAAACAGGATGCCGCATTGGAGATCCTAGAACGTCTTGATGACGCCAAAAAGGGGGAAGAGGCCAGAGAAGCTGCTAGGAGAATCAGGTTACAGCATGAAAGGGAATTTGAGGCTGCTCAAGACAGCATCACTGCTGAATTAAACAAGCTAGCCCCTCCCTCTCAGAGTTTTAAGATTTCAGGATCCCGACCTGAATTTCGTGATCCAAATGTCCCGTGGCAAACTCTAATTCAAAGACCTTCTGAAATTCGTCTGCCGACCAACCGCCATCCAACTGCCGATGAGGTGAAGCAATGGAGGAAGAATGAACTGATGAGATACTTTGTCAAACTCATCAGGGAATCCGCTATCTTCAAAAGCTATAAGACATTAGCGGAGGCTGCAGATAAATTCAAGAAGATGCTAGAAGATGGAAAGCTCCCTCTCCGGCTAGATATGAAAAGCAAGCACAAAAGAGGAGATCGGATCACCCATCCAGAAGACTGGATTCTTGCCTTTGACAAATCCTATGAAGGAAGAGCTATATACCAAGATCGAGGCAACGATTCCCTACAGATCTGGTGGCGTGGAACCGAGAATGATCCAGGGAGAAAGCCATGGAGACATGCGGACTATAGATAAGAGCTGAAATCCTTATATATTAGTTTTGCTTTGTAATTTTTTTTTCCCTTCGAAACAGCAAACTATGTACTAAATTTGTTTTGAATATCAATAAAAGTGTTTGTTTGTCTTGAAAGATTACAACTCGTAATCTACTGTGTCGATGTATGATTACATAAATTGTTTGATAACTATCACAAGTATAGAAACTTGTTTGATAAATAAGCTGTACGAACTTGTCTACGAACAGTTCATAATTTCAGTTGCAAGCTTAGAATACATTGTAAGATTGTGCCTGAGCGCCAATCATAAGCTTAAGTTGTAAAAATTCTTAGCTGTATCGAACTCGTCTGCGAGCAGTTCATTAATTAGACTAAGTTGCTGAAAGACAGACCATTTGACAGAAGACCAAGAAATCTGCCAGAAATCATCAAAGAAGACTATTTCATGAAGAAGGTTTTGGCATCATCAAGAAGACTTGAAAGTTAGTCTTGGCAAATTGTCAAAAAGGGGGAAATTGTTGGGAAAACAAGAACCCTGTATCGAAACAGCCGGGATATTCAATCCCTATATCGATTTTTGTTGATAAGAGGTTTTGACATATATGCCAATCCTCAATACAGTAAG
The DNA here is from genome assembly GCA_033398695.1 of Orobanche coerulescens. Classification (NCBI taxonomy): domain Eukaryota; kingdom Viridiplantae; phylum Streptophyta; class Magnoliopsida; order Lamiales; family Orobanchaceae; genus Orobanche; species Orobanche coerulescens. The sequence continues at coordinate 194,643,537 of CM065803.1, read as the reverse complement.
GAAACTGTATCGAAGAATTAAAGTGTCAACCTATACCGAAAGCCTGTCTCGAATCCAGCATATAGTGAAACCTTTCAGTACAACAAAGAAGTCTTATAATGACCAAGTATGGAAACTGTCTCGAATCACCAATACAGTAATCTTCCATACAGCTCTCAACAGGACAAAGAAGGAATCTTCAGAAGTCAAGTCCCGTTGATAAAGAAGTATTTAAATACTCAAGGATAAAGTATTTAAATACTGTCAGTCAACAGATCTTCAAATCCCGCTAAATCCAGATAGTGTTTTTCATCCCGTTGGAATGGAATCTCACTCAACAGATACATCTCAATGGATATATTTTCCAAAAGACTATATATATGTCATGAAGACCTTGAAGATCAGTTACCAAGTGAACCCAAGCGAACTAAGTAATCAAAGCTATCAAAGTTATTATCAGAGCAAAACATATCTCCCGCTTACTGCTATTCAAATCAGAGAGATATACAGTGCTCATCATCTTGAACAACACTTCATCAGCTCGAAGCTCATAAAGTCAAAGCTGTTGTTCATACTCTGTTCTATACTCTGAATAAACCCAGATCAGCCCTGTGTGAACTGAGGAAGACGAAGCTTCAGAACTCTGTGTGAATAAGCCAGTCAAGCTTTAGCTCAAACCAATCTGTGTGAACGGTTGAAGCTAAGATTTTTATATCAATCTGTGTGAACGATATATTGATTGTATACTATTATAATTACGTAGTTGTGTACGTAGTAATTATAATAAAGATTTTACTCCTGTGTGGAGGACCAGTGGACGTAGAGGGGTTTACCTCGAACCATTTTAAATACTGTGTTATTTACCTTCAGTTTTTACTGTTTTAACTACTGTGATTAATTAAGTATACACTACACATTTAGTTGCTGTATCCACAACGACCTACTGTATCTAAGACTTCCACTACGCACTCAGATTTAAAATCAATACAGCTTGTTTTTTAAACTACCTCCCAAGCTGTATCCAGTATACTTAGTGGCCAACAGGTACATTGTCCCACGTATATTCTGGATTCCGTATACGGGGTGGACATGTGCACGGACACATTTCCGGAGCGGGCGTACTGTGATGTCCCTCTTGAGCCTATTGTTTTGGTCGTTCATAGTCCATGTTATATTGGATATGTCCGACGATTTGCAATTATTTGTTTATACGCTGAGGGGTATGTTCGACAGTCGGGTTTGTTTTTTTGAGATCCGTATTGTGATGATATACAACTTCGGGTTGTTTGGCTTTCAGGCCATTGTGATGATTGGCAGCTTCGGCGGAGTGGTTTTCAGACCATTGTGATATTATGGCAGCTTCGGCTGAGGGCTTTCAGGCAATTGTGATGTTTTGGTACTTCCGTTGGAGCCTTCGTATGGCAGCTTCGGCTGAGGGCTTTCAGGTAATTCGTATTTATTTCAGCTTTGGTTTGGGTACCTTCGGGTAGTTCATTGTTGTGTTCTGTGTTGATGAATCGCCATTGGGCACTTGTGTTCTAACCTGTTGAGCAGGTACCGATCGTATGCCGTGGGCATAGTGTTTCACGAATGCTCGATTCTCATATTAGTTTGTGAGCATCTCGTATTACCATTATTGTACTGTTTATTCTGCCGTTGGATGCATATCATGTTGTACATGTATTTGATATTCCTTATCTGGATGACTGACCCCGTGGGGGCGGAACATGTTTTCATGTTTTAGGTGCTTGCGAGGAGAGAGTTGAGACACAGGGGCATGACGATGGCGACGAGGCATTTGAGCGATACTAGTATGAGTTGTTTCGATGCTCATGTCGGTCAGACAGTTTGGAGTACTCCAGTTTCGTCAGTTGTTGTTATTCTGTATTATCCGAGTAAGGCTCGTGGATGTTGTTGCATTTTTATTTGTCCATGTAGGCCCTTTTGTTGTTGAAATTACATATCGGAATATTATGTCGGACTTCATAGTAAGAACTGTGATTTCCCTTTTTGGTCAATTTGTTGTATTTTAGTCGTGTTCGCCTGGTGGATCCCAGGTGTAGGGTCCACGGCACTGTAATGACCCAATGGGATTTGGGGGTGTTACACTACTCAGTCATACAATATCTGACAAGACAAGACCCGACAATGCACAACTCAACCCGACAGCCTAGGTTTACGCACCCTAAGCTCCGATACAATTTATGTAACACCACCAATCCATTCAGGGATATTACACGCCGTAGACGCTTCCTCAAGGATGTACCAGACTGGTAACTGAATCAAACATCTCAACATTGCCTTTAAGGCTCAAATGAATCAGTAGACCAATTTGGTCTATCAATCAATGCATACAACTCAATCTCAATACATGCTCACGCAGGGGTCAAAATACAACACACTCCCATACAGCGGGAGAAACACTGCAGCGGAAATAAAGTACAACTAAACCAATACGACTTTGTATGGAACCTCATGTGATTAGTATCGATCAGCTTTCATCATCCTTCATGCCGACCCTGTGTTAGGCTCCCCAAAACCCGAATGCAAAACAGACATCCACCCACCGATTTCTCGGGTACGACAATTAACTACCAAACCCTTCCCGAGAGGTTTTATTCATTAGAAAGCAATCAATGAAGTGTTTGAAAATAAATTCCTCATCTGGGGGATTTGAAAAGTAGAAACCTTGTTGGACCTCAAGGCCTTAGTTGAAAAATAACAATTTCAAAATGAATGGGTCTCGGACCAAAATTCACTTTCCGTAAACCGACCTTTATAAAACCGTTGGGGTCTCATCCCAAATCTCATCAAATCACAGCGCACAAAAACAATAGCAAGGTCCGTTTTCCAACATCAAAACCTCACAACTAAAGGACTAAACACATACGACAAAATACTCTAGTGCCATCCTAGCCAAGTAGGCCAAATGAACAACTTGCCTCTTACAAACTTAGTCAATACATGCAATCATGAAATCACCATTCAAAAACACTCGTTTCCGGAAACGCCATAACTCAAAACACATTTGTAAAAGGCACCACAACCGTTGATCCACTCCTCCATGGACCCCTATCGAGATCCCGTCGGATCTAAACCGTAGTGGTTAAAAGTAATGCTCGTTGATCCACCCCTTCGTGGACCTCTACCGAGACCCGTCGGATCTAACCCATAGTGAGCATACACACACACACACGTTACTCATGCAATACTAATATGCTAAGAATGTAAGTTCATTAAGAATACTTACTAGAGATGGCCACTTACCCGACACCGTTATCGTACTCATCACAATACCTCCATCATGAACAATCAATCACAACACAACAACACAATTAACACGGAATACACGATTCCACAACATTAAACAAGTAGGGATATCATTAAAGCCCTTAACGTTCAAAATAATCAAATCATAATAAACTCACACGAATCATATTCACGAGGGTAAACCAACCATCGTCAATCCAACATTTAAACTCTATTTACAGGACACAAATCTTATAACAAAATACTTGCCTCGAAACCATGATCGAAACGAGAGGAAAAATAGGATGCGGTCGGGCAGACCCAGACTCCTGGACATAATCAAGAACACGATAGCACCGTGAACACTACGAGGATAACACTGCACGAATTACCTATATAAAACTGTGATCAACTCGGAATCCTTGAGCACCTATAATCCTCCGGAAGAAACAACAAAAACATGATCACAACGAGGATTGAGACTAACAACACCAGGAATCACATCAAAACATCGAAGGAAACTGATTGAAACATTTAATCGAATATTAAATGTTCAATGATTCCCAAGAACACTCAAATCACCAATCAAATTAAACCAACTCAAAATACGGATATACAATATATAGAACACGATTAATAACATCATATAGCACCAACCAATTCATAAAAATTGGACTAGGATCAAGGTTAAGAACAAAACTCCAAAAACTCAACTCTAAGGAAAAATGGAAAAATACCTTGATCCGATGAAGAATAACAGATTAGATGAGGTTACAATCACCTAGAACCCTCCAAAACACCTTTGAATGGGACAAAATCGACCAGAAGTTCGAACCCTAGTCGCCTTCGTCTCAAACCCGTGGAGAGGAGGATAAATGTAGTGGAAATGACATTACACAACTGCTGTCCAGTTTATATACACTGGACAGCTTATCGTGTGCTAATCTTTAATATTAGCGTGCGATATTGAGGCACCGGAACAAAACTTCTTGACCAAAACACACAGTTAGCATGCGCTAACCACAAGTGTTAGCGCGCGCTAACGAGACCTCCAGACCCAGTCTAGTAGCTCCTAGACTGCCCCCGAACTACCAGGTAGCGTGCGCTATCCTCGCCTTAGCATGAACTATCGATGCACCCTAGCGCGCGCTATATTACTAAATAGCGTGCACTAATCAACGTTCTAACCCAGTCCAGTAGCCTTTGGACTGTTTCTGCACGTCCAGTTAGCGTGCTCTATAACACCCATAGCGTGTGCTAACAACTGCACCTTAGCGCGCGCTAACCATCCGGATGTAGCGTGCGCTAACGACTCTAAAATAACAGAAACAGTACCCTCAAAAATGGGTACGGCGACGGATTTCTCCGACCGAATCTTCAAGTTCAAGATACATGCGGAAATCTCCAGAACATGATCATACTAAGAGATTGAGCTCTGACCAAACTCACACGTGACCATGAAAAGGGTCGAAACAATAAATACGAAGGCGGATACCCACAACTTTGGGAAATAGAAAATGGCCCAAAATTCCCGAAAATCATGATACGTGATCGAATAACCAAACCAAAGCTCACAATACGTCTAACAAAGTTAAACGGACTTATGGGGAATACGAAACAACAGTTTCGAAGAACACTGAGCACCTATAGTCCTCCGGAAGAAACAACAAAAACATGATCACAACGAGGATTGAGACTAACAACACCAGCAATCACATCAAAACATCGAAGAAACTGATTGAAACATTTAATCGAATATTAAATGTTCAATGATTCCCAAGAACACTCAAATCGCCAATCGAATTAAACCAACTCAAAATATGGATATACAATCCATAGAACACGATTAATAATATCATATAGCACCAACCAACTCATCAAAATTGGACTAGGATCAAGGTTAAGAACAAAACTCCAAAAACTCAACTCTAGGGAAAAATGGAAAAATACCTTGATCCGATGAAGAATAACGGATTAGATGAGGTTACAATCACCTAGAACCCTCCAAAACACCTTTGAATGGGACAAAATCGACCAGAAGTTCGAACCCTAGTCGCCCTCGTCTCAAACCCGTGGAGAGGAGGATAAATGTAGTGGAAATGACATTACACAACTGCTGTCCGGTTTATATACACTGGACAGCTTAGCGTGTGCTAATCTTTAATATTAGCGTGCGCTATCGAGGCACCGGAACAAAACTTCCTGACCAAAACACACTGTTAGCATGCGCTAACCACAAGTGTTAGCGTGCGCTAACGAGTTAATTATCAACCGCAACACAACGGTCAATTATCAACCTATTGCAATAACCAATTAACACACATCCGATAAAATCAACAACCGATGTAGCCAACCAATCAAATTCAATGGTTCGATGATACCTCGATAATATACAAAACCAAATAATCCAACTCAACCAATACGAACTTGTATCCACGATACAAGTCGCAACTCGATAATCATAATTAACAATCAATATAACCGATCAACAACCCAATGGTTCCACAAAATCTCGATTAAACACAAGTCCGAACAAGCCCAAATCAATAAATCACTAATCCAAGATCACAATATGATTCATAATCTGATAATCATATCAATAATCAATTTAAACCAATAACAAGGGTCTAAACATTACCGATTCCAAATTTAATCTTAAATACGAATACAAGTTTCCTCCTTGTAAATTCATAATTCGGACAATCCAATTAATTCAACATTGTAGATGATCATATTCCAAGGGTGTCAAATAATTCCATCATCCGAATTGAACACTTGTTCAATACGTATGAACTTCCAAACTCAAAGATGAATAATAATCTCATCAAACTCGTAATGATATTCGTATTCCTATACGAATATTGTACCAAAACACATAACTTAGTTATAGATATGAATATTCCATATTCATATCCAAAACACCAACACCTCTATACATATTCATCATATCACATAATCCAAGAGTTCCTTAAGAACACGAATCATTCCGAAATCACATTCATAATCCCCAAAACGGCATAATCCGATGTGTTCTAACATCTAAACAATCCTCATTCATAATTCAAGACGTATATTATCTTATTCTTCATATGCACTTCTAATAACATCAGGAATCAACACAACAACTTTGTAAACTATTATCATACGAACTAGTTATCAACAACAATGTCAAAATCCGAGATTAAAGAGAGGATTATCCAACATACCTCTTAGAAGATGAAGTACACAAGCAAACACCTCAAGCTTCAAAGATAACTCCACATCTCAAGCTCCAAATCCATGCCTTCATGCTCATAATCGACTTAAAAGAGCCAAAATCCATATCTGAGTGTTGAAGGGCGAAGAAAATGAGGTGAAGTTCTGAAATATCGAAGTGACGAACATCTCACTTATCTAAACTCCCAAATCGTTACGTACATAACATGCAACAATTAACGTATGCAACATCCCTTTACGTACGCTATATGACCTTGATAGCTGTAACACCCCCAAGTTATTCAGGTATATTACAGCGCTGTGAGCCCCATCGTGGGACCCACAAGGCTAGTTATACACGGAACTATGAAGTTTGACCGATAAGGTCCAAGTACAATCAAATGGAAGACAATAAAAATGGTATTCAAAACAATATCTAATAAATCCGGATACAACACATCACGAATCAATACCATGGCAACACAGGACGAAACATCAAGGAAACAGAAAACAGTACTCGAGTACTCAAAAACCATTCAAGTACAACATCATTGAATGGAGGAAATACAAAACATAACTAGTGACAAGACACAGCATCACACATGCCCATCATCTTCATGCCGACCGGGTACGTGCCTATCCGCTCTCCTAGATCCTTAATACATGAAAGGTATTTCCCCCGTAAAGGGGTTAGCCGTTGAATAGCTAGTACAAGTATATCAAATATGAAACACAATTCTTCTTGACAATAAAGTAAATGTAATCATCATTTCATCAACTCAAGACTAGTATTACGGAATGACTAAATCTTATAGCATCACATTCAATACATACATGATTAACCGCGAACAACACCAGAGGCTACGGAACCCTCACAGGACCCGGCGGTCCGTCCCAGAGTGGTTAACCCAAAATATCTGCAGAACCACACCAGAGGCTATGGAACCCTCAGAGGACCCATTGGCCCATCCCAGAGTGGATATATACCATCATACAATTCATATATCTTACTTTCAAATTTGAGAACGTACAATCATAAACATATACTTGCCTTTGAGACATCGAGAATTAGAAGGAAAAGAGTATAAGTTCGTGTTAGGAGTATGATCTTGAATGCCACTCAGAGGATGTTGAGTGAGGGCATTGTACTTGTTATTATGTAGATCATTAATATAAGGCAATGAATGTTTCTTTATTTACTGGTAGTTACTGGCATTCCTAACTCGTACATATACATATAAAAACTAGTCCACGTATTTCCGAGCAAAACGTTCCCCTCCTTATTGGATAACAGGGTCGGCACTGGAAAGGTTTATAGCTCAAATACTTACTTGTTCGCAAGTCAATGAAACTTGACTGGGCGTTAAGCTTATGTGAAGACTTGTATGACATGTTCTTTGACATGGAGAGTGCCTGTCGGACACTAATGGTTAGTGGGAGCAGACGTTATAGGTATGATAATTGGATTAGTATACTCGAACCAACTCACCCTCGATTCGTCACACGGATTTCACTCTGGGACAGTCAATGATGGAATCGAAAGGTTGTGATAGGTATTCGTGAACCTTCGACTTGAGGATTTAGTAGGAATGTGCTTGTGATGTCAAGATTTTCATTAGAGTAGTTCGACCCTGTACACCGGAAAGCAGGGGTCAACCTCGACGTGCATCTTGATGAGCAAGTAGCAGGTCCTACTGAATACCAAGATATAATTCTTTCTCCTGTTAGTGAACGGGTTATATGTCCTATGCGGTTATTGGCGGATGAGATTATAAGTCTTTGGCCAAAGCATTGGAGCTAGTTGTATTGGATACACGAGAGCTTGATGATCTGGATTTGCATTAACTCATGCATAGCGTCAAGTACAGATAGGGTTTAGCTGACCGTGACCCTATAACTTGATCGGGACATTTGAAAGAAGGGTTTATACGTATACTGGAGTTCATGATAGAATGCTTCTTGAATGATCCCAATCATTCGTTCTCAGTTGGGGTACAGTGTAGGCCGCCAGGCTGGCTAGGTGGTGCTACTACTCTTTAATTCCTCCCATTTCTGATTGAGACGGACCTACCGAGTCACGTAATAGGATTGATGACGGAATGAATCAAGCTTATTATCTCATTATGAATATTAGATATTGGATATCTAATTTGGGACATTGAATGTCTGAATCAATTTATTGGATAAATTGATTTACGGCCAAATGAATTTAATATATTTCTGGGTGATTAATTTAATTTATGAATATAATTATTTCTTGGAGAAATTAATTACGTTATTATGTATTTGATATGATTAATTAATTGGATTAATTAATCGATATAAATACATCGAAACGGAATCGGAGTTTATCTGTTTGGACTCTCGGGAGTCCGAAATGAATCGAACTTGTCCGGCTCCTTCTAGATGGCCGCCCCAAGTCACCTACTCCCTCCATTGTCTTGATCTTCACTTGGTGGGGTACTAGCTTTGTGACAAATCAAGGGGACAAATATCACTTTTGGTGATATTGTCAAAAGGTGGGAGATATGAGGTGATATGATGACAATATATTGTTGGGATAACAAATACCCGGTATCGAAACAGTCAGGATAAACAATCCCTGTATCGATTAGTGATGATAAAGATGTTTTGACAATATGCCAATCCAGCATACAGTAAGGAAACTGTATTGAAAAGCTGATCAAATATGTCAACCTGTATCGAAGACCTCTCGTAGATCCAGCATACAGTGGAACCTATCCTACAGCAAAGAAGTCTCATAAAGACTAAGTATGGAAGCTGTCTCGAATTAACAATGCAGTGATTCTTCCATACAGCTCTGAACAGGACAAAGAAGGAATCTTCAGTATTCACTAGAAGTCAAGTCCCGTTGATAAAGAAGTATTTCAATACTAAACGATAAAGTATTTAAATACTGTAAGTCAACAGATCTTCAAAACCCGCAAAATCCGGATCGTGTTTTATTCAAACACATCATCCCGTTGGAACGGAATCTTGCTCAATGGATTTATCTCAACGGATATATTTTCAGAAGACTATATATATCTCCTCAAGGGGTTGAAGATCAATTACAAGTTACAGAAATCTTACGAAGTTATTATCATTTACATCAGAGAAAAACATATCTCCAAAGCTCACTGAAACTCAGATATAAGAGATATACAATGCTCAAACCGTGAACAACACATCATCAGCTAGAAGCTCAGAGAGTCAAAGCTGTTGTCCATATATTGTTCTAATCCTTGAACAAACCCATCAGCCCTGTGTGGACTGAGAATCTTTGCTACTCCGGAACTGTGTGTGAAGGAATTGCATCGAAGAAGACGAAGCTTCAGAACTGTGTGTGAAGAAGCGAGTCAAGTGTTAGCTCAAACCAATCTGTGTGAACAGTTGAAGCTAAGATCTTTATATCAATCTGTGTGAACGATATATTGATTAAGTGTTGTTATAATTATGTAGTTGTGTACGCAACAATTATAATAAACTTTTTACTCCTGTGTGGAGGACCAGTGGACGTAGAGGGGTTTACCTCGAACCACTTTAAATACTGTGTTATTTACCTTCTGCCTTTACTATTTTATTAAACTGTGACTATTTAAGTATACACTGCACATCAAGTTGCTGTATCCACAGTAACTTACTATTTAAGACTTCCGCTACGCACTCAGATTTAAAATCAGTACATCTTGTTGTTTAAAACACCTTCCAAGCTGTATCCAGTATACTTAGTGTCCAACAAGTGGTATTGGAGCGGTTGATTCTAAAAAGAATCAGTCGTATTTTTAACCGAATCAGATCAAAAATCTCTTATTTTATAAAACAGTCTTTTTCATTCCACATTCTCACATGGATACATCAATGATCAACAAAGTACCCATGTGCTCTATTAATGAATTTGATGATTGGAGAATCAGGATGGAGGCTCATCTTGCAGTAATACACGAAGAAATGATTTTTGTTATACAGGATGGCCCCATTAAGATCATGAAGGTAAACACGGCCGCAAGGATCAAAGGCCAAGCCCATGCTGAGATGCTCGAGAAAGAGCGCGAACAATGGACCATAGATGAAAGAAAGCGCGCCAACCTCGACAATGTTGTGAAGAATGCGTTGTTTGTCACCCTTGACAAAGGCACATTCTCGAAGGTAAAGAGCTGTAAAATAGCCAAGGAAATCTGGGATAAACTCAAGTTGATTTGTGAGGGAACTGAGCTATCAAAAGAAAACAAAATTTTAAAACTGACTCAGCAATTTGAATCTTTTGAAATGAAATCAACTGAACACTTGAGGAACTTGACCTCAGATTCACTGGAATTGTTGGTGAACTTGAAGCTTTGGGCAAAATTTATACCCAAAAGGAGAAGAATTTAAAAATTTCCAGAGATGCCCAGCCCATCAAAGCCAAATTACAAAAGTACAGACAGTGACGACGACATCCTGTCTCAAGATGAAATAGCGCTTCTCATGCATAAGTTCAATAAGTTCATCAAGCAGTCTTCAAAGACTCCCTACAGGCCCAAGCCTGTCCACAAGGTAAGTATCGAAACTTTATCTGGTGACGCTAACCTATGCTATAATTGCAGGAAACCAAGACATTATGCAAACAAATGTCCTCATCCCAAAGTTCAAAGGTTGCCAGAAGCTGAGCAATCTGGTGACGCTAACCTATGCTATAATTGCAGGAAACCAAGACATTATGCAAACAAATGTCCTCATCCCAAAGTTCAAAGGTTGCCAGAAGCCGAGCAACAAGAGAGGGATGAACGAAGACGTGCTTGGAAAAATAAGCTCAAGGCACTGATAGGAGAATCAGAAGCCTCCCCCACTCCATCCAAATCCGAAGAATGTCTTCAGGTGGTCACTGAAAGTGACTCATCTGACGATGAATTCGATGATAAAGCATATATGTGCTTTATGGCCAAGGACATTCCGGAAGATGAAGACAGCGATGATGAGGTAAGCTCAACCTCAGCCATTCCAGTAAATGCATCGCGTACTTTCGAAAACATGATGAATGAATTTAAAAACATTCAAAAAGCCCACGAGACCTTGAAAAATGAAAATATTCAGCTTCAACTTTCCAACATAGAGCTGAAAGAAGAAAACGACTTGCTAAAAATAAATTATGAAAATATGTCTATTGATTGTGAAAACAGCAAGGTCGAGCATGAAAAACTCGTGGAGAGCAATCATCAACTTGCTCATGAACTAAGTGAGACGAAGTCTCAAAATGGAAGCAAGACAAATGATTTTGTTCTACTTCAAGCAAAATTTAATACTCTCGAGAAACGAGAAAGCGAACTTGAGACCATTCTGAAATCTTTCGAGAAATCATCTAAAAGAATGGAAGAAATTCTAAGCACTGGGCAACATGCTCATGATAAAAGTGGCTTAGGATACAGCTCATTTTCCAACAAAGGGAAAACTAGTACTGTGTTTGTCAAGAGTGTGGAACACATTCCTGTATCAGAATATAACCCTAGTCCCGTGAAGGAACCTGTTGCACCGCGAAAAGCGAAGGCTGCCATTCCGCCCCCGCAATCCTATTTCAGACAGCGGAATCATAAGTCGTTCCAACCTGTAAGGCGCATGCAACAGCATGCTCCCCGAGCATATCAACAGCGCCAACAGCCGTTCAGAAAGAAGGCTGTATCCAAATACCAAAGGCCCGCACGGCAGTACTATCAGTACAGCACGCCTAGGTACTGGATACAGGAGCCGCATTATCCATCGAGACAGCAAATGTCCGCACAGTATCAACAACAGCTCTGGGAATCCAACTATTGGAGTGTGTGCGAGATATCCAGTTTGCTGTTGGAGTGTGTGCGAGATATCAAGTAGCACCTAAGGAATCACACTTAAATACAGCTAAACGAATCCTGAAGTACATTAAAGGAACAGTCGATGCAGGACTATGGTATCCTAAAGAAGGCAGATTCGATTTAGTTGGATACAACGACTCGGATCTCGGAGGCTGCAAGCTAGATAGGAAGAGTACAAGTGGAACTTGTCACTTTCTTGGACCTAGACTCGTTTCTTGGTTCAGTAAGAAGCAATTGGCTAACTCTCTTTCCACGGCTGAATCAGAGTACTATGCTGCTGGTAGTTGCTGTATGCAGATCCTTTGGATGCGACAACAGTTGTCAGATTATGGAATTGATGCCAGAGAGACTCCAATCATGTGTGATAGCACGAGTGCAATTGCAATCACGCACAATCCCGTCCTGCACTCGCGCACTAAGCATATCAACATGAAGCATCATTTTATAAGGAATCACGTCGAGAACAAGGATGTTCGCCTTGAAAAAGTTCATACAGACATTCAGTTGGCCGACATCTTCACCAAGCCTCTCGACACAGCCAGATTCAACATGCTTAGACAAGAATTGGGAATGCTACAGCCCAACTCCCTGTAAGTAATTTATTGTTTTTACTCAACAATTGAGAGGGAATGCTGTAAGACCCAAGAATACAGTATCCACCGTTAATTATCTGTACACTCAGAGACTTCAATACAGCACTGTAGTGAACAAAGTGATATGAATTATCCTACAGCTGAAGTGTGCAATAATTAAGGGGGAATACAGTATGACCCATGAATACAGCATTAATCCAAATATTACTATATGAAATTTAAAACCTATAAGTACCTTTTTAGGGGGGAATGCTGTATCGACGCGGAAACAGCATATACTATAGGATTTCGATTCAGTATATTATATTATTTCATTTTAAAAAATGATTTTTGTCCACATGCCCTGTTTATGTCAAACGTCATTTACATTAAATGCCTTACACGACATCTGGACAACTGAATCTCAAAAGATGCGATGTTTTAAATTGTTTATTGTCTTTAAACCGCCGTTTCAGGCATTTAGGGTATCAACAAATGTCAGAAGTGGGACCTGCTAATATTTTAACATTTTAATGAATAAGTGTACTAGTTACACTCAGTCCATCTTGACCGTAGATTTCAAAAACTGGCTCCCATCCCTTAAAATCTGACCATTCGTACTCTGCAAAACCCTACTTCGCTGCCCAATATAAAAGGACTGATACTGCCATTAGAGACTCTTTACGCTTTCTGCAAAATTAAGAGTTCTCAAGCAAAAACAGCCTACATAGTTTTCTGCATTTTACTGCATATTTCGTGTATTCTCTTTCACATTTTCTTGAACAATCATCAATGGCTGGACAAACATCTTCGCCCACACTCAAGAAAACCGCAAACATCATCGATGGACGGATCTTCTCACGATCTGTCATCATCGAACGCATTCTCTCTGAGACAAATCATGTAGAACCCATGGGGTACATCATCACTCGTCTCCGTCAACAAGGCCTCTACCGCCTCGGAAGCCAAACCGCTGACAAGTACGATGTTCATCTGGTTGAGGAATTTTACCTCAACGCCGCCGTACGCTTTCTGCCGCTGTCCTAAGGAGGTCACGTTGCTGACATAACCGCTACCATTCAAGGAATGGAGATCTGTGTTGATAGCGATCTTCTCCAGAATATTTACAGGCTACCTGCTGATGGCCTGACAATGGACCAACTTGATACGTTTGGGTCTCAAGAACTGATAACTAAGTTTTATGGGCTGTTCACCGGCTCAACTGTTATTGACATGGTTCAAACCACATGTCACAAGAAGAATTTTTGCCTGCCTTATGTGTATTTACATGATTTTTGCTGCAGGATCATTGAGAACAGAACTGGTGCATTCGAAATGTGTACTAATATAAGGTTTAGGATGATGGTTGCTATCTTGACCTATGAGAAGGTCAATTGGTGCCAGATTTTGTTGAAGCACTTGCAAGAGGAAGTATGCAAGCCTGCCACCCAGAAGAAGTCATTTGGTTTAATCTTAAACCATATTTTGACGAAATGCGGATTTGTGCTTATCTGATGCAAAGAAGAACAACTCAAGAATATACCTAGGAGGCATCAATCCTACTGCGTATAACCAGAGCACTATGGTGTGTAATCTCCCTAAAACCCAAAGTATGCCAATTTCTGCAAACCCAAGAGATGTTTATTTGAAGTCCCAGGACGTGGAGTCTTCAAAGAAGAGGAAAAGATCTCACAGCAAGAAACCCATTGCTGGTGAGAAGCCGAAGAAGAAACTTAGAAGGCTTTCTAAAGCTAAATCCACCAAGACCTCCAAAGAAATTTCCGCCATGGCTCAACCCACTGAAGAACAAACCCAGGGCCCAACCCTTGTGGAAGAGGTGTCCACTACTGTATCGACAGTAGATCCTGAGCCTTTGGCTGCTAGGACGGATAATCGGACATCTGCCAACGAAAAAGACTCTAGCGAGTCGGCTGCCCCTACGGAGCCAAACGCTACTTCTCCTATGCGGGATTCCACACCCGTACAGGATCAATCTTCCTTCGAGGCACCATCTCCTGTAAGGAATCCCACTTCCCTACAGGATACCATACCTGTAGAGGAATCCCTCGCTACAGCGTATCCAGACGTTGTACGCAGTCCCTCCCCTGAATCTATTATTAACAAAACTCTTCTCTCTGTTCAGATCGAACATGCCTACGAAAGATTCCTTAAATGGAAAGGCTACAGGCAAGCTCTGTATGACACATTGTACAACTAGAGCGAATGGAGCCAAGAAGAAAGATATGTATCAGAAGTGACAGACTCAACGGAAATTGAGGCCCTGATCCGATGGGACAATCCCTTCTGCAAAGAACTGATTGAAAGCCGTCTACTGCAGAAATCTGATGCAAGGAGAAAAGGTAAATACAAGTCAGAGGACTCTCCCCCTAATCCAAAACACGACGATGACGATGACTCAGACAACGATGACGAAGCTTTACAAGCTGGTTTGAGGATGAGTCGTGAAGAGGCTCAAGACAGAGACACCTCTCCACCAAAGGATGACGAAGGGCCGTCAACTCGAAGCGAGCCCCTTTCGCCACAGCAAGAAAACATTCCCGACGAGGAGGAATCAGTCCCTCAAGTCGAGGAAGTAGGAACCGTTTTGGAATAGGCACCCGAGCCTGCCGCCGCTCAAGATGAAGATGTGTCCTGCGCCATCCCGCAAGAGGATTCAGTCCCTCTGCCGGAGCAGGCGGATGCTGAGAGACAGCAGGAGGAATCAGTCCCTCCTGTATCCATGTCTACAGACGCACCTTTGCAACCTGAGGATACAGCACCCATTACCGCCGAACCAGAACATGTTGATCCCACCCCATCAACCGTGGAATCCGAGGACGGTACTGTACCTGAGGATGTCCAACTTAGTTCACGACCTACTATGAATCTAAGGAGGTTGAACTGCTCTGAAGGCTTTGCTCAGCCGGATTCTCCGACAACTGCTACTAGAAAAGAGCGATTGCGAGCTCTTGGTCTTCAAACCGTCTTCATAGAGGATGCTGTGAATGCCCTGTATTCAGTTGAAAAAGCCTTGAGTTGGATGCATACTTCTGCCGTCGAAGAGATGACCACTCTACAACATGAAGTTTCTCGAGTAGTCGAGGCCTTCGTTGTATTGCCGGAAGTATTCAAACAAGCACTGAAGATCATGCAGGACAAACAAGAACAACTCCTGAAAGAAGAGGTAACCAAAACGCGCATTGCTGAAGCCAAGACCGCATGTGCTATGATTGAAAACAGTTCTTAATTGCAAGCCCATGACAAATGTATCAAGGATATGTCGAAGGTTCTTTCCACCCTTGTCGAGACAGTAACCAACATTAAGACGAAACAGGATGCCGCATTGGAGATCCTAGAACGTCTTGACGATGCCAAAAAGGGGCAAGAGGCAAGAGAAGCTGCTATGAGAATCAGGTTACAGCATGAAAGGGCATTTGAGGCTGCTCAAGACAGCATCACTGCTGAATTAAACAAGCTAGCCCCTCCCTCCCATAGTTTTAAAATTTCAGGATCCCGACCTGAGTTTCATGATCCAAATGTCCCGTGGCAAACTCTAATTCAAAGACCTTCTGAAATTTGTCTGCCGACCAACCGCCATCCAACTGCCGATGAGGTGAAGCAATGGAGGAAGAATGAACTAATGAGATACTTTATCAAACTCATCAGGGAAACCGCCATCTTCAAAAGCTATAAGACATTAGCGGAGGCTGCAGATAAATTCATGAAGATGCTAGAATATGGAAAGCTCCATCTCCAGCTAGATATGAAAAGCATGCACAAAAGAGGAGATCGGATCACCCATACAGAAGACTGGATTCTTGCCTTTGACAAATCCTATGAAGGAAGAGCTATATACCAAGATCGAGGCAATGATTCCCTACAAAACTGGTGGTGTGGAACCGAGAATGATCCAGGGAGAAAGCCATGGATACATGCGGACTATAGATAAGAGCTGAAATCCTTATATATTAGTTTTGCTTTGTAATTTTTTTTTCCTTCGAAACAGCAAACTATGTACTCAATTTGTTTTGAAAATCAATAAAAGTGTTTGTTTGTCTTGAAAGATTACAACTCGTAATCTACTGTGTCGATGTATGATTACATAAATTGTTTGATAACTATCACAAGTATAGAAACCTGTTTGATAAATAAGCTGTACGAACTTGTCTACGAACAGTTCATAATTTCAGTTGTAAGCTTAGAATACATTGTAAGATTGTGCCTGCGCGCCAATCATAAGCTTAAGTTGTAAAAATTCTTAGCTGTATCGAACTCGTCTGCGAGCAGTTCATTAATTAGACTAAGTTGCTGAAAGACAGACCATGTGACAGAAGACCAAGAAATCTGCCAGAAATCATCAAAGAAGACTATTTCATGATGAAGGTTTTGGCATCATCAAGAAGACTTGAAAGTTAGTCTTCGCAAATTGTCAAAAAGGGGGAAATTGTTGGGAAAACAAGAACCCTGTATCGAAACAGCTGGGATATTCAATCCCTGTATCGATTTGTGTTGATAAGAGGTTTTGACATATATGCCAATCCTCAATACAGTAAGGAAACTGTATCGAAGAATTGAAGTGTCAACCTATACCGAAAGCCTATCTCGAATCCAGCATATAGTGAAACCTTTCAGTACAGCAAAGAAGTCTTATAAAGACCAAGTATGGAAACTGTCTCGAATCACCAATACAGTAATCTTCCATACAGCTCTCAACAGGACAAAGAAGGAATCTTCAGAAGTCAAGTCCCGTTGATAAAGAAGTATTTAAATACTCAAGGATAAAGTATTTAAATACTGTCAGTCAACAGATCTTCAAATCCCGCTAAATCCAGATAGTGTTTTTCATCCCGTTGGAATGGAATCTCACTCAACAGATACATCTCAATGGATATATTTTCCAAAAGACTATATATATGTCATGAAGACCTTGAAGATCAGTTACCAAATGAACCCAAGCGAACTAAGTAATCAAAGCTATCAAAGTTATTATCAGAGCAAAACATATCTCCAGCTTACTGCTATTCAAATCAGAGAGATATACAGTGCTCATCATCTTGAACAACACTTCATCAGCTCGAAGCTCATAAAGTCAAAGATGTTGTTCATACTCTGTTCTATACTCTGAACAAACCCAGATCAGCCCTGTGTGGACTGAGGAGGACGAAGCTTCAGAACTCTGTGTGAAGAAGCCAGTCAAGCTTTAGCTCAAACCAATCTGTGTGAACGGTTGAAGCTAAGATCTTTATATCAATCTGTGTGAACGATATATTGATTGTATACTGTTATAATTACGTAGTTGTGTACGTAGTAATTATAATAAAGATTTTACTCATGTGTGGAGGACCAGTGGACGTAGAGGGGTTTACCTCGAACCACTTTAAATACTGTGTTATTTACCTTCAGTTTTTACTGTTTTAACTACTGTGATTAATTAAGTATACACTACACATTTAGTTGCTGTATCCACAGCGACCTACTGTATCTAAGACTTCCGCTACGCACTCATATTTAAAATCAATACAGCTTGTTGTTTAAACTACCTCCCAAGCTGTATCCAGTATACTTAGTGGCCAACAGGTACATTGTCCCACGTATATTCTGGATTCCGTATACGGGGTGGACATGTGCACGGACACATTTCCGGATTGGGCGTACTGTGATGTCCCTCTTGAGCCTATTGTTTTGGTCGTTCATAGTCCATGTTATATTGGATATGTCCGACGATTTGCGATTGTTTGTTCATACGCCAAGGGGTATGTTCGACAGTCGGGTTTGTTTTTTTGAGATCTGTATTGTGATGATATACAGCTTCGGGCTGTTCGGCTTTCAGGCCATTGTGATGATTGGCAGCTTCGGCTGAGTGGTTTTCAGACCATTGTGATATTCTGGCAGCTTCGGCCGAGGGCTTTCAGGCAATTGTGATGTTTCGGTACTTCCGTTGGAGCCTTCGGGCATTGTAATTCGTATTTATTTCAGCTTTAGTTTGGGTACCTTCGGGTAGTTCATTGTTGTGTTCTGTGTTGATGATTCGCCATTGGGCACTTGTGTTCTAACCTGTTGAGCAGGTACCGATCGTATGCCGTGGGCATAGTGTTTCACGAATGCTCGATTCTCACATTGGTTTGTGAGCATCTCGTATTACCATTATTGTACTGTTTATTCTGCCGTTGGATGCATATCATGTTGTACATGTATTTGATATTCATTATTTGGATGACTGACCCCGTGGGGGCAGAACATGTTTTCATGTTTTAGGTGCTTGCGAGGAGAGAGTTGAGGCACAGGGGCATGACGATGGCGACGAGGCATTCGAGCGATACTAGTCTGAGTTGTTTCGATGTTCATGTCGGTCAGACAGTTTGGAGTACTCCACTTTCGTCAGTTGTTGTTATTCTGTATTATCCGAGTAAGGCTCGTGGATGTTGTTGTATTTTTATTTGTCCATGTAGGCCCTTTTGTTGTTGAAATTCCATATCGGAATATTATGTCGGACTTCTTAGTAAGAACTGTGATTTCCCTTTTTGGTCAGTTTGTTGTATTTTAGTCGTGTTCGCCTGGTGGATCCCAAGTGTAGGGTCCACGGCACTGTAATAACCCAATGGGATTTGGGGGTGTTACACTACTCAGTCATACAAAATCTGACAAGACAAGACCCGACAATGCACAACTCAACCCGACAGCCTAGGTTTCCGCACCCTAAGCTCCGATACCATTTATGTATTGAGGGATATTACACGCCGTAGAACCTTCCTAAAGGATGTACCAGGCTGGTAACTGAATCAAACACCTCAACATTGCCTTTAAGGCTAAAATGAATCAGTAGACCGATTTGGTCTATCAATCAATGCATACAACTCAATCTCAATACATGCTCACGCAGGGGTCAAAATACAACACACTCCCATACAACGGGAGAAATACTGCAGTGTAAATAAAGTACAACTAAACCAATACGACTTCGTATGGAACCTCATGTGATTAGTATCGATCATCTTTCATCATCCTTCGTGCCGACCCTGTGTTAGGCTCCCCAAAACCTGAATGCAAAACAGACATCCACCCCCCGATTTCTCGGGAGTTAGCAAAATCCCACTATTTTTCTAGTGCAAATACATAATCATACGAAATGTAACAAACAAATAGAATTCACAAATCGGGTACGACAATTAACTACCAAATCCTTCCCGAGAGGTTTTATTCATTAGAAAGCAATCAATGAAGTGTTTGAAAATATATTCCTCATCTCGGGGATTTGAAAAGTAGAAACCTTGTTGGACCTCAAGTCCTTAGTTGAAAAATAACCATTTCAAAACGAATGGGTCTCGGCCCAAAATTCACTTTCCGTAAACCGACCTTTATAAAACCGTTGGGGTCTCATCCCAAATCTCATCAAATCACAGCGCACAAGAACAATAGCAAGGTCCGTTTTCCAGCATCAAAACCTCACAACTAAAGGACTAAACACATACGACAAAATACTCTAGTGCCATCCTAGCCAAGTAGGCCAAATGAACAACTTACCTCTTACAAACTTAGTCAATGCATGCAATCATGAAATCACCATTCAAAAACACTCGTTTCCGGAAATGCCATAAGTCAAAACACATTTGTAAAAGGCACCACAACCGTTGATCCACTCCTCCATGGACCCCTATCGAGATCCCGTCGGATCTAAACCGTAGTGGTTAAAAGTAAAGCTCGTTGATCCACCCCTCCGTGGACCTCTACCGAGACCCCATCGGATCTAACCCATAGTGAGCATACACACACACACACGTTACTCATGCAATACTAATATGCTAAGAATGTAAGTTCATTAAGAATACTTACTAGAGATGGCCACTTACCCGACACCGTTATCGTACTCATCACAATACCTCCATCATGAACAATCAATCACAACACAACAACACAATTAACACGGAATACACGATTCCACAACATTAAACAAGCAAGGATATCATTAAAGCCCTCAACGTTCAAAATAATCAAATCATAATAAACTCACACGAATCATATTCACGAGGGTAAACCAACCATCGTCAATCCAACATTTAAACTCTATTTACAGGACACAAATCGTATAACAAAATACTTGCCTCGAAGTAATGACGGAAACGAGACAACAAATAGGATGCGGTCGGGCAGACCCAGACTCCTGGACATAATCAAGAACACGATAGCACCGCGAACACTACGAGGATAACACTGCACGAATTACCTACATAAAACGGTGATCAACTCGGAATCCTTGAGCACCTATAGTCCTCCGGAAGAAACAACAAAAACATGATCACAACGAGGATTGAGACTAACAACACCAGGAATCACATCAAAACATCGAAGGAAACTGATTGAAACATTTAATCGAATATTAAATGTTCAATGATTCCCAATAACACTCAAATCTCCAATCGAATTAAACCAACTCAAAATATGGATATACAATCCATAGAACATGATTAATAACATCATATAGCACCAACCAACTCATCAAAATTGGACTAGGATCAAGGTTAAGAACAAAACTCCAAAAACTCAACTCTAGGGAAAAATGGAAAAATACCTTGATCCGATGAAGAATAACGGATTAGATGAGGTTACAATCACCTAGAACCCTCCAAACCACCTTTGAATGGGACAAAATCGACCAGAAGTTCGAACCCTAGTCGCCCTCGTCTCAAACCCGTGGAGAGGAGGATAAATGTAGTGGAAATGACATTACACAACTGCTGTCCGGTTTATATACACTGGACAGCTTAGCGTGTGCTAATCTTTAATATTAGCATGCGCTATCGAGGCACCAGAACAAAACTTCCTGACCTAAACACACTGTTAGCATGCGCTAACCACAAGTGTTATATTTTTAATAAACTCCTGTGTATCTACAGGCCGTTGGCTATATTTTTAATAAACTCCTAATCGGAGTAATGACAATTTATTGTGGTTCGGTATCACAAGTAATACTTATTTGATCTGTTTTTGGATATCGCCTGGTGGGTCCCAGTGTGGGGTCCACGGCACTGTAATAGCTGCCTTTTGGGGTGTTACAGAAGATGGTATCAGAGAGTCGTTTTCTTTTTATGAGTCATTGTGAAATGAACTAGTATCAAGAGATCTTCGTGTCACGTGTGACCTGTGCAAGCACCTGACCCTATGAGCTAAATACGGTATGTACCTTATGAGCCATGATTTAATTACTGGCATGATATTGATAACGGAATGGATCTCTTTGATTGATCTTGTTATTTCGAGGATTTGTGGCAGGATTTATCTGATTAATAATTCGAGATAAACATTGGATTGATTATATGATTGAAATTGTTCGACTTGACGTCGATGTAATATTCGGTATGACATTCGTGGTGTCGATAATTAATTGTGAACCGTTTTCTTGAATATGTGATTCCTTGTTGTTATTAACTTAGCATGAATTTTAAATAGTATCTTGAATTGTACTTATGCTTATCATTATGATTGATTCTTTCAGAATGGAAAGGAATCTGAGAGGTCGTGGCAGAGGGGGACGAGGCCGCGGGAGGGGCCGAATCCCAATACCTCGAGCCAACAGACGCGCGAATGTGGATCGTTGTTCCGCAGACAGTGGTTCACCTTCTAGGGATCAATCGCACCACAGTGGGCGTGAGGATGCGCGTGTCGATCCTTACGTTTTGATGCAGGGCATGATGACACAGATGACCCAGATGGGTCAACTAATGGAAGCTATGCATAGGGCCACTACTGTCCAGAAACAGGGGCCACATCCTCTTCCTGTGCTTGGCGGACCCGTGAGTCTGATCATCAGCGACATTTCTCGCCAGCGACCTCCGACCATTGAAGGCTCCTCTGAGCCTGCTGACATTGTGCATTGGATCGAGCATTTTGAGAAACTTTTCGAGATGGTGGACTGCCCGGAAGAGAACCGCGTCTCGGTAGGCGCGTACTATCTTAGCAAAGGCGCTCATACCTGGTGGCTTTCAGTGAGGCCAACTGATGGTGTTTATACTTGGGAGGAATTTAAAAACCTCATGCTGGACTGTTACTATCTAGGGCCACTCCGTGAGGCCAAACTGTCAGAACTGCTGAACCCGGACCCGTCTGAAGATGTTGATGTGTTATCTGTTGCCGAGAAATTCCAAGCACTCCTTGCTTTTGCCACAACAATTATCCGAACAGAGGCAGATAAGATCAAATACTTTCTCAAGAGGCTTAAACCCCGAATGAGAATGCAGCTGTTGAATCACCACTGTACTACCTTACCAGAGTTCATCGAGAAAGCTCTAGAGTATGAACTCACCGCGAAGGAGATTTCCAAGAAGCAACCACAGTCCAACAAAAGATCCAGAAAACAGAACCAAACTGAGAGTAATTGGGGAACATTCAGGAAGCCCCAGTCATTGCCAAACCCTTCTGAGCGACCAACCATGGCATCGAAGCCATTCGGATCACACTCTCGAGCGGTTCCCTCGTCCGTGGTGTGTCATAACTGTGGAGACCAGGGGCATGTAAACTTCAAATGCCCAAAGCCTGCCATCACATGCCATACTTGTGGCAAGAATGGTCACCGTGCTCGCTTTTGCAGGAGTGGGCCTGGACATGAACCAGTAGCGTCTCATACTCCAGTTCAGTCCTCTGTACAGAATCGGGCGCCTCCGTCCGCTTCCTATCATACCACCGGGGCGAATAAGGGAATGGGCCGTGGGAATCAAAGTGGTACACTGGTGTGAGTCGAAACCTGTGATTTACGAGATGAAGAAAGCTGACGATCCCGAGGCCAGCATGATTTCAGGTATACTCGAGATCCACTCCCAGCCTGTGTGTGTTCTTTTTGATACCGGTGCTTCACACTCCTTTATATCTTCTTCTTGTTTAAGTTGTTTGCCTCTAGACCATGTTATCAATTGTGAGCCCTATCTGATTGGTCTACCCGATGGTAGAAGAATTATTGGAAATCGTGAAGTCCAGAACTGTCCGATTCGCATGAACGACCGTGAGTGGTTGTCAAATCTGATTGTAGTCGATTTACCTAAGGATGATATAATCTTGGGTATCGATTAGATGGATCATCATGATGCCATACTTAGTGTCCGCAAACGAATGGTAACTGTCACTTCTAATGATGGCTTTGAGTGTATTTTTCGAGATGATAATCCCAGTCGTTCCGGGAGAGTCATCAGCGCTATGAAAGCAGTGAAACTGCTTAATCAAGGGTGTATTGGTTATTGGTGCTATATGACCAAAATAGCAGATCGACCAGTTGAATTGACCGACATTCCGGTAGTCCGAGGCTACCCAGACGTATTTCCAGAGGAGTTGCCAGGCTTACCACCTCATCGTGACGTGGAGTTTATTATTGAGTTAGAGCCAGGTACATCTCCGCTTTCAAAAGCACCGTACCGTATGGCTCCGACTGAGATGCGGGAATTGAAGAACCAGCTTGAGGAGTTGACTGAAAAGGGCTAAATTCGACCTAGTGCGTCCCCTTGAGGAGCACCAGTGTTATTTGTACGGAAGAAAGATAGATATCTGCGTTTATGTATTGATTACCGTGAGCTGAACAGAGTAACCATCAAGAACAAATACCCATTGCCTCGTATTGATGATTTATTGGATCAACTTCAGGCAGCTATCATGTTTTCTAAGATCGACTTGAGATCTGGTTATCATCAGTTGAGGATTCGAGAGTCTGACATTTCAAAGACAGCCTTTCGTACTCGCTATGGATATTATGAGTTGGTGGTGAGGCCATTTGGATTGACTAATGCACCGGCGGTATTCATGGAATTGATGAATTGAGTTTTTATTAACTATCTGGATCGTTTTGTGGTCGTTTTTATTGACGGCATTTTGGTTTACTCTCGTGACCACGGAGAACACGAGCGTCATCTCCACCAAGTTCTCGATACATTGAGGCGGGAACAGCTTTACAGGAAATTCTCTAAATGTGAATTCTGGATGCCTGAGGTTATCTTTCTTGGGCATGTGATATCAGCCGAAGGGGTGAGAGTGGAGCCGTAGAAGACGGAAGCCATTCGAGATTGGCTACCACCGAAGAATGTGAAGGAAGTTCGTAGTTTCCTCGGCTTAGCAGGTTACTACCGGAAGTTCGTAGAAGGATTTTCTAAAATTGCGCAACCGATGACTAACTTACTGCGGAAGGATAAGAAATATTTGTGGTTAGAAGCATGTCAGCAAAGATTTGACGAACTCAAGAGTCGATTGATTTCGGCACCTATTTTGGTCCTACCAAAAGGAACGGAAGGATTTGTGGTGTATAATGACGCATCGAGACAGGGCCTTGGATGTGTACTAATGCAGGAAGGGAAAGTGATTACCTATGCATCGAGACAATTACGACCCTATGAAGTTAATTATCCGACCCATGACTTGGAGTTAGCAGCCGTGGTGTTTGCTTTGAAAATCTGGCGTCACTATCTGTATGGAGTTACCTGTCAGATCTTTACAGACTACAAAAGCCTAAAGTACATTTTTACTCAGAAGGAGTTGAACATGAGGCAGAGAAGGTGGCTAGAATTAATCAAGGACTATGATATCGAGATCCTTTATCATCTGGGCAAAGCAAATGTAGTTGCCGACGCTTTGAGTCGTAAGACAAAGGCAGAGCAGAATCTTGAGCCGCTGACAAAGACAGAGGGAGTTGCAGTTAGATCTTATAAGGCCAGAAATTGAAGTTTGGTTACAGCGTGTTCAGGGACAACTTTGCACGCTTGAGATTTCTTTGTCTCTTAATGATATGATCAAATCGAAGCAAATTACGGACCCATTCTTATCTCGAGTTCGGGATGAGGTAACTCAAGGGAAAGCCACTGGATTCGTGATCCACGAGGATGGATTGATACGCTTTAGAAATCGAGTTTGTGTACCCGCAGACGAAGAGTTGAGGAACTCTATCATGAGAGAAGCCCACGCTACCCCGTACTCTATTCACCCGGGTGTTCGGATTCCACAGAAAATAAACGAAGTGGAAGAATAAACGGAATCCCTAAGAGGATCGATCAAGTAACGTATATACGAAAAGAAAAATACGAAGATCAAGGAATCAAAGTCCCATACCTATGATGTCTCTGAAAAACCTTCGTATGATGATGATGATGATGATGATGATGATGATGAGCCCTTCGTTCCAAGCACCTAAAGCAAGATGCCTCTACTTCACACGCCGGAACTTGATGGAAAAATTGACAAGCTTCCTTTCTTCAAGAATGCGGCTAGTGAAGCTTGTGGGAATTTTCTCTCTCAATGTATTCTTCTTATATCTTGTCTCTAAGATCAAGATGAAATTTTCAACCTTACACTCTCTCTCAAATTCGTGATTTTGAGTTCTTTTAAGAAGTTGTCCTCTCTCCTTTTTAAAGACTTTTATTTATAAAAAATGAAAGTCTACCTTTAACACATGATTGAGGGTATCAAATACACCTCACATATGTCACCTAGTGACATAAAATAAGTATAAAAGAGACAAGAGAGGGATGGGGGCGGCCTTAAGGGAAATTTCCAAGAAGACGGGTCGAATTTACTCGGCTCGTGTACTGGATGTTCGTCAAATCGAATCCCTCGTGTACCGGATGTTTGTCAAACGAATTCGTTTTATTTCCAATTTGTTTGGACTAATTAATTAATCCAATTAATTAATTATATCAAACAAAAATATATATTTCTCTAAGAAATATAATTTATGAATTAAAGTAATCACCCAGTAACCTACTTACAATTCATAAGACCGCTATTTGATTTATCCAACAAATCAAAATTAGATATCTAATATCTAATATTATAAGAGAGATTATTAATTCATATTTATCCATCAATGTTCCCATTGCGCGACTCCGTAGGTTCGTCTCAGCCGACATTGGAAGGAACCAATGAGTGCGGGCAGCACTTAGCCAGCCTAGCGGGCCGCACTGTAAACCTCGATTGAGAACGAATGAACGAATCATTCCAGAACCATTACGTCGTGAATACTATATACGTATAGACCCTTCATCAGATGTCCCGGTCAAGTCTTCGGGTCACGGTAAAGTCAAACCCTACTGTTGACTAAACTCTATACATGTGTTAATGCAAATCAAGACCGACCGATTAATAGTGTATCTAATACGACTATATCAGAATGCTTTGGCCAAAGACTTATGATCTTATTTACCATTAACCGTATAGGACATTCGCCTGCTCACTAACAGGAGATAGAATCCTTTCTTGGCGTACAGCAAAGACTACTACCTGCCCGTATAGTCCGCACTTCGAGGTCGACTCAGCAATTAAGCAAATGAGTCTAACTACTCTAATGACAAACTAAACGTCACAGGCACATCTTCTACTGAACCCTCAAGTCAAAGGTCCATGTATACTATCACAACCTTTCGATTCGTCATCGACTCTCCGAGAGTGAATACTGTGTGACTGAATCGAGTATGAGTCGTGTTCAAGTATACTGGTCCCACCAATATACTTATAACTATGCTATCAAGATGTGCACACAACCTAGCATCAGTTATACAAGTCTTATTAAAACTTAATGTCCTGTTAAGTTTTATCGACGTGCGAACTAGTTAAGCATTCGAGCTCTAAACACTTCTAGTGCCTATCTCCTTATCTCCATAAGGAGTAGAATGTTCACTCTAAAATGCAAGGACTATTATTCTATATACCAAATCACAATGCCAGTGATATATAATAATATAGAAATAATAATTGCCTTATTAAATATAATATTCATAATTACAATACAATTGCTCTCACTCTCTCATCCTCTGAGTGGCATTCGAGGGCATATTCCTAACAATCTCCCACTTGCACTCAATGCCACAAACTATGGTATCTAATACACATACTCTCCAGATGTCTCTCTAAGACCTTCTGAGATAGTGGCTTGGTAAGCGGATCAGCAACGTTATTTGCTGTGTCTACTCTCTGCAGTGTAACATTCCCATCCCGAACCATTTCTCTAACAAAATGATATTTTCTCGCAATATGTTTGGTGTTGTGGTGAGCCCTAGGCTCCTTAGCTTGTGCAACAGCTCCGTCGTTGTCACAAAACAGTGTCACGGGCTTCTTTTGCGTTAGGAACCACTTGAAGTTCCTCGGTGAACTTATTTATCCAAAAAGCTTCTTTAGCAGCCTCCGTGGCTGCCTGATATTCGGCTTGACATGTAGAGATAGCAGTCGAACTTTGCTTGGCACTTCTCCAAGAAACTGCCCCACCATTCAGAGTAAAGATATACCCTGATGTGGACATCTGAGCATCCATGTCCCCCGAAAAATCTGAGTCTGTATAACCCATCACTCTTAGTTCTCCAGCGCCGTATGTAAGAACCAAGTATTTAGTCCTCCTTAGGTACTTAAGAATGTTCTTTACAGCAGTCCAATGTTCCTGCCCTGGATTTGATTGAAACCGACTCACTACGCTCACAGCATAGGCAATGTCCGGTCTAGTGCAAATCATTGCATACATAAGGCTACCTACTGCCGATGCATAAGGTACCTTGCTCATTTCCTTTCTATCTTCCTCACTTTGAGGACACATCTCTAAGGAAAGTTTTGCACCATGTTGCATAGGTAGAAACCCTCTTTTAGAATCTTCCATCCTAAATCGCTTCAGGATCTTTTCTATGTAGAGGGCTTGGGAAAGACCTAACATTCTTTTCGCTCTATCCCGGTAGAGACGAATACCCAGAATATAGGTAGCTTCTCCCAAGTCTTTCATTGAGAACTCTTTAGAAAGCCAAGCTTTCACAGAACTGAGCATTCCTACATCGTTTCCTATAAGTAGAATGTCATCTACATATAGTATTAAGAATGCAATTTTGCACCCACTAACCTTCTTGTAAATACAGGGCTCTTCTTCGTTTTGGACAAAATCAAACTCTTTGACTGTCTCGTTAAAACGAAGATTCCAACTCCGTGAAGCTTGCTTCAGTCCATAAATGGCACGCTGAAGTTTGCATACTTTATGAATATTGGTTTGAGATATGAATCCCTTAGGCTGTTCCATATAAATCTCCTCCTCGAGGAATCCATTTAGGAATGCCGTTTTCACATCCATTTGCCATATTTCATAATCTAAGTGGGCTGCTATAGCAAGCATCATGCGAATAGACTTAATCATAGCTACAGGCGAGAAGGTCTCAAAGTAATCGATTCCTTCTCTTTGGGAATAACCCTTTGCCACAAGCCTGGCCTTATAGGTATCAACCTTGCCATCTCCATCAGTCTTTCTCTTATAGATCCATTTGTTTCCAATAGGCACTATGCCTTTAGGACGATCTACTAAAGTCCAGACCTGATTAGCATGCATTGAGTCTATCTCAGCTTCCATAGCTTCTTGCCACTTGGTGGAGTCAACGTCTACCATCGCTTGGTCGTATGTAGAAGGATCATTCTCTTGACTACTTTCTGTCATCTCATGGACACCCAGTTCCTCTTGATGCATATAGTCATACCTCTCAGGTAACTGAGAAATTCTACTAGACTTTCGAGGTTGTATTTGTATTTCAGAAGGTTTGGTTCTTATATCTTGCATAGGTGTCTCATTTGGTGTTTCTTTTATTTTTTCCAAAGAAATATTTTTACCTGCCCCTCCTTCCTGAATAAACTGATCTTCCAGGAAGTGTGGTTGTATAGCAATGATGATCCTATGATCTTCGTGCATGTAGAATAGATATCCCATGGAATCCCCTGGATATCCTATGAAACGACCTTTCACAGACCTAGTTTCCAATTTCTCTACTTTAGTCTTCTTGACATAAGCAGGGCATCCCCAAATCCTAATGTGATTAAGACTTGGTTTCCTACCTCTCCACATATCATGGGGAGTCTTAGGAACGGATTTGGAAGGACATCTGTTCAAGATATGCACAGCAGTAAGGAGCGCGTAACCCCACAGATAAATCAGTAGATCAGTATAGTTAAGCATGGAGCGAGCCATGTCCAACAAGGTTCGGTTCCTTCTTTCTGATACACCATTTAATTGTGGAGTAGCTGGAGGAGTGAATTGTGACACTATTCCTAGTTCTTTTAAGAACTCATCAAATTCGGTACTCATGTACTCACCACCCCGGTGTGACCGAAGAGTCTTAACATGGTTACCTGTTTGATTTTCAACTAGGGCTTTAAATTCCTTGAATTTATCAAAAGCTTCAGACTTATGTTTCATTAAGTACACGAATCCATACCTGGTATGGTCATCAGTTAATGTAATGAAATACTGAAAGCCGTGTCGTGCCACTTCAAAAGGGCCACAGACGTCGGTATGGATCAATCCAAGTTTTTCAGCAGCTCTTTCAAAAGTCCCTACGAAGGGTAACTTAGTCATTTTGCCTTGAAGGCAAGATTCACAAGTTGGATAGGGATCTGATCCCAATGGACCCGTAAGCCCATATTTCTCCATTTTATGAACCTTGGTCTGACCGATATGACCAAGTCTAAGATGCCACTTAAGTGCTTCTGCTTCATCCCTACCACGCTTCCTAGTTATAGTGTTCACAGTTGTCTTATTCTTTAAATTTAAATGGTATAAACCATTTAATAATGTAGCAGTACCAACCAATTTATTTCTGAAATAAATACGACAGACCCATCTCCAATAAAGAAGTGAAATCCCTTTCGGTCCATGACCGGAATTGATACAATATTCTTGTGCCCCTTGGGCAAAACAAGTACATTATCTAAAGTGAGAATAGAACCAGATTCTAAATCCAACATAAGGGATCCAATATCAGAAGCCTCGACACTATGCCCACTTCCGACGGTGACCATCACCTCCCTTGAATCCAGCTTCCTACTCCGTTCCAGATCCTGATTCATTGTACAAATGTGAGAACTCGCACCGGAATAAAGTATCCAAGAAGTAGAATATACAGTTACAGAACAATTTGTTTCTAAAACCAGTAGTTCCGTACCTGAAGGCGCATTACGGTCAAGCTTTGGACAATACCTCTTCCAGTGGCCTAGCTCACCGCAGTTGAGGCATACATCCGTTTTCTTGGCCCCTTTGCTCTTTTGAACCATTGGGGCCTTGCCCCTTCCCTTGTCGATCTTGGCTATCAGACCTAACTTCTTCTTGTTCTTTTTCTTCTTCTTCTTGGACTTCCAAGTCTTAGAAGAAATTACAAGTGCAGCTTCCTTTCCCTTTGTCTTCATCTGAGACTGGGCAGTCGTCAGTTTGTTCATTAGCCCAGCTAAGTTACATGCAATCTCATTGCAGTTGAAGTTCATGACAAATTGGGAAAAGGAGTCAGGAAGTGACTGCAGGATAAGGTCAGTTTGGAGAGATGCATGCATCTGAAAATCAAGAGCTTCCAATCTCTCAATCATCGAGATCATCTTGAGGACATGGTCCCCAACCCTCTCTCCTTCATCCTGGCGCCGAATAATTGCTTTGATATCTCATATCAAGCAGTTCGGCTATGCTCTCCATAGAGCTCAGCCAGGTGCGCTAAGATGGCTCGTGAAGACGTCATCTTTTCATGGGCACGTTGAAGCTCATTGGTCATTGAGCCTAACATGTACCCTCGCACTCATATATCGTATTTTACCCATTTCTCATGGGCATCGACATCTTGCTGATTGGCTCGGGTTCTTGCAGGAGCCGCTGGGATGTCCGCCTCCAAGACGTATCCCAGCATTTCCATAGTTAGGACAATCCTCAAGTTCCGAAGCCAGTCCACGTAGTTCGGACCAGTCAGTACGTTCTTTTCAAGTAGTATAGCGAGTGGGTTCATTGTCATATTGAGAGTTTTGTTAACTGCAGAGAATAATTTGAGATTCGTTAGTGATTGTTTAATTATGATCCGAGTAAAGAATTGAAGGACTTTCTTTATTCATAACTCGGCTCCCACTATTTTATCGGCATTTACACACTCCCATGTTAAATCCGGAAATCTTGGGTGACTTCATAGTGGTGATCGATTTCTTTACAAAGTTTAATAGAGGGCAACCAATACGGTTTATATTCTATTATTCTTTAAAAAGTGGTGTCTAATACCAACCCATCTAATGGATGATTCGATCTTCTTTTACCCCTAGTTCACTTGCCCTCAACCCATTCGGTTTCTATGGCTCGTTGAACTATCTAAGTTGAAACCGTCAACTCCTATTAGTCTGACAATTGAATCTTACCCGGCAACCCATACGGTTTATAGGGGTTTGATTTGTCACAACCAAAGGCATCTAATGCACTCTAGGAATTTATCAACTTTCCCCAAAAATATTTCCCCGACATACTCGGAAGAATAATATTCCGGTTTAGATTTCAATTTTCCATGAGTTTGACGGAGGGTAGGAAACCTCGTAACCTTTATAACTTAGTGTTTGTAAGTGGGAGTATTAACGCGATTATATGTTACACTTTGCACATTAATCCGTTTATAAGCGCGGTTTGTGGTTTGTCAATCATTCAAAATGAAAAACAATAAATAGCAACCTAGTTACTACCAACATATAGCTCATGGACTTTTTCCTAAGTATTGGGCCAAGCCAAATAAAGAAAGGAAAAATACAGTATTGATTCTTCGTCGTCTAGTCGGTCGTCTTCGGTCTTCGTCATAGCCATATGAATAATTACATCATTGAACAATACGTCCTATTATACATATTTTCTAGTAAAAATAAATAGGCTCAAAATGGCCTTTACAACCATATCGAATCGAACAAATCAACAACTAAGTCCACGAGCTATATCACCATCACATAAGACATTCCATACAACATGTAACGGTAAATGAAATTAAATAATCAATTAGTATATTAATCCAATTAATATAAAAATTAATCTATTTAATTTCTACAATATTAATCAAATTAATATTTATAATCGTCATTTTAATCCGTTCAAAGTAATCCGGCCAAAACAATATTCTCGTCTAATAATTTCCCTTAATAAAAAGATATTCCAAATATTTTATTAAATCCAATTAAATCCAATTTAAATTTCGGAAATTATTACAACGAAATATAAACACAAAAATGGAGTCCCGAAAAATCCGGTATCAGGCCCAGCCCACGGCCCGATTCAAAATCGGGCCGAAAACCCGATAGCCCCCCGGACCGAGTCACTCTCGCCACCGCCTGCGCAGATGGCGGCGAGCAACAGAGCCTACCGAGTCATTCTCGGCCGGCCAAAGAGCCCAAGAGCTGCCGCCAAAGAACGTCTTCGTGCGGTATTCGTATTTAACCCCCGTTTTTCTCATTTTTTCTACTCGCTTCCAAACCGAAAAAGTTTCGTAACTTCATGAAGAACTTATAAATCAACAAAAATCAAACTTTTCAGATTTATAATTCACAGAAAATAGTCGAAACTTGACTTACTACGAACGATTAAATTTCTTCGATTATATCTATTATGATTCTAAATCATAAACATCATCAAATAACATTCCAAATACAAAGATGATCGTATATACGATATATTTGACCTCGCTCCGATACCACTGTTGGGATGCCACAGAAAATAAACGCAGCGGAAGAATAAACGGAATCCCTAAGAGGATCGATCAAGTAACGTATATACGAAAAGAAAAATACGAAGATCAAGGAATCAAAGTCCCATACCTATGATGTCTCTGAAAAACCTTCGTATGATGATGATGATGATGATGAAGAGCCCTTCATTCCAAGCACCTAAAGCAAGATGCATCTACTTCACACGCCGGAACTTGATGGAAAAATCGACAAGCTTCCTTTCTTCAAGAATGCGGCTAGGGAAGCTTGTAGGAATTTTCTCTCTCAATATATTCTTCTTATATCTTGTCTCTAAGATCAAGATGAAGTTTTCAACACACTCTCTCTCAAATTCGTGATTTTGAGTTCTTTTAAGAAGAAGTTGTTCTCTCTCCTTTTTAAAGACTTTAATTTATAAAAAAATAAAAGTCTACCTTTAACACATGATTGAGGGTATCAAATACACCTCACATATGTCACCTAGTGACATAAAATAAGTATAAAAGAGACAAGAGAGAGAGGGGGGCGGCCTTAAGGGAAATTTCCAAGAAGAGGGGTCGAATTTACTCGGCTCGTGTACTGGATGTTCACCAAAATGAATCCCTCGTGTACCGGATGTTTGTCAAATGAATCCGTTTTATTTCCAATGTGTTTGGACTAATTAATTAATACAATTAATTATATCAAACACAAATATATATTTCTCTAAGAAATATAATTTATGAATTAAAGTAATCACCCAGTAACCTACTTACAATTCATAAGACCGCTATTTGATTTATCCGACAAATCAAAATTAGATATCTAATATCTACTATTATAAGAGAGATTATTAATTCATATTTATCCATCAATGATCCTATTGCGCGACTCCATAGGTTCGTCTCAGCCGACATTGGGAGGAACCAATGAGTGCGGGCAGCACTTAGCCAGCCTAGCGGGCCGCACTATAAACCCCGACTGAGAACGAATGAACGAATCATTCCAGAACCATTATGTCGTGAATACTATATACGTATAGACCCTTCATTAGATGTCACGGTCAAGTCTTCGGGTCACGGTAAAGTCAAACCCTACTGTTGACTAAACTCTATACATGTGTTAATGCAAATCAAGACCGACTGATTAATAGTGTATCTAATACGACTATATCAGAATGCTTTGGCCAAAGACTTATGATCTTATTTGCCATTAACCGTATAGGACATTCGCCTGCTCACTAACAGGAGATAGAATCCTTTCTTGGCGTACAGCAAATACTGCTACCTGCCCGTATAGTCCGCACTTCGAGGTCGACTCAGCAATTAAGAAAATGAGTCTAACTACTCTAATGACAAACTAAACGTCACAGGCACATCTTCTACTGAACCCTCAAGTCAAAGGTCCACGTATACTATCACAACCTTTCGATTCGTCATCGACTCTCCGAGAGTGAATACCGTATGACTGAATCGAGTATGAGTCGTGTTCGAGTATACTGGTCCCACCAATATACTTATAACTATGCTATCAAGATGTGCACACATCCTAGCATCAGTTATACAAGTCTTATTAAAACTTAATGTCCTGTTAAGTTTTATCGACGTGCGAACTAGTTAAGCATTCGAGCTCTAAACACTTCTAGTGCCTATCTCCTTATCTCCATAAGGAGTAGAATGTTCACTCTCAAATGCAAGGACTATTATTCTATATACCAAATCACAATGCCAGTGATATATAATAATATAGAAATAATAATTGCCTTATTAAATATAATATTCATAATTACAATACAATTGCTCTCACTCTCTCATCCTCTGAGTGGCATTCGAGGGCATATTCCTAACACCGGGATCTAGCAAGATGTATAAGGATTTGAAGCAAAATTATTGGTGGGGAAATATGAAACGTGAGGTTGCCGAATTCGTTTCGAGATGTTTAACCTGTCAGCAGGTTAAGATTGAGCACCAGCGACCCGCAGGAATACTGAAACCGCTCCCGATTCCCGAGTGGAAATGGGAGGATATATCGATGGATTTTATCACTAGCTTGCCAACGAGTCGTCGAGGAATGAATACGATTTGGGTGATTGTGGACCATCTGACCAAATCAGCCCACTTCTTGGAGATTAAGGACACGTGGGGTCCCGAGAGATTGGCCGAGCTATTCATTAAGGAAATTGTGAGGTTACATGGTACCCCCAAGAGTATTGTATCGGATCGTGATGGGTGATTCGTGTCGCATTTCTGGAAGGCAGTTCATCGTGCAATGGGCACACAGTTAAATTTCGGTACGGCTTTTCATCCGAAGACCGATGGCCAATCCGAAAGAACCATCCAAACTCTAGAAGACATGCTGAGGGCATTTGCTCTTGATTGGAAAGATGATTGGGAAGCCCAGCTACCTTTGGTGGAATTCACTTATAATAATAGTTGGCATGCTTCGATTCAGATGGCTCCGTATGAGGCATTATATGGACGACGCTGT
This sequence comes from Orobanche coerulescens, assembly GCA_033398695.1. Taxonomy (NCBI): domain Eukaryota; kingdom Viridiplantae; phylum Streptophyta; class Magnoliopsida; order Lamiales; family Orobanchaceae; genus Orobanche; species Orobanche coerulescens. Next base: position 194,607,794 of record CM065803.1, on the reverse strand, counting down.
AGGTCCCCTTTGTGTTGGGATGAACTGTCAGAATCTCTGGGTACAGAACCCGATATGTTATTAGCAGCCCGTGAGAAGATCACTTTGATTAGGAGTCGGTTGTTAACGGCTCAAATTCGACAGAAGTCCTATGCTGACCGCCGTCGACGACCGTTTGAATTCGAGGTTGGTGACCATGTTTTAATGAAGGTGTCTCCTACCCGAGGTGTTTTTCGTTTCGGGAAGAGAGGCAAGCTGAGCTCGAGGTACATTGGGCCGTTTGAGGTTTTGGAGCATGTAGGTGATCTGGCCTATCGACTAGCTTTGCCACCGGCTCTGAGTAGGATTCACAACGTGTTTCATGTCTCCCAGTTGAGGAAATATGTTGCGGATCCGAGCCATGTACTTCAGTTCTAAGAGATTAAATTAGCGGAGGATCATTCGTACGAGGAGCATCTTGTGCAGATACTCGAGAGGAGGATCCAGCAATTGTGGAATAAGGCAATTCCCCTACTGAAGGTTCAGTGGTCACGACACGGAGTCGAGGAAGCTACGTGGGAGACTGAGGATAGCATGCGAGAAAGATACCCCGAGTTGTTTACCCCTTAGTTTCGAGGATGAAACTCCTTTTAAGGGGGGGAGTATGTAATATCCGTACCTTTACCACTGTACTTTTCGTTTAAATTAGTATTATCGCACCATATCTGTATTTGTTGTAGCAAGTATATTGATGAATTATGTTAAGTTGGATTCATGGTCATTCATACTATATTGATTATTGGGTGATATTGGGAGAATTCCATTTTTTGCTTGTTACTGAACTTAACGTACGTTAGCTTATCTTCTTTACGTACGTTATGTATGTAGCCTTACGTACGTAACATTCATATGTTAACGTACGTAATGCGGGGTATCCATCAACAGCCCGCCTTTCGGTGGGTGGGACCGAACGTGGGTAGGTGGTCACGAGTCGATCGCGACAGCCAAGTCAACGGCTATTACGTACGTAATTGTTATATATTTACGTACGTAACGACTTGTGTATTTCAAGACAGAAAAATCTGATAAATCGACTACGTACATAATGTTCATGAGATTACGTACGTAAGGGTTTTAACGTACGTTAACCCCTTTATTTAACGTACGTAATGCTGAGTTCAGATTATAAAAATATGACTTGCCTTTCATTTTTCTACTCGACCCATTCAACTCTTCCTCTGAGAAAACGATTCCCCACCCTGCCAAATCGATTTCTATCCCTTCTATATTGTGTTGGAACTTCAGCACTTGGTTTGTGACTTGGAGATTAGGAGATTGAAGTGTGTTCTAGGAAGTGTTGGTGTTGTTCTTCATTTTGAGGTTGGTTTTGCTTTAACTCATATTAAATCTATGCTTATGATGATATTAGTATATAAACACTTCATATAATGTTAGTTTAATCTAGTATAAACATGATAAATTATTTGAATCATGCTCAAACTAAGTGAAGAACAACATTAGGAGTGTTAGTATTACTTGTTGATGTATGATAACTTCATAATATGGTTGTGCTGATAAAGATAGATAAAACCTGATTAATAACATGATAATAGGAAGTTGATTTTAATCTTGACACCAAACATGTAAGTAATGGAATCCTTGGTGACTAGGGGTGTAAAATACTACTCTTGTCTTGAACATTCAATTGATCCTTGAAAGGTAACATGAAACCATATTTTTAACCCTCTAAAATCGATGCCTTTGTGATGGATCAATAAATCGATGCAATGAATTGTTTAAAGGATTATGTTAATCCCTCGAAAATAATTATTACAAGATTGAGTGATGTTATGTTTAGAGTTCCGGACATCCAAAGCATATAACTAGGTTTTTGACAACTTCTTCAAAGTAAAACAATGGATTTCGATAGAATACAGTCGTAATCCTCATGTGTTCAAGTTAATCGATTTCGTTGATAAACTTAAATTTTCGATTTCATTTCTGGATCGGTTTAATGTAATCATCGGTAAGGTAATGAAGAATGTAATTAAACACAAACTTATATCATAATTCGAAGTGCCGATGATTTGAAAAGATGTTTTTACAATGTTACATTGGTAATATTTTCAAATGCTTGACATTAATGCTAGAATATGTGAATGAACATGATAAATATGTTATATGATGATTCGTAATTGGAACATCAAAATGATCAATGGGATAATTGATCTATTCAAGCAAATTTACGAATATTATTTCTATGTAATGATACCGTTATCGTACGAATGTGTTATTGAATGAATTACATTTCATTCAAGGTTGCTTGTTCTCGTGAGTATTGTTAGATGGGGATACCATTCGTTTGATCATTCAAAGAAGGATTATTCGTCTACGGAATTGAGGCAAGTTATCTTGCTTGGTTATAATGATGATTAGATTCTTATGATGGTTATACGTTTCATGTGTATGAAATGTTTATGAAATGTTTGTCGTGATTTGACATTGTTCTTGACGTTATTCCGTTTTCGTCATGGGGTTGCATTCCCAAGTACGTCGCTTCAAATCGTTGATCTCGTTGGTCTTTATTTTCACTTCGGTGAGTTTTTCTTGATCCTTAATCGGACATGTGATTTATTGAATTCGTTGTCATGTTGTATCGTGACATATCTGGAATCATATCTGCGTTCCGATTGGTTATTGTGTAGGATTTTTAGCTAGGCACATATATAGTCATGCGTGAATATTATTTCCGTATTGGACTGTGCACACGAGACGTAGTTTCGTGAGGCTAATTAGGCACATTGTCCCACGTATATTCTGAATTTCGTATACAGGGTGGACATGTGCATGGACACATTTCCGGATCGGGTTCACTGTGATGTCCATCTTGAGCCATATTGTTAATCGTTCATAGTCCATGTATCATTGGATGTGTTCGACGGTTTGTGACTGATTGTTTCATATGCCCGAGGGGTTTGATTAATAGTCAGGATGTTCTCCTTGAGATCTATATATGTGAATTGTATAATGTCGGAAGAATTAATTATCATGTATATCTGACCCTGTGTTTTGGGCGAAACACTTGTATTGTATTTTAGGTCGAGGCAAAGGCAAGGCATGGGAAGAGCATGTTGATGGCAAAGGGTTCGGAGGATACTAGTTCGGGGGCCCCAAATCTTTTGTTATCCGGTTATGTCAAACCATGTTATGTTATTTTATTGCCGCTTGATTTAAATTACTATCTGGTTGTAGTAGTATTTGAAGTATTTTCCATCCCCATATGGTTTATATTTGTTTTTCGGATCCTGTGTATCATAAAGCCGTTGGCCATATTTTTAATAAACTCCTAATCGGAGTAATGACAATTTATTGTGGTTCGGTATCACAAGTAATACTTATTTGATCTGTTTTTAGATATCGCCTGGTGGGTCCCAGTGTGGGGTCCACGGCACTGTAATAGCCGCCTTTTGGGGTGTTACAGTCCCACAACCTCGTGGCAAAAACACAAGAATTTCATAATATTTTCGAGACAGCACTCCCTTATATTAATAATGATTCGAGTTAACCACTAGGTTTCAACTCCCGGTATGTTTCATCGGAAGAACCCTAGGGTGGATTTCCATTCTCATGTGTTGGGGAACCGTTTGACGTAAAAGACACTCATGGGGCTCATGAATGCTTCTAGTTACTAGGTCTCCCTCTACAGTGGAGAAAAAAACTCGAATAGCTACTCCCGCACGTCCGATTCAAGGTTTCTATTTTACGTGAGAGTAAACAACGGGTCACGCGAATACCCCCGGCTACTTGGCTTCCTATCATAGGAGATGCGATTTTTCTGAATCATAAATCTACTATGAACATATCTATTTAGGGTTGTCATTTTACGCGAGAGTAAACAACGGGTCACGTGAATACCCCCGGTTACTAGACTTCCCATCATAGAACATGCAAGGTTGCTCAAATTTTGGGAATTAAAACTGTCTGACTCAATGCCTAAGCTTAGGTACTTAATTAAATGCCAACAAGACTAATGTTACTGGACGACTAGCTAAGTGAATAGCGCCACCAAACATATAGACGACGGCTCCTGTAATGCGGACACTACAAACACATATGTCTCATTTCTTATATGCCAAGACTACCACAATGACGCAAAAAAAATCAGACCGAAATGAATACTCGAGGGAAACAAATATCGCATAATGTGAACTCGACAAATACTCGTCCATTTCTTCAAATAGAAATCAGTATCATATACTCAGTCTTACACAAGGATGCACGAAGTACTCACGAATGCAAACAATGTCCAGAATATTATAAAAGACAAGCAAGACTAAAATCAATAAATAACAACTAAAAAATAACCCCCCCCCCCCCCAAACTTAAGAAATACAGTGACCTCAATGGACAACAAATAATAATACACAGTAAGAGAAAGGTCAAGTACTCCCCTAGGGTAAGCTCAGGCACTGGCATCGACCTCGTACGGTGAAGTGGGTGGTGTAGGTGGCCTGATTAGAGGGATGAAAGGTCCGTCTGGGTGGAGGATATGTCCCGTCCACACAGCTAAGTAGTCCCGGTGGTAAGCATCTCTCGCAGCTAAGCGCCTCTCCGCACGCCGATTGGCCCAATGGACCTGCACGTGCATCTCTTCTCGAACGGCTGCGATCACGCTATCTCTCTCTGCTTGCATATCCTCCCTCAAGCTGTCAAACATCGCCTGAAGAAGATGATCTCTCACTGGCGGTGGAGTGGACTCAGTCTGATCCTCAGTATCTGCCGTCGGCTCATGAGTCAGAAGAAGTGGCTCTAAGGAGTGCTCATACGGCTCATCTAGAAGAAATCCTCGTCCCTGTGGGTGTGCCCGCGTGCCACCCCACTAGTCGAAGTGAGAGATAATACGATGATCGATCGGACCCTGGGGTGCTATAGTTGGCTCGTCGTCCGACCAAGTCACGCCCGACTGGCAGCACAAGGCACATATGAGAGAGGGATGTTTTAGCCCCGTCTCGGCCCCTCATTGGATGCACTGGAGAATAGACCAGCCAGACGTGCGGCCACATCAAATCAAATTCCAGCCATGATGGCATATAGAAGTCGGGCACGAGGAAGCAGGACAGAGCGGATCTACGAAGTAGGGTCGACTCGCGAGCAGAGAAAATATAGCCAAGCTTGCCCGAGTCGACTGAGATGGGAACTCTTGAAGAAGAAAGCTGTGGACCCCAGGATGCGCGTTTCCCAAATGGAATCCGGCTGGGCAAGAGTTTCTAGCAATGCCTCCCTCGTGAGGCTACCTATAGTCCGCGTGAATGCCGATTTGTCTACCTCGGGTAGCTCGTATAACCTCCGAATCGCGGCTGCCGAGAAGTCCACTGTCTGGACACGGACAACAACCTCAGTACGTATATTCGGCCTCCCCAACATCTGACCTCCCCGGATATGAAGTAATAAAGCACTGGCCTAGAATTCATGTACGATAGAGATTACGGCCGGCTCGGGCTGTGCGGCGAATCTAGTCCATCCCATTTCAATGATCATAGTTAATAGCTCGTCCTCTTGGGGGGCGGGAGTGAATCCCCGCTCAGGAATTATGGGCGAGGATGAATTTTCTCATTAAAGATGCGATGGATCTCCGGGTCGGAGAATTGTTGGGAATGCTCATCCATCCGGTTTTGCGAGGTTTCTCCCCTCGGGGGAGATGAACGAGTTGTAGTACGAGTGGAGCTCAAATTTCTCTTCCGGGCCATAGAGAATTCCTGGAAAGTAAACGCAGGATATTAGACGACTTTAAATAACAAGATACCAATCATAACATATAACATGTGGGAAACAAATATAGCATCAAAAATTCTCACTTCCGTATGAGGGATATGATGCGAAAATTTTAACTCAAACTAAGCATTGAGGTAGGGGGCATATTATTCAGATAATCGTACTTTTGCAAACACATTGGAGATGTTTAGGTCAAATACGTTTCATTGGGGTATTTCATGAAACACTTGGCGTGCGTAAACTTAAATGAAGAACAAAAATAATCATTAGTGAATTCAATCCCCAACAAACAAACAATATCGCAGAGATTCATGATAATAAACGAAACACAATCAACATTAATCTATATTCTCAATATATTCCGATAAAAATCTTGATAGAACATTAGGAAATAAAAACAAATTCATCAATGAATGAAAAACATTACCCCACTTCTCAATCCTTGTTGCAAATAAGCTTAAGGAATAAGGATTACCTGGTGTTGGATTGAAGAAGCTAAAAAGAAGAATTTGCTTGAAGGGAAACCTACAGCGCCGCGCGGAAGAAGAAGGTTTGAAAAATACCTCTGTCTCGGCCGACTGAATACTAACCTACCCAGCCCCTTTAAATTCTTCAGCAGGGGCCGCGACACGTAGCAAGTGAGCCGCGGCCCAGAGTGCAGCGGGTTTTTAATGTTGGAGTGTTTCGCAGCGTGCCGCGGCTCATTGTACGGGTGCCGCGGCTTCCAGGGTAAGTGTGTCGCGGCTCAGCGCTTGCGTGCCGCGGCACAGAGTACAGTTCGTTGGGCGTATTTGTAGGGCTTTGGCGTGCCGCGGCCTGTCTTCATCGTGCCGCGGCTCTTGGGGCGAGTGTGCCGCGGCTAGCACTGTCGTGCCGCGGCACAAAGTACAACAAGTTAGCCGAATTTTGAGACTTTGTGTGTGCCGCGGCCCGCTCTTAGTGTGCCGAGGCCCTAAGTTAAAAATTGCCGTGGAGAGTTCCTGCACAGAATTTTCAAGTGAAAACACATAGAACATGAGAGAAAAGCATAGCAAAGCAAAAATGCCGAAAAAAATAGACTCCTAAAATGAAGGAAAACAACGAAAAACTAAATTCTACAACTAATACTCGGGTTGCCTCCCGAGAAGCGCTAAGTTTATAGTCTTCAGCCAGACTTTGCTAGAATTCACTCCACGGTGGATAGGACGACTGTCGACTTCTGCGCGTCCATTGGATCACCCATGTAGATCTTCAACCGCTGTCCGTTTACCTTAAATTTTCGATTTTCACATTGTACCTCCACTGCTCCATGTGGAAATAGTTGAACTACAGTGAACGGTCCCCACCACCGTGAGCGTAATTTCCCAGGAAATAACCGCAAGTGAGAATTGAATAATAAAACCTTTTGACCCGGAACGAACTCTCGATGTATAATGTGGTTATCATGCCACTCCTTGGTTCGCTCCTTATAAAGTTTAGCATTCTCGTTGCCATCATGGCGTATCTCCTCCAACTCATTCAACTGCAAACAGCGCTTTTCACCGGACGATTTAAGATCAAAATTAAGTTTCTTGATCGCCCAATATGCACGATGCTCCATATCTATTGGAAAATGACAACCTTGCCCAAAAACCAACTTATACGGTGACATACCAATGGGCGTCTTGTACGCTATACGGTATGCCCAAAGTGCATCGTCGAGTTTGAAGGACCAATCCTTTCGAGACGAGTTGACTGTTTTTTCTAAGATCCACTTTAGCTCTCGATTTGATATTTCAACTTGACCACTCATTTGGGGATGGTAGGCTGTAGCTACACGATGAGTGACTCTGTATTTCTTTAAGACCGCATCAAGGAACTTGTTGTCAAAATGTGAGCCACCATCACTGATAATTGCACGTGGAGTCCCAAAATGCGTGAAAATGTATTTTTTTATGAATTTGATCACGACATTAGACCCATTTGTTGGTAGTGCCACCGATTCGACCCACTTCGAGACGTAGTCCACTGCTACTAGAATATATAGGTTCTTATTTGATGGAGGGAATGGGCCCATAAATTCGATCCCCCATACGTCGAACAATTAAACCTAAAGTATAGTGTTCAACGACATTTCAGGTCGTTTTGAGATGTTTCCCGTCCGTTGACACCGGTCACATGTGAACACAAAGGAATGAGCATCCTTGAATAACGATGGCCAGTAGAAACCCGACTGCAAAACTTTTGCCGTTGTCCTATTGCCACCAAAATTCCCGCCGTAAGGTGATGCATGGCAATGACTCAACACGCTGTGAATTTCCTCGTCCAGAATACACCTATGAATGATTCAGTCAGGACATCTTTTAAAAAGAAAAGGGTAGTTCCATAAGTAGTACTTTGCGTCTGAAATCAGCTTCTTCTTTTGATGACACGAGAAGTCATTCGGAATTATGCTTCTTGCAAGATAGTTCACTAGGTCAGCGTCCCAAGGTGCTTGTTGCGCATCTAGCTTGTAGAGCTGTTCGTCGGGAAAATTTTCCACAATTGGTGGATGACTCTCCGCCTTTTCGAGGGGATTTTCTAAGCGCGAAAGGTGATCTGTAATGACATTTTTGGTCCCTTTCTTGTCTCGAATCTGCAAATTTAATTCTTGTAGTAGAAACACCCACCGAATCAACCTTGTTTTAGCATCCTTCTTCTCCAAAAGGTATTTGATTGCCGAGTGGTCAGTCCATACAACGACTTTTGTTCCCAACAAATAAGCATATAATTTATCAAAAGAGAAAATCACGGCCACTAATTCTTTTTCTGTCGTGGCATAATTCCTTTGGGTGTCGTCAAGTGTTCGGCTTGCATAATACACGACATGAAACACTTTTCCCCGTCGCTGCCCCAAAACAGCCCCAATGGCAAAATCGCCAGCGTCGCACATTAATACAAATGGAAGGCTCCAGTCTGGAGCGACTATGATAGGAGTGGTGCTTAGAGCCTTCTTCAAGAGGTCGAAGCTTTCTTTACGAGTCTCATCAGAATCAATCGGGACATCTTTCATGAGCAAATTACACAACGGCTTTGTGATCTTCGAAAAATATTTAATAAAACGGCGGTAAAAAACGGCGTGTCCCAAAAAACTCCTCACCCCCTTTACAGAAGTAGGCGGAGGCATCTTCTCAATCGTTTCAATTTTATCACGGTCAACTTCAATCCCATGGGCAGATATGCGATGGCCTAGTACAATGCCCTCCTGGACCATAAAGTGGCACTTCTCCCAGTTTAATACCAGATTTGTCTCTTCGCATCTTTTCAGGACTTTCTGCAAATTCTGCAAGCATAAATCAAATGAATCACCGAAAACAGAAAAATAATCCATAAAAATTTCAATACAATGTTCTACCATGTCCGAAAAAATAGCCATCATACACCTTTGAAAAGTGGCCGGCGCATTATATAAACCAAAAGGCATGTACCTATAAGCAAAAATGCCATAAGGACATGTAAACGTTGTCTTTTCTTGGTCTTCTGGGGCTATATAAATCTGATTATACCCAGAATAACCATCAAGAAAACAGTAAAAATCGTGTCCGGCTAATCTACCAATATTTGATCAATAAACGGTAAAGGAAAGTGGTCTTTTCTAGTGGCTTTATTTAATTTTCTATAATCTATGCACATACGCCACCCCGTAACAATTCTAGTGGGAATTGATTCATTATTATCATTTTGAATAACCGTTATCCCACCCTTCTTTGACGTAACTTGCACCGGACTTACCCACTTGCTATCAGAAATAGGAAAGATCATACTTGCGTCGAGGAGTTTTAGAACCTCGACTTTTACCACCTATTTCATATTCGGATTTAAACGACGTTGATGCTCCATAGAGGGTTTGTAGTCTTCCACCATCAAAATCCTATGCATACAAATAGACGGGCTGATTCCTTTGATATCAGCAATAGACCATCCAAGGGCATATTTGTACTCCCTCAATACTCTCTACAGTTTCTCCTCTTGATCACCTGCCAAAGTGGCAGAAAGAATGACAGGCAGGGAATCGTCGGTCCCCAAAAATGCATATTTTAAATGATTCGGTAGCTGCTTAAGCTCTAGCTTTGGGGGCTTCTAAATTGATGGGACGGGCCGAGTTGGTGAACTTCCAAGTTCCTAACGTGGTATACGAGTAAAAAATGGTGGTGACACATCTATGTGTCGTAAGTAGGCTACATGCAATGAATTCAACTCGGTAGAGGATCCGACTAAAACAGACTCCAATGGATCTGATGGATAGCTCTCCTGAAAATCTCTTCTTACACACGAGTCAATGACGTTAATTTGAAAGCAATACTCGACATTATTGCATGGATCGAAATATATTGAAAGTAACTTGCTCCTATTGAACTCGTAAAGTGAGTTTCCCTTTTTCCACATCAATTACAGTTCGGCCGGTCGCTAAAAATGGTCTTCCCAAGATAATTGGGATGTAATGGTCCTCCTCCATATCAAGCACAATAAAATCAGCAAGAAAGATGAATTTATCGACCTTGACCAGGACGTCTTCTATTACCCACCTCGGGTACTTGATGGATCGATCCGCTAGTTGTAAAGAGACCATAGTCGGCTTGGCCTCCCCAATACCTAGCTTCTTGAAAATGGAAAGGGGCATAAGATTAATGCTGGCTCTGAGATCACATAAAGCTCTATGAAAGGACGAGTTTCCAATAGTGCATGGTATAGTGAAACTTCCCGGATCCCTCAATTTAGGCAGGAGCTTTTTCTGCAAAATAGCACTGCAGTCTTCAGTCAATGCCACTGTTTCATATTCATCAAGCTTCCGTTTGTTAGATAAGATCTCCTTCATAAATTTCACATAGCTCGGCATTTGTTCTAAGGCGTCGGCAAATAGAATATTGATATGCAATTTCTTGAAGACATCAAGAAACTTGGAGAATTGCTTGTCCAATTTTTGCTTTTGCAGACGTTGTGGGAATAGGATTGGTGGTGTAGGATGAGTGGTCAAGACTGCTTTTGACTTGGGCTCTTCGTCCTTCATCTTGTCAACGGGGCTGCTCTTTTCTTTGCTACTCTTGGGCTGCTCGTGTAGCTCGTTTCCATTTCGTAGCTCGATAGTTTGCACATTTTCCTTGGGATTCATCTCGGTAGCACTTGGTAATACACCTTGAGGTCAAGAAGATAATAAATTTGCGATCTGCCTCATTTGGGCTTTCAAGTTCCGAATAGAAGCGGAATGATTTTATAGAGTAGTTTCCATGCGAGTCATGAATTGGCTCGTGTTAGCCGCCATTTAAGCAAGATCATCTTACAAAGAGACCTTCGGTGGTTGAGGGGGCTGCTGTGGTGGCTGATTGAATTGATCTTGCAGAGGTTTATTCAAAGCCTCCACGAAAGATTGGGACGATTTTGCCACCCTTGGTTGTAAGTGTTGGAATACAGGTTGTTCTGACGATTTCCATTTCCCACAAATTGAGCTTGTTCCACCTGAGATTGCTCAAAATGATTTTCGATTTGACATTCTGTAGTAGAATGAGATCCATTGCACCAATTCCAAGTTTCCATGGTATTGGTAGAAGGAGCATGTGAAAAGGCTTGCAGTTGTTGAGTTAATGCTGTAACTTGGGCTGATAGTGTAGAGATTGGATCATTGTTTGAAATTCCCATAACTCGCTTTGGATTCACACGTTCTGAAGGCCACTGATAAGCATTTGCCGCCATAGCTTCTAGTAAAGAATGATCTTCAGCCATCGTCTTGCCCATTAAAGCCCCTCCAGCGGCTGCATCAACAAGAGTGCGTGTAGAAGCACTCAGTCCATTGTAGACTATTTGAATCTGCATCCAACCCGGTAGACCATGATGGGGGCATCTCCTTAGCAAATCCTTGTATTGCTCCCATGCCTCATGCAGCAATTCCATCTCCAATTGCCAGAAAGTAGTTATTTCATTCCTAAGTCTCGCTGTCTTCGCCGACGGAAAGAACTTAGCAAGAAAAGCTTGTGCTAACTCCGCCCAAGTCGTGATAGAGCCCGGCGGGAGTGAATTCAATCAAAACTTGGCCTTGTCCCTTAGAATGGGAAAAGCCGTAAACGAATGGTGTCATTAGTAACTCTATTATTCTTGAATGTGTCGCATATCTCGAGAAAGGATGCAATATAAGCATTAGGTTCATCATTCGCTAGTCCGCAAAATTGGCTCGCTTGCACCATTTGGATGATAGCTGGCTTAATCTCGAAATTGTTCGCTTGAATGGTTGGATGCCGAATTCCCGAAAAATTGGCATTGATTTGTGGAAGTCTATAATCACAGAGTGCCAATGCCGGTTGAGCTTGCTGAATAGGGTTGTCAACCCCTTGATTTCCGGTGTTGTCACCCATGGTATCCGTAGTTAATAACTCACGTCTTTCCTTCCTGTTTTTCCGCAAATTGCGTTCGAGTTCGGTATCCAAAGGGAATAAACCTTCGTTACCAAATTTTCTCATGCACTAAACGAACTCCTGAAAGGAAAACAAATAAAAACAAATTTACACAAAAATAAAATAATGTCCAAATTAAGATTAAAAATACCGAAATTGATATTAGTAAAAACAATCAGTTCCCGTCAATGGCGCCAAAAACTTGTTAGGAAATTTTATGAACGCAAGTGCACGTTGTCGTAAGCATGTAATAAAATGATGAAAAAAGTATCGTTCCCTCGAGGACTGATGTACGAAGTACCAATTTATTAGGATTTTTAATTTTATTTGAATGATCGAAATATTGTGGTTGAAGAATTATTAAAAACTAAATAGTGCGATAAACTAAAAAACAAATAATAGAATCAATAGTCCGATGAAAGGAGATCAAATAGAGAAGAATCTAGGATTGAGAATTTGCCTCGATTAATCCGAATTAATCTTGATTAATATAATTTATGTAATTTCCCAATTTATTGAAACCGAAGATTCTAAGATAATCTATTGCCTCTCCCGAGGTCAGTAGAATTTTCCAAGGTGAATAATTCACTCTATTCCTAGGTGAGTTAATTCAACAATAGCGAGATAGTTCTAAAATCTTCAAACGCGCTACGTAATTCTTATGAGTATATTCCTCTCTCACAAGACAAAACGGTGTTCTCCCAATTTTCACTACTTACTCTCCTCTCCAGATTCAAGTTACATAGTTATAACAATTCAATCATAGGCCACACAATTGAAAGCATTAAAAACAATTGGGGAAAACTCAATAGAAAAGGGAAATATATCAATAACGTAAAATAAAGAATTAATCCATCATAATATCGGTTTCATCACAATCCTAGAATAAAAGTGTCTAGCCCGATATACTGGAAAACAATACATAAAGATTTGAATAAAACATAGGAAAGAAATTCAAACACAATTGATGAACTTCTTCTTCCGTTTTCTGGCCTTGCTCTGCTGCTGGTATTCTTCTCCTATCCTTCGATATTATATTTTCTGGCTTTCACTACCTTTTTATAACCTTCCTTTCGCCTCCAAAAACGCGTCCGAGAATTAGGTCGAAATGACCTTCAGAACAGCCAAAATCGCGGGTTGAAATCATGGATCCAGCGCCGCGGGCTGCGGCCCGGCTTAAGTGTGCTGCGGCCCTAGTCGGTGTGTTGCCCAGGCCTGGGCAGATTTTCATTACGGGTCGTGGCTCAGAATGAGTGTGCCGCGGCCCCCGGTACAGTTTGTACCGGTTAGCTCTGGGTTAGGCCTGTGACGCGGCCCAGGCTTGATGCGATGCGGCCTTTGACCAAAAAATGTCGTTTTAGGCCCGTTTTTCCTTGTTTGGGCTTCAGGACTCTAATATCCTTCAAAACATGTAAACATAAGGCATTAAGAGCTCTTTTACGCAGATTTAAACTAAAAATGGAGATAAGATAATGATAATAATGTGTACAAAATAACATATAACAAGCGGTCACTGTAGAAGTCCCATCTACCGCACCAAATGTTGAATCTATCTCACAGGGCGCAACCCCTATGGAAGAAATAGTTGCTGCTCTTATAGCAGTTCCCGAGCCAGTGGCAGCTATGACGGAAGAATAACTGCTTTCCATACTTGAAGGTTCTGGCGGATCGGATGCCCCTTCAGAGCCGAAGGTAACAACTCCCAACATGGCATCCACCACTGTACGAAATCCTTCTTCGAACAGGGCACCCTACCTTGTTAGGGATCCCTCTCCCCAACAGGCACCCATACCTATTATGGATCCCCACCGGACAATAGAGCCAACTGTTGTTCGGAGTCTATCCCCAACAGCTATAATCAATCAAAAAGTCCTCCAAGAACAAATTGATGAAGCCTTCGAGCGCTTCAAAATATTGAAGTCATACAGGGTCGCTCCTTACGACACCCTGTATAACTGGGAAGAATGGAGAGATGAGGAACTATTTGCTCTGGAGGTCATGGACACATAGAACATTGAGGTCTTGATCAAGTGGGATGATTATCACATCTTACTTCATGGCAAAAGAGAAGACCCGACTAAAAGGGAAATCACAGTCCGGTGACAAATCTCCATCACCTAGTCATCACTCCAACCTCGACTCCGACGACGACGATGAGGCCCTATAGGCCGGACTTGGTGTAATACCCGGATTTTCAGTATAAATTTTTCGCGTTATTTTATCTGAGATATACTACATATCTTGGTGTCTATACAGTATGGCTAAAATAAATTGAAGACTGAGACAGCTATATTTGTATAATTGTCGTGCTTTGGGCGACAATTGTATTTAAGGATATAGTGTATCAGAGGTATCGTATCATAATATTTTGGGATGATTATATGTATTCATCATGTGAGTATGCGCATCCAGTATGTCGAGACGGACATGGACAATTGGATTTGGCTAAGTACAGAAGGCCATTACGTACGGTAAGCTTAGGGACTTACGTACGCTAAACTGGTAAGCATAATGTACGTTATGTGTTATGCATTACATATGTTTTGAGGAGAATCGGACATCATCCAAGCTGTGGCCGACAGTGGGCCCGTGATCGGCAGCTTTCGGCGCTGGGGCTCCTTAAAACACCCTGTATAACTGGGAAAATGGAGAGATGAGGAACTGTTTGCTCTGGAGGTCATGGACACATAGAACGTTGAGGTCTTGATCAAGTGGGATGATTATCACATCCTATTTCATGGCAAAAGAGAAGGCCCGACTAAAAGGGAAATCACAGTCCGGTGACAAAGATCCATCACCTTGTCATCACTCCAACCCCAACTCCGAAGACGACGATGAGGCCCTATAGGCCGTACTTGGTGTAATACTTCGCGTTATTTTATCTGAGATATACTGCATAGCTTGGTGTCTATACAATATGGCTAAAATAAATTGAAGGCTGAGATAGCTGTATTTGTATAATTGTCGTGCTTGGTTGAAAATTGTAATTGAGGATATCGTGTATCAGAGGTATCACATGAGAATATTTTTGGATGAGTATCTATATTCAGCATGTGAGTATACGTATTCAGTATGTCGAGACGGACAGGGATAGTTGGATTTGGCTAAGTACAGAAGGCCATTACGTACGCTAAGCTTAGGGACTTACGTACGCTAAACTGGTAAGCATAACGTACGTTATGTGTTATGCATTACGTATGTTATGAGGAGAATCAGACATGATCCAGGCTGTGGCCGACAATGGGCCCATGGACGGCAGCTTTCGGCGCGGATGTGGACAAGTGAGTCAACGGATGGTTTAACGTACGCTATGTAGACGGTGTTACGTATGTTAATAGTGTATGAAGATTACGTACGTTATACCCGTTGTATTATGTACGTAATAGTATCATTTATTAAGTGCAGTTGTTTCTGGATTGAGGATAACGTACACTAATCTTAGGTGATTACGTACGCTAATGGATTGTTACGTACAAAAAGAGTTGGACATTACATACGTAAACTGAGATACTGTAGTAAGTCAACTCATGTATTACGTACGCTATGGAATGGGCCTTACATACGTAATCGTATTATGGAATTAAGACATTAGCCTCTGGACCATTGTTACTTACGCTATCTAGGACATATAACGTACGTAAAGGCCTGTTACGTATGTTAACTCTTGCATGTTATGTACGTAATGATCTGAGAGTTTATATATGTGGGATGCCCGTCACTTCGTCTTTCTTCAGAACTTGGCTTCGTATTTCGCCTTTAACACACAGAGATGGCGTTTCGGTCCTTCTAAGTCAATTATGAGATTGAAGACATAGATTTGGAGCTTGAGATGTGGAGTTATCATTGATCCTTGAAGTGTTTGCTTGTGTGTTTCATCTTCAAAGAGGTGTGTTGGATAATCCACTCTTTAATTCTGGATTGTGATGTTGTTGTTGATGATTAGTTCGTATAATGATAGTTTATGGAGTTGTTGTGATGATTCTTGGTATTTACGGGAATTTTGTTAAGGAGGATGATGATATGATGATATGTATTTAATTATGTTGGTTATGATTATGGAATCATAGTGTTCTTGATGTTCTTGGTAGTATTATTGCGATTCTTGATGTTATAAGAGATTTAATGGAATTGTGATAAAAGATTTCGGATGTTAATTAGGATTCTTCCTATTGTAAGGATTGTGATTCGTTTAAACTGATGAAGAGATGGAATTCTAGATTATGTTGATTTCGTATGAATCATCATATGAGGATAAGTCCAAATTAAGTATGATACAATCCTTCTTGGTTTGATTGTTGATGTTTTTCTTTGTATAATGATGGTTATAGTGGTGTTATTGTGATCCTGAGGTTATGTGAATTGTATATTGAAGAGTATGATAATATACATCTTGAATTATGAATGAGAATTGTTTAGATGTTAGAACACATCGGATTATGTCGTCTTGGAGATTTTGAAAGTGATTTCGGAATAAATTGTGATCTTAAGGAACTCTTGGATTATATGATTTGATGAATATGTTTAAGAGATGTTGGTGTTTTGGATATAAACTTGGAATATTCATATCTAGAACTAAGTTATGTGTTTTGGTACAATATTCGTATAGGAATACGAATATGATTCCGAGTCGATGAGATTATTATTCATCTTTAAGTTGGGAAGTCCATACATATTAAACAAGTGTTCAAATCGAATGATGGAATTATTTGACACCCTTGGAATATGATCATCTATATGTTGAATTAATCGGATTGATGATGATAATCGGTAATTGGTTTTAATTATGAATTTACAAGAAGGGAACTTATATTCGTATTGTAGATTGGATTTGGAATCGGTAAAGACCCTTGTTATTGGTTTAAATTGATTGTTGATATGATTATCGGATTGTGAAATCTTATTATGATTGATTGATTTGGGTTTTTGGATTTGTATTTTATCGGGATAGTGTGGAACCGTTGGGTTTGTTGATCGGTTATATTGATTGTTATTTCTGAGTTGTCGAGTTGCGGTTTGTATTGTGGATATGAGTTTGTAATTGTTTGAGTTGTATTGTTCGGTTTTGTGTATGATCGAGGTATTGTTGAGCCGTTGAGTTTGATTGGTTGGCTATGTCGGTTATTGATTGTTATTGGATTGTTGTTGATTGATTACTTCAATAGCTTAAGATGTTTGATCGTGGATTATGAGCATTGTGTTGCGGTTGAGGTTGAAGAGTTCGTAGATTGCTTTGGTCGGGGCTGAGGAGCTCGTGGACAAAGGCAATGGATTTTGGTAACGGCTTCGTGGTATCGGTATCGAGGTAAGTTTATACTTGTTCAGTTTATAATATTTAATGAATGATTTTGATTTCATTTCATTTATAATTCATATAGCAATGATATTATAAATATAAATTGTCGGGATGATGGTTTGTATATTATGCGTTGGTCTGGATTAAATCATAGTGTATATGGTTGACGGAGATGTAAGTTATCTTTTGTCAGAGATATGGAATGTCGGATATCGAGGATAGTTTACCGTGTCGATATTGATGTCGGGACGGTGGTTTGTTGGTATATATGGACTATACTTATTTCAGGATTATTCGTATAACTGTGTATTCGTTCATAGATGTTGGTTCGTGGAAAGGATATTGTCTTAGACTTTGAGGTAATTTAAGTTTTGTTCAGTTATGAGGACAATTATTCTGTTAAATTGTTGTATGTGTTGTATGTTGAGGTTCCGTATAATGAGAATCTTATTGGTTTTTCATTGAGGGGTGTTGATCCCAGAACTATTGTCTGAGATTGTTGATTGTATGGATTATCTTTTGGGGATTGTGATCCCAGGAGGGTTGTTTCAGATATTATCGGTCGTGTCGATCTTTCATTATCCGTGTGTCTTTGTTCACTTCGGTGAGTCTCTTGATCCTTATTGGATATGTGATTCTTTGAGTTTCGTTGTCATGTTGCATCATTACATATTTGGAGTCATATCTGCGTGCTGATTGGTTATTGTGTAGGATTTTTAGCTGGGAACACTATGGTCATGTGTTGATATTTCCACATTGGATCGTGCACATGAGACGTAGTTCGTAAGGCTAATTAGGTACATGTCCAACGTATATCCTGGATTCCGTATACGGGGTGGACATGTGCACGGACACATTTCCAGATCGGGCGTACTATGACGCCCATCTTTGAGCCATATTGATTAGTCGTTCATCCTCCATTTATGGTTGGGTATGTTCGACGGTTTGCGACTGGTTGTTCATACGCCCGAGGGGTATGTTCGATAGTCGGGGTTATTTCTTTGAGATCCATTATTGTTGATCGTTTGGAGTTTACCTTGTTGATGGTATTGTCGGTCGTGGTTGATCCTTTGTTGATCGTTTGGAGTTTACCTTGTTGATGGTATTCTCGGTCGTTGTTGATCCTTTGTTGATCGTTTGGAGTTTACCTTGTTGATGGTATTCTCAGTCGTTGTTGATCCTTTGTTGATCGTGTTTGGAGTTTACCTTGTTGATGGTATTCTTGGTCATTGTTGATCCTCTGTTGATCGTGTTAGAGTTTATCATGTTGATGGTATTCTTGATTATTGTTGATTCTTCGTTGGTAGTATTGGGGTTTATTATGTTGAGGATATTCTTGGTTGTGGTTGGCCTTTGGTTGGTCGTAGTGGAGTTTATCATGTCGATGACATTCTTGGTTGATTTATTGGTTGATCTGGTTATTGGTCGTATGAGCATTCAGACTGTACGTCGATGTTCTGGGACTTTTTATCATTATTTTGTGGTAGTTGATCTACAGATATGTTGTGTGCTATTAGTTTTTATCCAGGTTGAGATTTGATTGTGTGATCCGACGGACAGGACTTGGCATGGATGAATCATTTCATGCTTAGGAGTTATGATAATGTTTTAAGGAATCTTGGTATTGGTTGACTACAGTACAGGTGGTAAGGATTATGGTAAGGATTGATCTGTTATGGATTGTTATGGGTTGGTGAGGTTATGATGGTAAGATTTAATCGGTAGTATTCTTACTTGTAATTACATTGGTATGTAATTATTTATGTGATGTGATCGTTATCATTATTGAGTATTGTGGCTAACCCCATTGTGGGCTTTATTTTTAGGTACTCCGAGATCGAGCTAGTAGCGGTCGTGAAGTGGTGAGCTTCCCGGGTGATACTGGATGTGGCATGTATTTGAGTATCGAGTATTCCTTCTGGTTGTTTATTCCGCTGCAATTGTGTATTTTTGAACTGCATTTTATCCGCTGCGTGTGTATTTTAAAATGGCTTCCGGTATTTTTGCCAACTCGTGTGTACTTTCAAAATGGACTTTTTGAGTATCTCGTAAACTTGGGTTATTTCGTTAACCCTTTTTCCTAACTATTTTGTCGGTACGTTTAAGGGGTGGCTTAACGTACATTTTGAAAATGTTGAGTCTCGCCGTTTTGGCCTGAAACTTGTAAATGATTTTATTTTGTGACGGTATTTGGAAAATAGATTTTTAAAAATTATTTAAATATATTACCGTCTTTCACCTGTTTGCGTATTTGAAATGTTCACGAAAATGAGTTTTAGCCTTGTGGGTTCCGTCGCGGGGCCCTAGGAGATGTAATATCCCCGGATGGTTTTGGGGGCGTTACAGAAGATGGTATCGGAGATTGGGTTTTTTGAAACCCGGGCGTGTGTGTTATGTGGCTCTACCAGTAGGGTAGTAGCGTGACTTTTGAAAATAATTTTCTGACCTTTGAGTCAAACCGATTTTTGGAGGGTCTAAGATTTTTGAAATCTTTTCAAATTGCAAATTGTGATATTAGTGTGTGTTGGTATTGTGTTGAGACTTCGTATGGGAATCTTGTACTAGTATCACGGGAGATCATCGGCTTCACACACCTGTAAGTATATCGTTTTGGTTATTCGCTTGTGGCGACGATTAATTGCTTTTGTGATGAGTTTGGAAATTTTGGTTGATCTGTTGTTTATGATAGGGTTGCAAGTTTCAAAGATGAAACTTATTTTAAGGGGGCTAGTATGTAATACCCGGATTTTCAGTATAAATTTTTCGCGTTATTTTATCTGAGATATACTGCATAGCTTGGTGTCTATACAGTATGGCTAAAATAAATTGAAGACTGAGACAGCTGTATTTGTATAATTGTCCTGCTTGGTCCACAATTGTATTTGAGGATATCGTGTATCAGAGGTATCGTATGAGAATATTTTGGGATGAGTATATGTATTCATCATGTGAGTATACGTATCCAGTATGTCGAGACGGACAGGGACAATTAGATTTGGCAGAGTACAGAAGGTCATTACGTACGGTAAGCTTAGGAACTTACGTACGCTAAACTGGTAAGCATAACGTATGTTATGTGTTATGCATTACGTACGTTATGAGGAGAATCAGACATGATCCAGGTTGTGGCCGACAGTGGGCCCGTGGTCGGCAGCTTTCGGCGTTGAGGCTCCTTACGACACCCTGTATAACTGGGAAGAATGGAGAGATGAGGAACTGTTTGCTCTGGAGGTCATGGACACATAGAACATTGAGGTCTTGATCAAGTGGGATTATTATCACATCTTACTTCATGGCAAAAGCGAAGGCCCGACTAAAAGGGAAATCACAGTCCGGTGATAAAGATCCATCACCTAGTCATCACACCAACCCCGACTCCGACGACGAAGATGAAGCCCTATAGGCCGTACTTGGTGTAATACTTCGCGTTATTTTATTTGAGATATACTGCATAGCTTGGTGTCTATATAGTATGGCTAAAATAAATTGAGGACTGAGACAGATGTATTTGTATAATTGTCGTGCTTCGTCGATAATTGTATTTGAGGATATCGTATATCAGAGGTATTGTATGAGAATATTTTGGGATGAGTATATGTATTCAGCATGTGAGTATACGTATCCAGTATGTCGAGACGGACAGGGACAGTTGGATTTGGGTAAGTACATAAGGTCATTACGTAAGCTAAGCTTAGGTACTTACGTACGCTAAACTGGTAAGCATAATGTATGTTATGTGTTATGCATTACGTACGTATGAGGAGAATCGGACATGATCCAGGCTGTGGCCGACAGTGGGCCCGTGGTCGGCAGCTGTCGGCGCAGGTGTGAACAGGTGAGTCAACGGATGGTTTAACGTACGCTATGTAGACGGTGTTACGTACGTAATAGTGTATGATGATTATGTATGTTATACCTGTTGTATTACATACTTAATAGTATCAATTGTTAAGTGCAGTTGTTTTTGGATTGAGGATAATGTAGGCTAATCTTAGGTTATTACGTACGCTAATGAATTGTTACGTACGTAAAGAGTTGGAAATTATGTATGTAAACTGAGATACAGTAGTAAGTCAACTCATGTATTACGTACGTTATGGCATGGGCCTTACGTACGTAATCGTATTATGGAATTAAGACAGTAGTGTTAGGCGTATTTTTATACGCTTATTTATCATTATTTTGTATATTTTTGGAGAGTGAATTTGATAAAATGAGCCTTTAATGCCTTAATTTTGTATGTTTGTCAGGAAATTGAAGTCCGTAAGCTAAAACGAGGCGAAACGGGCGAAAACGGCATATTTTGGCTATGAGCCGCGGCACAAGGAAGCAGGGCCGCGGCACAGGAAGACACCCAGCGAGCGCAGAGTAAACTGTACTATGTGCCGCGGCACAGCCCAGGTGAGCCGCGGCACAGAAGAATTTAAGGACGCCTGCATCCAATCAAGGCGATGTGCCGCGGCACGAATTTAGTGCGCCGCGCACACTTGGCGGTTTTTGCATGTCCGCGGATTTGGGCCGTTTGGCTTGATTTTCGACCGACCGACCGATACGCGTTTTGAAGGATGTGCTGAGCTATAAATAGGGTTTAAGACCCTAATTAATTATCTTTGGATTTTTTATCTTTTGGAGCTTAAGCTTGGAGACGGCAGAAGAAGAGGGAAGCAGAAGACGTCAAAGGCAGAAGGCGGAAGCCGAAGGACGGAGGAATCCGAGCTTCATCTGCGTTTGATTTTAATGCTTTCATTTATCTATTCTGTATTTTCAATTATTAGTATGTCAGGCTAAAGCCCTAATCTAGGGTTTTGATGAAACCTATGTTTTGACGAATTAGTTGAGATTATCCAATTAATTACCTTTTTGTTGAGTTTTCCCAATTGTGTTTAATGCTTGCAATTATCTAGCCAATAGTTGTATTGATTTAATCATTCAATTCGAATCGGGAGAGGAGGATTGGTGAGGAACTATTGGTGAGGACCGTTTTATTCTGTGAGATAGGAATATACTCATAGGAACTACGTGGCCTTTGGGAGATTTTATGCTTTTCGCCTATTGACGAATTAATTCACCTAGGGATAGAGTGCGTTATTCGCCTTTAGATAAATCTATTGACCTCGGGAGAGGCGGTAGAATATATTAGCAATCTCCGCCTTCAATAAATTGGGAAAATTATTTATTACGGATAATCGAGAGTAAATTCGGATAAACCGAGGTGGATTCAGAATCCTAGACTTATTCATCATTTGATTTCCCTTCATTCAAGCTATTGTTTTTTACTGTTTAGTCTTTTATTAATTCTTTTAGTTATTAATTGCAAAACTCAAATTCGATTGTTCAAATAAAATTGGAATACACAAAAATCGGTAGTTAGAGATTCAGTCCTCGTGGGAACGATACTCTACTTATCACTTTATTACTTGTAAACGATGACGTGCACTTGCGTGTATAACAAGTTTTTGGCGCCGTTGCCGGGGACTGAAATTTTCTAATATCGATTTAAGTATTTCTAGTCTTAGTTTGAACGTTTTTATTTTTATTTTTGTGTATTTAATTTCGTTTATTTGTTTTTCCTTTCAGGACCTTTCGTGTAGTGCATGAGAAAACTCGGTAACAAAGGCCTAATACCTTTAGATACCGAGCTCGAGCGCACTCTTCGAAGGAACAAGAAGGAGAAAAGAGAGTTGCAGACAACGGTCAACATGGCCGAGAATATCGAAGTCCAAGGAGGAGATAACCATGTGTGGCAAGTTCAACCGGAACTAGCTCTTCGAGATTATGCCATGCCGTAGATCAATGCTAATTTTTCGGGAATTCGGCGTCCCACTATCCAAGCCAATAATTTTGAGATCAAGCCTGCTATTATTCAGATGGTGCAGGCGAGCCAATTCTGTGGACTGCCGAATGACGACCCGAACGCTCATATTGCTTCTTTCCTTGAGATATGCGACACGTTCAAGACTAATGGTGTCACCGACAATGCCACCCGATTGAGGCTTTTCCCTTTCTCTTTGAGGGATAAAGTGAAATTTTGGTTAAATTCCTTACCGCCGGGGTCGATTACAACATGGGGAGAGTTAGCGCAAGCCTTCCTTGCCAAATTCTTCCCACCTTCTAAGACGGCGAGGTTGAGAAACGAGATAACCACCTTTGGTCAATATGACATGGAATCGCTCCACGAGGCGTGGGAGCGATATAAAGACTTGCTACGAAGATGCCCTCATCACGGCCTTCCTGATTGGCTTCAGATTCAGACGTTCTATAATGGTTTGAGTGCTTCTACATGCACTCTTGTGGATGCGGCAGCCGGTGGGGCCTTGATGGGAAAGACTATGGCCGAGGCACACTCGCTTTTGGAAGCTATGGCCGCAAATGCATATCAATGGCCATCGGAAAGATTTACGCCGAAGCGAGTTATGGAAGTTTCAAGCAATGATCCAATTTCCACATTGTCTGCTCAAGTCGCCGCTTTGACCCAACAGCTCCAAGCATTTTCGCACGCACCTTCCCCCATTATCATAGAGACATGCAATTGGTGTAACGGATCACACCCGAGCACGGAGTGTCAAGTTGGAAACCCATTCGAACAACATTCGATGGAGCAAGCCCAATTTGTGGGAAACGGAAATCGACAAAACAATTCTTACCCCAGCACTTATAATCAAGGGTGGCGAAATCAACAAAATTTTCCATGGAGAAATGGGCAAGCTTTGAAACCTCCACAAGCTCACTTCGCAGCCCCACGGCCCGGCCCCTCAATCACCAAAGGTATCTTTGGAAGATGCTCTTGCTCAATTGGCGGCTAACACAAGCCAATTCATGACCCGCACCGAGACGACCCTCCAAAATCATTCTACCTCCATCCGAAATCTAGAAGCACAAATGGGGCAGATTGCTAATTTATTGTCTTCTCGGTCTCAAAGAGCATCGCCCAGCGCAGCCGAAGTGAAACCCAAGGAGAATGTGCAAGCGATCGAATTACGAAGTGGAAAGGAGTTGAAAGGGCAGCCTATTAATGACAAAGAGCAGCCGATCGAGAAAAACGAGAAGGAAAAGGATGAGGCGCCCAAGCCAAAGGAAGCATCTACTACTCAGCCCACTCCTCAAATTCCATTCCCACAGCGTTTCCAAAAGCAAAAAACTGGACAAGCAGTTTTAAAAATTCCTCGATGTCTTCAAGAAATTGCACATAAACATTCCATTTGCCGACGCATTGGAACAAATGCCTAGTTATGTGAAATTCATGAAAGAAGTCTTGTCCAACAAAAGAAAGCTCGAGGAATATGAGACGGTCGCTTTAACGGAGGAGTGCAGCGCTATCTTACAAAAGAAGATCCCACCTAAATTGAGAGATCCGGGAAGCTTTACCATCCCTTGTATCATCGGAAATTCGTCTTTTGAAAGAGCCCTATGCGATCTCGGGGCCAGCATAAACCTTATGCCCCTTTCTATTTTTAAAAAGCTGGAAATTGGGGAAGCCAAGCCGACGACGGTCTCCTTGCAATTAGCGGATCGATCTATCAAATATCCTAGGGGAGTAATAGAGGACGTGTTAGTAAAGGTTGACAAGTTTATCTTTCCAGCGGATTTCATTGTGCTCGATATGGAGGAAGATCAAGATATCCCGATTATCTTGGGAAGACCGTTCTTGGCGACCGGCCGAACTTTGATCGATGTGGAAAAGGGGAAGTTAACTCTACGTGTTCAAGAGGAGCAAGTAACATTCAATATCTTTCGATCCGTAAAATATCCAAGTGACGCTGAAAATTGTTTCCAAGTTGACGTCATTGACTCGTGCGTGAGTAGAACTTTTCGAGAAAATTATCCACCCGATCTATTGGAATCCGTTTTGATTGGGGCTGTTTCCGAACTAAATGGAGAGCATGCAGCCTACGTGCGACACATGGATGCTTCCCCGCCAATTTTCATTCGTAAACCATTCGAGGAGCTCGGAAGTTCACTAACTCGACCAACCCCATCGATCGAAAAACCTCCAAAGTTGGAACTCAAAAAGCTGCCACCTCATTTAAAATATGCATTCCTGGGGCCCGACAACTCCCTTCCAGTTATTCTTTCGGCCACTTTAGCGGGAGATCAAGAGGCAAAATTATTAAGAGTTTTGAGGGAGTACAAATCTGCTCTTGGGTGGTCTATTGCGGATATTAAGGGGATCAGCCCGTCAATTTGCATGCACAAGATTTTGATGGAGGAAGACTACAAACCATCCGTGGAGCATCAACGCCGGCTGAATCCTAACATGAAGGAGGTGGTAAAAGTCGAGGTTTTAAAACTCCTCGACGCAGGTATGATCTTTCCAATTTCTGATAGCAAGTGGGTAAGTCCGGTCCAGGTTGTGTCGAAAAAGGGTGGGATAACAGTTGTTCAAAACGATAATAATGAATTGATTCCCACTAGGATTGTTACGGGGTGGCGTATGTGCATAGATTATAGGAAATTAAATAAGGCCACTAGAAAAGATCATTTCCCCTTGCCTTTTATTGATCAGATGTTAGATAGATTAGCGGACACGATTTCTATTGCTTTCTCGATGGTTATTCGGGGTATAATCAGATT
This sequence comes from Orobanche coerulescens, assembly GCA_033398695.1. NCBI lineage: Eukaryota > Viridiplantae > Streptophyta > Magnoliopsida > Lamiales > Orobanchaceae > Orobanche > Orobanche coerulescens. The sequence continues at coordinate 194,581,820 of CM065803.1, read as the reverse complement.
TACATAGCCCCCGAAGACCAAGAGAAAATGACGTTTACATGTCCTTACGGCATTTTCGCTTATAGGCGCATGCCTTTTGGATTGTGTAATGCGCCGGCTACTTTTCAACGGTGTATGATGGCTATTTTCTCTGACATGGTAGAGAAGTGTATTGAGATTTTTATGGATGATTTTTCTGTTTTTGGAGATTCGTTTGACATTTGTTTGGAAAATTTGCAGAAAGTCTTGAGAAGATGCGAAGAGACAAATTTAGTCTTGAATTGGGAGAAGTGTCATTTTATGGTGCAGGAGGGCATTGTGCTTGGCCATCGAATATCCTCACATGGAATTGAAGTCGACCGAGCGAAAATTGAAACAATTGAGAAGATGCCTCCGCCCACTTCGGTCAAGGGATTAGAAGTTTTTGGGACATCTTTGGTTTCTATCGCGATTTATTAAGGATTTTTCGAAAATCACGAAGCTGCTGTGCAATCTACTCATGAAGGATGTCCCATTTACTTTTGACGAGTCTTGTAAAGAAAGTTTCGAATTGTTGAAGAAATCTCTAAGCACGGCACCGGTGATAGTCGCTCCGGATTGGGACCTTCCGTTCGAGTTGATGTGTGATGCTAGTGACTTTGCCATTGGGGCTGTTTTGGGGCAGAGACGAGGGAAGGTGTTCCATGTCATATACTATGCGAGCCGAACACTCGATGACGCCCAAAGAAATTATGCCACAATGGAGAAGGAATTGTTGGCGGTGATCTTTGCATTTGATAAATTCCGGGCTTATCTACTAGGAACGAAAGTGATAGTGTGGACCGAACATTCAGCAATAAAATACCTTTTGGAGAAGAAGGATGCCAAACCAAGGTTGATTCGGTGGGTGCTACTCCTTCAAGAATTCAACTTGGAGATTCGGGACAAGAAAGGGACGGAAAACGTTATAGCCGATCACCTTTCACGATTAGAGAGTCCCCTCGAGAAGGAAGAAAGTCAGCCACAAATTATAGAAACCTTTCCCGACGATCAACTCTACAAGTTGGATTCAAAACACGCACCTTGGTATGCTGATCTAGTGAACTACTTGGCAAGTAAAACAATTCCGAACGACCTCTCACGCCATCAAAAGAAGAAGCTAATCTCGGATGCTAAGTACTATTTGTGGGACGATCCTTTTCTCTTCAAGCGATGCCCCGATCAAATTATCCGTAGATGCATTCCGGATGAGGAAATCCACAGTGTGCTGAACCATTGCCATGCATCACCCTATGGTGGACATTTTAGTGGAAATAGAACAGCGGCGAAGGTCTTACAATCGGGATTCTATTGGCCGTCCTTATTCAAAGATGCTCACTCTTTTGTGTCCGCGTGTGATCGGTGTCAACGGACAGGAAACATCTCAAGACGACACGAAATGCCGCTGCACACCATACTTGAAGTCGAATTGTTCGATGTATGGGGGATCGACTTCATGGGTCCATTTCCTCCATCAAACAAGAATCTCTATATTTTGGTGGCCGTAGATTATGTCTCAAAATGGGTTGAAGCAGTGGCACTACCTACGAATGGGTCCAATGTCGTAATCAAGTTTATTAAACAACATATCTTCACACACTTTGGGACTCCACGTGCTATTATCAGTGATGGTGGGTCACACTTCGACAACAAATTTCTTGATGCGGTTTTGAGAAAATACGGAGTCACTCATCGTGTTGCTACAGCATACCATCCTCAGACGAGCGGTCAAGTCGAGATATCAAATCGAGAGCTGAAGTGGATTCTAGAAAAGACGGTCAGCTCGTCTCGAAAAGATTGGTCATTTAAACTCGATGATGCACTTTGGGCGTACCGGACTGCGTATAAAACACCTATCGGAATGTCGCCCTACATATTGGTCTATGGGAAAGGTTGCCATTTACCCGTAGAGATGGAACACCGTGCTTACTGGGCGATAAATAAACTAAACTTTGATCTGAAATCCGCTGGTGAAAAGCGTTGTTTGCAGCTGAACGAGTTGGAAGAAATTCGCCACGACTCATACGAAAATGCGAAACTTTATAAAGAGCGGACAAAGATTTGGCATGATAAGCACATCACGCAGAGAGAATTTGTTCCGGGACAAGAGGTGTTGCTATTTAACTCTCGCTTAAAGTTATTTCCCGGGAAATTGCGTTCACGATGGTCGGGACCGTTCACCATAGTTCAAGTGTTTCCACATGGTGCAGTAGAAGTACAAAAAGATGCCCGAAAATTCAAAGTTAATGGACAACGGTTGAAGGCATACTTGGGAAATCCAATAGACACGCAGAAAACGAGCATCGCCTTATCCACCACCGGATGAATGCGAGAAAAGTCCGGCTGAAGACTATAAACTTAGCGCTCCTCGGGAGGCAACCCGAGTATTAGTTGTAGATTCTTTATTGTTTTCTTGCATTTTTAGAGTCTTTCTTTGTCATCATTCTTCTTTGATCCGTCCTTCCCTCTCGTCTTGATGTTTTCGAGTAAAAATTCTCTGCAGGAATCAGCAAAAGGGAGGAATTCAATGATGGGCCGCGGCATAACAAAAGTGAGCCGCGGCACACACCAGCTGATGAAAAATGGCCGATCAAACTGTACCCTATGCCGCGGCACGATCTTACTGAGCCGCGCGGCTCATCAAATGGCCAAGAAACGCCTAGGAGACTGTACTTTGTGCCGCGGCACGCGGAAAATGAGCCGCGGCACACTAACACACTGAGCCGCGGCACACGAAAACTGAGCCGCGGCACCCGGCGGTATTACCAAATGTCCCAGGCCTACTGTACTTTGGGCCGCAGCTCACTTATATTGTGCCGCGGCACCCGTCGCAAAATAAGAGCAACCAGGTAGGGCTCATTCAATCGATCGGCCTGCACAAGGTACCTTCTTCTCTCCCTTCCTTCCTTCCTTCGCACAATGAGGTTAGTAGATACCATTCTCCCAGTCTCCTTCTCAATTCTTCAGGTAATTCTTGATTTCTTAGTCATAAGTGATACTCAATTTGAAAAGAATGGAAGTTATATATTGCTAGTTGTTCTTAAAGTTTTTCTCGAAAATGGAGTTGGAATTTGGGGAATTTGATTATTGATTGTGAAGGAATTGATATTTATGAACGAATTGGTGATGATTGTTGTCGTTATTCAGGATTATTATCTGTGTTATTATTTTTGGGATTTGGATTTAACCATCAATATTTTTGTTCTTCATCTTAACTGGTGCACACAAAGTGTTTGATAAATTGCAGCAATGAAAAATTGGTAAGCCATGCATTTTCAAATTATATGCACTGAATCATGTTATCGAATTACATTATTCCCAACCCTTACATCATGTTAAACTTGAGAGCTCGTACTTAACTTCCTTTTTGATGATGCAAGCTCATTTATTCACACTCCGCATGATGTAGTCAAGAAGCGTGCAAGCTCACCGGATGATGCCGGCACCAGTTCGTGAGCGGACTGGAGGGGAGTACTTGACCTTTTACTTTTACTGCATATCATATTTTGTCCATTGAGTCAATGTACGTCCTAATTTTTGGGGGGGGGGGGATTTACTTTCAGTTGCTACATTCATTGCTGTACTTTATTTCGTTGCACTTTTCATTACTTTGCGTTATTTTTTTTTCTTTCGATAGCCTTGCTTGTCTTAATTTTTCTCTATTCGTGAATTTTTTCGTGCTTCTATTTGTGTGATACTGATGTTACGACACTTTTTTTGTCTCTGAAGAAACGGTCGAGTTTTAGTCGAGTTGTAGTCAGTAATTTCGGTTTCTGCTTAGTATTCATTTAGGTCCAAAATTTTTCGTGATTGTAGAGGTCTTGGCAGATAAGAAAGGATGCATACTTGTTTCAAATCATCGTCGATACGTTTGGTTACATTTTTCGGTTAGTTAGTCGTCCAGTTATATTAGTCGTGTTGGCACTTAGATTGAGTTTAGAGTCGGTCAGTTTTTCCCAAAATTCGAGATAATGTTGTTCTATGAAGGGAAGTCTAGTAACCGGGGGCATTCGCGTGACCCGCTGTTTACTCTCGCGTAAAACGATGACCCTGATTAGACTAGTGATTTAGATATTTCACATGTGCCAATGATAGGGAGCCTAGTAACCGGGGGTATTCGCGTGACCCGTTGTTTACTCTCGCGTAAAACGGCGACCTTGATTCGGACATGCGGAAATTATATATTCGAGTTGTTTCTCTGCTGTAGACGGGAACTTAGTAACTAGAAGCATCCATGTGCCCCATGAGTGTCTTTTACGTCTAACGGTTTCCCAATACATGAGAATGGAAGTTCCACCCTAGGATTATCCCGATGAAACATCCCGAGATCCTAACCTAGTGGTCAACTCGAATCAAATTCTTGAACATATATATAAGGGAATACTGTCCGAGGTTTATTTGTTATGAAACTCGTGAAAATTGTGCCATTAGACTGTGGAACGGGACGAACTAGCTTGTTTATTTTAGCCTTTCATATTGACGGTCGATTTGACTCACGTTTTGTTAATCTTTGAGCTAAACTTTCTTCATGAACGAGTAATTAGGACTGAATTTGATTACTTTGTGGAATCAGTGTTCTGAGTGTAGCTCGCTATTATGACATTCGTATTATTCAGAGAGAATTTCAGGATAGTATTGATTAGGTTGAACACTACGAGTCGCACGATGATTCACGACATTCTTTTATTGAATTTAATTCTTTTTGCTTGAGGACAAGCAAAGGCTTAAGTTTGGGGGTATTTGTTAGGCGTATTTTTATACGCTTATTTATCATTATTTTGTATATTTTTGGAGAGTGAATTTGATAAAATGAGCCTTTAATGCCTTAATTTTGTATGTTTGTCGAAATTGAAGTCCTAAGCTAAAGCGAGGCGAAAGCGGGCGCAGCATATTTTGGCTATGAGCCGCGGCACAAGGAAGCGGGGCGCGACACAGAAGACACCCAATGGCGCGAGTAATCAGCGTACTGTGCCGCGGCACACCCAGTCGGCCGCGGCACGTAAGAATTTAAGGACGCCCGTGCATCCAGTGAAGGCGATGTCTTTGGCCTGATTTAGTGCGCCGCGGCACACTTGGTGGTTTTTGCATGTCCGCGCGGATTTGGGCCGTTTCGAAGCCAGTTTTCGACCGACTGATACGGACGCATTTTGAAGGATGTGCTGAGCTATAAATAGGGTTTAGGACCCTAATTAATTATCTTTGGATTTTTTATCTTTTGGAGCTTAAGCTTGGAGACGGCAGAAGAAGAGGGAAGCAGAAGATGTCAAAGGCAGAAGGCGGAAGCCGAAGGACGGAGGAATCCGAGCTTCATCTGCGTTTGATTTTAATGCTTTCATTTATCTATTCTGTATTTTCAATTATTAGTATGTCAGGCTAAAGCCCTAATCTAGGGGTTTGATGAAACCTATGTTTTGACGAATTGCTTGAGATTATCCAATTAATTACCTTTTTGTTGAGTTTTTCCAATTGTGTTTAATGCTTGCAATTATCTGGCCAATAGTTGTATTGATTTAATCATTCAATTCGAATCGGGAGAGGAGTATTGGTGAGGAACTATTGGTGAGGACCGTTTTATTCTGTGAGATAGGAATATACTCGTAGGAACTACGTGGCCTTTGGGAGATTTTATGCTTTTCGCCTATTGACGAATTAATTCACCTAGGGATAGAGTGCGTTATTCGCCTTTAGATAAATCTATTGACCTCGGGAGAGGCGGTAGAATATATTAGCAATCTCCGCCTTCAATAAATTGGGAAAATTATTTATTACGGATAATCGAGAGTAAATTCGGATAAACCGAGGTGGATTCAGAATCCTAGACTTATTCATCATTTGATTTCCCTTCATTCAAGCTATCGTTTTTTACTGTTTAGTCTTTTATTAATTCTTTTAGTTATTAATTGCAAAACTCAAATTGGATTGTTCAAATAAAATTGGAATACACAAAAATCGGTAGTTAGAGATTCAGTCCTCGTGGGAACGATACTCTACTTATCACTTTATTACTTGTAAACGATGACGTGCACTTGCGTGTAAGAAATATCGCAACAAGTAGCCTCTTGACCAGTGTTATGTACGCTATCAAGGACAGATAACGTACGTAAAGGCTTGTTATGTACGTTAACTCTTGCATGTTACGTACGTAACGATCTGAGAGTTTATATATGTGGGATGCCCGTCACTTCGTCTTTTTTCAGAACTTGGCTTCATTCTTCGCCTTCAACACTCAGAGATGGCGTTTCGGTCCTTCTAAGTCGATTATAAGATAGAAGGCATAGATTTGGAGCTTGAGATGTGGAGTTATCATTTATCCTTGAAGTGTTTGCTTATGTGTTTCATCTTCAAAGAGGTATGTTGGATAATCCCCTCATTAATTCCGGATTGTGATGTTGTTGTTGATGATTAGTTCGTATGATGATAGTTTATGGAGTTGTTGTGATGATTCTTGGTATTTACGGGAATTTTATTAAGGAGGATGATGATATGATGATATGTCTTTGATTATGTTGGTTATGATTATCGAATCATAGTGTTCTTGATGTTCTTGGTAGTATTATTGCGATTCTTGATGTTATAAGAGATTTAATGGAATTGTGATAAGAGATTTCGGATGTTAATTAAGATTCTTCCTGTTGTAAGGATTGTGATTCGTTTAAACCGATGAAGAGATGGAATTATGGATTATGTTGATTTCGTATGAATCATGATATGAGGATAATTCCAAATTAAGTATGATACAATCCTTGTTGGTTTGATTGTTGATGTTTTTCTTCGTATGATGATGGTTATAGTGGTGTTATTGTGATTCCTGAGGTTATGTGAGTTGTATATTGAAGAGTATGATAATATACATCTTGAATTATGAATGCAGATTGTTTAGATGTTAGAACACATCGGATTATGTCGTCTTGGAGGTTTTGAATGTGATTTCGGAATAATTTGTGTTCTTAAGGAACTCATAGATTATATGATTTGATGAATATGTTTAAGAGATGTTGGTGTTTTGGATATAAACATGGAATATTCATATCTAGAACTAAGTTATGTGTTTTGGTACAATATTCGTATAGGAATACGAATATGATTCCGAGTTGATGAGATTATTGTTCATCTTTAAGTTGGGAAGTTCATACGTATTGAACAAGTGTTCAAATCGAATGATGGAATTATTCACACCCTTGGAATATGATCATCTATATGTTGAATTAATCGGATTGTCTGGATTGATGATGATAATCGGTAATTGGTTTTAATTATGAATTTACAAGGAGGGAACACTACACCATAGATTGCATGCAGCAACGTGTAAAATACGTTGCAATATGCCCTAAATTCATTGCAATGGGGCCTATTGCAACGATTATGCAAAAAGCAAGCGTGCACTTTGCTCTGGTTGCCATAGGGCCCTTATGACAACAAATTTGGTACCATATTGCAACGGCATATTATCGTTGCAAATATAGTATATGGCAACGATTTAACGGCTATAGCAACATGTTTAACACCATTGAAATATCTTGGACTACCTATGGCAACATTTTTTTGCAACGATTTTTTTGTGTTAATTGTTGCAATACATGGATTCAGGAAACCCTAAGGCAACATATATATGCCCAATTGCAACGTATTTAGAATCAAATGCAATCTAATTTTATTAATGAATATGACATATATGGCAACATTTAAGCTTCTATTGCAATGCTAAATAAAAAAACTGGCATGACCATTAGATTTATTTCAATTGGTATATCATAACATCAATCCAACCGAGCAATATTACTGCTGTTCCAAGATCAATAAATTCACTCAGACTAAGTTTAGGAAAATGACCAAGTTGAAGCAAAATAACTAAGTTCAAGTGACACACAATCTAACTTAGTAATACATAGACCAATATCTTAGTTAAACATTATATAAACATGAGTCATGGCTCTTCTTCTTCTTCCTATTCCTCTTCCTCTTCATCTTCATCTTCATCTATCTTCATCTTCATCTTCATCCGTCTCATCTCCGTCCTCAATAGAAGTAGTAGCACAATTCTTTTACAATAACTTTAATAACTGAAAACCAAAACATAGTTAATATTTGCTCTCTCATCTGCATCCTCTTTGTCCATGGTAGTTACTGTTGAAACATCTTCTTGCCTGCATCCTTGGAGTGTTTACCTTTAAATGCTTGAAACGCAAGTACAAACACACGATTGTAAAGTTATATGTTAACAAAAAGCAAAAATAAAACACTTGGGTACCATTTTTTAGTTTTTAATTTTAAGCAATCAAAGCATGAAAGCATACGATTATTTCACAAAAGCATGGTAGTGTGGACATTTTGAAATTAAATCGCCAGACAAGCTAGTGTGGACACTTCCAATCCACTCTCCCAGCATAAGGAGCCACTGCTCAAGGCAATACTTCATAGGTTTTAATGACTAAATACTACTAGTATTCTATTTTTGTAAGAGGTGAAAATAAGTATCAATGTGACCTCATAGCTCATGTCCATGTGCTGACCAAATTGATTTCTGGATCCATGAAATGCAGGAAGATCCACAGCTCTGAGGCTCTGAAATACAGTGACATAAGGGAGTGCAGAATATGGAGGTATACTCATGTCCTAGTGCTGATCTAACTGGTTTCTGAATCCACCAAATGCAAAAGGATCCATAGCCGTGAAATATTTATAACTGATTTCTATTTAAGAGAACTATGTATACCTTGATAGTAATCATGGTTTAGATTACCCTGAAGGTTTTGGTTTAAATAGGGGTCATCCACATTATCCAGTCTCTGCATGTAAGGAAGTTATGTATCAATTTGATTTCTTTATAATATGATTTGTGCTAGTAGTCAATATTGATGACGGCAGCAGACACCACATCCTTTTGTTTGTTGTTGGAATGCAAGCTATTTATTTAACAGCCACAAACAAAAAAGAAACTCCATTTGAAGATACAACATGTAAGGAAGCAAAGGACTGAACATGCACAATCTTGATTTAGGACACAAGACCATATTGCAATTGACAATGTTCGAAGAACTAGATAGAGATATTGTTACCCCAAATTTCACGGGGACTAGACAGACAGTGAACAGTAAGCTCAATTTCAAATTTGATGGGTCAAAGGACTTGGATGCTGCCCTCTCCAAAAAGGCCATTTTTACATCATTGATTAATAGTAAAAGCAAACAAGCCCCTTAGAATATGGAAGAGTAACTGGTTTCACATTAGCAGAAAGAAAATTTTAGATACAGCCAGCCTCAAAGTAAATCTTTTGGTACATCATGACATATTAGTAAAGCACATAAATAAGCTAGTGTGCACCTTCAAGTTCCGTAAAGCACTTCCATGTTTACAAATGTAACATTTCACAAACTAGATAATACGAGGATCTAATACTGACTATACCATGGCGATATAGGAGGTCTGCTGAAAATCCATAACAGTGGTTGCATTAGAATATGGAAGCGACCGCTCAACCTCCTCCAAGTCTTCGTTATAATTCCGAGGCAATGTAACAGCTTCATATCTACGTAATCCAAATATCGAAGGGAAATTAAAATCCAGCACATCAGTTTTTAGGACTATTATATTAACAACTACATTTGCAATAAATAAAATGTCATTCGTAATTAATAAAAATTGCATCCCCCACCCCCTACTATACAATTTTTTTTTTTTTTTGGTGCAAAAAGGTGTACCAAGTTGTAAGCCATTCATATAATGATCCAACACCAAATTAACAAGAAATACATGTATTTCAAGGTTCATTGAGAACAACGACAAAAGAGAAAGCTTGACGGACTCACTTGGCTTGAGTTTTGCCCTTGGGAAGTCTAGTTGGATCCGACGAGCGCTTTACCTTCCAAGCTTCATTTATTTCCACCTGAAAAAAAAAAAGGTTTATGGAACAGCAAATCCTAATTGACTCACAATGGGAAACCCTAGATTTCAATTCCACCAGGCGAAGAACTAATTTTCTTACCAGCAGACGGGTGACATCATATGCAAAAACAAATAATGAAGTGGGAATAACAAAATAAAAAAAAGAAAAGATAACATAAATAGAAAAGGGAGCAATATTTCAAAGGTATCGGCTACTGAGGTAAACTGTAGGAAGCGTACCGTAGAGAAGTTTTACTTTTCTTTCATACACAATTACAACTCCACCTGGAATAACATTATACAGAAAAGGAATATCACTGACACCGTTATTGTAACCAGGACAGGTACAACTATTGTAACCAGGCGGGCGCCGTGAAGAGGAATAGCGGCTGAAATCGCGATGGAGGAAATCCAGAATAGGAGGATGACACTAAAATCTGGGCCGGTCGAGAGGAAGAAATCCCTAGTGTGTAAATCGCACCTAGTGTGCGTGTAAATCGCCCAGCAGCAACAGCGATTATTAAGCTTTTTTTAATGTTGGTTTTATTCAGCCCACAAAATCTTTCAAAAGCCCGCTCAATTTCATTAGTACCCGCCTAAATTTTGGGCCCCAAATTACTATGTACAGCAACAAATTCTTAAATTGTTGCAATAGAATGTAAATTTTACACTATTTCCAACTTTTTCGCTTCAATTGTAACACTTTATAAATGCATTGCAATATATCCGAGCTGCTCTATCAATAGCAACGTTTTCTGATGAAATTTTTGAAATCTGGTTGCTATAGCCGAATTCTCGAAAAATTCGCATTGATTTGTGGAAGTGCATAATCACAGAGTGCCAATGCCGGTTGAGCTTGCTGAATAGGGTTGTCAACCCCTTGATTTCCGGTGTTGTCACCCATGGTATCCGTTGTTAATAACTCACGTCTTTCCTTCCTGTTTTTCCGCAAATTGCGTTCGAGTTCGGTATCCAAAGGGAATAAACCTTCGTTACCAAATTTTCTCATGCACTAAACGAACTCCTGAAAGGAAAACAAATAAAAACAAATTTACACAAAAATAAAATAATGTTCAAATTAAGATTAAAAATACCGAAATTGATATTAGTAAAAACAATCAGTTCCCGGCAACGGCGCCAAAAACTTGTTAAGAAATTTTATGAACGCAAGTGCACGTTGTCGTAAGCATGTAATAAAATGATGAAAAAAGTATCGTTCCCTCGAGGACTGATGTACTAAGTACCAATTTATTAGGATTTTTAATTTTATTTGAACGATCGAAATATTGTGGTTGAAGAATTATTAAAAACTAAATAGTGCGATGAACTAAAAACAATTAATAGAATCAATAGTCCGATGAAAGGAGATCAAATAGAGAAGAATCTAGGATTGAGAATTTGCCTCGATTAATCCGAATTAATCTTGATTAATATAATTTATGTAATTTCCCAATTTATTGAAAGCAAAGATTCTAAGATAATCTAATGCCTCTCCCGAGGTCAGTAGAATTTTCCAAGGTGAATAATTCACTCTATTCCTAGGTGAGTTAATTCAACAATAGCGAGATAGTTCTAAAATCTTCAAACGCGCTACGTAATTCTTATGAGTATATTCCTCTCTCATAAGACAAAACGGTGTTCTCCCACTTTTCACTACTTACTCTCCTCTCCAGATTCAAGTTACATAGTTATAACAATTCAATCATAGGCCACACAATTGAAAGCATTAAGAACAATTGGGGAAAACTTAATAGAAAAGGGAAATATATCAATAACGTAAAATAAAGAATTAATCCATCATAATATCGGTTTCATCACAATCCTAGAATAAAAGTGTCTAGCCCGACATACTGGAAAACAATACATAAAGATTTGAATAAAACATAGGAAAGAAATTCAAACACAATTGATGAACGTCTTCTTCCGTTTTCTGGCCTTGCTCTGCTGCTGGTATTCTTCTCCTATCCTTCGATATTATATTTTCTGGCTTTCACTACCTTTTTATAACCTTCCTATCGCCTCCAAAAACGCGTCCGAGAATTAGGTCGAAACGCCCTTCAGAACAGCAAAAATCGCGGGTTGAAATCATGGATCCAGCGCCGCGGGCTACGGCCCGACTTAAGTGTGCCGCGGCCCTAGTCCGTGTGTTGCCCAGGCCTGGGCAGATTTTCATTACGGGTCATGGCTCAGAATGAGTGTGCCGCGGCCCCCAGTACAGTTTGTACCGGTTAGCTCTGGGTTAGGCCTGTGACGCGGACCAGGATTGATCCGATGCGGCCACTGACCAAAAAATGTCGTTTTAGGCCCGTTTTTCTTCGTTTGGGCTTCAGGACTCTAATATCCTTCAAAACATGTAAACATAAGGCATTAAGAGCTTATTTACGCAGATTTAAACTAAAAATGGAGATAAGATAATGATAATAAAGTGTACAAAATAACATATAACAAGCGGTCACTGTAGAAGTCCCATCTACCGCACCAAATGCTGAATCTATCTCACAGGGCGCAACCCCCATGGAAGAAATAGTTGCTGCTCCTATAGCAGTTCCCGAGCCAGTGGCAGCTATGACGGAAGAATAACTGCTTTCCAAACTTGAAGGTTTTGGCGAATCGGATGCCCCTTCAGAGCCGAAGGTAACAACTCCCAACAGGGCATCCACCCCTGTACGAAATCCTTCTTCGAACAGGGAACCCTACCTTGTTAGGGATCCCTCTCCCCAACAGGCACCCATACCTATTATGGATCCCCACCGGACAATAGAGCTAACTGTTGTTCGGAGTCTATCCCCAACAGCTATAATCAATCAAACAGTCCTCCAAGTACAAATTGATGATGCCTTCGAGCGCTTCAAAATATTGAAGTCATACAGGGTCGCTCCTTACGACACCCTGTATAACTGGGAAGAATGGAGAGATGAGGAACTATTTGCTCTGGAGGTCATGGACACATAGAACGTTGAGGTCTTGATCAAGTGGGATGATTATCACATCTTACTTCATGGCAAAAGAGAAGACCCGACTAAAAGGGAAATCACAGTCCTGTGACAAAGCTCCATCACCTAGTCAACACTCCAACCCCGACTCCGACGATGACGATGAGGCCCTATAGGTCGGACTTCGTGTAATACCCAGATTTTCAGTATAAATTTTTCACATTATTTTATCTGAGATATACTACATATCTTGGTGTCTATACAGTATGGCTAAAATAAATTGAAGACTCAGACAGCTATATTTGTATAATTGTCGTGCTTTGGGCGACAATTGTATTTAAGGATATAGTTATCAGAGGTATCGTATCAGAATATTTTGGGATGAGTATATGTATTCATCATGTGAGTATGCGCATTCAGTATGTCGAGATGGACATGGACAATTGGATTTGGCTAAGTACAGAAGGCCATTACGTACGGTAAGCTTAGGGACTTACGTACGCTAAACTGGTAAGCATAATGTACGTAATGTGTTATGCATTACGTATGTTTTGAGGAGAATCGGACATGATCCAAGCTGTGGCCGACAGTGGGCCCGTGGACGGCAGCTTTCGGCGCTGGGGCTCCTTACGACACCCTGTATAACTAGGAAATGAAGAGATGAGGAACTGTTTGCTCTGGAGGTCATGGACACATAGAACGTTGAGGTCTTGATCAAGTGGGATGATTATCACATCCTATTTCATGGCAAAAGAGAAGGCCCGACTAAAAGGGAAATCACAGTCCGGTGACAAAGATCCATCACCTTGTCATCACTCCAACCCCAACTCCGAAGACGACGATGAGGCCCTATAGGCCGTACTTGGTGTAATACTTCGCGTTATTTTATCTGAGATATACTGCATAGCTTGGTGTCTATACAGTATGGCTAAAATAAATTGAAGGCTGAGATAGCTGTATTTGTATAATTGTCGTGCTTCGTCGACAATTGTAATTGAGGATATCGTGTATCAGAGGTATCACATGAGAATATTTTGGGATGAGTATATATATTCAGATTGTGAGTATACGTATTCAGTATGTCGAGACGGACAGGGATAATTGGATTTGGCTAAATATAGAAGGCCATTACGTACGCTAAGCTTAGGGACTTACGTACGCTAAACTGGTAAGCATAACGTACGTTATGTGTTATGCATTACGTATGTTATGAGGAGAATCAGACATGATCCAGGCTGTAGCCGACAATGGGCCCATGGACGGCAGCTTTCGGCGCGGATGTGGACAGGTGAGTCAACGGATGGTTTAACGTACGCTATGTAGACGATGTTACGTACGTTCATAGTGTATGAAGATTACGTACGTTATACCCGTTGTATTACGTACGTAATAGTATCATTTATTAAGTGCAGTTGTTTCTGGATTGAGGATAACCTACGCTAATCTTAGGTGATTACGTACGCTAATGGATTGTTACGTACAAAAAGAGTTGGACATTACATATGTAAACTGAGATACTGTAGTAAGTCAACTCATGTATTACTGACACTATGGCATGGGCCTTACATACGTAATCGTATTATGGAATTAAGACAATAGCCTCTGGACCATTGTTACGTACGCTATCTAGGACATATAACGTACGTAAAGGCTTGTTACGTATGTTAACTCTTGCATGTTATGTACGTAATGATCTGAGAGTTTATATATGTGGGATGCCCGTCACTTCATCTTTCTTTAGAACTTGGCTTCGTATTTCGCCTTTAACACCCAGAGATGGCGTTTCGGTACTTCTAAGTCGATTATGAGATTGAAGACATAGATTTGGAGCGTGAGATGTGGAGTTATCATTGATCCTTGAAGTGTTTGCTTGTGTGTTTCATCTTCAAAGAGGTGTGTTGGATAATCCACTCTTTAATTCTGGATTGTGATGTTGTTGTTGATGATTAGTTCGTATAATGATAGTTTATGGAGTTGTTGTGATGATTCTTGGTATTTACGGGAATTTTGTTAAGGATGATGATGATATGATGATATGTCTTTGATTATGTTGGTTATGATTATGGAATCATAGTGTTCTTGATGTTCTTGGTAGTATTATTGCGATTCTTGATGTTATAAGAGATTTAATGGAATTGTGATAAAAGATTTCGGATGTTAATTAGGATTCTTCCTGTTGTAAGGATTGTGATTCGTTTAAACTGATGAAGAGATGGAATTCTAGATTATGTTGATTTCGTATGAATCATCATATGAGGATAATTCCAAATTAAGTATGATACAATCCTTCTTGGTTTGATTGTTGATGTTTTTCTTTGTATAATGATGGTTATAGTGGTGTTATTGTGATTCCTGAGGTTATGTGAATTGTATATTGAAGAGTATGATAATATACATCTTGAATTATGAATGAGGATTGTTTAGATGTTAGAACACATCAGATTATGTCGTTTTGGAGATTTTGAATGTGATTTCGGAATAAATTGTGTTTTTAAGGAACTCTTGGATTATATGATTTGATGAATATGTTTAAGAGATGTTGGTGTTTTGGATATAAACATGGAATATTCATATCTAGAACTAAGTTATGTGTTTTGGTACAATATTCGTATAGGAATACGAATATGATTCCGAGTCGATGAGATTATTATTCATCTTTAAGTTGGGAAGTCCATACATATTAAACAAGTGTTCAAATCGAATGATGGAATTATTTGACACCCTTGGAATATGATCATCTATATGTTGAATTAATCGGATTGATGATGATAATCGGTAATTGGTTTTAATTATGAATTTACAAGAAGGGAACTTATATTCGTATTGTAGATTGGATTTGGAATCGGTAAAGACCCTTGTTATTGGTTTAAATTGATTGTTGATATGATTATCGGATTGTGAAATCTTATTATGATTGATTGATTTGGGTTTTGGATTTGTATTTTATCGGGATAGTGTGGAACCGTTGGGTTTGTTGATCGGTTATATTGATTGTTATTTCTGAGTTGTTGAGTTGCGGTTTGTATTGTGGATATGGGTTCGTAATTGTTTGAGTTGTATTGTTCGGTTTTGTGTATGATCGAGGTATTGTTGAGCCGTTGAGTTTGATTGGTTGGCTATGTCGGTTATTGATTGTTATCGGATTGTTGTTGATCGATTACTTCAATAGCTTAAGATGTTTGATCATGTATTATGAGCATTGTGTTGCGGTTGAGGTTGAAGAGTTCGTAGATTGCTTTGGTCGGGGCTGAGGAGCTCGTGGACAAAGGCAATGGATTTTGGTAACGTCTTCGTGGTATCGGTATCGATGCAAGTTTATACTTGTTCAGTTTATAATATTTAATGAATGATTTTGATTTCATTTCATTTATAATTCATATAGCAATGATATTATAAATATAAATTGTTAGGATGATGGTTTGTATATTATGCGTTGGTCTGGATTAAATCATAGTCTATATGGTTGACGGAGATGTAAGTTATCTTTTGTCAGAGATATGGAATGTCGGATATCGAGGATGGTTTACCGTGTCGATATTGATGTCGGGACGGTGGTTTGTTGGTATAAATGGACTATACTTATTTCGGGATTATTCGTATAATTGTGTATTCGTTTAGAGATGTTGGTTCGTGGAAAGGATATTGTCTTAGACTTTGAGGTAATTTAAGTTTTGTTCAGTTATGAGGACAATTATTCTGTTAAATTGTTGTATGTGTTGTATGTTGAGGTTCCGTATAATGAGAATCGTATTGGTTTTTCATTGAGGGGTGTTGATCCCAGAACTATTGTCTGAGATTGTTGATTGTATGGATTATCTTTTGGGGATTGTGATCCCAGGAGGGTTGTTTCAGATATTATCGGTCGTGTCGATCTTTCATTATCCGTGTGTCTTTGTTCACTTCGGTGAGTCTCTTGATTCTTATTGGATATGTGATTCTTTGAGTTTTGTTGTCATGTTGCATCGTTACATATTTGGAGTCATATCTGCGTGCCGATTGGTTATTGTGTAGGATTTTTAGCTGGGAACACTATGGTCATGTGTTGATATTTCCACATTGGATCGTGCACATGAGACGTAGTTCGTAAGGCTAATTAGGTACATGTCCAACGTATATACTGGATTCCGTATACGGGGTGGACATGTGCACGGACACATTTCCAGATCGGGCGTACTATGACGCCCATCTTTGAGCCATATTGATTAGTCGTTCATCCTCCATTTATGGTTGGGTATGTTCGACGGTTTGCGACTGGTTGTTCATACGCCCGAGGGGTATGTTCGATAGTCGGGGTTATTTCTTTGAGATCCATTATTGTTGATCGTTTGGAGTTTACCTTGTTGATGGTATTCTCGGTCGTGGTTGATCCTTTGTTGATCGTTTGGAGTTTACCTTGTTGATGGTATTCTCGGTCGTTGTTGATCCTTTGTTGATTGTTTGGAGTTTACCTTGTTGATGGTATTCTCAGTCGTTGTTGATTTTTTGTTGATCGTGTTTGGAGTTTACCTTGTTGATGGTATTCTCGGTCATTGTTGATCCTCTGTTGACCGTGTTAGAGTTTATCATGTTGATGGTATTCTTGATTATTGTTGATTCTTCGTTGGTAGTATTGGGGTTCATTATGTTGAGGATATTCTTGGTTGTGGTTGGCCTTTGGTTGGTCGTAGTGGAGTTTATCATGTCGATGATATTCTTGGTTGATTTATTGGTTGATCTGGTTATTGGTCGTATGAGCATTCGGACTGTACGTCGATGTTCCGGGACTTTTTATCATTGTTTTGTGGTAGTTGATCTACAGATATGTTGTGTGCTATTAGTTTTTATCCAGGTTGAGATTTGATTGTGTGATCCGACGGACAGGACTTGGCATGGATGAATCATTTCATGCTTAGGAGTTATGATAATGTTTTGAGGATTCTTGGTATTGGTTGACTACAGTACAGGTGGTTGTAGTTGAGTTCATTTCGTCATTTGAGAATGCAAAATGTGTATTATGGTAAGGATTGATCTATTATGGATTGTTATGGGTTGGTGAGGTTATGATGGTAAGATTTAATCGGTAGTATTCTTAAGTACCTAAATAATTACATTGGTATGTAATTATTTATGTGATGTGATCGTTATCATTATTGATTATTGTGGCTGACCCCATTGTGGGCTTTATTTTTAGGTACTCCGAGATCGAGCTAGTAGCGGTCGTGAAGTGGTGAGCTTCACGGGTGATACTGGATGTGGCATGTATTTGAGTATCGAGTATTCCTTCTGGTTGTTTATTCCGCTGCAATTGTGTATTTTTGAACTGCATTTTATCCGATGCGTGTGTATTTTAAAATGGCATCCGGTATTTTTGCCTACTCGTGTGTACTTTCAAAATGGACTTTTTGAGTATCTCGTAAACTTGGGTTATTTCGTTAACCCTTTTTCCTAACTATTTTGTCGGTACGTTAAAGGGGTGGCTTAACGTACATTTTGAAAATGTTGAGTCTCGCCGTTTTGTCCTGAAACTTGTAAATGATTTTATTTTGTGACGGTATTTGGAAAATAGATTTTTAAAAATTATTTAAATATATTACCGTCTTTCACCTGTTTGCGTATTTGAAATGTTCACGAAAATGAGTTTTAGCCTTGTGGGCTCCGTCGTGGGGCCCAAGGCGATGTAATATCCCCGGATGGTTTTGGGGGCGTTACAGAAGACGGTATCGGAGATTAGGTTTTGTGAAACCCGGGCGTGTGTGTTATGTGGCTCTACCAGTAGGGTAGTAGCGTGACTTTTGAAAATAATTTTCGGACCTTTGAGTGAAACCGATTTTTGGAGGTTCTAAGATTTTTGAAATCTTTTCAAATTGCAAAATGTGATATTACTGTGTGTTGGTATTGTGTTGAGACTTCGTATGGGAATCTTGTGCTAGTATCACGGGAGATCATCGGCTTCACACACCTGCAAGTATATCGTTTTGGTTATTCGCTTGTGGCGACGATTAATTGCTTTTGTGATGAGTTTGGAAATTTTGGTTGATATGTTGTTTATGATAGGGTTGCAAGTTTCGAAGATGAAACTTATTTTAAGGGGGGTAGTATGTAATACCTGGATTTTCAGTATAAATTTTTCGCGTTATTTTATCTGATATATACTGCATAGCTTGGTGTCTATACAGTATGGCTAAAATAAATTGAAGACTGAGACAGCTGTATTTGTATAATTGTCGTGCTTGGTCCACAATTGTATTTGAGGATATCGTGTATCAGAGGTATCGTATGAGAATATTTTGGGATGAGTATCTGTATTCAGCATGTGAGTATACGTATCCAGTATGTCGAGACGGACACGGATAATTAGATTTGGCTGAGTACAGAAGGCCATTACGTACGGTAAGCTTAGGAACTTACGTACGCTAAACTGGTAAGCGTAACGTACGTTATGTGTTATGCATTACGTACGTTATGAGGAGAATCGGACATGATCCAGGTTGTGGCCGACAGTGGGCCCGTGGTCGGCAGCTTTCGGCGCTGAGGCTCCTTACGACACCCTGTATAACTGGGAACAATGGAGAGATGAGGAACTGTTTGCTCTGGAGGTCATGGACGCATAGAACATTGAGGTCTTGATCAAGTGGGATTATTATCACATCTTACTTCATGGCAAAAGCGAAGGCCCGACTAAAAGGGAAATCACAGTCCGGTGATAAAGATCCATCACCTAGTCATCACACCAACCCCGACTCCGACGACGAAGATGAAGCCCTATAAGCCGTACTTGGTGTAATACTCCGCGTTATTTTATCTGAGATATACTGCATAGCTTGGTGTCTATACAATATGGCTAAAATAAATTGAGGACTGAGACAGATGTATTTGTATAATTGTCGTGCTTCGTCGATAATTGTATTTGAGGATATCGTGTATCAGAGGTATCGTATGAGAATATTTTGGGATGAGTATATGTATTCAGCATGTGAGTATACGTATCCAGTATGTCGAGACGGACAGGGACAGTTGGATTTGGGTAAGTACATAAGGTCATTACGTAAGCTAAGCTTAGGGACTTACGTACGCTAAACTGATAAGCATAACATATGTTATGTGTTATGCATTACGTATGTATGAGGAGAATCGGACATGATCCATGCTGTGGCCGATAGTGGGCCCGTGGTCGGCAGCTTTCGGCGCAGGTGTGGACAGGTGAGTCAACGGATGGTTTAACGTACGCTATGTAGACGGTGTTACGTACGTAATAGTGTATGATGATTACGTACGTTATACCTGTTGTATTACATAAGTAATAGTATCAATTGTTAAGTGCAGTTGTTTCTGGATTGAGGATAACATAGGCTAATCTTAGGTTATTACGTACGCTAATGAATTGTTACGTACGTAAAGAGTTGGGCATTACGTATGTAAACTGAGATACAGTAGTAAGTCAACTCATGTATTACGTACGTTATGGCATGGGCCTTACGTACGTAATCGTATTATGGAATTAAGACAGTAGCCTCTTGACCAGTTTTATGTACGCTATCAAGGACAGATAACGTACGTAAAGGCTTGTTATGTACGTTAACTCTTGCATGTTACGTACGTAACGATCTGAGAGTTTATATGTGGGATGCCCGTCACTTCATCTTTTTTCAGAACTTGGCTTCATTTTTCGCCTTCAACACTCAGAGATGGCGTTTTGGTCCTTCTAAGTCGATTATAAGATAGAAGGCATAGATTTGGAGCTTGAGATGTGGAGTTATCATTTATCCTTGAAGTGTTTGCTTATGTGTTTCATCTTCAAAGAGGTATGTTGGATATTCCCCTCATTAATTCCGGATTGTGATGTTGTTGTTGATGATTAGTTCGTATGATGATAGTTTATGGAGTTGTTGTGATGATTCTTGGTATTTACGGGAATTTTGTTAAAGAGGATGATGATATGATGATATGTCTTTGATTATGTTGGTTATGATTATGGAATCATAGTGTTCTTGATGTTCTTGGTAGTATTATTGCGATTCTTGATGTTATAAGAGATTTAATGGAATTGTGATAAGAGATTTCGGATGTTAATTAAGATTCTTCCTGTTGTAAGGATTGTGATTCGTTTAAACCGATGAAGAGATGGAATTATGGATTATGTTGATTTGGTATGAATCATGATATGAGGATAATTCCAAATTAAATATGATACAACCCTTGTTGGTTTGATTATTGATGTTTTTCTTCGTATGATGATGGTTATAGTGGTGTTATTGTGATTCCTGAGGTTATGTGAATTGTATATTGAAGAGTATGATAATATACATCTTGAATTATGAATGTGGATTGTTTAGATGTTAGAACACATCGGTTTATGTCGTCTTGGAGATTTTGAATGTGATTTCGGAATAATTTGTGTTCTTAAGGAACTCTTAGATTATGATTTGATGAATATGTTTAAGAGATGTTGGTGTTTTGGATATAAACATGTAATATTCATATATAGAACTAAGTTATGTGTTTTGGTACAATATTCGTATAGGAATACGAATATGATTCCGAGTTGATGAGATTATTGTTCATCTTTAAGTTGGGAAGTTCATACGTATTGAACAAGTGTTCAAATCGAATGATGGAATTATTCACACCCTTGGAATATGATCATCTATATGTTGAATTAATCGGATTGTCTGGATTGATGATGATAATCGGTAATTGGTTTTAATTATGAATTTACAAGGAGGGAACTTATATTCGTATTGGAGATTAGATTTGGAATCGCTAAAGACCCTTGTTATTGGTTTAAATTGATTGTTGATATGATTATCAGATTGTGAAATCGTATTATGATTGATTGATTTGGGTTGTTGGATTTGTATTTAATCGGGATAGTGTGGAACCGTTAGGTTTGTTGATATTTTATATTGATTGTTATTTCTGAGTCGTCAAGTAGCAGTTTGTATTCTGGATATACGTTCGTAATTGTTTGAGTTGTATTGTTCTGTTTTGTGTATGATCGAGGTATTGTTGAGCCGTTGAGTTTTATTGGTTGGCTATGTCGGTTATTGATTGTTATCGGATTGTTGTTGGTTGATTACTTCAATAGGTTAAGATGTTTGATCGTGGATTATGACCATTGTGTTGCGGTTGAGGTTGAAGAGTTGGTAGATTGCTTTGGTCGGGGATGAGAAGCTCATGGACAAAGGCAATGGATTTTGATAACGGCTTCGTGGTATCGGTATCGAGGCAAGTTCATACTTGTTCAGTTTATAATATTTAATGAATGATTTTGATTTCATTTCATTTATAATTCATATAGCAATGATATTATAAATATAAATTTTTGGGATGATGGTTTGTATATTATGCGTTTGTCTGGATTAAATCATTGTGCATATGGTTTAAATGTGTTTCGTAAGGACGGAGATGTGAGTTATCTTTGGTCAGTTATATGGAAAGTCGGATATCGAGGGTGGTTTCTCGTGTTGACATTGATGTCAGGACGGTGGTTTGTTGGTATAAATAGACTATACTTATTTTGGGATTATTCGTATAACTGTGTATTCGTCAGGGATGTTGGTTCGTGGAAAGGATATTGTCTTCGACTTTGAGGTAATTTGTCATTGAAGCCCACTGACAGATCATGTACTTGGGATCAGTTCAAGACTCTCATGATGGAGAGGTATTATCCGGCCCCACTCAGGGAGGCCAAACTGTCAGAATTACTCACTCCCGACCCCTCAGCATACGAGGATGTTCTCGCCATTGCCGAGAAATTTCAGGAACTTCTTCTGTTCGCCTCATCTATCATTCACTCCGAGGCGGATAAGATTAAGTATTTCAGCAAGAGGCTGAAACCCCGTATGTGGATGCAGTTGCTTAATCATAATTGCACCACTCTGGCCGAATTCATCGAGAAAGCTCTTACCTATGAGCTTACTGCTAAGGAGATTGCTAAGCAGCAACCTTCTGCTGCTAGCAAGAAGTCCAAGAACCGTAATTAGTCTGACGGAAATCAGGCCATTTTCAAGCGGGCTCTACTTTTTCTGAGCGACCTCCTGTGACGCCTAAACCCGCGGAGTCTCAGTCCCGAGCAGCCAGCTCAACCATCACCTGTTTCAATTGTGGAGAACCGGGTCATGTAAGCACCAAGTGCCCGAGGCAGACTATCACGTGCCATAAGTGCGGAATTGCTGGGCATAAGGCCCGTTTTTGCCGAAGAGACTCCAAACCTACCCCGGCGTCATCTCAAGTCCCGAAGCAGTCAGCTGTTCATAATCAGGCCACTCAGTCTGCGTCGTTCAAGACGACAAGAGCGAATAAAGGTGGAGCCTTTAGTCATCAGATGGGAGCATCCGGTGCCGGGACTAGCAAGCCCCGAATTTATGATATGAAGAAGACCGACGATCCAGAAGCCCGGATGATCTCAGGTACACTCGATATTCTATCTCAACCTGTGTGTACCCTTTTTGATACTGGTGCATCACATTCATTAATTTCTGAGTCATGTTTGAGTAGACTAGTTGTGAGCCTTATGTCATTGGTCTACCTGATGGTAGAAGAATTATTGGGAATCGTGAGATTCAGAATTGTCCGATTCAGCTTCATGGCCGTGTATGGCTAGCAGACCTTATTATGGTACATTTGCCAAGAGACGACGTCATCTTGGGTATTGATTGTATGAATCATCACGATGCCATCATTAGTGTCCGTAAACGGATGGTCACTATCATTTCAGAAGATGGGGTCGAATGTGGTTTTCAGGGAGGTAATCCTAGTTGTTCCGGGAGAGTCATCAACTTGATGAAAGCAGTGAAATTACTCAGTCAGGGGTGTATTGGTTATTGGTGCTATATGACCAAAACCGAGAAATCACCAATAATGTTGATGGATATTCCGGTAGTGAGGGAATATGCCGATGTCTTTCCAGACGAGTTACCTGGTTTGCCTCCACAGAGAGCTGTGGAATTCACGATCGAGTTGGAGCCTGGTACGTCTACGATATCGAAGGCACCGTACCGGATGGCCCCGACCAAAATGCAGGAGTTGAAGAATCAACTTGAGGAATTGTTCGAGAAAGTTTATATCCGACCGAGTGCGTCCCCGTGGGGAGCACCAGTGTTGTTTGTCAAGAAGAAGGATGGTTCATTTCGCTTGTGTATTGATTATCGAGAGTTGAACAGGGTGACGATCAAGAATAAGTATCCTATACCCCGTATTGATGATCTCTTAGATAAACTTCAGGGAGCTTCAATATTTTCCAAGATCGACCTAAGATCTGGATATCATCAGTTGCGAATTCGAGAGTCGGATAGCGCAAGGACAGCGTTTCGTACACGCTATGGTCATTATGAGTTCGTGGTAATGCCGTTCGGGTTAACTAATGCACCTGCGGTATTCATGGAGTTAATGAATCGGGTTTTCATCGACTTTTTGGATCAGTTTGTTGTTGTCTTCATCGATGACATTTTGATTTATTCTCGTGACCGAGAGGAGCACGAGTTTCACCTTCATCGGGTTCTCGACGTGTTGAGACGAGAACAGCTTTATGGAAAGTTTTCCAAATGTGAGTTCTGGATGTCCGAAGTGACTTTTCTCGGGCATGTTATTTCATCATATGGAGTGCGTGTTGATCCTCAGAAGACGGAGGCTATCCAAGATTGGTTACCTCCGAAGAATGTTAAGGAAATCTGAAGCTTTCTCGGATTAGCCAGTTATTATCGGCGGTTTGTGGAGGGATTTTCTAAAATTGCTCAACCTTTGACGAACCTTTTTCGAAAGGATAAGAAATACATGTGGTCCGACGCGTGTCAGCGGAGTTTTGAGGAACTCAAGAGCCGGTTAATTTCAGCACCTGTACTTTCCTTGCCACGAGGGACGGAAGGATTTGTGGTTTATAGTGATGCGTCCGGACAGGGTCTCGAATGTGTACTCATGCAGAACGGGAAGGTTATTGCTTATGCTTCACGGCAATTGAGACCTTACGAGGTTAATTATCCGACCCACGACCTGGATCTAGCAGCCGTGGTGTTCGCATTGAAGATTTGGCGTCATTACCTTTATGGCGTCACCTGTCAGATATTCACCGATCACAAGAGTTTGAAGTATATATTTACTCAGAAGAAGTTAAATATGAGACAAAGGCGGTGGTTGGAACTAATCAAAGATTATGATATCGAGATCCTGTACCACCTGGGTAAGGCAAACGTGGTTGCCGATGCCTTGAGTCGTAAGTCCGTTCAGGAGCAAATGCTTGCTCATTTAACAGTTCAGAAGGAGCTTCAGCAGGAATTCCTTAGACCCGAGATCGAGGTCTGGCTTCAGCGAGTTCAGGGGCAACTTTGCATGTTAGAGATTTCATCGCCACTTGAGGAGGCAATCAGAGAGAATCAGGGTTCACACCCATCATTGTTGCGCATCCGTAAGGATGTGGCTCAGGGGAAAGCCCCTGGTTTTGTGGTCCACGAGGATGGACTTTTGCGATTTAAGAATCGGTTGTGCGTACCAGCGAATGATGAGTTGAAAAACTCGATTTTGAGAGAAGCTCATGCCACCCCATATTCCATCCATCCGGGGTCTAGAAAGATGTATAAGGACTTGAAACAAAATTACTGGTCGAGTAATATGAAGCGAGAAGTCGCAGTATTTGTTTCGAGATGCTTAACCTATTAACAAGTCAAGATTGAACATCAGCGACCGGCGGGTATGCTGAAACCTCTCCCTATTCCAGAGTGGAAGTGGGAAGACATTTCCAAGGATTTCATCATGAGTTTGCCGACGAGTCGTCGTGGTATGAATACAATCTGGGTAATTGTGGACCGTTTGACTAAATCGGCTCATTTCCTTGAGATTACGGATATGTGGGGTCCCGAGAGGCTTGCCCAGATGTTCATCAAACAGATAGTAAGACTGCACGGTACTCCTAAAAGTATCGTTTCCGATCGTGACAGACGATTCGTGTCTCATTTTTGGAAATCAGTTCATCGTGCTATGGGAACTCAGCTTAATCTCAGTACCGCTTTTCATCCTCAGTCCGACGGACAATCAGAAAGGACTATTCAGACATTGGAGGACATGTTGAGGGCATGTGTTCTCGATTGGAAAGACGATTGGGAAGCCCAATTGCAGTTGATTGAGTTCACGTACAATAATAGTTGGCATGCTTCGATTAAGATGGCACCTTACGAGGCCTTGTACGGTCGTCATTGTCGATCTCCTTTGTGTTGGGACGACTTATCAGAGTCAATCGGCACTGATCCCAATATGCTTATAGCCGCTCGTGAGAAGGTAGCTTTGATCAGGAGTCATCTGTTTACCGCTCAGAGTCGACATAAATCATATACATATAATCTTCGTCGACCACTAGAGTTCGAGACAGGTGACCACGTGTTGGTTAAGGTATCCCCGAGTCGAGGTATTTTCCGTTTTGGAAAACGGGGAAAGTTGAGTCCGAGATTCATTGGACCGTTTGAGATTCTGGATCGAGTAAGCGAGTTAGCTTATCGATTGGCTTTACCTCCGGCATTGAGCCTAATTCATAATGTGTTTCACGTATCTCAGTTACGGAAATATGTTGCCGACCCGAGCCACATACTTCAGTTCGACGAAATCGAGATCGCGGATGATCATTCGTATAAGAAGCGTCCTATACGAGTTTTAGAGCGGCAAATCAAACAGTTGAGGAACAAGACGATTCCTTTGGTCAAGATTCAGTGGTCTAGACACGGAGTCGAAGAGGCTACTTGGGAAACAGAGGATGGTATGCGGGAGAATTATCCCGAGTTGTTTTACCCTTAGTTTCGGGGACGAAACTCTTTTTAAGGGGGGGAATATGTAATACCCGGTTGTAATTCAGTCATTTTTATTCAGTAATTATCAGTCAGGAATTGTCACTCGGTAATTTTCATTCATTATTAATCACTCATCATTCATACTAATTCAATTGTGTTCACTGTTCGGCGGAATATTTGTCATACTCGTACTTTTGTCCCCGTACTTCTCGAATTCTGCAATTTTTATACTCGGTGCATCATTTTGGGCAGAACTGCTTTCCGAGTCATTGCCGCACGAGCAGGCCGCACGAGCACCTGGTCGTGCGCGGCGCTCGTGTGTGCGGCTGGTTTGGGCAGGAGACCTAGTGGCTGAGTCTTTGCCGCACGAGCAGGCCGCACGAGCACCTGGTCATGCGCGGCGCTCGTGTGTGCGGCTGTACTGGGCAGGAGGCCCAGCGTTCGAGCAGGCCACACGAGTCGCTGCTCATGCGCGACGCTCGTGCGCTAAGATCAGCAGTCGGCAGTAACTTCACGCATGACCGGACGCACGAACACTTGGTCGTGCGGATTGGTCGTGCGTCCTAGGGCTTTATATAGGTGAACTGACGGGACTTTCCTCATTTTTTTCAACACTTCTTCATCTTGCCCCGAGAGAGAGATCTTGAGGGAGGATTTTTCCATCATCCATCACCTGAGTGTTAGATTTTCATCATCTTCATTCGTTTGGGAAGCTTGGATACTCGATTTAACTCGTTTTCATCGGATCGAAGTGGTTGGATCTTCAAGAGGTAATTTTTTCAACATCTTGAATTTTGATTTTGTATTGAGATATGATGTTTTTGACGTTAAAATCATGTTGTATGTGGTGAAGTACGCATGATTACGGATATGTATGATTATTCAATGGATTATTGAAGGATTATCCAAGAACAGTTTGAATATTGAGTTGGATTTGGGGATTTTCGATTAATCGTTGTTGTAATCACGAATTTAGATATTCATATTGGATTATTGATCGTATTAAAGGTGTTTTGTTGAATTGAAACACTTTTTGGGGATTCGATGATGATATAATTAAGGTTTGGTTGTTAACAATCGAAGTTTGGTCACAACGTGTTCGATATAATGCCCCAATGAACTTGGTTTAGTCGTTTTGATGTTTTGAGTTCGTTATAATCGTGTTTGATTCATATTTTGAGCGGATTGTTGGTAATTGTGTTATTCAAGGTTGTTCGAGCGACCGACAGTTCATTTAGAGCGTTGTTCGTGTAATATCCGTGTTTTCTATTTTCGGTAATTTCTATTTTTGGGGTATGTTCGTTTCAGACAACTCGCTTAGCACTGTTTTGGAATTCTGAATCTATTTTGTTCTTGGAGTTTTTCCGTCTGGTCGAGTTTCGAGGATGTTTTTGCATAATTTCATCCTGGATTATATCTTGCCGCATGTGCGTTCGATTCTCGTAAAACTTGTTCGTTTTCGTTGTTTCTCGATTCGTATAAGTTTGTATGGTTGAGTTGGTCGTGTTGGAACTTTCGGTTTGTTAATCCGACGTGGTATTGCGATTTTTCGGGCACTTGGGCCGTTTTTGTAATTTTCATAAGTTTGGGGAATTTCGCTTTATTTGCTTCGTTTCAAACTCTCTAGTGATCGAGATTATTTTCTCTTTCAACGCTCAACTTTGTCATCTTGATTATTACGTGTTTATGATTCTGGATTCTGGTCTTGCTTCGTTTTTTGGCACTTTTGCGCTGTTGGCAGCAGTGTACTGTGCAGAACTGCTGCGTGAGTGGCGCACGCTACTCAGGATTTACTTGCGTGCGCTATCATTGTGTGGTTAGCGTACGCTAACCTGGGGTTAGTAGCGTGCGCTAACGATTTCAGCAGTCTGGGACAGTGGGTTCAGTACTTCGGTACTAGACCAGGCAGCGTATGCTAATCAGCGTTAACGCACGCTAATCCCTAGTACTAGCGCACGCTAACTATGTTAGCTTGCGTACGCTAACGGGAGGACAGTAGGCAGACTGTTCTGCCATGCCCCGCTAGCGCACGCTAATGCTTGTGCGTAGCGTGCGCTAAGTCTGTTAAATATAAATAGGACAGCAGCAGTCAACTTCGTCATTTTTCCTTCATTTCCTATTCTTCTCGGCTTTGAGCGATTCCAGGCGGGGGTTAGGGCCGATTCCGACTGTAGATCATCATTCACTACCACCGTGCATTCCTTGCGTGAATTCTTCAAGTTCCTAATCACTTCCTCCATCCGAATCAAGGTAAATATTCCCAAAACCCTTGTTTTGAGATTTTGGGGGAATTTTGGGGATTTCTTGGGTTTTGACTCTTTTAGTCCGAATTATTACTGGGTCATCGCTAGGCTTCGATCGTGTACTTGTAATCCTTCATTTTATTGATGATTTGTGGTTTTAAACTCCAAGTTCTCCATTGTTCGTCACTTATAGTCGACGATACCCAAGTTATGTTCGACTGAGGGTTTCAGCGGGTAGAACTAGGATGTATTCCATCATTTACGTAGTTTTAAGATTGTTGTCCATCGTTGTTATGTTAGGATCGAATTTGTGAAGGTTGTTCGGGCCAAAACCTTTCCGTTCGCCGTTTTCCTTCACGTAGTATTAATCAGGCAAGTACATGTATTACATTCCGTTATGTGCGTATGATTTTGATGCGAATGATGTAAATGGTGTTATTGAACGAATGTGATTGTTTCTCTTCCACCTGGGGATGGCGTGTGGCCTCTGGGGGCCGATACTAATGGGTACGGCCATGGAAACGGACTGGGGTGCGTGTGTTGATGTTCTTCCACCTGGGGACGGTTCGACGGGACCTCTGGGGGCCGATACTAATGGGTACGGCCGCGGAAGTGGTTTCTCACCTGGGGACGGTCCGATGGGACCTCTGGGGACCGATACTAATGGGTACGGTCGCGAGTTACCAAGCGTGGATAATTGTGATGTGGAAAACTTGTTGATATACTGTTTTGGTGTTAATGTGATATTCCGGAATATTGATTTTCAAAATGATTTTTCCTAACGATTTATTTGCGTTGAATCGTGTATGTATATAATGTTGTGTAATTATGTACTTGCACTAGCTATTCGAATGCTAACCCCTTAAATGGGGGAAATGCGTCTTATGCATTTCAGGTACTGGTCGAGCTGAGGAGCTGGCACGGGATGCGCATGCAAAGGATGGGTTGGCATGATGATGTGGCTCGAGTCTGTATTTTTCTGTTTTGTCATTGCATCTGTTGAGTACTGGAGTTAGACTGTTTATTTTTAAACATGGTTTAAGTCCCCTGCGTGGGCATTAATTTGGTATTTAACTTATGTCTCATGTACTCCGTTAAAATGTTTTGGCCGAGGCCACGACCTTATTTACTTTTTGGGTGCCTCTTTTGGGTTATCGTTGTGGTTTATGTGTCACGAGTTAGCCTGGTAGACCTCACGGGGGTTCTACGGCGTGTAATGTTCCATTTGTGAATTGGGATGTTACAATTATGGTATCAGAGCTTAGGTTTTGAGTACCTAGGCTGTCGGTGAAATTTGGGTCTGTCAGTTGCGTCATTAGAGTCCGTCGTTGAGCCTACTATCATCATGCTACCGTCTTTTCGTGCGACCCGTGGCTGTAAGTCTCCTCGAACTCTTATATTTCTGTAATTCGTTTTCTTGCGCTGTTCGGAATCGTGACTTGTGTTACCAACTTTGTGAATTGTGAATCTTTCTGATCTTGTTCTTTTCTTATTTTCCTTCAGTATGCTGAGAGGTCGTGGTAGACCGGCTAGGGGACGCGGCCGTGGTCGTGGTGCTGATAATGAGGAGGGCTCACTTTCTCAGTCCTCTGCGGACTCAGCCTCTCACTCAGTGCCGTCGGGTAATAATGCCGACGCTGGCTATCACAGATTTCAGCAGTTGGTAGCCCAACTTACTCAAATAGCTCAGGGTGGATGCCAGAATCCGCCCCCGACACCGGAGGAGGAGGCTAGTAAGTGGCTTCATACGGTGACTAAGATGCACCCACCTCGTTTCTCCGGATCTTCCGACTCCCTCGGTTGGGAGAATTGGCTCTTTCAGTTGTCCAGGACCTTTGATGCCGTAGCTTGTCCTGAAGACAGGAGGGTACATAATGCCCAGTACCTCCTGGATAAGGAAGCTGTGGAATGGTGGGAGGCCGTGGCGCCCAGAGACCGTCGGGCCACTTAGGATGAGTTCAGGGCTGCTATGGAAGCAGAATATTGTCCGCCGCCAGTCAAGGAGCACAGAATTGTGGAGTTCTTCACCGCTACACCTCATGATGTGCCTATTTCTCAGGCCATCATTTCTTACAATCAGCAGTTGGGTTTCGTGAGAGATCAAGTGAGAACGGAGGCTGATAAAATCTGTTACTTCAATATGCGCATGAAGCCGCATATTAGAAAGAGTATGGCGCCGCTCATGTGTGCCACTTTGAAGGAATACCAGGATCGCGCTCTGGCGATCGAGATGGCTGTCCCGGAATCAGAGTCGGTTTCGGAAGCTAAGATGCAGAAGACTACTGGTGGGTTCTCGGCCGGAAAAGGTGGTCAGTTTTCGAGGTCTCGTTCTGCTCCTACACCTGGGAAGAGGCCGTTTCATCAGGCCGGTGGATCTCAGGGTAACCGTTCACCCGATCTGTTGCACTGGCGGGAGAGTTTGTTTTAATTGCGATCGGCCGAGCACGTTGTGAAGGATTGCCCACTTCCGTTAGTTGCTTGCTTTACTTGCGACAGGCATCATCGAGCGGTTCATTGTGAGAGGGCCACCAGGCCGCTAGATTTACGACTACCACCGCCGATCGGAGGATCACGGCTCACCAGCCTACTCATGTTCCGCAGGTTCGAGTCGTGGTAGAGGTCGGAGTCACCGGATCGCCAGCCGTCGAGTTCGGGCTCAGTCCATCCCCGATTATATCAGATGAGGCGCACGGAGGAGGCAGACATTCCGGTGGCGTCAGGTACCACTCAGATCCTTTCTCATCCAGTTTCAGTGCTTTTTGATTCGGGCGCGACCCATTCCTTTATAGCTTCGGATTGTGTGAGTCGTATTGGTTTTGACTGCTTGTTTGAGTGTGAGCCGTTTGTAGTGGGTACGCCCAGCGGGGATCGTATAGTTGGGGACTGGGAAGTTAGGGATTGCCCAGTGAGGATCGGGAGCCGGGATTGGCCCTCGAATCTCATTGTTATAGACCTTAAGGGTGAGGATTTGATCCTCGGGGACGATTGGTTGGATCGTTATGGTGCTACCATGAACTATCGGACTCGTACCATCACGATAGTTGCCGAGGACGGCACCAGGCATACTCTCGTCGGCTGTAAGCCGGGTAGGTCAGGGAGTGTGATTAGCGCCTTGAAGGCGATGAAACTTTTGAACCAGGGTTGTGTCGGCTACTGGTGTTTCGCTCTGCAGGCGGAAGATGGTGGGGTTGACATATCGTCGATTCCAGTTGTTAGCGAGTATTCCGATGTATTTCCGGATGACTTGCCGGGATTACCACCACATCGAGAGGTGGAGTTTCCTATTGATCTTGAGCCGAATGCGGCCCCTATTTCTCAAGCACCGTACCATATGGCGCCGTCGGAGATGCTAGAGTTGAAGAATCAGTTGGGAGAGTTGTTAGATAAAGGCTATATTCGACCGAGCGCATCGCCTTGGGGTGCGCCTGTACTTTTTGTTAAGAAGAAGGATGGATCGCTTCGTTTATGCATCGACTATCGAGAATTAAACAAGCTAACCATCAAAAATAAATACCCTTTGCCCAGGATTGACGATTTGTTTGATCAGCTTCAGGGGGCGACAATCTATTCGAAGATTGATTTGCGATCGGGCTACTACCAGTTGAGGATTCGGGACGTCGATATTCCGCAAGCTGCCTTTCGGACGAGATATGGCCATTACGAGTTTGTGGTTATGCCTTTCGGGCTAACCAATGCCCCAGCAGTGTTCATGCAGTTGATGAACAAAGTTTTTATTGAGTATCTGGACAAATTCGTAGTCGTTTTTATCGAAGATATTCTTATCTATTCACGGAGTCGGGAGGAGCACGCCTTACATCTCCGGATTGTATTAGACACTTTGAGGGCTGAGCAGTTGTACGCGAAGTTCTCTAAGTGTGAGTTTTGGCTCGAGGAAGTGATGTTCCTCGGGCATGTGATTTCAGCAGAGGGAGTTCGGGTAGATCCGCAGAAGATAGAGGCAGTGATGGCTTGGGAGCCGCCTAAGAATGTAAAGGAGGTGAGGAGTTTTCTGGGTCTTGCCGGCTATTACCGTAGATTCGTTGAGGGATTTTCTAAGATCGCTAGACCACTCACTCAGTTGCTCCAGAAAACTCAGAAGTTCGAGTGGGCAGAGACGTGCGGGGCAGTTTTGACGAGTTAAAGAGACGTTTGACTACCGCACCCGTGTTAGCATTGCCTCAGGGGAACGAGGATTTCGTAGTGTACAGTGATGCTTCGGGCCTTGGTCTAGGATGTGTTTTGATGCAGAGAGACAGAGTGATTGCGTATGCGTCCCGCCAGTTGAAACCTTATGAGGTGAATTACCCCACGCACGATTTGGAGTTAGCTGCGGTCGTTTTCGCCTTAAAGATCTGGAGGCATTATCTCTATGGGTCGTCGTGTAAGATTTTTACAGATCACAAGAGTTTGAAGTATATCTTCAGTCAGAAAGAGTTAAATATCAGACAGCGTAGGTGGTTGGAGCTAATTAAAGATTACGACCTCGAGATACTTTACCATCCGGGTAAGGCTAACGTAGTGGCTGATGCGTTGAGCCGTAAGCCGATAGCGTTACAGATGTTAGAGGTACTTACACCACAGAGTAGGATCCAACGAGATCTTATTTGTCAGAATATTGAGGTTTGGGTTCAGAGAGTTCAGGGCCAGCTATGTGCATTAGAGATCACTTAGTCCTTGACTGATGATATCAAGGCGAAGCAGTATGATGATCCGTGTTTGGTCCAGTTGAGGGAGGATGTGAGGCAGGGGAAAGCCCCTGGATTTGTGGTTCAGGATGATGGCGTTCTGAGATTTCGCAGCAGACTATGTGTACCGAATGATATTGAGCTGAGACAGAAGATCTTGAGTGAAGCTCATACCACACCTTACTCCATACATCCTGGTACGAATAAAATGTACAAGGATGTGAGGAGCAACTACTGGTGGAGTAATTTGAAGACAGACGTTAGCGAGTTTGTGTCGAGGTGTTTGACCTGTCAGCAGGTCAAGATCGAGCATCAGCGACCCGCGGGGTTTTTGCGACCACTTCCTATCCCGGAGTGGAAGTGGGAGGATATTTCTATGGATTTCATTACTAGTATGCCTAGGACTCGGAATGGAATGAACATGATTTGGGTTATTGTCGATCGACTGACCAAATCAGCTCATTTCCTGGGTATTAAGGACACTTGGGGCCCGGAGAGACTGGCACGAGTATTTATTGCAGAGATCGTGAGATTGCATGGGACTCCTAAGAGTATTGTTTCGGATCGTGATGGCCGGTTCGTGTCACACTTTTGGCAGGCTATTCATCGAGCTTTGGGGACTGAGTTGAGACTCAGTACATCTTATCACCCTCAGACTGACGGGCAGTTAGAGCGAACGATCCAGACGTTAGAGGATATGTTGAGAGCCTGTGCCCTAGAATGGAAGGATGATTGGGAGTCGCACTTGCCGTTGATCGAGTTCACGTACAACAATAGTTGGCACGCCTCGATCAAAATGGCGCCATTTGAGGCGTTATATGGGAGGAGGTGTAGATCGCCGTTGTGTTGGGATGATGCGTCTGAGCTGATTGGTACCGAGCCCGATATGGTTGTTGAGACGAGAGAGAAGATTACTCTGATTCGTGATAGATTGTTAACGGCCCAGAGTCGGCAGAAGTCTTATGCCGACACGCGTCGCCGGCCATTGGAGTTAGAAGTGGGAGATCACGTTTTGCTGAAGGTGTCGCCGACACGGGGAGTTTACCGATTCGGCCGGAAGGGTAAACTTAGTCCGAGATATATTGGGCCGTTTGAGATTTTAGAGAGAGTGGGAGAGCTTGCCTATCGGTTAGGCTTACCTCCGTCCCTGAGCCACGTTCATAACGTATTTCATGTTTCCCAGCTTAGGAGGTACGTATCGGACCCTAGCCATATTATTGATTTTGGAGAGATCGAATTGGGACCCGACATTACCATCGAGGAGAGGCCGATTCAGATTTTAGAGCGTCGGGTGAAGAAACTTCGTCACAAAACCATCCCTCTGGTTAAAGTTCAATGGTCGAGACATGGGTCCGAGGAAGCCACATGGGAGACGGAAGAGAGTATGCAGTCGAGATACCCCGAGTTGTTCGCGTTGTAAGTTTCGGGACGAAACTTATTTTTAGGGGGAGATAATGTAATATCCGTGTTTTCTATTTTCGGTAATTTCTATTTTGGTGTATGTTCGTTTCAGACAACTCGCTTAGCACTGTTTTGGAATTCTGAATCTATTTTGTTCTTGGAGTTTTTCCGTCTGGTCGAGTTTCGAGGATGTTTTTGCATAATTTCATCCTAGATTATATCTTGCCGCATGTGCGTTCGATTCTCGTAAAACTTGTTCGTTTTCGTTGTTTCTCAATTCGTATAAGTTTGTATGGTTGAGTTGGTCGTGTTGGAACTTTCGGTTTGTTAATCCGACGTGGTATCGCGATTTTTCGGGCACTTGGGCCGTTTTTGTAATTTTCATAAGTTTGGGGAATTTCGCTTTATTTTCTTCGTTTCAAACTCTCTAGTGATCGAGATTATTTTCTCTTTCAACGCTCAACTTTGTCATCTTGATTATTACGTGTTTATGATTCTGGATTCTGGTCTTGCTTCGTTTTTCGGCACTTTTGCGCTGTTGGCGGCGATGTCTACGATCGCGAAGCTGCTCGAGTAGCGCACGCTACTCGGGATTTACTGCGTGCGCTATCATTGTGTGGTTAGCGTATGCTAACCAGGGGTTAGTAGCGTGCGCTAACGATTTCGGCGATGCAGGGCGGTGGGTTCGATGCCTTGATGCTTGGACCGAGCAACAGACGCTAATCAGCGTTAACGCATGCTAATCCCTAGTACTAGCGCACGCTAACTATGTTAGCTTGCGTACGCTAACGGGAAGACAGTAGGCAGACTGTTCTGCCATGCCCCGCTAGCGCACGCTAATGCTTGTGCGTAGCGTGCGCTAAGTCTGTTAAATATAAATAGGACAACAGCAGTCAACTTCGTCATTTTTCCTTCATTTCCTATTCTTCTCGGCTTTGAGCGATTCCAGGCGGGGGTTAGGGCCGATTCCGACTGTAGATCATCATTCACTACCACCGTGCATTCCTTGCGTGAATTCTTCAAGTTCCTAATCACTTCCTCCATCCGAATCAAGGTAAATATTCCCAAAACCCTTGTTTTGAGATTTTGGGGGAATTTTGGGGATTTCTTGGGTTTTGACTCTTTTAGTCCGAATTATTACTGGGTCATCGCTAGACTTTGATCGTGTACTTGTAATCCTTCATTTTATTGATGATTTGTGGTTTTAAACTCCAAGTTCTCCATTGTTCGTCACTTATAGTCGACGATACCCAAGTTATGTTCGACTAAGGGTTTCAGCGGGTAGAACTAGGATGTATTCCATCATTTACGTAGTTTTAAGATTGTTGTCCATCGTTGTTATGTTAGGATCGAATTTGTGAAGGTTGTTCGGGCCAAAACCTTTCCATTCGCCGTTTTCCTTCACGTAGTATTAATCAGGCAAGTACATGTATTACATTCCGTTATGTGCGTATGATTTTGATGCGAATGATGTAAATGGTGTTATTGAACGAATGTGATTGTTTCTCTTCCACCTGGGGATGGCGTGTGGCCTCTGGGGGCCGATACTAATGGGTACGGCCATGGAAATGGACTGGGGTGCGTGTGTTGATGTTCTTCCACCTGGGGACGGTTCGACGGGACCTCTGGGGGCCGATACTAATGGGTACGGCCGCGGAAGTGGTTTCTCACCTGGGGACGGTCCGACGGGACCTCTGGGGACCGATACTAATGGGTACGGTCGCGAGTTACCAAGCGTGGATAATTGTGATGTGGAAAACTTGTTGATATACTGTTTTGGTGTTAATGTGATATTCCGGAATATTGATTTTCAAAATGATTTTTCCTAACGATTTATTTGCGTTGAATCGTGTATGTATATAATGTTGTGTAATTATGTACTTGCACTAGCTATTCGAATGCTAACCCCTTAAATGGGGGAAATGCGTCTTATGCATTTCAGGTACTGGTCGAGCTGAGGAGCTGGCACGGGATGCGCATGCAAAGGATGGGTTGGCATGATGATGTGGCTCGAGTCTGTATTTTTCTGTTTTGTCATTGCATCTGTTGAGTACTGGAGTTAGACTGTTTATTTTTAAACATGGTTTAAGTCCCCTGCGTGGGCATTAATTTGGTATTTAACTTATGTCTCATGTACTCCGTTAAAATGTTTTGGCCGAGGCCACGACCTTATTTACTTTTTGGGTGCATCTTTTGGGTTATCATTGTGGTTTATGTGTCACGAGTTAGCCTGGTAGACCTCACGGGGGTTCTACGGCGTGTAATGTTCCATTTGTGAATTGGGATGTTACAGTTCGTGGAAGGACATTGTTCACCGGTGTTGTGTAAGTTAATTCTTACTCGGTTACAAGGATATTCATTCCTTTTGTTGTTGTTCATTCATAATCATAACTCATTCATCATTGAATTAACCGTATTGAGACTTGTAATTGTCGAATAATCACTTCATTCACGAGGAACGACGGTTCCAATCATTTCATTGAGTTATTAATCACTTCACTATTATTTTCATCTCGGTGAGTCATTCTTGACCTTGTCGAATTATTATTCATTGATATTCATTGTGGTCATTCTCGTTCATATGACCTTCTGGGTTCATATTGCATGGCCGGGTGCGGATGTGTGGAATTTTTAGTCGAGCACACGATAGACATGTATTGGGTTCACCGATACATTGGACTGTGCACACGGTAACGTTTACCTCCGTGAGACTAATTAGGTACAAGGACGGGTGTGTCCGGTCATTCGTATTGTACACTTGCACAGAACATTACGGGCGTACTATGATACTCCTCTTCAGCTTAATTCATAACTAAGGATATTTCATAACTAAAGATATATCATGATTGTGTATTTTCAACCCTTGAGGATTGTTGTTCTGTGTAACTGACCCCGTTGGGGGATATTGTTTTTCAGGTCACGGCAAGGCAAAGGCACGAGAAGAGCATGTTGACGGCGAGGAGTCCCAGTGATACTAGTAAGGGCCCCCGGTCTTTTCAGTCATTCATGTTGTTGTCATTTATTTTTTCCGCTGCAGATTTTCATTTGGATACTCCGTTTCATTCAGTGTGGTGTATTTTATCTTCACATAAAATATACTAGTATTCGGTATTGTCCTGGTGTTTTGTATTTAAAACTCCTCATCGGAGTATTTGGTAATATAATGTGGTTCGGTACTACAATTATATTATTTAATTCAACAGTTTTCATTCGCCTGGTGGGTCCCAATCGGGGATCCACGGCACTGTAATATCCACCTATTTTGGGGTGTTACAGAGTTGGTATCGGAGAGTGGTTTTGAATACTACCTCCCGAGTCATGTCTCATTTGAAATCATCGTCATCAGACTAGTATCATTGGACTTTCGCGTCACGTGTGACCTGTGCAAATGCCGAGCCAATCAGACCAAAAGTACTGTAAGACTTCTAGCGCCATGGTATAATTTCTGGCAATAATCATTCATTCATAATTCATCATTTAATGATCCTCAATCATCATTTTCATTTTGATCAGGAAGATCATGTCAACTCCTTAATCACCCAGTTCATTTCACAGTTCAGTTGTTGATCTTGAGGATCATATCATTAATCTTGTTAACTTGTTCAAGATAATAATTTCAAGAATTTCATCAGATAATCATGTCACCTCAGTTAATCATTCATGTAATCACTATGCTAGAGCGCGTATGCTCATTTTTATCATTTCATGACGTAATCATAATGTGATATTCATGCGAGATATATAATCATCATGTGATTTTCCTACTTCAATATGGAGAGAGCAAGAAGAGGACGTGGAGGACGAGGCCGTGGTGCGGGCCGAATCCCGAGAGCTCGTGTGAATACACGTGCGAATGCGAGGAATAATGATAACTCATCTTGCAGCGACACTACCACTCATTCACCTCGGCGTGATCATTCACTATCGGGGAGTCGTACCCGGGACACAGCTCACTCAGAAGGTGTTCGGATCGACTCACTCGCTTTTATGCAGGGCATGATGGCCCAAATGACTCAGATGGCACAACTGATGGAGATGATGCATAACTCAGCTAATCAAAATCAACAGGCTCCTCCGCCGCCACCTCAGAGGCAAGAGAGGAGTGTGGGCAGTATCATCGGCGACATATCTCGCCAAAGACCGCCTACCTTTGAGGGTTCATCTGAACCGGCGGATATTGTTCATTGGCTCGAACATTTAGAGAAGTTATTTTCTATGGTAGAGTGTCCCGAGGGACACAAAGTTTCAGTTGTGGCTTACTATCTGGGTAAGAGCGCTCATTCTTGGTGGTTGTCGTTGAAGCGCACCGAAGAATCATGTACTTGGGATCAGTTCAAGACTCTCATGATGGAGAGGTATTATCCGGCCCCACTCAGGGAGGCCAAACTGTTAGAATTACTCACTCCCGACCCCTCAGCAGACGAGGATGTTCTCGCCATTGCCGAGAAATTTCAGGAACTTCTTCCGTTCGCCTCATCTATCATTCACTCCGAGGCGGATAAGATTAAGCATTTCAGCAAGAGGCTGAAACCCCATATGCGGATGCAGTTGCTTAATAATAATTGCACCACTCTGGCCGAATTCATCGAGAAAGCTCTTACCTATGAGCTTACTGCTAAGGAGATTGCTAAGCAGCAACCTTCTGTTAGGCGTATTTTTATGCGCTTATTTATCATTAGTTTATATCCATTTTGAGCCTAAAAATGCATAAATGAGCTTTTAATGCACTATTCTTATATGTTTTGCAGGAAATTGGAGTCGAGAAGCCTAAACGACGAAAAACGGGCGAAAACAGCAATTTTGGGCATGAGCCGCGGCACAAGGATGCTGAGCCGCAGCACACGCATGGCCCCATCGAAGCCCCAAGCGGACTGTACCCTGAGCCGCAGCACAGCTTAAGTGAGCCGCGGCCCACAAGGCGGTTTTGCTGACCCTTCCGCGTTTCTTTGCCGTTTTTGGAGCAGTTTTGGACCCAAATCCCCTGAGGCGTTTTGGAGGCTGAGGAAAGCTATAAATAAGCATTAAAGGTCAGAATAGAAAGGGGGAATCGATCGACAGATAGAGCAGAGACACAAGAGGAGCGGAAATGAAGAGATTTGTGGGGCGATGACAAGACCACGGATCCCTTACGGTTTTCTCTTAATTTTTCCGCATCTTATTGTCTAGATCTATTCGAGTAGGATTGTGATTGTAGCCGATTACATGACGGTTTGATTTATTTATTTTTATTTCAAGTCACGCATTATTCATAT
Organism: Orobanche coerulescens; assembly: GCA_033398695.1. Taxonomy (NCBI): domain Eukaryota; kingdom Viridiplantae; phylum Streptophyta; class Magnoliopsida; order Lamiales; family Orobanchaceae; genus Orobanche; species Orobanche coerulescens. Next base: position 194,541,679 of record CM065803.1, on the reverse strand, counting down.
TGAGTTGGATTTTTCTCATTGTGTTTAATGCTTTCAATTGTCTGGCCAATAGTTGAATTGATTTGAATGTCTTTATGGATTCGGGAAATGAAATTTAGGCATAGTTCTTGTGAGAAAAATCATGATTTTCGCGAGATAGGGATATACTCATGGGAATTGTGAAGCCTGTTTATTGTGGGAATTCATGAACTGTTTTAGCTATTAATTATCTAATTCGAATAGGGATATATCGAGTTAATAATTCTTAGTATTTTCTATCGACCTTGGGAAAGGCTTTAGAACATTTTAGGAATTCCTGGCTTACAATCAATTGAATAAAAGTGAATTGAATTACATAAAAATCATTCCTGATTATTTGAGGTGAAAATCATAATCCTACGCCCTTATTATTATTATTATCATTATTATTATCATTACTATTATTATTTTCTATTTATTTTTTCTGCAATTAGTTTAGAAATAAATTCTATATAATTGTTCTTCAAATAAAATTACGAGTTGACTATATTTTGGTACTTAGTGAAATCAGTCCTCGAGGGAACGATATCTTACTTATCACTTTATTACTTGTTGACACCGTGCACTTGCGGCATAGTGTGAGGGATTTCCTCACAACAAGTTTTTGGCGCCGTTGCCGGGGACTGATTTTTCACTAATATCATTACCAAGCGACTCTAATTTTAATTTGAAGTTTTGTTTCTTTAGTTTCTATATTTTTTTTCATTATGTTTTCCTTTGATTATCGTGACCCTTGGTATTTCATAAATTTTGATGATCTTAATAATTTGCCTAATAGGGTCAGTCAGCCCCCTCCCCCGAAACAAAAGACCATGTTTGAACATTGTGTAGACGCTCTCAAAAATCCTGATAGTACCCCTCTTGAGCGAGAATGTGCAAGTCGTGGTCTTGAGATTCACTATGGTTATTTTCCAACTCATGGATTTAGTAGTGAAGTTGAGGTGGAGGTTGAGAAGATAGACATGCTGAGTTTTAGGGTCGATCCCCCAGCACCTGATAATTACATAAAGTGTGATGAACTTGTAGAAGAAGTTACCATTGATGATGTTTCCAAAGAAAGTTCATTAATTTGTCATCAAACTTCGAATAAAAAAGTGAACACTTTTGTGCCTAAAATTTTATTAACAGTGCCACACATAATTTTTCCTAAATCCATATTGGGAGAGATTGACCCCATTACTTTTGATTTTGTTGAGGATGATTATTTGAGTTCTAACGAGGTTGTTCATAATATGTCTTTATTATCTACCCATTCGAACTCTGCTTATTTTTACATACCTTATCATTATTATACTCTTCCATTATTTTTTGATTGTCCGCATAATTATTCTTTACTCATTATTTTTGGCAACCAGGCATGAACCAAAGCCTCCCTTATGGAATAAGAGGCTTATAGATTGCAAGAAGGGGGTATTTGGCAATCTCCCTAGAAAGAAGCCACGTTAATTTTTTGTTTGCCACGTCGTGCTCAAGACGTAAAATAGAGCGCTTGATGGGAGGCAATCCATCATTTTTACTTGCTTTCTAGTTAGTTGTTTTTATTTGATTTTTCGTTGTTTTGTTATTTCGTTTGGATTCGTGTATTATTGTTGGCCCTTATTTCTCTAATATTTTTTAACCCCAATGAGTTATTATTCTTCATATTCTAGTCTTTCTTGGCTTAATGTCTACAGTTATTTCATGACTAGACACTAAGTTTGGGAGTTCATGGTGATGTTGGGCATTACTTGAAGTATGGATTGACAGACGATTCCACTCAGACATGTGCTGGGGTTCAAGAAGACATTTGGAATAAGATTCACTTTTCCTTATCTCTTTTATTTTCACATGAGTTTTATTGTTGATCATTTTATATGTAGTGGAATAAATTGAAGCATGCGATATTTTATTAATTGTTCTTGGTTATAAATTGCAATTTCATCATTGCTTTATTTTTCTTGCATGCTGTTGATGGTTTTTGTCAAAAACTTGAATTTTTCGTGAATTTTTCGTGCTTCTGTGTGTAAAACTGATGTTACGATACTGATTTCTTTTTGAAGAAATGGTTGACTTTTGATCGAGTTGCAGACATCGATATCTGTTTCCGTTGAGTATTCATTTAGGTCTATATTTTTCGTTTTTGTAGAAATTTTAGCGTATAAGAAAGGAGACATACGTGTTTTCAAACCACCGTCTATATGTTTGGTTATACTTTTCGCGTAGCTAGTCGTCCAGTAACATGAGTCTTGTGGGCACTTGTAGTGAGTTTAGAGTCGGACACTTTTTTTCCAAAAAGCCGAGAATTTATACATGTTCTATGATGGGAAGTCTAGTAACCGGGGGTATTCACGTGACCCGTTGTTTACTCTCGCGTAAAACGACAACCCTGATTAGACTAGTGGTTTAGAGGTTTCGCATGTGCCAATGATAGGGAGCCTAGTAACCGGGGGTATTCGTGTGACCCGTTGTTTACTCTCGTGTAAAACGGCAACCTTGACATGCGGGAATTGCTATTCGAGTTTTTTCTCCGCTGTAGAGGAGGACTTAGTAACTAGAAGCATCCATGTGCCCCATGAGTGTCTTTTACGTCAAACGGTTCCCCAATATATGAGAATGGAAATCCACCCTAGGATTATCCCGATGAAACATCCCGAGATCCGAACCTAGTGGTTAACTCGAATCTATATTATTGATCATACATAAGGGAATACTGTCCGAGGATTAATTTTGACGATGAAACTCTTAAATTTTTGCCACTAGACTGTGGGACTGGGCGAATTGGCTTGTTTAATCTAACCCTTCATATTGACGGTCAGTTAAATTCACGCTTGTTAATCTTTGAGCTTGATTTTCTTCATGAACGGTTGGTTAGGACTGAAAATGATTACTTCTTGGAATCAGTGTCCGTGGATGTGACTCACTATTACGACACTCGTATTATTCTTTGAGATTTTCAGGGTAGTATTGATTAAGTTGAGCACTATGGATTTACACGATCATTCATGATACTTTTTATTTGGAAATTAATTTTTGCTTGAGGACAAGCAAAGGCTTAAGTTTAGGGGTATTTGTTAGGCGTATTTTTATGCGCTTATTTATCATTAGTTTATATCCATTTTGAGCCTAAAAATTCATAAATGAGCTTTTAATGCACTATTCTTATATGTTTTGCAGGAAATTGGAGTCCGGAAGCCTAAACAACGAAAAAGCAGCTTGACAATTTTGGTCATGAGCCGCGGCACAAGGATGCTGAGCTGCGGCACACGCACGGCCCCAGCGAAGCCCCAAGCGGACTGTACCCTGAGCCGCGGCACAGCTTAAGTGAGCCGCGGCCCACAAGGCGGGTTTGCTGACCCTTCCGCATTTCTTTGCCGTTTTTGGAGCAGTTTTCGACCCAAATCCCCGGACGCATTTTGGAGGCTGAGGAAAGCTATAAATAAGCATTGAAGGTCAGACGAGAAAGGGGGAATCGATCGATAGATAGAGAAGAGACACCAGAGGAGCGGAAACGAAGAGATTTGTGCGGCGATGACAAGACCACGGATCCCTTACGGTTTTTCTTAATTTTCCGCATCTTATTGTCTAGATCTATTCGAGTAGGATTGTGATTGTAGCCGATTACATGACGGTTTAATTTATTTATTTTTATTTCAAGTCACGCATTATTCGTATTGAGTTGGATTTTTCTCATTGTGTTTAATGCTTTCAATTGTCTCGCCAATAGTTGAATTGATTTGAATGTCTTTATGGATTCGGGATATGAAATTTAGGCATAGTTCTTGTGAGAAAAATCATGATTTTCGTGAGATAGGGATATACTCATGGGAATTGTGAAGCCTGTTTATTGTGGGAATTCATGAACTGTTTTAGCTATTAATTATCTAATTCGAATAGGGATATATCGAGTTAATAATTCTTAGTATTTTCTATCAACCTTGGGAAAGGCTTTAGAATAATTTAGGAATTCCTCGCTTACAATCAATTGAATAAAAGTGAATTAACTTACATAAAAATCATTCCTGACTGTTTGAGGTGAAAATCATAATCCTACGCCCTTATTATTATTATTTTTATTATTATTATTATTATTATTATCATTATTATTATCATTACTATTATTATTTTCTATTTATTTTTTCTGCAATTAGTTTAGAAATAAATTCTATATAATTGTTCTTCAAATAAAATTACGAGTTGACTATATTTTGGTACTTAGTTAAATCAGTCCTCGAGGGAACGATATCTTACTTATCACTTTATTACTTGTTGACACCGTGCACTTGCGGCATAGTGTGAGGGATTTCCTCACAACACCTTCATCTACTAGCAAGAAGTCCAAGAACCGTAATCAGTCTAACGGCAGTCAGGCCATTTTCAACAAACCTCGTGCGGGCTCTACTTTTTCTGAGCGACCTCCTGTGACGCGTAAACCCGCGGAGTCTCAGTCCCGAGTGGCCAGCTCAACCATCACCTGTTTCAATTGTGGAGAACCGGGTCATGTCAGCACCAAGTGCCGGAGGCAGACTATCACGTGCCATAACTGCGGAATTGCTGGGCATAAGGGCCGTTTTTGCCGAAGGGACTCCAAACCTACCCCGGCGTCATCTCAAGTCCCGAAGCAGTCAGCTATTCATAATCAGGCCACTCAGTCTGCGTCGTTCAAGACGACAGGAGCAAATAAAGGTGGAGCCTTTAGTCATCAGACGGGAGCGTCCGGTGCCGGGACTAGCAAGCCCCGAATTTATGAGATGAAGAAGACCGACGATCCATAGGCCCGGATGATCTCAGGTACACTCGATATTCTATCTCAACCTGTGTGTACCCTTTTTGATACGGGTGCATCGCATTCATTCATTTCCGAGTCATGTTTGAGTAGACTGCGTCTGGGTAGTGCTACTAGTTGTGAGTCTTATGTCATTGGTCTACCCGATTGTAGAAGAATTATCGGGAATCGTGAGATTCAGAATTGTCCGATTCAGCTTCATGTCCGTGTATGGCTAGCAGACCTTATTGTGGTAGATTTGCCAAGAGACGACGTCATCTTGGGTATTGATTGGGTGGATCATCACGATGCCATCATTAGTGTCCGTAAACGGATGGTCACTATCATTTCAGACGATGGGGTCGAATGTGTTTTTCAGGGAGGTAATCCTAGTTGTTCCGGGAGAGTCATCAACTTGATGAAAGCAGTGAAATTACTCAGTCAGGGGTGTATTGGTTATTGGTGCTATATGACCAAAACCGAGAAATCACCAATAATGTTGATGGATATTCCGGTAGTGAGGGAATATGCCGATGTCTTTCCAGACGAGTTACCTGGTTTGCCTCCACAGAGAGATGTGGAATTCACGATCGAGTTGGAGCCTGGTACATCTCCGATATCGAAGGCACCGTACCGGATGGCCCCGACCGAAATGCAGGAGTTGAAGAATCAACTTGAGGAATTATTTGAGAATGGTTATATCCGACCGAGTGCGTCCCCGTGGGGAGCACCAGTGTTGTTTGTCAAGAAGAAGGATGGTTCATTTCGCTTGTGTATTGATTATCGAGAGTTGAACAGGGTGACGATCAAGAATAAGTATCCTCTACCCCGTATTGATGATCTCTTAGATCAACTTCAGGGAGATTCAATATTTTCCAAGATCGACCTAAGATCTGGATATCATCAGTTGCGAATTCGAGAGTCGGATATTGCAAGGACTGCGTTTCATACACGCTATGGTCATTATGAGTTCATGGTAATGCCGTTCGGGTTAACTAATGCACCTGCGGTATTCATGGAGTTAATGAATCGGGGTTTCATCGACTTTTTGGATCAGTTTGTTGTTGTCTTCATCGATGACATTTTGATTTATTCTCGTGACCGAGAGGAGCACGAGTTTCACCTTCATCGGGTTCTCGACGTGTTGAGACGCGAACAGCTTTATGGAAAGTTTTCCAAATGTGAGTTCTGGATGTCCGAAGTGATGTTTTTCGGGCATGTTATTTCATCAGATGGAGTGCATGTTGATCCTCAGAAGACGGAGGCTATCCAATATTGGTTACCTCCGAAGAATGTTAAGGAAATCCGAAGCTTTCTCGGATTAGCCAGTTATTATCGGCGGTTTGTGGAGGGATTTTCTAAAATTTCTCAACCTTTGACGAACCTTTTGCGAAATAATAAGAAATACACGTGGTCCGACGCGTGCCAACGGAGTTTTGAGGAACTCAAGAGCCGGTTAATTTCAGCACCTGTACTTTCCTTGCCGCGAGGGACGGAAGGATTTGTGGTTTATAGTGATGCATCCAGACAGGGTCTCGGATGTGTACTCATGCAGAACGGGAAGGTTATTGCTTATGCTTCACGGCAATTGAGACCTTACGAGGTTAATTATCCGACCCATGACCTGGAGCTAGCAGCCGTGGTGTTCGCATTGAAGATTTGGCGTCATTACCTTTATGGCATCACCTGTCAGATATTCACCGATCACAAGAGTTTGAAGTATATATTTACTCAGAAGGAGTTAAATATGAGACAGAGGCGGTAGTTGGAACTAATCAAAGATTATGATATCGAGATCCTGTACCACCCGGGTAAGGCAAACGTGGTTGCCTATGCCTTGAGTCATAAGTCCGTTCAGGAGCAAATGCTTGCTCATTTAATAGTTCAGAAGGAGCTTCAGCAGGAAATCCTTAGACCCGAGATCGAGGTCTCGCTTCAGCAAGTGCAGGGGCAACTTTGCATGTTAGAGATTTCATCGCCACTTGAGGAGGCAATCAGAGAGAATCAGGGTTCAAACCCATCGTTGTTGCGCATCCGTGAGGATGTGGCTCAGGGGAAAGCCCCTGGTTTTGTGGTCCACGAGGATGGACTTTTGCGATTTAAGAATCGGCTGTGCGTACCAACGAATGATGAGTTGAAAAACTCGATTTTGATAGAAGCTCATGCCACCCCATATTCCATCCATCCGGGGTCTAGCAAGATGTATAAGGACTTGAAACAAAATTACTGGTGGAGTAATATGAAGCGAGAAGTCACAGTATTTGTTTCGAGATGCTTAAACTGTCAGCAAGTCAAGATTGAACATCAGCGACCGGCGGGTATGCTGAAACCTCTCCCTATTCCAGAGTGGAAGTGGGAAGATATTTCCATGGATTTCATCACGAGTTTGCCAACGAGTCGTCGTGGTATGAATACAATCTGGGTAATTGTGGATCGTTTGACTAAATCGGCTCATTTCCTTGAGATTAAGGATACGTGGGGTCCCGAGAGGCTTGCCCAGCTGTTCATCATAGAGATATTAAGACTGCACGGTACTCCTATGGAAGAAGAGCTTAACGGTTTCGAAAGAAACAATGTATGGTATCTTGTACCCAGACCTACACATCAATCGGTTATAGGAACCAAATGGGTATTTCGAAACAAAAAGGATCGAAATGGTCTTATTATAAGGAATAAATCCAGACTAGTCGCACAAGGCTATAGTCAGGAAGAAGGCATAGACTATGATGAAACCTTCGTCCCTGTAGCCAGACTAGAAGCCATTAGGATATTTTTAGCCTTTGCCGCCCATAAGAGCTTTATTGTATATCAAATGGACGTCAAGAGTGCATTCCTAAATGGAGACCTTGCAGAAGAAGTTTATGTTGAACAACCACCAGGGTTTGCCAACACAGACGGTATCGATCTAGTATACAGGCTAAGGAAAGCGCTGTATGGACTTAAACAAGCCCCTAGAGCCTGGTATGAGACCTTGTCCCAGTATCTAACCGACAATGGATTTGAGAAAGGTGTTGTAGACAAGACCTTATTCAAAATACAGGAAGGCGATGACCTTGTGATGGTGCAAAGCTATGTAGATGATATAATTTTTGGTTCAACTAACATTGCTTTGTGTCAAAGGTTCTCTCATCTCATGCAAAGTAAATTTGAAATGAGTATGATGGGAGAACTTAGTTATTTCCTAGGTTTGCAGGTAAAGCAGTTGCCTACAGGTATCTTCATCAACCAAGAAAAATACAACAAGGAGCTTCTCAACAAATTTGGAATGAACACTTCCAAATCATCGCCAACCCCCATGAGCACTTACATGCAAATTAGTGCTGATGAAGCCGGAAAGCGGTTTGACCAATCACTCTACAGGAATCTCATTGGTTCGCTCCTGTACCTAAAGGCTAGCAGGCCCGATATCCAGTTTGCTGTTAGAGTGTGTGCGAGATATCAAGTAGCACCTAAGGAATCACACTTCAATACAGCTAAACGAATCCTGAAGTACATTAAAGGAATAGTTGATGCAGGACTATGGTATCCTAAAGAAGTCGGATTCAATTTAGTTGGATACAACGACTCGGATCTCGGAGGCTGCAAGCTAGATAGGAAGAGTACAAGTGGAACTTTTCACTTTCTTGGACCTAGACTCGTTTCTTGGTTCAGTAAAAAGCAATTGGCTAACTCTCTTTCCACGGCTGAATCAGAGTACTATGCTGCTGGTAGTTGCTGTATGCAGATCCTTTGGATGCAGCAACAATTGTCAGATTATGGAATTGATGCAGAGAGACTCCAATCATGTGTGATAGCACGAGTGCAATTGCAATCACGCACAATCCTGTCCTGCACTCGTGCACTAAGCATGTCAACATGAAGCATCATTTTATAAGGAATCACGTCGAGAACAGGGTTGTTCGCCTTGAAAAAGTTCATATAGACATTCAGTTGGCCGACATCTTCACCAAGCCTCTCGACACAACCAGATTCAACATGCTTAGACAAGAATTGGGAATGCTATAGCCCAACTCCCTGTAAGTAATTTATTGTTGTTACTCAACAATTGAGGGGGAATGTTGTAAGACCTAAGAATACAGTATCCACCGTTAATTATCTGTACACTCAGAGACTTCAATACAGCACTGTAGTGAACAAAGTGATATGAATTATCCTACAGCTGAAGTATGCAATAATTAAGGGGGAATACAGTATGACCCATGAATACAGCATTAATACAAATATTGCTGTATGAAATTTAAAACCTATAAGTACCTTTTTAAGGGGGAACGCTGTATCGACGCGGAAACAGCACATACTATAGGATTTCGATTCAGTATATTATATTATTTCATTTTAAAAAATGATTTTTTTCCACATGCCCTGTTTATGTCAAACGTCATTTACATTAAATGCCTTACACGACATCTGGACAACTGAATCTCAAAAGCCGCGCTGTTTTAAATTGTTTATTATCTTTAAACCGCCATTTCAGGCATTTAGGGTATCAACAAATGTCAGAAGTGGGACCCGCTAATATTTTAACATTTTAATGGATAAGTGTACCAGTTACACTCAGTCCATCTTGACCGTAGATTTCAAAAACCGGCTCCCATCCCTTAAAATCTGACCATTCATACTCTGCAAAACCCTAATTCGCCGCCCAATATAAAAGGACTGATACTGCCATGAGAGACTCTTTACGCTTTCTGCAAAATTAAGAGTTCTCAAGCAAAAACAGCCTACACAGTTTTCTGCATTTTACTGCTTATTTCGTGTATTCTCTTTCACATTTTCTTGAACAATCATCAATGGTTGGACAAACATCTTCGCCCGCACTCAAGAAAACGGCAAACATCATCGATGGACGGATCTTCTCACGATCTGTCATCATCGAACGCATTCTCTCTAGGACAAATCATGTAGAACCCATGGAGTACATCATCACTCGTCTCCGTCAACAAGGCCTCTACCCCCTTGGAAGCCAAACCGCTGACAAGTACGATGTTCATCTGGTTGAGGAATTTTACCTCAACGCCGCCGTATGCTTTCTGCCGCTGTCCCAAGGAGGTCACGTTGCTGACATAACCGCTACCATTCAAGGAATGGAGATCTTTGTTGATAGCGATCTTCTCCAGAATATTTACAGGCTACCTGCTGATGGCCTGACAATGGGTCTCAAGAACTAATAACTAAGTTTTATGGGCTGTTCACCGGCTCAACTGTTATTGACATGGTTCAAACCACATGTCACAAGAAGAATTTTTGCCTGCCTTATGTGTATTTACATGATTTTTGCTGCAGGATCATTGAGAATAGAACTAGTGCGTTTGAAATGTGTACTAATCTAAGGTTTAGGATGATGGTTGCTATCTTGACCTGTGAGAAGGTTAATTGGTGCCAGATTTTGTTGAAGCGCTTGCAAGAGGAAGTATGCAAGCCTGCCACCCAGAAGAAGTCATTTGGTTTAATCTTAAACCATATTTTGACGAAATGCGGACTGTCGCAATCCGCTGATGCAAAGAAGAACAGCTCAAGAATATACCTAGGAGGCATCAAGCCTACTGCGTATAACCAGAGCACTATGGTGTGTAATCTCCCTAAAACCCAAAGTATGCCAATTTTTGCAGACCCAAGAGATGTTTCTTTGGAGTCCCAGGACATGGAGTCTTCAAAGAAGAGGAAAAGATCTCACAGAAAGAAACCCATTGCTGGTGAGAAGCCGAAGAAGAAACTTAGAAGGCTTTCTAAAGCTAAATCCACCAAGACCTCCGAAGAAGTTTCCACCTTGGCTCAACCCACTGAAGAACAACCCCAGGGCCCAACCCCTGTGGAAGAGGTGTCCACTACTGTATCGACAGTAGATCCTGAGCTTTTGGCTGCTAGGACAGATAATCGGACATCTGCTAAAGAAAAAGACTCTAGCGAGTCGGCTGCCCCTACGGAGCCAAACGCTACTTCTTCTATGCGGGATTCCACACCCATACAGGATCAATATTCCTTCGGGGCACCATCCCCTGTAAGGAATCCCACTTCCCTACAGGATCCCATACCTGTAGAGGAATCCCTCGCTACAATGTATCCAGACGTTGTACACAGTCCCTCCCCTGACTCTATTATTAACAAAACTCTTCTCTCTGTTCAGATCGAACATGCCTACAAAATATTCCTTAAATGGAAAGAAGAAAGATATGTATCAGAAGTGACGGACTCAACGAAAATTGAGGCCCTAATTCGATGGGACAATCCCTTCTGCAAAGAACTGATTGAAAGCCATCTACTGCAGAAATCTGATGCATGGAGAAAAGGTAAAGACAAGTCATAGGACTCTCCCCATAATCCAAAACACGACGATGACGATGACTCAGACAACGATGACGAAGCTTTACAAACTGGTCTGAGGATGAGTCGTGAAGAGGCTCAAGACGGAGACGCCTCTCCACCAAAGGATGACGAAGGGCCGTCAACTCGAAGCGAGCCCCCTTCTCCACAGCAAGAAAACATTCTCGACGAGGAGGAATCAGTCCCTCAAGTCGAGGAAGTAGGAATAGTTTTGGAATAGGCACCCGAGCCTGCCGCCGCTCAAGATGAAGATGTGTCCTGCGCCATCCCACAAGAGGATTCAGTCCCTCTGCCAGAGCAGGCGTATGCTGAGAGACAGCAGGAGGAATCAGTCCCTCCTGTATCCATGTCTACAGACGCACCTTCGCAACCTGAGGATACAGCACCCATTACCGCCGAACCAGAACATGCTGATCCCGCCCCATCAATCGTGGAATCCGAGGACGGTACTGTACCTGAGGATGTCCAACTTAGTTCACGCCCTACCGTGAATCTAAGGAGGTTGAACTGCTCTGAAGACTTTGCTCAACCGGATTCTCTTATAACTGCTACTAGAAAAGAGCGATTGCGAGCTCTTGGTCTTCAAACCGTCTTCATACAGGATGCTGTGAATGCCCTGTCTTCAGTTGAAAAAGCCTTGAATTGGATGCATACTTCTACCGTTGAAGAGATGACCACTCTACAACATGAAGTTTCTCGAGTAGTAGAGGCCTTCGTTTTATTGCCAGAAGTATTCAAACAAGCACTGAAGATCATGCAGGACAAACAAGAACAACTCCTGAAAGAAGAGGCAACCAAAACGCGCATTGCTGAAGCCAAGACCGCATGTGCTATGATTGAAAACAGTTCTCAATTGCAAGCCCACGACAAATGTATCAAGGATATGTCGAAGGTTATTTCCACCCTTGTCGAGAGAGTAACCAACATTGAGATGAAACAGGATGCCGCATTGGAGATCCTAGAACGTCTTGATGACGCCAAAAAGGGGGAAGAGGCCAGAGAAGCTGCTAGGAGAATCAGGTTACAGCATGAAAGGGAATTTGAGGCTGCTCAAGACAGCATCACTGCTGATATAAACAAGCTAGCCCCTCCCTCTCAGAGTTTTAAGATTTCAGGATCCCGACCTGAATTTCGTGATCCAAATGTCCCGTGGCAAACTCTAATTCAAAGACCTTCTGAAATTCGTCTGCCGACCAACCGCCATCCAACTGCCGATGAGGTGAAGCAATGGAGGAAGAATGAACTGATGAGATACTTTGTCAAACTCATCAGGGAATCCGCCATCTTCAAAAGCTATAAGACATTAGCGGAGGCTGCAGATAAATTCACGAAGATGCTAGAAGATGGAAAGCTCCCTCTCCAGCTAGATATGAAAAGCAAGCACAAAAGAAGAGATCGGATCACCCATCCAGAAGATTGGATTCTTGCCTTTGACAAATCCTATGAAGGAAGAGCTATATACCAAGATCGAGGCAATGATTCCCTACAGAACTGGTGGCGTGGAACCGAGAATGATCCAGGGAGAACGCCATGGAGACATGCGGACTATAGATAAGAGCTGAAATCCTTATATATTAGTTTTGCTTTGTAATTTTTTTTTTCCGTTCGAAACAGCAAACTATGTACTAAATTTGTTTTGAATATCAATAAAAGTGTTTGTTTGTCTTGAAAGATTACAACTCGTAATCTACTGTCCAGATGTATGATTACATAAATTGTTTGATAACTCTCACAAGTATAGAAACTTGTTTGATAAATAAGCTGTACGAACTTGTCTACGAACAGTTCATAATTTCAGTTGCAAGCTTAGAATACATTGTAAGATTGTGCCTGCGCGCCAATCATAAGCTTAAGTTGTAAAAATTCTTAGCTGTATCGAACTCGTCTGCGAGCAGTTCATTAATTAGACTAAGTTGCTGAAAGACAGACCATTTGACAGAAGACCAAGAAATCTGCCAGAAATCATCAAAGAAGACTATTTCATGAAGAAGGTTTTGGCATCATCAAGAAGACTTGAAAGTTAGTCTTGGCAAATTGTCAAAAATGGGGAAATTGTTGGAAAAACAAGAACCCTGTATCGAAACAGCCGGGATATTCAATCCCTATATCGATTTGTGTTGATAAGAGGTTTTGACATATATGCCAATCCTCAATACAGTAAGGAAACTGTATCGAAGAATTAAAGTGTCAACCTATACCGAAAGCCTGTCTCGAATCCAGCATATAGTGAAACCTTTCAGTACAGCAAAGAAGTCTTATAATGATCAAGTATGGAAACTGTCTCGAATCACCAATACAGTAATCTTCCATATAGCTCTCAACAGGACAAAGAAGGAATCTTCAGAAGTCAAGTCCCGTTGATAAAGAAGTATTTAAATACTCAAGGATAAAGTTTTTAAATACTGTCAGTCAACAAATCTTCAAATCCTGCTAAATCCGGATCGTGTTTTTCATCCCGTTGGAACGGAATCTCACTCAACGGATACATCTTAACGGATATATTTTCCAGAAGACTATATATATCTCATGAAGACGTTGAAGATCAGTTACCAAGTGAACCCAAGCGAACTAAGTAATCAAAGCTATCAAAGTGATTATCAGAGCAAAACATATCTCCAGCTTACTGCTATTCAAATCAGAGAGATATACAGTGCTCATCATCTTGAACAACACTTCATCAGCTCGAAGCTCATAAAGTCAAAGCTGTTGTTCATACTCTGTTCTATACTCTGAATAAACCCAGATCAGCCCTGTGTGAACTGAGGAAGACAAAGCTTCAGAACTCTGTGTGAAGAAGCCAGTCAAGCTTTAGCTCAAACCAATCTGTGTGAACGGTTGAAGCTAAGATTTTTATATCAATCTGTGTGAACGATATATTGATTGTATACTATTATAATTACGTAGTTGTGTACGTAGTAATTATAATAAAGATTTTACTCCTGTGTGGAGGACCAGTGGACGTAGAGGGGTTTACCTCGAACCATTTTAAATACTGTGTTATTTACCTTCGATTTTTCTTGTTTTAACTACGTGATTAATTAAGTATACACTACACATTTAGTTCTTTGTATCCACAACGACCTCGTATCTAAGACTTCCACTCCTTTTCAGATTTAAAATCAATACAGCTTGTTGTTTAAACTACCTCCCAAGCTGTATCCAGTATACTTAGTGGCCAACAGGTACATTGTCCCACGTATATTCTGGATTCCGTATACGGGGTGGACATGTGCACGGACACATTTCCGGAGCGGGCGTACTGTGATGTCCCTCTTGAGCCAATTGTTTTGGTCGTTCATAGTCCATGTTATATTGGATATGTCCGACGATTTGCAATTATTTGTTTATACGCTGAGGGGTATGTTCGACAGTCGGGTTTGTTTTTTTGAGATCCGTATTGTGATGATATACAACTTCGGGCTGTTCGGCTTTCAGGCCATTGTGATGATTGGCAGCTTCGGCTGAGTGGTTTTCAGACCATTGTGATATTATGGCAGCTTCGGCTGAGGGCTTTCAGGCAATTGTGATGTTTTGGTACTTCCGTTGGAGCCTTCGGGCATTGTAATTCGTATTTATTTCAGCTTTGGTTTGGGTACCTTCGGGTAGTTCATTGTTGTGTTCTGTGTTGATGAATCGCCATTGGGCACTTGTGTTCTAACCCGTTGAGCAGGTACCGATCGTATGCCGTGGGCATAGTGTTTCACGAATGCTCGATTCTCATATTAGTTTGTGAGCATCTCGTATTACCATTATTGTACTGTTTATTCTGCCGTTGGATCCATATCATGTTGTACATGTATTTGATATTCATTATCTGGATGACTGACCCCGTGGGGGCGGAACATGTTTTCATGTTTTAGGTGCTTGCGAGGAGAGAGTTGAGACACAGGGGCATGACGATGGCGACGAGGCATTCGAGCGATACTAGTATGAGTTGTTTCGATGTTCATGTCGGTCAGACAGTTTGGAGTACTCCAGTTTCGTCAGTTGTTGTTATTCTGTATTATCCGAGTAAGGCTCGTGGATGTTGTTGCATTTTTATTTGTCCATGTAGGCCCTTTTGTTGTTGAAATTCCATATCGGAATATTATGTCGGACTTCATAGTAAGAACTGTGATTTCCCTTTTTGGTCAATTTGTTGTATTTTAGTCGTGTTCGCCTGGTGGATCCCAGGTGTAGGGTCCACGGCACTGTAATGATCCAATGGGATTTGGGGGTGTTACACTACTCAGTCATACAAAATCTGACAAGACAAGACCCGACAATGCACAACTCAACCCGACAACCTAGGTTTACGCACCCTAAGCTCCGAAACAATTTATGTAACACCACCAATCCATTCAGGGATATTACACGCCGTAGACCCTTCCTCAAGGATGTACCAGGCTGGTAACTGAATCAAACATCTCAACATTGCCTTTAAGGCTAAAATGAATCAGTAGACCAATTTGGTCTATCAATCAATGCATACAACTCAATCTCAATACATGCTCACGCAGGGGTCAAAATACAACACACTCCCATACAACGGGAGAAATACTGCAGCAGAAATAAAGTACAACTAAACCAATACGACTTCGTATGGAACCTCATGTGATTAGTATCGATCATCTTTCATCATCCTTCATGCCGACCCTGTGTTAGGCTCCCCAAAACCTGAATGCAAAACAGACATCCACCCCCCGATTTCTCGGGGGTTAGCAAAATCCCACTATTTTGCTAGTGCAAATACATAATCATACGAAATGTAACAAACAAATAGAATTCACAAATCGGGTACGACAATTAACTACCAAACCCTTCCTGAGAGGTTTTATTCATTAGAAAGCAATCAATGAAGTGTTTGAAATAAATTCCTCATCTCGGGGATTTAAAAAGTAGAAACCTTGTTGGACATCAAGTCCTTAGTTGAAAAATAACAATTTCAAAATGAATGGGTCTCGGACCAAAATTCACTTTCCGTAAACTGACCTTTATAAAACCGTTGGGGTCTCATCCCAAATCTCATCAAATCACAGCGCACAAGAACAATAGCAAGGTCCGTTTTCCAACATCAAAACCTCACAACTAAAGGACTAAACACATACGACAAAATACTCTAGTGCCATCCTAGCCAAGTAGGCCAAATGAACAACTTGCCTCTTACAAACTTAGTCAATACATGCAATCATGAAATCACCATTCAAAAACACTCGTTTCCGGATGTAATATCCGCAATTTTCGATTTTCGGTAAATTTCTTTTTTGGCCGGAGTCCGTTTTGACGACTCGCTCATGACTGTTTCGTCATTTCGAGAATGATTAATTCTGCACTTTTTGTCATCCGAGTTCGTTTCAGTATCGTTTTGTTGAGTTCCGAGCTTTTTAGCGACTTTTCCGCACTTGAGCCCGATTCTTGCTAATCTCGTCCGAAACTGTTGTTTCGAGTTTCTCGTAAGTTCATTTGATATTATTATTCATGTTGCGAGCTTTGGTTTGGTGTTTCGATCGCGTATCGTGATTTTCGGACGTTTTGGGCCATTTTCGTAATTTCCCAAAGTTTTGGGTAATTACTTCCGTTGTTGAATTCCGAGCCTTCGGGTGGTCGGAATTGTGTGTTCTCTTAGCTCTTAGATTCGTCTTTGCGAGTACGTCAGAAGTATCATCGATTCGTATTCGAGTTCGGATTTCGGGTCGTTCGGGCCGTCGGAGTTGGCCCGGCGAGTCATGGCCGGGCAACACAGGCCGAGGCAGCATCGCCGAGTCACGGCCGCGAGACTCGGCGGCTCGCCGAGTCACGGCCGGCGGTGCTCGCGATTTGGCCGAGCGTCAGTGGCCGCGGCCACAGTGGCGAGGCCGCGGCACACTCTGTGGTATTTTCGGCCAAACCGATCAGACGGTGCCGCGGCACACTCCGGCCGAGCCGCGGCACACCGCCGACCACTGGAGCCACTTTTGGGCTGTCTGCCGGCACACTCCCGTGAGCCGCGGCACACCTGTGCGCCTATTTATGGCCCAGACGTTTTCTTGACCATTTTCACTCGGTTTTCTTCTCTTCCGCCGGAGCTTGGTAAATCATGGAGAGATGTTGTTGGAAAATCAAACCATGAAGTTTTGGAGTTCATATCATCAATCATCCATCCTATAACACCCTCCGATCTACCGAATCGATTGATTTCCTAGAAATCTAGTTTTGGGGAATTTGGGTGTTTTGGTTGTTTTCGTCCGATTAATCCGATTTAACTTAGGATTATGATGGATTGATGATTATTTAGATGTATTATATCATTTCCCTTGTTATTCCATGGTTGGATCGTATCGATTCGTTGTTTTGGTCAAGTTCTTGATCGACGCCTTGAAGGTGTCCGGTAGAATGTCATAGAGGGGTTTTCGGGCGTTCTACGATGATTCTTCATCGTATGATCGTTGATTTATTAATTGTATGATGTTAGGGTCGTGTTTCTTGCGAAGAAACCGTGTTGAACCCTTCCGTTCATCGTCGTCTTCCTTTTCGATAGCATCGGGCGTTTCGAAGCTTTCCGGTTGAGCCGTGTTCGTCGGAATACTTGCGTGCCAATTTCGAGGCAAGTACCTTGCCCATACTTTTCTCGTTTTATGGATATGATGATCGGTGGTCGTCTTGATGTGTTTGTTTGGTTATTTGAAATGAATTTCCAAAGGATTTCGGTTTGGCCTCGTTAAAGGCTTTCTTCCAAAACGCGTGTGTTTTGTGAACGGTGTTTTGAGAATTGATTATGATGTGATTATTTTGAACGTTGAAGGATTTTATGATGATACTCCTATTGTTTAAAGTTATGGAATCGTGTATTCCGTATTTAATCTTGTTATTGTATTTTTGAAGAGTTTGGTAATGGTGTCGAGTTAATGGCCATCTCTAGTGAGTATTCTTAATGAACTTACATTCTTAGCATGTTAGTATTGCATGAGTAACGTGTGTGTGTGTATGCTCACTACGGGTTAGATCCGACGGGG
The DNA here is from genome assembly GCA_033398695.1 of Orobanche coerulescens. Lineage (NCBI taxonomy): Eukaryota > Viridiplantae > Streptophyta > Magnoliopsida > Lamiales > Orobanchaceae > Orobanche > Orobanche coerulescens. The sequence goes on along the minus strand of CM065803.1, from coordinate 194,523,628 downwards.
TCTCGGTAGGGGTCCACGGAGGGGTGGATCCGCGAGCTTGCTTTTAACCACTATGGGTTAGATCCGACGGGGTCTCGGTAGGGGTCCACGGAGGGGTGGATCCACGGTTAATTGTGGTGCATTTTGCAAATGTGATTTGATTATGGCATTTTCCGGAAATGAGTGCTTTTGAACGGTTTTCATGATTGCATGCATTGACTAAGTGTGTAAGAGGTAAGTTGTTCGTTTGGCCTACTTGGCTAGGATGGCTCTAGAGTATTTTGTTGTTTGTGTTAAATCCTTTATTTGTGGATTTTGATGTTGGGAGACGAACCTTGTGGTCGTTCTTGTGTACTGTGAGTTGATGAGATTGGGGCTAAAATCCCAACGTTTTTGTAAAGGTCATTTGACGGATTTGGGGCTAAAATCCCAACGGTTTGGTAAAGGTTATTTTACGGAAAGTAAACTTTTGGGGAGGTGACCCCTTTTGTCTTTTGGATTTTGAAAAGTAGGATTTGATAATCCTAAATTATTTTCTATTAAAACTCTCGATGGCATTCTAAACCGTTTTATAAATTATTTCCATTGATTTATGATATTTCGATTTTGAAAGGTTTTCTCAAACTCTTGCCTCGGGAAGTACTTTTCGTTTCGTTTGGATCTTTGAGGATTCCTGGTTATTGTTATTCGTGGAATGTGAATTGTATGGTTCGTATTTGTACTTTGTACTTGCACTAGCAAAACAGTGGAGTTTTGCTAACCCCCGAGTATTCGGGGGGTGGATGTCTATTTTTGCATTCAGGTTTTGGAGCATAACATAGGGTCGGCACGAAGGATGATGAAAGATGAACGATACTAATCACACGAGGATCCGTTGATGTCGTATTGGTCTAGTTGTATTTTCTTTTTCCGCTGCAGTATCTTTTCCCCGTTGTACGGGAGCTTATTGTATTTTGACCCCTGCGTGGGTATATGTTGTAATTGAGTTGTATATTTTTATTGAAAGACCAAGTCGGTCTACTGAGTCATTTTAGCCTTAAAGGCGATGTTTAGATGTTTGATTTTAGTTATCAGCCTGGTAGATCCTCGAGGAGAGGGTCTACGGCGTGTAATATCCCTGAGTGGATTGGGGGTGTTACATAAATGGTATCAGAGCTTAGGTTGAGGAAACCTAGGCTGTCGGGTCAAGTCGTGTTGTTTGAGTCTTGTTTCGTCGGATTTTATCTGACTGAGTCGTGTCGCGACGCGTCGTTTGAGTTTGTTGGTCGTGATTAGTATCGTGGGGCGATCATCATCTTCATGCGACCTGTGGAAGTAAGTCTCCCTTCTTTGTGTTGTGCCTCGTGTGACACGAGCTATTTTTATGATTATTTGTTAAGTGATGGAATCCTTATGTGGATTTTAATTTCACGATATGTATTTAGTCGACTCTCGTATTTGATTTATACGAGAAGTCTCGTTGCTTGTGATGTCTTTTTATTGTTGTTTTTGTCCGTTACCGATGATTTTCGAATCAATTTGCACGTCTTACAAGTTCTCTTGTGGAAGCTTTGTGCTTATACGCGTACGACTTGTTCACTAGTCAGTACGGAAGGGTCCTTAGAGACCTCGAATGGGGTCAGTGGTTTTGTTCTGAATCCTAGGCGGTCTTCGACTGTGGTATTTTATCGTTTGTTTCTGTTTAAAGACATGTATTGTCTTGATTTTAAACGTTTTGATGCGTGTACTAGGAGTTGTTTTAGTGAACGTCGATATGCGTGAGTTTTGGGCATTCTGGCCTATTGGATTTTTGAAAACCTTGAATATCTTAGAAAAATAAAATTCGAGACATATTTTTCAAATGAGTTATTTTCTTGTGGTACATCCAAGGTGCCACAATATATTTCAAAAATTTTCTACCTCGAGGACCAAAATGTTTTGAGATATTTTCAATGTTTTAGAAACACTTTTATTTAGACCCAAGGGTCGAATATTTTGAAAGTTTTCACTAAGAGAAAGTGTCCTCATTTTTATCAAATGCGAAATGGTTCTCCAAAGTCTCGATAACAATGTTTCACGTTTGTACTTTTTGAAAGATGATACTCAAGATCAACCGGTGTTCTTCTAAATTATTTTCAAAATGAGGTTTTCATTTTTAAAACCTATCCATTCCCGTTTGAGGGCTGGGTATGTATGGGTGATGTTCGCGTTGTCATTTTGATATTTGCTCCCGAGTATGATCGAATTGGCGGTGTGAGCGTTGAGTCATTTTCCACACATTTGTTGTGTTAGCCCCCTGTGAGAGGCGGGATGTTGGTGTTGAACATTGTCGCCTCGTGGTGATTTCTGCATTGTCGCGCATGTGCGAACTGTTAGAGCTTGGTTTGGTATGACCGTGTGCATCGGTGATGGTTCCGTTATGTGTCGGTTGTTTAATCTCTTGTTACCTTGCTCCCGTTTTTGTGAATTTCGTGGACGAGGTCGGAGGTAATACCCAAACTATTTTGACTTCGGTATTTTCTCTTTCTCCAGTCTATCGATTCGCTCATGTTCGTTGATACTTTATGAACGTGTTCTGTATTTCGATTTCATCGTCGAGCAGCGTGATCTTGTTGTGGGTCGATCGGTTATCATTTGTGACTTTTTCGAGTTCGGTTCGATTCTTGTGAACCTTGTTCGGAAGTGACATCATTTGGGTCTATTAGTTCTTTTATTCGAAGTGGATCGGATTTGCAACTCCTGTGTTTTCGACTCTGTCGACTCGTTTATGTTCGTTAACATTTTTGAGCTTGTCCTGCCCCTTGCTTTTGTTGATCGAACGAGTGTGGTATTGTTTCGGAATAACTCGTTTGTCGTTGTGACTTTTTAATTTCTATTCCCTTTCCTGTGGATCTTATGTGAATGCACACCCTGTTGTTTTCACCGGATCATATATTGTCTCGAGTCGAGATGTGAACCTTGGAGTTGTTGTTTGAGTTTTATTATCCTTCGTGTTTCGGACATGATTGTTCGATTTTTGTTGTCTCGATCGCTTGTTTGTTCGGTTTTTGTTCTCGTTTTGTAATTGTTAAGCGTTCAGGCTCCTTCCTAATTCCCTTAAGTTCGGGAAATTAGTCTCGTTTTCGATCTTCCAACCCTTGGGCGGTGGAATTCCGTATTTGTTCAGCGATTGGCTCGCGTTTTGATTGATGTACCGTTGGGTTGGTCAATCGTATTGATTTTCGTTCGTTGTGTTTTGTGATTGTTTGGATAATTGACTTGATTGTATTATCCATTTGATGACGCTTGTCACTTGTTGGTTTTATTATATCCCTAACAGTGACGTTGTGTTGGTCGTCGTGGAGCGTGTTTTCATGCCGTATATTCCTTTGCGTTGCTTGTAACGTTTCGCCGATGGGCGTAAGTTACGCGTTTCCTTGCGTATCTCGTTGAGTTTTCTTGGCGGGATGTTGCTCCTCCCTACTTATTTTAAGTTTCGGGACGAAACTTCTTTTAAGGAGGGTAGAATGTAATATCCGCAATTTTCGATTTTCGGTAAATTTCTTTTTTGGCCAGAGTCCATTTTGACGACTCGCTCATGACCGTTTCGTTATTTCAAGAATGATTAATTCTGCACTTTTTGTCATCCGAGTTCGTTTCGGTATCGTTTTGTTGAGTTCCGAGCTTTTTAGCGACTTTTCCGCACTTGAGCCCGATTCTTGCTAATCTCGTCCGAAACTGTTGTTTCGAGTTTCTCGTAAGTTCATTTGATATTATTATTCATGTTGCGAGCTTTGGTTTGGTGTTTCGATCGCGTATCGTGATTTTCGGACGTTTTGGGGCATTTTCGTAATTTCCCAAAGTTTTGGGTAATTACTTCCGTTGTTGAATTCCGAGCTTTCGGGTGGTCGGAATTGTGTGTTCTCTTAGCTCTTAGATTCGTCTTTGCGAGTACGTCGTAACCGTATCATCGATTCGTATTCAGGTTCGGATTTCGGGGTCGTTCGGGCCGTCGGAGTTGGCCCCGGCCGAGTCATGGCCGGCAACACAGGCCTGAGGCCGGATCGCCGAGTCACGGCCGCGGTGCTCGCGGCTTCTGCCGAGTCACGGCCGCGGTGCTCAGCGATTCTGCGGAGCGATCAAGTGGGCCGCGGCACACTCTGTGGCATTTTCGGCCAAACCCAGCTGCGGGTGCCGCGGCACACTCCGGACGAGCCGCGGCACCGCCGACCACCGGGAGCCATTTTTGGGCACATGCCGCGGCACCTCCCGTGAGCCGCGGCACCTTGTGCGATCTATTTATGGCCTAGACGTTTTCTTGACCATTTTCACTCGGTTTTCTTCTCTTAGCGGTGGAGCTTGGTAAATCATGGAGAGATGTTGTTGGACAATCAATCCATGAAGTTTTGGAGTTCATATCTGTTGTGTCAAGAATTAACACCTTCCGACCGCGATCGCCTCGGAGGTCGGGCGGCAAGTCAGCTGCCCAGGCGGCCAAGGCAGATCTGCCGACCAGCGACCGGGCGGCCAAGCCTTAACCCAGCGGACAAGCTAGACTGGCCAACCGAAGGTCCCAGGACGAATCCCGGTGCCGAGCGATCGACATCAATACGATCGCCTCTCGGTACTCGGCGACCGACTCCTGGAGACGATCGGCTCCCGGTACTTGCCGACCGATCCTTGGTGACCGACCCTTGGTGACCGACTGGAGACGAACATCTCTCGGCACTTGCCGACCGACCCTTGGTGACCGACCAATGCCGACCCTCAGCAACTGGCCGACGGCGACCTCTGATGACCAGCTAGAGACGACCGCCTCATGTCGATCAGCGCCAATGGCCATCCAGTCGGCAAAGGCCGAGCCTCAAGACTGGCACCACGTGCAAAATCCGAGACAAGATCCGCATATCTCGGATCATTGACCCTGACTGGCGAATCTTTCCACCAACCAAGCCGCCGAAAGGCATCGGTAGAGTGCATGTGACATTGATTCCGCCGAAAGTTGTCAGTAGGGCCGCTTGAGACAAAGATTCCGGACGCGTGCTGGCTCCTCATTGGACCGCCCAGCTGGCGCCAGCCACTGCATTGGACTTTATACGGACTACCAGCCACTACCTTGGACTTTAGCCCGACAGCCCAGGAGATCGCCCCATTATAATATTGGCCGGCAGACGATCGCCCCATTATTATAATGGCCGGAAGGCGATCGCCCGCTAGAGGACAGGACCGTGGCCTATATATACAAGGCACCATGCACTTGGCCAAAGGGCTGCATTATCGCGATTTCAGTATACATTACACAAGCAAAACATCAAGCACTTGGCTAATCTCCAACTCTTGGCAACAGCTATCATTCGGTCCTTCTTCTCCCGGCCTATCTCATCCAGCAGATTATCGGCGGGGACGAAGAACATCGAGCTTCGCTCAAGAGCCGGATTAACAGAGTCTTTTTACACTCATTGTATTTAGATTTCTCTTGTTAATACTTGTATCCACGAATATTCGTATTAATACCATCTCGCGAGAGCATTCAAGCCCGGGCCTAACAAACCCGGCAAATCTTGTATTATTTATCTTCACTCGGAAGTGCTCCCGCAATTGTTGTTTGTTGTCCGTCATCCAGCAGTATTAATCTTCGGATAAATATTTTGGGCAACAACAATTGGCGCTAGAAGGAGGGCATCTAACCCTCAAAATTTTACACCTACTCGGGGCAGATACTTGAAGTGACACTCACTGCACTTCAAAGAAATCCTTCAGAAATCATGTCTTCCGCCTCCGCGTCGAAGAAAGCCATTGACCAGCCGGCCAGACCCCCCGTTCCGTCCCAGTCCGAGCCGCAGCTGATGGTGGAAGGCAGCCGCCGCGGTCAGAGACGCTCGATCCCGTCCCGGGACGGCGGCCCGAGCCTCTCGCTCGTCGATTCGAACCAATGAAGCAGATCAAAGAGGCCATAGCCGTCCTTCGGGAGCGACGGAGCGCTCTCGGACGCGCCTCCTGCTATCACCCCCTCGGTCTCCGCCGGAAGTCAGCGGAAGCTCAAGGCATTCGCCGAGCGGCGCCAAGAGGCTCTCGCACGCAAGAAGGCGCTCGCGGCCAGGCACCTCGTCTTCGATCGCACAGGCGGTGACCCGACACAGCGGCCAAGGCGTCCGGCCCGGCTACGAGGCACGGAGTTTGAGTCCGTCACCAGGAGCTCGGCCTACCCGGCTCCCAGAAGGCAGCCCAGCCGTCTGGCTCCCCCTCGCCAAATTGCCGAGGTCGGCAGCAGCGGAGTCCGGAGATCGGTACACGATCGCCTCGGCTCCCGCTCCCAAAGCCGATCAGCAAGCAGCCGAGCCACGGCGATTGCCGCTTTGCAACGTCAGATCGACGACGTGAAAGCGCTCCTGCAATCCAAGGCAGGCGCCATGAAGACGATCGCCGCGCCAAGCGAGCCACTCACGATCGACATCGAGCTCGCCCCGGTGCAGCACAAGATCGCTCCTCCTCAGACACTCGTGTACCAGGGGCGATCGGACCCCCAAACACACCTGCACAAGTTCAACATCTACATGACCGGGTGTGGGGCATCTGACGCGACCAGGTGCCGAATGTTACCTCTGACGCTGGACGACCTCGCCCACCGGTGGTACACCTCATTGCCACCTCGGTCCATTGGCTCCTTTAACGAGCTGGCACACGTCTTCACGGAACACTTTGCCACCAGGGTCGTCCGGCCAGAAGGTCGCCATCGCATGATGCAAATCAAGCAGGGAGAAGAAGAGTCCGACTCGGACTACATCGACCGGGTAGACGTGATCATCCTCAACGGCGAGCCCGTAAGCGATGAGACCGCCCTCTACGCGGTCCTAGGAGGTTTTCACGGCTTCTCGCCTATGTTCAGGCATCTCACGAAGACCCTACCGACGACCTACGCAGCCTTCCGGGCTAGAGCCGCAGATTTCCTGTCCAGGCAAAGGCTTCTTCTTAGCCTAGGAGTAGAGCGATCGGCGCCCGCGCGACGACCTCCAGTCTCCCAGCCCGATCGCTACTATCCAGCAGTGCCGGAGGACTCGCTCACCGCCCACAGTCCACCATTTTAAATGAGGGACTAACTCCCGCCCGATCGCCGATAACGACCTACGAATAAAGCGATCGGCTGCCGAGCGGCGATCGCCAGTTTTCCGGCTCGATCGTCGATCGTCACGTTACATCATCAGCAACCCGGGGGACACGATCGCCATCTACAGTCCAGCATTTAACATGAGGAACTAAGGCTCGCGATCGCCTCCACAGCACATCATAAAGCCATGGCCCTGGCAGTCGATGGAACCGGCTGCTTCGGACATGCAAGGTCCCTTTCGACCAAGATCGCCCGCCCTTCGTTTAAATACGAGGCCGGCGTAGTCGAGCTCTCAACATGTCGGTGGACACATGCCACAACCCCCGTCTCAACGTACACCGTCGAGGTCGGCCATCTCCATGGCTGGCCGAGGTGGAAGCAGAGCTAACAACCCGCGGGCGTGGAGTTGATTCATCCGACGCTGCCCCGCGCAAGGACTCGTCTAGACCAATACCGCACGCCCTTCGTTTAAATACGAGGCGAGGCGCAGCCTAAAAGAGGACCCTCATAATAAAGTGAGTCACGAGACACTCAATGTCTTCGCGCACCAAGACACGGTCATGGAGTCGGTCCATCGATATCCGCGACCGTGCACGATTCCTCAAACAAAGCGAAACCACCAAGTTTCCATGGGGGATCGGCCAATGTTGTTTTTGCAGGTACAAGACCGAAAGATAGCTAGCCAATCGACCATTATAGCCAAAGTTCGAATCCTAAGTCAGCTCAGCAAGGTCGCCCATCCTCATCCTTACACGATCACCAGCAAGAACCACCTCGCCCCATCTCTTCAACATAGGAGCAAGCTGGGGGGCAATTGTTGTGTCAAGAATTAACACCTTCCCACCGGCGATCGCCTCGGAGGTCGGGCGACCGAGTCACTGCCGAGTGGCCAAGGCAGATCTGCCGACCAGCAACCGGGCGGCCAAGCCTTAACCCAGCGGACAAGCTAGACTGGCCAACTGAAGGTCCCAGGACGAATCCCGGTGCCGAGCGATCGACATCAATACGATCGCCTCTCGGTACTCGGCGACCGACTCCTGGAGACGATCGGCTCCCGGTACTTGCCGACCGACCCTTGGTGACCGACCCTTGGTGACCGACTGGAGACGATCATCTCTCGGCACTTGCCGACCGACCCTTGGTGACCGACCCTTGGTGACCGACTGGAGACGATCATCTCTCGGCACTTGCCGACCGACCCTTGGTGACCGACCAATGCCGACCCTCAGCAACTGGCCGACGGCGACCTCTGATGACCAGCTAGAGACGACCGCCTCATGTCGATCAGCGCCGATGGCCATCCAGTCGGCAAAGGCCGAGCCTCAAGACTGGCACCATGTGCAAAATCCGAGACAAGATCCGCATATCTCGGATCATTGACCACAGCCTGGCAGAATCTTTCCACCAGCCGACAAGCCGCCGAAAGCTGTCAGTAGGGCCGCATGTGACATTGATTCCGCCGAAAATTGTCAGTAGGGCCGCTTGAGACAAAGATTCCGGACGCGTGCTGGCTCCTCATTGGACCGCCCAGCTGGCGCCAGCCACTGCATTGGACTTTATACGGACTGCCAGCCACTACCTTGGACTTTAGCCCGACAGCCCAGGAGATCGCCCCATTATAATATTGGCCGGCAGACGATCGCCCTATTATTATAATGGCCGGAAGGCGATCGCCCGCTAGAGGACAGGACCCGACAGCCCCTATATATACAAGGCACCCTGCACTTGGCCAAAGGGCTGCATTATCGCGATTTCAGTATACATTACACAAGCAAAACATCAAGCACTTGGCTAATCTCCAACTCTTGGCAACAGCTATCATTCGGTCCTTCTTCTCCCGGCCTATCTCATCTAGCAGATTATCGGTGGGGACGAAGAACATCGAGCTTCGCTCAAGAGCCGGATTAACAGAGTCTTTTTACACTCATTGTATTTAGATTTCTCTCGTTAATACTTGTATCCACGAATATTCGTATTAATACTATCTCGCGAGAGCATTCAAGCCCGGGCCTAACAAACTAGGCAAATCTTGTATTATTTATCTTCTCTCGGAAGTGCTCCCGCAATTGTTGTTTGTTGTCCGTCATCCAGCAGTATTAATCTTCGGATAAATATTTTGGGCAACAACAATATCATCAATCATCCATCCTATAACACCCTCCGATCGACCGAATCAGGTCAGATTTCCTAGAAATCTAGTTTTGGGGAATTTGGGTGTTTTGGTTGTTTTCGTCCGATTAATCCGATTTAACTTAGGATTATGATGGATTGATGATTATTTAGATGTATTATATCATTTCCCTTGTTATTCCATGGTTGGATCGTATCGATTCGTTGTTTTGGTCAAGTTCTTGATCGACGCCTTGAAGGTGTCCGGTAGAATGTCATAGAGGGGTTTTCGGGCGCTCTACGATTATTCTTCATCGTATGATCGTTGATTTCTTAATTGTATGATGTTAGGGTCATGTTTCTTGCGAAGAAACCATGTTGAACCCTTCCGTTCATCGTCGTCTTCCTTTTCGATAGCATCGGGCGTTTCGAAGCTTTCCGGTTGAGCCGTGTTCGTCGGAATACTTGCGTGCCAATTTCGAGGCAAGTACCTTGCCCATACTTTTCTCGTTTTATGGATATGATGATCGGTGGTCGTCTTGATGTGTTTGTTTGGTTATTCGAAATGAAGTTCCAAAGGATTTCGGTTTGGCCTCGTTAAAGGCTTTCTTCCAAAACGCGTGTGTTTTGTGAACGGTGTTTTGAGAATTGATTATGATGTGATTATTTTGAACGTTGAAGGATTTTATGATGATACTCCTATTGTTTAAAGTTATGGAATCGTGTATTCCGTATTTAATCTTGTTATTGTATTTTTGAAGAGTTTGGTAATGGTGTCGAGTTAATAGCCATCTCTAGTGAGTATTCTTAATGAACTTACATTCTTAGCATGTTAGTATTGCATGAGTAACGTGTGTGTGTGTGTGTATGCTCACTACGGGTTAGATCGGACGGGGTCTCGGTAGGGGTCCACGGAGGGGTGGATCCGCGAGCTTGCTTTTAACCACTATGGGTTAGATCCGGCGGGGTCTCGGTAGGGGTCCACGGAGGGGTGGATCCACGGTTAATTGTGGTGCATTTTGCAAATGTGATTTGATTATGGCATTTCCGGAAATGAGTGCTTTTGAACGGTTTTCATGATTGCATGCATTGACTAAGTGTGTAAGAGGTAAGTTGTTCGTTTGGCCTACTTGGCTAGGATGGCTCTAGAGTATTTTGTTGTTTGTGTTAAATCCTTTATTTGTGGATTTTGATGTTGGGAGACGAACCTTGTGGTCGTTCTTGTGTACTGTGAGTTGATGAGATTGGGGCTAAAATCCCAACGTTTTTGTAAAGGTCATTTGACGGATTTGGGGCTAAAATCCCAACGGTTTGGTAAAGGTTATTTTACGGAAAGTAAACTTTTGGGGCGGTGACCCCTTTTGTCTTTTGGATTTTGAAAAGTAGGATTTGATAATCCTAAATTGTTTTCTATTAAAACTCTCGATGGCATTCTAAACCGTTTTATAAATTATTTCCATTGATTTATGATATTTCGATTTTGAAAGGTTTTCTCAAACTCTTGCCTCGGGAAGTACTTTTCGTTTCGTTTGGATCTTTGAGGATTCCTGGTTATTGTTATTCGTGGAATGTGAATTGTATGGTTCGTATTTGCACTTTGTACTTGCACTAGCAAAACAGTGGAGTTTTGCTAACCCCCGAGTATTCCGGGGGTGGATGTCTATTTTTGCATTCAGGTTTTGGAGCATAACACAGGGTCGGCACGAAGGATGATGAAAGATGAACGATACTAATCACACGAGGATCCGTTGATGTCGTATTGGTCTAGTTGTATTTTCTTTTTTCGCTGCAGTATCTTTTCCCCGTTGTACGGGAGCTTATTGTATTTTGACCCCTGCGTGGCTATATGTTGTAATTGAGTTGTATATTTTTATTTAAAGACCAAGTCGGTCTACTGAGTTATTTTAGCCTTAAAGGCGATGTTTAGATGTTTGATTTTAGTTATCAGCCTGGTAGATCCTCGAGGAGAGGGTCTACGGCGTGTAATATCCCTGAGTGGATTGGGGGTGTTACACCGGAAACGCCATAACTCAAAACACATTTGTAAAAGGCACCACAACCGTTGATCCACTCCTCCATGGACCCCTATCGAGATCCCGTCGGATGTAAACCGTAGTGGTTAAAAGTAAAGCTCGTTGATCCACCCCTCCGTGGACCTCTACCGAGACCCGTCGGATCTAACCCATAGTGAGCACACACACACACACACACGTTACTCATGCAATACTAATATGCTAAGAATGTAAGTTCATTAAGAATACTTACTAGAGATGGCCACTTACCCGACACCGTTATCGTACTCATCACAATACCTCCATCATGAACAATCAATCACAACACAACAACACAATTAACACGGAATACACGATTCCACAACATTAAACAAGTAGGGATATCATTAAAGCCCTCAACGTTCAAAATAATCAAATCATAATAAACTCACACGAATCATATTCACGAGGGTAAACCAACCATCGTCAATCCAACATTTAAACTCTATTTACAGGACACAAATCGTATAACAAAATACTTGCCTCGAAACCATGATCGAAACGAGACGACAAATAGGATGCGGTCGGGCAGACCCAGACTCCTGGACATAATCAAGAACACGATAGCACCGTGAACACTACGAGGATAACACTGCACGAATTACCTACATAAAACTGTGATCAACTCGGAATCCTTGAGCACCTATAATCCTCCGGAAGAAACAACAAAAACATGATCACAACGAGGATTGAGACTAACAACACCAGGAATGACATCAAAACATCGAAGGAAACTGATTGAAACATTTAATCGAATATTAAATGTTCAATGATTCCCAAGAACACTCAAATCACCAATCGAATTAAACCAACTCAAAATACGGATATACAATCTATAGAACACGATTAATAACATCATATAGCACCAACCAATTCATAAAAATTGGACTAGGATCAAGGTTAAGAACAAAACTGCAAAAACTCAACTCTAAGGAAAAATGGAAAAATACCTTGATCCGATGAAGAATAACGGATTAGATGAGGTTACAATCACCTAGAACCCTCCAAAACACCTTTGAATGGGACAAAATCGACCAGAAGTTCGAACCCTAGTCGTCCACGTCTCAAACCCGTAGAGAGGAGGATAAATGTAGTGGAAATGACATTAAACAACTGTTGTCCAGTTTATATACACTGGACAACTTATCGTGTGCTAATCTTTAATATTAGCGTGCGCTATTGAGGCACCGGAACAAAACTTCCTGACCAAAACACATTGTTAGCATGCGCTAACCACAAGTGTTAGCGTGCGCTAACGAGACCTCCAGACCCAGTCTAGTAGCTCCTAGACTGCCCCCGAACTACCAGGTAGCGTGCGCTATCCTCGCCTTAGCATGGACTATCGATGCACCCTAGCGCGCGCTATATTACTAAATAGCGTGCACTAATCAACGTTCTAACCCAGTCCAGTAGCCTTTGGACTGTTTCTGCACGTCTAGTTAGCGTGCTCTATAACACCCATAGCGTGTGCTAACAACTGCACCTTAGCGCGCGCTAACCATCCGGATGTAGCGTGCGCTAACGACTCTAAAATAACAGAAACAGTACCCTCAAAAATGGGTACGACGATGGATTTCTCCGACCGAATCTTCAAGTTCAAGATACATGCGGAAATCTCCAGAACATGATCATACTAAGAGATTGAGCTCTGACCAAACTCACACGCGACCATGAAAAGGGTCGAAACAATAAATACGAAGGCGGATACCCACAACTTTGGGAATTAGAAAATGGCCCAAAATTCCCGAAAATCATGATACGTGATCGAATAACCAAACCAAAGCTCACAATACGTCTAACAAAGTTAAACGGACTTATGGGGAATACGAAACAACAGTTTCGAACAAGATTAGAAAGAATCGAACTCAAATGTGGAAGAGTCGCCAAAAAGCACGGAACTCAGCAAAACGACTCCGAAATGAACTCGGATATCAAAAAGTGCAGAATTAACCATTCTCAGAATGACGAAACGCTCACAAGCGAGCCGTTAAAATGTACTCCTACCAAAAAAAGAAATTTACCGAAAATTGAAATTACGGATATTACACAACATCCCTCAACGAACAACCAAAACGGATCTCATTATACGAATCCTCAACATATAATATATACGACAACTCAACAGAAATAATTATCCTCATAACTAAACCACACTTACCTCAAAGCCGGATATATCTCCTTTCCACGAACAAACGTCCCTGAACGAATACACAGTTATACGAATAATCTCGAGTGAGGTACCATCCATTAATATTAATACGATAAACAATCCTCGATATCCGACATTCCATATCACAGACCGAACGTAACTCACCTCTATGTCTTTATCAAACAAAATTAAACCATATACGTTATGATTTATCCCAAACCAAAGCATAATATACAACCCATCATCTCGACAACGTATATTGATAATATCATTGCTATACGAATTATAAATGAAATGAAACCGAAACCATTCATTAAATATTATAAACTGAACAAGTATAACTTGCCTCGATACCGATACGACAAATCCGTTACCAATTCCATTGCCTTCGTCTACGAGTTCCTCAGCCCCGACCAAAAGCAATCTACGAACTCTTCAACCTCAACCACAACACAACGGTCAATTATCAACCTATTGCAATAACCGGTTAACACATATTCGATAAAATCAACAACCGATATAGCCAACCAATCAAATTCAACGGTTCAAAGATACCTCGATAATATAAAAAGCCAAATAATCCAACTCAACAAATACAAACTTGTATCCACGATACAAGTCGCAACTCGATAATCATAATTAACAATCAATATAACCGATCAACAACCCAACGGTTCCACAAATATGGATTAAACACAAGTCCGAACAAGCCCAAATCAATCAATCAATCACTATACGTCTCATAATCCAATAATCATATCAATAATCAATTTAAACCAATAACAAGGGTCGAAACATTACCGATTCCCAATTCAATCTTAAATACGAATACAAGTTTCCTCCTTGTAAATTCATAATTAAAACTAATTACCGATTATCATCATCAATCCAGATAATCCGATTAATTTAACATTGTAGATGATCATATTCCAAGGGTGTCAAATAATTCCATCATCCGAATTGAACACTTGTTCAATACGTATGAACTTCCAAACTCAAAGATGAATAATAATCTCATCAAACTCGTAATGATATTCGTATTCCTATATGAATATTGTACCAAAACACATAACTTAGTTATAGATATGAGTATTCCATATTCATATCCAAAACACCAACACCTCTATACATATTCATCATATCACATAATCCAAGAGTTCCTTAAGAACACGAATCATTCCGAAATCACATTAACAATCCCCAAAACGACATAGTCCGATATGTTCTAACATCTAAACAATCCTCATTCATAATTCAAGACGTATATTATCTTATTCTTCACATACACTTCTCATGACATCAAGAATCAACACAACAACTCCGTAAACTATTATCATACGTACTAGTTATCAACAACAACGTCGAAATCCGATATTAAAGAGAGGATTATCCAACATACCTCTTAGAAGATGAAGTACACAAGCAAACACCTCAAGATTCAACGATTACTCCACATCTCAAGCTCCAAATCCATGCCTTCATGCTCATAATCGACTTAAAATAGCCAAAATTCATCTCTTAGTGTTGAAGTGCGAAAAAAATTAGGTGAAGTTCTGAAATATTGAAGTGACGAACATCTCACTTATATAAACTCCCAAATCGTTACGTACGTTACATGCAACAATTTAACGTACACAACATCCCTTTACATATGTTATCTGACCTTGATAGCGTACGTAATGATGGCCCAGAGGCCACTGCCTCATTTCCATACCACGATTTCGTACGTAAGGCCCATGCCATAGCGTACGTAATACAGTTATTGACTTACTACAGTATCTCAGTTACGTACGTAATATTCAACTCCTTATGTACGCAACAATCCATTAGCATACGTATAAGAATGGCGTACATTATCCTCAATCCATAAAATACTGCCCTTATCAACTGATACCATTACGTACGTAACACAATAGGTAAAACGTACGTAATCTTCATACTCTTAGCGTACATAACACCATCTACATAACGTACGTTAAACCATCAGTTGACTCACCTGTCCACATCCGCGCCGAAAGTTGCCGACCACGGGGCCCACTGTCGGTCACAGCCTGGATCATGTCTGATTCCTCTCATAACGTGTGTAATGCATTAAACATAATGTATGTTATGCTTACGAGCTTAGCGTACGTAAGCCCCTAAGCTTAGCATACATAATGGCTTCTGCACTTAGCCAAATCCAATTGTTCATGTCCGTCTCGTCATACTGGATACGTATACACACATACTGAATACATATACTCATCCCAAAAATATTCTCATACGATACATCTGATACACGATATCCTCAAATGCAATTGTCGACCAAGTACGACAATTATACAAATACAGCTGTCTCAGTCTTCAAATAATTTTGTCCATACTGTATAGACACCAAGCTATGCAGTATATCTCAGATAAAATAACGTGAAAAATTTATACTAAAAATATGAATATTACATACTACCCCCCCTTAAAATAAATTTTGTCCTCGAAACTTGCAATCCTGTCACAACCAACAGATCAACCAAAATTTCCAAACTCATCACAAAATCAATCAATCGTCGCCACAAGCGAATAACTAAAACAATATACTTACAGGTGCGTGAAATCGCTGATCTCCCGTGATACTAGCATACAACTCCCATACGAAGTCTCAACACAATACTAACGCATACCAGCATCGTAAATACAGCAATTTCAAAATATCTCAAAAATTTTGGTAATTCCAAAATTGGTTTGACTCAAAAGTCAGAAAAATCATTTTCAAAAGTCATGCTACTACTGTACTGGTAGAGCCACATAACACACATGCCCGGGTTTCACAAAACCCAAGCTCCGATACCATCTTGTATAACACCCCCAAAACCATCCGGGGATACTGCAGCGCAGTGGGCTCCACGCCGAAACCCACCAGGCTAAAACTGATTTTCACAACATTTCAATACGCCAACAGGCGAAAGACGGTAGTGTTTTAAATATTTTACAAGAATCCATTTTCCAAATACCGTCACAAAATAAAACCGCTAATAGTTCAAGGCCAAACCCCAAAACTCTACAGTTTCAAAATGTACTTTAATCCACTACTTATACGTGCCGATAAAATAGTTTAGGGAAAAATGTTTAACGAAGTAACCCAAGTTTATGAAATACCCAAAAGGCCATTTTAAAATATACACGAGCTGGTAAAAATACCGGAAAACCATTTTGAAATACACACGCAGTGGATATAAACGCACTTCAAAATATACATTTGCAGCGGAATAAAACAATCAGTCAAACACTCGGTTCCCAAAATAATGCCATAGCTAGTATCACCTGGGAAGCTCATCCCTCCACGACCGCTACTAGCTCGATCTCTGAGTACCTAAAAATAAAGCCCACGACGGGGTCAGCCACAATACTCAATAATGATAACGACCACATCACATGAATAATTACATACCAATGTAATTACAATTAAGAATACTACCGATTTAATATTACCGTCATAACCTTACTAATTCATAGCAATCGATATCAAATCTATCCTTACCATAATCCACATTTCGCATCCTCAAATGACGAAACGAACTCAACTACAACCATCTGTACTGTATTCAAACATTACCAAGAATCCTGAAAACATCATCATAACTCATAAGCGTGAAATAATTCATCCGTGCCAAATCCTGTCCGTTGGATCACACAATCCAATCTCAACCTGGATAAAAACCAATAACACACAACATATTTGTAGATCAACTACCACAAAACAATAATAACAAGTCCCGAAACATCGACGTACAGTCTGAATAATCATAGTATCAATAACCAGATCAACTAATAAATCAATTGAGAATATCATCGACATGATAAGCTCCAATACGACCAACCAAAGGCCAACCACAACCAAGAATATCCTCAACATAATAAACCCCAATACTACCAACGAAAGATCAACAATAATCGAGAATACCATCAACATGATAAACTCTAACACGATCAATAGAGGATCAACAGCGATCGAGAATACCATCAACAAGGTAAACTCAAAACACGATCAATAAAGGATCAACAACGATCGAGAATACCATCAACAAGGTAAACTCCAAACGATCAAAAAAGGATAACAACGACCGAGAATACCATCAACAAGGTAAACTCCAACAAGACCAACTATAATAGATCTCAAAGAAATAACCCCGACTGTCGAACATACCTCTTGGGCGTATGAACAACCAATCGCTAACCGTCGAACATACCCAACCATAAATGGAGGATGAACTACCAATCAATATGGCTCAAAGATGGACGTCACAGTACGCCCGATCCAGAAATGTGTCCGTGCACAAGCCACCCCGGGTATCGATCAAATACACGTGTGGTCTTGTACCTAATCAGTCTCACGAAGTACGTCTCATGTGCACAACTCAATGTGAGGACATGAACCCATCACATGACTATACATGCCCGCCCTGAAAATCATACACATAACCAATCAGCGCGCAAATATGACTCCAGATATGTCACGATGCAACATTACAACGAAACTCAAGGAATCACATATCTAATAAGGATCAAAATACTCACTGAAGTGAACAATGACACATGGAAAATGAAATATCGACACGACCGACCATATCCAAAACAACCACCCTGGGATCACAATCACCAAAGAATGACCAACACAATCAATGTTGGGAAAAACAAACACCCTGTATCGAAACAGCCGGGATACTCGAATCCCTGTATCGAATGTTATTTAGAGGTTTTGACATATATGCCAAATACAGTAAAGGAAACTGTATTGAAGCTTTGAGGCTTCATCCGGTATCGAAGACCTGCCTCGAATCAGCATAAAGTGAAGCTCGTCATTACAGCAAGAAGACATGTAAAAGACCAAGTATGGAAACTGTCTCGATGCTCAAAATACAGTTATCTTCCATACAGTCCACAAAAAGACAAGAAGGAACACAAGTCAAGACCCGTTGAACAAAGAAGTATTTAAATACTCAAGGATAAAGTATTTAAATACTGCCAGTCTTCAGATCTTCAGAATCCCGCGAAATCCGGATCATGTCTTAATCCCGTTGGAACGCAATCTTATTCAAACGGATATATCTCAACGGATACTTTCTTCAGAGACTATATATATATCCTATGAAGACATTGAAGATCAGTTACCCAAGTAACCTAACATTCAAGCTATCAAAAGTTATCATCAGAGCAAACATATCTCCAAAGCTTACTGCTATTAAGAACGAAAAGAGATATACAGTGCTCAACTTCAAGAACAGCCATCATCAGCTCAAGAACTTCAAAGCTTCTGTTCTTACCTGGTTACCTATCTTTTACCTCTGTGTAAAAACCGAGCTCTGTGTGAACTCAACAAGTTATTCTGACCTGTGTGGGACGAATAAGGACGAAGCTTTGGAACTGTGTGTGAAGAAGCTAGTCAAGAAGAAAGCTTTAACCAATCTGTGTGAACGGTTGAAAGTGACATTCTTTGTATCAATCTGTGTGAATGATACAAGGATAGGTTTGTTTATAATTACGTAGTTGTGTACGCAGTAATTATAATAAACTTTTTACTCCTGTGTGGAGGACCAGTGGACGTAGAGGGGTTTACCTCGAACCAATTAAATTACTGTGTTATTTACCTTCAGCTTTTACTGTTTTAAAATAACTGTGATATATTAAGTATACACCATACACTTAGTTGCTGTATCCATAGCAACCTACTGTATCCAAGACTTCCGCTACGCACTCAGATTTAGATTCCGTACAGTTTGTTGTTTAAACTATTTTCCAAACTGTATCCAGTATACTTAAGTGGCCAACAAGTGGTATCAGAGAGGTTGATTCTAAAAAGAATAAGTCGTATTTCTTTTTAACCGAATCAGATTCAAATCACTTATTTTCAAAACAGTCTCTTTCATTCCTATATTATCAGTATGGATACTTCTATGATTAACAAAGTCCCTATGTTCTCTATTAACGAATTTGACGACTGGAGAATTAGAATGGAAGCTCATCTTGCAGCAATGCACGAAGAGATGATTTTTGTTATACAGGATGGTCCTATCAAAATCATGAAGGTCAATCCGGCCGCAAGGATTGAGGGCCAAGCCCATGCTGAAATTCTCGAGAAGGAACGCGAGCAATGGACAACCGATGAAAGGAAGCGAGCAAATCTCGACAACGTGGCTAAGAACGCGTTATTTGTCACTCTTGACAAAGGCACGTTCTCAAAGGTAAAGAGCTGCAAAACAGCCAAAGAAATGCAGGATAAACTCAAGTTAATTTGTGAGGGAACCGAGCTCTCAAAAGAAAACAAGATTTCAAAACTTACTCGAATTTGAATCTTTTGAAATGAAACCAACGGAAACACTTGAGGAACTTGACCTCAGTTACCTGTATTGTTGGTGAACTTGAAGCGTTGGGCAAGATTTACACCCAAAAGGAGAAGAACTTAAAAATTTTCGTATCTCTCGGCCAGATGGGATATTAAGACCACACTATGCGTGTATCCTGTAATCTTAATGAAATATCCACTTTTGATCTCTTCTCGACCTTAAAGCTTTTGAGTATGACATTGTGAAGAGAGAAAGCTGAAGAATCTCCTTCAAAGGTCACAGCTCTCGCTGCTGTATCGAACCGTCGACACAGCATGCCTAGCTCGTCGAAGCCCGGTCACAAGAACGCTGACGGATTTACGACATCTGTCACAAGATGAAATGGCGCTTCTAATGCATAAATTCAAAAAGTTCATCAAACGATCTGGAATGACTCCCTACAGGCCCTTACCTGTCAACAAGTTAAGTTCCGAAACATCATCTGGTGATGCTAACATGTGCTATAACTGCAGGAGACCTGGCCTTTATGCAAACAAATGTCCTCATCCCAAATTCCAAAGATTGCACGAGGCCGAGCAACAAGAGAGAGATGAAAGAAGACGTGCTTGGAAAGACAAGCTCAAGGCCCCGATTGGAGAATCGAAGCCTCCCCACACCATCCAAATCGTGAGAATGTCTTCGGTGGTCAATGAAAGTGATTCATCGACGATGAGTTCGATGATAAAGCATACATGTGCTTTATGGCCAAAGATGTTCCGGAAGGTGAAGATGCGACGATGAGGTAAGTTCAACCTCATCTATTCCATCTAATGCATCTCATACTTTCGAAAATATGATGAATGAATTTAAAAACATTCAAAAGGCCCATGAGACTCTAAAAGCGAGAATATACGACTTCAATTAACAAATCTAGAGCCGAAAGATGAAAATGACTTCTTTGAAAATAAACTATGAAAATATGTCTCTTGATTGTGAAACCAGCAAGGTCGATTTTGAAAAACTCATGGAGAGCAATCATCAACTTGCTCATGAACTAAATGAGGTTAAAACCCACAATGAGAGCAAGACAAATGATTTGGTTCTACTACAAACCAAAATTACAACTCTCGAGAAGCGAGAAACTGAACTTGAGACCATTCTGAAGTCTTTTGAAAAATCGTCCAAAAGAATGGAAGAAATTCTGAGCACTGGGCAACATGCTCATGATAAAAGTGGCTTAGGATACAGCTCATGTTCGAAAAAAGGGAAAACTAGTACAGTGTTCGTCAAGAGTGTGGAACACATTCCAGAATCGAAAGATACTCCTAGTCCCATAAAGGAACCTGTTGTACCGAGAAAACCGAAGGCTGCAATTCCGCCCCCTCAACTCTACTATTCGAGACAGTGGAACCAACAACCACTTAGAAGGCGTAATCTACAGCATGCTCCACAAGCATATCATCAAAGCCGACAGTCATTCAGAAAGAAAGCGGTATCCAACCACCAAAGGCCCGCACGGCAGTACCCTCAGTACAGTGCGTCTAGGTATTGGATACAGGAGCCTCGTTATCCCTCAAGACAGCAGATGCCAGTTCAGTATCAACAACAGCATTGGGAATCCAACTGGAGACCCAGAAGACAAGCTGTTAGGCATAGGACAATGGCTCCACCTCCTAGACGGCACTCGTACTGGAATAATAATAATAACCCTGAATTTTACATGCATAGTAATTATCATGATTATAACAACTACGGATATGCCCCCCGTAGATATCGCAATACTGTACCAAGTACATCCTACAGTAAACCAATTGTTGTCAGGAAAGTTTGGGTACCTAAAGGAACTAACATATATGGACCCAAAAATCAAAGGGGACCTAAATCTACCTAATTTCTTTGTTACAGGATATTCTAGAGGAGGATACCTGGTACTTCGATAGTGGATGCTCTCGTCACATGACTGGAGACAGGAGCAAGCTATCTGATTTTGTAGAAGGTCGCGGTCCAAAAGTTCGCTTCGGTGATAAATCTAAAGGAAGAACAAGAGGGAAAGGAAACCTACTTGTCGGGAAATTCAAGGTCACCGATGTTGCATATGTTGAAGGCTTACAGTATAATCTACTTAGTATTAGCCAGTTCTGTGATAAACAGTTCTCGGTGAAATTCTATATAGATCGCTGTAGAGTCAAGAACACCCAAACCAAGGAAGTTGTGCTTATAGGAAGCAGATCAGGTAATATGTACATTGCTGACTGGAAGCCTATGAGCTCCTCAATTCCATGTTTTGTTGCCAAAGGCACTGCAGATATTAGCTGGTTATGGCACAAGAGGATGTCTCATGTCAACTTCAAGACGATCAACAAGCTTTCAAGACAGGGTATGGTTAGAGGTTTTCCAGATGTGTCATTCAAGAAGGACAGCGTCTGCGGACCATGCCAGAAAGGCAAGCAAATCAAGTCAACCCTGAAAAGCAAATCCTACCTTTCAACCCAAAGAGTGTTGGAAATGCTACACATGGATCTCTACGGTCCTGTAGACCCAGTAAGTTTGGGAGGTAAGAAATATTACATGGTTGTTGTTGATGATTATTCCAGGTATGCTTGGACGATCTTTCTTAGCAAGAAGAAGGAAACAACATCAAGGCTGCCCGAGCTCCTGAGAAAGTTGCAGAATGAAAAAGCATCGAGTATCGTGTGCATTCGTTCCGACAGAGGTACTGAATTTACTAACCGCTTTATAGAGCAATACTGTTCGGAGAATGGAATACAAAGACGAATACTGTTTGCCCGTACACCTCAACAAAATGGTGTTGCCGAGCGAAAGAATAGGGCGTTGAAAGAAGCAACAAGGACAATGATTGCCGCAAGCAAATTGCCACAGCGTTTAAGGGTGAAGCAACCAATACAGCGTGCTACACTCAAAACCGCTGTATCGTCAACAAGCACCACAACAAAACAGCTTATGAGGTATGGAATAACAAAACTCCATTAGTTTCGTATTTTCACATTTTTGGATGCAGGTGTTATGTATTGAACAATGGGAAGGACCAACTTAGAACCTTTGATGAAAAATCAGATGAAGGAATATTCGTAGGATACTCCGCCGTCACCAAAGCTTTCAGAATCTTTAATAAAAGGAGGCTGACGATCGAGGAATCAGTTCATGTAGTGTTCGACGAACCACACCATGACCCTATAGGAGTAGATGATATCACTCAGGACATTCACCATCTATCTATCTTGGATCCACCTACACCCATAGAACCTGTAGTTGATTTAGAAATCAACGCCGCAGCTGTAAGAATCGATGTGGATGAAGCTGACGCTGTACAAGCTGAAGCAGTACCCACAGAAACTATCGATACAGTACGGGATCCTGAACTAGAACCCGACCGAAGATGGTTGAGAGATCACCCGCAAGAGCTGATCATTGGAAACATTAATGCAGGTGTTTCTACTCGTAGGAGAATACATAGTACACAAGGAAATGTACTTTGTGCACAAGAAAAATCTAATGCTGAAGTCTCACAGTTTCCTGAATGGAAATCTCAATCCGAACTTAGGAGACTCAATATGTGCACTATCGCTGTATTCTTAGCCCAGTCCGAACCTGTTTCGACCATAGACGCTCTTAACAACTCTCATTGGATCACATCTATGGAAGAAGAGCTTAACGGTTTCGAAAGAAACAATGTATGGTATCTTGTACCCAGACCGACACACCAATCGGTTATAGGAACCAAATGGGTATTTCGAAACAAAAAGGATCGAAATGGACTTATCATAGGGAACAAATCCAGACTAGTAGCACAAGGCTATTGTCAGGAAGAAGGAATCGACTATGATGAAACCTTCGCCCCTGTTGCGAGACTAGAAGCCATTAGGATATTTTTAGCCTTTGCCGCCCATAAGAGTTTTATCGTATACCAAATGGACGTCAAGAGTGCTTTCCTGAATGGAGAACTTGCGAAGAAGTTTATGTTGAACAACCACCGGGGTTTGCCAACACAGACGGTATCGATCTAGTTTACGTGCTAAGGAAAGCGGCTGTACGGACTTAAACAGCCCCTAGAGCCACAGTACGAAACCCCGTCCCAAAGATCTAACCAACAACGGATTTGAGAAAGGTGCGTGGACAAAACCTTGTTCAAGATACGGAAGGTGATGACCTTCTAATGGTACAAATCTATGTCGATGATATTATTTTTGGTTCAACTAACCTTGCTCTATGTCAAAGGTTCTCACATCTCATGCAAAGCAAATTTGAAATGAGTATGATGGGGAACTTAGTTATTTCCAAGGTTTGCAGTAAAGCGATTGCCTACGGTATATTCATCAACCAGAGAAATACAAAGAAGGAGCTTCTCAACAAATTTGGAATGAACACTTCCAAATCCTCGCCAACCCCCATGAGCACTTCCGTGCAAATTAGTGCTGATGAAGCCGGAAAGCCGTTTGACCAATCACTCTACAGGAAGCTCATTGGTTCGCTCCTGTACCTAACGGCTAGCAGGCCCGATATCCAGTTTGCTATTGGAGTGTGTGCGAGATACCAAGTTGCACCTAAGGAATCACACTTCAATACAGCTAAACGAATCCTGAAGTACATTAAAGGAACAGTCGATGCAGGACTGTGGTATCCTAAGCAAGGCGGATTCGATTTAGTTGGATACAGCGACTCGGATCTCGGAGGCTGCAAGTTAGATAGGAAGGGTACAAGTGGAACTTGTCACTTTCTCGGACCTAGACTCGTTTCTTAGTTCAGTAAGAAGCAATTGGCTAACTCTCTTTCCACGGCTGAATCAGAGTACTATGTCAGGGTAGCTGCCGTATGCATCCTTTGGATGCAAAGAACAATCGCCGATTATAGAATCGATGCTAGAGAGACTCCAATCATGTGTGATAGCACGAGTGCAATTGCAATCACGCACAATCCTGTTCTGCACTCGCGCACTAAGCATATCAACATGAAGCATCATTTTATCAGGAATCATGTCGAGAACAAGGATGTTCGCCTGGAAAAAGTTCATACAGACATCCAGCTGGCCGACATCTTCACCAAGCCTCTCGACACAGCAAGATTCAACATGCTAAGAACAGAATTGGGAATACTACAGCCAGACTCCCTGTAAGTAATTTACTGTTTTTACTCAACAATTGAGGGGGAATGTTGTAAGACCCGTGAATACAGTATCCAACATTAATTATCTGTACACTCAGAATCATCAATACAGTACTGTAGCGAACGAAGGCATATGAATCCTACAGCTGGTGTGTGCAATAATTAAGGGGGAATACTGTAGGACCCAAGAATACAACATTAATCCAAATATTGCTGTATGGAATTTAAAACCTATTAGTACCTTTTTAAGGGGGAACGCTGTATCGACGCGGAGAACAGCACATGCTATAGGATTTCGATTCAGTATATAATATAATATTATTTCCTTTTAAAATAATTTTTGTCCACGTGCCCTGTTTTTGTGTCAAACGTCATGTTCATTAAATGCCTTACACGACATCTGGACAACTGAATCTCAAAAGCCGCGATGTTTTCAAATTGTTTATTATTTTTAAACCGCCGTTTTAGGCATTTAGGGTATCAACCTATGTCAGAAGTGGGACCCGCTGTATTTTAAAACCTTTTAATGGATTAGCGTACCAGTTACACTCAATCCATCTTGACCGTTGATTTCAAAACCGGTTCCCACCCCTTAAAATCTGACCATTCGTACTCTGCAAAACCCTATTTCGCCGCCCAAGTATAAAAGGACTGTATCTGCCATTAGAGACTCTTTACGCTTTCTGCAATTACAAGAGTTTTCAAGCAAACAACCTACATATTTTCTGCATATTCACTGCGTAATTTGATTGTTTTCTTGCACCCTACTTCTTAAGAAAACTTCAAATGGCTGGTCAATCTTCTTCCCCTGCTCTGAAGAAAACCTCCAACATCATTGATGGCCGGATCTTCTCCAAACCCGTCATCATCGAGCGTATTCTCTCGGAAACCAATGACTCAGAACTGATGGAGTATATCATTACTCGTCTTGAACAACAAGGTCTCTATCGCTTCGGGAGCAAAACCGCCGACAAATACGACGCCCATCTGGTTGAGGAATTCTACCTCAACGCCGCCGTCCGTTTTCTGTCACTAGCCCAGGGAGGACATGTTGCTGACATCACTGCAACAGTCCAGGGAGTGGAAATCTGCATCGATCGCGATCTACTCCAGTGAATCTACAGGCTGCCCGCCGATGGCCTGACCATGCACCAACTTGAGACGTTCGGGTCTCAAGAGCTTATTACCAAGTTTTATGGACTATTTACAGGGTCCAAAGTGGTTGATATGGTGACAACCACTTGTCACAAGAAAAATTTTCTTCTTCATTTCGTTTATCTTCATGACTTTTGCTCCAGGATCATTGAAAACCGAACCGGTGCGTTCGAGATGTGCACGAATTTAAGGTTCAGGATGATGGTAGCTATTTTGACCTGTGAAAAGGTCAATTGGTGCCAAATCATTCTGAAACGTCTTCAAGAGGAGGTGTGCAAACCTGCCACCCAAAATAAATCCTTTGGTTTAATGCTGAACTACATTCTGACGAAGTGCGGACTGACGCAATCCGCCGATGCAAAGAAAAACAGCTCGAGGATATACTTAGGAGGTGTCAAACCCACTGCGTATAACCAGAGCACAATGCATTGTAACCATCCAAGAACCAGGCACATGCCTATTTCTGCCAACCCAAGAGATGAAACCGTGAAGGTGCCAGAAATGGAATCTTCAAAGAAGAAGCGAAAGCGATCTCACAGCAAGAAACACTCTGCTGGTGAGAAATCCAAGAAGAGACTCAGGAGGCTCTCAAAAATCAAAGCCAAGCACTCCAAGGATGTCTCGCCCGTGGCGCAACCCACTTATGAAGAACCCCAGGGCCCAACCCCTGTGGAAGAGGTGTCTCCTATCAGACGACGTAGATCCCGAGCCTTTGGCGGCTACGACGGATATAGAGACATCTGCCAATGCTCAAGATTTTAGCGAGTCGGATGCCCATTCGGAGCCAAAAGCTACTTCCCCTCTGCGGGATCCCACACCCATGCAGGATCCAATTTCCTTCGGGGCACCATCCCCTGCAAGGAGTCCATCTTCCGTACAGGATCCCATACCTGTACCGGAATCCCTCGAAACAGCGTCTCCAGACGTTATTCGAAGTCCCTCCCCTGACTCGATCATAAATCAAACACTTCTTTCGGTTCAAATTGAACACGCGTACGAAAGATTCCTGCAATGGAAAGGCTATAGGCTAGCTCCGTACGACACACTGTACAACTGGAGCGATTGGAGCCACGAAGAGAGATTTGTCTCCGAAGTAACAGACGCAACTGAAATTGAGGCCCTGCTTCGATGGGACAACGCCTCTTGCAAAGATCTAATTGAAAGCCACCTGCTGCACAAATCTGACGCCAGAAGAAAAGGAAAGAAGAAGTCAGAGGATTCTCCCATTAATCCAAAAGATGACGACGATCATGACTCAGACGACGACGACGATGCTCTACAAGCAGGTCTGAGAATGAGCCGTGAAGAGGCCGAAGCCCGAGCCGCCTCTCCACCCAGAAATGACGAAGGGCCTTCAACCCAAGCCAATCCCCCTTCGCCACAGCCCGAGAACATTCCCGAACAGGAGGAATTAATACCTCCAGTCGAGGAAATTCAAGAAATTTTGGAACAGGCACCCGAGCCTGCTGCGACCCAAGAAGCTATTCCTGAAAGCCACCAGGAGGATTCAGTCCCTCCTGCATCCATAATTGCTGAAGAGTCTTCGCAACAGGAAGCTTCTCCACCAACTGTCGCCGAACCACAGGAAGCAGCTCCCGCCCCTTCCACAATGGAATCCGAGGACGGTACCGAACCTGAGGATGTACAACTTACTTCACGTCCATCCGTGAATGTAAGAAGGTTGAATAGCGCTGCAGACTTCGCCCAACCAGACTCTCCGATCTCAGCTGCATGAAAAGAGCGCCTGCGAGCTCTTGGCCTTCAGACTGTATTTATCCAAGATGCAGTAAACGCTCTATCGTCCGTTGAAAAGGCACTGAATTGGATGCATACCTCTGCCGTCGAAGAAATGACCACTCTTCAACACGAAGTATCTCGAGTTGTCGACGCATTCATTCTTTTACCAGAAGTTTTCAAGCAAGCCTTGAAGATCATGGAAGATAAGCAGGAGCAACTGCTGAAGGAGGAATATACAAAGACAAGGATTGCTGAAGCCAAGACCGCTTGTGCAATGATTGAGAACAGCTCTCAGCTGCGTGCTCACGACAAATGCATTAAAGATATGTCGCAGACTCTTTCCTCCCTTGTTGAAAGAATAACCAGCATCGAGACCAAGCAGGACGCTGCTCTTGAAATCCTGCACAGTCTTGATGAAGCCAAAAAGGGGGAAGAAGCACGAGAAGCTGCAAGGAGAATAAGGCTGCAACAAGAAAGGGAATTTGAGGCTGCTCAGAACAATATCACTGCCGAATTGAACAAGCTAGCACCTCAATCCCACAGTTTTAAAATTTCAGGCTCCAGACCGGAATTCCATGACCCCAATGTCCCTTGGCAAACTCTTATTCAAAGACCTTCGGAAATTCGTCTGCCGACCAACCGCAACCCAACTGCCGACGAAGTGAAGCTCTGGAGGAAGAATGAACTGATGAGATATTTTGTCAGACTCATCAGGGAATCCGCCATCTTCAAGAATTCTAAAACGTTAGCGGAAGCGGCAGATAAGTTTACGAAGATGCTAGAAGAAGGTAAACTCCCTCTCCAAATCGAAATGAAATCCAAACATAGAAGAGGAGATCGGGTCACCCATCCAGAAGATTGGATACTTGCCTTTGATCGTTCGTATGAAGGAAGAGCAATATACCAGGAACGAGGCAATGATTCTCTTCAAAACTGGTGGCGCGGCACCGAGAATGAACAAGGAAAAAGACCATGGAGGCATGCGGATTATAGATGAAGAGCTGAAATTTATGTATATTATTTTTGTTTTTGTAATTTCTATTCGAAACAGCAAACTTTGTACTCAATCATTTTGAATATCAATAAAAACGTTTGTTTGTCTTGAAAGATTACAACTCGTAATCTACTGTGTTAATGTATGATTACCTAAAATTTGTTTGATAGGAATCTCAAGTTAGATAAACTTGATTGAAAAATAAGCTGTACGAACTAGTCTACGAACAGTTCATAATTTCAGTTGTAAACTTAGAATACATTGTAAAGATTGTGCCTGCGCGCCAATCATAGGCTTAAGTTGTAATAAATCTTAAACTGTATCGAACTTGCCTGCGAGAAGTTTAATATTGTAGACTAAGTCACTAAGTCAGACCTATTGACAAAAGACCAAGAAATCTTCCAGAAGTCATCAAAGAAGAATGCTTCATGAAGAAGGTTTTGGCATCATCAAGAAGACTCGAAAGAGTTAAGTAAGTTAGTCTTGGCAAATTGTCAAAAAGGGGGAAATTGTTGGGAAAAACAAACACCCTGTATCGAAACAGCCGGGATACTCGAATCCCTGTATCGAATGTTATTTAGAGGTTTTGACATATATGCCAAATACAGTAAAGGAAACTGTATCGAAGCTTTGAGGCTTCATCCGGTATAGAAGACCTGCCTCGAATCAGCATAAAGTGAAGCTCGTCAGTACAGCAAGAAGACTTGTAAAAGACCAAGTATGGAAACTGTATCGATGCTCAAAATACAGTTATCTTCCATACAGTCCACAAAAAGACAATAAGGAACACAAGTCAAGAACCGTTGAACAAAGAAGTATTTAAATACTCAAGAATAAAGTATTTAAATACTGCCAGTATTCAGATCTTCAGAATCCCGCGAAATCCAGATCATGTCTTAATCCCGTTGGAACGCAATCTTATTCAAACGGATATATCTCAACGGATACTTTCTTCAGAGACTATATATATATACTATGAAGACATCGAAGATCAGTTACCCAAGTAACCTAACATTCAAGCTATCAAAAGTTATCATCAGAGCAAACCTATCTTCAAAGCTTACTGCTATTAAGAACGAAAAGAGATATACAGTGCTCAACTTCAAGAACAGCCATCATCAGCTCAAGAACTTCAAAGCTGCTGTTCTTACCTGGTTACCTATATTTTACCTCTGTGTAAAAACCGAGCTCTGTGTGAACTCAACAAGTTATTCTGACCTGTGTGGGACGAATAAGGACGAAGCTTTGGAACTGTGTGTGAAGAAGCTAGTCAAGAAGAAAGCTTTAACCAATCTGTGTGAACGGTTGAAAGTGACATTCTTTGTATCAATCTGTGTGAACGATACAAGGATAGGTTTGTTTATAATTACGTAGTTGTGTACGCAGTAATTATAATAAACTTTTTACTCTTGTGTGGAGGACCAGTGGACGTAGAGGGGTTTACCTCGAACCACTTAAATTACTGTGTTATTTACCTTCAGCTTTTACCGTTTTAAAATAACTGTGATATATTAAGTATACACCATACACTTAGTTGTTGTATCCATAGCAAAAGACTTCCGCTACGCACTCAGATTTAGATTCCGTACAGTTTGTTGTTTAAACTATTTTCCAAACTGTATCCAGTATACTTAAGTGGCCAACAATCAACAAACTCGACAATACAGTCCTGGGATCAACATCCCTCAACAAACAACCAAAACTAATTTCATTATACGAAACCTCAACATACAACATATACGACAACTCAACATAAATAATTATCCTCATAACTGAACCACCACTTAACTTACCTCAAAGCCTGAGATATCTCCTTTCCACGAACAAACGTCCCTGAACAAATACACAGTTATACGAATAATCTCGAGTGAGGTACCATCCATTAATATTAATACGATAAACTATCGTTGATATCCGTCATTCCATATCACAGACCGAACGTAACTCACCTCTCTGTCTTTATGAAACACAATTAAACCATATATATTATGATTTATCCCAAACCAAAGCATAATATACAACCCATCATCTCGACAACGTATATTGATAATATCATTGCTATGCGAATTATAAATGAAATGAAACTGAAACCATTTATTAAATATTATAAACTGAACAAGTATAACTTGCCTCGACACCGATACGACAAAGCCGTTACCAATTCCATTGCCTTCGTCTATGAGTTCCTCAGCCCCGACCAAAAGCAATCTATGAACTCTTCAACCTCAACCGCAACACAACGGTCAATTATCAACCTATTGCAATAACCAATTAACACACATCCGATAAAATCAACAACCGATATAGCCAACCAATCAAATTCAATGGTTCAATGATACCTCGATAATATACAAAACCAAATAATCCAACTCAACCAATACGAACTTGTATCCACGATACAAGTCGCAACTCGATAATCATAATTAACAATCAATATAACCGATCAACAACCCAATGGTTCCACAAAATCTCGATTAAACACAAGTCCGAACAAGCCCAAATCAATAAATCACTAATCCAAGATCACGATATGATTCATAATCTGATAATCATATCAATAATTAATTTAAACCAATAACAAGGGTCTAAACATTACCGATTCCAAATTTAATCTTAAATACGAATACAAGTTTCCTCCTTGTAAATTCATAATTCGGACAATCCAATTAATTCAACATTTTAGATGATCATATTCCAAGGGTGTCAAATAATTCCATCATCCGAATTGAACACTTGTTCAATACGTATGAACTTCCAAACTCAAAGATGAATAATAATCTCATCAAACTCGTAATGATATTCGTATTCCTATACGAATATTGTACCAAAACACATAACTTAGTTATAGATATGAATATTCCATATTCATATCCAAAACACCAACACCTCTATACATATTCATCATATCACATAATCCAAGAGTTCCTTAAGAACACGAATCATTCCGAAATCACATTCATAATTCCCAAAACGGCATAATCCGATGTGTTCTAACATCTAAACAATCCTCATTCATAATTCAAGACGTATATTATCTTATTCTTCATATGCACTTCTAATAACATCAGGAATTAACACAACAACTTTGTAAACTATTATCATACGAACTAGTTATCAACAACAATGTCAAAATCCGAGATTAAAGAGAGGATTATCCAACATACCTCTTAGAAGATGAAGTACACAAGCAAACACCTCAAGCTTCAAAGATAACTCCACATCTCAAGCTCCAAATCCATGCCTTCATGCTCATAATTGACTTAAAAGAGCCAAAATCCATCTCTGAGTGTTGAAGGGCGAAGAAAATGAGGTGAAGTTCTGAAATATCGAAGTGACGAACATCTCACTTATCTAAACTCCCAAATCGTTACGTACATAACATGCAACAATTAACATACGCAACATCCCTTTACGTACGCTATATGACCTTGATAGCTGTAACACCCCCAAGTTATTCAGGTATATTACAGCACTGTGAGCCCCATCGTGGGACCCACAAGGCTAGGTATACATGGAACTATGAAGTTTGACCGATAAGGTCCAAGTACAATCAAATGGAAGACAATAAAAATGGTATTCAAAACAATATCCAATAAATTCGAATACAACACATCACGAATCAATACCATGGCAACACAGGACGAAACATCAAGGAAACATAAAACAGTACTCGAGTACTCAAAAACCATTCAAGTACAACATCATTGAAAGGAGGAAATACAAAACATAACTAGTGACAAGACACAGCATCACACATGCCCATCATCTTCATGCCGACCGGGTACGTGCCTATCCGCTCTCCTAGATCCTGAATATATGAAAGGTATTTCCCCCATAAAGGGGTTAGCCGTTGAATAGTTAGTACAAGTATATCAAATATGAAACACAATTGTTCTTGACAATAAAGTAAATGTAATCATCATTTCATCAACTCAAGACTAGTATTACGGAATGACTAAATCTCATAGCATCACATTCAATACATACATGATTAACCGCGAACCACACCAGAGGCTACAGAACCCTCAGAGGACCCGGCGGTCTGTCCCAGAGTGGTTAACCCAAAATATCTGCAGAACCACACCAGAGGCTATGGAACCCTCAGAGGACCCATTGGCCCATCCCAGAGTGGATATATACCATCATACAATTCATATATCTTACTTTCAAATTTGAGAACGTACAATCATAAACATATACTTGCCTTTGAGACATCGAGAATCAGAAGTAAAAGAGTATAAGTTCGTGTTAGAAGTATGATCTTGAATGCCACTCAGAGGATGTTGACTGAGGGCATTGTACTTGTTATTATGTAGATCATTAATATAAGGCAATGAATGTTTCTTTATTTACTGGTAGTTACTGGCATTCCTAACTCGTACATATACATATAAAAACTAGTCCGCGTATTTCGGAGCAAAACGTTCCACTCCTTATTGGATAACAGGGTCGGCACTGGAAAGGTTTTTAGCTCAAATACTTAATTGTTCGCAAGTCGATGAAACTTGACTGGGCGTTAAGCTTATGTGAAGACTTGTATGACGTGGTCTTTGACATAGAGAGTGCCTGTCGGACACTAATGGTTAGTGGGAGTAGACGTTATAGGTATGATAATTGTATTAGTATACTCAAACCAACTCACCCTCGATTCGTCACACGGATTTCACTCTGGGACAGTCAATGATGGAATCGAAAGGTTGTGATAGGTATTCGTGAACCTTCGACTTGAGGATTTAGTAGGAATGTGCTTGTGATGTCAAGATTTTCATTAGAGTAGTTAGACCCTGTAAACCAGAAAGCAGGGGTCAACCTCGACGTGCATCTTGATGAGCAAGTAGCAGGTCCTACTGAATACCAAGATATAATTCTTTCTCCTATTAGTGAACGGGTTATATGTCCTATGCGGTTATTGGCGGATGAGATCATAAGTCTTTGGCCAAAGCATTGGAGCTAGTTGTATTGGATACACGAGAGCTCGATGATCTAGATTTGCATTAACTCATGCATAGCGTCAAGTACAGATAGGGTTTGGCTGACCGTGACCCTATAACCTGATCAGGACATTTGAAAGAAGGGTTTATACGTATACTGGAGTTCATGATAGAATGGTTCTTGAATGATCCCAATCATTCGTTCTCAGTTGGGGTACAGTGTAGGCCGCCAGGCTGGCTAGGTGGTGCTACTATTCTTTAATTCCTCCCATTTCTGATTGAGACGGACCTACCGAGTCGCGTAATAGGATTGACGACGGAATGAATCAAGCTTATTATCTCATTATGAATATTAGATATTGGATATCTAATTTGGGACATTGGATGTCTGAATCAATTTATTGGATAAATTGATTTACGGCCAAATGAATTAAATATATTTCTGGGTGATTAATTTAATTTATGAATATAATTATTTCTTGGAGAAATTAATTACGTTATTATGTATTTGATATGATTAATTAATTGGATTAATTAATCGATATAAATACATCGAAACGAAATCGGAGTTTATCTGTTTGGACTCTCGGGAGTCCGAAATGAACCGAACTTGTCCGGCTCCTTCTAGATGGCCGCCCCAAGTCACCTACTCCCTCCATTGTCTTGATCTTCACTTGGTGGGGTACTAGCTTTATGACAAATCAAGGGGACAAATATCACTTTTGGTGATATTATCCAAAGGTGGGAGATATGAGGTGATATGATGAGAATATATTGTTGGGATAACAAATACCCGGTATCGAAACAGTCAGGATAAACAATCCCTGTATCGATTAGTGATGATAAAGATGTCTTGACAATATGCCAATCCAACATACAGTAAGGAAACTGTATCGAAAAGCTGATCAAATATGTCAACCTGTATCGAAGACCTCTCGTAGATCCAGCATACAGTGGAACCTATC
The DNA here is from genome assembly GCA_033398695.1 of Orobanche coerulescens. NCBI lineage: Eukaryota > Viridiplantae > Streptophyta > Magnoliopsida > Lamiales > Orobanchaceae > Orobanche > Orobanche coerulescens. The sequence goes on along the minus strand of CM065803.1, from coordinate 194,489,078 downwards.
CTACAACAAAGAAGTCTCATAAAGACTAAGTATGGAAGCTGTCTCGAATTAACAATGCAGTGATTCTTTCATACAGCTCTCAACAGGACAAAGAAGGAATCTTCAGTATTCACTAGAAGTCAAGTCCCGTTGATAAAGAAGTATTTAAATACTAAACGATAAAGTATTTAAATATTGTAAGTCAACAGATCTTCAAAACCCGCAAAATACGGATCGTGTTTTATTCAAACACATCATCCCGTTGGAACGGAATCTTGCTCAACGGATTTATCTCAACGGATATATTTTCATAAGACTATATATATCTCCTCAAGGCGTTGAAGATCAGTTACCAGTTACAAAAATCTTACGAAGTTATTATCATTTACATCAGAGCAAAACATATCTCCAAAGCTCACTGAAACTCAGATATAAGAGATATACAGTGCTCAAACCATGAACAACACATCATCAGCTAGAAGCTCAGAGAGTCAAAGCTGTTGTTCATATATTGTTCTAATCCTTGAACAAACCCATCAGCCCTGTGTGGACTGAGAATCTTTGCTACTCCGGAACTGTGTGTGAAGGAATTGCATCGAAGAAGACGAAGCTTCAGAACTGTGTGTGAAGAAGCGAGTCAAGTGTTAGCTCAAACCAATCTGTGTGAACAGTTGAAGCTAAGATCTTTATATCAATCTGTGTGAATGATATATTGATTAAGTGTTGTTATAATTATGTAGTTGTGTACGCAGTAATTATAATAAACTTTTTACTCCTGTGTGGAGGACCAGTGGACGTAGAGGGGTTTACCTCGAACCACTTTAAATACTGTGTTATTTACCTTCTGGCTTTACTATTTTATTAAACTGTGATTATTTAAGTATACACTGCACATCAAGTTGCTGTATCCACAACAACTTACTATTTAAGACTTCCGCTACGCACTCAGATTTAAAATCAGTACAGCTTGTTGTTTAAAACACCTTCCAAGCTGTATCCAGTATACTTAGTGTCCAACAAGTGGTATTGGAGCGGTTGATTCTAAAAAGAATCAGTCGTATTTTTAACCGAATCAGATTAAAAATCTCGTATTTTATAAAACAGTCTTTTTCATTCCCACATTCTCACATGGATACATCAATGATCAACAAAGTACCCATGTTCTCTATTAATGAATTTGATGATTGGAGAATCAGGATGGAGGCTTATCTTGCAGTAATACACGAAGAAATGATTTTTGTTATACAGGATGACCCCATTAAGATAATGAAGGTAAACACGGCCGCAAGGATCAAAGGCCAAGCCCATGCTGAGATGCTCGAGAAAGAGCGCGAACAATGGACCACAGATGAAAGAAAGCGCGCCAACCTCGACAATGTTGTGAAGAATGCGTTGTTTGTCAGCCTTGACAAAGGCACATTCTCGAAGGTAAAGAGCTTTAAAACAGCCAAGGAAATCTGGGATAAACTCAAGTTGATTTGTGAGGGAACTGAGCTATCAAAAGAAAACAAAATTTTAAAACTGACTCAGCAATTTGAATCTTTTGAAATGAAATCAACTGAAACACTTGAGGAACATGACCTCAGATTCACTGGAATTATTGGTGAACTTGAAGCTTTGGGCAAAATTTATACCCAAAAGGAGAAGAATTTAAAAATTTCCAGAGAATCCCAGCCCATCAAAGCCAAATTACAAAAGTACAGACAGTGACGACGACATCCTGTCTCAAGATGAAATAGCGCTTCTCATGCATAAGTTCAAGAAGTTCATCAAGCAGTCTGGAAAGACTCCCTACAGGCCCAAGCCTGTCCACAAGGTAAGTATCGAAACTTTATCTGGTGACGCTAACCTATGCTATAATTGCAGGAAACCAAGACATTATGCAAACAAATGTCCTCATCCCAAAGTTCAAAGGTTGCCAGAAGCCGAGCAACAAGAGAGGGATGAACGAAGACGTGCTTGGAAAAATAAGCTCAAGGCACTGATAGGAGAATCAGAAGCCTCCCCCACTCCATCCAAATCCGAAGAATGTCTTCAGGTGGTCACTGAAAGTGACTCATCTGACGATGAATTCGATGATAAAGCATATATGTGCTTTATGGCCAAGGACATTCCGGAAGATGAAGACAGCGATGATGAGGTAAGCTCAACCTCAGCCATTCCAGTAAATGCATCGCGTACTTTCGAAAACATGATGAATGAATTTAAAAACATTCAAAAAGCCCACGAGACCTTGAAAAATGAAAATATACAGCTTCAACTTTCCAACATAGAGCTGAAAGAAGAAAACGACTTGCTAAAAATAAATTATGAAAATATGTCTATTGATTGTGAAAACAACAAGGTCGAGCATGAAAAACTCGTGGAGAGCAATCATCATCTTGCTCATGAACTAAGTGAGACGAAGTCTCAAAATGGAAGCAAGACAAATGATTTTGTTCTACTTCAAGCTAAATTTAATACTCTCGAGAAACGAGAAAGCGAACTTGAGACCATTCTGAAATCTTTCGAGAAATCATCTAAAAGAATGGAAGAAATTCTAAGCACTGGGCAACATGCTCATGATAAAAGTGGCTTAGGATACAGCTCATTTTCCAACAAAGGGAAAACTAGTACTATGTTTGTCAAGAGTGTGGAACACATTCCTGTATCAGAAGATAACCCTAGTCCCGTGAAGGAACCTGCTGCACCGCGAAAAGCGAAGGCTGCCATTCCGCCCCCGCAATCCTATTTCAGACAGCGGAATCATAAGTCGTTCCAACCTGTAAGGCGCATGCAACAGCATGCTCCCCGAGCATATCAACAGCGCCAATGTACTGCTCAGAAAGAAGGTCAGATCCAAATACCAAAGGCTCGCACGGCAAGATTATCGATAAAGACGCCTAGGTACTGGATACAGGAGCCGCATTATCCATCGAGACAGCAAATGTCCGCACAGTATCAACAACAGCTCTGGGAATCCAACTATTGGAGTGTGTGCGAGATATCCAGTTTGCTGTTGGAGTGTGTGCGAGATATCAAGTAGCACCTAAGGAATCACACTTCAATACAGCTAAACGAATCCTGAAGTACATTAAAGGAACAGTCGATGCAGGACTATGGTATCCTAAAGAAGGCAGATTCGATTTAGTTGGATACAACTACTCGGATCTCGGAGGCTGCAAGCTAGATAGGAAGAGTACAAGTGGAACTTGTCACTTTCTTGGACCTAGACTCGTTTCTTGGTTCAGTAAGAAGCAATTGGCTAACTCTCTTTCCATGGCTGAATCAGAGTACTATGCTGCTGGTAGTTGCTGTATGCAGATCCTTTGGATGCAGCAACAGTTGTCAGATTATAGAATTGATGCCAGAGAGACTCCAATCATGTGTGATAGCACGAGTGCAATTGCAATCACGCACAATCCCGTCCTGCACTCGCGCACTAGGCATATCAACATGAAGCATCATTTTATAAGGAATCACGTCGAGAACAAGGATGTTCGCCTTGAAAAAGTTCATACAGACATTCAGTTGGCCGACATCTTCACCAAGCCTCTCGACACAGCCAGATTCAACATGCTTAGACAAGAATTGGGAATGCTACAGCCCAACTCCCTGTAAGACCCAAGAATACAGTATCCACCGTTAATTATCTGTACACTCAGAGACTTCAATACAGAACTGTAGTGAACAAAGTGATATGAATTATCCTACAGCTGAAGTGTGCAATAATTAAGGGGGAATACAGTATGACCCATGAATACAGCATTAATCCAAATATTGCTGTATGAAATTTAAAACCTATAAGTACCTTTTTAGGGGGGAATGCTGTATCGACGCGGAAACAGCATATACTATAGGATTTCGATTCAGTACATTATATTATTTCATTTTAAAAAATGATTTTTGTCCACATGCCTTGTTTATGTCAAACGTCATTTACATTAAATGCCTTACACGACATCTGGACAACTGAATCTCAAAAGCCGCGATGTTTTAAATTGTTTATTGTCTTTAAACCGTCGTTTCAAGCATTTAGGGTATCAACAAATGTCAGAAGTGGGACCTGCTAATATTTTAACATTTTAATGGATAAGTGTACTAGTTACACTCAGTCCATCTTGACCGTAGATTTCAAAAACTGGCTCCCATCCCTTAAAATCTGACCATTCGTACTCTGCAAAACCCTACTTCGCCGCCCAATATAAAAGGACTGATACTGCCATTAGAGACTCTTTACGCTTTCTGCAAAATTAAGAGTTCTCAAGCAAAAACAACCTACACAGTTTTCTGCATTTTACTGCATATTTCGTGTATTCTCTTTCACATTTTCTTGAACAATCATCAATGGCTGGACAAACATCTTCGCCCGCACTCAAGAAAACCGCAAACATCATCGGTGGACGGATCTTCTCATGATCTGTCATCATCGAACGCATTCTCTCTGAGACAAATTATGTAGAACCCATGGGGTACATCATCACTCGTCTCCGTCAATAAGGCCTCTACCGCCTTGGAAGCCAAACCGCTGACAAGTACGATGTTCATCTGGTTGAGGAATTTTACCTCAATGCCGCCGTACGCTTTCTGCCGCTGTCCTAAGGAGGTCACGTTGCTGACATAACCGCTACCATTCAAGGAATGGAGATCTGTGTTGATGGCGATCTTCTCCAGAATATTTACAGGCTACCTGCTGATGGCCTGACAATGGACCAACTTGATACGTTTGGGTCTCAAGAACTGATAACTAAGTTTTATGGGCTGTTCACCGGCTCAACTGTTATTGACATGGTTCAAACCACATGTCACAAGAAGAATTTTTGCCTGCCTTATGTGTATTTACATGATTTTTGCTGCAGGATCATTGAGAACAGAACTGGTGCGTTCGAATTGTGTACTAATATAAGGTTTAGGATGATGGTTGCTATCTTGACCTGTGAGAAGGTCAATTGGTGGCAGATTTTGTTGAAGCGCTTGCAAGAGGAAGTATGCAAGCCTGCCACCCAGAAGAAGTCATTTGGTTTAATCTTAAACCATATTTTGACGAAATGCGGACTTTCGCAATACGCTGATGCAAAGAAGAACAACTCAAGAATATACCTAGGAGGCATCATCCTACTGTGTATAACCAGAGCACTATGGTGTGTAATCTCCCTAAAACCCAAAGTATGCTAATTTCTGCAGAACCAAGAGATGTTTCTTTGAAGTCCCAGGACGTGGAGTCTTCAAAGAAGAGGAAAAGATCTCACAGCAAGAAACCCATTGCTGGTGAGAAGCCGAAGAAGAAACTTAGAAGGCTTTCTAAAGCTAAATACACCAAAACCTCCAAAGAAATTTCCGCCATGGCTCAACCCACTGAAGAACAACCCCAGGGACCAACCCTTGTGGAAGAGGTGTCCACTACTGTATCGATAGTAGATCCTGAGCTTTTGGCTGCTAGGACGGATAATCGGACATCTGCCAACGAAAAAGACTCTAGCGAGTCGGCTGCCCCTACGGAGCCAAACACTACTTCTCCTATGCGGGATTCCACACCCGTACAGGATCAATCTTCCTTCGAGGCACCATCCCCTATAAGGAATCCCACTTCCCTACAGGATCCCATACCTGTAGAGGAATCCCTCGCTACAGCGTATCCAGACGTTGTACGCAGTCCCTCCCCTGAATCTATTATTAACAAAACTCTTCTTTCTGTTCAGATCGAACATGCCTACGAAAGATTCCTTAAATGGAAAGGCTACATGCAAGCTCTGTATGACACATTATACAACTAGAGCGAATGGAGCCAAGAAGAAAGATATGTATCAGAAGTGACAGACTCAACGGAAATTGAGGCCCTGATCCGATGGGACAATCCCTTCTGCAAAGAACTGATTGAAAGCCATCTACTGCAGAAATCTGATGCAAGGAGAAAAGGTAAATACAAGTCAGAGGACTCTCCCCCTAATCCAAAACACGACGATGACGATGAATCAGACAACGATGACGAAGCTTTACAAGCTGGTCTGAGGATGAGTCGTGAAGAGGCTCAAGACAGAGACACCTCTCCACCAAAGGATTACGAAGGGCCGTCAACTCGAAGCGAGCCCCCTTCGCCACAGCAAGAAAACATTCCCGACGAGGAGGAATCAGTCCCTCAAGTCGAGGAAGTAGGAACAGTTTTGGAATAGGCACCCGAGCCTGCCGCCGCTCAAGATGAAGATGTGTCCTGCGCCATCCCGCAAGAGGATTCAGTCCCTCTGCCGGAGCAGGCGGATGCTGAGAGACAGCAGGAGGAATCAGTCCCTCCTGTATCCATGTCTACAGACGCACCTTCGCAACCTGAGGATACAGCACCCATTACCGCCGAACCAGAACATGCTGATCCCGCCCCATCAACCGTGGAATCCGAGGACGGTACTGTACCTGAGGATGTCCAACTTAGTTCACGCCCTACTGTGAAACTAAGGAGGTTGAATTGCTCTGAAGACTTTGCTCAACCGGATTCTCCGACAACTGCTACTAGAAAAGAGCGATTGCAAGCTCTTGGTATTCAAACCGTCTTCATACAGGATGCTGTGAATGCCCTATATTCAGTTGAAAAAGCCTTGAATTGGATGCATACTTCTGCCGTCGAAGATATGACCACTCTACAACATGAAGTTTCTCGAGTAGTCGAGGACTTCGTTGTATTGCCGGAAGTATTCAAACAAGCAGTGAAGATCATGCAGGACAAATAAGAACAACTCCTGAAAGAAGAGGTAACCAAAACGCGCATTGCTGAAGCCAAGACCGCATGTGCTATGATTGAAAACAGTTCTTAATTGCAAGCCCATGACAAATGTATCAAGGATATGTCGAAGGTCTTTCCACCCTTGTCGAGACAGTAACCAACATTGAGACGAAACAGGATGCCGCATTGGAGATCCTAGAACGTCTTGATAACGCCAAAAAGGGGGAAGAGGCAAGAGAAGCTGCTAGGAGAATCAGGTTACAGCATGAAAGGGCATTTGTGGCTGCTCAAGACAGCATCACTGCTGAATTAAACAAGCTAGCCCCTCCCTCCCAGAGTTTTAAGATTTCAGGATCCCGACCTGAATTTCATGATCCAAATGTCCCGTGGCAAACTCTAATTCAAAGACCTTCTGAAATTCGTCTGCCGACCAACCGCCATCCAACTACCGATGAGGTGAAGCAATGGAGGAAGAATGAACTGATGAGATACTTTATCAAACTCATCAGGGAATCCGCCATCTTCAAAAGCTATAAGACATTAGCGGAGGCTGCAGATAAATTCATGAAGATGCTAGAATATGGAAAGCTCCCTCTCCAGCTAGATATGAAAAGCATGCACAAAAGAGGAGATCGGATCACCCATCCAGAAGACTGGATTCTTGCCTTTGACAAATCCTATGAAGGAAGAGCTATATACCAAGATCGAGGCAACGATTCCCTACAGAACTGGTGGCGTGGAATCGAGAATGATCCAGGGAGAAAGCCATGGAGACATGCGGACTATAGATAAGAGCTGAAATCCTTATATATTAGTTTTGCTTTGTAATTTTTTTTCCTTCGAAACAGCAAACTATGTACGCAATTTGTTTTGAAAGTCAATAAAAGTGTTTGTTTGTCTTGAAAGATTACACCTCGTAATCTACTGTGTCGATGTATGATTACATAAATTGTTTGATAACTATCACAAGTATATAAACCTGTTTGATAAATAAGCTGTACGAACTTGTCTACGAACAGTTCATAATTTCAGTTGTAAGCTTAGAATACATTGTAAGATTGTTCCTGCGCGCCAATCATAAGCTTAAGTTGTAAAAATTCTTAGCTGTATCGAACTCGTCTGCGAGCAGTTCATTAATTAGACTAAGTTGCTGAAAGACAGACCATGTGACAAAAGACCAAGAAATCTACTAGAAATCATCAAAGAAGACTATTTCATGATGAAGGTTTTGGCATCATCAAGAAGACTTGAAAGTTAGTCTTGGCAAATTGTCAAAAAGGGGGAAATTGTTGGGAAAACAAGAACCTCAGATCAAACAAATGGATATTCAATCCCTGTATCGATTTGTGTTGATAAGAGGTTTTGACATATATGCCAATCCTCAATACAGTAAGGAACCTGTATCGAAGAATTGAAGTGTCAACCTATACCGAAAGCCTATCTCGAATCCAGCATATAGTGAAACCTTTCAGTACAGCAAAGAAGTCTTATAAAGACCAAGTATGGAAACTGTCTCGAATCGCCAATACAGTAATCTTCCATACAGCTCTCAACAGGACAAAAAAGGAATCTTCAGAAGTCAAGTCCCGTTGATAAAGAAATATTTAAATACTCAAGGATAAAGTATTTAAATACTGTCAGTCAACAGATCTTCAAATCCCGCTAAATCCAGATCGTGTTTTTCATCCCGTTGGAATGGAATCTCACTCAACAGATACATCTCAATGGATATATTTTCCAGAAGACTATATATATCTCATGAAGACGTTGAAGATCAGTTACCAAGTGAACCCAAGTGAACTAAGTAATCAAAGCTATCAAAGTGATTATTAGAGCAAAACATATCTCCAGCTTACTGCTATTCAAATCAGAGAGATATACAGTGCTCATCATCTTGAACAACACTTCATCAGCTCGAAGCTCATAAAGTCAAAGCTGTTGTTCATACTCTGTTCTATACTCTGAACAAACCCAGATCATCCCTGTGTGGACTGAGGAAGACGAAGCTTCAAAACTCTGTGTGAAGAAGCCAGTCAAGCTTTAGCTCAAACCAATCTGTGTGAACGGTTGAAGCTAAGATCTTTATATCAATCTGTGTGAACGATATATTGATTGTATACTGTTATAATTACGTAGTTGTGTACGTAGTAATTATAATAAAGATTTTACTCATGTGTGGAGGACCAGTGGACGTAGAGGGGTTTACCTCGAACCACTTTAAATACTGTGTTATTTACCTTCAGTTTTTACTGTTTTAACTACTGTGATTAATTAAGTATACACTACACATTTAGTTGCTGTATCCACAGCGACCTACTGTATCTAAGACTTCCGCTACGCACTCAGATTTAAAATCAATATAGCTTGTTGTTTAAACTACCTCCCAAGTTGTATCCAGTATACTTAGTGGCCAACAGGTACATTGTCCCACGTATATTCTGGATTCCGTATACGGGGTGGACATGTGCACGGACACATTTCCGGATCGGGCGTACTGTGATGTCCCTCTTGAGCCTATTGTTTTGTTCGTTCATAGTCCATGTTATATTGGATATGTCCGACGATTTGCGATTGTTTGTTCATACTCCAAGGGGTATGTTCGACAGTCGGGTTTGTTTTTTTGAGATCCGTATTGTGATGATATACAACTTCGGGCTGTTCGGCTTTCAGGCCATTGTGATGATTGGCAGCTTCGGCTGAGTGGTTTTCAGACCATTGTGATATTGTGGCAGCTTCGGCCGAGGGCTTTCAGGCAATTGTGATGTTTCGGTACTTCCGTTGGAGCCTTCGGGCATTGTAATTCATATTTATTTCAACTTTGGTTTGGGTACCTTTGGGTAGTTCATTGTTGTGTTCTGTGTTGATGATTCGCCATTGGGCACTTGTGTTCTAACCTGTTGAGCAGGTACCGATTGTATGCCGTGGTCATAGTGTTTCACGAATGCTCGATTCTCACATTGGTTTGTGAGCATCTCGTATTACCATTATTGTACTGTTTATTCTGCTGTTGGATGCATATCATGTTGTACATGTATTTGATATTCATTATCTGGATGACTGACCCCGTGGGGGCAGAACATGTTTTCATGTTTTAGGTGCTTGCGAGGAGAGAGTTGAGGCACAGGGGCATGACGATGGCGACGAGGCATTCGAGCAATACTAGTCTGAGTTGTTTCGATGTTCATGTCGGTCAGACAGTTTGGAGTACTCCAGTTTCGTCAGTTGTTGTTATTCTGTATTATCCGAGTAAGGCTCGTGGATGTTGTTGTATTTTTATTTGTCCATGTAGGCCCTTTTGTTGTTGAAATTCCATATCGGAATATTATGTCGGACTTCATAGTAAGAACTGTGATTTCCCTTTTTGGTCAGTTTGTTGTATTTTAGTCGTGTTCGCCTGGTGGATCCCAAGTGTAAGGTCCACGGCACTGTAATGACCCAATGGGATTTGGGGGTGTTACACTACTCAGTCATACAAAATCTGACAAGACAAGACCCGACAATGCACAACTCAACCCGACAGCCTAGGTTTCCACACCCTAAGCTCCGATACCATTTATGTAACACCACCAATCCATTCAGGGATATTACACGCCGTAGACCCTTCCTAAAGGATGTACCAGGCTGGTAACTGAATCAAACATCTCAACATTGCCTTTAAGGCTACAATGAATCAGTAGACCGATTTGGTCTATCAATCAATGCATACAACTCAATCTCAATACATGCTCACGCAGGGGTCAAAATACAACACACTCCCATACAACGGGAGAAATACTGCAGCGTAAATAAAGTACAACTAAACTAATACGACTTCGTATGGAACCTCATGTGATTAGTATCGATCATCTTTCATCATCCTTCGTGCCGACCCTGTGTTAGGCTCCCCAAAACCTGAATGCAAAACAGACATCCACCCCCCGATTTCTCGGGGGTTAGCAAAATCCCACTATTTTTCTAGTGCAAATACATAATCATACGAAATATAACAAACAAATAGAATTCACAAATCGGGTACGACAATTAACTACCAAACCCTTCCCGAGATGTTTTATTCATTAGAAAGCAATCAATGAAGTGTTTGAAAATATATTCCTCATCTCGTGGATTTGAAAAGTAGAAACCTTGTTGGACCTCAAGTCCTTAGTTGAAAAATAACCATTTCAAAACGAATGGGTCTCGGCCCAAAATTCACTTTCCGTAAACCGACCTTTATAAAACTGTCGGGGTCTCATCCCAAATCTCATCAAATCACAGCGCACAAGAACAATAGCAAGGTCCGTTTTCCAACATCAAAACCTCACAACTAAAGGACTAAACACATACGACAAAATACTCTAGTGCCATCCTATCCAAGTAGGCCAAATGAACAACTTACCTCTTACAAACTTAGTCAATGCATGCAATCATGGAATCACCATTCAAAAACACTCGTTTTCGGAAATGCCATAAGTCAAAACACATTTGTAAAAGGCACCACAACCGTTGATCCACTCTTCCATGGACCCCTATCGAGATCCCGTCGGATCTAAACCGTAGTGGTTAAAAGTAAAGCTCGTTGATCCACCCCTCCGTGGACCTCTACCGAGACCCCGTCGGATCTAACCCATAGTGAGCATACACACACACACACGTTACTCATGCAATACTAATATGCTAAGAATGTAAGTTCATTAAGAATACTTACTAGAGATGGCCACTTACCCGACACCGTTATCGTACTCATCACAATACCTCCATCATGAACAATCAATCACAACACAACAACACAATTAACACGGAATACACGATTCCACAACATTAAACAAGCAAGGATATCATTAAAGCCCTCAACGTTCAAAATAATCAAATCATAATAAACTTACACGAATCATATTCATGAGGGTAAACCAACCATCGTCAATCTAACATTTAAACTCTATTTACAGGACACAAATCGTATAACAAAATACTTGCCTCGAAACCATGATCGAAACGAGACGACAAATAGGATGCGGTCGGGCAGACCCAGACTCCTGGACATAATCAAGAACACGATAGCACCGCGAACACTACGAGGATAACACTGCACGAATTACCTACATAAAACGGTGATCAACTCGGAATCCTTGAGCACCTATAGTCCTCCGGAAGAAACAACAAAAACATGATCACAACGAGGATTGAGACTAACAACACCAGGAATCACATCAAAACATCGAAGGAAACTGATTGAAACATTTAATCGAATATTAAATGTTCAATGATTCCCAAGAACACTCAAATCGCCAATAGAGTTAAACCAACTCAAAATATGGATATACAATCCATGGAACACGATTAATAACATCATATAGCACCAACCAACTCATCAAAATTGGACTAGGATCAAGGTTAAGAACAAAACTCCAAAAACTCAACTCTAGGGAAAAATGGAAAAATACCTTGATCCGATGAAGAATAACGGATTAGATGAGGTTACAATCACCTAGAACCCTCCAAAACACCTTTGAATGGGACAAAATCGACCAGAAGTTCGAACCCTAGTCGCCCTCGTCTCAAACCCGTGGAGAGGAGGATAAATGTAGTGGAAATGACATTACACAACTACTGTCCGGTTTATATACACTGGACAGCTTAGCGTGTGCTAATCTTTAATATTAGCGTGCGCTATCGAGGCACCGGAACAAAACTTCCTGACCAAAACACACTGTTAGCATGCGCTAACCACAAGTGTTAGCGTGCGCTAACGAGTTAATTATCAACCGCAACACAACGGTCAATTATCAACCTATTGCAATAACCAATTAACACACATCCGATAAAATCAACAACCGATATAGCCAACTAATCAAATTCAATGGTTCAATGGTACCTCGATAATATACAAAACCAAATAATCCAACTCAACCAATACGAACTTGTATCCACGATACAAGTCGCAACTCGATAATCATAATTAACAATCAATATAACCGATCAACAACCCAATGGTTCCACAAAATCTCGATTAAACACAAGTCCGAACAAGCCCAAATCAATAAATCACTAATCCAAGATCACAATATGATTCATAATCTGATAATCATATCAATAATCAATTTAAACCAATAACAAGGGTCTACAGATTACCGATTCCAAATTTAATCTTAAATACGAATACAAGTTTCCTCCTTGTAAATTCATAATTCGGACAATCCAATTAATTCAACATTGTAGATGATCATATTCCAAGGGTGTCAAATAATTCCATCATCCGAATTGAACACTTGTTCAATACGTATGAACTTCCAAACTCAAAGATGAATAATAATCTCATCAAACTCGTAATGATATTCGTATTCCTATACGAATATTGTACCAAAACACATAACTTAGTTATAGATATGAATATTCCATATTCATATCCAAAACACCAACACCTCTATACATATTCATCATATCACATAATCCAAGAGTTCCTTAAGAACACGAATCATTCCGAAATCACATTCATAATCCCCAAAACGGCATAATCCGATGTGTTCTAACATCTAAACAATCCTCATTCATAATTCAATACGTATATTATCTTATTCTTCATATGCACTTCTAATAACATCAGGAATCAACACAACAACTTTGTAAACTATTATCATACGAACTAGTTATCAACAACAATGTCAAAATCCGAGATTAAAGAGAGGATTATCCAACATACCTCTTAGAAGATGAAGTACACAAGCAAACACCTCAAGCTTCAAAGATAACTCCACATCTCAAGCTCCAAATCCATGCCTTCATGCTCATAATCGACTTAAAAGAGCCAAAATCCATCTCTGAGTGTTGAAGGGCGAAGAAAATGAGGTGAAGTTCTGAAATATCGAAGTGACGAACATCTCACTTATATAAACTCCCAAATCGTTACGTACATAACATGCAACAATTAACGTAGGCAACATCCCTTTACGTACGCTATATGACCTTGATAGCTGTAACACCCCCAAGTTATTCAGGTATATTACAGCGCTGTGAGCCCCATCGTAGGACCCACAAGGCTAGTTATACACGGAACTATGAAGTTTGACCGATAAGGTCCAAGTACAATCAAATGGAAGACAATAAAAATGGTATTCAAAACAATATCCAATAAATCCGGATACAACACATCACGAATCAATACCATGGCAACACAGGACGAAACATCAAGGAAACATAAAATAGTACTCGAGTACTCAAAAACCATTCAAGTACAACATCATTGAATGGAGGAAATACAAAACATAACTAGTGACAAGACACAGCATCACACATGCCCATCATCTTCATGCCGACCGGGTACGTGCCTATCCGCTCTCCTAGATCCTGAATACATGAAAGGTATTTCCCCCGTAAAGGGGTTAGCCGTTGAATAGCTAGTACAAGTATATCAAACATGAAACACAATTCTTCTTGACAATAAAGTAAATGTAATCATCATTTCATCAACTCAATACTAGTATTACGGAATGACTAAATCTTATAGCATCACATTCAATACATACATGATTAACCGCGAACCACATCAGAGGCTACGGAACCCTCAGAGGACCCGACGGTCCGTCCCAGAGTGGTTAACCCAAAATATCTGCAGAACCACACCAGAGGCTATGGAACCCTCAGAGGACCCATTGGCCCATCCCATAGTGGATATATACCATCATACAATTCATATATCTTACTTTCAAATTTGAGAACGTACAATCATAAACATATACTTGCCTTTGAGACATCGAGAATTAGAAGGAAAAGAGTATAAGTTCGTGTTAGGAGTATGATCTTGAATGCCACTCAGAGGATGTTGAGTGAGGGCATTGTACTTGTTATTATGTAGATCATTAATATAAGGCAATGAATGTTTCTTTATTTACTGGTAGTTACTGGCATTCCTAACTCGTACATATACATATAAAAACTAGTCCACGTATTTCCGAGCAAAACGTTCCACTCCTTATTGGATAACAGGGTCGGCACTGGAAAGGTTTATAGCTCAAATACTTAATTGTTCGCAAGTCAATGAAACTTGACTGGGCGTTAAGCTTATGTGAACACTTGTATGACCTGTTCTTTGACATGGAGAGTGCCTGTCGGACACTAATGGTTAGTGGGAGCAGACGTTATAGGTATGATAATTGGATTAGTATACTCGAACCAACTCACCCTCGATTCGTCACACGGATTTCACTCTGGGACAGTCAATGATGGAATCGAAAGGTTGTGATAGGTATTCGTGAACCTTCGACTTGAGGATTTAGTAGGAATGTGCTTGTGATGTCAAGATTTTCATTAGAGTAGTTCGACCCTGTAAACCAGAAAGCAGGGGTCAACCTCGACGTGCATCTTGATGAGCAAGTAGCAGGTCCTACTGAATACCAAGATATAATTCTTTCTTCTGTTAGTGAACGGGTTATATGTCCTATGCGGTTATTGGCGGATGAGATCATAAGTCTTTGGCCAAAGCATTGGAGCTAGTTGTATTGGATACACGAGAGCTCGATGATCTAG
Organism: Orobanche coerulescens; assembly: GCA_033398695.1. Classification (NCBI taxonomy): domain Eukaryota; kingdom Viridiplantae; phylum Streptophyta; class Magnoliopsida; order Lamiales; family Orobanchaceae; genus Orobanche; species Orobanche coerulescens. Next base: position 194,473,909 of record CM065803.1, on the reverse strand, counting down.
ATTTGCATTAACTCATACATAGCGTCAAGTACAGATAGGGTTTGGATGACCGTGACCCTATAACCTGATCGGGACATTTGAAAGAAGGGTTTATACGTATACTGGAGTTCATGATAGAATGGTTCTTGAATGATCCCAATCATTCGTTCTCAGTTGGGGTACAGTGTAGGCCGCTAGGCTGGCTAGGTGGTGCTACTACTCTTTAATTCCTCCCATTTCTGATTGAGACGGACCTACCGAGTCGCGTAATAGGATTGACGACGGAATGAATCAAGCTTATTATCTCATTATGAATATTAGATATTGGATATCTAATTTGGGACATTGGATGTCTAAATCAATTTATTGGATAAATTAATTTACGGCCAAATGAATTAAATATATTTCTGGGTGATGAATATAATTACGGATAAATTAATTTACGGCCTAATTTAATTTATGAATATAATTATTTCTTGGAAAAATTAATTACGTTATTATGTATTTGATATGATTAATTAATTGGATTAATTAATCGATATAAATACATCGAAACGGAATCGGAGTTTATCTGTTTGGACTCTCGCGAGTCCGAAATGAACCGAACTTGTCCGGCTCCTTCTAGATGGCCGCCCCAAGTCACCTACTCCCTCCATTGTCTTGATCTTCACTTGGTGGGGTACTAGCTTTGTGACAAATCAAGGGGACAAATATCACTTTTGGTGATATTGTCAAAAGGTGGGAGATATGAGGTGATATGATGAGAATATATTGTTGGGATAACAAATACCCGGTATCGAAACAGTCAGGATAAACAATCCCTGTATCGATTAGTGATGATAAAGATGTTTTGACAATATGCCAATCCAGCATACAATAAGGAAACTGTATCGAAAAGCTGATCAAATATGTCAACCTGTATCGAAGACCTCTCGTAGATCCAGCATACAGTGGAACCTATCCTACAGCAAAGAAGTCTCATAAAGACTAAGTATGGAAGCTGTCTCGAATTAAAAATGCAGTGATTCTTCCATACAGCTCTGAACGGGACAAAGAAGGAATCCTCAGTATTCACTAGAAGTCAAGTCCCGTTGATAAAGAAGTATTTCAATACTAAACGATAAAGTATTTAAATACTGTAACTCAACAGATCTTCAAAACCCACAAAATCCGGATCGTGTTTTATTCAAACAAATCATCCTGTTGGAACGGAATCTTGCTCAACGGATTTATCTCAACGGATATATTTTCAGAAGACTATATATATCTCCTCAAGGCGTTGAATATCAGTTACAAGTTATAGAAATCTTACGAAGTTATTATCATTTACATCAGAGAAAAACATATCTCCAAAGCTCACTGAAACTCAGATATAAGAGATATAGAGTGCTCAGACCGTGAACAACACATCATCAGCTAGAAGCTCAGAGAGTCAAAGCTGTTGTTCATATTTTGTTCTAATCCTTGAACAAACCCATCAGCCCTGTGTGGACTGAGAATCTTTGCTACTCCGGAACTGTGTGTGAAGGAATTGCATCGAAGAAGACGAAGCTTCAGAACTGTGTGTGAAGAAGCGAGTCAAGTGTTAGCTCAAACCAATCTGTGTGAACAGTTGAAGCTAAGATCTTTATATCAATCTGTGTGAACGATATATTGATTAAGTGTTGTTATAATTATGTAGTTGTGTACGCAGTAATTATAATAAATTTTTTACTCCTGTGTGGAGGACCAGTGGACGTATAGGGGTTTACCTCGAACCACTTTAAATACTGTGTTATTTACCTTCTGCCTTTACTATTTTATTAAACTGTGATTATTTAAGTATACACTGCACATCAAGTTGTTGTATCCACATCAACTTACTATTTAAGACTTCCGCTACGCACTCAGATTTAAAATCAGTACAGCTTGTTGTTTAAAACACCTTCCAAGCTGTATCCAGTATACTTAGTGTCCAACAAGTGGTATTGGAGCGGTTGATTCTAAAAAGAATCAGTCGTATTTTTAACCGAATCAGATCAAAAATTTCTTATTTTATAAAACAGTCTTTTTCATTCCCAGATTCTCACATGGATACATCAATGATCAACAAAGTACACATGTTCTCTATTAATGAATTTGATGATTGGAGAATCAGGATGGAGGCTCATCTTGCAGTAATACACGAAGAAATGATTTTTGTTATACAGGATGGCCCCACTAAGATCATGAAGGTAAACACAGCCGCAAGGATCAAAGGCCAAGCCCATGCTGAGATGCTCGAGAAAGAGCGCGAACAATGGACCACAGATGAAAGAAAGCGCGCCAACCTCGACAATGTTGTGAAGAATGCGTTGTTTGTCACCCTTGACAAAGGCACATTCTCGAAGGTAAAGAGCTGTAAAACAGCCAAGGAAATCTGGGATAAACTCAAGTTGATTTGTGAGGGAACTGAGCTATCAAAAGAAAATAAAATTTTAAAACTGACTCACCAATTTGAATCTTTTGAAATGAAATCAACTGAAACACTTGAGGAACTTGACCTCAGATTCACTGGAATTGTTGGTGAACTTGAAGCTTTGGGCAAAATTTATACCCAAAAGGAGAAGAATTTAAAAATTTCCAGAGATTCCCAGCCCATCAAAGCCAAATTACAAAAGTACAGACAGTGACGACGACATCCTGTCTCAAGATGAAATAGCGCTTTTTATGCATAAGTTCAAGAAGTTCATCAAGCAGTCTGGAAAGACTCCCTACAGGCCCAAGCCTGTCCACAAGGTAAGTATCGAAACTTTATCTGGTGACGCTAACCTATGCTATAATTGCAGGAAACCAAGACATTATGCAAACAAATATCCTCATCCCAAAGTTCAAAGGTTGCCAGAAGCCGAGCAACAAGAGAGGGATGAACGAAGACGTGCTTGGAAAAATAAGCTCAAGGCACTGATAGGAGAATCAGAAGCCTCCCCCACTCCATCCAAATCCGAAGAATGTCTTTAGGTGGTCACTGAAAGTGACTCATCTGACGATGAATTCGATGATAAAGCATATATGTGCTTTATGGCCAAGGACATTCCGGAAGATGAAGACAGCGATGATGAGGTAAGCTTAACCTCAGCCATTCCAGTAAATGCATCGCGTACTTTCGAAAACATGATGAATGAATTTAAAAACATTCAAAAAGCCCACGAGACCTTGAAAAATGAAAATATTAAGCTTCAACTTTCCAACATAGAGCTGAAAGAAGAAAACGACTTGCTAAAAATAAATTATGAAAATATGTCTATTGATTGTGAAAAACTCGTGGAGAGCAATCATCAACTTGCTCATGAACTAAGTGAGACGAAGTCTCAAAATGGAAGCAAGACAAATGATTTTGTTCTACTTCAAGCTAAATTTAATACTTTAGAGAAACGAGAAAGCGAACTTGAGACCATTCTGAAATCTTTCGAGAAATCATCTAAAAGAATGGAAGAAATTCTAAGCACTAGGCAACATGCTGATGATAAAAGTGGCTTAGGATACAGCTCATTTTCCAACAAAGGGAAAACTAGTACTGTGTTTGTCAAGAGTGTGGAACACATTCCTGTATCAGAAGATAACCCTAGTCCCGTGAAGGAACCTGCTGCACCGCGAAAAGCGAAGGCTGCCATTCCGCCCCCGCAATCCTATTTCAGACAGCGGAATCATAAGTCGTTCCAACCTGTAAGGCGCATGCAACAAAGATGCTCCCGAGCATATCATATCAACGGCGCCAACGGCCGTTCGTAAAGAAGGTCAGTATCCAAATACCAAAGGCCGCACGGGCAGATTATCGATAAAGACGCCTAGGTACTGGATACAGGAGCCGCATTATCCATCGAGACAGCAAATGTCCGCACAGTATCAACAACGGCTCTGGGAATCCAACTATTGGAGTGTGTGCGAGATATCCAGTTTGCTGTTGGAGTGTGTTTGAGATATCAAGTAGCACCTAAGGAATCACACTTCAATACAGCTAAACGAATCCTGAAGTACATTAAAGGAACAGTCGATGCAGGACTATGGTATCCTAAAGAAGGCAGATTCGATTTAGTTGGATACAACGACTCGGATCTCGGAGGCTGCAAGCTAGATAGGAAGAGTACAAGTGGAACTTGTCACTTTCTTGGACCTAGACTCGTTTATTGGTTCAGTAAGAAGCAATTGGCTAACTCTCTTTCCACGGCTGAATCAGAGTACTATGCTGCTGGTAGTTGCTGTATGCAGATCCTTTGGATGCAGCAACAGTTGTCAGATTATGGAATTGATGCCAGAGAGACTCCAATCATGTGTGATAGCACGAGTGCAATTGCAATCACGCACAATCCTGTCCTGCACTCGCGCACTAAGCATATCAACATGAAGCATCATTTTATAAGGAATCACGTCGAGAACAAGGATGTTCGCCTTGAAAAAGTTCATTCAGACATTCAGTTGGCCGACATCTTCACCAAGCCTCTCGACACAGCCAGATTCAACATGCTTAGACAAGAATTGGGAATGCTACAGCCCAACTCCCTGTAAGTAATTTATTGTTTTTACTCAACAATTGAGAGGGAATGCTGTAAGACCCAAGAATACAGTATCCACCGTTAATTATTTGTACACTCAGAGACTTCAATACAGCACTGTAGTGAACAAAGTGATATGAATTATCCTACAGCTGAAGTGTGCAATAATTAAGGGGGAATACAGTATGACCCAGGAATACAGCATTAATCCAAATATTGCTGTATGAAATTTAAAACCTATAAGTACCTTTTTAGGGGGGAATGCTGTATCGACGCGGAAACAGCATATACTATAGGATTTTCATTCAGTATATTATATTATTTCATTTTAAAAAATGATTTTTGTCCACATGCCCAGTTTATGTCAAACGTCATTTACATTAAATGCCTTACACGACATCTGGACAACTGAATCTTAAAAGCCGCGATGTTTTAAATTGTTTATTGTCTTTAAACCGCCGTTTTAGGCATTTAGGGTATCAACAAATGTCAGAAGTGGGACCTGCTAATATTTTAACATTTTAATGGATAAGTGTACTAGTTACACTCAGTCCATCTTGACCGTAGATTTCAAAAACTGGCTCCCATCCCTTAAAATCTGACCATTCGTACTCTGCAAAACCCTACTTCGCCGCCCAATATAAAAGGACTGATACTGCCATTAGAGACTCTTTACGCTTTCTGCAAAATTAAGAGTTCTCAAGCAAAAACAGCCTACACAGTTTTCTGCATTTTACTGCATATTTCGTGTATTCTCTTTCACATTTTCTTGAACAATCATCAATGGCTGGACAAACATCTTCGCACGCACTCAAGAAAACTGCAAACATCATCGATGGACGGATCTTCTCACGATCTGTCATCATCGAACGCATTCTCTCTAAGACAAATCATGTAGAACCCATGGGGTACATCATCACTCGTCTCCGTCAACAAGGCCTCTACCGCCTTGGAAGCCAAACCGCTGACAAGTACGATGTTCATCTGGTTGAGGAATTTTACCTCAACGCCGCCGTACGCTTTTTGCCGCTGTCCTAAGGAGGTCACGTTGCTGACATAACCGCTACCATTCAAGGAATGGAGATCTGTGTTGATAGCGATCTTCTCCAGAATATTTACAGGCTACCTGCTGATGGCCTGACAATGGACCAACTTGATACGTTTGGGTCTCAAGAACTTATAACTAAGTTTTATGGGCTGTTCACCGGCTCAACTGTTATTGACATGGTTCAAACCACATGTCACAAGAAGAATTTTTGCCTGCCTTATGTGTATTTACATGATTTTTGCTGCAGGATCATTGGGAACAGAACTGGTGCGTTCGAAATGTGTACTAATATAAGGTTTATGATGATGGTTGCTATCTTGACCTGTGAGAAGGTCAATTGGTGCCAGATTTTGTTAAAGCGCTTGCAAGAGGAAGTATGCAAGCCTGCCACCCAGAAGAAGTCATTTGGTTTAATCTTAAACCATATTTTGACGAAATGCGGACTGTCGCAATACGCTGATGCAAAGAAGAACAACTCAAGAATATACCTAGGAGGCATCAATCCTACTGCGTATAACCAGAGCACTATGGTGTGTAATCTCCCTAAAACCAAAAGTATGCCAATTTCTGCAGACCCAAGAGATGTTTCTTTGAAGTCCCAGGACGTGGAGTCTTCAAAGAAGAGGAAAAGATCTCACAGCAAGAAACCCATTGCTGGTGAGAAGCCGAAGAAGAAACTTAGAAGGCTTTCTAAAGCTAAATCCACCAAGACCTCCAAAGAAATTTCCGCCATGGCTCAACCCACTGAAGAACAACCCCAGGGCCCAACCCTTGTGGAAGAGGTGTCCACTACTGTATCGACAGTAGATCCTGAGCTTTTGGCTGCTAGGACAGATAATCGGACATCTGCCAACGAAAAAGACTCTAGCGAGTCGGCTGCCCCTACGGAGCCAAATGCTACTTCTCCTATGCGGGATTCCACACCCGTACAGGATCAATCTTCCTTTGAGGCACCATCCCCTGTAAGGAATCCCACTTCCCTACAGGATCCCATACCTGTAGAGGAATCCCTCGCTACAGCGTATCCAGACGTTGTACGCAATCCCTCCCCTGAATCTATTATTAACAAAACTCTTCTCTCTATTCAGATCGAACATGCCTACGAAAGATTCCTTAAATGGAAAGGCTACAGGCAAGCTCCGTATGACACATTGTACAACTAGAGCGAATGGAGCCAAGAAGAAAGATATGTATCAGAAGTGACAGACTCAACGGAAATTGAGGCCCTAATCCGATGGGACAATCCCTTCTGCAAAGAACTGATTGAAAGCCATCTACTGCAGAAATCTGATGCAAGGAGAAAAGGTAAATACAAGTCAGAGGACTCTCCCCCTAATCCAAAACATGACGATGACGATGACTCAGACAACGATGACGAAGCTTTACAAGTTGGTCTGAGGATGAGTCGTGAAGAGGCTCAAGACAGAGACACCTCTCCACCAAAGGATGACGAAGGGCCGTCAACTCGAAGCGAGCCCCCTTCGCCACAGCAAGAAAACATTCCCGACGAGGAGGAATCAGTCCCTCAAGTCGAGGAAGTAGGAACAGTTTTGGAATAGGCACCCGAGCCTGCCGCCGCTCAAGATGAAGATGTGTCCTGCGCCATCCCGCAAGAGGATTCAGTCCCTCTGCCGGAGCAGGCGGATGCTGAGAGACAACAGGAGGAATCAGTCCCTCCTGTATCCATGTCTACAGACGCACCTTCGCAACCTGAGGATACAGCACCCATTACCGCCGAACCAGAACATGATAATCCCGCCCCATCAACCGTGGAATCCGAGGACGGTACTGTACCTGAGGATGTCCAACTTAGTTCACGCCCTACTGTGAATCTAAGGAGGTTGAACTGCTCTGAAGATTTTGCTCAACCGGATTCTCCGACAACTGCTACTAGAAAAGAGCGATTGCGAGCTCTTGGTCTTCAAACCATCTTCATACAGGATGCTGTGAATGCCATGTATTCAGTTGAAAAAGCCTTGAATTGGATGCATACTTCTGCCGTCGAAGAGATGACCACTCTACAACATGAAGTTTCTCGAGTAGTCGAGGCCTTCGTTGTATTGCCGGAAGTATTCAAACAAGCACTGAAGATCATGCAGGACAAACAAGAACAACTCCTGAAAGAAGAGATAACCAAAGCGCGCATTGCTGAAGCCAAGACCGCATGTGCTATGATTGAAAATAGTTCTTAATTGCAAGCCCATGACAAATGTATCAAGGATATGTCGAAGGTTCTTTCCACCCTTGTCGAGACAGTAACCAACATTGAGATGAAACAGGATGCCGCATTGGAGATCCTAGAACGTCTTGATGATGCCAAAAAGAGGGAAGAGGCAAGAGAAGCTGCTAGGAGAATCAGGTTACAGCATGAAAGGGCATTTGAGGCTGCTCAAGACAGCATCACTGCTGAATTAAACAAGCTAGCCCCTCCCTCCCAGAGTTTTAAGATTTCAGGATCCCGACCTGAATTTCATGATCCAAATGTCCCGTGGCAAACTCTAATTCAAAGACCTTCTGAAATTCGTCTGCCGACCAACCGCCATCCAACTGCCGATGAGGTGAAGCAATGGAGGAAGAATGAACAGATGAGATACTTTATCAAACTCATCAGGGAATCCGCCATCTTCAAAAGCTATAAGACATTAGCGGAGGCTGCAGATAAATTCATGAAGATGCTAGAAAATGGAAAGCTCCCTCTCCAGCTAGATATGAAAAGCATGCACAAAAGAGGAGATCGGATCACCCATCCAGAAGACTGGATTCTTGCCTTTGACAAATCCTATGAAGGAAGAGCTATATACCAAGATCGAGGCAAGGATTCCCTACAGAACTGGTGGCGTGGAGCCGAGAATGATCCAGGGAGAAATCCATGGAGACATGCGGACTATAGATAAGAGCTGAAATCCTTATATATTAGTTTTGCTTTGTAATTTTTTTCCTTCGAAACAGCAAACTATGTACTCAATTTGTTTTGAAAATCAATAAAAGTGTTTGTTTGTCTTGAAAGATTACAACTCGTAATCTACTGTGTCGATGTATGATTACATAAATTGTTTGATAATTATCACAAGTATAGAAACCTGTTTGATAAATAAGCTGTACGAACTTGTCTACGAACAGTTCATAATTTCAGTTGTAAGCTTAGAATACATTGTAAGATTGTGCCTGCGCGCCAATCATAAGCTTAAGTTGTAAAAATTCTTAGCTGTATCGAACTCGTCTGCGAGCAGTTCATTAATTAGACTAAGTTGCTGAAAGACAGACCATGTGACAGAAGACCAAGAAATCTGCCAGAAATCATCAAAGAAGACTATTTCATAATGAAGGTTTTGGCATCATCAAGAAGACCTGAAAGTTAGTCTTGGCAAATTGTCTAAAAGGGGGAAATTGTTGGGAAAACAAGAACCCTGTATCGAAACAGACGGGATATTCAATCCCTGTATCGATTTGTGTTGATAAGAGGTTTTGACATATATGCCAATCCTCAATACAGTAAGGAAACTGTATCGAAGAATTGAAGTGTCAACCTATACCGAAAGCCTATCTCGAATCCAGCATATAGTGAAACCTTTCAGTACAGCAAAGAAGTCTTATAAAGACCAAGTATGGAAACTGTCTCGAATCACCAATACAATAATCTTCCATACAGCTCTCAACAGGACAAAGAAGGAATCTTCAGAAGTCAAGTCCCGTTGATAAAGAAGTATTTAAATACTCAAGGATAAAGTATTTAAATACTGTCAGTCAACAGATCTTCAAATCCCGCTAAATCCAGATCGTGTTTTTCATCCCGTTGGAATGGAATCTCACTCAACAGATACATCTCAATGGATATATTTTCCAGAAGACTATATATATCTCATGAAGACGTTGAAGATCAGTTACCAAGTGAACCCAAGCGAACTAAGTAATCAAAGCTATCAAAGTTATTATCAGAGCAAAACATATCTCCAGCTTACTGCTATTCAAATCAGAGAGATATACAGTGCTCATCATCTTGAACAACACTTCATCAGCTCGAAGCTCATAAAGTCAAAGCTGTTGTTCATACTCTGTTCTATACTCTGAACAAACCCAGATCAGCCCTGTGTGGACTGAGGAAGACGAAGCTTCAGAACTCTGTGTGAAGAAGCCAGTCAAGCTTTAGCTCAAACCAATCTGTGTGAACGGTTGAAGCTAAGATCTTTATATCAATCTGTGTGAACGATATATTGATTGTATACTGTTATAATTACGTAGTTGTGTATGTAGTAATTATAATAAAGATTTTACTCATGTGTGGAGGACCAATGGACGTAGAGGGGTTTACCTCGAACCACTTTAAATACTGTGTTATTTACCTTCAGTTTTTACTGTTTTAACTACTGTGATTAATTAAGTATACACTACACATTTAGTTGCTGTATCCACAGCGACCTACTTTATCTAAGACTTCCGCTACGCACTCAGATTTAAAATCAATACAGCTTGTTGTTTAAACTACCTCCCAAGCTGTATCCAGTATACTTAGTGGCCAACAGGTACATTGTCCCACGTATATTCTGGATTCCGTATACGGGGTGGACATGTGCACGGACACATTTCCGGATCGGGCGTACTGTGATGTCCCTCTTGAGCCTATTGTTTTGGTCGTTCATAGTCCATGTTATATTAAATATGTCCGACGATTTGCGATTGTTTGTTCATACGCCAAGGGGTATGTTCGACAGTCGGGTTTGTTTTTTTGAGATCCGTATTGTGATGATATACAGCTTCGGGCTATTCGTCTTTCAGGCAATTGTGATGATTGGCAGCTTCGGCTGAGTGGTTTTCAGACCATTGTGATATTGTGGCAGCTTCGGCCGAGGGCTTTCAGGCAATTGTGATGTTTTGGTACTTCCGTTGGAGCCTTCGGGCATTGTAATTCGTATTTATTTCAGCTTTGGTTTGGGTACCTTCGGGTAGTTCATTGTTGTGTTCTGTGTTGATGATTCGCCATTGGGCACTTGTGTTCTAACCTGTTGAGCAGGTACCGATCGTATGCTGTGGGCATAGTGTTTCACGAATGCTCGATTCTCACATTGGTTTGTGAGCATCTCGTATTACCATTATTGTACTGTTTATTCTGCCGTTGGATGCATATCATGTTGTACATGTATTTGATATTCATTATCTGGATGACTGACCCCGTGGGGGCAGAACATGTTTTCATGTTTTAGGTGCTTGCGAGGAGAGAGTTGAGGCACAGGGGCATGACGATGGAGACGAGGCATTCGAGCGATACTAGTCTGAGTTGTTTCGATGTTCATGTCGGTCAGACAGTTTGGAGTACTCCAGTTTCGTCAGTTGTTGTTATTCTGTATTATCCGAGTAAGGCTTGTGGATGTTGTTGTATTTTTATTTGTCCATGTAGGCCCTTTTGTTGTTGAAATTCCATATCGGAATATTATGTCGGACTTCATAGTAAGAACTGTGATTTCCCTTTTTGGTCAGTTTGTTGTATTTTAGTCGTGTTCGCCTGGTGGATCCCAAGTGTAGGGTCCACGGAACTGTAATGACCCAATGGGATTTGGGGGTGTTACACTACTCAGTCATACAAAATCTGACAAGACAAGACCCGACAATGCACAACTCAACCCGACAGCCTAGGTTTCCGCACCCTAAGCTCCGATACCATTTATGTAACACCACCAATCCATTCAGGGATATTACACGCCGTAGACCCTTCCTAAAGGATGTACCAGGCTGGTAACTGAATCAAACATCTCAACATTGCCTTTAAGGCTAAAATGAATCAGTAGACCGATTTGGTCTATCAATCAATGCATACAACTCAATCTCAATATATGCTCACGCAGGGGTCAAAATACAACACACTCCCATACAACGGGAGAAATACTGCAGCGTAAATAAAGTACAACTAAACCAATACGACTTCGTATGCAACCTCATGTGATTAGTATCGATCATCTTTCATCATCCTTCGTGCCGACCCTGTGTTAGGCTCCCCAAAACCTGAATGCAAAACAGACATCCACCCCCCGATTTCTCAGGGGGTTAGCAAAATCCCACTATTTTTCTAGTGCAAATACATAATCATACGAAATGTAACAAACAAATAGAATTCACAAATCGGGTACGACAATTAACTACCAAACCTTTCCCGAGAGGTTTTATTCATTAGAAAGCAATCAATGAAGTGTTTGAAAATATATTCCTCATCTCGGGGATTTGAAAAGTAGAAACCTTGTTGGACCTCAAGTCCTTAGTTGAAAAATAACCATTTCAAAACGAATGGGTCTCGGCCCAAAATTCACTTTCCGTAAACCGACCTTTATAAAACCGTTGGGGTCTCATCCCAAATCTCATCAAATCACAGCGCACAAGAACAATAGCAAGGTCCGTTTTCCAACATCAAAACCTCACAACTAAAGGACTAAACACATACGACAAAATACTCTAGTGCCATCCTAGCCAAGTAGGCCAAATGAACAACTTACCTCTTAAGAATGTAAGTTCATTAAGAATACTTACTAGAGATGGCCACTTACCCGACACCGTTATCGTACTCATCACAATACCTCCATCATGAACAATCAATCACAACACAACAACACAATTAACACGGAATACACGATTCCACAACATTAAACAAGCAAGGATATCATTAAAGCCCTCAACGTTCAAAATAATCAAATCATAATAAACTCACACGAATCATATTCACGAGGGTAAACCAACCATCGTCAATCCAACATTTAAACTCTATTTACAGGACACAAATCGTATAACAAAATACTTGCCTCGAAACCATGATCGAAACGAGACGACAAATAGGATGCGGTCGGGCAGACCCAGACTCCTGGACATAATCAAGAACACGATAGCACCGCGAACACTACGAGGATAACACTGCACGAATTACCTACATAAAACGGTGATCAACTCGGAATCCTTGAGCACCTATAGTCCTCCGGAAGAAACAACAAAAACATGATCACAACGAGGATTGAGACTAACAACACCAGGAATCATCAAAACATCGAAGGAAACTGATTGAAACATTTAATCGAATATTAAATGTTCAATGATTCCCAAGAACACTCAAATCGCCAATCGAATTATACCAACTCAAAATATGGATATACAATCCATAGAACACGATTAATAACATCATATAGCACCAACCAACTCATCAAAATTGGACTAGGATCAAGGTTAAGAACAAAACTCCAAAAACTCAACTCTAGGGAAAAATGAAAAAATACCTTGATCCGATGAAGAATAACGGATTAGATGAGGTTACAATCAGCTAGAACCCTCCAAAACACCTTTGAATGGGACAAAATCGACCAGAAGTTCGAACCCTAGTCGCCCTCGTCTCAAACCCATGGAGAGGAGGATAAATGTAGTGGAAATGACATTACACAACTGCTGTCCGGTTTATATACACTGGACAGCTTAGCGTGTGCTAATCTTTAATATTAGCGTGCGCTATCGAGGCACCGGAACAAAACTTCCTGACCAAAACACAATGTTAGCATGCGCTAACCACAAGTGTTAGCGTGTGCTAACGAGTTAATTATCAACCGCAACACAACGGTCAATTATCAACCTATTGCAATAACCAATTGACACACATCCGATAAAATCAACAACCGATATAGCCAACCAATCAAATTCAATGGTTCAATGATACCTCGATAATATACAAAACCAAATAATCCAACTCAACCAATACGAACTTGTATCCACGATACAAGTCGCAACTCGATAATCATAATTAACAATCAATATAACCGATCAACAACCCAATGGTTCCACAAAATATCGATTAAACACAAGTCCGAACAAGCCCAAATCAATAAATCACTAATCCAAGATCACAATATGATTCATAATCTGATAATCATATCAATAATCAATTTAAACCAATAACAAGGGTCTAAACATTACCGATTCCAAATTTAATCTTAAATACGAATACAAGTTTCCTCCTTGTAAATTCATAATTCGGACAATCCAATTAATTCAACATTGTAGATGATCATATTCCAAGGGTGTCAAATAATTCCATCATCCGAATTGAACACTTGTTCAATACGTATGAACTTCCAAACTCAAAGATGAATAATAATCTCATCAAACTCGTAATGATATTCGTATTCCTATACGAATATTGTACCAAAACACATAACTTAGTTATAGATATGAATATTCCATATTCATATCCAAAACACCAACACCTCTATACATATTCATCATATCACATAATCCAAGAGTTCCTTAAGAACACGAATCATTCCGAAATCGCATTCATAATCCCCAAAACGGCATAATCCGATGTGTTCTAACATCTAAACAATCCTCATTCATAATTCAAGACGTATATTATCTTATTCTTCATATGCACTTCTAATAACATCAGGAATCAACACAACAACTTTGTAAACTATTATCATACGAACTAGTTATCAACAACAATGTCAAAATCCGAGATTAAAGAGAGGATTATCCAACATACCTCTTAGAAGATGAAGTACACAAGCAAACACCTCAAGCTTCAAAGATAACTCCACATCACAAGCTCCAAATCCATGCCTTCATGCTCATAATCGACTTAAAAGAGCCAAAATCCATCTCTGAGTGTTGAAGGGCGAAGAAAATGAGGTGAAGTTCTGAAATATCGAAGTGACGAACATCTCACTTATCTAAACTCCCAAATCGTTATGTACATAACATGCAACAATTAACGTATGCAACATCCCTTTACGTACGCTATATGACCTTGATAGCTGTAACACCCCCAAGTTATTCAGGTATATTACAACGCTGTGAGCCCCATCGTCGGACCCACAAGGCTAGTTATACACGGAACTATGAAGTTTGACCGATAAGGTCCAAGTACAATCAAATGGAAGACAATAAAAATGGTATTCAAAACAATATCCAATAAATCCGGATACAACACATCACGAATCAATACCATGGCAACACAGGACGAAACATCAAGGAAACAGAAAACAGTACTCGAGTAGTCAAAAACCATTCAAGTACAACATCATTCAATGGAGGAAATACAAAACATAACTAGTGACAAGACACAGCATCACACATGCCCATCATCTTCATGCCGAACGGGTACGTGCCTACCCGCTCTCCTAGATCCTGAATACATGAAAGGTATTTCCCCCGTAAAGGGGTTAGCCCTTGAATAGCTAGTACAAGTATATCAAATATGAAACACAATTCTTCTTGACAATAAAGTAAATGTAATCATCATTTCATCAACTCAAGACTAGTATTATAGAATGACTAAATCTTATAGCATCACATTCAATACATACATGATTAACCGCGAACCACACCAGAGGCTACGGAACCCTCAGAGGACCCGGCGGTCCGTCCCAGAGTGGTTAACCCAAAATATCTGCAGAACCACACCAGAGGCTATGGAACCCTCAGAGGACCCATTGGCCCATCCCAGAGTGGATATATACCATCATACAATTCATATATCTTACTTTCAAATTTGAGAACGTACAACCATAAACATATACTTGCCTTTGAGACATCGAGAATTAGAAGGAAAAGAGTATAAGTTCGTGTTAGGAGTATGATCTTGAATGCCACTCAGAGGATGTTGAGTGAGGGCATTGTACTTGTTATTATGTAGATCATTAATATAAGGCAATGAATGTTCCTTTATTTACTGGTAGTTACTGGCATTCCTAACTCGTACATATACATATAAAAACTAGTCCATGTATTTCCGAGCAAAACGTTCCACTCCTTATTCGATAACAGGGTCGGCACTGGAAAGGTTTATAGCCCAAATACTTAATTGTTCGCAAGTCAATGAAACTTGACTGGGCGTTAAGCTTATGTGAAGACTTGTATGACCTGTTCTTTGACATGGAGAGTGCCTGTCGGACACTAATGGTTAGTGGGAGCAGACGTTATAGGTATGATAATTGGATTAGTATACTCGAACCAACTCACCCTCGATTCGTCACACGGATTTCACTCTGGGACAGTCAATGATGGAATCAAAAGGTTGTGATAGGTATTCGTGAACCTTCGACTTGAGGATTTAGTAGGAATGTGCTTGTGATGTCAAGATTTTCATTAGAGTAGTTCGACCCTGTACACCGGAAAGCAGGGGTCAACCTCGACGTGCATCTTGATGAGCAAGTAGCAGGTCCTACTGAATACCAAGATATAATTCTTTCTCCTATTAGTGAACGGGTTATATGTCCTATGCGGTTATTGGCGGATGAGATCATAAGTCTTTGGCCAAAGCATTGGAGCTAGTTGTATTGGATACACGAGAGCTTGATGATCTGGATTTGTATTAACTCATGCATAGCGTCAAGTACAGATAGGGTTTAGCTGACCGTGACCCTATAACTTGATCGGGACATTTGAAATAAGGGTTTATACATATACTGGAGTTCATGATAGAATGGTGCTACTACTCTTTAATTCCTCCCATTTCTGATTGAGACGGACCTACCGAGTCGCGTAATAGAATTGATGACGGAATGAATCAAGCTTATTATCTCATTATGAATATTAGATATTGGATATCTAATTTGGGACATTGAATGTCTGAATCAATTTATTGGATGAATTGATTTACGGCCAAATGAATTAAATATATTTCTGGGTGATTAATTTAATTTATGAATATAATTATTTCTTGGAGAAATTAATTACGTTATTATGTATTTGATATGATTAATTAATTGGATTAATTAATCGATATAAATACATCGAAACGGAATCGGAGTTTATCTGTTTGGACTCTCGGGAGTCCGAAATGAACCGAACTTGTCCGGCTCCTTCTAGATGGCCGCCCGAAGTCACCTACTCCCTCCATTGTCTTGATCTTCACTTGGTGGGGTAGTAGCTTTGTGACAAATCAAGGGGACAAATATCACTTTTGGTGATATTGTCAAAAGGAGGGAGATATGAGGTGATATGATGAGAATATATTGTTGGGATAACAAATACCCGGTATCGAAACAGTTAGGATAAACAATCCCTGTATCGATTAGTGATGATAAAGATGTTTTGACAATATGCCCATCCAGCATACAGTAAGGAAACTGTATCGAAAAGCTGATCAAATATGTCAACCTGTATCGAAGACCTTTCGTAGATCCAGCATACAGTGGAACCTATCCTACAGCAAAGAAGTCTCATAAAGACTAAGTATGGAAGCTGTCTCGAATTAACAATGCAATGATTCTTCCATACAGCTCTGAACAGGACAAAGAAGGAATCTTCAGTATTCACTAGAAGTCAAGTCCCGTTGATAAAGAAGTATTTCAATACTAAACGATAAAGTATTTAAATACTGTAAGTCAACAGATCTTCAAAACCCGCAAAATCCGGATCGTGTTTTATTCAAACACATCATCCCGTTGGAACGGAATCTTGCTCAACGGATTTATCTCAACGGATATATTTTCAGAAGACTATATATATCTCCTCAAGGCGTTGAAGATCAGTTACAAGTTACAGAAATCTTACGAAGTTATTATCATTTACATCAGAGAAAAACATATCTCCAAAGCTCACTGAAACTCAGATATAAGAGATATACAGTGCTCAAACCGTGAACAACACATCATCAGCTAGAAGCTCAGAGAGTCAAAGCTGTTGTTCATATATTGTTCTAATCCTTGAACAAACCCATCAGCCCTGTGTGGACTGAGAATCTTTGCTACTCCGGAACTGTGTGTGAAGGAATTGCATCGAAGAAGACGAAGCTTCAGAACTGTGTGTGAAGAAGCGAGTCAAGTGTTAGCTCAAACCAATCTGTGTGAACAGTTGAAGCTAAGATCTTTATATCAATCTGTGTGAACGATATATTTATTAAGTGTTGTTATAATTATGTAGTTGTGTACGCAGTGATTATAATAAACTTTTTACTCCTGTGTGGAGGACCAGTGGACGTAGAGGGGTTTACCTCGAACCACTTTAAATACTGTGTTATTTACCTTCTGCCTTTACTATTTTATTAAACTGTGATTATTTAAGTATACACTGCACATCAAGTTGCTGTATCCACAGCAACTTACTATTTAAGACTTCTGCTACGCACTCAGATTTAAAATCAGTACAGCTTGTTGTTTAAAACACCTTCCAAGCTGTATCCAGTATACTTAGTGTCCAGCAAGTGGTATTGGAGCGGTTGATTCTAAAAAGAATCAGTCGTATTTTTAACCGAATCAGATCAAAAATCTCTTATTTTATAAAACAGTCTTTTTCATTCCCACATTCTCACATGGATACATCAATGATCAACAAAGTACCCATGTTCTCTATTAATGAATTTGATGATTGGAGAATCAGGATGGAGGCTCATCTTGCAGTAATACACGAAGAAATGATTTTTGTTATACAGGATGGCCCCATTAAGATCATGAAGGTAAACACGGCCGCAAGGATCAAAGGCCAAGCCCATGCTGAGATGCTCGAGAAAGAGCGCGAACAATGGACCACAGATGAAAGAAAGCGCGCCAACCTCGACAATGTTGTGAAGAATGCGTTGTTTGTCACCCTTGACAAAGGCACATTCTCGAAGGTAAAGAGCTGTAAAACAGCCAAGGAAATCTGGGATAAACTCAAGTTGATTTGTGAGGGAACTGAGCTCTCAAAAGGAAACAAAATTTCAAAACTGACTAAGCAATTTGAATCTTTTGAAATGAAATCAACTGAAACACTTGAGGAACTTGACCTCAGATTCACTGGAATTGTTGGTGAACTTGAAGCTTTGGACAAAATTTATACCCAAAAGGAGAAGAATTTAAAAATTTCCTGATCTCTCCCTGCCCGATGGGACATTAAGACCACATCTATGCGTGTGTCTTGTAATCTAAATGAAATATCTACTTTTGATCTCTTTTCTGACCTCAAAGCTTTCGAGTATGATATAGACAGGAGAGAGAAAGCTGAAGAATCTCCAATAGGATCATAGCTTTAGTCAGACGAACCGTCGACACAGCATGCCCAGCCCATCAAAGCCAAATTACAAAAGTATAGACAGTGACGACAACATCCTGTCTCAAGATGAAATGGCTCTTTTCATGTATAAGTTCAAGAAGTTCATCAAGCAGTCTGGAAAGACTCCCTACAGGCCCAAGCCTGTCCACAAGGTAAGTACCGAAAATTCATCTGGTGACGCTAACCTATGCTATAATTGCCGGAAACCAAGACATTATGCAAACAAATGTCCTCATCCCAAAGTTCAAAGGTTGCCAGAAGCCGAGCAACAAGAGAAGGATGAACGAAGATGTGCTTGGAAAAACAAGCTCAAGGCACTGATAGGAGAATCAGAAGCCTCCCCCACTCTATCCAAATCCGAAGAATGTCTTCAGGTGGTCACTGAAAGTGACTCATCTGACGATGAATTCGATGATAAAGCATATATGTGCTTTATGTCCAAGGACATTCCGGAAGATGAAGACAGCGATGATGAGGTAAGCTCAACCTCAGCCATTCCAGTAAATGCATCGCGTACTTTCGAAAACATGATGAATGAATTTAAAAACATTCAAAATGCCCACGAGACCTTGAAAAATGAAAATATTCAGCTTCAACTTTCCAACATAGAGCTGAAAGAAGAAAACGGCTTGCTAAAAATAAATTATGAAAATATGTCTATTGATTGTGAAAACAGCAAGGTCGAGCATGAAAAACTCGTGGAGAGCAATCATCAACTTGCTCATGAACTAAGTGAGACCCAGTCTCAAAATGGAAGCAAGACAAATGATTTTGTTCTACTTCAAGCTAAATTTAATACTCTCGAGAAACGACAAAAGCGAACTTGAGACCATTCTGAAATCTTTCGAGAAATCATCTAAAAGAATGGAAGAAATTCTATGCACTGGGCAGCATGCTCATGATAAAAGTGGCTTAGGATACAACTCATTTTCCAACAAAGGGAAAACTAGTACTGTGTTTGTCAAGAGTGTGGAACACATTCCTGTATCAGAAGATAACCCTAGTCCTGTGAAGGAACCTGCTGCACCGCGAAAAGCGAAGGCTGCCATTCCACCCCCGCAATCTTATTTCAGACAGCGGAATCATAAGTCGTTCCAACCTGTAAGGCGCATGCAACAGCATGCTCCCCGAGCATATCAACAGCGCCAACAGCCGTTCAGAAAGAAGGCTGTATCCAAATACCAAAGGCCCGCACGGCAGTACTATCAGTACAGCACGCCTAGGTACTGGATACAGGAGCCGCATTATCCATCGAGACAGCAAATGTCTGCACAGTATCAACAACAGCTCTGGGAATCCAACTGTTGGAGTGTGTGCGAGATATCCAGTTTGCTGTTGGAGTGTGTGCGAGATATCAAGTAGCACCTAAGGAATCACACTTCAATACAGCTAAAAGAATCCTGAAGTACATTAAAGGAACAGTCGATGCAGGACTATGGTATCCTAAAGAAGGCAGATTCGATTTAGTTGGATACAGCGACTCGGATCTCGGAGGCTGCAAGCTAGATAGGAAGAGTACAAGTGGAACTTGTCACTTTCTTGGACCTAGACTCGTTTCTTGGTTCAGTAAGAAGCAATTGGCTAACTCTCTTTCCACGGGTGAATCAGTACTATGTCATTGGTAGTTCTTTGTATGCAGATCCTTTGGATGCAGCAACAGTTGTCAGATTATGGAATTGATGCCAGAGAGACTCCAATCATGTGTGATAGCACGAGTGCAATTGCAATCACGCACAATCCTGTCCTGCACTCGCGCACTAAGCATATCAACATGAAGCATCATTTTATAAGGAATCACGTCGAGAACAAGGATGTTCGCCTTGAAATAGTTCATACAGACATTCAGTTGGCCAACATCTTCACCAAGCCTCTCGACACATCCAGATTCAACATGCTTAGACAAGAATTGGGAATGCTACAGCCCAACTCACTGTAAGTAATTTATTGTTTTTACTCAACAATTGAGAGGGAATGCTGTAAGACCCAAGAATGCAGTATCCACCGTTAATTATCTGTACACTCATAGACTTCAATACAGCACTGTAGTGAACAAAGTGATATGAATTATCTTACAGCTGAAGTGTGCAATAATTAAGGGGGAATACAGTATGACGCATGAATACAGAATTAATCCAAATATTGCTGTATGAAATTTAAAACCTATAAGTACCTTTTTAGGGGGGAACGCTGTATCGATGCAGAAACAGCACATACTATAGGATTTCGATTCAGTATATTATATTATTTCATTTTAAAAAATGATTTTTGTCCACATGCCCTGTTTATGTCAAACGTCATTTACATTAAATGCCTTACACAACATCTGGACAACTGAATCTCAAAAGCCGCAATGTTTTAAATTGTTTATTGTCTTTAAACTGCCGTTTCAGGCATTTAGGGTATCAACAAATGTCAGAAGTGGGACCCGCTAATATTTTAACATTTTAATGGATAAGTGTACTAGTTACACTCAGTCCATCTTGACCGTAGATTTCAAAAACTGGCTACCATCCCTTAAAATCTGACCATTCGTACTCTGCAAAACCCTACTTCGCCGCCCAATATAAAAGGACTGATACTGCCATTAGACACTCTTTACGCTTTCTGCAAAATTAAGAGTTCTCTAGCAAAAACAGCCTACATAGTTTTCTGCATTTTACTGCATATTTCGTGTATTCTCTTTCACATTTTCTTGAACAATCATCAATGGCTGGACAAACATCTTCGCCCGCACTCAAGAAAACCGCAAACATCATCGATGGACGGATCTTCTCACGATATGTCATCATCGAACGCATTATCTCTGAGACAAATCATGTAGAACCCATGGGGTACATCATCACTCGTCTCCGTCAATAAGGCCTCTACCGCCTTGGAAGCCAAACCGCTGACAAGTACGATGTTCATCTGGTTGAGGAATTTTACCTCAACGCCGCCGTACGCTTTCTGCCGCTGTCCCAAGGAGGTCACGTTGCTGACATAACCGCTACCATTCAAGGAATGGAGATCTGTGCTGATAGCGATCTTCTCCAGAATATTTACAGGCTACCTGCTGATGGCCTGACAATGGACCAACTTGAGATGTTTGGGTCTCAAGAACTGAAAACTAAGTTTTATGGGCTGTTCACCGGCTCAACTGTTATTGACATGGTTCAAACCACATGTCACAAGAAGAATTTTTGCCTGCCTTATGTGTATTTACATGATTTTTGCTGCAGGATCATTGAGAACGGAACTGGTGCATTCGAATTGTGTACTAATCTAAGGTTTAGGATGATGGTTGATATCTTGACCTGTGAGAAGGTCAATTGGTGCCAGATTTTGTTGAAGCGCATGCAAGAGGAAGTATGCAAGCCTGCCACCCAGAAGAAGTCATTTGGTTTAATCTTAAACTTTATTTTGACGAAATGCGGACTGTCGCAATACGCTGATGCAAAGAAGAACAGCTCAAGAATATACCTAGGAGGCATCAATCCTACTACGTATAACCAGAGCACTATGGTGTGTAATCTCCCTAAAACCCAAAGTATGCCAATTTCTGCAGACCCAAGAGATGTTTCTTTGAAGTCCCAGGACGTGGAGTCTTCAAAGAAGAGGAAAAGATCTCACAGCAAGAAACCCATTGCTGGTGAGAAGCCGAAGAAGAAACTTAGAAGGCTTTCTAAAGCTAAATCCACCAAGACCTCCGAAGAAATTTCCACCATGGCTCAACCCACTGAAGAACAACCACAGGGCCCAACCCTTGTGGAAGAGGTGTCCACTACTGTATCGACAGTAGATCCTGAGCTTTTGGCTGCTAGGACGGATAATCGGACATCTGCCAATGAAAAAGACTCTAGCGAGTCGGCTGCCCCTACAGAGCCAAACGCTACTTCTCCTATGCGGGATTCCACACCCGTACAGGATCAATCATCCTTCGGGGCACCATCCCCTGTAAGGAATCCCACTTCCCTACAGGATCCCATACCTGTAGAGGAATCCCTCGCTACAGCGTATCCAGACATTGTACGCAGTCCCTCCCCTAAATCAATTATTAACAAAACTCTTCTCTCTGTTCAGATCGAACATGCCTACGAAAGATTCCTTAAATGGAAAGGCTACAGGCAAGCTCCGTATGACACATTGTACAACTAGAGCGAATGGAGCCAAGAAGAAAGATATGTATCAGAAGTGACAGACTCAATGGAAATTGAGGCCCTGATCCGATGGGACAATCCCTTCTGCAAAGAACTGATTGAAAGCCATCTACTGCAGAAATCTGATGCAACGAGAAAAGGTAAATACAAGTCAGAGGACTCTCCCCCTAATCCAAAACACGACGATGACGATGACTCAGACAACGATGACGAAGCTTTTCAAGCTGGTCTGAGGATGAGTCGTGAAGAGGCTCAAGACAGAGACACCTCTCCACCAAAGGATGACGAAGGGCCGTCAACTCGAAGCGAGCCCCCTTCGCCACAGCAAGAAAACATTCCCGACGAGGAGGAATCAGTCCCTCAAGTTGAGGAAGTAGGAACAGTTTTGGAATAGGCACCCGAGCCTGCCGCCGCTCAAGATGAAGATGTGTCCTGCGCCATCCCGCAAGAGGATTCAGTCCCTCTGCCGGAGCAGGCGGATGCTGAGAGACAGCAGGAGGAATCAGTCCCTCCTGTATCCATGTCTACAGACGCACCTTCGCAACCTGAGGATACAGCACCCATTACCGCCGAACCAGAACATGCTGATCCCGCCCCATCAACCGTGGAATCCGAGGACGGTACTGTACCTGAGGATGTACAACTTAGTTCACGCCCTACTGTGAATCTAAGGAGGTTGAACTGCTCTCAAGACTTTGCTCAACCGGATTCTCCGACAACTGTATCAAGGATATGTCGAAGGTTCTTTCCACCCTTGTCGAGAGAGTAACCAACATTGAGACGAAACAGGATACCCAATTGGAGATCCTAGAACGTCTTGATGACGCCAAAAAGGGGGAAGAGGCAAGAGAAGCTGCTAGGAGAATCAGGTTACAGCATGAAAGGGAATTTGAGGCTGCTCAAGACAGCATCACTGCTGAATTAAACAAGCTAGCCCCTCCCTCCCAGAGTTTTAAGATTTCAGGATCCCGACCTGAATTTCATGATCCAAATGTCCCGTGGCAAACTCTAATTCAAAGACCTTCTGAAATTCGTCTGCCGACCAACCGCCATCCAACTGCCGATGAAGTGAAGCAATGGAGGAAGAATGAACTGATGAGATACTTTATCAAACTCATCAGGGAATCCACCATCTTCAAAAGCTATAAGACATTAGCGGAGGCTGCAGATAAATTCACGAAGATGCTAGAATATGGAAAGCTCCCTCTCCATCTATATATGAAAAGCAAGCACAAAAGAGGAGATCGGATCACCCATCCAGAAGACTGGATTCTTGCCTTTGACAAATCCTATGAAGGAAGAGCTATATACCAAGATCGAGGCAACAATTCCCTACAGAACTGGTGGCGTGGAACCGAGAATGATCCAGGGAGAAAGCCATGGAGACATGCGGACTATAGATAAGAGCTGAAATCCTTATATATTAGTTTTGCTTTGTAATTTTTTTTCCCTTCGAAACAGCAAACTATGTACTCAATTTGTTTTGAAAATCAATAAAAGTGTTTGTTTGTCTTGAAAGATTACAACTCGTAATCTACTGTGTCGATGTATGATTACATAAATTTTTTGATAACTATCACAAGTATAGAAACCTGTTTGATAAATAAGCTGTACGAACTTGTCTACGAACAATTCATAATTTCAGTTGTAAGCTTAGAATACATTGTAAGATTATGCCTGCGCGCCAATCATAAGCTTAAGTTGTAAAAATTCTTAGCTGTATCGAACTCGTCTGCGAGCAGTTCATTAATTAGACTAAGTTGCTGAAAGACAGACCATGTGACAGAAGACCAAGAAATCTGCCAGAAATCATCGAAGAAGACTATTTCATGATGAAGGTTTTGGCATCATCAAGAAGACTTGAAAGTTAGTCTTGGCAAATTGTCAAAAAGGGGGAAATTGTTGGGAAAACAAGAACCCTGTATCGAAACAGCCGGGATATTCAATCCCTGTATCGATTTGTGTTGATAAGAGGTTTTGACATATATGCCAATCCTCAATACATTAAGGAAACTGTATCGAAGAATTGAAGTGTCAACCTATACCGAAAGCCTGTCTCGAATCCAGCATATAGTGAAACCTTTCAGTACAGCAAAGAAGTCTTATAAAGACCAAGTATGGAAACTGTCTCGAATCACCAATACAGTAATCTTCCATACAGCTCTCAACAGGATAAAGAAGGAATCTTCAGAAGTCAAGTCCCGTTGATAAAGAAGTATTTAAATACTCAAGGATAAAGTATTTAAATACTGTCAGTCAACAGATCTTCAAATCCCGCTAAATCCAGATCGTGTTTTTCATCCCGTTTGAACGGAATCTCACTCAACAGATACATCTCAATGGATATATATTTCAGAAGACTATATATATCTCATGAAGACATTGAAGATCTCTTACCAAGTGAACCCAAGCGAACTAAGTAATCAAAGCTATCAAAGTGATTATCAGAGAAAAACATATCTCCAGCTTACTGCTATTCAAATCAGAGAGATATACAGTGCTCATCATCTTGAACAACACTTCATCAGATCGAAGCTCATAAAGTCAAAGATGTTGTTCATACTCTGTTCTATACTCTGAACAAAACCAGATCAGCCCTGTGTGGACTGAGGAAGACGAAGCTTCAGAACTCTGTGTGAAGAAGCCAGTCAAGCTTTAGCTCAAACCAATCTGTGTGAACGGTTGAAGCTAAGATCTTTATATCAATCTGTGTGAACGATATATTGATTGTATACTGTTATAATTACGTAGTTGTGTACGTAGTAATTATAATAAAGATTTTACTCATGTGTGGTGGACCAGTGGACGTAGAGGGGTTTACCTCGAACCACTTTAAATACTGTGTTATTTACCTTCAGTTTTTACTGTTTTAACTACTGTGATTAATTAAGTATACACTACACATTTAGTTGCTGTATCCACAGCGACCTACTGTATCTAAGACTTCCGCTACGCACTCAGATTTAAAATCAATACATCTTGTTGTTTAAACTACCTCCCAAGCTGTATCCAGTATACTTAGTGGCCAACAGGTACATTGTCCCACGTATATTCTGGATTCCGTATACGGGGTGGACATGTGCACGGACCAATTTCCGGAGCGGGTGTACTGTGATGTCCCTCTTGAGCCTATTGTTTTGGTCGTTCATAGTTCATGTTATATTGGATATGTCCGATGATTTGCGATTATTTGTTTATACGCTGAGGAGTATGTTCGACAGTCGGGTTTGTTTTTTTGAGATCCGTATTGTGATGATATATAACTTCGGGCTGTTCGGCTTTCAGTCCATTGTGATGATTGGCAGCTTCGGCTGAGTGGTTTTCAGACCATTGTGATATTATGGCAGCTTCGGTTGAGGGCTTTCAGGCAATTGTGATGTTTTGGTACTTCCGTTGGAGCCTTCGGGCATTGTAATTCGGATTTATTTCAGCTTTGGTTTGGGTACCTTCGGGTAGTTCATTGTTGTGTTCTGTGTTGATGAATCGCCATTGGGCACTTGTGTTCTAACCCGTTGAGCAGGTACCAATCGTATGCCGTGGGCATAGTGTTTCACAAATGCTCGATTCTCATATTAGTTTGTGAGCATCTCGTATTACCATTATTGTACTGTTTATTCTGCCGTTGGATGCATATCATGTTGTACATGTATTTGATATTCATTATCTGGATGACTGACCCCGTGGGGGCGGAACATGTTTTCATGTTTTGGGTGCTTGCGAGGAGAGAGTTGAGACACAGGGGCATGACGATGGCGACGAGGCATTCGAGCGATACTAGTATGAGTTGTTTCGATGTTCATGTCGGTCAGACAGTTTGGAGTACTCCAGTTTCGTCAGTTGTTGTTATTCTGTATTATCCGATTAAGGCTCATGGAAGTTGTATTTTTATTTGTCCATGTAGGCCCTTTTGTTGTTGAAATTCCATATCGGAATATTATGTCGGACTTCATAGTAAGAACTGTGATTTCCCTTTTTGGTCAGTTTGTTGTATTTTAGTCGTGTTCGCCGGGTGGATCCCAGGTGTAGGGTCCACGGCACTGTAATGACCCAATGGGATTTGGGGGTGTTACACTACTCAGTCATACAAAATCTGACAAGACAAGACCCTACAATGCACAAACCCTAAGCTCCGATACCATTTATGTAACACCACCAACCCATTCATGGATATTACACGCCGTAGACCCTTCCTAAAGGATGTTCCAGGCTGGTAACTGAATCAAACATCTCAACATTGCCTTTAAGGATAAAATGAATCAGTAGACCGATTTGGTCTATCAATCAATGCATACAACTCAATCTCAATACAAGCTCACGCAGGGGTCAAAATACAACACACTCCCATACAACGGGAGAAATACTGCAGCGTAAATAAAGTACAACTAAACCAATATGACTTCGTATGGAACCTCATGTGATTAGTGTCGATCATCTTTCATCATCCTTCATGCCGACCCTGTGTTAGGCTCCCCAAAACCTGAATGCAAAACAGACATCCACCCCCCGATTTCTCGGGGGTTAGAAAAATCCCACTATTTTGCTAGTGCAAATACATAATCATACGAAATGTAACAAACAAATAGAATTCACAAATCGGGTACGACAATTAACTACCAAACCCTTCCCGAGAGGATTTATTCATTAGAAAGCAATCAATGAAGTGTTTGAAAATATATTCCTCATCTCGGGGATTTGAAAAGTAGAACCTTGTTGGACCTCAAGTCCTTAGTTGAAAAATAACCATTTCAAAATGAATGGGTCTCGGCCCAAAATTCACTTTCCGTAAACCGACCTTTATAAAACCGTTGGGGTCTCATCCCAAATCTCATCAAATCACAGCGCACAAGAACAATAGCAAGGTCCGTTTTCCAACATCAAAACCTCACAACTAAAGGACTAAACACATACGACAAAATACTCTAGTGCCATCCTAGCCAAGTAGGCCAAATGAACAACTTACCTCTTACAAACTTAGTCAATGCATGCAATCATGAAATCACCATTCAAAAACACTCGTTTTCGGAAACGCCATAAGTCAAAACACATTTGTAAAAGGCACCACAACCGTTGATCCACTCCTCCGTGGACCCCTATCGAGAGCCCGTCGGATCTAAACCGTAATGGTTAAAAGTAAAGCTCGTTGATCCACCCCTCTGTGGACCTCTACCGAGACCCCGTCAGATCTAACCCATAGTGAGCATACACACACACACACGTTACTCATGCAATACTAATATGCTAAGAATGTAAGTTCATTAAGAATACTTACTAGAGATGGCCACTTACCCGACACCGTTATCGTACTCATCACAATACCTCCATCATGAACAATCAATCACAACACAACAATACAATTAACACGGAATACACGATTCCACAACATTAAACAAGCAGGGATATCATTAAAGCCCTCAACGTTCAAAATAATCAAATCATAATAAACTCACACGAATCATATTCACGAGGGTAAACCAACCATCGTCAATCCAACATTTAAACTCTATTTACAGGACACAAATCGTATAACAAAATACTTGCCTCGAAACCATGATCGAAACGAGACGACAAATAGGATGCGGTCGGGCAGACCCAAACTCCTGGACATAATCAAGAACACGATAGCACCGCGAACACTACGAGGATAACACTGTACGAATTACCTACATAAAACGGTGATCAACTCGGAATCTTTGAGCACCTATAATCCTCCGGAAGAAACAACAAAAACATGATCACAACGATGATTGAGACTAACAACACCAGGAATCACATCAAAACATCGAAGGAAACTGAATGAAACATTTAATCGAATATTAAATGTTCAATGATTCCCAAGAACACTCAAATCGCCAATCGAATTAAACCAACTCAAAATACGGATATACAATCCATAGAACACGATTAATAACATCATATAGCACCAACCAACTCATCAAAATTGGACTAGGATCAAGGTTAAGAACAAAACTCCAAAAACTCAACTCTAGGGAAAAACGGAAAAATACCTTGATCCGATGAAGAATAACGGATTAGATGAGGTTACAATCACCTAGAACCCTCCAAAACACCTTTGAATGGGACAAAATCGACCAGAAGTTCGAACCCTAGTCGCCCTCGTCTCAAACCCGTGGAGAGGAGGATAAATGTAGTGGAAATGACATTACACAACTGTTGTCCGGTTTATATACACTGGACAGCTTAGCGTGTGCTAATCTTTAATATTAGCGTGCACTATCGAGGCACCGGGACAAAACTTCCTGACCAAAACACACTGTTAGCATGCGCTAACCACAAGTGTTAGCGTGCGCTAACGAGACCTCCAGACCCAGTCCAGTAGCTCCTAGATTGCCCCCGAACTACCAGGTAGCGTGCGCTATCCTCGCCTTAGCATGCACTATCGATGCACCCTAGCGCGCGCTATATTACTAAATAGCGTGCACTAATCAACGTTCTAACCCAGTCCAGTAGCCTTTGGACTGTTTCTGCACGTCCAGTTAGCGTGCGCTATAACACCCGTAGTGTATGCTAACAATTGCACCTTAGCGCGCGCTAACCATCCGCATGTAGCGTGCGCTAACGACTCTAAAATAACAGAAACAGTACCCTCAAAAATGGGTACGGCGACGGATTTCTCCGACCGAATCTTCAAGTTCAAGATACATGCGGAAATCTCCGGAACATGATCATACTATGAGCTTGAGCTCTGACCAAACTCACACGCGACCATGAAAAGGGTCGAAACAATAAATACGAAGGCGGATACCCACAACTTTGAGAATTAGAAAATGGGCCAAAATTCCCGAAAATCATGATACGTGATCGAATAACCAAACCAAAGCTCACAATACGTCTAACAAAGTTAAACGGACTTATGGGGAATACGAAACAACAGTTTCGAACAAGATTCGAAAGAACCGAACTCAAATGTGGAAAAGTCGCCAAAAAGCACGGAACTCGGCAAAACGACTCCGAAACGAACTCGGATGTCAAAAAGTGCAGAATTAACCATTCTCAGAATGACGAAACGATCACAAGCGAGCCGTTAAAATGGACTCCTACCAAAAAAAGAAATTTACCGAAAATTGAAATTACGGATATTACACAACATCCCTCAACAACCAACCAAAACGAATCTCATTATACGAATCCTCAACATATAATATATACGACAACTCAACAGAAATAATTATCCTCATAACTAAACCACACTTAACTTACCTCAAAGCCGGATATATCTCCTTTCCACGAACAAACGTCCCTGAACGAATACACAGTTATACGAATAATCTCGAGTGAGGTACCATCCATTAATATTAATACGATAAACTATCCTCGATATCCGACATTCCATATCACAGACCGAACGTAACTCACCTCTATGTCTTTATCAAACAAAATTAAACCATATACGTTATGATTTATCCCAAACCAAAGCATAATATACAACCCATCATCTCGACAACGTATATTGATAATATCATTGCTATACGAATTATAAATGAAATGAAACCGAAACCATTCATTAAATATTATAAACTGAACAAGTATAACTTGCCTCGATACCGATACGACAAATCCGTTACCAATTCCATTGCCTTCGTCTACGAGTTCCTCAGCCCGACCAAAAGCAATCTATGAACTCTTCAACCTCAACCACAACACAATGGTCAATTATCAACCTATTGCAATAACCGGTTAACACATATTCGATAAAATCAACAACCGATATAGCCAACCAATCAAATTCAACGGTTCAAAGATGCCTCGATAATATAAAAAGCCAAATAATCCAACTCAACAAATACAAACTTGTATCCACGATACAAGTCGCAACTCGATAATCATAATTAACAATCAATATACCCGATCAACAACCCAACGGTTCCACAAATATGGATTAAACACAAGTCCGAACAAGCCCAAATCAATCAATCACTATACGTCTCATAATCCAATAATCATATCAATAATCAATTTAAACCAATAACAAGGGTCTAAACATTACCGATTCCCAATTCAATCTTAAATACGAATACAAGTTTCCTCCTTGTAAATTCATAATTAAAACTAATTACCGATTATCATCATCAATCCAGACAATCCGATTAATTCAACATTGTAGATGATCATATTCCAAGGGTGTCAAATAATTCCATCATCCGAATTGAACACTTGTTCAATACGTATGAAGTTCCAAACTCAAAGATGAATAATAATCTCATCAAACTCGTAATGATATTCGTATTCCTATATGAATATTGTACCAAAACACATAACTTAGTTATAGATATGAGTATTCCATATTCATATCCAAAACACCAACACCTCTATACATATTCATCATATCACATAATCCAAGAGTTCCTTAAGAACACGAATCATTCCGAAATCACATTAACAATCCCCAAAACGACATAGTCTGATGTGTTCTAACATCTAAACAATCCTCATTCATAATTCAAGACGTATATTATCTTATTCTTCACATACACTTCTCATGACATCAAGAATCAACACAACAACTCCGTAAACTATTATCATACGTACTAGTTATCAACAACAATGTCAAAATCCGAGATTAAAGAGAGGATTATCCAACATACTTCTTAGAAGATGAAGTACACAAGCAAACACCTCAAGATTCAACGATTACTCCGCATCTCAAGCTCCAAATCCATGCCTTCATGCTCATAATCGACTTAAAAGAGCCAAAATTCATCTCTTAGTGTTGAAGTGCGAAAAAAATTAGGTGAAGTTCTGAAATATTGAAGTGACGAACATCTCACTTATATAAACTCCCAAATCGTTACGTACGTTACATGCAACAATTTAACGTACACAACATCCCTTTACATATGTTATCTGACCTTGATAGCGTACGTAATGATGGCCCAGAGGCCACTGCCTCATTTCCATACCACGATTTCGTACGCAAGGCCCATGCCATAGCGTACGTAATACAGTTAATGACTTACTACAGTATCTCAGTTACGTACGTAATATTCAACTCCTTACGTACGCAACAATCCATTAGCATACGTATTAGAATAGCGTACATTATCCTCAAGCCATAAAATACTGCCCTTATCAACTGATACCATTACGTACGTAACACAATAGGTAAAACGTACGTAATCTTCATACTCTTAGCGTACATAACACCATCTACATAACGTACGTTAAACCATCAGATGACTCACCTGTCCACATCTACGCCGAAAGTTGCCGACCACAGGGCCCACTGTCAGCCACAGCCTGGATCATGTCTGATTCCTCTCATAACGTGCGTAATGCATTAAACATAATGTATGTTATGCTTACCAGCTTAGCGTACGTAAGCCCCTAAGCTTAGCATACGTAATGGCTTCTGCACTTAGCCAAATCCAATTGTTCATGTCCGTCTCGTCATACTGGATACGTATACACACATACTGAATACATATACTCGTCCCAAAAATATTCTCATACGATACATCCGATACACGATATCCTCAAATGCAATTGTCGACCAAGTACGACAATTATATAAATTCAGCTGTTTCAGTCTTCAAATAATTTTGTCCATACTGTATAGACACCAAGCTATGCAGTATATCTCAGATAAAATAACGTGAAAAATTTATACTAAAAATCTAAATATTACATACTACCCCCCCTTAAAATAAATTTCGTCCTCGAAACTTGCAATCCTGTCACAACCAACAGATCAACCAAAATTTCCAAACTCATCACAAAATCAATCAATCGTCGCCACAAGCGAATAACTAAAACAATATACTTACAGGTGCGTGAAATCGCTGATCTCACGTGATACTAGCATACGACTCCCATACGAAGTCTCAACACAATACCAACGCACACCAGCATCGTAAATACAGCAATATGAAAATATCTCAAAAATTTTGGTAATTCCAAAATTGGTTTGACTCAAAAGTCAGAAAAATCATTTTCAAAAGTCATGCTAGTACTGTACTGGTAGAGCCACATAACACACATGCCCGGGTTTCACAAAACCCAAGCTCCGATACCATCTTGTATAACACCCCCAAAACCATCCGGGGATACTACAGCGCAGTGGGATCCACGCCGAAACCCACCAGGCTAAAACTGATTTTCACAACATTTCAATACGCCAACAGGCGAAAGACGGTAATGTTTTAAATATTTTACAAGAATCCATTTTCCAAATACCGTCACAAAATAAAACCGCTAATAGTTCAAGGCCAAACGCCAAAACTCTACAGTTTCAAAATGTACTTTAATCCACTACTTATACGTGCCGATAAAATAGTTTAGGGAAAAAGGTTTAACGAAGTAACCCAAGTTTATGAAATACCCGAAAGGCCATTTTAAAATATACACGAGATGGTAAAAATACCGGAAAACCATTTTGAAATACACACGCAGCGGATATAAACGCACTTCAAAATATACATTTGCAGCGGAATAAAACAATCAGTTAAACACTCGGTTCCCAAAATAATGCCATAGCCAGTATCACCTGGGAAGCTCATCCCTCCACGACCGCTACTAGCTCGATCTCCGAGTACCTAAAAATAAAGCCCACGACGGGGTCAGCCACAATACTCAATAATGATAACGACCACATCACATGAATAATTACATACCAATGTAATTACAATTAAGAATACTACCGATTTAATATTACCATCATAACCTTACTAATTCATAGCAATCGATATCAAATCTATCCTTACCATAATCCACATTTCGCATCCTCAAATGACGAAACGAACTCAACTACAACCATCTGTACTGTATTCAAACATTACCAAGAATCCTGAAAACATCATCATAACTCATAAGCGTGAAATAATTCATTCGTGCCAAATCCTGTCCGTCGGATCACACAATCAAATCTCAACCTGGATAAAAACCAATAACACACAACATATTTGTAGATCAACTACCACAAAACAATGATAACAAGTCCCGAAACATCGACGTACAGTCTGAATAATCATAGTATCAATAACCAGATCAACTAATAAATCAACTGAGAATATCATCGACATGATAAGCTCCAATACGACCAACCAAAGGCCAACCACAACCAAGAATATCCTCAACATAATAAACCCCAATACTACCAACGAAAGATCAACAATAATCGAGAATACCATCAACATGATAAACTCTAACACGATCAATAGAGGATCAACAGCGATCGAGAATACCATCAACAAGGTAAACTCCAAACACGATCAATAAAGGATCAACAACGATCGAGAATACCATCAACAAGGTAAACTCCAAACGATCAACAAAGGATAACAACGACCGAGAATACCATTAACAAGGTAAACTCCAACAAGACCAACTATAATAGATCTCAAAGAAATAACCCCGACTGTCGAACATACCCCTTAGGCGTATGAACAACAATCGCTAACTGTCGAACATACCCAACCATAAATGGAAGATGAACTACCAATCAATATGGCTCAAAGATGGACGTCACAGTACGCCCGATCCAGAAATGTGTCCGTGCACAATCCACCCCGGGTATCGATCAAATACACGTGTGGTCTTGTACCTAATCAGTCTCACGAAGTACGTCTCGTGTGCACAACTCAATGTGAGGACATGAACCCATCACATGACTATACATGCCCGCCCTGAAAATCATACACATAACCAATCAGCGCGCAAATATGACTCCAGATATGTCACGATGCAACATGACAACGAAACTCAAGGAATCACATATCTAATAAGGATCAAAATACTCACTGAAGTGAACAATGACACATGGATAATGAAAGATCGACACGACCGACCATACCAAAACAACCACCCTGGGATCACAATCACCAAAGAATGATCAACACGATCAACAAACTCGACAATACAGTCCTGGGATCAACATCCCTCAACAAACAACCAAAACTAATTTCATTATACGAAACCTCAACATACAACATATACGACAACTCAACATAAATAATTATCCTCATAACTGAACCACCACTTAACTTACCTCAAAGCCTGAGATATCTCCTTTCCACGAACAAACGTCCCTGAACAAATACACAGTTATACGAATAATCTCGAGTGAGGTACCATCCATTAATATTAATACGATAAACTATCGTTGATATCCGTCATTCCATATCATAGACCGAACGTAACTCACCTCTCCATCTTTATGAAACACAATTAAAGCATATATATTATGATTTATCCCAAACCAAAGCATAATATACAACCCATCATCTCGACAACGTATATTGATAATATCATTGCTATACGAATTATAAATGAAATGAAACTGAAACCATTTATTAAATATTATAAACTGAACAAGTATAACTTGCCTCGATACCGATACGACAAAGTCGTTACCAATTCCATTGCCTTCGTCTATGAGTTCCTCAGCCCCGACCAAAAGCAATCTATGAACTCTTCAACCTCAACCGCAACACAACGATCAATTATCAACCTATTGCAATAACCAATTAACACACATCCGATAAAATCAACAACCGATATACCCAACCAATCAAATTCAATGGTTCAATGATACCTCGATAATATACAAAACCAAATAATCCAACTCAACCAATACGAACTTGTATCCACGATACAAGTCGCAACTCGATAATCATAATTAACAATCAATATAACCGATCAAAAACCCAATGGTTCAACAAAATCTCGATTAAACACAAGTTCGAACAAGCCCAAATCAATAAATCACTAATCCAAGATCACAATATGATTCATAATCTAATAATCATATCAATAATCAATTTAAACCAATAACAAGGGTCTAAACATTACCGATTCCAAATTTAATCTTAAATATGAATACAAGTTTCCTCCTTGTAAGTTCATAATTCGGTCAATCCAATTAATTCAACATTGTAGATGCTCATATTCCAAGGGTGTCAAATAATTCCATCATCCGAATTGAACACTTGTTCAGTACGTATGAACTTCCAAACTCAAAGATGAATAATAATTTCATCAAACTCGTAATGATATTCGTATTCCTATACGAATATTGTACCAAAACACATAACTTAGTTATATATATGAATATTCCATATTCATATCCAAAACACCAACACCTCTATACATATTCATCATATCACATAATCCAAGAGTTCCTTAAGAACACGAATCATTCCGAAATCACATTCATAATCCCCAAAACGGCATAATCCAATGTGTTCTAACATCTAAACAATCCTTATTCATAATTCAAGACGTATATTATCTTATTCTTCATATGCACTTCTAATAACATCAAGAATCAACACAACAACTCTGTAAACTATTATCATACGAACTAGTTATCAACAACGTCAAAATCCGAGATTAAAGAGAGGATTATCCAACATACCTCTTAGAAGATGAAGTACACAAGCAAACACCTCAAGCTTCAAAGATAACTCCACATCTCAAGCTCCAAATCCATGCCTTCATGCTCATAATCGACTTAAAAGAGCCAAAATCCATTTATGAGTGTTGAAGGGCGAAGAAAATGAGGTGAAGTTCTGAAATATCGAAGTGACGAACATCTCACTTATCTAAACTCCCAAATCGTTACGTACATAACATGCAACAATTAACGTACACAACATCCCTTTACGTACGCTATATGACCTTGATAACTGTAACACCCCCAAGTTATTCAGGTATATTACAGTGCTGTGAGCCCCATCGTGGGACCCACAAGGCTAGTTATACACGGAACTATGAAGTTTGACCGATAAGGTCCAAGTACAATCAAATGGAAGACAATAAAAATGGTATTCAAAACAATATCCAATAAATCCGGATACAACACATCACGAATCAATACCATGGCAACACAGGACGAAACATCAAGGAAACAGAAAACAGTACTCGAGTACTCAAAAACCATTCAAGTAAAACATCATTGAATGGAGGAAATACAAAACATAACCAGTGACAAGACACAGCATCACACATGCCCATCATCTTCATGCCGACCGGGTACGTGCCTATCCGCTCTCCTAGATGCTGAATACATGAAAAGTATTTCCCCCGTAAAGGGGTTAGCCGTTGAATAGCTAGTACACGTATATCAAATATTAAACACAATTCTTCTTGACAATAAAGTAAATGTAATCATCATTTCATCAACTCAAGACTAGTATTACGGAATGACTAAATCTCATAGCATCATATTCAATACATACATGATTAACCGCGAACCACACCAGAGGCTACGGAACCCACAGAGGACCCAGCGGTCCGTCCCAGAGTGGTTAACCCAAAATATCCGCGGAACCACACCAGAGGCTATGGAACCCTCAGAGGACCCATTGGCCCATCCCAGAGTGGATATATACCATCATACAATTCATATATCTGACTTTAAAATTCGAGAACGTACAATCATAAACATATACTTACCTTTGAGACATCTAGAATCGGAAGGAAAAGAGTATAAGTTCGTGTTAGGAGTATGATCTTGAATGCCACTCAGAGGATGTTGAGTGAGGGCATTGTACTTGTTATTATGTAGATCATTAATATAAGGCAATGAATGTTTCTTTATTTATTGGTAGTTACTGGCATTCATAACTCGTACATATACATATAAAAACTAGTCCGCGTATTTTGGAGCAAAACGTTCCACTCCTTATTGGATAACAGGGTCGGCACTGGAAAGGTTTATAGCTTAAATACTTAATTGTTCGCAAGTCGATGAAACTTGACTGCGCGTTAAGCTTATGTGAAGA
Source organism: Orobanche coerulescens (assembly GCA_033398695.1). Lineage (NCBI taxonomy): Eukaryota > Viridiplantae > Streptophyta > Magnoliopsida > Lamiales > Orobanchaceae > Orobanche > Orobanche coerulescens. The sequence continues at coordinate 194,436,504 of CM065803.1, read as the reverse complement.
CTTGTATGACGTGTTCTTTGACATGGAGAGTGCCTGTCGGACACTAATGGTTAGTGGGAGCACACGTTATAGGTATGCTAATTGGATTAGTATACTCGAACCAACTCACCCTCGATTCGTCACACGGATTTCACTCTGGGACAGTCAATGATGGAATAGAAAGGTTGTGATAGGTATTCGTGAACCTTCGACTTGAGGATTCAGTAGGAATGTGCTTGTGATGTCAAGATTTTCATTAGAGTGGTTTGACCCTGTAAACCGGAAAGAAGGGGTTAACCTCGACGTGCATCTTGATGAGCAAGTAGCAGGTCCTACTGAATACGAAGATATAATTCTTTCTCCTATTAGTGAACGGGTTATATGTCCTATGCGGTTATTGGCGGATGAGATCATAAGTCTTTGGCCAAAGCATTGGAGCTAGTTGTATTGGATACACCAGAGCTCGATGATCTCGATTTGCATTAACTCATGCATAGCGTCAAGTACAAATAGGGTTTGGTTGACCGTGACCCTATAACATGATCGGGACATTTGAAAGAAGGGTTTATACGTATACTGGAGTTCATAATAGAATGGTTCTTGAATGATCCCAATCATTCGTTCTCAGTTGATACAGTGTAGGCCGCCAGGCTGGCTAGGTGGTGCTAATACTCTTTAGTTCCTCCCATTTCTGATTGAGACGGACCTACCGAGTCGCGTAATAGGATTGACGACGGAATGAATCAAGCTTATTATCTCATTATGAATATTAGATATTGGATATTTAATTTGGGACATTGGATGTCTAAATCAATTTATTGGATAAATTGATTTACGGCCAAATGAATTAAATATATTTTTGGGTGATTAATTTAATTTATGAATATAATTATTTCTTGGAGAAATTAATTATGTTATTATGTATTTGATATGATTAATTAATTGGATTAATTAATCGATATAAATACATCAAAACGGAATCGGAGTTTATCTGTTTGGACTCTCGGGAGTCCGAAACGAACCGAACTTGTCCGGCTCCTTCTAGATGGCCGCCCCAAGTCACCTACTCCCTCCATTGTCTTGATCTTCACTTGGTGGGGTACTAGCTTTGTGACAAATCAAGGGGACAAATATCACTTTTGGTGATATTGTCAAAAGGTGGGAGATATGAGGTGATATGATGAGAATATATTGTTGGGATAACAAATACCCGGTATCGAAACAGTCAGGATAAACAATCCATGTATCGATTAGTGATGATAAAGATGTTTTGACAATATGCCAATCCAGCATACAATAAGGAAACTATATCGAAAAGCTGATCAAATATGTCAACATGTATCGAAGACCTCTCGTAGATCCAGCATACAGTGGAACCTATCCTACAGCAAAGAAGTCTCATAAAGACTAAGTATGAAATCTGTCTCGAATTAACAATGCAGTGATTCTTCCCTACATCTCTCAACAGGACAAACAAGGAATCTTCAGTATTCACTAGAAGTCAAGTCCCGTTGATAAAGAAGTATTTAAATACTAAACGATAAAGTATTTAAATACTATAAGTCAACATATCTTCAAAACCCGCCAAATCTGGATCGTGTTTTATTCAAGCACATCATCCCGTTGGAACGGAATCTTGCTCAACGGATTTATCTCAACGGATATATTTTCAGAAGAGTATATATATCTCCTCAAGGCGTTGAAGATCAGTTACAAGTTACAAAAAGCTTACGAAGTTATTATCATATACATCAGAGCAAAACATATCTTCAAAGCTCACTGAAACTCAGTTATAAGAGATATACAGTGCTCAAACCGTGAACAACACATCATCAGCTAGAAGCTCAGAGAGTCAAAGTTGTTGTTCATATATTGTTCTAATCTTTGAAAAAACCCATCAGCCCTGTGTGGACTGAGAATCTTTGCTACTCCGGAACTGTGTGTGAAGGAATTGCATTGAAGAAGACGAAGATTCAGAACTGTGTGTGAAGAAGCGAGTCAAGTGTTAGCTCAAACCAATCTGTGTGAACAGTTGAAGCTACGATCTTTATATCAATCTGTGTGAACGATATATTAATTAAGTGTTGTTATAATTATGTAGTTGTGTACGCAGTAATTATAATAAACTTTTTACTCCTGTGTGGAGGACCAGTGGACGTAGAGGGGTTTACCTCGAACCACTTTAAATACTGTGTTATTTACCTTCTGCCTTTACTATTTTATTAAACTGTGATTATTTAAGTATACACTACACATCGAGTTGCTGTATCCACAGCAACTTACAATTTAAGACTTCCGCTACGCACTCAGATTTAAAATCAGTACAGCTTGTTGTTTAAAACACCTTCCAAGCTGTATCCAGTATACTTAGTGTCCAACCAGTGGTATTGGAGCGGTTGATTCTAAAAAGAATCAGTCGTATTTTTAACCGAATCAGATCAAAAATCTCTTATTTTATAAAACAGTCTTTTTCATTCCCACATTCTCACATGGATACATTAATGATCAACAAATTACCCATGTTCTCTATTAATGAATTTGATGATTGAAGAATCAGGATGGAGGCTCATCTTGCAGCAATACACGAAGAAATGATTTTTGTTATACAGGATGGCCCCATTAAGATCATGAAGGTAAACACGGCCGCAAGGATCAAAGGCCAAGCCCATGCTGAGATGCTCGAGAAAGAGCGCGAACAATGGACCACATATGAAAGAAAGCGCGCCAACCTCGACAATGTTGTGAAGAATGCGTTGTTTGTCACCCTTGACAAAGGCACATTCTCGAAGGTAAAGAGTCAGAAATGTACCAAGGAAATCAGGATAAACTCAAGTTGATTTGTGAGGGAACTGAGCTCTCAAAAGAAAACAAAATTTCAAAACTGACTCAGCAATTTGAATCTTTTGAAATGAAATCAACTGAAACACTTGAGGAACTTGACCTCAGATTCAGTGGAATTGTTGGTGAACTTGAAGCTTTGGGCAAAATTTATACCTAAAAGGAGAAGAATTTAAAAATTTCTAGATCTCTCCCTGCCCGATGGGACATTAAGACTACAGCTATGCGTGTGTCTTGTAATCTAAATGAAATATCTACTTTTGATCTCTTTTCTGACCTCAAAGCTTTCGAGTACGATTTAGACAGGAGAGAGAAAGCTGAAGAATCTCCAGCTAGGACTACAGCCTTAGTAACATGTCGAACAATCGACACAAAGATGCCCAGCCCATCAAAGCCAAATTACAAAAGTACAGACAGTGACGACGACATCCTGTCTCAAGATGAAATGGCGCTTTTCATGTATAAGTTCAAGAAGTTCATAAAGCAGTCTGGAAAGACTCCCTACAGGCCCAAGCCTGTCCACAAGGTAAGTACCGAAACTTCATATGGTGACACTAACCTATGCTATAATTGCAGGAAACCAAGACATTATGCAAACAAATGTCCTCATCCCAAAGTTCAAAGGTTGCCAGAAGCCGAGCAACAAGAGAGGGATGAACGAAGACGTGCTTGGAAAAACAAGCTCAAGGCACTGATAGGAGAATCAGAAGCCTCCCCCACTCAATCCAAATCCGAAGAATGTCTTCAGGTGGTCACTAAAAGTGACTCATCTGACTATGAATTCGATGATAAAGCATATATGTGCTTTATGCCCAAGGACATTCCGAAAGATGAAGACAGCGATGATGAGGTAAGCTCAACCTCAGCCATTCCAGTAAATGCATCGCGTACTTTCGAAAACATGATGAATGAATTTAAAAACATTCAAAAAGCCCACAAGACCTTGAAAAATGAAAATATTCAGCTTCAACTTTCCAACATAGAGCTGAAAGAAGAAAACGACTTGCTAAAAATAAATTATGAAAATATGTCTATTGATTGTGAAAACAGCAAGGTCGAGCATGAAAAACTCGTGGAGAGCAATCATCAACTTGCTCATCAACTAAGTGAGACCAAGTCTCAAAATGGAAGCAAGACAAATGATTTTGTTCTACTTCAAGCTAAATTTAATACTCTCGAGAAACGAGAAAGCGAACTTGAGACCATTCTGAAATCTTTCGAGAAATCATCTAAAAGAATGGAAGAAATTCTAAGCACTGGGCAACATGCTCACGATAAAAGTGGCTTAGGATACAGCTCATTTTCCAACAAAGGGAAAACTAGTACTGTGTTCGTCAAGAATGTGGAACACATTCCTGTATCAGAAGATACCCCTAGTCCCGTGAAGGAACCTGCTGCACCGCGAAAAGCGAAGGCTGCCATTCCACCCCCGCAATCCTATTCTAGACAGCGGAATCATAAGTCGGTCCAACCTGTAAGGCGCATGCAACAGCATGCTCCCCGAGCATATCAACAGCGTCAACAGCCATTTAGAAAGAAGCTTGTATCCAAATACCAAAGGCACGCACGGTAGTACTATCAGTACAGCACGCCTAGGTATTGGATACAGGAGCCGCATTATCCATCGAGACAGCAAATGTCCGCACAGTATCAACAATAGCTCTGGGAATCCAACTGGAGACCCAGAAGGCAAGCTGTAAGGCCAAAGAAAATAGCTCCACCTCCTAGACGGCACTCGTACTGGATTAATAATAATAACCCTGATTTTTACATGCATAATGATTATCATGGATACAGTAACTACGTACATGCCCCACGTATATACCGCAAATCTGTACCAAATGTTACCTACAGTAAACCAATTGCTGTCAGGAAAATATGGGTACCTAAAGGCACTAACATTCATGGACCCAAAAATCAAAGGGGACCTAAATCTACTTAATCTCGTTGCATACAGGACATCCTAGAGGAGGACATCTGGTACTTCGATAGTGGATGCTCTCGGCACATGACTGGAGATAGAAGCAAGCTATCATATTTCTTAGAAGGTCGCGGTCCAAAAGTGCGCTTCGGTGATAAATCTAAAGGAAGAACAAGAGGAAAAGGAAACCTTCTTGTAGGAAAATTCAAAGTCACCGATGTAGCTTATGTTGAAAGCTTACAGTTCAATCTACTTATTATCAGCCAGTTCTGTGACAAACAGTTCTCGGTGAAATTCTATATAGATCGCAGTAGAGTCAAGAACATCCAGACTAAAGAAGTTGTGCTTACAGAAAGCAGATCAGGTAACATGTATATTGCTGACTGGAAGCCTATGAGCTCCTCAATTCCATGCTTTGTTGCCAAAGGCACTGCAGATCTAAGCTGGTTATGGCACAAGAGGATGTCTCCTATCAACTTCAAGACGATCAACAAGCTTTCAAGATAGGGAATGGTAAGAGGATTGCTAAATGTGTCATTCAAAAAGGACAGCGTCTGCGGACCATGTCAGAAAGGCAAGCAAATCAAGTCAACCCTGAAGAGCAAATCCTTCAACCCAAAGAGTGTTGGAGATGCTACACATGGATCTCTACGGTCCTGTAGACCCGGTAAGTTTGGGTGGTAAGAAATACTGTCTTGTTGTCGTTGATGATTACTCCAGGTATGCTTGGACAATTTTCTTAAGTAAGAAGAAGGAAACAACATCAAAGCTGCCCGAGCTCCTGAGAAATCTTCAAATAGAAAAGAGTTTGAGTATCGTGTCTATTCATTCCGACAGAGGTATAGAATTTACTAATCTCTTTATAGAGCAGTACTGTTCGGAGAATGGGATACAACACGAATACTCAGCTGCCCATACACCTCAACAAAATGGTGTTGCTGAGCGAAATAATAGGACGCTGAAAGAAGCTACAAGGGCAATGATCGCCGCAAGCAAGTTGCCACAGCATTTCTGGGGTGAAGAAACCAATAAATTATGCTACACTCAAAACCGCTATATCGTCAACAAACACCACAACAAAACAGCATATGAGGTATGGAACAATAAAACTCCGCTAGTTTCATATTTTCACATTTTTGGATGCAGGTGCTATGTGTTGAATAATGGGAAGGATCAACTTAGAACCTTTGATGAGAAATCAGATGAAGGAATATTCGTAGGATACTCCTCCGTCAGCAAAGCTTACAGGATCTTTAATAAAAGGAAGCTGACGATCGAGGAATCTGTTCATGTAGTGTTCAACGAACCTCATCATGACCCTACAGGAATAGAAGATGTTACTTAGAACATCCAACAACTCTCCATCTTAGATCCACCAACTCCCAAAGAACCTGTTGTTGACCTAGAAATCAACCCCGCAGCTGTAAGAATCGACGTAGATGAAGCCGATGCTGTACAAGCTGAAGCTAAAACTACAACAACTCTAGATACAGTACAGGACCCTGAATTAGAACCCCACCGAAGATGGTTGAGAGATCACCCGAAAGAGCTTATCATTGGAAACATTGATGCTGGTGTTTCTACCCGAAGGAGAATACAGAGTACACAAGGAAATGTACTGTGTGCACAAGAAGAACTAGATACTGAGAAATCACCATTTCCTGAATGGAAATCTCAATCCGAGCTTAGAAGACTCAACATGTGCACTATTGTTGTATTCTTAGCCCAGTTCGAACCTGTTTCTACCATAGACGCTCTTAATAATTCTCATTGGATAACATCTATGGAAGAAGAGCTTAATGGTTTCGAAAGAAACAATGTATGGTATCTTGTACCCAGACCTACGCATCAATCGGCTATTGGAACCATATGGGTATTTAGAAACAAAAAGGATCGAAATTGACTTATCAAAAGATGGTTATGATTGCTGTGGGAAATCTATTGCCGAAGAGTCTCTTGTGTCCGAGAGAGATGTCGCTGACTTTCTGTGCTCAAAAACGGTCATCGAGGTTACAGATGACGTTTTGGAGAATAATGATTTTGGAATTAACATTCGCATGTTGTTGGCTGCACTAACCAAGTGCTTGATGCCGAAAGTTAATACCCAACACAAGCTAGTAGGCGTTGACAAAAATGTGGTGTATCGTGTGTTGAAGGATGACAGAGTGGACTTTACCGGTATTGTGCTAAACTGGATGAAGGCGAAAGGGGGCTCATTTCGATCAAAGCATTATATGTCGAGGACTCGGAAATCGGGGCTACCTTTTGGCTCTATTTTCATGGTGATCTTCCGACACTTTCACGTCGACTTGTCTGGTGAGGCACCCGTTCCGGTGTCTCGAGGACACGAAATAAGCGACCTCACCCTCAAAGCTATGCATTATGTTGAAACATACAATAGAGGTTGAGTGTTGTTTCCGTATCTTCGGGAAGATGATCAAGTACCGAAGGGGATGCGAATGCCAACACCGGTCGAACGTGTGACGCACCGAGGACCCTACACGCTTCGGGAGATGCAAACCGGAAAATTTGTTCGCCACCCGAAGACGAAAGGGAAGCGACCGATGCGAGACGCCGTCACGGAGGACGAAGAGAGTGATCTTTGCGCTCGGATGCGGAGCATCGATACCTCTCAGCTGGAAATTCGAGAGGATGTTCGGTCTCTTCGCACGGAAGTCGGGTCTCTTCATTCGGAAGTCGGGGAAGTTCGTGGGCTGATCTCTGATTTTATCCGATTCACTCATCCATCGTTCCCTTTCCCATCCTCCTCTTCCAATCCAGCACCTTAGAGTCTAGGAATTTGATGCTTGATTGTAGAAACTTATCATTCGAATGGTTTTTATGTTTCATGTCTTGAAATTTTATGTATTGCTTGAACTTTGTTTTAGTGGAATTTGCATTTCGCTTCATTTGGTATTGTTGTTTACGTGATTTCGTTTTGGTTAATGACATTTTCGTTGGTATTATTTGCTAAAAATGCAACAATTCAGGGGGAGTTCCTTTTTGTTTATATCAAAAAGGGGGAGAATGTAATACCCACGATTTTCGTTCCGGTTACTTTGAATTTTTTTCGGATATTTCCCGGTTGTCGCGTGCCGGTATTATTTTCTCGACAACTGATTTTGGCGGTTATGACCGTAGGTGACGATTTGTTATCCGTTGTTTTCATTTAGGACCGATGATGTTGTCCCCGAGTATTTTGTCGTGTTCGTTCCGTGCGATTTCAGAAAATCAAGTCGTCGAATCATGGTGGTTGGACACTGGCCGGACGGTTGGGGGCACTGGCCGGACGGGTGCGGCAGGAACCGGCGTAGCGCACGCTATGGCCGGAAGGTAGCGCACGCTACGGCCGAGAGCCAGCGCACGCTACGACCGGTTGGCTGCGCGCGCTAGTCGGCCGAGGCAGTAGGGCCGGAAAGGTTCTGGACTGGGAGGATCGGCAGGTAGCGCACACTACTGTCGGACACTGCGCACGCTACGGCCGGCAGGTAGCGCACGCTACGGCCGGAAGGCTGCGCACGCTACCTGGCCGAGCCAGGAGGTCTCTGGATTGTGGCCGGGCCGACAGCGCACATGTTTAGCGCATGATCGCGGGCCCCGGCCGAACATTCTCGACCATGACCGCCCGCTAGCGCACGCTAGCTCGGCAGTCTAGCGCACGCTAGGCTGCACCAGTATAAATATGACCGAGCAGTCCAGTTTTAGTCATTTTTTCCCATTTCTATCCTTCTCTTCCGCGGCTGGATCCTTGGAGATCATGAAGGCATGTTGTTATGCAATTAATACACGAAGTTTGGGAGCTCATGTCATCGATTAATCACTCCATAACATCCTTCAATCCAGCGAATCAAGGTTAGTTTTCCTAAAATCCTAGTTTTGGGAAAATTGGGGGTTTTGGTTGATTTCGCCCGTTTGATCCGTGATAACCTATATTTGTGATGGATTGATGATTATTAAGTCAAATTATACCAATTTCCTTATTGATCCATGGTTCGATTGTTAAAGATTCTTCGTTTTGTTGAGTTCCTAATCGGTGCCTTGAAGGTGTCCGGTGAAAATCCTTAGAGGGGGGTTTTGGGCGTTCTACGATTATTCTTCCTTGTAAGATCGTTGATTTTTGACGGTATTATGTTAGGGTCAGGTTCCGTGCGAAGAACTCAATTCAGAACCCTTCCGTTCGCCATTTTTCGATCGGTGGTGTTACCGTCGTTTCTGCCGGAGAGTTGTGGGCATTCGAAGTTTTCTGGTTGAGAGACATTCATCGGAGTGTCCGGTATCGACTATCGAGGCAAGTATCTTGCCCATACATTACGTATTTTGTGAATATGATGGTTGAAAATTGATGATACGTGCTAAACGAATTGTTTGCAACCATTTTTCTAAAGAATCGTTATAACTATAATCATGGTTTTATTAAAAGATGATTCTTCTGTTCGGGAATTAATGTGCTTAAATGACTATGCATATTGGTGTCATGTATAGGATCATATTATTTCCGAGTGATGCCATTATGTGTGATTTTGTTGTTGGTAAGTTAAAGTTCAATTATCTTGTTAAGATTTCGTGTGGAGTCATGCGGATGTGTGTGAATATGTGAACTTGTGTGATATTGGTTGTGTCGTTTGGTACTGTTTAGATGGTGTGCTTCTTTGTTAATTGTATAAGCTTTGGGTCGTGAGTGTGTGTTGGACATTTGGCCATTTTAGCAAAATACCTCGACTATATATATTGTGATTGACTCTTGAGGATTTCGGTTTCGGAAATTGTGAATTGATGAGAGTTGTAAGGTTTTCTCGGGTACTCTCACTCGGGGATTGACTCGACGGGGTCACACGGGGACCTGGTGGCTTAGCGGCTGGACCGGGTCGCGAGAGTTACTTCGAGTGGGCATTCTCACTTGGGGTCGCTCGACGGGGCGCACAGGGGCTTGGTGGCCTTACGGCGGGACCGGAGGCTGGACCGGGTCGCGAGAATTGCCAGAGTGTTTGTACTGTTGATTAATTGTGATATGTCTGGAGTATCACAATGCTTGTTGCTCGGAGTCGAGAGACATTATATATCGAGTCTTGGTGTTTGGCTAAAATGGCATAAAAAATAATGTGTTAAGTGTAATGTGTTGTTGAAAGTGAATTGAATTTCATGGTTGGGTCACGGACCCTGTGTTTTGTGATTGGAATGGTTGGGTCGTGGACCCTGTGTTTTGTGATTAGAATGGTTGGGTCGTGGACCCTGTGTTTTGTGATTGGAATGATTGGGTCGTGAACCCCATGTTTTGTTAATCGGTTTTGCATTTTTAGAAAATGAACTTTGGGGTGGTGACCCTAAGAGGCTTTTGAAGAATTAAGAACCTTACTATCGCAAATGTTTTCGAAAACTCCCGAGATTTGAAAATGTTTTCAAAGTGCTTTCTGGTTTTGGTTTCTACTTTCAAGACTTAACTATTTTAATTATCAAATATCTCGGGAAGTCTTTTGTTGTATTCTCGGAATGTGTTTTGTATGGCTCGTATTTGCACTTTATACTTGTACTAGCAAAACAGTGGAGTTTTGCTAACCCCTGAGTATTCGGGGGTGGATGTCTGTTTGGCATCCAGGTACATGCAGGTTTGGGAGCAAAACACAGGATCGGAGCGAAGGATGATGGAAGGCGAGTGATACTAATCACACGAAGGCCAGTGTTGGATGCAGTCAGTCAGAGTTTCTGTATGGTCTTTCTTCTGTCGTATTTTTGGTTTGATAGTGTATTTTACCCATGCATGGGTATGAGTCAAGGTAGAAATGTGCATTTTGACTTGTATGTTTGTGATGAAAGACCAAGTTGGTCTACGGATTTGGTATTTTATCATGTTGGTATGTAATTTATTGTGTGGTTTTGATGTCTAGCCTGGTGGATCCTCACGGAGAGGGTCTGCGGCGTGTAATATTCCCAGTTTGATTCTGGGGGTGTTACATTTATGGTATCACATCCAGGTTGCGGAAACCTAGGCTGTCGGGTCCAGTCGGGTATTGTTGTGTCTTGTTCTGTCAAATTGTGTCTGTCTAAGTTGTGTCGCGACGCGTCGTCTGTGATGTCGGCCGTGATTAGTATCGAGGTGCAGCCATCATCTTCGTGCGACCTGTGGATGTAAGTCTCCCTACTATATTGTGCCTTGTGATATACGAGCTTGTATGATTTTGTGTTATGACGTGGAGTTTAAAGGTGATTTGTGATTATGTGGCCTATGTTGTTTGATCCTCGTATGCTGCTACAATGAAAGTGGTACCAACGTATATGTATATATACACACATCCTGATATAAGTCGTTTTTACAAGAGTAATGGCCTTGGTGTGGTTACGCAAAGAAAAATTCACCAATGTGATATTTTAAAACTTTACATGTTTTGAGGAGTCACGTATATTTTGTTTTAAAACATCCTCCAAAGGGGGGAAAAGTTTGATTTTCGTATTATGACCTCAAGCCCAAATTTTTTTTTAAGAATTCAAACTACCGATATTTTATTTTCATCTTGTATTGTAAGTTTTCAAAACACAATTTTTGAACTCAAGTGAAGTCTACAAAATGTAGACAAGACGTGACTCTCGTTTTCAACTTATCGGTTTTATGGTTGTTAGTCGAGAAATACATGATGATGTTCTTGTTGTTCGGGCAGTGTTGCCAGTTTTAAATTAAAATTATGATGTGAATGCTGAAGTCGTTCGATTTGTGTACATTGAGATAGCTCTCTTTAATAAGAGGTGAGATTTCGGTTTTTGAATAACAATTGTCATTTGATGGTTGCTCATGAAGTGTTGAATCAATGGCTTTGAGATTCGAACGTGTTGTTGTTTATTTGTGACCATCGATTCTAGTAGTGTCGTATATATGTTCGCAATCACGTTGCTGAATTTGAGCTGTTAGCGCACGCTAAGTACGAGGCTAGCGCGCGCTAATGTAGCATGAATAGCGCACGCTAAATAATTGTTGTAGCGTGCGTTAGTTAGCTGGGACAGAGGATGTGAAACCGCATTTTAGCCATTAGGTCTAACTTTCTGCAGTCAGTCGTCTGTGACTGTATTCTATGTGCGTTGTCTAGCGATGACAACCGTTTTATGTGGACGTGTGTTGTGACCTTTCATTCGCGCTAAGTGATAATTGAATTTGTTTGGTGAGTTGATAAATTATGTCTGATGTGTGTGTGTGTGCTCGAAATGTTTTCCTGAAACTTTCATATGTTTGTGCAAGTTGCGGAAATCAAATTTTGAAACTAATTTGACGTTGCGATTAAGCCGGCGGCTTCGTATGAACTTTGGAAATTGTTTGAAATTTTCGAGCCGGCCTAGGAATCTCAAATAAAACCCCGACGGTATTGAAAGAGTTGTTTTAAAGTACCTTGAACATTTTGTAAAATGTTACCGTCGTTGATTCTTGTGTAGTGTTGGGAGAATTTTCGGAAGTGACTTTTAGCGTACTATTGTATTTTCGAATAATTCGAGTATATGCTTTTCAAAAATATTTCACATCATAAAAATATTTTATTTCAAAAACCAATATGATTTTTATTTTCAAAAATATATAGTGAAAGATGAAAAATCTCACTCGATGTAAAGATCAAACTTGGATTTGGAAATGTTAGAGTATGTAAGAATGGTTTGATGATCTTGCATGGTTAACTTATTGGTTGTTAAAGGTGATGGTGATGCGTAGAGTCATGACGATTATGATAACGCCGGTTACACAGAAATATTATTTTGGCAAATGATTTCCAATGAGACGGTTAGAGTATGTTGATTACAAGTTTTGATGAAATAACCCGAGGTACCAAAAGTACTTTTAAAGTTTATTTTGAATAACATACAAATCCAATGATTTTCAAAAGATTTTCTTTAAAGGTATACCTCGTGGATTTTCCTTCCGGGTTGTTATTGGTTACCTTATGTGATATGTCATGCTAAGTTGGTACTTTAGCATATTTGTTTTTGCGAAGTGGTGCAATCTTATTGAGTGAGAATCCGCTTAGTATGCCGAGGGACAGAGGACGCGACCGTGACCACGGTACAGTTGGTTATGGAGATTAGATGCGGGACCCAGAGGATATGGCCGGGAAGGTTGCTATTCAAGCACTTCGTTTTCGTTGTTTAGGTTTCGGGGACGAAACCTCTTTTAAAGGTGATATGATGTAATACCCACATTTTTTCTTTCTTCTCGTTTCCGTTTCGTTCGATCGTATTGAGGCGATTGTGTTCGTTAATGCTTCTGACCTTGTATTGTTTCTCACCTTTGTTATTCGAGCGAGTTCTGATATTGTTCCAAATTGATGTGTATATCATTGTGATCTTTCCAAGTTCGGATCAATTTCTTGTGAACCGTGTTCGAAGTTAACACCTCGTGATTCCTACGAGTTTATTGATGTCTTGATTTGAGGTGTGAACGCAATAGTTGATCGTTGTTGTTCGATCATTGCTATTTGTTAGTCGTTGTACAATCATTATTGTTTGATCTCGTAGTGGTAAATTTATCTCTTCAATCCATACTCAAATCACACGAAAAAACTCCCGAAACCCGCCTACGATTCACGAACCTACAAGGATAATCACCTAGAGGTTTGAAAATCACCCAAACCCTCTCAAGTCTGAGCAAGGTACAAAACCATCCATATAATCGTAGGGGAAATATGGGTACGGGGTAGATACATCATAATCTCAACGATCTCAAGCTACAAAACAGATAAGTCGTACAAATCTAAGAAAATCCCCAAAAAATCCCAAAACTAGTGTTCTAAGGAATTTACCTTGATTCGGAAGATAGAAACAGATTAGAAGTTGTGTAATCTTTTTTATTCAACCAAAGATGATGATAGTTGAAGAAGGATCGCCCCAAATGGCCTCGTAGTCGCCCTTTTCGTCGGAAGTGAAATAAATATAGAAGAAAATGACGAACAACAGGGTTGACAACCCTTATATACTGCGTTTGTCTAGCGTGCGCTAAACCTCAAGATTAGCGTGCACTAACGGGGTCACCCGGTAGTCCAGTGGCTTCTGTCCTGAGACGTTAGCGCGCGCTACCACACCTTAGCGTGTGCTAACTGGTATCCTGCAAAAACTCCATTTCACTGCCCAAATCCGCTAGCGTGCGCTATATCTGGGCACTAATGCGCGCTACGCAACACCAATAGCGTGCGCTGGCTCGGGATTAGTGCACGATACCTGTTAGTACAGAAAGTAGAAATACCCCACTGCCTCTGCCGACTCAGCTCATTAACGTATGCTACGGGCGATGTTAGCACGCGCTGCGCAACACCTATAGCGTGCGCTAGCTACTGCCTAGTATGTGCTAACTGCTAGTCCAGAGAGCAGAATCAGCTACTCCCTCTGCCAAGCCTGGACCGTAAGTGTGCGCTAAGACCCAACGCTAGCGTGCGCTACTCAACAGAAATAGCATGCGGTAGCTTAGGCCTAGCATACGCTATCCGCCTATCTCAATACACCGCCGTAAGATCCAAACATTACAAACATATTCCAAAAGGCACAAAACTCTATAATCAACACCAAAAACATCTCAAAAGTGTTTACAGAGCGATAAATGTTAAGGAACGTCAGAGCTAACAACTCATATGAAGTACGGGTATTACATTCTCCCCATCTAAAAAGGAGTTTTGTAAAACCCAGATTTTTTGAACATGTTAAAATACCCTTTAATCTCGAATCTATAAAAGACGTTTAATTATTTAAAATATTGCATTACGATTATAACCTAAGTATTTAAATCGTTAACATTTGAACAAATTAATGTAATACGAATATAAGACTTGTACTGAAATAATTTGTACACATTTAAAATTGTCACACGTTTCTATTTTTGTCCCTAGCCGAATGATATGTTGTACAGAAACATATGGAATCGTGAATCATGTCAAGGTTCGTGATGGGTTTTAAATTTGGCAAAGTCTTCCATCAAATCCCCATAATTTAGGCATTTTCCTTTTTGAAATTTCTCCCCACTCGCCTATATATATCACACACACATACTTCACAAAACTAAAAACCCTAAAACCTAAAACTAAAAATGGCGGCTACGTAGTTCTCTACCATTCCCGTCGATTGAGGTGTGCACAAAGGAAGTCTTGGTGGTAGATTGAAGGTCTCGCGTGCGTTGGTATGATTAAACACGTTATATGATGGCTTAAATGAATTCTGGAATCAAGACGGCTTGTATATCTGAATTTGTGAACGAGATAGGTCATGATATATAATGATTCAATTCAGTTTCTTTTGATGAAAACCTAGTTTTATGTCTTATTTAAGTTCTCCAATTGGTTTGGAGTGATTTCGAGTTGTTTTGGTCGCGTTTTTGATTTTTGTGTGATTAAGTGTTGAATCTGAAATTCGGGAGTCTGAAATCAATCCACTTTGTCGATTTTTGATTCAAAAATCTCCAGTATATAACTTCTATATGATTAGTAATAAGATGAATTTTTGGGAATTTTTCCTGGATGTTTTGGTAGGTCGTTGAGGCGGATACTTTTTGGGTACAACTGCAGGTCGGTTTTCTGAATAGTCTGAGTTTGAGTATTTTTCGTGTGGGGTTAAACTAACTAATAAATTTGGGAAAATTCATGTGGGTTATAAAGACATTTAAGTACCTGTGTGAATTTTGGTGAATTTTACTTTTGAGTTCTGATGTGGTTCAAATATTCGTCAAGTTGTAACCTGTTCATAGATAAAGGCTGATAAAAAGCTGTAACCTGTATTGAATTTATCTCCAGGTATGCTCTCAGGTTTTTGGATCATATTGAAAGGGCTCCATTTTAATGATACCAACGTGTTTTTGAGTGATTATTGAGTCTAAAATCAATTTCTGGAAAATTACTTTCTGAATTTGTAAGTCTTGTAATTTTTAGAAGTCGAGAGAATATCTCTTCTGATTTTACAAGTTCAAGTGTCAAACCTGTCAATTAGTAATCCGAATTTTAACATTGGTTTATGATTTTTGTTTTGAAATCAGTAAGGAATCATTAACTCAAATTATACAGGGCTTAAAGAAAATATGTGCTTGGCCTCTGTGATTTTTGGTGGAATTTTTAGAGTAGCGCATCATGGTGTCTCAGATCTGTCACCGAATATGGACTAGTTTTGATAAGGAAATTTTGTTCTATAGCTATACTACCTGGAAATTCTACAAAAATTACACAAAGTAGAAAATATATGTACCTACCTGGGGTAATTTTTCTAAGGCTCAAGGAGGTGCACAAGTATACTTTAAAAATCCGGAAACATGATACATGTTTTGATATTAAAAGCTGAGTTTTCTTAAAAAGGTGGTTACACACTCATTTGGACTTAAAGTAATACTTGGTTATTGATCCGTATAGGTTCCATGAAGCGGGAATGATCATGTATCTTGTGATCTATCTATCTTTGTTTACTTTTGCTGTTGAATAAGGTACAGATATTCCGTACTCTTTCAGCAAGAGTACAACTATTTTCTCTCTCATGACCTTTCTTTCTCTTCTATATTATTTGCCTATCTTATTTTGGACTGTTGATATTCGAACTCTTCGTTTGAACCTTGACATTGCATCTTTGATTTGATACATGTGAACTGAACCTTTGATATTAGCCCTTTAATTATTCGAACCTTTGATATTGAACTTTGACTATATGAATGGACCTACACTTTGATTTGGACTTGTACTTTTTGACTCTTCAGTATTTACCCAGGTATCATCTGTTCCCAGTTATGGGGGGTCCATGACCGTAGCATTGATGCACCAATGTTATGACTCTAGTGTGGTTGGAGGGATGTACCACACCGTCCCTTATCTGTTATCTGCTCTGGCTATTATTATGATTATGAATTATTTGCAGGGGCGCATGGATGCATCCTAGATTTGTTTGTTATTTGTTTGGGCTACTATGATGATATGGATATATATTATATTTGTTTGGTGATTGGACATGCGTGCATGCAGTCCCTTCACATTTGGGAGTTGATCACTCCATTGGGCTACTATTTGTTTGGATATTTGTTTGGGCCTGGGGTAAAATACTGAATCCACATTCATACACTTTATACTTAAACTTTGATATCCTTTTGATTATCCATTGACACCATATGTATTCGATATTCGTATTCCTTAGATTATCTTATCTCGTTTGATCTGTTTTGTTATTTGCTTTATATCTGTTCACTGGGCTTTTTATGCTCAGCTGCTTTTCTTTTCCATGCGGCAGGTACTTAAGCTAGGAGCGGGGTTATTAGCTTGGGGATGAGAGTGTGGATTACCCTATAGCTTTATTTTAATAATGAACTTTATTTCCTTATCGTTATTTCCGGATTTTGGACATTTTTATTGTACTTTCTTTTGTTTGGTTTCGGGGACACTTGGTGTTGTTTTAGTCCCGCTTTGATACTCTTTTGATAATTTTTAATTAAGACTTCTGTTGTTTGATTTGAATCTGTTGTATCTGATATGTCACCATAAAGTGACGCTTCTACCCTTGCCGGGTTGGGGCATTACAATTTATGGTATCAGAGCCCTAGGTTCGACCTGTAGAGCTTAGGCTATGACCTGTGATAATTAGGTAGACATTAGGTTTCCTTATTCATCTTTTCCTTTCGTACTTCATCTTTATTTTTGACTTTGCTACGATTCATTGGACTGTTTGAGATTCTTGATCGTATTGGGGAGGTTTCTTATTGTCTGGCTCTACCTCCGCAGTTATCACATGTTCATAACGTCTTCCATGTATCTCTTCTGAGGGGATACAATTATCATCCGTTGCATGTGGTGTCATACCCTTTTGACCAGATTCAACGAGACATGTCACTTCTGGAAGAACCGAAAGCCATTCTTGATAGGCAGGAGAGAGTCATGAGAAATAAGGTCATTCGCTTTGTTAAGATTCTTTGGAAGAATGACCCAGCATGCGAGGCGACCTGGGAAAACGAAGAGTCTATGCGAGCCAGCTACCCTCATTTCTTTTCGTAGTCTGGTATGCTTTCGTTTTGTTTCGTTACCTTTCTTTTTTCATTTTTGAGGACGAAAATTTTTTTTTAGAGTGGAAGAGTTGTAAAACCCAGATTTTTTGAACATGTTAAAATACCCTTTAATCTCGAATCTATAAAAGACATTAAATTATTTAAAATATTGCATTGCGATTATAACCTAAGTATTTAAATCGTTAACATTTGAACAAATTAATGTAATACGAATATAAGACTTGTACTGAAATAATTTGTACACATTTAAAATTGTCACATGTTTCTATTTTTGTCCCTAGCCGAATGATATGTTGTACACAAATATATGGAATCGTGAATCATGTCAAGGTTCATGATGGGTTTTAAATTTGGCAAAGTCTTCCATCAAATCCCCATAATTTAGGCATTTTCCTTTTTGAAATTCCTCCCCACTCGCCTATATCACATACACATACTTCACAAAACTAAAAACCCTAAAACCTAAAACTAAAAACGGCAGCTACCTAGTTCTCTACCATTCTCGTCGATCGAGGTGTGCACAAAGGAAGGTTTGGTGGTAGATTGAAGGTCTCGGGTGCGTTGGTATGATTAAACACGTTATATGATGGCTTAAATGAATTATGGAATTAAGACAGCTTGTATACCTGAATTTGTGAATGAGATAGCTCATGATATATAATGATTCAATTCAGTTTCTTTTGATGAAAACCTAGTTTTATGACTTAGTTAAGTTCTCTAATTGGTTTGGAGTGATTTCGAGTTGTTTTGGTCGTGTTTTTTATTTTTTTGTGATTAAGTGTTGAATCTGAAATTCGGGAGTCTGAAATCAGTCCACTTTGTCGATTTTTGATTCAAAACTCTCCAGTATATAACTTCTATATGATTAGTAATAATATGAATTTTTGGGAATTTTTCCTGGATGTTTTGGTAGGTCGTTGAGGCGGATACTTTTTGGGTACAACCGCAGGTCGGTTTTCTGAGTAGTCTGAGTTTGAGTATTTTTCATGTGGGGTTAAACTAACTAATAAATTCTAGGAAAATTCCTGTGGGTTCTAAAGACATTTAAGTACCTGTGTGAATTTTTGTAAATTTTACTTTGGAGTTCTGATATGGTTCAAAAATTCGTCAAGTTGTAACCTGTTCATAGATAAAAGCTGATAAAAAGGTTAAAAGGCTAATAAAGGTTAGGGTTGTATTGAATTTATCTCCAGGTATGCTCTCAGGTTTTTGGGTCATATTGAAAGGGGTCCATGTTAATGATACTAACGTGTTTTTGAGTAATTCTTGAGTCTAAAATCAATTTCTGGAAAATTACTTTCTGAATTTGTAAGTCTTATAATTTTTAGAAGTCAAGAGAATGTCTTTTCTGATTTTACAAGTTCAAGTATCAAACATGTCAATTAGTAATCCGAATTTCAACATTCGTTTATGATTTTTGTTTTGAAATCAGTAAGGAATCATTAACTCAAATTAGACAGGGCTTAAAGATAAGATGTGTTTGGCCTCTGTGAATTTTGGTGGAATTTTTAGAGTAGCACATCATGGTATCTTAATTGCTTACTTTTTGAGTGTCAGATCTATCACCGAATCTGGACTAGTTTTGATAAGGAAATTTTGTTCTATAGCTATACTACCTGGAAATTCTACAAAAAATACACAAAGTATAAAATATATGTACCTATCTGGGGTAATTTTTCTAAGGCTCCAGGAGGTGCACAAGTAGACTTTAAAATCCTGAAACGTGATTCATGTTTTGATACTAAAAGCTAAGTTTTCTTAAAAAGGTGGTTACACACTCAAAGTCTATTATATTACTAAAATGAGTAACCAAATGCATTTGGACTTAAAGTAATACTTGGTTATTGATCCGTATAGGTTCCATGAAGCGGGAATGATCATGTATCTTGTGATCCATCTATCTTTGTTTACTTTTGCTTTTGAATAAGGTACAGATATTCCGTACTCTTTCAGCAAGAGTACAACTACTTTCTCTCTCATAACCTTTCTCTCTCTTCTATATTATTTGCCTATCTTATTTTGGACTATTGATATTCGAACTCTTCGTTTGAACCTTGACATTGCATCTTTGATTTGATACATGTGAAATGAACCTTTGATATTAGCCCTTTGATTATTCGAACCTTTGATATTGAACTTTGACTATATGATTGAGACCTACACTTTGATTTGGACTTGTACTTTTTGACTCTTCAGTATTTGCCTAGGTATTATCTGTTTCCAGTTATGGGGGGTCCATGACCGTAGCATTGATGCACCAATGTTATGACTCTCGTGTGGTTGGAGAGATATACCACACCGTCCCTTATCTGCTATCTGCTATGGCTATTATTATGATTATGAATTATTTGGAGGGGCATATGGATGCATCCTAGATTTGTTTGTTATTTGTTTGGGCTACTATGATGATATGGATATATATTATATTTGTTTGGTGATTGGGCATGCGTGCATGCATTCCATTCACATTTTGGAGTTGATCACTCCATTGGGCTACTATTTGTTTGGATATTTGTTTTGGGCCTGGGGTACACTTTATACTTAAACTTTGATATCCTTTTGATTATCCATTGACACCATATGTATTCTATCTTCGCATTCCTTTGATTATCTTATCTCGTTTGATCTATTTTGTTATTTTCTTTATATCTGTTCACTGAGATTTTTATGCTCAGCTGCTTTTCATTTCCATGCGGCAAGTACTTAAGCTAGGAGCGCGGTTATTAGCTTGGGTATGAGAGAGAGTGGATTACCCTATAGCTTTATTTTAATAATGAACTTTATTTCCTTATCGTTATTTCCGGATTTCGAACATTTGTATCGTACTTTCTTTTGTTTGGTTTCGGGGACACTTGGTGTTGTTTTAGTCCCCCTTTGATACTCTTTTGATAATTTTTAATTAAGTCTTCCGCTGTTTGATTTGAATCTGTTGTATCTGATATGTCACCATAAAGTGATGCTTCTACCCTTGCCGGGTTGGTGCGTTACAAGTTTCATCCCGAAATTTTAGAAATAAAAAGTTCAAGGTATTTCGATCGCATCTTCTCTTCCGTCTCTCAAGTCTCCTCCTCGACTCCATGTCTTGACCATTGCACTTTAACCAACGGGATGGTTTTGTGCCGAAGATGCTTCTCACGACGTTCAAGGATCTTCACCGGTCTGTCCAGAAAGGTAACATCCTTGGCTACATCGATCTCACCATAGTCAATAATATGACTTGGATCCAGCACGTACTTCCTAAACTGAGAAACATGAAAAACGCTATGGACATGACTCAAAGCTGGAGGCAATGCCAAGCGATAAGCTAAATCTCCAACCATGTCCAAAATTTCAAACGGTCCGATATACCGCGAACTAAGTTTCCCCTTTTTCACGAAGCGGAAAACTCTTTGGTCGGCGACACCTTGAGTAGGACATGGTCTCCCACTTCGAATTCTAAAGGTCGACGACTAGTATCAGCATAAGATTTCAGACGGCTCTGGGCGGTCAACAACTGGTCCCAGATAATAGAAATCTTCTCCTTAGTCTCCAACAACATATCCGGTTCTGTTCCGACTAGCTCCGAAGCCTCGTCCCAACATAACGGTGATCTACACCGCCTACCATAGAGTGCCTCGAAAGTTGCCATCTTGAACAACGCATGCCAACTATTATTGTAGGAAAACTTTATCAATGATAAATGAAGTTCCCAATCGTTACTCCAGTCTAGGG
Organism: Orobanche coerulescens; assembly: GCA_033398695.1. NCBI lineage: Eukaryota > Viridiplantae > Streptophyta > Magnoliopsida > Lamiales > Orobanchaceae > Orobanche > Orobanche coerulescens. The sequence goes on along the minus strand of CM065803.1, from coordinate 194,415,076 downwards.
AGCAGGCCCGCAACATATCTTCCAACGTCTGAATCGTCCGCTCCGTCTGGCCTTCTGACTAGGGATGAAAAGACGTGCTCAATCTCAACTCGTTGCCCAAGGCCTGATGAACGGCTTGCCAAAAATGCGATACGAAGCGACCATCTCGATCGGAAACAATAGGCTTAGGGGCTCCATGCAATCCCACAATCTCGGATATAAAAGTTAGAGCCAATCTCTCTGGTCCCCAAGTATCCTTAATAGCCAGGAAGTGTGCAGATTTGGTCAACCGGTCGACGATTACCCAAATCATATTCATTCCGGTTCGATTTCTCAGCATCCCAGTGATAAAATCAATAGAGATATCTTCCCAATTTCACTCGAGAATGGGAAGCGGCTTCAACAACCCCGTCGGTCGTTGATGTTCAATGTTGACTTGTTGACATATCAAGCATCATAGTACAAACTCCGTGACATCTTTCTTTATATTATTCCACCAAAAATTTTGCTTCAAGTCCTTGTACATCTTACTCGTTCCGGGGTGGATAGAGTAAGGCTTAGCATGGGCTTTTCGTAGAATTCTCTGCCTCAACTCTAGATCATTTGGAACACAAAGCCTGCCCTGAAATCTCATAATACTATCCTCATAGACCATAAAACAAGGGGCTTTTCCTTTAATTAAATATTCCTTCAGTTGATAGATCATCGGGTCACTCCACTGTTTCGCTTTGATGTCGTCAACCAAGGACGAAGTAATTTCGAGAGTGCACAATTGTCCTTGTACTCTTTGACGCCAAACTTCTATTCCTTGCTCGATTAAATACTGAGGAATCTTCGTCTGAGATGTAAGAACCTCGAGCATCTGAAATGATGCCGATTTGCGGCTCACCGCGACGACATTGGCCTTTCCCGAATTGTAAAGAATTTCCAAATCGTAATCCTTGATCAATTCCAACCAACGTCTCTGCCTCATATTCAGCTCGTTCCGACTGAAAATATATTTCAAATATTTGTGATCGTTATAAATATGACATGGAGAGCCATACAAATAATGCCGCCAAATCTTAAGTGCGAAGACAATTGCGGCCAACTCCAAATCATGAGTAGGATAGTTTATCTCATACAGCTTCAACTGTCGTGATGCAAAAGCTATCGTCTTATCATGTTGCATAAGCACACATCCAATCCCTTGCCCCGAAGCATCGCTATAAACTGCAAATCCTTCACTACCCTGTGGTAAAGCTAAAATTGGTGTTGAGGTAAACGTTTCTTCAGCTCATCAAAGCTCTGTTGTCTCTCGGCAGTCCAAACAAACTTTTCTGTCTTCTGGAGTAATTGCGTCAGCGGCCGAGCGAGTTTCGAGAACCCCTCGACAAACTGATGGTAATACCCAGCAAGACCCAACAAGCTACGAACTTCTTTAATATTTTTAGGCGGTGCCCAATCTAGCACTGCCTCAATCTTCTGCGGGTCTACACGAACCCCTTCGGCCTAAATCACATGGCCGAGAAACATAACTTCTTCCAACAAGAACTCACATTTCGAGAATTTTGCATAGAGGTGCTCGACTCTCAAAACATCTAGTATCAAATTCCAGTGTCGGGCATGTTCCTCCTTATCCCAAGAATAAATCAAGATGTCATCAATAAAGACGACCACACATCTGTCTAGGTATTCGATGAATATCTTGTTCATTAGTTGCATGAATACTGTCGGTGCGTTATTCAATCCGAAAGGCATGACCACAAATTCATAATGTCCGTACCTCGTCCGAAACACAGTCTTTTGAATGTCGGACTCTTTCACCCGGAGCTGATAGTATCCTGATCTCAAATCAATTTTTGAGAATACTACGGCTCCCTGTAACTGATCAAATAAATCATCTATACTAGGGAAATGATACTTGATCTTGATGGTCACTTTGTTTAATTTATGGTAATCAATGCATAAACGTAGTGAACCATCCTTATGTGAACCTCACAAAAAGAACAGACGCTCCCCAAGGCGAAGCGCTCGGTCTGATGTACCCTTTCTCCAATAGTTCTCCCAGCTGAATTTTTAATTCTTGCATCTTGGAAGGTGCCATCCGATACAGTGCCTTAGAAATTGGAGCCGCGTCAGGCTCTTAGTCCACAGAAAATTTTATCTCTCGATCCGGCGGTAATCTCGGGAGGTCGTCTGGAAAACATCTGGATACTCATTAACAACTGGAATCGAAAAGAAATCGACTTTGTTCCCTTTCGTCTTCAAAGCATAACACCAATAGCCCGTGCAACCTTTATTCAAGAGTTTTACGGCCTTCATGGTGCTGAGAAGCAACTTAGGTTGGCCCGATTTATGTCCCATAAACGAGTACTTGGAACCGTCTTTATTCATCATAGTGATAACCTTAGTGCGGTAATTCATAATTGCTTGGTGACTGTCAAGCCAATCCTCGCCGAGGATCGCATCCTCGCCCACCATATCAACCACAATCAAGTTCGACAACCAATCCATGATGGCTATATTCACCGTAAAATCTCTAATTTCCGGTTCCCCACGATTCTATCCCCTCTAGGTAGTTTCATAATGAAAGGATCGCAAGCAGTTATACAAGTTATATTCAAACGGCGTCACACTCCAAGGAGATGAAAGAATGTGTAGCACCCGAATCAAAAAGTACACTAAATGGATGAGATAGGATATGAATATTACCTGAGGCCACCGCCGCATCGGGTTCGTTTGCTCTACGCACCTCATAGACTCGGGGGTGTTCCGAACCGACGCTAGAATCTCCTCCTCTAGCATTCTGACTCTGTCCCTGGCCACTGCCGTAACTCTGTTGTGACTGTCCAACTGGTTGCCGTTGATTCATACTCTGATCTATAGGCGCTGGGTCTGAAGCCCGAGTGTCCAAAGTTTGCTCTTGCTCGGGGCAATAAGCTGCGCTATGCCCCATCTGTCCACAAGTGTGACACTTCAGAGGTGGGAAGTTACAATCCATACTGAAGTGGCCTGGACGACCACAATTAAAATAGGTTACCGGGCAAGTTGAGGTGCCCGGAGTAGAACAAAAACTCTTCTTCCCTCTAACAGAATGTGACGACTGCCCGGCAGAACGGTTAGTCGCCTGAGGTCTCTGGAAGTTTCCACCTTTAGAGCCAGAAAAGTTACGAGCGGTCTTTTGCTTCTTTGATTTTTCCGTGGTATCATTGTGGGGGCTTAACATATCATATGTCAAAGCCCTGTCTTGGTATTCCTTCAAGGTAGTGCAAGCAAAGCCAGCCATGTAACGCCATAAGTCCATATTCATACGCATGTCAAAGCAGCGGATCTTGTCACGCTCATCCCACACTTTATTCTTCACGTGGATCAGATGTTTGTTGTACTCCACTATCGCCTGCGAGACTGGAATGTTCTGCGGTTTAGCCTCAAAAAAGGCACGGATCCTATGTTGTTGCACTGGCCAAGGACAAAACTCCAGTAACTCTTTAAATTCTCCCCATGAAGCAGCATGATCATGTGGCTTGATAACATTCCACCAAGTCGCGGCTTCCCTGGTAAGGAAGTACTGAGCAATCGGTACCTTCCTCACTTCCGGTCAATCAACCGTTTCAAACACTTTCTCTAACTCCGCTAACCAATTCTCCCAACCCATCAGGTCTGTAGCACCGCTGAACTGTGGAGGGTGCATACGGATCACATTATGAAGAAAGGCATCCGATGTCGGGTTCGGATTGTTCAGCTGAACGGCTTGGGCCAGGATGGTCATCTGGTTAGCCAATTGTTGAAGACACTCATAAGTCCAATATCTGCATTATTCCCTTGGCCGGTCGACTGGTCGTGATGACCCTCGGTATCAGGATTCACTGAGTTAGATAAACTAGGGGTGGTTGGCCCCGCAACAGAATGGAGGAAAGCGGCCGCGCCACTTCCTCGTTGTAACACCCCGAGATATTCGGAATAATTACAGCGCCGTAAACCCTTTTAGTAACGATTTACAAGGCTAAATAAAAGAAATGTAAGTATAAGACATCAATACTACGAAAATCCAAGTTTACAAAACTGATTCAACTAGTTCAATGAGTAATTAATACAACCATATCAAAGTGGAATTAATAAGACACGCGTACTCGAGTACTGAAATCAAACCAAGAAAATAAATCACCAACAATAACAAACATCACTGAACCCCTTCCTCGTCACATCGGTACTGTGGCTGTTTCCCTGCTCCTCGGCTACCTGAACATCAAAACAAATGTCCACCCCCGAAGGGGTTAGCAAAACGATGCTAGTACAAGTATCATTTAAACAATTCGAATATGCATCAATAGTACATAACAAGATACACCACACGGACTTCCGCTACCGGAATCCGACAATGCGAATCCAAAAGATTCCATTAACACAGCAAGGGTATTCCAATGATCCAGCGCCCTCAGCATAGATCCCAAGATGATCCCGTCGGACCAACACGAGGTGGAAATAACCCGTCCAATGATCCAGCGCCCTCAGCCTAGATCCCAAGATGATCCCGTCGGACCAACACGAGGTAGACATCCGATCCAGCGCCCTCAGCATAGATCGCACAACAAACACAAACACAACTCATGCATACATATATGCCAAATTGCCATGTCCATCAACATGAACATACAAACACTAGATAACGAATATAATGACAATTCAACAAAATAAATCTCATGTTCGATAACATGAATAACCACACGCATGCTCAAAATACCAATATTAACATATTATGATACTTGCCTCGAAGATGGCAAGAACGAAACACTTCAATGATCTCAACACACTCGAAGGCCGCCTCTTTCAATTAACGTAGCAAGCTCAAACCTTAACAAAAGAAATGATATACAAATCATCTCAAGTCGAACGATTGCCTAGCAATTCGGTCTACAGCCAAAAGCTCAAAATATACAATCTACCTGAACCACTTAGCGTACGCTACGTACTCTACATAACGTGCGCTAAGCCTGCCTGTTAGCGTACGCTATCGTCTAAGCCTAGCGTGCGCTAGCCATGGACTGACAATTCTCTCTGATCAGCCGACTGACTCGGCTGATATCATAACGTATGTTACGTACCAAACGTAGCGTGCGTTAACTTATCCCCGATAGTGCACGTTAACTTACGTATGTTAGCGTGCGCTAACCGTGCATGGCAGATTACTACTGGCAGAGAACTAGATCTAATGGTGATGAAATCATGAATTCTATGATGATAATACATGTCATCCACGTGCATATCATGCTCATAAGGTTTGTGAAAGTTCTATATGGATTAAACGACTACGAGATACAAGGTTACGTATAATCATTACTACACCATAATTCATCTAGATCTTGATAAAGTATCCTAAGTTTTCTTCGTATTACGTTACAAAACGCATGAATACCAAAGTGTACAACATAACAACTTGATAAACTCCACACACTGGTCATGATCGGTAAGAAATGCTTAGGAGTCCATATACAAAAAGGTTCAAAGGATTATACGAAGAATAAGTGCCGAAACGTCAAAATATCCTTCTAACACGTGATGATTCGACTATTAACGAATTAACTGACTAGATAAACATGATCAAACGTCCTTCAGAATACTACTAATATTGGCGAAGAATCACCTACCTCAAAGTAGCGAAGAACACGAAGGAACTTGAAGAAAATCCAACACCGAGAGCTTGAACACCAATCCTTAATGATCTACAATCTTCAAACTCGAGCTAGGAGGATGATATCAGTGGTTTGAGGAGGGAGGAAGTAACTCTCTGAGCTCAAAAATTCGGATTTGGGAAAGTGGAAATATCTGAAAAATGAAAAAGTATGCTGTCCTATATATAGGAAATGGTTATTAGCGCGCGCTAGTCCCTATTCATAGCGTGCGCTAACGGCCATACGAAGCTTACTGACTTCACTTTACTCAGCCTTTAGCGTGCGCTACCCTCATGTGAGTAGCATGCGCTAACGCGTTGACTTGGCTTTTTCCTGAAAGCCGTCCAGGTTCATCCCGACATAATCCGACAAGGATCCCCGGCCTGATCTCACCTACCACACGTCTCAATCATATTGACCCCGCATAGCGTGCGCTAAGGTTCCTCCACAGCGTGCGCTATGGATCCAACTTAGCGTACGCTACGCTTAATCGGTAGCATGCGCTACATGCGCAGAATCACAAATTTAAGTCACACTCGTGAAATCATACATTAACAACACCGGACAATGAAATACGGAGAATAATACTCAGATCAAAGTGCAACAATTACAATATTACAAGTTCTAAATACATAACAGAAATCTCGGGTATTACATCCTTCCTCCCTAAAAAGAAGTTTCGTCCCGAAACTTAAGATGAAAACAACTCCGGATATCTAGTCTTCATACTGTCCTCCGTTTCCCAAGTGGCCTCTTAAACTCTGTGTCGTGACCATTGTACTTTAACCAAGTGTATTGGTTTATTCCTCAACTGTTTGATCCGACTCTCAAGTATCTTGATTGGTCTCTCCTCGAAGGTGCCGTCATTAGCTATCTCGATCTCATCGAACTCAATGATATGACTGGGATCTGGTACATACTTCCGCAATTGGGATACGTGAAACACATTGTGAACGTGACTCAGCGATGGCGGTAAGGCCAACCTGTATGCTAAATCTCCAACTCTCTCGAGGATATTGAATGGTCCGATATATCTCGGACTTAACTTACCCTTCTTCCCAAAACGGAAAATCCCTCGTGTAGGAGATACCTTCAATAGTACATGTTCCCCAACGTCGAACTCTAGAGGGCGACGACGTACGTCTGCATAAGACTTTTGTCGACTCTGGGCAGTCAACAGTCTTTCTCGAATCAAAGCTATCTTCTCTTGAGTCTGAATTATCAATTCCGGTTCCGTCCCGATCAAATCCGAAGAATCATCCCAACACAGGGGTGATCGGCATCTTCTCCCGTACAAAGCTTCAAATGGTGCCACCTTAATAGAAGCATGCCAACTATTATTGTAAGTGAATTCAATCAACGGAAAATGAACTTCCCAATCAGTCGACCAATCTAAGGCACAAGCTCTAAGCATGTCCTCTACCGTTTGTATAGTCCTTTCGGACTGACCGTCCGTTTGGGGATGATAAGCTGTGCTAAAGTTGAGCTCAGTCCCCAAAGCCCTGTGAACTGCCTTCCAGAAATGTGACACGAAGCGACCATCTCGATCCGAAATAATGGTCTTCGGCGTTCCATGCAATCTGACTATCTCCGCAATAAATACTCGCGCCAATCTCTCGGGTCCCCATGCATCTTTGATTCCTAGGAAATGAGCCGACTTGGTTAGTCGATCAACTATAACCTAAATCATGTTCATTCCCGTTCTAGTCCTTGGCATACTGGTGATGAAATCCATCGAGATATCCTCCCACTTCCACTCAGGGTTCGGAAGCGGTTTTAACATTCCGGCAGGTCGCTGATGTTCAATCTTAACCTGCTGAAAAGTCAAACACTTCGAAATGTACTCTACTACGTCCTTCTTCATATTCCGCCACCAGAAGTTTTGTTTTAGATCCTTGTACATCTTACTGCTGCCCGGGTGGATAGAATAAGGTGCATTATGAGCTTCTTTCAGAATTGCTCGCCTCAAATAGTCATCATCGGGAATGCAAAGTCGACTCTGAAACCTCAGAACTCCATCATCTTGTATCACGAATCCTGGGGCTTTTCCTTTCTTTACTTCGTCACATAACCGAAGGATCAGAGAATCGTCCAACTGCTTAGATTTGATCTCCTCGACTAGTGATGAAGTCAGTTCCATCACATATAGTTGCCCTTGGATTCCTGGTGCCCATACTTCAAACCCTTCGCGGATCAGTTCCCGTTGAATGTTGGTTTGGGACGTAAGTGCTTCCAACACTCGAAGAGAAACAGTTTTACGGCTCAAAGCATCGGCTACTACGTTTGCTTTCCCCGGATGATAGAGAATCTCCAAGTCGTAATCCTTGATCAATTCCAGCCACCTTCTCTGCCTCATGTTTAATTCTTTCTGACTAAAAATGTACTTGAGGCTCTTATGATCTGTAAAGATCTGACAATGAGTGCCGTACAAATAATGTCTCCAAATTTTCAATGCAAAGACTAGAGCTGCTAGCTCCAGATCATGAGTCGGGTAATTAACCTCGTATGGTTTCAACTGCCGAGAAGCATAGGCAATCACCTTATCTTTTTGCATCAACACACATCCCAGACCCTGATTTGAAGCATCGCTGTAAACCATGAATCCATCAGTTCCATTTGGTAATGCTAATATAGGTGCTGTCGTCAGTCTCTTCTTAAGTTCATCAAAACCAGCCTGGCATTTCTCATCCCACGTGAACTTCCGAGTTTTCTGTAACAGCTGAGTGAGCGGATGAGCAATTTTCGAAAATCCCTCTACAAAGCGGCGATAATATCCAGCAAGTCCTAAGAAACTCCGGACTTCTTTCACGTTAGTCGGAGCTTCCCATTCCAAGATTGCTTCGACTTTCTTCGGGTCCACCTGAACTCCGTCAGCTGATATCACATGCCCAAGGAAAATTACCTCCCTAAGCCAGAACTCGCATTTTGAAAGCTTTGCATACAGCTGTTCCTTCCTCAAGGTGCTCAAAACCACACGTAAATGTTTGGCATGCTCCTCTGCGTCCTTCGAATATATCAAGATGTCATCAATGAAGACGACCACAAATTTATCCAAGTATTACAAGAATACCCGATTCATCAATTGCATGAATACCGCAGGAGAATTGGTAAGTCCAAATGGCATCACTACAAATTCATAATGCCCGTACCGGGATCTGAAAGCAGATTTCGGTAAATCCGATTCCTTAATTCTCAACTGATGGTATCCTGATCGCAAGTCGATCTTCGAGAATACCCTTTCCCCTTGCAGTTGATCAAACAAGTCGTCGATCTGAGGTATAGGATACTTATTCTTGATCGTCATCTTGTTGAGCTCCCTGTAATCAATACACAGTCGGAGGGATCCGTCTTTATTCCGGACAAAGAGAACGGGCGTTCCCCAAGGAGAAACGCTAGGTTGAATATAACCCTTCTGTAACAATTCCTCCAGTTGCTTCTTGAGTTCATACATCTCGGTTGGCGCCATGCGGTATGGTGCTCTGGAAACAGGAGCTGCTCCAGGCTCTAATTTGATAGTGAACTCCACTTCTCTCTGCGGAGGTAACCCAGGTAGTTCGTCAGGAAATACATCTGAGAACTCATTCACAACTGAAATAGACGAGAGTTCTACTCCTTCCTCTTTCCTCATGGCATAGCACCAGAGTCCATGACATCCCTGCTTCAGTAATTTCACGGCTTTCATTGCTTTGATTAATTTTCCCGAGCTTCCCGGTCTCCATCCTCGGAATAAGTGCTCAGATCCGTCATCAGCAATGATAGAAATGACTCTCTCTCGGTAATTCAGAATAGCTCCATAACGGTTGAGCCAATCGTCTACGAGAATTAAATCGTCACCGTAGATGTCAACTACAATAAGATTCGATGGCCAATCTCTCCCTCCTATAGACATTGGAAAGTCTCTAGCATCTAGGGTTCCCACAATTCTCTCTCCACTCGGCAAACCCACAACACATGGTTCACAATCAAATAAGCACGAGATTTTTAAACGATTTACACAGTTCAATGATATGAAAGAATGTGTAGCTCCGGAATCGAATAAAACACTAACTGGTTGCAAAAGGATCTGAATTGTACCTGATGCAACAGCAGTGTTCTGATCGTCAGGTTTCCTCATCTCGTACAGGCGCGGAGGAACGGACCCAGCACTGTATGTCTCTCTCTTCCCAATATTTTGCTGCTGAAATCCACTCTGCTGCGTCTGGTTCACACTCATCTCCTTTGGAACTGGCGCTGGAGTGCGAGTAACAAAGGATCTAGTAGCAACTCCACAAAAAGCCGCACGGTGCCCTTCTTGCCCACAATCGTAACAAGTCACAGAAGATTCGGGGCAATCACGTCGAATATGCCCTGCTCGACCACAATTGTAGCATTTCTTTGACGCGTCCGAAACTGCTGATGTAGTCCGGAACTTCTTTCCACCTTTAGCAGGATGTGGAGGTTTCCTAGCCGAATCAAAGGAAGACTAGACCTTGCGGGGCCCACCACTCTTGTTTTCTGAGAAGCTACCGGTCACTCTCTGCTTCTTTGCCTCCACTGATTTCTCCACCGCCGCCTCTTTCATGTCGTAGGCCAGCGCTTTGTCTTGATACTGTCGCAACATAGTACACTCGAACCCGGACATGTACTGCTGAATCTCCGGCTTCATTCGCATATCGAAATGAAAAATCTTTTCTGCCTCCGTTCTGACCAAGTGTCGGACACACGTCAGCTGATGATTAAAAGTTTTGATTATATGCATTCTGATTGCTTAGAACTCTGTGGTGAGAAAAACTCTCGGATCTTTGCCTCTCTAACTGGACGAGGACAATACTGTGCTTCCATCATTAGTCTGAATTCCGTCCAGTCCGCATTATGATCCTCGGGTCGAATAGCTTCCCACCAGTCAGAGGCCTCCCCAGTCAGAAAATACTGGGCAATGGGAACCTTCCGGTCTTCGGGATAGTTAATACCTGCGAATATTTTCTCTAACTCCTTTAGCCAATGATCCCAAGTAAGTGCTTCGGCAGATCCATCAAACTTTGGCGGGTGCAATTTGACTACCTCAGTAAGCCATCTGTCTCCCCGGTTATCCTCGTGCTGCTGCTGTCCCATCGCTGTCTGCATGCGATCAACTACCTGAGCGAACTGGTTTATTTGAGCCACCACCTTTTGAAGCACTCCCGGCATGTTAGGATTTGCGTCGTCATTTGCCGATCCCTGCTGCCCTCCAGAATGGGAATCGGTTCTACTAGCTGATAATTCTGGGGTAGTTGCGGAGTCCTCCTGTCTCATATTTCCACGTCCGCGTCCACGACCACGTCCGCGTCCACGACCTCCTCTCAACATACTGAAAACATAATTTTTTCAATATCCAGGACACAATTTTCAAAAATAAAGCCCGCCAATACTCACAAAACAGAATTAAGTAAAATGGTAGTACAAGAGATTAGGAGACTTACAACCATGGTCCACATGACGACTTTTGGCTGAACAGTGATGTTACGAACGACTCGTAAATCAATAACGTAAACAGACCCAACTTAAAACCCGACTACCAAGATATCCATGAATCTTAGCTCCGATACCATATTCTGTAACACCCCGAGATATTCGGAATAATTACAGCGTCGTAAACCCTTTTAGTAAGGATTTACAAGGCTAAATAAAAGAAATGTAAGTATAAGACATCAATACTACGAAAATCCAAGTTTACAAAATCGATTCAACTGGTTCAATGAGTAATTAATACAACCATATCGAATTAGAATTAATAAGACATGCGTACTCGAGTACTGAAATCAAACCAAGAAAATAAATCACCAACAATAACAAACATCACTGAACCCCTTCGTCGTCACATCGGTACTGTGGCTGTTTCCCTGCTCCTCGGCTACCTGAACATCAAAACAAATGTCCACCCCCGAAGGGGTTAGCAAAACGATGCTAGTACAAGTATCATTTAAACAATTCGAATATGCATCAACAGTACATAACAAGATACACCACACGGACTTCCGCTACCGGAATCCGACAATGCGAATCCAAAAGATTCCATTAACACAGCAAGGGTATTCCAATGATCCAGCGCCCTCAGCATAGATCCCAAGATGATCCCGTCGGACCAACACGAGGTGGAAATAACCCGTCCAATGATCCAGCGCCCTCAGCCTAGATCCCAAGATGATCCCGTCGGACCAACACGAGGTGGACATCCGATCCAGCGCCCTCAGCATAGATCGCACAACAAACACAAACACAACTCATGCATACATATATGCCAAATTGCCATGTCCATCAACATGAACATACAAACACTAGATAACGAATATCATGACAATTCAACAAAATAAATCTCATGTTCGACAACATGAATAACCACACGCATGCTCAAAATACCAATATTAACATATTATGATACTTGCCTCGGAGATGGCAAGAACGAAACACTTCAATGATCTCAACACACTCGAAGGTCGCCTCCTTCAATTAACGTAGCAAGCTCGAACCTTAACAAAAGAAATGATATACAAATCATCTCAAGTCGAACGATTGCCTAGCAATTCGGTCTACGGCCAAAAGCTCAAAATATACAATCTGCCTGAACCACTTAGCATACGCTACGTACTCTACGTAACGTGCGCTAAGCCTGCCTGTTAGGGTACGCTATCGTCGAAGCTTAGCGTGCGCTAGCCATGGACTGACAGTTCTCTCTGATCAGCCGACTGACTCGGCTGATATCATAACGTACGTTACGTACCAAACGTAGCGTGCGTTAACTTATCCCCGATAGTGCACGTTAACTTACGTATGTTAGCGTGCGCTAACCGTGCATGGCAGATTACTACTGGTCGAGAACTAGATCTAATGGTGATGAAATCATGAATTCTATGATGATAATACATGTCATCCCCGTGCATATCATGCTCATAAGGTTTGTGAAAGTTCTATTTGGATTAAATGACTACGAGATACAAGGTTACGTATAATCATTACTACACCATAATTCATCTAGATCTTGAGAAAGTATCCTAAGTTTTCTTGGTCCTACGTTACAAAACGCATGAATTCCAAAGTGTACCACATAAGAACTTGATAAACTCCACCCACTGGTCATGATCGGTAAGAAATGCTTAGGAGTCCATATACAAAAAGGTTCAAAGGATTATACAAAGAATAAGTGCCGAAACGTCAAAATATCCTTCTAACACGTGATGATTCGACTATTAACGAATTAACTGACTAGATAAACATGATCAAACGTCCTTCAGAATACTACTAATATTGGCGAAAAATCACCTACCTCAAAGTAGCGAAGAACACGAAGGAACTTGAAGAAAATCCAACACCGAGAGCTTGAACACCAATCCTTAATGATCTACAATCTTCAAACTCGAGCTAGGAGGATGATATCAGGGGTTTGAGGAGGGAGGAAGTAACTCTCTGAGCTCAAAAATTCGGATTTGGGAAAGTGGAAATATCTGAAAAATGAAAAAGTATGCTATCCTATATATAGCAAATGGTTATTAGCGCGCGCTAGTCCCTATTTATAGCGTGCGCTAACGGCCATACGAAGCTTACTGACTTCACTGTACTCAGCCTTTAGCGTGCGCTACCCTCATGTGAGTAGCGTGCGCTAACGCGTTGACTTGGCTTTTTCCCGAAAGCCGTCCAGGTTCATCCCGACACAATCCGACACGGATCCCCGGCCTGATCTCACCTACCACACGTCTCAATCATATTGACCCCGCATAGCGTGCTCTAAGGTTCCTCCACAGCGTGCGCTATGGATCCAACTTAGCGTACGCTACACTAAATCGGTAGCGTGCGCTACATGCGCAGAATCACAAATTTAAGTCACACTCGTGAAATCATACATTAACAACACCGGACTATGAAATACGGAGAATAATACTCAAATCAAAGTGCAACAATTACAATATTACAAGTTCTAAATACATAACAGAAATCTCGGGTATTACACTCGTCCGCGCCCACAACCACGGCCTCACCTCTATCCCTTATCAGCAGACATTCTGAATGATACACAAAGCACGTAAGTACAATTCAAACCGCACGTCATCGAAGTGACTGATTCACAAAAATACCAAATCAGAAGCAAAGCGATTAAGGAAACACTAGGAGAGTGAGAGGTCTTACAAGTACCGGTCGTACTGTGATGATGGCAAAGTAGTGATAATGTAGACAAACGATGACTCAATCGACCCGAAAGACCGACAGCCTAGATATCCATAAACCTAAGCTCTGATACCATATTCTATAACACCCCCAAGTTATTCAGGGTATATTATAGCGTCGTGAGCCCCGCCGTGGGACCCATAAGGCTATTTATATGCGGAACTATGAACTTTGACCGATAAGGTCCAAGTACAATCAAATGGAAGACAATTAAAATGGTAATCAAAACAATATCTAATAAATCCGGATACAACACATCACGAATCAATGCCATGGAAACACAGGCCGAAACATCAAGGAAACAGAAAACAGTACTCAAAAACCATTCAAGTACAACATCATTGAATGGAGGAAGTACAAAACATAACTAGTGACAAGACACATCATCACACTTGCCCATCATTTTCATGCCGACTCGGTATGTGCCTATCCGCTCTCCTGGATCCTGAAATACATGAAAGGTATTTCCCCCGTAAAGGGGTTAGCCGTCGAATAGTTAGTACAAGTATATCGAATATGAAACACAATACTTCTCGATAATAAAGTAAATGTAATCATTATTTCATCATTTTCATGCCGACTCGGTATGTGCCTATCCGCTCTCCTGGATCCTGAAATACATGAAAGGTATTTCCCCCGTAAAGGGGTTAGCCGTCGAATAGCTAGTACAAGTAAATCGAATATGAAACACAATACTTCTCGATAATAAAGTAAATGTAATCATTATTTCATCAAATCAAGACTGGTATTCCGGAATAACTAAATATCATAGCATCACATTCAATACATACATGATTGACCGCAGTACCGCACCAGAGGCTACGGAACCCTTAGAGGACCCGTCGGTCCGTCCCAGAGTGGTTAACCCAAAATATCTGCGGAACTGCACCAGAGGCTACGGAACCCTCAGAGGACTCGTAGGCCCATCCCAGAGTAGATATATACCATTATACAATTCATATATCTTACTTTAAAAGTCGAGAACGTACAATCATAAACATATATTTGCCTTTGAGACATCGAGAATCGGAAGCAAAATAGTATAAGTTCGGTAGGTCCAAGAACGCACTTCCGGCACCTAAACGATTCGTAAGGAATACGATAATCAATAATCCATACTCAAATCACACGAAGAAACTCCCGAAAACCGCCTACGATTCACGAAACTACAAGGATAATCACCTAGAGGTTTGAAAATCACCCAAACCCTCTCAAGCCCGAACAAGGTACAAAAACATCCATCTAATCATAGGGGAAACATGGGTACGGGGTAGATACATCATAATCTCAAAGATCTCAAGAAATTAGACCAATCTAAAAAATCCCCCAAAATCCCCAAAACTAGGGTTTTAAGGAATTTACCTTGATTCGGAAGATAGAAATGGATTAGATGTTATGTAATCTGTGTTATTCAACCAAATATGATGATAGTCGAAGAAGGATCGCCCCAAATCACCCCAAATCACCTCGTAGTCGCCCTTTTCGTCGGAAGTGAAAGAATGGAGAAGAAAATAACGAACAACAGGACTGACTGCCCTTATATACTGCGTTTGTCTAGCATGCGCTAAACCTCAAGATTAGCGTGCGCTAATGGGGTCACCCGGTAGTCCAGTGGATTCTGTCCTGAGATGTTAGCGCGCGCTACCACGCTTTAGCGTACGCTAAGTACCCTGCAAAAACTCCAGTTCACTACCCAAATCCGCTAGCGTGCGCTACATCTGGGCACTAGCGCGCGCTACGCAACACTAATAGTGTGGGCTAGCTCAGGCCTAGTGCGTGTTACCTGTTAGTCCATAAAGTAGAAATACCCCACTGCCTCTGTAACACCCCCAGAATACGACCGGGAATGTCACACGCCGTAGACCCTTATCATAAGGATCCACCAGGCTAAACTCCAAAAGACTACACAAAGATTGACCGGCCGGGGTCAAAATTTAATACAAAGCAGACCAACAAGGTCATAAACCAATTCAGAAACTAACGACATTCATATTACAATGACAACAATAAACTTGAACACAGAAAAGAATGACAACTCAATTTAATAAATGATAATTACACCCATGCAAGGGTGAATACTCGAACGACAGAGAAATACCGACCAAAATGATACAAAAGAAAAGACTCTGACTCTGGTGTGATTAGCATCGTCGTCTTCCATCTCCTTCCAAGCCAATCCCGTGACTGCTCCCGAGCTGCCAAAACCTGAGTGCATAACAGGCACCCACCCCCCGAAAACTCGGGGGTTAGCAAACTGGAATTTTGCTAGTGCAAGTACATAATATACAAGATATACGAACAGTAACAACACAAAAATTCAACCGCCGTGAAGCCTTAACACAAACCATACATTCCCACAGTCAGCACAGAATAACACTCGCATACACGAGGTGAAAGGTAATCACATAGTCATATTCTCCTTACGGAAAATAACATTCATGAAACTTTAAACGAGCCCAAGGAGTCAGGAAGATCCCTTTTGTAAAAGGAAAAGTATTTTGATAAGATAGTTTGCAATCATTATTATTGACTCGGGCCGTTTAGGGGTTTTTAAAATCGAATGGGAATACTTTTGGAAATTAATTTCAAAACTCTCGGGTCCTTGACCCAACGTATGGAAAACGATTACACAAAAACCAAGTCAACTTATTTGGGGTTCTCGACCCAATTTATAGAACACCGTCACAAACGAAATCATTACAACATCTCACAGGGTTCTCAACCCATTCCAAATAACATCATCACGAAACCAATCATCTCAACATTGCACAGGGTCCTCGACCCAATACACAGAATAGCACCACAATACAGTCAAAGGTACAAAACTCTCATTCGACATATCCTGCTCAAGACCCCCGATTAATTAACCCTCGGAGATTTCGTCAAACCTCCGTGGTTAACTAACCCTGATACCAACGCTTTAAAAACAATTTGAAACAAGCTTTCAAAAACATGAATTGCGGTCTGTATCAAGACAAATATTAAAAGTGAGTTGAAAGAATTTGAGATACGAACATCGTTCGGTAACGGGGTCTTAGCTATCACTCGAATACCGTATCAATAAGCTGCCAGCGCCTCCACACACACTGTGCACGGGCTTTCACTCCACTATGTGGGCCGCTACTTGAACATGTCACCGCACGGGCGTCACTCCCGCAAGTGCGGCCCCTTGCACGCGAATTAGGTGAAACCGGGGTTCACCACCAATATGTTGCGGCACATTGCAGCGTACACCGGGCCGGAGTACACCGCCCGCCTCGAGGTTCCGGATATGACGTTTCTCACAACAAGTATCCACATTGTTCAAACATCAAGCACACGGACAATTGTCACAACAATTTTCAACTCGGTACATCAAGTCACACAATTTCTCCGATCCATATCCACACAAATAAACAATAACACGCACGTTATCAATCAAACTCAATCAACACCGCACATATATCTCTATGTTGCGACTCAACCGAATATATACACATTTATATATATATAGATATATATGTATATATAAATATATAACCTCACTATATTATATGAATAACTATAGTTCGCCCATCAATCCAAGTTGAGTACGTCAACTAATGGTAGAATTCAACACTCGTCGATCACCGACATAAACATATATATTAATATACGTATATACATACATATATTTAACATGTAACTATATATATAAACACACATATATATATACACATACATATATATACCTCCATATAAACTCATACACTTCGACAACAATGATTTCACGCAGTTACAATTCGTATATCGAGGTACTTGCCTTGGTAATACGACGCGAAGGAGACGACGAAGGAATAGGTTCCGGTCCGAACAATCCTCTCAAATCCGACCCTAACACAATAATGATATACAATCAATCTCACATCATGAATACGAAGAAATCCCTCCTAGTTCTACCCGTTGGGACAATTTATCGAACACCAAGAGTGCGTAGGGAATTGAAATCGGTTAACGGTGAACTAACGGGATTTCATCCCAACCAAAAACAAGAAAACCAAGGGTCACGAGAGTACTATCAAAATCTAACAACAACATCGGTTAATTCGGATTAAAACACAAGATCACCACCAAACCCTCCCCAAAAATCATACTAGGGTATAAGAGATCTTACCTCTTGAAGATACAAACCCTATAATCTGAAGAACACGTGCTAGATCCACAATCCGAGCTACACGATCGAAGGAAGATGAAGAAAAACACACAATCAAAAGGGTGGATGGAGAAGAAATCCCCCTCTCAACCCTCTCTCTCTCGCGCACGGTGGAAGAAAAGGAGGAAATGAGCGAAACTCGCTGAAAAGACCCAGTTATAGCGCTGACCGCATTGTGTGCCGCGGCACAGATTAGCTGAGCCGCGGCACAGGGCCAAAAATTGCGCCCAGTGGTCTGCTGACCGCTCGTTGTGCCGCGGCTCATTCGGAGTGTGCCGCGGCTCAGACTCGGCATGTGCCGCGGCCTTTGCCCAGTGTCTTGGGCACGCGGTGCAGAGGTTTTAGCCGGTAGGTGCCACGAGGGTGTGCGCGGCCGGACAAGTGTGCGCGGCTGGCTCGGCTATGTGCCGCGGCGCACAATCCTTGTGCCGCGGCACAGTCTGCCTGCTCGGCCAACAACTGGGTAGTATGTGTGCCGCGGCGCACAATCCTTGTGCCGCGGCTCACACCCCCCCTCGGGTCCCAAAATGACGAAAAAAGATCCGGAAAGAGAATAAAAGCAATAGGAATCGATATTTGGGCAACAATAACACGAAATGGAAGTACGGAACCCCAAAACGATCTGAGGTACACAACCAAGGTCGAACAAGGAACAAATTCCCTAAATTTCTAGGAAGTTACAAAAACGGCCCAAACATCCGAAAATCACGATACAACGTCGGATTAACAATCCTAAACTCACAACATGTTCTACTCAATCATACGAACTCATGGAAGTAAGAAAATGACGAAATCGAACGAGTTTAACGAGAATCAAATGCACATGAGACAAAATATAACACAAGATGAAATTACGTAAAAACATCATCGAGACCCGTCTAAGCGGAGAAACTCCAAGAACAAAATAGGTTCAGAATTCCAAAACAGTGTCAAGCGAGTTGTCGAAACGGACCTCCGCCGGAAAATGAAAATTACCGGAAATCGAATTTGCGGGTATTACATTCTACCCTCCTTAAAAGAAGTTTCGTCCCGAAACTTAAAATAGAGAGCGGCGGAACAATCAAGAAAATAACTACTTGCTCAGCCACAATTCATCACGAGCAAAGCGCGAATGCAAGGTTCCAGAAATACGATGAACTGACCTAGCGAGCATCCGGTACGTGAGTCGAGGCGATAAAAATGTATGGGAACACGATAAGTTGAGGTGGAGGAGTATGAATTTGGATACCAAAACTCCCAGAGGGAAGAAAATCACAAAATAGTTCAGACGTCCTGAAAATCATGCTTCGAGCTCAACCAACCGCATCCAAGTTCATAATACATTCGGAAATGTTAATTGCTCGCGAGGGAATATTAGCTTCGAACAAAAATTTCTGCAAGAATCAAGCTCAGATGTGGAAAGACCACAATAATTCACAGAGTCTAACCACACGGTTCTGAAATTCGTTTGGAGAACGGTAGGCTAAGTACAACAGGGTAGTTTAAAAATTTATCGAGAGGGTCATAGATGAAGTACCAGCAATGAAAGTCACCCAACACTGAAAATACTATGAAGAGTACGGGTAGTACATTTCCCCATACTAAGAAAACATTTCGATCCCGAACTTAGAACAGCAAGAGTTGGTAACATAGAGCAATGAAATGAAGAACGATCAAAGTCACGATTGTCCAAAACAGCAACGATTAGGGCATATTACAAAATATTCATCCTCCCATGTTAGGTTCTTCAGAAGGAGACATAGGGTTTCGGGACATTCTCCAGGCACTTGCTCTGTTCGCCAATAGGGTAGCATTCTTTGCCAGTTCAGAAATTATCTCACAATGCTTCTCCCGATGACCTTCACACCCGCACCGGTAACAAGTCAAGAGTGGAAAGGGACAATTTGCACGAACATGTCCCTGACGATTGCAGTTGAAGCACCCTCCCTTCTTACCGAGAGTCACCGATGCTGGCTTGGGATTCCAAGCGCTCACTCCTGATCGCGAAGACGACGCGTTCGAACGACGTGGGGGTTTGGGAGCCTTAGGCTCTTCACCGCCCAAAAACTTCCCAGATATCCTCGATCTCTTGGCTTCGCTCGTGGGCTCGACCACTGAGGAGATTTCATAGGATATCGATTGATCTAGATACTCCTTCACCGTAGCATGGATCGTAGTCGTACGAACCACCTTGCCGCTTCCATTTCCATCATCACGTCCACGTCCGCCGAGGCTTGACATACTAATACGGATAACACCGATCAACAGTATTAGTTTATCAGTCGTACAATATACCACAATTATCAACCCGAGTTTTAGTTAGCATCCTTAGAATAACGGTACTATCGTAAAGCATAAAGTTTTATGAAGTCAATTTCGAGTTCCTCGACAAGGACGGTCATTATATGTATGCACTTAATGAAAACAAATCTTTGAAAAAGAGGGCTAGTCACGTTGCGCCCAAGACTTGTAAACACTGTCTTTTATTTCGGAAGAGGAAGTTTATATAACGACTCTAAAAATTATTTTCGAGTGATGTATAAAAGAAAAAAAAATTGAAAATAATTTCGTAACTAATTTGAAATATTTCAAGAATGTTGAGTCCCAAATACCACAATTTTGAAAATCTTTCCTCTTCTTCCAAAATGTTTATTTGAGAGAATTTTCCACCGAGATACGTGACCATTTAACATGACAATATTAAATCATGGCTTCACACAATGTTAGGAAATTTCAAAGCATCACTTTAAAATATTCGAGATACTACAACACGTGGGCCGTGCGGAACCTACCAGGCTGAAAATCATTTAAAAAAAATGTTCCAAATGCCAAAAAGGCCGATGTCGGTAATATTCTCAAATACTCACAAAAGTCATTTATAAAACATCAAATACCGTCATAAGAATACTATCAAAACATGCAAGACCAAAATATCAAAACTCGGTTTGCAAGATAATAAAAGCCATCTTAAAATACTCATGCGGTGGATAAAATTGTCATTCGTAAATTCATTCTAATAAAGTACCGAAACAGATAAACATGTTCGACTTCCATGTAATATCCTAAAACGATAATATCACCAACAAGTTCCAATTCCTAGTTCACATTAAGCATATTAGCACAATGTAATCAAATACGTGTATAAGGGGACTTACGATCGGGAGGCTTACCATCACGGATTGCCGGAAGATGATGTCGGAACCACGATACTAATCACGACTCTGATGCGCGCGACTTACACAAGACATGGACTTGACCCAACGGCCTAGGTTTTTCGCAAACCTAAGCTCTGATACCATAAATGTAACACCCCCAGAATACGACCGGGAATATCACACGCCGTAGACCCTTATCACAAGGATCCACCAAAGCTAAACTCCAAAAGACTACTCAAAGATTGACCGGCCGGGGTCAAAATTTAATACAAAGCAGACCAACAAGGTCATAAACCAATTCAGAAACTAACGACATTCATATTACAATGACAACAATAAACTTGAACACAGAAAAGAATGACAACTCAATTTAATAAATGATAATTACACCCATGCAAGGGTGAATACTCGAACGACAGAGAAATACCGACCAAAATGATACAAAAGAAAAGACTCTGACTCTGGTGTGATTAGCATCGTCGTCTTCCATCTCCTTCCAAGCTAATCCCGTGATCGCTCCCGATTGCCAAAACTGAGCGCATAACAGCACCCACCCCGAAAACTCGGGGTTAGCAACGGAATTTTGCTAGTGCAAGTACATAATATACAAGATATACTGACAAGAATAACACAAAAATTCAACCGCCGTGAAGCCTTAACACAAACCATACATTCCCACAACAAGACAGAATAACACTCGCATACACGAGGTGAAAGGTAATCACATAGTCATATTCTCCTTACGGAAAATAACATTCATGAAACTTTAAACGAGCCCAAGGAGTCAGGAAGATCCCTTTTGTAAAAGGAAAAGTATTTTGATAAGATAGTTTGCAATCATTATTATTGACTCGGGCCGTTTAGGGGTTTTTAAAATCGAATGGGAATACTTTTGGAAATTAATTTCAAAACTCTCGGGTCCTTGACCCAACGTATGGAAAACGATTACACAAAAACCAAGTCAACTTATTTGGGGTTCTCGACCCAATTTATAGAACACCGTCACAAACGAAATCATTACAACATCTCACAGGGTTCTCAACCCATTCCAAATAACATCATCACGAAACCAATCATCTCAACATTCCACAGGGTCCTCGACCCAATACACAGAATAGCACCACAATACAGTCAAAGGTACAAAACTCTCATTCGACATATCCTGCTCAAGACCCCCGATTAATTAACCCTCGGAGATTTCGTCAAACCTCCGTGGTTAACTAACCCTGATACCAACGCTTTAAAAACAATTTGAAACAAGCTTTCAAAAACATGAATTGCGGTCTGTATCAAGACAAATATTAAAAGTGAGTTGAAAGAATTTGAGATACGAACATCGTTCGGTAACGAGGTCTTAGCTATCACTCGAATACCCGTAACCAATAAGCCTGCCAGGCGCCTCCACTGCACACCTGTGCACCGGCGTTCACTCCACTATGTCGGCCGCTCCTTGAACATGTCACCGCACCGGCGTCACTCCCGCAAGAGCCGCCCCTTGCACGCGCATTAGGTGACACCGGCGTTCACCACCCATATGGAGCCGCACATTGCAGCGTACACCAGGCCGGAGTACACCGCCCCGCCCTCAGAGGTTCCCGGATATGACGTTTCTCACAAAAAGTATCCACATTGTTCAAACATCAAGCACACGGACAATTGTCACAACAATTTTCAACTCGGTACATCAAGTCACACAATTTCTCCGCCAGTCCATATCCACACAAATAAACAATAACACGCACGTTATCAATCAAACTCAATCAACACCGCACATATATCTCTATGTTGCGACTCAACCGAATATATACACATTTATATATATATATAGATATATATATGTATATATAAATATATAACCTCACTATATTATATGAATAACTATAGTTCGCCCATCAATCCAAGTTGAGTACGTCAACTAATGGTAGAATTCAACACTCGTCGATCACCGACATAAACATATATATTAATATACGTATATACATACATATATTTAACATGTAACTATATATATAAACACACATATATATATATACACATACATATATATACCTCCATATAAACTCATACACTTCGACAACAATGATTTCACACAGTTACAATTCGTATATCGAGGTACTTGCCTTGGTAATACGACGCGAAGGAGACGACGAAGGAATAGGTTCCGGTCCGAACAATCCTCTCAAATCCGACCCTAACACAATAATGATATACAATCAATCTCACATCATGAATACGAAGAAATCCCTCCTAGTTCTACCCGTTGGGACAATTTATCGAACACCAAGAGTGTGTAGGGAATTGAAATCGGTTAACGGTGAACTAACGGGATTTCATCCCAACCAAAAACAAGAAAACCAAGGGTCACGAGAGTACTATCAAAATCTAACAACAACATCGGTTAATTTGGATTAAAACACAAGATCACCACCAAACCCTCCCCAAAAATCATACTAGGGTATAAGAGATCTTACCTCTTGAAGATACAAACCCTATAATCCGAAGAACACGTGCTAGATCCACAATCCGAGCTACACGATCGAAGGAAGATGAAGAAAAACACACAATCAAAAGGGTGGATGGAGAAGAAATCCCCCTCTCAACCCTCTCTCTCGCGCACGGTGGAAGAAAAGGAGGAAATGAGCGAAACTCGCTGAAAACACCCGATTATAGCGGCCGCATTGTGTGCCGCGGCTCGGCTAATGCGTGCCGCGGCACGGGGCCAAAATTGCGCCCGGTGGTCTGCGACCGCTCGTTGTGCGCGGCTCATTCGGAGTGTGCCGCGGCTCGGACTCGGCATGTGCCGCGGCAGCGACCGGTGTCTTGGGGGCACGCGGTACAGGAGGTTTTAGCCGGTAGGTGCCACAGGTGTGCCGCGGCCAGGACAATTGTGCGCGGCGGACTCGGCTGTGTGCGCGGCGCACAATCCTTGTGCCGCGGCACACGGCATACTGCTCGGCCAACAATCGGGTAGTATGTGTGCCGCGGCGCACAATCCTTGTGCCGCGGCTCACACCCCCTCGGGTCCCAAAATGACGAAAAAGATCCTAAAGAGAATAAAAGCAATAGGAATCGATATTTGGGCAACAATAACACGAAATGGAAGTACGGAACCCCAAAACGATCGAGGTACACAACCAAGGTCGAACAAGGAACAAATTCCCTAAATTTCTAGGAAGTTACAAAAACGGCCCAAACATCCGAAAATCACGATACAACGTCGGATTAACAATCCGAAACTCACAACATGTTCTACTCAATCATACGAACTCATGGAAGTAAGAAAATGACGAAATCGAACGAGTTTAACGAGAATCAAATGCACATGAGACAAAATATAACACAAGATGAAATTACGTAAAAACATCATCGAGACCCGTCTAAGCGGAGAAACTCCAAGAACAAAATAGGTTCAGAATTCCAAAACAGTGTCAAGCGAGTTGTCGAAACGGACCTCCGCCGGAAAATGAAAATTATCGGAAATCGAATTTGCGGGTATTACAGCCTCTACCGACTCGGCTCATTACCGTGCGCTACGGGCGATGTTAGCGCACGCTACGCAACACCTATAGCGTGCGCTAGCTACTGCCTAGCGTGCACTAACTGCTAGTCAAGAGGGCAGAATCAGCTACTGCCTCTGCCAAGACCGGACCGTTAGCGTGCGCTAAGATCCAACGCTAGCGTGCGCTACTCAACAGAAATAACATGCGTTAGCTTAGGCCTAGCGTACGCTATCCGCCTGTCTCAAAACACCGCTGTAAGGTCCAAACAATACGAACATGCTCCAAAAGGCACGAAACTCTAGAATCAACACTGACAACATCTCAAAAGTGTTTACAGAGTGATAAAATTGAAGGAACGTCAGAGCCAACAATTCATATAAAGTACGTGTATTACAATAGCGTATGTAACGACGGCCCAGAGGCCACTGCCTCATTTCCATACCACGATTACGTACTTAAGGCCCATGCCATAGCATACGTAATACAGGTGTTGACTTACTACATCTCAGTTATGTACGTAATATCCAACTCCTTACGTATGCAACAATCCATTAGCGTACGTAATCTCCTAAGAATAGCGTATGTTATCCTCAATCCCGAAACTACTGCCCTTATCAACTGATATCATTACGTACGTAACACAATAGGTATAACGTATGTAATCTTCATACTCTTAATGTACGTAACACCATCTACATAACGTACGTTAAACCATCCGTTGATTCACCTGTCCACATTTGCACCGAAAGTTGCCGACCACGGGGCCCACTGTCGGCCACAACCTGGATCATGTATGATTCCTCTCAAAACGTACGTAATCCATGAAACATAACATACGTTATGCTTACCATCTTAGCGTACGTAAGCCCCCCTAAGCTTAGTATACGTAATGGCTTTTGCACTTAGACAAATCCAACTGTCATACTGGATACGTATACACACATACTGAATACATATACTCGTCCCAAAATATTCTCATACGATACATCTGATACACGATATCCTCAAATGCAATTGTCGACCAAGTACGACAATTATAAAAATACAGATGTCTCAGTCTTCAAATTATTTTATCCATACTGTGTAGACACCAAGCTATGCAGTATATCTCAAATAAAATAACGCGAAGTATTTATGCTAAAAATCCGAATGTTACAGTCCAGTCATGGACGTTCGTCACCTATAGATGGTGATATGGTAACACCACAAATTGTGGTAGATGGTGTTATTAGGCCGTTGATATCATAGAGTATTGGGATGCCACTTGATTCGATAAATACTTTCGCTAAGAATGTATGCGAGCTTGGTACATGAAACTTGATCATTTGATCAAATGAACTCATCCGTCTCATTTGATTCTGGATTACAGTCATCATTGGGGGATGCCTCAATGAATGCCAATCCATAAAGTGTACTCTATGAATAAAACCGGTTCATGAGGACGTGGAATGTGAGTTTAATCGAACCATACTTCGTTGAAAATCTACAAAGTTTTAGCGTTTGGCTAAAATGGAAATATATGCGACTCCAGTATGAACAAAGTGATAGCCCTTTGTTGAAGTGGTACCAACACTCCAAAGATAAGATCTATTCATATACTTTGCTAAAGCGAGTGAGAGAAGGAGTTAAACTCACCTCATGGCACGAGGTTTCTCATGAATGCACTGGAATGAAACTTAGTTGTGCTATCGTAATGGATGTTATGGCATCCACTATCTTTTCAATTAGATAGTCTCCGCAAAACTGACATGCAACTTGTGGTTAAATCTTATCTTAGTGGGGAACTAAGTTAAGTGATAAAAGGATCTCGTGGTGGATCAGAGTCAAATCAAGTGGCTCTTGACCACGGAGTGCATTGACAAGCGATTATCGGGAACGCATACTAAGTCTATAATTGATTTGGAAGAGATATGAAGCTTTTGCGTGTAAAACTAAGTGTTTATAGTGATGTACTCTTGTGAGGCTAAGAGATTCCGCTAAATACAAAGTTAAGAATGAAAGGATCTTGGGGACACTTGATGATGCTTATTCATCAATCGGTTTAAGGCAATTTAAGGGACGGTTTCCCTAAGAGATGATAAAGTAATGCCTATATGATTCCTGATGATTAGTCGATGTCATCATAAGACTTGGCTCAATTAAGTGATGATGCAGTCTTAAGAGAAAAGTACGGTATTATGTACTCATGTTTGACTCGATGTACTCATTCGTAATAATCCGGTAAATCCACTGTGATGATGGCCTAGGATGCGCTCACACAATGTCTGTGATTGACAAGAAGCTTGAAGCTCGCTCTATCTCGATAAAAGGACACTTGAAAACCGATACCCGAATTTTCCCAGAATGTGTTGGTTATCTCCCATATGACCTACAAGGCAGCTCACTTGTTGGAAAATAGTGAAATTGGTACCATTGGAAAGGTTTGTGTCTACTTTCAAGGAAACCAACCATTTGATCACATCCATCATGTTGAGTGACATATGACTATTATTGTAATATCCGTACCTTTCTATTTTTAGAAGTTTCCATTTTTGGTGTATGTCTATTTTTATCGACTCGCTTGTAACCATTTCGAAATTTCGAATCTACTTTATTCTTGGAGTTTTTCCATTTGGACGAGTTTCGGAGGTGCTTTTACGAAATTCCGTTCTATGTTATGTTTTGCTGTATGCGCGTTCGATTCTCATGAAACTTGTTCGTTTTCGTTGTTTCTTGGTTTGCATGAGTTCGTATGGTTGAGTTGTTCGTGTTGGGACCTTTAGCTTGTCAATTCGACGTCGTATTGTGATTTTCGGACACTTGGGCCATTTTTGTAATTTCCTATAAGTTAGAGAATTTCATCTTCGTTGTCGTATTTTAAATTCCCAGGTAGTCGGAATTGTATTTTCTTGTAATGCTTAGGTTCGTCATCAAATGTACTTCATAACCATATTTTTGGTTCGATAGCAGGTCCGGGTTTTGGAGTCGTCCGGAACTGTTTGGACAGCAGCTGCCTAGAACTGCTGTCCAGTAGGGTGTTACGGCTGTAACACCCCATCTGTTACGGCCATAATATGGCCATTGTTACGGCCGTAATGCATCACTTGTTACGGCCGTAACAGCCTGCTGTTTTAAGAACAGCGGGCAGAGGTCAGAAACCTCATTTCACATCTCTTCTTTCGATTTCTCCATCGGGTGACATCAGAGGGCGATTTCTACCACCTCGGATCCGTGTGTTCTTCGTTTTCCATCACAGTGGTGTTGTGGGAACATATCATAATCAACGTAATCACCTTCCTCCGTCCGAATTCAAGCTATCTTCGTCTAGAACCCTAACTTGTCGATTTTGGGGGTTTTTCCAGGTTTTGCTTGTTAGACTCGAATTATTCAAGTATGTTGTGATATTCCTTATCGATTGTTATTATTGGGTGATTCCCAGTCTGATTTCATCGAGTTTAATCCATGAATTATCGATTCGGGGAGATTATACGTAAACCCTCGCCCGTATCGATTGATCGGTTATTGTCATAGCTTGTAATCGGGGTTATGGGCGTTTTCCATTCGATTATTGTAGCCCGTTAGGACTAAGATATGTTGATCCTTCGTTAGGAACCGTCGTTTGCCGTCCGGATCGTTCGTAGCCGTTATTCATTCCCGATTCTTCAAAGATGTCTCAAAGGCAAGTACTTTACATTTGTTTACGCATTCTAGTATTTGAATTATGGCTTTTCGTGGTTGTATGGATGGATATGTGTATGTTCACCTAGGGATGGTCTGACGGGGCCACTAGGGATACGTATTTCCATGAGTGTGCGTATCACGAATTATGGTTAACCACCCAGGGATGTCCGACGGGGCTCTGCAGGGTACGGTGGCCGTGAGTCTCGTACCAACGGTTAACTTTGAATTGTTTTGTTGGAGAAATGTGTTTTGTGCTTGTGCACCGTAAATATTCCGGAATGTATATGATTTCTAAATGATTTTGGCGCATATTTTCATCTTATTAGAATGGTAGTTCAAATAGATTGTACTTGTACTAACAGTTGTCGCTAACCCCTTAAATGGGGGAAATACATTTGTATTTCAGGTATAGGTCAAGGAAGCAAGCGAGCATGCCAGCCGTACGAGGATGATGGGCAGACGTGATTCTGTTCAATGGTTACTTATTGGTGTCTTGTTTGGGATTTATTTATAATGCCATTTGGTTAAGTACTCGAGTACTCTTTATTGAATTTATTATTGTTGTGTACCCATTTTGGGGAATGGATTTGATGTCAGATTGAATTGTCAAATTTATGTCTTTGGTCTGGATGTCGTGGATTGTGAAATTGTCATTTTGTTGATGATGTATGTCTTTGTCGAATGTCATTTTGGTACGTTAGCCTGGTGGATTCCACAGTGTGGGGTCCACGGTGCTGTAATATGCCATGATCATCTTGGGGGTGTTACAATTATTGCGAAGTAGGACAGGATATATCCGGTAATTTGCTGAGTCAACTTTGATAGAGCTTTGTGATCTGCTCAGGTCGATCTAGGTCACGTATTGTATGTGAATGAAAAGCTACGGGTCTCTAGTCTTCATAAGTTCTTACAGTTTCGTTGATAGCTATTGAATCGAAGAAGTTATGACTGAAGTGCATGGAGGTCAAGATTTTAAAAAACTTGATTTTCGGAAAAGTCTTTAGCGACTCTGCACTTTGGATGCGTCGCGCTCTTTTTGTCCTTAGACCAAGGTTCGTTTTTTCCCATTGGGTTTTCACTTGGTAAGGTTTTTAGCGAGGCGACCTATGAGAACATCCATACAAATGATGCGTTGTACTTCTGTTCAACTTAGACTAAGAGTTATTTTCCCACTGGGTTTTTTCTTGGCATAGTTATGAAGGCAAATTGGCATCTGAATCCTATGATTTGAGGTACTCATCAGGGGGAGTTGTTGTGTATACATCAGGGGGAGTATACATGACATGTTATGTTGGTGCGTTCCAATATTTTCCTCATCAAGCTTTTATTTTTCCCATGGGGTTTTGTTTTGACTTGTAATAGGTTTTTACAAAGGCAACATCTTCTGCACCATTATTGTATTAGTGCTCGACACAGGGGAGTGTTCCGGAAATTTTTATTCTCGTGATGTTTTTTACCTAATACTGGTTATAGATACATAGATGGAAGTATCTAGATCCTTCTAGAGGTAGTAGGATCCTATTAGATGTCTTTCCTTATCTAGGAATCCTATGTATGGAAGGATTCTCATTGTAATGCCTATATAAAGGCCCCTCTATCAGTGTTATGAATACAATTGATTGACTCGTATTTACAGTCTTTTACTTTCTCCTTAAACAAGTTTATAAATATTCTAGATTTTTTTCTAATTTTTTATTTTTGAATTTTAAATAAAAACTTCTAATTTTTTAATATTACTATTCCAGAATTAAAAAAAAATTATACCTAAAGTTCCGATTTTTTTAAGTTTCCAGATTTCTTTAAATATAAAAATTAAGTTCCAATTTGTTTTAAAACTTTTCCAGATTTTTTAGATTATTTATATTTTTTCATCATTTTTTATTATTTTACGGAAATGAATAGTAGTTTTTTTATTATTATTAATTATATTATTATTACAAGTTTTTTATAAAATTTCAGATCTTTTTATGAACAAAGTAAATAAGTAAATTATACTTCTAATTATTATTTAAACTAATACAATCTAAAAAAATGACAGATAATAATAATAATAATACAGAAAAGCATTAAAATGAATAACTAGTAGAAGAATTTAACTAACTTGGTGAAGATAGTCTTCCTGTTCTTCATTTGTACCTCCCCGGCAATGGCGCCAAAAACTTGTTGCTGTCTCTAAAGTCTAATACCCGCCATCGCACGATTCGTTCGATGTAGATATATGGTGCAAGGTCGATTTAACAGGGAGGACTATGACAGTGAAGTAAAAATCTTTCTACCATTTTGAACCAAATTATATTAAATTCTAACCTAGTCTCAAATAATTTAATTATTGAAATGATCGGAATAATTGCAATAAATATCAATAATTTTTAAGTGAAGATAAAGAGATTTTTAAATGATTTACTAGGGTTTAAAATTATATCTATTATTTACTTTATATATTAATTCCAAGAAATTCAGGAAATAGATTTTGAAATCAATCTTACTATTTTCCTATAGATTTAACAATAAGTACAAAATTAATATTTGAATATAGATTTTCCTTTGCTTGATAATCAAAGAAATTAACTAATATCAATAATTACAAAGCAATGAAGAATTTATAACTATAAAAAATATGTGATATAATTGATGAAATAATATTCTCCTATTGAAGGGGAAATCATAATCATTAAAACATACAGTTGTAATTATTATACAAATATTAATAATAATAATTTGGACATGGTTTCATCATAACCCCAGTAAAAGAAAATTACTCACTCATAATAACAACACAATAAATAAATATTTTGTAATATTATTTCTCAGTAGAATTTTATTACACAGTATCTTTTTTTTTCTCTTACAATATCATCTCCCTGTTATTTTTTTCTCCCTCTTTTGCTCAACCTCCTCTCCTATTTATACTACTACTCGTATAACACCCATGTAATTATACAGGAACGCGAAAAAAGACCTTTTATGTAATATATAATATGTTAATCGTTCATTATAAATTTCATAATATTTCTTTATAAACTACACTATTTGTTCTATTTCGCAACAAAGGATTTCTAGTCTTTCCTGATCTTCACTCTTGATATGGCTACAGAAAGCTAACTATGACCGAATACAGGTCTTGAAAGATACATACTGATATGAGAGAGCGTTTGACATTGACTCTTAAATATAGTCATGACAAAGCTCATAATAAGTGGGAACCGGCATATTTAAAATTTAAATGGTAATCTACCATCTAAGGGCTTAATATCAATTGTGGAATAACTACTTTACTCTTAAAATTATTCTCTGGATTTTTTTTCAATAATATGGTTATGGATTTGGTTCATTATTGATGATGTGACATTGCATAATCTTGATAATTGATCCATATTTTGAATTAGCATGATTAAAACTCTAACTTACGATTTCAAGATGTAATTTGGAATTCTAGAACACTTGATGCTATTCAAAAAAAATCATTAGGTATACTTGATTTTGACTTTAGAAGGTCGCAGAGATTTTGCATATACTATCAGACTGATATATATCTGCTTGTCTTTTGAAATTATAGACATCACTTATTCCTTTACTATCTCGACAATGTTGTTTGTTGGCGCCAGGATTGCTATTTTTTCAAAAAATTACTTTATGGAAAGTTATTTATAAGTGAATGATAGTGCTTTCAACAATGGCTGCAATATGATATTCCGGATTAGTAAATATCAAGAATATCAATCAAGATTTCTCTATCGGCTTCTTCACCCAGCTCACCATCCACAATTTTGAGGATTCATTCGGAGACATCCTTAATTTCTTGTAGATGGTGAGATGACATTGTCTGTCCAACAATTAGTCTCATATTTTTGGTCAGTCTCATGAGTTTGCAATGATGCCAAAATGAAGAAGAGCTTATACTTGAATAAAGGATATATGCATTGTCTTTTGGTACAACTTCATTTGTAGAATTATACTAAATAATTGTGGAAAGGGTAATTTTAGTAATATTTGAAATTTAAAAATCTTTTGGAAATATATAAGAGAGTTTAACTTATAACTTAAAATTAAGCACTTCTTAAATTGTAATAAAAAATATGATAGTTGTATATATAATTTAATTACTTGTATGACCCATTATAAATATACCTTTAATTTAAAAAACTACATCCAAGTCCTAGCCTTAAAATTACCAAGAAATTTAACAATTTAGATTATAATATAAGAATAGCTTGGATAAATTAAAAAACATAAATCAGAATTTTATCTTGATTACAAACGACCTTAAAATTTTAGAAAATTACAAAAGAAAAAACTGAATTGATTTGATCGAAGTTGGAGCTATGGAGGTCTATGTTAGAATCTCAAGGCTTGCGTGTGAGCCGGTCTAAGACCGAGTATCTCTGGTGTAACTTTAGTGGTGAGGCCAACGAGGAAGATGTAGAGGTTATGATTGCGGATCAGATCGTACCCCGTACGGATAAGTTCAAGTATTTGGGTTTGATCATTCAGAAGGAAGGTGAGTGTGAAGATGATGTCACTCATCGCATCAGGGCGGGGTGGCTAAGGTGGAGAGCAGCGACAGGGGTCCTGTGCAACAAGAAAGTCCCTCTAAAGTTGAAGGGTAAATTCTATAGAGCGGCAATCTGTAACACCCCCAATCCGCTCAGGGATATTACACGCCGTAGAACTTTTCCTCAAGGATCTACCAGGCTGGTAACGACATTTAACATCTCGACAATGCCTTCGAGGCTACAATGACTCAGTAGACCGATTTGGTCTTTCCACAAATACATACAACTCAAATACAACTCATGCCCACGCAGGGGACAAAATACAACTACACCCGTACAACGGGAACAATACAGAATGAAAATAAAGTACAATCGAACCAACACACGATGTACGGTTCCTCATGTGATTAGTATCGATCATCTTTCATCATCCTTCGTGCCGACCCGGTGTTATGCTCCAAAACCCGAATGCAAAAACAGACATCCACCCCGAATACTCGGGGGTTAGCAAACTCCTTTGTTTTGCTAGTGCAAATACAAAGTGCAAATACGAGCCATACAATTCACATTCCACGAATAACAATAACCGAGGATCCTCAAAGATCCAAGCGAAACGAAAAGTACTTCCCGAGGCAAGGGTTTGAGAAAACATTTCAACAACTAAATATCATAAATCAATGGAAGTAATTTATAAAACAGTTTAGAATGCCATCGAGAGTTTTAATAGAAAACAATTTAGGATTATCAAATCCTACTTTTCGAAAACCAAAAGACAAAAGGGGTCACCGCCCCAAAGGTTTACTTTCTGAAAAATGACATTAACCAACCGTTGGGATTTTAGCCCCAAATCCGTAAAACGACTTTTACAAAACCATTGGGATTTTAGCCCCAAATCTCATCAACTCACAGTACACAAGAACGACCAGGAGGTTCGTATCCCAACATCAAAATCCACAAATAAAGGATTTAAAACAAACAACAAAATACTCCAGTGCCATCCTAGCCAAGTAAGCCAAACGAACACTTACCTCTTACACACTTAGTCAATGCATGCAATCATGAAAACCGTTCGAAAGCACTCATTTCCGGAAATGCCAATATCGAATCACATTAGCAAAAATGCACCACAATTAACCGTCGATCCACACCTCCGTGGACCCCTACCGAGACCCCGTCGGATCTAACCCGTAGTGGTTAAAAGCAAAGCTCGTCGATCCACACCTCCGTGGACCCCTACCGAGACCCCGTCGGATCTAACCCGTAGTGAGCATACACACACACACGTTACTCATGCAACACTAATATGCTAAGAATGTAAGTTCATTAAGAATACTCACTAGAGATGGCCATTAACTCGACACCATTATCAAACTCTTCAAAATTACGATAACAAGATTAAATAAGGAAATACACGATTCCGTAACTTAAACAATATGAGTATCATCATAAAATCCTCCGACGTTCAAAATAATCAAATCATAATCAATTCTCAAAACACCGTTCACAAAACACACGCGTTTTGAAAGGAAGCCTTTAGCGAGGCTAAACCGAAATCCTTTTGAAACTTCATTTCAAATAACCAAACAAACACATCAAGACGACCACCGATCATCATATACATAAAACGAGAAAAGTATGGGCAAGGTACTTGCCTTGATACCACGAGCACGGAACCACGAACGGATACGGCTCAACCGGGAAGCTTCGGAACGCCCGATGCTAACGAAAAGGAATACGACAACGAACGGAACGGAAGAATCAAGCACGACCGCGAGGAATCGACGAAAATGAACCTAACGATTCGAATAGCACAATCACAACCACTTCTAAACGATTATGGAAATGGAATACACCCGGAACCCCGCCTACGATTCATGTATATTCATACCGAAAACAACAACGAGGGCGGACCACAACCAAACCCTCTCGATTCCGAAAAAAATCACGAAATATACCATGAATCCGTAGGGAAACTAAGAATACCAACAAGAATAATCATATTCATCATGAATCCATCAACGAAACGGAAAGAATCGGACAAAACCCCAAAATCCCCAATTATCCAAAAAGGTAGGGTTTCAAGAGATATTACCTTGAGTGATTCAAGTATTACGATCCGTAGAACACGCGTTAGATTGATTATCCGAGCCTCACAACCGAAAAGAAATGATGAAAATCGACCCCCGGATGAAGAACTCTCTCCCTCTATATTTCTCTCTCGCGACGCCGTGGAAAAGAATGGGGAAGGAATGAGCTGTTCGCTCAGAACAACACATTTATAGCGTAACACAGCAGACCCTATCGGCCGGCCTATCGGCCGATAGGCCCAACCGATAGCCATACGGAATGCCGGCAGTAGGGTCTATCGACCCCCCTATCGGCCGAAAGGCTCCTGGAAGTGCTCGGCCAAAACTAAAACGACCATAACTCTCTCGTCCGGACTCCGATTGACTCACCGTTTGAACCATTGGAAAGCTAACTCGATGTTCTATAATATTGCAAAGATTTATAATTTTTGGAGTTACCAAAAATTAATGATGATCTAACAAAGACGAACTCATACTTAGAAAAGTCGTTTAGTAATCCTGAATTCAACAAAACGACACCGAAACCCGAACCTGAATACGAACCGAAGATACGGTTACGAAGTACTCACAAGGACGAATCTAAGAGCTAGTAGAACACACAATTCCGACCACCCTAAGGCTCGAGATTCGACAACGGAAGGTAATTACCCCAAACTTTGGGAAATTACGAAAATGGCCCAAATGCCCGAAAATCACCATACGTGATCGAATAACCAAACCGAAGTTCACAACACGTCTAACAAAGTTAAACGGACTTGCGGAAACTCGAAGCAATGCGGTTTCGGTCGAGATTCGCAAGAATCGAACTCAAGTGCGGAAAAGTCGCTAAAAAGCACAGAACTCAACGAAACGACACCGAAACGAACTCGGATGTCAAAAAGTGTAGAATTAATCATTCTCATAATGACGAAACGGTCATGAGCGAGTCGTCAAAACGGACTCCGACCGAAAAAAAAGAATTACCGGAAATCGAAAATTGCGGATATTACATTCTACCCTCCTTAAAAGAAGTTTCGTCCCGAAACTTAAAACAAGTAGGGAGAAGAAATATTCCGCCAGGAAAAACTCAACGAGACACACCAGAATGCGTAACTAATGCCCAACGGCGAAATGTTACAAACAACGCAAAGGAATATACGGCGTGTAAACACGCTCCACGGTGACCAACACAACGTCGCCGTTAGGGATATAATAAAACCGACAAGTGACAAGCGTCATCAAACGGATACTATAGTCAAGTCAATTATCCGATAATCACAAAACACAACGAACGAAAATCAACATGATTGACCAACCCCACGGTACCTCAATCAAAACGCGAGTCAACCGCTGAACAAACACGGAATCCCATCGCCTAAGGGATGGAAGATTGAAAACGAAATTAATTTCCCGAACTAAAGGGAATTACGAAGGAGCCTGAACGTTCAACAATCACGAAACGAGAACAAAAACCGAACAAACAAACGATCGAGACAACAAAAATCGAAGAATCATGTTCGAATCACGAAGAACAATAAAGTTCAACAATAACTCCGAGGATGATCCGTGAGAACTACAAGACATGCATTCCCATAAGATCCACAGAAAGGGAATAGCGATTGAAAAGTCACAACGACAAATAAGTTATTCGAAATGATATCACACTCGTTCGATAAACAAAAACAAGGGCGGGACAAGCTCGGAAATGTCAACGAACATAAATGAGTCGACAAAGTAGAAAATACAGAAGTTCAAAATCCGATCCCTTCGAATAAAAGGACTAGTAGAACCAAATGATGTTACTCCCGAACAAAGTTCACAAGAATCGAACCGAACTCGAAAAAAGTCACACCGATAACCGGATCGCCCACAACAAGATCACGGCTCGTTCGGACGATGAAATCAAATACCGAACAAGTTCATAAAGTACCAACGAACAAGAGCGAATCGATAAACTGGGAAGAGAAAACACGAAGTCAAAATAGTACGGGCATTACCTCCGACCTCGTCCACGAAATTCACAAAAACGGAGCAAGGTAACAAGACATTAAACAATCGACGCATAACGGAACCATCACCGATGCACACGGTCATACCAAACCAAGCTCTAACAGCTCGCACATGCGGGACAACGCAGAGATTGCCATGAGGCGACAACATTCAATACCAACACTCCGCCTCTCACAGGGGCTAGCACAACCAATGTGTGGAAAGCGTCTCAACGCTCACACCGCCAATTCGATCATACTCGGGAGAAAGTATCCAAATGACAACGCGAACATCACACATACATACCCAGCCCTCAAACGGGAATGGATAGGTTTTTAAAACGAAAACTTCATTTTGAAAATAATTTAGAAGAACACCGATTGATCTTGAGTATCATCTTTCAAAAAAAATACAAACGTGAAACATCATTATCGAGACATTGGAGAACCATTTCGCATTTGATAAAAATGAAGACACTTTCTCTTAGTGAAAACTTTCAAATTATTCGACCCTCGGGTCTAAATAAAAGTGTTGAAAATATCTCAAAACATTTTGGTCCTCGAGGTAGAAAATTTTTGAAATACATTGTGGCATCTAGGATGTACCACAAGAAAATAACTCATTTGAAAAGTATGTCTCGAAATTTATTTTTCTAAGATACTCAAGGTTTTCAAAATCCAATAGGCCGAATGCCCAAAACACACACAAACCGACGTTCACTAAAACAACTCCTAGCACACGCAACAAAACGTTTAAAATCAAGACAATACAAGTCTTTAAACGAAAATAAACGATAAAATACCACATTCGTAACAAAACCGATAAAATACCCTCCCGCATGGCTAGTGAACAAGTCGAACGTGTATAAGCACAAAGCTTCCACAAGAGACTTGTAAAACGTGCAAATCGATTCGAAAATCATCAACAACGGAGAAAAACAACAATAAAAGACATCACAAGCAGCGGACACTCCTCGTATAAATCAAATACGAGTCGACTAAATACATATCGTGAAATCAAAATTCACATAAAATTCCACCACTTAACAAATAATCATAAAAATAGCTCGTGTCACACGAGGCACAACACAAAGAAGGGAGACTTACTTCCACAGTCGCACGAAGATGATGATCGCCCCACGATACTAATCACGACCAACAAACTCAAACGACGCGTCGCGACACATTTCGGTCGGACTAAATCCGACGAGACAAAACTCAATAGACACCATCGACCCGGCGGCCTAGGTTTCACAACCTAAGCTCGATACCATTTATGTAACACCCCAATCCGCTCAGGGATATTACACGCCGTAGAACTTTTCCTCAAGGATCTACCAGGCTGGTAACGACATTTAACATCTCGACAATGCCTTCGAGGCTACAATGACTCAGTAGACCGATTTGGTCTTTCCACAAATACATACAACTCAAATACAACTCATGCCCACGCAGGGGACAAAATACAACTACACCCGTACAACGGGAACAATACAGCAGCGGAAAATAAAGTACAACTGAACCAACACACGATGTACGGTTCCTCATGTGATTAGTATCGATCATCTTTCATCATCCTTCGTGCCGACCCGGTGTTATGCTCCAAAACCTGAATGCAAAAACAGACATCCACCCCCCGAATACTCGGGGGTTAGCAAAACTCCACTGTTTTGCTAGTGCAAATACAAAGTGCAAATACGAGCCATACAATTCACATTCCACGAATAACAATAACCGAGGATCCTCAAAGATCCAAGCGAAACGAAAAGTACTTCCCGAGGCAAGGGTTTGAGAAAACATTTCAACAACGAAATATCATAAATCAATGGAAGTAATTTATAAAACAGTTTAGAATGCCATCGAGAGTTTTAATAGAAAACAATTTAGGATTATCAAATCCTACTTTTCGAAAACCAAAAGACAAAAGGGGTCACCGCCCCAAAGGTTTACTTTCTGAAAAATGACATTAACCAACCGTTGGGATTTTAGCCCCAAATCCGTAAAACGACTTTTACAAAACCATTGGGATTTTAGCCCCAAATCTCATCAACTCACAAGACACAAGAACGACCGGAGGTTCGTATCCCAACACAAAAATCCACAAATAAAGGATTTAAAAAAAACAACAAAATACTCAATTGACATCCTAGCCAAGTAAGCCAAACGAACACTTACCTCTTACACACTTAGTCAATGCATGCAATCATGAAAACCGTTCGAAAGCACTCATTTCCGGAAATGCCAATATCGAATCACATTAGCAAAAATGCACCACAATTAACCGTCGATCCACACCTCCGTGGACCCCTACCGAGACCCCGTCGGATCTAACCCGTAGTGGTTAAAAGCAAAGCTCGTCGATCCACACCTCCGTGGACCCCTACCGAGACCCGTCGGATCTAACCCGTAGTGAGCATACACACACACACGTTACTCATGCAACACTAATATGCTAAGAATGTAAGTTCATTAAGAATACTCACTAGAGATGGCCATTAACTCGACACCATTATCAAACTCTTCAAAATTACGATAACAAGATTAAATAAGGAAATACACGATTCCGTAACTTAAACAATATGAGTATCATCATAAAATCCTCCGACGTTCAAAATAATCAAATCATAATCAATTCTCAAAACACCGTTCACAAAACACACGCGTTTTGAAAGGAAGCCTTTAGCGAGGCTAAACCAAATCCTTTTGAAACTTCATTTCAAATAACCAAACAAACACATCAAGACGACCACCGATCATCATATACATAAAACGAGAAAAGTATGGGCAAGGTACTTGCCTTGATACCACGAGCACGGAACCACGAACGGATACGGCTCAACCGGGAAGCTTGGGCGCCGATGCTAACGAAAAGGAATACGACGAAGCGGAACGGAAGAATCAAGCACGACCGCGAGGAATCGGCGAAAATGAACCTAACGATTCGAATAGCACAATCACAACCACTTCTAAACGATTATGGAAATGGAATACACGGAACCCCGCCTACGATTCATGTATATTCATACCAAAACAACAACGAGGGCGGACCACAACCAAACCCTCTCGATTCCGAAAAAATCACGAAATATACCATGAATCCGGAGGGAAACTAAGAATACCAACAAGAATAATCATATTCATCATGAATCCATCAACGAAACGGAAAGAATCGGACAAAACCCCAAAATCCCCAATTATCCAAAAAGGTAGGGTTTCAAGAGATATTACCTTGAGTGATTCAAGTGTTACGATCCGTAGAACACGCGTTAGATTGATTATCCGAGCCTCACAACCGAAAAGAAATGATGAAAATCGACCCCCGGATGAAGAACTCTCTCCTCTATTTCTCTCTCGCGACGCCGTGGAAAAGAATGGGGAAGGAATGAGGCATTCGCTCGTAACAACACATTTATAGCGTAACACGGAGACCCTATCGGCGGCCTATCGGCCGATAGGCTAACCGATAGCCATACGGAATGCCGGCAGTAGGGTCTATCGACCCCCTATCGGCCGAAAGGCTCTGGAAGTGCTCGGCCAAAACTAAACGACCATAACTCTCTCGTCCAGGACTCGATTGACTCACCGTTTGAACCATTGGAAAGCTAACTCGATGTTCTATAATATTGCAAAGATTTATAATTTTTGGAGTTACCAAAAATTAATGATGATCTAACAAAGACGAACTCATACTTAGAAAAGTCGTTTAGTAATCCTGAATTCAACAAAACGACACCGAAACCCGAACCTGAATACGAACCAAAGATACGGTTACGAAGTACTCACAAGGACGAATCTAAGAGCTAGTAGAACACACAATTCCGACCACCCGAAGGCTCGAGATTCGACAACGGAAGGTAATTACCCCAAACTTTGGGAAATTACGAAAATGGCCCAAATGCCCGAAAATCACCATACGTGATCGAATAACCAAACCGAAGTTCACAACACGTCTAACAAAGTTAAACGGACTTGCGGGAAACTCGAATCACAAGATTAGGTCGAGATTCGCAAGAATCGAACTCAAGTGCGGAAAAGTCGCTAAAAAGCACAGAACTCAACGAAACGACACCGAAACGAACTCGGATGTCAAAAAGTGTAGAATTAATCATTCTCATAATGACGAAACGGTCATGAGCGAGTCGTCAAAACGGACTCCGACCGAAAAAAAAGAATTACCGGAAATCGAAAATTGCGGATATTACACAATCCGACCTGCAATGTTGTATGGCTCCGAATGTTGGGCGATGAAGAAGTTGCTTGAGATCAAGTTGGAAGTGGCTGAAATGAGAATGTTACGTTGGTCATGTGGTCGCACAATGTTAGATAGAATCGCGAACGGGGTTTTCAGAAATGCGCTGGAAGTGGCGCCCATTTCAGCGAAAGTTAGGGAAGGTAGATTGAGATGGTTTGGCCACGTCCGTAGGAGGCAGGCATCTGCTCCGGTGAGGAGGGTCGAGAGTTTATTGGTTGTCGGGGAGAGGAGGAGAGGCAGACCGAGGAGGACGTGGGAGGAGCAGCTGAGATTAGATTTGAAGGCCTTAAACCACTCCGAGACCATGACTGTTGATAGATGCGCTTGGAGGCGCTAGATCAGAGTTGTGGATTCTTTTGTAGGGAGCGGTGCTGTAGTTGAGAGCCTCGGGGTTGGGTTGTCTCGGTTAGCTTTGACCTAGAGCATTGTATTTTTTTACTTTTATTGTATATTTTATCCTATTGTCGTTGCGTGTGGTGTATTTTTGACAGAGAGCTGTGCGTTGAGCCAACCTCTCTTGTATTAGAGCAGCGTTCATCGGTAGTGAAGTAGCCAAAATCCGATTAGGTAAGTCCCATGTGGATTAAGTCATGGGCTCAGGTATGGTATCGAGCTTTTTAGAATCATATGCTTTTTTGTTTTTTTTGTATTTATCACTCAATAGTCTGCTGTGCACTAAGCTGGGGGTCTTCACGGAAACAACCTTCCTACTGTAATAAGTAGGGGTATGGTCTGCGTACATCTTACCCTCCCCAGACCCTGCTCTGAGCGGGATATACTGGGTATGTTTGGTTTGGTTTGGTTTGGTTTAAAGTCTAGCCATTTTATATTAAAAAAAAAAGAAGAAGAAAAATAGTTTAAGTACTTTAGTAATTTCTGAAACTTGTATTACAAACACTTTCGACGGCATTTGGTTGAAGTAAAACTATATGTATATTCATTTTAAAATAGGTTTTGGAATTACAAAGTAAGGAGATTATGACTTATAACTTAAAATTAAGTACTTCCCAATTTGCCCAAAAACAAAAAAGACGCATCATCATCGTAGTTTATATATAAGTGAATTACTTGTATGACTTATTGTAAGTGTACCAATCGCAGGGTTAGCTAAGAAAACTACATTCACATCCTAGCCTAATTAAAATTATCCCCATTTTTTAAAAGTACAAAAATGCCCAATTTTCTTTGTAATATAAGATGAGCCGGGAAATGC
Organism: Orobanche coerulescens; assembly: GCA_033398695.1. Lineage (NCBI taxonomy): Eukaryota > Viridiplantae > Streptophyta > Magnoliopsida > Lamiales > Orobanchaceae > Orobanche > Orobanche coerulescens. The sequence continues at coordinate 194,372,794 of CM065803.1, read as the reverse complement.
TATAAGGTATTTTCACACATTGAACTTCATATTTAAGAGTACTAAATTCAAGAAATTTTCCATTCAAAAGAAAAGAAAAATAATTAAAGTATTTTTAGTAATTTGTGAAACTTGTATTACAAAAATTCTAAGTGACATTTGGTTTAGTTGAAATTTTATATTATTTTAATATGATATTATTTTCAAATAGTTAACTTAATATATAGAAGTATTAAAGTTGGCATATTTTACATTGATCAAGAGAAGGACATAAATAGTTGGTAATGTTTTTGCCAAAATGGTCCAAATCGTTAAGTATTAACCGGTTTCTGTTAAATGACCAAAAAAGAGATAATTCAATCCTTATATTTGAAAAAAATATATAAATTATTTGGATATAATTTAAAATATAAAGACAAATCCAAAAATTATAAATATATAGTTGATTTCAAAAGTTAATAAATTAACAAATCTTCTAAAACTAGAAAAATAAAAAAACACCTAGAAATCACTTAAAGCGATCAAATTTTTTTCCTGAAATTTTCTTTGTACAAAGATGAATCTACGGATTAGTATATTATTATTAAATTTAATTTACTATATATTTAGAAATATCTATTTGAAAATTTATAAAATAAGTAATTATATAATTTACTAAATATAAGTTTTTCAATTTATTTTATTTATATATTAATTAAATAAGATTTAAAACTAAAACAAATAATTGATTTATTCCATAGTTTCTTTGATTTATTTATAAATAATAATTAAAACTATTGCTTTTACCTTTTTAATAATATTTTTTAATAAGATTATTTCAATTTATTTAATTAATTAGTACTTCGAGTACCTTTTTAATTATATATATTCAACACTTCTTTTGCAACTTTCAAGTTTTTTTCATTTGAGTTGATATTTATTTTATTGATATACCTAATTATAGTGACTAACTAATATAAACTAATTAATTAGTGAAAATATATAATATTTTTGCGAGATTTTAGGTTTAAGTTTTTAATATATAGGGCACAATACTATATTAAATTTCTCTTCGTTTGAAATTTATATTTTTTAATTAATGAAAACATGAAATATTTATGTAATAATCAATTCCTATTTATCCGTAATTCACATTTATTAATTCGTAAAAATTAATAAGATAGGTAGGAGTTATTTGAGGTATAATTATAATATAATTAATGCAATAATGATTAAGTCAGTAATAGATTGTGTCAGCTGAAGTATGAGAGGCTGACACATAAGTACACGAAGCACCAACAGAAGACACGTGGCAGCCGAAGTATGAGAAGCTGCCACTTAGGCTCAGCGTATTCTGCATTAGTATATAGGGGAACTTTTAGAATTTTTTAATACAACTAAATACTAAATAAACTTACACTAAATAATAAATAAACTTATAACTAATTATTTTAATACAACACTCATCAATAATACACCTCCAAACAAATATGAAAATCACCCCACAATAATTCCATCCGATCTGCCATGTCATCAGCTGACATGGCATTTTTTGACGCGCGCGCATGTGCAACATGATTAGTGCATATTTGATCTAAAAATTCATATACAAAATATCTCTTTTTCTGGCATAATCAAATGGATTTGTGTTAAAAAAATAATTATTTTAATGATATGTCAAAACATGAGCTAAAAATATTTATTTTACAGATTACTGACATGAAACGTCAAAAAGAACGAAAAGCGGAACCAAATCCGAGATCAGAAATTTTTCAAGGACAAAGTCTACAAAATGACCAAGACAAACACGACGCATATCATGGCCGTATCTAGCATCGTTTCATACACGGCCGGCATTTTCTGTCGGGTCCTTGCGCGTGTTCTGGATGAGACCGAGTCACCCTACAACACGACGATACAACACGGCGCACAATGGGCCATTTTTCAGCATCGTTTTTATGCAGTTCCTTGGTTGAATTTTCCACCTTTAGCCTCTTGTGAACTCAACGACAAGATATTTTACTTAGGGTCAAAAATCTGAAATATCATAGACATTCATGATGGGTGAAGTGTGAACAAAGAAAAAATCAAGATACTACAACACATCTTTTGAATTAAATAATCCAAACTATTCTTGAAAATCACCTATAAAATGACACCTTCATCCATTGCAAAAACAACTCCTCTTCTTGCCAAGAAACACCCCTTTCTTTTAGCAAGATATTTTCCTTAGAACTCTCTACTTTAGTATGTATTTCATTTTTAGTTTGAAGTTTTTCTTTCATTTAGTTTGTAATTGAAAAGTGTTTGATCAATAAGCACTTAGCATTTTACTTAGTGTTTTACTTTCAATTTTTGTAAGCTTGTAACCTTTGAACAAGTTTGAAGTTATATTTTGAAGTATGTTTCTTGCACTTTGATATATCATATTCAAGTAAGTTTCATCTATTGTCATTAAGTTCTAGTAATTAAAAGTTTCTATATATTATGTATATCAATTATTTCTATTCTAGTTTTAGTTTGTATAAACCAATGAGTAGCTAATATTTCTTCCTAGGGGAAGGGGAATTTCTATTAGGTTATATATTGAGTATTTGATTGATTTACACTATTTTGATTAAAAAGGACTAATTGGTTTAAATAGAGATTGATCATATCCTATTTCTACTAATGAAATCTCCTTGATTGATTGTTGAGTGAATTGGAAACATATATCTTTTCAATCTATCAATTGTTAATCTTGTTATCAACATCTTAAGATTGCGAAAGTGATTATGACACCTTTGAATACGATAGTTATGAGGTGAAAAGTTGATTACTCGATGAACAATCGTTTATTCTAAAAATAGTCTAGTTAAAGAAATGAAAGGACTTATTAGTTTAAATAGAGATTGATCATATCCTATTTCTACTAGTGAAACCTCCATGATTGATTGTTAAGTGAATTGGAAACACATCTTTTCAATCTATCAAGTGTTAATCTTGTTATCAACATCTTAAGATTGCGAAAGTGATTAAGACATCTTTAAATACGAAAGTTATGAGGTGAAAAGTTGATTACTCGATAAACATTTGTTTTTTTTATATCCGTGTAAATCAATTCCTATACTTAATTAAAAACCTAATTTAATGAACCCGTTGTAATACCCGTAATTTTGATTTCCGGTAATTTCTTTTTTTTCGGCAAAAGTCCATTTTGACCACTCGCTCATGACCGTTTCGTCATTCTGAGAATGATTAATTCTACACTTTTTGACATCCGAGTTCGTTTCGGTGTCGTTTTGTTGAGTTCCGTGCTTTTTAGCGACTTCTCCGCACTTGAGTTCGATTCTTACGAATATCATTCGAGACTGCTGTTTCGAGTTTCCCGTAAGCCCGTTTAACTTTGTTAGATGTGTTGGGAACTTCGGTTTGGTTATTCGATCACGTATCGTGATTTTCGGGCGTTTTGGGCCATTTTTATAATTTACCCAAAGTTATGGGTATCCGTATCTGTAATTGTTGTCTCGACCCTTTTCTTGGTCGCGTATGATTAATTATTGCATTATGTTTTCATTTCGGGTCGATGATGTTGTCCGCGAGCTTTTCGTCGTGTTCGTTCCGTACGTTTTCGGAAATCGAGTTGTCGGATCATGACGGCTGAGCACTGGCCGGACAGGTGCGGCCGGCACGGTCGGAAGTGCTGGGCACTGGACGGGCAAGCATGACAGGAACCGGCATAGCGCGCGCTACTGCCGGAAGACTGCATGCGCTAACTGGCAGGAGTAGCGCATGTTATGCGGCTGGCCGACGCACGCTAGCGGGCCGAGGTAGTAAGGCAGTGGGGTACTGGTCTCGGGTGGATCGGCAGGTAGTGCACGCTACTGCCGGACACTACGTACGCTACGACCGGAAGGTAGCGCACGCTACGGCCGAAAGGCTGCGCGCGCTACGTGGCCGAGCAGTGCCTCTGGACTGCGGCCTGGGCCGATAGCGTACACTAGCTCGGCAGCCTAGCGCACGCTAGTCCGGCCCAGTATAAATGTGGCAGAGCAGCCTCATTTTCACTCGTTTTTCATTTCATTTCTTTTCGATCCGCGGCTGGAGCTTCGGAGGAGGCGAATCCATGTTGTTGAACAACAAATCCACGAAGTTCTTGAGTTCATATCATGGATTGATCATCCTATATCATCCTTCGATCCAGCGAATCACGGTGAGATTTCCTAGAACCCTATTTTGAGAAATTTTGGGGTTTTTGCATTTTTGTCCGATTCGTTCCGTGTTGTTGATTAATTCATGATGGGTATGATTAATCTTGGTAGTATTATTGTGTTTAACATCATTTAATCCAATGTTCTTCGTGAAATCGAAGTATATTTCTCGATTTCATTTGAATTGACTTTTTGGGGGATTTGTTCTCGATCTCATTTTCCATCCGTTTTTGATGGATCGATTGCGGTTAAATGATGTTGTTAAACATATTCTATGTATTGTATATCCATATTTCAACTTGGAATTCCGTTTTCGTGTTTTGACGGGACAAATCGTGTTCTTGGCCGTTTTGGGGGAAACACTTGAACTTTCGTCATTCATTCTTTGAATTCAACGGCTTTGAGTCGTGCTATGGAATTCATTTTCATTGTTGTTATTGTTCTTCGTAGTTTATGAACGCGAGTTGGCGATCGGTGGAGTCGGCGGGTTCGTAGTCGGTTCGTGTCAACCTACTTCGGTCGATTCTCCGCGTTGTTCTTATTCGAGGCAAGTACCTTGCCCATACTATTCTTGTTTTGTGGATATGATGATTGGTTATCGTCTTGGTATGTTTGTTTGTTTGCTTGAAATGAGTTTTCAAAAAGATTCGGCTAGCCTCGTTAAATGCTCACTTTCAAAACGCGTGTGTTTTATAAATTGTGTGGGTTGTAAGTGATTACGTGAATCCTTTGGATATGTTTGGCGTTGATGTTGCACTTGGTAATGTGTGTGTACGTGTATGGTTTCATTTCGGTGCATTGTGGTTTGACGTGGTGTTTTGCTAAGTGTTTGATGCCTCTGAGTGAATTGTTTGGATATCCTTGGTGTAATATGTTATTTGTGCATGATTGTTTCGCTAGCCAGCTCGGGAGGGTCCTTCGAGGCCTCGGGTGGGATTCATGGTGGCGTCCTGGTCCTAGGCGATGCCTGTGTTTGATTGTTTCGCTAGCCAGCTCGGGAGGGTCCTTCGAGGCCTCGGGTGGGATTCATGGTGGCATCCTGGTCTTAGGCGATGCCTGTGCGTGTATGTTTTGTGAATGTGTTCGCTTACCTCGGGAGGATTCGACGGGGCCACGGAGGGAGTCCAATGGTTTCGCCCTGGATTCACGAGTGAAACTTCACCACTGCGTGTGTATGTTTAGTGAATGTATTTTGCTCACCCTGGGACGGTCCGACGGGGCCACGGGGGAATCTATGACTTCACTCTGGGTTCACAAATAAAAACTTCACAGGTTTGTGTGTATGTTTTGTGAATGTGTTTGCTCACCCTGGGACGGTCTGACGGGGCCTCGGGGGAATCTATGACTTTACTCTGGATTGACAAGTGGAACTTCACGGGTGAGTGTGTATTTTATGTCCGCCGAGGACGCGTGACGTGGGTTTTAACCTTGTGTTTTGTTGTTGGTTTCAATTGTGAAAATAAACCTTTGGGCTATGACCTGTGTTGATTTTGGAAAGATAAGAATTTGGTAATCCTAAATTGTTTTCTATTAAAACTCTCGATGGCATTTTAAACTGTTTTATAAATTGTTTCCCTTTATTTGTGATCTTTCGGTTTTGGAAATGTTTACCCAAACTCTTGCCTCGGGAAGTACATTTCTTTACGTTTGGATCTTTGAGGATTCCTGGTTATTGTTATTCGTGGAATGTGAATTGTATGGCTCGTATTAGCACTTTGTTCTTGCACTAGCAAAACAGTGGAGTTTTGCTAACCCCCGAGTATTCGGGGGGTGGATGTCTATTTTTGCATTCAGGTTTTGGAGCATAACACAGGGTCGGCATGAAGGATGATGAAAGATGATCGATACTAATCACATGAGGAACCGTACATTGTTTATTGGTTCAGTTGTACTTTATTTTCCGCTGCTATATTTTTCCCGTTGTACGGGTGTGGTTGTATTTTGACCCCTGCGTGGGCATGAGTTGTAATTGAGTTATATGTATTTATTGAAAGACCAAATCGGTCTACTGAGTCATTTTAGCCTTAAAGGCGTTGTTGAGTTGTTCGGTTTTGTTACCAGCCTGGTAGAACCTTGAGGAAAGGTTCTACGGCATGTAATATCCCTGAGCGGATTGGGGGTGTTACATAAATTGTATCGGAGCTTAGGTTGTGGAAAACTAGGCTGTCCGGTTTAGTGGTGTCTGTTGAGTTTTTGTCTAGTCAGAATTTATCTGGCTGAGTCGTGTCGTGACGCGTCATCTGAGTTTGTTGGTCGTGATTAGTATCGTGGGGCGATCATCATCTTCGTGTGACCTGTGGCTGTAAGTCTCCCTTCTTTGTGTTGTGCCTCGTGTGACCCGAGCTATATCTTTATGATTATTTGTTCAGTGACGGAATCCTCTTATGGATTTTGATTTCTTGATATGTGGTTATTTGACCCTCATATTTCGTTCATATGAGGAGTAGCGTTGCTGGATTGTGCATCTTTGAGTTTATTTCTTTTATCCGCTGCGTGAGTTCTTTTGTAAGGACTATCGACTCGCTCGTGTTCGTTGATACTTTCTGAACTTGTTCTGTATTTCGGTTTCATCGTTCGGACGAGCTGTGATCTTGTTTTGAGTTGATCTGGTTATCGCTGTGACTTTTCCGAGTTCGGTTCGATTCTTGTGAACCTTGGAGTTGTTGTTTGAATTTTATTGTTCTTCGTGATTCGAACATGATTGTTCGCTTTTTGTTGTCTCGGCCATTGTGTTCGATCGTTTGATTGTTCGGTTTTTGTTGATCTCGTCTCGTGATTGTTGAGCATTCAGACTCCTTCGGGAAATTAGTCTCGTTTCGATCTTCAAACCCTTTGGCGGTGGAATTCCATATTTGTTCAGCGTTTGGCTCGCGTTTTGATTGATGAACCGTTGGGTTGGTCAATCGTATTGATTTTCATTCGTTGTGTTTTGTGATTGTTCGGATAATCGACTCGATTGTATTGTCTGTTTGATGACGCTTGTCACTTGTTGATTTTAATATGTCTCTATCGGTGGCGCTGTGTTAGTCGCCGTGGAGCGTATTTTCACGTCGTATGTCTCTTTGCGTTTCTTGCAGCGTTTCGCCATCGGGCGCGAGTTTTCGGTTTTTGTGTATCTCGTCGAGTTTTCCTAGCAGGGGATATTTCTTCTCCCTACTTATTTTAAGTTTCGGGACGAAACTTCTTTTAAGGAGGGTAGAATATAATACCCGTAATTTCGATTTCCGGTAATTTCTTTTTTTTTCGGCAAAAGTCCGTTTTGACGACTCACTCATGACCATTTCGTCATCCTGAGAATGATTAATTCTACACTTTTTGGCATCCGATTTCGTTTCGGTGTCGTTTTGTTGAGTTCCGTGCTTTTTAGCGACTTTTCCGCACTTGAGTTCGATTCTTGCGAATATCGTTCGAGACTGCTGTTTCGAGTTTCCCGTAAGTCCGTTTAACTTTGTTAGACGTGTTGTGAACTTCGGTTTGGTTATTCGATCACATATCGTGATTTTCGGGCGTTTTGGGCCATTTTTGTAATTTACCCAAAGTTATGGGTATCCGTATCTGTAATTGTTGTCTCTGTAACACCCCAAACTAGGCGGATATTACAGTGCCGTGAATCCCCGACTGGGACCCACCAGGCGAATGAAAAGGATGAATTACACAAGATAAATGTAGTACCGAACCACATTACAACAGTAATTACTCCGATGAGGAGTTTAATTACAACACACCAGGACAATACCGAATACTAGTGTATTTTATATGAAGATAAAATACACAACACTGAATGAAACGGAGTATTCAAATGAAAGTCTGCAGCGGGAAATAAAGGATAATAACATGAATAACTGAAAGATCGGGGCCCCCCTACTAGTATCACTAGGACTCCTCGACATCAACATGCTATTCCCGTGCGTTTGCCTTGCCATGACCTGAAAAACAAAATCCCCAAACGGGGTCAGTTACAAAGAACAACAATCCTCAAGAGTTGAAAATACACAATCATGATTATATCTGAAGTTATGAAATATCCTGTCGAAACATACGCAATCAAACATGCTATATGAACCAACTAACAGTACGGCTCAAAGGAAATGGCACCACACTACGCCGGGATGGAAATGTGTCCGTGCACAAGCCACCAACGAGTATCGATCGAATACACGTGTGGTCTTGTACCTAATCGATCTCACGAGACAATATGAATCGTGTGCACACCCAATGTGAGGTCACCAACCAACACACGACTATAATGTGCCCGACATGAAAATCCAACACATACCAACCGCACGCCAAGATGACCGGAATGCCACGCTATAACAAAAGTGACATCGAAAATGAATAATGACTCACCGAGATAGAATGGTAATGAAATAAATGACTCAATGAAAAGATTGGAACCGCTGCTCCTTATGATCAAATGATTAATTGATAACAACAAGTTTTGATACGGTTAATATAATGATGAATGAGTTATGATTATGAATGAACAACAACAAAAGGGATGAATATCCTTTTAACCGAGTAAGAATTAACTTACACAACAACAATGAAGAATGTCCGTCCACGAACAACGTCCTAACCAAGATACCGGTCGCTCGAACAACCTTAATTCATTACAATTACCAACAATCCGATTAATAACGAATTAAACACGAATAAAACGAACTCAAGACGTCGATACGATTAAACCAAGTTCATCGGGGCATTATATCGAACACTTTGAGGCCAACTTTGATTGTATACAACTAAACCTCAATAATATCAACTTCAAATCCCCAATTCCAATTCGATTTCCAAAGTGTTCTTGAATAATCCCTCAATAATCCAATGAATCCTTATACAAACTCATAATCATATACATATCCCTTCATATATCATGATTATAACGTCCAAAACATCCTATTTCAACACAAAATCGAAGTCCAAAGTGTTGAAGGAATTACCTCTTGATGATCCAAGTGCTTCAATCCAAGAATATGCGTTAGATTGATTATCCGGGCTTCACGATCGAAAGGAGATGAAGAAAATCAAACACCCAAATGATTTGTGAAGGAAAACCCTCCCTCAAGCCTTATCTCTCGGTTGAAGGTGAAGAAAATGCGTAAAATGGGTGAAATGATGAAAAAATGAATTTATAGGGGTTGATCGCTGCCGGACACGGCCCGTGCCGATCGGCACGGTCGTGTCGCACCGCCGACACCGGCCGACAGTGACTCGACCGTGTCCTCGCTGACACGGTCGCGCGCGGAGGGCCTCCCGACGATGACCCGTCCGACAAATGACTCGGCATGACTCGACCGTGCTGTGCGACACGGTCGGGCGTGCTCAGCGATCGATTCGCTTATCCGGAAGGGTTCGACTGGCCGCGCTGCATTTACACGGTCGGGTCCTGAGGCGTACACTCGGCACTTTCCGGACGAGTACGGCACGGGCCGTGTCGGACGACACGGCCGAAAGTGCGTCGGCGATGATCGGCCAATGAGCGGTTGAGCTAAAACGACCATAACTCTCTCGTCCGGACTCGATTGACTCACCGTTTGAACCAATGGAAAGCTAACTCGATGCTCTATAATATTGCAAGATTTACAATTTTTGGAGTTACCAAAAATTAATGGTGATCTAACAAAGTCGAACTCATATGAGGAAAGTTGAAACGATGAACAATAACGATACTCAACTCGAAGTTTATACGAACGGTGAACACGGTGAATGAACATGATTGATGAATGATTATAATTGAGTGAAAATACACTGAGTGACAATTACAGACTGATAATTACTGAATGAAAATGAATGAATTACAACCGGGTATTACATACTCCCCCCTTAAAAAGAGTTTCGTCCCCGAAACTAAGGGTCAAACAACTCGGGATAACTCTCCCGCATAATCTCCTCGGTTTCCCAAGTGGCCTCTTCGACTCCATGTCTGGACCACTGAATCTTGACCAAAGGAATCGACTTATTTCTCAACTGTTTGATTCGCCGCTCTAAAACTCGTATAGGACGCTCCTCATATGATTGATCGTCGGCGATCTCGATTTCGTCGAACCGCAGTATGTGACTCGGGTCGGCAACATACTTTCGCAACTGAGAGACATGAAACACATTATGAATTCGGCTCGGGCCGGAGCTAAAGCCAAACGGTAAGCTAACTCACCTACTCGATCCAAAATATCAAACGTTCAAAAGAATCTCGGACTCAACTTCCCCGTTTTCCAAAACGGAAAATACCTCGACTCGGGGATACCTTGACCAAGACGTGGTCACCCGTCTCGAACTCTAGTGGTCGACGACGATTATCTGTATATGATTTCTGTCGACTCTGAGCTGTCAACATACGACTCTTGATCAAAGCTACCTTCTACCGGGCGGCTATAAGCATATCGGGTTCAGTGCCGATTGATTCTGACAAGTCATCCCAACACAAGGGAGATCGACAACGACGACCGTACAAGGCCTCGTAAGGTGCCATCTTAATGGAAGCATGCCAACTATTATTATACGTGAACTCGATCAATGGTAGTTGGGCTTCCCAATCGTCCTTCCAATCGAGGACGCATGCCCTCAACATGTCCTCTAATGTCTGTATAGTCCTCTCTGATTGTCCGTCGGACTGAGGATGAAAGGCGATCGAGATTGAGCCGAGTTCCCATAGCACGGTGAACTGATTTCCAAAAATGAGATACAAATCGTCCGTCACGATCGGAAACGATACTCTTAGGAGTACCATGCAGTCTTACTATCTCCTTGATGAATAACTGGGCCAGTCTCTCGGGACCCCACGTATCCTTGATCTCAAGAAAATGAGTTGATTTAGTTAAGCGGTCCACAATCACAGATTGTATTCATGCCACGACGACTCATCGGCAAACTCGTGATGAAATCCATAGAAATGTCTTCCCACTTCCACTCTGGAATAGGGAGAGGTTTCAGCATACCCGCCGGTCGCTGATGTTCAATCTTGACTTGTTGGCAAGTTAAGCATCTCGAAACAAATTTTGCGACTTCTCGCTTCATATTACTCCACCAGAAATTTTGTTTCAAGTTCTTGTACATCTTCTTGGACCCCGGATGAATGTAATAAGGGGTAGCATGAGCTTCTATCTAAATAGAATTTTTCAACTCGTCATTCTCAGTTACGCACAACCGGTTCTTAAACCTCAAAAGTCCATCCCTGTGGACCACGAATCCAGGGGCTTTCCCCTGAGCCACATCCTCACGAATGCGCAACAATGCTGAGTCTGAACCCTGATTCTCCCTGATTGCATCCTCAAGAGATGAAGAAATCTCTAACATACAAAGCTGTCCCTGAACTCGCTGAAGCCAGACCTCGATCTCGGGTCTAAGGAATTCCTGTTGGAGCTCCTTCTGAATTGTTAAACGAGCAAGCATCTGCTCCTGCACGGACTTACGACTCAAGGCGTTGGCGACAACGTTCGCCTTGCCCAGGTGGTAAAGGATCTCGATATCAAAATCTTTGATTATTTCCAACCACCGCCTCTGTCGCATATTTGACTCCTTGTGAGTAAATATATCCTTCAACTCTTGTGATTGGTGAATAACTGAAAGGTGACGCCATAAAGGTAACGACGCCAAATCCCCAACGCGAAAACCACGGCTGCTAGCTTCAGGTCGTGGGTTGGATAATTGACCAACTATTCCGAGGGAACATCGGATTTACTTAATAACTTTCGGAGGTTGCCAATCTCGGATAGTCTCCGTCTTCTGAGGATCAACACGAACTCTGTCAGATGAAATTACATGCCCGAGAAAGTCACTTCGGACCTCCAGAACTCACATTTGGAAAACTTCCATAAAAATTGCTCACGTCTCAACACGTCGAGGACCTGAAGAAGATGAACCTCGTGTTCCTCTCGGCTAAGAGAATAAATCAAAATGTCTTCGATGAAGACAACAACAAACTGATCCCAAAAAGTCGATGAAAACCCGATTCATTAACTCCCTGAATACCGCAGGTGCAATAGTTAGCCCGAACGGCATAACTACGAACTCATAATGACCATAGCGTGTACGAAACGCTGTCCTCGCGATATCCGACTCTCGAATCCGCAACTGGTGATATCCAGATCTTAAGTCGATCTTGAAAAATACTGAAGCTCCCTGAAGTTGATCTAAAAGATCATCAATACGGGGTAAGGAATACTACTCTTGATCATCACCCTGATCAACTCCTGGTAATTAATACACACATGAGACGAGCCATCCTTCTCCTTGACAGATCACACTGGTGCTCCTCACGGGAACGCAATCGGTCGGAGATAACCTTTCTCGAACTACTCCTCAAGTTGAATCTTCAACTCATGCATTCTAGTCGGGGCCATCCGATACGGTGCCTTTGATAAAGGGGACGTACCGGCTCCAACTCACTCCTGAATTCCCTTACTCTATGTGAAGGCAACCAGATAACTCATCTGGAAATACATCGTCAATCGATGACAATAATACCACGAATGATTGAACATTTCGATTGCCCTAGAATGGTCAATCGATAAAAAGAGATACCAATAATGATTGAACAACTCGATTGCCTTAGAAAGGTCAATCGATGAAGATGATACAATGAATGTTTGAATAACTCGATTGTCCTAGAAAGGCCAATCGATGAGAATGATACAAAGAATGATTGAATAACTCGATTGCCTTAGAAAGGCCAATCGATGAAAATGACGCAATGAATGATTGAATAACTCGATTGTCTTAGAAAGGACAATCGATGAAAATGATACAAGGAATGATTGAATAACTCGATTGCCTTAGAAAGGCCAATCGATGAAAATGACGCAATGAATGATTGAATAACTCGATTGTCTTAGAAAGGCCAATCGATGAAAATGATACAAAGAATGATTGAATAGTTCGATTGTGGAATTTCTCTGCTTCCATAATAGAATTTCTATTGGAACAACGGGATTACTTCCTGAAGCACACATTCGACAACTAACGACGGAAAGATAGCGACCAAACGCTAACACATCGAGGATAGTATTAAGACGGTTAAACCAGCTAATACCGAAATTACATCGTCTAAGATAAATTCACCACGATTAGGTCCACCAACCAATCGCGGTTACTAAGCTTACTTAGGTATGATTCCGAAAATTCTTCCATCGTCAGGTAGACCGATGGTATGATGTCCACAAGCAATAGGACTATCCCGAAATAAGTCTATTCAAGCATGATTCGAAAATGAATGAATGCGGTGTACCAGCATCAAAAGGTACACACAAGTTGAAATAAAATTACGAGTATACCTGAAATCGTTCGGACCACCGGATCGTCGATCCTCCTCATCATATGAATCTGGAACTTGCTGGTCCCCGAACCGGACGCTCCCGTCTGATAAATACGAGCTCCAACTCTATTTGCTTCCATTGCCTTAAACGACGATGACAAAGCAGTCTGATTCTGAAACGCTGGTTGCTTCGGGGCCTGAGATGCCACTGGAGCTGACTTGGAGTCCTTTCGGCAAAAACGGGCCTTATGTCCAAAATTCCCACAATTATAGCACGTGACAGACTGTCTCGGACACTTGGTGCTGACATGACCAAGATCCCCACAGTTATAACAGGTGATGGCTGAATTGGCCGCTCGTGACTGAGATCCCGCACGATTATGCGCCGTAGGAGGTCGCTCAGAAACGATAGGACTCACACGAGGCTTCTTGAAGGTTGACTGACCGCCTTCGGATTGATTACGCTTCGTTGATTTCTTGCTGACAGATGAAGGTTGTTGTTCATCACTTTCTTTAGCAGCTGGCTCATACGGGAGAGTTCTCTCGATTAATCCGGTCAGAGTGGCGCAATGATGATTGAGCAACTGCACATGGGTCATCATGGCCTGCATAAAAGTGAGTGGATCAACCCGAATATCTTCTGATTGAGCCGAGTCCTGGGCACGATTTCCCGGCAGCGAGTGATTATTACTCGGGTTTCGGTCCGCACCGCGGCCTCTCCCCGTGCATCCCCTGACAGCTCTCTCCATACTGAAGTAGGAAGGTCGCATAATGATTATATTTCCCGCATGATTAACACGTTATGATTATATCATGAGATGATGAAAATGAGTATATATGCTCTAACTTAGTGATTATATGAATGATTTACTGAAGTTACATGATTATATGATGAAATTCTTAAAATGATTATCTTGAATAACTTAACAAGATTGATAATATGATCTTCCAGATTGACAACTGAGTAATGAAATGAATTGAGTAATTAATGAGTTAACGTGATCGTCCTGATTATTAACTTAGTAATGAAATGGATTAAGCGATTAATGAGTTAACATGATCGTCTTAATCACAATGAATGATGATGTTTGAGGATTGTTAATTGATGAATTATGAATGAATGATAATTGCCAGAAATTATACCATGGCGTTAGAAATCTTACGCTTCTTCCTATTCGATTGGCTCGGCATTTGCACAGGTCACACGTGACGCGAAAGTCCAATGATACTAGTCTGATGACGATGATTTCAAATAAGACATGACTCGGAAGGTAGTATTCAAAACCACTCTCTGATACCAACTCTGTAACACCCCAAACTAGGCGGATATTACAGTGCCGTGAATCCCCGACTGGGACCCACCAGGCGAATGAAAAGGATGAATTACACAAGATAAATGTAGTACCGAACCACATTACAACAGTAATTACTCCGATGAGGAGTTTAATTACAACACACCAGGACAATACCGAATACTAGTGTATTTTATATGAAGATAAAATACACAACACCGAATGAAACGGAGTATTCAAATGAAAGTCTCATAGCTGAAATAAAGGATAATAACATGAATAATCGAAAGATCGGGGCCCCTACTAGTATCACTAGGACTCCTCGACATCAACATGCTATTCCCGTGCGTTTGCCTTGCCATGACACGAAAAACAAAATCCCCAAACGGGTCGATTATAAAGAACAACAATCCTCAAGAGTTGAAAATACACAATCATGATTATATCTGAAGTTATGAAATATCCTGTCGAAACATACGCAATCAAACATGCTATATGAACCAACTAACAGTACGGCTCAAAGGAAATGGCACCACACTACGCCCGGGATGGAAATGTGTCCGTGCGCAAGCCACCAACGAGTATCGATCGAATACACGTGTGGTCTTGTACCTAATCAGTCTCACGAGACAATATGAATCGTGTGCACAGTCCAATGTGAGGTCACCAACCAACACACGACTATAATGTGCCCGACATGAAAATCCAACACATACCAACCGGCACGCCAGTATGACCCGGAATGCCACGCTATAACAAAAGTGACATCGAAAATGAATAATGACTCACCGAGATAGAATGGTAATGAAATAAATGACAAGATCAATGAAAAGATTGGAACCGTCGTTCCTTATGATCGAAATGATTAATTGATAACAACAAGTTTTGATACGGTTAATATAATGATGAATGAGTTATGATTATGAATGAACAACAACAAAAGGGATGAATATCCTTTTAACCGAGTAAGAATTAACTTACAACAACAATGAAGAATGTCCGTCCACGAACAACGCCCTAACCAAGATACCTGGTCGCCGAACAACCTTAATTCATTACAATTACCAACAATCCGATTAATAACGAATTAAACACGAATAAAACGAACTCAAGACGTCGATACGATTAAACCAAGTTCATCGGGGCATTATATCGAACACTTTGAGGCCAACTTTGATTGTATACAACTAAACCTCAATAATATCAACTTCAAATCCCCAATTCCAATTCGATTTCCAAAGTGTTCTTGAATAATCCCTCAATAATCCAATGAATCCTTATACAAACTCATAATCATATACATATCCCTTCATATATCATGATTATAACGTCCAAAACATCCTATTTCAACACAAAATCGAAGTCCAAAGTGTTGAAGGAATTACCTCTTGATGATCCAAGTGCTTCAATCCAAGAATATGCGTTAGATTGATTATCCGGCTTCACGATCGAAAGGAGATGAAGAAAATCAAACACCCAAATGATTTGTGAAGGAAAACCCTCCCTCAAGCCTTATCTCTCGGTTGAAGGTGAAGAAAATGCGAAAATGGGCTGAAATGATGAAAAAATGAATTTATAGGGGTTGATCGCCGGACACGCCCGTGCCGATCGGCACGGCCGTGTCGCGCACCGGCCGACACCGCCGACAAGGACTCGACCGTGTCCCGCTTGACACGGTCGCGGCGCCGAGGGCCTCCCGACGATGACCCGTCCGGCGACTCGGCATGACTCGACCGTGCCAGGCGACACGGTCGGGCGTGCTCGGCAGTCGATTCTGGCTTATCCGGAAGGGTTCGACTCGGCCGTGCCAGACGACACGGTCGGGTCCTGAGGCAGACACTTCGGCACTTTCCGGACGAGTACGGCACGGGCCGTGTCGGACGACACGGCCGAGTGCGTTCGGCAGTGATCGGCCAATGAGCGGTTGAGCTAAAACGACCATAACTCTCTCGTCCGGACTCCGATTGACTCACCGTTTGAACCAATGGAAAGCTAACTCGATGCTCTATAATATTGAAAAGATTTAGAATTTTTGGAGTTACCAAAAATTAATGGTGATCTAACAAAGTCGAACTCATATGAGGAAAGTTGAAACGATGAACAATAACGATACTCAACTCGAAGTTTATACGAACGGTGAACACGGTGAATGAACATGATTGATGAATGATTATAATTGAGTGAAAATACACTGAGTGACAATTACAGACTGATAATTACTGAATGAAAATGAATGAATTACAACCGGGTATTACAGTCTCGACCCTTTTCTTGGTCGCGTATGATTAATTATTGCATTATGTTTTCATTTCGGGTCGATGATGTTGTCCGCGAGCTTTTCGTCGTGTTCGTTCCGTACATTTTCGGAAATCGAGTCGTCGGATCATGACGGCTGAGCACTGGCCGGACAGGTGCGCCAGTACACGGAAGTCTTGGGCACCGCCGCAAGCACGGCAGAACCGGCATAGCACGCGCCATCTGCCAAGATCGCGGCGCTAATCGCGTGAGAGTAGCGCACGTTATGCGGCCGGCCGACGCACGCTAGCGGGCCGAGGCAGTAAGGCAGTGGGGTACTGGACTCGGGTGGATCGGCAGGTAGCGCACGCTACTGCCCGACACTACGTACGCTACGACCGTCAGGAAGCGCACGCTACGGCCGAAAGGCTGCGCGCGCTACGTGGCCGAGCAGCGTCTCTGGAATGCGGCCTGAGCCGATAGCGTACGCTAGCTCGGCAGCCTAGCGCACGCTAGTCCGGCCCAGTATAAATGTGGCAGAGCAGCCTCATTTTCACTCGTTTTTCATTTCATTTATTTTCGATCTGCGGCTGGAGCTTCGGAGGAGGCGAAGCCATGTTGTTTAACAACAAATCCACGAAGTTCTTGAGTTCATATCATGGATTGATCATCCTATATCATCCTTCGATCCACCGAATCAAGGTGAGATTTCCGAGAACCATATTTTGAGAAATTTTGGGGTTTTTGCATTTTTGTCCGATTCGTTCCGTGTTGTTGATTAATTCATGATGGGTATGATTAATCTTGCTAGTATTATTGTGTTTAACATTATTTAATCCATTGTTCTTTGTCAAATCGAAGTATATTTCCTGATTTCCTTCGAATCGACTTTTTGGGGGATTTGTTCTCGATCTCATTTTCCATCCGTTTTTGATGGATCGATTGCGGTTAAATGATGTTGTTAAACATATTCTATGGATTGTATATCCATATTTCAACTTGGAATTCCGTTTTCGTGTTTTGGCAGGACGAATCGTGTTCTTGGCCGTTTTGGGGGAAACACTTGAACTTTCGTCATTCGTTCTTTGAATTCAACGGCTTTGAGTCGTGCTATGGAATTCATTTTCATTGTTGTTATTGTTCTTCGTAGTTTATGACCGTGAGTTGGCAATTGGTGGATTCGGCGGGTTTGTAGTCGGTTCATGTCAATCTACTTCGGTCGATTCTCCGCGTTGTTCTTATTCGAGGCAAGTACCTTGCCCATACTATTCTTGTTTTGTGGATATGATGATTGGTTATCGTCTTGGTATGTTTGTTTGTTTGCTTGAAATGAGTTTTCAAAAAGATTCGGCTAGCCTCGTTAAATGCTCACTTTCAAAACGCGCGTGATTTATAAATTGTGTGGGTTGTAAGTGATTACGTGAATCCTTTGGATATGTTTGGCGTTGATGTTGCGCTTGGTAATGTGTGTGTACGTATATGGTTTCATTTCGGTGCATTGTGGTTTGACGTGGTGTTTTGCTAAGTGTTTGATGTCTCTGGGTGAATTGTTTGGATATCCTTGGTGTGATATGTTATTTGTGCATGATTGTTTCGCTAGCCAGCTCGGGAGGGTCCTTCGAGGCCTCGGGTGGGATTCATGGTGGCGTCCTGGTCCTAGGCGATGCCTGTGCGTGTATGTTTTGTAAATGTGTTCGCTCACCTCGGGAGGGTTCGACGGGGCCACGGAGGGAGTCCAATGGTTTCGCCCTGGATTCACGAGTGAAATTTCACCACTGCGTGTGTATGTTTAGTGAATGTATTTTGCTCACCCTGGGACGGTCCGACGGGGCCTCGGGGGAATCTATGACTTCACTCTGGGTTAACGAGTAAAAACTTCACAGGTTGGTGTGTATGTTTTGTGAATGTGTTTGCTCACCCTGGGACGGTCCGACGGGGCCTCGGGGGAATCTATGACTTCACTCTGGATTCATGAGTGGAACTTCACGGGTGCGTGTGTATTTTATGTCCGTCGAGGACGCGTGACGTGGGTTTTAACCTTGTGTTTTGTTGTTGGTTTCAATTGTGAAAACAAACCTTTGGGCTATGACCTCTATTGATTTTGGAAAGATAAGGATTCGGTAATCCTAAATTGTTTTCTATTAAAACTCTCGATGGCATTTTAAACTGTTTTATAAATTGTTTCCCTTTATTTGTGATTTTTCGGTTATGGAAATGTTTACCCAAACTCTTGCCTCGGGAAGTACTTTTCTTTACGTTTGGATCTTTGAGGATTCCTGGTTATTGTTATTCGTGGAATGTGAATTGTATGGCTCGTATTTGCACTTTGTTCTTGCACTAGCAAAACAGTGGAGTTTTGCTAACCCCCGAGTATTCGGGGGGTGGATGTCTATTTTTGCATTCAGGTTTTGGAGCATAACACAGGGTCGGCACTAAGGATAATAAAAGATGATCGATACTAATCACATGAGGAACCATACATTTTTTATTGGTTCAGTTGTACTTTATTTTCCGCTGCTATATTTTTCCCGTTGTACGGGTGTGGTTGTATTTTGACCCCTGCATGGGCCTGAGTTGTAATTGAGTTGTATGTATTTATTGAAAGACCAAATCGGTCTACTGAGTCATTTTAGCCTTAAAGGCGTTGTTGAGTTGTTCGGTTTTGTTACCAGCCTGGTAGAACCTTGAGGAAAGGTTCTACGTCGTGTAATATCCCTGAGCGGATTGGGGGTGTTACACCCGTAATCCCCTAGATTTTATAAATTCCCAACTCATTTTAATTCTCTTCATTTTCACTAGTTAAAAATAGTCTTAATATAAATAATCTACTTTAAAAATAGTCTTGTTATAAATAGTCTTAATATAAATAGTCTTAATATAAATAGTCTAGTTATAAATAGTCTAGTATAAAAATAGTCTCATTAAAAATAGTAGTATTAAAAATAGTCTTACTAAAAATAGTCTTATATAAAATAGTCTTATTAAAAATAGTCTTATTAAAATA
Organism: Orobanche coerulescens; assembly: GCA_033398695.1. Lineage (NCBI taxonomy): Eukaryota > Viridiplantae > Streptophyta > Magnoliopsida > Lamiales > Orobanchaceae > Orobanche > Orobanche coerulescens. The sequence goes on along the minus strand of CM065803.1, from coordinate 194,352,865 downwards.
GTCATATTAAAAATAGTCTAGTTTATAAATAGTGCATTTAATTTAGTTAGCACAAAAACCCAATAATCTATTTTAGAATATTTTATTATTTTCTTCTCGCAATCTGTAACAAAATATTATACGAAGTCCTGTTGAACAATCCTCGAGAGAAAAGACCTTGGTAGAACTTACCATAACTACTTCTACCTCGTATATATTTACGAGCGACTCAAAAACTCCTATTTTTAAGATAAGTTTTTGGCGATCAAAATTTTGAAAAGAAATTTAAATGAGAGAAAAAGAGAAAAGTACAAGTTTAAGGGATGAATAAAAGAAACAAGCACAATATTTATTTATAGACCAAAATTTATCCTAAAAATAGGAGTTTTTGAGTCGCTCGCAAATATATACGAGGTAGAAGTAGTTGTGGTAAGTTCTGTAATGCCCGTATAATAATGGTGTATTTATCGTGTATTCGATATTGTAAAGATTCTACTTTGTGACGCATTAATCGATGATTGGTTTCCCGTATTCGTATCCTACGTCTTTGTATTTTTGCCTCGCTTGCATGCAGGATTATGCACGTGATAACGTACGCTAGACAATGATCTTAGCGTACGCTAAGAATGAAATATTACGTACGTTATCGGTTGAGCTTAACGTACGTAAGCTCAGTCAACTCAGGATCCGACAAGGGTCGGCGTGTGGGGACCGGATGAAGATTCGTGGAGATCGCCAGCATGAACCTGGACGGTTTTCCAGCCATACAAGTCAACGGCTTAACGTACGCTAGGAGACATTTTTAACGTACGCTAAGGTCCTATATGTTACGTACGTAACGCCTGTAGTCTAACGTACGTAAGCCTAAGCCAGAAACAGTCCAGTGAGCTCTGGCCAAGCGTTAACACACGTTAATGTTCAAGTATAGCGTACGCTAACAGTGTAACGTACGTAATGGATTTTGGTTAACGTATGTAATGGTTCATAAGTCTATTTATACACCTCAACCCCTTTCATTTTTTTCACCTTCAACCTTGGCCAAATTCCGAGTTTCTGAGATTTTCCCTCACCTCATATCACTCATACCATCTTATTAATCCAATTTTTGGAGAGCTTAGACGTTGGGGAGTCGTTATCAACTTCCGGTGAAGAGTTTCTTCAAGACTTTCATTGTTCTTCCATTTTTAAGGTATGCAAACTCTACACCAAGATGAGGATTTTGTTCTTTGTTAGATTATGAGCTTTTCGCAGAGGTTATGGATCTTGTTTCATCATGATGAATCCAACCCCATGATTAGGAAGGATTATATTTGGGTTTAATTAAGATTTCCTTTGATTATAGTTGAGCCATAATCTTTACCGAACTTAAAACTGGAACCTTCTGAGATGAACACACCTTGTTATTGCTTCCGTAACACTCTTTTGATGAACATAATGCTGAGGATTACCCCCGGGATAAGATGAATCTATGAAGTTGAATGTAAAGTGTGTTCCATTATGATTCTTGCCTTAGATGAACTCGTTGTTAACCTTCTTAGATGATTAGAGCCATGAAAGGATTATTGGGACAATCTTTTGAAATGAGGAATTTGATAAGAAGAGTTACCGTGGGAGAACAAGAGTCGTAGAGACGTATTAACCTTGAACTAGATTGAACGTGATTATCTCATAATATTTCGATATAGCAACCGAACTGAGCAATCGAGTTAAGATTCGGAATTAGAGTTTGGGTCATGGAATATAATGATATGATGAATGTTCTTGGAAGTGTAGATACCAACCTTGTGTTCCACTACAATCTCTTGAATTCGCAAGTCTTTTTCCAAGCGTAGTACTCGTCGGAAAATAGGATCGAGAACCGATTGTCCGTTGTTGATAATTTGTTTATAACTTTAGATGTTAGGGACTCGTGCGTTAGTTTCGGGAGGTTTATTGAATTCCTTGTTATTCCTTTGGACAAGGTGATCGATCGAGGGGCGGCGACCTTCGGACGTGTGACATTCGTGGGAGTATTTAAATTCTTGCCATCTTTAAGGCAAGTATCATATTTTAAACTTGTTAATATTGGGTTGTTGATTATGTGTACGATTTATTCATGTTGTTGTACATGAGATTAATCTCTTTGAGTTGGCATGGTATTTGTTATTGATTCTTTGATTGTTCACGTCGATGAACATGTTGATTTGCATATGTGTATGCATAATTGTACTGTTTCTATTGTAAATGATCTGAGGGGATCATGAGGATCTATGCTGAGGGCGCTGGATCGGATGTCCACCATGCGTTGGTCCGACGGGATCATCATGGGGATCTATGCTGAGGGCGCTGGATCATTGGACGGGTTTTCCACCATGCGTTGGTCCGACGGGATCATCATGGGGATCTATACTGAGGGCGCTGGATCGTTGGATTACACTGTATTGTATTGATGAAATCGTGAGGATTCGCATCGTTGGATTCCGGTGACAGAATTCCGTTTTGTATAATTTAGGATGCATTATTGATTCATGTATTACGATACTTGTACTAGCATCGTTTTGCTAACCCCTTCGAGGGTGGACATTTGTTTTGATGTTCAGGTATCTGAGGAGTGGGGAAACAGCCACAGCACCGACATGACGACTAAGGGGCTCAGTGATGTTACTTGTCGTTACCTTGTCTTTATGGTTCACTTTCAGTACTCGAGTACGCGTGTCTTATTGATGTTTTTAGATGGTTATAATAATGGACTCATTTGAACTATTCGAACTGGTTTGTATTTTGAATTTTTGTGGTATTGTTAATTATTTCTACATTTTCCTAAATTAGCCTTGTAAATTCTTATAAAAAGGGTTTACGGCGCTGTAATTATTCCGAATATCTCGGGGTCTTACAGAATATGGTATCGGAGCTAAGATTCATGGATATCTTGGCAGTCGGGTTAGTTGGGTCTATTTACGTTATTTGATTTATGGGTCATTTGTAACATCACTGCTGAGCTAGCGTCATCATGTGGACCGTGGTTGTAAGTCTCCTAATCTCAAATACTACCGCTTTATTTAATTTCGGTTATGTGATTATTGACGGACTTTACTTTAGAAATTTTGCCCTGGATATTGAGTATTTGTGTTTACAGTATGTTGAGGGGAGGTCGAGGAGGCGGACGTGGTAATGCGAGACAGGAGGATTCGGCGTCTACCCAAGAATTATCGGCTAGTCGAACCGATTCCCATTCTGGAGGACAGTAGGGATCAGCGAATGATAACGCAAATCCTAACATGCCGGGAGTAAGCGGACGAGCAATTTTGGAAAATCCTTCTACAAAACGGCGATAATATCCAGCAAGTCCTAAGAAACTTCGGACTTCTTTCACGTTATTAGGAGATTCCCATTCCAAGATTGCTTCGACTTTCTTCGGGTCTACCTGAACTCTGTCAGCTGATATCACATGCCCATGGAAAGTTACTTCCTTAAGCCATAACTCGCATTTAGAAAGTTTCGCATACAGCTGTTCATTCCTCAATGTACTCAAACGATACGCAAATGCTCTGTATGCTCCTCTGGGTCTTTCGAATAGATCAAGATGTCATCAATGAAAATAACCACGAACTTATCCAAGTATTCTAAGAATACCTGATTCATCAATTACATAAACACTGCAGGAGCGTTAGTAAGTCCGACTGGCATCACCACAAATTCGTTGTGTCCGTACCGGGATCTGAAAGCAGATTTCGGTATATCCGATTCCTGAATTCTCAACTGATGGTATCCTGATCTCAAGTCGATCTTCGAGAATACCCTTGCCCCCTGTAGTTGATCAAATAAGTCATCTATCCAAGGTAATGGGTACTTGTTCTTGATCGTCACCTTGTTCTGCTCCCTATAGTCGATACACAATCGGAGGGATCCATCTTTCTTCCGAACAAAGAGAACGGGCGCTCCCCAAGGAGAAACGCTAGGTTGAATGTAAACCTTCTGCAATAATTCCTCGAGCTGCTTCTTTAGTTCGTACATCTCGGTTGGCGACATACGGTATGGTTCTCTGGAAATAGGTGCGGCTCCAGGCTCTAATTTGGTATTGAACTCTACTTCTCTCCGCGGAGGTAACCCAGGTAGTTCGTCAGGGAATACGTCTGAGAACTCGTCCATGAATGGAATAGATGAGATTTCTACTCCTTCTTCTTTCTTCATGACATAACACCACAATCCGTGACAACCCTGCTTCAGTAATTTCACTGCTTTCATGGCTTTGTCAATTTTCCTGAGTTTCCCAGTCTCCATCCTTTGAATAAATGCTCAGATCCGTCATCAACAATAATAGAAATGACTCTCTTTCGGTAATTCAAAATAGCCCCATAACGGTTGAGCCAATCGTCTCCGAGAATTAGATCGTCACCATGGATGTCGACCACAATACGATTTGATGGCCAATCTCTCCCTCCTATAGACCCTGGAAAATCTCTAGTTTCTAGGGTTCCCACAATTCTCTCTCCGCTCGGTAATCCTACAACATAAGGCTCACAATCATATAAACACGAGATTTTCAAACGAGTAACACAGTTTAATGATATAAAAGAATGTGTAGCTCCTGAATCGAATAAGACACTAACTGGTTGCAAAAGGATCCGAATCATACCTGATACAACAGCAGTGTTCTGATCGTCTGACCTCCTCATTTCGTAAAGGCGCGGAGGAACGGACTCAGCACTGGACGCCTCTCTTTTCCCAACATTCTGCTGCTGAAAACCACTTTGCTGCGTCTGGTTCACACTTGTATCCTTCGAAACCGGTGTAGGAGTGCGAGTACCAATAGATCTAGTCATATTTCCACAAAACGTCGCACGATGCCCTTCCTGTCCACACTCAAAGTAGGTCACAATAGGCGTGTAACAATCACGTCGAACATGCCCTATTTTACCACAGTTATAACATTTCGTCGCTGCGTCTGAAACTGTTGATGTTGTCTGGAACTTCTTTCCGCCTCAGGAAGGATGCGGAGGTCTCTTAGATGAATGAAATGAAGACTGTCCCTTGTAGGGCCCACCAGTCTTGTTCTCCGAGAAGTTGCCAGACACTTTCTGCTTCTTTGCCTCCATCGATTTCTCCACCGCTGCCTCTTTCATGTTGTAGGCCAATGCTTTGTCCTGATACTGTCGCAAGGTAGTACATTCGCATCCGGACATATATTGCTGAATTTCGGGTTTCATCCGCATGTCGAAATAGAAAATCTTCTCTGCCTAGGTATTGACCAAGTGTCGCACACAAGTCAGCTGGTGATTAAAAGTCTTGATTATGTCTGTCACAGATGCCTCCGAGCTCAGTGGGGAGAAAAACACTCGGACTCTAGCCTCTCTAATGGGACGAGGACAATATTGGGCTTCCATCATTAATCTGAATTCCGTCCAGTCAGCATTATGATCCTCAGGTCGAACAGCTTCCCACCAGTCAAAAGCCTCCCCAGTCAGAAAATACTGGGCAATAGGAACCTTTCGGTCATCGGAACAGTTGATCCCCGCAAATATCTTTTCCAACTCCTTCAGCCAGTGATCCCAAGTAGGCATCTCGGCTGAACCGTAAAATTTTGGTGGGTGTAATTTGACCATCTCCGTAAGCCACTTGTCTCCCCGATTATCCTCATTGCGCTGCTGGCCCATCGCGGTCTGCATGCTGTCAACCACCTGAGCAAACTGGGTCATCTGAGCGACCACCTGCTGAAGCACCCCCGGCATGTTAGGATTTCCGTTATCATTTGCTGATCCTTGTTGTCCTCCAGAATAGGAGTCGGTTCGACTAGCCGATAATTCTGGGGTAGTCGCTGAATCCTCTTGTCTCGCATTACCATGTCCGCGTCCACGACCTCCCCTCAACATACTGTAAACACGAGTACTCAACATCCAGGGCAAAATTTTCTAAAATAAGGTCCATCAATATTCACAAAATAGAAATTAAGTAAAACGGTAGTATAAGAGATTAGGAGACTTACAACCACGGTCAACATGACGACGCTGGCTAAGCAGTGATGTTACAAACGACCCATAAATCAAATAACGTAAACAGACCCAACTAAACCCGACTGCCAAGATATCCATGAATCTTAGCTCCAATACCATATTCTGTAACACCCCGAGATATTCGGAATAATTACAGCGCCGTAAACCCTTTATATAAGAATTTACAAGGCTAATTTGAAAAGTGTAGAAATAATATAAAGTACCATTAAAGTTCAAAATACAAAACCAGTTCGAACAATTCAAATGAGTCCATTATTACAGCCGTCTCAAAACATCAACAAGACACGCGTACTCGAGTACTCAAAATAAACCAGAAAGACAAGGTAACAACAATTAACATCACTGAGCCCCTTCGTCGTCATGTCGGTATTGTGACTGCTTCGCCGCTCCTCGGCTACCTGAACATCAAAACAAATGTCCACCCCCGAAAGGGTTAGCAAAACGATACTAGTACAAGTATCATAATACACATATCGAATATGCAACAATAATGCATAATAAAATACACAATATGGACTTTCGCTATCGGAATCCAACTATGCGAATCCACATGATTCCGTCAACATATCAAAGGGTAATCCAATGATCCAGCGCCCTCAGTATAGATCCCCATGATGATCCCGCCGGACCAACGCATGGTGGAAAACCCGTCCAATGATCCAGCGCCCTTAGCATAGATCCCCATGATGATCTCGTCGGATCAACGCATGGTGGACATCCAATCCAGCGCCCTCAGCATAGATCACGTGATCTCACAGGATCAACTCAACATACACAAACACAACTATGCATACACATATGAAAAATCGATATGTCCATCAACATGAACATAAAATCAATCAACAACAATATTATGACAATTCAACTAGAATGACCTCATGTTCAACAACATGAATAACAATATGTATGATCAAAATCCTCAATATTAAATCAATATTCAATAATATGATACTTGCCTCAAAGATGGCAAGAATTAAATACTCCCACGAATGTCACACGTCCGAAGATCGCCGCCCCTCGATCGATCACCTTGTACCAGAGAATAACAAGGAATTCAATAAACCTCCCAAAATTAACGGATGAGTACCGAATGCCTTAAGTTATAATCGAGTTATCAATAACGGACAATCGGTTCTCGGTCCTATTTTTCCGACGAGTACTAAGTTTGGAAAAAGGCATACGAAATCAAGAGATCGTAACGGAACACAAAGTCGGTGTCTACAATTCCAAAGACATTCATCGTATCATTATAACCCATGTTCCATACTCTAATTTCGATTATTAACTCGAATGCTTGGTTCGGTTGCTACAACGATACATAACGAGATAATCACGTTCAATCTAGTTCTAGGTTAATTCAACTCTACGATTCTAGTTCTTCCGTGGGTAATTCTTCTTATCCAATTCTTCATTCAAAAGGATTCTTCCAAATACCCTTTCGTGGTTCTAATCATCCAAGAAGATTAACAACAAGTTCATCCAAGGCAAGAATCATAATTGACCACACTTTACGTTCAACTTTACGAATTTATATTTCACAGGGGTAATCCTCAACACTTTGTTCATAAAAGGGTGTTACGAAAGCATCAACAAGGTGTGTTCATCTCAGAAAATTCCATCCTTGAGGTTGATAAAGATTATGGCTCAACTATTAACCTTGGAAACCTTAATTCAACCTAAACAATCCTCCTAAACATGGTGTTGGATTCATTACGACATGATAAGCTCAATAATCGCTGGGAAAAGTTCATAATATAACTAAGAACATAGTCTCCATCTAGGTGTAGAGTTAACATACCTCAAAAATGGAAGAACAATGAAAATCTTGAAGAAACACTTCACCGGAAGCTTGATCACTAATCCCCAAGGTCTAAGCTCCCCAAAATTGGATTAAGATGATGATATGAGGGATATGAGGTGAGGTATAATCTCAAGAACACAAAAATCGGCCAAGGTAAGAGTTAGAAATGAAATGGGGGTCGAGTCCTATAAATAGAATTCTAAACCCTTACGTACGTTACACATTGTTCTTTACGTACGTAACAGTATTAGCGTACGCTATACTCAAACATTAGCGTACGTTAACGTCTGGCCAGAATTTACTGAACTGTTTATGGTATTGGCTTACGTACGTTACCACACATGCTTTACGTACATAATATCTAGCAGCTTAGTGTACGTTAAAAATCCCCCTTAGCGTACGTTAAGTCCGTTGACTTGCTTAGCTGGAAAATTGTCCCGGTTCAAGCGAAACCTCGCAAGAATCTCCCCTGGCCCCCACACGTCGACCCTTGTCGGATCTCGAGTTGACTGAGCTTACGTACGTTAAGCTCAACAGCTAACGTACGTAATATCGCATTCTTAGCGTACGCTAAGATCATCATTTAGCGTATGTTACCACGTGCAGATTTATACATGCATGCATGGAAAAAAATACAAAGATGTAGGGATACGAATACGGGAAACCACTCATCGATTAATACGTCACAAAGTCGAATCTTACAAGATTGGATACAGGATAATTATACATTAAGTATCCAAGCATTACACGAGCAAGACTCTTTATTATTCATACTCAAAATAAAAAAAGGGAAAAAAATCTAAGACACAAATTAAAATAATACATAGTCAAATTAAGAACAATACTTATATATATAAATAGAAAAAGAGATCAAAATGCCATTTACACAACAACCAACTTTATAAAGTAGATAGAAATGAATCAAGATCCAAAATAAATCTACAAATGATTTTGAAGTTAAAACATGGTTTTATTTTTGTAATTCCAAAATGCAAGGTTAACCCCCAAAAGATTGATTATTTCTTTCCCACTCATGACACACACGACTACCTTTAATGGTTGCTCTCGATCACTTATTTATTTTTCGACTCAATATGAAGAAGAATTTCATCGGCGTCATCAAATATTGTGATTGTTCACGAAATTGAGTGTATTGAAAATCAGCCACTAATTAATCCAAATCTGCTCATAATCTACATCCCTTTCATAGACTTAATAACTCGAACTAGTAGGTGATAGCTTTCACACCGTTATTTGCTAACGTGTAGCTCTTTTCACCAACACATTTTCCATCTTTTTTTTAGGTGATAGCTTTCACACCGTTATTTGCTAACGTGTAGCTCTTTTCACCAACACATTTTCCATCGTTTTTTTAGGTGATAGCTTTCACACCGTTATTTGCTAACGTGTAGCTCTTTTCACCAACACATTTCCATCGTTTTTTTAGGTGATAGCTTTTACACCGTTATTTGCTAACGTGTAGCTCTTTTCACCAACACATTTTCCATCTGTTTTTTTTAGGCGAAATAGATTTTTTGCAGAAAAATCGTTTATTAGATAAGCATGAAAAATCAAAAACTCCTCAAATTAAGTAAATTTCAGTTCTATTTTTCATCAACCGATTGATTCTTATTTTCTCAATGTAACGAATGACTTAATTTTAAATGATAATTACAAGGCTTGGAAAGATAGATTAAGGCTCCAAAATTCTGGAATATACAATATTTTTTTTAACCGGTTAAAACGCTTTTTGAAACTTGTATATAGCTAACTTATTGGTGTTATGGCCAGATCTAGAAATCTCACAAATAAACAAAATATATATATATATATACATAAAAAAAAATCAAAGCCAAATAACAAAAATAATCAAACACACCACAATAATCAAATCTAAACACACCAAAATACAAAACACACCAAAATAATCAAAACACACCACCCCCGAACTTGAAAAAGAAACTGTCCTCGGTTTAAAAAAAAATAATAAAAAGCAAGAGAAAGAAAAAAAAAAGCAGAATACTCCCTGTTAAGAAAATTGATGCTTGAGCTAACGCCTATTTGGATAATAACACAACGGAGAAATAACCAACAAGCCTATCCAAAAAAATACTCTACGATTGGTCTTCATGTGATTAGTATCGTCGTCTTCCATCACCCTTCGTATCGATCCTGTGATTCGCTCCCCAGCAACCTGCAAGTACCTGGACGCAATACAAACATCCACCCCCCGAATACTCGAGGGTTAGTAAAACTCCACTGTTTTGCTAGTGCAAGTATAAAATACGAATACGAGCCATACGCAATATACTCCAAGAATATAATAATCATGAACACACTTCCCGAGATAAATTATTTGGTCAAAACTATTCAAATCTAGAAAGGTGGGAATAAACCCAATATACTTCTTACAAAACATTTTACGACATTGGGAGTTTTGAAAACATTTGGTGTTAAAGAATTCTCAAGTCTTCCGAAAATACTTAGGGACAACGGCCCAAAGATTATCCTTCCAAAATACACGTTCCGATAACAAATCACGGGTTCCATGACCCATTTCACAAAACACAGGGTCCATGGCCCGAATCATAAAATACAGGGTCCACGACCCAAATCCTCAAACACATATTCCTAAGGATTATTCGCGTCCCATGCTAACAAGCCACGAACCTCAGATGCTCCCGCAGAACATACCCGAGTGAATAACCCAATAGGAAACCATACCAAATCACATGTCCTCGTGACAATAGTCACAGAACCATTCCAAACCACAACCATAAGTTATCCCGGCATCGCGCTAACAAGCCACAAACCTCGGAGTCCCCATAAGACATACCCGGATTGGATAACCCCACAAGTTATCCCAGCATCGGGCTAGCAAGCCCCGAACCTCGGAGTCCCCGCAAGAAATACCCGGATTGGATAACCCTACGGTCACGCCCGACCCATACTAGCAAGTATGGATCCCGGAGATTCATCAATCTTACCCAGAGGCACGTCACTTTCAACGATCACGTAACAACAAGCAAAACACCAAGCTAAGCAACACTAAGCATCACGACCTCCTTTCAAAGGACTAACAACCAATATCACTCTTCACATATTCACCGAAAAAGCACACATAACAACACATAATCCTCGATAAATGATTACGGTTTAATATATTCGCTAAATGTAATCATAACATCTTTCAACAAACAAGACTAACACACATATATCAAAACACACCTATTCAAGAAGCATATGATTTATCGTTGAAAGATAACATTTATCGAGAACATACCCATCCTTTTAACATTCATTAAACATCTGGATTTTACATAAAATTATTTACCAACAATTATGCCTACAAAACATGAAACGTATGGGCACGATACTTGCCTCGATACCGCGAGAAATGAAACGACGAACGGACATGGCCGGGTAGCGTTCGACCTTCCAAGATCAACCAAAAACCTGACAACTCCACGGAAACTACGAAAACAATATCACTACGAATCAATACCGCTATACGGCATCCGAATCAACCCGAAAAATAACAAGGATTGGAGGGTTCTTCAAGGAAATCGAAAATCAATGTTCCGAGTTGGTAAAAATCGATAAACGAGTTACAAAATCCGAAGATCATGGCCAAGACAACAAGAATACCATAATCAATTCATTAATCTCGGATAAAATCGATGAATCACGAAGAAACCCCCAAAAATCATACAATCAAGGTTCTACGTAAGGAAATACCTTGATTCGGTGAAGAACACGGATTAGATGATGATATAATCAACTAGAATCCACCAAAACTCCTTGAAATTGAGTGGAAATGACCAAGGTCTCACCTCCTCGTCTCTCCCGTTGCCAGCCGCCGCAAAAGATGGAAAAAATGAAGTGGGTTCAAGTCTGGCCGAGCCAAGCCTATAAATAGCCGACAGGGTTACGGCCGTAACTGGCATTGCCTTACGGCCGTAACTCGGTCAACGCGCGTTATCGTACGTAATGGCCGAACACTTTGCGTACGCAACGATCACTCTTACGGCCGTAATCGGCATGGCCTTACGGCCGTAACCGAGCATCCCAGTCCACTGGTCGAAATCTGCCGAATCCTTACCACCGTAACCGGCCAGCGCCTAGCTGCCGTAACAAGCCTTACGGCCGTAACTGGATAGGCCTTATGTCCGTAATTGAGCATCCAAGGCCCAGGTTTCTGGAAGCCTTACGGCCGTAATCGGCCAGGACTTACGGCCGTAACTTGCTCCAGCCCACACCCGACCATCCGGCTCGATACTCGACGACGTCTCGATCACACGAACGCACCAGCTATGATCCAAAACAATAACGAAAAGGGTACGAAACTCAACATATCACAATACAAGCATTCGATTCCAAAGACGCGGATGACAATAGTCCATTCGACCGAAGAAAAATTTAACAAAATCGGAATGAAAATCTCAGGTATTACATTCTACACCTCTTAAAAGAAGTTTCATCCTCGAAACTTGAAACATAGAACGAACAATGCAAAACAAACTCAGACAACACACGATATCCGTTGCCGATAACCCGCGACGGCTCACGTGAAGCGCACAGCTGCTACCATCCAAATCGCTACACCCGTACAATAACAAAACACAACGAACGAAAATCAATATGATTGACCAACCCAATGGTACATCAATCAAAACGCGAGCTAATCGCTGAACAAATACGGAATTCCACAGCCCAAGGGTTAGAAGATCGAAAACGAGACTAATTTCCCGAACGTAAGGGAATTACGAAGGAGTCTGAACATTCAACAATCACGAAATGAGATCAACAAAAACAGATCAATCAAACGGTCGAACCACAATGATCGAGACAACAACAATCGAACAATCATGTTTGAATCACGACGAAAAATAAAATTCAAACAACAACCCCAAAGTTCACTTCTCGACTCGAGACAATATATGATCCGGTGAAAACAACAAGATGTACATTCACATAAGATCCACAGGAAATGGAATAGCGATTGAAAAGTCACAACAACAATGAGTTATTCCGAAACAATACCACACTCGTTCGATCAATAAAAGCAAGGGACATGACAAGTTCAGAAAATGCCAATGAACATAAACGAGTCGACAGAGTCGAAAATACAGAAGTTCAAAATCCGATCCACTTCGAATAAAAGAAGTTAATCTCCGAAATTCGAAACAACAAAGTAAGGAAATAACATAACATACAACTGATAGACCACGCCCCGCAGGGACTCCTCGGAGTCGGTACTGATATTCGTGCTCAAGTCCATGCCTCAGAAGGCTCGGTGACCAACTCGCAAAACTGAACCCGGTGTTCCTCGAGCCCGCACTTGTAACACGTTACTGGCGGAGAAGGACAATGTGCACGAACATGTCCCGACACATTGCAGTTAAAACACCTTCTGGCCTTACCAGGAGTCAAAGTTGACGACTTAGAACTCTCAGTCCCACGCATCGAGCGATGGAGCTTCACAGCGGAAAGGCTACGACGTTGCAAACTAGAAACACCAACTCCTACACTGTCCACAAGGTCATCGGACTTCCTCTACTTCTTCGACTCTGGCACACGCTCCGACGATAACGAAGCTAGTTCACGAGCTAAGGCTCGATCTTGATAGTCCCTCAACGAAGTGCAAGCAAATCCCGACATATACAAGCGAATCTCCAGCTTCGTCCATCTGTCAAAGTGAAGGATCCTCTCTTCCTCGGTTCTCACCCGATCTAGCAGATAACTGAGTTGTTTGCTATAGTCGATGATAGCCTGCGACACCGATATATCTTGCGGTTCTGCCAAATAAAATTCATGAATCCTCTGCTGTCTAATCGGTTTTGGACAGAACTCAGCTTCCATAAATGCCTGGAAATCCGCCCACATGACATCATGATCACGAGGTTTAACAGCTTCCCACCAGTTAGCGGCATCTTTGTCAAGAAGGTACTGAGCGATAGGTACCTTCCGCTCTTCAGTAAAATCAACAGCCTCGAATATCTTTCCCAGCTGGAAAAGCCAACCATCCCAGCCCAATACATCCGCAACACCGGTGAATCGAGGGGGATTCATGTGAATTCCCTCACGAAGCTATTGATTTACACCGACATTCTGATTCACGTCAGTGTTGCATTGAACCGCCTGCTACTTGTTGCAGTATAGTAGCAATACTACTATCAATATCATTCCCGGCAACATTCCCTCGATTCCGCATCTGATCCTCGTGGCCATCAGTACCACGGTTATGACCACGACCTCTGCCCCTCGGCATACTAACAAGCAACAACCTATCGCACGAAAGATCATAACACATACCAATGACATCACACATCTCCATCTCAATTAAACACAATTAAATCATATATACATTATGATTTAATTCAAACTAGAGCACAATACACAAACCATTATCCCGACAATTTACATTTAACATATCTTTGCTATATGAATTACAAATGTAATGAAATTAAAGTCATTCATTATATCAAAACCACCTTCTGCACGGGTCCCGTGCCGGAACCCACCAAGTTGAAAAACCATTTTCAAAACGTTCAAAAATGCCAAAAAGGCCGATGACGGTAATACTTTCCAAATACTCACCAAAAGTCATTTTCCAAATACCAAATACCGTCATAAAAATACCATTTGCAATTACAAGGCAAAGACGCCAAAACTCAATAGTTTCAAACTGTACGTTAAGTCATCCCTTAAACGTACCGACAAAAGAGTTAGGAAAAAGGGTTAATGAAATAACTCAAGTTTACGAGATACTCAAAAGGTCATTTAAAATAGACACGGTTTGGCAAAAATACCAAAAAGTCATTTTGAAATATACACACGCAGCGGATAAGAACACAGTTCAAAATACACACAATCACACACAACAATTGTTATCACTGGACAACACACACAAAATACGGTCACAAACTGTCAGCCTAACAATCGCAAAAGTTAGACCTACGGCCAGAATGTAATTCCCGAGCTCCTGCCCAGGCTGATTAGTGCATGTTTCAACATAGACTTCGTGTGCGCTAGTCATGCCACGTTAGCGTGCGCTAGTCCCACACTTGGCGTGTGCTAACTATTCTAATCCAGCAACACGTTCATGAACATATACCAAATAATACCAAAAGTTGAAGGTTACAAATAAACAACATACGAATCCAAATGCCAGCAGTTCACATCACTATGACATTGCACAAATAACCATCAGAGGTTAAATAACGTTCCAAACCGAATCTCCACTTCTCGGTCGAGAGAACTATCTCGACGAGAGCACACCGAACGACTCAGCATTCACACAATTACCTTAATCACCACTCTGAGCATTATAACCAAAATAATAACATCCTAACTACATACATTTTAACCGAAATTCATGAAACCGAAAAGGTGAAAGCGAAAGTCACGTCTCAAGTAGACTTTTGATAGACCTCGTTTGAGTATTTAAAAATCCAATTTTGAAAATTTATAATGCAAGACGGAAAAAAAAATATAATTAGTTTGAAATATCAAAATCCTCGGTCTCGAGGTCATCATACGAAATCAAACCTTTTTCCCTCCTTGTAGGATGTTTTTAAATAAAATTTACGTGACTTCCCCAAAACATTTGAAGTTTAAAATACCACACTGATAAACTTTCATTGAGTAATCAATCCAAAACATTACTCCTGTAAAAACTATTTCACACAAAGATGTATATATATATATATATACATACATACCGGTACTACTCTTCATTCCAGCACAATACGAGAATCGAACAAGTATGGAGTACATAATCCCGAGGCATGTTTAAACTCCACATAATAACACAGAATCACACAAGCTCGTATAACACGAGACACAACAAAGTAGGGAGACTTACATCACAGATCGCACGAAGATGATGGTTGCACCTCGATACTAATGACGACTGACAACTCAGACGACGCGTCGCGACACTACTCAGTCAGACAAAATCTGACAAGACAAGACAAGACCCGACAACACACAACTCGACCCGACAGCCTAGGTTTCTGCAACCTAAGCTCCGATACCATATTCTGTAACACCCCCAAACCACTCGGGAATATTACAGCGCCGCAGACCCTCTCCGTGAGGATCTACCAGGCTAAATACAAAACAATGCATCACTTCACATGCCGACATGGCTTCGTAAAGGACCATTAGACCGATTTGGTCTTTTGCCACAACACACACACATCATTACATACAAGATTCTTTCCCGTAAATCATACCCACGCAGGGGCTGGAATACATTAACGCTCCCGTACATCGGGATAATAACACAACGGAGAAATAACCAACAAGACTATCCAAAAAAATACTCTACGATTGGTCTTCATGTGATTAGTATCGCCCTCTTCCATCACCCTTCATATCGATCCTGTGATTCGCTCCCCAGCACCCTGCAAGTACCTGGACGCAATACAGACATCCACCCCCTGAATACTCGGGGGTTAGAAAAAATCTACTATTTTGCTGATGCAAGTATAAAATACGAATACGAGCCATACACAACATACTCCAAGAATATAATAATCATGAACACGCTTCCCGAGATAATTTATTTGGTCAAAACTGTTCAAATCAAGAAAGGTGGGAATAAACCCAATATACTTCTTACAAAACATTTTACGACCTCGGGAGTTTTGAAAACATTTGGTGTTAAAGAATTCTCAAGTCTTCCAAAAATACTTAGGGACAACGGCCCAAAGATCATACTTCCAAAATACACGTTCCGGTAACAAATCACGGGGTCCATGACCCATTTCACAAAACATAGGGTCCACGACCCGAATCATAAAATACAGGGTCCACGAGCCAAATCATCAAACACATATTCCTAAGGATTATTCACTTCCCATGCTAACAAGCCACGAACCTCAAATGCTCCCGCAGAACATACCCGAGTGAATAACACAATAGGAAACCTTACCAAATCACATGTCCTCGTGACAATAGTCACAAAACCATTCCAAACCATAACCATAAGTTATCCCGGCATCGCGCTAACAAGCCACGAACCTCGGAGTCCCCGTAAGACATACCCGGATTGGATAACCCCACAAGTTATCCCAGCATCGGGCTAGCAAGCCCCGAACCTCGAAGTCCCCGCAAGACATACCCGGATTGGATAACCCTACGGTCACGCCCGACCTATACTAGCAAGTATGGATCCCGGAGATTCATCAATCTTACCCGGAGGCACGTCACTTTCAATGATCACGTAACAACAAGCAAAACATCAAGCCAAGCAACACTAAACATCACGACCTCCTTTCCAAGGTGTAACAACCAATATCACTTGTCACATATTCGCCGAACAAGCACACATAACAACACATAATCCGCGATAAATGATTACGGTTTAATATATTCGCTAAATGTAATCATAACATCTTTCAACAAACAAGACTAACACATATATACCAAAACACACCTATTCAACAAGCATATGATTTATCGTTGAAAGATAACATTTATTGAGAACATACCGATCCTTTTAACATTCATTAAACATCCGGATTTTACATAAAATCATTTACCAACAATTATGCCTACGAAACATGAAACGTATGGGCACGATATGTGCCTCGATACCACGAGCAATGAAACGACGAACGGACACGGTCGGGTAGCTTACGACCTTCCAAGGTCGACCAAAACCCGCCAACTCCACGAAAACTACGAAAACAATATCACTACGAATCAATAACGCTAAACGACATCCGAATCAACCCGAAAAACAACAAGGATTCGAGGGTTCTTCAAGGAAATCAGAAATCAATGTTCCGGGTTGGTAAAAATCGATAAACGAGTTACAAAATCCGAAGATCATGGCCAAGACAACAAGAATACCATAACCAATTCATTAATCTAGGATAAAATTGATGTATCACGAAGAAACCCCCAAAAATCATACAATCAAGGTTCTAAGTAAGGATATACCTTGATTCGACGAAGAACACGGATTAGATGATGATATAATCAACAAGAATCCACCAAAACACCTTGAAATTGAGTAGAAATGACCAAGGGATCACCTCCTCGTCTCTCCCATCGCCAGCCGCAGCAAAAGATGGAAAAATGAAGTGGGTTCAAGTCTGGCCGAGCCAGGCCTATAGCCGACAGGGTTACAGCCACAACCGGCAGTGCCTTGCGGCCGTAACTCGGTCAACGCACGTTAGCATACATAATGGCCGAACACTTTGCGTACGCAACGATCACCTTTACGGCTGTAATCGGCATAGCCTTACGGTCGTAACCGAGTATCCCAGTCCATTGGTCAAAATATGCCGAATCCTTACGGCCGTAACCGGCCAGCGCCTAGCGGCCGTAACCGGATAGGCCTTATGGGCGTAATCGAGCATTCCATGCCCCGGTGTCCAGAAGCCTTACGGCCGTAATCGGCCAGGCCTTACGGCCGTAACTCGCTCCAGCCCACACCTGACCATCCGGCTCGATACTCGACGACCTCTCGATCACGCGAACGCACCGGCTATGATCCAAAACAATAACGAACATGCTATGAAACTCAACGTATCACAATACAAGCATTCAATTTCAAAGATGCGGACGACAACAGCCCGTTCGACCGAAGGAAAATTTAATAAAATCGGAATGAAAATCTCGGATATTACAATATTAGCTAGAGCTGGATCTGTTTGAGGAACAAATTCAATGAGTTTTTTGATTAGTTCTTCTGGTGTTGTTGCAACGACTATGATTCGTTTAGCACGGTCGGAAATAAAACCTTTTTCAGTAGAGTAGTCGATGAAAGATATTAAAACATCAAATAAACCATTAACATTAAGCAGACCTATTGGTTTTTTATGAACATTTAGCTGGGCTCTGGTAATCATATGAAAAAGTTCCTCAAGAGTGCCAAATCCACCGGGAAGGGTGATAAAGGCGTCAGAATTATTCATCATGCGAGTTATGCGATCTTGCATATTTACAGCTCTAAACCCATCTCCAATAGTTGCCCCGGTGATTTTACTTTCAGCCAGAGGTTTTGGAATTATTTCCAACACTGTTACTCCTTCCATATAGGCAGAAGCAGCAGCGCGTCCCATTAATCCTAGAATTCCTCCTCCATAAACTACATGAATGTATTTTTCTCCTAAGGTACGACCCAAGTTGTGGGCTGCTTCAGTAAAGCATGCCTCTGTTCCATAACTAGCTCCACCAAAAATGCAGACTGAGTTAAATCTTTTTGTGGAAGATGATGATTCCATTTTTGAAAAGAAATTTAAATGAGAGAAAAAAAGAGAAAAGTACAAGTTTGAGGGATGAATAAAAGAAACAAGCACAATATTTATTTATAGAAGAAAATTAAGGTAAAAATATTTAACAAAGATGTGATTGCGTTAATTGCGCTTCAACTACTCAATAGAATAATGAATGCATTTATTGCGTATCACCTTTTTTATTTAGAAAATCCCACAATACGACAAAAATAAAAGATACTCACGCGTATGTATAGTAGTTGTGATTGTGGCTCACATCTTCCTCTGATTTTACGTTCAGAAACAGCTTAAACGCCTTCTATAAGTCGGGGAGAAGCTTCCCATCCAATTTTCTTACAAATTGGAAAACAAGGTCTTTTAACGTCAGATTCCCAAGACGTTGTTCATATTCGGGTTTGAATTTATTCCACAAACATCGAATTCCATAATGTATGAGTCTACTAGGATGCGTGTCAAGAGAAATTTTGATATTATCTAGATTCTCTTTATTCAGACCATCCTTAATGAACTGAATTTTATCTTCTCTGTTTATTGATGGAATTCCTAAAGATCGACATTTTGAATTACAGTTCCATCTACCACATTTATAGCAAACGGCTATTATCTTTGCTCGTCGTTTCTTGGCATATGAACTTTTTCCAAGCCCTAGTAAAAATCTAGTGGGTATTTCTATGAATTCACTTGCTATTCTCATTTTGGCTTCAATAATGAATCTAATGTCAAAAGGTATGCTTTTATTCATAAGCAACCTCATCCTTTCAAGTCTTGTCTTGTAAATTTTTAAAATGACTTTTTGGCTAAGAAAGGGAAATCTCTTTTCAATACTACTCAAAGTTTCTTCCATGATAAAAAAAGGAGAAAATATCTACAAATATCAGTTGTTGGGGGAAACTGAAAATCCGACTTTGATAGTCACGGAGTACCGTTATCCGCCACTTGACTGGACAACAGTTAAGCGTACCTTATGTGACAAAAAAAAAAGAAACAAGAAGAATAGAAGATGTAAAAATAAAAAAAAAAAAAATCACAAGATATAAACAAAAGTATACAAAAAAATATATTTGGCCTAAAACAATCCCCGGCAACGGCGCCAAAATTTTGATCGGCAAAAACTTATCCTAAAAATAGGAGTTTTTGAGTCGCTCGCAAATATATACGAGGTAGAAGTAGTTGTGGTAAGTTCTACCAAGGTCTGTTCTCTCGAGGATTGTTCAACAGGGCTTCGTATAATATTTTGTTACAGATTGCGAGAAGAAAATACTAAAATATTCTAAAACAGATTATTGGGTTTTTATGCTAACTAAATTAAATGCACTATTTATAAACTAGATTATTTTTAATAAGACTATTTAAATAAGACTATTTTTAATGAGACTATTTTATATAAGACTATTTTTAGTAAGACTATTTTTTTTTGGTAAATAAAATATTTTTATTAACCAAGAGAACGTTTAAAGTACATCCACCAAATAGAAACCATCGAAACAATAGAATTACAACTAATTCCTCAAATATTTCAAAGCTGCTGCCTTATTTGCTCCTGCAATTGTGATAAACAATTGGCATTGACGAACAACTTGATCCTCAGTACATTCATTGGACTGAAATCGGCGCTGATTACGTTCCTTCCATAAGCAATAAACCAAAGTGGATACAACCAACTGATAGAGGAGCTGCTTCCCAGTCTTAGATTTTCATTGGGTGTCCATATATATAAGCTCTTATTACCATTCCGAGCTCTGTTGATGAAGTTGACTCCAAACAGCTACCTTATTCCATACTTGAGTAGAATAGCAACACTTAAAAAAACATGTGATCAAGAGTTTCATTTTCTGAGCCGCACAAGATGCACACTTGGTCACAAACAACCCCAAATTTATCTAACCGATCACACATTGATAACCTTCCAAGAATAGCAAGCCATGTAATAAATATAAACTTGGGAGGAGCAATGTTATGATTTACCATTCGATGCCATGAAACTTTAGGAGCAGGCCCTCTCAACTCAAGATAAGTCCTACGAATAGAGAAGATCTGCTTTGTCAAGCTACTCGCTCCATCGCTAAGTAGGTTACAAAACTGAGCAGCTTTCAAGATTTTTTGAATGATCCACGAAGCCTGAGATGGAATCCTCAAAGTCATTAGGTTTTGGCCCTTTGCATAATATTCATTCACCCACTTTATCTATATCCTATCCTTCGTCATTGCCAAACACCACAAAAGCTTTAGAATAGCAGCTTTGTTCCAAGTTTTCATGTCTGTAAGGTTCCAACCTCCTACAGCTTTAGGTAAGCACATGTTATCCCAAGAAACCAACACTCTCTTTGTTAAACCAGACCTACCAGACCAGAGGGTTTCGACAAGCTGCTTGAATCATTTTGAGGATCTTCTGAGGTAGTAAAAAGATTTGACTCCAATATGACTGAATGCTAAATAGAACATGCGGCCTGCATATGAAAGAAGTTTTGATGACCAGCATTCAATTCTCGCCATAATTTTCCGAATCAGGGGGTCGCATTGTACTATAGTAAGCTTCTTGGAAGATAATGGAACTCCCAAGTATCTGAATGGGAGCTCACCCTTTTCTATACCACATTCTTCTAAGATGGTGAGTTGATCTTCATGTTTCACTCCACCAAAATAGATAGAGCTCTTGCTTTCATTTGCTTTAAATCCAGAGACCATAGAGAATTTTTGAAATGCAGCAAGTAATTTCCCAACTGACACTACATATCCTCGTGTAAACAATAAAAGGTCATCAGCAAAGCATACATGCACTAAACCTAGTCTCTTGCATCTAGGATGAAAATGAAAAGTTTTATCTGTCTTGAGCTCCAACAAGCATCGATTTAGATATTCCATGCATAATAAAAAGAGGTAGGGAGAAATAGGGTCACCTTGTCTTAGACCTCTCTTAGATTGAAAGGGAGCAGAGATAACACCATTGACATTCACTGCATACGCCACTGTCGTTAAGCAAGCAAAAATCCAATGCACAAACTGGTATGGAAATCCCAATTCAAGCATAAGGAATTTCAGGAAGGGCCACTCTACAGAGTCATACGCTTTTTGAACGTCAATCTTTATCATGCAGCGTGGTGAAATTCCTTTTTTTCCATAACCTTTAATAACCTCATGGCTCAGAATGATGTTGTTAAATATTGATCTGCCTTTGACAAACGCAGACTAATTCCCACTAATCAAACCATCCAAAACCCACTGCATTCTATTTGTCAAAGTCTTCGAGATGATCTTATAAATCACCGAGCAGCAAGCAATAATCTCAACCCCTCTGTAATAATCCTGTATGAAAATACTCTTGCACAGCCTCTATAATCTCAACCCCAATAACATCCCAAGTATGATGGAAAAAATATACATTAAAGCCATCAAGTCCAGGTGCTTTCATAGGATTCATGCTGAAGAGGGCATATTTTATTTCCGTACCAGAAAATGGAGCACAGAGTAGAAGTTGCTGGCTGTAATTTAGAACAACCCCTCTGTAATATCCGTACCTTTTCATTTTTAGCAGTTTCTATTTTTGGTGTATGTCTATTTTTATAGGCTCGCTTGTAACCGTTTCGACATTTTGAATCTATTTTATTCTTGGAGTTTTTCCATTTGGTCGAGTTCTGGTGATGTTTTCACGTAATTTGACTTTATGACATGTTTTGCCGTATGAACGTTCGATTCTCAGAAAACTCGTTCGTTTTCGTTGTTTCTTGGTTTGTGCAAGTTCGTATGGTTGAGTTGGTCATGTTGAGACTTTCGGTTCATTTATATGACGTCGTTTCGTGATTTTTGGGCACTTGGGCCATTTTTGTAATTTTTTATAAGTTTGGGAAATTCCATTTTTGTTGTCGCATTACGGACCCTCCGGTGGTCGGAATTATATTTTATTTCAGCGCCTATCTCTGTTGTCTTGTATATTTTGCGTTTATGTTTTCTGGATTCCGGCCTTGTCGTGCGTTTCGAGTTTTGTACCTTCGGCAGCAGCGTACTGATCTGAGCAGTACTGAACTGCTGCGTGGGTAGCGCACGCTACTCCTTATTCTCTTGCGTGCGCTATCGGTGTGCAGTTAGCATACGCTAACTAGTTATTGTTAGCGTGCGCTATCGAGGGGTATTCAGCGTGCGCTAAGCATGTCTAGCGCACGCTAGCGACGTCGGGCAGTAGCTACTGGACTGTTGTAGCCCCGTTAGCGCGCGCTACCTTTTGATGGTTAGCATGCGCTAACTATGCGTTTCAAATAGA
The DNA here is from genome assembly GCA_033398695.1 of Orobanche coerulescens. Lineage (NCBI taxonomy): Eukaryota > Viridiplantae > Streptophyta > Magnoliopsida > Lamiales > Orobanchaceae > Orobanche > Orobanche coerulescens. Next base: position 194,329,585 of record CM065803.1, on the reverse strand, counting down.
TCAGCGGGCAGTTCAGAAACAGCAGTTTTCATTCTTTTCTTTCGTTTTCTTCACCGGGCGACTCCAGAGGGCGATTCCCTTCAGTTTTGATCGGAGAATTCTTCATATTCCATCACCGTAGGTTCGTTCTAACATATCATCATCAACATAATCATCCTCCATCGTCCGAATCCGAGGTATTTCCTTCAGGAACCCTAAACTTGTCTAATTTGGGAGGTTTTTGGGTTTTTCGTGATTGATTCCGAATTGTTCATGTATGTTACGAAAGTCCTTACCGATTGTTGTTATTGGGTGATTCCCAATCCGTTTTCCTCTAGTTTGATCCGTGAATTGTTGATACGGGGAGATTTTGCGTAAACCCTCGCCCGTATCGATTGAACGTTTTTATCATGAATTGTAATCGGAGGTTATGGTGTATTCCGTCCAATTATTGTCGTGCGTGGGGACTGAGTTATATTGATCCCTCATTTAGGAATTGTCGTTTTCCGTCCGGATCATTCGTAGTCGTTGTTCGTCCCCATTTTGTCGGAGATGTCTCAAAGGCAAGTACTTTACATTTGTTTACCTGTTATAGTATTTGAATTATGGCTATTCGTTGTTGTGTGGATGGAAATGTGTATGTTCACCTAGGGACGGTCCGACGGGGCCTCTAGGGATACGTATTGTCGTGTGTGTGCGTATCACGAACTATGGTTAACCACCCAGGGATGTCTGACGGGGCTCTACGGGGTACGGTAGCCGTGAGTCTCGTACCAAGGTTAACTTTGAATTGTTTTGTTGGAGAAATGTGTTTTATGCTTATGCACCGTAAATATTCCGGAATATAAATGATTTCTAAAATGATTTTGGCGCATATATTCATCTGATTAGAATGTAGTTCAAATGGATTGTACTTGCACTAGCAGTTGTCGCTAACCCCTTAAATGGGGGAAATACTTTTTGTATTTCAGGTACAGGTCTTGGGGACAAGCGAGCATTCGAGCCGTACGAGGACGATGGGCAAGCATGATACTGTTCAGTGGTCGTCTTTTGGTGTTCTGTTTTGTCGTTCACTTATTAAGTCAATTGTTTAAGTACTCGAGTACTTCTTGTTGAATTTATTTATGTTGGTGCCCTTTTTGGGGAATGGATTGTATTGTCGTATTCCTATTTTGTTTTGGATGTCGTAAATTGTGAAATGGTTATTTTGTTAATGGTTGTATGTCTTCGTCAGATGTCATTTTGGTACGTTAGCCTAGTGGATTCCACAGTGTTTGGTCCGCGGCGCTGTAATATGCCTTGATCGTCTTGGGGGTGTTACAGAATATGGTATCAGAGCAGGTTTATGGATACCTAGGCTGTCAGTTATTTGGGTCTAGTCGAGTGTCGTTTTTGAACAGTATCACTGCTATGCCATCATCTTAGTATGCCTGTGCTCGTAAGTTTTCCTAACTTGACTCGTTGCGTTGTTCTGTTCTATTCCTTTCTTGGCATCTTGTTGTGTTTTGTGTTTGAATTGTACTCACCCACTACTTCTTCAGAATTCCTACTGGTAGAGGACGCGGACGCAGTCGCAGACGCAGTAGGGGACGTGGCGCAGCTGGTGGGGCGGCCATGTCTGATAACTCGGGAACTGATTCGGCTATGCCTTCTTTGTCGAACAGTGTCTCGCCTAGTTCCGTGGGTCAGCAGGACCAGTCTGCTAGCTCCGGTAATGCACATGAGAATGTTGGAGTGGCGAATATTTTGCAACAAGTAGCGAACCAGATGAAGCTACTAACTCAATCCGTCCTGGTCGGCCAAGCTAATGCCAACCCGGTTCCGCCTACTGGGTCCGGAAATGATAAGCTACTTTAGGACGTGATTCGTATGCGTCCTCCGCAGTTTGATGGTGCTTCCGACCCTTCCGATTGGGAGAATTGATTGTTTGAGATGGAAAAGGTGTTTGAGGCTGCTAACTGCTCTGAGGAGTGGAAGGTACCCATCGCTCAGTACTTCCTCGCCAAAGAGGCAGCAAAGTGGTGGAAAGCGGTGAAACCATGTGATCGGGCAGCCACGTGGGCAGAATTCCGGGAGTTGATGGAAAACGAGTTTTATCCATGGCCAGTGAAAGAGGGGAGGGTCCGAGCCTTCTTTGAGGCTAAACCCCAGGATGTTCCTATTTCTCAAGCAATCATGGACTACAACTAATAGCTTCATTATGTGAGAAACCAAGTCCGAGATGAGCTTGATAAGATCCGCCACTTCGATATGAAGATGAAACCGAGGGTGCGTCACTACATGTCTGTTCTGGGATGCACAACTTTGAAAGAGTATCAGAATAAGGCGATGGCTTATGAGATGTCGTTTGCTGCGACAGAGACAACAGACGAGGGGAAGAAACAGAAAACCTCCGGCCAGTTTTCGAGAGGCAAGTCTGGTGGACATCCGTAGGCTCAGTCTGGTTTGAGAGTCTTCGGGGGTCAGTCTTCGTCATTTGGGCGAGGAAACGGTTCTAAGTCTGCCCTACTGGTTCCTTTCGCGGTCCTACGTGCTTTAACTGTGGTCGTCCCGGCCATATGATGAGTGAGTGTGATAAGCCCCCGATTCAGTGTCTTGCATGCGGTCGGATGGGGCATCATGCTAAGTTTTGTACGGATGCATTTTGGGCGCCAGTTACTCAGATATCAGCCCCAGCTGTGGGAGAGCCGAGTGTGAATCAGACACCGACAGTTCCTCAGCCACAGCAGAGTTTTGGTAGAGGTCGAGGACGTGGACAGCCTTCTAGATGGGGAGCTTCTAGTGCTGGGTCTGTTCCGCCCCGAGTATATGAGATGAGACGAGCAGGAGATCCTGATGCGACAGTGGCTACAGGTACCGTTCACATCCTTGACCATTCTGTTTCCGTATTATTCAATTCTGGTGCTACGCATTCTTTCATATCTATGGATTGTGTGCGTCGTCTGCATATTGATTGCCTAGTTGCGTGTGAACCATTTGTTGTTAAACTGCCTAGTGGCGATAGCATCGTGGGGGATCGTGAGATTAGAGATTTTCCAGTGAGTATCGCGGGGAGGGTTTGGCCTTCTAATCTGATTGAGGCAGATGTTAGAGATGAGGATTTGATTCTGGGCGAGGATTGGCTAGACCGTCATGGGGCAATCATGAACTATAGGACGAGAACCGTTTCGATGTTAGACTCTGATGGTACCGAGCATTCTTTTGTGGGACGTAAGTGGAGTAGTTAGAGGTTCTTGATCAGCACTTTGAAAGCGGTGAGACTTCTTCGAGGAGGTTGCATGGGGTATTGGTGTTACGCTTTGAGATCGGGAGAAGGGGGAGTAGAGCTCTCGTCTATTCCAGTAGTGTGTGAGTATCCTGACGTCTTTCCAGATGAGTTGCCGGGTTTGTCGCCGGACCGAGAAGTTGAGTTTACCGTCGATTTAGAGCCAGGTGCAGCACCGATTTCTAAGACACCGTATCGTATGGCGCCTGCCGAGATGCTTGAGTTGGAGAAACAGTTGGGAGAGTTACTAGACATGGGGTATGTTCGACCGAGCGCTTCGCCTTGGGGCCCCACTGGTCCTGTTTGTGAAGAAGAAGGATGGGTCGCTCCGTTTGTGTATCGACTACCGAGAGTTGAACAAAGTGACTATCAAAAACAAGTATCCGCTCCCGAGGATTGATGATTTGTTTGACCAACTGCAAGGGTCAACCGTGTTTTCGAAGATTGATTTGAGCTCGGGGTATTATCAGCTCCGAGTGAAGGATACCGATATTCCGAAGACGACCTTTCGGGCGAGATACGGTCACTACGAGTTTGTGGTTATGCCTTTTGGGCTAACCAACGCCTCAGCCGTGTTCATCCAGCTTATGAACAAAGTTTTTATCGAGTACCTCGATAAGTGTGTAGTCGGTTTTATCGATGACATCCTGATTTACTCGAGGAACGAGGAGGAGCATGCCCGTCATTTGCATATCGTGTTAGACATTCTGAGAACTCAGCGTCTTTTTGCGAAGTTCTCAAAACATGAGTTTTGGTTACGGGAGGTTATGTTTCTCGGTCATGTGATCTCGTCCGAGGGTGTTCGTGTGGACCCACATAAGGTAGAGCCAGTTTTGGATTGGGAGCCGCCCAAGAACGTGAAAGAGGTCCGTAGTTTTCTGGGTTTGGCCGGATATTACCGTAGATTCGTCGAAGGGTTCTCTAAGCTCGCTCGACCGCTGACTCAGTTGTTACAGAAGTCATAGAAGTTTGTGTGGACCGATGAGAGGTGGAATAGTTTTGAGGAGTTGAAGAAGCGGTTGACGACCGCTCCTATTTTGGCGTTACCGAGCGGTAACGAGGGTTTCTCAGTTTTTAGTGATGCTTCGGGCCAAGGGCTCGGATGTGTACTTATGCAGCACGGGAGGACGATTGCCTATGCTTCCCTTCAGTTGAAACCATACGAGTTGAATTACCGTACGCACGATCTTGAGTTGGCCGCAGTTGTATTTGCGTTGAAAATCTGGCGTCATTACTTGTATGGATCGTCGTGTCAGATTTTCACCGATCACAAGAGCCTGAAGTACATTTTTACGCAAAAAGAGCTTAACATGAGACAACGGAGATGGTTGGAGATGATTAAGGATTACGACCTCGAGATTCTCTATCATCCGGGCAAGGCAAATGTGGTGGCAGATGCCTTGAGCCGGAAATCGGTATCGCTTCGGGCGCTTGAGTTGCTTACGGCTCAGTCAGGACTTCAGCGAGAGTTTATGAGGTTGAGCATTGAGATTGTATTACCAGAGAGTTCCGGGCAGTTGCGTACACTTGAAATTTCGTCGTCTTTAGTCGACGACATTAAGTCGGGACAGTTCGAGGACCCGATGTTTGTTCAACTTCGAGAGAATATGAGGAAGGGGAAAGCCCCGGGATTCGTGATACATGAGGATGGTGTGTTTAGATTCCAAGGTCGGCTTTGTGTTCCGAACGACTTGGAATTGAGGCAGAATATTATGAGAGAGGCTCACGTGTCACCTTACTCAGTCCATCCGGGCTCGAGTAAAATGTATAAAGATTTGAGGAAACATTTTTGGTGGAACGACATGAAGAATAAGGTAGTTCAGTTTGTGGCTACGTGTTTGACTTGTCAGCAAGTCAAGCATCAGCGGCCAGCCGGATTGTTGAAACCACTTCCCGTCCCGGAATGTAAGTGGAAGGATATCTCCATGTATTTTGTCACGAACTTGCCGAGGACGAAGACCGGAATAAATATGGTGTGGGTGATCATAGACCGACTGACTAAGTCGGCACATTTTCTGGGCATCAAGGACACTTGGGGTCCGGAAAAGTTGGCTTGTGTTTTTATCGCTCAGATAGTAAGACTTCATGGTACGCCGAAGTCTATTATTTCGGATAGCGTCAGGATTTTGGAGCGTCAAGACAAGCAGTTAAGGCACAAAACCATTCCTTTGGTTAAGGTGCAATGGTCGAGGCACGGAGTAGAAGAAGCGACGTGGGAGTTAGAGGAGGATATGCGTTCGAGGCACCCCGAGCTTTTTGATTCTTAAATTTCGGGACGAAACTTTATTTTAGAGGGGGAGAATGTAATATCCGTACCTTTCCATTTTTAGCAGTTTCCATTTTTGGTGTATGTCTATTTTTATCGACTCGCTTGTAACCGTTTCGACATTTTGAATCTATTTTATTTTTGGAGTTTTTCCATTTGGTCGAGTTTTGGTGATGTTTTCACGTAATTTCACTTTATGACATGTTTTGCCGTATGAACGTTCGATTCTCGTAAACCTCATTTGTTTTCGTTGTTTCTTGGTTTGTGCAAGTTCGTATGGTTGAGTTGGTCTTGTTGAGACTTTCGGTTCGTTAATCGGACGTCGTTTCATGATTTTCGGGCACTTGGGCCATTTTTGTAATTTCTTATAAGTTTGGGAAATTCCATTTTTGTTGTCGCATTACGGACCCTCCGGTGGTCGGAATTATATTTTCTTTCAGCGCCTAGCTCTGTTGTCTTGTATATTTCGTGTTTATGTTTTCTAGATTCCGGCCTTGTCATGCGTTTCGAGTTTTGTACCTTCGGCAGCAGCGTACTGATCTGAGCAGTACTGAACTGCTGCGTGGGTAGCGCACGCTACTCCTTATTCCCTTGCGTGCGCTATCGGTGTGTAGTTAGCGTATGCTAACTAGTTATTGTTAGCGTGCGCTATCGAGGGGCATTCAGCGCGCGCTAAGCATGTCTAGCGCACGCTAGCGACGTCGGGCAGTAGCTACTGGACTGTTGTAGCCCCGTTAGCGCGCGCTACCTTTTGATGGTTAGCGTGCGCTAACTATGAGATAGATCAACGGGCAGTTCAAAAACAACAGTTTTCATTCTTTTCTTTCGTTTTCTTCACCGAGCGACTCCAGAGGACGATTCCCTTCAGGTTTGATCGGAGAATTCTTCGTATTCCATCACCGTAGGTTCGTGCTAACATATCATCATCAACGTAATCATCCTCCATCGTCCGAATCCGAGGTATTTCCTTCAGGAACCGTAAACTTGTCTAATTTGGGGGGTTTTCGGGTTTTTCGTGATTGATTCTGAATTGTTCATGTATGTTACGAAAGTCCTTACCGATTGTTGTTATTGGGTGATTCCCAATCCGTTTTCCTCTAGTTAAATCTGTAAATTGTTGATACGGGGAGATTGCGTAAACCCTCGCCCGTATCGATTGAATGTTTTTATCATGAATTGTAATCGGGGGTTATGGGTGTATTCCGTCCAATTATTGTCGTGCGTGGGGACTGAGTTATATTGATCCTTCATTTAGGAACCGTCTTTTTTCATCCAGATCATTCGTAGTCGTTGTTCGTCCCCATTTCGTCGGAGATGTCTCAAAGGCAAGTACTTTACATTTGTTTACCTGTTCTAGTATTTGAATTATGGTTATTCGTGGTTGTGTGGATGGAAATGTGTATGTTCACCTAGGGACGGTCCAACGGGGCCTCTAGGGATGCGTATTGCCGTGTGTGTGCGTATCACGAACTATGGTTAACCATCCAGGGATGTCCGACGGGGCTCTACGGGGTACGGTAGCCGTGAGTCTCGTACCAAGGTTAACTTTGAATTGTTTTGTTGGAGAAATTTGTTTTGTGCTTATGCACCGTAAATATTCCCGAATATAAATGATTTCTAAAATGATTTTGGCGCATATATTCATCTGATTAGAATGTAGTTCAAATGGATTGTACTTGCACTAGAAGTTGTCGCTAACCCCTTAAATAGGGGAAATACTTTTTGTATTTCAGGTACAGGTCTTTGGGACAAGCGAGCATTCGAGCCGTACGAGGACGATGGGCAAGCATGATACTATTCAGTGGTCGTCTTTTGGTGTTCTGTTTTGTCGTTCACTTATTAAGTCAATTGTTTAAGTACTCGAGTACTTCTTGTTGAATTTATTTATGTTGGTGCCCTTTTTGGGGAACGGATTGTATTATCGTATTTCTATTTTGGTTTGGATGTCGTGAATTGTGAAATGGTTATTTTGGTAATGGTTGTATGTCTTCATCGGATGTCATTTTGGTACGTTAGCCTAGTGGATTCCACAGTGTGAGGTCCATGGCGCTGTAATATGCCCTGATCGTCTTGGGGGTGTTACACCCTCTAGCAATGATTCTTTTCTCGACCATAGGCAAGGACTCAGCTGCACTTCCCATTAACTTCATATAGAATTGTTTCACCTCAGCTTCCATTTGTAATTGAGAAAGGCATCGTGTTCCAACAGCTCTATACAAAACTTCGATTGCATTTGCATTTGTCTAGCCTTGAAAAAACTTTGTGTTGTTATCTCCCAACTTAATCCAATCAGCTCTGGATTTTTGTCTGCACTTCCATTTCTCCAAGTCGGCCAAGATCTGTTTCTCTTGAAAAATCAAATCATTATTGAGAAAATCAGTTCTTAGTCGCTCTTTAATGTTACTTAAGTCAGTTCTGGCCTGGACGATTTTATCACTGAGATTCTTGAAATGTTGAGTATTTAGTTGTAATACCCGTAATTTCGATTTCTGGTAATTTCTTTTTTTTTCGGCGAATGTCCGTTTTGACGACTCTCTCATGACCGTTTCATCATTACGAGAATGATTAATTCTACACTTTTTGTCATCCGGGTTCTTTTCGGTGTCGTTTTGTTGAGTTCCGTGCTTTTTGGCGACTTTTCCGCACTTGAGTTCGATTCTTGCGAATCTCGTGCGAAACTGCTGTTTCGAGTTTCCCGTAAGTCCGTTTAACTTTGTTAGAAGTGTTGTGAACTTCGGTTTGGTTATTCGATCACGTATCGTGATTTTCGGGCGTTTTGGGCCATTTTGTAATTTACCCAAAGTTGTGGGTATCCTCATTCGTATTTATTGTTTTGACCCTTTTCATAGTCGCGTGCGATTAATTGTTGCATGGTATTTCTTTTCGGATCGATGTTGTTGTCCGAAAGCATTTCGTCGTGTTCGTTTCGTGCGTTTTCGGGAATTCGAGTCGTCGAGCCTTGGCGGCTAGGCACTGGCCGGCCACGTGCGCCAGGGACCGGCCAGACATGCATGAGCGTGGCGCACGAGCTGCGCGCACGACCCGGTGCTCGTGCAGCCCTGGCTGCACACGCACGAGCATGTGCTCGTGCCCGGTGCTCGTGTCGGCGTGATTGGTGGCGATGGAGTGCGCCGCGACCGAGCGCACGGCCGCCGCTCGTGCGTGCACGTGCGTCAGGCGTGCGATATATGATCGAGCATACGGGTTTTTCACCCATTTTATCATTCTTCTCCTTCTCTTCCGCAGCTGGGGGTGTGGTTAACATGGAGCCATGTTGTTGAACAACAAATCCACGAAGTTCTTGAGTTTCTAACATCAAACAATCATCCTATATCATCCTTTGATCCAGCGAATCAAGGTAATCTCTTCCTACAACCCTAATTTCTTGAATTTTGGGGTTTTTGCATTTTTGTCCGATTCGTTCCGTATTGTTGATTAATTCATGATGGGTATGATTAATCTTGGTAGTATTCTTGTGTTTAACATCATTTAATCCATTGTTCTTCGTCGAATCGAAATATATTTCTTGATTTCGTTCGAATCGACTTTTTGGGGGATTTGTTATCGATCTCGTTTTCCATCCGTTTTTGATGGATTGATTGTGGTTAAATGATGTTGTTAAACATATTCTATGGATTATATATCCATATTTCGACTTGGAATTTCGTTTTCGTGTTTTGTCGGGATGAATCGTGTTCTTGGCCGTGTTGGGGGGAAACACTTGAATTCTCGTCATTCGTTCTTTGAATTCAACGGCCTTGAGTCGTGCTATGGAATTCATTTTCATTGTTGTTATTGTCTTTTGTAGTTTATTATCACGAGTTGGCGTTCGGTGGAGTTGGCGGGTTCGTAGTCAGCTCGTGCCAACCTACTTCGGTCGATTCTCCACGTTGTTCTTATTCGAGGCAAGTACCTTGCCCATACTTTTCTTGTTTTGTGGATATGATAATTAGTGATCGTCTAAATGTGTTTGTTGGTCCTTTGCATTGAACTTTCAAATGATTCGAGTTAGCCTTGTTAAAGGCTTGTTTTCAAAACGCGTGTGTATTGTGAATGGTGTGTCTTGTGAACGACTATGTGAATCCTATGGATACGTTTGGTGTTGATGATGCACTTGGTATTTGCGTGTTGATGTATATTGTTTCATTTCGTTGCATTGTGGTTTGACGTGGTGTTTTGCCAGTGTTTGATGCCTTTGGGTGAATTGTTTGGGTATCTTTGGTGTGATATGTTATTTGTGCTTGATTGTTTCGCTAGCCAGCTCGGGAGGGTCCTTCGAGGCCTCGGGTGGGATTTGTGGCTTCGTCTCGGTCCTAGGCGATGCCTGTGCGTGTATATTTAGTGAATGTATTTTACTCACCCTAGGAGGGTCCGACGGGGCCTCGGGGGAATCTATGACTTCACTCTGGATTCACGAGAAAAAACTTCACAGGTTGGTGTGATGTTTAGTGAATGTATTTTACTCACCCTGGGAGGGTCCGACGGAGCCTCGGGGGAATCTATGACTTCACTCTGGATTCACGAGTAAAAACTTCACGAGTGCGTGTGTATATTTTGTGAATGTGTTTGCTCACCTCGGGAGGGTTCGACGGGGCCACGGAGGGAGTCCAATGGTTTCGCCCTGGATTCACGACTGAAACATCACGGGTGCGTGTGTATTTTATGTCCGTCGAGGACGCGTGACGTGAGTTTTAACCTTGTGTATTGTTGTTGGTTTCATTAGTGAAAACAAAACCTTTGGGCTGTGACCCTATGATTTTTGGAAAGATAAGGATTCGGTAATCCTAAATGGTTTTCTATTAAAACTATCAATGGCATTTTAAATCGTTTTATAACTGTTTTCCCTTGATTTGTGACCTTTCGGTTTTAGAAATGTTTTACCCAAACTCTTGCCTCGGGAAGTACTTTTCGTTACGTTTGGATCTTTGAGGATTCCTGGTTATTATTGTCTTTGGAACTTGTATTTTATGGCTTGTATTTGCACTTTGTTCTTGCACTAGCAAAACAGTGGAGTTTTGCTAACCCCCGAGTAATCGGGGGGGTGGATTTCTATTTTTGCATTCAGTTTTGGGAGCATAACGCAGGGTCGGCACGAAGGATGATGAAAGATAAACGATACTAATCACACGAGGACCCGTTTGATGTCATATTGGATTAGTTGTATTTTATTTCCGCTGCAGTATTCTTCTCCCGTTGTACGGGAGTGTGTTGTATTCGACCCCTGCATGGGCATGTATTGTAATTGAGTTGTATGTATTTATTGAAAGACCAAATCGGTCTACTAAGTCATTTTAGCCTTAAAGGCGTTGTTGAGTTGTTCGGTTTTGTTACCAGCCTGGTAGAACCTTGAGGAAAGGTTCTACGGCGTGTAATATCCTTGAGCGGATTGGGGGTGTTACATTAGTTGCTTCATTGGCTCTTTCAACTTCTTAAGTTTAAACCAAATATTGAGCAATTTGTTTCTATGGCAGTGTTGTTGCCAACCTGTCTCCACAATAGTCTTGAAGTCTGGATGGCTAGCAAGTACATTGAGAAAGCGAAATGGAGAGGTTCTTCTATGTTCATCACAGTCAAGATGTAGAAACTGAGGACAATGGTCAGAAATGCTCTTATCCATCAGTTCTACCACCACAGAAGGATACTCAGAAATCCAAGAACTATTAGCAACGGATCTATCAATTAAGTAGAAGAGACGATCCTCTCCTAATTGATTATTGCACCAAGAGTACTGATTACCAACATTTCTAATAGCATGGAGGTCATTTACAATCAAACATTCTTCAAAATCTCTATATTCAGCTTCAGAAACTATGTTTCCTTGCAATATGTCTTCAGGTTTCAAGAGTGAATTAAAATCGCCACTTATTAATAGAGGGCCATCAAAATTCCTACAAATTCGACCAATGAAACTCCAGAGCTCCTTTCGTTGATCATTGGTATTAAATGCATACACAGCAACAAAACTCATTGTCTTCCCGGAACTAAGTTCAATGAGATCACAATAAATCCCTTGCGCATTGTTTTTTTTTCAAGTTACACTCACTGCCTTAGGATTCCACCCAATCCACACACGACCATTGGCAGCATGTGAGTAGTTATTTAATACTTCCCAATCTCTCAATAGATTTCTAGAGATCTTACTATAATTTCCACTCTTAACCCTGGTCTCCAATAATGCAACACAATCTATTTTATTTTTGTGCAAAAGACTTTTAATCTCCTTTTGCTTAAAGGGTTTGTTACAACCCCTGACATTCGAAATGAGGATTCTCATGTATTACCAAAGGGGAAGTGGTCCCTGCCCAATTCTGATTCAGTGATCTCAACGGCCTGATCCCGAAAAGCTTGATAAGAGTTGCCAACAACAAGCTTTTCTGGTTGTGCTCCTCCAGCTTCTTTGGTAGCAAGCTTTCTTGGCTTTGACCAATTCCCATCTTCATGAGGAGAGTCATTATTCTGTTGCTTGGTATTAGTAAGACTATTTTTAATACTACTATTTTTAATACTACTATTTTTAATGAGACTATTTTTATACTAAACTATTTATATTAAGACTATCTATAACTAGACTATTTATATTAAGACTATTTATAACTAGACTATTTGTATACTAGACTATTTATATTAAGACTATTTATAACTAGACTATTTATATTAAGACTATTTATAACTCGACTATTTATATTAAGACTATTTTTAACTAGTGAAAATGAATAGAATTAAAATGAGTTGGGAATTTATAAAATCTAGGGGATTACGGGTTCATTAAATTAGGTTTTTAATTAAGTATATGAATTGATTTACACGGATAAAAGAAAAACGAATGTTTATCGAGTAATGAACTTTTCACCTCATAACTTTCGTATTCAAAGATGTCTTAATAATCATTTTCGCAATCTTAAGATGTTGATAACAAGATTAACACTTGATAGATTGAAAAGATGTGTTTCCAATTCATTTAACAATCAATCAAGGAGGTTTCACTAGTAGAAATAGGATATGATCAATCTCTATTTAAACCAATTAGTCCTTTCATTTCTTTAACTAGACTATTTTTAGGATAAATGATTGTTCATCCAGTAATCAACTTTTCACCTCATAACTTTCGTATTCAAAGGTGTCTTAATCACTTTCGCAATCTTAAGATGTTGATAACAATATTAACACTTGATAGATTGAAAAGATATGTTTCCAATTCACTCAACAATCAATCAAGGAGGTTTCATTAGTAGAAATAGGATATGATCAATCTCTATTTAAACCAATTAGTCCTTTTTAATCAAAATAGTGTAAATCAATCAAATACTCAATATATAACCTAATAGAAATCCCCCTCCCCCAGGAAGAAAGATTAGCTACTCATTGGTTTATACAAACTAAAATTAGAATAGAAATAATTGATATACATAATATATATAAAAACTTTTAATTACTAGAACTTAATGACAATAGATGAAATTTACTTGAATATGATGTATCAAAGTGCAAGAAACATACTTCAATATATAACTTTAAACTTGTTCAAAGGTTACAAGCTTACAAAAATTGAAAGTAAAATACTAAGTGCTTATTGATCAAGCACTTTTCAATTACAAACTAAATGAAAGAAAAACTTTAAACTAAAAATGAAATACAAACTAAAATAGAGAGTTCTAAGGAAAATATCTTGCTAAAAAAATGGGTGTTTCTTGGCAAGAAGAGTTGTTTTTGCAATGGATGAAGGTGTCATTTTATAGGTGATTTTCAAGAATAGCTTGGATTATTTAATTCAAAAGATGTGTTGTAGTATCTTGATTTTTTCTTTGTTCACACTTCACCCATCATGCATGTCTTTGATATTTCAGATTTCTGACCCTAAATAAAATATCTTGTGGTTGAGTTCACAAGAGCCTAAAGGTAGAAAATTCAACCAAGGAACTGCATAAAAACGACGCTGAAAAACAGCCCATTTTGCACCGTGTTGTATCGCCGTGTTGTAGGGTCTCATCCAGAAACACGCGCAAGGACCCGGTGGAAAATGCCGGCCGTGTATGAAACGACGCTAGATACGTCCATGATATGCGCCGTGTTTGTCTTGGTCATTTTGTAGACTTTGTCCTTGAAAATTTTTTGATCTCGGATTTGGTTCTGCTTTTCGTCCTTTTTGACGTTTCATGTCAGTAATCTGTAAAATAAATATTTTTAGCTCATGTTTTGACATATCTTTAAAATATTTATTTTTTAATCACAAATCCGTTTGATTATGCCAGAAAAAGAGATATTTTGTATATGAATTTTTAGATCAAATATGCACTTATCACAACACGCGCCCAATTGGCGATTCTGGATGGGCGCGTGTGCAACACGTGCAGGTGGTGCGACTGGCCAGAAATGTCCAGCTGATTCGGACGTGTGTCAGGCACGTGTTTTGCTGACGTGTGACGCCACACGGCGCGTTCTGATTGACTCAAACATGCTGATGTGTGTTTGCGTGTGCTTTTGCCGACGTGGCAGCTGACTAAGATGACACTCATGCATGCTGACGTCATGATTGATGCCACTCTATAGTTAACTTGGCTTGTTCAATCCGGTTTTGACACGTGGCGCGATACCATTTGTCCGTGTGTTTAATTATATTTTCAAACTTCGAACGGCCATAACTTCTTCACACGAACTCGGATTTGGATGAATTTTATTTCAAAATGATCGTCTCGACGAGTATTATAAAATGAGACACTCGTATCTATGCTTGGATTATGGAAAAATATCGCTCTTGAACTAATTAATCTGTCTTGGACCGGTTGATTAACCTGCAGATATAATATAATTCTAATTAATCATCCAGAACTGACACAAAATTATAGAAAATTATAACAAAATAAAATAATATAAATATGGTAAAAATTATAATTATCACACAAAAGACATATATATATATATATATAAGATACTAATAAAAATATTACTAAAAATATACCAAACACAATTGTATTCAAGAAAATTTAGAAACTTGGTAGCATACTAAAATAATGTCTACCAACTTTTTGAGTTGTTAATTGAATAATTATTAGTTATATGTAATCTAACAAAAGAGTAGGATTTTTGAAAATATTTTTCAAAAGATGGATTTTTAAAATATTGTGTTCTTTGACTTGTGTATGTATAAATATCCCCATCAGCCTATGTAGTGGTTCTAGATAAAGGAAAATGTAGATAGTGATGAGGAAAAAGAAGACGGAAATTTATGTTTCAAGCACTATGATGTAATTATTCATAGGCAGTGCTACATATAACACTATGATATTTTAATTATTGTCCGAGCACAAATGTGTAAAGTAGTTGCCCATGACATATTACGTATTATGTCGGGATAATAATTTTTTTTTTTTTTTTTTTTTTTTGAGGGAGTTGATTTCTCCCCACAGACCGGGCCTTCTGGCCCCGCAGAGATAAACGAGGATGCGCCTAGTGGCGGAATCCAGCGAGAGGACCCACGATACCGACCCCCAGCACAGCCCCCCACAACAAGGTGAGGAAACTGCACCACACGAGAATCGAACCGCGGTTGCCGGGGATGATATCCCACGTCATCTCAGCCTTAACCACTAGGCTATGCCCCTGGGGGCATGTCGGGATAATAATTTCGTGCTAGGAGTGGGAGGACATGAAGAGAAGGGGGCAATCGAAGCATTCGGCTCTCATGTGTGTGTTCCCCATTTGCCATGTGAATTCACATATGTTGGAATCGTTAATAATTTTAATTTTATTTTATAAAATTAAATATCATAGGATCGATCTACGTTCCGAGTAGATGATCATGGTATATTCACTTTCTCTAAACCGATTTTCGGTGAGTGAGAAATAGTGAATTAAAATCTGTCACTTAATTGTGAATTAATAAGGGATGGAATCCCACATTGAATAATGAACCAACATTATTCTAGTATATAAGGAGTTACCTTTATGCATGTAATAATTAATAGCACATGTGTATGGGCTTAAAGCCCACACGCGCGCACACGCGCACGCTGCCGCCGCCGCCCGCCCGCCTCGACTCGGCCTCGTCCGGGCCGTTGGCCTCTTCGATTCATATTCAGGTTCGGGTTTCGGCGTCGTCTGGGCCATCGGAGTGGCCACGGCCGAGTCACGGCCGCACTTCTTGGAGCAGTGCCTGGCCTGGCCGAGTTACGGCCGTAAGGTGCCGGTTACGGCCGTACGTGCTCGGAAGTGTTCGGCCGTATGCTGGTTACGGCCGTAAGGGCTATCAGTTACGGCCGTACGGGTGTCAGGCAGTGTTCGGACGAATGCCGCGTAAGGACCTGCCGGGTACGGCCGTAAGTGCCGATTTACGGCCGTAAGGCCCTGTCGGTTACGGCCGTAAGCGATTGGCAGGCGCTGGGCGGATTTGGACGAATGCCGGTTACGGCCGTAAGGCCCTGCCGGTTACGGTCGTAACCCTGTCGGCCATATATAGGCAGTGACCGGCCATACCTCATTTTTTCATCATTTCTTCACCTGGGTGCGGCTGGCGACGGGAAAAATCGGGAGGTGGTGTTTTTGGTCAATTCCACTCGATTTCTAAGCGTTTTTGAGGATTCTTATCGATTATATCAACATCAAATCATTGTTCTTCGTCGGATCGAGGTAATTTCTTGAAATCTCCTAGAATTTGATTTTTCGAGATTTCTTATTGATTTTCGTTGTTCGTCTGAATTTGATGAATCGGTTGATGTTAGTAAACATTATTAATCGTGTTCTATGGATTGTATATCCATATCTTCGATTCGTTCAACCCGATTGATGATTCTTAGGTTCTTGAGGAACTTTGAACATTTAGTGTTCGATTGAATGTCTCAAAGAGTTTCTTTTAGTCGTTGTGTTGATTTCGATTGATATTGTGTTATTGAATGAATTGTATTTCATTCAAGGTTGTTCGAGTACTTGTGTTTATCGGAGGACGCCATTCGTTGTTCGTGGAAGGAGTTCATCGCCTTCGGTTGAGGCAAGTTTTATATTTGTACTAGTTAATGAGATTAATGTTATCATATATGTGTATGAATGTGTTGTATCATTCCGAGACTTAGTCTCTTCATAAGTTCATTGATATTAGGGGATCGTTCGATACGATACTCTTCGGCAATTATGCCAAATGTTTATTATCATTCATTGATGGCCGGTAAGGCATTGAGATATTCGTTGTTAATGTTATTATCGATCACCGGTTCGCGGTATCGATGTATCGGTTGTTGTTGTTAATATTGATGTTGATCTAAGACGTTGTTGTAATCATTGTTATTAATGTTGGCGTCCTGTCATTCATGTTGTATTGGCCGATTGAAGGCATTGTCGTATTCGTTCTCATCTTCGTCGTCGGTAGCCGATTAAAGGTGCCGAGGCATCTATTGTGTCATTGTTATCGATTGGCCGTTCTAAGGCAATCGAGGAGTTCAATCATTCATTGTCTCATTGTCATCGATTAGCCATTCTAAGGCAATCGAGGTGCTCAATCATTCATTGTATCATTGTCATCGATTAGCCGTTCTAAGGCAATCGAGGTGCTCAATCATTCATTGCATCATTGTCATCGATTAGCCGTTCTAAGGTAATCGAGGTGCTCAATCATTCATTATATCATTGTCATCGATTAGCCGTTCTAAGGCAATCGAGGTGCTCAATCATTCATTGTATCATTGTTATCGATTGGCCGTTTTAAGGCAATCGAGATATTGAATCATCCGCTGCATCATTGTTATCGGTTTGCCATTCTAAGGCAATCGAGGTATTGAATTGGGGCTGTCGAGGATAGTTCCCATCCGTTGTGTCGTTGTTATCGATTGACTATTCTAAGGTAATTGAGGTATTGAATTGGGACCGCCGAGGACGGTGCCCATCAGTGAGTCATCATTATCGTGTTGGCCGACTCAAGGCAGCACACTATCATTCTCGTGAATTTGGTAATCTTGGGATCATTGCCGTTTATGATAATTGTATTTTGGAGGCTAGTCTTGGCTAGTGCTCGTTGGCTAAGCTTGGGGTTTGAACCTTCACGTTTGGTTCCCAACGCCTACAACTCACTAGGTCAACGGTCATTGGATGGTCTAATTGTGATACGGCTTCGTGTCGTGGCTTCGGTCCTAATCGATACAGCTCCGGGCTTGTATTGCGTGGCTGGGTGGCGTATGTGTGGAATTTTAGTCGGTCACATTATAGTCATGTGTATATGCGGGACTCCGGACACATTGGATTGTGCATACGGTAATGTGTATATGCGGGACTCTGGACACATTGGACCGTGAGACTAATTAGGCCAATAGCGGGTGTATATGCGGGACTCCGGACACTCGGCTACTTGTGCACTCACATTCCATCCGGGCGTACATTGATACTCATCATTCAACTAAATTCATTAATTCATTCAGGTGATTGTGACATTTGACAGCTTCGGCTGAGTGGCTTTCAGGCCTTTGTGATTGTCTCGATAATTTCATTGGAGCCTTCGGGCATTATGATTCATATCTAATTCAGTTCTGGTTTGGTTCATCTTTATGTAATTCATTGTGATTCATATTTAATTCAGTTCTGATTTGGTTCATGTCGTGTAATTCATTGTGGTACTCTGTGATTATGATTCGCCATTGGGCACTTATGTTCTAACCTGTCGAACGGGTATTAATAGTATGTTGTGGGCATAGTATTTCACGAATGCTCGGTTCTTACCTTGGTTTGTGAGCATCTCGTATTATTATTATCATTGTACCGTTTCATTCTACCTTTGGATGCATATCATGTTATACATGTATTTGATGTTCATTATCTGGATGACTGACCCCGTGGGGGCGGAACATGTTTTCATGTTTTAAGTGCTTGCGAGGAGAGAGTTGAGACACAGGGGCATGATGATGGCGACGAAGCATTCGAGCGATACTAGTCCGAGTTGTTCATGTTGGTCAGTCAGTTGGAGTGTTCTCCAATTTGTCAGTCATTGTCATTATGTATTACCCGAGCAAATGCTCGTGGATGTTGTTGTATTTTATTTTTGGCCATGTAGGCCCATCGTTGTCGTTGAAATTCCTTATCGGAATATTGTGTCGGATATCATGGTAGGAACTATGATTTTCCCTTGTTGTTTAATTTAATGTATTTTAGTCATGTTCGCCTGGTGGATCTCCTGGCGTGGGGTCCACGTCACTGTAATAACCCAATAGGAGTTGGGGGTGTTACAGCAGCGTCGCTGCTCGATGAATTAGCATTATTCCTCGCGTTCGCGCGTGTATCCACACGAGATCCCGGGTTTCGGCCCACACCGCGGCCTCTTCCCATGCGTCCTCTGACGGATCTCTCCATACTGAAGTAGGAAAGTCACATGATAATTATAGATCTCGCATGAGTACCGCATGATGATTACGTTATGAATTGATGATAATGAGCCTACGCGCTCTAACACAATGATTACATGAGGGATCAACTGAGGTGACATGATTATCAGATGAAATTCTTGAAATGATTATCCCGAACAAGTTAACAAGATTAATGACACGATCCTCAAGATCAACAACTGAGTAATGAAATAAATTCAGTGATTAATGAGTTTACATGATCGACATGATCAAAATGAAAATGATGATTGAGGATTGTTGACTGATGAATGATGAATGAATGATTCTTATTGCCAGAAATTATACCATGGCGTCAGAAATCTTACAGTTCTTTCGGTCTGAGGGGCTTGGTGCTTGCACAGGTCACACCTGACGCGAAAGTCCAATGATACTAGTCTGGTGAATGATGATTTCAAATGAGACATGACTCGGGAGGTAGTATTCAAAACTTCGCTCTGATACCAACTCTGTAACACCCCAAACTAGGCGGCTATTACAGTGCCGTGGACCCCGACTAGGACCCACCAGGCGAATAAAAATTAATGAATTAAATAATATAACTGTAGTACCGAACCACATTATATTACCAATTTCTCCGATGAGGAGTTCTAAGTGCAATACACCCAGGAAATACAGAATACCTGTATATTTTATATGAAGATAAAATATACAACACTGAATAAATTGAACATCCAAACGGAGATTTGCAGCGGAAATAAAAATGAAGAAACGTGAATAATTGAAAAGGACTGGGGCCCCCTACTAGTATCACTGGGACTCCTCGCCGTCAACGTTATCATCCCGTGCTTTTGTCTTTCCATGACCTAAAAACAACATCCCCAACGGGGTCAGTTACACAGAACAACAATCCTCAAGTGTTGAATAAGCACAATCATTATATATCTTAGTTATGAAATTAAGCTGAAGAGGGGCATCACAGTATGCCCGTAATGGGACGTGCAAGTGCACAAGACGAGTGTCCAGACACACCCGCAAAACATTCCAGTATCGCAGGAGATAGTGGAGTACAACCAACAGTTGATCCACGTGAAGAATCAAGTGAGGGATGAGTGTGACAAGATCCGTTACTTTGATATGCGGATGAATATGGATTTACGGCGTTATATGGCCGGGTTTGCTTGTACTACCTTGAAAGATTACCAAGACAGGGCGTTGGCCTACAAAATGTTGAGTCCCCACAATGATACCATGGAAGAATCAAAGAAGCAAAAGACCGCTGGTAACTTTTGTGGATCTAGAGGTGGCAATTTCCAGAAACCCCAGATGGCTAACCGTTCTGTCGGACAGTCGTCACGTTCTTTTAGAGGGAAGAAGAGTTTCCGTTCTGCTCTGGGCACCTCAACTCGCCAGGTAACCTGTTTTAATTGTGGTCATCCAGGCCACATCAATGTGGAGTGCAACTTCCCACCTTTGAAGTGTCATACATGTGGACAGATGGGGCATAGAGCAGCTTATTGTCCCGATCAGGATCAGACTTTGGACACTCGAGCTTCGGCCCCAACACCTATAGATCATAGTATGAATCAGCGGTGACCATTTGTTCAGTCACAAAAGAGTTATGGCAGGGGCCGGGGACGGAGTCAGGACACTAGAGGGGGAGATTCTAACGTCGGTTCGGTACACCCACGAGTCTATGATATGCGTCGAGCAGACGAACCCGACGCGGCGGTGGCCTCAAGTACCATTCATATCCTGTCTCATCCAGTTCGTGTACTTTTTGATTCGGGTGCTTCACATTCTTTCATCTCCTTGGAGTGTGTACGCCGTTTGAATATAACTTGTATGACTGCTTGCGACCCTTTCATTGTGAAATACCTAGCAGGGATAGAATCGTGGGGAATCAGAAGATTAGTGATTTTTCGGTGAATATAGCCGGCATAGATTGGTTGTCGAACTCGATTGTGGTTGATATGGAGGGCGGGGATGTGATCCTCGGCGAGGATTAGCTTGATAGTCGCCAAGCGATTATGAACTACCACACTAAGGTTATCACTATGATGACGGAAGAGGGTTCCGAGTGCTTGTTTATGGGACGCAAATCGGGTCAACCTAAGTTGCTTATCAGCGCATGAAGGCCGTAAAACTTTTGAATAAGGGCTGCATGGGCTATTGGTGTTATGCTTTGAAGACAGAATGGAACGAAGTCGATTTCTCTTTGATTTCAATTGTTAATGAATATCGCGACATTTTTCCGGACAACCTCCCGAGATTACCGCTAGATCGAGAGATAGAATTTCTGTGCACTTAGAGCCTGACATGGCTCCGATTTCTAAGGCGTCTTATCGAATGGCACCTTCCGAGATGCAAGAATTAAAGAGTCAATCGGGAGAACTATTGGAGAAAGGATACATCGGACCGAGCGCATCGCCTTGGGGCGCGCCTGTTCTTTTCGTGAAGAAAAAGGCTAGTTCGCTACGTTTTTGCATTGATTACCATGAATTAAACAAAGTGACCATCAAGAACAAGTATCCTTCGCCTCGTATAGACGATTTATTTGATCAGTTGCAGGGAGCCGCAGTATTCTCAAAAATTGATTTGAGATCATGATACTATCAACTCCGGGTGAAAGAGTCTGACATTCCGAAGACTGCATTTCGGACGAGGTATGGACACTATGAATTTGTGGTCATGCCTTTTGGATTGACTAATGCACCGGCAGTATTCATGAAACTAATGAACAAGATATTCATCGAATACCTCGACAGATGTGTGGTCGTCTTTATTGACGACATCTTGATTTATTCTCAAGATAAGGAGGAACGTGCCCGGCACTTGCGTTTGATACTAGATATTTTGAGAGCTGAGCACTTCTATGCAAAATTCTCGAAATGTGACTTCTGGTTGGAAGAAGTTATGTTTCTCGCTCCATGTGATTTCGGCCGAAGGGGTTCGTGTAGACCCACAGAAGATTGAGGCAGTGCTAGATTGGGCACCGCCTAAAATTGTTAAAAAAGTTCGTAGCTTTTTGGGTCTTGTTGGGTATTACCGTCGGTTTGTCGAGGGGTTCTTGTAGGTCACAAGTCGTCCAGGAATAAGTCTAGATGGGGTGAATAGACTTATTGAAACTCTTTTCCACAAAGGATGAGTTTCTCAGCTGATGGTACAAATGACTTGTAGTCAATGTAAGTGCGGAAGTCAGCTGATGACGAACACAAAATTAATCAATGGAACAGTTAAGTATGTATGCAGCAGGTAAGTATGATAATGAAGCAGTAAAACACGCAGGTAGTTATAGTGGTCTCAGAGGTGGGGTAATCCTCTACTAATCCACTTTTCTCCAAACTAGTTGGAGATGAATTCACTATAATTCTCAACTAGTGATAAATATTACAGTGATTCAACCAATTACAACAGCTTCCAACCAGTGGAATTCCTTGCCGTTGCAACTCCTTTTGACTGCCTTGCACATCTTAATCTACGATCCTTGGATGCCTTTATAGTCTCTCGAACTTCAACCAGTGAAGTACCCCGAACTCAGGTTTTACAGACACGAGTGATTGTCTTCTCCAACTAAGAGCTTCTTCAAATAAGAACTTTATAACTCTTGCTCTTTCATGATGCTATTGTTCGCTTGATTGCTTTGTTTGCTTTGATTGATTGTAAGTGTTGTTCACATCGTACAGCTTCAAATCTCCAGATATATATAGGTGTTGATCCTTGAGCATTTCTTCATAGCCGTTGCAGATCTGTAACAAATCCGTCCGTTGGAGAAATAGACTTCTTTGTTTTTTTTCTGAACATTGCAAGGCTGGATTCTCATATTTTAATCCAATTCTGGCCGTTGTGAAGACTTCCATGTGATGGCGCTGAATCTTTTGAATATAATAATATTAAAGTCTCCAGTGGTGGGTCTGGATGATTTATTTAAATCATTTCCTTTCCAGGAAACTCTCTAATCTGTCTCTTATTGCCCGCATTTGACTTTCTGTAAATATTGACTATTCAACGCATGCTGACGTGGACTGGAGTACTTGGATGATTACTTGACTGACCTCTCTGTGGTCAACTAGACTGATGTGCAGTCAACCTTCTCTGACATCCTCACAGAGGGAGTCTTTAAACTTAATGCTTTGGCTAAACGCCATGTAACCAAGTCCAGTAATGCTAATGAAAATGCTACTGCTTCCTCTTACTTGACTGAGTGTTCTGATTTATGGCATTGTAGATTAGGTCATGTGAATCTAAATGCTATAAAAATATTAGTAAACTTAGATTTACTAAAATTAAATGAAGTCAATACTCAAAACAAATGTGAGATTTGTGTTGAAGCAAAAATGACGAAACTTCCGTTTCATTCGGTAAAACGAAACACACAACCCCTTGAATTAATTTACACAGATGTGTGTGATTTAAAGTTTGTGCAAACTAGAGGTGGTAAGAAGTACTTTATCACTTTTATCGATGACTGCACAAGATATTATTATCTTTATCTTTTGAGAAGTAAAGATGAGGCTATTGAAGCTTTTAAGAACTTCAAGAATGAAGCCGAAAATCAATTAGGCTGCCAGATCAAGATGGTTCGAAGCGATAGAGGTGGCGAATATGTAGTCCCATTTGAGGAATTATGCAACGAAAGCGGTATAATTCATCAAACAACAGCTCCATATGCACCACAATCTAATGGCGTTGCTGAACGTAAGAATCGAACACTTAAAGATATGATGAATGCCTTATTGATTAGTTCAGGGTTGCCCCAGAATATGTGGGGGGAAGCTGTCTTGACAGCCAACTACATATTGAACAAGATTCCACGCAAAGGTAAGGATATTACCCCTTATGAGTTGTGGAAAGGTAGAAAACCTTCATACAACTATCTCAAAGTGTGGGGGTGTTTGGCTAAGATTGAGGTACCTCTACCTAAACAAGTTAAAATCGTACCTAAGATGGTCGATTGTATCTTTATTGGGTATGCACTGAACAATAGTGCCTATCGGTTTGTTATCCACAAGTCAGAAGTTCCTAAAATGACTGTGGGAACAACAATTGAATCAAGGAATGATGTATTCTTTGAAACATATATCCTTGTAAGGATAATGATAAAGTTGAGAACAATTCTAACAATAGAGTTGAAGATGAAGGAACAAGTTAAAAACCTGTGGATGTAGATCCAAAGTCACGTAAGGGATCGAGATCTAATCTAGAAGATGTAGAACCGAGACGTGGTAGTAGGGTTAGGACACCAAAGACATTTGGACCTGACTACATAGCATTCATGTTGGATGAAGAACCAACGTGGATCAAAGTAGCTTATACCAGACCAGACGGGTTGCTCTGGAAAGAAGTAGTTCAGAGTGAAATTGACTCAATTTTACAAAACCAAACTTGGGTTTTGGTTGATTTACCTGAAGGTTGTAAGCCCTTAGGATGCAAATGGATTCTTAAAAGAAATTACAAGGCTGATGGGTCAATTGACAAGTATAAAGCTCGTTTAGTAGTCAAAGGTTTCAAACAGAAGGAAGGGTACGATTTTTTCGATACATATTCACCTGTAACGAGAATTACATCTATTCGAGTGCTTCTCGCGATTGCTGCTTTGCACGATCTAGAGATTAATCAAATGGATGTTAAGACTGCTTTTCTGAACGGTGATCTGGATGAAGAGATCTATATGGAACAACCTGAAGGGTTTGTAGTACCTGGACAAGAGAAAATGGTATGCAAACTGGTTAAGTCTCTATATGGATTGAAACAAGCTCCACTACAGTGGCACTTGAAGTTTGATAATGTAATGTTATCAAATGGTTTTAAAATAAACGAGTGTGATAAATGTGTGTATATTAAGAACACTAATAACGGTTATGTTATTGTGTATCTTTATATAGATGACATGTTAATCATGGGTAACAATATACAAGTGATTAATGATACTAAGAACATGTTAAAAAGAAATTTTGACATGAAAGACATGGGGCTGGCCGATGTGATTCTTGGAGTGAAAATTTTAAGAAAATCAGATGGAATCATCTTGACACAATCTCACTATGCCGAGAAAGTTCTTAAGAAGTTTAATGCTTTTGATAGCTTGCCGGCTAAGACCCCAATAGATTTAAATGATCACTTGAGAAAAAATCGAGGGGAGCCCATTGCACAAGAAGAATATGCACGAGTCATTGGGTGTTTAATGTATCTTACAAATTGCACTCGACCCAATTTAGCTTGCGCTGTGAACAAATTAAGTCGTTACACGAGCAATCCAAGCAGAGAGCATTGGAAAGCTCTCGTTAGAGTTTTGAGGTACTTAAAGTATACTCAAAACCTTGGGCTACACTATTCAAGATACCCCCCGGTACTTGAAGGGTACTGTAATGCGAATTGGATATCCGATACGAAAAGTTCATTTTCTACAAGTGGTTACGTGTTTACTATTGGGGGTGGAACTGTCTCGTGGAAGTCTGCGAAACAAACATGTATAGCCCGATCCACCATGGAATCGGAATTCATAGCTTTGGACAAAGCTGGTGAAGAAGCCGAATGGCTCAGAAACTTTCTAGAAGATATTCCATGTTGGTCAAAGCCAGTACCAGCGGTGATGATACACTGCGATAGCCAAGCTGCTATTGGTAGGGCAAGAAGTAACGTGTATAATGGAAAGTCTCGACATATTCGTCGGCGTCAAAATACCGTGAGACATTTGATCAAAAGTGGGGTTATCTCTATTGATTATGTGAGGTCATTGGATAATCTAGCGGATCCGCTAACCAAAGGGTTAAACCGTGATCAAATGAATAAATTGCTAGAGGGAATGGGTTTAAAATCCATAAATTGAGAATTATCATAGTGGTAACCCAACCAAGATGACTGTAGATCCCAAGAACTTGGCTCAATGGGAGAACTAAGCTATGAGAGTTCGTGTGAAACTCATCTAAGTTTATTCGCTATAGAGCAATTGAGTGTTGAAAGCTTGCCTAGTGGTGAGGTTAAGTCTATGACTTTTAATGATTCCTAAAGACCTCGAGGAGGTTGAGTATGGCAAGGTACTCGGTAAAGAATCACCTATATAAGTGAGAAGTGGGGGCCGCTTCATGAAAAATACTTATGAATCCAAAAGGGTGTCCAAGGCCCGCAAAAAGACACAAAATGTGAGAACGGATGAGGTTGAGGTGTTCAAGTGTTAGCACCATTGTCTCGGTGCACGCCGTGGAGAAATAGTTCAAAGAATCAAGCCACTAATCCGCCTGTGTACCCGATGATGTTAACTATGGAAGGTTCAAAGTCACGAACTACCCATCCTTATACTTTAACGCCTCTTGAGGACTGAGCTTGAGTCTGCATATTGCATTTGGGCTATTTTCACTCATGTGGGGGATTGTTGGAATCGTTAATGATTTTAATTTTATTTTGTAAAATTAAATATCATAGGATCGATCTACGTTCCGAGTAGATGATCGTGGTATATTCACTTTCTCTAAACCGATTCCCGGTGAGTGAGAAATAGTGAATTAAAGTTTGTCACTTAATTGTGAATTAATAAGGGATGGAATCCCACATTGAATAATGAACCATCATTATTCTAGTATATAAGGAGTTACCTTTATGCATGTAATAATTAATGGCACATGTGTATGAGCTTAAAGCCCACACGCGCGCCGCCCGCCCGCCTCGCCTCGGTCGCGTGCCGTGGACCTTGGACCTTGGATCTTGGACCTTGGACCTTGTATCTTGGCAATTGGTCTTTGGGCTGGTCTTTGGGCCTGTTCATGGGCTTGGCCGTGAGCTAGGCCTTGGACTAGCTTAAAGAATTTTTTGGATAAGATCAACAACGTAGTTGGGCTCGTATGTGCACATAAGGATATCCAGGTACATCAGTCAAATGGTTAAGGAGCTGATTATAGTCCAGATGCATACGGACTGTTCAAACTTAGCCAAAAATGAGCAGTAACCTCCCAGGTGTTATGAGGAGGTGTTAAGGCTGCCTGTTAAAATTCAAAACGGGCAGTAATCACTGTCTTGAATTGTGTAACTCCTGTGTTCAATGCAGGCATGAATGCCTGCATTATGACAGCCTTAAGGGCTGTGTTTAAACCCTCCTGCAGTGTGAATGGCCTATAAATAGACATACATTCCTTTGCTTCAGTCATACGAAAATTTTGCAATACTCAAGCATACATCATACACTTCGTCTCTACATTCATATCATAAGTCAGAGCTTTGTCCTAACCTCGTTTCAGTTCGCCGGAGCTACGAGATTTGTGGTGCTACTACCTCCGAGACGTAGCCGTTTTATCTTTGGGGACGACACGCCTAAATCGAGAGCACTACCGGGGCGTTTCTCGTTTTGCGGAAAGAGGCCTTCCTCGACTCGGCTTTACCCTACGGTTTTATTTATTGTTTATTAGTTATTTTCGTTTAATTTTGTTTCTTCTTTCGAGTTGTAATTCTGTTCGAGTTTTGTAATTTTCATTTCGTTCGAGTTTGTAATTCCTGATTTTCGAGTTGTAATTTTGTCTTTCCAATTGTAATTTAATTTTCGCCCAGCAAGTTTGTAACACAGAAATTTACAACAACATATTCATTCTTTTTTTTCTTGATAATTCGGCTTCTACACTTACCTCTAGTTATGTAAACTCCGATTTTTCTTTACTGTCATCAAAGTAGCTGATTAATATCTTTTTGGGTTCTACTGATCGTAAAATCAGGTCTTTCCAGATAAACAGAACAATAGTCCTCCACAAACGAATCCCACAAGAATGGTATTAAATATGAGATCTTTTTAAATCTTTATCAAAATACGTATACCTCGAGAAGCATTTCTTGATGAAGTCAAAATTTGAACCTCTAATCTCCACACACGACTTTACAGTCGTAGTGGTGGCGTCCATTGGTTATGCTTTTTACATTTGATTCTTTGACATCTGAAGTGTGTCAAATGTTTTGCCTGTGTGTGTGGGGTGATGGGGTCCCCAATTTTAAGTTACCTCGTTATTGGTCATCATAATTGGAGATAACTGTAAGTGGGGTTCAAATGGTCAACCAGAACTTGATTTTAAAAATTCCTTTTCTCCCACTTTTATTTATTTCCGTTGATTTTTATTATTAATATTATTATTATTTTATTTCAATCATAACAATCCACGCACCATTACTGCAGCATTCATTAGCTTACAAAAGCCTCATTAGCGCGTGCCCGCGCGCGCGCGCGCACACACACACAAAGCTTCATACTTTTCAGAAAAAAAAAATGGGTATTGATGATTTTTGCCATACAGGCCTGTTTTTAGGGTTGGGGCTCTCATCCTCATCCTCTGCTCGCAAAAATAAATCTAAAAACCCTATAGTTTTAGCACATAAGCTAAATCGCATGGGAAGAATCAATGAGCCCTCATTGACTTTGAGCCTCTGTCGTTCAGAAACCTTTGAGAAAATAATCGAAATTGAACTTCAACCCAACGATCACAGCGCGGCGTCGACTTTGATCAGCGCAAAAAGAGAGAGAGAGATGGGCGGCGGCCATGAAGGGGTCGAGATAGAGAAGGTCTCATCGAGGGTCAGCGATGAGGATGACGATGGATCCAACGGTCGAAAGAAGCTTAGGCTCACCAAGGCGCAGTCTGCACTTTTGGAGGAGAGCTTTAAGCAGCACAGTACACTCAATCATGTGAGTCTCTCTCTCTCTCGAGAGTCAATACATGAATTCTAGTAGAAATCATAGTAATAATTATGTATATACAGTTGAAATTTTAAGATAAATAATAAAAATATTATAAAGCAAATGTAGTTTTAAATTATGAATACGTTGTTTTCTTGTGGTAATAAGGCTAAACTTAGAAAGGTAGTTTATGTAATTTTTGAGATTTTAATTTATAGTCCTGTCTGTTTAATTTATCTTTTAAAACTCTCGGTTGCATGGTATTTTTCAAGAAAAACAAACTAAATCTTTTAGTCCCACAATAACTTACTTTTTCAATTTGATTCCATATGTCATAAATTGCTCAAGTCAAGAATAATTTTGGCGCAAAAATCTGTAATTGATGTGGCAAATTGCTTAGGCGGCTGTCCATATAGACATTAATTAAATAAAATAAGTTACTAGAGTTGAATTTAAATTACAAACATTAATTAAATACTTGAAAATTATATAAAATTAGAAAATATTTTTATAATTTAATATTTATTTAAAATTATCAAAAAATTAATGGAAATAAATTTTTTATCAAGAATATATTTAATAAAAAATAAAGAAAAACTTTGAAAATCTATAAATTATTTAAAAATCTAAAATTTCATTTAAAATATCAATAAATTTATTTAAGATATGTGAAAGTATTTCTGACATTATTAAGAAAATTTAGGATTTTGAATCCTTTTAAAAAAGAAGATTTGAAATAATTTGACAAACATAAATTTGTCATTTTTATCCAAACAAAATATAGTATTTCATTTAATTTTCGGATATTTTAAATGAAATCTTCACATTAAATAATTTCACCATATTTTTAAATAATTTTAGTCACATCACAATTTTTTTTTAAATTCAGAAATTTGAAATTTTGAATCCTTTTAAATAATCTAAAAAGTATAAAATATTCAATTTTATTAAATTGTTTTCCATAAAAATATTTTTTAATTTTATAATACTTACATAAAATTTAAAATTGAAAATTTAAAAACATTTTTCTGATTTTATAAAATTTTCAGGTTTTTAATTAATGTTTCTAATATAAATTTAACCCCATTGATTTATTTTATTTAATTAATATCTAAGTGGACAACCACCTAACGAATTATTTGCCACATCAATTTACTCCATTCAATTTGCCACATCAATTACAAATTTTCCATCCAAAATTGTCTTCAAATTGAGTAATATTATAATACTAGTATACCACCCGTATAAAATACGCGATCAAAAAAATTCACATAGAAACGCATAATACTCAACCATTCACCAATAATTTTATAGCACTTCTTTGTGAGCTACATTAGTTGTTCAATTTACGATTATACCATTCTTGTCACAATAAAAAGAATTGAAGGCTTTCGTGCTTTTCACTTTGATATGGATACATAAAACTGACCACAATTGAATATGAGTCTTGACAGATGTACGCCAACATGAGAGAGCGCATAACTATGGAAAATTATAATTAGCGTAAATTATCATCTTTGTAATTTAAATGCCAAATCGACTATCTGATGAGTGTTGGAAATGTAAGATAAAATGGAGGAAATGGGCTATTTTGAGCAGCCCATTTGAGAGGAAATTTGGAGTGGGCTCGACTACGAGTTAAAGTCGGGACTTAGTTGGAATACGTAGTACTCCGTACGAGGTTTCCAAAACATGTAAGAACACTCAAAATGATTGAGGTATGAATGAGATATAATGTTCCAAAGTGAACCCTTTAAAAATGAATTTGGGATGTTATCCCACATTGGAAAAAGAAGGGAAAAATTGCGAGTATATAAGGAGATGTGGACAAAGGCATGTTCAAAATGAGACATATGTGTGGATGTGTGACTAGGCGCCCCTCGCGCGCACACACACGCGCGCGCCGCCGCCGTCCGTCCGGCTCGGGTCGGGTCGGTCGGTCTCGGTCGAAGGGCGATTTGGGCGATATGTCTTGGCGTCTCGAAGTTATCTTTTTACTGCAATTTTATTCGGTAAAATTTATTTTACCGAAAATACCTCAACTAATAAAATCCGAATTTTTCGGATCCGGATAAAATCGAATCTGGATAAATATTTCAGTCGATTTAGAGTTCCTCCTTGATACCAATTTCGATCGGTTTAGAGTTCCTCCAGATACCAATTTCGATCGGTATAGAGTTCCTCCAGCACACAACCTCCTCCAGTCTTCACCTATAAATACCCGGCTGAGGGGGCTCGTTTTTACACTTAATTTTGCGGACGAATTTTCAGAGCTAAAACAGCCAACTATTTTTCTTCTTCGTTTTCTTTCTTCTTCGGTCGGTGATAGTAGACAGAGTTGTTCTAGTTCGTTGAGGGTGCAGCGGATCACAGATTCGTTACATCGAGTTGTTGTTTTATCCTCGGAGGCAGACGTCATACACCGTGGTGAGGACGAATTTGCTTTAAGGAGACAGATTATCTGGACTCAACAGTGAAACTTTCGGGATTGACGGATTTCGTCTTGCTAACAATTTTCTGCAGGGCTTATACTATATATATATTGAATATATATATATATATATATATATATTTATTTTCTGTTATTTTCAAGTAATTGTTTTCAAATTCTTTCAACAATCTTAAAGCAAATTCTTTTTACTTGATTAAAACAGATATATTTTCGTAAAGCTAATCAGTATGGATTCTCAAAAACCAACATTGTCTATGGACGTTTCTGGAGGTGTGCCTCAGAAAAACGGCTCGGGTTCAGCGACTGGAGGTGCGCCTCTGATAACTGGATCGGGTACAGCTTCGATTCCGATTACTACTTTGGTTTCGGTTCCGGTCAACCATGCGGACAAACCAGAAAAATTCAACGGGCAGAATTTCAAGAGATGGCAGCAGAAGATGATGTTCTATCTGACCACTCTAGGCTTGTCTCGATTCCTCAAGGAGGATGCGCCAAACTATGACGAGGACAGTGACCAACAAACTCTGATGGCCATTGACGCTTGGAAAACTTCCGACTATCTGTGTCGGAACTTTGTGATGCATGGCCTTGCCGATTCTTTGTACAACGTGTACAGCAGTGCTAAATCAGCTAAGGCGTTATGGGACTCACTAGACCATAAATACAAAATCGAGAATGCCGGTGCCATGAAGTGGATAGTTGGACGGTTTCTCGATTACAAGATGATGGACTCCAAGACGGTAGTGAGTCAAGTACAAGAGCTGCAAGTGATCATTCACGAAATCCATGCTGAAGGAATGGTCATTAGCGAATCTTTCCAAGTGGCTGCTGTGATCGAAAAGTTGCCCCCGACTTGGAAAGATTTCAAGAATTATCTAAAGCACAAGCGCAAGGAAATGAGCATGGAAGATCTGATCGTTAGACTTCGCATAGAGGAAGACAACCGAGGATCAGAGAAGAAAGTAAATATTGCTGTGGCAAAGGCCAATGTTGTGGAAACTGGACAGACATCCAAGAAAGGCAACAATGGAAAGGGAACCAAGCTCGGACCTAAAGGAGGAATTGGGAAAAAGAAAGAAAAATTCCTTGGAAAATGCTACAATTGTAAAAAGATGGGTCATAAGGCGGCCGACTGCAGGCTGCCAAAGAAACCAAAGAAAAAAGAGGGTAATGCAGCACATCTGATTACCGAACAAGTGGAACATCTTGACTTATGTGCTATGATCTCCGAAGTGAACCTAGTTGGCTCAAACACCAAAGAGTGGTGGATTGACACTGGAGCAACTTGGCATATATGTGCCAACAAGACTATGTTCTCCTCCTTGGAAGAAAAGGATGCCGGTGATATACTGTATATGGGAAATTCTGCAACCTCAACTATCTTGGGCGAAGGCACGGTGATCTTAAAGATGACGTCTGGAAAGGAAGTGACTCTTAAACGCATGTTATATGTGCCTGATATTCGAAGGAACCTTATTTCTGGTACCTTGTTGATGAAGCATGGCTTTAGAACAGTTTTCGAGTCCGATAAAGTTATTTTGTCGAAAAATGGTGTGTTTATAGGCAAGGGATATGAATGTGATGGGCTAGTTAAGCTCAATGTAATGACTATAAAAAATAATAAAATGAAGAATTCTTCTGCTTACTTGTTTGAGTCTCCTAATTTATGGCATGCTAGATTAGGACATGTTAATTTTAATGCAATGCGTAGACTTATTGCATTAGATCACATACCAAAGTTTAAAATTGATTTAAACCACAAGTGTGAAACTTGTGTAGAGGCAAAATTAACTCGATCTCCATTCCGACAAGTGGAAAGAAACACCAAACCTTTAAAATTAATACATAGCGACCTATGTGATTTGAAGTTTGTTCAAACTAGAGGTGGAAACAAATATTTTATTACTTTCGTGGATGATTGTACTAAATATTGCTATGTATACTTGCTTAAAAGCAAAGATGAAGCCATAGAGAAATTCGTTCTCTATAAAACGGAAGTTGAGAATCAATTGAATGCTAAGATAAAAATCTTGAGAAGTGACCGCGGAGGTGAATATGTGGAACCATTTGGCGAATTTTGTTCGCAACATGGGATTATTCATGAAGTCACTGCCCCATATGCACCACAGTCAAATGGCGTGGCGGAACGTAAGAATCGCACTCTGAAAGAGATGATAAATGCGATATTACTAAATTCAGGGCTGCCGCAAAATATGTGGGGAGAAGCCATCTTAACGGCGAATTATCTCTTAAACAAGATATGCCGTAAGAACGGAGACAAAACCCCTTATGAATTGTGGAAAGGAGTCAAGCCTTCCTACAATTACATGAAAGTGTGGGGGTGTCTAGCAAAGGTGCTGATACCTACTCCTAAGAAAGTTAAAATAGGCCCAAAAACGGTTGACTGCATTTTCATTGGATATGCACACAACAGCAATGCTTACCGATTTCTTGTGCATGAATCCAAAGTGCCTGAGATTCACAAGAATACGATTATGGAATAAAGGAATGCGTCATTCTTTGAGAATATGTGTCCTTGCAAGACAATAAGTGAACCGCTTATCTCATCCGAACAGACTTCTGAATTAATGGATGAAGATAATGAAGACCAAATAAGGGAAAATGAGGACGAACCTAGAAGGAGCAAGCGACAAAGAACGGAGAAATCTTACGGACCAGATTTCATCACCTACTTGCTCGAAAAGGATCCTCAGACTTACAAAGAAGCTGTAAGCTCGACGGATGGACCTCTATGGAAGGAAGCTATCAAAGAAGAGATTGACTCTATATTACAGAATCATACTTGGGAACTAGTGGAATTACATCCTAAGTGTAAACCATTAGGAAACAAGTGGATTTTTAAGAAGAAATTGAAAGATGGAGCAGTTGATAAATATAAGGCTAGACTCGTAGCGAAGGGATATAACCAACGTGAAGGCCTAGACTATTTTGATACTTACTCTCCTGTGACGAGAATAACTTCCACCAGGATGATACTTGCCATCGCAGCATTACGTGGCTTAGAAGTTCATCAAATGGATGTTAAGACTGCCTTTCTTAATGGGGACCTAGAAGAGGAAATCTACATGGAACAACCCGAAGGGTTCTCTGCTCCTGGACAAGAAAGGAAAGTCTGCAAGCTCGTAAAATCATTGTACGAATTGAAGCAGGCACCAAAACAATGGCATGAAAAATTTGATCATGTCATGATAAGCGGTGGCTTCAAAATTAATGAATCCGACAAATGTGTATATGTGAAAGACACAGAAAATGGCTACGTCATTTTGTGTCTTTATGTAGATGACTTACTCATTACCGGCAGTGATGAAAGAATAATCAAATCAACCAAAGACATACTAAGGTCGAGATTTGATATGAAGGATATAGGACTCGCAGATGTAATTTTAGGGATTAAAATCATACGAACGTCGGAAGGTCTCATGCTGAGTCAAGCCCACTATGTGGACAAAATTCTTGAAAGATTTAATAAAGATGACTCGGGCACAGCCAAAACCCCGGTGGATATGACGTTGAGACTATCCAAGAATAAGGGTGAAGGAGTATCTCAACTCGAATACTCACCCATAATAGGAAGTCTGATGTACTTGATGAGCTGTACAAGACCAGACATAGCCTACTCAAATAGTAAACTAAGTAGATACACGAGTAACCCCGGAAAGGATCACTGGAAGGCGATCATAAGGGTACTAAGATACTTAAGGGGTACTCGAGAGTATGGGCTTCACTATACCAAATATCTAGCAGTACTTGAAGGATATAGTGATGCAAATTGGATATCTGATATAAAAGATTCCAAGTCTACAAGTGGATATGTATTCACACTAGCCGGTGCAGCAGTGGCATGGAAATCTTCGAAACAGACACTTATATCTCAGTCAATGATGGAATCCGAGTTTATAGCCTTAGATAAATGTGTAGAAGAGGGAGAATGGCTACACCATTTTCTAGAAGATATTCCAAGATGGGCAAAGCCTGTGATAGCAATATGTATTCATTGCGATAGTCAATCTGCGATTGGCAGGGCACAGAGCGTAATGTACAATGGTAAGTCTCGTCACATAAGGAGGAGACATAATACCATTAGACAAATTAATATCAACAGGAGTTATCACTATTGATTATGTGTCATCAAAGGATAACATTGCGGATCCGCTAACCAAAGGGTTATCAAGAGACCTTGTTGATAAATCATCAAGAGGAATGGGTCTATTGCCTTGAGCTAATGGTTTTATGGAGGATACCCAACCTAAGTTGACTGGAGATCCCAAGATCTAGGTTCAATGGGACAACCAATTCATAAAACTGGGCACGATCACTGTGGGGGTTACCCCGAATCGACCATTCCTAGGATGAAAACAGTGATACCCGTAGGGAGAGGTTAAGCTTATGCTTTTAATGATTCTTAAGTCGACAACGTATAGTCGGGTGGAGTAAAATACGGGTTTACTCAAAACACTTAAAGAGAATCACCTATGTTAGAGAGAAGAGGGGCCACTTCAAAGGAGAATTGCTAAGGCACAATTCTTTAGAAACTCTCGCAGAACCAGGACGGTGTCAACGGCCAAAATGGGCACAATAATGAGAACAGAACAAATCAGGAAGGGCACTTGTGAAGGATTATCCTATGCAATGCCTAACCGTGGTAACTATCACCAAGTCAACTCCGTGTCTGACGTGTGCTGCTGGACCATCAATCTCATTCATGTGGGGGATTGTTGGAAATGTAAGATAAAATGGAGGAAATGGGCTATTTTGAGCAGCCCATTTTAGAGGAAATTTTGAGTGGGCTCGACTACGAGTTAAAGTCGGGACTTAGTTGGAATACGTAGTACTCCGTACGAGGTTTCCAAAACATGTAAGAACACTCAAAATGATTGAGGTATGAATGAGATATAATGTTCCAAAGTGAACCCTTTAAAAATGAATTTGGGATGTTATCCCACATTGGAAAAAGAAGGGAAAAATTGCGAGTATATAAGGAGATGTGGACAAAGGCATGTTCAAAATGAGACATATGTGTGAATGTGTGACTAGGCGCCCCTCGCGCGCACACACACACGCGCGCGCCGCCGCCGTCCGGCCGGCTCGGCTCGGGTCGGGTCGGGTCGGGTCGGGTCGGTCTCGGTCGAAGGGCGATTTGGGCGAAATGTCTCGGCGTCTCGAAGTTATCTTTTTACTGCAATTTTATTCGGTAAAATTTATTTTACCGAAAATACCTCAACTAATAAAATCCGAATTTTTCGGATCCGGATAAAATCGAATCTGGATAAATATTTCAGTCGGTTTAGAGTTCCTCCTTGATACCAATTTCGATCGGTTTAGAGTTCCTCCAGATACTAATTTCGATCGGTATAGAGTTCCTCCAGCACACAACCTCCTCCAGTCTTCACCTATAAATACCCGGCTGAGGGGGCTCGTTTTTACACTTAATTTTGCGGATGAATTTTCAGAGCCAAAACAGCCAACTATTTTTCTTCTTCGTTTTCTTTCTTCTTCGGTCGGTGATAGTAGACAGAGTTGTTCTAGTTCGTTGAGGGTGCAGCGGATCACAGATTCGTTACATCGAGCTGTTGTTTTATCCTCGGAGGCAGACGTCATACACCATGGTGAGGACGAATTTGCTTTAAGGAGACAGATTATCTGGACTCAACAGTGAAACTTTCGAGATTGGCGGATTTCGTCTTGCTAACAATTTTCTGCAGGGCTTATACTATATATATATATTGAATATATATATATATATATATATATATATATATATATATTTTCTGTTATTTTCAAGTAATTGTTTTCAAATTCTTTCAACAATGAGTTTAATATTATTTGTGGAATAAATATTTTACTCCTAAATGTGTAGTATAACATAATAAATGTTATGAAAGCACTTGCACCAAAATATTGCAAATATGCATCATCCAAAGCACATTAGAAAATAAAATAAAGAAAACTAAAGTCTCTCACATAATCACTTATTGTTGCAATAGCACAATAATTTTCTTCTTTTTTCACACGAATCTATTTTCTGAGTGACCGGAAATTAAAAATAACTAAAATACTTATCGAGATATATTTTTAAAAAAATTTGTAGTCGATTTTTATTCTCTATAACTCTCTTTTATTTAGACATCATTCTATTGATAAATATGTTGTTATAAAAAAAATTGCATACATATTTTAGGAGGAAAGATTACACTCTTGGTCATATGAGAAATCTCAAAAATAGATTTGATTCCATGTCATTTTTTGCCAAAATGGACCACATCCTTTTTTTGTACAAATATGAATTTACGGATTAGTATGTTATTATTAAATTTAATTGCTTATATATTTAGAAATATCTCTTTTTGAAAATTCATAAAATCAATAATTATATAATTTAGTAAATATGAGTTTTTTTTATTTATTTTGTTATTTTATATTAATTAAAGAAGATTTAAAACTAAGATAGACTAATTGATCTATTTCATAGTTTCTTTGATTTATTTATAAATAATAATTCAAACCATTGTTTCTACACTTCACTAATATTTTTAAATAAGATTATTTCAATTTATTTAATTGATTAGGACTTTGAGTACTTTTTAATTACATATATTCAACACTTCTTTTGCAATACTCTCAAGCATCTTTTATTTCAGTTGATATTTATTTTATTGATATACCTAATTATAATGACTAACTAATATAAACTAATTAATTAGTAGAAATATATAATATTTTTGCGAGATTTTAGGTTTGAGTATTTAATATATAGTATACACTACTATAATAAATTTTTCTTTGTTGGGGAATTAAATTTTTTAATTAATGAAAACGTGAAGTATTTTTGTAAATATAATCGATTCGTATTTATTCGTAGTTCATGTTTCTTAATTTGTAAAAATTAATAAGGTAGGTTGGAATTATTTCAGATATAATTATAATGTAATTAATGCAATGATGATTAGACCAGTAATTGATTATGTGTCACCAAGAGAGAGACCGATATACGAAAGACACGTGACTGCAGAAGACATGGCGATCAAGCATTTAAACTGCCACTTAGGATCAGCGTATTCTGCATTAGTATATAAAGGAAATATGAGATTAAATTGAAAAAGTAAATCATTGTGGGACAAAAATCGTAAAAGCAAATAGTTATGGGACGAAAAGTGACTTTTAGCCCTCAAATAGTAATTTGGCAGGCCAACTCGATTGAACTCGTATGTAATCGGTAAATATATCAATAATTTCGTATGTCATGTCTATATATAATTCTTTTTACTTACATATTTTAAAGATTAAAATTCTAAAACTTTACCTGATTAAATTTATAATTATAAAATTAGTGTTTATACAGATTAATTTACACTTGATGATTTATTTTTCGGCTTGATTTAAGGTTGAGACTCTCGAGTCTAACTTGAGTTTGCCAAAACTCGACTCCATCCCAATTTAATCGTAATCGAGTAGGTTGAATTTCACCGATACTCGACTTGACTCGTTTACGCGCCATGCTCTTAGTTTCCGAGTTTCATTTTTGGGCTATGTTCTCATAGTTTTGCAATTTATTCATCAGAAACAAAAGCAGGAGTTGGCAATGGAGTTGAAGCTAAGGCCTCGACAGGTTGAAGTTTGGTTCCAGAATAGAAGAGCCAGGTTACTTCATATATATACTCAGTCCATGTAAAATAAAAAAATAAAATAAAACAAGATTTTAATTTTAAATACTTCGCAGTGGAAATATTTTATTTTGAGTTAATTTTGAAAAGAAGAAATAGATTTTTTCTCGTTTAGGGTATGTTTTTCAGTAATTTTTGGAGTAGCTTTCATTTAAAAATTATTAAAGAAAAATATTGATGTTATTTAAATTAGTGAGGAATAATAGATTTTGGAATATAAAACTATCAAACTATCAAAAAATTATTCAACAACTGAAATATTCCGTACTTGTGATTCTTAGAAAAAACAAACAAACCGCATTAGATTTTGTTGTTGCATACTTTGGATTTCCCACTTTTATCCACTTGTTTCAACGGTTGACACGTGTTTAAGGTAAAATAAAATAATGGAGGTTTGGAATATAGTTAAAAGTAATTTACATTCCTTTGTTTGTCATTTCGTCAGCTAATTTATTGTTTTGGCATTTGGTTCTATATATAATTTTCAATTGATAAATAATTTACTTTTGAATCCTGATTTTTATTTTTAATTTTCGTTTTGAGGCGGTCAGAATTTTAAAAAAGAAATTACTGATCAAATAAATCATAAATCGTATGGAGAAGATTATACTTCATTCGTCCCGTTTGACTAGTTTAGTTATTTAATATATGATTTTACAAATTTAGTTATTTTAAATAAATGTATCGTTCTTTTAAAACCGTTTTCTTCACTCATTATATATATATATATATATATAATCGATACTATCTACATCATTCCAAATATTAATTTGAAGAGATATTATGTAATTGTTTTAACACTTTGATATTAAAATTGGATTTTATAAGTAATCCATTCAAATGGGACGGAAGAAATAATAATCAAGGAGAAAAAAAGAATACATTCTCCATTCCCTTTTTACTCTGTGTCAGTTCATTTTTTCACACTATTTATAAATTAATATTGACTGTATCATAAATATTAACAATGTATATACATTGAACTCAATATCGCATAATAATATTGTAACTATGAGCGAATAGTTGTAGTATATATTTAGGGATATTATTATCTTTTACTATCCTAAATTGGCCGGATGGACGAAATTAGAATATTTCTAAGTGCCAGAATTTATGTATTTATTTTACTATCCTTTTAATTTATGTATACTTTTTAAAAAGTAATAGGGTTTTGCTCACAATAGTCTTAAGGGTTGTATTTAATCATCAATTACGTATATTAATTATAATAAATTTTATATTAATTACAATGAAATCTATATTATCTATAATTTGATTTATTGCAAATAAAAATCATTGATATTTTTTTAAATTTTTTGAAATTACAGATAATATTAGAATAGTTAATATTGAATTCAATGCTAATCGATCTTTAAAGACAGTCCTACTGCCTATTGTCAAAAGCCAATATAATGTTTACTACACACTGTTTCTTTCATAGGACTAAGCTAAAGCAAACTGAAGTAGACTGTGAAATCTTAAAAAAACGTTGCGAGACGCTGGCTGACGAAAACCGGCGGCTTCAAAAGGAGCTACAGGAGCTGAAACTAGCCAAGCCGCTTTACATGCAGCTGCCACCGGCTACACTCAGCATGTGCCCCTCCTGTGAGAGGATAGCCGGCGAGAACACGGCGAAGAGTAAGAGCCCCTATAACATGGCTCCAAAGCCGCATTACTATAATCCCTTCACCAATCATCCATCAGCAGCTTGTTAAGTCGGCCTCTGATTTTGCTTTAGAGAAACAGTACGCATATGAATGTATTACTTAATTAATTAATTCAGTAATCAGTATATACTCGACCATCCCACAACCCAGTTTTTATTTCGGTTAGTATAAAATGTTAGTTTATAGAAATTACACATATATACTAATCATTTTTTTTTTTTTTGAATGTGAAAGAATTTTTTACGAATTACAGCAGTGGAAGAATTGTGTACTTTGTTTTTTGGTTTCTCGTCTACCTAATTTGGCGGAATTATTTCAGAATTTTCATATTTGTGGAATTCACATCTATCTTCTCCATATATAGTAAGTTCTTATTAAAGTTCGTAATTTCATTTCAAAATTAATTGGCGATAAGATAAGTAGCACATAATATTTATATATCGAAACCAAGGCTAATATTTTCTTATGTGAGATTGATGCTTAGCCGGATTCCAGAGCTACAACACGAACTCTTTAACTCGGGAGACGCAAAACTAGAACATCTTGGGTCGTTGGACTCGTACGTGTAGAGAGTCCGCTTCGGTGCAGTATTAAAGTTCGAGATTCCGTCTCAAAACCAATTGGTAATGAGTGGAGTAACCCACTACCAAAAAAAGGACTTTAGCCGACGACACTTAAAAAAACGGCCGACGACTTTTAGGAGTCGTCGGCTAAACTTTCGAGTTTAGCCGACGAACATTGATGTAGTCGGCTAAAACTTTTTAGCCGACGACTATTGTCCAGGTCGTCGGCTAAACTCTAACCTAGTTGTCGGCTAAAGATCGACAGTTTAGCCGACCACCGATTCGTCGGCTAAACCCCAAAAATATATGTATATATATACACATATATTTTTTATAAAACTAATATATATATATATATATATATATATAAACTAGAAAGCAAAATATATAAAAAAAAAGCCTTCAGCCGACAACAACATTAAAACCGTCGGCTAAAAAAGAACGGCCGACGACATGTTAAAGTCGTCGGCTAAAGTCTATATTAAAAACAACGAACAGAAATATAAACTAGAAAGCAAAATATATAAAAAAAAGCCTTCAGCCAACAACAACATTAAAGCCGTCGGTTAAAGAGGAACGACCGACGACATGTTAAAGTCGTCGGCTAAAGTCTATATTAAAAACGACGAACAGAAACATCTTCTCACAAGTAGAAGCCCGTCGTCCGCTCGCTGTGTCCTTGTCCAGCCCGTCGTCCGCCGCCCATCCTTGTCCAGCCCGAAGTCCGTCGTCCGCCTCCCGTTGCCGCCGTGGACTTGTGCTCGCCGTCGGCCTCAACTCCAGAAGAAGCCCTAATTGTATTTGTTCTTAAAGTTAGCATCTTCTTCTTCCCATCTTTTCACTATTTTTTGGGTGTAAGAATATATTTGGTAATAGCTACACAAGGTGTTAGGGGCTGAATTCATAAGGTTATTACAAGGTTAGATCAAGGGTTAGCAAGAGTTGTGTTGAAGAATTGAAAGCTAGGGTTTTTCTTGTTGAAGATTTAAATTCATGGTTCTAGTTAAATTTCATCACAAGGATTGTAAGCAAACTCCTATATTTACCTTTGATTTCTGTAAATATTAGTATTTCATGTATTTAATATGTTCTATATGCTTATTATACTTGATTATGCTTGGAAAATTGAACTAAAACACTAGAAACCGTCGAAAGGACTTATATTGCAAAACAAAAACTGGATAGGGGCTGTAAACGTAATTACTGGGAAAAATCGGTGGACTGTGAGACTTAGGTAAAAACATAGGCTTATAGATTGATGTCTTATGGTCGTTTCTCCGGGTGGATCATGCCGTTGTTAAAAGAGGAGAGAATATGAGAGAAAGAGAGAAAAGAGAATACTTGGTTTTATTGAGTATATGAAGATATTACATAAGACTTAATATATAAGCCAAAGTCAACAAAAGTCAACAATAATAAACAAGCTATATTCTAACATCCTCCCTCAAACTCACAATGCAACAGTGATAAGCATTGAGAGCTTGTCACACAAGAACCGAAAACGAGATGTCGACTGAGCCTTCGTGAAAACATCAGCAAGCTGCAAAGGCGAAGGAACAAATGGAAGTGATATGGTGCCTAGTTGTAAATGATGACGAGTGAAGTGACAATCAATCTCAATATGCTTCGTCCGCTCATGAAAAACAGAATTCTTTGCAATCTGCATCGCACTTTTGTTATCACAATGTAGAGGAGTGGGCTGAGAAATATTAACCCCCATATCTGCAAGAAGCCATCGTAACCAAACGATCTCACATGTAGTCACATCCATAGCACGATACTCAGCCTCCGTGGAAGATCTAGAGACCACATCTTGTTTCTTGCTTTTCTAAGAAATTAAAGAATCTCCAAGAAACACACAAAAACCAGTGGTGGATTTACGATCATGACGGTCACCATCCCAATCAGCATCACTATAGGCACGTAACTCGAGAGACGATGTTGAAGGAAACACAAGACTGTTAAACTGAGTGCCACGAAGATATCTTAAGATCCGAAGTACAGCCCCCCAGTGAACAGATGTAGGAGCAGTAACAAACTGACTAACAATATGAACCGCATAAGCAATATCTGGACGAGTAACTGTAAGATAAACCAAACTACCAACAATCGTACGATATAGGCTCGGATCAGATAAAGGAACACCATCACTAGGAGAGTACCGTGCATTGGTTTCAAGGGGAGTGTCCACAGTCCTGTTATCAGAGAGTCGGGCTCGGTGAAGCAAGTCAGAGATATATTTAGTCTGGGAGAGAAGATACCCTTTCTTGGACTGAGCTACTTCAATGCCTAAAAAAGAACGTAGCAACCCCAAATCCTTCATGGCAAACCGAGCAGCTAAATCACGCTTCAAAGCTTCAATACCATCGTGATCATCACCAATAATGACCATGCCATCAACATACAATGACACAAGAATACGCCCAGCATTGGTACATCTAATAAACAAAGCCGAATCATGATTACTCGAAACAAATCCAAGAGATGTAATTACCGTGTAAAATTTCTCAAACCAAGCACGGGGAGCTTGTTTGAGACCGTATAAGGCTTTCCTAAGTCTACAAGCTTCACCAGGTTGGTGAGAAATACCTGGGGGAGGAACCATATAAACTTCCTCATGAAGATCACCATTCAAAAAAGCATTTTTAACATCCATTTGAAAGATCTTCCATTGTCTAACGGATGCAACTGCAATCATAGTACGAACTGTCGTCATTTTTGCTACAGGGGCAAAGGTCTCTTCGTAATCCATACCATACGTTTGTGAGTACCCT
This sequence comes from Orobanche coerulescens, assembly GCA_033398695.1. Lineage (NCBI taxonomy): Eukaryota > Viridiplantae > Streptophyta > Magnoliopsida > Lamiales > Orobanchaceae > Orobanche > Orobanche coerulescens. The sequence continues at coordinate 194,285,975 of CM065803.1, read as the reverse complement.
TTTGCTACAAGTCGAGCCTTATAGCGCTCAACAGAACCATCCGACTTTGTTTTTATCTTATATACCCATCGACAACCAATTGCATGCTTACCAGGAGGGAGAGGGACCAAATCCCATGTATGAGTCTGATGAAGAGCAGTAAGTTCTTCAGCCATAGCATTCTGCCAAAGAGGATCAGACACAGCCTCTTCATATGACTCAGGTTCAGATAAGTGATGTATGTTTGCAATAAAGGAGGCAAACGAACCTGAGTAGGTAGAATAAGCAAAATCTGGTAATTTGGTGGACTTACCAGGACGAGTAGACCTCCTTAGAGGTGGTGATTCACTAGTATCAACAGCCTCAGGAGTGGGCTCATGTATAGACGGGGCTGAAGCACTACTTGATGGTGTAAATGTCTCTTCAACTGACACATCTATTGGCACAGATGAGTCTGGAATGCCAGTTTCTATGTCAACATCAAAAGGACCAATCTTCATAAGATCTGACTTCGTTACATTATGTGACTTAGCTGGGATGGAATAGAAGGGAATATATTCCAAAAAGATGACATGTTGAGATACATATAGTTTCTGACTTACCGGGTCATAGCAACGATATCCTTTCTGTCCAGCACCATATCCCAAAAATACACATAAAGCTGATTTTGGTCCCAACTTGTTCCGTTCAACATGAGGACGGAGAACAAAACAAGTACATCCAAACACTCGTAATTTGGAGTAATCCGGTTGCTCACCATATAGTTTCTCAAACGATGACTTTCCTGAATTCAATGCAGTAGGAATTCGATTAATCACATATACTGCAGTTAGAACTGATTCCCCCCAAAAAATGCTAGGAACCTCTGTAGATAGAAGAAAAGACTGTGCTGTCTCAACAATAAGTCTATGTTTCCTTTCACCACAGATTCGCTCGGGGTGTGCAAGAGGATTGATGAATGGTACCATCTGATGCAAGAAGCTGCTTAAAGTCATTGGAGGTATATTCACCTCCTAAGTCACACCTGAAACACTTTATCACAGCTGAATGTTGTGTTTTGATGAGAGCTCTAAAGTGTTTGTAGATACGAAGAAAGTCAGATCTGTGTTTCATAAGGTAAACCCAAGTATAACGAGTATAATCATCTATAAACGATACATAATATGTCGATCCACCCTTTGTGGTAACAGGTGATGGACCCCATACATCAGAGTGAATAATATCAAAAGGAGCAACAGAAAAAGAAACACTTTTGGAGAAAGGTAAAGCAGAAAATTTTGCCAGTTTACAACCACTACAATCAGAAATATCACAAGTGTTAAAATGACCCAACACACCAGTAGAAACTAGAAACTGCAAACGAGACGCTGACACATGTACCAAACGAGAATGCCAAAGATAAAACTGACTAGATAAAGGACTCAAACGAAAAGAAGACAAATCAATACTAGATGCAACAATATCAGACACTTTGAGCTCCTCCAAGACATAGAGCTCCCCCAACCTACGGCCAATCCCAATCACCCTCTGAGTGCGTTGATCCTGTATGACACAAACAGATTTAGAAAAGAACACCCAATGACCAGACTTGCACAACTGGCTGACAGAAACAAGATTTAAAGCAAGTTTGGGAATGTAATAGACATCAGAGAGACCAATGTTAGGGGTGTTTATAGAACCAACACCCTCAACTGACATAGATGTATCACTGGCAGACTTGACAAAAATCGGTGAAATATATGACAAAGAAGCAAACAATGACAGATAAGGTGACATATGATGTGACGCCCCAGAATCCAAAATCCACAAGGACGAAGGTATACCTGGGGTACTAGATGAAGCAGGATCTGAATGAGACATGGATGCTGACATAGCTGTAGGATTAGAAGCCAAATATTGCCTGAACTGCACGAAGACTTATGGATCTAATGCAGAAGGTGGCATGGTGCTAACAGACTCAGTGTCAAGTGATGGTGCAGCTGCAGTAAGTTGTGGAGGTCGTGGTCTCCATAAAGGAGCACCAGAAGGACGTGGCTGAAATGGTTGCTGAAATGGACGTTGTCCATACTTTGGTTGCTGTCCCATTTGGGGTTGTTTCATCTTGTTAAGTAACTCTGGACACTGAGCCTTCCAATGATTTTTCTGTTTACAGAATGCACACTCATCAAAGGCAACTTGAGGTAACAAACGAGACTGATTTGGATTATTGGGACGTGGTGGTCTATATCGATTAGATGGAACAGCAAACACAGTAGGAGCATTAGAAGATTTAGACCCTTTATCTGCTTGAGATTTGATACGTGTCTCTTCTGCAATCAGCTCATGAACCACTGAATCAACCGTGGGAAGTGGGGACCTATGAAGGATTGTCCCACGAAGTCCTTCAAAATCAGAACGTAATGCCATCAAAAACTGAACCAAACGTTGCCCCTCCCTCCTTTCAATATATGGCTTAAAAGCTTTCAGTTCTGCAGATTCTGTAAGTGCTAACTGATCCCATAAGTCTGACATAGCAGCATATAAATCTTGAATACTCATGTCATTCTGTTGAAGGGCACGAATATCATACTCCAATTGATACTGCTTAGCAAAATTAGACTGAGTATACAGTCTCTCCAAATGATCCCAAACTTCCTTTACAGTATCATACTTAGCCAATTGCATACCAATAGACTGAGATACATAATTGTTAATCCAAGTGATGACCTTGGAGTTATCAGTTTCCCATGTGTTAAGCAACACTGCATAATTCGCAGCCTTATCATCCTTAGGACTTTCCTTAGTACCAGTAACATACCCCCACATATTCTTCCCACGAACAAAGTTCTTCATGACATAACTCCAATATGCATAATTTTTACCATCCAACTGAGTACTAATAGATTGGAGAGAATCATCCTTTCCAGCCATTTTGACAAAACACACAACAATTCAGAAAACTCCAATTCTGGATTCAACAATACACAACGAAACCCCTAATTCTAGGTTCTGGATTCAACAATACTCAGCAAACACAACAATACACAAACCCCCAAATCTATATTCAAGCAGAAGCAAAAAAATGAAACCCTAATTCGATGAACAGTGGCAGAGAACGAACAACATTACCAGGAGATGAAGAACAACGATGTCAGGAAAAAATAATCAGCGGAAGCAACAAAATCATCAACAAAATCAACCAAGAACCGATCAACAGTACCCTCAAAAAGGTGAAAGCTACACAAACAATCAAACAATCAACACCCATTGAATCAAGAAATCAAGCAATCAAGAAGTGAGGCTCCGATACCATGTTAAAAGAGCAGAGAATATGAGAGAAAGAGAGAAAAGAGAATACTTGGTTTTATTGAGTATATGAAGTTATTACATAAGACTTAATATATAAGCCAAAGTCAACAAACGTCAACAATAATAAACAAGCTATATTCTAACAGCCGTAACTCATCCCGATAAATAAACTAGAGCCAAAACGGAAAAACATGTCAAAAACTGACTAACAGATTTCATTGGACAAAACGGGACAGTTCTGTTTGTTTTTGGAACTCGTCGTAGTTTTATGAAATGAAGCTAAGACATAAACTTAAACGTAGAAAAAAGCCGCACATCCTAAAGTGTTCTAGAACTCAAGATATGGCCTTTTCCGTGGGACTACAGAGTGCTGTCCAACTTTCTGCACTTAATCACAAGTTTACACTAGAAATTTAACTCATGTTATGATGTAATTAAGGATATAAGGTCACTAGAAATTATTATATATACATTCAAATACAATTTCAAAGACATAAAAACCGATTCATGACCTTTTACGCATTAGGAATAACATAGACATAAAGTTAGAATAACTATATTTACAAAAACCAAAACATGACGAAAAGTATAGTTTCAACATATAAATTTATATTAGAAATCTTAAATATGTTATGAAATGGTTAAAACAACTAGACTTGTTTTCACAATGACTTATATAAATCAGACTCGTAATTATTTTTAAAGTGTCAAGACTAAATATAAACACTTGTTTTACTTTACAAACGATGAGTACCCAAGCATAATTAATGTAATAACTATATAAAGCATGCTAGTTTAAATACAAATGATATTCTAGAACCTAAGACGCGTAATATTGTTTATAGGTTATTGTTAGAGCTATCGACCTAATTTTTTATCTAGTTTTTCATCTTTTGCCCTCACAGTTTTTCATCTACTTTTTCATTTTTTGCTCACATGAAAAAACGATTGTTGCTTCAAAAGTTATCGTGTATATTTAATTATGTTATTTTTGTTGTTCATTTTAACACAGGCACACATGAGTAAAGTAACAAAAATGTTAGGATTTGGTAAGAAAAAGAAGACGCCAGATTCGGGAGTTAGATCTGCAGCTTCAAGCCACGCGGGATGTAAGGAAACCGCGCCCCTTTATATAGGTAAGTCTACGAGTCGTGCACATAAGATACTGGAGGCTAGTGGGATTCATACACCGACAGAACCTTCTCGATTATCTAAACGCTTAGATTTTCCGGACCAAGAGATGCTGTCCACACCTACCTCGTATGCCTTCTATACATCGGCCTGACCCTACTCCGGCACCTCGTATGCCTTCTATACATCGGCCTGACCCTACTCCTTCCACTACAGGACATGTAGATAGTTCGTCAGAGGTACCACACGGTCCGCCCCCGACTCTTTTCATGCCACCCATGGTACCGGCCATTCCTGAGGTCGACGATACGGGTCGGCCACTCACAACCAGTTTGATAAGCCCTACAGAGGCTTACATATTTGTTCCATGGTCCGAGGAGAAAATATGGCGCAGTGCTAGACGGTCAAAGGGCAAGCTTGTCGAGGATTTTCGATCTGAAGCAGATGACTTGCCACGACTGTCGACATCTGAGAAGAATAATAATAATAAGAAGAAGACTCGAGGATCATCTAATTGTTATGTACTTGACAGACATGTTTCGGATAATAGTCGTCACACCATATCGATTAATAAGTATGGAGCCCCCGTATTGTCTTCTAACGGCGCAGTTGCATATCGTCAATATATAGGAGTTCTCATTCGAGATAGAGTTCCAATATTATGGGCCCAGTGGAAGGACGTGTCGATGTGTGTGAAGGAAAGCCTAAATAATGCTATCTCGGTAAGTATTGATATTAGTGGTTTCCTATCCGTCGCTCATTGGTTTATTGTTATTATTTTGATGAAATCAAATTATATTGCCATGTTTCCTATCAGTATTGTCTTGGATTTGATGTTGTTTAGAAGTTGTAATGTGTCCTTAGATGCACACTTCCGAATCATTTTCTTGTGTTGTGGCGATGCGCTTGTTTGGTATTGTAGTGTTTGATGTGCAAACGTGAATATCATTTCACTGTCTAATTTTTTTGAGTAGTATATCTAACCCTTTTATGTTGAAAATCTGTGAATTTGAATGTGTTTGGTTCTGCAGAAAGGCTTTCATTTGGTTCCAGAGTAACTTTTTTTTTTTCTCATTTGAAATCCAACTCCAACCAGAAAACATGATTGGGGAGATTTTGATCTTCTGTTGATTATGGTACTGAAGTATAGCTTGAGGGGGTTAGACTTTTCAGATACTTTGCTTTTAAAATACAATATCCAATGCAAATCCTCTTTTTCTTTTTTTTTTTACCAATTTAATTGTCGAAAACATTCTATACACAGATATCTCGTTAAAGATAAATTGGTGATCTACAATAACGAGAGGCAGCAGATCGGATGGGCTCAAACAAGCGCAACAGCTTCAAAGTCCCGACCAAAAACTTTTCATTTTTTGTGTGTTTCTTTGTTAGATTTACTAATTTGGGGGCAAATCTTTACCATTTATATTTTTCTTTTCATTTATTTTTTTATTAACAGCACGGATCGTGAATATGGTTTCTTGGAGGATATTTCTGCAAGTTTTGGTTTCGAGACGAGGCAATGCCGAAATAATCAAAGGCAGTAAATATTTGCTAATATAAGATGTTAATATTGTATGTTGAGCTAAACTATTCATCTTTCTTAAGAGCTCCTTTTAAACGAGTGCAACAACACTTCAGTGTTTTGAGGTTGAGTCTTAGGATTAAAGGGAATTAGAGAAAAAAAGAATAGTAAATTTGGTCCTATAGTCCTTCCCAAATTACTTTGGAGGCTTGTATTTTTCTCAATTTCTCTAAATAAGTTTTCATTTAGATGTGCTGGAGATGTGCTGAACATATGTATTTGTCTTGTCGTTGCTTCTCTTCGTGTTGAGGTATCACGTGCTTCAAACTTCGCATACAGGGCTTATAACCATGATATTCATTACCGTGGAGGCTAGTTACACCTTTTTCTTTTTTTTTTCTTTGTTATCTTATATTTTAGTTATTAACATAATATTACTTCAACAAGCTCTTTTTATGCATTATATATGTTCAACGGTTCAAGCGAGACTGGGTTTTTGTTTGTTAGGCATTGCCTTTCTCCTATTCATATAATCCAAGTTTATAGGTTGGTTACATTAATTTGATTCATTTTCTCTCTCTCTCTCTCTCTCTCTCTCTCTCTCTCATTTCATCATTAATTTGATGAAGTCTATATGTTTTTCATTATATTGCTTAAGGTGTAGGAACAGTAATATGAACTTAGATTATGATCAGTTATCTATGGAACTTTATTCAACTCTCAACCATAAAATGTAGGTTTATTCGAATTTTGTTTATGTTCATTGTAGGTGTGGTTTGACATTCCTCCACCCCTACTACATACTTGGTGTGATGAGGAGCAGTCCACCAAGTAAGTAATATTAATAATAATGTTCTCGAGTTATTTATTGCTATTGGTGTAAGTATTTGATATTTACGATCTTTTGTTGCTTGTATAGGTACAAGTCTTGTAAAAATGAGTTGCATCTATTTTGAGAGACTTGGGGTGGAGACCGCGACGCTTGTCCTATAGAATTCAAATACCGGGAACACGAGTGGAATTGGCTTTGCATCCATTTTAACGACCCCAGCTATAAGGTATGTATTACTAATTATATTGTTATTTATTAGGTTATTGAAATTAGTTAAAAGTGTTATATAACATTTCTTTAACAAAGTCGAAATATATTTAATGCCGAAATAGTTTATAATTGATTTGACATAAATCTTTTTGTAGACGACTAGTACAAAAAACAAGACCAATCATGGTCGTCTGACGGAGCACCATAGTTTGGGGTCACGGTCGTTGGCATGTGTTGCTCACGAGGCTACTACTTCGGACCAAGTGGACAATCCATTTGCGTATGTGTCTAAAAAAACATATCCACAAAATATTGACAAACAAGTAAAAATAATTAATTCCTAAAAAGTTGTTATTTTTTTCTTAGTGTATAGCATATATATTTTTTCTAACCTTTATTCATATCCAACGGTTTATTTTTTCTTGTAACTTAGGAGAGAGTGAGGACGGAGTCTGAGACTATCTTGGCACAGATTGCGAGGGAACATTTCCGGATATAGCAGAGACAGATCTTCCTGCAGCTATTGACATGATCGATCAGTTCGATCCTTACGTCAGGTCTCAGGTGTGGGGTACCTTGTATACTCCTAAAGGGAGCCAATTTCATACGCGGATGATGGGGTCCGAGGGACATATATTGTTGAAGGATACACCGGGCTTCCAATGTCGTCGGAGTGATACCAATAGAGCTTTCCTAGAGGAACAGTTGAGGATGGCGAATGAGCTTCGAGTTGAGGCAGAAAGGGAGGCTGCTAAGAAGATGGCTAAGTTCCAGAAAGAGCAACGTCAAATGAAGATCCAGCATCAGCAGGCGATGGCGCGTCAGCAGCACGAGACGCAGATGATGTGGGCATATATGGCCTCACTTAGTCAGACTATGACTCAGCAGGGATTTCAACCACCACCACCACCTCTATTTGTGCCTTCACAGAGTATGCCTCCATTTGTGCCTTCACAAACTCCGCCACCATCATCAGAGCACCATGCCGGTCCCTTAAATGATGGTAGTGATTCTATTTATCGTGATTTTCTGACTCTTTAGCTAGTTATTTTTGTATTTTAATTAGTAATTAGTATGTGGAAAACTATGTTAGATAAGATTTGTTCTACGTTTGTTGAAGACTATGGTAATGTTTATCGTAATTTGAAAACTATGGTAATGTTTGTCTATACTTATTTGAGTATATATGTAGTTGTGATTTGGAGTTGTATATTGTTATTGTTTGTATATATTGGTGTTTGGTTGATGTTAGAAACAGGTTTTTAAAAATAGGTTTTGGTAAAAATAAAATATGATTTTTTTTAAAATAGACTTTAGCCGACCACTTACGCGTCTGCCGTCGGCTAAAGTATTTTTGTTTTTTTAGACGACAACTCTAATTTCGTCGGCTAAAGCTGGTTTAGCCGACCACTCTTATTTCGTCGGCTAAAGATGGTTTAGCCGACCACTTTAATTTCGTCGGCTAAAGCTTGTTTAGCCGACCCCTCTTATTCCGTCGGCTAAAGCTGGTTTAGCCGACCACTCTAGTTTTCTGTACTTTAGCCGACGACTTTGTTTGTTGTCGGCTAAAGTCCAACTTTGGCCGACCACCATCTAAAAAGTCGTAGGCTAAACCTTAGACGACGAACATTAGCCGACGACACTTTAGCCGACGACACTTTAGCCGACCACTTTGGACTTTAGCCGACCACTTTTAGGCTTTAGCCGACGACTTTGTGTGGTCGTCTAAACCCTGATTTTTGGTAGTGACCCATGATATTTAAATATTGAAGGCAAATATTTTTCGATATGTGATTAATGTTGCAATAGTTCTATTGGTCATATTAAGTTTTTTTGGTTGAAACTGAGTGTGGGATTGTTAGAAACAATCGATTCAGCGTGGTTGTGTACTCACACTGTTCATCTAAGTGTCTCGGGTTTGATCTTAAAGATGTTGAAGAACAGGGCCGACCCTGACATTTCGGGGGCCCTAGGCGAAAAGCTAAAAAAGGGCCCCTTAAGATAGCTTTTTGAGTATCTCATTTCCAGCTTGAGTATCTTGTTTCTAGCCAAAGATACAACTTTTATCAGAAGTACAATCAAGTATCACTGAATAATACTTGGCCCTTTTTTTTTTCTAATTATATCATTTTTAACTTTAGAAGCTAATGTTGAAATCAACTCATTTTAAATCTTATGACTAAGGTAATGATAGTGAATTTCCTTATTTTGGATACGCCTAAAATGCTCTTGCATTATCAAATCAAATTCTGCAATCAGCTCAAGTAAACCCAAAAAATTACCATTGTTATTTTGATAAATCTTCTCATTATCCCCACGAAAAGCCAAGTTACGTGTAGCAAGACATTTCACAACAGCAATAATTCTTACTAAAACCAGTTTCCAATGTTCTTTCTCTTTCTTATTATGTAATTGTAAATCTTTATCGATTGTTTGATTATTTTTCAATCTAATATTCAAATCAATCCAAGTTCTCATATTATTAATATGCTCAATACCATTCTCATGCTTTTTGAGTCTATCATTTATGTAATACCCGTACTTTTTATTGACTGTTTGACCTTGCCATTCTTCCTGTTTTGTCACTCTGTAAACTCTTTGTGATGGTGTCGGCGTTGATCTAGAGTTTCATGCCTTGTTTGGATCATGATCGTGCCGTTTAGACCTTTCGGAAGTGTTCTGGGTCAGGGAGGTAGCGCACGCTAGGCCTATGCTAACACACGCTAATTCTGCGTGAGTAGCGCACGCTAGTTTTGAGCCTTAGTGCGCGCTAACGGACTGAGTCGGCAGAGGCAGTGAGGTTTCAGACTTTCTGAACTAGCAGGCATCGCATGCTAAGCAGCGGCTAGCGCACGTTATTTGTGTTGCATAGCGCGCACTAGTGCACAGTGTTAACGCACGCTATCGGGCTGAGTCAGTGAACTAGGACTTTCGCAGGACACCAGTTAGCGCACGCTAAGGATGTCGAGTAGCGCGTGCTAAAGTCTGCGGACAGTATCCACTGGACTACCGGGTGACCCGTTAGCACACGCTAACATTTAGGTGTAGCGTGCGCTAGACTGGGCGAGTATATATTGGACAGTTGACTTCCATTTCGTCATTTTTCATCCCCTCACTCAATTTCCGACCGGGAGCAGCGGATTTAGGCGATTTGGGGAGTTGGAAGCGATCTTTCTTCAGATTACAACATCTTTGTTTGGAGAACAAAGATTTCACAGCATCTAATCCATTCCATCTTCCAAAGCAAGGTAAAAATCCTTAGAACCCCATTTTGGGAATTTTGGGGGTTTTCTTAGATTCGTTCGATTTATATGGTTTGAGGCTTGAGAATCTTGAGATTATGATATATCTACCCCGTATACATGCTTTTCCTACGATTTTACGGATTGGTTTGTGCCGTGTTCGGGCTCGTGAGGGTTTGGGTGATTTTCCAACCTCTAGTTGTTTACCCTTGTATTTTCGTGAATCGTAGACGGGTTTCGGGAGTTTCTTTATGAATTATGAGTATGGATTATTAATTATCATATCCCTTACGAATTGTTTAGGTACCGGAAGTGCGTTCTTGGACCTACCGAACTCATACTCTTTTCCGTTCGATTTCTCAATGTCTCAAAGGCAAGTATATATTTATGATTGTATGTTCTCGACTTTGAAAGTAAGATATATGAATGGCATGTTTATTTATATCCACTCTGGGGGGGGGGGGGGGGGGGCGACAGGTCCCCTGAGGGTTTCGTATCCTTTGGTGCGATTCCACGAATAATTTGGGTTAACCACTCTGGGACGGACCGACGGGTCCCCTGAGGGTTCCGTAGCCTTTGGTGCGGTTCCATGGTTGATCATGTATGCTTTGTTGTGATGCTATGAGATTTAGTTATTCCGGAATACTAGTATTGAATTGATAAGTTGACGGTTACCTTTACTTTATTGTTAAGGAGTATTGTATTTCATACTTGATATACTTGCACTAGCTATTCGACGGCTAACCCCTTTATGGGGGAAATACTTTTTATGTATTTCAGGTTCCAAGAGAGCGGACAGACAGGTATCGGTTCGGCATGAAGATGATGGGCAAGTGTGATACTGTGTCTTGTCTTCAGTTATATTTTTGGATTACTCCATTCAGTGTTGTTGTACTGGAATGGATTGTAAATACTCGAGTATTGTATTTCAGTTTCCTTGATGTTCCGGCCTGTGTTTCCGAGGTATTGATTTGTGGGGTGATGTATATGGTTACATTGGTTATGATTTAAATACCATTTGTATTGTCCTTCTTTTCATTGTATCTAGACCTTCTCGGTCAAGTTTTACAGTTCCGCGTATGAATAGCCTTGTGGGTCCCACGGCGGGGCTCACGGAGCTGTAATATATCTTGAATAACTTGGGTGTGTTACAGAATATGGTATCGGAGCTTAGGTTTATGGAAACCTAGGCTGTCGGTCGTTTGGGTCGATTGAATCATCGTTGCCTACAGTATCACCACTTTACCGTCATCACAGTGCGACCGGTACTTGTAAGTCCTCTCACTCTTCTTGTATTTTTCTTAATCGTTTCGTTTTTAGCTTGGTATTCTTAGGAATTGGCCACTTCGAGAATGTGCGATTTGGATTATACTTACGCACGTGTGTGCCCTTCAGAATGTTGGCTGAAAGGAGGCAGAGTCGTGGCCGTGGTCACGGACGTGAACCCTTCCTTGAGATTTTGTTAAATTGCTAATTGCGATATTGGTGTGTATCGGTATTATGTTGAGACTTTGCTTGGGAGTCGCATGCTAGTATCACGGGAGATCATCGAATTCACGTACCTGTAAGTATACTGTTTTGGTTATTCGCTTGTGGTGGTGTTTGATTGCTTCGGTGATGAGTTTGGAAATTTTGGATTGACGTGTTGTTTGTGACAAGATTGCAAGTTTCGTGGACGAAACATATTTTAAGGCAATATCCCGATTTCTACTATGTAATATCTGGAATTTCAGTATAAATTTTTCGCGTTATTTTATCTGAGATATACTGGATAGCTTAGTGTCTATACAGTATGGATAAAATAATTTGAAGACTGAGACAGCTGTATTAGTATAATTGTCATAGTTGGTCGACAATTACATTGAAGATATTGTGTATCAAGTTATCGTACTTTTGATATTGGGTATATCATATGAGAATATTATCAGGTTGTATATATGTATTCAATATGTCGTGTATATACATCTAGTATATCAAGACGACGGACAAGAATAGCGGGAAATGGCTAAGTACAGCCACGTTAGCGCACGCTACAAGGTATGACTAGCGCGCGCTAAGATATATACTTAGCGTATGCTACGATGCATACTTAACGCACGCTAAGAGGTTTGAGTTACTTACGCTAAGGAGGACCCCTAATGTACGTAAGGTATTCTGGATAAGGTCCGGAAGGTGGCCGACAGGTAGGCCCAGACTGTTTATTATCGGCGATTAGCACACGCTAATATATGTTGGTAGCGCATGCTAATTTCAGATCGTCAACAGGGAATCTTGGCCTTATTGGTTGCTTTCGGCGTGTAGGACCCGGGCATCTTCTGGGTAGGTACGGATTGTCGGGTCAATGACGATTAGCGCGCGCTAAGATCAAGGAATAGCGCACGCTACTGAGCATTTCACTGTAGCAAGTCAACACCGGTTTGCGTACGCTAATACCTGGGCATTACATATGTTAGATGATGTGCGAAGAAATACAGTAGCCCCTGGACTGCCCGATAACACACGCTATCGAGAAAGGATAGCACACGCTAGTAATGTGTTTTATAAAAAGGGACAGATGGGTGCTGAGAGGCATTGTGTTCATTCTCCTTCCTTCAGTTAATAGAGAGAGATTTGGGAGGTATTTGAGGTTCCCAAACACTCTGAGATGATGGTCTTTAACAAGATTAAGATGGAGAGCATGGGTTAAAGCCTTGTTCTTGAAGTTATTCATGATTCTTGGAATGGAGTTCAATGGTTCTTCTTCTTGATTTCTCTATTCAAGGTAACTCTCATATCCCTTTGATAGTGGTTTGTTTTAAAGGATGATTCTTGGTATTCCACGGGAAGTTTGTTGAAGAAGATAATATGTTAGGTTATGTTATATTGTCATGAACATGGTCAAGGAATCATGTTGTCCTTGGCAGTATTGTTGTGATTCTTGATATTATGATGATATATACCTTAGATTGTGAGTTATATGTAGGCTTAGGTGTTGGAACATCGAATTATGTCATTTGGTCGATTATGGACATGATTGCGGATTAATCCACATGCTTGAGGGACTCCTGAATTATACGAGATGATGAATATTTATAAGAAGTGTTGGTGCTTTGAATATGAATATGGAATATTCATATCTAGGGCTAAATTATGTATTTTGAAATGATATTCATATAGGAATATGAATATAATTACGAGTTTGCTGAAGCTATTATTCATCCCTAAATTTGGAAGCCCGTACGTATGGAAGAAAGGTTTAAGTCGAATGATTGGATTGCTTGATAACCTTTTAATACGATTATCTATTATATTGAACTAATTGGATAGTTCGAACTGATGATGATCATAGGTAAATTTTAACAATGGATTTACGAGAAGGAACCTTGTCAATTCGCATTTAAGAATCGAGTTTAGAATCGATAACATTTAGACCCTTATTACTGGTTCGAATTGGTTGCTGATAAGATCATTGGATTTCGGATCGTATTGTGGACGTGGATTCGTGAGGGTCTGAGTTGAATGGTTCAGACTATGTTTGATCGAGATATTGTGGAACCGATGAGTTTGTGGCCTGGTTGTATTGATATTGATCGTCATCGAACTTGTTGATTATTAATCCTTCTTTTTGCAATAAGTTGTGATGTTTGATCGTGGATTATGACTGTTGTGTTGCATTTGAGATTGAAGAATTCGTAGATTACTTTGGTCGGGACTGAGGAACTCATAGACGAAAGCAACTGAATTGGTAACAGTTCGTGGCATTGATATCGAGGCAAGTTTTATACTTGTACTAGTCAATGAGATTGATATTATCATGTATGTGTTTGAACGTGTGTATCATTTCGAGACTTGGTCTCTTTATGATTTTGTTGATATCAGGGGATTGTTTGATACGATATCCTTCGGCAAGTTATGCCAAATGTTATTGTTGTTCGTAAATGGCCGGTTCAGGGCATTACAGTACTTGTTGGTTATATTGTTGTCGATAGCCGGTTCGCGGTATCGACGTATCGATTGTTATTGTTGATTGATGTTCCATTGGGATTATTGAAGATAATTCCCCTCCGTTGTATAATTGTTATCGATTGACCGTTCTAAAGATAATCGGCTTATTGAATTGGGACTTTCGAAAACATCTCCCATCCGTTGTATCGTAATCGATTGGCCATTCTAAGGCAATCGAGGTATTGAATTGGGATCGCCGAGGACGGTGCCCATCCGTGAGTTATTATTGTCGCGTTGGCCGACTCAAGGCAGCACACTATCATTCTTGTGAACTCGGTAATTTTGTGATCATTGAGGGTTGAGTATTTCCAGATTGTTGTTCGTGTTAATCGGTCCTTCGGGATTGTGGTCCCAGGATGGTTGTGTTGGATATTGTTGGTCGTGTCGATCTTTCATTATTCATGTATCATCGTTCACTTTGGTGAGTCGTATGATCCGTATTGGAGGTGTTATCCTTTGAGTTTCATTGTCATGTTGCATCATGACATATCTGGAATCATATCTGCGTGCCGATTGGTTATGTGTAGGATTTTTAGCCAGGCACACGATGGTCATGCGTGGATGTTTCCACATTGGACCGTGCACACGGGACGTAGTTCGTGAGGCTAATTAGGTACATTGTCCCACGTATGTTCTGGATTCCGTATACGGGGTGGACATGTGCACGGACACATTTCCGAATCGGGCGTACTGTGATGTCCCTCTTGAGCCTTATTATTGTGGTCGTTCGTAGTCCATGTTGTATTGGATATGTTTGACTGTTTGCGAGTGGTTGTTCATACGCTCGAGGGGTTTGTTCGACAGTCGGGGTTATTTCTTTGAGATCCATTATTGTTGATCGTTTAGAGTTACCTTGTTGATGGTACTCTCCGTCGTTGTTGGCCCCTTATTGATCGTGTTGTATTTTATCATGTCGATGATATTCTCGGTTGGTTTATGGGTTGATCATTGTTATTGATAGTGTGAGCGTTCGGATTGTACGACAGTGTTTCGGGACTTGTTGTCATTATTTTGTGTGTTATTGGTTTTCGTCCATATTGAGCTTTATCGGTACAATCCGACGGACAGGATTTGGCACAGATAGTTCATGATACACTTATGAGTTGTGATAATATTTTGAGAATTCTTGGTATTGTTGAATACAATACAGACAATTGTAGTTGAGTTCTCTTCGTATTTTTAGATGCCCTTCAACATATCAATCGTATACCAATACTCGTCGTCGACCTTTGGAATTCGATTTTGGAGACCATGTCCTACTCCAGGGTTAGAGAATTAGCTTATCGCTTATCGTTGCCCCCTGTGTTTGGTCTTGATCATATCGTTTGTCATGTTTCTCAGTCGAGAAGGCATATGCCGGATCTAATCTATGTTTTTTACTATAGTGAGATTTACGCAACCAAGGATGTTACCTATCCGGAGAAACCAGTGAAGATTCTTGAACATCGTGAGAAGCAGCATTGGCACAAAATCATCCCGTTGGTTTTAGTGCAATGGTCGAGACATGGAGTCGAGGAGGCGACTTGGGACATGGAAGAGAATATGCGATCGGAGTACCCCGAACTTTTTATTTATTAAGTTTCGGGACAAAACTTCTTTTTAGAGGGGGGAATGTAATACCCGTACTTTTTATTGACTGTTTGACCTTACCATTCTTCCTGTTTTGTCGCTCTGTAAACTCTTTGTGATGGTGTCGGCGTTGATCTAGAGTTTCATGCCTTGTTTGGATCATGATCGTGCCGTTTAGACCTTTCGGAAGTGTTCTAGGTCAGGGAGGTAGCGCACGCTAGGCATATGCTAACGCACGCTAATTCTTCGTGAGTAGCGCACGCTAGTTTTGAGCCTTAGCGCGCGCTAACGGACTGAGTCGGCAGAGGCAGTGAGGTTTCAGACTTTCTGGACTAGCAGGTATCGCACGCTAAGCAGCAGCTAGCGCACGTTATATGTGTTGCATAGCGCGCGCTAGTGCACAGTGTTAACGCACGCTATCGGGCTGAGTCAGTGAACTGGGACTTTGGCAGGACACCAGTTAGCGCACGCTAAGGATGTTGAGTAGCGTGCGCTAACGTCTGCGGACAGTAGCCACTGGACTACCGGGTGACCCATTAGCGCACGCTAATATTTAGGCGTAGCGTGCGCTAGACTGGGCGAGTATATATTGGACAGTTGACTTCCATTTCATCATTTTTCATCCTCTCACTCAATTTCCGACTGGGAGCAGCGGATTTAGGCAATTCGGGGAGTTGGAAGCGATCTTTTTTCAGATAACAACATCTTTGGTTGGAGAACAAAGATTTCACAGCATCTAATCCATTCCATCTTCCAATGCAAGGTAAAAATCCTTAGAACCCTATTTTGGGAAATTTTGGGGGTATTCTTAGATTCGTTCGATTTATATGGTTTGAGGCTTGAGAATCTTGAGATTATGATATATATACCCCGTATACATGCTTTTCCTGAAAATTTTACGGATTGGTTTGTGCCGTGTTCGGGCTCGTGAGGGTTTGGGTGATTTTCCAATCTCTATTTGTTTACCCTTGTATTTTCGTGAATCGTAGATGGGTTTCGGGAGTTTCTTTGTGAATTATGAGTATGGATTATTGATTATCATATCCCTTACGAATCGTTTAGGTACCGGAAGTGCGTTCTTGGACCTACCGAACTCATGCTCTTTTCCGTTCGATTTCTCAATGTCTCAAAGGCAAGTATATATTTATTGAAAGTAAGATATATGAATGGCATGTTTATTTATATCCACTCTGGGGCGGGCCGACAGGTCCCCTGATGGTTCCGTAGCCTTTGGTGCGATTCCACGGATAATTTGGGTTAACCACTCTGGGGCGGACCGACGGGTCCCCTGAGGGTTCCGTAGCCTTTGGTGCGGTTCCATGGTTGATCATGTATGCATTGTTGTGATGCTATGAGATTTAGTTATTCCAGAATACTAGTCTTGAATTGATGAATTGACAGTTACCTTTACTTTATTGTCGAGGAGTATTGTATTTCATACTTGATATACTTGCACTAGCTATTCGACGGCTAACCCCTTTATGGGGGAAATACTTTTTATGTATTTCAGGTTCCAAGAGAGCGGACAGACAGGTATCGGTTCGGCATGAAGATGATGGGCAAGTATGATACTGTGTCTTGTCTCCGGTTATATTTTTGGATTCCTCCATTCAGTCTTGTTGTACTGGAATGGATTGTAAATACTCGAGTATTGTATTTCAGTTCCCTTGATGTTCCGGCCTGTGTTGCCGAGGTATTGATTTGTGGGGTGATGTATATGGTTACATTGGTTATGATTTGAATACCATTTGTATTGTCCTTATTTTCATTGTATCTAGACCTTCTCGGTCAAGTTTTACAGTTCCGCGTATGAATAGCCTTGTGGGTCCCACGGCGGGGCTCACGGCGCTGTAATATACCCTGAATAACTTAGGGGTGTTACAATTTATATGTCTCCAATCATTCAAACCTTCATTTGCTAACAAACTATTATTTTGAAGTGAATTAAATAATTTACAA
This sequence comes from Orobanche coerulescens, assembly GCA_033398695.1. Taxonomy (NCBI): domain Eukaryota; kingdom Viridiplantae; phylum Streptophyta; class Magnoliopsida; order Lamiales; family Orobanchaceae; genus Orobanche; species Orobanche coerulescens. The sequence goes on along the minus strand of CM065803.1, from coordinate 194,268,256 downwards.
CAAAAACAATATACTTTATTTGCATCTTTTGAATATACCAACTATTTTCTATCTTGATTCTCACTACTTGGTAGTTTTCTCGTATAATAAGAATATGCAAAATGTCTACCAAGTTCATCTATAGGAAATTTGAGATCATACTCTCTTAAAGGACCATTTTCTATCACAATATCTCTAGTTTTATTATCAATATTATCCCAAGTTTTTGGATCAAATATATTCAAAGGATTTCTCTTATTCTCACTAATATCAATTTCTTCATTCAAAGAATCATTGTCATTCTCATCTAAATCAAGTTCTTCATTCAAAGCATCATTCTTATTATCATCAACATCAATTTCTTCATTCAAATTACCATTTTTATTCTCAATATCATCAACTACTACTTCATCCAAAACATCAATTTCGGTCTCAATCATAGAAGAACTAGAACTCCGTGTAAGAAATTTATGTAGGGCCCCTTTTTGAGTTTAATCACCTCATCAAGTCTTTTTCTTTTGTTTCTTTTTTGACTTCCGGATGGATATTTTCTAGGCAACATATTATTCACAAATTAATTGAAAGACACAATCAAAGACAAGTAATTCAAAAATTAACACAAATTCAATAAAATCAAATACTAATTACTAAACTAAAGAGATTGAGATAGAGGAATTGATTGCACCTGAGAAAGTGCACGGGTGAGCACTGAGCAAGTAGCGGACCGCGATGAGCGGCGGGTGCAGCAGACTGGACTACAGAGCACGACTCCACGAGCGGCGAGTGCACTGAATTGCTTGTTGATCCTGAATCGCCGGCCCTGGGCGCAGCCTACCGTTCGTCCGATTGAGAATCTGAGAAATAGTTCGCACTTTGCACATAGAGAGCTGAGAGCGTTGAGAGAGATCAGAAAAGAGAGAGAGTGGAGAGAAGAGAACCGTTGCCTCTCATCCTCTCCCCAAAAAAACCCCTTTTATCTAAAATTTTTTTTCACTTTTTTTTTTTAGTTCTGGAATATGCCAATAAATTTTCTTTTTCTCGTTGCTATCTTGCTGTCAGTGTCTGCAGATGGAGAGATTCCATCCCTATTAGCTATATTTTCTTTTTAATGTCTAATGGGTTTTAAAAAAAAATTGGGCCCCCCTCAAATTTGGGGGCCCTGGGCTCAGGCCCACCTTGCCCTATGGAAGGGCCGGGCCTGTTGAAGAAAGTGTTAAGACTCCTATACTTGATCCTTAAGTCACTATTATATTTTTTTACCTCCTTGTATATTTTGGTTCTCCTTTGATGTATCACACAAACTTAATTTTGTGTATTGAGATTTATTCTTTCTCGTATGGTATCAGATTAGTTTTTTCTCCTCCTAAAAACCCTAGCTCCAGCCACCACCCTCCCCTCCTCCATCTCTCTCGGCCTTTATTTTTATCAGCATCCTTTATCATGGCGCCGATGACACCTTCCTCCACCATGTTACTTTTTCTGCAACTATGACTCCTATGTTAACCATCAAATTATCTTCATCCAATTATTTGCTATGGAGAAACAAGTAGACTATCCACCTTTATCTCAAAGTTTAATGGCCTTTCTTAACGGAAACACATTAATGGAAGCACCCCATGCGCGCGCTTCTCATGTTAACTACTCCAGCTGGCGGCTTCTGGCCCTCCTGGTACCAAATCCAGGGTAGCAGGTTTAGCTCTCTTATGATCATAATACTACTAGTCTTCTTCTCCCCCCTCTTACCAAAGAGGCTATGTCCAAGGCTCTCAAATGTAAGCTGCCCATGATGTTTGGTTTTCTATGGAAGTTGCTTATTGCAACGCATCCACGACCCGTGAAATCTAGTTAAAAGTTGAATTTCAAAAATTAGAGCATGTTATTAATCTGTCACTGAATTCGGGATTGCTTTCGAACATATTTTTGATAAGTTAGCGCTATTGGTACCCCTGTTGATAATACTGATAAAGTTCCTTTGTTTCTTCATGGACTTGGCCCGAGACTTTCGACTTTCACTAGTACTCAGATCAACCAATGCCCTCTTCTTACCTTCCATGATTTGACGTCCAAAGCCGAGAATCAGGATTGTTTCCACAAAGTTTGGACTCTACTCCTCCTGCTATGGTCTTTTTTTACGAGGACCCTTCTTCCAGCCGTGGGTTATCCCTTTCGACAGCAGCACCAAGGCATGGGTCGCTAGAACTACCGCGTCGATCATCACTTTGGTGGTTATCAACTCCCTTACCGCTCAGTTTGGAAATGGGCCAGTATATTAGTCTTTTCAGTTTGATGGTGACATACACTAATCAACCTATCTCAAACTATCAATCTTCAAGATTTTTAAGCTGAAATTTTTCATTATTCCGCATGCAATATATCTAGCACTTCTTCGTCCGAATGGTATGTTGATTATGGAGACTCTCCACACATTACACTATTTACCGCCATGTTAATTGATACGACTCCCAATATCGATATTGATTTATATTTGTTGGAAGCAGGCATGCTCTTAGTATTTCTGCTATTGGATTGCAAAATTAATGATGCATTAGATTTTGATTTCATATAGTGGGCATCTGCAATCTTGTTAGCCACCTTAGGGCATTTTTAATTTCCTAGTTTGGAGGCTTACAAGATAGGGTGGTTTTAGTTGGCGGTCAATGATGTAATTGTATATCAAAAGTCTGAGACTCAATATAGCTACAAATATGGATATTAGTCTAATGTTTACTAGCTAAACAACTATGCATCTAGCAAATTTGTTGGTTTCCAAGTAAACAAAGCAAAAAACTTTGAACCTTCAACTGCCATGCCTAATACCTAAAAGCATGCATTAGATGTTGAATGTCATACCCAGATCCTGTATCATTTGGTGGTTGTCTCAAATATTCTAAATAGTCTCTTACTAGCTCTTCTGAAACTTCAAGGCTTTCTGGTAGTTGTCCCAAAGCAATTCGCCTAGCCTTGTTCATGTGTGGGACTTTATAATTGTTGCTTCCTTTTACCTTCATAATTTCAGTCATGCAACTTTGTAGTGTGAGGAAAACATTATTGAGGGTTGTTGCTGACAGCTGATCGAATGCTATCATGACATTCTTAGTAGATCATCTACATTGTTGGCTTACATCTCAGTTCGTAGTGACTGATGTAACACCCCCAGTCCACTCCGGAATATTACAATGCCGCAGACCCCGTCCGTGAGGATGTACCAGGCTAAATACCGAAATGAGACATCACATTACATGCCCACATGGCTAAATAACAAACCATTAGACTGATTTGGTCTTTCACCACAAACATAACCTCTTTCAAGACTCATACCCATGCAAGGGTCAAATACACTCACAAACTCATACAACAGAAAATACGACAGCGGAAAGGACAATACAATGAATTCCGACTAACTGCACCCAAAGCTGGCATTCATGTGATTAGTATAATTCATCTTCCATTATCCTTCATAACGATCCTGTGTTTAGCTCCCCAAGGACCTGCATGTACCTGGACGCAATATAGACATCCACCCCCGATTACTCGAGGGTTAGCAAAATTCCACTATTTTGCTAGTGCAAGTATAAAGTGCAAATACGATCTATACACAACACATTATGCGAATACAATAAACTTGAATAATCCACATCTTAGACACAATGAAAGACTTCCCGATATTTTTCGCTTGGATAAAATAGTTCAATCGTAAAGATAGAAATGAAACAAGTGGTCATTTTGAAAAACATTTCAAGATCTCGGGAGTTTTGTTTTGGAAAACATTACGAAAACTGTATTCAAACTCCCACAACAATAGACAAATTATACACAACATTTCGGACATCAAACTCTCACAACCAAGGACAAATTACACACAAAACTGTAACACCCCCAATCCCCTCAGGGATATTACACGCCGTAGAACCATTCCTCAAGGATCTACCAGGCTGGTAACAAAATCGAAGATCTCAATAATGCCTTTAAGGCTAAAATGACTCAGTAGACCGATTTGGTCTTTCAATAAATACATAAAACTCAATCTCAATACATTCCCATGCAGGGGTCGAATACAACACACTCCCGTGCAACGGAAAAAATACTGCAACGGAAATAAAATACAACTGAACCAATACAACAACGTACGGGTCCTCATGTGATTAGTATCGTTCATCTTTCACCATCCTTCATGCCGACCCTGTATTATGCTCCCCAAAACCTGAATGCAATACAGACATCCACCCCCCGATTTTTCGGGGGTTAGCAAAATCCCACTATCTTACTGGTGCAAGTGCATAATCATACAAAATGTAGCAAACATTTAGAATTCACGAATCAGATACGACAATTAACCACCAAAGCCTTCCCGAGATATTTTATTATTTAGAAAGCAATCAACAAATTGTTTGAAAATAAATTTCTCATCTCGGGGATTTTAAAAGTAGAAACCTTATTGGACCTCAAGTCCTTAGTTGAAAATAACCATTTCATGACGAATGGGTCTCGACCCAAAATTAGTTTCCGTAAAACGACCTTTACAAAACCGTTGGGGATCTCGTCCCAAATCTCATCAAATCACAGTACCAAAGGACAATAGCAAGGTCCGTTTTCCAACATCAAAACTCCACAATTAAAAGATTAAACACACACGACAAAAATACTCTAGTGCCATCCTAGCTAAGTAAGCCAAATGAACATCTTACCTCTTACACACTTAGTCAATGCATGCAATCATGAAAACATAGTCCAAAAGCACTCATTTCCGGAAATGCCATAATCAAATCACATTTGTAAAATGCACCACAATTAACCGTCGATCCACACCTCCGTGGACCCCTACCGAGACCTCGTCGGATCTAACCCGTAGTGGTTAAAAGCAAGCTCGTTGATCCACACCTCCGTGGACCTCTACCGAGACCCCGTCGGATCTAACCCATAGTGAGCATACACACACATGTTATTCATGCAATACTAATATGCTAAGAATGTAAACTCATCAAGAATACTTACTATAGATGTCCACTTACCGACATCATTATCAAACTCATCACAATACTTCCATCACGAACAATTAATCGCGACACAACAATATAATTAACACAGAATATCCGATTCCATCACTTTAAACAAGAAGGGGTATCATTAAAGCCTTCAACGTTCAAAATAATCAAATCATAATCAACTCACACAAACCATAATCACGATGGTAAACCAACCATCGTAAATCCAACATGTAAACTCTATTTGCAAGACAAATAGTATAAGAAAATACTTGCCTCGAAACCACGATCGAAACGAGATGATGAATGGAATGCGGCCGGGCAGCCCCGAACTCCTGAACATCATCAAGAATGCAATAGTACCGCGACACTACGAGAATAACACTACATGAATCACCGACAAAACAGAGGTCAACTCGGAAATCCTCGAGCACCTACAATCCTCCAGAAGAAGCAACAAAACATGATTACGACGAGGATCAAGACCAACGACACCAGGAACCACATCAAAACATCGAAGGAAACTCATTGAAACATTTAATCGAACATTAAATGTTCAATGATTCCTAAGAACATTCAAATCGTCAATCGAGTTAAACCAACTCGAAATATGGATATACAATGCATAGAACATGATTAATAACATCATATAGCACCAAACAATTCATCAAAATTGGACTAGGATCGAAAAATACCTTGATCCGGTAAAGAATAATGGATTTGATGATTTTAAGATCACCTAAAGACCTCCAAAACACCTTTGGATTGAACAAAATCGGCCAAGAATGGGAACCCTAGTCGCTCCCGTCTCCACCCACGGAAAGAAGAAGAAATGAAAAAGAATGAAGATTCTGGACTGGTGTCCAGTATTTATACTGGACACAAATTAGCGTGCGCTAATCATCTGGATTAGCGTGCGCTATCGGGGTATTTATATCGCCCAATATCTCAGTCCAGTGACTTTAGGACTGAACCCGACCAACAGTTAGCATGCGTTATGACTCCGATAGAATGCACTAACTCATGACATTAACGCGCGCTACACTACCTTGTAGCGTGCGCTAGACAAAACGCCAACCCAGCCCAGTAACTTCTGGACTGAACCCAAATTACCAGGTAGCGTGCGCAACCCTTCCGATAGCATGCGCTACGCTCTACATAACGTGCGCTATTGACTGCCCAGTCCAGGGCAGTAGCTTCTGCCTCAATACCGGAACCCCCGTTAGCGTGCTCTAACTACAATACTTAGCACGCGCTAATGCACCCAGAACTACAGCAGTAGTGCTCTCAAAGCTGGTTACAACAACGGATTCCTCCGATCGGAACACCAAGTTCAAGATACGCACGGAAAGCTCTAGAATAAGATCACACTAAGATTTTGAGCTCTAATCAAACTCGCACGCTACCATGAAAAGGGTCGAGACAATAAATACAAATACGGATACCCACAACTTTGGGTAAATTACAAAATGGCCCAAAACGCCCGAAAATCATGATACGTGATCTCATAACCAAAACGAGCTTCACAACACGTCTAACAAAGTTAAACGGACTTACGGGAAACTCGAAACAACTGTTTCGAACGAGATTCGCAAGAATCGAACTCAAGTGCGGAAAAGTCGTTAAGAAGCACGGAACTCAACAAAACGACACCGAAAGGAATTCAGATGTCAAAAGTGCAGAATTAATCGTTCTCATAATGACGAAACGGTCACAAGCGAGTCGTCAAAACATACTCGCGCCAAAATAAAATAAAATTGCTGGAAAATCGGAATTGCGGATATTACAAAAACTTCATTCTGATGCCATTCTACCCAAACACCAAGACTCAATATATAATGTATCTCGACCCGGAAAACAGAGCATTGTGATACTTCAGACATATCACAATTAATCATCAGCAAAAACTCTAGAAGGTAATTCTCGTGACAAGACCACCCGGCCAAGTCCCTGTGGGCCCAGTCGAGCCAATCCCCAGGTGAGAATACCGTGTCCTAACCTGTCCCCAACGTTCCAGTCCCCTGAGGTCCCGTCGAACCTTCACCAGGTAGACATCCTCACAACAAACAAAAATCACAGTTTTTAAGATCATAGTTTGCAAAACCACATGGCTCAAAAGTCAATCACAATATATATCGTCGAGGTACCTTGCTAGAATGGCCAGTTTGTCCAACACATACTCAAGACCAAGTAACGATACAATCAACAATAGAATTCAACGATGCAACTAGTACCAATCACATACCAACGAGAAAATATACCTTTCCAACCACGCCGAACGACACAACCTCCACATAAATGAGTTACCACCTTTATCACACAACATCACATGATCATCAAAACACATGTTTCCACGCACACACCTTAATGAAAGGTTAGAGCTTTAAATCTAAAAACGACATAATCACACAAAGCGACACCACACGAAAGTAAGGCATTCCTATACTCAACACTAATACACATATTTAGACGAACACATTTATCAACGAAACGCACGAATTATTTTAAAGAAAATCTTTATTGAAAAATATATCGATTCTTTTGAAAGTTAGTTATAAGCGTTCATTTAGCATATATCGTCGATTACCAACTATTAAATCCACAAAACACATAATGTATGTGCAAGATACTTGCCTCGAAATCGGCACGCAAATACTCCGACGAACACGGCTCACCCGATCGATCCATTGAAATCCCAAACTTTATTATAAATACATAATAGACAATTTAATATAAGGTGCAACTTAATATCTTATAAGGGGAAATTACAGCCAACTACCCTATTAGATGGCCTCTTTACACTTTAGTCCCTATTGTTTCATAAATTACAGCGAAGGACAAAAATCTGAATTGGTGTTGACTTTTATTAAAAAGACGAAAATGTCCCTCTATTTACTTGAATAAAACATTTCTTTTAAAATACATTTCATATTAAACAAATAGCTTCTAAGTTATTAAAGTGTTTGGCTAATACATTTCTTTTAAAAAATATTCTTTTTTCAGAAAATATTTTTTTTCGAAATATAATTTTTTCCAGAAAATATATATTTTTTCAAAAATATTTTATTTTATTTTTTTTCCAGAAAGCAATTTTATTTTTTCGAAAAAATAATATTTTTTCAAGAAAATAATTTTATTTCGAAAATATATTATTTTGTCAAAAAATATTTTTTCCTCCAGAAAATATTTTTTTAATTTTTTCGAAAAAATATTTTTTTATTTTTTTTCCAGAAAATACACACAAACTAAAACACACACACACACAAACCTGCGCATACACACTTACACTCACACACACACACTTACACACACGCACACATAATTCTGTACGTACGCACATGCATACATGCTTACAAACACACACACACACACACACATATATATATATATATATATATATATATATATATATATATATATATATATATATATAGTGTATCTTTATTTTGAGCACTTGTTAAGTGCGAGAAGCTGTGAACCACCTTTGACTCCTAATAATACATAATGTACATCACGTATCAATGCATCTGCCTCTTGATCATAACCCCTACTATATAGTAGGGGTTATATATATAGTAGGAGTTATCATCAGTAGGGTCTATTATAGTAGGGGTTATCATCAGTAGGGGTGATCTCCCGTAATAAAAATTATATTTTACTATAATACCCTTTTGAATTAATAATATTTTTTAATATTAAAAAAAATCTCATTAGTTTAGAGGAGTTCTCGCACTTAAGATAGTTCTGAAAATAAAGCCCCCTATATATATATACATACACAAACTTCTACGCGCGCGCGCACACACACACACAAACACACACACACACACACACATATATATATATATATATATATATATATAGTCAGGTTCAAATGAGAATACTAACTATTTAAAAGAATACGAGAATGGTCACCCATGTACAAAATCATATATGATTCACGTACAAAATCATATATGATTACGTGAGTGTGTACATCAGTATAAAATCATATATGATTTTATACGTATATATTTGATTTTTTTGGTCATTATAAAATCATATATAATTTTTTCCGTTAGTGTAAAATCATATATGATTTTGTACATGGGTGACCATTCTCGTATTCTTTTAAATAGTTACCATTATATATATATATATATATATATACACACACATATATAGCGCGCGCGCGCGTACACACACACACACACATATATATATATATATATACACACACACACACACACACAACACACCACACACACACATATATACACACCGTATAGACACACTGAGCTCCCACCGGAATCCTACCGTCTCCTAGCCGGGATCAACTCCCGATCACCTGAGTCCTATTCAACCCGACTCTTAACCCTTCTATCGCCTACCGGAGTAAGTAAACACTTCTAAAATTCCACCCTCTAACCCACGACCAATCTTCGTCGGAAAACCCATCGCCGGAAAAGCCAAACCAAGTAGTTGACTTTCATCGGAATCTCTCTCCCCGGTCATCGAACCTCTAGCTCGTCGGACACCCTCGATCGGTCCGTATCTGAACTGAAATCGCATCCATGGCTGGAGATCGGGAAGAAAACCCACCATTGTTTACCTCCGCGCCTCACCTCTACCGGAACCCAACTCCTCCGACCAAGCTCAAGCCATGATCTCGGTGTCTCGTCCTTCGCCGCCATTATTTCTCAGGTCACCTGGGCCGATTTCTAAAGGGATGAGGGGAGGGGCGGTGAGGGAGAGAGAGAGAGACATAGGGAGAAGTGAGAGACAGGGTAGGTGAGAATGATGATATGGAGAGAGAGGGATGATTAATAATGATAATATTAAATAAATAAATATATCGTCAAGATTCGAATTTAAAATTCCCGGATATTACATTCTATCCCTCTTAAAATAAGTTTCGTCCTCGAAACTTACCATCTCATTGACTATTTCATGATTTCGTTACTCCAAATATTTTATACGAATTGATTCAGTAGTATCGACCATTTCTCTTGATTCGATTGACACGATGTGACATACTCGAAAGTGGCAACTATGCAGTAACAATATATATCTTGGATCCTAGGTATCTTAATATGATGAATTGTAGTCTCAAGTGTCACAAGATCATTAACACATTTTTTGGTATCGTGGGTCACTGTAGCATTCGAGGTTCAGACACTGTAGCATTCGAGGTTCAGACAAGTAATCATCAGGCGAGATTACTTCAGCCGAGTTTTGGTCAACTCAACAGATCAGAGATAATTGACCACAGACGAGATATAATCAGGCAACATATCAGGTGAGTTCTAATCAACAGAGTATATCAGAGAAGTTTGACCGCAAATGACTTATTATCAGAGAATGTCTGGTCAACACAAAACATCAGCTGAGGTTGACCACATATGAGATAGCATCAGACAAGTTATCAGGCAAGATTCGGTCAAAAGGAACATCACCTATAGGTTGACTACAGACGAGAACTTCATCAATCGAGATTTTTGGTCAAACTGAATATCAGAGGAGGTTGACCAAACTAATTCTACAGCCAAGTTTGAAGAGAGAGACAAGCCGTGCAAAGAGATGAACGAATAAACCAAGAAGTCTACTCTCCAATGGACGGATTTATTACAAGAGATGCAACAACTATGAAGAAGCTCAAGATTCGTACAATAAATATCTGAACATAGATTTGAGAAAAGTATGATGCGAACAATACATACAAATGATCAAAGCACACAAAGCAATCAAAGCGAACTATAGCATCGTGAAGAGCAAAGTTTCAAAGTTCATATACTGAGAAGCTCTTGAGTTGGAGAAGACAACACTCTTGTCTTTAAAGTTTGAGTAAGGAATACTTCTATGAATGATGTTTTCAGAAGTTTCGAGGCTGATAAGGCATCCACGGGTTCTTAACTGGAAGGTGATAGATAGCTTGCGAGTTGTTGAGGCATCCACGGGTTTTCAATCAGGAGGTGCTAGGTAGTCAAAGGGAGTTGCAACAGCCATGGGTTTCCACTGGTTGGAAGCTATTGTAACTATGTGAATTATTGTAACGTTTATCACTGGTTGAAAGTTATAGTGAATTCATCTCCATCTGGTTTGGAGAGAAATGGACTAGTAGAGGATTACCCCACCCCTGAAACCACTATAAGTTCTTGTGTTTTTACTGCATTCATCATATTTATCTACTGCATTCATTCTTACTGTTCCATTTAGCAGTTAACTGTCTTCCGCGTAACTTAGTTTTACAGTTGACAAAATGCACATGCAGTCGACATAAGTCACCTGTACTGTCATCAGTTGTGCTTCCGCATTACTCATCCGCAACTAAGGGGTTAGCTGCATATTATATTAGCTGAGTTACTCTCATGGAATTCAAGAAAAGAGTTTAATAAGTTTATTCACTCCCCCTCTAGACTTATTCCTGACGACTTGTGACCTACAAGTGGTATCAGAGAGGTTGGTTCAATTTTACAGAACCAGGTCCATATACTTGAGTATATCTATCTTAATCGCTCATTATAATGGAACACATGCACTCTAGATTGCCTTTATTTTCTGTCGATGAATATGACCTCTGGAAAATAAGAATGCAGGCTCATCTGTCATCCATTCATGATGACATGTGGTGTATAATAGAGGATGGACCATTCATCTTCCTGGAGGACAACACACCAGAAGAAATTGCAGTTGGGAAGCCATAGAAGATTCCCAAGAAGAGAACTGAAATGTCACTTGAAGAGAGGAAGCTGGCCAACCTAGACAACCGGTCCAGAGAAGTCCTATACCAGACCCTTGTTAAAGCCACCATATCAAGTACTGCAAGAATGCAAAAGAAATCTGGGACACATTGGCAGTAATGTGTGAAGGAACCGAGCTAATCAAGGAGAACAAGTTGTCAATAGCCACCCAGAGGTTTGACAACTTCAAGATGAAGAGTGGAGAAACCATTGATCAGGTGGATGGAAGATTCACAGAGATCATTCTCTTGGAAAAACATATGGCAACCGAGAGATAGCTCTGAAGGTTCTAAGATATCTCACACCTGAAAGGAGCATGAAGGCCATTTCTATGAGAGAATCAAAGCATCTCAACAAATTAAAGATCCAGGAGCTGTTATTCGATCGGAAGGCATATGAGTTTGAGCTGCAATGCTCATCATCTAATGAGCCGATTGAGAAAGGAATAGCACTTGCAGCAGAATCACCTGTAACAAGTTAAATTGAAGTCAGTCCCCCCAACCCTCTGAATTTTGCAGAAGATGTGGCTTTATCATGCATAGGTTTAGCAACTTCAGAAATAACTATTCAAAGTACAAAAAAAACTTCAAAGAGAACCCAAGAAGAAATCAAAAAGCTGGAAACTGGAAGGTGGAATGCTACAACTGCCACAAAATAGGACATATCCAATTTGACTGCCCTGAACTTAAAAAGGGTGAAAGCAAGAAGGACATGGGAAGAAAGGAGGACAAAAGGAAAGCTCTTATTGGTGAAGAACAAGAGAGAGAGACTTGAATCAAGCAGTGGATTTTTCTCAGATGATGATGATGACTACAACTGCTTGATGGCTAATCTGGATGAAGAGGTAACATCTAAACCTCAAACTACAGAAGGTTTCAGCTTTGACATGTCTGAAGACATGGACCTCCACAATTCTGTAAAAAAGTTGTTAAAAAGATTTTGAAACCTTACAATCATCCCACCTTTCTGTTACAACTGAGAATACACATCTGAAGAATGAGAAAGTCCAGCTGAAAAATGATTTTGACAAACTCAGCCAAGAGTCAGCAAAGTTTAAAAACATCATAGCTGAGTTTGAAAAACAATCTGAAAATACTTTGAAAAACTCAGCTGAAAATACCACAACAGAGGTTCATAACCTGACTATTTTAAACAGTGGAAAGTCAGATGCACTTACTCATATCAAAATTGTGCTCTCTAAGTTGAAACAGCTAAACAATGCACAAGCTAAAGAGATAACATCTCTGAAAGCATCTATAACCTTAGATGAATTATATATAAATAAGAGGCCACTTTATTTAAAATCAGGCCTTGGATATGACCCCAACACTCCTCGAGTTCAAAAACCACGTTTATCAAGGCAAAAACTTATGTCCAGACTGTTGAGCCTAGAAACAAACCTGTATTTCAAAATAGGCAGCAGCCCAGTCAAAAGTTTAGGTAGCAGCCAAGGTTTACAAGGCAGCCACCTAGAGAGGAGACTAGGCAATGGCTAAGGCAGAAGCAGTAGTCAAAACATTATTCTGCTTATTACCAAATACTCCCCAAAAACAGATTTCAAAATGGGAGAGGTAAATGGAAACCTCAAGGTTATCCAAATTTTCAAAATGAACAGGTGTGGAGACCTCAAAATTTTAATAAATGGTCTCACGAGATTTAGAAATGGCCCACACCCCAAACATTATTAGGCATATCCAGTATACAATCCGAAACAGATATAGACCAAGGAACCATGCACCCCATAGGAATAACCAACATTTTCAAAACATCAGGAGAAATCAATTCTCCAGAAAGCCCACTAACCCCAAAAGACCCACTCAAATTTGGGTATCTAAATATCTGCTTGTCTGATTGCAGAAAAGGTGGAAGGACTACCATTATGTCACTTCAAGTTCAACAATAAGAGGTGAAGAATGGTTTATGGATTCAGGATGCTCAAGGTACATCAAAGAAAAAAGGTCCTGATGTAACTTTTGGAGATAGTTCTCTAGGCCAAACAAAAGGATATGGGGAGCTCCACAGAGGAAACATAATCATATCAAAAGTGCAATATGTCAAAGGACTCAAATACAACCTGTTAAGCATAAGTCAATTTTGTGATGCAAAGAACCTAGTAGTTTTCACTATTTGAAAATGTAGGGTGATTGATATCCTATCCGGAGAAGTGAAACTACAAGGATGTATACAAGATAGATTGGAATACAGGCACTCCATACACCTATTTTCTACAAGAAAAAATCAGCTCTCAAAAGTTGGTCAGAGGACTTCCAGAAGAAGTATTCAAGAAAGAAGCCCTCTGTGATGCATGTCAGAATGGAAAGCAGACCAGAGCAACCTTCAAATCAGTTCAGCCTATCACTCTCACCACCAAAATCTTGGATCTACTTCATATGGATCTCTTTGGCCCCATCAAGCCAAGGACATTGAGTGGAAGAAAGTATGCCTTAGTAGTAGTAGATGACTACTCCAAATATACATGAGTTTTTTTTCTCTACAAAAAGAGTGAACACTAACAAAGCTACCTGAACTGCAGAGGAAAATTCAGAATGGGAAATCTCTCTCAATCATAAAGATCAGATCAAATAGAAGTGGAGAATTTCTCAACAAGGCAATTACTGAATACAGTGATCATAATGAAATCCAGCATAAAGTCTCTGCCGCAAGAACACCACAACAAAATGGTGTAGCTGAAAGAAGAAATAGAACCCTGAAGGAAGCAGCCAGGTCAATGATTGCAGAAGCTGACCTACCCAAGAGGTTCTGGGCTGAAGCTGTCAACACAGCATGCTATACTCAGAATAGGAGTATGATAGTAGAGAGACATGGCAAAAGTCCCTATGAGGTTTGGAATTGCAGAACACCAACTGTTGCTTACTTTCATATCTTTGGTTGTAAGCGTTTCATCCACAACAATGGTAAAACCCAAGTGAATGCCTTTGATGTTAAAACTGATGATGGTCTCTTTATGGGATACTCACAAATAAGCAAGACATACAGAGTATTTAACAAAAGAACATTATTTGTCGAAGAAACACCTCATGTTGTGTTTGATGAATCTACTATTGAGTACAGGAAACATGTGGAATCAGTTGAGAAAAAGCTTAAATCTGCCTCCCTAGAAGTAATTATCATGAATGACACATGAATGATGGACTCAGCAGGAGACTCAACTGTAGATCCGACAGAAGACCCAACTACAGATTAGATAGCTAACTGCAGCTGATGAAGATACAAATGCAGAGTAGACAGGATCCCCATCTGCAGCTGATAAAACCGTAGCTGATCCAGTTGCAGATCAAAAAGGACAAAATTAAGCTGATGCAGAGAGAGACGAAGTCCATCAAAGCAACTCAACATGGGGAACAAACCCAGAAGATCATACCACCAAATGGCTCAACGATCATCCCATTCAACAAATCATTGGAAACTTAACTGATGCAGTCAAAACCAGGCAATCTACAGAACCAACAGGAATGGCAATGTTCTCATGTCTCTCAGATGGAACCCAAAACAACTGAACAAGCCCTAGATGACTACTTATGGATAATTGCAATGCAAGAGGAGCTAAACAAAATGGAGAGAAACAATGTCTGGGAACGAACAGACATACCAGATCACAAGAAAGTCATAGGCACCAAGTGGGTATATAAAAACAAATGTGATGAAGATGGACCTGTTGTTAGGAATAAAGCCAGACTAGTTGCAAAAGGATATGCGCAGTGTGAAGGAATAGATTTTGATGAAACATATGCACCTGTAGCAAGACTGGAGGCTATCAGACTATTCCTTGCATATGCAGTATTCAAGGATTTTGAGGTCTACCAAATGGATGTGAAAAGTGTTTTTCTCAACAAAGTACTGAAGAAGAAGTCTATGTGGAGCAACCCCCTGGATTTATCAAAGAGGACAAGGTATACAAGCTTCTGAAAGCTCTATATGGACTCAAGCAGGCACCAAGAGCATGGTATGAAACCTTATCCATACTTTTGGAGAAGAATGGATTTATCAAAGGAAAGGTGGACAAGATACTATTCAGAATTGAACATGTAGACCACATATTACTTGTTGAAATATATTTGGATGACATTATATTTGGCTCAACCAACCCTGAGCTATGTCAAAAATTCTCAAATCTCATGCAAGGAGAATTTAAGATGAGTATGACGGGAAATGTAAACTTCTTTCTTGGTTTGCAAGTCAAACAAGTTGACAATGGGATTTTTATCAACAAAGCAAATTATACAAGGGAATTAATCAAAAGATTTGGTATGGACTCAGCCAAAGCACTAAGAGTACCTATGAGCACATCCCTACATATTGATGCAAATGAAGAAGGCATTTCAATGGGTCCAACACACTACAGAGGACTTATTGGATCACTTCTATACCTCACTGCAAGCAGACCAGACATTTCATGTGCAGTAGAAGTGTGTGCAAGATTCCAGTCCAAGCCGAAGTGGTCTCACCAGGAAGCAGCTAAAAGGATAATCATATACCTTAAGTCCATAATCAATGTTGGTTTATGGTATCCAAAGGATGACAACTTTGATATTTCAAGATATTCAGATGCAGACTTTGCAGGAGGCAAGATTGACAGAAAAAGCACCAGTGGAACGTGTCAATTCCTTGGAACGAGACCTATATCATGGTTCAGCAAGAAGCAGGTATCCAACTCAATATCCACAACTGAGTCAGAATACCTAGCTGCAGGTAGCTGTTATTCTCAAATTTTGTGGATCGGACAACAGTTAAGGGATTAAAATATCACAGCAAATGAAGTTCCTATATGGTGTGACAACAACAGTGCAATTGCTATAACCAACAATTCAGTCTTACATTGAAGAACGAAGCATATAGATGTCAAACATCACTTTATCAGAGATCATGTGCTTAGCAAAAGAGTAAGAGTGGAAAGGGTCAGCACAAAGTACCAAATTGCTGACATATTCACTAAACCTTTACCAGAAGAAAGGTTTCTTGAACTTAGCAGGAATCTTAGATTACTAGATTGGGAATCTAGTAATTAGTTGAAAAACAGATGAGGAAAGTCATTTGACCTGAAGCAGACAAGAGACGAAGAAAAATTCATCTGACCTGAAGCAGACGTGAGATGAAGAAAAGTCATCTGATCCGAAGACCAGACGACGAAGGCACCTGATCAGAGCAGACAAGGATCCAAAGTAAGACAAGGAAAAGCGAGCTGATATAAATCACAGGCGACATATCTAAACTGATGCAGAAGCAGATAAGGACAGACGAAGAAAAGCTAGCTGATCAGAAGCACAGACAAGAAATGTCCCGTGATCAAAGCAGATAAGGAATTGAAATCACAACTCATTATATGTCAAACGGTCAACGAGTTAAGTTTCTCATCCCTTGACCGACATGTGATTATTTAATTCTTTATCAACACGTGGACTAAAACACACGATCCCACTCACTCCACGTCTACATCAATCAGTAATACGAACTGCCGCTTGATTATTTAATTAATAAATTCAAGTCCGACTTTTCAAGTGGCTACTTAAAATGGCTGAAATCATTTCACAAAACTTTATCGTCTTCAAGCTCTAAAGAACCCTAATTTCTCTGAAAAAACAAAGAACCCTAGAATCTTCACTACACTAAATCAAAACACTATCTTTTGCAGAAATGGATGCAAACACTTATTTCGAAGGAGTTAACCTGAAGATGGTGAAAGTGCAAATAATCTTCAGTATCATCGTTGATTTTGAAGGTTTGCTGGAGTCCAACAAAATGGCGACAATGGCACATCTGATTGGAAAGATGAAGAAGAATGGGATTTATCATTTTTTGAACATTAATCCCACTCAACTCTACAAGGAAGCCGTTATATGTTTTTTCAAGGAGGCCAAGGTCACTCAGTACATAATTGAGGGTTCGATATTTAGCGAATCTATCACCATCAACAAGCAAATAGTTGCAGACACTTTCAAAATGGAGAACCGGGAAATTGCAGTTGAAGCCATGAAATAAAGTCCATTCGAGCTATGGGAGGAAATCAGGATGCCTGACCAGTCACCAAAATTAAAATTCACAGCCAAAAAGGGTGACCTGCAGAAGGAGTACAAATATATCCTTGACATAACTAATAAAATAGTGATGGGGATGGCAAGCAGTTTTGATCAATTATCTTCATCCAAGTATATTGCCATGGGTGCACTGATCCAGAGACAGAGGATTAACTGGCCTGATTACATATATAGACAGTTAGTTCGTGAGATCAATAATATGGATTGGTATTCAGAGAAAAACAAATTTGTTCATAAGTTGGCCTACGGAACCCAAATTAGTTGGATTCTAGAATTCCTGGGAAAAGCTAAAGGAAGAGCAGACACCTTCCATACGAGCAAAACACTTGGTCATCTGGACCAAGCAACAAAGGAAAAACTTGAAGAGAAGAACAAGCCCTATGCAGCCGAGATGTTGGAGAATATGAAGTCTAGAACATCCTCTTATAAAGGAGTATCAGACTCCAAAGAAGTCAGGTCAAATGCAGCTAACAAGACTGCAGCTGAAAGCATAGCTGAGAATCCTGCAGATGACATTCCTGAAAAGTCACTTGCAGAAGAAATTCCTGAGAAGTCATCTACACCTGAAACCTTCCCTGCTCTGCCTGCAGATGATGTCATTCCATCTGCAATCTCACCTGCACATGCAGACAGCCAAGACAGTGACAAAATTCCTCATTCCAAACTCTTGAAGAGGAAGTCACCTGATAAAATTGTTCATATCACATCCTCACCTGATCAGTCCCCCAAATGACATAAAGGCCTGGTGGACTATTCATCATCATCAGAAGAAGAGATGCAGACTGTGATATCACCTGCACCTACACTGGTTGAAGAACAACCAGACCTTTTCTTAGCTCAAATGAAGATAGTCATCTCACCTACACCAGCTTTACTTGAAGATCAATCTGCTCATTCCTCAGAGCTGGTGGTAGAAATGGTCCCTCTCTTAACTCTCCCAAGCCTAATGGAGGAATAAGAGGCAGAAGAAACTATCAAGGTACCAGAAGCTGGATACTCCTTCAATCTCATAGAAAAGAATCCCCTGAACCTTGACACGGTGCAACTAAACTGGTAAACCATCAATCCTTGAATTTTTATTTTGTCAATATATATGACGAGTGGAAGGAATTGAGACCCTTAGCTTCTCTCAGCTAAGAGTATTCATTGAAAAGTGTACCTGGGATCACCCCATTGCCATAGAACAACTCATCATGCACTTCTGTCAGGAGACAGATGTGATGTTGCTGCTGCAGGAGAATTGGTTCATGTGACATTTCAAACCAAACATGGACAAGTTCATTTCTGAAGTCATGATTGGTGTAGCACAGGGACAGACCCTGGGGGAGGAGAATGAAGGATAGAAAGAAAAGAAAGGGATTACAATTGTAGAAGTTGAAAAAGAGAAGGAAGAAGAAGTTGAACAAAAAGGAGGAGTTGAAAAGAAAAAAGATGAAGAAGAAGATGTTAGGCCTATTTTTATACGCTTATTTGTTATTATTTTGTATTATTTTGGAGAGTGAATTTGATAAAATGAGCCTTTAATGCCTTAAATTTGTATATTTGTCAGGAAATTGAAGTCCGGAAGCTAAAACGAGGCAAAACGGGCGAAAACGGCAAATCTGGACTATGAGCCGCGGCACAAGGAAGCAGGGCCGCGGCACAGGAAGACACCCAGCCAAAGGCAGAGTAAACTGTACTCTGTGCCGCGGCACAGAAGAAATTAAGGACGCCCAGGCATCCAGCTGAAGGCTCTATGCCGCGGCACAGATTTAGTGCGCCGCGGCACACTTGGCGGTTTTTGGTTGTCCGTGCGGATTAGGGCCGTTTCGAAGCCAGTTTTCGACCTACGGATACGAACGCGATTTGGAGGATATGCGGAGCTATAAATAGGGTTTAAGACCCTAATTAATTATCTTTGGATCTTTGGATCTTTTATCTTTTGGAGCTTAAGCTTGGAGACGGCAGAAGAAGAGGGAAGCAGAAGACTTCAAAGGCAGAGGCGGAAGGCAAGAACGGAGGAATCCGAGCTTCATCTGCGTTTGATTTTTATGCTTTCATTTATTTATTCTGTATTTTCAATTATTAGTATGTCAGGCTAAAGCCCTAATCTTGGGTTTTGATGAAACCTATGTTTTGACGAATTTCTTGAGATTATCCAATTAATTACCTTTTTATTGAGTTTTCCCACTTGTGTTTAATACTTGCAATTATCTGGCCAATAGTTGTATTGATTTAATCATTCAATTCGAATCGGGAGAGGAGATTTAGTGAGGAACTATTGGTGAGGACCGTTTTATTCTGTGAGATAGGAATATACTCATAGGAACTACGTGGCCTTTGGGAGATTTTATGCTTTTCGCCTATTGACGAATTAATTCACCTAGGGATAGAGTGCGTTATTCGCCTTTAGATAAATCTATTGACCTCGGGAGAAGCGGTAGAATATATTAGCAATCTCCGCATTCAATAAATTGGGAAAATTATTTATTACGGATAATCGAGAGTAAATTCGGATAAACAGAGGTGGATTCAGAATCCTAGACTTATTCATCATTTGATTTCTTTCATTCAAGCTATCGTTTTCTACTGTTTAGTCGCTTAGTAATTCTTTTAGTTATTAATTGCAAAAACTCAAATTCGATTGTTCAAATAAAATTGGAATACACAAAAATCGGTAGTTAGAGATTCAGTCCTCGTGGGAACGATACTCTACTTATCACTTTATTACTTGTAAACGATGACGTGCACTTGCGTGTAAGAAATATCGCAACAAGTTTTTGGCGCCGTTGCCGGGGATTGAAATTTTTCTAATATCGATTTAAGTATTTCTAGTCTTAATTTGAACGTTTTATTTTTATTTTTGTGTATTTAATTTCGTTTATTTGTTTTTCCTTTCAGGACCTTTCGTGTAGTGCATGAGAAAACTCGGTAACGAAGGCCTACTACCGTTGGATACCGAGCTCGAGTGCACTCTAAGAAGGAACAATAAGGAGAAAAGAGAGTTGCAGACGACGGTCAACATGGCCGAGAATATCGAAGTCCAAGGAGGAGATAACCATGTGCGGCAAGTTCAAACGGAACTAGCTCTTCGAGATTATGCCATTCCGCAGATCAATGCTAATTTTTCGGGAATTCGGCATCCCACTATCCAAGCCAATAATTTTGAGATCAAGCCGGCTATTATTCAGATGGTGCAGGCGAGCCAATTCTGTGGACTGCCGAATGACGACCCGAATGCCCATATTGCTTCTTTCCTTGAGATATGCGACACGTTCAAGACTAATGGTGTCACCGACGATGCCATCCGATTGAGGCTTTTCCCTTTCTCTTTTAGGGATAAAGCGAAATTTTGGTTAAATTCCTTACCGCCGGGGTCGATTACAACATGGGAAGAGTTAGCGCAAGCCTTCCTTGCCAAATTCTTCCCACCTGCTAAGACGGCGAGGTTGAGAAACGAAATAACCACCTTTGGTCAGTACGATATGGAATCACTCCACGAGGCGTGGGAGCGATATAAAGATTTGTTACGAAGATGCCCTCATCACGGCCTTCATGATTGGCTTCAGATTCAGACGTTCTATACTGGTTTGAGTGCTTCTACACGCACTCTCGTGGATGCGGCCGCTGGTGGGGCCTTGATGGGAAAGACTATGGCCGAGGCACACTCGCTTTTGGAAGCTATGGCCGCAAATGCATATCAATGGCCATCGGAAAGATTGACACCGAAGAGAGTTATGGAAGTTTCAAGTAATGATCCGATTTCCACATTGTCAGCTCAAGTCACCGCTTTGACCCAACAGCTCCAAGCATTTTCGCACGCACCTTCCCCCGTTACCATAGAGACATGCAATTGGTGTAACGGATCACACCCGAGCGCGGAGTGTCAAGTTGGAAACCCGTTCGAGCAACATCAGATGGAGCAGGCTCAATTCGTGGGAAATGGAAATCGGCAGAATAACCCGTACTCCAACACTTATAATCCGGGGTGGCGCAATCATCCCAACTTTTCGTGGAGAAATGGACAGAACTCAAACCAGCCCCCGTTCGCTCAGAATCAACAGCAGCCCCCTCTCGCTCCCAAAGTTTCTCTCGAGGAAGCACTTGCAAAATTGGCGGCGAATACGAGTCAATTTATGACCCGTACTGAAGCGACATTGAAAAATCATTCCGCTTCCATTCGAAACTTGGAGGTCCAGCTGGGCCAAATTGCTAATGTGTTGACAGCTCGCCCGGAGGGAGCATTGCCGAGTACAACAGAGACAAATCCTAGAGAGAGTCTAAATGCAATCAGCTTGAGAAGCGGGAAAGAGGTGCTGGATCAGCCCAAGCGGTGTGAAAAGAAGAAGGAAATTGAGGAAAAGAATGATTTAGAGCCAGAGGAGTCGCAAGATTTGAAACCTTCAATAACGTTGCCGGATAACCCGAAGACATGTGTGCCCCCGTCCGTTTCATGAGACTACACGAGAGAAAGGCGGACAAACAATTTTCTAAGTTCCTTGACGTATTTAAAAAGCTTCACATTAACATTCCGTTCGCCGACGCGTTGGAACAAATGCCGAGCTACGCTAAATTCATGAAGGAGATATTGTCGAAGAAAAGAAAACTCGAGGAGTTTGAAACTGTCGCCTTGACGGAGGAATGCAGCGCAATTTTACAAAAGAAGCTCCGACCTAAATTGAAAGATCCGGGAAGCTTCAACATACCGTGCACCATGGGGAATCTTTCGTTTAATAAGGCACTGTGCGATCTCGTTGCTAGTATCAACCTCATGCCTCTGTCGATTTTCAAAAAGCTGGATATTGGGGAAGCCAAGCCAACAACAGTCTCCTTACAATTGGCGGATCGATCGATTAAGTATCCGAGGGGAGTGATTGAGGATGTATTAGTCAAAGTTGATAAATTCATCTTTCCGGCCGATTTCATCGTATTCGACATGGAGGAAGATGAAGATATCCCAATCATCTTGGGACGACCATTTTTAGCGACTGGCCGAACTCTTATAGACGTGGAAAAAGGGGAGTTAACTCTGAGGGTCCAAGACGAGCAAGTTACTTTTCAAGTATTCAAATCTTTCCCATGTCCCGGAAGTGTTGATAAAAGGTCACAAGGTGAAAGTGTAGATGTAGTTGAAAGAGGAAAGCACCGAAAACATAGTCGGTTGAAAAATTCAGATTCGGTGGCAGATGGTTCAATTTTTAAGAAGGGTGCAGAACGAGTAGCGTTTCTCGAGCATGCGGACAAATCTGCTGCAGTCTTGAGTGCGTTCGTGAAGGAGGAGAGTAAGCCGGAAGCCCAGCGGACATATAGTCATGAGAAAAACGGGTGTTTCGGGAAGTTGTTCACATCAAAACCTTTTCGCAAACAAAATTTGAGGCCCGAACCGAAAGTCGAATCGTTAACGACCGATGGTCATAATTTTGAAAACCATATGAACGGTTCGATGATCGGGGCGGAAACCAAATGGAGTTTGCGAAAAGCGAACTAATGTTTTCCAATAGGTCCAGCTGAAGACTATAAACTTAGCGCTTCTCGGGAGGCAACCCGAGTTCGTAGTTCTAGATTTTTGCGTTTCTTTATTTTTCTTGCATCCTTGATTTTTATTTTTCTTCATTTTTGTGCTTCAATTTGCTTCTGCCTGTCGCTTTTAAGGTGTTCTTCTCAAAATTCTGTGCAGAAAAGTCCCAGGGAAGAAACTGAAGTGTGAGCCGCGGCACAAGTATTGTGAGCCGCGGCACACACAAATCGAAGGAGATGAGCTAAACCCACTGTACCTTGTGCCGCGGCACGGCATAAATGAGCCGCGGCACACTTGAGCACTGAGCCGCGGCACACGAAATCTGTGCCGCGGCACATGACGAAACGAGCAAGCAGGTAAAAGGGACTGTACCCTGTGCCGCGGCTCACTTTAGCTGTGCCGCGGCACACTGTGCGGAATTCGAAAGGCCCAGGTAGCTTATAACACGCATTCGGCCAGCATTTCCAGGTACGCCTTCTTCCCTCCCTTCCTTCCTTCCTTCGCACAATGAGGTCAGTTGATACCATTCTATTAGTCTCCTCAAATTCTCCAGGTAATTTTTGATTTCTAAATCATAAGTGATTTTTGATGTGAAAAGATTTGAAGTTATATATTGCTAGTTGTTCTTCACTGTTGTTTCTAAAATGGAGTTGGAATATGGGGAATTTGATATTGTGATGGAATTGATATTTATGAACGAATTGTTGATGATAGTTGTCGTGATTCAGGGTTATTATCGTATTTATTATTTTTGGGATTTGGAATTAACCATCAAAATTCTTGTTCTTCATTTTAACTTGTGCACACAAGGTGTTTGATAAATTGCAGCAATGGAAAATTGGTAAGCTAGGCATTTTCAAAATTATATGCAATGAATCATGTTATCGAATTACATTATCCCCAACCCTTACATCATGTTAAACTTGAGAGCTCATACTTAACTTCCTTTTTGATGATGCCAGCTCATTTATTCACACTCCGCATGATGTAGTCAAGAAGCGTGCAAGCTCACCGGATGATGCGGCACCCGGCTCGTGAGCGGGTGGAGGAGTACTTGACCTTTTACTTTTATTGCATATCATATTTTGTCCATTGAGGTCAATGTATGTCCTAAGTTTGGGGGGGGGGGGGTTACTTTTCGTCGCTACATTCATTGCTGTACTGATTTTGTTGCAATTTTCATTTCTTTGCGTTATTTTTTTTTCTTTTCGATAGCCTTGCTTGTCTTAATTTTTCTCTATTCGTGAATTTTTCATGCTTCTATTTGTGTGATACTGATGTTACGACCTTTGTTTTCTCTCAAGAAAAGCGGTCGAGTTCTAGTCGCGTTGTAGTCGATAAATTGCATTACCTTAGTATTCATTTAGGTCCGAAATTTTTTCGTGATTGTAGAGGTCTTAGCAGATAAGAGAGGATACATACTTGTTTTAAAATCACCATCGATACGTTTGGTTACATTTTCCGGTTAGTGAGTCGTACTGTTTCATTAGTTGTGTTGGCACTTAGATTGAGTTTAGAATCGGTCAGTTTTTCCCAAAAGTCGAGATAATGTTGTTCTAAGAAGGGAAGTCTAGTAACCGGGGGCATTCGCGTGACCCGTTGTTTACCCTCGCGTAAAACGACGACCCTGATTAGACTAGTGATTTAGATATTTCACATGTGCCAATGATAGGGAGCCTAGTAACCGGGGGTATTCGCGTGACCCGTTGTTTACTCTCGCGTAAAACGGCGACCTTGATTCGGACATGCGGAAATTATATATTCGAGTGTTTCTCCGCTGTAGACGGGAACTTAGTAACTAGAAGCATCCATGTGCCCCATGAGTGTCTTTTACGTCAAACGGTTTCCCAATACATGAGAATGGAAGTTCCACCCTAGGATTATCCCGATGAAACATCCCGAGATCCTAACCTAGTGGTCAACTCGAATCAAATTCTTGAGCATATATATATAAGGGAATACTGTCCGAAGATTATTTTTATGAAACTCGTGAGGATTGTGCCATTAGACTGTGGAACGGGACGAACTAGCTTGTTTATTTTAGCCTTTCATATTGACGGTCGATTTGACTCACGTTTTGTTAATCTTTGAGCTGTATTTTCTTCATGAACGAGTGATTAGGACTGAACTTGATTACTTTGCGGAATCATTATTCTGAGTGCAGCTCTCTATTATGACACTCGTATTATTTAGAGAGAATTACAGGATAGTATTGATTAGGTTGAACACTATGAGTTGCACGATGATTCACGACATTCTTCTATTGAATTTAATTCTTTTTGCTTGAGGACAAGCAAAGGCTTAAGTTTGGGGGTATTTGTTAGGCGTATTTTTATACGCTTATTTGTCATTATTTTGTATTATTTTGGAGAGTGAATTTGATAAAATGAGCCTTTAATGCCTTAATTTTGTATATTTGTCAGGAAATTGAAGTCGGGAAGCTAAAACGAGGCAAAACGGGCGAAAACGGCAAATCTGGACTATGAGCCGCGGCACAAGGAAGCAGGGCCGCGGCACAGGAAGACACCCAGCCAAAGGCAGAGTAAATCGTACTGCCGCAGCCTGACCCAGTGAGCCGCGGCACAGAAGAAATTAAGGACGCCCAGGCATCCAGCTGAAGGCTCTGTGCCGCGGCACAGATTTAGTGCGCCGCGGCACACTTGGCGGTTTTTGGTTGTCCGCGCGGATTAGGGTCGTTTCGAAGCCAGTTTTCGACCTACGGATACGGACGCGATTTGGAGGATATGCGGAGCTATAAATAGGGTTTAAGACCCTAATTAATTATCTTTGGATCTTTGGATCTTTTATCTTTTGGAGCTTAAGCTTGGAGACGGCAGAAGAAGAGAGAAGCAGAAGACTTCAAAGGCAGAGGGCGGAAGCTGAAGAACGGAGGAATCCGAGCTTCATCTGCGTTTGATTTTTATGCTTTCATGTATTTATTCTGTATTTTCAATTATTAGTATGTCAGGCTAAAGCCCTAATCTAGGGTTTTGATGAAAC
This sequence comes from Orobanche coerulescens, assembly GCA_033398695.1. Lineage (NCBI taxonomy): Eukaryota > Viridiplantae > Streptophyta > Magnoliopsida > Lamiales > Orobanchaceae > Orobanche > Orobanche coerulescens. The sequence goes on along the minus strand of CM065803.1, from coordinate 194,242,026 downwards.
CTATGTTTTGACGAATTTCTTGAGATTATCCAATTAATTACCTTTTTATTGAGTTTTCCCACTTGTGTTTAATGCTTGCAATTATCTGTCCAATAGTTGTATTGATTTAATCATTCAATTCGAATCGGGAGAGGAGATTTGGTGAGGAACTATTGGTGAGGACCGTTTTATTCTGTGAGATAGGAATATACTCATAGGAACTACGTGGTCTTTGGGAGATTTTATGCTTTTCGCCTATTGACGAATTAATTCACCTAGGGATAGAGTGCGTTATTCGCCTTTAGATAAATTTATTGACCTCGGGAGAGGCGGTAGAATATATTAGCAATCTCCGCCTTCAATAAATTAGGAAAATTATTTATTACGGATAATCGAGAGTAAATTCGGATAAACAGAGGTGGATTCAGAATCCTAGACTTATTCATCATTTGATTTATTTCATTCAAGCTATCGTTTTCTACTGTTTAGTCGCTTAGTAATTCTTTTAGTTATTAATTGCAAAAACCCAAATTCGATTGTTCAAATAAAATTGGAATACACAAAAATCGGTAGTTTGAGATTCAGTCCTCGTGGGAACGATACTCTACTTATCACTTTATTACTTGTAAACGATGACGTGCACTTGCGTGTAAGAAATATCGCAACAGACACTACGCCATAAATGGCCTTTGGCAACCACATTACTGTGTTACCTTAGACCCAGTTTTTTGTTGCCACAGACCCAAAATGGGCAAAGGTAACACTTTAGCTAAGTTGCTCTGTGAGCAGTAGCCTTTGGACTCAAAGGCGACACGATGAGTAGCCTATGCTAACATAGAGTAACTCGTTACCAAAGAACTCTACAGCAACTTCATGAGGATCCTACAGCAACATCAGTTTTGTGTTGCAACAGACTTTATGATTTGTGGGGCCCACAAAATATGCAAACATTAGTTAGTCTACTGTAACACCTATTTAACCAACGGCAACACCCTGTGTGTTGCCAATGCAAGGCATTGGTAACATATATATTATATACCTAAGGTAACACCTTAGTTTAACAAAATAAAAATATAAAATTTAAATATTGCATTTCCCATTAAAAATACCAACAAACCAATTCAAAAACATCCAATCATAAAACCACCAACTACTTTAGTTCAAAACTAAAACTACATCATCCACCAATTACATCAATCCATATCCGCCAACTCCAACATTAAGTACTAGAACAAAAATATAACATAAACGCCATAAAAGAACCAACACACTAGTTCAAAAGGTACAAAGATATGAAAGTGGATGTCTAAGCGCTGGGGCCGGTCATGGGAGTATCATCTCCTAATGTGTCGCTAGAAATCGTGGCACAAATTTCACCAAAATTAATTTGCAAGGTGGGGTTTGCTTCACCGATTCCATCAAGTCCTGATGATGACTTGAGTTTGGTCTTAATCGTAGCCTACAAATTAAACCAACATCAATATATGAAAATAATTAGTCGACAGAGGCAGATAAAATATGGATTCAAGGAATTGACTAAAAAAACAATTACTTACAATTCTGAACTTCATCACTTCAAGATTAGTTTGGTATTTGCGTCCAGGCTTGCGCTTTCAAGTTTTAGCAAAAACTTGTGCATCACATAGCGTATCACCTGACTTCTTTTCCTAGCAAAAAAACAAAATTCAAATCACCTAGTATTATATAATTAAGTGTATTATCACAATAAATTGAATAAATGCACATATTTAATAATATTCAAGTGCCAATGAATTTGATAATTGAGATTCTGATCAAATGGCCAGACTTTAATCCGAGCCTCCCGTTGGGAGTAATATCCGTGGCAACTGCGCTAACAGCCGAACCTCAATATCTAACGAAGCTAAAGATTATCAAAGCCAGAAATAAAATAAACACACAAAAAAAAAAATTCAAACCATTCTATTTATACAGAAACATCCTATACACAATCGAAGCACGATTTTTGTATTTTTCTTTTTAAAAAAATGGAGAAACGAAAATATATTTACCTTTAAGTCGAGGCGTTTTTCCCATCCACAGGCACTTGCAAATCGAGGTCCAACTCTTAAGAGTCAAGGGTACAACACCCTCCAAGCAAGTCCACAGTAATCGGGGCCGTCGATTTCCCCGACGCCTTGACTCATGATTCGTATCACCGCCGTTCATCACTCGAGCAAAGAACTTACATCGGCGGCCATACGTAAAACCACCGAAGAATAATACAAGATATATCTCCGCCTTTATTTTGCGTAACTCAAAAGGGCAAAAAGAAAAGAAAAAGAGGAGACAAAAATGAAATACCGGAGGAACAAACAAATAACTTTGGGAGTAATATCCGTGGCAACTGCGCTAACAAAGAACCTCAATATCTAACGAAGCTAAAGATTATCAAAGCCGAAATAAAATAAACACACACAAAAAAAAATTCAAACCATTCTATTTATACGAAACATCCTATACACAATCGAACCATATTTAAAAATCCATAGGAGCCGAGCATAGAGAAGTGTACAGTACAGGATGCTATTCTCTCGAGACCAAAAAAATCGAGCAGGTTACTGTTTGCCATCATCCTAAGACAGGAGGGGTCGCACTGACTTCAAAGAATTTGACATGACATAGCTTGCCACCAGCTACATCGGCAAAAACAATCTTTCTCTTCTCTCTGGGGACACCATCTTTGTAAGAAGTGCTGTTGTTTGGAGTCATTTTCTCCAGTTAAGAAGCCAAAGAAACAAAAAATTCAAAATCCGGAGATGTTTGAGTGTTAGTAATCGTCCAAGGTTTTAATTAGAAAAAGAAAATCACATTTTAATATTTGTAAATGCTAACTTCTACTGCTTCTAATTCATTTGATGAAAACTAAAAAAAAAATGGTTTGTATTTAAACACAAGTACAACATTTTAGAACTTCTCCACCACTATCTCTCTAGAATCAGATTTCCAATTCCAGCTTCTATTTGCAACTAAATGCTCCTATTTCCTTTCCAGACATATACAAATAATGATTACTTTCTTTGAAAGAAGTGATTTATTTGACTAATGTACATGAAAACCGACAAAATCAGCATCAGAAAGCATTAATGCATGGTATTGCTTGGTTAATTCAAAACAAGGAAACCGATTGTCCATGAAAATCAAGTCCCAAAAATTCCGTAAGTGTCATAAAGCGTCAGACACCCTTCAAAACAATTTCGCACATAAAAGGCCTGCAATACAGCAAAACGGACCCCAAATACCAGCGAAATCCCACTACGTTGCGATCGAAACCCGAGTGGAGCCAAATAATCGAGATCTAAACTCAGCCCTCGTAGCATTGTGAATACATAAATGAAGAATTGAATCCACCGATAAGAATCAATCCAACCAAGCGGCATAATACAAACACAAATTAAAAGCAACTACGAACGCCTCCCGGAATGAGTAGGTTCGATCCGAGTTGAATTCATCCGATGAGTCGACTCGCAAACTCGGCTACACCGATTCGGTTTTAGAAGTGAAACCCTAATCCGCGCGCCGCAAGGTCAGCAGGCGGCGGACGACGAATAGGCGCCAGCATATGAAACGTACAGATCATCCATGGCGGGTCTGGATTTCACTATCAAGCAAATCGCTGAGAGAGATACAACTTAGAAAAAGAAATGAGAAAAATGTGGTGAGGCTGATGAGAAAACGGAGAAGCTTTAAAAAAGGGTACACTATTATTAATATTATTATTAAGATTAAAACCAACAGAAGGCGACGGTGGTAAGGTTGAGATTTCAGAAATTTGAAGCCAAATACCACAAGATCTTTTCTTCTACTGAGAAGTAGACTACATAAGCAAATTATGCATATCCAAGAGACCCTTTTAACTATTTCGACACATCGCCTAGAGACTAGAAATTACACACAAACCAAAAGGAAGAAAATGAGAAGTTACAAAGTAATTCACAGAATCTGATGCCTTGTCAAGATATTTCATTGCAAATGAGAAAGAACTTATAGAACCTTTGGTGCGTAAAATAGAACCTGGCAATGCTCCTTTGACAACGGTTGATTGGAACGGATAATCTGATGGAGATCCGTATCCATAAGTTCATATGCAATGTAAACATCATTAAATGCTCCCCTTTGCGGAGGTGGAATTACATCTCCGATTGCAACAATCTGCAACAAACAAGATATGTATTATTAATAGACTCATCCATTCCAAAAGATAATGCCTCAAGTTCCATTTTTTTTTAAATCGCGGCCTCATAACCATCGACTTGCAATCCTCGTAAAAGATCATATTCGATTTCTGGTTGTTAAGAAATTACGAAAACATGATAGCACTAGATAAGCGTGCTACATCCAGAGTAAGATGCAAACTGGAGGTACATTCAGAAAACACACACACACACGTTTCAGAAAAACGAAACCAAGTTCATAGATCGTACAAATTTCAATCCTGTTTTCAGAACCAAATCAGAAACAAAAATAGAACTCACCGAGTTCAATCGGGATTATCCGAACCCTCACGCTCGATGCCACCAATTTTGTCATGACCACAAACCCGCGGACGTCTTGACCTCGGCACCGTCAATTCGTACCAAAGAAAATGTCGCTGCCACGCTGAACGTCGTCGAGCCGAGATCCACCACCTTCCTTAAATTCCCGTCGGTAGACGAATCGAGCTGGTGGAAGTCCGAACCCAGTCCCTGAATTTGTTTGAACGGACGACCATCGATCGAATTCTCAGAGTCGCCGCCGCCTCCGTCGTCGGTTCTGCAAGTCACCGGAGGAAGGATTTTGCGAGGAAAGGGATCGAGGAAAAAGTCGGGTGGAGAGAAATAGAGTGAGATGAGGGCTCGGGATAGGGATTTTTTATCTCATTAGTTGACTAGATTTTAAATTTAGTCCCTAAGTTTCTAACTCTTTCAATTTCACCCCATACATCTTTCAATTATTACACTAACGCCCAATCAGGTTTAAAATTCCTTCAATATCACTATCACTTTAAGCAGCGTCATTTTATTCGGGTGGGAATTTTCATGATAACTTTAATTGCTTTAACTGGACTGTTATGTGATATTCTATTTACGTTTTAAATTTCGGATACATGTTGTAAAATTTGAGGAAAATCTTGATTAGAAATATTAATTTATAAATTTATTTCCCGCAATTATTACCTCTTATCTATGTCATGTCGCCTTAATTAATGGGCATTTATTTTAGTCAGCGTAGCGACTCGACATTATTTTTATTAAAATTTGTTATTATATGTAGACATTAGATTTGTTATTTTAATTATTTTGTAATTATTCATAGTTATTACAAGCTTTTATTATTTAATAATTTTTTTAATTATTTAAATCAAAATTTATTAATTTTCAAATACTACTTTATTTTAAAACCTTTTCAATTTAAATTTATTAAAAATATTTTATTATTTATAGAAAATATATATAATTCATTATTTGGTAGAATATTTTTATAAAAATAGATTCAATGTTTTATTAAAATTAATTATTTTTAATGTTAAAAATTTATTAAATCATTAATTTTATATAAAATTCAAAATTTTGTTTATTAATACTCTAAGGTAACACATCTCATGGTGTTACTGAGAGTTACACCTTTTATAGCTAGAGTAACATATATTTCAGGATTTGGTAACACCATAACCCGAATGTTGTGGTAGGTCCAAAATTTCATAGCTATGGTAACATCCAAGAAGGTAACACCCCCCCTTAGGTGTTGTAGAAAGCCATCTATGGCGTAGTGAGAAGAAAAGAAAGAAGAGGAAGTTGAGAAGGAAGAAAAAGAAGAAGAAAAAGAAGAAAAAGAAGAGGAGGAAGGAGAAAGAAAGGATGAGGAGAAGAAAGATGATGAGGCTGATGACCATGATGCATCTGATCAAGCATCCAGCTCTCATCAGCCCTCAGCAGATGATAAATTAGGCTCACTTAATAAAACTCCATCCAATCAAAAGCTAGCTGATAGGATCCTACCATCTGAGAAATCTACATCTCGGAAATCAGCTGCACAGGAGAACTCATGAGAAAACACTGTTCGTTCAGAGGCACCTGTATATCGGCTGCCTTCAAACCTCACTGAGCTGATCAAAGGCATGGTGAAAGAGACAGTTGCTGAGCTCCTGGAAACAGAAGTCAAACCTGAGCTGATATCCCTAAATGTAAAAATGGACACCCTGCTCAACCGGAAGGAAGCCTCTCCACCACCTTCAAGTTCAAGAATGCCTATTGGCATGTCAGATTTCATGCATAAGGTGGAGGAACAACTAGCGTTTATTATTGATGCTTGCAAAAAGGGGAAAGATAAGGAAGAAAGGGAAGAATTGAGAGCAAAAAGAAAGCAGGACCTTCCATTGATCCAAGCTGGAACTTCAAATCCCTTGAAAAGGAAGAATGCAGCTGCACCACCTGATGCTCCAGCAGCCAAGAATAAAGAACTGGACAAGACCCAGTTATAACACTTCAATGGGAAGGCAAAGAACTTTTTTATGTTGAGGAGTTCATTCCAGAGTAAGCTACAAATAAATGGGGGATTGCCAAGAAGCAATTCATAGAAAAATATTATATATGGGAAATCCTCCAAGACCCTCAATCCACTCCTCAACAAATCTTCTTTGACTTCATGAAGATCAATCACCCAAATCTGTGGGAAATTCTGAAGAGGGTAGCTGAAGAAATCTTCAATGCATATCCTAGAATCTCTGACTTCAGACCAGAGGATCCTCGAATCGATATCCATGTAAAGCTTGACTTCAGAAGGAGATCAGAGCAATCTGTGTCAAGAATAATTACTCAACTATTGAAGGACAAGAATTTGCCTCCACCATTGTGAAGAAGAAATATGGCCTTATTCCAGTCTCACAAAAGCCCATTGGAGCTAACCATTGAAGTCACTCCCTCCAACAAGAATCAGAGGAAGAGGAAGAGGGAGATAACAATTTGTAATTTATTTGTAATTTTACTGTCTACTTGTAATTTTATTTTTGGGTACTTGTAATCTTCATTTTTTTACTTGTATTTTTTCATTCAAGGACTGTAATGTGAAATGTAAGTTTGAAAGTTTATAACAGTCAACTTGAATGACAATCACTAGTTGTCTCAAAAAGATTGAGTTTGATTTTTGTCTTGCACTTTACTTTTGTGCAGACTTATTTACATTTGAATGCTTAAGTTTTGCCATCATTGAAATAGGGGGAAATCGTTGGGAATACTTGTTAGATTTTGATGATGTCATCCCTGTATTCTTGATTGATTCAAATGTATGCACCAAGTACTTGGCATTGTAAACAAGAAAAAAATGAGTATCTTCTATAAGCCATTGAATAGGCTAAGTTTGATCAGAAGTGAAGCAGTAGAAAATTGGCCAAGTATAGAATAGACAGATTATCAGCCGAGTTTTGGTAAACTGTAATATCAGAGAGGTTTGACCAAAACACTGTAGCAGCCGAGGTTCAGATAAGTAATCATCAGGCGAGATTACTTCAGTCGAGTTTTGGTCAACTCAACAGATCAGAGAAAGTTGACCACATGCGAGATATAATCAGGCAACATATCAGGCGAGTTCTGATCAATAGAGTATATCAGCGAAGTTTGACCGCATACGATTATTATCATAGAAGGTCTGGTCAACACAAAATATCAGTTGAGGTTGACCACATATGAGATAGCATCAGAAAAGTTATCAGGCAAGATTCAGTCAAGAGGAACATCAGCTTTATGTTGACTACAGACGAGTACTTCATCAATCGAGATTTTTGGTCAAACTGAATATCAGAGGAGGTTGACCAAACTAATTCTACAGCCAAGTTTGAGTATCAGAGAAGAAGCTCAGTCCACGTCAGCAAGCATTGAAAAGTCAACAATAACGACAAGACATGTGGACGTGAATTCAAGGAGATAAAGTGAATGATTCCCGAAAGTTAAGGGATAATTTATTTCGAGAGATTGGTGCCCGAAAGACTTTCTAAATAAAGTAATCTAGAATAACAGCGCAACGGGAGGATTCTTCAAATGGACAAATTTGAAGAAAGAGACAAGTCGTGCAAAGAGATGAATGAATAAATAAAGAAGTCTACTCTCCAACGGACGGATTTGTTACAAGAGATGCAACGGCTATGAAGAAGCTCAAGATTTGTACTATAAATATCTGGAGACAGATTTGAGCAAAGTACGATGCGAACAATACATACAAGCAATCAAAGCAAACAAAGTGATCAAAGCGAACTATGTCATCGTGAAGAGCAAAGTTTCAAAGTTCATATACTGAGAAGCTCTTGAGTTGGAGAAGACAACACTCTTGTCTTTAAAGTTTGAGTAAGGGGTACTTATGTGAATGAGGTTTTCAGAAGTTTCGAGTCTGATAAGGCATCCACCGGTTCTTGATTGGAAGGTGATAGACATCTTGCGAGTTGTTGAGGCATCCACGAGTTTTCAATCAGGAGGTACTAGGCAGTCAAAGGATGTTGCAACGGCCATGGATTTCCACTAGTTGGAAGCTGTTGTAACTATGTGAATCATTGTAATGTTTATCACTGGTTGAAAGTTATAGTGAATTCATCTCCAACTGGTTTGGATAGAAGTGGACTAGTAGAGGATTACCCCACCTCTGAAACCACTATAAGTGCTTGTGTGTTTTACTGCATTCATCATATTTATCTGATGCATTCATTCTTACTGTTCCATTTAGCAGTCATCTGTATTCCGCATAACTTAGTTTTAGAGTTGACATAAGTCTCCTGCAGTCAACATAAGTCACCTGCACTGTCATCAGCTGTGCTTCCGCATTACTCATCTGGAGCTAAGGTTTGTTAGCTGCATATTATATCAGATGAGTTACTCTCCTGAGATTCAGGAAAAGAGTTTAATAAGTCTATTCACCCCCTCTCTAGATTTATTCCTGACGACTTGTGACCTACACCCCGAATAGCTTTATCAAAACCATAAACCATGGATCAAAAATGCCTCATTTGAGCACATGACCTAAAACAACCCAATGAGGATGACAACCCGACATATATATCAAGCAACTCGATCTCACATGCAATCACCTTAGTTCCGATAGTCTATCGTTTAAGCATTAAACTACGTTACACACACACACTTCATCTTAACACGCACTAAGCCTACAGTTAGCATGTGTCAACGAACTATAATAACCAAAGGTTCTGTCCGTGTTCATTAGCGTGCGCCAATGAATGACTATGACATTTTATAAAATATCGAAAGTACTTCAAAACATATCCTTCGTACTCCGTCGCAAGGTTTCTATGGAAGTGTATGATCATTTTGTCAAAACTCAAAACGTTTTTAATTAAAAACAATGTATACGCTAAGTCACTACTATTGCATACTGACAAAATATTTTTAGAATTAAATTTTTCCACAGGCATATCTAAGTTTATAAAATTCTTCAGAAAGTCATTTGCAAGTATGCCAAAGGGCAAATTCCGTAATATTTTTCAATAATTTAAATACTCTCCAAATATCCATTTTCTGAGTGCCTTCATAAAAATCTCATTTGAAATTGCAAAGCCCGAATTGCAAAAGTCAACAATTTCAAAACATACATTAAGTCACCGCTTACACGTACCAATAAATTAGTTACGACAATTTTCCAATTTAGCACAGATTGCAAAATACTTGTAAGTCATTTAAAAAACACATGCAGCGGATATAGCTAATGATGAGAGTACATTGAGATAACAAGAAACAATCAATCAACTCTCTTATTTGAAAATATACGGCCGGCTTGTCCAAAATTTCAGAAAATTTTCAAAAATTTGCACTAACCGCCATTTAACCGTACTAGTAAAATGTTTTAGAATATCTGTTTTTTCACAACATACTCAAGTCTATGAAATTTTCAGAAACATTTTCAAATACATGCGCAGCCAACACAGTTATTGTTGGCCACTAAGTATAGAGGATACAGCTTGGAAAGTGTTTTAAACAACAAGCTGTACGGTTTTTAAATCTTAGTGCGTAGCAGAAGTCTTTAATACAGTAAGTTGCTGAGGATACAACAACTTGGTGTGCAGTGTATACTTAAATAATCACAATTAATAAAACAATAAAGGCAGAAGGTAAATAACACAATATTTAAAGTGGTTCGAGGTAAACCCCTCTACGTCCACTGGTCCTCCACACAGAAGTAAAAAGTTTATTATAATTACTACGTACACAACTACGTAATTATAACCAAACCTAATCAATATATCATTCACACAGATTGATATAAAGATCTTAGCTTTCAACCGTTCACACAGATTGGTTTGAGCTAACACGTGACTGGCTTCTTCACACACAGTTCTGAAGCTTCATCTTCTACAATGCAAGTCCGTCACACACAGTTCGGGAGTAGCAAGGTTTCTCAGTCCACACAGGGTTGATGGGTTTGTTCAAGGGTTAGAACAATATTTGAAGAACAGCTTGACTTTATGAGATTATAGCTGATGATATGTTGTTCACGGTTTGAGAACTGTATATCTCTTCTATCAGAATAGCAGAAAGCTTAAGGAGATATGTTTTGCTCTGAATATTCTTGTAAGCACTTGTTGGTTTGTAAGTCGTGTGTATGTATGTATCTCTGTATCAGTGGTTGATCTTCAAACTCTGGAGATATATATATATATAGCCTCTGAAATATATCCGTTTGAAATAGATCCATTGAGCAAGATTCTGCGACCACTTGATATTTGACTTGAATAGACTGATATATGCGGGATTTGAAGATCTTCTAATGACTTACAGTATTTAAATACTTTATCCTTTAGTATTTAACTACTTCTTTATCAAATGGGACTTGACTTCTTGCGAATACTGAAGGTTCCTTCTTGTCCTGTTTGAGGGCTGTATGGAAGGATTGCTGTATTGATATTTCGAGACAGCTTCCATACTTAGGTTTGCAGGACTCTTTGATGTATGATAGATTTACTGTATGATTGGGACTGTGAGAAGTCTTCGATACAGGTTGATACTTGATCAGCTTTTCGATACAGCTATTGGCGGTATGCAGGATTTGGCATTTTGTCAAAACATTCTGACAACACGATCGATACATGGATTGTTTATCCCAACAGCATCGATACAGGGTTTTTGTTATCCCAACAATTTTCCCCTTTTTGATAATTTGCCAAGTCCTTCCGAGTCTTCCTTTAAAAACCTTATGATGTTATCCAAACATCCTTGATGATGCCAAAACTTTGACACTTAGCGGTTTGAAGTAGGGAAGACTTCTTGGTCTTCTTTCGAATGTTCTGGCCTTCGGCATTTGACTTAACACCAAGAACTGCTCCCAGGCAAGTTCAGCTTTTATCAAAATAAAGTTACATTTGAAAACTTATGATTGGCGCGCAGGCATAATCTTACATTGTTTTCTAGATGCATACAACTTAAACTATGAACTGTTCGCAGACAAGTTCTTACAGTTTGTGTATGAGATAAGTTTCATAATATGAATACAGTAAGAATAAATACAGTGATTGTAAACATTTAAGAACACAGTAGATTACGAGTTGTCACCTTTCAAGACAGGCAAAAATTTTATTGATATTGAAATGACGAGTACAAAATTTTGCTGTTCTGAAAATAAGATTACAAAATTATAATACAGGGAAATTTAACTCATGTAGTCTGAATGCCTCCATGGTCTTTTTGGGTCATTCTTGGTGTTTTTCCACCAGTATTGATGGGCTTCCCTGTCTCGATTCTGATAAATGGCTCGACCTTCATATGATTTATCGAAGACAAGAATCCAATCCTATGGGTGGGTAACCAAGTCACCATTCTTGTGCTTTGATTTCATCTGCAGCTGTAGCGGGAGCGTTCCATCTTCCAACTTCGTCTTGATTTCTTCTGCGGCTTCCTGCACCGTTCTGCTTCTATTGAATAATGGGGAATCCCTGATAAGTACAACAAAGTATCTTAACAGTTCATTTCTCCTCCAGTTCTTGATCTCTGCGGCGGTAGGCTTTCGGTCTGCCGGGAGGTTCATAGATTGTGGCTTTCGGACTAGGATTTTCCAAGGATACCTAGGATCCTGGAATTCTGGTCATTCTCCCTGTATCTTAACATTCGGCGTTGAGATACGGGCTATGTCTGCAGTGATGGGGTTTTCAAATGGAGCTAACAACTCTTTCTCTTGCTCCAAACTCGTTCTCCTAGCGGATTTCCTTACTTCTTCCCCCCTTTTGGCATCATCAAGGTATGACACCTTTTCATCAAGATATTCCAGGATTTGCAAAGCGGCATCCTGCTTCGTGTCAATATTAGACATTCTCTCAACAAGGGAGGAGAGCACCTGCGACATATATTTAATGTTCTTGTCATGGGATCGCAGTTGGGAACCAGATTCGATCAGAGTAGATGCTGTCTTGGCCTTAGACACGTGGAGTTTTGATTGCTCTTCTCTCAGGATTTGCTCCTGTTTTTCTTGTAGTTGGCTCAGGGCCTGCTTGAAAACATGTGGCAGGACATTGAAGGCTTCTACCACTCGGGAGACTTCATGCTTCAGTCCGGTCATTTCTTCAACAGCATATGTGTGAAGCCAATCAAGAGCTTTTTCTACAGAGTGTAGAGCATTGACTGCGTCCTGAATAAAGACATTTTGGAGGCCAAGAGCACGTAATCGCTCTTTTCTTGCTGCAGTGCTGGGAGAGTCTGGCTGGGCAAAGCCTTCGAATCCATTTAACCTTCTCAAATTCACATTTGGGCGTGAAGTGAGTTGGACATCCTCAGGTAGAATACCATCGTCGGATTCCAAGGCGGTTGATGGGGCGGGAGTAACTGTTTCTGGTTCGGCGACAGGGGGTGCTGCATCCTCCTGTGTCGAAGTGGTTTCTGTAGACATGGATACAGGAGGGACCAATTCCTCCTGCTGTCTCTCAGCATCCGCCTGCTCCGGCAGAGGGACTGATTCCTCTTGCTGGATGGCGCTAGATCTTTCTTCGACGGGGGCAACGACAGGCTCGGGTGCCTGTTGCGAAACATATTGTTCCTCCGTGACATGAGGGACTGAATCCTCATTGTCGGGAACAGTGTCTTGCTGTGTCGAGGGGGGCAACTGATGGGTAGATGTCCCTTAATCTCTATTTTCTTCGGCTTCCTCACGACTCATCCACAGACCAGCCTGGAGTGTGTCGTCATCGTCATCGAAATCAGGATCGGACTTTGGACTATCGAGAGATTCCATGGACGAAGCTTTCCCTTTCCTTCGAGCTTCGGCCTTATCAAACATATGGCTCTCAATAAGCTCCTTAACGAATAAGTTGTCCCATTAGACCAGGACAACAATTTCTTGAGTGTCTGTCACTTCCAAAACAAATTTTTCTTTGTTACTCCACTCGCTCCAGTTGTAAAGAGTTTCGTACGGAGCAAGTCTGTAGCTCTTCCATTGGAGAAACCGCTCGAATGACTGTTCGATTTGCACAGAAAGCAGGGCCTTGGAAATAATTGTGTCTGGTGAGGGACTCCGTACAGCGCCTGGGTTCGCTGTAGGAATAGGTTCCTCCACAGGTGTGGAAACCTGTATCGGAGAGGGATTCCTTACAGAGGATGGTACCCCGAAGGAAGATGGATCCTAAACGGGTGTGGAATCCCGTATAGGAGAGGTAGCTTTTGGATCCAAAAAGGCAGCCGACTCGCCAGAGTCTTTTGATTTGGCAGATGTCCTAGCATCCGTCGTAGCCACCAAGGGCTCGGGATCTACTGTATCGACAGTAGCGGGCATATCTTCCACAAGAGTTGGACCCTGGGGTAGTTGATCAGTGGGTTGAGCCACGAGAGGAGCATCCCCGGAGGGTTCTGTAGCTTTAACTTTTGTGAGCCTCCTTAGCTTCCTTTTTAGCTTCTCAACAGCAACTGGAGTTTTGATGTGAGATCTTTTTCTTTTCTTCGATGATTCAACACTTTGGGACATAGAAGAAACGTCTCTCGGATCTGCAGTTAGCGGCAAATTTGGGATAAAAGGTCTGTTGGAAATCAGGATGCTCCGGTTGAAGGCAGTAGGCCTGATGCCTCCTAAGAATATCTGTGAACTGATCTTCTTTGCCTCTGCAGTTTGCGGAAGTCCGCACTTCATCGAAATATGGTTTAAAAACAAACCAAACGATTTCTTCAGAGAAGCAGGTTTAGACAGCTCTTCCTGCAAACGCTTAAGGATGATGTGACACCAATTGACCTTCTCGCAGGTCATTATCGTGACCATCATCCTAAACCTGAGATTGGTGCACATCTCAAAAGCACCTATTCGATTCTCAATAATACGGCAGCAAAAATTATGTAAGTAAACGAAAGGTAAACAATTTTTTCTTATGGCAAGTGGTATGTACCACTTCCACCATTGCAGAACTGGTGAATAAGCCATAGTACTGAGTCAACAGTTCTTGGGACCCAAAGGTCTCAAGTTCTTCCATAGTCAGGCCATCAGCGGGTAGCCTGAAGATGTTCTGGAGAAGCTCTTGGTCAACGCGGATCTCCACTCCATGGATAACGGCTGTGATGTCAGCGACATGACCTTTCTGAGCCAGCGACAGAAAATGAACTACAGCATTGAGGTAGAATTCCTCAACCAGATGAGCATCATATTTTTCGGCGGTGTGGCTCCCAAGGCAGTAGAGGCCTTGCTGACGGATTCTTGTAGTGACGACCTCCATGGCATCAACGTCATCACCTTCAGCGTGAATGCATTCCAGCACAATAGATATGGAGAATATCCGCCCGTCGATGAAGTTGAGTGACTTCTTGAGAGAGGTGGAAGATGTCTGGGTAGACGCCATTGATGATTTCTCAAGTAACGGTGAAAAAGATTCAAGAAAAAATGCAGTAGACACAGAAAAAACTTGTAGGCTGAATGCTCGAGTGCTCTTAAAATATGCAGAAGGCGTAAAGAGTCTCAAATGGCATTTACAGTCCTTTTATAGTAGGCGGCGAAGAAGGGTTTCCAGAGAACGAATGGTCAGATTTAAGGGATGGGAACCGGTGTTTAAAATGAACGGTCACGGTGGACTGAGTGTAACTGGTACACTTATCCATTTAATTTTAAAATAGAAGCGGGTCCCACTTCTGACATTTCATATTACCCTTAATGCCTGAAAGGGCGGTATTAAATATTAAACAATTTGAAAACATCACGGCTTTTAAGATTCGATTGTCCAGATGTCGTGTAAGCCATTTAATGTAAAAGACGTTTGACATGAAAACAGGGCACGTTGACAAAAACTGTTTATAAAATGAAATATTATAATATATAATGAATCGAATTCCCATAGTATCTGCTGTATCCGCGACGATACATCATTCCCCCTTAAAAGGTACATATAGGTTTCAATTCCATACAACAACTTTTGGATTAATGCTGTATTCATGGGTCATACTGTGTTCCCCCTTAATTATTGCACATGTCAGCTGTAGGATGATTCATATCGCTTTGTTCCCTATAGTACTGTATTGAAGGCTCTGAGTGTATAAATAATTAATGGTGGATAATGTATTCTTGGGTCTTACAGCATTCCCCCTCAATTGTTGAGTAAAAACAGTAGATACTTACAGGGAGTCAGGCTGTAGCAATCCTAATTCTTGTCGAAGCATGTTGAATCTTGCTGTGTCAAGAGGCTTGGTGAAAATGTTGGCCAACTGGATATCTGTATGAACTTTTTCCAGCCGAACATCCTTGTTCTCGACATGATTCCTGATGAAATGATACTTCATGTGGATATGCTTAGTGTGCAAGTGCAATAAAGGGTTGTGCGTTATTGCAATTGCACTCGTGCTATCGCACATGATGGGCGTTTCCTTGGCTTCAATCTCATAATCGGACAGCTGCTGCTGCATCCAAAGGATCTGCATACAGCAACTACCAGCAGCATAGTACTCTGATTCAGCCGTGGAAAGTGAGTTTGCCAATTGCTTCTTACTGAACCAAGACACAAGTCTAGGTCTAAGAAAGTGACAAGTTCCACTTGTACTCTTTCTATCTAACTTGCAGCCTTCGAGATCCGAGTTGCTGTAGCCAACTAAATTGAATCCGCCTTCTTTAGGATACCATAGTCCTACATCGAGTGTCCCTTTAATATACTTCAGGATTCGTTTAGATGTATTGAAGTGTGATTCTTTGGGTGCTACTTGATATCTCGCACACACTCCTACAGCAAACTGTATATCAGGCCTGCTAGCCGTTAGGTACAGGAGAGAGCCAATAAGCTTCCTATAGAGTGATTGGTCAACTGGCTTTCCGGCTTCATCAGCACTAATTTGCATGGAAGTGCTCATGGGGTTGACTATGATTCGGAAGTATTCATTCCAAACTTGCTGAGAAGCTTCTTGCTGTATTTTCCCTGGTTGATGAAAATCCCTATAGGCAACTGCTTTACCTACAAACCTAGGAAATAACTAAGTTCTCCCATCATACTCATTTCAAATTTACTTTGCATGAGATGAGAGAACCTTTGACATAAAGCAAGGTTAGTTGAACCAAATATAATGTTATCTACATAAATTTGAACCATTAGAAGGTCATCGCCTTCCTGTATTTTGAACAAGGTCTTGTCCACAACACCTTTCTCAAATCCATTATCGGTTAGATACTGGGACAGGGTCTCATACCATGCTCTAGGGGACTGCTTAAGTCTATACAGTGCTTTCCTCAGCCTGTATACTAGGTCTACGCCGTCTGTGTTGGCAAACCCTGGTGGTTGTTCAACATAAACTTCTTCGGCAAGGTCTCCATTTAGGAATGCACTTTTGACGTCCATTTGGTATACAATGAAGCTCTTTTGGGTGGCAAAGGCTAAAAATATCATAATAGCTTTTAGTCTGGCTACAGGGGCAAACGTCTCATCATAGTCTATGCCTTCTTACTGTCTATAGCCTTGGGCGACTAGCCTTGATTTATTCCTTATTATGAGTCCATTTCGATCCCTCTTGTTTCTAAATACCCGTTTGGTTCCAATTACTGATTGATGCGTAGGTCTGGGTACAAGATACCATACATTGTTTCTTTTGGAACCGTTAAGCTCTTCTTCCATAGATGTTATCCAATGAGAATTATTGAGTGCTTCTATGGTAGAAATAGGTTCGGACTGGGCTAAGAATACAACAATAGTGCACCTATTGAGTCTTCTAAGCTCGGATTGAGATTTCCATTCAGGGAATGGTGATTTCTCAGTATCTGGTTCTTCTTGTGCACACTGTATATTTCCTTGTCTACTCTGTATTCTCCTACAGGTAGAAACACCAGCATTAATGTTTCCAATGATCAGATCTTTCGGGTGATCTCTCAACTATCTTCGGTTAGGTTCTAATTCGGGGTCCCGTGATCGTATCTTGAGTTGTCAGAGTTTCGCCACTTGTACAAAGATCGACTTCATCTACGTCGATTCTTACAGCTGCGGGGTTCATTTCTAGGTCAACAACAGGTTCTATAGGATCGTAGGCATCCAGTCAGCAATATACATATTACCTGATCTACTTCTTGTGAGCCCAACTTCTTTGGTCAGGATGTTCTTGACTCTACAATGATCTATATAGAATTTCACCGAGAACTGTTTGTAACAGAACTGGCTAATACTAAGTAGATTGTACTGTAAGCCTTCAACATGATCTCCATCGGTGACTTTGAATTTTCCGACAAGAAGGTTTCCTTTTCCTCTTGTTCTTCCTTTAGATTTATCACCGAAGCGCACTTTTGGACCGCGACCTTCTACGAAATCTGATAGCTTGCTTCTATCTCCTGTGATGTGTCGGGAGCATCCGCTGTCGAAGTACCATATGTCCTTCTCCAAAATGTCCTGTAGCAAACAAATTAGGTAGATTCAGGTCCTCTTTGATTGTTGGATCCGTGAATGTTAGTGCCTTTTAGTACCAAAATTTTCCTGACAGCAATTGGCTTACTGTAGGTTACATTTTGTACAGTTTTGCGGTATCTACGTGGGGCATGTACGTAGTTACTGTATCCATGATAATCATTATGCATGTAAAAATCAGGGTTATTATTATTAATCTAGTACTTATGCCGTCTCGGAGGTGGAGCCATTTTCTTTGGCCTTACATCTTGCCTTCTGGGTTTCCAGTTAGATTCCCAAAGCTGTTGTCGATGTTGTGCGGACACCTGCTTTCTTGATGGATAATGAGGCTCCTGTATCCAGTACCTACGCATGCTGTACTGAAAGTACTGCCGTACGGGCCTTTGGTATTTGGATACAGCCTTCTTTCTGAACGGTTGTTGGCACTGTTGATACGCTCGGGGAGCATGCTGTTGCGTGCGCCTTACAGGTTGGAATGGATTATGATCCTGCTGTCTCGAATAGGATTACGGGGGCGTAATGGTAGCCTTTGCTTTTCGCAGTGCAGCAGGTTCCTTCACAGGACTAGGAGTTTCTTCTGATACAGGAATGTGTTCCACACTCCTGACGAACACAGTACTAGTTTTCCCTTTGTTGGAAAGTGAGCTGTATCCTAAGCCACTTTTATCATGAGAATATTTCCAGTGCTTAGAATTTCTTCCATTCTTTTAGATGATTTCTTGAATGATTTTAGAATGGTTTCAAGTTCGCTTTCTCGCTTTTCGATAGTATTAAATTTGGCTTGATGTAGAACAAAATCATTTGTCTTGCTTCCATTTTGAGACTTAGTCTCACTTAGTTCATGAGAAAGTTGATGATTGCTCTCCACGAGTTTTTCATGCTCGACCATGCTGTTTTCACAATCAATTGACATATTTTCATAGTTTATCTTCAGCAAGTCATTTTCTTCTTTCAGCTCTATGTTGGAAAGTTGAAGCTGAATGTTTTCATTTTTCAAAGTCTCATGGGCTTTTTGAATATTCTTAAATTCATTCATCATGTTTTCGAAAGTATGCGATGCATTTACTGGAATAATTGAGGTTGAGCTTACCTCATCATCCCTATCTTCTTCTTCCGGAATATCCTTTGCCCTAAAGCACATATATGCCTTATCTTTGAGTTCATCATCAGATGAGTCACTTTCACTGACTAACTGAAGACATGCTTAGGATTTGGATGGTGTGGGGGAGGCTTATGATTCTCCTATTAGTGCCTTGAGCTTGTTTTTCTAAGCACGTCTTCATTCATCCCTCTCTTGTTGCTCGGCTTCTGGCAACCTTTGAACTTTGGGATGAGGACATTTCTTTGCATAATGTCCTGGTTTCCTGCAATTATAGCAAAGGTTAGCGTCAACAGAAGAAGTTTCAGTACTTACCTTGTGAGCAGGCTTGGGCCTGTAGGGAGTCTTTCCAGACTGCTTGATGAACTTTTTGAACTTGTGCATGAGGAGCGCCATTTCGTATTGTGACAGGATTTCGTCGTCGCTGTCAGCATTCTTGTAATTAGGCTTTGATGGGCTGGGCATGCTGTGTCGACGGTTGGATACAGCGGATAAGGCTGTAGTCCTAGCAGGAGATTCTTCAGCTTTCTCTCTCCTGTCTATATCGTACTCAAATACTTTGAGGTCAGAAAAGAGATCAAAAGTAGATATTTCACTAAGATTACACGACACACGCATAGCTGTGGTCTTAATGTCCCATCGGGCAGGGAGAGATCTGAAAATCTTTAGGTTTTTCTCCCTTTGAGTATAAATTTTGCCCAAAGCTTCAAGTTCATCAACAATTCCAGTGAATCTGAGGTCAAGTTCCTCAAGTGTTTCAGTTGGTTTCATTTCAAAAGATTCAAATTGCTGAGTTAATTTTGAAATCTTGTTTTCTTTTGAGAGCTCAGTTCCCTCACAAATCAACTTGAGTTTATCCCAGATATCCTTGCCTGATTTATAGTTCTTTACCTTAGAGAATGTGCCTTTGTGAAGGGTGACAAACAGCGCATTCTTCGCAACATTGTCGAGGTTGGCGCACTTTCTTTCGTCAGAAGTCCATTGTTCGCGCTCTTTTTCAAGCATCTTAGCATTTGCTTGGCCTTCAATCCTAGGGGCCGGATTTACCTTCATAATTTTGATGGGTACATCCTGTATAACAAAAATCATCTCTTCGTGCATTGCTGCAAGTTGAGCCTCCATCCTGATTCTCCAATCATCAAACTCATTAAAAGAGAACATAGGAACTTTGTTGATCATTGATGTATCCATATGAGAATGTAGGAATGAAAAAGACTATTTAAAAAAAAAAGAGATTTTGGATCTGATTCGGTTAAAAATATGACTGATTCTTTTTAGAATCAACTGCTCCGATACCACTTGTTGGCCACTAAGTATACAGGATACAACTTGGAAAGTGTTTTAAACAACAAGCTATACGATTTTTAAATCTGAGTGCGTAGTGGAAGTCTTTAATACAGTAAGTTGCTGAGGATACATCAACTCGGTGTGCAGTGTATACTTAAATAATCACAATTAATAAAACAATAAAGGCAGAAGGTAAATAACACAATATTTAAAGAGGTTCGAGGTAAACCCCTCTACGTCCACTGGTCCTCCACACAGGAGTAAAAAGTTTATTATAATTACTGTGTACACAACTACGTAATTATAACCAAACCTAATTAATATATCATTCACATAGATTGATATAAATATCTTAGCTTTCAACCGTTCACACAGATTGGTTTGAGCTAACACGTGACTGGTTTCTTTACACACAGTTTTGAAGCTTCGTCTTCTTTAATGCAAGTCCGTCACACACAGTTCGGGAGTAGCAAGGTTTCTCAGTCCACACAGGGCTGATGGGTTTGTTCAAGGGTTAGAACAATATTTGAACAACATCTTGACTTTATGAGCTTATAGCTGATGATGTGTTGTTCACGGTTTGAGCACTGTATATCTCTTCTATCAGAATAGCAGAAAGCTTAGGGAGATATGTTTTGCTCTGAATATTCTTGTAAGCACTTGTTGGTTTGTAAGTCGTGTGTATGTATGTATCTCTGTATCAGTGGTTGATCTTCAAACTCTGGAGATATATATATAGCCTCTGAAATATATCCATTTGAAATAGATCCGTTGAGCATGATTCTGCGACAACTTGATATTTGACTTGAATAGAATGAGATCCGGATATTGCGGGATTTGAAGATCTTCTGATGACTTACAATATTTAAATACTTTATGCTTTAGTATTTAAATACTTCTTTATCAAACGGGACTTGAATTCTAGCGAATACTGAAGATTCCTTCTTGTCCTGTTTGAGGGTTGTATGGAAGGATTGCTGTATTCATATTTCGAGACAGCTTCCATACTTAGCTTTGCGGGACTCTTTGCTGTATGATAGATTTACTGTATGATTGGGACTGCGAGAGGTCTTCGATACAGGTTGATACTTGATCAGCTTTTCGATACAGCTATTGGCGGTATGCAGGATTTGGCATATTGTCAAAACATTCTGACAACACGATCGATACAGGGATTGTTTATCCCAACAGCATCGATACAAGGTTTTTGTTATCCAACAGTTATCAATATGAACATTTTTGTAGCAATAAACAACAATTAGTCAACCATAACCAGTTCCCAAACACGTGCCCATCTAGCATTCAAATTATCATACTAACTGATAACACTCATGAATATAATCTTAATTTCAAACCTACATCGAAACCATCTATTTGTGTATTCGACAATATCTGCCGTCAATACGCCTCCTGGAACACATTAATGCCCAGAAACTTCCACAACACAATGTACCAATCAAAACTAAATCTACTAGTATATGCCAATTGTTACACACGTAATATACCAGAAGTATAAAATACGGTTTCTATCTTACCTCTTACTTGCAAACAAAATTATGCAACACAAAATGTAAAATATAATATAGAAGATGACGGTCACCCACGATACTAATCTCAACGGACAACACGAACGACATGATATGACAACGCACAAGTAGACTTGTTAACCGACAACTTGGATGACGCAACAGAACACGACTTGAAAAATCTCGACTCGACCCGACAGTCTAGGTTTCCACAACCTAAGCTCTGATACCATATTCTGTAACACTCCTGATCCCTCGAGAATATTACAACGATGTAGACCCCCTCACTGAGGATCTATCAGGCTAAATACCGAAACAAGACATCACATTACATGCAACATGGCTAAATAACGAACCATTAGACCGATTTGGTCTTTGACCATAAACATAACCTCTTTCAAGACTCATACCCATGCAAGGGTAAAATACACTCACAAACTCATACAACAGAAAATACGACAGCGGAAAGGACAATACAATGAACTCCGACTAACTGCACCCAGAGATGGCATTCATGTGATTAGTATCATTCGTCTTCTATCATCCTTTGTAACGATCCTGTGTTGAGCTACCCAAGGACCTGCATGTACCTGGATGCAATACAGACATCCACCCCCTGATTACTCAGGGGTAGCAAAATTC
The DNA here is from genome assembly GCA_033398695.1 of Orobanche coerulescens. Lineage (NCBI taxonomy): Eukaryota > Viridiplantae > Streptophyta > Magnoliopsida > Lamiales > Orobanchaceae > Orobanche > Orobanche coerulescens. The sequence continues at coordinate 194,219,675 of CM065803.1, read as the reverse complement.
CACTATTTTGTTAGTACAAGTATAAAGTTCAAATACGAGCCATACACAACACATTATGTCAATACAATAAACTTGAATAATCCACAACTTAGACACAACGAAAGACTTCCCGAGATTTTTCGCTTGGATAAAATAGTTCAATCGTAAATATAGAAATGAAACAAGTGGTCATTTTGAAAAACAATTCAAGATATCGGGAGTTTTATTTTGGAAAACATTACGAAAACTGTATTCAAAGTCCGAAAACAATGGACAAATTAAACACAACATTTCGGACATCAAACTCCCACAACCATGGACAAATTACACACAAAACTTCATTATGATGCCATTCTATCCAAACACCAAAACTCAATATATAATGTATCTCGAACCCGAGAACAGAGCATTCTGATACTCCGGACATTTCATAATTAATCATCTGCAAAATCCCTCGAAGGTAATTCTCGTGACAAGACCACCCGGCCAAGTCCTTGGGGGCCGCGTAGAGCCAATCCCCAGGTGAGAATACCGCGTCCTGACCTGTCCCCAAAGTACCGGTCCCCGGAGGTCCCGTTGAACCTTCACCAGGTGGACATCCTCACAACACACAAAAATCCCAATTTTCAAGATCATAGTTTGCAAAACCACATGGCTCAAAAGTCAATAACAATATATATCATCGAGGTACCTTTCTAGAACCAGTTTGTCTAACACATACTCACGACCAAGTAACGATACGATCAACACTAGAATTCAATGATGCAACTAGTACCAATCACATAGCAATGAGAAAGATTATCTTTCCAACCACGCGAACGGAACCACCTCCTCATAAAGGAGTTACCACCTTTATTATACAACGTCACATGATCATGAAAACACATGTTTCCATGCACACACCTTAATGAAAGGTTAGAGCTTTAAATCTACAAACGACATAATCACACAAAACGACACCACACGAAATTAAGGCATTCCTATATTCAAAACTAATACACATATTTAGACGAACACATTTAGCAACGAAACACACAAGTTATCTATAAAGAAAATCTTTATTGAAAACATATCGATTCTTTTGAAAGTTAGTTATAAGCGTTCATTTAGTACATATCGTCGATTACCAACTATTAAATCCACAAAACACATAATGTATGGGCAAGATACTTACCTCAAAATCGGCACGTAAATACTCTGACGAACACGGCTCACCCGATCGATCCATTGAAATCCCAACCTTTATTATAAATAAATAATAGACAATTTAATATAAGGTCCAACTTAATATCTTATAATTACAATGTGATTAATTAGATGATATATTACCTTAATTGTTCCCTTTAATTTATCCATCGGATCAAACGACCAATGATACTCAAACGGAATCCATATCCTGATTAAATTAGTAATTGGGATCATAATCCAAATTCCTGAACGATTTTCTCGAATACGAGCTCCGAACTGGAGCTCCCTCCGTAAGTCTAAATACACTCATCCGCTCGTAGACCAATTTATCAAAACCTCCATTTATGCCTAGATCTTCCCCATTCCAACACAACTACATACACCACAGTTACCTACACACACACATACACTTATATATATATATATAACACAAACTAACACACACACAAACCTGCACATACACATACCCTTACTGACACACACACACACAATTCTATACGTAAGCACACACAGACATGCTTGCAAACACACACACACACACACACACACACATATATATATATATATACACATATATATATATATATATATATTTATATATATATATATATGAAATAGATCATATGAAAACTAATTACCTTGTGAATCTATAAAATTTTGTAGGCCATTGATATTAGTGATCTAACGGCTGTAGATGAGTAGAATTATATGCCTTTATGTATTTTTTTATTGCATTATTTGTTGCATATACTAGCGACCAGCTTGATGCAACAAATAATAACAAATATGCAATGAAATTACTTAATAATGCAATTGGTTTGTAGATTTCACCATTAAGGGTGTTTCTACCATAGTACGGTACTCACACACTCAACACACATATATACACACACCGTACAGACACACTGAGCAATTGCCAGATCCAAATGTCTCCTGGCCGGAATCAACTTCCGATCACCTGAGTCCTGTTCAACCTGACTCTCAACCCTTCTACTGCCTACCGAAGTAAGTAAACACTTCTAAAATTCCAGCCTCTAACCCCCGACCAACATTCGCCGGAAAACCCATTGCTGGAAAAGTCGAACCAAGTAGTTGACTTTCGTCGGAAGCTCTCTTCCCGGTCATCGGACCTCTAGATCGCCGGACACCTCTAATTGGTCCGTCTATGAACTCAAATCGCGTCCATGGCTAGAGATCGGGATGAAAACCTGCCATCATTAACCTCCGCGGCTCACCTCTGCCGGAACCCAACTCCTCCGGCCAAGCTCAAGCTATGATCTCGGTGTCTCGTCCTTCGCCGCCATCATTTCTCAGGTCACCTGGGTCGATTTCTAAGGGGATGAGGGGAGGGGCGGTGTTGAGTTGAGAAGGAGAGAGAGACATACGGGAGAATAGAGAGACAGGGTAGGTGAGAATGATGATAGAGACAGGGAGGGATGATTAATAATGATAATATTAAATAAATAAATAAATAAAATATCATCAAAATTTGAATTTAAAATTCCCAGATATTACAAGTGAATCACCCAAAAGAACCCTGAGTCATTGATGTTTGTGTTAGGAGAGTTGGGCGGTTGATAAAATAGACTAATTGTGGACCAGTCTGAGTTTGCTGCTTGTATAAAATATGGATCATTATCTGTAATGTATGTCCTGGCATTATCCTGCTGGATCCTGATTTGCTTACTTGCATTTGTTGTCCATTTGGCTTTGATTGCTTGGATAACCTGAAAAATGCATTCATTCTGATAGTTATACTAAATATGATAAGAACATGTTGCTTACCTGGTTTATGATGCAGTCCTTGATGACTTCCTTTGTTATGGAGTTAATTACTAAGGTTTCAAGAGTACCTCTACATCTATTCTTGGGATTTCTCTTTGCTGCCTCCTGACTTGTGAACGGAAAGACACCTATTTTTCCATCAAATAGGACTTCTCCTCCAGTTGAAATGTGTGGTCTAGGTACAGCACACATAAACATTACCTTTGTAAGAAACCACTTTGATTTGCATTCTCTATATGGTTCTAATTCATTGGGTTGCAGGTAGTATACATCTGAAGTTTTTGTGATAAAGAACCCTTTATCATCTATACGTATTAATATTGTGCTAAACATGTTGTCAAAATTTATTGTTTCCTCTGGAAGGTGACTCCTAAGGTGTAAGAGACTGAATTTCAGTCTTGCTAGCTTATTTGCCTCTGTCACAACAGGCTTTAGAGCACTCATATGTGCTCTTATAAGTTTCAACTTTATCCACTCACCCAATAAAGACTTACTAACATTCAGTTCTGCAGCCATCTTTCTGAGAATATCTCTGCAACACTGAGAGAGACGACACTTTTGCTTCATCAAGTCAGATTCTGTCTTTGTGTTGCCATCCTAGTGTGTTATATTTGAAGCTAAGTGGTTTACCTTCTTTTATTTGTGCAATTGCAGCTGCCCATAGGTACTATACTGTTCTGTCGCACACTCTAGAACTTGCAATAGCCTCTTTTGTGTTCCCCAACGAGTCACACCATTTTTGGAATTTTGAAGCAAGAACCGAGCCAAGATATTTTTCTGCTCCAATGTCAGATCTGGCTTCTTCATAGGATCAGCCATATGCTTGGTCTTTTTGTAAGGAGTGGGTAGTTGTAGATTTAAATGAGGGTTCTTTATAGCTAGTTTGATTTAAATGTTTAGTTTTTCGTGGGAGTTGAAATGTTAAGTTTGTGGGAAAAGTTCCCTCCAAAAAAACTGATCACGTCAATCTTGTAGTGTGTGCAATTATTTAATGAATTATGTATTGTGTTAATGTTGTAATTGTTTAATGCTGTAGTGTGTTAATTTCGAAAATTTTCTGTCTAGAAGGCAAGCTCAGCAATTAATTTTGTTTAATGTTGTAATTAATAACCAACTTTTCAAATCATTAAACTATCAAGTGTAATTAAGGTTTTAAGTACAAATTAAGAAATGGACTCTTTCTACACTAAAATTTCTTAAAACTTGTGACATCCCAACTGGGGCAAGTATTTGACAGATGGAGGGAGTAACATTAAACTTTTAGAATTTGTGTTCGATGCTTAATATTATTAATAGAAATAATTGCCTTTGTTGTGTTTAATTTAATATATATTTATTTATATGTTTAGAACATAATTAAATGAGAAAAATATATTTCGTCGAAAATCAACTGGTCATGCACTAGTTTTAATACCATCATATTATAATTTTAACTAAATTGAGTTAGCTGATGTAATTGACTCAATTTAATATATTCCTTAGTTTAAGCTAAATGTACATATTGTATTGGGTCACTTCACAATGGAACATTGATCGATGGCTAGTGGCATACATGACACGCGTGAATGTACAAAATTATTTTTGAAGTAGTGTTTGTGATATGGAAATAGCTGACTTTGCCCTTTTATACAACAACAACAACATCTAAACCTTAATCCCAAAATGATTTGGGGTCGGCTAACATGGATCAAACTTTGAAACCGTCAATAATCGTTACATAAATAACATAAAAGGAAAAAAGAGGGAAAAAATAGAGAAAAAAGCAAATAAAAAAAGAGAATGAATGTTAAAAAAAAAGAAAAAAAGAAAAAAAAAATCCTGAAAAATAAATTAAAAGATAACATGGAATAAAATAAAATAGGAATAAAAATACAGATTAAAAAAAAAAGGAATCAGATTCCATCCACCATCCGTATTCTTTCCCGCCACATTTGCCTCTCCATCGCCATACTTTAATTCCAAGAAACCGCATATCATTATCAATCATCTTTATCCAAGTTTTCTTGGGTCTTCCTCTACCTTTCACAACATTACTTGTTTCCCAACTTTCTAGCCTCCTCACTTGGGCATCAACATGTCTTCTTCTCACATGACCAAACCATCGTAATCGATTCTCCATCATCTTGTCTTCTATAGACGCAACTCCTACCTTCTCTCTAATCACCTCATTTCTGAGACGATCCTTTTTTGTATGACCACACATCCATCGTAGCATACGCATATCTGCCACATTCATCTTTTGAACGTGACACTGTTTTACAGCCCAACACTCAGTGCCATATTGTAATACCCGTAATTTCGATTTTTCGGTAATTTTTATTTTTTGGCGGAAGTCTGTTATGACGACTCTACCATGACCGTATCGTCATTCTGAAAATATTTAATTCTGCACTTTTTGTCATCCGCATTCGTTTCGGTATCATTTTGTTGAGTTCCGTGTTCTTAAACGGCTTTTCCGCACTTGAGTTCGATTCTTGCGAATCTCATCCGAAACTGTCGTTTCGAGTTTCTCATAAGTTCATTTAATATTATTATTCATGTTGCGAGCTTTGGCTTGGTGTTTCGATCGTGTATCGTGTATTTCGGACGTTTTGGGCCATTTTCGTAATTTCCCAAAGTTTGGGGTAATTACTTTCCGTTGTCGAATTTTGAGCCTTCAGGTGGTCGGAATCGTGTGTTCTCTTAGCGCTTGGATTCGTCTTTGCGAGTACTTCGTAACCGTATCTTCGATTCATATTCAAGTTGGGGTTTCGGCGTCGTCCGGGCCGTCGAAGTGGCCACGGCCGAGTCACGGCCGCCCTTCTTGGAGCAGGGCCTGGCCTGGCCGAGTTACGGCCGTAAGGTGCCGGTTATGGCCGTACATGCTCGGCAGTGTTCGGCCGAATGCCGGTTACGGCCGTAAGGGCCGCTGCCACGGCTGCAGATTCTGTGCAAGTTCGGACGAATGCCTTACTGGCCGTAAGGACTCGCTGCACGCAGTAAGCACCGAGTTACGACCGTAAGGCCCTGTCGGTTATGGCCGTAAGCGCTCGGCAGGCGTTGGGCGGGTTTGGACGAATGCCGGTTACGTCCGTAAGGCTCTGTCGGTTACGGCCGTAACCCTACCGGCCATATATAGGCCTGGCTCGGCTAGACTTCATTTTTCTCACTTTTTTCTCGTTTTTGTGCGGCTGCGGACGGGAGTGACCGGTAGGAGGTGTTCTTGGCCGATTCTACTCATTTCTAAACCATTTTGGAAGATTCTTGTTGATTATATCATCATCAAATCCGTGTTCTTCGTCGAATCAAGGTATATTTCTTGATTTTCCTCCAAGTTAACTTTTTGGGGAATTTGTTCTTGATTTTGATTCTAGTCCGATTTTGATGAATTGGTTGATGCTAGTGAACAGTATTAATCGTGTTCTATGGATTGTATATCCATATTTTTGATTCGTTCAACCCGATGGATGATTTTTAGGTTCTTGAGGAACTTTGAACATTTAGTGTTCGATTAAATACCTCAAAGAGTTTCTTTCGGTCGTTATGTCGATTTTGATTGATATTGTGTTATTGAATGAATTGTATTTCATTCAAGGTTGTTCAAGTACTTGTGTTTATCGGAGGACGCCGTTCGTTGTTCGTGGAAGGATTTCATCGCCTTCGGTTGAGGCAAGTTTTATACTTGTACTAGTCAATGAGATTAATGTTATCATATATGTGTATGAATGTGTTGTATCATTCCGAGACTTAGTCTCTTCATAAGTTCATTGATATTAGGGGATCGTTCGATACGATACTCTCCGGCAATTATGCCAAATGTTTATTATCATTCATTAATGGACGGTAAGGCATTGAGATATTCGTTGTTAATGTTATTATCGATCACCGGTTTGCGGTATCGATGTATCGGTTGTTATTGTTAATATTGATGTCGATCTAGACGTTGTTGTAATCATTGTTATTAATGTTGGCGTCCTGTCATTCATGTTGTATTGGCCGATTGAAGGCATTGTCGTATTCTTTCTCATCTTCGTCGTCGGTAGCCGATTAAAGGTGCCGAGGCATTCATTGTATCATTGTTATCGATTGACCGTTCTAAGGCAATTGAGGAGTTCAATCATTCATTGTGTCATTGTTATCGATTGACCGTTCTAAGGCAATTGAGGAGTTCAATCATTCATTGTATCATTGTTATCGATTGACCGTTCTAAGGCAATCGAGGAGTTCAATCATTCATTGTATCATTGTTATCGATTGAACATTCTAAGGCAATCGAGGAGTTCAATCATTCATTGTATCATGTTATCGATTGGCCGTTCTAAGGCAATCGAGCAGTTCAATCATTCATTGTATCATTGTCATCGATTAGACATTCTAAGGCAATCGAGGAGTTCAATCATTCACTGTATCATTGTCATCGATTAGCCGTTCTAAGGCAATCGATGTGCTCAATCATTCATTGTCTCATTGTCATCGATTGGACGTTCTAAGGCAATCGAGGTGCTCAATCATTTATTGTCTCATTGTCATCGATTGGCCGTTCTAAGGCAGTCGAGGTGCTCAATCATTCATTGTATCATAGTCATCGATTAGCCGTTCTAAGGCAATCGAGGTGCTCAATCATTCGTTGTATCATTGCTATCGACTGGCCATTTTGAGATAATCGAGGTATTGGATCATCCGCTGCATCATTGTTATCGGTTGGCCATTATAAGGCAATCGAGGTATTAAATTGGGACCACCGAGAATGGTGCCCATCCGTGAGTCATCATTATCGTGTTGGCCGACTCAAGGCAACACACTATCGTTCTCATGAATTCGGTAATCTTCGGATCGTTGCCGTTTTTGATTAATTATATTTTGGAGGCTAGTCTCGGCTAGTGCTCATTATGGGTAAGCTTGGGGATTGAACCTTCGCGGTTGGCTTCCCAACACCTACAACTCAGTAGTTCACAGTTGTGTTTATGATCTTATTATGGGTAAGCTTGGGGCTTAAACCTTCGCGGTTGGCTTCCCAACACCTACACTTCAGTAGGTCACGGTCGTGTTTATGATCTTATTATGGGTAAGCTTGGGGCTTGAACCTTCACGGTTGGCTTCCCAACACCTACAACTCAGTAGGTCATGGTCGTCTTTATGATCTTATTATGGGTAAGCTTGGGGCTTGAACCTTCGCGGTTGGCTTCCCGACACCTACAGCTCAGTAGGTCACGGTCGTGGTTATGACCTTATTAGCCCTCATTAACTACAGCTTCGGGCTGCTCCGGTTTTGTGTGATTATGATATTTGACATCTTTGGCTGAGTGGCTTTCAGGCCATTGTGATTGTCTTGGGAATTTCATTGGAGCCTTCGGGCATTGTGATTCAAAATTAATTCAGTTCTGGTTTGGTTCATGTCGTGTAATTCATTGTGGTAATCTATAATTATGATTCGCCGTTGGGCATTTACGTTCTAACCTGTCGAACATGTATTAATAGTATGCCGTGGGCATAGTGTTTCACGAATGCTCGGTTCTTACATTGGTTTGTGAGCATCTCGTATTATTATCATCATTGTACCGTTTCATTCTGCCTTTGGATGCATATCATGTTATACATGTATTTGATGTTCATTATCTGGATGACTGACCCCGTGGGGGCGGAACATGTTTTCATGTTTTAGGTGCTTGCGAGGAGAGAGTTGAGACACAAGGTCATGATGATGGCGACGAGGCATTCGAGCGATACTAGTCCGAGTTGTTCATGTTTGTCAGTCAGTTAGAGTGTTCTCCAGTTTGTCAGTCATTGTCATTATGTATTACCCGAGCAGATGCTTGTGGATGTTGTTGTATTTTTATTTTTGGCCATGTAGGCCCATCGTTTTCGTTGAAATTCCTTATCGGAATATTTTGTCGGATATCATGGTAGGGACTTTGATCTCCCTTATTGGTTAATTTAATGTATTTTAGTCATGTTTCGCCTGGTGGATCTCCGGGTGTGGGGTCCACGGCACTGTAATAACCCAATGGGATTTGAGGGTGTTACAGAAGATGGTATTAGTGAGTTTGGGTTGTGAGATACCCTGATATGTGAGTTATGTGGCTCTACCGACGCGGTAGTAGTGGGACTGTCAGGTTATGACAATCTGGATAGTCGGGTTTTGTGAGTCGTAATATTTGTACGACTGCACGAGTCATTCGTTCATTGAGTCATCGTTAGTTGAGACTAGTATCGTGAGACCTCGAAGCTTCGTATGACCTGTGTAAGGACTCGATTCTCTTTATGTTCATACATTCATCATGTCATTAATTATTCATGCTTTGTTGAAACCTATATGTGATATTAGTGTTATGATTGATTCATGACTAATTGTTTTGGAGCACGTGTGACCTGTGTAATCGTTAAGGATCAACTCATTCATCAGTTAATAATCCTCAATCATCATTTTGATCTTGTCGATCATATTAATTCATTCATCACTCAGTTAATCTCATTGCTCAGTTGTTGATCTTGTGGATCGAACTATCTATCTTGTTAACATATTCAAGATAATCATGTCACCTCACTTGATCCTTCATGCGGTCTTATCATATTCCGGTGTCATGTCACCGATCATTTTATTGCATTATTAATGCATTGATTGTGTTAAAGTGTGTATTCTCATTGTTATCATTCCGTCACATAATCATAATGCGATATTCATGTGGGATCTATAATTATCATGTGGCTTTCCTACTTCAGTATGGATAGAGCTGTCAGAGAACGCAGGGGAAGAGGCCGCGGTGCGGGCCGAAACCTGGGATCTCGTATGAACGCCCGCGCAGATGCGAGGGATAGCATGTGTTCATCAGATAGATATGCTACTCATTCACTGTCAGGGAGTCGTACCCGAGAAGCAGCTCAATCGGAAGGTGATCGGGTGGACCCATTCATATGCATGCAGGGCATGATTGCCCAGATGACTCAGATAACACGGATGATGGAGACCATGCAGAACTCGATGGTTCGTGGCCCACCACAACAGGGATTCCAGGATCCGTTTCATGGATAGAATGGAGGAGTGAATCATATTGTTGGCGATATCTCTCGTCAGAGACCGCCTACTTTTGAGGGTTCGTCGGAACCAGCTGATATTGTTCATTGGCTTGAGCATTTTGATAAACTCTTCGACATGGTTCAATGTCCGGAAGAGATTAAAGTGGCAGTAGCGGTTTATTACTTGAGTAAGGGTGCTTATTCGTGGTGGCTTTCTGTGAAACCCACCAATCGCGATTGTGGTTGGAGTGAGTTCAAGACTCTCATGTTACAGAGGTATTATCCAGCACCACTTCGTGAAGCCAAGCTATCAGAGGTTTTGAACCCCGAATCCGTCGAGGACGAGGGTGTTATTGTCATTGCTGAGAAGTTTCAGGGACTACTTCAGTTTACTTCATCAGTTATCCGTACTGACGTGGATAAGATCAAATATTTTAGCAAGAGGCTAAATCCGCAGTTGAGGATGAAATTGTTCAATCATAATTGTAGTTCACTTAGTGAGTTCATCGGGAAGGTTCTTGGAGCAGAGCTTTTGATCAAGGAGCTTACTCAGAAGGTCCTTCAGTTTCTTCGGGTGAGAGGACTAGAATGCCGGCTCGTTCAGAGGGACATCAGGCTCCAAAATCCAAGAGGTCATTTTCTAGTCGTCTTCGTGCGGAGGGAGCATCCTCTTTTAAGGCAATGAGTTCGACCGTTGTTTGCTTTAACTGTGATGTAATAGGACATCGCAGTACCCGGTGCTCGATGCAGGCCGTTATTTGTTTCCTGTGTGGGAGACATGGACACCTTCAGAAATACTGCAGGAGTTCTAGTGTCGGTAGATCTCGAGAGAGCTGAAGGGCCTCGAGGGACTTTGTTACTCCAGCTCGTGCTTCATTCAAGGGGTCCTATCAGGCTTCGAGAGCCCGAGGTAAGGACATTCATCACCGGTTCTGAGCAAGTTAATTCTTGTTCGGTAATAGGATAATCATTCATTTCATTGTCGTTCATTCATTCATCATATATCAATCACGTTGAGACTTATAATTATCAAACTAATCATTCACTTCACGGGGAACAATGGTTCCAATCATTTCATTTGAGCTATCACTCATTACGTTATCATTTCACCCCGGTGAGTCATTCTTGATCCTTGTAGGATTTCGATTCATTATCATTCATTGTGATCATTATTGTTCCTGTGTATCTCGTTGGTTTTTCCTGACGGGATATTGCTTCTCCCTACTTGTTTTAAGTTTCGGGACGAAACTTCATTTAAGGAGGGTAGTATGTAATACCCGTAATTTCGATTTCTCAGTAATTTTTCTTTTTTTGGCGGAAGTCCGTTCTGACGACTCACCCATGACCGTATCGTCATTCCAAGAATATTTAATTCTGCACTTTTTGTCATCTGCATTTGTTTCAGTATCATTTTGTTGAGTTCCGTGTTATTAAACGGCTTTTCCGCACTTGAGTTCGATTCTTGCGAATCTCATCCGAAACTATCGTTTCGAGTTTCTCGTAAGTTCATTTAATGTTATTATTCATGTTGCGAGCTTCGGCTTGGTGTTTCGATCGTGTATCGTGTATTTCGGACGTTTTGGGCCATTTTGATAATTTTCCAAAGTTTGAGGTAATTACTTTCCGTTGTCGAATTTCGAGCCTTCAGGTGGTCGAAATAGTGTGTTATCTTAGCGCTTGGATTCGTCTTTGCGAGTACTTCATAACCGTATCTTCGATTCATATTCAGGTTCGGGTTTCGGCGTCGTCCGGGCGGTCGGAGTGGCCACGGCCGAGTCACGACCGCCTTTCTTGGAGCAGGGCCTGGCCTGGCTGAGTTACGGCCGTAAGGTGCCGGTTACGGCCGTACGTGCTCGGAAGTGTTCGGCCAAATGCCGGTTACATCCGTAAGGGCTGTCAGTTACGGCCATACGGGTGCGAGGCAGTGTTCGGACGAATGCCGATTACAGCCGTAAGGACCTGCCGGGTACGGCCGTAAGCGTCGAGTTACGGCCGTAAGGCCCTGTCGGGTACGGCTGTAAGCGCTCGGCAGGCGCTGGGCGGGTTTGGACGAATGCCGGTTACGGCCGTAAGGCCCTGTTGGTTACGGCCGTAAGGCCCTGCCAGTTACGACCGTAACCCTGCCGGCCATATATAGGCCTGGCTCGGCCAGACTTCATTTTTCTCACTTTTTCCTCGTTTTTGTGCGGCTGCAGACGGGAGTGACCGGTAGGAGGTGTTCTTGGCTGATTCTATTCATTTCCAAAGCATTTTGGAAGATTCTTGTCGATTATATCATCATCAAATCCGTGTTCTTCGTCTAATCAAGGTATATTTCTTGATTTTCCCCCAAGTTGACTTTTTGGGGGAATTTGTTCTTGATTTTGATTCTAGTCCGATTTTGATGAATCGGTTGATGATAGTGAACATTATTAATCGTGCTCTATGGATTGTAAATCCATATTTTCGATTCGTTCAACCCGATTGATGATTTTTAGGTTTTTGAGGAACTTTGAACATTTAGTGTTCGATTAAATGTCTCAAAGAGTTTCTTTCGGTCGTTATGTCGATTTCGATTGATATTATGTTATTGAACGAATTGTATTTCATTCAAGGTTGTTAGAGTACTTGTGTTTATCGGAGGACGTCGTTCGTTGTGCGTGGAAGGATTTCATCGCCTTCGATTGAGGCAAGTTTGTATGAATGTGTTGTATCATTCCGAGACTTAGTATCTTCATAAGTTCATTGATATTAGGGGATCGTTCGATACGATACTCTCCAGCAATTATGCCAAATGTTTATTATCATTCATTAATGGCCGGTAAGGCATTGAGATATTCGTTGTTAATGTTAATATCGATCACCGGTTCGCGGTATCGATGTATCGGTTGTTGTTGTTAATATTGATGTCGATCTAGATGTTGTTCTAATCATTGTTATTAATGTTGGCGTCCTGTCATTCATGTTGTATTGGCCGATTGAAGGCATTGTCGTATTCGTTCTCATCTTCGTTGTCAGTAGCCGATTAAATGTGCCCAGCATTCATTGTATCATTGTTATCGATTGACCGTTCTAAGGCAATCGAGGAGTTCAATCATTCATTGTATCATTGTTATAGATTGACCGTTCTAAGGCAATCGAGGAGTTCAATCATTCATTGTATCATTGTTATCGATTGACCGTTCTAAGGCAATCGAGGAGTTCAATCATTCATTGTATCATTGTTATCGATTGACCGTTCTAAGGCAATAGAGGAGTTCAATCATTCATTGTATCATTGTTATCGATTGGCCGTTCTAAGGCAATCGAGGAGTTCAATCATTCATTGTATCATTGTCATCGATTAGCCGTTCTAAGGCAATCGAGGAGTTCAATCATTCATTGTATCATTGTCATCGATTAGCCGTTCTAAGGTAATCGAGGTGCTCAATCATTCATTGTCTCATTGTCATCGATTGGCCGTTCTAAGGCAATCGAGGTGCTCAATCATTCATTGTCTCATTGTCATCGATTGGCCATTCTAAGGCAGTCGAGGTGCTCAATCATTCATTGTAACATTGTCATCGATTAGCCATTGTAACGCAATTGAGGTGCTCAATCATTCGTTGTATCATTGTTATCGATTGGCCGTTTTGAGGCAATCGAGGTATTGGATCATCCGCTGTATCATTGTTATCGGTTAGCCATTCTAAGGCAATCGAGGTATTGAATTGAGACCACCGAGGATGGTGCCCATCCGTGAGTCATCATTATCATGTTGGCCAACTCAAGGCAGTACACTATCATTCTCGTGAATTCGGTAATCTTCGGATCGTTGCCGTTTGTGATTAATTATACTTTGGAGGCTAGTCTCGGCTAGTGCTCATTATGGGTAAGCTTGGGGCTTGAACCTTCGCGGTTGGCTTCCCAACACCTATAGCTCAGTAGGTCACGGTCGTGTTTATGATCTTATTATGGGTAAGCTTGGGGCTTAAACCTTCGCGGTTGGCTTCCCAACACCTACAGCTCAGTAGGTCACGGTCGTGTTTATGATCTTATTATGGGTAAGCTTGGGGCTTGAACCTTCGCGGTTGGCTTCCCAACACCTACATCTCAGTAGGTCACGGTCGTGGTTATGACCTTATTAGCCCTCATTAACTACAGCTTCGGGCTGTTCTGGTTTCATGTGATTGTGATATTTGACATCTTCGGCTGAGTGGCTTTCAGGCCTTTGTGATTGTCTTGGTAATCTCATTGGAGCCTTCGGGCATTGTGATTCATAATTAATTCAATTCTGGTTTGGTTCATGTCGTGTAATTCATTGTGGTAATCTATGATTATGATTCAACGTTGGGAATTTACGTTCTAACCTGTCGAATAGGTATTAATAGTATGCCGTGGGCATAGTGTTTCACGAATGCTCGGTTCTTACATTGGTTTGTGAGCATCTCGTATTATTATCATCATTGTACCGTTTCATTCTGCCTTTGGATGCATATCATGTTATACCTGTATTTGATGTTCATTATTTGGATGACTGACCCTGTGGGGGCGGAACATGTTTTCATATTTTAGGTGCTTGCGAGGAGAGAGTTGAGACACAGGGGTATGATGATGGCGACGAGGCATTCGAGCGATACTAGTCCGAGTTGTTCATGTTTGTCAGTCAGTCGGAGTGTTCTCCAATTTGTCAGTTATTGTCATTATGTATTACCCGAGCAGATGCTCGTAGATGTTGTTGTATTTTTATTTTTGGCCATGTAGGCCCATCGTTGTCGGTGAAATTCCTTATCGGAATATTGTGTCGGATATCATGGTAGGGACTGTGATCTCCCTTGTTGGTTAATTTAATGTATTTTAGTCATGTTTTGCCTGGTGGATCTCCGGGTGTGGGGTCCACGGCACTGTAATAACCCAATGGGATTTGGGGGTGTTACACATATAACAGCACAGGCCTAATTGCCGTGCGGTAAAATTTACCCTTTAATCTATGAGGCATGTCAGGATCACATAAAACCCCTGTGGCACTCTTCCACTTCAACCATCCTGCCTTTATTCTGTGAGCCACATCGCCATCTAGCTCTCCATCCTTTTGGATAATAGATCCAAGATACAGAAAAAAAGTGGATCCATGAACAACTTTCCCTTCAAATGTGATCATCCCCGCCTCTCTATCACTATTTTTGCTAAACCTACACTCCATATATTCAGTCTTACTTCTGCTCAGCCTAAAGCCTCGAGCTTCCAAAGTATCCCTCCAAAGTTCCAATTTCTGTTGCACTCCAACCTTCGTTTCATCAATCAACACAATATCATCTGCGAACATCATACACCACGGAATGTCATTTTGAATTTCTCTTGTCAATTCGTCCATGACTATGGCAAAGAGAAAAGGACTACGAGCAGATCCTTGATGCACCCCAATCGTAATAGGGAATTCTTCTATCCTCCCAACATTAGTACGTACACTTGTACTATCTCCCTCATACATGTCCTTTATAATGTCAATATATTTCCGCGATACACCCTTATTTGCTAAGGCCCACCAAATTACTTCTCTTGGTACTTTATCACATGCCTTCTCTAAATCAATAAAAACCATATGCAGATCTTTCTTTTTATCTCGATAATGTTCCATCAACTGCCGGATAAGATAAATTGCTTCCATGGTCAATCTTCCAGGCATAAATCCAAACTGATTTTCTGTTATCTTCACACATTTCCTGATCCTTTGTTCAATCACTCATTCCCACAACTTCATGGTATGACTCATTAGTTTTATTCCGCGATAATTAGAACAATCTTGAACATCACCTTTGTTCTTATACAAAGGGACGAGAATACTTTTCCTCCATGCTGATGGCATCTTATTGCTTCTCCAAATCTTATTGAAAGCATAGTTACCCATTCGATCCATCTCTCCCCCAAACACCTCCAAACTTCAATAGGTATACCATCTGGTCCTTCTGCTTTCTTTGACCCCATCTTCTTCAATGCAATTATCACTTCACCCTTTTGAATTCTTCTCTTAAACTCTCGGTTAACCATACCTGAGGGGATGTTTAAATTCCCAATATCTTGTTCTTGATGGCCATTGAATAGGGTATCAGAGTATGACCTCCATCTCTCTTTTATATCTTTATCTTGAACCAAAACTTTTTGGTCAGTATCTTTTACACATTTAACTTTTCCAATATCTCGGGTCTTCTTCTCTCTCATTCGAGCAAGATTATATATATATCTTTTACCCTTCTTTAGTATCTAATCTTGCATATAATTCTTGATTGACCTTTGATCGGGCATTTCACACTACCTTTTTAGCTTCTGTTCGAGCTTTCTTATACTTTTCATAATTCTCATCGCTCAAGCATTTACCCAGTACCTTATAACATTCACGTTTGGTCTTTATCGCTTGCTTAACTTCATCATTCCACCAAGATGTGTCCTTACTTGATGGTCTATTTCCTTTAGATTCTCCTAGGACTTCTTTTGCAACTTCCTTTATGTTATGCTCCAACAAGTTCCACATCGAATCTATATCCATCTCCGTGCAATCAGACCAAATACCACTATCAGCAATCTTAGCCACAAAAGTATGTCGACTCTCCCCTTGGAGCTTCCACCACTTAATTCGAGGGTCAACTTGTGGTCTTATCTTTCTTAAGTGCCTCTTACCTCGAAAGTCAAGCACCACAACCCTATGCTGCGTTGCAGCACTCTCACCGGGTATCACCTTGCAATTAGTAAAACTTTTCCTCCAAACATTCCTTACTAAAAAGAAATCAATCTGACTTGCATTACCTCCGTTTCTATATATCACCAAATGAGAGTCCCTTTTCTCGAACCAAGTGTTCATAATACCCAAGTTATGAGCTAATGCGAAATCCAATATACCATTTCCTGCTTCTATATATATAGTATTATTCTTTTTTGCCCCAAGTTTTGCAACAAATCTTGATATCCAAATTATCGTAATTGACCTTTACTCAAATACATTCGAGCCATATATTTTTATTTTGAGTAAGAGAAAATCGAGTAATCATTCCAAAATATACAATAGTAGTATTCGAGTAATACGAATTACATAATTGAGTAACACGATGGACCATTCGGGTAATCTGAACATAGATTCGAGTAATACGAATTGTTCGGGTTACTCAAACAGTAACACAAGTTCTCCGAATAAGAATACGAGTTACTCTATGATTTTGAGTTCGAATTAGCGAGTAACTCGTTAAATCTCACTGCGCCTTGTTTGTTCGAACAATTGCTTCATACTCCTTGCTTGACTTTTTCCTTCCCAACAGTAAATGAGTTTCATGAATGGCAAATTCGACTTCCCCGAGACATTCCTTGAAAGGCGCCGCTGACAGTCGCTCATGCCGATGCCGAGTCTGCTGCTGGATCTGCCGAAAACCAGGTAAGATTTCAATGTTACTTAAAAAATCGTGTCACTCGAACTCTAACTTCGTGTTACTCGACTGTTTCCGATTTACTCAACATTTTTTCTTTGTTACACTTGGTTATTCGGATTATTTTCAATGTTACTCAATTAGATTTCAATGTTACTCGACTATTCAATATTGCTCGAGATTTACGGGTTACTCGAAGCAAACAGGTTACTCGAACATTTACTCCATGATACTCATTTGTTTTTCTATATTACTCGAGTGTTTTTCTATGTCACTTGAGTGGTTTTCTGTGTTACTCGATTGATTAGTCATCTCATTCGATTGATTTCTGTTTTACTCAATTTCAGTGTTACTCTAATTATGTAACTCTGGCAAAGTTTGACTCGAATCGGCTTTCTAGTGTGACTCGAATGGATATTTGTTACTCGAAATGGATATTTATGACTCGAATTTTTTCTATTTTCACGAATTACTATGTTACTCTAACTTACTGTTTATGTTACTCAGATTACTCCATTTAGTTACTTTATTTCATTTTTTCTATTTGTATTACTCGAATATAATTTAGAACTACTCGAACTTAGATTCTCAATTAGGATTAAATTGATTTGGGATGACTAAAACTGAAATATGATGACTCGAACTGAATTAGGATAACTCGAATTGAATTAGGATGTCTCGAATTTAATTAGAATAACTTGATGGAAATAAACTGAATACGTTTTACTATTACTCTAATTGCCCAAGTTATTTATTTTCGATTACATATTATTCGAATACAAACCCTTGAAGCTAAAATTAAGATATATTTTAATCGTCAGGTTGTTTGGAAGAAGCCGGATATGCGGGGTTCGAAATACTTGATAAATGGGTATATTAGATTAGGGATTGTTAATACTATCGTTGTTGAGTTGCGAAGTATAGGTGATCATACTATTATAGAGTTTAGAGAGTCGTGTCTTGGACATTTTATCCAAGAGGAGTGGGGGGGGTGTATCTAATATCGCATTGCATGCCTTGTTCTCGAATGAGATGGTTAGACTGGATGCACAGGTCGATGAGTTCTGGTTTAGGATCAGTCATCGCTCGATTCGATTTTCTAGGTAAGAGTATGCTAGTCAACGGCTTGCGATTCAGTGATCCCGATTTTGATGTATACGAGGATGATGTTCCACCAACGGGCAGTGTGTACGATCGGTATTCGTTGCTCAACCGTGGGGGTAGATGTTAGACCGTATCCGTGATAGATTTACTGCTGGATATTTTAGAAAATGGCTGGGTCATGTGCTGAAGGTCGCTAAAGTACTTTGCGTCTACTATTTGATATTCGGCGTGGATGGTGGGAAGCGCATTGCTGAACGGTGGTTTTAGACATTGGTTGAGAAGCAGACTCGGTGGGAGAGCTTTCTGTGGGGCATACATTCAAACCAGATATTGGTTACGTATTTGAGCGATGTCCCTACTCAGGTTTTCGCTGGTCTATATTCTAGTTACCATTTTTATGGTAACATATACGCTATTTAGGTATATCCTCGTATTCATTAACTTAATTATATTCTGAAATGATCAATAAATTATTGTCGTTGGGATTTAATTATTATTTTCAGATATGTGCTTGCGAGGCTATACCCTTCGTTAAGTGCCACATGTGGGATCAGGCTCGGATCTTCTTACATCCAGCAACCTTATTGTACATGCTGGAAGTTGAAGAAGCTGGGTCACATTGATTTTACCGCATTCTTCGATCATGAGGTAATCAATTGTATATTTTCAATACGTAAATATTCTTGTAGATGTTTAAGGTAATAATTTCTGAAAATGTATATTTGAATTGCATTCAGATTGACTATTTTGAGGTGTCTTTGACACATGAGGAGGAGCAGGAGCTATTTGTGCATTCCATTGACACTGATGCGAGTTTGTGGGTGCAGAATATGCACATGATGGCCATATGCAAGAAGGGGAGGGGGAGGGGGAAGGGGAGGGCTCGTGATGATTATGATTCTACCGGTGATCCAGCAGGAGAGCATATTGTCCGGCACCGGATGGTTATTTCTAAGCATACAGATGATATTTCTGGATGTGAGCCATTAGGAGTGCCTTATGAGCCTATGAATACTGATTCGCAGCACCAAAGTTCTCCGCCACGGGGTACTCACCAAACGACACCTTCTCCGGCATGGGGTACTCACCAGAGTGCACCTATTACGGATTTTGATACCCTATTCACCCGTCTCTGTGGGTATATCGATTCAGCGTGTGATAGGGTGGTCAAACAGATGCGTCAATATGTTGATGATGCATTGGGTCAAAGTCGCCGCCTTGCTACACAACCATGGTACTTTGGAGGCATTAATGATTTTATGCGCAATTCTCTTCATCATGCCTCGGTTCTGAGAGAGCCTTGGTTTAATAGAGCGCCGTCTTCCCCCGAGTAGACTGAGAGCATCCCCGATGCTAATAGAACATCGATACTGATAGAGACTCGTGTTGATGGAGGGCACTGGCGGAGCATCAATATCGATGGAGCACACACAAAGCCTCGATCCTCGTACTGATGAAGCCTCGGTTCCAAAAGTTACCCCTCCGATTGTTCCTGCTGAGATGTTGGTGACACCATCAGAGGTTGCCCCTAGGACTCGTCCATCCTCTTATACTCTGGAGGTGAGCCTTATCCCGCATGAGTATTCCGCAGTATAAGTCATATAGTAAATACACAATGGAAGTGCTTCAATATTAAGCAAATATAAAATAGTAAATATAAAAAATAAAACTAGTATTCCTATGGTTCGTATAAATTCTCATAGAAATACTACAAGTAAGTTACTAGTAGTATTAACTCAGTTAAGGAATTTAGGTAACTCAATTGACATAAATTTATTACTCGTTAAACTCGAGTTACTCGAATAATGTTGACGAGTAACTCATGTTGAATTTACGAGTAACTCGAATTTTTTCGAGTAATCTAAATGCTCTGTGTAACTCATTTTCTAATCTAATTGACCCGATATGAGTAACTCGAATGTTCTCCCGAGTAACTCAAGTGAGTGTATCGAGTTACTCGAAATTCTCATTCGAGCTACTCCTCTTTTATCGACGATTAATGAGTAACTCCATTTTAATTCAAGTGACTCATTTTGAGATAGGAGTAACTTGATTTGTAATTCGGGTGACTCGATTCAAGATTGAGTAACTCGATTTGTAACCCGAGTAACACGTTGTATTTTTTCAAATTGAGTCAACTAAATAAATACAAAATAATAAATATGAAAAATACAACCACTTATTCTTCTGCTTACTATAATAAACACGCAATAAAAATACTTTAGTTTTAAAGAAATATAACTATTTTTACATTGGGGGCTCATTTAAGTCGAAATGATGCTTAGTTGGACATTTTGGAGCAGTATGGTCACCACAGTTACATAGACTACACTGTTTTTTAGCACGGCCCTTTTTAGACGGAGTTCGTTGCGTTGTGAAATCCTCAAGGAGTTGGGGAATAACTGTAGTGCAAGTCTTTCTATTATGCCTTGTGCCTCCACATCTAAGGCATGTTTGAACTTTAAGAGTATGAGTCGAGGACTCAAACCCTGATGTGTATCTCCTTTCTTTTGGTCGCTCTGCTTGCCTCGGATTGTCTGGTGGTTCACAAACTTTCACTATGATGTTAGCAGGAATGAACCAATCACTTGGGTGAGGTACTGGAATCATAGACCGCCACCACATTTGGCGAAGCGTGGACAATTTGTAGTAATCATGTCTGTACACAGTTTGGTCATGCTTGAGGTACCTTATAGCGACAGCGGCATGATTGCATTTGATCATATCATCCTGGAGCATCATATAACTGGATTTTTGCTCTCTCAAGTCCACAACATAATTTTCCCAGTTAGAGGTCACCTTGAACACCCCATCCCTAAGGAATTTAACATCCATGTTAATCCAGCTCCAATCGCCTTCATCAATGTCTCGTATGCATGATTTGTTAAAGGTCCAGGACATTTGTTTGCATTTTTATGTTGATCAGATATCCATTCTTCTACTACGGTTCGACATACCTCGAGAAGTGCGTAGACGAGCAGCCTTCTAACCCAGAGAAGATGGTTGTTCATGCTTTCCCCGGCATTTGAATTCATAACCTCAAATTGCCGGACTGGGTACTTCACAGGAGCCCATTTATTTTCACCGACAACTTTTTTTAAGTGGGTAGATGCAGCTGGACATGATATTTCTAAACTTACTATATGCCTATTATAGTCCTCAATACGATAGTTGTAAGTTGCAGTATTGAAAATTGCCACCACATGTTGACCATACTTAGCCAAATTTATATGAACTTGGTAACTACATAACCCGTGATGTGTAAGTGTGAATACATCTCCTATGACATTTGCTTTGAACTTATGCCCGTCTGAAACAATCAATAGGTACCTTGGACAACCAAAGGCTTCTTTCAATTTGTACATGAAATACTTCCATGACTCATCGCATTCGCCGTAGCCAATCCGAAAGCAAGTGGAAAAACCTGATTATTACCATCTTTTGCAACAGAGACAAATAATACTCTTCGATACTTGACCTTAAGGTGTGTCCCATCAACAACAATAATTGGTCTAGCATAACGAAATCCAGATACTGAAGCCCCCAAAGCATAAAATATGTATTTAAATTTTCCAGTATTTGTATCAACCACATAATCAGTTATGGTACCTGGATTCATCACCTCCAACATATGCAAGTACGAGAGGATCATTATGAAAAAATCTTAATGGTCTCCATATATCACCGTAATATCATGGTTACGAATGCTCAATGCCAAGCCATAATGGATTGTCAAACAATGCTACTTCTTAAGTTGAGCATGCACTAGCTTCGGAGTTATAATCTGCCCATCCACTAACAGTTTGTCGGACATGTATTCACCGAGCATCTTAGAAGGCAACTGCTTAGGTGGCTTGCAAAATGGCAGGTATGTTCATTTAGTGAGTGCACTCCCAAAAATCCACCCCTCCCGGAGGCATACAAGAAAAAATTTTAAGTTTCGTGTGTACAAGCGGTAGAATCTCGCTTCTTATCAGATTTTAGAGTATGATAGTCTGATTTATTTTCCAAATGATACCACGCAACAACATTCTTCAATCTATATTTGGAGTTAAATACAGATCCTTTTTGTAAAGATAAGTGCATTTGAAGGATCAAATTTCTCATCCATATAATCGTCAACTCCATAAGCTGACACATATGGAGGTCTACCTGGAATTTTCCATCCAGGACCTGAGGAGGAGTTGGAGCACCTTCTTCATCTACTAATTGATCGAAATCAAAGCGCCTGCATTCTGTTCTGGTTCTGCCTCTTTTACAAATCTTTTATTGAACATGCTATTTTCTCACAATATTTGTAAAAATTTTCAAACCAATGTTTCTGAACCTCAGCATGTTCAAGATCGATATCATCAATATTTATTTCTTCATTATCATCATCACTACTACCATCATCAGCACTACCACCACCACCATTACCACCAACATCACATGCATTATTTGAAGGACTGCAACCATCAAATCGAGAACCATAAAATCCCTGAGGGATTTGCATGCTTGAACCCCAGTCAGTCATATAACCCATACGATTAGAATTGTAAGGTACTAAAAAAGAGCTAGATCCAAGTAAGTCAAATTGTGGACCAAATGAGGGAGCTGTTGAAGGAATATTTTGGAACTGGAAAAAATTTAAATTAGCAGTAGTGTTTGTTGGTCACTAAGGCCCTGTTCTTTTGGACTTATTTTTCATTTTGATTCGATTCGATTCGATTGATTCGAGTTCATTCGATTCGATTCAATTCAGTTCCTCTTCTTCTTATTATTATTAATCTTAATTATTATTATTGTTATTATTACTAATAATATTACTATTATCGTTGTTGTTTTTGATTACTATTATTATTATTATTATTTACCCTTAATATATATTTCAGTTTAGTTCGATTCGATTCGAATCCATTAAGTTCGATTCGATTCGATTCGATTGATTCATTCGGTCGAAAAAGCGAGCCTAAGTATACAATAAACAACTTCGAGAGTAAGGGTACAAGAGCTGTATGATTTTCGACGTTAATTGCGTAGCAGAAGTCTATAGGGTGAGTTGCTGTAAATACAGCAACTGGGTGATCTCCTGTTTGCTTGATGCATATAGGGTTTTACGATGTATACTTATAAATCACAATAGAATGAGAACAGTAAAGGCAGAATGTAGATAACACATAGTTTAAAGTGGTTCGAGGTAAACCCCTCTACCTCCACTGGTCCTCCACACTAGAGTTGTTGTCCCCAAGAATGATGAAGACTATCCTCACTGTACCAACAGTAGTCTTTTCTAGCGCGCTTTGTCCTCACTCACGCGCACCTAGGAAACTTCCCTGGGGGCCACCCATCCCATAACTACCCTAGGCCAGGCACGCTTAACTTTGGAGTTTCTATGAGATGGATACTAGAAAATAAGATGCATCTTCTTGGCATGAGTAGTCCAAATCAGTTCATTTAACCACTTTCTAGTGGAGATCTCACAGGTCGAATCGCAAGCCGTGCCTCGCACATTTTTAAGCTCATGCAGGCGGGATGCTGGACCGGAGCCCAACAATCCCCCTCCCAGTACCTGCCAGCATCTCAGCTCCAGAGTCTGGAAACCTCCGCGAACTAGATTTGATCACACAGTCCTCCAGCGGCTGGATTCATTCACACAGTCCTCCAACACTTGACATCGGCATCTGTTCCAGCTCCGTTTACTTCTTCTGAGCCAGTATCGCAGTTCCAGCATACTATATTTGATCACATAGCCCTCCAGCACCTGACAACCTCCACCGCGCCAACATCTTAGTTCCGGCCAACTGGCAATATTTACTGCATGCCCGCCTCTTAGTTCCAACACTCTGGAAGCCTCCACTGTAGCATACTCCAGGGGAATTCGTACCCGTGACCTACTCTAATACCAATTATTGTTCCCAAGAATGATGAAGACTATCCTCACTGTACCAACACGAGTCTTCTCTAGCGCGCTTTGTCCTCACTCACGCGCACCTGGGAAACTTCCCAAGGGGTCACCCATCCCATAACTACTCCAGGCCAAGCACGCTTAACTTCGGAGTTTCTATGAGATGGATACCAGAAAATAAGATGCATCTTGTTGGTATGAGTAGTCCAAATCAATTCATTTAACCACTTTCTAGTGCAGATCTCACAGGTCGAATCGCAAGCCGCGCCTCGCACATTTTTAAGCTCATGCAGGCGGGATGCTGGACCGAAGCCCAACAAGAGTAAAGAGTTTATTAAAATCACTACGTACACAACTACATGACTTTAACTAAACTTATCTTTGTATCATTCCCACAGATTGATACGTGGACTGTAGCATTGGGTTATTCACACAGATTGACTTGTGCTCTTTCAACTTGTTTCTTTTCACACAGATCAAAGCTTCATCTTTAATGCTATTCTTCCCACACAGGTCGGAATACGCAATGATCCTTAGTCCATATAGGTATAATGAAAATCTCAACGGTGAGGGTAGAACAAATATCAAATGGCAGCTTTATCTTTGATGAACGTTTGCTGTATGTTGTGCTGTTTGCATTGAGGACTTAGTATATTTCTTCGCTTGGATACTGTTGTATGCTCACGAAATATACTGCTCTTGAATAGCTAGATTGTCAGAGTAATCTTGTCAGAATATGCGTAATAATGAATGGCTTTTCGTGTATTGAAGTCCTCTTGCTTGGGGCTATTTATTGCCTTGGAATTGTATCCGTTATAAATGTATCCATTGTTGGTTGGTGAGATGTTGACGTCTGTCTCTTGATTGGCGGCTGCTAAATGTTTGAATCAAAGTAGATCGTATTTAATGCTTCAGACAGCCTTTCTGTCTTTGCATTACATGCTCTTCAGAGCATTCAGACTTGTCTCTCTCCGACTGCATTAAATGTTGTCCTATTAGCAATAAATGCTACTTTAACTGTGTGTATATTATGAATAAAAAATATTTATGTCACAATAGTTAAAAGCTTTTTATGATTAGTGCTGTTGGATGTGTTTTACTTTTCCAAGGTAAAACACCTTCAGACTGTATGCTGTATCCAACAAAATTAATTTCTTTTGCTGTATGAGGCAGACTCTGTAGGATGGTTTGTAGAAGATCTCTTTGCTGTATGGGTGGTCTTGTATGGACAGTCCTTTCAGCTTCCATACTTAACAGCATTATGACTTCTTTAAGACTTCTTTGCTATATGTTGGCAATTATCAAAACAGGAATGTTTATCCCAACAATTTCCCCCCTTTTGATAATGTCAAAACTTCCTCTAGATATCTTATACAGAGAGGCTGCATTTAATGCTTTTGTCCGATTAGTCTGTTCTTCAATACTTAGTCTAGAAATGTGAACTGCTCGTAGGCAAGTTCTAAAATGAAAGATCCTACATGTTTAAGTGTATAACAACTGAACTTATGATTGGCGCGTAGGCACAATATTACAGTTGTAGTCTAGTTTGAATACAACTTAATCTATGAACTATTCGTAGAAAAGTTCTTACAGCTTTGTGGCTTAACAAGTTTTATCTTGTTCAAATATAACAAAATTTTGTAATCAAACAGTAAAAACAGTAAGCGCAGATTACAAGCTGTAATCTCTCAAGTAAAACAAACTTTATTAATATGAATGGGAAAATTACAAGTTCTTGAGAAGATAAAATCTAAACAAATGCATACTACGAGGGTAAGCTTACACAAGAAACAGATACAGCAAAAAAGCAAAGATGTTAGCTCCTATGCTATGAGTGCCTCCAACATCTCTGGTCAGGATCATTCGCGGTCCCTTTCCACCAGTTGACTAGGGAGTCATCGCCTCGATCCATGTAGATACTCCTTCCTTCAGGGGATTTATCGAATGCGAGTATCCAGTCTTCTGGGTGGGTGAGCCATTCACCCTTCTGGTGCCTTGACTTCATCAGTATTTGCAGAGGGAGCCTTCCTTCTGCTAACAGCCTCGAGAATTCATTTGCGGCCTCCTGCAACGTCTTGAATCAGTTGAAGAGGACAAACTCCCTGATGAGCGTACAGAAGTATCTCATCGGTTCATTTTTCTTCCAATTCTTCAGATCATCGGCTGAAGGCTGTCGGTTAGTGGGCATCAAAATACCAGTAGCCTTTCGCACATTATTCTTCCAGGGGATGTTGGGATCTTAGAACTCATGTCGAGATCCAGATACCATGTATCCTCTTGAAGCTTGACTAGACACAGGTGAGGCCAGTCTACCAACATCAGCGGCAACACTTTCTTCCAGCACTGCTTCCATCTCTCTCTCTCTCTCTCTCTAATCTCCATCTGTGCCTATCCTCTCTGGATTCTTCCCCCTTTTTGGCATCATTAATATCTGATACCTTTGAATAAATCTCCTGTAGGAGCTTCATGTACTCGTCATGTTTGGTCGTTGGATTATTGAATTTATCAATAATAGTACCGAGCACCAGATACATATCATCTATTTTGTGATCGTACTCAGTCAGTCTAGTTCCGGTCTCTTGCAGGGCAGCAACCGTTTTGGCCTCGTCAATCCCGAGCTTTTCCTGTTCTTACCTTAAGATTTTCTCCTGATGTTGCCTGAGTTGATTTTACGCTTGCCACAATGTGTTAGGCATTAGGCGGAACGCGTCCTCAACATCGTTTATTGCATATTTCAATTTGGGGAGCGCATCCTAGGCAGTTTCTCTCATCCAATAGAGTTCCTATCCGACGTCATACAATGCCTTTACTGCGTCTTGCAGGAACACTGTTTGCCGACCAAGGGCTTGGAATTGCTCGATGCGGGCTTCGGTGTGCAGGGACCCAGGGTGTGCAATCTTGGAATCCTTGGGCTCTTCAAGTTGACGGAGAAACACATGATGATAAAGGCATCGTTGTTTGTCTTCTGGTAAGAAACCTTCATCGGAGTCTGATTTGGACATAACATAGGTGGGATAGGAGCATCTGAAGCATGATCTTCAGAAGCAGGAGCTTCGGAAGGGTGAGATTAGAAAGCAGGAGCTTCGGAAGTAGGTGCTGCAAAGTCAGTCTCGGATATAAGAGGGACCGATTCCTCCTGATGGGATTGTTTGTTTTTAGCCAGAAGTATAGGAGGGACTAAATCCTCTTTCCGACTCTCAGTTTCCGCCTGATCTGGAAAAGGGACTGGATCCTCTTGGCTCAAATATCCTGAATTTCTACTATGGTTGTCTATTTTATCCGAGTTATGTTGTACAGTGTGGAATCTGTACAGTATGGATAAAATAACTGAAGGACTGAGACATCTGTATTGATATAATCGTCGTACTTGGTCGACAATTGCATTTGAAGACATCGTGTATCAGGTTGTTTTAATTATGATATCAGTTGTTTCGTATGAGAATATTATTAGGACGAGTATATGTATTCAGTATGTGCGTATACATAACTAGTATGTCGAGACGGACAGGAATAGTTGGAATTGGCTAAGTGCACAAGTCATTACGTATGCTAAGTTGAGGAGCTTACATACGTTAAGTTGGTAAGTATAATGTATGTTGTGTATCATGTATTACGTACGTTATAACATTAGGGGAGACGCAGTCGTCTGATCAGAGAAATTTGTCAAAATACAAGCGTAGTGTACGTTAAGCATAGGAGCTTACGTACGTTACGACACGTACGATACGTAGAGTACATAACATATGTTATTAAGAGAATCAGATAGGACCAGGCTATGACCGACAAATGAATCCCATGGTCGGAAACTTTTGACTGGCGTGCGAAAAGGCAAGACAACGATGAGGTTAACGTACACAATAGATTGCTCATTACATACGTTAAATGGGTATAGTACTGTAGCAAGTCAACTCTATGTTACATACGCTATAGAATAGGTGTTACGTACGTAACACAAGGTACGAAATGAGGTAGTGAGCTCTGGATGCTAATTACGTACGCTATGTAGGACATGTAGCATGTGTTAGACAGTCTTACGTACATTAGTGTTGGGTGTTAATGTACGTAATGGTCTGTGCATGTTATAAAATAAGGATCCGTCTCTCATTTCTTCAAGAGAAGAAATAAATATCTTCCTCCCAAACTTCGTACCTCTTCACTTCTAAGCCTATTCCAGACCCTTCCACCTTAGTTGAGACCTTGATGGTTCTATTAAAAGTTTAAGGTTTGGAATACTTTATGTTTCTTGAAGTGTTTGAATGTTGTGGTTCTTCTTCAAAAGGTATGTTGGATAACTCCTCTCTTTAATTTTGGATTTTGATATTGTTGTTGATATCCTCTTCGTATGATGATGGTTATGGTGGTGTTGTTGTGATTCTTGAGGTTATGTGAATTGTATGTTGAAGAACATGATGATATATGTCTTGATTTATGAATTAGGTGATTGTTTAGATGTTAGAACACATCGTATTATGCCGCTCTGTTGGCTATAAACATGATTACGGATTAATTCATGTTTTTGAAGAACTCCTGAGTTATATATGTCATGATTTTATGAATAAGGGATGGAATTTGGAAAGATTACGGTTAATTTTGGTATATGATTATTCATGAAAATAACCGGTAATTAGGTTTTCTATGAATTTATGAATATGAACAAGAAGGAACCTTGTTAATTCATATTTAAAGTTGAAGTTGGAGTCGAGTATGTTAAGACACTTAGTTGAATTAATTATTGATATGATTATTGGATTGTGGAATTGTATTATGGTTATGGATTCGTGATTGATTGAGTTAGATTGTTCGGATGTGTGTTTAATCGGGATATTGTGGAACCGTTGGGTTTGTTGATCGATTATATTGATTGTTAATTATGTTTACCGAGTTGCGGTTTGTATTGTGGATATGAGTTCGTAATTATCGAGTTCGATTATTTGGTTTTCTATATGATCGAGGTATTATTGAATCATTGGGTTTGTGTATTGTTTATGTTGGTTGTTGATTATTATCGGATTATTGTTTATTGATTATTGCATTAGGTTGTGAGGATTGATCGTTGATTAGAATAATATGTTGTTGTCGAGTTCGAGGAGGTTCGTGAATTACTATGGTCAGGTCCAAGGAGCCTGTAGACGAAGGAAAGGAAATTGGTAATGACTTCATCATCGTCGTGGCGGTATCGAGGCAAGTTATTACCTATTCAGTTTACAATACTTAATGAATGGTTTCAGTCTCATTTCGGTTATAATGCATATAGCAATAATTATTGGTGTGAACTCTGGAGATTTGGATTGTACGTTGTCCTACGATTTTTGGAAGTTAAATCATAATGTATATGATTTCCATTCATTATTGGTATATTTGGGTATCGAAGATATATTGTGGTAAATGTGAGAATGTGAGTTATCTACAGTCCGTGGTACTTCTGGACTGGTTGAATATTGAGGAAACTGCTAGTACTCTAATCATTTGTGTCATTTGTGTCGATCATGTTGTAATACATTTGTGTATTGATGTTGTCGGGCATTCGTGTATTGTTGTTAACATGCATTTGTGCATTGTTGTTGTATGTCCACCTCGTGTTCGTCCGACGGGATCATCTTGGGTATCTATGGTGTGTGCGCTAGATCCTTGGACAGGTATTTCCACCATGCGTTGGTACGGCGGGATCATCATGGGAATCTATAGCTATGTGCGCTGGATCGTTGGATTACCATGTTTTGTTGTGGTGCATATGTATATTATTATTTATCCACCTCGTGTTGATCTAACAGGGTCATCTTGGGATCTATGCGGTGTGCGCTGGATCATCGGATTTCCATTGAGTATACTTTGTTGTTATTGTTTTGGGCATATTGATGTCGTTATGTGAGTATGCATTTGTAGGTCTTGTGTTAGGACCATGTTCATATGTTGTATTGGTCTGATCTCGGATTAGACTGACGTGATTCATCGTGGCATTTCATATCCTGAGGTATGTTCCGTATTTTCCTTTTTGATATTTGTCTTTGATGGACAATCGATTTTCGTGTTGAGATTTGATAATGTTATCCTATGGATCGAATTGGTCAGAGTTGGTATATTTTCGTATTGCGAGCTATGATGATGTTTGGAGAATCTTGGTATTGTTTTAGGTACAGTACAGATGTTATGTTTGAGTTTATTGGTTAATAAAGATTACTAGATGTGCAATATGATAAGGGTTATTTTGATGAGGGTTATCACGAATCGGTAAAGTTAAGAGGGTAAGATTACATTTGTAGTATTCTTACTTAATATTTTCATTTGGTATGTAATTATTGACATGATGTGATTGTTATCATTGTTGAGTATTATGGTTGACCCCGTCGTGGGTTTTCTTTTTAGGTTCTTGGGATATCGATCTTGTAGCGGTCGTGAAGAGATGAGCTTCCCGGAGAATACTAGCTATGGCGTGTGCTTGTGATTCGAGTACTTTGACTGGTTGTTATGTTCTGCTGCTAGAGTATTTTTAACTGTTTGCCATTTCCGCTGCGTGAGTATTTTTAAATTCCCTTTTGGTTTTTGGCAATTTAAGTTATTTTGGAAATCATTTTGTAAACTATTTTGTCGGTACGTACAAGTGATGGCTTAACGAACACTTTTGAAACTGTTGAGCTTTGGCGTTTTGGCCTTGTACCTTCAAATGAGATTTTTCGACGGTATTGATAAATGGATTTTGTTAAAGCCTTTGCATAATTTAAAAAGTTGTTACCGTCATCACCGCTTAGGCATACTTGAAATGTTTGTAAAAATGTCTTTTACCCTTGTGGGTTCTGTCTGGGGGCCCACAGCACTGTAATATTCCTGGATGTCTCTGGGGGTGTTACAGAATATGGTATCAGAGCTTAGATTGTGAAAACCTAGGCTGTCGAGTCGAGTGGTGTTTTTGTCATGTCATTCGAGTTGTCGATTGACAAGTGTTAGAGTTTTGGATTTTTATTGATCACCCGTGCTTGTGTGTTATGTGATTTACCGGTGTGGTACTGTGGTTGTTGTAAACTTTTCCAAATGGTATTAACGTGATTCTTTAGAATGAGATGTGTCATATTTTGAGTTGAACCGATTTTGCAAAATATATGCTTTGAAAATATCTATATCGAGTATTTTCTTGAGTTGAGACATGTGCCAGTATCACGGTGAATCGTCGGCTTCACGATCTGTAAGTATTTGGATTTTTGAATTGCATTGAGGTTATTTGCAATTATAAGTTGATATACCTTGAGAAACTTTCGGAAAGATATTATGTGGTACTGTATGGTAGCAGGATATACTAGTTGGGACAGAGCCAATGATCTTGAGAAACTATGATTATGAAAAATCAATATGTAGGTTAAACTTGGGAAACAGAGTTGTATATTTGGGAGAAAGATTATGGATTGTTGAGAAGAACATGTAGTCATGCTAGTTCATTTTGAGGTACACGAAACTATTTATGAACATCTGAAAATTATACGTTTCAAAATGAATGTTTTACGGATGTTTTACTAGAAAACGATTTTGGGCCGAGACCCAATCGATTTTGAAATAGTCTTACAACTCAGGACTTGGGGTCCAAAAGGGTTTTCTACTTTATAAACGTCTTGTAATGTGGAACGGGATATGGGCTGAGACCCTAATGTTTCAAAAAGGCTTTTCTGTTTTCCTAAAACTCCCGAGATTTGTAAAACACTTTACCAATCCTTCATCTATTTTATTACTGCCTTTCGGGGTTTTGATTTATTTGTTCAAATGAAACTGCTCGGGTAGTCTTTCGCTATGTTTGATTTGTTGATTATTCAATGTTTTGTCATAGCATAGTTGAGGTGATCCAGGATGGGATAATGGTCGACATTGCGAGTCATATGTGGAAAAGGAGTTTTTATCGGAGTCTATACAATAACATTTTGGAACTCTATCGTGTGGTTTTTTGATGGAGTGTCAGTGGAATTGGTGACAAGCCGAACTGGTATACAGGAGTATGAATGTGGTCAATCATTTTCATAATTTCATTTTATTTAGTTTTGTGTATTCGAAAAGAATTATCATCGAGATCTTGACACAAGCGAGCCGGTTTAACTTTTCGAAAATTGATTTCGTGGTCTTACAAAAATTTATGTTTTGAGTTTTGGAATTCATGAATGAACTTTCGAAAATTGGTTTTCTTGACAAGATTATATGATTTCAAAACTGGTTTTGAAAATGTGATTGATATACATACGAATTTAGTGCATAGTGCATCTCATGGAGAAGTCCTAAGTAAGACTCATGAACTGGATAACACATCAATGGTACGATGAAAAGAGATTCGAACTTTTGTATGGTAGTTTGATTACCCAGGGATGACCAGTTGGTTGACCAGATAAGAGAAATATGTCGATGTTCCAGATTCAGTACAGAATATGATTTTAGAACTTTGAGTTTTGTGAAATTGGGGCATATGTGCTATGTGGCTTTATTAGTGTGGCAGTATCGTGATTTTGCTATAGTGACTTTTGACTTTTGGGCCAACTGATTTTTCTTCGCATGTGGTATTTTGTCTATTTTCTTAGTAAGTGTAGATTTGGGGATGATGACCCCAGGATGGTTTTTTTGGATATTGATTAGTCGTTCCCACTCCATGTATGATTGGGTATGTTCATCGGTTTGTGCTGGTTGTTCATACACCGAGGGGTATGTTCAACAGTTGGGTGTGTTTCTTTGAGATCCACCGTATGTGATTTGTATAGCGTTTTGAGAATTTTATTCTTTCGTAATTGTCCCTGTGGTTATGTGTTGATCGTGTTAGAGCTTACCGTGTGAGGGTATTCTCGACTATTGTCGATCGTTCAATGATCGTATTGGAGTTTATCATGTGGATGATATTCTCGGTCGTGTCTTGACCTTTGGTTGGTCGTATTGTAATTTATCATGTTGATGATATTCTCGGGTAATGTATTGGTTTATCATTGTTATTGATCGTATGAACATTCGGACCTTGTATCGATGTTTCGAAATTTATTGCCATTGTTTTGGGCAGTTGTTTCACAGATGTATTGTGTATTATTGGTTTTTATCAGGATTGGGACTTCATTGGGCGATCAGGCAGACAGGCTTTGACACGGATGGATTATTCCATAATTGAGCTATGACGATGCATTTGTTGATTCATGAAATTGTGATAGTAAGCATGTTGAGGCTTTGAAGGGGAATCAATTGCTAGTAATCACGGGAAATAATCAACTTCATATACTTGTAAGTATACTGTATTGGTTATTCGTTAATGGTGATGATTTATCGGTTTCGTGATGATTCTGGATAATGTGGTTGAACTTTTGCTTGTGACTGGATTGCAAGTTTCGAGGACGAAACTTATTTTAAGTGGTGTAGTATGTAATATCCTGAATTTCTACTATGGTTGTCTAATGTTATTTTATCCGAGTTATGTTGTACAGTGTGGAATCTGTATAGTATGGATAAAATAACTGAAGGACTGAGACATATGTATTGATATAATCGTCGTACTTGGTCGACAATTGCATTTGAAGACATCGTGTATCAGGTTCTTTTAATTCTGATATTGGGTGTATCGTATGATATTGTTATTGGGACGATTATATGTATTCAGTATGTGTGTATATGTAACCACTATGTCGAGACAGAGAGGAATATTTGGAATTGGCTAAGTGCAGAAGTGATTACGTACGCTAAGCTGAGGAGCTTACGTACGTTAAGTTGGTAAGTATAACGTACGTTGTGTATCATGGATTACGTATGTTATAGCTTCAGGTGAGACACAGTCGTCTGATCAGAGAACTTTGTCAAAATACAAGCGTAGCGTACGTTAAGCACAGGCGCTTACGTACGTTAAGACACAGACGTAACATACGTTACGTAGAGTACATAACGTATGTTATAAAGAGAATCAGACAGGATCAGGCTATGACCAACAAATGGTCCCGTGGTCGGAAAATTTTGGCTGGCGTGCGAAAAGGCAAGTCAACGAAGAGGTTAACGTACGCAATGGATTTATCATTACGTGCGTTAAATAGGTCTATTACTGTAGCAAGTCAACTCTATGTTACATACGCTATGGAACAGATGTTACGTACGTAACACAAGGTATGAAATGAGGCAATGAGCTCTGGATGCTAATTACGTACGCTATATAGGACATGTAGCGTGTGTTAGTAGGTCTTACGTACATTAGTGTTGGGTGTCAACGTACGTAATGGTCTGTGCAGGTTATAAAATAAGGATCCATCTCTCATTTCTTCACGAGAAGATCCTAAACTTCGTCCCTCTTCACTTCTAAGCCTATTCCAGACCCTTCCACCTTGGTTGAGACCTTGATGGTTCGATTAAAAGCGCGAGGTTTGGAATCCTTGATGTTTCTTGAA
The DNA here is from genome assembly GCA_033398695.1 of Orobanche coerulescens. Classification (NCBI taxonomy): domain Eukaryota; kingdom Viridiplantae; phylum Streptophyta; class Magnoliopsida; order Lamiales; family Orobanchaceae; genus Orobanche; species Orobanche coerulescens. The sequence continues at coordinate 194,184,996 of CM065803.1, read as the reverse complement.
ATGTTTGAATGTTGTGGTTCTTCTTCAAGAGGTATGTTGAATAACTCCTCTCTTTAATTTTGGATTTTGATGTTGTTGTTGATATCCTCTTCGTATGATGATGGTTATGGTGGTGTTGTTGTGATTCTTGAGGTTATGTGAATTGTATGTTGAAGAACATGATGATATATGTCTTGATTTATGAATTAGGTGATTGTTTAGATGTTAGAACACATCGTATTATGCCGCTCTGTTGGCTATAAACATGATTACGGATTAATTCATGTTTTTGAAGAACTCCTGAGTTATATATGTCATGATTTTATGAATAAGGGATGGAATTTGGAAAGATTACGGTTAATTTTGGTATATGATTATTCATGAAAATAACCGGTAATTAGGTTTTCTATGAATTTATGAATATGAACAAGAAGGAACCTTGTTAATTCATATTTAAAGTTGAAGTTGGAGTCGAGTATGTTAAGACACTTAGTTGAATTAATTATTGATATGATTATTGGATTGTGGAATTGTATTATGGTTATGGATTCGTGATTGATTGAGTTAGATTGTTCGGATGTGTGTTTAATCGGGATATTGTGGAACCGTTGGGTTTGTTGATCGATTATATTGATTGTTAATTATGTTTACCGAGTTGCGGTTTGTATTGTGGATATGAGTTCGTAATTATCGAGTTCGATTATTTGGTTTTCTATATGATCGAGGTATTATTGAATCATTGGGTTTGTGTATTGTTTATGTTGGTTGTTGATTATTATCGGATTATTGTTTATTGATTATTGCATTAGGTTGTGAGGATTGATCGTTGATTAGAATAATATGTTGTTGTCGAGTTCGAGGAGGTTCGTGAATTACTATGGTCAGGTCCAAGGAGCCTGTAGACGAAGGAAAGGAAATTGGTAATGACTTCATCATCGTCGTGGCGGTATCGAGGCAAGTTATTACCTATTCAGTTTACAATACTTAATGAATGGTTTCAGTCTCATTTCGGTTATAATGCATATAGCAATAATTATTGGTGTGAACTCTGGAGATTTGGATTGTACGTTGTCCTACGATTTTTGGAAGTTAAATCATAATGTATATGATTTCCATTCATTATTGGTATATTTGGGTATCGAAGATATATTGTGGTAAATGTGAGAATATGAGTTATCTACAGTCCGTGGTACTTCTGGAATGGTTGAATATTGAGGAAACTGCTAGTGATGGTTTGGACATCGAGATTGCTCTCGAAGGACTCGAGGCAAGTACTCTAATCATTTTTGTCATTTGTGTCGATCATGTTGTAATACATTTGTTTATTGATGTTGTCGGGCACTCATGTATTGTTGTTAACATGCATTTGTGCATTATTATCATATGTCCACCTCGTGTTGGTCCGACGGGATCATCTTGGGTATCTATACTGTGTGCATTGGATCATTGGACAGGTATTTCCACCATGCTTTGGTCCAACGGGATCATCATGGGAATCTATAGCTGTGTGCGTTGTATCGTTGGATTACCATGTGTTGTTATGGTGCATATGTATATTATTGGTTATCCACCTCGTGTTGATCTAACATGGTCATCTTGGGATCTATGCGGTGTGCGCTGGATCATCGGATTTCCATTGAGTATACATTGTTGTTATTGTTGTGGGCATATTGATGTCGTCATGTGAGTATGCATTTGTAGGTCTTGTGTTAGAATCATATTCGTATGTTATATTGGTCTGATCTCGGATTAGACTGACGTGATTCATCGTGGCATTGCATATCCTGAGGTATGTTCCGTATTTTCCTTTTTGGTATTTGTCTTTGGTGGGCAATCGGTTTTCGTGTTGAGATTTGATAATGGTTATCCGAAGGATCGAATTAGTTAGAGTTGGTATATTTCCGTATTGCGAGCTATGATGATGTTTGGAGAATTTTGGTATTGTTTGAGGTACAATATAGATGTTATGTTTGAGTTTATTTGTTAATCGAGATTACGAGATGTGCAATATGATAAGGGTTATTTTGATGAGGGTTATCACGAATCGGTAAAGTTAAGACGGTAAGATTACACTGATAGTATTCTTACTTAGTATTTTCATTTGGTATGTAATTATTGACGTGATGTGATCGTTATAATGTTGAGTATTATGGCTGACCCCATCGTGGGTTTTCTTTTTTGGTTCTTGGGATATCAAGCTTATAGCGGTCGTGAAGAGATGAGCTTTCCGGAGGATACTGGCTATGGCGTGTGTTTGTGATTCGTGTACTTTGACTGGTTGTTATTTTCCGCTGCTAGAGTATTTTTGAATGTATGCCATTTCCGCTGCGTGAGTATTTTTAAATGCCCTTTTGGTTTTTGGAAATTTAAGTTATTTTGGAAATCATTTTCTAAACTATTTTGTCGGTACGTGCAAGTAATGTCTTAACGAATACTTTTGAAGCTGTTGAGCTTTGGACTTTTGGCCTTGTACTTTCAAATGAGATTTTTCAACGGTATTGATAGAATGGATTTTGTTAATGCCTTTGCATATTTTAAAAAGATGTTACCGTCATCGCCACTTATGCATACATGAAATGTTTGTAAAAATGTCTTTTAGCCTTGTGGTTTCCATCTCAGGGCCCACGGTGCTGTAATATTCCTTGATGGCTCTGGGCGTGTTACATTGGCGGATGGCATGGGCGGCTTCTTCAGGTTGATGGACAGGATGGGTGTCTTGCTGGGGAGTAGCTTGCTCTCTAGTGGTGACAGGAGGGACTGATTGCTCCTGTTGTTGGTCGTGAGCAGCTTGTTGTTGCGGGGGATCCACTAGTAGAATAAACATCAAAGACTTCAGTACGTCTCACTTCGGTAATGTCTATTAGCAAAGTAAAAACAAACAACAACTTCGCTTTTCAATTTACTGAAGTAAAAACCCCACATAGACTTCAGTAAATGGTACCAAACAAAAAAGCAGGAGCTAGTTAGATATTTTAAATTACAAAGACTTCGCTAATTTGATAATTGCCGAAGTAAAAAATGCAATGAATTTTTTTGAATAAAAATATCTCCCCATTAGTGAAGTAACCGCGTATCTAAACTGGAATTTTACCGAACCCTACTTCTTGGTAACCCCCCTCAATCTTTTCATTTTTTTTCTTTTCTTTTCTCTCCCCGTCTCTTTGTCTTTCCCCTCCCGATCTCCATCTCCCTGTTCTTCTTATTCTTTTTTTTCTCTCTAAACTCACACACTCATACACACACTGGGATCTGGCCGGTGCTTAGAAAAAGTTAAAGCCCAGATTTTTCGACGAAAAGATGAATAAGGTAGTGTTTCTATCTTTCCTTTTTTTCACAGTCTGTAATAATTTTAAAAATCGAAACTAATCAGTGCTTGAAAACAGGTTGATGCATTTACTGATTCGGCGTTCAAGGGCCAACTGTATGTGATGAGCTGATTTCTTTGTCATTTTTGGGGTTTGTTTTGCAGATTGGATGTGAAACAGAGTATTTAATGGAAGAATTTGGCACGAACCCTGATATTAATGAGAAACCTCCGATTCCACTACATGATGCACTTGAGAAGATGAAGCCTTTCTTAATGGCATATGAAGGGATTCAGAGTCAGGAAGAGTGGGAGGTAAAACACCATCTAATGTTTTGTTTTGTGTAATTGTGCATCTGTGTATTGTTCTCTAACCACGTTTTCATTGTTTAGTGCTTAAGTGGTATGAATCATATTTGTGATTCGGTTACTGAAAACTGTTTGTTTAGTGCTAGCTGATAATATCAGTTTCCTTGATAAACTTTTGGTTGGTGGTTTGCTGAGGTTGATCCTTTCACTCAATAATACTACAGTTTCAGGAAATTTCTGCCCTATACAAGTAATACAAAATGAAAATTGTCTCTAGAAAGGATAACTGGTAACTATTATGTTGATGCTCATGACATCTCAAGGGTTCAACAGGTTGATGCATTTACTGATATTATGTTGAAGATCCAATGCCTTTTATGTAGATTATTCATATATCGACAGATTCATTTACTGAGCACAAGGTTTTTCGAGCAATGTTTATGTGTTATTCTTGTAATCGTTTGGTATCAAATTTGAATGTTATATTATTTTGTGGATGGAGTTTGCTGAATTGTTGGTTGGATTGGCTGGAATATGTGATGTGTTGGCTGGAATCATGTTCAGGTTGGGTACTTTATTTCGGTTATCATATCCGATGCGTTTGTTTTTTTAATTGTTCCTGTGTTACGATTTTTTAAGTTTATATAATGGATTAATCAACCTATAATCAATATTTTACCTACTGAAATTTGTTGTTCTTGTTCATGTATTCTATAGTAGAATCAGAAATGGCATAGGGTTAGGGTTTCATTTTGTGGTGCAGCTTTGCTTGTAAAGGTGATGGATGCAGTTCTGTTCTTGCATGCGCATATGTATCAGGAATCAGGATATCGACTTCGGAATTGTGCTATTCTTTTTAAGTGTTCCCGGTGAAGCTAATCATCTTCATGTTTTAAGAGTATGGTGGGTTAGGGCGGATAAGTTGAAGGCTCTCCGGTGATCTTCTTGTCTTGTTGTATTATGGTGTATCCTGGAGTGCCTATAGAGATTTGTATTTCTTTATTTTTGTTGAAATCTACATCATGCCAACTATTGATGGGTCGTCAAATTATACGTCAAGGGCATGTATTTATGTGTGTAAGAGGTATTGTTATATTCAATGTATTCGAAGTTTTATGAGTCAGAAATTGATTGAGCTCAAGATGTTCTGTTCAATATGTCTACATAGATTTCTAGATTGTCACTTTGCTGGTTTTAATGAACCATATCGGTGCATATATGCTTAAGTTATGAAGAATTGTCACATATTGTCGCTATATGAGATAGTGCAACTAACTACCTGCATTATATTCACGAATTTTCGTGAAGACTCAGGAACTCTATGCAGTTGTCTTCTTGGCTTGGTACCTCGATTTGTTTACTGAATTCATTTTAGTGTATGACACTATAATGAAACTGGTGTTCATTGGAAGCTCTCTGGCAATTGTGTGGTGCATGAGGTTTCATCGAATTGTGAGGCGATATTATGATCGTGAGCTGGACACCTTTAGGCATTACTTTCATATGGAAAATAGTTTTCTTTTGGCACTTTTTGTTCATGAGGAGTTCTCGATTCAGGAGGTCAGTAAAGTCTTTATTCTTTTTATTTATTGTCATATGCAGTATGCTGACACCTAATGGAATTTGCGTGTTGGGTTCTGTCCTTGTTTGTGACATTTCATGTTCGCTTCTTTTACGTATTTTGTTGCCCATTTTTGTATTTAAGTAATATGGTCTTGCATTGTGCATTATATATACCGCTTACGTTGGTTTATTAGTTTTCTAGATATTTTGGGCATTTTCAGTATACCTGGAGGCGGTTGCAATTCTACTACAGTTGGTCCTATTGCAAAGAAGTGAAAATGTGTACAATCTGACTGGACAATATGTCATATTTATTGGGTAATTTGGTTCTCTTTTCTTGGCTGATTGGTGCATAAGTAAAAGACGGTTCATCAGAATTTTTTTTTTGGCACATCATCATTGCACTAAGAATATTTGATTATTTTTCAATTGGCACAGAATCTCATTGAACAACGAAATACTGATCACTTCCCAAAGTCGCATTATTCATCTAGTTATGCTTGTTTGTAAACTTCCTGATTATTTATATGAAGCGGATTAATTTTGGCCGACTAAAGCCGTCTTAACTACAGGATTTGTTGCAAAGACAGTTATGAAGCATTCTCGTTTACCAATTACAGTGTCTTCAAGATTTAGGCAAAATATTTATGGGGCGATATTTGGATGTCTCGTCAATTTTATTTTTTAAGTTTGTTTGGTGAATATTGTTTGTTTTTACTTTTTATTAGATGGAGACATTTAAGTAAGATTTTTGGATGTATGAATGCTTATAGGAGCGCTTTTTGTGATCCTTGTTGACAGAGAAGTCGAAGCAGCTATATTAGAAAATATGGGGGATCATTCATCCACTTTTTCGAAATGCATGGGATGTGGTGGGTGGGGATTTGGTCTTGTACAGTTTTGGGGCTAGTCAACTTCGTTATGAAGGACAACTATCAGAAATGTAGTTTTAATCCATATATTTTGGAGAAATCAGTTTAAAGTTTACTTAAAATATGTAGCCCACCTCTGTACGTAGTCATAAAAAGATCTCCCATGAAAACACACTAATCTCCTTTTTAATTATTACAGCTTGTGTCATAGTTGTATTTTGTATCTCATATTTCTTGCATGCACTCGTCCCTGTTCATGACCTATAATAATCTGGGCTCATGCAAAAGCTGACCTATATATTATTCATTACATTCAGGATCAAAAGATCATATAAAGGTGCAGGGTGAAATCTTGGAAGATCTGGTGGCTCGGATAGTAAGCCATGATAGCTCGGAACATTTGGAATAGGTTCTAAGGGACTATCCTCCGCCACCAGTAGAGGGAGGTAAATTAATTTCATTTAAGTTTTTCTTTTCTGTAGAAGATAATACAAATGGGACTTTCCATACCCATATAGTTGTGTCATAAAAGTGGCTTGTTGTTGAAGTGGTTATTCCAAAAGAAAAGGTCTCGAATTTGAACTATGCTTTATTTTCGGGTAAAAGTGATCAAACTAGAAGCAAATGTTGTCGTCTGCAAATACTAAAATGTAATTTTTTTTCTCCAACTAAAAGCTAACAATCACTTATATTTAGTGATGGCAAACATTTAAAAAGTGATTCGGAAGTTTTTGCAAACACTCCCTAAAGATAAGACACGTTGAATTCGTGTTCTATACTCTGTTAATTTACCTCCAAATACTGTCGTCTACGTAACTCTATTCATGTAAAAGAAAGAGTTCGATAACATAAATAATATGAAGTTATCTGCATATAATTAAACGGTACCAGGAGTGTCGACCACATTAAGTATCTGGTCATTATCTAGCAGTGTCGTATGTAGCACACAAGTGCTGGTAACACCGGCTGAGCTAGACGATGACTTAAATGCACTTGTACCTAATATACTGTTACCGGTCGAGCTTTTTCCATTGCCTGTTCGTCCAACTAAAACCACAGTACGAACCTCATTTAAAGGAGAAGCAAACTCCCAATCATTTTCAATTGCACTTCCTCCCATTTGACGAAACCAAAGTATCTGTTGATAGAGAAACCAATTAAATATACGCATTCGATAAATCTTCATTAAAATGCCCGCTAAACGGCACTTATATATCGCTTCAAATAAAATTCATTTTAGGCAAAATTGTTACATCAGCTACAAGAACAATAGACCTACATCACATGGTTGCTGGTAACATTTATTTGTTTACAAATATATTTTGATGTCTACTGTGTTTATCTAAACTAGTATAGGGCTTTGATAGCTCTCCTTCTTTTGTTATTTTTAGGAGTAATCCCAAAAAAAAAGATCGTATAATATCTCAAATGCAAGAAGAACCCTGATATACTATATACATCAAGGATCCCTACTTTTACCCAAAATAATTATAATATAAACACCATGATTCACAAAAAATAAAACTAACAAAGTACTACATATTGTGTAGTAGAAAAACTCACCGGAAAAAAAAAATTCTTGACCTTTAGAGGAAAGAAGACCATGTAGCGTTGAGGGGGCATAATAGATCTATCTAGTATTATGATATACAACTCCCATCACTAACAACTTAATCTTTTAGATGTGGTGGTCATTTAGTCTCTAATAACTCTTGGTGCTTCTCATTTCCTTGTCAATGTTATACCCTGTTATGCTTCATCTCCCTGCCTTCTGAACAGTGTTGAGCTGTCTCCTTGTGAAAAAAAGAGTTCCAGTAGAAGGCTACAACTGTTAAGCTTAAATAGGGAAATAACAAAACTTATTACTAAGCTCAAGTGTGCAGAAAAAACACATCATGGCATCACATCATGTGCAGGAAAAACACATCATGGCATCACATCATGTGCAGGAAAAACACATCATGGCATCACATCATGCAGGAAAAACACATGTGCAGGAAAAACACATCATGTAATTTTAATTCTGTCATCCTTTTATATTATATAGTATGTTTTGGTACTGAAAATTTGTGATGTTGATGCATCTTTTATGAACGTACTTAATCTATTTTTTTTTGTTTCAATGTGATTTGCTCAGTATCCTGGTTCAGTCAAAGACCAATACTACACTCAGGAGCAGTATGATGAAGTCAGGAACGAGTGGAGCAAGTTCGTCTACACGTTTGTCGATGGTGCTTAGGCTGGCTTCATTGTCAGGAAGTTCTTTGTCTAGTTTCAAATCAGTACTATATGTGTATGGTCTTGGTTGCAACACTACTGGTACTCTGGTGCATATCTGTTGGTATAGTTAGATCAGAACATGTCATTTGATCGGGTAAATATGGTGAATGTTTTGTTGATGTGCAGTCCATTAGCTAGACCTATGCATGTGTCTCGTAGACATTGTGGAAGTTTATTTGATGTTGGCATATTATAGTTATGCCCAATGCAAACTTGTGAATCACGGGAATCTGAATATTTGGCATTTTTGTACGACAGTCCACCGTTTATATATGAAATTGTGGTTTATTACTATTATCAATACTTATGATCTTGTGTTATTGAATTGGGATCTTGTGATTTGAGTTTGTTGGATTTTTAATGAGGTTGATTGATGTATTTGAGGTTGTGTTGTTGAGATCTTGTGAATTGAGGTTTTTTATTGGATGGATCATGTTTTTGTACAACAGGGATTCTATATATACAAATTGAAAAGAACTATGCAATGTGGTTGTTTACTTAGGATAAAACACGAAGTCAGAGATATATAATTAGCGACACAAAATAGAATAAGCGAAGTAAAAAGAAGTGTAATGCTTCGGCTAAACAAATAAAAGTGAAGTAAATGTGGTATCTTTAACTTCGTTACCTATTAATAAGCGAAGTCGATAACATTATTTCACTTCATCTGTATATGTTTTACTGAAGCGAATAGGAAATATACACTTCAGCGATTATAAAATAAGTGAAGTGGAAGGACCTTTTTTACTTCGCAAACCCCCATATTCGGGTTCTAAAAACCGAGATAGACTTCGGTTATTACGATATTAGACTTCGTCTAATAAGCGAAGTCTAAAGTATACCTTTAACTACACGAACATAGACTTCGGTAATTATAACATTTTTACTTCGGATATTATCCGAAGTCTTTGACGTCAAAGACACGAAGTACTCTCTAATCTCTCCATCTCTCCATCTCTCTCTAGAACTCTGCGTCCCTCAGTCTGTAATCGATCCCTTGGCGGCGATCTTTGCCACTGCGGTCTTCTTCCTTTTTATCGATCCCTTGGCGGCCATCTCTCCATTTTAATAGGTTATCTGATATGTATGATTTTTTGTTTCTTGAATGTTTTCTTGAGGAATTTCACGGTTATTGATTGGAGGCCATTCCATGTTTTCGACTGTTGAACCAATCGGTGAACAATGGTAATATTCTGTGTTTATTGTATTTTCTTTGTTTAATATTTGGTTTCTATGGTGTTGCCTATTCCCGTTACCGTTACGGATGAGTAATATAGGTAAAATTCTAAAATATGAATTGGAAATACATTCTGTTGCACTTGATTAAATTTGCATAATTCAATTTCTCTTGTTGTCTCTAATATTGCACAATTTTTATCTATGGAACAAAGGAGTCGATGCATTTTAGGTTCATGTTAGATGAAGAAGTAAGGCGCCAAAGTGTTGTGAAAATTACAAATCCGGATACACTTGACGTATTCGATAACCCTATACCTGGTGGACTCTATGATCCTGCTATGGGACCCCTTGGTGATGGCTCATCGTAAGTATATGAAATCAGAAAAAACCACTTTGTTGCTGCTGATATTATTACTGAGCCTGGGGTTTTATTACTTATCTTTTACTTTTCGGATGTAATCGTGTGGCCAAAGTTCCTATCACTGCAATGGTCATTATGGTCACTATAACACCCCCAAAGCCAACCGGGAATATTACAGCCCCGTGGGCCCCACATTGGAACCCACAAGGCTAAAATTATTTTCGTAAACATTTTCAAACACGCCAACGAGGCAAAACGGTAATGTTTTAAACACCCAAGTGTTTGCAAAACATAGTTCCCAAATACCATCATGAAATACCATTTGAAAACACAAGGCGAATACACCAAAAGGGCATTTAAAAAGTATACACGAGTTGGAGAAAATACTGAAGGCCATTATAAAATTACACACGCAGCGCATAGAGATATGATTAAATACATTTGCAGCGGAATTATAAAAACCAAAAAGAATACTCGAAACCCAATAACCATGCCAAAGACAGTATCACCGGAAAGCTCATCCCTTCACGACTACTACTAGCTCATTCTCCGAGTACCTAAAAGATAAATCCCACGACGGGTTCAGCCATAATACTCAACAATGATAACGATAACATCAACATGTTACATATCAATGTAATTACAAGGTAAGAATATTTCCAGTGTAACCTTACCATAGCAACCTTAAAAATGGTGATAATTCATATCAATTCAACCCTTACCTCAATCAACACTTCGCGTCCTCAAGTGACAATGAATTCTAAAATAACCATTTGTACTGTATACAAATGATACCGAGATTCTCAAGGCATAAGTATATCTCAATATGGAATAATCCATCCATGTCCAACTCTGTCCGCTGGACCGCACAATCGAATTCCAATTCTGATAAAACCGATATCACATGATACATCTGAAGATCAACTGTCCTGAAACAATGGCAAGTCCCAGATATAAATACAAAGTATTAATGCTCACACAATCAATAATGTTAAAAAAACAATGCATCAGAATGAGACAATCAATGACATGATAACTCCACACAAGATCGACAAAGGATCAACCACGAACGAGAATACCATGATGTGGTAACTCCCACAAGATCAATAAAGGATCAGCGACCGATAATATCAACGATACGGTAAACTCTAACAAGATCAATAAAGGATCAACAATCGAGAATACCAACGATACGGTAAACTCCAACAAGATCAATAAAGGATCAACAACCGAGGATACCAACAATACGGTAAAATCTAACAAGATCGATAAAGGATCTACAACGTCCGAGAATTCCAACAATAAGTCAAACTCCAAACTGAATCAATAAGGATCATTAACAAACGAGATTACCAACGATAAGAGTAAACTACAAACGAGATTAATAAAGGATCAATAACCAATGAGTTGACCAATGATAGGGTGAACTCCAAACGAGATCAGTAGGGAATCAATGACAAACGAGATTACCAACGATATGGTTACTCCAAACGAGATCAGTAGGGAACCAATAACAAACGAGATTGCCAACGTTATGGTAACTCCAAATGGGATCAATAAAGGGTCAACGGGGACAGAAACACGAGAATAAAATCATCAACCATATACAAATCACATATACGGGATCTCGAAGACATACCCGACTATCGAACAGATCTGATTATACATGAACTGTGAACGACCAATCAATAAGACTCAAGATGGACGTCACGATACACCCGATCTGGACATGTGTCTGTGTGCAAGCCAATCACGGGTATTGATCAGATACACGCCTAGTCTCATACCCAATCAGCCTCACGAAGTACGTCTCATGTGCACGATTCAAGATGAGGTCGAAACCAGCATATGCTACACGTGCCCGCCCTGAAAATCCTACACACGAACGATCAGAATGTATCTGAATCCAGATATGCCACGATAAAACATGAAAACAAATCTCGACGAAATGCATATCCAACAAGGATCAGAAGACTTTCCAAGTGAGCAACGATAACTCGATCATGAAAGACCGACATGACCAAACGTCGTATTTCCATTAGACAACCGTTCACGGCATGCTCAACAATGCATATAATATTAGCATATAAACCCCAAGGCCACAGCCAAGGGTCACGGAAGCATCGCACAGGAATACTCCGTAACGTGGGTGCCCAATTTGGGTCTTATCCCCTAACACATTACATGCAATCACAAAATACCCCAAGGTCGCAACCAAGGGTCACGAAAGTATTCACACAAGAATACCCCAGAACATAGGTGCCATTTAGGTCTTATCCACCAACACATCGGCCCAACAGATTACAGCTCAAAGAAAGAGCACATCATAAAATGTAACAAACAATGATGCACATTCACCACATGAAGCATCAGCACACACATGCAATAATGCAACAGGATGATTGTCATGATTTAGCAATATTAATTACCTCAAGCTGGGGACGCTAACGTTTCCACGACCAACATCCCTGAACGAATACACATTTATCCGAATAATCCAAAATGAAGTACAGTCCATTACTAAACCAACCCACCATCTTGAGTTCAATATGGGCATGATAACTAGCCTTGATATCTAACTTCTCGTACAATAGTCCAAATATAATTCACGTCTCCGTTTCCACTAGACATCTTTAAAATCATGTACATTATGATTTATTTAAGCATAATATACATACCCTCATCCCAACAATTCATATTCCTTAATACCATTACTATATGAATCATAAATGAAATAAAATCGAAATCATTTATTAAACATTATGAACTGAGCAAAGCATAACTTGCCCCAATACCGATATGTCGAAGTTGTTACCAATCTCGCCGTCTTCATCTACAAGCTCCTCAGTCCCAACCAAGGCGATCCATGCATTCCCCAATCTCGACTGCAGCACAACGGTTAATCATCAATAATCACTTAACGCAATCTAATGCAACAATCAATTAACGATACATTCGATAACAATCAACAGCCGATATAACCGACCAATCAAACTCATCGGTTCAACGATATCTTGATCATATACGAAACAAAACCATTACAATTCAAACAATACTAATATAAGCCGCAATTCGATAATCGATCAATCCTAACAAGTTTCTCAACATTCTAAATCCCGACTTAAATCTTACTTATGGATTAACATGGTTCATCCTTGTAAATTCATAGAAATTCATTTACCGATTTTCATCATGAATAACCATTTACCGAAATTAACCGTAATCTTTCGAATTTCTATAAAATCACGACATATATAACTCAAGAGTTCTTCAAGGACATGAATTAATACATAATCATGTTTGTAGCCAACAAAATGACGTAATCCGATGGGTTCTATCATCTAAACCATCATCTAATTCATAATCCAAGGCATACATCATTTTGTTCCTCAATATACAATTCATACAACCTCAGGAATCACAACAACAGCACCGTAACCATCATTATACGTAGAACAACGTCAACAACAATACCAAAATCCGAATCAAAGAGAGGATTATCTAACATACCTCTTAGAAGATGAAATACACAAGTAACCACTTCAAGAATCATCAATATCTCCATATCTCAAGCTCCAATCCCATGTTTCCAAGCTCGTAATCGACTTAGAAGGACTGAAAGATCCATGTGTTTGAAGGTGAAAACGAATTGGAGTTCTGAAGAAAATGAAATAACGGGCATCCACTTTTATAAACTTCCAGCTCGTTACGTACGTAACCTTCCAAAGTTAACGTACGTAACAGGCTTTACGTACGTGATCTATCCCGGATAGCTTACGTAATGCCGTCCCAGAGGCAACTGACTCGTTTCGTTCAAAGCCTTACATACGTAATCCTTTCTCCATAGCGTACGTAATACGTACGTTGACTTGCTACAGTAACATACTCGTATTACGTACGTAATACACCATGCATAGCGTACATAATTCTCGAGGTTGACTCGCCTGTCCATATCCGCGCCGAAAACTGCCGACACCGGGCCCCACCTTCCGACCCCAGCTGGGACCCGTCTGATTCCCTTCTTAACGTACGTTGTGTACACAACTTAACGTACGTTAAGCTTGCTTAGTTACGTACGTAAGCTCTATTATTTAACGTACGTAATGACTTTCATCCTTAGCCATTTTTGCTCCTGTCTACCGTCTCAATATACTGAATACGTACACGCGGCATACTGAATACATATACTTGTTCCAATAACATTCTCATACGATACATCTGATGCACGATATCCTTAAATACAACTGTCGACCAAGTACGACAATTGTACAAATACTCATACAGTATATCCGACATCAAAAAACATATCAAGCATGTAATATCCTAGAATTAAAAATAACCTCGATAGATATACTGGCATGACTATCACAGTTCCCAAAATTATTTAGCTATACTGTATCGGTCCCACTCTGTACAGTACAACTCAGATAAAATAATGCGAAAAAATCGTAGCGAAATTCAAGGATATTACATATCTTCCCACTTAAATAAGTTTCGTCCTCGAAACTTAAAATCCTGTCATAATCAATATCTCAATCCCGAAATATCTCAAAATCATGTCACCATGCTCAAATAATCATCATCAATACCAAATAACTGAAAGAACATACTTACAGGTGCGTGAAGTCGATGATCTCCCGTGATACTAACATACGACTCCCATATAAAATCTTGGCACAATACCAACACACACCAATATAACAAATAGCAATTTGAAAATATCTCAAAAATTTTGGAACCTCCAAAAATCGGTTTGACTAAAGTCAGAAAATCATTTTCAAAAGTCACGCTACTACCGCACCAGTAGAGCCACATAACACACATGCCCGGGTCTTACGAAACCCAAGCTCCGATACCATCTTTTGTAATACCCCCAAAGCCAACCGGGAATATTACAGCGCCGTGGGCCCCACATTGGAACCCACAAGGCTAAAATCATTTTCGCAAACATTTTCAAACACGCCAACGAGGCAAAGACGGTAATGTTTTAAATACCCAAGTGTTTGCAAAACATAGTTCCAAAATACCATCATAAAATACCATTTGAAAACATAGGGCGAAGACGCCAAAAGGGCATTTAGAAAGTATACACGGGTTGGAGAAAATACTGAAGGCCATTATAAAACTACACACGCAGCGGATAGAGACATGATTAAATACATTTGCAGTGGAATTATAAATACCAGAAAGAATACTCGAAACCAAATAACCATGCCATAGCCAGTATCACCGGAAAGATCATCCCTTCACGATCGCTACTAGCTCGTTCTCCGAGTACCTAAAAGATAAAGCCCACGACGGGGTCAGCCATAATACTCAACAATGACAACGATCACATCAACATATACAATTACATATCAATGTAATTACATGGTAAGAATATTTCCAGTGTAACCTTACCGTAGTAACCTTACCAATGGTGATAATTCATATCAATTCAGCCCTTACCTCAATCCACACTTCGTCCTCAAGTGACAATGAATTCTAAAATAACCATCTATACTGTATACAAATGATACCGAGATTCTCAAGGCATAAGTATATCTCAATATGAAATAATCCATCCTTGTCCAACTGTGTTCGCTGGACCACACAATCGAATTCCAATTTTGATAAAACCGATATCACACGATACATCTGAAAATCAACTGTCCCGAAACAATGGCAAGTCCCGGATATTAATACAAAGTATTAATGCTCACACAATCAATAATGATAAACAACCAATGAATCAGAATGAGATTATCAATGACATGATAACTCCACACAAGATCGACAAAGGATCAACCACGAACGAGAATACCATGATGTGGTAACTCCCACAAGATCAATAAAGGATCAGCGACCGAGAATACCAACGATACAGAAAACTCTAACAAGATCAATAAAGGATCAACAACCGATAATACCAACGATACGGTAAACTCCAACAAGATCAATAAAGGATCAACAACCGAGGATACCAACAATACGATAAACTCCAACAAGATCGATAAAGGATCTACAACGTCCGAGAATACCAACGATAAGTCAAACACCAAACGGAATCAATAAGGATCAATAACAAACGAAATTACCAATGATAGAGCAAACTCCAAACGAGACTAATAAAGGATCAATAACAAACGAATTGACCAACGATAGGGTGAACTCTAAATGAGATCAGTAGGGAATCAATGACAAACGATATTACCAACGATATGGTTACTCCAAACGAGATCAGTAGGGAACCAATAACAAACGAGATTTCCAACGTTATGGTAACTCCAAACAAGATCAATAACGGGTCAACGGGGACAGATACAGGAGAGAATAAAATCGTCAATCATATACAAATCACATATACGGGGTCTCGAAGACAAACCTGACTATCGAACAGATCCGATTATACATGGATTGCGAATGACCAATCCATAAGACTCAAGATGGACTTCACGATACACCCGATACAGACATGTATCCGTGTACAAGCCAACCACGGGTATTGATCAGATACACGTCTGGTCTCGTACCTAATCATCCTCACGAAGTACGTCTCGTGTGCACGGTTCAATATGAGGTCGAGACCAACATGTGCTACACGTGACCGCCCTAAAAATCCTACACATGAACGATCAGAACGTATCTGACTCCAGATATTCCACAATACAACATCACAACAAATCTCGAAGAAACACATATCCAATAAGGATCAGAAGACTTTCCAAGTGAGCAACGATAACTCAATCATGACAGACCGAAACGACCACAACGTCGTATTTCCGTTAGACAACAGTTCACAGCATGCTCAACAATACATATAATATTAGCACATAAACCCCAAGGCCGTAGCCAAGGGTCACGGAAGCATCTCACAGGAATACTCCGGAACGTGGGTGCCCAATTTGGGTCTTATCCCCCAGCACATTACATGCAATCACAAAATACCCCAAGGTCGCAACCAAGGGTCACGAAAGTATTCACACAGGAATACCCCAGAACATGGGTGCCATTTAGGTCTTATCCCCCAACACATCGGCCCAACAGATTATAGCTCAAAGAAAGAGTACATCATAAAATGTAACAAACAATAATGCACATTCACCACATGAATCATCAACACACACATTCAATAATGCAACAAGATGATTGTCATAATTTAGCAATATTAATTAACTCAAGATGGGGATGCTAACCTTTCCACGACCAACATCCCTGAACGAATACACAGTTATACGAATAATCCAAAATGAAGTACAGTCCATTACTAATACCAACCCGCCATCTCGAGTTTAATATCGGCATGACAACTAGCCTTGATATCTAACTTCTCGTACAATAGTCCAAATATAATTCACGTCCCCGTTACCACTAGACATCTTTAAAATCATATACATTATAATTTATTTAAGCATAATATACCAGCCCTCATCCCGACAATTCATATTCCATAATACCATTGCTATATGAGTCATAAATGAAATGAAATCGAAACTATGTATTAAATATTATGAACTGAGCAAGCATAACTTGCCTCGATACCGATATGAAGAAGCCGTTACCAATCCCACCATCTTCATCTACAAGCTCCTCAGCCCCAACCAAGGCGATCTATACATTCTCCAACCTCGACCTCAGCACAACGGTTAATCATCAATGATCACTTAACGCAACCTAATGCAACAACCAATTAACGATACATTCGATAACAATCAACAGCCGATATAACCGACCAATCAAACTCAACGGTTCAACGATATCTTGATCATATACGAAACCAAACCATTACAATTCAAACAATACGAATATAAGCCGCAATTCGATAATCGATCAATCCTAACAAGTTTCTCAACATTCTAAATCCCGACTTAAATCTTACTTATGGATTAACACGGCTCATCCTTGTAAATTCATAGAAATTAAATTACCGGTTTTCATTATGAATAACCATATACCGAAATTAACCATAATCTTTCGAATTTCTGTAAAATCACGACATATATAACTCATGAGTTCTTCAAGAACATGAATTAATCCATAATCATGTTTGTATCCAACAAAACGACACAATCTGATGGGTTCTATCATCTAAACCATCATCTAATTCATAATCCAAGGCATACATCATTTTGTTCCTCAATATACAATTCGTACAACCTCAGGAATCACAACAACAGCACCGTAACCATCATTATACGAAGAAGAACGTCAACAAAATACCAAAATCCAAATCAAAGAGAGGATTATCCACCGTACCTCTTAGAAGATGAAATACACAAGTAACCACTTCAAGAATCATCAATATCTCCATATCTCAAGCTCCAATACCATGTTTCCAAGCTCGTAATCGACTTAGAAGGACTGAAAGACTCCATCTCTGAGTGTTTGAAGGTGAAAACGAAGTGGAGTTCTGAAGAAAATGAAATGACGGGCATCCACTTTTATAAACTTACAGCTCGTTACGTACGTAACCTTCCAAAGTTAACATACGTAACAGGCTTTACGTACGTGATCTACCCCGGATAGCGTACGTAATGCCATCCCAGAGGCAACTGACTCATTTCGTTCAAACCCTTATGTATGCAATCCTTTCTCTGTAGCGTACGTAATACGTATGTTGACTTGATACAGTAACATACTCGTATTACGTACGTAATACACCATGCATAGCGTACGTAATGCTCGAGGTTGACTCGTCTGTCCACATCTGCATCGAAAGGTGCTGACACCGGGCCCCACCTGCCGACCACAGCTCGAACCCATCTAATTACCTTCTTAACGTACGTTGTGTACACAACTTAACATATGTTAGGCTTGCTTAGTTACGTGCGTAAGCTCTATTATTTAACGTATATAATGACTTTCATCCTTATCCATTTTTGCTCCTGTTTGCCGTCTCAATATAAGGAATACGTACACGCGACATACTGAATACATATACTAGTTCCGATAACATTCTCATACGATACATCTGATGCACGATATCCTTAAATACAACTGTCGACCAAGTACGACAATTGTAAAAATACTCATACAGTATATCCGACATCGAAAAACATATCAAGCATGTAATATCCTAGAATTAAAATAACCTCGATATATGTACTGGCACAACTGTCACAATTCCCAAAATTATTTATCCATACTGTATCGGTCTCACTCTGTACAGTATAAATCAGATAAAATAATGCGAAAAAATCGTAGCGAATAATGTTCAGGATTCATGGGATTCTTTCCAGCTTACTGAAGCTATTTCAGTTGTGAAAGAGTTCTGAAAGAAAAAAGAAAAGAAGTGTGTGAACTGTAAATGCAAAAATCCAAAGATCGATAAGCCAACATGTGGATGGTTTTGTGTGGTAAGTTTAATATGTTGTAACCTAGAAAAAGGTTGATGTTTGATTAACATGTAAAAATACTTTAACTGACGGGAACTGGAAGACAACTTTCTTAAGAGTCTTTCCTGTATTTAGTTCTCTATATTTGTCATAACTGGTATTCCACAGTCAGTGTTCATTATTTTTAGTGTAATATATTATGTATATCCTCTTCATCTCTCTTTTTTTCCTGTATTCCACAGTCAGCGATTTTTGCCACTGCGGTCTTCTTCCTTTTAATAGGTTATTATCATATCTGTTTTTTGTGTATAGTCGGCATTGGATGTTAGCAATTATTAGTCCTTGGAATGGATTAATGTATTGGTTCGATCCAGCTGGAGTAGGAAAGGAGATCCCTGAGTTCGCTAAAACGGTCATCAATGAGTATATACTGGATTACATTAATAAATTTTTTCTTTTTGGTTGTTTTCCTAATAACTAGTATTTTCATTCCTATAAACCGTATTACAATTTATGCAGGGGAATTATAAAATTTAGCATTACCAATCAAAAAGATATCAGGAAAATAAAAAAGAATCCAAGAATTGGGTGGAAGCAACAACAGGTATATTTGGATTCTAAAACTCGTTCATATCTATATATGCAATCATGGTTGTTACGTCGGTAAGTCGAGTCGGACGGAGACTCCGGCAAGTCGAGTCATGACTCGACGACTAGTCGACAAGGTATAATATAATATATATATATATATATTGTGTGTGTATATGTGTGTGTACTCAACTGAGTCAATTGTGTCTACTCTCTCTCTCTCTCTATCTCTCTCTCTGTGTGTGTGTGTATATATATATATATATTGTGTGTGTTTGTGTATATGTGTGTGTATATACCTGTGTACACAGTAGTCAGTAATGTGTCACTGTGTGTGTATATACAAGCGTGTGTGTGTATATATAAAATTGGGTGTAAGTAGCAGAAAAGAACAATTGTGAGACAAAATAAGGCTCGTAGTCGCGATAAGGTCAATTATGTGCACCTGGGTCGTTTTTTTTTTAATTTCTGCACTAGTCGGGCGACTAGGTCTCCTAGTCGACCCAGTCGACCAGACGATCCCCAGTCGCTCGAAAGACTCCCAAAAAGCAAGTCAGGGTTCCATGTCGACCTCTCCAGCTCGACTGCTCGACTTGTCGCGACTAGTCGAGCGACGTGACAACCATGTATACAATGGTTATGTACTTCATTAATGCAATAACATAATTGTTGAATGGTTTGGATTTTCTTAATACTGTATGTTTTAATGTCCTTGTGAACCTCAAAACAACAAGGTCTATGGATAGTATGTGTGCTGTTATATGCTCGAGATTTTAGGAAAAGGAGTATTATGGATCTCCGACCAGGTGTCATTTTTATACCGCACACTGCATAAATTTCTTGATTGGTGTGAATGAGTGATTATTGGAAATGATATTCTGTGTAAATTTCATGATTGATGTACATGAGTGATTATTGATTATTATCTTACAATTTTTTGCTGAAGAAACTTACTCATCGGAAAAAATTAATGAGGTTAGAGATATTTGGTGGAATATTTGCTCCTGCAAGAGAATGAAGCGGACGAAGAAAACAAAGATGATGGTATGCAAGTTACTCAATGAATTTTAGTCCAAATTATTGTGAATGATTAGACTTCGGAGCATTATTTTTTCGTTTTTCCATTTGGAGATTGCAATTGATGTAATGGTATTACGTTTTTGGAGATTGCAATAGATGTAAAGATATCATTATAGTGTTGTTTTGTGTTATTTTATATTTCCGGGAACGAGCAGGTTTATGCTGTTTTTGTAATACCCGAGATTTCTGTTATGTAATTGGAACTTGTGATATTGTAATGATTGTACTTTTGTCTGAGTACTATTCTCCGTATTTCATAATCCGATGTTGTCGAGCGTTTAATTTCGTGTTTGTGATTTAAAGATTGTAAATCTGCGCATGTAGCGCACGCTATCGGCTACGTCTAGCGTGCGCTAACGTGGATTAATAGCGCACGCTACTGAGGGTCATTAGCGCACGCTATGCGTGGTCAATTTGATTGAGACGTGCGGTAGGTGAGATCTGGCCGGGGGACCCCTGTCGGATCGTGTCGGGATGTACCTGGACGGCTTTCGGGAAAAGCCGAGTCAACGCCTTAGCGCACGCTACAGGTATATGCGTAGCGCACGCTAAGTACTGAGTACAGTTAAGTCAGTGAGCCGTTAGCGCACGCTACGAGCAGGGCCTAGCGCGCGCTAATAACCATTTCTTATAAATAGGACAGCATCCTATTCGTGATTTCAGTTCTTTCTTCTTCCATTACCCGAATGCTCTCACTTAGAACATAACTTCCTTCATCCTAAACACTTCATATCAACATCCTAGTTCGTGATTGAAGATCGTATATCATTGGAGATTGGTGCTCAAGCTTTCGGTGTTGGATTGCTTCAATTCCCTCCGTGTTCTTCACTACCTTGAGGTAGGTGATTCTTCACCAATACTAGTAGTGTTCTATGGGATGTTGATCATGTTCATCTAGTCAGTTAGATTCGTTATTAGTCGTACATCATGTGTTAGAAGGATATTTTCGACGTTTCGACACTTATTCATCGTATGATCCATTGAACCTTTTAGTATGTGAATTCCTGAGCATGTTATGTATCTTCCAAACCAATCGATCAGTATATGATATTACCTAGTTTGTATGTTTTACATAAGGAATCATATGTTTTGGGACTTGAAATAATCGGAACTTGGTATATTTCTTGAAGATCGAAGATAAGATATGATGTTAAGATGATTATCCGTGTATTTGTAGCTCATGATCATGGAACTTCCACAAACCTTATTAGCATGACATGCTTGAGGATGACTTGTTGTATCAACATAGAATTCATGAATTCACCACTTTTCAACCCAGTTTTTCCGTTAGCAGTATTCTGCCATGCAAGGTTAGCGCACGCTAACATATGTGAGTTAACGTGCGCTATCGGGGTTCAGTTAACGTACAACACGTACGTAGTGTACATTATGTGTCAGCCGATTCGAACTGTCAGTTCGTGGCTAGCGCATGCTAGTCTTCCACGATAGCGTACGCTAACAGGCCGGCTTAGCGCACGTTACGTAGAGTACGTAGCGCACGCTAAGCAGTCCAGGCAGATTGTTTATTTTGAGCTTTTCGGCCGTAGACCGAATTGTTAGGCCATCGTTCGACTTGAGATGATTTGTGTATCATTCCTTTTGTTAAGGTTCGAGCTTGTTACGTTGATCGAAGGAAGCGGCCTTCGAGTGTGTCGAGATCATTGAAGTGTTTCGTTCTTGCCATTTTCGAGGCAAGTATCATATGTCGAGATTGATTTATCATGCTTGTGGTTTTGTTCATATTGTTGAATATGAGATGTATTTCTGAAAATTCTCGTGATATTCGTTGTTATTTGTTCATATTGATGAACATATTGAAATGCATATGAGTATGCATAGTTGATTGATTTATGGTATAAATGATCCGAGGGGATCATGAGGATCTATGCTGAGGGCGCTGGATCGGATGTCCACCATGCGTTGGTCCGACGGGATCATCATGGGGATCTATCTTTGAGGCGCCGGATCGTTGGGCCGGGTTTTCCACCATGCGTTGGTCGACGGGATCATCATGGGGATCTATACCAAGGGCGCCGTATCATTTGGATTACCTCAGATTGTGTTGATGGAATCGTGAGGATTCGCATCGTTGGATTCCGTGGCGGAAGTCCGTTTTGCATGTTTTATGATGCATTGATGATTTATTGTATGATGATACTTGTACTAGCATTGTTTTGCTAACCCCTTCGGGGTGGACATTGTTTTGATGTTCGTAGCCGAGGAGCGGGAGGCAACCACCACGGTGCAAACGGAGACGATGAAATGGCTCAGTGATGTGATGGATGTTATTGTTATTGTGATTTGTCTTCTTGGTTCGTTTAGTACTCGA
This sequence comes from Orobanche coerulescens, assembly GCA_033398695.1. Lineage (NCBI taxonomy): Eukaryota > Viridiplantae > Streptophyta > Magnoliopsida > Lamiales > Orobanchaceae > Orobanche > Orobanche coerulescens. Next base: position 194,161,838 of record CM065803.1, on the reverse strand, counting down.
GTACATCTGTTTTAATAAGGTCATTCGATATGGTTGTATAAGTTAACTCATTTGATCGGTTGAATCAAATATGTATTTGAACTTCAGTTGTTCGATTGGATTATTTTTACACTTCTTTAAAATTAGCCTTGTAAATCCTTATCTAAAGGGTTTACGGCGCTGTAATTATTCCGAATATCTCGGGGTGTTACAGAATATGGTATCGGAGCTAAGATTCATGGATATCTTGGCAGTCGGGTTAGTTGGGTCTGTTTACATTATTTGATTATTGGTCGTTCGTAACATCACTGCTGAGCCAGCATCGTCTTGTGGACCGTGGTTGTAACTTTCCTAATCTCGAATACTACCGTTTTATTTAATTCATGTCTTGTAAACATTGATGGATGTACTTTGAGAAAGTTTGTCCTGGATATTGAGTATTTATGTTTACAGTATGTTGAGAGGAGGTCGTGGACGCGGACGCGGTCGTGGACGCGGGCGTGGAAATGCGAGGCAAGAAGAGTCGGTATCTACCCCAGAGATAACCGCTAGTCGAACGGATTCCCATTCCGGGGGACAGCAGGGATCGGCAAATAATAATGCAGATCCTAACGTGTCGGGAGTGCTTCAGCAGGTGGTTGCCCAGATAAACCAGTTTGCTCAAGTGGTGGATCGCATGCAGACGGCGATGGGACAGCAGCATAACGTGGAAAATCGAGGAGATAGATGGCTTACCGAAGTGATTAAATTGCATCCTCTGAAATTTGACGGTTCTGCCGAGACGCTTTCTTGGGACCACTGGCTGAAGGAATTAGAAAAGATTTTTGCAGGGATTAACTGTCCCAACGATAGGAAGGTTCCGGTCGCCCAGTATCTTTTGACCGGGGAGGCTTTCGACTGGTGGGAGGCCATTCGACCGGAGGAGCACAATGTTGACTGGATGGAATTCAAATTGACGATGGAGGCGCAGTATTGTCCTCGCCCAGTTAGAGAGGCCCGAGTTCGAGAGTTTTTCTCACCACAGAATTCAGAAGTATCTGTGACGGACGTGATTAAAACTTTTAATCACCAGCTGACTTATGTACGCCACTTGGTCAGGACCGAGGCGGAAAAGATTTTTCATTTTGACATGCGAATGAAGCCGGAAATTCAGCAGTATATGTCCGGATTTGAATGTACCACCTTGCGACAGTATCAGGACAAGGCGTTGGCCTATGATATGAAAGAGGCAGCAGTAGAGAAATCGACGGAAGCAAAGAAGCAGAAGGTGTCTGGCAACTTCACGGAGGATAAGAGTAGCGGGCCTCGCAGGTGTTAGTCCTCTTTTCATTCATCCAGGAGACCTCTGCATCCCTCTCGAGGTGGAAAGAAGTTCCGGGCGGCACCAACTGCTTTGACGCAGGGAAGAAGTGTTATAACTGTGGCAAAGCGGGACATGTTCGACGTGATTGTTTCGCGCCTGCTGTGACCTGTTTCGAGTGTGGACAGGAAGGACATCGCGCAAAATTTTGTGGGAATGCGACCCGATCTTTTGGTACTCGCACTCCAGCTCCAGTTCCGAAGGAGACGAGTGTGAACCAGATGCAGCAGAGTGGATTTCAGCAGCAGAACGCTGGGAAGAGAGAGACATCCAGTGCTGGGTCCGTTCCTCCACGCCTGTACAAAATGAGGAAATCTGATGATCAGAACACAGCTGTTGCATCAGGTACGATTCAGATCCTTTTGCAACCAGTTAGTGTCTTGTTCGATTCAGGAGCTACGCATTCTTTTATATCTTTGAACTGTGTTAATCGTTTGAAAATCTCGTGCTTGTATAATTGTGAACCTTATGTTGTGGGATTACCGAGCGGAGAGAAAATTGTGGGAACCCTAGAAGCTAGGGATTTCCCAGTGTCTATAGAAGGAAGAGAGTGGCCATCGAATCTCATTGTAGTTGACATCTACAGTGACGATTTAATTCTCGGAGATGATTGGCTCAACCGTTATGGAGTCAGTTTCAATTACCGAGAGAGAGTCATTTCTATCATTGCCGATGACGGATCGAACACTTATTCCGAGGATGGAGACCAGAAGCTCGGGAAAATTGATCAAAGCAATGAAAGCCGTGAAATTATCAAGCGGGGATGTCACGGACTTTGGTTCTATGCCATGAGGAAAGAGGAAGGAGTAGAGTTTTCGTCTATTTCAGTTGTGAATGAGTTCTCAGATGTATTTCCTGACGAACTACCTGGGTTACCTCCGCAGAGAGAAGTGGAATTCACTATCGAATTAGAGCCTAGAGCAGCTCCTATTTCCAGGGCACCATATCACATGGCGCCAACCGAGATGTATGAACTCAAGAAACAACTGGAGGAATTGTTACAGAAGAGTTATATTCAACCGAGCGTTTCTCCTTGGGGAGCGCCCGTTCTCTTTGTCCGGAAGAAAGATGGATCCCTCCGGCTGTGTATTGATTACAGGGAGCTCAACAAGATGACGATCAAGAATAAGTATCCTATACCTCGGATCGACGACTTGTTTGATCAACTGCAAGGGGCAAGGGTATTCTCGAAGATTGACTTGCGATCAGGATACCACCAGTTGAGAATTAGGGAATCGGATATACCGAAATCTGCTTTCAGATCCCGGTACGGGCATTATGAATTTGTAGTAATGCCATTTGGACTTACCAATGCTCCTGCAGTATTCATGCAATTGATGAATCGGGTATTCTTGGAATACTTGGATAAATTTGTGGTCGTCTTCATTGACGACATCCTGATATATTCGAGGGACGCAAAGGAACATGCTGAACATTTACGTGTGGTTTTGAACACCTTGAGGAAGGAATAGCTGTATGCAAAACTTTCAAAATGCGAGTTCTGTCTTAAGGAAGTAACCTTCCTTGGGCATGTGATATCAGCCGACGGAGTTCAGGTGGACCCGAAGAAAGTCGAAGCAATCTTGGAATGGGAAGCTCCTAAAAATGTGAAAGAAGTCCGAAGCTTCTTAGGACTTGCTGGATATTATCGCCGCTTTGTAGAGGGATTTTCCAAAATTGCTCGTCCGCTCACTCAGCTGTTACAGAAAACTCCAAAGTTCACGTGGAATGAGAAGTGCCAGGCTGGTTTTGACGAACTTAAGAGGAGACTGACGACAGCACCTATATTAGCGCTGCCAGAGGGAACTGATGGATTCATGGTATACAGCGACGCTTCAAATCAGGGTTTGGGTTGTGTGTTGATGCAGAAGGATAAAGTGATTGCTTATGCTTCTCGGCAATTGAAACCATACGAGATTAATTACCCAACTCATGATCTGGAGCTAGCAGCTGTGGTCTTTGCCTTGAAAATTTGGCGACATTATTTGTACGGCACTCATTGTCAGATCTTTACAGATCATAAGAGCCTCAAGTATATTTTCAGTCAGAAAGAATTAAACATGAGGCATAGAAGGTGGCTGGAATTGATCAAGGATTACGACTTGGAGATTCTCTATCATCCGGGGAAAGCAAACATAGTAGCCGATGCTTTGAGCCGTAAACCTGTTTCTCTTCGAGTGTTGGAAGCACTTACGTTCCAAACCAGTATTCAACGAGAACTGATCCGTGAAGGGATTGAAGTATGGGCACCAGGAATCCAAGGGCAACTTTATGTGATGGAATTGACTTCATCACTAGTCGAGGAGATCAAGTCTAAACAATTGAACGATTCTCTAATCCTTCGATTATATGACGAAGTAAAGAAAGGAAAAGCCCCAGGATTCGTGATACAAGACGATGGAGTTCTGAGATTTCAGAGTCGACTTTGCGTTCCCGAGGATGATGATTTGAGACGGACAATTTTGAAGGAAACTCATAGCGCGCCCTATTCTATTCACCCAGGGAGCAGTAAGATGTATAAGGATCTAAAGCAAAACTTCTGGTGGGGGAATATGAAGAAGGACGTAGCGGAGTACGTTTCGAAGTGTTTGACTTGTCAGTAGGTTAAGATTGAACATCAACGACCTGCCGGAATGTTAAAGCCGCTTCCGATCCCTGAATGGAAGTGGGAAGATATCTCGATGGATTTCATCACTAGTATGCCAAGGACTAGAACGGGAATGAACATGATTTGGGTTGTAGTTGATCGACTAACCAAGTCGGCTCATTTCCTGGGAATTAAAGATACATGGGGACCCGAGAGATTGGCACGAGTATTTATTGTGGAGATAGTCAGGTTGCATGGGACGCCGAGGACTATTATTTCGGATCGAGATGGTCGCTTCGTATCATATTTCTGGAAAGCAGTTCACAGGGCTTTGGGGACTGAGCTCAACTTTAGCACAGCTTATCATCCCCAAACGGACGGTCAGTCCGAAAAGACTATTCAAACCGTAGAAGACATGCTTAGAGCCTGTGCTTTGGATTGGTCAACTGATTGGGAAGTTCATTTGCCATTAGTTGAATTCACCTATAATAATAGTTGGCATGCTTCAATTAAGATGGCACCATTTGAAGCTTTATACGGGAGAAGATGCCGATCACCCCTATGTTGGGATGATTCTTCAGATTTGATCGGGACGGAACCGGAATTGATTATTCAGACTCAAGAGAAGATAGCTTTGATTCGAGAGAGACTGTTGACTGCCCAGAGTCAACAGAAGTCTTATGCAGATGTACGTCATCGCCCTCTAGAGTTCGACGCTGGGGACCATGTACTATTGAAGGTATCTCCTACACGAGGGATTTTCCGTTTTGGGAAGAGAGGCAAGCTTAGTCCGAGATATATCGGACCATTCGAGATCCTCGAGAGAGTTGGAGATTTAGCATACACGTTGGCCTTACCGCCATCGCTGAGTCACGTCCACAATGTGTTTCACGTATCCCAATTGCGGAAGTATGTACCGGACCCCAGTCACGTCATTGATTTCGACGAGATCGAAATAGCCAATGATGGCACCTTCGAAGAGAGACCAATCAAGATACTTGAGAGCCGGATCAAACAATTGAGGAATAAGCCAATACACTTGGTTAAAGTACAATGGTCACGACATGGAGTCGAAGAGGCCACTTGGGAAACGGAGGACAATATGAAGACTAGATATCCGGAGTTGTTTTCATCTTAAGTTTCGGGACGAAACTTCTTTTTAGGGAGGAAGGATGTAATACCCGAGATTTCTGTTATGTAATTGGAACTTGTGATATTGTACTTTTGTCTGAGTACTATTCTCCGTATTTCATAATCCGATGTTGTCGAGCGTTTAATTTCGTGTTTGTGATTTAAAGATTGTAAATCTGCACATGTAGCGCACGCTATCGGCTACGTCTAGCGTGCGCTAACGTGGATTAATAGCGCACGCTACTTAGGGTCATTAGCGCACGCTATGCGTGGTCAATTTGATTGAGACGTGCGGTAGGTGAGATCTGGCCGGGGGACCCCTGTCGGATCGTGTCGGGATAAACCTGGACGGATTTCAGGAAAATCCAAGTCAACGCCTTAGCGCACGCTACAGGTATATGCGTAGCGCACGCTAAGTACTGAGTACAGTTAAGTCAGTGAGCCGTTAGCGCACGCTACGAGCAGGGCCTAGCGCGCGCTAATAACCATTTCTTATAAATAGGACAGCATCCTATTCGTGATTTCAGTTCTTTGTTCTTCCATTACCCGAATTCTCTCACTTAGAACATAACTTCCTTCATCCTAAACACTTCATATCAACATCCTAGTTCGTGATTGAAGATCGTATATCATTGGAGATTGGTGCTCAAGCTTTCGGTGTTGGATTGCTTCAATTCCCTCCGTGTTCTTCACTACCTTGAGGTAGGTGATTCTTCACCAATACTAGTAGTGTTCTATGGGATGTTGATCATGTTCATCTAGTCAGTTAGATTCGTTATTAGTCGTACATCATGTGTTAGAAGGATATTTTCGACGTTTCGACACTTATTCATCGTATGATCCATTGAACCATGTTATGTATCTTCCAAACCAATCGACCCGTATATGAAGATTACCTAGTTCGTATGTTTTACGTAAGGAATCATATGTTTTGGGACTTGAAATAATCGGAACTTGGTATATTTCTTGAAGATCGAAGATAAGATATGATGTTAAGATGATTATCCGTGTATTTGTACCTCATGATCATGGAACTTCCACAAACCTTATTAGCATGATATGCTTGAGGATGACTTGTTGTATCAACATAGAATTCATGAATTCACCACTTTTCAACCCAGTTTTTCCGTTAGCAGTATTCTGCCATGCAAGGTTAGCGCACGCTAACATATGTGAGTTAACGTGCGCTATCGGGGTTCAGTTAACGTACAACACGTACGTAGCGTACGTTATGTGTCAGCCGATTCGAACTGTCAGTTCGTGGCTAGCGCACGCTAGTCTTCCACGATAGCGTACGCTAACAGGCCGGCTTAGCGGACGTTACGTAGAGTACGTAGCGCACGCTAAGTAGTCTAGGCAGATTGTTTATGTTGAGCTTTTCGGCCGTAGACCGAATTGTTAGGCCATCGTTCGACTTGAGATGATTTGTGTATCATTCCTTTTGTTAAGGTTCGAGCTTGTTACGTTGATCGAAGGAAGCGGCCTTCGAGTGTGTCGAGATCATTGAAGTGTTTCGTTCTTGCCATTTTCGAGGAAAGTATCATATGTCGAGATTGATTTATCATGCTTGTGGTTTTGTTCATATTGTTGAATATGAGATTTATTTCTGAAAATTCTCGTGATATTCGTTGTTATTTGTTCGTATTGATGAACATATTGAAATGCATATGAGTATGCATAGTTGATTGATTTATGGTATAAATGATCCGAGGGGATCATGAGGATCTATGCATTGTTGTTGTCGTGTATTGTGTACTGTTGTTTTGTGCAGTTGTGCATTGTTGTCATATGCCCACCTCGTGTTGGTCCGACGGGATCATCGGGGGATCTATGCTAGCATGCGCTGGATCATCAGACGGGTTTTCCACCTCGGGTTGGTCTGACGGGATCATCGGGGGATCTAGGCAGTGAACGCTGGATCATCGGATTGCCATGTATTGTTGTTGTGCATATGTATATTATGGGTTTGCCATAAGTATACATTGTCATTATTGTTGTGATCATATTGACGTTGTCATATGAGTATGCATTTGTAGGTCTTGTGTTAGGACCATGTCCGTATGTTATGTTGATCTGATCTCGGATTAGACTGACGTGATTGTCATGGTATTTCGTATCTTGAGGTATGTTCCGTATTTCCTTGGTACTTGTCTTTGATGGACAATCGATTATCGTATTGGAATTGTCGGCGTTATCCGATGGATTGAATTGGCGAGTTGGTATAATTTCCGTATCGCGAGTTATGATAATGTTTTGAGAACCTTGGGTATTGTTGAGATACCGTACAGATATTTCGGTATTATCTTATTGTGTTGTTAAGGATATGAATCGTGGATTTTCGTAAAGTTACGACGGTAAGATTACATTGGTCGTATTCTTACTTAGTATTTCCATTGATATGTAATTATTGACGTGATATGATGGTTATCATTGTTGGATATTATGGCTGACCCCGTCGTGGGTTTTCTTTTTAGGTTCTTGGATTATCAAGCTTGTAGCGGTCGTGGAGAGATGAACTTCCCGGAGGATACTAGCAAGGGCATGTATTTGTGTATTGAGTTTCTGATCAGTTGTTGTATTCCGGTGCTAGAGTATTTTAATTGTTTGTCTTTATCCGCTGCGTGAGTATTTTTAACTGGCCTTTTTGGTATCCGGTAACTTAGGTTACTTTGGCAATCATTTTCTAAATCTACTCTGTCGGTACGTGTAAGCGATAGCTTAACGTATGTTTTTAAACTGTTGAGTTTTGGCATTTTGGGCCTTGTGGTTTCAAATGAGTTTTTACGACGGTTTGATAAACGAGTTTTATAAATCTTCGAATGTTTTTAATAGATAATACCGTCGTTAGCCTCTTGGGCGTTTGTAAATGTTTGCGAAAATTTCCTTCAGCCTTGTGGGTTCCATCTCGGGGCCCACGGCGCTGTAATATTCTCGGTCGGATGTGGGGGTGTTACAGAATATGGTATCGGAGCTTAGGTTGTGAAAACCTAGGCAGTCGGGTCGAGTTGGGTCGTGCTTTTGTCGTGTCATTCGAGTTGTCGGTTGACAAGTGTTTGAGCTCTGGGTTTTTTCGGGCTTGTGCGTTATGTGATTTACCAGTGTGGTACTGGGATTGTTGTAACTTTTTCAAATAGTGTTAACGTGTTTCTTCAGATAGAGCTGTGTTGTTTTCTCGGGTTGAACTGAGTTTGCAAAATGTGTGTTTTGAAAATATCCGTGTCGAGTATTTTCTAGAGTCGAGACATGTGCCAGTATCACGGGGAATCGTCGGCTTCACGATCTGTAAGTATTTGGATTTTTGAATTTCATTGAGATTTATTGCCCTTCTAAGTTGATATGGTTTGAGATTCAGAAAGATATTATGCTTCACAGTATGAGATGACAGAGTTGGGACATGATTGATGATCTTGAGGAGTTATGATTTTGAGAATCAGTATGTTGGTTAGATTTTGGAACAGAATTGTCTATTCGGGAGAAGGACTATGGATTGTTGAGAAGAACATGTAGCATGTTAATTCATTTTGAGATATATGAACTGTTTTGAGCATTTGAAAATGATACTTTTCAAAATGAATGTTTTACGGATGTTTTACCGTAAATGATTTTTAGGCCGAGACCCAATCGATTTTGAAATGGTTTTATAACTCAGGACTTGGGGTCCGAAAAAGGGTTTTCTACTTTTTAAACTTCTTATAATGCAGAACGAGATGTGGGCTGAGACCCTAGTGTTTCAAAAAAGACTTTTTAGTTTTCATAAAACTCCCGAGATTTGTAAAGCTCTTTATCAATCGTTTATTTATTTCGTTCCTACCTTTCGAGGTTTTGGTTTACTTGTTCAAATGAAACCTCTCGGGAAGTCTTTCGCTATGTTGATTTGTTTCAATGTTTTGTCATAACATAATTGAGGTGATCCAGGATGGATTAATGATTGACGTTGTGAGCCATATGTGGAAAAGGAGTTTTTATCGAGCACATGCGTTGAGATTTTGGATTCTATCGTGTAGTTTTCCGACCGAATGTCAGTGGAATTTGTGACGAGCCGGACTGGTATACAGGGGTATATATGTGGTCAATCATTTGCATAGTTTTCATTTTTAAACTTCGAAATCGTGTGGATTCGGAGGACACTGTTATTGAATACTTGGCATTAGCGAGCCAGTTAATTTTCCGAAAATTGATTTCGTGATCTTACGAAAATTTATGTTTTGAGTTTTCAAACTCTTGAAAGAATTTTCGAAAATTTGTCTTTCGACAAGACTATATGATTTCAAACTGGTTTTGAAAATATGATCGATATACATACGCATTTGGTGCATAATGCACATCATGGTGAAGTTCTGAGTGTGACTCACGAACTGGATAAGACGTCAGTATGGAACGATGAATAAAGATTCGAGCTTCAGTATGGTAGTTGGTTATCCAGGGATGATCGGTTGATTGATCGGATAAGAAGAATATGCTGCGTGATGTAGAATTCATGCACAGGATGTAATTTTGGAACTTCAGGTTTTGTGAAACAGGGACGTATGTGCTACCATAATGTTTTTGAATGGTTTCTCTGTAATTGTAGATTCGGGGATGGTGCCCCCATGCTGGTTGTTTTGGATATTGAGTGGTCGTTCCCACTCCATGTATGATTTGATATGTTCGTCGGTGTGTGATTGGTGTGTCGTTTTGTGAACTTTATTTGCTCATATATCGGTTTCTGTGGTTCTGTGTTGATCGTGTTGAAGTTTACCGTGTGAAGGTATTCTCGATTTTAGTTGATCGTTCGTTGGTCATATTGGAGTTTATCATGTTGATGATATTCTCGATTGTGTTTTAACCTCTGGTTGGTCAGATTGGAATTTATCGTGTCGATGATAAATTCGGTTGATTTTTGATCATTGTTGGTGATCATCTGAGCGTTCAGATTGTCTGTCGATGTTTCGGAATTCGTTGCCATTGTATTGAGCAGTTGTTTCACAGATACATCGGATATTATTCGTTTTATCGAGTGAGACCCGATTATGTAATCAAAGTGCAGATTTGATTCGGGCATATTGTTTCATCCGAAGAGGATATATTTGGTTGGGACTTATGGAATTGTTATTGTAAGCGTGTTGAGGCTTTACAGTGAAGTCACTTGCTAGTACCTCAGGAGATCGTCGACTTGGCGCATATATAAGTGTACTGTTTTGATTATTCGTTATTAATGATGATTGATCGTTGTCGCGATGGTTTCAGAATATTTCGGTTGAACGGTTTGTTGATTTTTCTATGACCGATTGCAAGTTTCGAGGACGAAACTTATTTTAAGTGGTGTAGTATGTAATATCCGAAATTTCTACTACCGTTGTTTAGTATTATTTTATCCGAGTTATATTGTACAGCATGGAATCTGTACAGTATAGATAAAATAAATGAAGGATTGAGATGTCAGTATCGGTATAATTGTCCTACTTGGTCGACAATTGTATTAGAGGATATAGTACATCATATATACGTATCTGATATGTCGAGACGTTGGACAAAAATAGCTAAATATGGCTAAGTGTAACATTATTAGCGCACGCTAATAATCAGGAGTAGCGCACGCTATCGTGCAGGTTTAACGCACGCTACGGATATAAGATAACGCACGCTAATGCAGTCAGATCGGAAGGAATCTACGTGTGGACCAGGCCACTTTCGGCGCACGTTCTGATAAGTCAACGGACGTTGTAATGTAGTGTTAGCGCACGCTAATGCATGTTGATTAGCGCCCGCTAACTATATATTGGACGAAAAGGAATCTTATCCTCGTCAGCACTTTCGGCGTGTGGACCAGTCTTCGGAGCATACAAACAATCAAGTCAACTATGATTAGCGCACGCTATGGAAGAACACTTGCGTACGCTAAATATAGGCATTTACGTACGCTAATGCATGGGCATTACGTACGTAAGTCATTGTACGAAGCGAGACAGTAGCCTCTGGATTGCGATAGTGCACGCTAACAAAAGTCGGTTAGCGCACGCTAAGGCCGTAGCGCACGCTAAACATAAGGTTTAGCGCACGCTAGTAATACACTTTATAAAAAGGGACAGGAGGGTGTTATGAAGCATTTCGTCCACTTCTTTCCTTTCACTCGATAGAGAGAGCCCTGGGAGGTACTCGAGGTACAGAAACACTGAGAGATGATGATCTTTAACAAGATTAAGCTGGGGATCATGAATTAAAGTCTTGTTCTTGAAGTTATTGATGATTCTTGGAATGAAGTGATTGTTCTCCTTCATGGTTCGTCTATACAAGGTAATAGTTCTTCACCTTTGGATTTCGTTTTGGATTGAAGATTGATGTTCTTGAGTTAATGATTATCATATAAACAAGTTGATAAGTATGATTATGAGATTGGTTACCGAGTTATGAGTATTGATATGATTTGGATGGTTTCGAATGTGTTGTTTATCTTCAAAGAGATATGTTGGCCAATGTCTTCCTTCAATTCGGATCTTTGATGTTGTTGTTGTTGGTTTATTCATATGATGGTGATCATGGCATGATTATGAGTTCTTGGTGTTTAGGTTGTTGATATTAAGGAAGATGAAATATGAATATATGACTTGAATTAAGAGTCAGATGATTACCTTTATGTTAAAAGATATTGGATTTCGTTGTTTGATAGCTATGTACATGGTTCAGAATCACTTAGAGTTTTTGATAATCGCCATATATTGATCGGTATCCGAAATGCATGTAACTGCACGTCATTAGCGCACGCTAAGCCTACTGGCTAGCGCACGCTATCGGGAACAACTTAGCGCACGCTACGGTAAGAGATTAACGTGCGCTAAGTCAACAGGCAGGGTAATATATTTTGTTTCGGTTATGAATTCGTGATCGTTTAAGTTGGTTTGATCAGACTTGTGGTTAACTGAGATATTGTTGAGCCATTGGGTTTGTGAATTGGTTTTAACGGTTGTTGATTATTATAGGATTGTTGTTTAATCGATTATTGTAATAGGTCAAGTTTATTGATCGGTGTTTATAACCGTATGATGCGGTCGTGTTCGAGGATGTTCGTGAATTGCTTTGGTCGGGACCGAGGAACTTGTAGATGACGACAATGGTTTTGGTAACGACTTCATCATCGTCGTATCGGTATCGAGTCAAGTTATTACTTGCTCAGTTTATAATATTTAATGAATGGTTTCAGTTTCATTCGTTTATAATTCGTATAGCAATGTTTATAATCGTAATCACAGGAGATTTGGGATTATAAATCGTATTCGAGTTTTGAGAATCTAAATCATAATGTATATGATTTACTTTTGTTATTGGTATACTTGTATATCGAGGATATATTGTGATTAAGACGAAGATATGAATTATCAGCAACCCGTGATACTATGGACCGTCGAGTATTGAGGATAATGGTTCGTGATGGTTTAGACATTGAGATCGTTCTCGAAGGACTTGGGGCAAGTACTCTAATCATTTTTATCATTTGTGTCGATCATGTCGTGATACATTTGTGTATCGTTGTTGTCATGCATTTGTGCATTGTTGTTGTCGTGTATTGTGTACTGTTGTTTTGTGCAGTTGTGCATTGTTGTCATATGTCCACCTCGTGTTGGTCCGACAGGATCATCGGGGGATCTATGCTAGCGTGCGCTGGATCATCGGACGGGTTTTACACCTCGGGTTGGTCTGACGGGATCATCGGGGGATCTAGGCAGTGAACGCTGGATCATCGGATTGCCATGTATTGTTGTTGTGCATATGTATATTATGGGTTTTCCATAAGTATACATTGTCATTATTGTTGTGATCATATTGACGTTGTCATATGAGTATGCATTTGTAGGTCTTGTGTTAGGACCATGTCCGTATGTTATGTTGATCTGATCTCGGATTAGACTGACGTGATTGTCATGGTATTTCGTATCTTGAGCTATGTTCCGTATTTCCTTGGTACTTGTCTTTGATGGACAATCGATTATCGTATTGGAATTGTCGACGTTATCCGATGGATTGAATTGGCCATAGTTGGTATAATTTCCATATCGCGAGTTATGATAATGTTTTGAGAACCTTGGGTATTGTTGAGATACCGTACAGATATTTTGGTATTATCTTATTGTGTTGTTAAGGATATGAATCGTGGATTTTCGTAAAGTTACGACGGTAAGATTACATTGGTCGTATTCTTACTTAGTATTTCCATTGATATGTAATTATTGACGTGATATGATGGTTATCATTGTTGGATATTATGGCTGACCCCGTCGTGGGTTTTCTTTTTAGGTTCTTGGATTATCAAGCTTGTAGCGGTCGTGGAGAGATGAACTTCCCGGAGGATACTAGCAAGGGCATGTATTTGTGTATTGAGTTTCTGATCAGTTGTTGTATTCCGCTGCTAGAGTATTTTAATTGTTTGTCTTTATCCGCTGCGTGAGTATTTTTAAATGGCCTTTTTGGTATCCGGTAACTTAGGTTACTTTGGCAATCATTTTCTAAATCTATTCTGTCGGTACGTGTAAGCGATAGCTTAACGTATGTTTTTAAACTGTTGAGTTTTGGCATTTTGGGCCTTGTGGTTTCAAATGAGTTTTTACGACGGTTTGATAAACGAGTTTTATAAATCTTCGAATGTTTTTAATAGATAATACCGGCGTTAGCCTCTTGGGCGTTTGTAAATATTTGCGAAAATTTCCTTCAGCCTTGTGGGTTCCATCTCGGGGCCCACGGCGCTGTAATATTCCCGGTCGGATCTGGGGGTGTTACAGCGTGTGTTACCTGCTAGTCCAGAAAGTAGAAATACCTCACTGCCTCTGCCGACTCAGCTCATTAGCGTGCACTACGGACGATGTTAGTGTAATATCCGATTGTAAATTCATTTGTTATCATTCAGTAATTGTCACCCAGTTAATTTTCACTCATTAATAATCATTCAACTTTCACGCTCGTTCATTTATATTCATCGTTGGCGTATTTTAGCCGTGTATCAGTTACCGGTCGTCATTCTCCATTTGAGAATCGAGACGAGAGTATTATCAAAATCATCATGATTGGTAGTCTTTTGTTGGAAGTATCATCTATCACATGTTATTGGACTTAATTACATTCATACACGTATGGTATGTCGGATCATTCATCATTTGTAACGAGAAGATGGAGTTGTCGGTTTTGTCATTTCCAGCAGTGAGTTACGGCCGTAACTGATCATGCATTACGACCGTAACATGCATTCGTGGAAATGGTGTCTTTCACGACGAAGACAACTTACGGCTGTAAGTCATGTTAGTTACGGCCATAAGAAGGAAGGTACGGCCGTATGATGGGAGACTATGGCCGTAGCGTGCATTCGTTTGTGCAAGAAGGTGTTGCCAATGAAGGTAACTTACGGCCGTAAGTTCGGCACGATACGGCCGTAAGTGTTGTTGTTATGGCTGTAAGGTATCTTTGGTTACGGCCGTAACCCAGTCAGTGCAGGCATTATTGTTTTTTCGATGAATCATTGTTACGGCCATATGAAATGGATATTACGGCCGTAAGGCCGTTGACTTGGGAATTTACGGCCATAAGGTGGCAGAATTATGGCCATAACTCTGCGCAGTATATGAAGGATTGAACGGGATTTTTATGCTCATTTCACCATTTCCTGACTTTGGTTCTGAGAGACAAGTTTTGTGGGAGAGATTTTTCATCATCAAACACTTGTGTGTTCGGGTTCAATCATCCTTACCCATTTGTGAAGCTTGGGGAGTCGATTAACAATATTTTCGACGGATCGAAGAGGTTGGATTTTCAAAAGGTAATTTTCTCAAAAACTTAGATTTCGATTTTAAGATGGAATATGATGTTTTGGATGTTATAATCATGTTGTATGAAGATATATATATATATATATATATATATATATATATATATATGATTATGAGTTTGTATGAATATTCATTGAATTATGGAAGGATGGTTTGAAGAACACTTTTGAATGTTGATTTGGTGTTGGGGGCTTCGATTAGATGTTGTTGAAATCTCGAATTGTGTATTCATATTGGATTATTTATTGTGTTGAAGATGTTTTGTTGGATTGTATCTGTTGGGTACGGGGTCGGATATTGCGCCGTGTTGCGGAAGCGTAAGTATCAAGTGCGGAAATTTAAAGCACACAAGGATTTATAGAGGTTCCGCTATAAATGAGAATACGTCCTCTCTCGGTATTTTTTTCAATAGGCTATAGAAAAACCTCTTCTCCTCTATTCTATCGGTCGAGGTATAACCGTTACAATCACGTCTTCTATTGGTCCGTGATAAACCACTCGCACTTGTCTTTGTGTCGGTCCAAGTTAAACCGTTTTCCTTTTCGTAGGACTAGGAATCAACCTCTCTAGCTTTCTATGGGTACTAGATAACCCTCACTCGATAGCGATTGCGATTCTAATAATGCCGGATCATTGATCCTAATAACACCGAATCCAATCATATCTTTTATTTTACCACTCGTGTATGTTTTCGTGAATTCTCACTCAAACACTTACAATTAAGCTCAATATCAACATCAAGAATGTGTATAATAATATCACAAGTATAGACTATTTGCTCAAGGTTGTTGTACTCAAACAATACCATAGGAATGGTATTTATAGGCTTCATGATCAAACTAGTCGTTAGCTGCCAGACTGCTCAATACGTATGCTATCATCTTCTTATTACGTACGCAAGCCTCGTTACGTACGTTAACCACCATGGGTTACGTACGTAAGCCTCTTCTAATTTCAGTGCAGAGAGTTTCGTCTTTTGAGTTACGTACGTTAGCCATCTACCCATTACATACGCTAACTTTAGTCAATATGTCCGTTGCTCGCTGACCTATGCCATGACGTCATCTTCCAACGTTCTTCTTCTTTGAATTTGCAAACATCACATTACGTACGTTACATAACATGTATTACGTACGTTAAGCATACAATATTACGTACGTTAATCTATCTGCATAGTGTACGTTAATAGGCCTCCTGTCCAGCTTTTTGCACTTCGTTTTCCTTCGATGCTTGATTCGCCTCTTCGTTGTTTTGTTTTGTTTAACGCCTTTAATCATCAAAACACTTTTAATTTATGTATGGAATAAAATGTTCCAACAATCTCCCCCTTTTTGATGATTACAAAACAAAACATCGTCAATGGGATTTACCTGAAAAATACAAATATATGTATATGTGTACAGACCAAAGTTTTCGACTTTGTCCGTTTCGTTAGTTCTTCTCCCATTTATTTTTCGACTCCTTCTTTCTTTTCTCCTTTTCTTTTCTCATTTTCAAATTTTTCATCGTCTTTTTTTCGACGTCTCCTTATTTTTCTTTTCCTTCATTTTCGACTTCCCCTTATTTTTGTTCAACTCCTTCGTTTTTCAATTCTTTTTGTATGCTATCGATTTTCTTTGATTTTTTGCCCCCTTTCACGGTTAATCACATTTTCAACTTATTTCTCCATTCTCCTATCTCTCCCCCTTTTGTATTCATCAAAAAGATGCAATAAAATAAAAAATTCAATAAATAATGGAATATGCAAAAATAAATACAAGGATATTAACTCCCCCTGAAAATATTATCCGTTTTAAAATAAATTACTTCCCCTGAGTAAAATACCAAAAATCAATGTTTGGGGATCCAACCTATAGTTGGTTTTTGTTTATAAACGTAGACGATATTTGAAACGATTGTTCCTTTAGGAACCCAAATTTTCTTAATTTTTATCGTCCGTCTCGGGCTTTTGCAACTTGAAATATGATGCCCGATTTTTAAATACTTTTCGCAATGGGGTATCTTAAAATTACCGGATTCGTTTTTCAAACGAGTTTTGAATCCTAACCCCTCTTTATTCAAAGTAAATTTTTGAACACCAAGCATTTGTTCAAATTTCTCGTTTTCGTGCGAGAATTTCTTTGTCAAAGATTTAGGCTCGGTTTGGATTTTAGCGAGATCATTCTTCAAAATATTTTCATTTTCAATACACTTTGAATGATCGATTTCAGCAAATTTTCCCTTTTCGATAATTTTGGAATTTTCAATTTCCAAAGATTTAATTTTAGACTTAAGGTATTTGATTTCCGATAATGCATTTTGAAAATTCGTATGAAGTAATTCAAATGCGTCAAAAAGTTCGTCACGAGAGGATGTACTTACTTGGCTTTCGACGTCGCTATTGTCGAACGAACTCCGCCATGAGAGCGAGAGTATTTTGATTGATAAATTCGTCGTCTTCGTCTTCATCGCTCCAAGTAGCCACGAGACCCTCTTTCTTGGGTTTAGCTCGGCAATGCTTAGCGAAGTGGCCTGGTTTTCCTCATAGTCGACAAGAATTGTCGAACTTCTTAGATTCGCTCGAGATATCCTTCTTCCTCCTGTTTAGTAAGGTTAGGAATTTATTAATATTTTTGGCATAGTATGCCATTTCTTCGTCGCTTTCCTCCATCGGAATTTCTTCTTTCTTCCTCGACATCTTAGCCTTCATGGCTAACGATCATTCCTTCGACTTAGGTTTGACACTCCGTGATTTTAACACGATCTCATAATTAATTAGCGAACCAACGAGGGCGCTAAAATCAAGCGTATTGAGATCTTTTGATTCCATAATCGCGGTCACGGTTCCGTCCCATTCGCTAGGTAGTGATCTTAAAATTTTCTTAACTTTTTCACTACTAGATAATGGTTTACCATACGAAGCAAGTCCATTTGTGATAACCGATAATCGGTCGAGCATATTGGTGATGGACTCGTCACCCTTCATCATAAATAACTCGTAGTCATGGAGAAGCATATTGATCTTCGTCTCTTTGACTTGAGTTGTCCCTTCGTGTGTGATTTCAAGAATTTTTCATATTTCTTTCGCACTTTCACACGACGAGATTTGATTAAACTCTTTAAGGCACAAAATAAAAGTTGGGTGGCCTTACAATTTAGATGGTCATTTTTCCAATCGGCATGGTCGTATTCTTCAAAAGATTTGAGCGTACCGTCGGATTTGATAGGAACTTTTGGGCCGAGACAAATAATCTTCCAAATCTCTATATCGTAGGCGCGAATAAAGATTGACATCTTTTTCTTCCATGTCAAATAACTTGAGCCATCGAAGAATGGTGGTCGTTGAGAGCAAGGCCTTCGACTGGAGAGAATTGAAACGCCAATTTTGGATCTTTTCTCCTTGGATGTTAAGCCGCGTATTGGAGTACTTCTCCGATACCAATTGTTGGGTACGGGGTCGGATATTGCGCCGTGTTGCGGAAGCGTAAATATCAAGTGCGGAAATTTAAAGCACACAAGGATTTATAGAGATTCGGCTATAAACGAGCCTACATCCTCTCTCTCGGTATCTTTTTCAATAGGATAAAGAAAAACCTCTTCTCCTCTCTTCTATCGGTCGAGGTATAACCGTTACAATCACGTCTTCTATTTGTCCGTGATAAACCACTCGCACTTGTCTTTGTGTCGGTCCAAGTTAAACCGTTTTCCTTTTCGTAGGACAAGGAATCAACCTCTCTAGCTTTCTATGGGTACTAGATAAACCTCACTCGATAGCGATTGCGATTCTAATAATGCCGGATCCTTGATCCTAATAACACCGAATCCAATCGTATCTTTTCTTTTACCAATCGTGTATGTTTTCGTGAATTCTCACTCAAACACTTACAATTAAGCTCAATATCAACAACAAGAATGTGTATAATAATATCACAAGTATAGACTATTTGCTCAAGGTTGTTGTACTCAAACAATACCATAGGAATGGTATTTATAGGCTCCATCATCAAACTAGCCGTTAGCTGCCAGACTGCTCATTACGTACGCTATCATCTTCTTATTACGTACGCAAGCCTCGTTACGTACGTTATCCACCATGGGTTACGTACGTAAGCCTCTTACACTTTCAGTCCAGGGAGTTTCGTCTTTTGAGTTACGTACGTTAGCCATCTACCAATTACGTACGTTAACTTTAGTCAATATGTCCGTTGCTCGCTGACCTATGCCATGACTTCATCTTCCAACATTCTTCTTCTTTGAATTCACAAATATCACATTACGTACGTTACATAACATGTATTACGTATGTTAAGCATCCAATATTACGTACATTAATCTATCTGCATAGTGTACGTTAATAGGCCTTCTGTCCAGATTTTTGCACTTCGTTTTCCTTCGATGCTTGCTTCGCCTCTTCGTTGTTTCGTTTTGTTTAATGCCTTTAATCATTAAAACACTTTTACTTTATGTATGGAACAAAATTTTCCAACAGTATCACTCCTTGGGGGTTTGGTATCGATATAATTGAGGTTGATTGTAAACAATCGAAGATTGGTTACAACGTGATTGTTATAATGCCCCAATGAACTTGGATTTGTCATATCGATGTTTTGAGTTGGTTATAATCGTGCTTGATATGTATATTGAGCATTTGTTGGTAATTATGTCATTCAAGGTTGTTCGAGCGACCGATATTCTATTTAGGACGTTCGTTCGAGGAAGGACTTTCATCATCGGTATTTGTGTAAGTTAATTCTTACTCGGTTAAAAGGATACTCATTCCTTTCGTTGTTATTCATTCATATTCATAATTCATTCATGGTGTATTAATCATATTGAGACTTGTAATTATCAAAATAATCATTCAATTCGCCAGAAACGACGGTTCCAATCATTTCAGTGGGATATCATTCATTTCATTATTATTTCATCTCTGTGAGTCATTCTTGACCCTTGCCGTGTTGTTATTCATTAATGTTCCTTGGTCACTTTCGTTCTTGTGACATTATGGGTTCATATTGCGTGGCCGGGTGGTTATGTGTGGTATTTTTATTCGGGCACACGATAGTCATGTGATCGGGTTCACCGGCACAATGGACTCACTACACCAAAAATAGGATTTTGTGACATTGAGACTCCCTGGATTTGTGACTGTCAATGACAGTCACAATTTTATGACTGCCAATAACAGTCACAAAGAACAAACAGTAATAAATCTAAATATTTGTGACTGTTAATGACTGTCATAAGTGTTGTGGCTGCCTTGAACAGTTATAAACTTTTCATGGTCAAACCATAATAACCCTATCTCTCCCCATAAATTATTATATATTTAAATTTTATTATTTTTCAATCCTTATTCCCTAAAACTAAAAGGCTGTTAAAATACCTAAAGCCCTAACTGTCTTCTCAAATCTCAAATCTCTCTCGACTCCATGTCTCTCACTGCGCTGCCACTCCCCGTTCTCTCAACTCGCATCGCACGCTGCTCGCTGCTCACTCGCTGCTGGTCCGTTGGTCCGTTGCTCTCAACGCCACGCCATGCCTCGCTTCCACCGCTGGTCCGTTGCTCACTCGCTCTCTGTTCAATGCCACGCCACATCGACTCTGAGCGACGGATCACCACCACCCTATTCAGGTCAGCTGGCTTTTATTCCTCTTCTAGGCTTCTCTTTTGAATTTGATGATAATTAGTATAATCCTTATTCCATTGCTTGCTAGTTGTTGCTCTACCTTGTTTAATTGTGTTTATATAGAGTTCTGCTCTTCTTTATTTGGTAGTTGCTGCTCTATTGTTATTTTGATGTTTCAATGTTTATGAATTTTTTATGTTTAATAGAGGATAAAGAAGCAGAAAACAAAAAAAAGGAAAAAATGTAACTTATAGAGGATAAAGAAGAGAAGATTTGCACTTTGGTATATTATGACTTTAGACTTGTTCTCTTAGTTTTTTTAGATTAGTTCAGCTCAAATATATATTTTATGAGTGTGTGACTGTATTGTTGTGGAGAAAGCACAAACTTTTAGAAAGGATTCTAAACAACAATTATGTTAGATAAGCTCGGGCTTAAAATTCGTATTTGGTACTGGTTTGGGCCGATTTGGTGTTGGTGATGAGTTTTTCTTTGTGATTTTGGTTTGTTAGAAAATTCATAATTTGGTATTGGTTTGGTTTTTCTTTCTCTTTTACAGTCCACCATTTTGATAGGTTTAATCCTCATCCTCCTCTCTATATGGCAATGCAGCCCTAATCTTCTGCAGTAATCTAATTTCTCCT
Organism: Orobanche coerulescens; assembly: GCA_033398695.1. NCBI lineage: Eukaryota > Viridiplantae > Streptophyta > Magnoliopsida > Lamiales > Orobanchaceae > Orobanche > Orobanche coerulescens. The sequence continues at coordinate 194,140,740 of CM065803.1, read as the reverse complement.
ACATACCATCTGAGGTAAGGTGCTGTTGTACTCCATTCTAAATTTCTATATGTCTGGTTAGAATTTCGATAAATTTAAAGAGGATTACTGTGATAATGCCTTGGTTCGTAGAGAAATATGGAGTATTGCTATTATATTCTTGGTCCGAGTTCAACTATTGTCTGCAATACGTTACTGCATTTCAGTAATGGTTTTATCCAATGTTTTTATCCGTAATTTTCCTTAATTTGTTGTTCTCTGTGACATGATTGTTACATCGGTAAGTCGTCGTGTACTGAAAAGGTAACCTAACCAGTACACCAAAATTGACTCCTAACAGCTTAGCCATTGTTGACAATGGCCACCGGGCGCTAGCTATTATGTCAATTGTTTGTACTCCTCACTCTACCAAGTTATATAAAGATCAAGATATGTGCTCTCCCTCTCTTGAATGTGTCTCCTAGGTATTTAGAGCTCTACTGAATTCTAAACCCTATTTGATTCAGCGTGTTCTTTTTTTAAAAAAAATGTCGAGCGGAGGGTGGCACATCGTCGTTCTGCTGCTGTTTTGCACCGTAATTCTGGTTGTGAGATCTGATGGATCTGATCACAAGTACAGAGTCAGAGATCTGGTACCGCTGTATGCAAATAAGGTTGGGACATTTCACAACCCAAGGTAAAATCTATTCTTTCTGTTTTTCTTACCCCCCTTTTTTCTCTTTACTTTGATTTTTCTTCGATAGTTTTTACTTGTATTCACACATTGATCTGTTGAATGTTTTGATTGAAAGTTTTGGCTATTGAGTTCTACGTAAATTATGTGATATTTTTTATTTAGTGGATTTGGTCTGCTTTCATGTTGCTGGCAATTGTGGATTTATTTGCCCCGGATTCAGCTAATCAGGTGGGTGGATTTAGAGAATGATTGGACACCCTTTATTATGGTGATGGAATTGTTAAAGTGAGGATTTGACATACGGAGGGGATGTGGTTTTTGACTTTGGTTTTGCATGGATGAAGCTGGCTTTGGCCGCGTAGATGAAACCCCGCAGGAAGATTTAATACATATATTTCTGTTTCTAGTTCATGTACTGTGGTAATTTCTGAATTCTAAGGAGTGGAACCTACCTCTGGCAGACTTGTCCTGACTTTATTTCACATCTTGTACCAAACTTTGTGATATGTTTGATTACTGTATTTAGATCACCAATCTTTATATCACAGAGTCTGTGATATAATTTTGTGGTGTGATAATTCCGTTCAGTTGCTTGGTCATGGAGCTTTTTTTCTTATTTATTTGTTTATTTATTTTTTCTGGCACACGGTTAAATTTACTTGCAGGTGTTAACTTAATTTGTTATATTGAGGATCTAGGACAGTAGGATAAAAAACCATGGATGGACTTGTGAAAGTTAATTGCACTTTGAATGGGCATTCGATTATAGTTTTTTATTGTATACTGTGTTTCTTTACATGTCATGATTTCTATTTGATTAGGCAAGTGTTTTCATAATAATTATCTTCAGCATTTGATGCCGCATTCCGATATTTAACAAAATTGTGGCTTCTCTCGAATCCTTGAATATTGTAGTGGAACAGGTATATTAAGATTATTTGGTCGACATATTCGAATGAACTAAATAGTTATTGCTGCTCTTTGTATTCCCAAATTATATCTTACTGTAGTACTGCACAGCAAGGATTTTTTATCTTTATTTATTTGGTTAATGACTGATTTATATATTTTATTTTGTTGTTCAGATAAAAGATGCTCCTTAAATCGTTGTTTTAGCAGGCGTTGCTCCACCTGTGTGTTTCATGAATGAAGCTTATGATTCTATTAATTTTACTTGTTAGTTGTTGATATTTTCAATATATAACTAATATCCCGTACTTATTTTATTCCCAATGGGTTGGTTTGGAGTTTTTTTTACATGTGTTAATTTTGAGTATTACATTGTGATTTTTATATGTCTTGTAAAAATTAATTCGAGTGTTGTGTAAATAATTTGAGAAATATGTTTGGATTGTATTATGAATTCATTGTGAAAAATAATTAGATTGCATTCAGAGAAAAATGGGGTTATACTATTTTTTTGTATTTTCTTCAACATTTGTGACTTCTAAAAACAGTCACAAGACAGTCAAGAAAAATAATTTTTGTGACTGTCCATGGAAGTCACAAAAGTTGAAATTCATGACTATTATTGACTGTCACAAAAGATGAAATTCGTGACTGCCAATAATAGTCATAAATGATATTTGTGACTACCATGGAAAGTGGTATTGTATAGTCATATAAATGAAGTACTCGTGATTTTATGATAGTAATTTGTGACTGTTTTTTCCATTTGTCACAGTTTTTGACAGTCACAAAATCGTGATTCTGGTGTAGTGACTGTGCACACGGTAACGTGACTCCGTGAGACTAATTAGGTACAAGTGCGGGTGTGTCTGGACACTCGACTTGTGCAGTTGCACATCCCATTACGGGCGTACTATGATGCCCCTCTTCAACTTCATTTCATATATATATATATATATAATGATTGTGCTTGTTCAGCTCTTGAGGATTGTTGTTCTGTGTAACTGACCCCGTTGGGGGACATTGTTTTCAGGTCATGGCAATGCAAAGGCACGGGAAGAGAATGTTGACGGCGAGGAGTCCCAATGATACTAGTAGGGGGGCAGTCTCTTTATTTATTCATGTCATCTTGTTGTGTAATTTCCGCTGCAGATTTCCGTTTGGATATTCAGTTTTATTCAGTGTTGTATAATTTATCTTCATATAAAATATACATGTATTCTGTATTTCTTGGGTGTGTTGTACTTGAAACTCCTCACCGGAGTAATTGATGATATAATGTGGTTCGGTACTACAATTATATTATTTAATTCATTAATTTTCATTCGCCTGGTGGGTCCCGGTTAGGGGTCCATGGCACTGTAATATCCGCCTATTTTGGGGTGTTACAGAGTTGGTATCGGAGCGTGGTTTTGAATACTACCTTCCGATTCATGTCTCATTTGAAATTATCGTTCATCAGACTAGTATCATTGGACTTTCGCGTCACGTGTGACCCGCGCAAACGCCAAGCCCCTCAGACCAAGGAAATGGTAAGATTTCTGACGCCATGGTATAATTTCTGGCAATAAGAATACTCATTCATCATTCATCAGTCAACAATCCTCAATCATCATCTTCATTTTTGATCTTGTCGATCATGTTAACTCATTAATCACTCATTTCACTTCATTGCTCATTTGTTGATCTTGTGGATCGTATCATTAATCTTGTTAACTTGTTCAAAATAATCATTTCAAGAATTTCATCAGATCATCATGTCACCTCAGTTGATCATTCATGTAATCATTATGTTAGAGCGCGTATGCTCATTATTATCATTTCATAACGTAATCATAATGCGGTACTCGTGCGAGATCTATAATTATCATGTGACTTTCCTACTTCAGTATGGATAGATTTGTCAGAGGACGCAGGGGAAGAGGCCTCGGTGCGGGCCGAAACCCAGGAGCTCGTGTGCATACACACGCGAATGCTAGGAATAATGCTAATTCATCGAGCAGCGACGCTGCCACTCATTCACCTGGAAATAATCATTCACTGTCAGGGAGTCGTACCTGAGACACAGCTCAATCAGAAGGTGTTAGGGTTGATCCACTCGCTTTTATGCAGGGCATGATGGCCCAGATGAAACATATGGTGTAATACCCGGTTGTAAATTCATTAATTATCATTCAGTATATTGTCACTCAGTAAAATTCGTTCAGTAATAATCATTCATCATTCACATTCATTCACTGTATTCACCTTTCAGAGTATTATGTATCGTGTATCAGTCATTATTCATCATTCAACCCGGTTGGAAATCGGGCCGAGCTTATCTTTATTGTCACCTTTGTAGTGGACTGTGTGTTAGGAGTAGCGCATGCTACGTGCTCTCTTTAGCGCGCGCTAATTGAGTATGAGTAGCGCACGCTACCTCTCAGCTTTAGCACACGCTAATATGGTTCAGACAGACAGTCCAGTAGGCACTGGACTGAAAGTGAGTTGTAGTAGCGCACGCTACAAATGGTATGTAGCGCACGCTAGTGGGTATGGATAGCGCACGCTAGGAATCAGTGTTGCGTGCGTTAAGATCCGATCAGGTAGAGTCCAGTGGGTATTGGACTGGAAACGAAATAATTACTAGCGCACGCTATGAATGGATTTTAGCGTACGCTAAAGGTGGTAGTAGCGCACGCTGTGTAATGGGTGTAGCGCATGCTAACGCGCGCAAGGCAGGAGGACAGTAGGTTCTGGACTCTGGTATTCTGGGCATCAACCATCAAGTAGCGCGCGCTAACACAAGGTTAACGCACGCTAAGTAGAGGCGTTAGCGCACGCTACGAAGGTACGTAGCGCACGCTAACGTTGCAGTCAGAGGGTACTGGACTACCCAGTACACCCATTAGCGCACTCTAAGCACAAGAGGTAGAGCACGCTAAACTTGGATTGCTATAAATAGGACAGTCCGACCCATATTTATCATTTTCACTTCTCTCTTCCTCCTCCCGTCGGTTTTGGGCGATTTTCGACATTGGTGAAGTGTTCTTCGAGCTGGAGTCAGCTACCATCATTTGCAAGCTCCTAGTTCGAATTAATGATCATCTAATCCTCTCCAACACACCAAATCAAGGTAATTAATTCTTGAATCTAGAATTTTGGGATTTAGGTGTTTTGCTTTCGATCTCTTCGTGTTAGCTCGATATTATGTTGGAAATGTTAGCTATGGATTATCTACCTTGGATACATGTATTTCTAGGGATTTATTGGTGTATATTTTGGAATTGATGAATATTTGAGGATTTATTCAAGAACCCTTAAGGGTTGACTTTGGTTTTTGGGGGTTTTCGATTAGTTGTTGTCGTAACCTCGATTGAAGTATTCCTATTGGATTATTGATCACATTGATATTGTTTTGTTGGTTTGAATCAATCATTTGGAAGTTGGTTTCGATAATTTGGGATTGGTTGTAACTAACGGCAAGGATGTTTACAACGTATTCGTTAGAATGACCCAATGAGTTTGATTATCATTGTATCGACTTTTGAGTTAGTCGTGTTTCGTTGCTTGATACGTGTATTGAGCGGTTGTTGGTAATTATTGTTATTCAAGGTTGTTCGAGCGACCGGCATCTCTTTTTAGGACATTGTTCGAGGAAGGACATTCTTCACCGGTGTTGTGTAAGTTAATTCTTACTCGGTTAAAAGGATATTCATTCCTTTTGTTGTTGTTCATTCATAATCATAAATCATTCATAATGTATTAACCGTATTGGGACTTGTAATTGTCAATTAATCACTTCATTCACGAGGAACGACGGTTCCAATCATTTCATTGAGCTATTATTCATTTCACTATCATTTCATCTTGGTGAGTCATTCTTGATTTTGTCGGATTGTTATTCATTATTATTCTTCATGGTCATTCCTTGCCATATTACCTTCTGGGTTCATATTGCGTGGCCGGGTGGGGATGTGTGGAATTTTTAGTCGGCCACGTGATGGTCATGTGTTGGGTTCATCGACACATTGGACTGTGCACACGGTAATGTACCTCCGTGAGACTAATTAGGTACAAGGACGGGTGTGTCCGGACACTCGTATTGTGCACTTGCACATACCATTACGGGCGTACTATGATGCCTCTCTTCAGCGTCATTTCATAATTAAGATATATCATGATTGTGTTTATTCAACTCTTGAGGATTGTTGTTCTGTGTAACTGACCCCGTTGGGGATATTGTTTTCAGGTCACGGCAAGGCAAAGGCACGGGAAGAGCATGTTGACGCCGAGGAGTCCCAGTGATACTAGTAGGGGGCCCCAATCCTTTTCAGTCATTCGTATTTTCTTCATTTTATTTCCGCTGCAGACTTCCGTTTCATTTTAATCAGTGTTGTATATTTTATCTTCATATAAAATATACATGTATTCTGTATGATCTTGGGTGTGTTGTAATAAAACTCCTCATCGGAGTAATTGATGATATAATGTAGTTCACTACTACAATTATACTATTTAAGTCATTGATTTTCATTCGCCTGGTGAGTCCCAGTCGGGGGTCCACGGCACTGTAATGGTCACCTAGTTTGTGGGTGTTACATATGGCATGCCTCATGGAGACGATGCAGAACTCAACCGCTCAAAATCAGCAGGCTCCTCCGCCGCCACCTCAGAGGCAAGACAGGAGTGTGAGCAGTATCATTGGCGACATCTCTCACCAGAGACCGCCTACTTTCGAGGGCTCATCTGAGCCGGTGGATATTATTCACTGGCTTGAACATTTTGAGAAGCTATTTGCTATGGTGGATTGCCCCGAAGGGCATAAAGTCTCAATCGCCGCTTACTATCTGGGTAAGAGCGCTCACTCATGGTGGTTATCTTTGAAGCCCACCGACGGATCTTGCACTTAGGACCAGTTCAAGACCCTCATGATGGAAAGATATTATCCGGACCCACTCAGGGAGGCCAAGTTATCAGAATTACTCATTCCCAACCCCTCAGTGGACGATGATGTTCTCGCTATCGCCGAGAAATTTTAGGAGCTACTTCCTTTCGCCTCATCTATTATCCACTTAAAGGCGGATAAGATCAAGTATTTCAGTAAGAGGTTGAAACCTCGTATGCGGATGCAGTTGCTTAATCACAATTGCACCACTCTAGCCGAATTCATCGAGAAAGCTCTTACTTATGAGTTACTACTAAGGAGATTGCTAAGCAACAACCTTCATATGCTAGCAAGAAATCCAAGAATCGTAATCAATCAGAAGGCAGCCAAGCAACCTTTAAGAAGCTTCGTGCGGGCCCTACTTTTTCTGAGCGAACTCCTATGGCGCCTAGACCCGAAGAATCTCAGTCCCGAGCGGCCAGTTCGGCCATCACCTGTTTCAACTGTGGAGAATAGGGTCATTTCAGCACCAAGTGTTCGAGGCAGACTATCACGTGCAATAACTGTGGGATTGCCCAGCATAAGGCCCGTTTTTGCCGAAGAGACTCCAAACCTACTCCGAAGATATCTCAGGCCCCGAAGCAGTCAGCGGTTTAGAACCAGGCCACTCAGTCCACGTCGTTCAAGATGACGGGAGCAAACAAAGGCGGAGCCCACAGCTATCAGACGGGAGCATCCGGTTCCGGGGTTGGCAAGCCCCGAATTTATGAGATAAAGAGGACCGACGATAAGGAGGCCCAAATGATCTCAGGTACACTCGAAATTCTATCTCAACCTGTGTGTACCCTTTTTTATACTTGTGCATCGCATTTATTCATTTCCGAGTCATGTTTGAGTAGACTACGCCTGGATAGTGCTACTAGTTGCGAGCCTTATGTCATTGGTCTACGAGATGGTAGAAGAATTATCGGAGATCGTTAGATTAAGAATTGTCCGATTCAGCTTAATGGTCGTGTTTGGTTGGCAGACCTGATTGTGGTAGATTTACCTAGAGATTATGTTATATTGGGTATTGATTGGATGGATCGTCACGATGCCATCCTTAGTGTCCATAATTGTATGGTCACTATCATTTCAGACGATGGAGTCGAGTGTGTTTTTTAGGGCGGTAATCCTAGCTGTTCTGGAATAGTCATCAATTTGATGAAAGCGTGAAATTACTCAATCAGGGGTGTGTTGGTTATTGGTGCTATATGGCCAAGACCTAGAAATCATCAGTAATATTGGTGGATATTCCGGTAGTGAGAGAATACGCTGATGTTTTTTCAAACGAGTTACCTGGTTTGCCTCCACAGAGAGATGCGGAATTCACAATTGAGTTGGAGCCTGGTACATCTCCAATATCGAAAGCACCGTATCAGATGGTCCCGACCGAAATGCAGGATTTGAAGAATCAACTGGAGGAATTGTCCGAGAAAGGCTATATCCGACCGAGTGTGTCCCCATGGGGAGCACCTGTGTTATTTGTCAAGAAGAAGGACGGTTCTTTTCTCTTGTGCATTGATTACTGGGAATTGAACAGAGTGACGATCAAGAATAAATATCCCCTACCCCACATCGATGATCTTTTGGATCAACTTCAGGGAGCTTCAGTATTTTCCAAGATCGATTTAAGATCTGGGTATCATTAGTTGCGAATTCAAGAGTCGGATATCGCTAGGACGGCGTTTCGAACAGGCTATGGTCATTATGAGTTTGTGGTAATGCCATTTGGGTTAACTAATGCACCTGCAGTATTCATGGAATTAATGAATTGAGTTTTCATCAACTATTTGGATAAGTTCGTGGTTGTCTTCATTGATGACATTTTGATTTATTCTCGTGACTGAGAGGAGCACGAATTTCACCTTCATCAAGTTCTCGAAGTGTTGAGACGAGAGCAACTCTATGGACAGTTCTCCAAATGTGAGTTTTGGATGTCCGAAGTGACGTTTCTCGGACATGTGATATCATCAAATGGAGTACGCGTCGACCCTCAGAAGATGGAGGCTATCCGAGATTGGCAACCTTCGAAGAATATTAAGGAAATCCGAAGCTTTCTCGAATGAGCAGGATATTACAGGCGATTTGTGGAAGGATTTTCTAAAATCGCTCAACCCATGACAAACCTTTTGCGGAAGGATAAGAAATACGCGTGGTCTGACGCGTGTCAGCGGAGTTTTGAGGAACTCAAGAGCCGGTTAATTTCAGCACATTTCCTTTCCTTGCCACAAGGGACGGAAGGATTTGTGGTTTATAGTGAGGCGTTCGGACACGGTCTTGGATGTGTATTAATGCAGAATGGGAAAGTTATTGCCTATGTTTCACGGCAACTAAGACCTTACGAGGTCAACTATCCGACCCACGACCTAGAGCTAGCGGTCGTGGTATTCGCATTGAAGATTTGGCGTAATTATCTTTATGGCGTCACGTGTCAGATTTTCACCGATCATAAGAGTTTGAAATATATATTTACTCATAAGGAGTTAAATATGCGACAGAGACGGTGGTTAGAACTGATTAAGGATTATGATATTGAGATTCAATACCACCCGGATAAGGCGAACGTTGTCGTCGACACCTTGAGTCGTAAGTCCGTTCAGGAGCAAGTGCTTGCTCGTTTAATATTTCAGAAGGAGCTTCAGCAGGAATTTCTAAGACCCGAGATCGAGGTCTGGTTACAGCGAGTACAAGGGCAACTTTGCATGTTAGAGATTTCATCGCCACTTGAGGAGGCAATCAGAGTGAATCAGGGTTTAGACCCATTTTTGTTGCGCATTCGAGATGATGTGGCTCAGGGGAAAGCCCCTCGATTTGTGGTCCACGAGGATATACTTTTGCGATTTAAGAACCGGTTATGTGTACCGGCGGATGACGAGTTGAAAAACTCGATTTTGAGAGAAGGTCATGCTACCCCTTATTCCATTCATCTGGGGTCTAGCATGATGTACAAGGACTTGAAACAAAATTATTAGTGGAGCAATATGAAGGGAGAAGTCACAGAATTTGTTTCAAGATGTCAGACCTGTCAGCAAGTCAAGATAGAACATCAGTGACCGGCGGGTATGCTGAAACCGGTCCCTATTCCAGAGTGGAAGTGGGAGGATATTTCAATGGACTTCATCACGAGTTTGTCGACGAGTCATCGTGGTATGAATACAATCTGGGTAATTGTGGACCGCTTAACTAAGTCAGTTCATTTCCTTGAGATTAAGGATATGTGGGGTCCCGAGAGACTTGCCCAGTTGTTCATCAAGGAGATAGTGAGATTGCACAGTACTCCTAAGAGTATCGTTTTTGATCGTGACGGGCGATTCGTGTCACATTTTTTTAAATTAGTATCGTGCCATGGGAACTCAGCTTAATTTCAGCACAACTTTTCATCCTCAGTCCGACGGACAATCAGAGCGAACTATTCAGACGTTGGAGGACATGTTGATAGCATGTGTCCTCGATAGGAAAGACGATTGGGAAGCCCAACTACCGTTGATTGAGTTCACATACAATAACAATTGACATGCTTCGATTAAGATGGTACCTTATGAGGCCTTGTACAGTCGTCGTTATCGATCTCTCTTGTGTTGGGATGACTTATCTGAATCAATCGGCACTGAGCCAGATATGCTTATAGCCGCCCGCGAGAAGGTAGCTTTGATCAGGAATCGCTTGTTGACCACTCTGAGTCGATAGAAATCGTATGCAGATAATCGTTGTCGGCCATTAGAGTTCGATATAGGTGACCATGTTTTGGTCAAGGTATCCCCGAGTCGAGGTATCTTCCATTTCGGGAAGAGGGGGAAGTTGAGTCCGAGGTTCATTGGACCATTTGAGATTTTGGATCGAGTAGGCGAGCTGGCTTATCGATTGGCCTTACCTCCGGCGTTGAACTAAATTCATAATGTGTTTCACATCTCTCAGTTGCGGAAGTATGTTGTCGATCCGAGTCACATACTTTAGTTCGATTAAATCGAGATCGCGGATGATCATATATATGAGGAGCGTCGCGTGCGAGTCTTAGAGCGGCGTATCAAATAGTTGAGGAACAAGACGATTCCTTTGGTTAAGATTCAGTGGTCTAGACACAGAGTCGAAGAGGCTACTTGGGAAACCGAGGATAGTATGTGGGAGAGCTATCCCGAATTGTTCGACCCTTAGTTTCAAGGACGAAACTCTTTTTAAGGGGGGAGTATGTAATACCCGGTTGTAAATTCATTTGTACCATTCAGTAATTGTCACTCAGTTAATTTTCACTCATTAATTATCATTCATATTTCACGTTCGTTCATTTATATTCATCGTTGGCGTATTTTAGCCGTGTATCAGTTTACTGATCGTCATTCATCTCCGTTTGAGAATCGAGATGAGAGTATTATCATAATCATCGTGATTGGTAGTCTTTTGTTGGAATTATCATCTATCGCATGTTATTGGACTTAATTACATTCATACACGTATGGTATGTCAGATCATTCATCATTTGTAACGAGAAGACGGAGTTGTCGGATTTTTGTCATTTCCAGCAGTGAGTTATGGCCGTAACTGATCATGCATTATGGCCGTAACATGCATTCGTGGAAATGTAAGTCATGTTAGTTACGGCCAAAAGAAGGAAGGTACGGCCGTATGATGGGAGACTACAGCCGTAGCATGCATTCGTTTGTGTAGGAAGGTGTTGTCAACAAAGGCAACTTGCGGCCATAAGTTCGCAGGATACGGCCGTAAGTGCTGTTGTTATGGCCGTAAGGTAGCTTTGGTTATGGCCGTAACCCGGTCAGTGCAGGCATTATTGTTTTTTCGATGAATCATTGTGTAACACCCCAAAACCGTATGAGAATATTATACGCCGTAGACCCTTTCCACAAGGATCTACCAGGCTAAACATCCATAAACAACCAAATGCTTGCCCGGTCAGGGTCAAACAATATAATAATACAGACCGTTAAGGTCACTTACACATGAATACACAGACCGATGAGGTCACACAACTCCATCAACAGAACTGAATAAAACAACATTACCCACACAGGGGTCGAAACACAATACAGTGGAAGACTGGAATCGACTCTGACAACACTACAAGAATCAAAACAACTCTCAACTCTTGATTAGTATCGCAGCTCGTCATCCACTTGTGCCAATCCTATGACTGCTCCCCCGAACCTGCATGTACATAGACGCAAAACAGACATCCACCCCCCGATTACTCGGGGGTTAGTAAAACTCCACTGTTTAACTTGTGCAAGTATAATGCGATACGAAATGCAACAAGTAAATAGCAACTATGAATTTAATACGGAAATCAATTATCAAATGATCCCGGGAAGTTTTAAAATTTCGAACTCAAGCAAGAGATATTTGAAAAGGAACTCATCATCTCGAGGATTTTTGAAGTAGAAATTCTTTTGGACCTCGAGTCCCAATTTACAAAACCTTTTTGTAAATATTAGGGCCTCAGCCCGATTCTCGTTTCGAAACACACTAGATAAGATATCATTATGAGTTTGAGACCCATATTTAAAATGTTATCCAAACAATCACAGTTATTCAATCATTGTTCGTACACATCATGTACCGAACTCCGGAGGCCTCGACGGACCTTACCTGGACCACACACACTGTTCGTACACATCATGTACCGAACTCCGGAGGCCTCGACGGACCTTACCCGGACGCAAACATCGTTCGTACACATCATGCACCAAACCCCAGAGGCCTCGTCAGACACTACCTGGATCACACACCTTGTCCATACACATCATGTACCGAACTCCAGAGGCCTCATCAGACCATACCTGGATCACACACCTTGTTCGTACACATCATGTACCAAACTCCAGAGGCCTCGTCAGACCATACCTGGATCACACACCTTGTTCGTACACATCATGTACCGAACTCCAGAGGCCTCGTCAGACCCAACCTAGATCACACACATTGTTCGTACACATCATGTACCAAACTCCAGAGGCCTAGTCAGACCCTACCTGGAACACACACATCGACACGACACAACTCATAATCATCAAATGTCAAGCCATTCCACATTACACCGAAATGTATAATCAAGTATGTAAACCAAAACAACACAAATATCATAATCATCACGACAACTCAACAATGATCAAACACGCACGACACATACTTAGATGATTAACACGACCAACACAATTCCACGACGTTAGCTAAGTGAGAGTATTATCGCTACCATCAATCGTTCATAATAATTAATTCTTACAAAGCATATTCACGAAAGTAAACTAAATTCACCACAACCATAACACGACGTCCCTATTCACAAGACACAATTCGTATAGTAAAATACTTGCCTTAATAACTGCTACCGAATACTCCGAAGAATACGGTTCGACTGGGAAGCTCAGACCCCAAAGAAGGCAACGAACGGAAAGGTTCCGACTCGAGTTCTTCACAAGAATTCATTCCTAAGTCACAACGATATCAATTCAATCACAAATCTACGAAAACGTATGGAACTTCCCAAGTTCTACCCATTGAAGCATTTTCTCGGATACTTTGAGGGCATAGTCCAATTTAATCGATTAACGGAGAAATACTCGAATTTGTTCCACAACACTTCAAGGGTAATGAATGATTTCGAGTATACAACCATGTTCTAACAATAATCCGAACTAAAACAAATCGAATCGGCCAAAACATCAAGAAACCTCAAAAATTCCCAAAACCAAGAGTTTAGGTGTTCTTACCTTCAATCCGGGCGGAAGATGATGTTATACATGAATCAAACCTCCAAAACATGTTTCTCTATGTCAAATCCATCCAAATCCATCCATTATTGATGAAGAAACGCGAAGAAACGAAGAAAAAGGGTGAAAATGGCCGGATGACTCGGTCCAGGCCCTTAAATAGGCAGGACCTGCCGGACCATTACGTACGTAATCGGCCATGGCTTACGTACGTAACCGACCATGGCCGAACGCACTGTCCAATTCTGATGGCAGTGTTGTAATACCCGGTTGTAATTCAGTCATTATCATTCAGTAATTTCATTCGGTAATTGTCACTATGTAGTTTTTCACTTGATAATAATCATTCATCTGTGTTCACCGTTCGGAATAACTTCGAGTTGTGTATCGATATTGTTCATTATTTCAACCTTACTTGGGAATCGAGATAAGAGTATTATCTTGATTGTTGTAATTGATTCATTAGCCGACATTGACGTTGGAGTTCATGTCATTTCTAATCTCCTCATTGTTCAAATTGTGTTTTGTTGGGCGAACCCTTGTAATCATGGCTTGGAACCACCGTTTTGGGGTTTCCGTACTTCCATTTCGTGTTATTGTTTCCCAAATATTGATTCTTATTGCTTTTATTCTCTTCCCGGATCATTTTTCATCATTTTAGGACCCAAGGGGGTGTGGGCCGCGGCACAAGGAGTGTGCGCCGCGGCACACACATTTTCCAGTTTTGGCCGAGCAGCCTATACTGTGGGCCGCGGCTCATGCCGGCAGGGCCGCGGCACACTGACGAGTCACTGCTGCGGCACACTCGTCCGGGCCGCGGCACGCTGCCGATCATTGGGGGCAGTTTTGGCCCTGTGCCGCGGCACACTTCGGCTGGGCCGCGGCACACAGTGCAGTCAGCGCTATAATTGCGTTTTTATAGCGAGATCACCTCATTTTTCCCTTTTCTTCAACCATACGAGAGAGAAGGCTTGAGAGAGAGATTTTTCCTTCATCTATCACTTGAGTACTTGGTTTTCTTCATCTCCTTTCGATCGTGAAGCCCGGATAGTCGATCTAACGCGTGTTCTTCGGATCAAAGTGCTTGGATCTTCAAGAGGTAATTTCTTCAACATCTTGGATTTCGATTTTGTATTGAGATATGATATTTTGGATGTTAAGATCATGTTGTATGAAGTGATATACGCATGATTATGGACATGTTTGATTATTCATTGGATTATTGAAGGATTATTCAAGAACACTTTGAATATTGTGTTGGATTTGGGGGTTTTCGATTATTTGTTGTTGAAATCACGATTTTGGATATTCATAATGGATTATTGATCGTATTGAAGATGTTTTGTTGGTTTGAAACACTTCGTGGGGATTTGATGTTGGTATTATTGAGGTTTGGTTATAAACAATCGAAGTTTGGCCACAAAGTGTTCGATATAATGCCCCAAATGAACTTGGTTTAGTCGTATCGACGTTTTGAGTTCGTTATATTCGTGTTTGATTCATATGTTGAACGGATTATTGGTAATTATGTTATTCAAGTTTGTTCGAGCGATCGATATCTCTATTAGGACGTTGTTCGTGGAAGGATAATTGTCACCGGTATTGAGTAAGTTAATTCTTACTCGGTTAAAAGGATATTCATTCCTTTTGTTGTTGTTCATTCATAATCTTAACTCATTCATCATTGTATTAACTGTATTGATACTTGTAATTGTCGAATAATCATTTCATTCACGAGGAACGACGGTTCCAATCATTTCATTGGGTTATCAATCACTTCACTATTATTTTCATCTCGGTGAGTCATTCTTGACCTTATGGAATTATTATCCATTGATATTCATTGTGGTCATTCTCGTTCATATTACCTTCTGGGTTCATATTGCGTGGTCGGGTGCGGATGTGTGGAATTTTTAGTCGGGCACGCGATGGCCATGTATTGGGAGTGATACATTGGACTGTGCACACGGTAACGATTACCTCCGTGAGACTAATTAGGTACAAGGACGGGTGTGTCCGGTCATCCCTCTTGTACACTTGCACAGAACACTACGGGCATACTATGATACTCCTCTTCAGCGTAATTCATAACTAAGGATATTTCATAACTTCAGATATATCATGATTATGTATTTTCAACCCTTGAGGATTGTTGTTACGTATGGCGACCCGTTGGGGGATTTTGTTTTCAGGTCACGGCAAGGCGAGGGCACGGGAAGAGCATGTTGACGGCGAGGAGTCCCAGTGATACTAGTAGGGGCCCCCAGTCATTCCGGTTATTTTAGTCATTTCAGTCATTTCAATCATTCTTATTTCTCTTCATTTGTATTTCCGCTGCAAATTCCGTTTGAGATGTTTATTTATTCAGGGTGGTGTATTTTATCTTCACATAAAATATACTAGTGTTCTGTATTGTACTGGTGTATTGTACTTAAGCTCCTCATCGGAGTATGTGGTAATATAATGTGGTTCGGTACTACAATTATATTATTTAATTCATCAGTTTTCATTCGCCTGGTGGGTCCCAGTCGGGGGTCCACGGCACTGTAATATCCGCCTAGTTTGGGGTGTTACAGAGTTGGTATCGGAGAGTGGTTTTGAATACTACCCTCCGAGTCATGTCTCGTTGAAATCATCGTCATCAGACTAGTATCATTGGACTTTCGCGTCACGTGTGACCTGTGCAAATGCCGAGCCAATCGCACCGAAAGAACTGTAAGACTTCTAACGCAATGGTATAATTTCTGGCAATAATCATTCATTCATAACTCATCAGTTAACAATCATCAATCATCATTTTCATTTTTGACCCGGACGGTCATGTTAACTCACTAATCACTCGATTCATTTCATTACTCGGTTGTTGATCAGGAAGATCATATCATTAATCTTGTTAACTTATTCAAGATAATCATTTC
The DNA here is from genome assembly GCA_033398695.1 of Orobanche coerulescens. Classification (NCBI taxonomy): domain Eukaryota; kingdom Viridiplantae; phylum Streptophyta; class Magnoliopsida; order Lamiales; family Orobanchaceae; genus Orobanche; species Orobanche coerulescens. The sequence goes on along the minus strand of CM065803.1, from coordinate 194,124,630 downwards.
AATAATTTCATCAGATAATCACGTCACCTCAGTTAATCATTCATGTAATCACTGTGTTTGAGCGTGTAAGCTCATTTTCATCATCTCATGTCATAATCATAATGTGATATTCATGCGGGGAATATAATCATCATGTGACTTTCCTACTTCAGTATGGAGAGATCAAGATGAGGACGCGGAGGACGAGGCCGTGGTGTGGGCCGAATCCCGAGAGATCGTGTGAATACAGGTGCGAACGCAAGGAATAATGCTAATTCATCGAGCAGCGACGCTGCCACTCATTCACCTGGACATGATCATTCACTATCGGGGAGTCGTACCCGGGGCACAGCTCAGTCAGAAGGTGTTCGGGTTGACCCACTCGCTTTTATGCAGGGCATGATGGCCCAAATGACTTAGATGGCACAACTGATGGAGACGATGCATAACTCAGCTAATCAAAATCAACAGGCTCCTCCGCCGCCACCTACGAGGCAAGAGAGAAATGTGAGCAGTATCATTGGCGACATCTCTCGCCAAAGGCCACCTACTTTTGAAGGCTCATCTGAGCCGGCGGATATTGTTCATTGGCTCGAACATTTCGAGAAGTTATTTGCTATGGTAGAGTGTCCCGAAGGACACAAAGTTTCAGTTGCGGCTTACTACCTGGGTAAGAGCGCTCATTCTTGGTGGTTATCGTTGAAGCCCACCAACGGATCATGTACTTGGGATCAATTCAAGACTCTCATGATGGAGAGGTATTATCCGGCCCCACTCAGAGAGGCCAAGCTATCAGAATTACTCACTCCCGACCTCTCAGCAGACGAGGATGTTCTCGCCATTGCCGAGAAATTTCAGGAACTTCTTCCGTTCGCTTCATCTATCATTCACTCCGAGGCGGATAAGATTAAGTATTTCAGCAATAGGCTGAAACCCCGTATGCGGATGCAGTTGCTTAATCATAATTGCACCACGTTGGCCGAATTCATTGAGAAATCTCTTACCTATGAGCATACTGCTAAGGAGATTGCTAAGCAGCAACCTTCATCTGCTAGCAAGAAGTCCAAAAATCGTAATCTGTCTGATGGCAGTCAGGCCACTTTCAAGAAACCTCGTGTGGGCTCTACTTTTTCTGAGCGACCTCCTATGACACTGAAACCCGCGGAATCTCAATCACGAGCGGCCAGTTCGGCCATCACCTGTTTTAACTGTGGGGATCTTGGTCATGTCGCACCAAGTGTCCGAGACAGTCTGTCACGTGTCATAACTGTGGGATTGCTGGGCATAAGGCCCATTTTTGCCGTAGGGACTCCAAACCTACTCCGGCGTCATCTCAGGCCCCAAAACAATCAGCTGTTCAAAATCAGGCCACTCAGTCTGCGTCGTTCAAGACGACAGGAGCGAATAAAGGTGGAGCCTATAGCCAGCAGACGGGAGCATCCGGTGCCGGGACTAGCAAGCCCCGGACTTATGAGATGAAGAAGACCGACGATCCAGAGGCCCAGATGATATCAGGTACACTCGATATTCTATCTCAACCTGTGTGTACCCTTTTTGATACTGGTGCATCACATTCATTCATTTTCGAGTCATGTTTGAGTAGACTACGTCTCGGTAGTGCTACTAGTTGTGAGCCTTATGTCATTGGTCTACCTGATGGTAGACGAATTATCAGAAATGGTGAGATTCAAAATTGTCTGATTCAGCTTCATGGTCGTGTATGGCCAGCGGACCTAATCATAGTAGATTTGCCGAGAGACGACGTCATCTTGGGTATTGATTGGATGGATCGTTATGATGCCATCATTAGTGTCCGTAAGCGTATGGTCACTATCATTTCAGACGATGGGGTCGAATGTGTGTTTCAGGGAGGTAATCCCAGCTGTTCTGGAAGAGTTATTAATTTGATGAAAGCAGTGAAATTACTCAATTAGGGGTGTATTGTTTATTGGTGCTATATGACTAAAACCGAGAAATCATCGATAATTTTGGCGGATATACCGGTAGTGAGAGAATATGCCGACGTATTCCCAGATGAGTTACCTGATTTGCCTCCACAGAGAGATGTGGAATTTACGATTGAGTTGGAGCCTGGTACATCTCCAATATCGAAGGCACCGTACCGGATGGCCCCGACTGAAATGCAGGAGTTGAAAAATCAACTTGAGGAATTATTCGAGAAAGGTTATATCCGACCGAGTGCATCCCCGTGGGGAGCACCAGTGTTGTTTGTCAAGAAGAAATATGGTTCTTTTCGTTTGTGTATTGATTATTGGGAGTTTAACAGGGTGACAATCAAGAATAAGTATCCCTTACCCCGTATTGATGATCTCTTAGATCAACTTCAGGGAGCTTCAATATTTTCCAAGATCGACCTAAGATCTGGATATCATCAGTTGTGAATTCGAGAGTCGGATATCGCAAGGACAGCGTTTCGTACACGCTATGGTCATTATGAGTTCGTAGTTATGCCGTTCGGGCTAACTAATGCACCTGCGGTATTCATGGAGTTAACGAATCGGGTTTTCATCGACTTTTTGGATCAGTTCATTATTGTCTTCATCGATGACATTTTGAGTTATTCTCGTGACCGAGAGGAACATGAGGTTCATCTTCATCAGGTTCTCGACGTGTTAAGGCGAGAGCAACTTTATGGAAAGTTTTCCAAGTGTGAATTCTAGATGTCCGAAGTGACTTTTCTCGAGCATGTAATTTCATCAGATGGAGTGCGTGTTGATCCTCAGAAGACGGAGGCTATCCAAGATTGGTTACCTCCGAAGAATGTTAAGGAAATCCGAAGCTTCCTCGGATTAGCCGGTTACTATCGGCGGTTTGTGGAAGGATTTTCTAAAATCGCTCAACCAATGACGAACCTTTTGCGAAAGGATAAGAAATACACGTGGTCCGAAGCGTGTCAACGGAGTTTTGAGGAACTCAAGAGCCGGTTAATTTCAGCACCTGTACTTTCCTTGCCGCAAGGGACGGAAGGGTTTGTGGTTTATAGTGATGTGTCCGGGCAGGGTCTCGGATGTGTACTCATGCAGAAGGGGAAGTATATTGCTTATGCTTCACGGCAATTGAGACCTTACGAGGTTAATTATCCGACCCACGACCTGGAGTTAGCAGCCGTGGTTTTCGCATTGAAGATTTGGCGTCATTACCTTTATGGCGTCACCTGTCAGATTTTCACCGATTACAAGAGTTTGAAGTATATATTTACTCAAAAGGAGTTAAATATGCGACAGAGACGGTGGTTGGAATTAATCAAAGATTATGATATCGAGATCCTTTACCACCCGGGCAAGGCGAACGTTGTCGCCGACGCCTTGAGTAGTAAGTCCGTTCAAGAGCAGATGCCTGCTCGTTTAACAGTTCAGAAGGAGCTTCAGCAGGAATTCCTTAGACCCGAGATCGAGGTCTCGGCCCCGAGTACAAGGCGGTTTGCATGTTAGAGATTTCATCGCCACTTGAGGAGGCAATCAGAGAGAATCAGGGTTCAGACCCATCCTTGTTGCGCATCTGTGAGGATGTGGCTCAGGGGAAAGCCCCTGGATTCGTGGTCCACGAGGATGGACTTTTGAGATTTAAGAATCGGTTGTGCGTACCGGCGAATGACGAGTTGAAAAACTCAATTTTGAGAGAAGCTCATGCTACCCCTTATTCTGTTCATCCGGGGTCTAGTAAGATGTACAAGGACTTGAAACAAAATTACTGGTGGAGTAATATGAAGCGAGAAGTCGCGGAATTTGTTTCGAGATGCTTAACCTGTCAACAAGTCAAGATTGAACATCAGCGACCGGCGGGTATGCTGAAACCTCTCCCTATTCCAGAATGGAAGTGGGAAGACATTTCTATGGATTTCATCATGAGTTTGCCGACGAGTCGTCGTGGCATGAATACGATCTGGGTGATTGTGGACCGCTTAACTAAGTCAGCTCACTTTCTCGAGATTAAGGATACTTGGGGTCCCGAGAGACTTGCCCAGTTATTCATCAAAGAGATAGTGAGATTGCATGGTACTCCTAAAAGTATCGTTTCCGATCGTGACGGATGGTTTCTGTCTCATTTTTGGAAATCATTTCATCGTGCCATGGGAACTCAGCTTAATTTCAGCACATCTTTTCACCCTCAGTCCGACGTACAATCAGAGAGGACTATTCAGACATTAGAGGACATTTTTAGGGCATGCGTCCTCGATTGGAAAGACGATTGGGAAGCCCAACTACCATTGATCGAGTTCATGTATAATAATAGTTGGCATGCTTCGATTAAGATGGCACCTTACGAGGCCTTGTACGGTCGTCGTTGTCGATCTCCTCTGTGTTGGGATGACTTATCAGAATCCATCGGCATCAAGCACGATATGCTTATAGCCGCTCGTGAGAAGGTAGCTTTGATCAGGAGTCGTTTGTTGACCGCTCAGAGTCGACAGAAATCTTATGCAGACAATCGTCGTTGACCACTATAGTTCGAGATGGGTGACCACGTTTTGGTCAAAGTGTCCCCGAGTCGGGGTATTTTCCGTTTCCGAAAATGGGGGAAGTTGAGTCCGAGATTTATTGGACCGTTTGAGATTTTGGAACGAGTAGGCGAGCTAGCTTATCGATTGGCCTTACCTCCGGCATTAAGCCGAATTCATAATGTGTTTCACGTCTCTCAGCTACGGAAGTATGTTGCCGACCCGAGTCACATACTTCAGTTCGACGAAATAGAGATTGTGGATGATCATTCGTATGAGGAGCGTCCCGTACGAGTCTTAGAGCGGCGAATCAAACAGTTGAGGAATAAGGCGATTCCTTTGGTTAAAATTCAGCGGTCTAGACACGGAGTCGAAGAGGCTACTTGGGAAACCGAGGATAGTATGCGGGAGAGTTATCCCGAGTTGTTTGACCCTTAGTTTCGGGGACGAAACTCTTTTAAGGGGGGGGGGTGTATGTAATACCCAGTTGTAATTCAGTCATTATCATTCAGTAATTTCATTCGGTAATTGTCACTATGTAGTTTTTCACTTGATAATAATCATTCATCTGTGTTCACCGTTCGGAATAACTTCGAGTTGTGTATCGATATTGTTCATTATTTCAACCTTACTTGGGAATCGAGACAAGAGTATTATCTCGATTGTTGTAATTGATTCATTAGCCGACATTGACGTTGGAGTACATGTCATTTATAATCTCCTCATTGCTCAAATTGTGTTTTGTTGGGCGAACCCTTGTAATCATAGCTTGGAACTACCGTTTTGGGGTTTCCGTACTTCCATTTCGTGTTATTGTTTCCCAAATATTGATTCCTATTGCTTTTATTCTCTTCCCGGATCATTTTTCATCATTTTAGGACCCAAGGGGGGTGTGGGCCACGGCACAAGGAGTGTGCGCCGTGGCACACACATTTTCCAGTTTTGGCCGAGCAGCCTGTACTGTGGACCGCGGCTCATGCCGGCAGGGCCGCGGCACACTGCCGAGTCACTGCCGCGGCACACTCGTCCGGGCCGCGGCACACTCATGTTGCAACTTATTGGCCAACCCCTCTGTACCGTGGGCCGCGGCTCATGCCGACGGGGCCGCGGCACACAGTCGAGTCCCTGCCGCAGTACACTCGTCACCGCGGCGCCGCCCGATCAGGGCGATTTTGGCCCTGTGCCGCGGCACACTTCGGCCGGGCCGCGGCACACAGTGCAGTTAGCGCTATAATTGCGTTTTTTCAGAGAGATCACCTCATTTTTCCCTTTTCTTCAACCATACGAGAGAGAAGGCTTGAGAGAGAGATTTTTCCTTCATCTATCACTTGAGTACTTGGTTTTCTTCATCTCCTTTTGATCGTGAAGCCCGGATAGTCGATCTAACGCGTGTTCTTCGGATCAAAGTGCTTGGATCTTCAAGAGGTAATTTCTTCAACATCTTGGATTTCGATTTTGTATTGAGATATGATGTTTTGGATGTTAAGATCATGTTGTATGAAGTGATATACGCATGATTATGGACATGTTTGATTATTCATTGGATTATTGAAGGATTATTCAAGAACACTTTGAATATTGTGTTGGATTTGGGGGTTTTCGATTAATTGTTGTTGAAATCACGATTTTGGATATTCATAATGGATTATTGATCGTATTGAAGATGTTTTGTTGGTTTGAAACACTTCGTGGGGATTTGATGTTGGTATTATTGAGGTTTGGTTATAAACAATCGAAGTTTGGCCACAAAGTGTTCGATATAATGCCCCAAATAAACTTGGTTTAGTCGTATCGACGTTTTGAGTTCGTTATATTCGTGTTTGATTCATATGTTGAACGGATTATTGGTAATTTTGTTATTCAAGGTTGTTCGAGCGATCGATATCTCTATTAGGACGTTGTTCGTGGAAGGATAATTGTCACCGGTATTGAGTAAGTTAATTCTTACTCGGTTAAAAGGATATTCATTCCTTTTGTTGTTGTTCATTCATAATCTTAACTCATTCATCATTGTATTAACCGTATTGAGACTTGTAATTGTCGAATAATCATTTCATTCACGAGGAACGACGGTTCCAATCATTTCATTGGGTTATCAATCACTTCACTATTATTTTCATCTCGGTGAGTCATTCTTGACCTTGTCGAATTATTATCCATTGATATTTATTGTGGTCATTCTCCTTCATATTGGAGAAGTGTCTTCGTTTTCCTATAATGCTATTGGAATGTATGAGTTTACAGATAATTAATGGTGGATACTGTATTTGTGGGTCTTACATCATTCCCCCTCAATTGTTGAGTGAAAGCATTAAAAACTTACAGGGAGTCGGGCTGTAGCAATCCCAATTCTTGTCGAAGCATACAGAATCTTGCTATGCTGAGAGGCTTGGTAAAAATGTCGGCTAACTGGATATCTGTATGAACTTTCTCCAGCCGAAGATCCTTGTTCTCAACATGATTCCTGATGAAGTGATGCTTCATATGGATATGCTTAGTACGCGAATGCAATACAGGGTTGTGCGTTATTGCAATTGTACTCGTACTGTCGCACATAATGGGTGTTTCCTTGGCTTCAATTTCATAATCTGACAGCTGTTGTTGCATCCAAAGGATCTGCATGCAGCAACTACCAGCAGCATAGTATTCTGATTATGCTGTGGAAAGCGAGTTTGCCAATTGCTTCTTACTGAACCAAGATACAAGTCTAGGTCCACGAAAGTGACAAGTTACGCTTGTACACTTCCTATCTAGCTTGTAGCCTCCGAGATCCGAGTCGCTGTAGCCAACCAAATCAAATCCGCCTTCTTTAGGATACCATAATCCTACATCGACTGTTCCTTTGACGTACTTCAGGATTCGTTTGGCTGTTATGAAGTGTGATTCTTTAGGTGCTACTTGATATCGCGCACACACTCCTACAACAAACTGGATATCGGGGCTGCTAGCCGTTAGGTACAGGAATGAGCCAATAAGCTTCCTATAGAGTGATTGATCAACCAACTTTCCAGATTCGTCAGCACTAATTTGCACGGAAGTGCTAATGGGGGTTGACGATGATTTGGAACTATTCATTCCAAACATGTTGAGAAGCTCCTTGCTATATTTTTCTTGGTTGATAAAATTCCTGTAGGCAACTGTTTTACCTGCAAACCTAGGAAATAAATAAGTTCTCCCATCATACTCATTGCAAATTTACTTTGCATGAGATGAGAGAGCCTTTGACATAAAGCAATGTTAGTTGAACCAAATATAATATCGTCTACATATATTTGAACGATCAGGAGGTCATCACCTTCCTGTATTTTAAATAAGGTCTTGTCCATAGCACCATTCTCGAATCCATTATCGGTTAGATACAGGGATAAGGTCTCATACCATGCTCTAGGTTCTATCTTAAGTCCATACATCGCTTTCCTTATCCTGTATACAAGGTCTCCACCTGCTGTGTTGACAAACCTAGGTGGTTGTTCATCATAGACTTCTTCGGAAAATTCTCCATTCAGGAATGCACTCTTGATGTTCATTTGGTAAACAGTAAAGCTCTTATGGGCGGCAAAGGATAATAATATCCTAATGGCTTCTAGTCTGGCAACAGGGGCAAAAGTTTCATCGTAGTCTATGCCTTCTTCCTGTCTGTATCCTTGTGCAACTAGACTGGATTTGTTTCTGATAATGAGTCCATTTCCATCCTTTTTGTTTCCAAATACCCATTTTGTTCAAATTACGGATTGATGCATTGGTCTGGGTACTAGATAGCATACATTGTTTCTTTCGGAACCATTTAGCTCTTCTTCCATAGATGTAATCCAATGAGAATTGTCTAGAGCTTCTTTGGTGGAAACATGTTCAGATTGAGCTAAGAATATAGCGATTGTGCACATGTTAAGTCTTCTAAGTTCAGATAGGGACTTCCATATAGGAAATGGAGATGTCTCAGACTCGGTTTCTTCTTGCGCACATAGTATATTTCCTTGTGTACTCTATATTCTCCTACGGGTAGATACTCCAGCATCAATATTTCCTATGATCAACTCCCATGGGTGATCTCTCAACCATATTACGTCGGGCTCTAATTTGGCGTCCCATACTATATCTTGAGTTGCTGTAGTTTCAGCTTCAGCTTGTACAACATCGGCTTCATCTACTTCTGTTCTTACAGCTGCGGGTTTGATTTCTAAGTCAACGACAAGCTCTATAGGAGTTGTAGGGTTATCAATTGTTAGTTGTTGGATATTCTGAGTGATATCCTCTACTCCTGTAGGATCATGATGAGGTTCGTTGAACACTACATGTACTGATTCCTCAATTGTAAGATTCCTTTTATTAAAGATCCTGTAAGCTTTGCTGACAGAGGAATATCCAACAAATTTCCTTTATCCTACTTCTCATCGAAGGTTCTAAGTTGATCCTTCCCATTGTTCAAAATATAACATCTGCATCCAAACATGTGAAAGTACGAAACTAATGGAGTTTTGTTGTTCCATACCTCGTATGCTGTTTTGTTGTGGTGTTTGTTTATGATATAGCGGTTTTGTGTGTAGCATGCTGTATTGGTGGCTTCACCCCAGAAACGCTGTGGCAACTTACTTGCGGCAATCATGGTCCTTGTTGCTTCTTTTAGCGTCCTATTCTTTCGTTCGGCAATGCCGTTATGTTGAGGAGTGCGGGCAGTTGAGTATTCGTGTTGTATCCCATTTTCCAAACAGTATTGCTCTATAAATCGGTTAGTAAATTCAGTACCTCTATTGGAACGAATAGATATGATACTCAACCCTTTCTCATTTTGAAGCTTTTTCAGGTACTCGGGCAGCTTTGATGTTGTTTCCTTCTTCTTGCTTAGGAAGATTGTCCAAGCATACCTGGAATAATCATCAATAATAACGAGATAGTATTTCTTACCTCCCAAACTTACCGCGTCTATAGGACCGTAGAGATCCATGTGTAGCATTTCTAGAACTCTGTGAGTGGAAAGGTAGGATTTGCTCTTCAGGGTGGTCTTGATTTGCTTGCCTTTCTGATAGGGTCCACAGACGCTGTCTTTTAGGAATGTCACATTAGGCAATCCTCTAACCATTCCCTATCTGGATAGCTTGTTTATCGTCTTGAAGTTGACGTGAGACATCCTCTTATGCCATAACCAACTTAGATCTGCAGTGCCTTTGGCAACAAAACACGGAATTGTGGAGCTCGTAGGCATACAGTCAGCAATATATATTACCTGATCTGCTTCCTGTGAGCACAACTTCTTTGGTTCGGATGTTCTTGACTCTACAATGATCTATATAGAATTTCACCAAGAACTGTTTGTCACAGCACTGGCTAATACTAAGTAGATTGTATTGTAAGCCTTCAACATAAGCTACATCGGTGACTTTAAATTTTCCCACAAGCAGGGTTCCCTTCCCTCTTCTTCTTCCTTTTGATTTATCAACGAAGTGCACTTTTGGACCGCGACCTTCTATGAAATTTAACAGATTGCTTTTGTCTCCTGTCATGTGCCGAGAACGTCCGATGTTGACGTAGCAGATGTCCTTCTAAAATGTCCTGTAGGCAAAGAATTTAAGTAGATTTAGGTCCCCTTTGAATGTTGGGTCCATGGATGTTAGTGCCTTTAGGTACCCAGATTTTCCTGAGAGCAATGGGTTTACTGTAGGTTACTTTAGGTACATTCTTGCGGTATGTACGTGAGGCAGGTACGTAGTCTCTGTAACCATGATAATCATTATGCATGAAAAAATCAGGGTTATTATTATTAATCCAGTACGAATGCCGTCTTGGAGGTGGAGCCATTTTCTTCAACCTAACAACTTGCCTTCTGGATCTCCAGTTGGATTCCTAAAGCTGTTGCTGATACTGTGCGGCGATCTACTTTCGCGATGGATAACGAGGCTCCTGTATCCAATATCTAGGCGCGCTGTACTATTACTGCTGTGCGGACCTTTGATATTTGGGTACAACCTTCTTTCTAAACGGTTGCTGGCGCTTTTGATATGCTCGGGGAGCATGCTATTGGTTATGCCTTACAGGTCTGAATGGCTGAGGATTCCGCTGTCTGAAATATGACTGTGGTGGCGGAGTGGCAGCCTTTGCTGTTCGCGGTGCAACAAGTGCCTTCACGAGACTCGGGATGTCTTCCGATACAGGAATGGGATCCACACCACTGATGAACACAGTACTAGTTTTCCCTTTATTATAAAATGAGCTGTATCCTAAGCCACTTTTTATCATGAGCATGTTGCCCAGTGCTTAGAATTTCTTCCATCTTTTTAGATGATTTCTCGAAAGATTTCAAGATGGTCTCAAGTTCTCCTTTTCGTTTTTCGAGAGTTTTTATTTTGTCTTGGAGCAGAACAAAATCATTTGTCTTGCTTTCACTGTGAGATTTAGCCTCAATTAGTTTGTGAGCAAGTTGATGATTTCTCTCCATGAGCTTTTTGTGATCGACTTTGTTGTTTTCACAATCAACAGACATATTTTCGTAATTTACTTTTAGCAAGTCGTTTTCAAGGTCTCATGAGCCTTTTGAATGTTTTTGAATTCATTCATCATGTTTCCAAAGGTATGAGATGCATTTGCAGGAGTAATTGAGGTTGAGCTTACCTCATCATCACTGTCTTCATCTTCCGGTATGTCTTTGGCCATGAAGCACATATATGCTTTATCTTCGAATTCATCATCTGACGAGTCACTGTCAGTGACTGCCTACAGACATTCTTCGGACTTTGTTGGTGTGGAGGAGGCTTCTGATTCGCCAATCAGGGCCTTGAGCTTGTTTTTCCAAGCACGTCTTCTGTCATATTTTTCCTGTTTCTCGGCTTCCGGCACCCTTTGAACTTTAGGATGAGGATATTTATTTGGATAATGTCTTAGTTTCCTGCAATTATAACATAAGTTAGCATCACCAGATGAAGATTCGGTACTTACCTTGTGAACAGGCTTGGACCTGAATGGAGTCTTTCCCGACTGCTTGATGGACTTTTTGAACTTATGCATGAGGAGCGCCATTTCATCTTGTGACAGAAAGTCTTCGTCGCTGTCAGCATTCGTGTGAGTAGGCTTTCATGAGCTGGGCATGCTATGCCTTCTGTTGGATACAGCGGCTAATGTTGTAGTCCTTGTAGGTGATTCTTCAGCTTTCTCTCTCCTATCTATATCATACTCAAATGATTTGAGGTCAGAAAAGAGATCAAAAGTAGATATTTCATTAAGATTGCACGACACACGAATAGATGTGGTCTTAATGTCCCATCGGGCAGGGAGAGATCTGATAATTTTTAGGTTCTTCTCCTTTTGGGCATAAATCTTGCCCAATGCTTTAAGTTCACCAACAATGCCAGTGAATCTGAGGTCAAGTTCCTCAAGTGTTTCAGTTGGTTTCATTTCAAAAGATTCAAATTGTTGAGTTAATATTGAAATTTTGTTTTCTTTTGAGAGCTCACTTCCCTCACAAATTAACTTCAATTTATCCCAGATATCCTTGGCTGATTTACAGCTTTTTACCTTAGAGAACGTGACATTGTCAAGAGTGACAAATAGCGCATTCTTCGCAACATTGTCGAGGTTGGCGCGTTTCCTATCATTTTTGGTCCACTGTTCGCGCTCTTTCTCAAGCATCTCGGCATTAGCTTGGCCTTCTATTCTTTCGGCCGGATTCACCTTCATGATTTTTATGGGGCCTTCTTGGATGACATAAATCATCTCTTCATGCATGGCGGAAAGATGAGCCTCCATCCTAATTCTCCAGTCATCAAACTCGTTAATAGAAAACATATGAACTTTTATTGATCATTGATGTATCCATATGAGAATATAGGAAAGAAAAAGACTATTTTACAAAAATAAGTGATTTTTGGATCTGATTCGGTCTAAAATACGACTAATTCTCTTTAGAATCAACCGCTCCGATACCACTTGATGGTCACTAAGTATACAGAATACAGCTTGGAAAGTGTTTGAGCAACAAGCTGTTCGATTTTCTAATTAGAGTGCGTAGCAGAAGTCTTGTAACAGTAAGTTGCTATAGATACAACAACTCGGTATGCAGTGTATACTTAATAATTACAGTTATGAAAACAGTAAATGCAAAAGATAATTAAAACAGTAATTAAAGTGGTTCGAGGTAAACCCCTCTACATCCACTGGACCTCCACATAGGAGTAAAAAGTTTATTATAAACACTACGTACACAACTACGTGTCTATAATCAAACCTATCAATGTATCGTTCACACAGATTGATACAAAGATCATAGCTTTCAATCGTTCACATATATTGGTCAAAGCTAACACATGACTGGCTTCTTCACACACAGTTCCGAAGCTTCGTCTCTATAATGCAGATCCGTCATACACAGTTCAGGAAAAGAAAGGCTTTCTCAGTCCACACAGGGCTGATGGTTTTCTTCAATGTAAGAACGTTGGTTGAATAACAACTTGACTTTCTTGAGCTTTAAGCTGATGATGTGTTCTTCAGGGATGAGCACTTGTATATTTCTTCTCTCAGGATTGGCAGTTTTCTTGATGAAATATTATTGCTCTTGATATACTGTTCTTTAGAGGATCCTGTGGAATCTCAGTATATCTCAGTTTGCTCACTTTGAATGTTCTTTACAGCATGTATGATTGTGTGTTCGTGTATCTGTCTGTGTCCTCCTTGAACTTCAAACTTCGGGGTATATATAGCTTTTTGGAATAGATCCATTGAGAAAGATCCATTGAGCAAAAGTCCGTTCCAACTGGATGGTTGACTTGTATGGACCAAGATCCTGATTTTTCGCTGTCTGAAGATCTCTGTTGGATTTAGTATTTAAATACTTTATCCTTTCAGTATTTAAATACTTTATTTCAAACGGGACTTGACTTTAGCGAATGAAGCATATTCCGTTCTAATGGTCTTCAGTCCTGTTTGGATACGTATTGAAGATCTCAATACTTACAGCTTTGCTTGTTGTATCCAACATATTACTGTAGGCTATATTGAAGTTGTTGCTGTATGGAATGTTGCTCTATGAAAGGACAACTTCCTTAGTTGGCGGTATATGACTCTGTTGTTGTATGATGGCAACGCGAAGGCTTGATGTATGTTGGCTTTTGACATCTTGCTATATGTTGGCAGTTTATCAAAACATCGAACAGGGTTAATTATCCCAACATTAGTTTATCATGTAATGGTATTCTCGATCGTTGTTGGTCATTTGTTGATCTTGTGTGGAGTTTATCATGTGATGGTATTCTTAGTTACCGTTGATATATCATTGGTAGTATGGGAGTTTATCATGTCGATGATATTCTCGGTTGATGTATTGGTTGTTTATTATTATTGATTGTATGAGTGTTCATACTTTGTATCGATATTCAGGACGTGGGATAGTTGATCTACAGATGTATTGTGTATTATCGGTTTTATCATAATTGGAATTTGGTTGTGTGATCCGATAGACAGAATTTGACACGGACAGATTATTCCATATCGGAGATATAATGATGTTTTGAGAATCTCTGCATTGTTTGAATACAGTACATATGGTTGTATTGAATTTATTTGTCACTTGAGAATGCGAGGTGCGGATTGAGGTAAGGGTTGATTTGATATGGATCACCATGAGTTAGTAAGTTCATTACGGTAAGATTACATTGGTAGTATTCTTACTTTATAATTACATTGATATATAATTGTTTATGATGATGTGATCATTATCATTGTTGAGTATTATGACTGACCCCGTCGTGGGCTTTATCTTTTAGGTACTTGGAGATGAGCCTGGAGCGGTCGTGAAGAGATGAGCTTCCCGGGTGATACTGGCTATGGCATATTTCTGAAAATCGATTATTGCACTGGTTGTTATTTTCCGCTGCAAATGTGTAGCTTTCTATATTTTTATCCGATGCAAATGTATTTTTTTTACTGTTTGTTATATCCACTGCTTGAGTATTTTTAAATGGACCCATTGGTATTTTACAACTCAGGTTATTTTGGAAAATCCTTTTCTAGGTTTTGACAGTACGTATAAGTGGTGGTTTAACGTATATCTTTGAATCTATTTAATTGTGGCATTTTGGCCATGTATTTCCAAAATAGATTTTCGATTGTATTTATTAAATGAATTTTATTAAGTCTTTCAATATTTTTAAAAAGATATTATCGTCATTCGCCTTTTAGCGTGTTTGAAATGATTGCGAAAATTACTTTTAGCCTTATGAGTTCCGGCACGGGGCCCACGACACTGTAATATCCCAGATGGTTTTGGGGGTGTTACGCGAGGCCAACTAACAATCTCAGAAAGTTGTAACATATCCAAAAATATTAAAGGAACTCGCAGAAGTAATGAAACGTCAGTTTATAACGAGATTCATGAGAATCGTGCCTAAATGCGGAAAAGTTACACAATAAGTAAAATCTCGTAAAAAACTCTGAAACTCGTCCGAAATGAAAGTACACTAAAAATAGAAATTACTAAAAATAGAAAGTGCGGATATTATATTCTCTCCCTTTAAAATGAAGTTTCATCCTGAAACTTACAAGGTGAATAATTCGGGATATCTCGCCTTCATACTATCCTCCGTTTCCCATGTTGCCTCCTCCGATCCGTTCCTTGACTATTGCACCTTAAGTAAAGGAATGGTTTTGTGCCTGAGCTGCTTTACTCGACGCTCCAAAATCTGAATTGGTTTCTCATCGAATGTAATGTCGGGTCATAGTTCAATCTTTCCTAAATCGATAACGGGACTAGGATCTGGCATATATATTCTTAGGTGGGAGGCGTGGAATACGTTATACCTCAGACTAAGTTTATCCTTCTGACTGAAGCAGTAAACTCCCCGGGTCGGTGACAGCTTCAGTAATACATGGTATCCAACCTCAAACTCTAGCGGCCGACGACGTTTGTCGGCGTAGGACTTCTGTCGACTCTGAGCCGTCAATAACCTATTACGAATAAAAGCAATATTCTCTCTCATCTAAACAAGTAAATCTGGATCGGTACCAACCAATTTAGCTGCATCATCCCAACACAGTGGCGATCTGCATATCCTTCCATGCAAAGCTTCAAACAGTGCCATTTTGATCGAGGCGTGCCAGCTATTGTTGTACATAAACTCGATCAATGGTAAATGTGACTCCCAATCATCTTTTCAGTCTAAGGCACATGCTCTCTACATATCCTCAAGTTTCTGAATCGTCCGCTCCGACTGTACGTCTCTCTAGGATGGTAGGACGTGTTAAGTTTCAACTCGGTTCCCAAGGCTCGGTGAACAGCCTGCCAAAAATGAGATACAAATCGACTGTCTCGACCAGAAATAATGCTCTTAGGAGTCCCATGCAACCTCACAATTTTTGCAATGAACATCCGGGCTAATCTCTTCGGTCCCCAAGTATTCTTAATACTCAGAATGAGTAGATTTGATTAGTCGATCGACAATAACCCAAATCATGTTCATTCCAGTCCGAGTCCTAGGCATACTGGTAATGAAATCCATAGAAATATCCTCCCACTTCCATTTCGGAATGGGAAGTGGTCGCAATAACCCTGCGGGTCGCTGATACTCGATTTTGACCTGCTGATGGGTCAAACACTTCGACACAAACTCACTAACGTCCTTCTTTAAATTTCTCTACCAAATGTTACTCCTTACATCGTTGTACATTTTGCTTGTACCAGGGTGTATGGAATAAGGCGTAGTATGAGCTTCTCTCAAGATTTTCTGTCTCAACTCAATATTACATGGTACACACACTCTTCCTCGAAATCTCAAAATTCTATCATCCTGAACCACAAACCCAGGAGCTTTCCCTTTCTTCACATCCTCCATCAACTGGACTAAAAGTGGGTCATTATACTGTCTTGCCTTGATATCATCAATCAAAGACAAAGTGATTTCTAAAGCACAACTGAACCTGAACTTCCTAAAGCCAAACTTCGATATTCTGACAAATTAAATCCTACTGGATCTTCCTTTGAGGCGTAAGTACTTCTAACATCTATAGAGTCATCGGCTTACGACTCAACGCATCCGCTACTACATTGGCCTGGATGATAAAGAATCTCAAAGTCACAATCCTTAATTAATTCTAGCCATCTCCGTTGCCTCATGTTCAATTCCTTGTGGCTGAAGATATACTTCAGACTCTTGTGGTCCGTGTAAATCTTACACGACGACCCGTAGAGATAATGCCTCCAAATTTTCAAAGCGAAGATGACCACAGCTAACTCTAAATTATGTGTAGGGTAATTTGCTTCATATGGTTTCAACTGTCGAGATGCAAAAGCAATAACCCTATCTCTCTGCATCAAAACACATCCAAGTCTGAGGCCCGAAGCATCACTATAAACCACAAAGTCCTCGTTCCCTGAGGCAAATCTAAAGCTGGTGCGGTAGTCAATCGTCTCTTCAATTCCTTGAAACTATTCTACCTATCCTCGTTCCACTCGAATTTCTGAGTTTTCTGAAGCAACTGTGTAAGTGGTCGAGCGATCTTGTAAAATCCTTCGACGAACCTACGATAATAACCCGCAAGTCCTAGGAAACTCCACACTTCCTTCACATTTTTAGGTGGTTCCCATGCCAGTACTGCTTCTATCTTATGTGGATCAACCCGAACTCCCTCCACCGATATCACACGCCCGAGGAATGTTACTTCCTTGAGCCAAAACTCACATTTAGAAAACTCCGCATACAACTTCTCATCTTTCAAAATGTCTAGCATAATATGAAGATGTACAACGTGCTCCTCCTGACTCCATCGATAAAGACGACTACGAAGTTGTCCAGATACTCGATAAAAACTCTGTTCATCAACTTCATGAACACCACTTGGGCATTGGTTAGCCCGAAAAGCATAACCACAAACTCATAATGGCCATATCTCGTCTGAAAAGAAGCTTTCGGTATGTCGCTATCGGGAATTCCCAACTGATAATAACTCGACCTTAGACTATACCATATATGGATTTAAACAACATTTTTTGATGTTACAAGCAAAAGTGTAGCCTTAGATGCCTTAAGATTGGTCAAATTTGATTTAAGGCTACACATTTTTCTGATGTTATTATTGATATATATTAGTGTTACCATAGACTAAATTGAATATCTATGCTAACACAAAATTTGGTGTAGCCGTTGCTATTTAAAAAAAAGTGTAACTAAACACTAAAATAAATAGGCGGGCTTGCTAAAATATTTTAGGCGGTCTAAATAAATTATTTTCAACTGTAACGACCCGATTTTTCTAAGGTATTTTATGAATATATTTTTTTTATAATAAGGAGAACTTGTAGAAATTTCAAGTGGTTATGAAACATACATTTTCTAAAATATTTGTGGAATTTAAAACAATTTAAAATCTCTAATACAACCGTAAAATCCAGCAGTGGAAAATAATTGTCAAAAACAAGGTTAATTGTTTCAAATTAACTTGAGCGGAATTTAAAAGAAATATGTAACATTAAATATATTTATCATATGTTGGTCTGCCCTGCAAACCGTTCTCTTCATTCCGAATTAACCTAAAAATTTTACATAGAAAATGGGATGAGCTTTCTATTGCTCGTGGGAACATCACAAGTCAACAATAATCACAATACATAATGGAGGCATAGCATGAATATTTGTTATATCAACATATAACTTGAGCATGTAAACATGTGACTGTATATAAATATATACTGATACTTGGTATGAAAAACATGTGACTGCATGTTAATCATAAATATAACATATCACCTACACAATCCAAATAAAGCAATTAAAATGGACAAGTAATAATTCCCACCTGAAATTGAAATGACGTAAATGATGATGCTGGAATGCTTATGAATCATCCTAATCATGATCTTGATTCTCATATCCTACAATCGGAATATAAATATATGCGTAAATATTTAATTTGATTGAAGAATATAATTTTAATGAAAATAAAAATGACGACGACTCGATTTAGCTTAAAGGCTAAACTTATGTGATCAAATCTGGAAAAAGGTAAAATTTGAATAGGGTGAAACTGAAAGAATTAGAAACTTAGGGACTAAAATTAAAATCTAGATAAAATGATGTGATATAAAATCCTTATCCCGATGAGAAATCGGTTCCTCATCTCAATCTCTCTCTCTCTCTCTCTCTCTCAAAAGTCGTCTGGCTCTCTCTCCAGGGAATCCCCTTTCCTCTTCTCTTGTGGAAACTTTCTCTGGTGACTAGCAGGACCGATGGACGGAGCAACAATGTCGATGGTGTCATCGCTCAGAGCAACGACTATACTCTCGCCGTTAATTATCTGGTCGGGCTTCCACTAGTTTCAGATTCGGACTTCCAACGAAAAGGTAAAGGAGTCGGGCTTCAACAGGGGGTTTGGCGGCAATGGAGACGAGCGGTGATTTGGCGACGATCGGCTGAGGGCTGGAGTCGCAACTGAAAGAAAATTTCATATTCATTTTCTTACTGTTCTGATTTTATTTCAAAAAGAAATGGGGTTTCATGTGTTTTGTGAATTCTGAAAATGGGTGGTTTAATGAAGTGTGTGTGTGTTACGATTTGATGAATTAGTTTTTGTTTCTTTTTTATTTTTATTTGACGAATTGGTGTTTTGTGTGTTTATTTTTTATTTTGATTTGATGCCTTTTGTTCTCTGTGTCTTGTTAGTTACAAGGTGAGCAAATTTTTATGTAAGAAGAACCGCCATGGTTTGGGAGTTGCATATATACATTGATTAATGTTAGATCCAATGATTTTTCTCCAGCTAATTCAGTTATAATTTTTTTAATTAACCTGGTATCCAATCGCAGACTGTTGTGCTGAAGGTTTCCATGTCCTGCCGCGGGTGCATAGGTGTCGTAAAGAGGGTTCTTGAAAAAATGGAAGGTATGCAGCCTTTCTCTAGATATCAATAACATGAAGGACTTGGAAAGTATTTGATTTGGAATCAAAAAATGATTTTTGAAATTTAGTGGGGTTAATTTGTAAAGCAAATATAATTCTTGAAGGGTTCTTGTTATTTTAAACGATAACTGGATTTTATATTTGTAATTAAGCTGAACTTAAGGGCCAGTTCTGGTAATTATCCCTAAATATGTGTTATGTGATTAAACTGGAAATATCATGCACCTTTCTTGCATCATTCATACTGTTAGCATTGCCCTTTATTTCTCATCAATGAGACAATCATCTTATATTTCCAATTTGTGGTGTCTGGTTGTGCAGTTGTTGAATCATTTGACATTGATATGGAGGAGCAAAAGGTGACGGTGAAAGTGAAAGATAATGTCCAACTGGACAAAAGGTGATATAATATGGATTTATTTGTTTTACCTTCATTTTGTATTTTTAATTCGTTTGGTTATCAAATCGGAAGTGCATGGCATAGTTCATAAGATGTCGGATAAATGGTGCTTATAAAAAAAGCTAAGCCTGTTGTTAAAGATGGTGGAGAGCCTATTGTAGCAGACCCTGTTGTTAAAGATAGTGAACCACCTATGTCAGAACATGGTTGCCTATCTATTGTTGTGCTTGGTGCTTCTGGTGATCTTTCCAAGAAAAAGACTTTCCCTGCACTCTTTAAGATAGTGGTTCACTGCCAATTCCTGTTAGCTTCCTTCTAGGATAATAGATATATTCTAAGATAAGATATATCGGTTTCCTAATGAATTCTTTAAGATCGAGTTCAGTTTATTTACAAAACACTAAGCTTTTTACTCTAATATATGGTGCAATTGTGAGACAACTTCTTACAGAAAGCTGTTCTAGTCAGGACAAGATGGAGATAAACCTCAACAAAGACGGAGAGAGTCAGGATTAGACCACGGTATTTTTATTATAAGGTACAAAGAAGAAGAATACTTCTTTTAGTTTTTCATTTTATTTTTGGATATTACTAATGGTATCTCATTTTTTATTATAAAGATTGTAATATGTTTTAGGGTATGTAATTTGAAGTAACTGATGCAGGCTTGTTGTGTGTTTCCTCATAGTTTGACAAATTTTTAAATATATTATTATTATGAGAAATATGATTTAGGCATACATATCACCACCTTGTATATCTTTGGTGTCATTTCCGTTTAGATGTATGAAGGATGTTCACCCTATAAAGTGGTTATAAATATCCGTTAAA
This sequence comes from Orobanche coerulescens, assembly GCA_033398695.1. Lineage (NCBI taxonomy): Eukaryota > Viridiplantae > Streptophyta > Magnoliopsida > Lamiales > Orobanchaceae > Orobanche > Orobanche coerulescens. The sequence goes on along the minus strand of CM065803.1, from coordinate 194,104,091 downwards.
CTATTTGGCGACCGAAAAATGACGGGCATTTAAAGTTGGCATATATATAATTCTAAGCAGTTGAAAGGTCTACAACTTCCAGTAATGGTGCAACATGAACTTGTAGTTTTGAGACCACTTTCGTGATAGTAACTCAATACTAATATATTTACAACACATTAATGTTTCTGGTTCTTGTGCATCTATGAAAAGTATGCATATAAGCATATAAATTTATCGCGAAGTTTGAAGAATGTATAGTTCTTATACTTGTATTTCCTTCTGAGTTAGAGCACCTGAATGATTTAATAAGATACAATTGTTATGTTAGGAGCGATATAATATACGACTTCAGACTAAATCATTATCATTCTAGGTTCGAGGGCCTTATAATATCTGCTGCGGTGGGTTAAATCCATGATTGCCAAGGGTTTAAGGTTCAATGCATATAAAAAGCAAGTCGAAAACTATTATTCCACCAAGGTTAGCTAAAAGTCACTATATATGTTCAACTAGATTTCTTAGTAGCTGGCTATGATTTGGAGAAAGTCTGAGTTTGTGTGCTCAACTAGATTTGCTTCGGCATAAATATATGCATGATATTTTTCTGTCTTGAAAAGAATGTTATACTACTTTAATGGTTTTTTATTTAAAAATTAGTGTTGCGTTTTTGCATTCAGATCTTGGTTGCTTATAATGATAGTTTTCACGCTTTAGTTCTAGTTTATCATGATCATGGCATGTCCTATGTTTTGTATCAGAATTTATCTGCTTTGCTCTGTAGATTTTTTTGGATAATTGTTGTACTTTGTAGTTAACTGTTGATTCGTTTGGTGATTGGTAATAATGGGCCAGAAACTGGCCAGCATAGCAGTGGAGGCTGGGAACTTCCTTCAACTGAGGGAGATAATGCGGGCTCTTCTCAAATACAACAACATACTCTACAACTGAGAGTGCGAGGAAAGAAGTTGGAGACGCAAAACGTTCTGCTCGACACATACTAGATGTTGGGTTATGTAAGTGCATTTGGGTGTTCGATTATGGATTGAATATTTGGCAGTCATGTATTTTGGATGTTGTTATGGTTGATAGTGTTTTAATGGTATTGACTGTTTTATGGTAATATCTATTTTCCAATATAACATGTTGCTTTTTACCATGAAAAATGCTGGTAAAAACCTGCAAAAATGTAGCCATAGACTCTAATTTATAATTCTTCCTGTTGGAAAAATATAAAAATTGTGTTGGCAAAGATTAAAAGTGTGTTGGTAAGTATAGCCATAGTGTTAAGCCATAGTGTTAAAGTTGTTGGTAAAGATGTCAAAGTGTTTCACAATTTAATGTTACACTAGACCTCATGAGTGTTAGCATAGGCCTACAGCTACCCAAACATTTGTGTCACTAAATAAATAAAATTGTGGCCTTAAGTCTACAACAACACAAAATCTAGTGTAGGCACAGACAAGAAAAGTGTTGGCATAGGGGTCTATTGTTATACTTTTTTCACATGTTACCAAATAAAAGAAAGTGTTACCTTAGACCCCTATGGTTGCAGACGTTTTTGTAACACCTTCAAATTTGATTGAAGTGTAGCCGTAGCCAGTTTTTTTGCCTCCAGCAATACTTTTTGGACTTTTGAATACAGTTTTTCAGGTGTTGCTGAAACCCATATATGGTGTAGTGTTATATCAATCTTCGAGAAGACTGTCTCTACCTGAAGCTGATCAAACAAGTCATCAATCTGGGGCAAAGGGTATTTGTTTTTGAAGGTCAACTTGTTTAATTCTCGGTATTCGATGCATAAATGAAGTGATCCATCCTTTCTCTTAACAAAAAGCACAGACACACCCCAAGGCGATGCGCTCGGTCGGATATACCCTTTATATAGTAATTCTTCCAAATGTTTCTTCAACTCCAACATCTCCGACGGGTATGGTGCCCGATAAACAGGAGCCGCATTCGGCTCTAGATCGATAGGAAACTCAACTTCCCGCTGCGGTGGTAATCTCTAAAAGTCATCCGAAAATACGTCAGGATATTCATTAACTACTGGAATCGATGACATTTCAACTCCACCATCTTAACATAAATAGCCTACGCAACCCTAGTTCAGAAGTTTCATCGCCTTCAAGGCACTGATCACATTCCCTGATCTAACCGGCTTATAACCCAAAAAAGTGTATTCTGTGCAATCTTTAGCCACTATCGAGATAGTACGAGTCCGATAGTCCACGATAGCACCGTGACGATCAAACTAATCGTCCCCGAGGATCAAATCCTCACCATTTAAGTCTACAATAATGAGGTTTAAGGGCCAATCTAGGTCCCCAATCCGCGCTGGGCAGTCTCTAACTTCCCTATTCCCAACCATACGATCCCCACTAGGCATACCCACTATGAACGGTTCACACTCAAACAAACACTCAATACCAATACGACATACACAATCCCAAGCAATAAAAGAATGAGTAGCACCCGAATCAAATAGCATTGATACTAGATGAGGAAGGATCTGAGTGGTACCTGATGCCATCGGAGCGTCTATATCCTCCGTACATCTCATCTGGTATAGACGTGGGTGTACCGATCCTGAACTCGATACTGCATGGCGGTTTGGCTGACCACGACCCCTACCACGGCCCGAACTCTGAGTGTCCTGAGTGACTAGAGTCCTATGATCAAAAATATGCTCTTTATGTACTGTAGTTGATGTCGGAGCTCTGGATGCCCTGGTATCCCTCTCACAATGAATTGCCTGATGCCCATTCTGCCTGCATGTAAAGCAATTTACTAACGGAAATGGACAATCCTTCACCACATGCTTGCTATGACTGAAGTTGAAACAAACTCTGCCGCCAAGTATAGTGGACTGGACTGAGCGGTTACCCTGAGACCCTCCATCTTGATGAAACGGCTTCTTCCCAGATACTGGAGCAGATTATGACTTCAAAAACCGACCACCCTTAGAGACTGAGAAATTGCCAGTAGTCTTCTGATTCTTTGCCTCGGAACCCGACTCTGACTCTGGAACCGCCATCTCAATCGCTAGAGCGCAATCCTGGTATTCATTCAATATGGCACACATGAGTGGTGTCATACTCTGTTTGATATACGGTTTCATGCGCATATTGAAGTCGCGAATTTATCAGCCTCGGTTATCACTTGATCCTTCATATAGCCCAACTGCTGGTTATAGGTAATGATGGCCTGTGATATTGGTGCATCCTGTGGTGTTGCGGTAAATAACTCGACTATACTATGCTCCTAAATAGGTGGTGGGCAGTATTCCGCCTCCATAGTGTAACATCCCAATTCACAAATGGGACATTACACGCCGTAGAACCCCCGTGAGGTCTACCAGGCTAACTCATGACACGTAAACCACAATGATAACCCAAAAGATGCACCCAAAAAGTAAATATGGTCGTGGCCTCGGCCAAAACATTTTAACGGAGTACATGAGTCATAAGTTAAATACCAATTTATTGCCCACGCAGGGGACTTAAACCATGTTTAAAAATAAACAGTCTAACTCCAGTAATCAACAAATGCAATGACAAAACAAAAATACGTACTCGAGCCACATCATCATGCCAACCCATCCTTTGCATGCGCATCCCGTGCCGGCTCCTCACTGACCAAGACTAAATGCATAAGACGCATTTCCCCCATTTAAGGGGTTAGCATTCGAATAGCTAGTGCAAGTACATAATTACACGACATTATATACATACGCTATTCAATGCAAACAAATCGTTAAGGAAATCATTTTGAAAATCGATATTCCGGAATATCACATTAACACCAAAACAGTATATCAAAAAGTTTCCACATCACGATTATCCACGCTTGGTAACTCGCGACTGTACCGATTAGTATCGGTCCCCAGAGGTCCCGTCGGACCGTCTCCAGGTGAGAAACCACTTCCGCGGCCGTACCCATTAGTATCGGCCCCCAGAGGTCCCGTCGAACCGTCCCCAGGTGGAAGAACATCAACGCACGCACCCAAGTCCACTCCCGTGGCCGTACCCATTAGTATCGGCCCCCAGAGGCCACATGCCATCCCCAGGTGGAAGAGAAACAATCACATTCGTTCAATAATACCATTTACATCATTCACATCAAAATCATACGCACATAACGGAATGTAATACATGTACTTGCCTGGAATAATACGAAACGAAGGAATGACGAAGGAATAGGTTTCGGTCCGAACAATTTTCCCAAATCCGTTCCTAACACAATAACGGTATACACAAGTCTCAATAATGCGGAAAGGTAAGAATTAATCCTAATTCTACCCCTTGGAACGATTTGTCGGTCATTACGAAGTCCAAGACGGTTAAAATCTAACAATGGAGAATTTACTAGGTTAAATCCGTTAAACTATAATGGAAACAAGGGATTTACGACTACACAGTCGTAATCTAACAAGTCGTCGAAGCTAAATCGGATTAAAAGGAAGAATTTTGCCAAAATCCCGAAATCCCCAAAACTAGGGTTCTAAAGAAATATACCTCGATTCAGACGGAGAATGATGATGATTAATCTTCCTTGGAACGCAATAATCAGCCTACAGAGGGTTTCTACGGATTGCACCAGACAAATCGCTCTAAAACGCTCAAAGGGAACTCACATCGCGAGAAGGAAAGAAAAGAAACGAAATGAGGCGACTGAGGATAAGTCAAGGATTAAAAGGCCTGACAGCGCGTTACGTACGTTAACACAAGCTGTTAACGTACGTTATGAGGGTTACGTACGTAACCCAACACTGGTTAACGTACGTAACAAACTGCCTGTACTAAAATGCGAAGGCCATAACGTATGTTATGGATCATGCATAACGTACGTTATGCATGCAGCAGTTCCCAGTTCTGAACAATCACATTCAGCACAGTCGATACAACGATGGAACACGACACAAGGATAGAATTAAAGGTGTAATTACGAGGTGTTCATAACAACGAAGATGAGTGCTGAAAGAAAATGCACTTCTAACTACCGATGAATCCACAATACGACAAGGAGGGTAAAGACACCCTAAACTCTTAAGAAATTACAAAATGGCCCAAACAATCGAAAATTCACGATACAACATCGGATTAACAATCCGAAACTCGCAACATACTCTACTCAACCATACGAACTCATGGAAATAGGAAAATGACGAAATCGAACGAGTTTAACGAGAATCGAATACACATGCGACATAATGAAACTCAAGATGAAATTACGTAAAAACATCATCGAGACTCGTCCAAGTGGAGAAACTCCAAGAACAAAATAGATTCAGAATTCCAAAATAGTGCCAAGCGAGTTGTCCGAACGAATATACACCAAAAATAGAAATTACTAAAAATAGAAAACGCGGATATTACATTATCCCCCCCTGAAAATAAGTTTCGTCCCGAAACTTACACGAATAACTCGGGGTATCTCGACCTCATACTCTCCTCCGTTTCCCACGTGGCTTCCTCGGATCCATGCCTCGACCACTGCACTTTAACCAAAGGAATGGTTTTGTGCCTGAGTTGCCTCGGATCCATACTCTCCTCGAAGGTAATGTCGGGCCCCAACTCGATCTCTCCAAAATCAATAATATGGCTAGGGTCCGGTACGTACTTCCTAAGCTGGGAAACATGAAATACGTTATGCACGTGGCTCAGGGACGGCGGCAAACCTAACCGATATGCAAGCTCTCTAACTCTCTCTAGAATCTCGAACGGTCCAATAAATCTCGGACTGAGTTTACCCTTCCGACCGAAGCGGTAACTCCCCGTGTCGGCGACACCTTAAGCAACACATGGTCTCCTACCTCAAACTACAACGGTCGGCGACGTGTATCGGCATAAGACTTCTGTCGACTCTGGGCCGTCAACAATCTATCACGAATCAGAGTAATCTTCTCTCTCGTCTCAACTACCATATCAGGCTCGGTACCAATCAGCTCGGACGCATCATCCCAACACAACGGCGATCTGCACCTCCTCCCATACAATGCCTCGAATGGTGCCATTTTGATCGAGGCGTGCCAACTATTGTTGTATGTGAACTCGATCAATGGCAAGTGCGACTCCCAATCATCCTTCCAATCTAAAGCACAGGCTCGCAACATATCCTCTAGCGTCATCGTCCGATCGTCCGTCTGTCTGAGGGTGGTAGGATGTACTAAGTCTCAACTCGGTTCCCAAAGCTCTATGAACGGCCTGCCAAAAATGTGATATGAACCGGCCATCACGATCCGAAACAATACTCTTAGGGGTCCCATGTAACCTCACGATCTCCGCAATAAACACTCGTGCAAGTATCTCTGGCCCCCAAGTGTCCTTAATACTCAGAAAATGAGCTGATTTGGTTAGTCAATCGACAACGACCCAAATCATGTTCATTCCAGTCCGAGTCTTAGGCATACCGGTAATGAAATCCATAGAAATGTCCTCCCATTTCCACTCCGGGATAGGAAGTGGTCGTAAAATCCCCGCGGGTCGCTGATGCTCGATTTTAACCTGCTGACAGGTCAAACACCTCGACACAAACTCGCTAACGTCTGTCTTCAAATTACTCCACCAGTAGTTGCTCCTCACATCCTTGTACATTTTATTCGTACCAGGATGTATAGAGTAAGGTGTGGTATGAGCTTCACTCAAGATCTTCTGTCTCAGCTCAATATCATTCGGTACACATAGTCTGCCGCGAAATCTCAGAACGCCATCATCCTGAACCACAAATCCAGGGGCTTTCCCTTTCCTCACATCCTCCCTCAACTGGACCAAACACGGATCATCATACTGTTTCGCCTTGATATCATCAGTCAAGGACGAAGTGATCTCTAATGCACATAACTGGCCCTGAACTCTCTGAACACAAACCTTAATATTTTGACAGATAAAATCTCGCTGGATCCTACTCTATGGTGTAAGTACCTCCAACATCTGTAACGCCATCGGCTTACGGCTCAACGCATCAGCCACTACGTTAGCCTTACCCAGATGGTAAAGTATCTCGAGGTCGTAATCTTTAATTAGCTCCAACCACCTACGCTGTCTCATATTTAACTCTTTCTGACTGAAGATATACTTCAAACTCTTGTGATCTGTAAAAATCTTACACGACGACCCATAGAGATAATGCCTCCAGATCTTTAAGGCGAAAACGATCGCAGCTAACTCCAAATTGTGTGTGGGGTAATTCACCTCATAAGGTTTCAACTGGCGGGACGCATACGCAATGACCCTATCTCTCTGCATCAAAACACATCCGAGCCCAAGGCCCGAAGCATCACTATACACTACGAAATCCTCTTTCCCTTGAGGCAATGCTAAAACGGGTGCGGTAGTCAAACGTCTCTTTAACTCGTCAAAACTATCCTGTCTGTCTGCAGTCCACTCGAACTTCTGAGTTTTCTGGAGCAACTGAGTGAGTGGTCTAGCGATCTTAGAAAATCCCTTAACGAATCTACAGTAATAACCGGCAAGACCCAGAAAACTCCTCACCTCCTTCACATTCTTAGGCGGCTCCCAAGCCATCACCGCCTCTATCTTGTGCGGATCTACCCGAACTCCCTCTGCTGAAATCACATGCCCGAGGAACATCACTTCCTCCAGCCAAAACTCACACTTAGAGAACTTCGCATACAACTGCTCAGCTCTCAAAATGTCTAATACAATCCGGAGATGTAAGGCGTGCTCCTCCCGACTCCGTGAATAGATAAGAATGTCATCGATAAAGACGACTACGAATTTGTCCAGATACTCAATAAAAACTTTGTTCATCAATTGCATGAACACTGTTGGGGCATTGGTTAGCCCGAAAGGCATAACCACAAACTCGTAATGGCCATATCTCGTCCGAAAGGCAGCTTTCGGTATATCGCTGTCCCGAATCCTCAACTGGTAGTAGCCCGATCGCAAGTCAATCTTCGAAAAGACTGTCGCCCCCTGAAGCTGATCAAACAAGTCGTCAATCCGGGGCAAAGGGTATTTATTTTTGATGGTCAACTTGTTTAATTCTCGATAATCGATACATAAACGAAGCGATCCATCCTTCTTCTTAACAAAAAGTACAGGCGCACCCCAAGGCGATGCGCTCGGTCGAATATACCCTTTATCTAACAACTCTCCCAATTGATTCTTCAACCCTAGCATCTCCGACGGTGCCATACGGTACGGTGCTCGAGAAATAGGGGCCGCATTCGGCTCAAGATCAATAGGAAACTCCACCCCTCGATGTGGTGGTAATCCCGGCAAGTCGTCCGGAAATACATCGGGATACTCGCTAACAACTGGAATCGACGATATGTCAACCCCACTATCTTCCGCCTGCAGAGCGAAACACCAGTAGCCGACACAACCCTGGTTCAGAAGTTTCATCGCCTTCAAGGCGCTAATTACACTCCCCGATCTACCTGGCTTACAGCCGACGATAGTATGCTCGGTGCCGTCCTCGGCAACTATCGAGATGGTACGAGTCTGATAGTTCATGATAGCACCGTGTCGATCCAACCAATCGTCCCCGAGGATCAAATCCTCACCCTTAAGGTCTATAAATGAGATTCGAGGGCCAATCCCGGCTCCCGATCCTCACTGGGCAATCCCTAACTTCCCGGTCCCCAACCATACGATCCCCACTGGGTGTACCCACTACAAACGGCTCACACTCAAACAAGCAGTCAAAACCAATATGACTCACACAATCCGAAGCAATAAAGGAATGGGTAGCACCCGAATCAAAAAGCACTGACACTGGATGAGTAAGGATCTGAGAAGTACCTGACGCCACTGGAACATCTTTCTCCTCTGTATGCCTCATCTGATACAATCGGGGGTGAACTGAACCCGAACTCGACGCTGTACGGCGATCCGGCTGAGCTCGACCCCTACCACGGCCCGAACTCTGCGGAACATGAGTAGCTGGAGTGCTGTGATCCCTCTGATCGGCGGTGGTAGTCGGAACTCTAGCGGCCCTGGTGGCCCTCTCACAGTGGGCCGCCCGATGCCGATGCATCGCAAGTAAAGCAAGCAACTAACGGAAATGGGCAATCTTTCATAACGTGCTCGGGCTGACTGCAATTAAAACAAACTCTCCCGCTAAGTGTCACAGACTGGACCGAACGGTTACCCTGAGATCCACCGACCGGATGAAACGGCCTCTTCCCAGGTGTAGGAGCAGAACGAGACCTCGAAAACTGACCACCTTTACCGGCCGAGAACCCGCCAGTAGTCTTCTGCTTCTTAGCTTCCGAAACCGACTCTGATTCCGGGACAGCCATCTCGATTGCCAGAGCGCGATCCTGGTATTCCTTCAAAGTGGCACACATGAGCGGCGCCATACTCTGTCTAATATGCGGCTTCATGCGCATATTGAAGTAACGGATTTTATCAGCCTCCGTTCTCACTTGATCTCTCACGAAACCCAACTGCTGATTGTAAGAAATGATTGCCTGAGAAATAGGCACATCCTGAGGTGTGGCAGTGAAGAACTCCACAATTCTGCGTTCTTTGACTGGCGGCGGACAATATTCTGCTTCCATAGCAGCCCTGAACTCATCCCAAGTGGCCCGACGGTCTCTTGGCGCAACGGCCTCCCACCATTCCGCAGCTTCCTTATCCAGGAGGTACTGGGCAATATGTACCCTCCTGTCTTCAGGACAAGCTACGGCATCAAAGGTCCTGGACAACTGAAAGAGCCAATTCTCCCAACCGAGGGACTCAGAAGATCCGGAGAAACGAGGAGGATGCATCTTAGACACCGTCTGAAGCCACTTACTAGCTTCCTCTTCCGGTGTTGGGGGCGGATTCTGGTGTCCACCCTGAGCTATCTGAGCAAGCTGGGCTACTAACTGCTGGAGTACGGCAGTAGCCCCGGCGTCGGCATTATTACCCGACGGCACTGAGTGAGAGGCTGAGTCTGCAGAGGACTGAGAAAGTGAGCCCTCTTCATTATCAGCACCCCGACCACGGCCTCGACCGCGCCCCCTAGCTGGTCTACCACGACCTCTCAACATACTGAAGAAAATACGAAAAGAACAAGATCAGAAAGATTCACAATCTATAAGGTTGGTATCACAATTCACAATCCTAAACAAAGTAAGAAAACGAATATAGAAATATAAGAGTTCGAGGAGACTTACAGCCACGGGTCGCACCAAAAGACAGTAGCACGATGATATTAGGCTCAACGACTGACTCTAATGACGCCACTAACAGACCCAAAAATTAACCGACAGCCTAGGTATTCAAAACCTAAGCTCTGATACCATAATTGTAACATCCCAATTCACAAATGGGACATTACACGCCGTAGAACCCCCGTGAGGTCTACCAGGCTAACTCATGACACGTAAACCACAATGATAACCCAAAAGATGCACCCAAAAAGTAAATAAGGCCGTGGCCTCGGCCAAAACATTTTAACGGAGTACATGAGTCATAAGTTAAATACCAATTTATTGCCCACGCAGGGGACTTAAACCATGTTTAAAAATAAACAGTCTAACTCCAGTAATCAACAAATGCAATGACAAAACAGAAAAATACAGACTCGAGCCACATCATCATGCCAACCCATCCTTTGCATGCGCATCCCGTGCCAGCTCCTCAGCTCGACCAGTACCTGAAATGCATAAGACGCATTTCCCCCATTTAAGGGGTTAGCATTCGAATAGCTAGTGCAAGTACATAATTACACGACATTATATACATACGCTATTCAACGCAAACAAATCGTTAAGGAAATCATTTTGAAAATCAATATTCCAGAATATGACATTAACACCAAAACAGTATATCAACAAGTTTCCACATCACGATTATCCACGCTTGGTAACTCGCGACCGTACCCATTAGTATCGGTCCCCAGAGGTCCCGTCGGACCGTCCCCAGGTGAGAAACCACTTCCGCGGCCGTACCCATTAGTATCGGCCCCCAGAGGTCCCGTAGAACCGTCCCCAGGTGGAAGAACATCAACGCACGCACCCAAGTCCACTCCCGTGGCCGTATCCATTAGTATCGGCCCCCATAGGCCACATGCCATCCCCAGGTGGAAGAGAAACAATCACATTCGTTCAATAATACCATTTACATCATTCGCATCAAAATCATACGCACATAACGGAATGTAATACATGTACTTGCCTGGAATAAGACGAAACGAAAGAACGACGAAGGAATAGGTTTCGGTCCGAACAATTTTCCCAAATCCGTTCCTAACACAATAACGGTATACACAAGTCTCAATAATGCGGAAAGGTAAGAATTAATCCTAATTCTACCCCTTGGAACGATTTGTCGGTCATTACGAAGTCCAAGACGGTTAAAATCTAACAATGGAGAATTTACTAGGTTAAATCCGTTAAACTATAATGGAAACAAGGGATTTACGACTACACAATCGTAATCTAACAAGTCGTCGAAGCTAAATCGGATTAAAATGAAGAATTTTGCCAAAATCCCGAAATCCCCAAAAACTAGGGTTCTAAAGAAATATACCTCGATTCAGACGGAGAATGATGATGATTAATCTTCCTTGGAACGCAATAATCAGCCTACAGAGGGTTTCTACGGATTGCACCGGACAAATCGCTCTAAAACGCTCAAAGGCAACTCACGTCGCGAGAAGGAAAGAAAAGAAACGAAATGAGGCGATTGAGGATAAGTCAAGGATTAAAAGGCCTGACAGCGCGTTACGTACGTTAACACAAGCTATTAACGTACGTTATGAGGGTTATGTACGTAACCCAACACTTGTTAACGTACGTAACAAACTGCCTGTACTAAAATGCGAAGGCCATAACGTACGTTATGGATCATGCATAACGTACGTTATGCATGCAGCGGTTCCCAGTTCTGAACAATCACATTCAACACAGTCGATACAACGATGGAACACGACACAAGGATAGAATTAAAGGTGTAATTACGAGGTGTTCATAACAACGAAGCTGAGTGCTGAAAGAAAATGCACTTCTAACTACCGAGGAATCCATAATACGACAAGGAGGGTAAAGACACCCTAAACTCTTAAGAAATTACAAAATGGCCCAAACAATCGAAAATTCACGATACAACGTCGGATTAACAATCCGAAACTCGCAACATACTCTACTCAACCATACGAACTCATGGAAATAGGAAAATGACGAAATCGAACGAGTTTAACGAGAATCGAATACACATGCGACATAATATAACTCAAGATGAAATTACGTAAAAACATCATCGAGACTCGTCCAAGCGGAGAAACTCCAAGAACAAAATAGATTCAGAATTCCAAAATAGTGCCAAGCGAGTTGTCCGAACGAATATACACCAAAAATAGAAATTACTAAAAATAGAAAACGCGGATATTACACATAGCGGTTTTAAATTCATCCCAAGTCACGATCTCTAGGCATCACTGCCTCCCACCACTCCGCAGCTTCCTTATCCAGGAGGTATTGAGCAATAGGCACCCTCCTATCATGAGGGCAAGCTACAGCATCAAAGGTCCTCCCCAACTGAAAAATCTAATTCTTCCATCCAAGGGAGTCAGTAGAACCAGCAAAACGAGGGGGGTCCATCTTTGTCACTTTGTGAAGCCATTTACTGGCTTCGTCTTCCCGAGTCAGGGGCAGATTATGATGCCCACCTTGAGAGATATGAGCTAACTGAGCTACTAACTGCTGAAGTATAGCAGTAACTCCTATGTCGGCGTTATTACCCGACGGTTGGCCCTGACTGACTGATAAGTCTTGCTGCCCGTCAGAACTCAGGGGTAGAGTATTCGACATTGAATGTGAGGCCGAATCTGCAGATGACTGAGAAATCGGAACTTCCTCACTATTAGCACCACGACCATGGACTTGGCCGCGTCCCCTAGCTGGTCTACCATGACCTCTCAATATACTGAAGAATAAGAATTGAAAAGAACAAGATCAGCAAAATTCACAATTTACAAAGTTGTTATCCCAACTCACCATTCCAATTTACGTAAGAGAAGTAATACAGAAACGTAATAGTTTGAGGAGACTTACAGCCACGAGTCGCACAAAAAGATGATAGCACGATGATATTAGGCTCAACAACTGACTCTTACGACACAATTGATAGACCCAAAATTGACCGACAGCTTAGGTATTCACAACCTAATGCTCTGATACCATAAATGTAACACCCCAATTCTCAAATGAGACATTACACGCCGTAGATCCCTCAAAAAGGTCTACCAAGCTAGGACACACACACATTTTACAATAATCCAATAATGACAACACTAATAATGAAGATAAGGTCGTGGACTGGGCCTAAACATTTTGGTTCAATTTAGAAAAACAGAATGAAAAATAAATTCCTTGCCCACGCAAGGGACTTCATCGACATCGTTAAAACAATAATACATTTACTCGACTAACTCCGACAAACCACTTAAACATAATAAAATAAATAACATAGTCTTGATCCTCATTATCATACTTGACCATCCTTAGCATGTGTGTCCCATGCCGACTCCTCAGCTCGCCCGATATGAGAAATGTATGAAACGCATTTTTCCTATCTAAGGGGTTATCATTCGAATAGCTAGTGCAAGTACACAATTACACGATATTATATACAGACATGATTCAACACTGTCATCACGTTTAGAAAGCATTTGAAAAAAATATTCCGTAATATCACATTTGAGTCAAAACATCAATTTGATAAACACCATATCAACACATTTCATCACCACAAACATCCACACTTGTTAACCCGCAGTCGTACCCATTAGTATCGATCTCCAGAGGCCCAGTCGGACTGTCCGTAGGTGGGAAACCACTTCCGCGGCGGTACCCACTAGTATTGGCCCCCAGAGGTCCCGTCGAACCATCCCCGGGTGGAAGAATAACAACACACACACACACACACGTTATCACAGTTCATCATTCATATCGAAACTGTAACACACATAACGAATTATAATACATGTACTTGCCTCGAATAACATGACGTGAAAGAAATGGTAAGAGGAAATGGTTTCGGTCCAACTCCTTTCGAAGGTTCGATCCTAAATCATGACATATAATCAATCACAATACTATGGAAACATATGAAACCATCCTAAGTTCTATCCGTAGACACAATTCGCCGAACACCACGAGGGCATATTCCAACAAAATCAAATAACGGAAGAGTTCATGAATTCTATTCCCAATAACCACAAGAATAACAAGGAATTCGAATATACAATCCTAATCTAATAAAAAATCGTCCGAATCGAAATACTAAAATGAAATCACAAGAAAATCCTCCAAATTCCCGAAGTTAGGGTTTAAGCAGATTTACCTTGATTTGGATAGTGGAAGACGTTTGAATGATGATTAATTCTTGCTAGGAACTCAAATCTATGGATGGATATGATGTTAGGTCGAAATTCACTCAACTCCGTCGCAAATCGCCGAGAATCGCCAAGGAAGAAGAAAAGGTAGGAAAAATGACGAAGCCAACTGCTGCTGCGATTAGCGTACGCTATAGGCATGCTAAGCATGCTCTATTCTGGGTAACGTACAGTCCAGAGACTTATGTCCTCCCCATTAGCGTACGCTAATATCAACATAGCATACGTTAGCGTTTGAGTTAGTGTGCGCTAATATACGGGTTAGCGTACGTTACCTGGTTTAGCCTAAACTCACTGAACCTACTATCCAAATCCAGAATATTTTGCGCACCCTAATTAACATACGCAATGTTATGATTGCTAGGGTTGTATACTGCAAAGCATACTTTATGGTTGTATTACTTTATTCCCCTGTAACTACATATGAGAATATTAATTACATTTAATCACATATTTTGCATATTTATTCACGTTATGGTTATGTAAATGAAATGTCTAGTTACTTTATATTGTAAATAATGTGGTGTGTTGGTGTCACACGGAAGATCACACTATCGGTGCCTTATAACATAATATAATAGTTCACAACCTATATAATTATAGACAAATTTCGTGAAAGGTTGTAGTGTATGGTTGAGATTAGTCGGTCTTGACTATTAGCATACATTAGCGTATTTGCATACGTTGAACTGGATCGAAGTGAGATAGTGTCTTCTGTACTGACTGTAAGAAGAACGTAAATCTCAGATAATTATTATTTCTTAATTCTAAGTATAAAATATTTAATTGTGTATTTATAATATTTATTGCTTTGATGCCATGGTTGAGAGTCAAATTGATCGACTCAATAAGCTTCGTATCTTGGGCAATAATATTATTTATATGATAATTATTATTATTACTAGAAATCGTGTCCCGACTCGTGCGGGTTGATGATGTCTCCTTGAGGAGCTCAACAATGATTATTATATTAAACCCTGTAGATGGATTTAATTTCGATATAATAATAAGGTTCGAGTGGTACTACTGTTGGATAAGATATTAATTAAAACTGTCAGTAGCTTATAATTAATTAATGGACATTTGATATCTTAAACACGGGAAATGATATAATTAAAAGGAGCCCAATTTCGTAAATTGAGATTTGGGTAGGAAGTGCAATATTAACTCTCTAGTAGAATGAGTTGATATTAATAGACTCAATATATTAGGAAAGTCCTAATATGGAAATTTGAGGTCTATTAGGAGTCCTTCCATAATCCTCCTTAAAATTCCTAGAGTAGTCCATAACACCTATAAAGACACAAAGGGGGTTCGGCCGAAATACCTATGCCTAGCTTGAGAGTTTGATTTTTTTGTTCTTCTTGTGTTTAATTGTGGATCTTGACTTGTGTCTTTGATTCCACAGTTTAGATAACACATTAATTTTCTAAGAGTGTTTACTAATACTAGAAAATAAAGAAAGGAAAGATCAAGTGACATTAAGCAAAGGAGTTTCGTCCGATCCAGTTGTTGTTCAAGGAAGTCCGTTAGATTGCTGCCCACACGACATCCGGATATAGGCGGGATCATACTCTAGACGATCTAAAGGTATAAATTCAAGGAGATCGAATAAAGATTCGAAGACTTTGCTTCAAATGTAATGTATTCTTAGATCTCTTAGATCTAGATAAGAATACTACGAATTATCATAGTTAGACGCGTAGATTAATATTGTTCGTTTAAATTGCTTATTAATATGTTAATTAATTATTTGACGAGGCTAAATAGATCTGGTTCATGAGGGTCGATTTTAGTAAATCCAAACTCGACGCTTCCGCTGCGTTTTTTTTTCCAACAAGATATCAAAGACAGTTTTTACGTTCCGTTCAATTTATTTAATTTAGTGATTAATTGCTATCAATTTAAAATTTTCATATATTATGATCTTTGGAATATTTTTGCTAGAATTGTCTTGCATGTGAATATGATCCACTTATCATGGCTATATGATTTAATTTTATTTTTACGCATTTTTTGTAATTTGACCCATTTTTGAGGCATGTATAAGTTTTTCCCGTGAGAAGATCCACGGGTAGAATATGATTTTATTTTTCCTTGTGATTTTGTTGTAAATTCGATGTATTTTATTACTTGTAAAATTTTAATCGAGTTCGAGTACACAAAGTACGAAGGAAAAAAAAGTCCAACCGAAAAAGGAGTCCTGATCGGACGAACCGACTGAGACCAGAATCTGCCGAGCGGTCCGGCCGTGGGATCGTGGTCCAGACCGCGGTCCAGGCAGTTTTTGGGTTGGGTCGGGTCACCCGGTACGGGGTCCTCTTCGTTTTTTCGCCGTTTGTTGCGTCTGTTGGTGCAC
The DNA here is from genome assembly GCA_033398695.1 of Orobanche coerulescens. Lineage (NCBI taxonomy): Eukaryota > Viridiplantae > Streptophyta > Magnoliopsida > Lamiales > Orobanchaceae > Orobanche > Orobanche coerulescens. The sequence continues at coordinate 194,087,401 of CM065803.1, read as the reverse complement.
AATATTTAAATTTGGAATTTTCTTGTGCAATTAATTTTGCATGGAAAAAAAAAGTTTCCAAATTTGGAAATTTTGTGGGCCGATCGGGAAGCGGTGACGAGATGCTTGAAGCAGTGGAAGATTTCGAGCCGAAGATTTTCTCGTTATTCAAAACGAGGAATAAAAGCCATGATAACTAAATTGAATTATCCAATTTATTTATTGTTGGTTTTTATTGTTTTGGATGTATGACATGTATGGATGTATGCGTGATATGTTTCTTGCATATTAGGACGAGAAAATTTAAAACTTTAAGGCTAAAATAACTAAGTGATTAAATTGATTTTTTTAATAAAATAAAATTAGCCTACATAATTAATTTAAATTGTGAAGTAATTAGCATGCGCGTTGACATTAGGGTCTTCCTCCATATCGGATTTGCTAATTATATGTTCACTAGTTTTAAATTTCAAATGATAACATAAGGTAAATATTATTTTTTATGATAGAACCTCTCCATCTGTAGGACTATTATTAAAAGATAATATTTTAAGGATATTAAATTATCGTGTTCACTTAGGTGTGTTAATTAATAAGCTCCCCATCGGAATCTATGTTAATTAATATATGTGCAAGAGGAACCAACTATTAATTTTACATGTCATAACGTAAATTGACTAGATAGTAAAATTAAAGACGTAAAACTCTACTTGAAAAATGTGTGTGTAAACGTCCGCACGACCGTGGCTTGCATATGCGGGTTTTTCGAGGTGTTGGTTGCTAGCATGTATATTGTGTTTTGAGGTTTTTCAATATATTTTGCTATGCATTATGTGATGAATGTTTTTAACTTTATCTCAAATATCTTTCAATCCACTTACTGTAATTCTCAAAGTAAGCAAACTAGATGGCACTAACTTTGCTGATTGGAAACGTAATCTTAATATTGTCCTTACTGCTGAAGAACATAAATTTGTTCTAACTGAGGAATCCCCATTGGATCCAGATGCAGATTCGACACCCGATGAGGTGAAAGAATTCCGCAGATGGAACAAATCTGATGAGATGGCTCGCTGTTACATCTTGGATTCTTTAGCAAATGTATTGCAGCATCAGCATCAGAGTATGGGCACGTCTGCGGAAATGATAAAAAATCTTGGCGAGATATTTGGTCATCAGAACCGGGAGACTAGGCAAAATGCTATGAGAGTCTTGATGACGACCCAAATGCCTGAAGGAACACTGGTAAAGGAACATGTTCTAAATATGATTTCTCATCTAAACGAACTTGATATCTTAGGGCCTACTATCGATGCGGAAACGCAAGTCTATATCATCCTATGAAGCTTACCTAGGATCTTTTGAGCAGTTCCACCTAAACTACAATATGAATCGTTGTAATACCCGTAATTTCGATTTCCGATAATTTCTTTTTTTCGGCGGAAGTCTGTTTTGACGACTCTCTCATGACCGTTTCATTATTCTGAGAATGATTAATTCTGCACTTTTTGTCATCCGAGTTCGTTTCGGTGTCGTTTTGTTGAGTTCCGTGCTTTTTGGCGACTTTTCCACACTTGAGTTCGATTCTTGCGAATCTCGTTCGAAACTACTGTTTCTAGTTTCCCGTAAGTCCGTTTAACTTTGTTAGACGTGTTGTGAACTTCGGTTTGGTTATTCGATCACGTATCGTGATTTTCGGGCGTTTTGGGCCATTTTGTAATTTACCCAAAGTTATGGGTATCCGTATCTGTAATGGTTGTCTCGACCCGTTTCTTGGTCGCGTATAATTAATTATTGAATTATGTTTTCATTTCGGGTCGTTGATGTCGTATGCGAACTTTTCGTCGTGTTTGTTCCGTGCGTTTTCAGAAATCGAGTCGTCGAGCCCTGGTGTTCGAGCACTGGCCGGACAGTTGCGGGACTGGCCGGACGATTGCGGGCACCGCCCGGATGGGTGCGGCAGGAACCGGCGTAGCGCACACTACGGCCGGAAGGCTGTGCGCGCTAACCGGCAGGTGTAGCGCATGCTATCGGCTGGCCTAACGCACGCTATCGGGTCTGGACAGTGGAGTCCTGGGATTCTGGAATCGGTTAGGATCGGCAGGTAGCGCACGCTACTGTCGGGCATTGCGCACGCTACGACCGGTAGTTAGCGCACGCTACCTGGCCGAGTCAGTAGTGCAGTGTGGGCACTGGACTGCGGCCTGGGCCGATAGCGCACGCTAGCTCGGCAGCCGAGCGCGCGCTAGTCCGGCCCAGTATAAATGTGACAGAGCAGTCACATTTCCTCTCGTTTTTCATTTCCTTCCTTTTCTTTCCGCGGCTGGCGATTCGGAGGTGGCAAAGCCATGTTTTTAACAACAAATCCATGAAGTTCTTGAGTTCATATCATCAATCAATCATCCGTTATCATCCTTTGATCCAGCGAATCAAGGTAATCTTTCTTAGAACCCTAACTTCGTGAATTTTGGGGGTTTTGTATTTTTGTCCGATTCGTTCCGTGTTGTTGATTAATTCATGATGGGTATGATTAATCTTGGTAGTATTCTTGTGTTTAACATCATTTAATCCATTATTCTTCGTCGATCTCGTTTTCCATCTGTTTTTGTTGGATAGATTGTGGTTAAATGATGTTGTTAAACACATTCTATGGATTGTATATCCATATTTCAACTTGGAATTCCGTTTTCGTGTCTTGTCGGGACGAATCGTGTTCTTGGCCGTTTTGGGGGAAATCCTTGAACCTTCGTCATTTGTTATTTGAATTCAGCGACTTTGGGTCGTACTTTAGAATTCATTTTCATTGTTATTGTTTTCGTTCGTTGTTCATTGTTGTGGATTGTCGTTCGGTGGAGTCGGCGAGTTCGTAGTCGGTTCGTGCCAACATACTTCAATCGATTCTCCACGTTGTTCTTATTCGAGGCAAGTACCTTGTCCATACTATTCTTGTTTTGTGGATATGATGATTGGTGATCGTCTTGGTGTGTTTGTTTGTTTGTTTGAAATGAGTTCTCAAAAGATTTGGTTAGCCTTGTTAAAGGCCCTCTTTCAAAACCGTGTGTGTTTTGTGATTGGTGTGATTCGTGAACGAGTATGTGAATCTTATGGATATGTTTGGTGTTGATGATGCACTTGGTATTTGCGTGTGGTCGTATATTGTTTCATTTCGGTGTATTGTGGTTTGACGTGTTGTTTTACTAAGTGTTTGATGCCTCTGGGTGAATTGTTTGGATATCCTTGGTGTGATATGTTACTCGTGCTTGAGTTTGATTTGCTAGCCAGCTCAGGAGGGTCCTTAGAGGCCTCGAGTGGGATTCGTGGCTTCGTCCCGGTCCTAGGTGACGTGTGGTGCTTGAGTATTTCGCTAGCCAGCTCGAGAGGGTCCGATGGGATCACGGAGTGGGATTTGTGGCTTCGTCTCAGTCCTAGGCGATGTGAGTACGTGTTTTGTGAATGTGTTTGCTCACGTCGGGAGGGTTCGACGGGACCACGGAGGGAATTCCAATGGCTTCGACCTGGGTTCACGAGCGAAACTTCACCGCTACGTGTGTATGTTTTGTGATTGTTTTTCGCTCACCTCGGGAGGGTCCAATGGGATCACGGAGGGAGTCCAATGGTATAGCCCTGGATTCACGAGTGCGGTTGCTTATGTTTTGTGAATGTGTTTTCTCACCTCGGGAGGGTTCGACGGGGCCACGGAGGGAATTCCATTGGCTTCGACCTGGATTCAAGAGTGAAACTTCATGGGTGCGTGTGTATTTTATGTCCGTCGAGGACACATGACGTGGGTTTTTAACCTTGTGTATTATGGTTGGTTTTATTTGCGAAAACAAAACCTTTGGGGCGGTGACCCCTTTCGTCTTTTTGGGTTTTGAAAAGTGGGATTTGATAATCCTAAATTATTTTTCTATTAAAACTCTCGATGGCATCTTAAACTATTTTATAAATTGTTTCCCTTTATTTGGGATCTTTCGGTTTTGGAAATATTTACTCAAACTCTTGCCTCGGGAAGTGTTCATCCTGTTGTATTTGAATCTTTGAGGATTCCTGGTTATTGTTATTCGTGGAATGTGAATTCTATGACTCGTATTTTTGCACTTGTACTTGCACTAGCAAAACAGTGGAGTTTTGCTAACCCCCGAGTACTCGGGGGGTGGATGTCTATTTTTGCATTCAGGTTTTGGAGCATAACACAGGGTCGACACGAAGGATGATGAAAGATGATCGATACTAATCACATGAGGAACCGTACATTGTTTATTGGTTCAGTTGTACTTTATTTTCCGCTGCTATATTTTTCCCGTTGTACGGGTGTGGTTGTGTTTTGACCCCTGCATGGGCATGAGTTGTATTTGAGTTGTATGTACTTATTGAAAGACCAAATCGGTCTACTGAGTCATTTTAGCCTTAAAGGCATGGTTGAGTTGTTATATATTGTTACCAGCCTGGTAGATCCTTGAGGAAAGGTTCTACGGCGTGTAATATCCCTGAGCGGATTGGGGGTGTTACATAAATGGTATCAGAGCTTAGGTTGTGGAAACCTAGGTTGTCGGGTCAGTGGTGTCTGTTGAGTTTTGTCTCGTCGGATTTTGTCTGACTGAGTCGTGTTGCGACGCGTCGTCTGAGTTTGTTGGTCGTGATTAGTATCGTGGGGCGATCATCATCTTCGTGCGACCTCTGGCTGTAAGTCTCCCTTCTTTGTGTTGTGCCTCGTATGACACGAGCTATTTTTATGATTATTTGTTCATTGACGGAATCCTCTAATAGATTTTGATTTCTTGATATGTGGTTATTTGGCCCTCATATTTCGTTCATGTGTGGAGTAGTGTTGCTGGATTGTGCATGTTTGACTTTACTTCTTTTATCCGCTGCGTGAGTTCTTTTGTAATGGCTTTCGGTATTTTACTGACTGAGTTTTATTTCGAAAATCGATTCCATTAACCGAGTTTTTGATATTATGGCCTTGATCGTTTTGGCGAAATTCTTATGACGGCATTTAACATGTTGTAAATGGCTTTTGTGAGTTTTTGAAATATTACCGTCATCGGCCTTTTTGGCGTTTTTGTCAATAGTTTTTAGCCTGGTGAGTTCCGGCGCGGGACCCACGGCGCTATAATGTTTTGTGTAATTACCTGAAATTTTTGGGCATTCTAGCCCATTGAATTATCTTTGAAAACCTTGAGTATCTTAAAAAATAAATTTCGAGACGTACTTTTAAAATGAATCATTTTCTCGTGGTACATCCAAGGTGCCACAATATGTTTCAAAATTCTTCTACCTCGAGGACCAAAATGTTTTGAGATATTTTCAATATTTTAGAAACACTTTTATTTAGACCCGAGGGTTGAATATTCTGAATGTTTTTACTAAGAGAAAGTGTCCTCATTTTTATCTAATGTGAAAGGGTTCTCCAAAGTCTCGATAACGATGTCTCACATTTGTACTTTTTTTGAAAGGTGATACTCAAGATCAACCGGTGTTCTTCTAAATTATTTTCATAATGAGGTTTTCGTTTTTAAAACCTATCCATTCCCGTTTGAGGGCTGGGTAGGTATGTATGATGTCGCATTGTCCTTATGATGTTTGCTCCCGAGTATGATCGAATCGGCGGTGTGAGCGTTGAGTCGTTTTCCACACATTTGTTGTGTTAGCCCTCTGTGAGAGGTGGGATGTTGGTATTGAATATTGTCGCCTCGTAGTGATTTCTGCGTTGTCTAGCATGTGCGAGCTGTTAGAGCTTGGTTTGGTATGACCGTGTGCATCGGTGATGGTTCCGTTATGTGTCGGTTGTTTAATGTCTTGTTACCTTGCTCCTGTTTTTGTGAATTTCGTGGACGAGGTCGGAGGTAATACCCGTACTATTTTGACTTCTGTATTTACTCTTTCTCCAGTCTATCGATTCGCTCATGTTCGTTGATACTTTATGAACTTGTTCTGTATTTCAGTTTCATCGTCCGAACGAACTGTGATCTTGTTGTGGGTCGATCTGGTTATCGCTGTGACTTTTCCGAATTTGGTTCGATTTTTGTGAACCTTGTTCGGAAGCAACATCTTTTGGTTCTACTAATTCTTTTATTCGAAGTGGATCGGATTTTGAACTTCTGTATTTTCGACTCTGTCGACTCGTTTATGTTCGTTGACATTTTCTGAGCTTGTCCTGCCCCTTGCTTTTGTTGATCGAACGAGTGTGGTATTGTTTCGGAATAACTCGTTTGTCGTTGTGACTTTTCAATTGCTATTCCCTTTTCTGTGGATCTTGTATGAATGCACATCTTGTTGTTTTCATCGGATCATATATTGTCTTGAGTCTAGATGTGAACCTTGGAGTTGTTGTTTGAATTTTATCGTTCTTCGTGATTCGAACATGATAGTTCGATTCTTGTTGTCTCGATCGTTTGATTGTTCGGTTTTTGTTGATCTCGTTTCGTGATTGTGGAACGTTCAGGATCCTTCGTAATTCCCTTAAGTTCGGGAAATTAGTCTCGTTTTCAATCTTCCAACCTTTGGGCGGTGGAATTCCGTATTTGTTCAGCGATTGGCTCGCGTTTTGATTGATGTACCGTTGGGTCGGTCAATCATATTGATTTTCGTTCATTGTGTTTTGTGATTGTTCGGATAATTGACTTGACTATATTATCCGTTTGATGACGCTTGTCATTTGTTGTATTTATTATATCCCTAACGGCGACGTTGTGTTGGTCGCCGTGGAGCGTGTTTTCACGCCGTATGGCTCTTTGCGTTTCTTGCAACGTTTCGCCGTTAGGCGCGAGTTTTCGGTTTTTGGGTATCTCGTCGAGTTTTCCTGGCGGGGGATATTGCTTCTCCCTACTTGTTTTAAGTTTCGGGACGAAACTTCTTTTAAGGAGGGTAGAATGTAATACCCGTAATTTCGATTTCCGGTAATTTCTTTTTTTTCGGCGGAAGTCCGTTTTGACGACTCGCTCATGACCGTTTCATTATTCTGAGAATGATTAATTCTGCACTTTTTGTCATCCGAGTTCTTTTCGGTGTCGTTTTGTTGAGTTCCATGCTTTTTGGTGACTTTTCCACACTTGAGTTCGATTCTTGCGAATCTCGTTCGAAACTGCTGTTTCTAGCTTCCCGTAAGTCCGTTTAACTTTGTTAGACGTGTTGTGAACTTCGGTTTGGTTATTCGATCACGTATCGTGATTTTCGGGCGTTTTGGGCCATTTTGTAATTTACCCAAAGTTATGGGTATCCGTATCTGTAATGGTTGTCTAGACCCATTTCTTGGTCGCGTATAATTAATTATTGCATTATGTTTTCATTTCGGGTCGTTGATGTCGTCCGCGAACTTTTCGTCGTGTTTGTTCCGTGCGTTTTCGGAAATCGAGTCGTCGAGCCCCGATGTTCGAGCAGTGGCCGGACGGTTGCGGGACTGGCCGGACGATTGCGGGCACCGGCCGGACGAGTGCGGCAGGAACCGGTGTAGCGCACGCTACGACAGGAAGGCTGCGCGTGCTAACCGGCAGGTGTAGCGACGCTATCGGCTGGCCTAACGCACGTTATCGGGTCTGGACAGTGGAGTCCTGGGGTTCTGGAATCGGTTAGGATCGGTAGGTAGCGCACGCTACAGTCGGGCATTGCGCACGCTACGACCGGCAGGTAGCGCGCGCTACGGCCAAAAAGTGCCGCACGCTACTGGCCGAAGCCGCAGGGCGGTGGGCACCGGATCGTGGCTCGGGCCGAGAAGACGCTAGCCGGGCACTTAGCGCGCTAGTCCGGCCCAGTATAAATGTGACAGAGCAGTCACATTTCCTCTCGTTTTTCATTTCCTTCCTTTTCTTTCCGCGGCTGGCGATTCGGAGGTGGCGAAGCCATGTTGTTTAACAACAAATCCATGAAGTTCTTGAGTTCATAACATCAATCAATCATCCGTTATCATCCTTTGATCCAGCGAATCAAGGTAATCTTCGTTAGAACCCTAATTTCGTGAATTTGGGGTTTTTTGTATTTTTGTCCGATTCGTTCCGTGTTGTTGATTAATTCATGATGGGTATGATTAATCTTGGTAGTATTCTTGTGTTTAACATCATTTAATCCATTGTTCTTCGTTGAATCGAAGTATATTTCTTGATTTCCTTCGAATCGACTTTTTGGGGGATTTGTTCTCGATCTCATTTTCCATCCGTTTTTGTTGGATAGATTGTGGTTAAATGATGTTGTTAAACACATTCTATGGATTGTATATCCATATTTCAACTTGGAATTCCATTTTCATGTCTTGTCGGGACGAATCGTGTTCTTGGCCGTTTTGGGGGAAATCCTTGAACCTTCGTCATTTGTTCTTTGAATTCAGCGGCTTTGGGTCGTACTTTGGAATTCATTTTCGTTGTTATTGTTTTCGTTCGTAGTTCATTGTTGTGGATTGTCGTTCGGTGGAGTCGGCGAGTTCGTAGTCGGTTCGTGCCAACCTACTTCGGTCGATTCTCCGCGTTGTTCTTATTCGAGGCAAGTACCTTGTCCATACTATTCTTGTTTTGTGGATATGATGATTGGTGATCGTCTTGGTGTGTTTGTTTGTTTGTTTGAAATGAGTTTTCAAAAGATTTGGTTAGCCTTGTTAAAGGCCCTCTTTCAAAACCGTGTGTGTTTTGTGATTGGTGTGATTCGTGAACGAGTATGTGAATCTTATGGATATGTTTGGTGTTGATGGTGCACTTGGTATTTCCGTGTGGACGTATATTGTTTCATTTCGGTGCATTGTGGTTTGACGTGTTGTTTTACTAAGTGTTTGATGCCTCTGGGTGAATTGTTTGGATATCCTTGGTGTGATATGTTACTCGTGCTTGAGTTGGATTCGCTAGCCAGCTCGAGAGGGTCCTTAGAGGCCTCGAGTGGGATTCGTGGCTTCGTCCCGGTCCTAGGTGACGTGTGGTGCTTGAGTATTTCGCTAGCCAGCTCGGGAGGGTCCGACGGGATCACGGAGTGGGATTTGTGGCTTCGTCCCGGTCCTAGGCGATGTGAGTACGTGTTTTGTGAATGTGTTTGCTCACCTCGGGAGGGTTCGACGGGACCACGGAGGGAATTCCAATGGCTTCGACCTGGGTTCACGAGGGAAACTTCACCGCTACGTGTGTATATTTTGTGATTTTTTTTCGCTCACCTCGGGAGGGTCCGATGGGATCCCGGAGGGAGTCTAATGGTATAGCCCTGGATTCACGAGTGCGGTTGCTTATGTTTTGTGAATGTGTTTGCTCACCTCGGGAGGGTTCGACGGGGCCACGGAGGGAATTCCATTGGCTTCGACCTGGATTCACGAGTGAAACTTCACGGGTGCGTGTGTATTTTATGTCCGTCGAGGACGCATGACGTGGGTTTTTAACCTTGTGTATTATGGTTGGTTTTATTTGCGAAAACAAAACCTTTGGGGCGGTGACCCCTTTCGTCTTTTTGGGTTTTGAAAAGTGGGATTTGATAATCCTAAATTATTTTTCTATTAAAACTCTCGATGGCATCTTAAACTGTTTTATAAATTGTTTCCCTTTATTTGGGATCTTTCGGTTTTGGAAATATTTACTCAAACTCTTGCCTCGGGAAGTGTTCATCCTGTTGTATTTGAATCTTTGAGGATTCCTGGTTATTGTTATTCGTGGAATGTGAATTGTATGACTCGTATTTTTGCACTTGTACTTGCACTAGCAAAACGGTGGAGTTTTGCTAACCCCCGAGTACTCGGGGGGTGGATGTCTATTTTTGCATTCAGGTTTTGGAGCATAACACAGGGTCGGCACGAAGGATGATGAAAGATGATCGATACTAATCACATGAGGAATCATACATTGTTTATTGGTTCAGTTGTACTTTATTTTCATTGCTATATTTTTCCGTTATGCGGTGTGGTTGTGTTTTGACCCCTGCATGGGCATGAGTTGTATTTGAGTTGTATGTACTTATTGAAAGACCAAATCAGTCTACTGAGTCATTTTAGCCTTAAAGGCATGGTTGAGTTGTTATATGTTGTTACCAGCCTGGTAGATCCTTGAGGAAAGGTTCTACGGCGTGTAATATCCCTGAGCGGATTGGGGGTGTTACAATCGTAGGGAGTATGCCTTGGCAGAATTGTTGAGAGAGCTTCAAGCTGCAGAAGGTCTCTTCATACAAGGGTATCAAGGTCTTGCGGCTACTAGTGTTTCGACTTCTAAACCCAAGTGGGGAAAGAAGAAGAAACAAGTGGGCCAGAAGCAAGTGGCAACTCTCAAGGTAAAGAGCAAGGTTCCTCATCCCGAGAAGAACAAAAAGCAAAAGGGAAAGTGCTAGAAGTGCGGTCAAAAATGACATTTTAAAGTGGACTGCCCTGCTCTTAAGAAAGGTATATCTCGTGCACTAGTAGTCAAAACATGTTTGGCAGCTTGTTCTTCCACGTCGTGGATAGTTGATTCAGGCTCCACTGATCATATTTTCTTTGACTTGCATGATTTTCAGGTTGTAATACTCGGATTTTTGTCATGTATTTTCGCCCGTATTTGAATCTGGTGGTATTTGAGTTTGTCGTACAATTAATCAAATATGATTATCCGTATTAATAATCCATTGTTCATGAATGTGTGCTGTAAAGGATGTTAATTCATGCATGTGTTTGCAGGAATTAGCACATGCTAAAGTACAGACTTAGCGTACGCTATACTTTGAGCATTAGTGTATGTTATGTCGTTATGGTAGCGCGCGTTATGTGCAGTCAACATGATTAAGACAAAATCAGTATGTGAGATAGGATCGCGGATATGGATAAGGATGTGTCAGAATGAACCTGGACGGCTTTTGGAAAAGTTAAGTCAATGGTGTTTAGCGTGTGCTAGAGATTATATTTAACGCACGCTAAAGCCATGTATAGTAGAGACAGTAAGCTCCACGAGGCTGTTAACATGCGCAACAATGAGGGTTAACATACACTAATCATGGTATTTAACATACATAATGGCTGTATAACATACGTAAAGCCGAGGACAGAAAGAGACAGTGGGTTGTGAGCCCGTTAGCGCACGCTAAGTGGAGCAATAGCGAATGTTAATGGTCATTTCCTATAGAAAGGACATTACTTTCATTTCATTTCTCACTTTAACCTTCGTCCATTATCCGACTTCTACGACTTAGAGAGTTACCCTCACGACATTAACCCCTCATATCATCATTTGAATGTGATTGTTGAAGAAAAGGAGCATTGGGAATTAGTGTTCAAGCATCCGATGTTGAGTTTCATCAAGTGTTTCGTGGTTTCCTTCCGTAGTAAGGTATGTGATGCTTTATCACCTGAAATTCATATCCTTAGTGTCTATCATGAACATGCTACTGAGATTATGGAGTTTGTTATGAACATTATGAATCAAACAACAAGTTTAGGAAGATTAGATTGGATGAACGTAGGCTTTCCATTGGTAATAGTTGAACCTTGATTATGCCTATCATAAGGATGTGATTTTCGAAGATTTTAACCTGCCTTGATGATGATTTCGTGATGATTATATTATGAACGAATCGATTATGTTATCACCTAGACTAGGTGGATTTGAGATGATGAATGTAGGGATTGTCCTTCAAGTATAATCCAGGGTTTGTAAAGATTGTTTGGACTGATAATCCTCATATGAATGGTTAGAACGATATGATCATATTGTAACAAGCGCGGTGAACGTAGAACTTGGATTAGATGAATTTACTTGTGGAAGAATGAGAATCATATGTGGGATTAACTTAGAATTCAGTTGAATGTACTTTCATGATTATGAATTCGTTTAGATAACCGACACGTGCATTACAAATAGTTGGACACATTTGATAGTGAATTGTAACAATTTGAATTTTCTGTAAACCCGTAGACATCAACGTGTCATCCCCGTCATGACCTTTCGTTTCACATGTAGTATGGTATTCATTCGATTTAGTGTTCTTTGAGTAGTTAACCGGGAATCGTCCGAACAATGATGATTATACTCGGTCACTATTGGAACATTTAGAATGTTCTTGTGATAGTCTTGTTACGTAAGTTGAGTTGTCGTTATTTCCTTTTGTGTAAGGTTCGAGGTTTGCGAATGGTTGATCGAAAGGGCAGCCTTAGAGTTTGTTGAAGTCATTGAAGTATTTATTTCTTGCCATCTTTCAATGGCAATTACTTTAATTATGTTTTATGTATTGATGTTATACATGTTGTCGTGCATATGTGTCGTTGTTGTATGTCTACCTCGTGTTGGTCCGACAGGATCATCTTGGGATCTATGCTAGCGTGCAATGGATCATTGGACAGGTTTTTCCACCTCGTGTTGGTTCGATAGGATCATCTTGGGATCTATGCTAGCATGCGCTGGATCATTGAACAGGTTTTTCCACCTCATGTTGGTCAGACGATATCATCTTGGGATCTATGCAGTGAATGCTGGATCATCGAAATTACCATGTGTATGTTGTGATGTCATGTTGTGGTATGTTGTGTACGTCATTGTGTCTTCTCGTAGTAGAGACTCGTTGTTATTGTTGTCACTGATGATGTTGTCTTTATTCTTCGTGAGATGTTGAATAATCTGTTGTTGTATAATTATCGTACTTATACTAGCATCGTTGTGCTAACCCCTTTGGGGGTGGACATTTGTTTATTGTTCTGGATACAGGATGACGGGCAAACAACCACTAGAGCTGCATGATGACGAGGGTGCAGAGTGATGTTACGATGGGGATGGTTTGTTAGTTATGTTTTGTTTTAATAAAGTACTCGAATACGCTATCGTTTTGTTTGCCTTTTGAGGTTTACTTTTGGATGTTGGCCGATTTGTACTTTTCATACTTGTGATGTAATAATAACTTTTACGTTTGGTATTTAATAATGTTGTTTTTGAATTCTTAGCCTAGTAAATCCTTATATCAAGGATTTACGGTGCTGTAATAATCCTGAATATCTTGGGATGTTACAGCATATGGTATCGGGGCTAACATTATGGATATCTTGGCCGTTGGGTTAAAATAGGGTCCATATGTGTCTTTTGAGGTAACCGACCGCGAATAACATCAGTGTACTGCCTACGTCTTCGTGTGAGCGATGGTTGTAAGTTTCCTAAACTCTATCTTGTCCTTTACATGTTATACCCTTTTTATAATTGAACGTTAGGGCGATAATGTTCCCTGTATATTGAGTATTTATGCTTACAGTATGTTGAGAGTGTTGCTACCCAAAATATTATCCGGAGATAGATATTGCTGGAATGGATGGATAGCAAACAAAGTGTGAGAGCACTTCCGTAGAGAAAGTAAATAACACAAGATTTGCCGGGGTTGTTAGTCCCGGGCTTGAATGCTCTCGCGAGATGTTATTAATACGAATATTCGGGGATACAAGTATTAATGTTAGAATACTATTACAATGAGTGTAACGATTCTAGTTATCTTAGCTAGTGAGCGTGTAGATTGACGGAAGAACCAGATGTGATGCTCTGTGCGTTCTTGTAACAACTTTGATGAGCTGTGACGGCGGTGAGAGATCGACAGTCTCCCACGGCGTGTATAAGATGTATGTTTGAGCTCCGGGGCTTGTGAATCTGAACTTGTGGAGACTTCTTGCCTCTACCGACCGTCTTCTGGTTGAGAGGTACCAAGAGAGAAATCCTGAAGTAGATTCCGATGAGGAAGCCGGGAGCCTGAGAATACGTATGTTTGTATGTATTTCCATGAATGAGGTTGGATCGGATTGCCAACTGAGAGTTCTTTCTGAATAGAATGGGGAACTCAAAAATGTGAACTGATTCCTACTAAGAGTGGTACTGAGAGGAACTGATTTCCAACCTTTTTCCGGTTGCTGGGTGTTCTCTATTTATAGGACTGAGATATGCTGGGTGATCGCCTTTGCTATATTATAATAAGCGGGCGATCATATTTTAGCACGTGGGCTAGTCCATTTAATGTCCGTAGGAGTTACTGGCAGCCAGCTGTGCGGTCCAATGAGAAGCCTGCACGCGTCCGAGTCGCTGTCACGGGCGGTCCCACCTTGTACCTTTCGGCGGGCTTGTCGGTGGGTGATAGGGTGGTGACAGGCTGTGGTCAACGATCCGGGAATCGCGGAGGCTGTCGCGGATCTGCACATGGGAGCTGTTTTGAGATCTAGTCCTCGTGGACTTTGACGAACGAAGGTCTTTGTTCGTGTCGAAGGACGATCGTCTTAGGTCGGACATCGATGACGATCGATGGATGCCAAAGGCGATCGCCTAGAGAATCAATCGCTAGATGCTCGAAGGCGGACTGTTATCCCCGCTTAGGCGCGTTCGCCTTAACATGATTGGTTTTGGACTCAGTCGCTCGGCCTTGCAGTCGATCGCCTGTCGAGGTGAATAAATCTCGGCACAACAATTGCCCCCCAGCTCGCTCCGATGTTGGAAACGTGGGGTGAGGTGGTTCCATTGGCGATCGCTGAATTATGACGAGTGACTTTGCATTTTACTGAACTGGCGATCGTCATTGAGCGGTTTGATTCTGAATTTGGACGACCTGGTTGGTCGCTGAACTGAGCGGGAAATGATAATGGACGCGGAAAAGTCTCTGGGGCACGTGTCGGGTTCCTGTTGGAGGATACCGACGGTTAGCTGTGACTTCTCGTCTGGCTTGTCCTTGAAAAGACGCGTCGCGGGATTCAAGGGAGCATTAATTGTGATGTTTGCACTTTCGACCCCTGAGATTCTTCTTAATTGCACAGGAGTCCCTTCTACCTTCTGTAAAAGGGGCGTAAGGTTTGCAGCGTTAAAACTCTTACGCATTTTTTACTGGAGAAAGAAGGACTTTGCTGAAGAATATTTCCAAGAGATTCGACTGCCGATCGTCGATCGATTCCGTCCTTGGGTAAGAAAAAACTCCTTTTCTCCTCTTTTCTTCGAGAATGACTGGAACATATTCTTCACACGGAGTGGGCACTAGCTCCGCCGCCGGGGCATCGACTGCCAGGGGAGGATCCTCTGCTGACTTCCATATGGAGACGGCCGCTGAGGCTATCCGGGCCGGAATTGACCCTGCGGAAATCGAGGCTTTGTTTAATGAAGCCGACGTCGCCAAGGAGGCGGCGGTCGAGCGGAGGTGCTCGCAGATGGAGAGGGATCTGGCGATTAGGGCCCACTGGGAGCAACACAGTGCTTTCGGTCGGGCCTATCTGGATTTTGCTGATATTATGGAGAGGTTGGCCGGCCCGTCTCCTAAGTTTAATTATCGGGAGTACTCGATCGCTAATCCTTATCAACTTCCGAAGCGATCGCTATTCCGGGCTGCGCAGCGATCTCAATGGTCTCTCGGCCAAATCAGGAGTTCGGCGACCAGGAAAGACCTGTCCGTTTGGAGGACGAGGTTCCATGTCCCTTTAGACGTGGATCTGTTTGTGCCGGCTGAGAATGAACAGGCCGATCAGCCTCCGGAGGGCATGGTCGCCGTGAACGAAGCGATCATGGAGGCAGGGTTGCGATTTCCCTTGTCGTTCTCCGTCTCCCATCTGCTGGCTGCCTGGAACGTGGCGCCACTCCAGTTGACTCTGAATGCTTGGCTTCAGATAGTTTGCACTCTCACCTTGTTCGGCGGTCACCGACTGTACCGCCTTCCTTCGCTGTCGGAGATGAACCACCTGTTCAAGCTGACGGCCCAGAAAGGGTCGGTCGGAGGCTATCATATACAAGGCCGATCCGGTCGGGTGATCCTCGGAGTCCCGAACAAGGCGCGGGGCGACCTGGCAAAGTGGTTCTGGGTCGCCGGTGCGTGGAAGGCTTCTGCGAGCGACAATCCTACGGGCGAGATGGAGATCCCTACTAGCTTTCGGGAGAGGAATCCCAGTAAGGGTTTAGACTCTCCCTTTGTCCGGATGTGTTCTGAACTGATCTAATTTGATTTCGTTGTTGCAGGTTTCCATATTCCGGCGATCGAGGAGCTGCCTTTTGATTTCCTGGTTGTCTGGGAGCGGATATGGAGCTTGTCGGACGACGACCTGGACGCTAGCCGGATCAACAACGAGAGTCCTTGGTTGTCGGCTTGGCTATTCCGTTTCCCGATACATCTCTCGGTATCAGGTAATCCTTTCTGCGACCTTAAATTTCTTGGCGATCGTCTTGCTTGAGGAAAATGTCTAATTGTTGATCGACTGTATTCATTGTAGAGGTTCGCTTCTCTCGCGTTTTGGATCCCCCACCGGAGATAGCCATGTCGAATCCTGGAGTTCTGGGCCGTCTCTGCCACAAGAAGTCATCTCGGGCTCCTCCTGTTGCGTTGCCTATCCTTCCGGAGGTGGAGCCTCGCGTGGAGCCGATCGTGGCAGTGGAGGAAGTTCCTGAGGAGGGGCTTCGAACGAACTGCAAACGGCCGAGGTCGGAAGAAGCTCCAGTTTCTGCCCCTGCCAGCGAGGTGCCGATCGCCGCACCTCCAATCACCGTTCTTCCTCCGGAGAGCGAGCCTACTCCCTCCGCGGCTTTTTTACGGGAGATGGCGATCGCCGATGTTGAGACCCCTCGAGGGAAGCCGTACTTCGGTCGCGACCCCGAGAGGGCTGAGAGGTAGACATGATGATCCCGTCGGACCAACGCATGGTGGAACTACCTGTCCAACGATCCAGCGCACACAACTATAGATTCCCATGATGATTCCCGTCGGATCAACGCATGGTGGACATTTAATCACAACACATAATACACAATACAATCACAATATAGCTTGTCATAACATAACAATTCCGATTAGAGTACTTGCCTCGATTCGAAGACAAGAACAATACTTCCACGAAAAATGAAATACTCGAAGGTCGCCCCTTCGATAAATCACGTAGCAATCCCGAACCTTAACAAAAGAAGTAATATAGAATTCATCTCACGTCGAATGAACATCTAACAATCCAAAATACGGTAGGAAATTCTTAAAAGAAATCTGTTTGGTTTGCTTAACGCACGCTACGCATCCTTTGTAGCGTACGTTAAGGCTACTCGTTAGCGCACACAATTACACACAGCCTAGCATATGCTAACCATGCACGGTCAGTACCTCACTGATCAGCCGACTAACTCGCCTGATGACTTAACGCACGCTAAGTTTCAATCGTAGCGTATGTTAAAATATGCCCGTTAGCGTACGTTAATTCACATAGCTTAGCGCACATTAAGCGTGCATGGCAGTTCACTGTTGGGCAATAGACTTGTTCTAACGGTGATGAAACTTATGAATTTCTCCGTGATTAACGTGTGTT
Organism: Orobanche coerulescens; assembly: GCA_033398695.1. Lineage (NCBI taxonomy): Eukaryota > Viridiplantae > Streptophyta > Magnoliopsida > Lamiales > Orobanchaceae > Orobanche > Orobanche coerulescens. The sequence goes on along the minus strand of CM065803.1, from coordinate 194,070,219 downwards.
ACCCGACTACATGTCATATTCATAAACTTATGAATGATCATATGGATTCAATCATCTTTGAGTTTCAAGGAAAAGAATATCATCACCACTCTTATGTTCAACCTTGATTATCATTTTTATGCGAAGTTCGGTGATCTCCGGTTGGTGCACTAGATTCTATTATCATTATTCACATTCAGACTTCATCTTGAAGGTGAACTACAAATCCAACTTATACGAAAGGATACTTCCTAAGATTATTTCTTTCCTTAAGTCCTTATAACCAAAAGTGACATCACCTCCAATTTTATGATCAATATCACAACACAAATCATACGGATAATCAATTTCAGAATGTTCCTCTCATCATTTGACGTACTAAGATTCCAACTACGAGGTTCCAACGACAATATCATAAGCATAAACATTCTAATCTTCTAAACATGATGTTTGTTGAATAATTCACCAAAGGAACTCAATATCTTGCTAGTATGATCATCTTATTCTTCATAACATGAATCTAAAGTTGGATATAGAATTAACATACCTTAAATGAAGAAATCACTAATCCAAAAAGGTAGAATCCAGCTCCGGTTGCTCAAGTGTCACTTCAAAGTGAATTCTTATTCAATGATCAAGTATAAGCACTCTTTAATATTTAATGATCAAGTAAGGCGGATCTGTATGTGTTTAAGGAGTAGGAAAAGCTCTGTGGACTTCCAAGGAACGAAGAACAATGAAGGGAAATAGGTAGAAGTGGAGTTTTGTCCTTTAAATAAAGTTTTTGCACATTAGCTAATTAGCGTACGCTACCATACAATTCTTAGCGCATGCTAATAAGCGTTAACTCCAAATCTGTCCAGGTTCCTCCGCGGGAATCTTATCCGGACCCATGTCCTGGCTGGCGCATGTGCTAGCTGCCTAGCTCAATAATTGACTGCCTAGCGCACGCAAATCCTACATTCGTAGCGTGCGCTAGTTGTAGTCGATAGCGCGCGTTAAGCTACATTCTTAGCGTGCGCTATCGCGAGTTCGCATGAGAAATTTATGCATGACGATATACTTATGTATAAAGATACCAATGTGAGAAATATCATACTCCAATTATCGAGATCACAAATCCGAATAATACAAGGTTCGAATACAGATGAAATATACAATAATATATCCAGATATTGCACTTAATCGCTTCCGCAATTGCAAAAGAATTCTATATTCTTAAACGCACTACCAAACCCCCCTTAAAGTGGCGGTGCCAAACCCAACAATTGGTATCGTAGAGGGTATCTCTTATAGTCGACTTAACATCCAAGGAGAAAATGATCCAATGGCGCTTCATTATGCCCCAATCGAAGGCCTCGTCTTAAACCACCTCCATTTTCTGATGGATCAAATTTTATGACATGGAAAAAGAAGATGCCAATATTCATCCAAGACTATGATATCGAGCTCTGGAAAGTCATCCGTCTTGGTCCGAAAATTCCCACAAATTCCAATGGTACTCTAAAAGGCTTCGAACAATACTATGATATGGATTGGAAGAACGACCATTACAATAGGAAAGTAACACAATTGCTTTATTGTGCTTTAAATCTAAAAAGACATAATCGGATTTCCTCGTGTGATAGTGCCAAAGAAATTTGGAAAATATTAGAGGTAACTCATGAAGGAATGAATCAAGTCAAGGAGACGAAGATAAATATGCTTCTCCAAGACTACGAACTTTTCATGATGAAAGGCGAAAAGTCCATCACAAATATGTTAGACCGATTTTCGGTTATTACAAATGGGCTAGCATGCTTCGGAAAACCCTTATCGAGTAGTGAAAAGGTCAAGAAAATATTACGATCACTACCTCGCGAATGGGACGACACGGTTACGGAAATTATGAAATCTAAAGATCTCAATACTCTTGATTTTAACGCCCTTTTTGGTTCGCTAATAAATTACGAGATTGTCCTTAAATCTCGGAACACGAAGCCGAAACCGAAAGAAAAATCTATAGCTTTAAAAGCTAAGAAAATGTCACAAAATGACGAAGCTATTCCGGTTGATGACGATGATGACGAATCGGCATTTTATGCTAAAATATTAATAAGTATCAAAACTTATTAAACCGGAGAAGAAGAGACTTTAACTCGCAAGTCCGGAATGAGTCAAATCGATTCGACAATAATTATCGAAATTATGAAAAATCCGCCCACTTTGCGAAGAATTGTCGTGGCTCGACTTATTAGAAGGAAGTGTTTATAGCCGCCTGGAGTGACGAGGATGAAGAAGAAGATAATATTCAAAATAATCTCGCATTCATGCCGAGGAGCTCGTTTGACGATAGTGACGACGAATTCCAGGCAAGTAACTCGTTTCAAGATGAAATTTTTAATGCTTTCGAATAATTACATTTGGAGTTTCAAAATTCGCCACAAGATAATAAATCTCTTAAAATTAAAAATAAATTTTTTGGAGACGGAATCTTCAAATTATAAGAAAAAAGAAAATTTCTTGAAATTGATCATTCTCTATGCCTTAAAATGAAAATAGTTTAAAGAATGATTTATTAGAAGTTCAAAATGAACTTAAAAATTTAACGCCAAATTTTCCTTCGGAAATGAGAAATATGAAAAATTACTTAGTGTTCAAAAATTTTCGTTAAATAAACAAGGTTTAAAATTCAAACATAATGATAAAAACGAATCCTTAAATTTTAAAGTACCCCAATATGGTAAATGTTTAAAAATCGGGCATCACATTTCAAACTGTAAAAGCCCATGCAGAATAATCAAAATAAATAAAATATGGATTCCAAAAAGAACCATAATACCAAACATCGTCTATTTACCAAATGAAAAACGACCAAGAGTCAGTTGGATCCCCGAAATTCAAAATTATTTATTTCAAAATAATTGGTATTTAACTCGGGGGGGAGTTATTTTTTAAGGAGAGATATTTTTCAGGGGGGGTTTTACCCATTAATTTTCATATTTAATTTTTTATTGATTTTATGATTTTCATGCACTTTTGCTAATGACAAAAAGGGGAAGAAGAATGAGGAGAAAAATAAGAGAAAAATATAATGGGGAGAAGAAGAGAAAAGGAGAAGGAATTGGGGGGGGGGGGGGGTAAAACTAACGAAACGTACAAAGCCGAAAACTTTGATCTGTATATTTTTTTGTATTTTTGCAGGTATAAATTCTATTGAAGTATGGTTGTTTTGTAATCATCAAAAATAGGGAGATTGTTGGAACATGTTATATACACATTCATTTTAGAGGTTTTGATGATAAGTTGCTAAACAAAGAAAAACAACCATGAATCAAGAAGAAGTCGAAGACGTACGAGCTATACAGAAGAACTTTGAATTGAAGCAAAAACACATATAACATACGCTAGGCAACAAGGCTAACGTACGTAATGAAGACCAGCTGAAGATAAAGCATGGACAACATACGCAACGTGCAAAGACCAACGTACACAATTATATGAGCTTAACATACGTAATACATATGAGTTAACTTACGCTATGAGAAGATTAATTACGAATTCAAATAAATCAATCCGTTGGATTGATTCTAGAAAGTCAAAAAGCATGCAACGGATATGAAGCATAATATCGGCTACGAGTTTTTCTTAATGTACGCTATGAGAAAGTGAAGTTCGAATTCAAATAAATGAATCTGTTGGATTGATTCCAGAAAGTCAAAAAGCATGCAATGGATATGTGAAGATAACGTACGCTACGAAGAGATATTAATGTATGCTACAATGAGAAAATAACGTACCCTATGTAGAAGGTTAATGTACGCTAAGGGAGAGATATAAGCTACTGGACTGAACCAAGCAGCATATAACGTACGCAACATGTGAGGTTACGTACGGTAAAGAGCATTACGTATGCTATACATGAAGCATAACATACGTTATGAAGAGGGCAGTGACCAACGGCTACTTTAGGCTTTGAAGCCTATATATACCACCTCATATGGCATTCACCATACAACAACTTCAAGAAAAGTATTCATACATAAGATATTATTGTATTCATTATTGTCGTTGTAATCAAGCTTAATTCATAAGAGTTCGAGTGTTTAATTCACTCAACCAAACACGATAGAAAAGAAAGGATTATAGATTTGATTCGGTGTTATTAGGATCGTGGATCCAGCATTGTTAGAATCATAATCTAAATCCAAGTGAGGTTCTAGTACTGGTAGAAAGCTAGAAAGGTTGAATCCTTATCTGATAGGAAAGGAAAATGGTTTATCTTGGACCGACATAAAGACAAGATTGTAACGGTTTATCTTGGACCGATCGAAGACAGGATTGTAATGGTTTCCCTCGGAATGATAGAAGACAAGGCAGAAAGGCTTATCTTAAGCTTATAGAAAAAGATACGAATAGAGGACATAGGCATATTTGGCCCCTCTATATACCGCTGTGTCATTTACATTCTGCACTTAATCGCTTCCGCAATCGCAAAAGAATTCCATATTCTTAACTGCAATACCAAAGCCCCCTTCAAGTGGCGGTACCAAACCCAACATTAAGTATAGGAATGATCCTATTAGCTTCCTGTATGATTGCTCTAATGGCTTTCCAGCTTCATCTGATCTTTTCTGTGTGGAAGTGTTGCTCATCGGAGTTAGAGAATTCTTTGAGGAATTCATTCCCAAACTTTGTAAGCAACTCCTAGTTGTACTTCTTCTGATTGGTGAAGATTCAATAGGTAACCGATTCACATGCAAGCCTAATAAGTAACTAAGTCCTCCTACCATACTCATTTCTAATTTGCTTTACATTAGATGAGAGAACTTCCTGACAAATCTTGGTTAGTTAAACCAGACAATCGACATAGATTTATACCATTAAAAGGTTTTCACCTTCTTGTATATTGAAGAGAGTCTTGTTTGGAACATCATTCTCAAATCCACTATTGATGAGATACAATAACTGTAACACCGCCGATATATTCAGGAATATTACAGCGCCGTAAATTCTTTACATAGGGATTTACAAGGATGAAGAAATGAAAAGACAATAACAGATACCAACGTACGAAAGTAACTGAAATAAGATACAACAGTTCTGACCAATACTAAAAATACAAATGTCCAAAGGAAAAGTATTAATACATCACTAAATCCAAATCATCACAAACGACGACGTACTCGAGTACTTATTAAAACGATACAAACAACAGACAAATAAGCCCGGCCGGAACATCACTCTGCACCCTCGTCGTCATGCAACTCCAGTGGTTGTTTCCCCGCTCTCCTGGATCCTGAACATAAACAAATGTTCACCCCCGAAGGGGTTAGCACAACGATGCTAGTACAAGTACCGCAACATATTATCCAACATCTCACGAAGAATAATAATAATATAAATGACAAAGAACCAAAGAGTCTTCTCCTATGAGAAACTCAATAATAACATACACATGATGATCACAACATGATATCACAACATACACATGGTAATTCTGATGATCCAACGTTCACTGTCTAGACCCCCCGATGATTCCGTCAACCCAACCCGGGGTGGAAAAACCCATCCGATGATCCAGCGCACGCTAGCATAGATCCCCCGCTGATCCCGTCGGACCAACACGAGGTGGACATACAACAACGACATACATGTACAACAATATGTATAACATCAATACATAAAATAATTAAGGTACTTGCCTCGATTCGAAGACAAAAAAGACTTCCACGAATATCAAAATGCTCGAAGGTTGTCCCTTTCGATTAAACATGTTGCTAAGCTCGAACCTTAACAAAAGAAATAATATAGAATTTATCTCACGTCGTACGAATGTCTAACAATCCAATTTACATCCAAAAGTTCATAAAACATAATCTGCCTGAACTGCTTAGCGTACGCTATGTATTCTATGTAGCGTGCGTTAAGCCTGCTCGTTAGCGCACGTAAACAACAAAGTCTGGCGTACGCTAACTATGTATCGACAGTCCTCTCTGATCAGTCGACTGACTCGCCTGATGACATAACGTACGTTACGTACCAAACGTAGCGTACGCTAAACATGCCCGATAGCGTACGTTAATCTACATAGCTTAGCGTACGCTAAGCGTGCATGGCAGTTTCACTACTGGGCAGTAGACTGTTCTAACGGTGATGAAACTTACGAACTCCTCAGTGATTAACGTACGTTACCCATCTACATATCATATTCATAAATTATGAATGATCTTACGGATTCAATCATCTTTGAATTCAAGGAAGTGAATATCATCACAATTCTTATATTCAACTCAATTATCATTCTTATGTGAAGTTCGGTGATCTCAGGTTGATGCACTAGATTCCATTGTCATAATACATTCAGATTTCATCTTAAAGGTGAACTACCAATTCCAACTTGTAAGAAAGGGTACAACCTAAGATGATTCTTTCTAAGGTCCTTTTAACAAAAGTGATATCAACTCCAAGTTTGCGATCAATATGGCAACGTTATTCATACGGATAATCAATCTCAGAATATTCCTCTCATCATTTGACATACTAGGATTTCAACTACGATGTTTCAACTACGATATCATAAGCATAATCATTCCAACTTCTAAACATGATTTTTGTTTGAATAATTCACCAATGGAACTCAATATCTTGATAGCATGATTCATCTTATTCTTCAGAACACGAATCTAAGGCTAGAGATAAAATTAACATAACTTAAGATGAAGAAATCACCGAGCCAAAAAGGTAGAATCCAACTCCGGTTGTTTGTATGCCAATCAAAGGTGCTTCTCCACTTCAATGATCAATCAAAAGTCACATCCAATCTTTAATGATCAAGTAGAGGTGGTCTAAGTGTGTTTAAGGAGGATATAAGGCTCTCTGCTCTCTCAAGAACGAAGGACAAGTGAAGGAAATGTAAACCAAGTAAAATGGGTTGATGTCCCTTTTATAACATTTCTGTACTTACGTTATTTAGCGCATGCTATTGCAAAATATTAGCGCAGGCTAACTAGCGTTCACTCCAAATCTGTCCAGGTTCGCCCGCGGGAATCTTATCCAGACCCACATCCGGCTGGCGCATGTGCTAGCCGCCCAGCTCAATAATTGACTGGTTAACACACGCTACACTACATTCGTAGCGTACGCTAATTTTAACAGATAACGTATGTTAAGCTATCCTTGTTAGCGTACGTTAACACGTATTTGCATGGAAAAATTTACATGTTGCCATACTCATGTACAAGGGTTCAAATACGAGACTATCATACTTCAATTATTGATATCACAATTCTGAATAATACAGGGTTCAAAACAGATGAAATACACAATAATAAATCCGGATATTACAACAACAAGGTCTCATACCATGCCCATGGTGCCTGTTTAAGTCCATGTAAAAATTATTTTAGCCTGTAGACTTGGTCACCATTCTCTAAATTTTCAAACCTGACAGTTGCTCGACATGTACTTCTTCGACTTCATGTCCATTAGAAAATATATTCTTAACATCCATTTGGTAGACAATAAAGTACTTGTGAGCTACAAATGCAAGGAATATCCTTATAACTTATAATCTGCTTACATGTGTGAATGTATCATTATAATCGATTCTTTCTTCCTATCTGTAGCTTTTTGTGACTAGTCTAGACTTATTCGTTATAACCAATCCATTTTTATCCATATTATTTCTAAACACCCATTTTGTCCCAATGACAGCTTGATGGGTCAGTCTAGAAACTAAGTACCAAATGTTGTTTCTTTCGAGACCATTTAGATCTTCCTCTATTGAGGTGGTCTACTAAGAATTAGAAAGAGATTTGTCCATTGACAATGGTTCCAACTGCACTATGGGTATAGATATGGTGCACGTAGCCAGTCTTCACAGTTCTGCTGTAGTCTTCTATACAGGGAACCATATCTTCCTAAACATAAAATTTATTTTTATGAACTACTCTGGATCTTCTTATAGTGGTGACTCATGCATAGACATTACCGATCATAAGTTCATGTAGACGATCTACTAATCATATCATGTTGGGTTCTATCTCCATATTTGTTGTTGTGTCTAGTTGGATTGTAGGCTCAATCTTTGGTACTACAGCTACATCTGTGATTCTTACATCTATGGGGTTTATTTCTAAAGAGGTGATAGGTACCCTTTATTATGTGGGATCTCTTCCAAGGTGAGGGTTTGGACGTCTTGAGTTACTCCATCTATTCATGTGGGACCACAATGCAGCTCATCGAATATTACATAGACTCGCCCCTCAATGGTCAGCTTCCTCTTATTAAAGACATAGTTGGCCTTGCTAACATTCGAGCAGCCTACGAGCACTCCATCAAACTTCTCAACGAAGGCCTTAAGTTGATCTTTCCCGTTGTTGAGCACATAGCACCTGCATCCAAAAAATAAAAATATGTAATAGTGGGAATTCTATTATTCTATACTTATATCGAATAAAGGCATGTGAGAAAAGCTTATTGGTGGAGTATTGTTCAGATGTTTGTTGATGACATAGCAATTTCGAGTGTAGCATGCTGCATTTGTTGCTTCACCCTAGATTCAGTGTGGTAATTTTCTCTCGGCAGTCATCATCCTGGTGGATTCTTTCAGTATCTTGTTCTTTCGCTCGACAACACAATTTTGCTTTGGTGTTCGAGTAGATGAATACTCATTCTATATTCCATTATCCATAAAGTATTGCTATATCAAATGATTTGTGAATTTTGTGCATCTATCGGATCTAATGGATACAAATATTAGCCCCTTTTCATTCTGTATCTTCCTTAGGTGTGCCAGTAGTTTTTCCACTACCTTCTTCTTCTTCTTAAAGAAAATTATCCAAGTGTGCCTAGAGATATCATAATAATAGTAAGACAATATTTCTTACTCCCAGGATGATCTGTAGCGCCCCCAAATCCCATTGGGTTATTACTGTAACACCCCGAGATATTCGGAATAATTACAGTGCCGTAAACCCTTTATATAAGAATTACAAGGCTAAATTAAAAGAAATGATGAACAATACGAAAGTACTCCCAATAGTTGAGTAATTTAATAACCAGTTTAATCATCCATACAACCCAAAACAGTCCATTATTACAAACTTCTCAAAATCATCAATAGAACATGCATACTCGAGTACTAAATACCGAATCAGAATACCAAAACAATACAACGGATAACATCACTGAGCCCCTTCGTCATCATGTCTGTACTGTGGTTGCTTCCCCGCACATTGGCTACCTGAACATCAAAACAAATGTCTACCCCCGCAGGGGTTAGCAAAATGATGCTAGTACAAGTATCATAATAGACAAAATCAAATATGCAAAAACGATGCATAACAAATTACAAAACACGAACTTCCTCTACCGGAATCCAATGATGCGAATCCACTTGATTCCATCAACACAACATAGGGTAATCCAATGATCCAGCGCCCTCAGCATAGATCCCAAGATGATCCCGTCGGACCAACACGAGGTGGACAACTGATCCAGCGCCCTCAACATAGATCACACGATCCCTTCGGATCATTTCAACATATACAATACAACTATGCATACACATATGTAAATCGATATGTCCACCAACATGAACAACATATAAATCAATAACTTGAACGACATTACGACAATTCAACTTGGATAATCTCATGTTCAACAACATGAATAACAATATGCACGATCAAAATCATCAACATTTAACCAATAATGAAATTATGATACTTGCCTCAGAAATGGCGACAAGGATTGGTACTACGAATAACTTTCAAACCGCTCGAAGAACTCTCACTCGATCAATTCACCATCGGAACCTTAATTGTACAATAACACCAATATAACTAACAGTTCTGGGTAATCGTTCTAGCATCATACGAACATCAAAAGGCATAATCTACCCGATCACAATAAGCATACTAATCTTCCCCAAACCATACCGGTTGAATCAACACTACGCTACTCAGCCGAACAAAAAATCTCATAGTATTCCATTCAAGATTAAATACATCTTTCGGTCGGATTCTTCAACTATAAATCATGGTAGTTCGTCTTACAAAGATCCTAACCATACCTATCATTAATCCAATGCAACAAGATTTCATAAATATCTCGGAGAACACCATAAAAACTCATTTACTAGGTTCAACATGATTTTCATCTTCTTCTTCTTCAAGAAATAACCCTAAGTTCAATCCATTAAGTTCCCTAATACGCGTTGTTCGATAAAATCATATGTACGAACTTGGTAATCTCAGTAATAAACTCAACAACTTCCATGGCATGTTCATGTTTGACAACAAGAAACATGTAATCCAGATTAGCGAATTGCCACATACCTTATACGGAAGGAAAAGATGAAATCACTTGATGAACTCCACGTCGAACGCTTGAACACCAATCCTCAAAGCTCCTTGCCTTCAATGATTATATTTAGAGGCTGATATGAAGGTTTAAGATTGAGAGGGTAACTCTCTAAGTCCCAGAAGTTGAGTGTGGGGCGAAGTGGAAACTGAAAAATGAAATGAGGTGTTGTCCTATTTATAGAAAATGATTATTAGCGCGCGCTATTGCTCCTTTTTAGCGTTTGGTAACGGGATCCCAGCCCACTGTCTCTTTTTGTCCTCGGTCTTACTTACGCTAAATAGCCTTTACGTATGCTAAATACACCCATTATAGCGTGCGCTAACAGCTTTATGAAAGCTCACTGACCTAACTGTACTAGACTTTAGCGTGCGCTAGCATCTCTCTCGTAGCGTGCGCTAAGCACCGTTGACTCGAATTTTCCAAAAGCCGTCTAGGTTCATCCCAGCATATCTTTATCCAAGATCTGTGATCCAATCTCACCTACCACCTGTCTCAGTCATGCTGACCATGTATAGCGTGCACTAAGACTCATCTATAGCATGCACTAACCCACGTACTTAACGCGCGCTATACTTAAATGTTAACGTGTGCTAAAGGTTCATAAATACATGTATGAATTTACATCTATGAAATCATACACTCAACAATATTGGGTCATGAAATACGGAGAATTATACTCAGATCAATAATACAACATATGCAATGTCACAAGGTTCAAGTACAGATAAAATACACATCAGATATTCGGGTATTACATACTCTCCCTCTAAAAAGAAGTTTCATCCCGAAACTTAAAATGAAAATAATTCCGGATATCTAGCCTTCATACCATCCTACGTCTCCCAAGTGGCCTCTTCGACTCCGTTTCGCGACCATTGAACTTTAACCAAGGGTATTGGTTTATTTCTCAATTGTTTGACCCGACTTTCGAGTATCTTGATTGGTTTCTCTTCGAACGTGCCATCATTAGCGACTTCGATTTTGCCGAAATCAATGACATGACTGGGATCTGATATGTACTTCCGTAATTGGGATACGTGAAACACATTATGAACATGACTCAACGATGGCGGCAAGGCCAACCTGTGCGCCAACTCCCCAACTCTTTCAAGAATCTCGAATTATCTAATATATCTTGGACTCGGCTTTCCTTTCATCCATAAATGAAAAATCCCTCGAGTAGGAGAAACCTTTAAGAGCACGTGGTCCCCAATTTCAAACTCTAACGGGCGACGGCGCATGTCTGCATAAGACTTCTGTTGACTCTGGGCAGTCAACAACCTTTCACGAATCAGAGCTACCTTCTCTTGAGTATGTACTATCGACTTTGGTTCTGTCCCGATCAAGTCAGATGAATCTTTCCAACACAATGGTGATCTGCATCTTCTCCCGTACAATGCTTCGAACGGTGCCATCTTAATGGAAGCATGCCAACTATTGTTGTAGCTTAATTTAATCAACGACAAATGAACCTACCAATCAGTCGACCAATCTAAGGCATAAGCTCTTAGCATATCTTCTACTGTCTGAATAGTTCTTTCGAACTTTCCATTAGTCTGAGGATGATAAGCCGTGCTAAAGTTCAGCTCGGTTCCCAAGGCTTTATGAACTGCCTTCCAAAAGTTTATCACAAAGCGACCATCCCTATCCGAAATAATGGTCTTCGGCGTACCATGCAATCGGACTATCTCTGCAATAAATACTCGTGCAAACTTCTCCGGTCCCCAAGTATCCTTAATACCCAGAAACTGAGCCGATTTGGATAGACGATCAACTATCACCCAAGTCATATTCATATCTATCCTCGTCCTTGGCATATTGGTGATAAAGTCCATCGATATATCTTCCCACTTCCATTCAGGAATCAGGAGTGGCTTCAACATTCCGGCAGGTCGCTGATGTTCAATCTTAACCTGTTGACAAGTTAAACACTTCGAGACGTATTCTGCTACGTCCTTCTTCATATTTCCCCACCAAAAATTCTGCTTTAGATCCTTGTACATCTTACTGGTGCCCGGATGAATAGAATATGGCGTATTATGAGCTTCCTTCATGATCCGCTATTTCAAAACATCGTCATCGGGGATGCAAAGTCGACTCTGGAATATATTATAAATCCTGGGGCCTTCCCCTTGTTCACTTCATCACGTAACCGAATAATCAGAGAATCATTCAACTGCTTAGATTTGATTTCTTCAATTAACGACGAAGTTAATTCCATCACACAAAGTTTCCCTTGGACTCCTTGCGACCATACTTCGATTCTTTCACGAATCAATTCTCGTTGAATGCTGGACTGGGAGGTAAGTGTTTCCAACATTCGAATAGAAACAGGCTTGCGGCTCAACGCATCAGCTACCAGGTTCGCTTTGCCTGGATGATACAGAATTTCCAGGTCGTAATCTTTGATCAATTCCAGCCACCTCCTTTGTCTCATGTTTAATTCCTTCTGACTGAAAATATACTCGAGGCTCTTGTGATCTGTGTCTAACACCTCCAATTCCTTTTGGGTCATTACAGTGCCGTGGACCCCACGCCAGGAGATCCACCAGGCGAACATGACTAAATTACATCAAATTAACTAACAAGGGAGATCACAGTCCCTACTATGATATCCGACACAATATTTCGATAGGGAATTTCAACGACAAAAGCTCCTGCTCGGGTAATAAATAATGACAATGACTGACAAACTGGAGAACACTCCAACTGACTGACCAACATGAACAACTCGGACTAGTATCGCTCGAATGCCTCATCGCCATCATCATGCCCCTGTGTCTCAACTCTCTCCTCGCAAGAACCTAAAACATGAAAACATGTTCTGCCCCCACAGGGTCAGTCATCCAGATAATGAACATCAAATACATGTATAACATGATATCCATCCAAAGGTAGAATGAAACGGTACAATGATAATAATAATATGAGATGCTCACAAACCAAGGTAAGAATTGAGCATTCGTGAAACACTATGCCCACGCCATACTATTAATACCTGTTCAACAGGTTAGAACATAAATGCCCAACGGCGAATCATAATTATAGAACACCACAATAAATTACACGAATATGAACCAAACTGGAACTGAATTAATTATGAATCAAAATACCCGAAAGCTCCAATGAAATTACCAAGACATCACAAAGGCCTAAAAGCTACTCAGCCGAAGCTGTCAAATATCACAATCACCTGAAGCCAAAACAGCCCGAAACTGTATCAATGAGGGCCGAAGCCACGGCATGAAGCCGTATCACAATGAGACCATCCAATGGCCGTGACCTACTAAATTGTAGGTGTTGGGAAACCAACCGTGAAGGTTCAAGCCCCAAACTTACCCATAATGAGATCATAAACATGACCGTGACCTACTGAGTTGTAGGTGTTGGGAAACCAACCGCGAAGGTTCAAGCCCCAAACTTACCCATATTGAGATCATAAACATGATCGTGACCTACTGAGTTGTAGGTATTGGGAAACTAACCGCGAAGGTTCAAGCACCAAGCTTACCCATAATGAGATCACCCAGTGACCGTGACCTGCTGAATTGCAGGTGCTGGGAAACCAACCGCGAAGGTTCAAGCCCCAGACTTACCCATAATGAGATCATAACTATGACCGTGACCTACTGAGCTGTAGGTGTTGGGAAACCAACCGCGAAGGTTCAAGCCCCAAGCTTACCCAACGAGCACTAGCCCAGACTATCCTCCAAAACACAATTAACCACAAACGGCAACGATTCAAAGAATACCGAAATTACAGGAATGATTGTGTGCTACCTTGAGTCGGCCAAAACGACGACAGTAACTCACGGATGGGAACTATCCTAGACAGTCCCAATTCAATACCTCGATTGCCTTAGAATGGCCAACCGATAACATTGATGCAGCGGATGATTTAATAACTCGATTGCCTTAGAACGGCCACTCGATAATAATGATACAATGAATGACTCAATACCTCGATTGCCTTAGAATGGCCAATCGATAACAATGATACAATGAATGACTCAATACCCCGATTGCCTTAGAATGGCCAATCGATAACAATGATACAATGAATGAATGAACTCCTCGATTGCCTTAGAACGTCTAATCGATAACAATGATACAATGAATGATTGAGCACCTCGATTGCCTTAGAACGGCCAATCGATAACAATGATACAATGAATGCCTCGGCACCTTTAATCGGCTAGCGACGACGAAGATGAGAACGAATACGATAATGCCTTCAATCGGCCAATACAACATGAATGACAGGACGCCAACATTAATAACAATGATTAAAACAATGTCTTAGATCGACATCAATATTAACAACAACAATCGATACATCCATTAACAACGAGTACCCCAATGCCTTGAACCGGCCATTAATGAACAATAATAAACATTTGGCATAATTGCCGAAGAGTATCGTATCGAACGATCCCTTAATATCAATGAACTCATGAAGAGACTAAGTCTCGGAATGATACAACACATTCATACACATATATGATAGCATTGATCTCATTGACTAGTACAAGTATAAAACTTGCCTCAACCAAAGGTGATGAAATCCTTTCACGAACAACGAACGGCGTCCTCCAATAAACACAAGTACTCGAACAACCTTGAATGAAATACAATTCAGTCCATAACACAATATCAATCGAAATCAACACAACGACCGAAAGAAACTTATTGAGACATTTAATCGAACACTAAATGTTCAAAGTTCATCAAGAACCTAAGAATCATCAATCGAGTTGAACGAATCGAATATATGGATATACAATCCATAGAACACTATTAATAATGTTCACTAGCACCAACCGATTCATCAAATTCGGACGAACAACGAAAATCAAGAAGAAATCCAGAAAATTAAATTCTAGAAGATTTCAAGAAATTACCTCGATCCGATGAAGAACAATGATTTGATGTTGATATAATCGACAAGAATCCTCTAAAACGCTTAGAAATCGAGTGGAATCGACCAAAAACTCCACTCCCTGATTTTTCCCGTCGCCAGCCGCCACCCGAGTGAAGAAATGTGAACAAAATTAGGTCTAGCCGGTCACAGCCTATATATGGCCGATAGAGTTACGGCCGTAACCCGTAGAGCCTTACGGCCGTACCCGGCAGGTCCTTACGGCCGTAACCGGCTTTCGTCCAGAAGCTGCCTGGCGCCCGTACGACCGTAACTCTCGGCCCTTACGGCTGTAACCGGCATTCGTCAGGCCATGCCTGCCGATCACTTACGGCCGTAACCGGCACCTTACGGTCGTAAGTCGACCAGGCCAGTACCTGCTCCACAAAGTGCGGCCGTGGCTCGGCCGTGGCCACTCCGACGGTCCGAACGACCCCTAAACCCAAACCTGAATATGAATCGATAATACAGTTACAAAGTACTTGCAAAGACGAAACCATGTTCTAGTATAACACACGATTCCGACCACCCGAAGGATCGAAATTCGACAACGGAAGTAATTACCCAAAACTTTAAAAAATTACCAAAATGGCCCAAAATGTACGAAATATACGATACATGATCGAAACACCAAACCAAATCTCGCAACATGAATAATAACATTAAATGAACTTAAGAGAAACTCGAAACAACAGTTTCGGACGAGATTCGCAAGAATCGAACTCAAGTGCGGAAAAGCCGCTTAAGAACACGGAACTCAACAAAACGATACAGAAACGAACTCGAATGACAAAACGTGCAGAATTAATCATTCTCACAATGACGATACGGTCATGAGAGAGTCACCAAAACGGACTTCCGCCAAAAAAAAAAGAAAATTACCGGAATCCAAAATTGCGGATATTACATACTACCCTCCTTAAAAGAAGTTTCGTCCCGAAACTTAAAACAATTAGGGAGAAGCAATACCCCACCAGGAAAAATCAACGAGATACACAAGAACCGAAAACTCACTTCTTATCGGCATCGGACGCCCAAGTTCTCATGACTTGACGTCTCGAATCACAATGAACAATTACACAGATTATCATGAAATCTCGGGTACAACACAAAGAAAGAAAATACATCGAATGACCCAAATCTCAAGATTCTTAAATATGATCATTATAAAATAGATCAACAATAATGCTCCACAACCACGATACATTATTACGGATTAAGTTACACATTAATCCGAAAACAGAGAAAGGAGAATACAAAAATTAAGGCTACAACTCAAATGTACCCAACACCGATATCCTCCAGATGATCGTTCTCCTGGATCTCATCAATTTAAGGAGACCCAAATCTGAACTAATTGCTCACTATGATCCCGGGAGGTCACAAGAACAAGAATGATTACAATGAATGATAATGAATCGAAATCCAACAAGGATCAAGAATGACTCACGGGGTGAATTGATAACGTAATGAGTGATAGCTCAAATTAAATGATTGGAACCATTGTTCCCCGTGAAGTGAATGATTATTTTGATAATTATAAGTCTCAACGTGATAGATATATGATGAATGAATTATATGAATGAATGAACGACAAATGAAATGAATGATTATCCTATTACCGAGTAAGAATTAACTTGCTCAAAACCGGTGATGAATGTCCTTACCTCGGGCTCTCAAAGCCTGATAGGACCCCTTGGATGATGCATGGGCTGGAGTGACAAAATATCTCGAGGTTTGCGAGCTCTCTCGAAATCTACCGGCATTAGAGCTCATGCAGTATTTCTGAAGGTGTCCCTGCCTTCCACACAGAAAACAAACAACGGCCTGCATCGAGCACCGGGTACTGGGATGTCCTATTGTATCACAGTTAAAGCAAACAACAGTCGAACTCATCATCTGAGATGAAGATGCTTTCTCAGCATGAAGACGACTAGAAAATGACCTCTTGGCCGTCGGAACCCGATGTCCCTCAGAACGAACCGGCATCCTAGTCCTCCCACCGGAAGAAACTGAAGGGTGCTTCCGAGCAAGCTCCCTAATCAAAAGCTCTGCTCCAAGAGCCTTCTCGATGGACTCACTAAGCGAATTACAATTGTGATTGAACAACTGCATCCTCAACTGCGGATTTAGCCTCTTACTAAAATATTTGATCTTATCCGCCTCAGTACGGATAACTGACGAAGCAAACTGAAGTAGTCCCTGAAAATTTTCAGCAATGACAATAACAACCTCGTCCTCGACGGGTTCGGGGTTCAAAACCTCTGATAACTTGGCTTCACGAAGTGGAGCCGGATAATACCTCTCTAACATGAGAGTCTTGAACTCAGTCCAAACACAATCGCGATCGGTGGGTTTCACAGAAAGCCACCATGAATAAGCGCCCTTACTCAAGTAGTAAGCCGCTACTGCCGCTTTACTCTCTTCCGGACACTGAACCATGTCGAAGAGTTTATCAAAATGCTCAAGCCAATGAACAATATCAGCTGGTTCCGACGAACCCTCAAAAGTAGGCGGCCTCTGACGAGAGATATCGCCAATAATCTGACTCACTCCTCCAGTCTGTCCATGAAACGGCACCTGGAATCCCTACTGTCGTGGACAAAGAACCATCGAGGTCTGCATGGTCTCCATTAGACGCGTCATCTGAGTCATCTGGGCCATCATGCCCTGCATGCATATGAATGGATCCACCCGAACACCTTCCGATTGAGCTGCTTCTCGGGTACGACTCCCTGAAAGTGAATGATTATCTGACAGTGAATGAGTAGCATAGCTAACTGTTGAAAACATGTTATCTCTCGCATTCGCGCGGGCATTCACACGAGATCCTGGGTTTCGGCCCGCACCGCGGCCTCTTCCCCTGCGTCCTCTGGCACCTCTATCCATACTGAAGCAGGAAAGTCACATGATAATTATAGATCCCGCATGAAGATCGCATTATGATTACATGACGGAATGATAACAATGAGCATACACGCTTTAACACAATGATGCATTAATAATGCAATAAAATGATCGTCGACAAGACGCCAGAATATGATAAAATCGCATGAAAGATCAAGTGAGGTAACATGATTATCTGATGAAATTCCTGAAATGATTATCTTGAACAAGTTAACAAGATTCATAGTTCGATCCACAAGATCAACAACTGAACAATGAGATTGACTGAGTGATTAATGAATTAACATCATCGACAAGATCAAAAATGCTGATCGAGGATTGTCAACTGATGAATGAGTTGATCCTTATCGCTTGCACAGGTCACACGTGCTCCAAAACAATTAGTCATGAATCAATCATAACACTAATATCACATATAGGTTTCAACAAAGCATGTATAATTAATGACATTATGAATATATGAACATAAAGAGAATCGAGTCCTTACACAGGTCATACGAAGCTTCAAGGTCTCGCGATACTAGTCTCAACTGATGATGACTCGATGAATGAATGACTCATGCAGTGGCACAAATATCACAACTCACAAAACCCGACTGTCCAGATTGTCATAAGCTTACAGTCCCACTATTACCGTGTCAGTAGAGCCACATAACTCACATAACAGGGTATCTCACAACCCAAAGCTCTGATACCATCTTCTGTAACACCCCCAAATCCTATTAGGTCATTATAGTGCCATGGACCCCACGCCAGGAGATCCACCAGGCGAACATGACTAAATTACATCAAATTAACTAACAAGGGAGATCACAATCCCTACTATGATATCCGACACAATATTCCGATAGGGAATTTCAATGACAAAAGTGGGCCTACATGGCCAAAAATGAAAATACAACCACACCCACGAGCATCTGCTCGGGTAATACATAATGACAATGACTGACAAACTAGAGAACACTCCAACTGACTGACAAACATGAACAACTCGGACTAGTATCGATCGAATGCCTCGTCGCCATCATCATGCCCCTGTGTCTCAACTCTCTCCTCGCAAGCACCTAAAACATGAAAACATGTTCCGCCCCTACGGGGCTAGTCATCCAGATAATGAACATCAAATACATGTATAACATGATATGCATCCAAAGGCAGAATGAAACGGTACAATGATAATAATAATACGAGATGCTCACAAACCAAGGTAAGAACCGAGCATTCATGAAACACTATGCCCACGGCATACTATTAATACCTATTCAATAGGTTAGAACATAAATGCCCAACGGCGAATCATAATTATAGAACACCACAATGAATAACACGAATATGAACCAAACCAGAACTGAATTAATTATGAATCACAATGCCCGAAAGCTCCAATGAAATTACCAAGATATCGCAAAGGCCAGAAAGCCACTCAGCCGAAGTTGTCAAATATCACAATCACCTGAAGCCAAAACAGCCCGAAACTGTATCAATGAGGGCTGAAGCCACGGCACGAAGCCGTATCATAATGAGACCATCCAATGGCTGTGACCTACGAAATTGTAGGTGTTGGGAAACCACCGCGAAGGTTCAAGCCCCAAACTTACCCATAATGAGATCATAAACATGACCGTGACCTACTGAGTTGTAGGTGTTGGGAAACCAACTGCGAAGGTTCAAGCCCCAAGCATACCCATAATGAGATCACCCAGTGACCGTGACCTGCTGAATTGCAGGTGCTGGGAAACCAACCGCGAAGATTCAAGCCCCAGACTTACCCATAATGAGATCATAACTATGATCGTGACCTACTGAGTTGTAGGTGTTGGGAAACCAACCGCGAAGGTTCAAGCCCCAAGCTTACCCAACGAGCACTAGCCCAGACTAGCCTCCAAAACACAATTAACCACAAACGGCAACGATTCAAAGATTACCAAAATCACAAAAATGATTGTGTGCTACCTTGAGTCGGCCAACACGATGACAGTAACTCACGGATAGGAACTATCCTCGACAGTCCCAATTCAATACCTCGATTGCCTTAGAATGGCCAACTGATAACATTGATGCAGCGGATGATTTAATATCTCGATTGCCTTAGAACGGCCAATCGATAACAATGATACAATGAATGACTCAATACCTCGATTGCCTTAGAATGGCCAATCGATAACAATGATACAACGAATGATTTAATAACTCGATTGCCTTAGAACGGCCAATCGATAACAATGATACAATGAATGACTCAATACCACGATTGCCTTAGAATTTCCAATCGATAACAATGATACAATGAATGAATCAATACCTCGATTGACTTAGAATGGCCAATCGATAACAATGATACAATGAATGATTGAACTCCTCGATTGCCTTAGAACGGCCAATCGATAACAATGATACAATGAATGATTGAGCACCTCGATTGCCTTAGAACGGCCAATCGATAACAATGATACAATGAATGCCGCGGCACCTTTAATCGGCTAGCGACGATGAAGATGAGAACGAATACGACAATGCCTTCAATCGGACAATACAACATGAATGACAGGACGCCAACATTAATAACAATGATTACAACAATGTCTTAGATCGACATCAATATTAACAACAACAATCTATACATCCATTAACAACGAGTACCCCAATGCCTTGAACCGTCCATTAATGAACAATAATAAACATTTGGCATAATTGCCAAAGAGTATCGTATCGAACGATCCCTTAATATCAATGAACTCATGAAGAGACTAAGTCTCGGAATGATGCAACACATTCATACACATATATGATAACATTACTCTCATTGCCTAGTACAAGTATAAAACATGCCTCAACCGAAGGTGATGAAATCCTTCCACGAACAACGAACGGTGTCCTCCGATAAACACAAGTACTCGAACAACCTTGAATGAAATACAATTCATTCAATAACACAATATCAATCGAAATCAACACAACGACCGAAAGAAACTCTTTGAGACATTTAATCGAACACTAAATGTTCAAAGTTTCTCAAGAACCTAAGAATCATCAATCGAGTTGAACGAATATATAGATATACAATCCATAGAACAAGATTAATAATGTTCACTAGCACCAACCGATTCCTCAAATTCGGACGAACAATGAAAATCAAGAAGAAATCCTGAAAATCAAATTCTAGGAGATCTCAAGAAATAACCTCGATCCGATGAAGAACAAGGATTTGATGTTGATATAATCGACAAGAATCCTCTAAAACGCTTAGAAATCGAGTGAAATCGAACAAAAACTCCACTCACCGATTTTCCCCATCGCCAGCCGCCACCCGGGTGAAGAAATGTGATAAAAATGAGGTCTGGCCGGTCACAGCCTATATATGGCCGGTCACAGCCAAAAAAAAGAAAATTACCGGAATCCAAAATTGCGGATATTACATACTACCCTCCTTAAAAGAAGTTTCGTCCCGAAACTTAAAACAATTAGGGAGAAGCAATACCCCACCAGGAAAAATCAACGAGATACACAAGAACCGAAAACTCACTTCTTATCGGCATCGGACGCCCAAGTTCTCATGACTTGACGTCTCGAATCACAATGAACAATTACACAGATTATCATGAAATCTCGGGTACAACACAAAGAAAGAAAATACATCGAATGACCCAAATCTCAAGATTCTTAAATATGATAATTATAAAATAGATCAACAGTAATGCTCCACAACCACGATACATTATTACGGATTAATTTACACATTAATCCGAAAACAGAAAAAAGAGAATACAAAAATTAAGGCTACATCTCAAATGTACCCAACATCGATATCCTCCAGATAATCGATCTCCTGGATCTCATTGTTTTAAGGAGACCCAAATCTGAACTAATTGCTCACTATGATCCCGGTAGGTCACAAGAACAAGAATGATTACAATGAATGATAATGAATCGAAATCCAACAAGGATCAAGAATGACTCACGGGGTGAATTGATAATGTAATGAGTGATAGCTCAAATGAAATGATTGGAACCATTGTTCCACGTGTAGTGAATGATTAGTTTGATAATTATAAGTCTCAACGTGATTGATATATGATGAATGAATTATATGAATTAATGAACGACAAATGAAATGAATGATTATCCTATTACCAAGCAAGAATTAACTTGCTCAAAACCGGTGATGAATGTCCTTACCTCGGGCTCTCGAATCCTGATATGACCCCTTGGATGATGCACGGGTTGGAGTGACAAAATCTCTCGAGGTTTGTGAGCTCTCTCGAGATCTACCGACATTAGAGCTCATGCAGTATTTCTGAAGGTGTCCCTGCCTTCCACACAGAAAACAAACAACGGCCTGCATCGAGCACCGGGTACTGCGATGTCCTATTGTATCACAGTTAAAGCAAACAACAGTCGAACTCATCGTCTGAGATGAAGATGCTTTTTCAGCATGAAGACGACTAGAAAACGACCCCTTGGCCGTCGGAACCCGATGTCCCTCAGAACGAACCGGCATCCTAGTCCTCCCACCGGAAGAAACTGAAGGGTTCTTCCGAGCAAGCTCCCTAATCAAAAGCTCTGCTCGAAGAGCCTTCTCGATGAACTCACTATGAGAATTACAATTGTGAGTGAACAACTGCATCCTCAACTGCGGATTTAGCCTCTTGCTAAAATATTTGATCGTATCTGCCTCAGTATGGATAACTGACGAAGTAAACTGAAGTAGTCCCTGAAACTTCTCAGCAATGACAATAACACCCTCGTCCTCTACGGGTTCAGGGTTCAAAACCTCTGATAACTTGGCTTCACGAAGTGGAGCCGGATAATACCTCTCTAACATGAGATTCTTGAACTCAGTCCAAACACAATCGCGATCGGTGGGTTTCACAGAAATCCACCACGAATAAGTGCCCTTACTCAAGTAGTAAGCCGCTACTGCCGCTTTACTCTCTTCCGGACACTGAACCATGTCGAAGAGTTTATCAAAATGCTCAAGCCAATGAACAATATTAGCTGGTTCCGAAGAACCCTCAAAAGTAGGTGGCCTCTGACGAGAGATATCGCCAATAATATGACTCACTCCTCCAGTCTGTCCATGAAACGGCACCTAGAATCCCTGCTGTGGTGGACCACGAACCATCGAGGTCTGCATGGTCTCCATCAGATGCATCATCTGAGTCATCTGTGTAACACCCCATGATATTCGGAGTATATTGCAGTGTCGTGGACCCCTACATGGGATCCACCAGGCTACAACAAGAAAATACCACTCGACCAACCATCTCGATTAGCGAATACACACATTTAAATAATACAACACATAAAAATACGCCCGCAGCAACCGGCGAAATAAGCATCACCGATAATGTAGAAATTTAAGGTAATACAAAAACGGAGTTCAAAAAGGAAAACCTAAGTACTCGAGAGCACACTCTATAGGTTTACGAATGTGGGAAACAACCATATCGAAGTAAACAAAAGAAATAAGAAGACCCAAATGCACATGTCAATGACCCTGGCCAACATCCTCGTACTGTCCCAGCGCCCGCTCATCCGGAAGAACATAACCTGAAATCCATAACAAGAATTTCCCCAAAACGGGTACCCAAAGGGGTTAGAAATTATGCTAGTACAAGTAATCAAGGCAAACCATTCGCTTACACGTTTCATAGTATAATGCACCAAAACAATTTCAAAACTAAAACCAGACATGTCTTTTCCGGAAACAAACAGTCAAACAATTTGTCTTGGGAACAGGGTAATACCATTGATCCCGCTCGAGGCCTCTAAGGACCCTCCCGAGCTGGCCACATCATAAAACAAAACACGCACATGCATCGCCTTGGGAACAGGGTAATACCATTGATTCCGCTCGAGGCCTCTAAGGACCCTCCCGAGCTGGCTAGCTAAACAAACTCATGAATCCAGGACTCAACCCTTTGGACTCCCTCCGTGGTCCCGTCCAATTGCTCGGGCGTCTGGTCGTGCGCCAGGCCACTGCCCAGCTCCTGACCAACACGCACGAGCGATGCGCACGAGCACCAGCTCGTGTTTCCTACTCGTGCGTCCCTGGAGTCCCCTGCCTAGCATTCGGTTACGCACGAGCGCCAAACACAATCGACAACTCGTGTGGTCTGCTCGAGTGCAAGAACCAAAAGCTAACATCTAGCCCGACACGACTCCGAAAACATCCAGAACGTATCCAACTTAAAAGGGAAAGACATCAAGAGTTCACGACACTCTCTAAGGGACAATACAACAACATAATACAATACGCCATCAAATCACCATGCAAAAGCTCACAACGTCCATAAGGACATAAGATGGAATTGCGACAACCCTGAAACGGCGGTTCCGAATAACGATTTACGAGAATACATGAAATAGCGACGAAAATGACATAAAACACCAAATCGAGTAAAACGAGTCCGAAACAAGCTCGAACAACAAGAAGTCCAAAATTAAATACCACCGAAATGTCAATACGGTCACGAGCGAGTTGCTAAAAACGAAAAATACACCCAAAATGAGAATACCAAAAAAAAAGAAAAAATACGGATATTACATTCTACCCCTCTAAGAATAAGTTTCGTCCCGAAACTTAAGAAACAAATAACTCGGGGTACCTAGCACGCACGCTATCCTCGGTTTCCCAAGTTGCCTCTTCGGCACCATGCCTCGACCACTGCACTTTGACCAACGGGATGGTCTTATGCCTCAGTCGCTTCTCGCGGTGTTCTAAAATCTTCAGGGGACGCTCCTCGAAGGTAATATCCTCGGCGACATCAATCTCGCCATAGTCGATGACGTGACTAGGATCCGGAACATATTTCCTCAGTTGGGAAACATGGAAAACACTATGAACATGACTCAAGGCCGGGGGTAACGCCAAACGGTATGCCAACCCTCCGACACGCTCGAGAATCTCGAAGGGTCCAATAAATCTCGGACTCAACTTCCCTTTTTTCCCGAAACGGAAAATTCCCCTCATCGGCGACACCTTCAGTAAAACATGGTCCCCCACCTCGAATTCCAAAGGTCGACGACGGACATCGGCATATGACTTCTGTCGACTCTGGGCCGTCAACATCCATTCCTGAATTAATTTTATCTTCCGCCTCATCTCCAAAACGATATCCGGTTCGGTCCCGACCAAATTGGACGCCTCATTCCAACAAATCGTTGATCGACAACGCCGCCCATAAAGTGCCTCATACGGTGCCATCCGAATCAACATGTGCCAACTATTGTTGTACGTGAATTCGATCAATGTCAAATGCTCCTCCCAGTCATTGCTCCAATCGAGAGCACAAGCACGCAACATATCCTCAAATGTCTGGATAGTGCGTTCCGACTGTCCATCTGACTGGGGATGGAAAGAGGTACTCAAACGCAAACGAGTACCCAACGCCTTATGCACCGCCTGCCAAAAATGCGATACAAAACGACCATCACGATCCGAAACAATAGACTTCGGAGTACCGTGAAGCCTCACAATCTGCGCGATAAACACACGTGCTAACTTCTCCGGGCCCCAAGTGACCTTGATGCCCAGAAAATGTGCCGACTTGATCACACGGTCAACAATCACCCATACCATATTCATGCCCGACCTCGATCTCGGCAAACTCATAATGAAATCCATCGATATATCTTCCCATTTCCATTCCGGAACAGGAAGTGACTGCAATAATCCGGCCGGTCGCTGATGCTCGATTTTGACCTGCTGAAAAGTCAAACATCTCGCCACAAACTGCGCGACCTCTTCCTTCATATCATTCCACCCGAAATTCCTCCTTAGGTCCTTGTACATCTTACTCGAACCAGGATGAACGGAGTAAGGTGTAGCATGGGCCTCACGCAAAATACTCTGTTTAAGTTCTGAGTCGTTTGGTACACAAAGCCGACTCTGGAATCTCAAAACACCATCCTCGTGAATCAAAAACCCAGGAGACTTTCCCTTAAGAACGTTCTCTCGGATTTGAGTAGTCATCGGATCCTCCAACTGCTTCACCTTAATTTCATCGATCAAAGACGACGAAATCTCTAAAGCATAAAGTTGTCCGATAGCTCCAGGCAACAAAACCTCAACATCTAACTCGGTCAAAACCCGCCGAAGCTCAGACTGATATGTAAGGATCTCAAGCGTTCGCAATGCAACTCGTTTCTGACTCAAGGCGTCGGCCACGACGTTCGCCTTGCCCGGATGATAAAGGATTTCGAGGTCATAATCTTTAATCAACTCTAACCACCTCCTCTGCCTCAAATTCAACTCTCGCTGAGTAAATATGTATTTCAGGCTTTTATGATCGGTAAAAATCTGACATGCAGAGCCGAAAAGATAGTGACGCCAAATCTTGAGCGCAAAAACAACTGCCGCTAACTCCAAATCATGAGTAGGGTAGTTAAGTTCATACGGCCTCAACTGTCTCGATGCATACGCGATGGTCTTGCCGTGCTGCAGCAATACGCACCCAAGACCCTGACCCGATACATCACTATAAACAGCAAAACCCCCGTTGCCACACGGCAATGCTAAAATCGGGGCTGAAGTCAAACGCCTCTTCAGCTCCTCAAAACTCGACTGTCTCTCGTCATTCCAGACGAACTTCTCGGATTTCTGGAGCAACTGTGTAAGTGGTCGAGCCAGTTTCGAGAAACCCTCGACGAACCTACGGTAGTAGCCGGCCAGACCCAAGAAACTACGAATCTCCTTCACATTCTTGGGCGGTGCCCAATCCAACACTGCCTCAATCTTCTGCGGATCCACTCGAACCTCCTCGGCTGAAATCACGTGACCTAAAAACATTACTTTCTTCAGCCATAACTCACATTTCGAGAACTTCGCATAGAGTTGCTCGGTCCTTAAAATGTCTAACACCACCCGCAAATGATGGGCATGTTCTTCCTCGTTCCTCGAATAAATAAGAATATCGTCAATGAAGACGACGACACACTTATCCAAATACTCGATAAAGACTTTGTTCATCAACTGCATGAACACCGCCGGCGCATTAGTTAACCCGAAAGGCATAACTACAAACTCATAATGTCCGTATCTCGTCCGAAAAGCTGTTTTCGGCACATCGGACTCCCTCACTCGGAGCTGGTAGTACCCCGATCTCAAATCAATCTTCGAGAATACCGCAGCTCCCTGCAACTGATAGAACAAGTCATCAATTCTCGACAAAGGATACTTGTTCTTGATGGTCACCTTGTTTAGTTCGCGATAGTCGATACACAAATGCAGTGAACCATCCTTCTTCCGCACAAACAGGACCGGTGCACCCCAAGGCGAGGTGCTCGGTCGAACATACCCCGACTCAAGAAGCTCACTCAACTGCTTCTTAAACTCTGACATCTCTGAAGGTGCTATGCGATACGGCGCCTTCGAAATCGGAGCCGCACCCGACTCTAACTCTATAGCAAACTCGAACTCACGATCCGGTGGCAATCCCGGTAACTCATCGGGAATTACATAAGGAAATTCACTAACGACTGGAATTGACGAAAGCTCGACTCCACCATCCTCCGTCTTCAAGGCATAGCACCAATAACCGGTACACCCCTTTCGCAGGAGCCTCATCGCCTTCAAGGCGTTAAGAACAAACTTATAGTTTCCCCTCTTTCGCCCCGCGAAAGAGTGCTCGGTGCCGTCCTCGGCTAACATAGTGATGATTCTCGTGCGGTAGTTCAAGATTGCGCCATGCCGCTCGAGCCAATCATCCCCTAGAATCAAATCCTCACCCTCGATACTCACGACAATAAGATTAGAGAGCCAAGCCCTCTCACAAATAAACACAGAACAGTCCCGGACCTCTAGATCACCGACAATTCTATCACCGCTAGGAAGTTTAACGATGAAAGGCTTGCAAGGTGATAAGCAGTCGAGACGCAAACGGCATACACACTCTAGAGAAATGAAAGAATGCATAGCACCCGAATCAAAAAGTACACTGACAGGATGGGAATGGATATGAACGGTACCTGTCGCCATAGTAGCTGCTGGATCATCGGCCCCTCCTCATCTCATAGATATGCGGTTGGGCAGAGCCGACACTGGAAGCTGTTGCGATATTTCGTTAAACGCAAGTGCACGTTATCGTAGACAAGTAATAAAGTGATGAGTGAGTATCGTTCCCACGAGGACTGAATTACTAAGTACCGATTTTTATGTATTCTAATTTTATTTGAACAGTCGAAATTTGGGTTGCAATTAATAACTAAATAAAACCAATAAAAGAACTAACAGTAAAAACGATCGCTTGAAGAAAGAAAATCAAATGATGAATAAGTCTAGGATTGTGAATCCACCTCGGTTTATCCGAATTTACTCTTGATTATCTGAAGTTAATAATTTCCCCAATTTATTGAAGGCGAAGATTGGTAAGATACTCTACCGCCTCTCCCTGTAACACCCCGAGATATTCGGAATAATTACAGCGCCGTAAACCCTTTAGGTAAGGATTTACAAGGCTAATTTTAAAAAGAGTGTAAATATAAACCAATCGTACAACTGAAGTTCAAAGACATATTTGATTCAACCGATCAACTGAGTTAACTTATACAACCATATCGAATTGACCTTATTAAAAACAGACGTACTCGAGTACTAAACGAACCAAGAAGACAAATCACAATAACAATAACATCAATCACATCACTGAGCCATCTCATCGTCCTGTCGGTACTGTGGCTGCCTCCCCACTCCTCGACTACCTGAACATCAAAAACAATGTCCACCCCCGAAGGGGTTAGCAAAACAATGCTAGTACAAGTATCGTCATACAATAAATCATTAATGCATCATAAAACATGCAAACGGACTTCCGCCACCGGAATCCAACGATGCGAATCCTCACGATTCCATCTACACAATACATGGTAATCCAAATGATCCAGCCTCAAGATAGATCCCCATGATGATCCCGTCGGACCAACGCATGGTGGAAAACCCGTCCGGCGATCCGGCGCCCTCGGATAGATCCCCATGATGATCCCGTCGGACCAACGCATGGTGGACATTCGATCCAGCGCCCTCAGCATAGATCCTCATGACCCCCTCGGATCATTTATACCATAATCAATCAATTATGCATACACATATGCATTTCAATATGTTTATCAATACGAACAAACAACAACGAATATCACGTGAATTTCCAGAAATACATCTCATATACAAAAATATGAACAAAACCACAAGCATGATAAATCAAACTCGACATATGATACTTGCCTCGAAAATGGCAAGACGAAATACTTCGATGATCTCAACACACTCGAAGGCCGCCTCCTTCGATCAACGTAACAGGCTCGAACCTTAACAAAAGGAACGATATACAAATCATCTCAAGTCGAACGATGGCCTAACAATTCGGTCTACGGCCGAAAAGCTCAAAATAAACAATCTGCCTGGACTGCTTAGCGTGCGCTACATACTCTACGTAACGTGTGCTAAGCAGGCCTGTTAGCGTACGCTATCGGGTAAGACTAGCGTGCGCTAGTTACGAACTGACAGTTTGCACCGGCCAATATATAATGCACGCTACGTACGTATTGTGCGTTAACTGAACCTCGATAGCGCACGTTAACTCACATATGTTAGCGTGCGCTAACCTTGCATGGCAGGATACTGCAAACCGAAAACTGGGTTGAATGGTGAAGAACTCAAGAATTCTACCGTAATCATACAAGTTATCCTCGGGCATATCATGCTAATAAGGTTTGTGGAAGTTTTATGGTTATGAAATACGAATATACGGCTAGTCAACTCAACATCATAATTCATCTACGATCTCCAAGAAATAATCTAAGTTCCATTTGTTCTTCGTTCCAAAACACATGATTCCATCGTGTAAAACGTATCAACTGGGTAAATATCCGACATCGATCATAACTTGATTTGAACATGCTTAGGAGTCCTAAATATAAGATGGTTCAAAGGTTCATACGATAAATAAGTGTCGAAACGTCGAAAATATCCTTCTAACATGTGATGACCGATTATAAACGAAATACCAGCTATCCAAACATGATTCAAACTTCCTTAGGAACATTACTAACATTGGTGAAGAATCACCTACCTCAAATAGTGAAGGATACGGAGGAAAATGAAGCGATCCAACACCGAAGGCTTGAACACCAATCTCCAATGATATACGATCTTCAATATCGAACTAGGAGGTTGATATGAAGTGTTTGGGACGAAGGGAGTTATGTTCTAAGTGTAAGAGTTCGGGTTATGGGAGGAGAAAGAACTGAAATCACGAATAGGATGTTGTCCTATTTATAATAAATGGCTATTAGCATGCGCTAGACCCTGTTCGTAGCGTGCGCTAACGGCTCACAGTCTAAACTGTACTCGGCACTTAGCGTGCGCTACGCATATACCTGTAGCGTGCGCTAAGGCATTGACTCGGCTTTTCCCGAAAGCCGTCCAGGTACATCCGACACAATCCGACAGGGGTCCCCCGGCCAGATCTCACCTACCGCATGTCCCAATCAATTTGACCACGCATAGCGTGCGCTAATGACCCTCAGTAGCGTGCGCTATGAATCCTCGTTAGCGCACGCTATACATAGCTTGTAGCGTGCGCTACATGCGCAGAATTACAATCTTCAAATCACAAATATGAAATCATACGCTCGATAACATCGAATTATGAAATACGGAAAATAGTACTCAGACAATAGTACAATCATTATAATATCACAAGTTCCGATTACATAACAGAAATCTCGGGTATTACATCCTTCCTCCCTAAAAAGAAGTTTCGTCCCGAAACTTAGGATGAAAACAACTCCGGATATTTAGCCTTCATACCGTCCTCCGTTTCCCAAGTGGCCTCTTCGACTCCATGTCGTGACCATTGTACTTTAACCAAATGTATTGGTTTATTCCTCAATTGTTTGATCCGGCTCTCAAGTATCTTGATTGGTCTCTCTTCGAAGGTGCCATCATTAGCTATCTCGATCTCATCAAAATCAATGACGTGACTGGGGTCCGGTACATACTTCCGCAGTTGGGATACGTGAAACACATTGTGAACGTGACTCAGTGATGGCAGTAAGGCCAACCTGTATGCTAAATCTCCAACTCTCTCGAGGATCTCGAATGGTCCGATATATCTCGGACTAAGCTTGCCTCTTCTCCCAAAACAGAAAATCCCTCGTGTAGGAGACACCTTCAATAGTACATGGTCACCAACGTCGAACTCTAGAGGGCGACGACGTACATCTGCATAAGACTTTTGTCGACTCTGGGTAGTCAACAGTCTCTCTCGAATCAAAGCTATCTTCTCTTGAGTCTGAATGATCAATTCCGGTTCCGTCCCGATCGAGTCCGAAGAATCATCCCAACACAGGGGTGATCGGCATCTTCTCCCGTATAAAGTTTCAAATGGGGCCATCTTAATAGAAGCATGCCAACTGTTATTATAGGTGAACTCGATCAAGGGCAAGTGAACTTCCCAATCAGTCGACCAATCTAATTCACAAGCTCTAAGCATGTCTTCTACTGTCTGTATAGTTCTTTCAGACTGACCATCCGTTTGGGGATGATAAGCTGTGCTAAAGTTGAGCTCAGTCCCCAAAGCCCACGTGAATCGCTTTCCGAGTGCGACACGAAACGACCATCTCGATCTGAAACAATGGTCTTCGGCGTCCCATGCAATCTGACTATCTCCGCAATAAATACTCGCGCCAATCTCTCGGGTCCCCATGTATCTTTAATCCCTAGGAAATGAGCCGACTTGGTTAGTCGATCAACTACAACCCAGATCATGTTCATTCCCGTTCTAGTCCTTGGCATACTGGTGATGAAATCCATCGAAATGTCCTCCCACTTCCATTCAGGGATCGGAAGCGGCTTTAACATCCCGGCAGGTCGCTGATGCTCAATCTTAACCTGCTGACAAGTCAAACACTTCGAAACGTACTCCGTTACGTCCTTCTTCATATTCCCCCACCAAAAGTTTTGCTTTAGATCCTTATACATCTTACTGCTGCCCGGGTGAATAGAATAGGGCGCGCTGTGAGCTTCCTTCAGAATAGTCCTTCTCAAATCATCATCATCGGGAACGCAAAGTCGACTCTGAAATCTCAGAACTCCATCATCTTGTATCACGAATCCTGGGGCTTTTCCTTTCTTTACTTCATCGCATAATCGAAGGATTAAAGAATCGTTCAATTGTTTAGACTTGATCTCCTCGACTAGTGATGAAGTCAGTTCCATCACATAAAGTTGCCCTTGGATTCCTGGTGCCCATACTTCAATCCCCTCGCGGATCAGTTCTCGTTGAATACTGGTTTGGGACGTAAGTGCTTCCAAAACTCGAAGGGAAACAGGTTTACGGCTCAAAGCATCGGATACTACATTTGCTTTCCCCGGATGATAGAGAATCTCCAAGTCGTAATCCTTGATCAATTCTAGCCACCTTCTCTGCCTCATGTTTAATTCTTTCTGACTGAAAATGTACTTGAGGCTCTTGTGGTCTCAGAAGATCGACAATGAGTGCCGTACAAATAATGTCGCCAAATTTTCAAGGCAAAGACCACAGCTGCTAGCTCCAGATCATGAGTCGGATAATTAACTTCGTACGGTTTCAATTGCCGAGAAGCATAAGCAATCACTTTATCCTTCTGCATCAACACACATCCCAAACCCTGATTTGAAGCATCGCTGTATACCATGAATCCATCAGTTCCCTCTGGCAGTGCTAATATAGATGCTGTCGTTAGTCTCTTCTTAAGTTCGTCAAAACCAGCCTGACATTTCTCATTCCACGTGAACTTTTGAGTTTTCTGTAACAGCTGAGTGAGCGGAGGAGCAATTTTGGAAAATCCCTCTACAAAGCGGCGATAATATCCAGCAAGTCCTAAGAAGCTTCGGACTTCTTTCACGTTTTTAGGAGCTTCCCACTCCAAGATTGCTTCGACTTTCTTCGGGTCCACCCGAACTCCGTCGGATGATATCACATGCCCAAGGAAGGTTACTTCCTTAAGCCAAAATTCGCATTTAGAAAGCTTAGCATACAGCTGTTCCTTTCTCAAGATGCTCAAAACCACACGTAAATGTTCAGCATGTTCCTCTGCGTCCCTCGAATATATCAAGATGTCGTCAATGAAAACGACCACAAATTTATCCAAGTACTCCAAGAATACCCGATTCATCAATTGCATGAATACCGCAGGAGCATTGGTAAGTCCAAATGGCATCACTACAAATTCATAATGCCCGTACCGGGATCTGAAAGCAGATTTCGGTATATCCGATTCCTTAATTCTCAACTGATGGTATCCTGATCGCAAGTCAATCTTCGAGAATACCCTTTCCCCTTGCAGTTGATCAAACAAGTCGTCGATCCGAGGTATAGGATACTTATTCTTGATCGTCATCTTGTTAAGCTCCCTGTAATCAATACACAGTCGGAGGGATCCGTCTTTCTTCCGGACAAAGAGAACGGGCGCTCCCCAAGGAGAAACGCTCGGTTGAATAAAACCTTTCTGTAACAATTCCTCCAGTTGTTTCTTGAGTTCATACATCTCGGTTGGCGCCATGCGGTATGGTGCTCTGGAAATAGGAGCTGCTCCAGGCTCTAATTCGATAGTGAATTCCACTTCTCTCATGGAGGTAATCCGTAGTTCGTCGGAAAACATCTCGAGAACTCATTCACAATCGAAATAGATGAGAGCTCTACTCCTTCCTCTTTCTTCATGGCATAGCACCAAAGTCCCCGACATCCTGTTTCAATAATTTCACGGCTTTCATTGCCTTGATCAATTTTCCGAGCTTCTGGTCTCCATCCTCGGAATAAGTGTTCGGACCGTCATCGGCAATGATGGAAATGACTCTCTCTCGGTAATTTAGAATAGCTCCATAACGGTTGAGCCAATCGTCTCCGAGAATTAAATCGTCACCGTAAATGTCAACCACAATAAGGTTCGATGGCCAATCTCTCCCTCCTATAGTTCTTTGGAAAGTCCCTAGCTTCTAGGGTTCCCACAATTTTCTCTCCGCTAGGTAATCCCACAACATAAGGTTCACAATCATACAAGCACGATATTTTCAAGCGATTAACACGGTTCAATGATACAAAAGAATGTGTAGCTCCTAATCGAATAAAACACTAACTGGTTGCAAAAGGATCTGAATTGTACCTGATGCAACAGCTGTGTTCTGATCATCCTTCTTCATCTCGTAAATACGCGGAGGAACGGACCCAGCACTGGATGCCTCTCTTTTCCCAACATTCTGCTGCTGGAAACCGCTCTGTTGCGTCTGGTTCACACTCGTCTCTTTCGGAACTGGAGCTGGAGTGCGAGTACCAAAAGATCGGGTCGTATTCCCACAAAACGTTGCGCGATGTCCTTCCTGTCCACACTCGAAACAGGTCACAGCAGGCGCGAAACAATCACGTCGAACATGTCCCGCTTTTCCACAGTTATAACACTTCTTCCCTGAGTGCAAATAGCTTGGTGCTACTCGGAACTTCTTTCCTCCTCGAGAAGGATGCGGAGGTCTCATGGATGAGTGAAAAGAGGACTGACCCCGGCGGGGCCCGCTATTCTTATTCTCCGTGAAGTTGCCAGACACCTTCTGTTTCTTTGCTTCCGCCGATTTCTCTACTGCTGCTTCCTTCATATCATAGGCCAACGCCTTGTCCTGATACTGCCTCAAGGTGGTACAATCAAATCCGGACATGTATTGCTGAATTTCCGGCTTCATTCGCATGTCAAAATGGAAAATCCTTTCCGCCTCGGTCTGACAGTGGCGCACATAAGTCAGCTGGTGATTAAAAGTCTTAATCACGTCCGTCACAGTTGCTTCTGAATTTTGCGGTGAGAAAAACTCCCGAACTCGGGCCTCTCTAACTGGGCGAGGACAATACTGCGCCTCCATCATCAATTTAAATTCTTTCCAGTCAACATTATGCTCCTCTGGTCGAATGGCCTCCCACCAGTCGAAAGCCTCCCCGGTCAAAAGATACTGGGCGACCGGAACCTTCCTATCGTTGGGACAGTTAATCCCCACAAAAATCTTCTCTAATTCCTTCAGCCAATGATCCCACGAAAGCGTCTCAGTGGAACCGTCAAATTTTGGAGGATGCAATTTGACCACCTCGGTAAGCCATTTATCTCCCCGATTATCCACGTTATTCTGTTGTCCCATCGCCGTCTGCATGCGATCCACAACTTGAGCAAACTGGTTTATCTGGGCAACCACCTGCTGAAGCACTCCCGGCACGTTAGGATCTGCATTATTATTTGCTGATCCCTGTTGTCCCCCGGAATGGGAATCCGTTTGACTAGCGGTTATCTCTGGGGTAGATACCGACTCTTCTTGTCTCGCATTTCCACGTCCGCGTCCACGACCGCGTCCGCGTCCACGACCTCCTCTCAACATACTGTAAACATAAATACTCAATATCCAGGACAAACTTTCTAAGAGTACATCCATCAATGTTCACAAATCATGAATAAAATAAAACGGTAGTACTTGAGATTAGGAAACTTACAACCACGGTCCACACGACGATGCTGGCTCAGCGGTGATGTTACGAACGACCAATAATCAAATAACGTAAACAGACCCAACTAACCCGACTGCCAAGATATCCATGAATCTTAGCTCCGATACCATATTCTGTAACACCCCGAGATATTCGGAATAATTACAGCGCCGTAAACCCTTTAGGTAAGGATTTACAAGGCTAATTTTAAAAAGAGTGTAAATATAAACCAATCGTACAACTGAAGTTCAAAGACATATTTGATTCAACCGATCAACTGAGTTAACTTATACAACCATATCGAATTGACCTTATTAAAAACAGACGTACTCGAGTACTAAACGAACCAAGAAGACAAATCACAATAACAATAACATCAATCACATCACTGAGCCATCTCATCGTCCTGTCGGTACTGTGGCTGCCTCCCCGCTCCTCGACTACCTGAACATCAAAAACAATGTCCACCCCCGAAGGGGTTAGCAAAACAATGCTAGTACAAGTATCGTCATACAATAAATCATTAATGCATCATAAAACATGCAAACGGACTTCCGCCACCGGAATCCAACGATGCGAATCCTCACGATTCCATCTACACAATACATGGTAATCCAGCGATCCAGCGCCCTCAGTATAGATCCCCATGATGATCCCGTTGGACCAACGCATGGTGGAAAACCCGTCCAGCGATCCAGCGCCCTCAGCATAGATCCCCATGATGATCCCGTCGGACCAACGCATGGTGGACATTCGATCCAGCGCCCTCAGCATAGATCCTCATGACCCCCCTCGGATCATTTATACCATAATCAATCAATTATGCATACACATATGCATTTCAATATGTTTATCAATACGAACAAACAACAACGAATATCACGTCAATTTCCAGAAATACATCTCATATACAAAAATATGAACAAAACCACAAGCATGATAAATCAAACTCGACATATGATACTTGCCTCGAAAATGGCAAGACTAAATACTTCGATGATCTCAACACACTCGAAGGCCGCCTCCTTCGATCAACGTAACAGGCTCGAACCTTAACAAAAGGAACGATATACAAATCATCTCAAGTCGAACGATGGCCTAACAATTCGGTCTACGGCCGAAAAGCTCAAAATAAACAATCTGCCTGGACTGCTTAGCGTGCGCTACATACTTTACGTAACGTGCGCTAAGCAGGCCTGTTAGCGTACGCTATCGGGTAAGACTAGCGTGCGCTAGTTACGAACTGACAGTTTGCACCGGCCGATATATAACGCATGCTACGTACGTATTGTGCGTTAACTGAACCTCGATAGCGCACGTTAACTCACATATGTTAGCGTACGCTAACCTTGCATGGCAGGATACTGCAAACCGAAAACTGGGTTGAATGGTGAAGAACTCAAGAATTCTACCGTGATCATACAAGTTATCCTCGGGCATATCATGCTAATAAGGTTTGTGGAAGTTTTATGGTTATGAAATACGAATATACGGCTAGTCAACTCAACATCATAATTCATCTACGATCTCCAAGAAATAATCTAAGTTCCATTTATTCTTCGTTCCAAAACACATGATTCCATCGTGTAAAACGTATCAACTGGGTAAATATCCGATTACTGATCATAACTTGATTTGAACATGCTTAGGAGTCCTAAATATAAGATGGTTCAAAGGTTCATACGATAAATAAGTGTCGAAACGTCGAAAATATCCTTCTAACATGTGATGACCGATTATAAACGAAATACCAGCTATCCAAACATGATTCAAACTTCCTTAGGAACATTACTAACATTGGTGAAGAATCACCTACCTCAAATAGTGAAGAATACGGAGGAAAATGAAGCGATCCAACACCGAAGGCTTGAACATCAATCTCCAATGATATACGATCTTCAATCTCGAACTAGGAGGTTGATATGAAGTGTTTGGGACGAAGGGAGTTATGTTCTAAGTGTAAGAGTTCGGGTTATGGGAGGAGAAAGAACTGAAATCACGAATAGGATGTTGTCCTATTTATAATAAATGGCTATTAGCGTGCGCTAGACCCTGTTCGTAGCGTGCGCTAACGGCTCACAGTCTAAACTGTACTCGGCACTTAGCGTGCGCTACGCATATACCTGTAGCGTGCGCTAAGGCGTTGACTCGGCTTTTCCCGAAAGCCGTCCAGGTACATCCGACACAATCCGACAGGGGTCCCCCGGCTAGATCTCACCTACCGCATGTCCCAATCAATTTGACCACGCATAGCGTGCGCTAATGACCCTCAGTAGCGTGCGCTATGAATCCTCGTTAGCGCACGCTATACATAGCTTGTAGCGTGCGCTACATGCGCAGAATTACAATCTTCAAATCACAAATATGAAATCATACGCTCGATAACATCAGATTATGAAATACGGAAAATAGTACTCAGACAATAGTACAATCATTATAATATCACAAGTTCCGATTACATAACAGAAATCTCGGGTATTACACTCCCGAGGTCAATAGATTTTTCTAAAGGCAAATAACGCACTCTATCCCTAGGTGAATTAATTCGACAATAGGCAAAAAGCACAAAATCTTCAAAAGGCCATGTAGTTCCTATGAGTATATTCCTATCTCACAAGATAAAACGATTCTCACCAATAGTTCCTCACCAACTCTCCTCTCCCGATTTGAGTTGCTAATTAAAACAATCCGATTATTGGCCAGACAATTGAAAGCATTAAAATCGATTGGGAAAACTCAACAGAAAAAGGGAATTAAATAGATAATCTAAAGTAAATCCGTCAAAACGTTGATTTCATCAAAATCCTAGAACAGGGTTTTAGCCTGACATGCTAAAAGATAAAAAAAATACAGAATTAATGAATGAAAGCATTGAAATCAAACGCAGATGAAGACTCGGATTCCTCCGTTCTTCTGGCTTTCGCCCTATGCTCTTGGTGTCTTCTGTTTCAGCGATCTTCCTCTCCAGATTTATCGATCCTCTCTCCAGATTCTTCCTAATTATGATCTTAAACCCTTATTTATAGCTCTCGGCAGCCTCCAAAACGCGTCCGTGTGATTAGGTCGAGAACTGGCTTCAAAACGGCCCAAACCCGCGCGGAGCACACCAAAACCGCCCCGTGTGCCGCGGCTCACGGCACTCCGATAAAAACCTGGGCGCTATAATTTTCCTCTGGGCCGCGGCTCACTATATTTGTGCCGCGGCTCAGAGTACAGTCTACTCTGGTGCCTGCTGGTCCTCTGCGTGTGCCGCGGCCCGCTTGCCTTGTGCCGCGGCCCCAGGCCAAAATTCACCGTTTTCGTCCGTTTTTCACCGTTTCGGCGTTCAGACTCCAATTTCCTGCAAAACATAAAATAATAGGGCATTAAAGGCTCATTTATGCAGATTTACTCACAAAAAGAATACAAAATAATGATAAATAAGCGTATAAAAATACGCCTAACAAATAACCCCAAACTTAAGCCTTTGCTTGTCCTCAAGCAAAAATAATCAATTTCAACAAAAGAATATCGTGAATAATTGTGCAATTCATAGTGCTCAACCTAATCAATACTACCCTGAAAATCTCAAAGAATAGTACAAGTATTGTAATAGTGAGCCACGTTCAGGACACTGATTCCACAAAGTAACCAATTTCAGTCCTAATCAATCGTTCATGAAGAAAATCCAGCTCAAAGATTAACAAGTGTGAGTTTAACCGACCGTCAATATGAAGGGTTAAAAATAAACAAGCCAATTCGCCCAGTCCCACAGTTTAATGGCAAAAATTCCAAGAGTTTCATCAAAAATAACCCTCGGACAGTGTTCCCTTATATATGCTCGATAAGATGATTTGAGTTGACCACTAGGTTCGGATCTCGGGATGTTTCATCGGGACAATCCTAGGGTGCAATTCCATTCTCATGTGTTGGGGAACCGTTTGACGTAAAAGACACTCATGGGGCACATGGATGCTTCTAGTTACTAAGTTCCCTTCCACAGCGGAGAAACAACTCGAATAGCTATTCCCGTATGTCCGATTCAAGGTTGCTGTTTTACGCGAGAGTAAACAACGGGTCACGCAAATACCCCCGGTTACTAGGCTCCCCATCGTCGGCACATGCGAAAATTCTAAACCACTAGTCTAATCAGGGTCGTCGCTTTACACGAGAGTAAACAACGGGTCACGCGAATACCCCCGGTTACTAGACTTCCCATCATAGAACAAATAACATCTCGACTTTTGGGAAAAAACTGTCTGACTCTAAACTCAAATTAGGTGCCCACACGACTTATGTTACTGGATGACTAGCTACGCGAAAAGTGTAACCAAACGTATAGACGGCGATTTGAAAACACGTATGTCTCCTTTCTTATCTGCTAAGATTTCTACAAAAACAAAAAAATTTCGGACCTAAATGAAGACTTAACAGAAACAGATATCACTGACTACAACTCAACTAAAACTCAACCGTTTCTTCAGAGAGAAATCAGTATCGTAACATCAGTTTCACACAAAAAGGAGCACGAAAAATTCACGAATAAGAGTAAAATCATGACAAGCAAGGCTAGCAACAAAAGGATAACTAAAAATAACAAAAGTGCAAACGACTAAGTACAACAATAAATGTAGCAACAGAAAGTAAACCCCACCAAAAACTTGTTGCGATATTTCGTTAAACGCAAGTGCACGTTATCGTAGACAAGTAATAAAGTGATGAGTGAGTATCGTTCCCACGAGGACTGAATTACTAAGTACCGATTTTTATGTATTCTAATTTTATTTGAACAGTCGAAATTTGGGTTGCAATTAATAACTAAATAAAACCAATAAAAGAACTAACAGTAAAAACGATCGCTTGAAGAAAGAAAATCAAATGATGAATAAGTCTAGGATTGTGAATCCACCTCGGTTTATCCGAATTTACTCTCGATTATCTGAAGTTAATGATTTCCCCAATTTATTGAAGGCGAAGATTACTAAGATACTCTACCGCCTCTCCCGAGGTCAGTCGATTTTTCTAAAGGCGAATAACGCACTCTATCCCTAGGTGAATTAATTCGACAATTGGCAAAAAGCACAAAATCTTCAAAAGGCCACGTAGTTCCTATGAGTATATTCCTATCTCACAAGATAAAACGGTTCTCACCAATAGTTCCTCACCAACTCTCCTCTCCCGATTTGAGTTGCGTAATTAAAACAATCCAATTATTGGCCAGACAATTGAAAGCATTAAAATCGATTGGGAAAACTCAACAGAAAAAGGGAATTAAATAGATAATCTAAAGTAAATCCGTCAAAACGTTGGTTTCATCAAAATCCTAGAACAGGGTTTTAGCCTGACATGCTAAAAGATAAAAATACAGAATTAATGAATGAAAGCATTGAAATCAAACGCAGATGAAGACTCGGATTCCTCCGTTCTTCTGGCTTCTGCCCTCTGCTCTTGGTGTCTTCTGCTTCAGCGATCTTCCTCTCCAGATTTATCGATCCTCTCTCCAGATTCTCCCTAATTATGATCTTAAACCCTTATTTATAGCTCTCGGTATCCTCCAAAACGCGTCCGTGTGATTAGGTCGAGAACTGGCTTCAATACGGCCCAAACCCGCGCGGAGCACACCAAAACCGCCCCGTGTGCCGCGGCTCACTTAATCTGTGCCGCGGCTCACGGCACTCCGATAAAAACCTGGGCGCTATAATTTTCCTCTGGGCCGCGGCTCACTATATCTGTGCCGCGGCTCAGAGTACAGTCTACTCTAGTGCCTGCTGGTCCTTTGCGTGTTCCGCGGCCCGCTTGCCTTGTGCCGCGGCCCCAGGCCAAAATTCGCCGTTTTCGTCCGTTTTTCATCGTTTCGGCTTTCGGACTCCAATTTCCTGCAAAACATAAAATAATAGGGCATTAAAGGCTCATTTATGCAGATTTACTCACAAAAAGAATACAAAATAATGATAAATAAGCGTATAAAAATACGCCTAACAGAAGCTCCTACCCTAGCGGGCTGACCCCGACCTCTACCTCGACAGGCACTCGGTGGAGGTTGTGGAGCAAATGAGCCCTGGTTCACACTCGGCTCTCTCAGTGCTGAAAAAGAATCACGGGACTCGCGAATCTGTCTGATCTGATCACAAAAGAGGGCCTTGTGGCCCAACTGACCACAAGTATGACAAGTAAACTTCGGACGAGGACACTGCCGGTTCATATGGCCCTGCAGACCACAGTTAAAGCATGTGGGTTCCCGAACGGAGGTTCCGGTGGCACCCCGAAAGCTCCCAGAGAAACGAGTCGAACCGCCCGTAGAAATGTTCGCAGCCTGAGATTTCTACTGGCCTCCACTCTTGGGACCAGAAAAATTTTCGACCGACTTCTGCTTCTTGCTCTCACGAGCCACATCACTAGCCGTCACCGACATATCATAAGCAAGGGCCTACTCTGATAATCCTTCAAAGTAGTACAGGCGAGCCCAGACATGTAGTCCCGAATTGACAGTTTCATCCGCCTGGAAAAATGGAAAATTTTGTCGCTCTCTTCGACAACTTGGCTCTTTACATAGCCCAACTCTTTGTTCAAATCAGCAATAGCTTGGGATACGGGAATATCCCGAGGTTGAGCATCGTAGAAAGCATGGACTCGAGCCTGTCTAACTGGCCACGAGCAATATTCAGTCTCCATAAACTCCTGAAATTCGGCCCACGAAGCAACATGATCTTTGGGCCCAACGGCCTCCCACCAATCCGTAGCATCCCCAGTGAGAAAGTACTGGGCAATAGGGACCTTACGGTCCTCGGGACAGTTGCTGGCAACGAAGACCTTAGATATCTCCTTGATCCACCCCTCCCAGCCGATCGGGTCTGATGCACCCGAGAACTGAGGAGGATGCATCTTGATGACATCTTGGAGCCAACGGTCCGCTCCGCCCCGATTAGCATGGGCCTGATCTGGGTTCTGAACAACTTGAGCTATCGCCGCCATTTGGTTTACCATTTGCTGCATAACGGCTGCAATACCAAGGTCGGCGCGCTCCTGAGAAGAAGCATGACTATTACGGTCACCGGTACTGCCGGCTCCTGAAGAATGCGACGTGGCCGCCCCACCGGCTGCCCCACGTCCTCGGCCGCGTCCACGACCACGGCCACGACCACGGTTCCCTCCAGCATCCATACTGGTGTTAAGAGGTGGCAAAAGAAACTCGATGATAAGTAAAAGAGGGAGAATAACCACAGTTCAACAAACGGAAATACGGTGCGAGAAAGTAAAGAATCGAGTAAGGAAAACTTACGAATATTGGAAGTACTGAGATGCTGGAAGCGGTGTGACAATATGCAAAACAAACACGACTAGACCCAAATAACCGACAAGCATAGGTATCCATAAACCTAGTGCTCCGATACCATTTTCTGTAACACCCCGAGATATTCGGAGTATATTACAGCGTCGTGGACCCCTACATGGGACCCACCAGGCTACAACAAGAAAATACCACTCGACTAACCATCTCGATTAGAGAATACACACATTTAAATAATACAACACATAAAAATACGCCCAGAGCAACCGGCGAAATAAGCATCACCGACAATGTAGCAATTTAAGGTAATACAAAACGGAGTTCGAAAAGGAAAACCTAAGTACTCGCGAGCACACTCTATAGGTTTACGAATGTGGGAAACAACCATATCGAAGTAAACAAAAGAAATAAGAAGACCCAAATGCACATGTCAACGACCCTGGCCAACATCCTCGTACTGTCCCAGCGCTCGCTCGTCCAGAAGAACATAACCTGAAATCCATAACAAGAATTTCCCCAAAACAGGTCCCCAAAGGGGTTAGCAATTACGCTAGTACAAGTAATCAAGGCAAACCATTCGCTTACACGTTTCATAGTACAATGCACCAAAACAATTTCAAAACCAAAACCAGACATGTCTTTTCCAGAAGCAAACAGTCAAACAATTTGCCTTCGGAACAGGGTAATACCATTGATCCTGCTCGAGGCCTCTAAGGACCCTCCTGAGCTGGCCACATCATAAAACAAAACACGCACATGCATCGCCTTGGGAACAGGGTAATACCATTGATCCCGCTCGAGGCCTCTAAGGACCCTCCCGAGCTGGCTAGCTAAACAAACTCATGAATCCAGGACTCCCTCCGTGGTCCCGTCGGACCATCCCGAGGTGATCAAATCACACACAAAATACATTACCATTTCACGTTAAGCATAAAGGTTTCCAAAAATACTTGCCTTGAATAATCGATGACGCAACGAACGGAATGGAAAATCACCGACGATCGCTAAGAATCAACGGAACCGAACGTAACGATTCGAAGAACATAATCATAACCAACTCTAGACAAATACGGAAATGGAATACACCCGAAAAGCCGCCTACGATTCATGTATATTCGTACATAAACAACAACGAGGGCGGACCACAACCAAACCCTCTCGATTCCGTAAAAAACCACGAAATATACCATGAATCCATAGGAAAACTAATGATATCAACAAGATTAATCATACTCATCATGGATTAACCAACAAAACAGAACGAATCGGACGAAAATCCTAAAACCCCCAAATATCCCCTAAAATAGGGTTCTAAGAGATTTACCTTGATTCAAGGGGTAGAAGATGATTAAATGATGATAACTTGGTGATAGAGACTCAAAATCTTGGATGGATGATGATACACGATCCAACTTCAGCCTCCAAAATTGTCCCAGTCGCTAACCCTCGGAGAAGAAGAAGAAGAAATGAAAAATGACGCTGAAAAACGCGAATGTCCCCTTAAATACTTCAGAGACGCACGACCACCATGCACGACCAGGTGATCGTGCGTCTGGTCATGCGCCAGGCCACTGCCCGACTTCTGTCCAACACGCACGAGCACAGTGCACGAGCACTAGCTCGTGCGTCCCTGGAAATCACTTCCGAGCATTGATTGCACACGAGCAATGGGCACGACCAATTGCTCGGGCGTCTGGTCATGCGCCAGGCCACTGCCCTGCTCCTGACCAACACGCACGAGCACCAGCTCGTGTTTCCTGCTCGTGCGTCCCTGGAGTCCTCTGCCTAGCATTCGGTTACGCACGAGAACCAAACACAATCGACAACTCGTGTGGTCTGCTCGAGTGAAAGAACCAAAAGCTAACATCTAGCCCGACACGACTCCGAAAACATCCAGAACGTATCCAACTTAAAAGGGAAAGACATCAAGAGTTCACGACACTCTCTAAGGGACAATACAACAACATAA
Source organism: Orobanche coerulescens (assembly GCA_033398695.1). NCBI lineage: Eukaryota > Viridiplantae > Streptophyta > Magnoliopsida > Lamiales > Orobanchaceae > Orobanche > Orobanche coerulescens. The sequence goes on along the minus strand of CM065803.1, from coordinate 194,025,334 downwards.
TACAATACGCCATCAAATCACCAAGCAAAAGCTCACAACGTCTATAAGGACATAATATGGAATTGCGGCAACCCCGAAACGGCGGTTCCGAATAACGATTTACGAGAATACATGAAATAGCGACGAAAATGACATAAAACACCAAATCGAGTAAAATGAGTCTGAAACAAGCTCGAACAACAAGAAGTCCAAAATTAAATACCACCGAAATGTCAATACGGTCACGAGCGAGTTGCTAAAAACGAAAAATACACCCAAAATGAGAATACCAAAAAGAAAAGAAAAAATACGGATATTACAATCTGGGCCATCATGCCCTGCATGCATATGAATGGGTCCACCCGAACACCTTCCGATTGAGCTGCTTCTCAGGTACGACTCCCTGAAAGTGAATGATTATCTGACAGTGAATGAGTAGCATAGCTAACTGTTGAACACATGTTATCTCTCGCATTCACGCGGGCATTCACACGAGATCCCGGGTTTCGGCCCGCACCGCGGCCTCTTCCTCTGCGTCCTCTGGCAGCTCTATCCATACTGAAGCAGGAAAGTCACATGATAATTAGAGATCCCGCATGAAGATCGCATTATGATTACGTGACGGAATGATAACAATCAGCATACACGCTTTAACACAATGAATGCATTAATAATGCAATAAAATGATCGTCGACAAGATGCCAGAATATAATAAAATCGCATGAAAGATCAAGTGAGGTAACATGATTATCTGATGAAATTCCTAAAATGATTATCTTGAATAGGTTAACAAGATTGATAGTTCGATCCACAAGATCAACAACTGAACAATGAGATTGACTGAGTGATTAATGAATTAACATGATCGACAAGATCAAAAATGCTGCTCGAGGATTGTCGACTAATGAATGAGTTGATCCTTATCGCTTGCACAGGTCACACGTGCTCCAAAATAATTAGTCATGAATCAATCATAACACTAATATCACATATAGGTTTCAACAAAGCATGTATAATTAATGACATAATGAATGTATGAATATAAATAGAATCGAGTCCTTACACAGGTCATACGAAGCTTCGAGGTCTCGTATTACTAGTCTCAACTGACGACGACTCGATGAATGAATGACTCATGCAGTCGCATAAATATCACGCCTCACAAAACCCGACTGTCCAAATTGTCATAACCTGACAGTCCCACTACTACCGCGTCGGTAGAGCCACATAACTCACATATTAGGGTATCTCACAATCCAAAGCTCTGATACCATCTTCTGTAACACCCCCAAATCCTATTGGGTCATTACAGTGCCGTGGACCCCACGCCAGGAGATCCACCAGGCGAACATGACTAAATTACATCAAATTAACTAACAAGAGAGATCACAGTCCCTACTATGATATCCGACACAATATTCCGATAGGGAATTTCAACGACAAAGTTGGCCTACATGGCCAAAAATGAAAATACAACCACACCCACGATCATCTGCTCGGGTAATACATAATGACAATGACTGACAAACTGGAGAACACTCCAACTGACTGACCAACATGAACAACTAGGACTAGTATCGCTCGAATGCCTCGTCGCCATCATCATGCCCCTGTGTCTCAACTTTCTTCTCGCAAGCACCTAAAACATGAAAACATGTTCTGCCCCCACGGGGTCAGTCATCCAGATAATGAACATCGAATACATGTATAACATGATATGCATCCAAAGGCAGAATGAAACGGTACAATGATAATAATAATACGAGATGCTCACAAACCAAGGTAAGAACCGAGCATTCGTGAAACACTATGCCCACGGCATACTATTAATACATGTTCAACAGGTTAGAACATAAATGCCCAACGGCGAATCATAATTATAGAACACCACAATGAATTACACGAATATGAACCATAACAGAACTGAATTAATTATGAATCACAATGCCCGAATGCTCCAATGAAATTACCAAGACATCACAAAGGCCTAAAAGCCACTCAGCCGAAGCTGTCAAATATCACAATCACCTGAAGCCAAAACAGCCCAAAACTGTATCAATGAGGGCCGAAGCCACGGCACGAAGCCGTATCACAATGCGACCATCCAATATTCGTGACCTACTAAATTGTAGGTGTTGGGAAACCAACCGCGAAGGTTCAATCCCCAAACTTACCTATAATGAGATCATAAACATGACCGTGACCTACTGAGTTGTAGGTGTTGGGAAACCAACCGTGAAGGTTCAAGCCCCAAGCTTACCCATAATGAGATCACCCAATAACCGTGACCTGCTGAATTGCAGGTGCTGGGAAACCAACCGCGAAGGTTCAAGCCCCAGACTTACCCATAACGAGATCCTAACTATGACCGTGACCTACTGAGCTGTAGGTGTTGCGAAACCAACCGCTAAGGTTCAAGCCCCAAGCTTACCCAATGAGAACTAGCCGAGACTAGCCTCCAAAACACAATTAACCATAAACAGCAACGATTCAAAGATTACCGAATTCATAAAAATTATAGTGTGCTACCTTGAGTCGGCCAGCACGATGACAATAACTCACGGATGGGAACTATCCTCGACAGTCCCAATTCAATACCTCGATTTCCTTAAAATGGCCGACCGATAACATTGATGTAGCGGATGATTTAATAACTCGATTGCCTTAGAACGGCCAATCGATAACAATGATACAATGAATGACTCAATACCTCGATTGCCTTAGGATGGCCAATCGATAACAATGATACAGCCAATGATTTAATAACTCAATTGCCTTAGAACGGCCAATCGATAACAATGATACAATGAATGACTCAATACCTCGATTGCCTTAGAATGGCCAATCGATAACAATGATACAATGAATGACTCAATACCTCGATTACCTTATAATCGCCAATTGATAACAATGATACAATGAATGATTGAGCACCTCGATTGCCTTAGAACGGCCAATCGATAACAATGATACATTGAATGCCTCGGCACCTTTAATCGGCTACCGACGACGAAGATGAGAACGAATACGACAATGCCTTCAATCGGCCAATACAACATGAATGACAGGACGCCAACATTAATAACAATGATTCCAACAATGTCTTAGATCGACATCAATATTAACAACAACAATCGACACATCGACACCGCGAACCGGCTATCGACAATAACAATAACAACGAGTACCCCAATGCCTTGAACCGGCCATTAATGAACAATAATAAACATTTGGCATAATTGCCGAAGAGTATCATATTGAAAGATCCCTTAGTATCAATGAACTCATGAAGAGACTAAGTCTCAGAATGATACAACACATTCACACACATATATGATAGCATTAATCTCATTGTCTAGTACAAGTATAAAACATGCCTCAACCGAAGGTGATGAAATCCTTCCACGAATAACGAACGGTGTCCTCCGATAAACACAAGTACTCGAACAACCTTGAATGAAATACAATTCATTCAATAACAAAATATCAATCAAAATCAACACAACGACCGAAAGAAACTCTTTGAGACATTTAATCGAACACTAAATGTTCAAAGTTCCTCAAGAACCTAAGAATCATCAATCGAGTTGAACGAATCGAATATATGGATATACAATCCATAGAACACGATTAATAATGTTCTCGCTAGCACCAACTGATTCATCAAATTCGGACGAACAACGAAAATCAAGAAGAAATCCCGAAAATCAAATTTTAGGAGATTTCAAGAAATTACCTCGATCCGACGAAGAACAAGGATTTGATGTTGATATAATCGGCAAGAATCCTCAAAAACGCTTAGAAAATGAGTGGAATCGACCAAAAACTCCACTCCCCGATTTTCCCGTCGCCAGCCGCCACCCGGGTGAAGAAATGTGATAAAAATGCGGCCTGACCGGTCACAGCCTATATATGGCCGACAGGGTTACGGCGTTAACCGGCCGAGCCTTACGGGCGTAACTCGGCCCTTACGGTCATACCCGGCAGGTCCTTACAGTCGTAACCGGCATTCGTCCGGAAGCTGCGTGGCGCCCGTACGATCGTAACTCTCGGCCCTTACAGTCGTAGCCGGCATTCGTGAGGCCATGCCTGCCGATCACTTACGGCCGTAACCGGCAGCTTACGGTCGTAACTCGGCCAGGACAATACCTGCTCCACAAAGTGCGGCCGTGGCTCGGTCGTGGCTACTCCGACGGTCCGAACGACCCCAAAACCCGAACGTGAATATGAATCGAAAATACGGTTACGAAGTACTCGCAAAGACGAATCCAAGCGGTAAGAGAACACATGATTCCGACCACCCAAACGCTCGAAATTCGACAACGGAAGTAATTACCCCAGACTTTGGGAAATTACTAAAATGGCCCAAAATGTCCAAAATACACGATACACGATCGAAAAAACAAACCAAAGCTCGCAACATGAATAATAACATTAAATGAACTTACGAGAAACTCGAAACAACAGTTTCGGACGAGATTCGCAAGAATCGAACTCAAGTGCGGAAAAGCCGCTTAATAACACGGAACTCAACAAAACGATACCGAAACGAACTCGGATGACAAAAAGTGCACAAAATGACGATACGGTCGTGAGCGAGTCGTCAAAACGGACTTCCACAGAAAAACAGAAAATTACCGGAATCTGAAATTGCGAATATTACATACTACCCTCCTTAAAAGAAGTTTCGTCCCGAAACTTAAAACAAGTAGGGAGAAGCAATATCCCGCCAGGAAAAATCAACGAGATACACAAGAACCGAAAACTCACTTCTCATCGGCATCGGATGTCCATGTTCTCATGACTTGACATCTCGAATCACAATGAACAATTACACAGATTATCACGAAATCTCGGGTACAACAAAAAGAAAGAAAATACATCGAATGACCCAAATATCAAGATTCTTAAATATGATCATTATAAAATAGATCAACAATAATGCTCCACAACCACGATACATTATTACGGATTAAGTTATACATTAATCCGAAAACAGAGAAAGGAGAATACAAAAATTAAGGCTACATCTCAAATGTACCCAACACCGATATCCTCCAGATGATCGATCTCCTGGATCTCATCGATTTAAGGAGACCCAAATCTGAACTAATTGCTCACTATGATCCTAGGAGGCCACAAGAACAAGAATGATTGTAATGAATGATAATGAATCGAAATCCAACAAGGATCAAGAATGATTCACCGGGGTGAATTGATAACGTAATGAGTGATAGGTCAAATGAAATGATTGGAACCATTGTTCCCCGTGAAGTGAATGATTAGTTTGATAATTATAAGTCTCAACGTGATTGATATATGATGAATGAATTATATGAATGAATGAACGACAAATGAAATGAATGATTATCCTATTACCGAGCAAGAATTAACTTGCTCAAAACCGGTGATGAATGTCCTTACCTCGGGCTCTCGAAGCCTGATAGGACCCCTTGGATGATTCACGGGCTGGAGTGACAAAATCTCTCGAGGTTTGCGAGCTCTCTCGAGATCTACCGGCATTAGATCTCCTGCAGTATTCCTGAAGGTGTCCCTGCATTCCACACAGAAAACAAACAACGGCCTGCGTCGAGCACCAGGTACTGCGATGTCCTACTGTAACATAGTTAAAGCAAACAATAGTCGAACTCATCGTCTGAGATGAAGATGCTTTCTCAGCATGAAGATGACTAGAAAACGACCTCTTGAACGTCGGAGCCCTATGTCCCTCAGAACGAACTGGCATCCTAGTCCTCCCACCGGAAGAAACTGAAGGGTGCTTCCGAGCAAGCTCCCTAATCAAAAGCTATGCTCCAAGAGCCTTCTCAATGAACTCACTAAGAGAATTACAATTGTGATTGAAAAACTGCATCCTCAACTGCCGATTTAGCCTCTTGCTAAAATATTGGATCTTATCCGCCTCAGTACGGATAACTGACGAAGCAAACTGAAGTAGTCCTTGAAACTTCTCAACAATGACAATAACACCCTCGTCCTTGATGGGTTCGGGGTTCAAAACCTCTGATAACTTGGCTTCATGAAGTGGATCCGTATAACTCCTCTCTAACATGAGAGTCTTGAACTCAGTCCAAACACAATCGCGATCGGTGGGTTTCACAGAAAGCCACCACGAATAAGCGCCCTTACTCAAGTAGTAAGCCGCTACTGCCGCTTTAATCTCTTCCGGACACTAAACCATGTCGAAGAGTTTATCAAAATGCTCAATCCAATGAACAATATCATCTGGTTCCGACGAACCCTCAAAAGTAGGCGGCCTCTGACGAGAGATATCGCCAATAACCTGACTCACTCCTCCAGTCTGTCCATAAAACGGCACCTGGAATCCCTGCTGTGGTGGACCACGAACCATCGAGGTCTACATGGTCTCCATCAGACGCGTCATCTGAGTCATCTGGGCCATCATTCCCTGCATGCATATGAATGACTCCACCCGAACACCTTCCGATTGAGCTGTTTCTCGGGTACGGCTCCCTGACAGTGAATGATTATATGACAGTGAATGAGTAGCATAGCAAACTATTGAACACATGTTATCTCTCGCATTCGCACAGGCATTCACACGAGATCCCGGGTTTCGGCCCGCACCGCGGCCTCTTCCCCTGCGTCCTCTGACCGCTCTATCCATACTGAAGTAGGAAAGTCACATGATAATTATAGGTCCCGCATGAAGATCGTATTATGATTACGTGACGGAATGATAACAATGAGCATACATGCTTTAACACAATGAATGCATTAATAATGCAATAAAATGATGGTCGACATGATGCCAGAATATGATAAAATCGCATGAAAGATCAAGTGAGGTAACATAATTATCTGATGAAATTCCTGAAATAATTATCTTGAACAGGTTAAAAAGATTGATAGTTCGATCCACAAGATCAACAACTGAACAATGAGATTGACTGAGTGAATAATAAATTAACATGATCGACAAGATCAAAAATGCTGATCGAGGATTTTCGACTAATGAATGAGTTGATCCTTATCGCTTGCACAGGTCACACGTGCTCCAAAACAATTAGTCATGAATCAATCATAACACTAATATCACATATAGGTTTCAACAAAGCATGTATAATTAATGACATAATGAATGTATGAACATAAAGAAAATCGAGTCCTTACACAGGTCATACGAAGCTTCGAGGTCTCGCGATACTAGTCTCAACTGACGACGAATCGATGAATGAATGACTCATGCAGTCGCACAAATATCACGACTCACAAAACCCGATTGTCCAGATTGTCATAACCTGACACTCCCACTACTACCGCGTCGGTAGAGCCACATAACTCACATATTAGGGTATCTCACAACCCAAAGCTCTGATACCATCTTCTGTAACACCCCCAAATCCTATTGGGTCATTACAGTGCCGTGGACCCCACGCCAGGAGATTCACCAGGCGAACATGACTAAATTACATCAAATTAACTAACAAGGGAGATCACAGTCCCTACTATGATATCCGACACAATATTCCGATAGGGAATTTCAACGACAAAAGTGGGCCTACATGGCCAAAAATGAAAATACAACCACACCCACGAGCATCTGCTCGGGTAATATAAATTGACAATGATTGACAAACTGGAGAACACTCCAACTGACTTACCAACATGAACAACTCGAACTAGTATCACTCGAATGCCTCGTCGCCATCATCATGCCCCTGTGTCTCAACTCTCTCCTCGCAAGCACCTAAAATATGAAAACATGTTCCGCCCCCACGGGGTCAGTCATCCAGATAATGAACATCAAATACATGTATAAGATGATATGCATCCAAAGGCAGAATGAAACGGTACAATGATGATAATAATAATAATAATAATAATAATAATAATAATAATAATAATAATAATAATAATAATAATAATAATACAAGATGCTCACAAACCAAGGTAAGAACCGAGCATTCGTGAAACACTATACCCACGGCATACTATTAATACCTGTTCAATAGGTTAGAACATAAATGCCCAACGACGAATCATAATTATAGAACACCACAATGAATTACACGAATATGAACCAAACCAGAACTGAATTAATTATGAATCACAATGCCAGAAAGATCCAATGAAATTACCAAGACATTACAAAGGCCTGAAAGCCACTCAGCCGAAGCTGTCAAATATCACAATCATCTGAAGCAAAAATAGCCCGAAACTGTATCAATGAGGGCCGAAGCCACGGCACGGAGCCGTATCACAATGAGACCATCCAATGGCCCTGACCTACTGAATTGTACGTGTTGGGAAACCAACTGCAAAGGTTCAAGCCCCAAACTTACCCATAATGAGATTATAAACATGACCGTGACCTACTTAGTTGTAGGTGTTGGGAAACCAACTGCGAAGGTTCAAGCCCAAAGCTTACCCATAATGAGATCTCCCAGTGACCGTGACCTGCTAAATTACAGGTACTGGGAAACCAACCGTGAAGGTTCAAGCCCCAGACTTACCCATAATGAGATCATAACTATGATCGTGACCTACTGAGTTGTAGGTGTTGGGAAACCAACCGCGAAGGTTCAATACCCAAGCATACCAAACGAGCACTAACTGAGACTAGCCTCCAAAACACAATTAACCACAAACGGCAACGATTCAAAGATTACCGAATTCAAAGAAATGATAGTGTGCTATCTTGAGTCGGCCAACACGACGACAGTAACTCACGGATGGGAACTATCCTCGACAGTCCTAATTCAATACCTCGATTGCCTTAGAATGGGCAACCGATAACATTGATGCAGCGAATGATTTAATAACTCGATTGCCTTAGAACGGCCAATCGATAACAATGATACAATGAATGACTCAATACCTCGATTGCCTTAGAATGGCCAATCGATAAAAATGATACAATGAATAACTCAATACCTCGATTGCCTCAGAATGGCTATTCGATAACAATGATACAATGAATGATTGAACTCCCCGATTGCCTTAGAACGGCCAATCGATAACAATGATACAATGAATGACTGAGCACCTCGATTGCCTTAGAACGGCTAATCGATAACAATGATACAATAAATGCCTCGACACCTTTAATCGGCTAGCGACGACGAAGATGAGAACGAATACGACAATGCCTTCAATCGGACAATACAACATGAATTGTAGGTCACAAGTCATCCAGGAATAAGTCTAGAGGGGGGGTGAATAGACTTATTGAAACTCTTAAACTCTTTTTCTCAAAGAGTAAGTTTCTTCAGCTGATGAATAAACAAATGACTTGGAGTCGTTTGTTCTTAATACGTGCGGAAGTCAGCTGATGACGAATACACAACAACTAATGAAACATTTAACAATGAATGCAGCAGTTAAAGTATGATGCCATAAAACAGTAAAGAACGCAGGCAATTATAGTGGTCTCAGAGGTGGGGTAATCCTCTACTCATCCACTTTTCTCCAAACCAGTTGGAGTTGAATTCATTATAATTTTCAACCAGTGATAAATATTACAATGATTCAACCAAACTACAACAGCTTCCAACCAGTGGAAATCCGTGCCGTTGTAACACACTTGACTGTCTTACACCTCTTGATCCTGGATCCTTGGATGCCTTTACAGTCTCGAACTTCAACCAGTGAAGTACCCCGAACTCAGGATTTAAGACACGAGTTTTTGTCTTCTCCAACTAAGAGCTTCTTCAAGTATGAACTTTTTAGAACTGCTCTTTTCACGATGCTATATTTTGCTTTAGATTGCTTGAATGCTTTGATCGCTTGAAAGTATATTCGCACCGGTAGTTGTTCTGTATGCTCAGCTTCAAATCTTTGGATATTTATAGGTCACGACCTCTGAGCTTTCCTTCATAGCCGTTGCAAATCTTTTCAACAAATCCGTCCGTTGGAGAGGTAGACTTCATTGTTTTCTTTCTGAACGTTGCAAGGCTGGATTCCCATTATTTTAATCTATCTTCCGACCGTTGTGAAGACTCTGCACGTGAGGTGCCGAATATTTTGAATATAATACGATTAAAGTCTTCAAGGTGGGTCTGGATAGATTATTTAATTCATATCCTTTCCGGGAATCTCTCCAATTTGTCTCTTCACATTGCATGTGACTTTCCGTAATATTTGACTTTTCAACGCATGGTGACGTGGACTTGGAGTACTTGGCTGATCTTAAGTAGGCTGATGTATCGACATCCTCTCTGCAGTTTTGACCTCTCTGATGGTGACTGTTCGGAACTCGTCTGATCAAATGACTTGTGTGAGGTTACTCGACTGCAGTCTGGTCAAACATCTCTGATAATTTTTGTTGACCAGTACTTCTCTGATTTGACTCGGCTGTACCTCACTGATGAACTTAGCTGTATTTTTGTACTTAGCCGATTTTTAGCCTAACTTATTTTGGCCTACAGAAGATACTCATTTGGTTCTTCTTTACATTTTGCCAAGTTTTTATACTTAACATAATTTGGCCTATGGAAGATACTCATTTGGTTCTTCCTTACATTTTGCTAAGTATTTGAATTTATATTAATGACATCATCAAAATCTAACAAGTATTCCTAACATGAATGACAGGACGCCAATATTAATAACAATGATTACAACAATGTCGTAGATTGACATCAATATTAACAACAATAATCGATACATCGATACCGCGAACCAACTATCGACAATAACATTAACAATGAGTACCCCAATGCTTTGAATCGGCCATTAATAACCAATAATAAACATTTGGCATAATTGCCGATGAGTATCGTATCGAACGATCCTTTAATATCAATGAACTCATGAAGAGACTAAGTCTCGGAATGATACAACACATTCATACATATATATGATAGCATTAATTTCATTGACTAGTACAAGTATAAAACTTGCCTCAATCGAAGGTGATGAAATCCTTCCACGAACAACGAACGGCGTCCTCCGATAAAAATAAGTACCCAAACAACCTTGAATGAAATACAATTCATTCAATAACACAATATCAATCGAAATCAACACAACGACCGAAAGAAACTCTTTGAAACATTTAATCGAACACTAAATGTTCAAAGTTCCTCATGAACCTAAGAATCATCAATTGAGTTGAACGAATCGAATATATGGATTTACAATCCATAGAACATGATTAATAATGTTCACTAGCACCAACCGATTCATCAAATTCGGACGAACAACGAAAATCAAGAAGAAATTTCGAAAATCAAATTCTAGGAGATTTCAAGAAATTAGCTCGATCCGATGCAGAATAAGGATTTGATATTGATATAATCGACAAGAATCCTCAAAAATGCTTAGAAATCGAGTGGAATCGGCCAAAAACTCCACTCCCCGGTTTTTCCTGTCGCCAGCCGCCACCCGGGTGAAGAAATGTGATAAAAATGAGGTCTTGCCGGTCACAGCCTATATATGGCCGACAAGGATACGGTCGTAACCGGCAGAGCCTTACGGCCGTAACTTGGCCCTTAAGTCCGTACCCGGCAGGTCCTTACGGCCGTAACCGGCATTCGTCCGGAAGCTGCCTGGCGCCCGTACGGCCATAACTCTCGGCCCTTACGGCCGTAACCGGCATTCGTCAGGCCATGCCTGCCGATCACTTACGGCCGTAACCGGCACCTTAAGGCCGTAACTCGGCCAGGCCAGTACCTGCTCCACAAAGTGCGGTCGTGGCTCGGCCGTGGCCACTCCGACAGTCCGAACGACCCCGAAACCCAAACCTGAATATGAATCAAAAATATAGTTACGAAGTACTCGCAAAGACGAATACAAGCGCTAAGAGAACACATGATTCCGACCACCGAAGGCTCAACATTCGACAATGGAAGTAATTACCCCAAACTTTGGAAAATTACGAAAATGGCCCAAAACGTCCGAAATACACGATACACGATCGAAACACCAAACCAAAGCTCTCCATATGAATAATAACATTAAATGAACATACGAGAAACTCAAAACAACAGTTTCGGACGAGATTCGCAAGAATCGAACTCAAGTGCGAAAAAGCCGCTTAAGAACACGGAACTCAACAAAACGATAACGAAACGAACTCGGATGAAAAAAAGTGCAGAATTAATCATTCTCAGAATGATGATACGGTCATGTGTGAGTCGTCAAAATGGACTTCCGCTGAAAAAAAGAAAATTACTGGTATCCGAAATTGCGGATATTACACTATGAAGATCTGACAGTGAGTGTCGTACAAATAATATCGCCAAATCTTCAGGGCAAAGACAACGGCTGCCAACTCTAAATCATGTGTCGGGTAGTTAACCTCATACGTTTTCAACTGTCTAGAGGCATAGGCAATCACCCTATCCTTCTGCATCAACATGCAACCCAGACCCTGAGTTGAAGCATCGCTGTAAACTACGAACCCATCAGTTCCGTCTGGTAGTGCTAATATTGGCGCCGTTGTCAGTCTTCTCTTAAGTTCATAAAAAATAGCCTGACATTTCTCGTCCCACACGAATTTCTGAGCCTTCTGTAATTGCTGAGTAAGCGGACGAGCAATTTTTGAAAATCCTTCCACAAAACGACGCTAATACCCAGCAAGTCTTAAGAAACTTCGGACTTCCTTCATGTTCTAAGGAGATTCCCATTTCAAGATTGCCTCAACTTTCTTTGGGTCTACCTGTACTCCGTCGGTTGATATCACGTGCCCAAGGAACATTACTTCCTTCAGCCAGAACTCGCATTTGGAAAGTGTTTCATAAAGTTGTTCATTCCTCAAAGTATTCAAAACAATACACAAATGTTCTGCATGCTCTTATGGACCCTTCGAATAAATCAAGATGTTGTCAATGAAAATGACCACGAATTTATCCAAGTATTCTAAGAATACCCGATTCATCAATTGCATAAACACACCTGGAGCATTAGTAAGACCAAATGGCATCACCAAAAACTCATAGTGCCCGTACCGGGATCTGAAAGCGGATTTCGGTATATCAGATTCCTTAATCCTCAACTGATGGTATCCCGATCTCAGGTCGATCTTCGAGAATACCGTCGCCCCCTGCAGTTGATCAAATAGATCGTCGATCCGAGACAATGGGTATTTATTCTTGATCGTCATCTTGTTTAGCTATCTGTAATCAATGCACAATCGGAGGGATCCACCTTTCTTTCGAACAAAAAGAATGGGCGCACCCCAAGGAGAAACGCTAGGTTGAATGTAACCCTTCTGCAACAATTCCTCAAGCTATTTCTTTAACTCATACATCTTGGTTGGCACCATACAGTATGATGCTCTAGAAATAGGTGCGGCTCCTAGTTCCAATTCGATATTAAACTCTACAGCTCTACATAGAGGTAATCCAGGTAGTTCGTCAGGGAATACATCTAAGAATTCGTTCACCACTAGAATAGATGAGAGATCTACTCCTTCTTCCTTCTTCATGGCATAACACCAAAACTCGGTGCGGCCCTGTTTCAGAAATTTAATCGCTTTCATAGCTTTGATCACTTTCCTTGAGCTTCCTAGTCTCCATCTTTCGAATAAATGTTCAGATCCATCATCAGTAATAATCGAGATAACTCTCTTCCGGTAATTCAAAATAGCCCCATAATAATCAAGCCAATCGTCTCCAAGAATTAAATCGTCACCATGGATGTCGACTACAATAAGATTTGATGGCCAATTTCTCCCTTCTATAGACACAGGAAAATCTGTAGTTTCTAGATTTCCTACAATTCTCTCCACTCGGTAGACTCACAACATAAGGTTCACAATCATGCAAACACGATATTTTCAAACGATTAACACAGTTCAATGATATGAAAGAATGCGTAGCTCCTGAATCAAATAAGACACTAACTGGATGCAAAAGAATCTGAATCGAACCTGATGCAACAGTAGTGTTCTGATCATATGACCTCCTCATCTCATAAAGGCGCAGAGGAACGGACTCAGCACTGGATGCTTCTCTTTTCCCAAAATTCTGCTGTTGAAGACCACTCTGCTGTGTTAGGTTCACACTCGTCTCTTTCGGAACTTGTGCTGAAGTGCGAGCTCCAAACGATCTAGTCACATTTCCGTAAAAATTCACACGATGCCCCTATTGCCCTATTCAAAATAGGTCACAGAAGGAGCGGAGCAATCACGTCGAACATGCCCTGGTCGTCCACAGTTATAACACTTCTTCACTGCATCGGTAACCGTTGATGCCGTTCTGAACTTCTTTCCGCCTCGAGAAGGATACGGAGGCCTCTTGTATGAATGGAATGAGGACTGGCCCTCGCTTTAGTCGCGCGAAGCTTGAGACTAAGTAGAGTAGACTGAGATGGCATGACTGCTAGCAACTTCGTAAGAAATTTATCATATAATAAACAATGTCATTTAATAATGGCAGCAATCAGTGCTAAGCCATATAAATTTAATCATATCTTGAACGCATGACCTCATAGGTTCATCTTATATACTAAAAGCTTAAGTAGCCTTATAAATGTAAAGTGGTTATAATAAATGGCTCGCGAATTGAAAGTGAAATGTGGAGATGAAGTGTTTGGTGCCATGAATGCAGAAATTAAACACACCAATTAGTCTTAGTCTTTTTACCTTCCCGTCCATGAGTTACAAATATTTTATCAACTATATAATGTGTCAAAAATCACACACAACAAAACACAACTTCCTCCACACCGCGTGCACATTGGGCTACAACTTATTATGGTGGTAAAGTAAGCATCATATCGTCTAGCTTATTTAGCATATTGATTTATATTGTTTTATATAAATTTCACGTGTGTTTTGTGTGTGTAACAATGTACGACATAAGGATGGTGCTTAGGAGGTTTGGTAGTAACATCATCTTCTCTAATGGATTAAGAGATCATACACATCGTTGTCTTATCAATTATGTGGTACATGCACGAACATTTTTACTTTGATCGAAAATGCAATATATTGATTAACTGTATTTAAGTTACTAACGATCAACTATATCTAATTGTTTTTTGTAGCGCGTCAAGAAGCATTAAAGAAAGATATCGAGAAGTCACAAAAATTGTATCAAGAACAAAACATGAAAAAGGCCAATGAACAACGACAAAGACAACAACAACAACAACAACAACAACAACAACAACAACAACAACAACAACAACAACAACAACAACAACAACAACAACAAGAAGAACAACAACAAAAACAAGAACGACGCCATGGCCATCGGTGGGATGAATACTTAGCATTCATATTAATATATGTTACAAATTAAACATGCAATATTTTGCTTCATGTAATACCGATAAATGGGCTAATACTATTGATTCGTTAGCAAGTAAGTTTATTGAAAATAATGTGACGAGTTCAATTTTTAGTCAATAATTATTACTACACTTTGTTGGTGCATTTTAATATTTTTGCTCTTAATGTAGTTTTTTGTCTTGCGGTGTGTTAATGTCACTTTCTTAATTAAACGTCTTGAAATATTGCGTGACTTTGATACTTGATATGATTGTGTAAGTTATGTCGATGTTACATATTGAAAATGGTAGTATATAATAAAAATATCTTCACACTATCATCTTTATCCATAAATGGTGCAAAGCAATAGACTATAGATAAAACAAATACGTATTAATGATTCGGGTAATCATATCCACAATTAGTATCGGCAATTAAGCGATTATGTTATTTTGAGAATTTATCATTTATATAATTTTACTGTAGTTTAAATCTTACATAATAAATAATATCATTTTGACGATTTATGTAGTTTAAACAATATAGATATACCATTTATATAATCTATTATAAATTAAATTTAAATCTTTCTCAATAAGTAATATCACTATGGAGATTAATTGATTATCTTAATATAATTTTAGTTTCATTTGTAGAATGACAAACAAATTTGGCAAAATAAAATTGTTATATTAGTTATTAAGAGTAGAAAAATTATATGTTGAGATTGATGTCTTCAAATATATTTATATATGCAACCTGGTACAAATTAAATATACTAACAATATTGGACCGATTTTCACAACAATAAAAAATATTGAAACTTAAATGGTTTTTGTGCATAAAATAAAGTTCGATTAATTGAGCGTAGTAATGTGGAACTACCGTATTTGATATGATAAACCAAAAGGATAATTAATTGTCACAAGCTAGATCTCAAAATATAGCGAATATCCACTTGTTACGATTTTATATAAGGGTTACATTTATTTTGAAGAACCGTATGCGTTTAACCTCCCTTTGAAAGTTACATGTGAAGAGATTTTTTTAAATATAGCATCTTGAAAAAAGTCTCTTCACATATACTCTTTTAATGTCAATAAACTATTTTAAATGTGTGTCATGCTTAGAGAAGGTGTGATACCATCACAACTTAGATATATAATGACGAAAATAAGTGCCAAAGATTACGCTATGAACACTTATATACAGCCCATGTAATGACGAAAATTAGTGTTGAACAATACACTATGAAAATTTAGATTAATCCCGTGCATCGCAGTCCGAATGACTCGGTCTAAATATAAAAGTCACCAAACATTCATCTTAAACTCATTCATCTTAAACTCATGCGATGCTTACAAAAGTTGTGATACCATCACAACTTACAAACCTAATGACGAAAATAAATACCACACATTACACTATGACTAATTAGATAGAGCCCGTGTGCAACGCACGGGTCTGAATAACTAGTAAATAAAATATGAAACTTGAGAAGAAGTTCACGTTATCCTTGATGTGTTCGAATATATTAATGATGCGCATGTCAATAGAAGAATTATCCATTAAATGCATAATAAGGATTGTGAATATTTTAATACTTAACTCCATAGATTCAGGTCGTAATTGTTCATGTAAATTTCATATTTGCTGTCATATGCATTATTCATAGAAAGGTCTATATTGGATCATAGAGAGGTCAGATTGAAAACGGACAACTACAAAGAGGTCAACTAAGACCGAATGGTTGTAGAGAATCCGACCCCAAGTTGGGCAGTACTGTAAAGACTGGTGTGCTTGGAATGATGTCATATATGTGAGGCCAGTCCAAGACCGGGCGGAGAGTTGAATTTGAAGCCCAACAACCATTGAAAAATCGAGCTCAAGTCGTTAACATAGTCTCATCAATATGTCATTAATTCTCATAATGAAATTTAAGCAATTCGACAATCATGTGCAATGCAGCTCGGGACTAGCCAATCATATTCATGCAAAACTTTGAGGTAAATTACGAAGGTAAAATATTTGCTCGTGATCCACTTAATTGCATCTGACTATCTATATAGAATATCCCCAAAATAAATGCTCAATAAATCACTTTAAGACGATCATGCTTTCAATCTAATGTAAAGATCTCCAAAGGTGTTGAAAATTAGCAAAAAGGTCATTTTCGGTTATCATCATATGCATCCTTTTCGGTTTACGTGGGTTATTTAATAGCTCATGATATATCAATTGAATCATACTTATACTCGCATTATAAAATATCTCATGTACAGCATGCTCTTATAGAACAATATATTGAATATATAGTTTGCAAGGAAAACTTATCTCTCAGATGCTATCCTTCTTTGTGATTTATGATTTTCTATCTGAGCAGCCTGCTCTCGAAGGCTTGAAACAAATGGGGTTAACCTTAGTCCTGAAAAGGGGAATTAAGTTGGGACAATATTTTGTATCCCGAATTTCAATTTTATTTGAGGCTCAATATCCATTTTCTTTCTTCAGGACATTCTTCTTTTTTTTATTTGCCCCACTCCAAGATTGCTTTTCCTTCTCCTCTTGGTTGACCCCAGACACGCACTTACACATGCAGCCCGGCGACAGCAATAAAGGGCGACGATTATGTTGATGAGTATGGACCTGGAGGCACAGACTGGGCGGGTCACTGTATATTCCTACATGAGCTTCTGCTGAATATATCGGGGGTGTTACAGAATATGGTAACAGAGCTAAGATTATGGATATCTTGGTCGTTGGGTTAAAATAAGGGTCGTATATATCTTTTGAGGTAACCGGCCGTGCATAACATCACTGTACTGCCTACGTCTTCGTGCGAGCGGTGGTTGTAAGTTTTTAAACTCTATCTCATCCTTTATATGTTATACCTCTTTATACTTGAACGTTAGAACAATATTGTTCCCTGTATATTGAGTATTTATGCTTACAGTATGTTGAGAGGAGGACGTGGACGTGGTCGCGGTCGTGGACGTGGTCGCGGTCATGGACGCTGACGTATGAATGCTAAGAGAGAAACTTCACCTTCAAATCAGGCTAGCTACAGCTCAGGGGAGCTACAAGAATCTGGAATTAACGAACAAGAACAGACGGTGGAGACCAATGTTGAACCTGATGTTCCCGACATCCTTCATCAGGTGGTCAACCAGATGACTCAGTTTGCTCAGGTTGTGGACAGGATGCAAGTGGCAGTAGGATTGCAACCAGGAGGAAGACAGCTGTAATGCCCGGCTTTGGATTCACTATTATCATTCAGTAATTGTCACTCAAAAAAAAAATTCACTCAGTAATAATCATTCATCAGTCATATTCATTCAACTATGTTCACCTTTCGGCGTACTTTGGAATCGCAGATCAGTTGTTATTCGTCATTCATCACTGTTTGAGATCGAGCCGAGATTATTGTCATCATCATTATCATATTTTGGTATTCAGTTTGAGAGGTAGCACACGCTACGTATTCTTGTTAGCTCGCGCTAATGGGATGCAGGTAGCACACGATATGGTTCAGTATTAGCGCACGCTAGCGCAAGTGAGGCAGACAGTCCACAAGGTACTAGGCTGATTTGGGAAATTCGTAGCGCACGCTACGAGTGATAAGTAGCGTACACTAATTGTGTTGCTAACGCACGCTAACGCGAGCAAAGCAGAGTACAGTAGGTCCTGGACTTTAGTTTTTTAGTATCATACATCAGTTAGCGTACGCTAACAATTGGGATTAACGCACGCTATCGGTAAGGTGTTAGCGCACGCTACCAAGTTCGTAGCGCATGCTAACGAGGCAGTCAGAACTCACTGGACTGCCCAGTAAACCGCTAGCACACGCTAAACATCAGGACATAGCGTGCGCTAAGCTAGATTACTATAAATGGGACACTTCGATCCAGAATCGTCATTTTTCATTTTCTCCTCCCCCTTCCATCGGTTTTGGGCGAGTTTGGATATTTTTGGAGACATATTTTCGAGTTGCATTCACATATCATCATATTCAAGCTCCTAGGTTGTATTAATCATCATTTAATCAGTTTCATCACTCCAAATCAAGGTAATTTTTCATTGAAGCTTGAATTTCGGGATTTGAAGGTTTTATTCCCGATCTCTTTGAGTTAGCTTGCGTTTATGTTGGAATATGTTAGATATGGATTATCTGTCTTGGATACTTGTATTCTTACGGATTTATTGATGTAATTTTCGGAATTTGTGAATCATTGAGGAATTTTTCAAGAACACCCTGGTGTTGACTTTGAAATTTTTAGGGGAGTTTCGACTAGATATTGTTGAAATCCTGATTTAAGTATTCCTGTTGGATTATTGATAGTATTCATGAGGTTTTGTTGGATTGAATCATCCATTGGAGGTTGGTTTTGATATAATTGAGTTTTGGTTGTAAACAATTACAGATTGTTTACAACGTGTTTGTTTAAATGCCCCAATGAGTTTTGGGTAGTGTTATTTCGACTTTTGAGATGGTTGTGATCATACTTGATTCGTATATTGAGCGAATTGTTCGTATTTGTATTGTTCAAGGTTGTCTGAGCGGCCGATATTCTTCAAGGACGTTGATCGTAGAAGGACTTTCTCGCCTTCGGTTGAGGCAAGTTTTATACTTGTACTAGTCAATGAAATTAATGTTATCATATATGTGTATGAATGTGTTGTATCATTCCGATACTTAGTCTCTTCATAAGTTCATTGATAGTAGGAGATCGTTCGATACGATCCTCTTTGGCAATTATGCCAAATGTTCATTAATGGATGGCTCAAGGCATTTGGCTACTCGTTGTTAATGTTATTGTCGATAGCCGGTTTGCGGTATCGATGTATCGGTTGTTGTTGTTAATATTGATGTCGATCTAAGACATTGTTGTAATCATTGTTATTAATGTTGGCGTTCTGTCATTCATGTTATGTTGGCCGATTGAAGGCATCGTCGTATTCGTTCTCATCTTCGTCGTCGGTAACCGATTAAAGGTGCCGAGGCATTCATTGTATCATTGTCATCGATTGTCCGTTCTAAGGCAATCGAGGTACTTAATCATTCATTATATCATTGTTATCGATTGGTCGTTCTAAGAAAATCGAGGTACTCAATCATTCATTATATCATCGTCATCGATTGGCCGTTCTAAGGCAATCGAGGTACTCAATCATTCATTGTATCATTGTTATCGATTGGCCATTCTAAGGCAATCGAGGTACTCAAACATTCATTGTATCATTGTTATCAATTGGTCGTTCCAAGGAAATCGAGGTACTCCATAATTCATTGTATCATTGTTATCGATTGGTCGTTCTAAGGTAATCGAGGTACTCAATCATTCGTTGTATCATTGTTATCGATTGGCCGTTCTAAGGCAATCGAGGTATTGAATCATCCGCTGCATCATTGTTATCGGTTGGCCATTCTAAGGCGATCGAGGAATTGAATTTGAACTGTCGAGGATAGTTCCCATCCGTTGTGTCGTTGTTATCGATTGACCATTATAAGGTAATCGAGGTATTGAATTGGGACTATCGAGGACGGTGCCCATCCGTGAGTCATCATTATCGTGTTGGCCGACTCAAGGCAGCACACTATCATTCTCGTGAACTCGGTAATCTTGGTCGCTTTTGTTTTGTGACCTTCCGGGATTGTGCTTCGTGGCCGGGTGGCGTATGTGAGGAATTTTTAGTCGGGAACACTATGATCATGTGCATATGCAGGACTCCGGACACATTTAGACTATGCAGACGGTAAAGTACCTCCGTGAGACTAATTAGGCCAAGTTGTGAGTGTATATGCGGGGCTCCGGACACTCGTCTACTTGTGCACTCACACATTTCATTCGGGCATACTATGATACTCTACTATGGTCATGTGTATATGCGGGACTCCGGACACATTTAGACTGTGCACACGGTAAAATACCTCCGTGAGACTAATCAGGCCAAGTTGCGAGTGTATATGCGGGGATACAGACACTCGGCTACTTGTGCACTCATACATTTCATTCGGGCATACTGTGATACTCATCATTCAACTCTAATACTTAATTCATTCATTGTGATTCATCTTCATGTAATTAATTGTGACTCATATCTAATTCAGTTCTGGTTTGGTTCATGTCGCGTAATTCATTGTGGTACTCTATGATTATGATTCGCCGTTGGGCACTCATGTTTCTAAACTATTGAACAGGTATTAATAGTATGCCGTGGGCATAGTGTTTCACGAATGCTCGGTTCGTACCTTGGTTTGTGAGCATTTCGTATTATTATTATCATTGTACCGTTTCATTCTGCCTTTGGATGCATATCATGTTATACATGTATTTGATGTTCATTATCTGGATGACTGATCCCGTGGGGGCGGAACATGTTTTCATGTTTTAGGTGCTTGCGAGGAGATAGTTGAGACACAGGGGCATGACGTTGGCGATGAGGCATTCGAGCGATACTAGTCCGAGTTGTTCATTTTGCTCAGTCAGTGGGAGTTTACTTCAGTCGTGTCAGTCGTTGTCATGTTGTATTATCCGAGCAAGGCTCGTGGATGTCATTGTATTTCATTTTGGCCATGTAGGCCCACTTTTGTCGTTGGAATTCCTCCTCGGGATATTGTGTCGGATATCATGGTAGGGACTATGATTTTCCATTTATGGTTAATTTATTGTTTTTTGTCATGTTCGCCTGGTGGATCTCCTGGCGTGGGGTGCACGGCACTGTAATAACCTAATAGGATTTGGGGGTGTTACAACAGCAAGGCATCCCAGACTTGGGAAATCAGGAGACCGATGGTTACAGGAGGTGGCAAAGATGCAACCGCCAAAATTCGATGGTTTTTCTGAGACACCGACATGGGATAACTGGTTTAAGGAGCTGGAGAAAATATTTGTCGGGATTAACTGCCCAGACGACCAGAGAGCCTCTATTGCCCAGTACTTTCTGACATGGGAAGCGTCCGAGTGGTGGGAAGCCATCCGACCTATCGATCATGATGCCGACTAGGGAGAATTTAAATTGATGATGGAAGCATAGTACTGCCCTCGTCCAGTGAGGGAAGCTAAATTTCGAGAATTTTTCTCCACACAGCCTTCGGATGTGCTAGTATCTCAGGAAATTAAGACATTTAATCAGCAGCTGGCGTTTGTTCGACACCTGGTCAGAACCGATGCAGAAATGATGATCCACTTTGATATGAGAATGAAACCGGAGATACGGAGGTACATGTCAGGTTTACAATGCACCACTCTCCATTAGTATCAGGACAAAGCGTTGGCATATGAAATAAAGGAAGCAGCTATGGAAAAGTTCTCAGAGTCCAAGAAACAGAAAGTTTCTGGTAATTTCATGGAGCACAAGAGCAGTGGATCCCGCAAGGACCTCATCCTTTCATTCATTCAAGAGACCCCCGCATTCATCCAAGGGTGGGAAGAACTCCAGAGCAGTATCAGCCACGGCAAATGTAACCAGGAAGTGTTTTAACTGTGGTCGGACAGGAGACTATAGACATGATTGCTCACTTCCCGCCGTGACCTGTTATGATTGTGGTCTATAGGGACATCGTGCAGTGTTCCACGAGCAGGATGCTAGATCTTTTGGAGCTCGTGCATCACAGCCAGTTCAGAGAGAGGCGAGTGTTCCACAGATGCAGTAAAGTGTCCAGCCTCCCCAGAGTTTTGGTCGGGGACGGGGCAGAGCACAGTTCAACCAAAAGGGGACATCAAGTGCCGGATCCGTTCCTCCACGCTTGTATGAAATGAGGAGGGCAGACGATTATGATGCTGCTGTCACATCAGGTACCATTCAGATTCTTTCACAACCAGTTAGCATTTTGATCGATACAGTGGCTACACATTCGTTTATATCATTATCTTGTGTTAATCGTTTGAACATTTCTAGTTTTCATAATTGTGAGCCTTATGTTATGTAATACCCGAGATTTCTGTTATGTAGTTGGAACTTGTGATATTGTAATGATTGTACTTGATTTGAGTATTATTTTCCGTATTTCATAATCCGATGTTGTCGAGCGTTTAATTCCGTGATTTGGAATTAAAGATTGTAAATCTGCGCATGTAGCGCACGCTATCAGCTATGTTTAGCGTGCGCTAACGAGGGTTCATAGCGCAGGCTACTGAGTGTCCTTAGCGCACGCTATGCACGGTCAAATTGATTGAGACGTGCGGTAGGTGAGAGCTGGCCGGGGGACCCCTGTCGGTTGGTGTCGGGATGTACCTGGAAGTCTTTCGGGTAAGAGACGAGTCAACGCCTTAGCGCACGCTACGGTATATGCGTAGCGCACGCTAAGTGCCGAGTACGATTTAGTCCGGTGAGCCGTTAGCGCACGCTACGAAAGGTGGTCTAGCGCGCTAATAGCCATTTATTATAAATAGGACAACATCCTATTCGTGATTTCAGTTCTCTCTTCTCCCATTACCCGAGTTCCTACACTTAGAACATGTCTTCCTTCATCCTAAACATCTCATATCAACATCCTGATTCGTGATTGAAGATCGTTTATCATTTGAGATATTTGATAAAGCTTTCGGTGTCGTATTCCTTCAATTTCCTCAGTGTTCATAAATACTTGAGGTAGTAGATTCTTCACTAAAGTAATTAATGTTCTTAAAGACGTCGATCATGCTTAGTTAGCCAGTTATTTCGTTTATGATCGGTCATCACATGATAGAAGGATACTTTGACGTATCGGCACTATTTATCTTATGAACCTTTGAACCATCTTAGTAGATTGGACTCCTAGCGTTTTCAAATCAATTTATGATCGTAATCGGATATTACCCAGTTGCTACGTTGTACACGTTGGAATCATGTGTTTTGGGACTTGGAATAATCGGAACTTAGAATACTTCCTGAAGATCTTAGAAAAGATATGATATTGAGATGACTATCCGTATATTTGTATTTCACGATCATAAATCTTCCACAAACCTTATTAGCATGATTTGCCCGAAGATAACTTGTATTATCACGGTAGAATTCATGAGTTCTTCACCATTCAACCCAGTTTTCGGTTTGTAGTATTCGCCATGCAATATTAGCGCACGCTAACACATGTGAGTTAACGTGCGCTATCGGGTCGATAACGCCCGAAACGTCGTAGCGTACGTTATGAGACCAGCCGAGTCGATCGCTGCATCGTGGCTAGTGCACGCTAGTCTTACGATAGCGTCGCTAACAAGCCTGCTTAGCGCACGTTACGTAGAGTACGTAGCGCACGCTAAGCGATTCGAGCGGATTGTATTTTATGAACTTTTGACCGTGAATCAAATTGTTAAACATTCATGCGACGTGAGATAAATCCTATATCATTTCTTTTGTTAAGGTTTGGCCTCGTTACGTGATTGATTGAGGAGGACGACCGTCGAGTGTTCATTTTCGTGGAAGTATTGTTATTATCTTCAAATCGAGGCAAGTACCTTGAGTACGTTGAAATCATTGTTGCTGAAGTATATGAATTATGTCATGAATATCTGTATTTATATTATATATATATATAGATATGTGTAGATATTTATGTAGTATTAATTGATAGAGTTGAAGGCCTGATGTGCAAAGTCTTGATGAATAACGTGTGAGTTATTGTTTATTCTGCGTAGTTGCGTACTGGCGATTAAATTATGTGGATTGATGAACTGATTTGATAATTGTGGAAACGATTGACTGTGTGCTTGGTATTTGTAATAATGTGAATACTTGTTATGAGAGACGTCATATCCGGGTACCTCTGAGGGTGGGGCGTGCACTCCGGCCTGTTGTACGCTGCAATGAGCGGCTCCATATGATTGGTGAACACCGGTGTTACTTAATGCGCGAGCAGGCGCTCTGTGGGAGTGAACGCCGGCGCGGTGACATGTGCAATGGGCGGCCAATATAGTGGAGTGAACGCCGGTACACAGGTGTGCAAGGGAGGCGCCTGGCAGGCTTATTGGTAACGGATATTTGAGTGATAGCTAAGACCCCGTTACCAAATGATTTTCGAAATTTAAATCCTTGCAACTTGCTTTTAATGTTGGTCTTGATGTAGACCGCGGATTGTGTTTCTGGAGTTCGTTCCAACTCGTTTTAAATGTTGGTATCAGAGTTAATTAACCAAGGATATTTGACGAGATCTCCGAGGGTTAATTAACCAGGGGTCTTGAGCAGGATTTGTCGAATGAGAGGCTGTGCCTTTGATTGTACTGTGTTGATTATTCTGTGTATTGGGTCGAGGACCCCGTGAGATGTTGAGATTTGATCTCGTGATGATATTATTTGGATTGGGCCGAGAACCCCGTGAGATGTTGTAATGATTCACTTGTGATAGTGTTTTATCATTTGGGTCGAGGACCCCGAATAACGTTGTAATGGTTTTCTTGCAAATTGTTTTCCACATGCTGGGTCAAGGACCCGAGAGCTTTTGAAGTATTTTCTAAAATATATTTCCATCTGATTTTCAAAATCCCAAGATGGCCCGAGTCAATATTAATGTGTTCGAACTTTCTTATCAAAACGCTTTTCATTTTGTTAAAAGGGAATTTTCTGACTCCTTGGGCTCGTTTACAGTTTCATTTGTGTTATGTTCTGTACGGAGAATATGACAATGTGATTATCTTTCACCTTGTGTATGTAATACTATTCTGTGTTAACCATTTGAATGTGTGGGTTGTGTTAAGGTTTCACGACTGTTGAGTTTGTGTTATTATTATTCGTATATCTTGTGTGTTATGTACTTGCACTAGCAAAATTCCAGTTTGCTAACCCCCGAGTTTTCGGGGTGGAGTGCATTATGCGCTCAGGTTTTGGCAGCTCGGGAGCAGTCACAGGATTGGCTGGGAAGGAGATGGAGGACAATGATACTAATCACACCAGAGATAGAGTCTTTTCTTTTGTTTCATTTTGGTCGGTATTTCTCTGTCGTTCGAGTATTCACCCTTGCATGGGTGTAGTTTTCATTTATTAAATTGAATTGTCGTTCTTTTCTGTGTTCATCTTTATTTTCATCATTGAGATGTAAAGTTCATTTGTTTCCGAATTGTTTAATGACCTTGTCGGTCTGTGTTGTATTTAGATTGACCCCGGTCGGTCAGTCATTTTGTAGTCTAGTAGAGTTTAGCCTTGTAGATCCTTGTAAGAAGGGCCTACGGCGTGTAACATTTCCGGATGTATTCTGGGGGTGTTACAAATATGGTATCAGAGCTTAGGTTTGCAAAAAACCTAGGCCGTTGGGTCAAGTCCATGTCTTGTGTAAGTCGCGCGCGTCAGAGTTGTGATTAGTATCGTGGTTCCAACATCATCTTCAAGCAATCCGTGATGGTAAGCCTTCCGAATTGTAAGTCCCCTTATATACATATTTGATTATATTGTGCTTAACGTGAACCTAGGATTTGAACTTGTTAGAGATTATATTGTTTTACGATATCACCTGCGTATACGGTTCGAGTGAGAATGATTATGTAGTATACTTCGGTAGTCGAACATATTTATCGGTTTCTACATTTCAGTAGGATAAATCTTTGAGTGTTAATTTTATCCGCTGCGTGAGTATTTTGAAATGACTCTCGACATTTTGGCATTTTTAGTCTTGCACATTTTAACGGTATTTTTATGACGGTATTTAATATTTTACAAATGATTTTGTAAGTTTTGGAAAATGCTACCGTCATCGGCTTTTTGGCATATTTTGAAATGAATTTAAATGGTTTTTAGCACAGTAGGTTCCTACAGAATCCCCGGCATGTGGTATTTCCGGGCCGAATTACGAACATTTCAAAGTAGTGTTTTAAAATTTTCCTAGCATTGTAAACCTCATAATTTAATGTAGTCGTGTCGAATAGTCACGTATTTTGGTAAAAAAAGTTCTTTCGAATAAACATTTTGGTAGAAGAGGAAGGATTTTCAAAATTGTGGTATTTGGGACTCAACACTTTTGAAATATTTTAAATTAGTTACAATTCGATTTTCAATTTTCTTGTAAGCATTACTCGAAAATAAATTTTTTAGAGTCATTGTATAAACTTCCTCTTCCAAAACAAAGGACAGTATTTACAAGTTTTGAGCACAACGTGATTCGACTTTTGTTTCAAATTTTTTTTTTAAAAAGCATACGCATAATGATCGTCCTGGACGAAGGACTGGAAGTTGATTTCAGAAAATTTCGTGCTTTACGATATTACCGTTATTCTAAGGATGCTAATTAAACCTTATGTTGATAATTGTGGTATACCGTACAACCGACTATGTGATAACAATAGACGGTACTATCTGCATTAGCATGACGAGCCCTGGCGGATGTAGACATAATATAGGAAGCGGAAGAGGTGAAGTGGTTCGTACGACAACGATTCATGTTACGGTGAAGGAATATCAAGATCAGACGATAACCTATGAAACCTCCTCAGTGACCGAGCCAACGAGCGGAGAAAAGAGACCGAGGACATCTGGAAAATTTTTGGGCGGTGACGAGACTAAGGTTCTCAAACCCCCACGTCGTTCGAATGCGTCATCTTCGCGGTCGAGAATGAGCATCGGGAATCCCCAGCCAGCATCGGTGACTCCCGGTAAGAAGAGAGTGTGCTTCAACTGCAACCGTACGGGACATATCCGTGTAAACTGTCCCTCACCACTCTTGACTTGTCATCGGTGCGGGTGTGAAGGCCATCGGGAGAAACATTGTGAGATAATTTCCGAATTGGCAAAGAATGCTACTCTGTCGGTGAGCAGAGCAAGTGGACGGAGAATGACCCGAAACCTTATGCCTTCTGCTGAAGAGCCTATCATAGGCGAATGAAGATTTTGTGCCGTGTTCTAGTCGTTGCTGTTTCCAACAATCGTGACTTTGATTGTTTTTCATTTTAATTGCTTTTCGTTTCCAACTCCTGCTGTTTTAAGTTTCGTGGCTGACATGTCTTCTTAATACGGGGACACGTAGTAACCGTGCTCTTCTTAGTATTTCCGATGTTAGGAGACTTTCATTGTTGATGATTCATCTGTGATTCTCTTGACAATTTCAGACTACCATGTTCTACGAACCTACCATCATTCGAACGAATTTCAGAACCGATTTGTTAGACTCTTTGAATTATTGTGGTCTATTCACATCTGAACTTAATCTTTGCAGAATTTTGTTCGAAACTATTTGTTCCCATTCGTAGGATTAATATTTCCAATGTGTTATGAACTTGAATACGGTGGGTCGAGCTCGACACGCGATTTTGGTACATCTGAGCCATTTGTGAATTTCCTTAATTCCGTGAGCTTCTACTTCTCCACTCTAACTTCTCGTGTACGCGTATAACTTATTGCCTCAATTGACGTGCCTGATACTTCCTAAGTCCGATCATCGTATCTCTTTTTGAACCTTGCATTCGCGCATCGCTCGTGATGTTTTGGAGTTGAGCAAGTAGATAATTTTCCTTGGTTGTTCCACCACTCTACTTTAAGTTTCGGGACGAAACTTCTTTTTAGGGAGGAAGGATGTAATACCCGAGATTTCTGTTATGTAGTTGGAACTTGTGATATTGTAATGATTGTACTTGATTTGAGTATTATTTTCCGTATTTCATAATCCGATGTTGTCGAGCGTTTAATTCCGTGATTTGGAATTAAAGATTGTAAATCTGCGCATGTAGCGCACGCTATCAGCTATGTTTAGCGTGCGCTAACGAGGGTTCATAGCGCAGGCTACTGAGTGTCCTTAGCGCACGCTATGCACGGTCAAATTGATTGAGACGTGCGGTAGGTGAGAGATGGCCGGGGGACCCCTGTCGGTTGGTGTCGGGATGTACCTGGACGTCTTTCGGGGAAGAGCCGAGTCAACGCCTTAGCGCACGCTACAGGTATATGCGTAGCGCACGCTAAGTGCCGAGTACAGTTTAGTCCAGTGAGCCGTTAGCGCACGCTACGAGCAGGGTCTAGCGCGCGCTAATAGCCATATATTTTCCTGTATCGATTGGAGGCAGAGAATGGCCTTCAAACCTGATTGTGATAGAAATGCAAGGAGACGATCTGATTCTCGGAGATGATTGGCTTAACCGATATGGAGCTATTGTAAACTACCGGAAGAGGAATATCTCGATGATAGTTGAAGATGGTTCCGAAATATTATTCGAGGGATGGAGACCAGGAAGCTCAGGAAATATGATCAAAGCAATAAAAGTTGTCAAAGTACTAAAACAGGGTTGTACTGGATACTGGTGTTACGCAATGAAGAACGGAGACGGAAAAGTAGATATTTCATCCATTCCTGTTGTGAACGAATTCCCGGATGTGTTCCCTGACGAATTGCCTGGACTACCTCCACGATGAGATGTAGAATTCACAATCGAGCTGGAACCAGGAGCTACACCGATTTCTAAAGCGCCGCATCGTATGGCACCTACTGAGATGTACGAATTGAAGAAACAACTGGAAGAATTATTGTACAAAGGCTATATTCAGCCAAGCATTTCGCCCTGGGGTGCACCAGTTGATTTTGTCCGAAAGAAAGATGGATCGCTTCGATTGTGTAACGACTATCGAGAGCTGAACAAGATGACGATCAAGAACAAGTGTTCGTTGCCACAGATTGATGATTTGTTTGACCAGTTACAAGGAGGAACAGTATTTTCTAAGATCGACCTGAGATCGGGATATCATCACTTGAAGATTAAGAAATCCGATGTTTCAAAGTCAGCGTTCAGAACTCGCTACTGACACTATGAGTTTGTAATGATACCGTCTGGTCTCACTAATGCACCTGCTGTATTCATGCAGTTAATGAATCGAGTGTTCATAGAGTATTTGGACAAATTCATAGTTGTGTTTATTAACGACATTTTGGTTTATTCCAAGA
Organism: Orobanche coerulescens; assembly: GCA_033398695.1. Lineage (NCBI taxonomy): Eukaryota > Viridiplantae > Streptophyta > Magnoliopsida > Lamiales > Orobanchaceae > Orobanche > Orobanche coerulescens. Next base: position 193,995,326 of record CM065803.1, on the reverse strand, counting down.
GCCCGGAAGAGCATGCGCAGCACTTACGGATTGTTTTGGACCTCTTGAGAAGCGAGCAATTGTAACACCCCCAATCCACTCAGGGATATTACACGCCCTAGACCCACTCCTCGAGGATCTACCAGGCTGATAACTAAAATCAGACATCTAAACATCGCCTTTAAGGCTAAAATGACTCACTAGACCGACTTGGTCTTTCAATAATAACATACAACTCAATTCCAAACACATACCCACGCAGGGGTCAAAATACAATAAACTCCCGTACAACGGGGAAAAGATACTGCAGCGGAAAAGAAAATACAACTAGACCAAAAAGACATCAACAGATCCTCGTGTGATTAGTATCATTCATCTTTCATCATCCTTCGTGCCGACCCTGTGCTATGCTCCAAAACCTGAATGCAAAAATAGACATCCACCCCCCAAATACTCGGGGGTTAGCAAAACTCCACTGTTTTGCTAGTGCAAGTACAAGTGCAAAAATACGAGCCATACAATACAAGTTCCAAGAACAATAATAATCAGGAGTCCTCAAAGATCCAAACGTAAAGAAAAATACTTCCCGAGGCAAGAGTTTGGGTAAACATTTCCAAAACCGAAAGATCGCAAATAAGGGAAACAATTTATAAAACAGTTTAAAATGCCATCGAGAGTTTTAATAGAAAACAATTTAGGATTATAAAATCCTTCTCTTTCCAAAAATCAATAGGGTCACAGCCCAAATGTTTTGTTTTCGCAAATAGGAAATCACCAACAATTTACAAGGTCAGAGCCCAACATCACGTGTCCTCAACGGACGTAAAATCAACACAATGTAATCATGCACAAGCATCGCCTTGGGAACAGAGTCATATCATAGATTCCCGCACGAGGCCTCGAAGGACCCTCCCGCACTGGCTAGCTAAACAAATCACAACATATGCATCGCCTTGGGAACAGAGTCATATCATAGATTCCCGCACGAGTCAACGAACCACACTCCCCCACATGCTAGCTAAACAAATCACAACATATGCATCGCCTTGGGAACAGAGTCATATCATAGATTCCCGCACGAGGCCTCGAAGGACCCTCCCGCACTGGCTAGCTAAACAAATCACAACATATGCATCGCCTTGGGAACAGAGTCATATCATAGATTCCCGCACGAGGCCTCGAAGGACCCTCCCGCACTGGCTAGCTAAACAAATCACAACATATCGCAATGCAACAAAGATATCCAAATAATTCATCCAGAGGCATCAACACTTAGCCAAACACCACGTCAAACCACAACGCACCAAAATGAAATATTATACGTCCACACGCAATACAAAGTGCAACATCAACACCAAACATATCCATAGAGTTCACATAGTCATTCACAAACCACGCCATTCACAAAACACACGCGTTTTGAAAGCAAGCCTTTAACAAGGCTAAACCGAATCTTTTGAAAGTTCAATTCAAACGACCAAACAACCACATTTAGACGATCACTAATTATCATATCCATAAAACAAGAATAGTATGGGCAAGGTACTTGCCTCGAAATCACGATCGCAATAAGACGACGGATAGGACGCGGTCGAATAGCCCCGAACCCCCGAACAATATCAAGAACGTGATAGCACCACGAGTATTACGAGAATAACACCACACGAATCATCAATCACCAAACGGGATTCAACATCGGAATCCTCGAACACCTATAAACCTCCGGAAGGAACAATAACACATGGTTACGACGAGAATCAAGGCCAAAACAACGGAAATCCCAACAAACTATCGAAGGGAAACTCATTGGGACATTTAATCGAACACTAAATGTTCAATAATTCCCAAGAACACTCGAATCGTCAATAGAGTTAAACAAACTCGATATATGGATATACAACCCATAGAACACAATTAATAACATCATACTACACCAACCGATGTATCAAAATCGGATTAGAAACGAAATCAAGAACAATTTCTCCAAAAAGTCAACTTGAAGGAAAATCAAGAATATACCTTGATTTGACGAAGAACACGGATTGGATGATGATATAATCAACAAGAATCTTCCAAAATGCCTTGGAAATGATTAGAATCGGCCAAGAACTCGATTTCCCGAGCCTCCGTCGCGAGACGCGAAAAAGGAAGAAAACGCCTAAGAAATGAAGTCCGCCGAGCCTGTGCTATATATAGCCTAAGGGTTACGGCCAGAATCGGCAGTGCCTTACGGCCGTAACTCGGTCCCTTACGGCCGTACTCGGCGAGCCTTACGGCCGAATCGCATTCGTCAAAAATCTTGACCAAATGGACACTTACGGCCGTAACTCGCACACATTACGGCCGTAACCGGCCTTCGTCAGGAAGCTGCCAGGCGCCATACGGCCGTACCCGATCACGCCTTACGGCCGTAACTGGCACACGTTACGGCCGTAACCGGCACCTTACGGCCGTAACTCGGCCAGGCCAGGCCCTGCTCCGGCCGTGACTCGGCCGTGGCCACTCCGACGGCCCGGACGACCCCGAAACCCGAACCTGAGTAAAAATCGAAGATACGGTTACGAAGTACTCGTAAAGACGAATCCAAGCGCTAAGAGAACACACGATTCCGACCACCCGAAGTGTCGGAATTCGACAACGGAAGTAATTACCCCAAACTTTGGGAAATTACAAAAATGGCCCAAAATGTCCGAAAATCACGATACGTGATCGAAACACCGAACCAAAGCTCGCAACATGAATAATAACATTAAATGAACTTGCAAGAACTCGAAACAACAGTTTCGGACGAGATTCGCAAGAATCGAGCTCAAGTGCGGAAAAGTCGCTAAAAAGCACGGAACTCAACAAAACGACACCGAAACGAACTCGGATGACAAAAAGTACAGAATTAATGATTCTCGAAATGACGAAAAGGTCATGAGCGAGTCGTCAAAACGGACTTCCGCCGAAAAAAAGAAAATTACCGAAATTCGAAATTGCGGATATTACATTCTACCCTCCTTAAAAGAAGTTTCGTCCCGAAACTTAAAATAAGTAGGGAGAAGCAATATCCCGCCAGGAAAACTCAATGATATACACAAGAAACGCGTAACTTACGCCCATCGGCGAAACGTTACAAGCAACGCAAAGGAATATACGGCGTGAAAACACGCTCCACGAAGACTAACACAACGTCACCGGTAGAGACATGATAAAATCAACAAGTGACAAACGTCATCAAATAGATAGTACAATCAGATCGATTATCCGAACAATCACAAAACACAACGAACGAAAATCAATACGATTGACCAACCTAACGGTTCATCAATCCAAACGCGAGTCAAATGCTGAACAAATACGGAATTCCACCGCCCAAGGGTTGGAAGATCGAAACGAGACTAATTTCCCGAACTTAAGGGAATTAGGAAGGAGTCTGAACGCTCAACAATCACAAAACGAGATCAACAAAAACCGAACAATCAAACGATCGAACCACAAAGATCGAGACAACAAAAATCGAACGATAATGTTCGAATCACGAAGAACAATAAAAATTCAAACAACAACTCCAAGGTTCACATCTCGACTCGAGACAATATATGATCCGGTGAAAACAACAACATATGCATTCACATAAGATCCACATGAGAGGGAATAGAAATTGAAAAGTCACAACGACAAACGAGCTATTCCGAAACAATACCACGCTCGTTCGATCAACAAAAGCAAGGGGCAGGACAAGCTCAGAAAATGTCAACGAACATAAATGAGTCGACAGAGTCGAAAATACAGAAGTTCCAAATCCGATCCACTTTGAATAAAAGAACTAGTAGAACCAAAAGATGTTACTTCCGAACAAGGTTCACAAGAATCAAACCGAACTCGGAAAAGTCACAATGATACTGTGTCGACCCAAAACAAGATCACACTGCTCGAATGATGAACCCGAAATATAAAACAAGTTCGATAAAGATCAACGAACACGAGCGAATCGATAGATCGGAGAAAGAGAAAATGAAGAAGTCCAAAACAATACGGGTATTACATTCGACCTCTTATAAAAGAAGGTCGTCCCGCTACTCACAATAACGAAATCAAGGAGACGACACAATGTGCAATCGACGAAACATCCTTCAAAGGCCTCTCAAAGCCGATTCTCGATATCTCAGGCCGGCGCGAACTCCGAAAGTCTCGGTAGCCAATTCGCAAAACTGAATTCGGTGACCCTCGAGTCCACACTCGAAATGTGTTACTGACGAGAAGGACAAATTGCACGTACATTCCCCCAGCACATCACGGTTGAAATGCCTCGGCTCGGCATACCGAAAATACAAATGCTAGATACAATGGAAAATAACACCGCAAAACAACATACCGGAGATGCCAACTCAGCACAACAGGAAATCATAACACATATCATATACAACGATTACCATCGTAAGGTAATACACACACAAACACTACAACAACGACGGTACCGTTTGGCGAACTCAATGGCCCGAACGATAACCAGCACGTAATACAAACATCATGGAACAATCACATATGTACACCAACGTACAAACCCAAGCTTCAACATCTCACACTTGTGTGGGACACGCAATCCACCACGAGACGACAACCATTAAGTACCAGTTCACACCTCTCACAGAGGGCTAGTACAACAAATACGTGGCAACGCCTCAACGTTCATGCCACCAACTCGATCATATTCGGGAGTTAACATCATAGCGATAAAGCCAACATCATACATACATACCCAGCCCTCAAACGGGAATGGATAGGTTTTAAAAACGAAAACCTCATTTGGAAAATAATTTAGAAAAACACTGGTCGATCTTGAGTATCACATTTCCAAAAAAAAGTAAAAACGTGAAACATCATTATCGAGACTTTGGAAAACCATTTCGCATTTGATAAAAATGAGGACACTTTCTTTTAGTGAAAAGCTTTCAGAATATTCGACCCTCGGGTCTAAGTAAAAGTGTTTATAAAACATTGAAAATATCTCAAAACATTTTGGTCCTCGAGGTAGAAGAATTTTGAAACATATTGTGGCACCCTGGAAGTACCGCGAGAAAACAATTCATTTTAAACGTACGTCTCGAAATTTATTTCTAAGATACTCAAGTTTTCGAAAATAATTCAATGCCAAAGAAAAAGGACGATGCCAAAAAGGCTAGAATGCCCAAAAATTTCAGGTAATTACACAAAACTTTATAGCGCCGTGGGTCCCGTGCCAGAACCCACCAGGATAAAACCATTTACAAAAATGCCAAAAAGGCCGATGACGGTAATATTTCAAAAACTCACAGAAGCCATTTACAAAATGCTAAATACCGTCATAAGAATTTTGCCAAAACGATCAAGGACATAATGCCAAAAACTCGGTTAAGGGAATCGGTTTTCGAAATAAAACTCAGTCGGTAAAATACCGAAAGTCATTACAAAAGAACTCACGCAGCGGATAAAAGAAATACGGTTCAACATACACAATCGAGCAACACTAGTCCTCATATGAACGAAATATGAGAGTCAAATAACCACATATCAAGAAATCAAAATCCATAAGAGGATTCCGTCACTAATCAAATAATCATAAAATAGCTCGTGACACACGAGGCACAACACAAAGAAGGGAGACTTACAGCCACAAGTCGCACGAAGATGATGATCGCCCACGATACTAATCACGACCAACAAACTCAGACGACGCGTCGCGACACGACTTAGTCAGACATAATCCGACAAGACAAAACTCAACAGACACCACTGACCCGACAACCTAGGTTTCCACAACCTAATCTCTGATTCCATTTATGTAACACCCCCAATCTACTCAGGGATATTACACGCCGTAGACCCACTCCTCGAGGATCTACCAGGATGATAACTAAAATCAGACATCTAAACATCGCCTTTAAGGCTAAAATGACTCAGTAGACCGACTTGGTCTTTCAATAATAACATACAACTCAATTCCAAACACATACCCACGCAGGGGTCAAAATACAATAAACTCCCGTACAACGGGGAAAAGATACTGCAGTGGAAAAGAAAATACAACTAGACCAAAACGACATCAACAGATCCTCGTGTGATTAGTATCGTTCATCTTTCATCATCCTTCGTGCCGACCCTGCGCTATGCTCCAAAACCTGAATGCAAAAATAGACATCCACCCCCCAAATACTCGGGGGTTAGCAAAACTCCACTGTTTTGCTAGTGCAAGTACAAGTGCAAAAATACGAGTCATACAATACAAGTTCCAAGAACAATAATAATCATGAGTCCTCAAAGATCCAAACGTAAAGAAAAGTACTTCCCGAGGCAAGAGTTTGGGTAAACATTTCCAAAACCGAAAGATCGCAAATAAGGGAAACAATTTATAAAACAGTTTAAAATGCCATCGAGAGTTTTAATAGAAAACAATTTAGGATTATAAAATCCTTCTCTTTCCAAAAATCAATAGGGTCACAGCCCAAATGTTTTGTTTTCGCAAATAGGAAATCACCAACAATTTACAGGGTCAGAGCCCAACATCACGTGTCCTCAACGGACGTAAAATCAACACAATGTAATCATGCACAAGCATCGCCTTGGGAACAGAGTCATATCATAGATTCCCGCACGAGGCCTCGAAGGACCCTCCCGCACTGGCTAGCTAAACAAATCACAACATATGCATCGCCTTGGGAACAGAGTCATATCATAGATTCCCGCACGAGGCCTCGAAGGACCCTCCCGCACTGGCTAGCTAAACAAATCACAACATATGCATCGCCTTGGGAACAGAGTCATATCATAGATTCCCGCACGAGGCCTCGAAGGACCCTCCCGCACTGGCTAGCTAAACAAATCACAACATATGCATCGCCTTGGGAACAGAGTCATATCATAGATTCCCGCACGAGGCCTCGAAGGACCCTCCCACACTGGCTAGCTAAACAAATCACAACATATCGCAATGCAACAAAGATATCCAAATAATTCATCCAGAGGCATCAACACTTAGCCAAACACCATGTCAAACCACAACGCACCAAAATGAAATATTATACGTCCACACGCAATACAAAGTGCAACATCAACACCAAACATATCCATAGAGTTCACATAGTCATTCACAAACCACGCCATTCACAAAACACACACGTTTTGAAAGCAAGCCTTTAACAAGGCTAAACCGAATCTTTTTAAAGTTCAATTCAAACGACCAAACAACCACATTTAGACGATCACTAATTATCATATCCATAAAACAAGAATAGTATGGGCAAGGTACTTGCCTCGAAATCACGATCGCAATAAGACGACGGATAGGACGCGGTCGAATAGCCCCGAACCGCCGAACAATATCAAGAACGTGATAGCACCACGAGTATTACGAGAATAACACCACACGAATCATCAATCACCAAACGGGATTCAACATCGGAATCCTCGAACACCTATAAACCTCCGGAAGGAACAATAACACATGGTTACGACGAGAATCAAGGCCAAAACAACGGAAATCCCAACAAACTATCGAAGGGAAACTCATTGGGACATTTAATCGAACACTAAATGTTCAATAATTCCCAAGAACACTCGAATCGTCAATCGAGTTAAACAAACTCGATATATGGATATACAACCCATAGAACACGATTAATAACATCATACTACACCAACCGATGTATCAAAATCGGATTAGAAACGAAATCAAGAACAATTTCTCCAAAAAGTCAACTTGAAGGAAAATCAAGAATATACCTTGATTTGACGAAGAACACGGATTGGATGATGATATAATCAAAAAGAATCATCCAAAATGCCTTGGAAATGATTAGAATCGGCCAATAACTCGATTTCCCGAGCCTCCCGTCGCCAAACGCCGAAAAAGGAAGAAAAACGCCTAAGAAATGAAGTCTGGCCGAGCTATATATATAGCGGCAGGGTTACGGCCAGAATCGCGGTGCCTTACGGCCGTAAATCGTCCCTTACGGCCGTACTCGGCAGCCGGCCGTAATCGCATTCGTCAAAAATCGCCAAAGACTAGCCAGGACACTTACGGCCAGAATCGCACACATTACGGCCGTAATCGCCTTCGCCAGAAGCCGCCAGCGCCATACGGCCGCATTCGATCACGCCTTACGGCCGTAATCGAACACGCACGGCCGTAATCGCACCTTACGGCCGTAACTCGGCCAGGCCAGGCCCTGCTCCGGCCGTGACTCGGCCGTGGCCACTCCGACGGCCCGGACGACCCCGAAACCCGAACCAGAGTAAAAATCGAAGATACGGTTACGAAGTACTCGTAAAGACGAATCCAAGCGCTAAGAGAACACACAATTCCGACCACCCGAAGTGTCGGAATTCGACAACGGAAGTAATTACCCCAAACTTTGGGAAATTACAAAAATGGCCCAAAATGTCCGAAAATCACGATACGTGATCGAAACACCGAACCAAAGCTCGCAACATGAATAATAACATTAAATGAACTTGTGAGAAACTCGAAACAACAGTTTCGGACGAGATTCGCAAGAATCGAGCTCAAGTGCGGAAAAGTCGCTAAAAAGCACGGAACTCAACAAAACGACACCGAAACGAACTCGGATAACAAAAAGTGCAGAATTAATGATTCTCGAAATGACGAAATGGTCATGAGCGAGTCGTTAAAACGGACTTCCGCCGAAAAAAAGAAAATTACTGAAATTCGAAATTGCGGATATTACAGCAATTATAGGCCAAACTTTCTAAGTGTGAATTCTGGCTAAAGGAAGTGATTTCCTCGGTCACGTGGTATCAGCGGAAGGAGTCCAAGTATACCCCCATAAAGTTGAAGCAATTTTGGATTGGAAACCTCCTAAGAACGTGAAGGAAGTTCGAAGTTTCCTAGGACTTGCTGGGTACTATCGTCGGTTTGTGGAAGGGTTTTCCAAAATTACTCACCCACTTACTCGATTACTGCATAAGACCCAAAAGTTTGAGTGGAATGAGATGTGGCAGGCCAGTTTTGATGAATTGAAAAAGAGATTGACGACGGCACCAATTTTAGCACTACCACAGGGAAATAGAGGATTCAGAGTTTACAGTGATGCTTCAAACCAAGGTCTCGAGTGTGTACTGATGAAAAATGAGAAGGTGATCGCCTAAGTTTCACTGCAGTTGAATCTATATGAAGTAAATTATCCAACGCACGATTAGAACTGGCAGCTGTTGTTTTCGCCCTGAAGATATGGGGACACTATTTATACGGGACACACTGTCAGATCTTCACATATCAGAAGAGTCTTAAATACAGCTTTAGTCATAAAGAGTTGAACATGCAATAGAGGAGATGGCTGGAATTGATTAAAGACTATGACATGGAAATTCTTTATCATCCAGGAAAAGCGAACGTAGTGGCTGATGTACTGAGCCGTAAACCTATTTCAATTCGAATGCTGGAGACCACCTCCCAGTCCAGCATTCAACGAGAATTGATTCGTGAAGGAATTGAAGTATGGTTGCAAAGAGTCCAAGGACAACTGTGTGTGATGGAATTAACTTCATCGTTAACCGAAGAAATCAAATTGAAGTAATTAGACGATCCTCTGATGATTCGGTTATGTGATGAAGTGAGCAAAGGAAAGGACCCAGGATTCATAATTTATGATGATGGAGTCTTGAGATTTCAGATTCGGCTTTGTGTTCCCAACGTTGATATTTTGAAGCAGACAATCATGAAGGAAGCTCACATCACGCCCTATTCTATCCACCCAGGCACTAGTAAGATGTATAAGGATCTGAAGCAGAATTTTTGGTGGGGCAACATGAAGAGAGATGTAGTGGATTATGTCTCGAAATGTTTAAGTTGTCAGCAGGTTAAGATCGAATATCAACGACCCGCCGGAATGCTGAAGCCACTCCCGATTCCTAAATGGAAGTGGGGAGATGTGTCGATGGACTTTATCACTAGTATGCCGAAGACCAGAACTGGGATGAACATGATTTGGCTTATAGTTGACCGTCTAACCAAATCGGATCATTTTCTGGGTATTAAAGACACTTAGGGACCAGAGAAGTTGGCACGAGTGTTTATTGCAGAGATAGTCCGATTGCATGGTACGCCGAAGACCATTATTTCAGACCGAGACAGTTGCTTCATGACACATTTTGGAAAGCAGTTCATAAAGCCTTGGGAACCGAGCTGAACTTTAGCATAGCATATCATCCGCAGACAGACGGACAGTCCAAGAGGATCGAAATCATTTGTCTTGCTCTCACTATGAGACTTGGTCTCATTTATATCGTGATCAAGTTGATGATTGCTCTCCATGAGTTTTTCCACTGTGATCTTGCTATTTTCACAATCGGTAGACATATTTTCGTAATCTCTGCAAGACATTTTCATCTTTCAGCTCTAAGTTAGATATTTTGAGATGTATGTTTTCTCGTTTTAATGTCTCGTGGGCCTTTTGAATGTTTTTAAATTCATTCATCATATTTTCAAAAGTATGAGATGCATTAATAGGAATATTGGATGTTGAGCTTACCTCATCATCGATATCTTCATCGTCTTCGATATCTTTAGCCATAAAGCACATGTATGCTTTATCTTCGATCTCATCATCAGACGAGTCACTGTCAGTGACTGCCTGAAGACATTCCTAGGTCTTGGTTTGAGCGGGCGAGGCTTCTGATTCGCCGATCAGGGCCTTGAGCTTGTTCTTCCAAGCACGCCTTCTTTCATCCTTTTTTTGTTGCTCGACTTCCAGCAACTTTTGGACTTTAGGATGCGGACACTTATTCGCATAATATCCCAGTTTCCTACAATTATAACATAGATTAGGATCACCATATGGAGAAGATTCAGAACTTACCCTGTGAAAAGGCTTGGGCTTGTATGCAGTCTTTCCAGACTGTATGATGAATTTCTTAAATTTGTGCATGAGCAGGGCCATTTCATCTTATGACAGGATATCATCGTCACTGTTAGCATTCTTGTAGGCAAATTTGGATGTGCTGGGCATGTTGTGTCTCCTGTTGGATACATCTGCTAATGTTGTAGTCCTAGCAGGTGACTCTTCGACCTTCTCTCTCCTGTCAATGTCATACTCGAAAGCTTTTAGGTCAGAGAAGAGGTCAAAAGTAGATTTGTCATTGAGATTACCTAACACACGCATAGCTGTGGTTTTTATGTCCCATCGGGCAGGGAGTGATATAAATATTTTCAAATTTTTCTCCTTTTGGGTATACACTTTACCCAATGCTTCAAGTTCACCGACAATGCCAGTGAATCTGAGGTCAAGTTTCTCAAGAGTTTCAGATGATTTCATTTCGAAAGATTCAAATTTCTATATGAGTTTTGAAATCTTATTTTCTTTTGAGAGCTCAGTTCCCTCACAAATCATCTTGAGTTTATTCCAGATTTCCTTGGATGTCTTACAACTCTTTACCTTTGAGAATGTACCTTTGTCGGGAGTGACAAATAGCGCATTCTTAGCTATGTTGTCGAGGTTGGCACACTTCCGGTCATGAGTTTTCCACTGCTCGCGCTCTTTCTCGATCATCTCGGCATGAGCTTGGCCTTCTATCCTTGTGGCAGTATTTACCTTCAGGATCTTTATGGGGCCATCTTGGATGACAAATATCATCTCTTCGTGCATGGATGCAAGATGTGCTTCTATCCTAATTCTCCAATCATCAAACTCGTTAATAGAAAACATAGGTACCTTATTTATCAGTGAGGTATCCATGAGTAAGAATATGAAAGATAAGACTGTTTTCAAAAGAATGTGATTTTAGGATCTGATTCGGTTAAAAATACGACTGATTCTTTTTAGAATCAACCTCTCCGATACCACTTGTTGGCCATTAAGTATACAGAATACATCTTGGAAAAGTGTTAGTACAACAAGCTGTACATTTTTCAAATAAGAGTGCGTAGCAGAAGTTCGTTTAAGTGAGTTGCTGTAAATACAGCAAGTAGGTTTTCTCCTAGTAGCTTAGTGCGTACAGGGTATGCAATGTATACTTATAAATAATCACAGTAATGAAAACAATAGAGGCAGAAGGTAAATAACACAGTATTTAAAGTGGTTCGAGGTAAACCCCTCTATGTCCACTGGTCCTCCACACAGGAGTGAAAACATTTATTATAATCACTACGTACACAACTACGTGACTATAATCAAACCTGTCCTTGTATCATTCACACAGATTGATACAAAGATCGTCGCTTTCAACTATTCACACAGATTGGTTGATGGCGTCTCTTGACTTGCTTCTTCTCACACAGATTGAAGCTTCGTTTTATTCATCCCACACAGGTCAGAATAACTTTCTTAGTCCACACAGGGCTAAGTTTTACTCAAAAGTAAAATGGTAAAGTAACAGATTTTGAACAGCACCTTGAACAAGATGATCTTTAGCTGATGATGTGCTGTTCTTGGTGACTGAGTATATTTCTTCTCTCCGGATATAGATATATGCTTGAAGAAATATACCTGTTCTTGTAAGCTTTGATTTGACGATAATGAATATTCAGTTGTTCGATCTTAGTTGAGATTCTTCAGTATATGATCAGTCAGTTATTGATCTTTTTGCAAGGTCCTCTTACATGGACTATTTATAACCTTGGAATAGATCCGTTATAAATACGTCCGTTGGCTGGGTTGGTGAGCTGAGATCCATTCTTATTACTTTCAAGAGATAGATCCGGATTTTGCTCCTTGTCTGAAGATCCTTGTCGGTTGGTATTTAAATACTTTATCTAGTCAGTATTTAAATACTTCTTACAAATGGCGTTCTGACTTTAGCGTATAAAGTAGATTCCTTCTCAACGGTCTTGATTTCTGTTGGATAAGTGTTTATTATCCTGACACTTTCAGCCTGTATGCTGTGTCTAGCATAATACGTCCTATTGTTGTTAGTTGTAGACTTCAACGTTGTGGGCTATCTCCCATGCTGTATGGCGGACGCTGTATTGAGTTTCAAGACAGCTTCCATACTTAGTGGTATATCGAGTTCTTCATTGTATGATGACAAATATTCTTGAGATAGCTTGCTGTAATGTTGACTAGATAACTTGTTGTATAATGGCAGTCCAGAATTTTGTTGTATGTTGGCACTCATAAAAACAAGGTACAAGATTGTTTATCCCAACATTCTTCATAGCCGTTGCATATCTTGTAACAACGTCCATTGGGGAGTAAACTTCTTTGTTTATTCGTTCATCTCTTTGCCCGACTTGTCTCTTTCTTCAAATCTGTCTGTTTGAAGAATCTTCCCGTTGCGCCGCTTTTCTGGATTACTATATTTGGAAAGTCTTTCTGGTATCAATCACTAGGAATAAACTATTCCTTAACTTCTGGGAATTACTCACTTTGTCTCCTTGAATTTACGTCCGCATATCTTGCCGTTATTGTTGACTTTTTAATGCTTGCTGATGTGGACTGAGCTTCTATTCTGATACTCAAACTTGGCTTAATTTGGTAAACCTCCTTTGATATTCTGTTTGACCGAAAACCTCGACTAATAAAGTACTCGTCTGTAGTCAACCTACAGCTGATGTTCTTTTTTACCGAATCTTGCCTGAAAACTTGTCTTATGATATCTCATTTGTGGTCAAACCTCAGCTGGTGTTTTGTGTTGACCATACCTTCTCTGATAATAAGTCGTCTGCAGTCAAACTTCTCTGATATACTCTGTTGACCAAAACTCGCCTGATATATCGCCTGATTATATCTCGTCTATGGTCAACCTTCTCTGATCTGTTGAGTTGACCAAAACTCGGCTGAAGTTATCTCACCTGATGATTACTTGTCTGAACCTCGGCTGCTACAGTGTTTTGGTCAAACCTCTCTGATATTTCATTGACCAAAACTCGGCTGATAATCTGTCTATTCTATACTTTAGCCGATTTTCTAACTAATCAATATTTGATCAACACTTTGCCTATTCAATGGCTTATAGAAGATACTCATTTGGTTCTTTTTTACAATGCCAAGTACTTAGAGCGTACATTTGAATAAATTATAAATACAGGGATGACATCATCAACATCTAACAAGCATTCCTAGCAATTTCCCCCTATTTTGATGATGACAAAACTTAAGCATTCAAATGTAAATAAGTCTGCACAAAAGTAAAATGCAAGACATAACTCAAACGTAGTATTTTTGAGACAACTAGTGGTTGTCATTCAAGTTAACTGTTATAAACTTTCATAGTTTGCATATTACATTAGAGTTCTTTAAGGAAAGAAAATAAGTAAAAATGAAAATTACAAGTACCACAAAAATTACAAGTAAGAAAATTACAAGTAAAATTACAATAAAAATTCATCTCCCTCCTCCTATGCCTCTTCCTATGGTCCTTGCTAGAGGGAGTGTCTTCAAAGTTTTTGCTCTTATGGGTCTTTTTGTAACTGGAGATAACCCATACTTCTTCTTGACAATATCTAAGGGAAAACGTTGTTGATCTGGAGATGAGAATTTGTTTTCAATGCATACCTTTTTAATTTCTTCCTGAAGAGCAATCTCATCCAGTTCTCCATTCATGAGAGTAGGTGCTTCTTCAGGTCTGAAGTTTGGAATCATGGAGTATGCATTGAATTCCCTTTCTGCATATTTCTTCAAAATCTCCCAAAGGTTGGGGTAATTCATCTCCATGAAGTTTATAAAAATTTCTTGTGGGGACCAGTCCTTGTCTTGAAGTATTTCCCAAAGGTAATACTTCTCTATGAACTGTTTTCTTGCTCTTCTCCATAGTTTCTGCTTCAACAGGCAAGAATTCCTCAACATATTGGATCTCTTTTCCTTCCCATTGTAATGGTAGAACAAGATCTTGCCTGGTTCTTTTCCTTTTAGCTGCAGGTTTCTCAGATGGTGCAGATGACTCTTTTCTCTTCGGCCTTGAGATTCCTGCCTGAATCAGTGGGAGGTCTTGTTTCCTTTTTGATATTTTTTCTTCTTTATCTTTCCACTTATTCATATCTTCCCCTTTTTTGCTAGCATCAATCACTTTTGCTATCTGTTCCTCCACCCTTAGCATTAAGTCAGTCATGACAAGAGGCATTCCTGAGTTTGTGGGTGGTGGTGAGGGTTCTTTCCTGTTGATTGATATATCTATCTTTTCATTGATTGACCTAAGCTCTGGTTTGACATCAGTTGCCAAAAGTTTAGCAACTATCTCTTCAACAATTTCTCTAACCAGGGCAGTGAAGTTTGGAGGCAGATGATATACATGAGCTTGATCAACATTCTCTCCCGATTCCTCCTCTGCAGTTGGTCTTTTAGCAACGGATTTCTCATATGAGAGTAGCCTGTCAACTGGTTGCTGATCAGATGGTGTTGGATCAGGGGTACTTGATTTGTCTGAGAGGTCCTCATCTGCAGGTGACTTGCTTTTCTTCTTCTTTGCAGAGGAGTCCTTCTCTGCAGATGACTTCTTCTCTGCAGATGACTTCTTCTTGGAGGGGGTATCCTCAGGTTGTTCCCCCTGATGCTCTGCTTCCTCAGCTTCATCAGGATGTGCTGAACTAGGGGCCTGATCAGGTGACTTCTGATCATGGTCCTCATCATCTTCTTTTCGGTCGTCTTCCTTTTCTTCAATCTTCTCTTCATCTTCTTTCTCATCTTTCTCTTCCAAATCCTCCTTTTCCTCATCTTCCTTCTTTTCTTCTTCTTCCTTCTTCTCCTCCTCGGCCTTTTCTTTCTCTTCTTTTTCAAATCCTTCTTTTGCACTTTCTTCTTATTTTTCAACTTATTCAATGACAATTCCTTGTTCTTTCTCTCCTTCATTTTCCTCATCTAGGGTCTGTCCCTGTGCTACACCAATCATGACATCAGAAAGTAACTTGTCCATGTTTTGTTAAAATGACAGATGAACTAATTCTCCTACATCAACAACATCACATCTATCTCCTGACAGAAGTGCATGAGGAGTTGATCTATGGCAATGGGGTGATCCCACGTACACTTTTCAATAAATACTCTTAGCTTAGAGAAGATAAGGGTCTTCAATTCCTTCCACTCTTCATAGATATTGACAAAAGAAAATTTCAGGGATTGTTGCTTTACCAATTTCAGTTGCTCCGTGGTGAGATTCAGGGGATTGTTTTCCTTAAGATTGAAGAAGTATCCTGCTTCTAGTATTTCAATAGTTTCTTCAGCCTCCTCTTCTTCTGTAATACTGTAACACCCCCAAAAACCAACCGGGAATATTACATGTCGTGTACCCCACACTCGATGATCCACCAGGCTGAACACAATCATACGACCAAAAGTTTGACCTGCCGGGATCAAACAGCATAAATACACAGACCGATAAGGTCACACAACAAAATCAAACTGTAATAATTTGTTTACAACTCATACCTACACAGGGGTCCAAAATATAAAAGGATACAACACAGCGGAAGACTCGGAGACAATACAAAGACAAAACAATACCAAATGCATTCCATATCTCTTGATTAGTATCGCAGCCCATCATCCTTTGTGCCGATCCTGTGACTACTCCCACGAATCTGCATGAACCTGGACACAAAATAGATATCCACCCCCCGATTACTCGGGGGTTAGCAAAACTCTACTATTTTACTATTGCAAGTATCAAGCTATACAAAATGTAACAAGCAATTACAAATCATAAATTAGGCAACCACACTCTACCAATCACAAATCAACCAATCACGTATTCCCTAGAAGTTTTAATAATATAGAAACCAACACAAGTGGAATCTTCATAAAATGGACTGTCATCAAGGTAATTTTAGAAAGCGCAAATCCTTTAGGAACTCATGTCCTAAGTTTGTCAAAGTCGTTTAAGAACTCATGTCCTAAGTTTGTCAAAATCCTTTAGGAACTCATGTCCTAAGTTTGTCAAAATCCTTTAGGAACTCATGTCCTAAGTTTGTCAAAATCTTTTAGATTAAAACATGCTCAACGATCAATCAAAACTCTTGTGAACTCTTGTCACATATACTACATGCAACACCCATAACACTCGTGAACCCTTGTCACGTGGCTCCGTAGGTTCATCAACCCGCACGGACTATGCCAAACACAATAATCATAACACCGTGAACTCTTGTCACATATCAAGCACAACAAATATAACACTCGTGATCTCTTGTCACGTGGCTCCGTAGGTTCATCAACCCGCACGGACTATGCCAAACAAAACTATCACAACCCCGTGAACTCTTGTCACGTATCAAACACAACAAACATACATTCGTGATCCCTTGTCACGCGGCTCCGTAGGTTCATCAACCCGCACGGACTATGCCAGACACAACAATCATATCATCTAGTCCTGACTCCATGATGTCTTGCCACGAGTCACCGTAGGCCCCATCGAACCCACACGGTTGGACGTACTGTGCCCTGACCCCATGATCAACTGCCATGTGTCATCGTACGCCTCGTCAGACCCGCATGATTGGACCTCAGTACCACATACTAAGTTTCGATCCCAAGATCAACTGCCCTGAATCCTCGTAGGCCCCGTCGAACCCACACGAGTGAACTTAGCACCATAACGCACACTGCTTACATTCACATTCCATTAACAACGAACATATCAATCAATCACAATGATCACCATGAAGTCATGCATCACACGCACATCAAAACCGGGCAGCTATGCAAATGCAATGAGGGTGTTGATGACAACCCAAATATCTGAAGGGACCCGAGTAAGGGATAATGTTCTGAAAATGATGCCTCATTTGAACAAACTGAGCATACTGGGGCTGCTATCGATGCGGAATCATAGGTCGATATTATCTTGGGCAGCTTACCAAGAAGTTTTGAGCAGTTCCGCCTTAACCACAATATGAACCGTAGGACATATACTTTGGAGGAACTTCTGACAGAGCTTCAATCTGCTGAAGGTCTCTCCAAACAAGGTTATCATCAGATTTTTGCAGCAACCGGTGCTACTTCTTCTAAACCCAAATGGGGAAAGACGAAAAAGCATGTTGTCCAGAATCAAGTGGCAACTCTCAAGGTGAAAAGCTAGGTGCAACAAAAAGCCAAAGGGAAAGTGCTACAAGTGCGGTCAGAAAGTACATTTTAAAATGGACTGCCCTGCTCTTAAGAAAGGTATATCTCATGCACTAGTAGTCAAAACATGCTTGGCAACTTGTTTTTACACTTTGTGGATAGTTGATTCAGGCTCCACTGATCATGTTTGCTTTGACACGCATGGTTTTCAGGTAACCAAGCAGCTTAGTGAGGGCGAGATTACCATCAAATAGGGCGATTATTCCAGGCTTATGGCTGTTGCAGTGGGAGTCGTGCAGTTAAAGATTAATGATAAATTATTAGTCCTCAGTAATGTATTATTAGTACCGGATTTTAGAATGAATTTAATTTCGGTTTCTAAATTAAAATGTGATGGTTATTCAGTTTATTTTGATGATGATACTATTATTAGGAAAAGAAACGTTGAATATATTTGTAAAGGTAATTTTAATGATGGACTGTATGTCGTTATTACTGCACAAACTCCTATGTACAAATCACTTAACTCCTTGTCTAAACTTTAAAGGAGAAAAGATCCTTCAAGCATAAACCAAATATATCTGTGGCATTTACGGTTAAGGCATGTAAACCTTGGGAGGATTCAAAGATTGGTAGATGATGTCCCATTGGAGGATCTCCAAGTTGAGTCATTTCCAATTTGTGAATCCTGTCTGGAAGGTAAGATGACCAAAAGGGTTTTTAAAACTAAGGGAAATCGTGCTCAGAATGTGTTAGAATTGGTTCATACGGATGTATGTGGTCCAATGAATATCCAGGCTAGGGGTGGTTTCGAATACTTCATCACATTTATAGATGATTATTCGAGATAAGGATACATCTATTTGATGCGACGTAAGTCTGAAGCCTTTGACAAGTTCAGAGACTTCAAGGATGAAACGGAGAAGTGCATAGGAAGAGTATCAAGTCACTATAATCCGATTGTGGTGGTGAATACCTTAGTGGAGAGTTTTTAGATTTCTTGGCGAATGAGGGGATTTCATCCTAGCTCACCGCGCTGGGAACTCCACAACAAAATGGTGTGGCTGAAAGAAGGAATAGAACTCTTTTAAAAATGGTTAGATTAATGATGAGTTATTCGGATTTACCTATTTCGTTTTGGGGATATGCCTTAGAAACAGCGGCGCACATTCTAAACCTGGTGCCTTCGAAATCAGTTCCAAAAATACCCACAGAATTGTAGAGTGGGCGAAAGCCCAGTCTAGTACATGTTCGAATTTGAGGTACTCCAGCACATGTGCTGAATAAGGAAGCTGATAAGTTGGAATCTCGTACAGAAGTGCGAGTGTTTGTAGGATATCCTAAGGGAACGAAGGGTGGCTTGTTCTATAGTCCCCAGGATCAGAAGGTCATTGTTAGCACCAATACCCGATTCCTGGAAGATGATTACATGATTAGTCACAGGCCCATGAGCGAGATAATTATGGAAGAGCTGATGGGAGAGACTCTGTATATTCCAATCGTACAAGTGCTAACTAATACTGCACCACGTATCGATTTTGATACTTTTACACCAACTTAGGATTTGCCTCGTCGTAGTAGGAGGGTTATTCGTCAATCGGGATGATTTATAAGTGTGGGAAAGTATTTGGACTCGATCCCAGGCGAAGATGAATCAGATCCTTGGACCTAGAAGGAGGAAATTCAAGATAAAGATGCTGACTCCTGGCAAGTAGCAATGGAATCAGAAATAGGATCTATGGATTCCAATCAAGTGTGGGAGCTAGTAGACCTACCTAATGGTGTACAAGCCATTAGGATTCAATTGGTCTACAAGCGAAAGAAATGAGGTGACAGAAAGGTTGACACCATCAAAGCGAGGTTTGTTGCGAAAGGTTACACTCAGAAAGAGGGTATCGATTATGATGAAACCTTTTCGCCGGTAGCCATGCTTAAGTCAATCCGGTATTTTAGCTATAGCTATGCATTTGGATCTGGAGATTTGGCAAATGGATGTCAAGACTGCATTCTTGAATGGGAGTCTAGACAAGGAAATCTATATGCGCCAACCAGAGAGATTCATTGCTAAAGGAAAAGAGCACTTGGTGTGCAAGCTTAAGAGATCCATTTATGGGCTTAAGCAAGCATCTAGATCTTGGAACACTCATTTTGACGAGGTTGTCCAGTTATATGGATTATTCCAATGTCTGAGTGAAAGTTGTGTATAAGAAATGCGATGGAAACGTGTTGGTGTTTCTTGTACTGTATGTAGACAATATCCTTCTGATTGGAAACAACGTGAAGGAATTGTCGGACGTACGGGTATGGCCATCTGAGCAGTTCGATATGAAGGATTTGGGAGAAGCAGGACACATCCTTGAAATCAGGATCTTTCGTGATCGGAAGAAAAGGATGTTGTGCTTATCCCACGCATCCTATATCGATACAGTGCTAAAGCGGTTTAGCATGGAGAATTCCAAGAAAGGTTTTCTACCTTACAGACATGGAATTCAACTATCTAAGGATATGTGTCCCAAGACAAAAAATGAGATAGATGACATGAAGATGGTCCCTTATGCGTCAGCTGTGGGAAGCCTCATGTATGCTATGTTTTACACTAGATCAGATATCTAGCATGCCGTAGGCATGGCTGCTAGATATCAGTCAAACCCAGGACCAGGACACTGGATTGCTGTTAAGCACATACTCAAGTTCCTGAGAAGGACTAGGGAGTACATGCTTGTATATCAATCAGACGACCTGTGTCCAGTATGTTACACTAACTCAGAATTTTCATCGGACAAAGAAAAGTCCAAGTCTACTTCGGGTTATGTGTTTAGCCTCGGAGGTGGAGCCATTACTTGGAGTGTGAAGTGGAAATACATCTCGGACTCTACCATGGAAGCCGAGTACGTGGCAGACTCTGAGGAAGCCAAGGAGGCGGTGTGGCTCAAGTACTTCCTGTAGGAATTAGATGTGATTCCAAATTTGGCCAAAGGGTATTACACTTTATTGTGATAATACTGGTACAGTCGCAAATTCGAGGGAACCACGAGCCCACAAGGCAAGTAAACATATCAACTGCAAGTACCACATCATACGACACTTCGTAAAGGAAGGAGACGTAGTTGTAGCCAGGGTTGCATCGGAAGATAATCTTGTTGATCCTTTCACGAAAGGCCTACCCTCGAAAATTTTTGAAAGGCATGTAGAAGGAATGGGATTACGGTGCATGGCAGCATTGCTTTGAGTATAAGCGGGAGAAATGAGACACTATGTAATAAAGTAGTATACTTAAAAGCATGCTTTGAGTATAAGTGGGAGATTGTTAGGGTTGTATACTGCAAAGCATACTTTATGCTTGTATTACCTTATTTCACCTATGAGAATATTAATTACATTTAATCACATATTTTACATATTTATTCACGTTATGGTTATGCAAATGAATTGTCTAATTATTTTATATTATAGATAATATGGTGTGTTGGTGTCACACGTAATATCACATTATCGGTACCTGATAAAATAATATAACCTTTATAATTATTAGACAAATTATATGAAAGGTTGTATTGTGTGCTTGAGATTAGTTGGTCTTGACTATTAGCATACATTAGCGTATTTGCATACGTTGAACTGGATCGAGGTCGGATAGTGTCTTCTGTACTGACTGTAAGAAGAGCGTAAATCTCGGATGATTATTATTTCTAAATTTGAAGTATATAATATTTAATTATGTATTTATAATACTTATTGCTTTGATTTACCATGGGTGAGCGTCAAAATGATCGACTCAATAAGCCTCGTATCTTGGGCAATAATATTATTTATATGACAGTTATTATTATTATTATTATTAGAAATCGTGTCCCGACTCATGTGGGTTGATGATGTCCCCTTGAGGAGCTCGATAATGATTATTATATTAAACCCTGCATGTGGATTTAATTCCGATATAATAATAAGGGTCGAGTGGTACTACTCTTGGATAAGATATTAATTAATTAAAGCTGTGAGTAGCTTATAATTAATTAATGGACATTCGATATCTTAAATATAGGAAATAATATATTTAATAAGGAGCCCAATTTTATAATTTGGGATTTTGGTAGGAAGTGCAATATCAACTTTTTAGTGGACTAAGTTGATATTAATATATTCATTATATTAGGAAGTCCTAATATGATAAGATGAAATCTATTGAGAGTCCTTCCATCCTCTTTAAGATCCCTAGTAGTAGTCCAAGAGCCTATAAATAGGACATCTATGGGGTTGGCCGATTTTATGTGTCTTTTGCAAGGTTGTGAGATCAAACTTTTCCTCTTGTGTTTAATTGTAGATCTAGACTTGTGTCTTTGATTCTACAATTTAGATAACACATCAATTTGCTAAGAATGTTCATAAAATACCAGAAAGCAAAGAAAAATTGAGTGATCACATACAAAAGGAATTTCGGCCGATCACAAAGGTGTCCAAGAAATATCCGGTAGCTCGTTGTCCACACAACGTCCGGGTTAAGGCGGATCATACTCTAGAAGGTCTAAAGGTAGAAATACAAGGTGATCAAGATGAAAGCAACCAATTTGCTTCAAATGTAATATCCTATGATCTTGTAGATCTAGATTAGGATATTTCAATTACCAGCATATTTATTTAATAAATAATAAATAATATTTAAATTGCTTATTAGTCTTAGTAATTAATTAATTAGCATGCCTAAATAGATCTTATGCTCGTGGATGCATAAAACGCAATTATCAAACTTTCCCAACTTTTCTTCCGCTGCGACTTATTTCCAACAATTGGTATCGGAGCTGGATTTTTAGGCCTTTTGCTATTTTAATTAATTTTTGTGATTAATTGGTAGAAATTTAAATATTCATATAATTTGATGTTGTAATGTTTTGCTAGATGTGTTCTTGCAGGTGATATGATCCAATTATCATGGTTATGTGAATGGTTTATTTATTTATTTATTTTTATTATTTATGCAATTGTTGGTTTGGCTCGGTTTTGAGGCATGTAATGGTTTTTCCCGTGAGAAAATCCACGGGTAGTTCTAGGTGTTTTATTTTTCATGTAATCTTGCTATAATTTCGATGTATTCTATTTTGTGTAAAATTGTAATCGAATTTAGAAAAGACGGGATCACGAAGAAATAGAGCAGAACCAGATCGCGGGATCAGGTAGTACGGCCGACAAGAATGGCAAAGGGCCGAGTAGCACACGACTACCTGCCGAGCAGCGCCGAGCATGCTGCTGAGAGTTGCGGGCATCCTGGTCCAGGCCGGTTCGCTGTTTTGGGTTGGGTCGTCCAGTTTTTTGTCCGGTTCGTTTCGCGGCCGTTCGTTGCATCCGCTGGAGAGTCGGAATTTAAAATTAAATTTTTTTATGTAATTAATTTTGCATAAAAGTAAAATTTTAATTTTGGAAATCCACGGCCCGGTCGGGGAGGAGCGACGAGATGCTTGATTCAGTGGGAGAGATCGAGTCGAAGATTTTCTCGGATTCAACTCAAGGAAGAAGACCATGATAATTAGATAATTTAATTATCCATGCTTTATTTTGGTTTTTATTGTTTTGATGTATGACATATATGAATGTATGCGTGATATGTTTTCTGCATGTTAGGACGAGAAAATTAAAAACCTTAAGGCTAAAACAACTAAGTGATTAAATTGATTTATTTTTAAAATAAAATCAAATTGGCTTCCATAATTAATTTAAATTGTGAAGTAATTAGTATGCACGTTGACATTAGGGTCTTCCTCCATATCAGATGTGCTAATTATAGGTTCGCTAGTTTTAAATTTTAAAATGATAACATAAGGTAAATATTATTTTTTTATGATAGGACCTCTCCATATGTAGGATTATTATTTAAAAGATAATATTTTAAGGATGTTAAATTATGGTATTCACTTAGGTGTATTAATTCATAAGCTCCCCATCGGAATCTATGTTAATTAATACATGGCCAAGAGAAACCAACTATTAATTTTACTTGTCATAACGTAAGTTGACTGGATAGTAACATAAAACTCCATTTGAAAAATGTGTGTGTAAACGTCCACACGATCGTGGCTTGCATTTCGAGGTGTTGGTTGCTAGCATATATATTGTGTTTTGAGGTTTTTCGATATATTTTGCTATGCATTATGTGATGGATGTTTTAAATTTTTATCTCAGATGTCTTTCAATCCACTTGCTGTTATTCTCAAAGAAAATAAACTTGATGGCACTAACTTTGCCGATTGGAAAAGAAATCTTGACATTGTCCTGACTGATGTGGGGTAAAAACTTGTCTTAACTGAGGAGATCCCTCTAGATCCAGAACCGGATGCCACTCATGGAGAGTAAGATGAATTCCGAAAATGGAAGAAGTCTAATGAGATGGCTCGCTGTTACATTTTGGCTTCACTGACAAATGTATTGCAGCATCAGCATCAGACGATGGGCTCAGCCACGAAAATGATGAAAAGCGGCTCGTCTCCAGACTCACTTGACGCCTGCCCGCTCCGCCCCCATCCCAGATCGGATCCGCCTCCGCCGAACCTAATTCAAAGAAGACCTCCGCATTAGAGTGCGACCAGCCGACTGCCCGTCGTCTTTTTCACGCAAACCATACCCCACCGTATGGCCTCGCAGGCTCGACCACCGTTTCAGATCCGTTCTGAAACCTACCAAAAGAATCCGAAAAAAAAAAATCGAACCCTAAGTCTACAACCCGATGTCAGCCTCCAACCCACGAGCAACACTGTCTCCGACCCGGCCCGCTTCCGATTGCACTACCCGCAGTTCGCACGTGTTGCAAGATCCAATCCAGTCGTGGTCCGACACGATTTCTTTAGTGCTTCCTCAGATTTTTACCATCTCAACCATGCAGCAAGAACTACAAATTTAACGGTGAAGATCTGATCCGGGACAGTATTTCTCGATGAAACTGTATGCGAAAGAAAAAAAAACGAGAGACGAGAATTTCCGCACGTATATTTTCTCGCACAAAGGCAACGTATCAAAATCATGTTTCCCGATTCGTTAACCGTCGGATCGGTGTGAAATTTTGACAGCAATTTCCCAACACAAATATCTGTATATTCAACTGTGGAGATCGAATTCTGAGTAATATTGTTTACTGAATCTACTGCCGAACAGAAGCAAATTTTTACGAGGAAATTTGGAGATCCGACCTCATCCAATACCGAGCTTTGCATCGCCGTGCTCGAGTCCTTTTTCGGCCGAATTATCGAGCCCAGTACCCCTATCCGGGTGTTTTCTCAACTCTACATCTTTTCCTAATTAATGATTCATTTGTTCATTAATTTGTACACTTATGAATCTTACCATGTTTATGTTTTACGTGTATATAGGAAAATACGTCGCTCATGATGATGTGCACGCTATGGAGAAAAAACCATATTTATCTCGTTCAATGATCAAAGTAAATATAGAACGGAGTACCCACGGAAATATGTTGCTCACATGGAGAGAAGCTCCCGTTCAAGGATCAAAGCTTATATGGAACCAACTACCCATAAGACTTTACTAAAATTCCCATTTTTCAATTCCTCTCTTTTGGGAATTTTTTTTTGGGAAATTGGGTATTTGGGTTCTTTATCTCCCATGCTACTTTGCGGTGGATGAGACTATGAGAGGTGGTATCACTCTTGTATGTCGAAGTAAACTGTGTGACGGTCTTGGGGGAGTCACGGATAATTGTTGAAAGTCGATATTTGTGGTTGTTGCATACACCACGTTTTGGGTGCGATTTGACGTCGCTGTTTTGTCGATTTTAAACCAACAATTGAATAAAATGAATATTGTCGGTAACGGTAAAGTTATGACTTGTTCATGATTAGTCACGGAATTGTGACGTACAAATGGGACAAACATCGATTGCGATGGATATGTCGTGGTTAAAATCGATTTGTGGCGGATTTGTCACAATGAATTGAGCGACCACCACGTTGGTCTTGACCCAATCCCATACTTGGAAAACTCTATCTTTCATCCTATTAAAATAAAATATTGCATGTGGGTGTAATCATACACCGTCTCCTTGCAATATAATATATGAAAGAGTGTAAGAGTAATTCTCATGAATTTTAACATGTAAAGCAATGGCATATTTCTAAATACATGAATTCGTTGACCTCGATTATAGTTCGTATGACTATAGGTCCGAATACTTTTCCGAGTATTTGTAAAGGCATGTGCCTTATACATTTGACTATATTTAGTCGATCTTATTGGATGGTCAAGACGAGTTGGTTATGGTATATTCATTATGTCTCATGGTTCAAAATGCTTAATTTTGACGCACCGTGTTGCATCCACATAACATGGCTATTATGACGTATACTTGCAAATTGAGAATTAAAATATTTAGTTGATTTGATGCACTTTGGTGGATTTTTACACTTTTGATCATGACTAGGCGCATCCTCCTTGGTATTTGTTTATGCTTTGAAAGTTCAAACGAAATAAGTGGTTTTTAAACAGCCTTAGTTGTACCGACATTTCTACTTTCTCTGCAAGTCTACCAAGTTGGAGTTACCGAAAGGATCATTAGTCGAGATCAGAAATCGAATACCCTGGTGCATTTAAACGCACATATGGCTGTCATTGCCATGTTTTTCCATCAACTCTTATGCCATTGGATATGGTCTCAAGCTTGTTTTCTCACTAAACTTGGGAAATACTAAATAGCCAATTAAAACATGCACTGTGATCTGAGTTTAATGATCCCTGTAGTGCACAATATATGGAGAGAAAGATGTGGAAGTCTAGTTTCCAGAACATCTGACCGTTCGTCCATAGCTTTCCTAACAAGGGAGTTATCACTGTTTTAGTGAACAAAGGTCAAGCTGCACGGAATTTTATTTCCAGCGATTGTGCTAACTTTTGTCCCAAACAACTTGGTTCCCATCTTGAATTTGCAAGTGGTCTTATGACACATATTTTTCAACCTCTTTTTGGCTGAATTTGCCATAGATGATGCAGTTTTTGCTATGCGTTGTACGCTAATATCATCTTTCAAATGTTGAAAAACAGTTTCCTTGGGGAAGCCTTATAAGAAGGTCGAGCGTGTGCATGGTAGTGTTACACCATGCTTGTGTCGTAATTTTGCCCCTTAGGCATATAACCTTGTCATGTTATGCACTCAATATGATAGATCATTTTGATCGTATCTGGTATAAAATCTCTATGTTGTTAGAGTGTTCGCTATGCTCATGTTTATAAAATTTTGCAAGCGAAATTGAGTACATATTAAGCTATTTTCAAGGAACAAGATATATTTGGATTTCGGTTTATAAATCCATTGTGACTATGATGACTAGGTCATCACAATCAATGTGTGGAATAATGCTCAAGTTGTTTAATGCCGAATGGCGTTTTCTAGTCACATATGTTCCGTAATAATTGAACCATGTTATTACTCGATGATATATATGCCAAAGTGTATCACTCATATCATCTCATTGTGATTTGTGAGAAATAAAATCTTATGCATCACTTGTATTGGATATGTGAAAAGGAAAAATATTCATGAGTCAATATGGTCCGGCTTGCACCGGTTTTTGTAACCAGAAGATGTATTGGGACATTGACACATTTAGGCTTTAATAGTCCGGAGTTTGGACAATTTGATGATCCATATACCACGGTATTGCCATGGACATCATTTTTTCTTTGAACAAAGAAGCTAGTTGGATCAAAGACACCAAAGTACGTTGGTGGAGTCGTGAGCAGGGCTCATGACCGATGATGATATTTATGTCATCTGCGTCTTGCTTTCATAAGCATGTGTGACGCCAAAGACCCCCCGATGATCCTTATTAGCCATGTTCATTGATTAAAGCCTATTCTCTTGCACGATTAAGAGATGACACCCTCCTATGCTAAAGAGAATAATGTAACGACTCGCATAAGCATGGTGCTGAGTCCTCCCTTTTCACTGAGTCCTTATACATAGATGATCATAAGCATTAGCTTGGGTGGCTTATGATGCTATGATGGTGTTCACAAATGGTCGTACTCAAGTGATAACATTTATATGTTATGTTGTTCCTTTGTAAAGGCACACAAGGCAAGTAAACATATCAACTGCAAGTACCACATCATACGACACTTCGTAAAGGAAGGAGACGTAGTTGTAGCCAGGGTTGCATCGGAAGATAATCTTGTTGATCCTTTCACGAAAGGCCTACCCTCGAAAATTTTTGAAAGGCATGTAGAAGGAATGGGATTACGGTGCATGGCAGCATTGCTTTGAGTATAAGCGGGAGAAATGAGACACTATGTAATAAAGTAGTATACTTAAAAGCATGCTTTGAGTATAAGTGGGAGATTGTTAGGGTTGTATACTGCAAAGCATACTTTATGCTTGTATTACCTTATTTCACCTATGAGAATATTAATTACATTTAATCACATATTTTACATATTTATTCACGTTATGGTTATGCAAATGAATTGTCTAATTATTTTATATTATAGATAATATGGTGTGTTGGTGTCACACGTAATATCACATTATCGGTACCTGATAAAATAATATAACCTTTATAATTATTAGACAAATTATATGAAAGGTTGTATTGTGTGCTTGAGATTAGTTGGTCTTGACTATTAGCATACATTAGCGTATTTGCATACGTTGAACTGGATCGAGGTCGGATAGTGTCTTCAGATCGATGTAAGAAGAGCGTAAATCTCGGATGATTATTATTTCTAAATTTGAAGTATATAATATTTAATTATGTATTTATAATACTTATTGCTTTGATTTACCATGGGTGAGCGTCAAAATGATCGACTCAATAAGCCTCGTATCTTGGGCAATAATATTATTTATATGACAGTTATTATTATTATTATTATTAGAAATCGTGTCCCGACTCATGTGGGTTGATGATGTCCCCTTGAGGAGCTCGATAATGATTATTATATTAAACCTTGCATGTGGATTTAATTCCGATATAATAATAAGGGTCGAGTGGTACTACTCTTGGATAAGATATTAATTAATTAAAGCTGTGAGTAGCTTATAATTAATTAATGGACATTCGATATCTTAAATATAGGAAATAATATATTTAATAAGGAGCCCAATTTCATAATTTGGGATTTTGGTAGGAAGTGCAATATCAACTTTTTAGTGGACTAAGTTGATATTAATATATTCATTATATTAGGAAGTCCTAATATGATAAGATGAAATCTATTGAGAGTCCTTCCATCCTCTTTAAGATCCCTAGTAGTAGTCCAAGAGCCTATAAATAGGACATCTATGGGGTTGGCCGATTTTATGTGTCTTTTGCAAGGTTGTGAGATCAAACTTTTCCTCTTGTGTTTAATTGTAGATCTAGACTTGTGTCTTTGATTCTACAATTTAGATAACACATCAATTTGCTAAGAATGTTCATAAAATACCAGAAAGCAAAGAAAAATTGAGTGATCACATACAAAAGGAATTTCGCCGATCACAAAGGTGTCCAAGAAATATCCGGTAGCTCGTTGTCCACACAACGTCCGGGTTAAGGCGGATCATACTCTAGAAGGTCTAAAGGTAGAAATACAAGGTGATCAAGATGAAAGCAACCAATTTGCTTCAAATGTAATATCCTATGATCTTGTAGATCTAGATTAGGATATTTCAATTACCAGCATATTTATTTAATAAATAATAAATAATATTTAAATTGCTTATTAGTCTTAGTAATTAATTAATTAGCATGCCTAAATAGATCTTATGCTCGTGGATGCATAAAACGCAATTATCAAACTTTCCCAACTTTTCTTCCGCTGCGACTTATTTCCAACAATTGGTATCGGAGCTGGATTTTTAGGCCTTTTGCTATTTTAATTAATTTTTGTGATTAATTGGTAGAAATTTAAATATTCATATAATTTGATGTTGTAATGTTTTGCTAGATGTGTTCTTGCAGGTGATATGATCCAATTATCATGGTTATGTGAATGGTTTATTTATTTATTTATTTTTATTATTTATGCAATTGTTGGTTTGGCTCGGTTTTGAGGCATGTAATGGTTTTCCGTGAGAAAATCCACGGGTAGTTCTAGGTGTTTTATTTTTCATGTAATCTTGCTATAATTTCGATGTATTCTATTTTGTGTAAAATTGTAATCGAATTTAGAAAAGACGGGATCACGAAGAAATAGAGCGTAACCAGGATCGCCGGATCATTGTATGCGGCCCGACAATGAGCAGGCCGCCGAGTAGCACACACGACTACCGCGGCGCGAGCATGTCTTGAGAGTTGCGGGCATCCTGGTCCAGCCGGTTCATTGTTTTGGGTTGGGTCGTCCAGTTTTTGTCCGGTCCGTTTCGCCGCCGTTCGTTGCATCCGCTGGAGAGTCGGAATTTAAAATTAAATTTTTTTATGTAATTAATTTTGCATAAAAGTAAAATTTTAATTTTGGAAATCCACGGCCCGGTCGGGGAGGAGCGACGAGATGCTTGATTCAGTGGGAGAGATCGAGTCGAAGATTTTCTCGGATTCAACTCAAGGAAGAAGACCATGATAATTAGATAATTTAATTATCCATGCTTTATTTTGGTTTTTATTGTTTTGATGTATGACATATATGAATGTATGCGTGATATGTTTTCTGCATGTTAGGACGAGAAAATTAAAAACCTTAAGGCTAAAACAACTAAGTGATTAAATTGATTTATTTTTAAAATAAAATCAAATTGGCTTCCATAATTAATTTAAATTGTGAAGTAATTAGTATGCACGTTGACATTAGGGTCTTCCTCCATATCAGATGTGCTAATTATAGGTTCGCTAGTTTTAAATTTTAAAATGATAACATAAGGTAAATATTATTTTTTTATGATAGGACCTCTCCATATGTAGGATTATTATTTAAAAGATAATATTTTAAGGATGTTAAATTATGGTATTCACTTAGGTGTATTAATTCATAAGCTCCCCATCGGAATCTATGTTAATTAATACATGGCCAAGAGAAACCAACTATTAATTTTACTTGTCATAACGTAAGTTGACTGGATAGTAACATAAAACTCCATTTGAAAAATGTGTGTGTAAACGTCCACACGATCGTGGCTTGCATATGCGGATTTTTCGAGGTGTTGGTTGCTAGCATATATATTGTGTTTTGAGGTTTTTCGATATATTTTGCTATGCATTATGTGATGGATGTTTTAAATTTTTATCTCAGATGTCTTTCAATCCACTTGCTGTTATTCTCAAAGAAAATAAACTTGATGGCACTAACTTTGCCGATTGGAAAAGAAATCTTGACATTGTCCTGACTGATGTGGGGTAAAAACTTGTCTTAACTGAGGAGATCCCTCTAGATCCAGAACCGGATGCCACTCATGGAGAGTAAGATGAATTCCGAAAATGGAAGAAGTCTAATGAGATGGCTCGCTGTTACATTTTGGCTTCACTGACAAATGTATTGCAGCATCAGCATCAGACGATGGGCTCAGCCACGAAAATGATGAAAAACGGCTCGTCTCCAGACTCACTTGACGCCTGCCCGCTCCGCCCCCATCCCAGATCGGATCCGCCTCCGCCGAACCTAATTCAAAGAAGACCTCCGCATTAGAGTGCGACCAGCCGACTGCCCGTCGTCTTTTTCACGCAAACCATACCCCACCGTATGGCCTCGCAAGCTCGACCACCGTTTCAGATCCGTTCTGAAACCTACCAAAAGAATCCGAAAAAAAAAATCGAACCCTAAGTCTACAACCCGATGTCAGCCTCCAACCCACGAGCAACACTGTCTCCGACCCGGCCCGTTTCCAGTTGCAGACCCAGTCCAGATTCGGTACGTGTTGCAAGATCCAATCCAGTCGTGGTCCGACACGATTTCTTTAGTGCTTGCTCAGATTTTTACCATCTCAACCATGCAGCAAGAACTACAAATTTAACGGTGAAGATCTGATCCGGGACAGTATTTCTCGATGAAACTGTATGCGAAAGAAAAAAAAACGAGAGACGAGAATTTCCGCACGTATATTTTCTGCACAGTGCAGTCGTATCAAAATCATGTTTCCCGATTCGTTAACCGTCGGATCGGTGTGAAATTTTGACAGCAATTTCCCAACACAAATATCTGTATATTCAACTGTGGAGATCAAATTCTGAGTAATATTGTTTACTGAATCTACTGCCGAACAGAAGCAAATTTTTACGAGGAAATTTGGAGATCCGACCTCATCCAATACCGAGCTGCTGCATCGCCGTGCTCGAGTCCTTTTTCGGCCGAATTATCGAGCCCAGTACCCCTATCCGGGTGTTTTCTCAACTCTACATCTTTTCCTAATTAATGATTCATTTGTTCATTAATTTGTACACTTATGAATCTTACCATGTTTATGTTTTACGTGTATATAGGAAAATACGTCGCTCATGATGATGTGCACGCTATGGAGAAAAAACCATATTTAGCTCGTTCAATGATCAAAGTAAATATAGAACGGAGTACCCACGGAAATATGTTGCTCACATGGAGAGAAGCTCCCGTTCAAGGATCAAAGCATATATGGAACCAACTACCCATAAGACTTTATTAAAATTCCCATTTTTCAATTCCTCTCTTTTGGGAATTTTTTTTTTGGGAAATTGGGTATTTGGGTTCTTTATCTCCCATGCTACTTTGCGGTGGATGAGACTATGAGAGGTGGTATCACTCTTGTATGTCGAAGTAAACTGTGTGACGGTCTTGGGGGAGTCACGGATAATTGTTGAAAGTCGATATTTGTGGTTGTTGCATACACCACGTTTTGGGTGCGATTTGACGTCGCTGTTTTGTCGATTTTAAACCAACAATTGAATAAAATGAATATTGTCGGTAACGGTAAAGTTATGACTTGTTCATGATTAGTCACGGAATTGTGACGTACAAATGGGACAAACATCGATTGCGATGGATATGTCGTGGTTAAAATCGATTTGTGGCGGATTTGTCACAATGAATTGAGCGACCACCACGTTGGTCTTGACCCAATCCCATACTTGGAAAACTCTATCTTTCATCCTATTAAAATAAAATATTGCATGTGGGTGTAATCATACACCGTCTCCTTGCAATATAATATATGAAAGAGTGTAAGAGTAATTCTCATGAATTTTAACATGTAAAGCAATGGCATATTTCGGTAAATACATGAATTCGTTGACCTCGATTATAGTTCGTATGACTATAGGTCCGAATACTTTTCCGAGTATTTGTAAAGGCATGTGCCTTATACATTTGACTATATTTAGTCGATCTTATTGGATGGTCAAGACGAGTTGGTTATGGTATATTCATTATGTCTCATGGTTCAAAATGCTTAATTTTGACGCACCGTGTTGCATCCACATAACATGGCTATTATGACGTATACTTGCAAATTGAGAATTAAAATATTTAGTTGATTTGATGCACTTTGGTGGATTTTTACACTTTTGATCATGACTAGGTGCATCCTCCTTGGTATTTGTTTATGCTTTGAAAGTTCAAACGAAATAAGTGGTTTTTAAACAGCCTTAGTTGTACCGACATTTCTACTTTCTCTGCAAGTCTACCAAGTTGGAGTTACCGAAAGGATCATTAGTCGAGATCAGAAATCGAATACCCTGGTGCATTTAAACGCACATATGGCTATCATTGCCATGTTTTTCCATCAACTCTTATGCCATTGGATATGGTCTCAAGCTTGTTTTCTCACTAAACTTGGGAAATACTAAATAGCCAATTAAAACATGCACTGTGATCTGAGTTTAATGATCCCTGTAGTGCACAATATATGGAGAGAAAGATGTGGAAGTCTAGTTTCCAGAACATCTGACCGTTCGTCCATAGCTTTCCTAACAAGGGAGTTATCACTGTTTTAGTGAACAAAGGTCAAGCTGCACGGAATTTTATTTCCAGCGATTGTGCTAACTTTTGTCCCAAACAACTTGGTTCCCATCTTGAATTTGCAAGTGGTCTTATGACACATATTTTTCAACCTCTTTTTGGCTGAATTTGCCATAGATGATGCGATTTTGCTATGCGTTGTACGCTAATATCATCTTTCAAATGTTGAAAAAAAAGCAGCTTCCTTGGGGAAGCCTTATAAGAAGGTCGAGCGTGTGCATGGTAGTGTTACACCATGCTTGTGTCGTAATTTTGCCCCTTAGGCATATAACCTTGTCATGTTATGCACTCAATATGATAGATCATTTTGATCGTATCTGGTATAAAATCTCTATGTTGTTAGAGTGTTCGCTATGCTCATGTTTATAAAATTTTGCAAGCGAAATTGAGTACATATTAAGCTATTTTCAAGGAACAAGATATATTTGGATTTCGGTTTATATATCCATTGTGACTATGATGACTAGGTCATCACAATCAATGTGTGGAATAATGCTCAAGTTGTTTAATGCCGAATGGCGTTTTCTAGTCACATATGTTCCGTAATAATTGAACCATGTTATTACTCGATGATATATATGCCAAAGTGTATCACTCATATCATCTCATTGTGATTTGTGAGAAATAAAATCTTATGCATCACTTGTATTGGATATGTGAAAAGGAAAAATATTCATGAGTCAATATGGTCCGGCTTGCACCGGTTTTTGTAACCAGAAGATGTATTGGGACATTGACACATTTAGGCTTTAATAGTCCGGAGTTTGGACAATTTGATGATCCATATACCACGGTATTGCCATGGACATCATTTTTTCTTTGAACAAAGAAGCTAGTTGGATCAAAGACACCAAAGTACGTTGGTGGAGTCGTGAGCAGGGCTCATGACCGATGATGATATTTATGTCATCTGCGTCTTGCTTTCATAAGCATGTGTGACGCCAAAGACCCCCCGATGATCCTTATTAGCCATGTTCATTGATTAAAGCCTATTCTCTTGCACGATTAAGAGATGACACCCTCCTATGCTAAAGAGAATAATGTAACGACTCGCATAAGCATGGTGCTGAGTCCTCCCTTTTCACTGAGTCCTTATACATAGATGATCATAAGCATTAGCTTGGGTGGCTTATGATGCTATGATGGTGTTCACAAATGGTCGTACTCAAGTGATAACATTTATATGTTATGTTGTTCCTTTGACAATGATTGATAAGTTGATGAAACCTGAGTTATGGGTTGTCCAACTTGCGGACCAGTCATTGTAAAGGTCGGTTCACCCACTTTTAGACCAAGTCTTAAAGTGAAATTTTAACGAGTACTTTCTAACATCCAAGGCTACCTTCTCACAAATTTCGGTTCCATTTGGAGACTTGGAAGGAGGTGAACTACTTAAATGAAGTTTTCACATACCACCAGTCGTCCCAACAACCAGTTCGATGTCATTTCGATCTGTTTTTGACCACAAGGTTGATGGTTTTGGAATCCTAAACACCCGTTTATACATGCTCACAAAATTTTGAGGTGTTTGGGGCTAGTGAAGGGAGTGAAATCTTTAAGAAAGCACTAGAGGTTCGATAAAACCAACGGCCTATCATCGGTTCAATCGTTTCTTTATGTTCGATCCCGGTGGTGCATGGTGGCGGTTTTGTTGGATTCTCAAGACCAGTAGCTACGGTTATGTAGCATCAGTCAATATGTCATATTCACCTATACTTATCATCATTCAAATGTTTAGTTACGAGTGTAACAGTATGAATTTTGTTAACTGGATTGCGTTAACACTGAAAACCTTTATCGTCCACATGTTGATGTACCAAAGTGCGTCACCACAACGCATTATGACGGGTTATAAATGATGAATATGACATGCGCTTTCACTCATAGTCCGCTTAAAATATACCTTGGCAGACGATCTCGTAAGTCACTTTGATGAGCCAGTCTTCTCGTCGTTAGGGGGAGATGCGAACGATCATGTTCGAGTAGAACGACTTGCAATTGTCGTAGTTTGTCCCTACTGTACCTCACCAAGTTCCCTAAAGTGACGAGATTAAATACATGCTGCAAACATGTCTGCAAGCATTGTGTCCGGTCATGGACATTCGTCACCTATAAATGGTGATATGGTAACACCACAAATTGTGGTAGATGGTGTTACTAGGCCGTGGATCTCATAGAGTATTGGGATGCCACTTGGTTCGATAAATACTCTCGCTAAGAATGTATGCGAGTTTGGTACATGAAACTTGATCATATGATCAAATGAACTCATCCGTCTCATGTAATTCTGGATTATAGTCATTATTGGGGGACGCCTCAATGAATGCCAATCCATAAAGAGTACTCTATGAATAAAGCCGGTTCATGAGGACGTGTAATGTGAGTTTAATCGAACCATACTTCGTTGAAAATCTACAACGTTGTAGCCTTGGCCTAAAATGGAAACATATGCGATTTCAGAATAAACAAAGTGATAGCCCTTTGTTGAAGTGGTGCCGACACTCCAAAGATAAGATCTATCCGTATACTTTGTTAAAGCGAGTGAGAGAATGAGTTAAACTCACCTCATGGCGCGAGGTTTCTCATGAACGCACTGGAATCGACTATGATGACACGAAACTTAGTTGTGCTATCGTAATGGATGTTATAACATCCACTATCTTTTCAGTTAGATAGTTTCCCAAAAACTGACGTGCAGCTTATGGTTAAATCTTATCTTATTGGGGAACTAAGTTAAGTGATAAAAGGATCTCGTGGTGGATCAGACTCAAATCAAGTGGCTCCTAACCACGGAGCGCGTCGACAAGTGATTGTCGGGGACGCATACTAAGTATATACTTGATTTGGAAGAGATGTGAAGCTTTTGCGTGTAAAACTAAGGGTTTATAGTGATGTACTCTTGTGAGACTAAGAGATTCCGCTAAATCCAAAGTTAAGAATGAAAGGATATTGGGGACACTTTATGATGCATATTCATCAATCGGTTTAAGGCAATCTAAGGGACGATAAAGTAATGCCTATATAATTCCCAATGATTAGTCGAAGTCATCATAAGACTTGGCTCACTTAAGTGATGATGCAGTCTTAAGAGAAAAGTACGGTATTATGTACTCATGTTTGACTCGATGTACTCATTCGTAATAATTCGGTAAAGCCACTGTGATGATGGCCTAGGATGCGCTCACGTAATATCTGTGATTGACAAGAAGCTTGAAGCTCACTCTATCTCTATAAAAAGGACACTTGAAAACTGATACCCAAATCTGCCCAGAATGTGTTGGTCTATCTCTCATCTGACCTACAGGGCAGCTCACTTGTTGGAAAATGATGAAATTGGTGCCATTGGAAAGGTTTGTGTCTACTTTCCAAGGAAACCAACCATTTGATTACATCCATCATGATTGAGTGACATATGACTATTGTTGCAAAGTAGGACAGGATATGTCCGGTAATTTGCTGAGTCAACTTCGATAGAGCTTTGTGATCTGCTCAGGTCGATCTAGGTTACGTACTGTATGTGAATGAAAAGCTATGTGTGTCTAGTTTTCATAAGTTCTTACAGTTTCGTCGATACCTATTGAATCGAAGAAGTTATGACTGATTTGGTGCATGGAGGTCAAGACTTTAGAAAACTTGATAAGTCTTTAGCGACTCTGCACTTTGGATGTGTCGCGCTCTTTTTGTCCTTAAACCAAGGTTTGTTTTTCCCACTGATTTTTCACTTGGTAAGGTTTTTAACGAGGCGACCTATGAGAACATCCATACAATGATGCGTTGTACTTCTGTTCAACTTAGACCAAGAGGTATTTTTCCCACTGGGTTTTTTCTTGGTATAGTTGTGAGGGCAACTTGGCATCCGACTCCTATGATTTGAGGTACTCATCAGGGGGAGTCGTTATGTATAAATCAGGGGGAGTATACATGACATGTTATCTTGGTGCGTTGCAATCTTTTCCTCATCAAGCCTTTATTTTTCCCATGGGGTTTTGTTTTGGCTTGGAATAGGTTTTTACGAAGGCAACATCTTCTGCACCATTGTTGTATTAGTGCTCGACACAGGGGGAGTGTTCCGAGAATTATTATTCCCGTAATGTGTCTTACCTAATACTAATTGTAGATACATAGATGGAAGGTTTTAGATCCTTCTAGAGGTAGTAGGATCCTATTAGATGTCTTACCTTATCTAGGAATCCTATGTATGGAAGGACTCTCATTGTAATGCCTATATAAAGGCCCCTCTATCAGTGTTATGAATGCAATTGATTGACTCTATTTACAGTCTTTTACTTTCTCCTGAAACACAAATAAAAATATAACATCGTCACATATATTTATTATATTTTTCTTTTTAATATAGTCATTAAATATACAGTTATTATCTTATTAATATATACTATTCGAATAACAGTTTCTTTGATTCCAATTTCCACACACATCAAGAAAATCCATGGCTTCCAACACGAAGTCCCGCTCTCTCCTCCTCTCTCCTAAACCTCTGCGCCTTATCCTCCACCGACCCACCAGCTCCGACGCCGACGTTCTACGAAATCCTTCCCCAATTCGGCGTCCCGAGCGGCCTCCTATCGGACTCCGTCGGCAGCTACACTCTCTCCAACGACGGCCAATTCGAGGTCAATTTGTAGAAACCCTGCTATATAAAATTCGATTACTTGGTCTATTACGAACAGAAGATCACTGGGAAGTTGAGCATCGGCTCGATCAGCAATTTGAAGGGAATTCAGGTGCAAAGATTCTACCTTTTCTGGTTCAATGTCTACAAAATTAAGGTTGACTTGCCGCCTTCTGACAGGATTTACTTCACTGTCGGAATCATTAACAAGGAGCTTGAGGTTGACCAGTTCTTGACTGTTCGTTCTTCCAAATACAAGGCTGTCTGTAGGATGTTCCAAGGGTTGGGATGTTTGCTCATTAAAGCGGTAGGTGAGCTGGGTTCAGAACATCGTGAGACAGTTCGGTCCATATCCGGTGTGGGCTTTAGAGCATTGAGAGGATCTTTACCTAGTACGAGAGGACCGGGAAGGACGCACCTCTGGTGTACCAGTTATCGTGCCCACGATAAACGCTAGGTAGCCAAGTGCGGAGCGGATAACTGCTGAAAGCATATAAGTTGTAAGCCCACCCCAAGATGAGTGCTCTCCTATTCCGACTTCCCCAGAGCTTCCGGTAGCACAGCCGAGACAGCGACGGGTTCTCTGCCCCTGGGGACATGGAGCGACAGAAGTTTTGAGAATTAAACACCACTATTTTATTATTAAAATTAATTTTAAATACATTTACTTTTTTTCTTATATCTTTTAAAATATAATATTTTATAAAATTTCAAATATACCGTTGTAACGTGCTTATTTTTATCTACGTTTCAATGTAAATTTTATTGAAAACTGAATTGGGTAAAAAATAATGTATTTTTTAAAAAAATTTAATATAATTTTTTTAAACATATTTTGTTTTTCTCTTATAACTTTTAAAATATTTTGTCTTGCGCACTGTTTGCGAAAAGTCTCGTAAAAAGTCCTTTCACATTGTTTAACTCATGCGAAAAGTCTCATGCGAACAGTAATTTAAAATTTGAAATTTAAAAAATACAGCAATAAAATTTAAAATTAAAAACTAAGAACAATGGATTAATAAATGACACATATTTATATAAATTAAATAAATAACAACAATTGATAAATATAAAAATTAATCTATAAATTCATATTCAGCAGGTTTTGCTACCCAATCTTTATGAAGCTTTTGACGTGATTTAAATAGGTTTTCCCACTCAACTGCGTCTCTTTCTCTCATTTGTCTCCATAAGTTGTGTGTGAAACCTATTGGAAACTCGCCTTGCATTTACACTATTACATAATGATTTGAATTCACCAGTGCAATTGTGATTATTTTTTTATCTGGGAATTGGTCAGGGCATCTCTAAAGCGGAAACAATGTCGAACTATTATTACCTTCTTTAGATATGAAATGAAAACTATGTTACTTGTTCGCAATCAACAACCCCGTCTCTGGCATAATCATCCAATATTCTTGTAGCGCAAAACCAGGCCCCGACCACTCTAAGGATGAAAACGCCTCATTGTTAATAATTCAGCAATGGCTTACAAAAACTTTTGGCATTTTATTTTGATTCTTTTCTTTTTTACTAAAGTTATCGCAATTAGACACGTAAATGATAATTATTTCATAAAAGTAGCATTGTCAGCAAGATATCTTATGCCTATTATTACATCATATTGGAATTTTTATAAACAAGATTAATTTTAAACATGTTTGGCTTCTCTTATATCTTTTAAAATATAATGTTGTATAAAATTTCAAATATATCGTTATGATGTGCTTATTTTTATCTACGTTTCGATGTAAATTTTATTCAAAATTGAGTCGGGTCATAATATTTTAATAATTTAATTAATTTTGAATATAATTTGTTTTTCTCTTATATCTTTTAAAATATAATGTTTGACCCGACTCAGTTTTGAATAAAATTTATATCGAAACGTAGATAAAAATAAGCACGTCACAACGGTATATTCAAAATTTTATAAGACATTATATTTTAAAAGTTATAAAAGAAAAACAAAATATGTTTTATAATTAATCTTAATAATAAAATTTTAAAACATGTTTTATGATATGATGTGATGGGGTGTATGAATCTTACTCCATTAATTGAGGTATAAATTAAGGGAAATGATACCTCAACACCCAGTGGCCAACACCCCATCAACACTTAGTGGGCCCCATATTAAAAAAATACCCCAAAATCCCCCACGGATGTCTTCTCCCCCATTTTCATTTTTGTCTTCACTTTCTCTCTCTCTCCCGGCCTCCCCCCCCCCCAACCCAATCCTCCCTCTCAACAACTCTCCCTTTAGTTTAGTGTTCTTTTTTTGGTGAGATAGAATTAGTGTTGAGTTTAGGATTCAATTTATTTTTTGTGGATTCTTTTATTTTCTTTTTTACTTTAGTTCAATGTTCAGTGTGGATTTTTTGTGTGGATTTAATTTATCTTCATTAGTTATTTGGGTTTGTGAAACAGAAAACCACGACAACTATTTAAACTGTGATATTTAACAATCATTCAAAACTGCTATTTAAGAATTCTCAAAAAAAAAAAAACTACTATTTAAGAATCAAATATTCGAACCTATCGTTCTATTACAAAAATAGCAAGAACCGTTGTTCATCATTTAAAATAAAAATTTCCCCGAAAACAAAAGTCACCTGAATACAAAAGTCACCTAACAAAACTCACTAAACAAAATAATTAAGAAAGATCTTTTGTGCTTTGTGCTCCTTGAGATGAATGTTCGGCTTCAAAAGTGGCATTTCTCGATAATTTGGGTTTTGTATGCTTTGTGCTCCTACTGCTCCGCCTACCGACCAAAATGGATTTTGATAACCCTGAAAAAAAATAAAAAATCATAAATATTTGAAATATTATTAAAAAAATAAAATACAAACTATTACCAGATACGGAAAGTTTCCTCCAACTCCCATATATGGTTGAAATGCGAAGCTTCCTGCGACTTGGAGCTCCTATGTATGGAGCATTTGAAGCATTTATTTTCTTTCTTGAACCCGATTTTTTCTTTGCAACTTTTTCAACATTGCCAACTATCCTTTTAGTTGGAGGCTGCCCCGTGCTACGAGTAACAAATGGATCAATTATCTTCGCGCTCTCTTTTGTTACTATAATATTATCGGGATGTGAGTTTGTGTCATCACGAGCGTTTGAACAGGTAATACCATCTCCACAACTTTCAGCCTTCTCCTTTATGGTTGCTTTCATTGAAAACACTAGTGACATCACATCCTCAGTCCAATCTTGATTACCCGATGCAACCTCGGCAACCTTAGAGAATTCATTGCACATTTTCTCATAACGACACACTTCTGGCCTATCCGACCAATTGTCATAACCACTGTTGTTACGGCGCTCGACTAGTCGGCGACTAGTCGACCAGGCGATGGAGGATGGTCGCCGCGCCACTCCGACTCGCCGTGTGTAAAAATGTCGCCGACTTGGGTCGACTGGGTCGTCTGGTCGATGACTTGGGTCGACTGGGCGACGACTCGGGTCCGACTTGGACCCACATAATTTTTTTTTAATCGCAGGCAGAATACTTAAAAAGAAAAAAATATCAACTCTCACAAGTCACAACCCTAATTGCAAAACGAGCCGACTGAAGAAACCTAAAATTTCCACTTCGGTCCCATCGCCTGAGTCGACCGCCGCCCGCCGCCGTACGCCGATTTGCCGCCGCTAATAAATAGGTACGTTTTCTTCTTCTTCTTCTTCCTAATTTGCCGCGCCGATTCTTCTTCCTATTTCTATTGATATTATATATATATATATTATATATACACGCACACACTAATATATATACTGACACACTAATATACTATATATATATATAATAGTAGTATCTAATATATATATTGGATATACTGGATATACTAATATACTGGATATATATATATACATACAGCCAATATATATTACTTTATATATAATCAGTATATATAATTATATATTAATATATAGTACATACAATAGTATACATATTACATATAAATATAATCATATATATTGATTATGTTCGAATGTTTTTCAAATTGTAGATGGCAGAATCAAATGAAGCTTATGATCCGGCTAAGGATCCAAAACGGAAGGCTAAATCCGGGGATGTTGGGTGGAAATATGGATTTTGGCCAGATTTAACAAATAAAGATGTGGTTCAATGCATTCTTTGTAGTAAGGTCATGCATTCGGGGGTAA
Source organism: Orobanche coerulescens (assembly GCA_033398695.1). Lineage (NCBI taxonomy): Eukaryota > Viridiplantae > Streptophyta > Magnoliopsida > Lamiales > Orobanchaceae > Orobanche > Orobanche coerulescens. The sequence goes on along the minus strand of CM065803.1, from coordinate 193,952,681 downwards.
GAAGGTTGAAACAACATCTTGCGGGCGGATTTCCGGATGTAGCAATGTATACGAAAACTACACCGACAATCATAAAAGAAATGAAAGACTATATTCAGATGAATGCGAAGAAGTCCGTGCCACTTGATGACGATCTAGATGATGATGATGATAATAATGAAGATGACGAAGTTCATGAAAATCCAACACATCCACATGAGTCTTCAACAGCTGGTTCTAATACTTTGTCAAGTTCCAGGACAACAGCGAAAAGAAAGAAGATGTCTTTCATAGTACCACAATCAAAACCAACAAAGACAATTGCTTCTATGATTCGAAAAACTCCCGAAGAAGTCATTGAGGAAAGACATAGTAAGGGTCCATCTCAAACTACTCTTGAAAATTCTACAAAGACCGAAGAAGAAAAAGAAAGGGTGGAGATGCACATAGCAAACTTCTTCTAGGAATGTGGGATACCATTCAATGCCGCTAACTCCAGGAGCTATGAGATCATGGTCGAGTCTATTTGACAATTTGGACCGGGTTTGAAGCCGCCCACCTATCATGAATTGCGGCTGCCATTACTTGAAAAAGCAAAGAAAGAGACAGACAAGTTGAGAGAGAAACATGAAAAATCCTGGAAGCAGTATGGTTGTACACTTATGTCTGATGGATGGATCGATAAAAGGAGTAGACACTTGATCAATTTCCTTGTTTACAGCCCGGAGGGTACCTTTTTTCTAAAGTCAGTTGATGTGTCAAGTAAGGTACAAGATGCACGGATGTTGGCTGATCTATTCGAGGAATAAATTGATTCGATTGGAAGAGACATTGTTGTTCAGGTAGCTACATACTTATTTTGTATTGTTTGTCTTCAATCTTCATTGAACTTAAGAAATGTTCTCACTTGTTGCATTAATTTTAGGTTGTGACAGATAATGGTGCTAACTTTATGGCAGCGGGAGGATTATTGTGCGAACAGATACGTACACATTATTGGACTCCTTGTGCCGCACATTGCTTAGACCTTATGCTAGAGGATATTACAAAGTTGAAGGAGTTCGATGCTACCATCACACACGGTAGAGGAATAACAACATTTATTTATAGGCATGGTCGACTCCTATATGCCATGAGGGAGAAGATTATGGGAATAGACATTGTGAAAACGGGAGCTACAAGATTTGCTACGGCATTTCTTACATTACAGAGTTTGTACGAAAATAGGTAAGTCCCTCACTTAGGTCTTCTTTAATTTTTAAATTCATTCATTTGTGAAATGAAAGTAAAATATCAAGATGTGTGTATAGGGATGATTTGAGGAAATTGTTTGGTGGTGAAGAGTGGTTCAGTTCTAACTTGGCTAAAACTATTGCGGGAGGGAAAGTGCATGATGTTGTCCTCTCAACAAGGTTTTGGAATAGTGTTGAGGATTGCATTAGAGCATCACAACCATTGTTGGTTGTCTTGAGGATTGTTGACGGAGATGAAAAACCGGCTATGGCGGAGATTTGTGCGTCAATGGAATATGCCAAGGCTAAGATCAAAAGTGCACTTGAAAAAAAACCAAGACTTTCAAGCAAAGTGTTGAGCATTATTGAGAAACGATGGGACTCTCAAATGGAAGTAGATTTGTATAGCGCGGCTTTGTTTCTCAATCCGGGAAGATTCTTTGATATCAAAGAAGATGATTATGCATACTCTGCCCGATTGCGAATGAAGTTTAATGATGTTCTTGAAAGGATGGTTCGTGATACAAGTGTGATGGAAAAGATTAGTGACCAAGCCGATCAATACGAAAATTCAAGGAATTCTTTCGGAAAGCAATTATCAATTCGACAAAGGAAAACTAAGAATCCACATAAGTAAATTAAGTATATGTTTATAAATTAAATTTATAACTTGTTGTACTTGTACCATCATAGTAGAAATGCTTATTAGTATACATTACCTGTTTTCGTTCTAGTTGATTGGTGGGGTGCTTTTGGTGGCAATACCATTGAGCTTGCAATGTTTGCAAAGAGAGTTGTTGGACTTTGTTGTTCTTCATCCGGTTGTGAACGTAATTGGAGTACTTTTGAGTTTGTAAGTAGCTTTATTATTTTCTTCGATATAATCAAAATTGTATTTTTCAGTTTATAAGTTACATGTCATTGATTCATTGTTATTTATGTTATATATGTATCTAGATTCACACCAAGAAAAGGAACAGATTGGAGCATCAACGTTTGAATAATTTGGTGTATGTTCAATACAATCGGAAAATTTCAACAAGGTTCCAAAAGAGACGTGAAGATGGAAAAAATTTCGATCCATTGCTTCTAGATGATTTCCATTGGGATAATGAGTGGGTGAATGGAGAAGTCGTTGATCCCGGTGATGTGGATTGGCTTGCTATAGATAGAGCTTTGGAGGCATCTGAAGGCATTGATGGACGTCGGAATCCTAGTAGAGGTGGTGGTGGGGATGTTGCTAGGCTTACCTACAGTAGGCGTCGTGGCAGTGGTTCTTCTCAAATTGATGCATCATCCGATAATGAAATGGAACCGGATCTTATCATTTTAAATGATGATGAGGGTGTGGATGATGATTATGGACATAGGCCACCAACTACTTCTACTCACGAAACTAGTGATCGCGACACATATGACTTGGAGCTTGATGAATATGTTTGATCATGATTGTGTTTTTTTTTATTTTGCACTCTATTGGATTCTACTTTTCTTTTGTTGAAACTTGCAACTTAAAATTGGATGATTATTGTTATTCTATTTTGCAATGTGGTATTTGTCAATTGTCATTACATATTTACATAACAATTTCATATATATAATTATATATATATAAATATATGTTTATAATTAGTCGACTAGTCTCGACTAGTCTACGACTCGCCATGCCGGACCTCCGTCGACTCGACTCGACTTACCGCCGTAACAACCATGGTCATAACTGATCCGAATTTTAGTGTGCCTCCTTTTAACATTTTTATTCCACCTTCTCAGGAAATACTTGCTAGGTAATTCATCATAAATCTCTCTATGATTATAGACCACAAGTTGATGCGTACACATTATTCCTGCAGACTCGAATAATTGGCAATCACAATCAACATTCTTGGTGTCATCATTAAAAATTACCTTGTAACTTACCGTCCGTTATCCAAAATCTTTAATTTCAACACGTTCTGCAGTACCCATCAAAGAAAGAGGTTCATGCTTTCACTCCGTTGCATGGTTGACATTCCCGCCCAAAAACCATCATTTAGAAAAGAAGGTATCCAACAATATCTCTCATTATATAATCCACATAACCATTCATTGTCTTGTAATTGAAATTTGTTAATGAACTCTCCCCAAGCATCTTCAAACTCAATTCTTGACAATGAATTATGAACTGCTCTTTTCATAGCATATTTGATTGATTTATATTCATTGTATCCTTTTAATTATTCAGGCAACTTTCTCATAATATGCCATAAGCACCATCGATGTCGTGCATTGGGAAAAACCACCTCTATTGCTTTTTTAATAGCTCTATCTTGATCTGTAATTATTGCACTGGGCAAGCAACCAGACATACATTTAAGCCATGACTGAAATAACCAAATAAATGTATCAGCATTTTCACTTGAGACCAACACCCTAGTAAAACCGACTGCCTGTGATGATTAACCCCTACGAAAGGCGCAAATGGCATGTCATATTTGTTCACTAAATATGTAGTATCAAATGTAAGAACATCACCAAATTCCTTGAATGTTGCCCTACTCCTTGCATCTGCCCAGAAAACATTCTTTAATCGACCTTCGTCATCCAAATCCATCAGGTAATAGAAGTCGGAATTGTCAGATTGCATTTTCTTAAAATAATTATACATCCCATTAGCATCACCTTCGAGAAGTTGTAAATGCCTAACTTGTCTCACATAATTTCTGGCATCCCTCTCCGTAAATGGAACATTTTCATGACCCCTCGATGCAACCACAATTGAATTAAAACCCTTGTTCATTGAAATCCCAGCTTTATAATTTAAAAGAAGTATCTTTTTCACATTTGACTCAATGTGCATATTGCACTTGTAAAATCGGGATTTACTTGGACTCATTTCATGATTATGATTAAGTTCAACTATTCTCACCGACCATGTTCCAGCGGGGCTACAAAGTGCCGTAACCTTTGTTTTGCAATCAGTTTTGGAGGTTGGCCGCATCTTAAGTAGGTTGCTTGATTTGCTCTTGTGCTTGGCGCCACGAGTACACTAAAGAATCACATACGACACCAACCCGTTACATTTTTTGTGGATCTCTTAAATATGACAAATCCTAATTCCCTTGCATAAGTGGCATAAAAACTCATGAGTTCTTCCAAAGATACAAACTTCATTCCTTCGTTTGACAATTTCAGTCGAACTATTCCCGCCCTCAATCATCAAACACTCATCTTCCTCGTCAACATCAAAATCAATCATGTTTTCAAGTTCAAGAATCGCACCTTCTTCCTCGTCAACACTTAGCTCCATAGGAAGACTTGATATTTCGTTTTCCATACAAATGAGGTTGAGAGAGCCCGAGAGTACCACGCTGCGACTGGAGGGAGGGAGAGAGAGAGCGACCCGCGAGCAAACCCTAGACCCAAAATCGAGAGCCCGACAGCAAGAGAGGTAGGCCGAGAGATGGAGGGAGAGAGAGAGAGAGAGAGAGAGAGAGAGAGAGATGCAGGGGAAGGATTTGGTGAGGGTGACGGGATTTTTTTTTGCGCTAGGAGGGAGGAAGTCCGAGAGAGGGAGGATTGGGTGGGGGGAGAGTCTGGAGAGAGAGAGAGAGAAAGGCAAAAATGAAAATGGAGGAAAAGACAACCGTGCAGGATTTTGGGGTATTTTTTTAATGTAGGACTCACTAGGTGTTGATGGGGTGTTGGCCACTAGGTGTTAGAGGTATCATTTCCCATAAATTAATGTTTGATTCTTCACTTTCTTGAATTTGGGTTTGTGTTTTTGGGGGAGTGTTTCTTCATTGGATTGTGGGTTTTTGATTTCTTGATTGTTTGATTACTCCCATGTTGTGAATTGTTCTTCCTGATTTGGGAAGTTTTTTTTTTCTTTTCTGGTATAGATAATCATATCATAATCTGATGATATTACGAAGAAATATATATATCACAGCAACTATTCGAACTAGTATAAACTAGAACATACGGCAATCCAATCGAACCAAAGAACTCTCGTTAAGGAGAGACTAGTGTGTTTAGGGGAATTGTGAATTGTGAAGGAAACAATAATACTGAGTTGTAATTGTGAAGAATGAATCAATATTGTGTGTTATACTTTGGTTTGGTAGGGGTGATTAGGGTGTGTAAATTTAACACACACACACACACACACACACACAATATCTTGTTTGGTACAAAGCAATTGGCCAGCCATTTATAAAGTTCGGGGTCATATAAATAATACTGATTGTTATTATTATGTATACCACCTATGAGGTGGTATAATAAATGTTCAAAGCCGTCAACCACCTATCTTCCAGATCTGACACCGCATGTAGTTGGATCTGGATCAACGAAACCCCAAATGTCTAAGCAGCCCCACCGCTCCTGCCCTCGTGAATTCTAATATGGAAGAGTATGCTTATCCAGAGCCGGAAAACTCCCCGCCGCCAAAAAACCAGCCATTTGCAAATTTGGTACGCCCTGATCCGATAGAAGATCCCCGAATCAACCCCCATCTCACACAACAGAGGAATGTAAGCATATCAATATCATCCCAACAACTGAAGGAAAACCCTATAAGGAGGTATCCTTTGCTCCAGATCTCGTGAACAAGATGAAAAAACAATGGGAAGAGGACATTATCATCAAACTCTTGGGGAAGCCATGGAACTACCCGGCTCTTTATAACAAACTGTCAACCATGTGGAATCTCACATATGACCTTGATCAAGTGATCTGGGATACAACAGCTACTGTCTTAGGAAAATGGGAATGGCGAAATGAGATTGGATCTTAACGGAAGAACCTTGGTCCTTAGCCGGAAGTTAAGAAACCTCTACGCAAATGGTATCCAAATTTTCAAGCCGATTCGGACAAGCTGAATTCAGTGGTGACATGGGTAAGAATCCCCAACCTCCCCTTGGAATGCCTCCGTGAATCAGTTACACAGACTATTGCCAAGGTGGGACATACAGCGAATGAATGCCCACACGCAAAACCAAATTCACCAGATAATGTTTCGTCAGAAAATATGGAAACGGAAACAGAAACGCACGAAAATTCTCAGCTTCCCAAAACATTAAACTGGATTGTTGAGTAAGGCAAAAAGGGAGAACGGCACATATAAATAATACTACAACAAACCATAACAATAAATTACTACAATTTCACCTTTTTACTATAATTACTATGTATTGCATAGAATACAATACATATCATAGCGAACAGAGTATTATGTCTCTATAGTATTAAGACATCCTGCCTTATTTTAGCTTTTCTATTTTGTTTATATTCTGTGGCAAACATTGAAAATTACTACAGTTTGAATCCATGAGAGATTGAGAACAGACAAGTTAACTATTGCAAATTTGAATAAATAACAAACAAGGTATTAATTTGTAAATCTGGTTAAATATATAGATAAATCTCAGAGGGGGTAATAGATAAGAAATGGAATTCCAGAACAGCATACTTATAAACAAAAATTAAAACATTTGAGCGAGGCAACCTTAATTAATCCTTCAAACGAGGCTAGCCATCTCTGCTCTTAGCTTCGAATACACCTCGGCAGCATTAAAAACAGACTACATTCCCTGGCAACTTTAACATCAGCAGGAGAACCAAGCACATGGATCTTCGAATGCTCAATCACAATCCTCGTCCTGGTCAAGTTCTCAATCACGAATTTCATCTTCCCGCCGTGCCGGCCAAGCCGCCCAATCGATCGCGACAAGTGCTCCCGTCTCAGCGTCTTCGCATCCTGGACCTCAAACGACTCGATGCACAGCCAATCCATCCGAAGCATCGCCACGACGTCGACGGCATCGAAGCCGAGCATGAAGGCGTGCACGCAGTCGGCGCACCTCTGCAGCCTGCTCGCATCGGGGGTGACCGATCGGGTACTGAGCTCGACCCTGCGCGCCTTGAGATTCATCCGGATGTCGATTCTCATCTCATCGCGGATAGAAGTGCAGATTTCGAGCCACGCCTTTTTCAGCCGGGTATAGCGGTGCGGTGGCACGGGGATTTTGCAGAAGTACTGGATCTGTTCGCCGGAGATTTTGTTAGCCTTGAGCTGCCAGAAGTTCGGTTTCTCCGAGAACAGAACCAGCGGATTCTGAGGCGAAGCGGATGGGGCTTCGACATCCTTGGCGACGGGAGTGGAGCCGGCGGCGACGCTTTCGGCTGACGTATTTTGCATTATGCTGAGTGTTTATGACTTGTGAGAATTCGAAGCGAGAGTGAAAACAATGGAGATCGCTAGGTTTTGGCTCTAGCGAGTCACGTGTAAGCATTATTAGGTTTGGGCCGCTAGTTTGGACCCAATTAAGATTAATGTCTTTTGACTTTATTGGGTTATTTGCTAGTATCATATCCACAAGTAAATCAATCCAAACTTTAAAAAAATAATTAATGACCCGTAAAAAAGTCATATAATCGGGCCGGGTCATGAGCCGACTTGTTGTGTAAATTCGGGTACTCGAAAACTCAATTATTTTTTAATGGTTATTTTTTTTATAAATTTAATTATTTAATTTGTAATTATATGAAACTTATCTTTCAAATAATATGAATTATATTTAATATGAGAATTCATGTATTTTCAGTAATAGTATTTATTCTCACTAGTTTGGAAATTTATAAGAAGATAAAATATTTAAATAAAAAATAATATATTCTTTCATATATATAATTGAATATTAAAGATTACATATATACAATACTCCCCCGCCGCCACTTTAACCTCTCTGTCCGACCATCTTCTTCCACACTCCCGCCGCCACTTCAACCTCCAACCGCACCCCCGTCCGCCGCCACTTTTCCTCTCTGTCCGGCCATCTTCTCCGGCCAACTCACCCACCAACCCGATATCACGACAGCAAGCCGAACACACCAGTTATACAAATTCATGTTCGCCGGCTCTGTCTCCGGCGACTAAGAAGCCGCATCCATGATAAAGAAAAAACGGGTGTCGCGGACGCCCGACAACTCACCTACCGTGACTAACGCCCAGCACAACATTTTGCAACACAGGCCGGATCCGTCGTCGGAAAAAGAAAAAAGAAAGTCAGAAGAAGAAAACAGAAAATCGGAAGAAAAAACGAAAGAAAAAACGACGTGGCCATCGACTTCGCCGTCTGCTTCGCATTCGCCGTCGCCACAGAATTCTTCCCGACTCCTAAGAGTTTCGCCTGCTCGCTCCGTCGCGTCTCCCCGTAGCAAAGGTTTCCCTATCACTAGTTCTCATGGAGACGTCGCTCCGGTCACTATCCGTGTCCCGACACCGCGCCGTCGCTTTCTCCAAAATCCCTATTTGGAAATTCATGTGCTCGTAACCCTAACAGGCGGAAGAACTAAACCTTATAAAGGTTTCATCTCTAAAGTGAACCGTCGATTCTAGGGCCATTTCCTCCAGTAGCTCGGATCTACCGGCCATGCACAGAGCCCATCGCAGCAGCCCAAGCACCTAAGGTAAGGCCCACTATCCCTAACCATACTGGGCCAGCCACTATTTGGCCCTCCTCCTATATGCAAGCCAGCCCAACCCATGCACCAAATATAAGCCCAGATATAATTGTCGGCCCATTCAATTTTAACCCTTCCCAATTAATCCCGGCCCAGCTTTCGATCCACCCTCCTTATCTACCCAGTTCTAACACCCAACCCAACATTATTGACCCCAAACCCAAACAATCCACTAAGCCCAATTCTATACTTAACTATTTTCTACCCATTACTAAAACCCATACAGCCCAACCCAAATACAATCCTCAAAGCCCTAGCAAAACAAACAGCCCATCTACACTAAACACAACCCACCCCATCCTATCTAATCACCCCAGCCCACCTGCTACGCCCCCTTCCCATGCATCCCAGCCCAACCCTACCAAACACCACCTGACCCAAAATCCATCTCATCCCCCAGAACCAATATCGTCCTCTCCAGCCAACCAATTCCGAGTAGCACCATTTCAGGCAGCTCCAGTTCCAGCTGAACCAATCGTCCGACCCACTGTCAGCACTCAAGACCCTCCCGCCGACCAAGTTCGACCGAAATCCTACGCCCAGATGGTGAATAATTCATCCGGCTCGGCACAGCAACCCGGTTTAATCCAGAATACCGGGTCGACAGTTAAAAGTTTCAATTTCGACGGAGCGAAGGTATGTCCGTTTGGTACTCTTTCCTCCGTAAATGAGAAGACGCGTGTTACCTTTTCTTCTTCTGATATGATTACTCTTGCCGCGTCATGGGAACGCACTTTGATTCTTAAATTTTCACATGCTATTCCCACCCCTCGAGATGTGTCTTCGGGATTCATTGACATGAAACTGAGGGGTAAATTTAGTTGGAGTTGGTTGAACTATCGTCATGTAGCAGCTAGGTTTGATAATGATGAGGACTTTAGACGTATTTGGTTAGGTTCTACCTGGAATTTTTCTGGATGCCCTGCACGTGTATTTAAGTGGTCACCTAGTTTCTCGGTTATGACAGAGACGTCTATTTGTCCGGTCTGGATTAGACTTCCGGGTCTACCTTTACATTTATTTCATCCACGTGCATTATACACGATTGCCAAGGCTGTTGGCAATCCCATTTTAGTTGATGCCCCAACGGCCACACATTCACGACTATCAGTCGCCCATGTGTGCGTCGAGATTGACCTTCTGGCACCCAGAGTGCCTGAGATCGAGGTTGAGTTTGGCGATCAGGTTATTACGCAGCGCATTATTTTCGAGAGAGTGCCACTATATTGCTCTCTTTGTTCTCACGTTGGGCACGAGCCGTCCAGTTGCTACATAGTTGGCAACAAAGAACGGCCTCCACCGCCCCAAACAGAAGAAACCTCAGTGCCCCTTCTCGTCGCCAGAAGACGCGGCCGGCTCCTCCTAAATCCACTAAGGCTAGTACTTCCCGTGACCACTAAAGGCAAGGAGCTGCCGTTTGGCAAGTGGTTGCCAAAAAGGGCCCAAGGAGACGGGATTGATTCCCGAGGGCATAGCCGCTACCGGCCAAAGACTCTACTTTGCATCTTTGGACTCCTCTGCTAGAGAGGAGGATGATTTAGTTGGCACTGACGATATCATTAGTGTGGGTGATAAAGATAGTGTGTCGGGTAGCGACTGCAGTGGTCACGAGATTCATGATGATCATGTTTTAGAGGATGACACAGAGTCCTCTACCGTCCCTCACTATTCTAGACTCTTTGAGTCTACCTCCCCCCGCCATGACGGTGACGGCCGCATCGACGACCAGATCGTCGTTCAGCCCGAGTCCTTGGCCTTGGTGGTTTACGAGCCTCCCCCTCCACCCCCTTCTTCTCTTCCCTCTCTTTCTCAGACTGAGTGCGGTCTTAAACGCACTCAATTTGAGATCTCTGAGTCCAGTCTCTTTTCCTCGGCGATGGTGCCTCTCACGTCGGCACCAAAACCCCCAGTTAAGAGATGTTTGATGTCTACTACTGCTGCCCCTGGTGTCACGACTAGGGGTAAAGCTGCTTCTGATTCCACGATTTCCACACGAAGAAGAGCAGCTTCTCGCGGACCCTATTCTTCCTCTAAGGGGCGATCTTCATCGCCCCTGAAAGGGGGAACTTATGCCCGAGAGGATACTCCTCGGAGACGGGGCCGCTCCAGTCAGCGTCCTAGGTCTCCGTCTGAGTTGGTGCTTTAGTTTATGTCGATACCCATTCTTACATGGAACGCTCGTGGTCTGGCTAACACCGGAGCACAGAAGCGCATTCGACACCTCAACCGTGTTCATAAGTTTTCTTTTATTGGCATTTTAGAACCCATGGGTTCCAATGCTAATTTTGATTTTTATATTCGTTCTTTAGGTTTTGCGTCGGGACTTTATAATCGGTCTAACAAAATTTGGTTCTTTTCTTCCACTCACTTTCAGCACCAAGTTTTGTTAGATACCGATCAAGTCCTTCATCTTTCTATTTCTTCTTCCCTCCTTCCTCAGTTGATTTACGTCACTTATGTCTATGCCAGCACTAACCGTGTTGGTCGTCACGCCCTTTGGGATACCCTCCGTGAGATTGCTTTAGAAGTAGAGGGGTTGCCGTGGCTAGTCAGCGGTGACTTCAACATCTTCTTGCATTCACATGAGCGCGAGGGTAGTACCACTGACCGTTCTCCAGAGATTCTGGACTTCGCACAGGCTATTGCTGACTGCGAGTTGATTGACGCGGGCTGCGAGGGCGATATTTTCACTTGGGAGCGCAATGGTTTGAGGGAAAGGCTAGATCGTGCTTTATTTAATGAAGCATGGTCGAACGTGTTTGCGATCTCTACCGTCACTCACCTGCCTCGACTTAGGTCTGACCATGCGCCTCTCCTTATCCAGTGTCACTTCTCCGCGACTCGTCACAAGTCGTCTTTCCGTTTCCAGAGTATGTGGGTCCGGCATCACACATTCCTAGACACTGTTAGGGATGTCTGGCTCACTCCGACTGGATTATCTGGCATGTGTAACCTACAGGCCAAACTCCTTAGGGTTAATCGTAGACTGAAACAGTGGAACTGGTCTGTTTTTGGTAATCTTCATACGAAGTTGGATGAGGCCTTGAGGGCTGCTGAGGAGGCCGAGCGGCGATATGATTCGGATCCTACTCCGGAGAATAGAACCGCTATGCACTGTTTTCGTGCTGAGTACCATCTTCGTCTCTCTATGGAAGAAGATTTCTGGAAACAGAAGGCCGCAGTTCGTTGGGTTACTGAGGGCGAGCGCAACACCCGGTTTTTTCAGGGTTTTGCGAAGCAGAAGCATTGTCAGTCGTATATTCACAGCATTGAGGATGGTGGTACGACGATCGCTGTAGAGTCGGACATCCGATCATCCGCTGTGAATTTCTTTAGGACTCTGCTTACATCCGATGGTGATGTTCTCGTCCCCCCGGATGACACTTGTTTCCCCTATTTCCCCTCTTCTTTTGATTCTGATAGTTTGTGTGTCCCACCCTCTCCCCAGGAGATTCGTGTTGCGGTATTTGATATCGATCCTCACAGCGCTTCTGGGCCTGACGGGTTCTCGTCTTTATTTTTTCAGCATTGTTGGGAGATTGTATCTTCTGACGTGGAGGGGGCTGTGCTCGAGATTTTTGAGGGTCATCCTATGCCTCCGGCTTTCATGGCAACTACGATCGTCTTGATCCCTGTTGGGAAAAACAAACACCCTGTATCGAATCAGCCGGGATACCCGATCCCTGTATCGATTGTTATTTGGTTTTGACATATATGCCAAATACAGTAAAGGAAACTGTATCGAGGCTCAAGGCTTTATCCTATATCGAAGACCTGCCTCGAATCAGCATAAATGAAGCTCGTCAGTACAGCAAGAAGACTTGTAAGAAGACCAAGTATGGAAACTGTCTCGATGCCCTAATACAGTCATCTTCCATACAGTTCGCAAAAGGACAAGAAAGAACACAAGTCAAGTTCCGTTGAACAAAGAAGTATTTAAATACTCAAGGATAAAGTATTTAAATATCGGTCTTCGAATCTTCAGAATCCCGCGAAATCCGGATCATGTCATATTCCCGTTGAAGGAAATCTTATTCAAACGGACATCTCAACGGATACTTTCTTCAGAGGCTATATATATCCTTGAAGACATTGAAGATCAGTTACCAAGTTACTCATGAAATCTAATGAAGTAACCCAACTCTCAAAGCTATCAAAGTAATCATCTGAGCAAACATATCTCCCAAGCATACTGCAAGATAGAACGAAAGAGATATACATTGCTTAAACATCAAGAACAGCTATCATCAGCTCAAGAACTTCAAAGCTGCTGTTCTTACCTGGTTACCTACATTTTACCTCTGTGTAAAAACCGAGCTCTGTGTGAACTCAACAAGTTATTCTGACCTGTGTGGGACGAATAAGGACGAAGCTTTGGAACTGTGTGTGAAGAAGTTAGTCAAGAAGGAAGCTTTAACCAATCTGTGTGAACGGTTGAAAGCGACGTTCTTTGTATCAATCTGTGTGAACGATACAAGGATAGGTTTGTTTATAATTACGTAGTTGTGTACGCAGTAATTATATAATAAACTTTTTACTCCTGTGTGGAGGACCAGTGGACGTAGAGGGGTTTACCTCGAACCACTTAAATAACTGTGTTATTTACCTTCTGCTTTTACTGTTTGAAATTACTGTGATATATTAAGTATACACCAAATACGTCGTTGCTGTATCCACGGCAACTAACTGTATCCAAGACTTCCGCTACGCACTCAGATTTAGATTCCATACAGTTTGTTGTTTAAACTACTTTTCCAAACTGTATCCAGTATACTTAAGTGGCCAACAAGTGGTATCGGAGCGGTTGATTCTAAAAAGAATCAGTCGTATTTCTTTTTAACCGAATCAGATTCAAATCACTTATTTTCAAAACAGTTTCTTTCATTCCTATATTATCAGTATGGATACTTCTATGATTAACAAAGTCCCTATGTTCTCTATTAACGAATTTGACGACTGGAGAATTAGAATGGAAGCTCATCTTGCAGCAATGCACGAAGAGATGATTTTTGTTATACAGGATGGTCCGATCAAGATCATGAAGGTCAATCCAGCCGCAAGGATTGAGGGCCAAGCCCATGCTGAAATGCTCGAGAAAGACCGCGAGCAATGGACAACCGATGAAAGGAAGCGAGCTAATCTCGACAACGTGGCTAAGAACGCATTATTTGTCACTCTTGACAAAGGCACGTTCTCAAAGGTAAAGAGCTGCAAAACAGCCAAAGAAATCTGGGATAAACTCAAGTTAATTTGTGAGGGAACTGAGCTCTCTAAAGAAAACAAAATTTCAAAACTCACTCAGCAATTCGAATCTTTTGAAATGAAACCAACAGAAACACTTGAGGAACTTGACCTCAGATTTACTGGTATTGTTGGAGAACTTGAAGCGTTGGGCAAGATTTACACCCAAAAGGAGAAGAACTTAAAAATTTTCAGATCTCGGCCCAGATGGGACATTAAGACCACAGCTATGCGTGTATCATGTAATCTTAATGAAATATCCACTTTTGATCTCTTCTCTGACCTTAAAGCTTTTGAGTATGACATTGACAGAAGAGAGAAAGCTGAAGAATCTCCTTCAAAGGTCACAGCTCTCGCTGCTGTATCGAACCGTCGACACAGCATGCCTAGCTCGTCGAAGCCTGGTCACAAGAACGCTGACAGTGACGACGACATCCTGTCACAAGATGAAATGGCGCTTCTAATGCATAAATTCAAAAAGTTTATCAAACAATCTGGAAAGACTCCCTATAGGCCCAAACCTGTCAACAAGGTAAGTACCGAAACATCATCTGGTGATGCTAACCTGTGTTATAACTGCAGGAAACCAGGCCATTATGCAAACAAATGTCCTCATCCCAAAGTCCAAAGGTTGCCGGAGGCCGAGCAACAAGAGAGAGATGAAAGAAGACGTGCTTGGAAAGACAAGCTCAAGGCCCTGATTGGAGAATCAGAAGCCTCCCCCACACCATCCAAATCAGCAGAATGTCTTCAGGTGGTCACTGAAAGTGATTCATCTGACGATGAGTTCGATGATAAAGCATACATGTGCTTTATGGCCAAAGATGTTCTAGAAGGTGAAGACAGCGACGATGAGGTAAGCTCAACCTCAGTTATTCCACCTAATGCATCTCATACTTTCGAAAATATGATGAATGAATTCAAAAACATTCAAAAGCCCATGAGACTCTAAAAACTGAGAATACACCTTCAATTAACAAATTTAGAGCTGAAAGATGAGAATGACTTGCTGAAGATAAACTATGAAAATATGTCTCTTGATTGTGAAACCAGCAAGGTCGATTTTGAAAAACTCATGGAGAGCAATCATCAACTTGCTCATGAACTAAATGAGGTTAAAACCCATAACGAGAGCAAGACAAATGATTTGGTTCTACTACAAACCAAAATTACAACTCTCGAGAAGCGAGAAACTGAACTTGAGACCATTCTGAAGTCTTTTGAAAAATCGTCCAAAAGAATGGAAGAAATTCTAAGCACTGGGCAACATGCTCATGATAAAAGTGGCTTAGGATACAGCTCATGTTCGAATAAAGGTAAAACTAGTACTGTGTTCGTCAAGAGTGTGGAACACATTCCGAACCTAAGATGCTCCTAGTCCCATAAAGGAACCTGCTGTACCGAGAAAACCGAAGGCTGCCATTCCGCCTCCACAACTCTACAATTCGAGACAGTGGAACCAACAACCACTCAGAAGGCGTAATCTAAAGCATGCTCCCCAAGCATATCATCAAAGCCGTGATCATTCAGAAAGAAGGCGATTCAACCACCAAAGGCCCGCACGGCAAGACACTCGATCTGATGCGCCTAGGTATTGGATACAGAGCCCCGTTATCCCTCAAGACAGCAGATGCCGATTCGGTATCAACAACGGCATTGGGAATCCAACCGAGACCCAGAAGACAAGCTGTTAGGCCTAGGAAAATGGCTCCACCTCCTAGACGGCACTCGTACTGGAATAATAATAATAACCCTGATTTTTACATGCATAGTAATTATCATGATTATAACAACTACGGATATGCCCCCCGTAGATATCGCAATATTGTACCGAGTACATCCTACGATAAACCAATTGCTGTCGGGAAAATCTAGGTACCTAAAGGAACTAACATATATGGACCCAAAAATCAAAAGGGACCTAAATCTACCTAATTTCTTTGTTACAGGACATTCTAGAGGAGGATACCTGGTACTTCGATAGTGGATGCTCTCGTCACATGACTGGAGACAGGAGCAAGCTATCTGATTTTGTAGAAGGTCGCGGTCCAAAAGTTCGCTTCGGTGATAAATCTAAAGGAAGAACAAGAGGGAAAGGAAACCTACTTGTCGGGAAATTCAAAGTCACCGATGTCGCATATGTTGAAGGCTCACAGTATAATCTACTTAGTATTAGCCAGTTCTGTGATAAACAGTTCTCGGTGAAGTTCTATATAGATCGCTGTAGAGTCAAGAACATCCAAACCAAGGAAGTTGTGCTTACAGGAAGCAGATCAGGTAATATGTACATTGCTGACTGGAAGCCTATGAGCTCCTCAATTCCGTGTTTTGTTGCCAAAGGCACTGCAGATCTTAGCTGGCTATGGCACAAGAGGATGTCTCACGTTAACTTCAAGACGATCAACAAGCTTTCAAGACAGGGTATGGTTAGAGGTTTGCCAGATGTGTCATTCAAGAAGGACAGCGTCTGCGGTCCATGCCAGAAAGGCAAGCAAATCAAGTCAACCCTGAAAAGCAAATCCTACCTTTCAACCCAAAGAGTGTTGGAAATGCTACACATGGATCTCTACGGTCCTGTAGACCCAGTAAGTTTGGGAGGTAAGAAATATTGCATGGTTGTTGTTGATGATTATTCCAGGTATGCTTGGACGATCTTTCTTAGCAAGAAGAAGGAAACAACATTAAGGCTGCCCGAGCTCCTGAGAAAGTTGCAGAATGAAAAAGCATCGAGTATCGTGTGCATTCGTTCCGAAAGAGGTACTGAATTTACTAACCGCTTTATAGAGCAATACTGTTCGGAGAATGGCATACAGCACGAGTACTCAGCTGCCCGTACACCTCAACAAAATGGTGTTGCCGAGCGAAAGAATAGGACGTTAAAAGAAGCAACAAGGACAATGATTGCCGCAAGCAAATTGCCGCAGCGGTTCTGGGGTGAAGCAACCAATACAGCGTGCTACACTCAAAACCGCTGTATCATCAACAAGCACCACAACAAAACAGCTTACGAGGTATGGAATAACAAAACTCCATTAGTTTCGTATTTTCACATTTTTGGATGCAGGTGTTATGTTTTGAACAATGGGAAGGACCAACTTAGAACCTTTGATGAAAAATCAGATGAAGGAATATTCGTAGGATACTCTTCCGTCAAAGAAAGCTTTAATCTTTAATAAAAGGAAGGCGACGATCGAGGAATCGATTCATGTAGTGTTCGACGAACCACACCATGACCCTACAGAGTAGATGATATCACTCGGGACATTCACCATCTATCTATCTTGGATCCACCTACACCCATAGAACCTGTAGTTGATTTAGAAATCAACCCCGCACTGTAAGAATCGATGTGGATGAAGCCGACTGCATGTCAAGCCGTACCTACGAAACTTTCGATACAAGACGGGATCCTGAACTAGAACCCGACCAAGATGGTTGAGAGATCACCCGCAAGAGCTGATCATTGGAAACATTAATGCAGGTGTTTCTACTCGTAGGAGAATACAGAGTACACAAGGAAACGTACTTTGTGCACAAGAAGAATCTAATGCTGAAGTCTCACAATTTCCCGAATGGAAATCTCAATCCGAACTTAGGAGACTCAATATGTGCACTATCGCTGTATTCTTAGCCCAGTCCGAACCTGTTTCGACCATAGACGCTCTTAACAACTCTCATTGGATAACATCTATGGAAGAAGAGCTTAACGGTTTCGAAAGAAATAATGTATGGTATCTTGTACCCAGACCGACACACCAATCGGTTATAGGAACCAAATGGGTATTTCGAAACAAAAAGGATGGAAATGGACTTATCATAAGGAACAAATCCAGACTAGTAGCACAAGGCTATTGTCAGGAAGAAGGAATCGACTATGATGAAACCTTCGCCCCTGTAGCGAGACTAGAAGCCATTAGGATATTTTTAGCCTTTGCCGCCCATAAGAATTTTATCGTATACCAAATGGACGTCAAGAGTGCTTTCCTGAATGGAGAGCTTACAGAAGAAGTTTATGTTGAACAACCACCAGGGTTTTCCAACACGGACGGTATCGATCTAGTTTACAGGCTAAGGAAAGCCCTGTACGGACTTAAACAAGCCCCTAGAGCACAGTACGAAACCCTGTCCCAGTATCTAACCAACAACGGATTTGAGAAGGGTGCTGTCGACAAAACATTGTTCAAGATACAGGAAGGTGATG
Organism: Orobanche coerulescens; assembly: GCA_033398695.1. Classification (NCBI taxonomy): domain Eukaryota; kingdom Viridiplantae; phylum Streptophyta; class Magnoliopsida; order Lamiales; family Orobanchaceae; genus Orobanche; species Orobanche coerulescens. The sequence continues at coordinate 193,934,522 of CM065803.1, read as the reverse complement.
ACCTTCTAATGGTACAAATCTATGTCGATGATATTATTTTTGGTTCAACTAACCTTGCTCTATGTCAAAGGTTCTCACATCTCATGCAAAACAAATTTGAAATGAGTATGATGGGGAACTTAGTTATTTCCTAGGTTTGTGTAAAGCGATTACCTACAGTACATTCATCAACCAGAGAAATACGAAGGAGCTTCTCAACAAATTTGGAATGAACAATTCCAAATCCTCGCCAACCCCCATGAGCACTTCCGTGCAAATTAGTCTTGATAAGAAGGAAAGCCGTTTGACCAATCACTCTACAGAAGCTCATTGGTTCGCTCGTGTACCTAACGGCTAGCAGCCCGATATCCAGTTCTTTGTTGGAGTGTGTGCGAGATACCAAGTTGCACCTAAGGAATCACACTTCAATGCTAAACGAATCACGAAATACGTTAAAGGAACAGTCGATGCAGGACTGTGGTATCCTAAGGAAGGCGGATTCGATTTAGTTGGATACAGCGACTCGGATCTCGGAGGCTGCAAGCTAGATAGGAAGAGTACAAGTGGAACTTGTCACTTTCTCGGACCTAGACTCGTTTCTTGGTTCAGTAAGAAGCAATTGGCAAATTCTCTTTCCACGGCTGAATCAGAATACTATGCTGCTGGTAGCTGCTGTATGCAGATCCTTTGGATGCAAAGAACAATCGCCGATTATGGAATCGATGCTAGAGAGACTCCAATCATGTGTGATAGCACGAGTGCAATTGCAATCACGCACAATCCTGTTTTGCACTCGCGCACTAAGCATATCAACATGAAGCATCATTTCATCAGGAATCATGTCGAGAACAAGGATGTTCGCCTGGAAAAAGTTCATACAGACATCCAGCTGGCCGACATTTTCACCAAGCCTCTCGACACAGCAAGATTCAACATGCTAAGAACAGAGTTAGGAATACTACATCCAGACTCCCTGTAAGTAAATTTACTGCTTTTACTCAACAATTGAGGGGAATCTTTGTAAGACCGTGAATACAAGATATCCAACATTAATTATCTGTACACTCAGAAACATCAATACAGTACTGTAGCGAACGAAGGCATATGAATACTACAGCTGATGTGTGCAATAATTAAGGGGGAATACTGTAGGACCCATGAATACAGCATTAATACAAATATTGCTGTATGGAATTTAAAACCTATTAGTACCTTTTTAAGGGGGAACGCTGTATCGACGCGGAGAACAGCACATACTATAGGATTTCGATTCAGTATATAATATAATATTATTTCCTTTTTAAAATAATTTTTGTCCACGTGCCCTGTTTTTACTTCAAACGTCATGTTCATTAAATGCCTTACACGACATCTGGACAACTGAATCTCAAAAGCCGCGATGTTTTTAAATTGTTTATTTTTAAACCGCCGTTTTAGGCATTTAGGGTATCAACCTATGTCAGAAGTGGGACCCGCTGTATTTTAAAACCTTTTAATGGATTAGCATACCAGTTATACTAAATCCATCCTGACCGTCGATTTCAAAACCGGTTCCCATCCCTTAAAATCTGACCATTCGTACTCTGCAAACCCTATTTCGCCGCCCAAGTATAAAAGGATCAGATTCGCCATTAGAGACTCTTTACGCTTTCTCGCAATTACAAGAGATCTCAAGCAAATTCTACATATTTTCTGCATATTCACTGCGAATTTCTACTGTTTTCTTCCACCTTCGTTTTAAGAAAACATCCATGGCTAGTCAATCTTCATCCCCCGTTCTGAAGAAAACCTCCAACATCATTGATGGCCGGATCTTCTCGAAACCTGTCATCATCGAGCGCATCATCTCTGAAACCAACGACACCGAACCGATGGAGTATATCATTACTCGTCTTGAACAACAAGGTCTTTATCGCTTCGGAAGCAAAATCGCCGACAAATACGACGCCCATCTGGTTGAGGAATTCTACCTCAACGCCGCCGTTCATTTTCTGTCACTAGCTCAGGGAGGACACGTTGCTGACATCACTGCAACAGTCCAAGGAGTGCAAATCTGCATCAATAGCGACCTACTTCAGAAAATCTACAGGCTGCCCACCGACGGCCTGACCATGGACCAGCTTGAGACGTTTGGGTCTCAAGAGCTGATTACCAAGTTTTATGGACTTTTTACCGGGTCCAAAGTGGTTGATATGGTGACAACCACTTGTCACAAGAAAAATTTTCTTCTTCATTTCGTCGATCTGCATGAATTCTGTTCCAGGATCATTGAAAATCGAACCGGTGCATTCGAGATGTGCACGAATCTAAGGTTCAGAATGATGGTCGCCATTTTGACCTGTGAAAAGGTCAATTGGTGCCAAATCATTTTGAAACGTCTTCAAGAAGAGGTGTGCAAGCCTGCCACCCAAAAGAAATCGTTTGGTTTAATGCTGAACTTCATTCTGACGAAGTGCGGAGTCAAGCAATCCGCCGATGCCAAGAAAAATAGCTCACGGATATATTTAGGAGGCGTCAAGCCCACTGCTTATAACCAGAGCACCATGCATGCCAACCATCCGCGAACCAGGCACATGCCTATTTCTGACAACCCCAGAGATGAAACCGTGAAGGTCCCAGAAATGGAATCTTCAAAGAAGAAGCGAAAGCGTTCTCACAGCAAACACTCTGCTGGTGAGAAATCGAAGAAGAGACTTCGGAGGCTCTCAAAAATCAAAGCCAAGCACTCCGAGGATGTCTCGCCCGTGGCGCAACCCATCAAGAACCCTGTGGCCCAACCTCGCGGAAGAGATGTCTCCTACCGCATCGACGGTAGATCCCGAGCCTTTGGCGGCTACGACGGATATAGAGACATCTCGCCAACATTCAAGACGTTAGCACGCTTGGTGCCCATTCGAGCCAAAAGCTACTTCTCCTATACGGGATCCCACACCCGCAGATCCAATTTCCTTCGAGGCACCATCCCCGCAAGGAGTCCATCTTCCGTGCGGGATCCCATACTGTCTGGAATCCCTCAAAGCAGCGTCTCCGGGCGTGATTCAAGTCCCTCCCAGACTCAATTATAAATCAAACACTTCTTTCGGTACAAATTGAACAGGCGTACGAAAGATTTCGCAATGGAAAAGCTTTAGGCTAGCTCCGTACGACACTCTGTATAACCGGAGCGAATGGAGCCACGAAGAGCGATTTGTCTCCGAAGTAACCGACTAACCGAAATTGAGGCCCCGCCGATGGGACAACGCTTCTTGCAAAGATCTCATTGAAAGCCACTGCCGCACAAATCCGACGCTTAAGAAAAGGAAAGAAGAAGTCAGAGGACTCTCCCATCAATCCAAAAGACGACGACGACCATGACTCAGACGATGACGACGATGCTCTTCAAGCAGGTCTGAGAATGAGCCGTGAAGAGGCTGAAGCCCGAGCCACCTCTCCACCCAGAAAAGACGAAGGGCCATCTACCCAAGCTAATCCACCTTCGCCACAGCCGGAGAACATTCCCGACCAGGAGGAATCAGTCCCTCCAGTCGAAGAAAATCAAGAAATTTTGGAACAGGCACCCGAGCCTGTTGCGACCAAAGAAGCCATTCCTGCATCCTTACCTGCCAAAGAACCTTCGCCACAGGACGCTTCTGAACCAGCTGTCGCCATTCCACAAGAAGCTGCCCCTGCCCCTGCAACCTTGGAATCCGAGGACGGTACCGAACCTGAGGATATCCAACTTACTTCACGACCATCCGTGAATGTAAGAAGGTTAAACGGTGCTGAAGACTTCGCCCAGCCTGACTCTCCTATCTCTGCTGCACGCAAAGAGCGCCTGCGAGCTCTTGGCCTTCAGACTGTATTTATCCAAGATGCAGTTAACACTCTATCTTCTGTTGAAAAGGCACTGAATTGGATGCACACCTCTGCCGTAGAAGAAATGACTACTCTGCAACACGAAGTATCTCGAGTTGTTGATGCATTCATTCTTCTGCCAGAAGTGTTCAAGCAAGCCTTGAAGATCATGGAGGATAAACAAGCGCAACTGCTGAAGGAGGAAGCTTCAAAGACAAGAATTGCTGAAGCCAAGACCGCCTGTGCAATGATAGAGAACAGCTCTCAGCTGCGTGCGCATGACAAATCCATTCAAGAGATGTCGCAGACTCTTTCCTCCCTCGTTGAAAGAATAAACAGCATCGAGACCAAACAGGACGCCGCTCTTGAAATCCTGCAAAGTCTTGATGAGGCCAAAAAGGGGGAAGAGGCTCGAGAAGCTGCAAGGAGAATAAGACTGCAACAGGAAAGGGAATTTGAGGCTGCTCAGGACAGTATCGCTGCCGATTTGAACAAGCTAGCTCCTCAATCCCAAAGTTTTAGAATTTCAGGCTCCAGACCAGAATTCCATGACCCAAATGTCCCTTGGCAAAATCTTGTTCAAAGACCTTCGGAAATACGCCTGCCGACCAACCGCAACCCAACTGCCGAAGAAGTGAAGCACTAGAGGAAAAATGAACTGATGAGATATTTTGTCAGACTCATCAGGGAATCCGCTATCTTCAAAAATTATAAAACGTTAGCGGAGGCAGCAGACAAGTTTTCAAAGATGCTAGAAGAAGGTAAACTCCCTCTCCAAGTCGAGATGAAATCAAGACATAGAAGAGGAGATCGGGTCACCCATCCAGAGGATTGGATACTTGCCTTTGATCGTTCTTATGAAGGAAGAGCAATTTACCAGGAACGAGGCAATGATTCACTTCAAAACTGGTGGCGCGGCACCGAGTTCGAGCAAGGAAGAAGACCATGGAGGCATGCGGATCAAAGATAAAGAGCTGAAATTTATGTACTTTATTTTTGTTTTTGTAATTTCTATTCAACACAGCAAACCTTGTACTCAATCATTTTGAATATCAATAAAACAGTTTGTTTGTCTTGAAAGATTACAACTCGTAATCTACTGTGTTAATGTATGATTACTTAAAATTGTTTGATAGAAATCTCAAGTTAGATAAACTTGATTGAAAAATTAAAGCTGTACGAACTAGTCTACAAACAGTTCATAGTTTCAGTTGTAAAACTTAGAAATACATTGTGAGATTGTGCCTGCGCGCCAATCATAGGCTTAAGTTGTAATAAATCTTAAACTGTATCGAACGTGCCTGCGAGCAGTTCATTATTGTAGACTAAGTCACTAAGTCAGACCTATTGACAAAAGACCAAGAAATCTGCCAGAAGTCATCGAAGAAGAATGCTTCATGAAGAAGGTTTTGGCATCATCAAGAAGACTCGAAGAGTTGAAGTTAGTCTTGGCAAATTGTCAAAAAGGGGGAAATTGTTGGGAAAAACAAAACCCTGTATCGAATCAGCCGGGATACCCGATCCCTGTATCGATTGTTATTTGGTTTTGACATATATGCCAAATACAGTAAAGGAAACTGTATCGAGGCTCAAGGCTTTATCCTATATCTAAGACCTGCCTCGAATCAGCATAAATGAAGCTCGCCAGTACAGCAAGAAGACTTGTAAGAAGACCAAGTATGGAAACTGTCTCGATGCCCTAATACAGTCATCTTCCATACAGTTCGCAAAAGGACAAGAAAGAACACAAGTCAAGTTCCGTTGAACAAAGAAGTATTTAAATACTCAAGGATAAAGTATTTAAATCATGGTCTTCAGATCTTCAGAATCCCGCGAAATCCGGATCATGTCATATTCCCGTTGAAGGAAATCTTATTCAAACGGACATCTCAACGGATACTTTCTTCAGAGGCTATATATATCCTTGAAGACATTGAAGATCAGTTACCAAGTTACTCACGAAATCTACTGAAGTAACCCAACTCTCAAAGCTATCAAAGTAATCATTTGAGCAAACATATCTCCCAAGCATATTGCAAGATAGAACGAAAGAGATATACAGTGCTTAAACATCAAGAACAGCTATCATCAGCTCAAGAACTTCAAAGCTGCTGTTCTTACCTGGTTACCTACATTTTACCTCTGTGTAAAAACCGAGCTCTGTGTGAACTCAACAAGTTATTCTGACCTGTGTGGGACGAATAAGGACGAAGCTTTGGAACTGTGTGTGAAGAAGTTAGTCAAGAAGGAAGCTTTAACCAATCTGTGTGAACGGTTGAAAGCGACGTTCTTTGTATCAATCTGTGTGAACGATACAAGGATAGGTTTGTTTATAATTACGTAGTTGTGTACGCAGTAATTATATAATAAACTTTTACTCTGTGTGGAGGACCGGTGGACGTAGAGGGTTTACCTCGAACCACTTAAATAAGCGTGTTATTTACCTTACCTTTCTTGTTTGAAATTACTGTGATATATTAAGTATACACCAAATACGTCGTTGCTGTATCCACGGCAACTAACTGTATCCAAGACTTCCGCTACGCACTCAGATTTAGATTCCATACAGTTTGTTGTTTAAACTACTTTTCCAAACTGTATCCAGTATACTTAAGTGGCCAACAATCCCGAAGAAGCCTGTTCCGAGCGGTTGGTCAGATTACCGGCCCATTAGCCTGTGTAATGTGACCAATAAGATTATCACGAAAATCCAACGCTCGGCTTGCTCCTCTCCTCCCTCTTATTATCTCTCCGAACCAGAGCGGATTTGTTCACGGGCGGGTAATTTCTGATAATATTCTTTTGGCCCAAGAACTTATTCACGACCTCCACGTCGCGGACATTCATGGTGTCCCGAACCTTGCGCTGAAGCTTGATATGGCTAAGGTGTATGATAGGGTTCACTGGCAATTTTTACGTGAGGTCCTGGTGAGGATGGGATTCCGGGCTAGATGGATTTTGTTCATCCGTCATTGCGTCGAGAGTTGCACATTCTCCATTTTGGTGAACGGCAGTCCGGCCAGCTATTTTGCCTCTAGCCGGGGTTTGCGTCAGGGCGACCCTATTTCTCCTTCGCTCTTCGTGCTTGCCGCTGATTATTTATCGCGCTGCTTGGATCGATTCATTCGAGATCATCCTTTGATGAGGTATAGGACGGCTGGACGACCTTTCCCCATCTCGCACTTATCCTACGCCGATGACATCATTATATTCACACGGGCTGTGGATGATGGTCTTGTTGATCTTATGCGTCTCCTGGATCACTACTCTATGGCTTCGGGCCAGATGGTTAGTACCCAGAAGAGCACTTTTATTCTCGCTCCCAAGCATGTGCCTCGTTGGCATCAGAGAGTTCACGATCTTCTTGGTTTCGCCGAGGCGATCTCCCCATCACCTATCTAGGTGTACCCCTTTACAAAGGCTTTAAGAGGCAGAGCTCTTTCTTTGGGGTGAAGCAACGGATGTTGGATAGGATCTCTGGTTGGTCCCATCGCCACCTTGCTTTTGGGGGCGCTTGGCTCTTATTAAGAGCACTCTCTGCACGATTCCTCTTCACAGCCTTGAGTTTTGGATCCCCCACAGTACATTATACAGGAACTCGAGCAGATCATTGCGAGATACTTCTGGGGTGCTGTTGGTCCAAAGAGGAAGATGCACTGGGTCCGTTGGCGGCAGATTTGTCGTCCGGTCTCCGAGGGAGGCCTCGGGATTCGGAGCCTTTCGGATATGGCGAGAGCTTTTAGTTATAAGATCTGGTGGCGCCTTCGCGCAGGCACGTCTCTGTGGGCGCAGTTTATGCTCCTCAGAAACTGCTCTGCTGGCCTTTATACGCCTATGCGTACTGCTCTTAAATCTCGTGCCATCCACCCTTGGCGCCGTCTCCTCCGCGTGGGTATTGAGGCTCAGGAGTTCATTCGCTGGACTCTTGGTCGTGGCTGCGGGGAGGTCATCTTTTGGGACGATACTTGGATTGGGGATAGGCCGATTTCTTCTTACTGTCAGGTTTCTGGTAGACCCCACCTTAGGATTAATGAGTTATGGGTTGATGGGTCTTGGGACATGGGTAGGTTGGAGACTATTGTTGGAGAGGAGCTAAGATTTACCCCTCAGTTCATCCAGGAGATCTCCGCGATTCCCATCGCCGAGGAGGATTCGGATAGTATGTGCTGGACTCTTACCTCTTCGGGTGCGTTCTCATTATCATCGGCTTGGTCTCACATCAGGGTGAGGGGTCAGGCTAATCTTATTTATGGGGCCATCTGGACAGCCTTTCTCACACTGATCATTTCGGTGTTTATTTGGCGACTTCTCATGCGACGGATCCCGACTGATGACATCCTTCAGAGGAGGGGCGTTTCATTGGCTTCTAGATGTTTATGCTGCTCGCATTCCCATACCCAGACCTTCCATACCGAGACCATTGCCCACCTTTTCTTGGAGAGTGATGTGGCTCGTGACGTGTGGGAGTATTTTGGCGCTTGGACACATTTATCCCTACCCCATACTCAGAATATTTTTGAGCTCCTGAGTTTTTTCGCACACGGCACACACTTTAGGCACGCGACTTTCATTATTCCTTGTCTGATCCTTTGGTTCATCTGGACAGAAAGGAATAGTGCAAAGCATAGGGCGGTTACTTTTGTTTCCTCTCATGTTATTGTGCAGGTGGAGCGCCATGTTGCTTTATTGGCTGCTGCGGGGCTTATTTGCTCTGACTTCTGGGTGGGTTGCTCGCCGCCTGATCGCTTCCAGCGAGCTTCACCTTCCCCTGCTCAGACTCGTCGCCCCGTCCTGGTGGTTTGGCTTCGACCCGAGACCCCTTGGATCAAGCTGAATACGGATGGTTCGTTCGATAGAGACACACAGATCGCGGGTGGGGGAGGTCTGATTAGAGATCATCACGGAGAGCTCCTTCTTGCTTTCCATTCCTCTTTTCAGGCCTCTTCGAGTTTTGATGCAGAGGTCCGTGCGTTGGCGATTGGTTTGATTCTAGCTTCCCAGAGATCGAGATATGTTTGGATTGAGCTTGATCTTCTGCCGTGGTGACCACTGCTATCATCTGGCCATCGGGGCTCTTGGCAGGTTTGTCACACTGTTATGCGTATCCGACACATTCTCAGAGATATTCAGTTCAGAGTCACTCATATTTTCCGGGAGGGCAACAGGCCGGCCGACTATCTTTCTGAGCTCGGCATGTCGTCCCTCGGCATTCAGACCTATACTTACGATACTGCTCCTCTGTTTCTCCTCTCCCTTATACGGATGGATCAGCTTGGTTATCCGTCATTTAGATTTAGATAGGTTTTAATTTTATCGATTGCTTGATTACTCTTGTCGCACATTAGCCCACGGTTTTAGTGGTGCAGCTTGTACTGATCTAGCGGGCAGTAGGCACTTTAGATTTTAGGTTCCGGATTATGGCCCATTTTTGGTCACAATTCGGGGTTGAGTTGTTTTGTTCTACGGGTCCGCACATTAGCCCACGATTTGTGGTGCACTTTGTAGTTATTTAGCGGACCGTAGATTTCTCCGATGTTTGGACCCGAATTATGGCCCTTTTTGGTCATAACTCGGGGTTGATACTTTGTATTTCTTGATTTTTCTTATCTACAGGTTGGTGGGTCCGGCCTCAACCCCCCGTCCACTCTGGACGTTTTTTTTTTTTTTTTAAAAAAAAATATATATATAATTGAATATTAAATTAAGCATAATTATATAATAAAAAAATGATATATATAAAAGAATTTAGTTAATTTTGAAATTTACTTATTGTACGGAAAATATTTATAATTTATTTAGTACTCGGGAAATTAATTTATATAATAAATTCTAAAATAAATTTATATTAAAATTATAAATTATTTATAAAAATTTAAAATTAGTTGTATTAAATTTTGGGCGGGGTACCCTATGACCCGACCCGAAAAAATGGGGTACCCGCTTTTCGGGTACCCGACTTTTCGGGTCGGGTCACGGGTCGAATTTTTCATTACCCGCATAATCGAGTACCCGTAAATTCGGGTACCCAAAAAACCGGGTACCCGATTATGAACACCCCTACTAACACGTGCAAATGACATAAATATATCTATACAATGATTAATTTTATTAAATAGTCAAATGTATTTTGATACTTATATTAAGTGAATTCTAAATATATTAACAAAATAATACTTTACATACCAACATATTAAAAAAATTATGTAAATAAAATGAAAGTTATATCTTAAATATATTAGTAAAATATGAAATTGAAAAAGAAAAGTTTAATTCATTGAATAAGTATTGATTATTGACTAATAATAAAATAAAAATATACATATCACATGTCATATATCAAAATACTATATATAACAATTTATAAATTATAATATTATATACTATAATGCATCGGTTTTTTATCGGGTTTTGGGTTTGGATCGGGTTTGAATCGGGTTTTGGATTTTGGGCCGGGTATCGGTTCGGCAATCCTTAAATTCAAATCCAAATCCAAACTTCTTCGGGTCTAAAAAATAAATCCAAATCCAAATCCAAAATTTTGGGTTCGGTAAATTAAAAAAAAATCGATTTTTAGATTGGGTATCCATCGGATCGGACTATTTTGCCATCCCTAACCATATCAATGAATTCGCCTACAACAGATTTAGCTCCAATACACAACTCTGATATACCTAGAGGTGGCCAAAAGAACCGGGGGCGACGGAACCAAACCGAAAATGGAGGTTCTGAAACCGCAACTGAAACTTGCGATTTACTTCAATTCCTGATTTCGAATCTGTAGATCTGAGAATCGTCGGTTCCGAACCGCCGGTTCCTCCACTTTTTTCTTTGTTTTTATCTATATTTATGTTGTAATTTATATTTATTTCACCTGAATATTACATTAAAATGCATAAAATTGCAATTAAGCAAGAAAAAGTGTATATATATAGTGGCACGTTCTATGCAGTACCAATATTAGATGCAGTACTTTAAAGTACTAATTTATGCATGAGTTTTGTACTAATTATGCATGAAATATATGCATTTCGTGCATCAAAATTTCAATGCATTACTTTACAGTACTAATTTATGCATGAGTTTTGTACTAATTATGCATGAAATATATGCATTTCGTGCATTAAAATTTCAATGCATTAAAATATGCAATATATGCATCAAAATATCGATGCATTAAAATATTAGGTTATATGCATCAATTTGTTGTGAGAATTAATGAATTGAAATTTTGATGCATGAAATACATATATTTCATGCATAATTAGTACAAAACTCATGCATAAATTAGTACTGTAAAGTACTGCATCTAATATTGGTACTGCACAGAACACGTATATATATATATATATATATATATATATATGTGGGAAAAGAGAATATGTGGCTGTCATGTACGTAAGATTGCGTATAGAACTATAAATATTACGTCGTTTTGACTTAAAACTATGTAGTTTTAATATAAATTCTAAATTTGAAAACAAAATATTTTCCTATTGAGAGTAAAACCAGAATATTTATGTTTTTTTACTCTCAATGTTTTTTCATCCTTTAAAAATCAATTGCCTAGTTTTACTCTCAATTTGACGTTTCTGTTATACTTTCATTTGTCGTTGTTGTTTCTCGATTTTTCTTCCTGATAGTCATGAGGACGGTTAGTGCTCTTAAATATCTATAACACTTGATTTGGAACAGTTAAGAAAAAGAAACACATAAATTTCACAAGTAGTGGAAAACCCAACGACCAAACAATTGACATAAAGCAAGACGAAGAAACAATAAAAAATATTACATGTTACACTTTATAAAAACTAGAAGAAACCAAAGTTTCTACTTCTGCGAAACCCTATATACCTTCTTTTTCAATGGTCTGTTATTGTTCAATTAATTGAATCTTACGACCCATAACAATGACGAATAAAGTGATAAACCAAGTTACCATAATTTGTGGTGTTATTTGTAGAGGAGATTGATAAATGGATGGTAAACTTAAGCGAAAAAATAGAAAGAAAATGTTTCTAATCATTTATTAATCAAACTACGTAGTTTCAATAGGTTCTATCTTGTATACATTGTAATACCCGGATTTTCAGTATAAATTTTTCGCATTATTTTATCTGAGATAAAATAGTATAGCTTGGTGTCTATAAAGTATGGATAAAATAAATTGAGAACCGAGACAGTTGTATTTGTGTAATTGACGTCATTAATTTACAGTTATGTTTGAGGATATGGTGTATCAGATTGTTCTGATTTGGATATCAGGTGTATCGTATGAGAATATTTTCGGGACGAGTATATGTATTCAGTATATCGTGTAAATGTATTCGGTATGTCGAGACGACAGGTAGGAACAGTTGTAAATGGCTAAGTACGGAGCCCTTAACGTACGTTAAGTTTATAAGATAACGTACGTTAAGATGCTACGTGTTACGTACGTTATGTATAAAGCATTACGTACGTAACGAGAGGAATCGGGCAGATGAATCAATACCTGCCATGTGGAGCCCACAGGAATTGGCTGGCGTGCCAAAAGACAAATCAACTACGTATTACGTACGTTATGCAGAGCTCATTACGTACGCAATATGAGAATTTACTGTAGCAAGTAAACGTACATATTACGTACGCTATGGAGCAAGGGTTACGGACGTAAGTCTTTGAACGAATTGAGAAAGTTACCTCTGGGTCGGCATTATGTACGCTATCAAGGATAGATAACGTACGTAAAGGGATGTTATGTGCGTTAACTATGGCATGTTACGTACGTAACGATCTGGGAGTTTTATAAGTGGGACGCCCGTCACTTCGTTTTTCTTCAGAACTTGGTTTCGTTTTTCGCCTTCAACACTCATAGATGGAGTTTCGATTCTTGTAAGTCGATTATGAGCTGAAGGGCATGGATTTGAGGCTTGGATATGAAGATATTGATTATTCTCGAGGTGGTTACTTGTGTATTTCATCTTCTAAGAGGTATGTTGGATAATCCTCCCTTGAATTCGGATTTTTGATGTTGTTGTTGATGATTAGTTCGTATGATGATAGTTTATGGAGTTATTTTGATGATTCTTGGTATTTACGGGAATTTTGTTAAGGAGGATGATGATATGATGATATATGTCTTTGATTATGTTGGTTATGATTATGGAATCATAGTGTTCTTGATGTTCTTGGTAGTATTATTGCGATTCTTGATGTTATAGGAGATTTAATGGAATTGTGAGAAGAAATTTTGGTTGTTAATTAAGATTCTTCCTGTTGTAAGGATTGTGATTCGTTTAAAGTGATGAGAGATGGATTTATGGATTATGTTGATTTCGTATGAATCATGATATGAGGATGATTTCAGATTAAGTATGATACAATTCTTGTTGGTTTGATTGTTGATGTTTTCTTCGTATGATGATGATTATAGTGGTGTTATTGTGATTCCTGAGGTTACGTGAATTATATATTGGAGAATATGATAATATACATCTTGAATTATTAATGAGGATTGTTTAGATGTTAGAACACATCGGAATATGTTGTCTTGGAGATTTTGAATGTGACTTCTAGAATAATTTGTGTTCTTAAGGAACTCTTGGATTATATGATTTGATGAATATATTTAAGAGATGTTGGTGTTTTGGATATAAATATGGAATATTCATATCTAGAACTAAGTTTTATGTAGTGGTACAATATTCGTATGGGAATAAGAATATGATTACAAGGTTGATGAGATTATTATTGATCTTTAAGTTGGGAAATTCAAACAGTGTTCAAATCGAATGATTGAGTTATTTGACACCCTTGGAACATGATTATCTGTACTGTTGAATTAATCGGATTATCCGGATTGATGATGATAATCGGTAATTGGTTTTAATTATGAATTTACAAGGAGGAAACTTGTATTCGTATTTAAGATTGAATTTGGAACCGGTAGTGTTTAGACCCTTATTATTGGTTTAAATTGATTATTGATATGATTGTCGGATTATGAATCGTGATGTGGTTTTGAGTTAGTGATGGATTGATTTGGGTTGTCGGATTTGTGTTTAATCGGAATATTATGGAACCGTTGGGTTTGTTGATCGGTTATTGATTGTTAATTGTGATCATTGAGTTGCGATTTGTATTGTGGATATGAGTTCGTAATCGTTTGAGTTATATTGTTCGGTTTTGTATATGACCGAGGTCTTGTTGAGCCGTTGAGTTTGATTAGTTGATTATATCGGTTGTTGATTATTATCGATTGTGTATTAATCGATTATTGCAATATGTGGTGCTAAGTGATCGTTGATTATGACTGTTGTGTTGCGATTGAGAGTGAAGAGTTTGTAGATTGCTTTTGGTCGGGGCTGAGGAGCTCGTAGACGAAGGCAATGGAATTGGTAAAGGCTTCGTTGTATCGGTATCAAGGCAAGTTATACTTGTTCAGTTTATAATATTTAATGAATGATCCTAATTTCATTTCATTCATAATTCATATAGCAATGATATTATAAATATAAATTTATGGAGATGATAGTTTGTAGGTTGTGATTTAATTGGATTAAATTGTAATATATATGATTTAAATGTGATTAGTGTTTGGAGTTTATCATGTTGATGGTATTCTCGGGTATTGTTGATCCTTTATTGATTGGGTTTAGAGTTATCATGTTGATGGTATTCTCGGGTATTGTTGATCCTTTGTTGATCGTGTTTGGAGTTTATCATGTTGATGGTTTTCTCGGGTATTGTTGATCCTTTGTTGATCGTGTTTGGAGTTTATCATGTTGATATTCTCGGTTATTGTTGATCTTTTGTTGATCATGTTTGGAAGTTATCATGTTGATGGTATTCTCGGGCATTGTTGATCCTTTGTTGATCGTGTTTGGAGTTTATCATGTTGATGGTATTCTCGGGTATTGTTGATCCTTTGTTGATCGTGTTTGGAAGTTATCATCTTGATGGTATTCTCGGTTATCGTTGATCCTTTGTTGGTCGTGTTGGAGTTTATCATGTCGATGATATTCTCGGTTGATGTATTGGTTGATCATGGTTATTGATCGTATGAGCATTCGGATTGTACATCGATGTTCCAGGTCTTGTTATCATTGTTTTGTGGTAGTTGATCTACAGATATATTGTGTGTTATTGATTTTTGTTCAGATTGAGATTTGACGGTATAAATCCGACGAACAGGATTTGGCACGGATGGATTATTCCGCACTTATAATTTATGATGTTTTTGAGGATTCTGAGTATTGTTGTGATAAAGTACAGATGGTTGTAGTTGAGTTCATTTCATCATTTGAGAATACGAAATGTAGATTATGGTAATGATTGATTTGTTATGGATTGCTATGGGTTGGTAAGGTTATGACGGTAAGATTACGTTGATGGTATTCTTACCTTGTTATTACATTGGTATGTAATAATTTTTGGTGATGTGATCGATATCATTGTTGAGTATTGTGGCTGACCCCGTCGTGGGCTTTATTTTTAGGTACTCATAGATCGAGCTAGTAGCGGTCGTGAAGGGATGAGCTTCCCGGGTGATACTGGCTATGACATTATTTTTTGGGAACCGAGTATTTTTTACTGGTTGTTTTATTCCGCTGCAAATGTATATTTTGAACTGTGCTTATATCCTCTGCGTGTGTATTTAAAATGGCTCTCCGGTATTTTTTTCAACTCGGATTTAATTTTAAAATGGCCTTTTTGGGTATTTTGTAAACTTGGGGTATTTCGTTAAACCTTCTTCCCCAAACTATTTTATCGGTACGTAAGTGGTGGCTTAACGTACTTTTTTAAACTGTTGAATTTTGGCATTTTGGCCATCTACTTTTAAATGATTTTATTTTTGTGACGGTATTTGGAAAATAGATTTTTGAAAATTATTTAAAATACATTATCGTCTTTCGCCTGTTAGCGTATTTGAAATGTTTGCGAAAATTAGTTTTAGCCTGGTGGGTTCCGGCGCGGGGCCCACGAGACTGTAATATTCCCAGATGGTTTTGGGGGCATTACAGAAGATGGTATCGGAGCTTTGGGTTTTGTGAAACCTGAGCGTGTGTGTTATGTGGCTCTACCGGAGCGGTAGTAGCGTGTCTTTTGAAAATAATTTTCTGACTTTTGAGTCAAACCGATTTTTTTTGGAGATTCCAAAATTTTTGAGATATTTTCAAAGTGCTATTTGTGATATTGGCGTTTGTTGGTATTGTGTTGAGACTTCGTATGGGAGTCGTATGCTAGTATCACGGGAGATCATCGGCTTCACGTACCTGTAAGTATATTGATTGGTTATTCATTTGTGGCGATGTTTGATTGCTTTCGTGAAGAGTTTGGAAATTTTGGTTGAGTTATTATTTGTGACAGAATTCAAAGTTTTGAGGATGAAACTTATTTTAACGGGGTAGTATGTAATACCCAGATTTTCAGTATAAATTTTTCGCATTATTTTATGTGAGATAAAATAGTATAGCTTGGTGTCTATATAGTATGGATAAAATAAATTGAGAACCAAGACAGTTGTATTTATGTAATTGACGTCATTGATTTACAGTTATGTTTGAGGATATGGTGTATCAGATTGTTCTGATTTGGATATCAGGTGTATCGTATGAGAATATTTTTGGGAGGAGTATATGTATTCAGTATATCGTGTAAATGTATTCGGTATGTCGAGACGACGGATAGGAATAGTTGTAAATGGCTAAGTACGGAGCCCTTAACGTACGTTAAGTTTATAAGATAACGTACGTTAAGATGCTACATGTGTAACACCCCAAACTAGGCGACTATTACAGTGCCGTAGACCCCCCGACTGGGACCCACCAGGCGAATGAAAATTAATGACTTAAATAATATAATTGTAGTACCGAACCACATTATATCATCAATTACTCCGATGAGGAGTTTCAAGTACAACACACCCAAGATAATACCGAATACATGTATATTTTATATGAAGATAAATTATACAACACTGAATAAAATGAGTATTCAAACGAAAGTCTCCAGCGGAAATAAAAATGAAGAAAACATGAAGAGTGAAAGGACTGTGGGCCCCTACTAGTATCACTGGAACTCCTCGCCGTCAACGTTCTCTTCCCGTGCCTTAGCCTTGCCATGAGATGAAAACAACATCCTCCAACGGGGTCAGTTACACAGAACAACAATCCTCAAGACTTGAATAAACACAATCATGATATATCTTAATTATGAAATTAAGCTGAAGAGAAGTATCATAGTACGCCCGTAATGGTATGTGCAAGTGCACAAGATGAGTGCACGGACACACCCGCCCTTGTACCTAATTAGTCTCACGGAGTTACTTTACCATGTGCACAGTCTATTGTGTCGATGAACCCTTCACATGATTATCGTGTGCCCGACTAAATATTCCACACATCCCCACCCAGCCACGCAAAATAAAACCAGAAGGTCATATGAATAAGAATGACCATGAGGAGTATTAATGAATAACAATCCGATAAGGGTCAAGAGTGACTCACCGAGATGAAATAATAATAAAATGAATGATAGCTCATTGAAATGATTGGAACCGTCGTTCCTCGTGAATGAAATAATTATTTGACAATTACAAGTCTCAATACGGTTAGTACATTATGAATGAATTATGATTATGAATGAACAACAACGAAAGGAATGAATATCCTTTTAACCGAGTAAGAATTAACTTACACAACACCGGTGAAGAATGTCTTTCCTCGAACAACATCCTAAAATGAGATGTCGGTCGCTCGAACAACCTTGAATAACACAATTTCCAATAATCCGCTTAATATACGTATCAAGCATGAATTACGACTAACTCAAAGGTCGAGACAACAATATCTCAACTCATTGAGGTATTCAAACAAACACTTAGCGAACATCAACCCTTGATTATAACTAAATCCCAAATATATCGAAACCAACTCCAAAATGAGTAGTTCAATCCAACAAAGCACCTTCAATGATATCAATAATCCAATAGGAATCCATAAATCGAGTTAACGACAACATCTAATCGAAAACCCCCAATTATCAAAGTCAACTCTAAAATGTTCTTGATTAATTCTCCAAATATTCACCAAATCTAAAAAATACATTAATAAATCTGTAGGAATACATGTATCCAAGGTAGATAATTCATATCTAATATATTCCAACGTAATATCAAGCTTACATGAAGAGATCGGAAGGAAAATACTCAAAATCCAAAATTCTAGATCCAAGAATTAATTACCTTGATTTTATGTGTTGGAGAGGATGAAATGATGATTAATCCGAATGATAAGCTTGAAGATGATGATAGATGAATTCAGCTCGAAGAGATTCTTCCAAATCGCCCGAAAACGCCCGGGATCGCCCAAAACCGAAATGAGAAATGAAAAATGACGAAACCTGGGCTGACTGTCCTATTTATATTGTTCCAGCTTAGCGCACGCTAAGCCCTCATATTTAGCGTGCGATAGCGAGTTAACCAGACAGTTCAGTGAGCTCTGACTGCCTCGTTAGCGTACGCTATGAACTTGGTAGCGTGCACTAACTCCTCCCGATAGCGTGCGTTAACCTAAAAAGTTAGCGTGCGCTAACTGATATCTGATGCCCAGTGACTGGAGTCCAGAACCTCCTGTTCTCTGATCTGCTCGTGATAGCGTACGCTACAACCAAAATTCAGCGTGCGCTACTACACCATTAGCGTACGCTAATATCCATTCATAACGTACGCTATGAATTACTCCAAATCAGTCCGGTACCCACTGGACTCTGCCTGATCGACCTTAGCGCACGCTATACTGCTAGCATAGCGTGCATTATCTGAACTCACTAGCGCGCGCTACTTACCATTCGTAGCGTGCGCTACTACAACTCAACTGCAGTCCAGTACCTTCTGGACTGTCTGCCTGAACCACGCTAGCGTGCGCTAATGCTGAGAGGTAGCGTGCGCTACCTGTACTCAATTAGCACGCGCTAAAGAGAGTACGTAGCGTGCGCTACTCCTCACACACATCCCATTACGACAAAGACAAAGATGATAACCACGGCTCGATCCTCCATCCAGGTAGAAAGACAAATAATAACTGATATACGATACAAATACTCTGATCGGTGAATACAATGAATGAATATGAACGATGAATGATCATTAATGAGTGAATAATTACTGAGTGATAATTACTGAATGATAATTACTGAATGATAATGACTGAATTACAACCGGGTATTACATACACCCCCCTTAAAAGAGTTTCGTCCCCGAAACTAAGGGTCAAATAACTCGGGGATAACTCTCCCGCATACTATCCTCGGTTTCTCAAGTAGCCTCTTCGACTCCGTGTCTAGACCACTGAATTTTAACCAAAGGAATCGTCTTGTTCCTCAACTATTTGATTCGCCGCTCTAAGACTCGTACAGGACGCTCCTCATACGAATGATCATCCGCGATCTCGATTTTGTCGAACTGAAGTATGTGATTCGGGTCGGAAACATACTTCCGTAGCTGAGAGACATGAAACACATTATGAATCCGGCTCAACGCCGTAGGTAAGGCCAATCGATAAGCTAGCTCGCCTACTCGATCCAAAATCTCAAACAGTCTAATGAATCTCGGACTCAACTTTCCCCTATTCCCAAAACGGAAGATACCTCGACTCGGGGACACCTTGACCAAACATAATCACCCGCCTCGAACTCTAATGGCCAACGACGGTTATCTGCGTATGATTTCTGTCGACTCTGAGCGGTCAACAAATGACTCCTAATCAAAGCTACCTTCTCACGGGCGGCTATAAGCCTATCGGGCTCGGTGCCGATTGATTCTAATAAGTCATCCCAACACAAAGGAGATCGACAACGACTACAAGGCCTCGTAAGGTGCCATTTTAATCGAAGCATGCCAACTATTATTGTACGTGAACTCAATCAACGGTAGTTGGGCTTCCCAATCGTCTTTTCAAACGAGGACGCATGTCCTCAACATGTCCTCCAATGTCTGAATAGTCCTCTCTGATTGTCCGTCGGACTGAGGATGAAAAGCTGTGCTGAGATTAAGCTGAGTTCCCATAGCAAGATGAACTGATTTCCAAAAATGTGACATAAATCGTCCGTTACGATCGGAAAGGATACCCTTAGGAGTACCGTGCAGTCTCACTATCTCTTTGATGAACAACTGGGCAAGTCTATCAGGACCCCACGTATCCTTAATCTCAAGGAAATGGGCTGACTTAGTTAGACGATCCACAATTACCCAAATTGTATTCATGCCACGACGACTCATCGGCAAACTCGTGATGAAGTCCATTGAAATATCCTCCCACTTCCACTCTGGAATAGGGAGAGGTTTCAACAAACCCGCCGGTCGCTGATATTCTATCTTGACTTGCTGACAGGTTAAACATCTCGAAACAAATTCTGCGACTTCTCGCTTCATGTTACTCCACCACTAATTTTGTTTCAAGTCTTTGTACATCTTGCTAGACCCCGGATGAATGAAATAAGGGGTAGCATGAGCTTCTCTCAAAATCGAGTTTTTCAACTCGTCATTCGCGGGTACGTATAACCGATTCTTAAATTGCAAAAGTCCATCCTCGTGGACCATAAATCCAGGGGCTTTTCCATGAGTCACATAATCTCGAATGCGCAACAAAAATGGGTCCGAACCCTGATTCTCCCTGATCGCCTCCTCAAGTGGTGATGAAATCTCTAACGTACAAAGTTGCCCTTGTACTCGCTGTAACCAGACCTCGATCTCGGGTCTCAGAAATTCCTGCTGAAGTTCCTTCTGAACTGTTAATCGAGCAAGCATCTGCTCCTAAACGGACTTACGACTCAAGGCGTCCGCAACAACGTTCGCCTTGCCCAGGTGGTAAAGTATCTCAATATCATAATCTTTGATTAGTTCCAACCACCACCTCTGTCGCATATTTAACTCCTTCTGAGTAAACATATACTTCAAACTCTTATGATCGGTGAATATCTGGCAGGTAACGCCATAAAGATAATGACGCCAAATCTTCAATGCGAACACCACGGCTGCTAGCTCCAGGTCGTGGGTCGGATAATTAACCTCGTAAGGTCTCAATTGCCGTGAAGCATAAGCAATAACTTTCCCGTTCTGCATTAGTACACATCCAAGACCCTGTCCGGACGCATCACTATAAACCACAAACCCTTCCGTCCCTTGCGGTAAAGAAAGGAAAGGTGCTGAAATTAACCGGCTCTTGAGTTCCTCAAAACTCTGTTGACACGCGTCGGACCACGTGTATTTCTTATCCTTCCATAGAAGGTTTGTCATGGGTTGAGAAATTCTAGAAAATCCTTCCACAAATGGCCAATAATAACCAGCTAATCCGAGGAAACTTCGTATTTCCTTAACATTCTTCAGAGGTTACCAATCTCGGATAGCCTCCGTCTTCTGAGGGTCGACACGAACTCCGTCTGATGAAATTACATGTCCGAGAAACGCCACTTCAGACATCCAGAACTTACATTTGGGAAACTTTCCATAAAATTTCTCTCGTCTCAACACATCGAGCACCTGATGAAGGTGAAACTCGTGCTCCTCCCAGTCACGAGAAAAATGTCATCAATGAAGACAACCACGAACTGATCCAAATAGTTGATGAAAACCCGATTCATTAACTCCATGAATACCGCAGGTACATTAGTTAACCCAAATGGCATTACCACAAACTCATAATGACCATAGCGTGTTCGGAACGCCGTCCTTGCGATATCCAACTCTCAAATTTGCAACTGATGATATCCAGATCTTAAGTCGATCTTGGAAAATACTGAAGCTCCCTGAAGTTGATCCAAAAGATCATCAATACGGGGTAGAGGATATTTGTTTTTTTGATCGTCACCCGATTCAATTCCCGGTAATCAATATACAAGTGAAACGAACCATCCTTCTTCTTGACAAATAACACTGGTGCTCCCCACGGGGACGCACTCGGTCGAATATAACCCTTCTCGGTCAAATCCTCTAATTGATTCTTCAACTCCTGCATTTCGGTCGGGGACATCCGGTACGGTGCCTTCGATATTGGAGACGTACCAGGCTCCAACTCAATCGTGAATTCCACATCTCTCTGTGGAGGCAAACCATGTAACTCGTCTGGAAAAACATCGACATATTTCTCACTACAGGAATATCCATCAACATTACTGATGGTTTCTCGGTCTTGGTCATATAGCACCAATACCCGACACACCCCTGATTGAGTAATTTGACTGCTTTCATCAAATTGATGACTCTTCCGGAACAACTGGGATTACCTCCCTGAAATACACATTCGACTCCATCGTCTTAAATGATAGTGACCATACGCTTAAGGACACTAATAACGGCATCGTGACGATCCATCCAATCAATACCCAGGATGACATCGTCTCTCATTAAATCTACCACGATTAGGTCTGCTAACCAATCACGACCATGAAGCTGAATCGGACAATCCTTAATCTCACAATTCCCGATAATTCTTCTACCATCAGTTAGACCAATGACATAAGGCTCACAACTGGTAGCACTACCCAGACGTAGTCTACTCAAACATGACTCGGAAATGAATGAATGCGATACACCAGTATCAAAAAGGGTACACACAGGTTGAGATAGAATTTTGAGTGTACCTGAGATCATTCGGGCCTCCGGATCGTCGGCCTTCTTCATCTCATAAATTCGGGGCTTGCCGGCCCCTGAACCGGACTCTCCCGTCTGATAGCTTTTGGCTCCACCTTTGTTTGATCCTGTCATCTTAAATGATGCAGACTGAGTGGCCTGATTCTGCATTACTGACTGTCTCGGGGCCTGAGATGATGCCGGAGTAGGTTTAGAGTCTCTTCGGCAAAAACGGGCCTTATGCCCAGAAATCCCACAGTTATGGCATGTGATAGTCTGCCTCGGACACTTGGTGCTGAAATGACCCTGTTCTTCACAGTTAAAACAGGTGATGGCCGAATTGGCCGCACGGGACTGAGATTTTGTGGGTCTAGGCGCCATAGGAGGTCACTCAGAAAAAGTAGAGCCTGCACGAGGCTTCTTGAAAGTGGCCTGACTGCCTTCAGACTGATTACGATTCTTTGACTTCTTGCTAGCAGATGAAGATTGTTGCTTAGCAATCTCCTTAGCAGTAAGCTCATAAGTAAGAGCTTTCTCGATGAATTCGGCCAGAGTGGTGCAATTGTGATTAAGCAGCTGCATACGCATACGAGGTTTCAACCTCTTGCTGAAATACTTGATCTTGTCCGCCTCGGAGTGAATAATAGACGAGGTGAAAGGAAGAAGCTCCTGAAATTTCTCGGCAATGGCGAGAACATCATCGTCCGCTGAGAGGTCGGGAGTGAGTAATTCTGATAACTTGGCCTCTCTGAGTGGGGCCGGATAATACCTCTCCATCATGTGAGTCTTGAGTTGATCCCAAGTACAAGATCCGTCGGTGGGCTTCAATGATAACCACCATGAATGAGCGCTCTTACCCAGATAGTAAGCCGCGACTGAAACTTATTGCCCTTCGGGACACTCCACCATAGCAAACAACTTCTCGAAATGCTCAAGCCAGTGAACAATATCCGCCAGCTCAGATGAGCCCTAAAAAGTAGGTGGCCTCTGGCGAGAGATGTCGCCAATGATATTGCTTACACCCCTCTCTTGCCCCTGAGGTAGCGACGGAGGAGCCTGTTGATTCCGAGTAGTTGAGTTCTGCATCGTCTCCATGAGGCGTGCCATTTGAGTCATCTGGGCCATCATGCCCTGCATAAAAGCGAGTGGATCAACCTGAACACCTTCTGATTGAGCTGTGTCCCGGGTACGACTCCCTGACAGTGAATGATCATTTCTGGGTGAATGAGTGGCAGCGTCGCCGCTCGATGAATAAGAATTATTCCTCGCATTCGCGCGTGTATTCACACGAGCTCTCGGGTTTCGGCCCGCACCGCGGCCTCTGCCAGCTCTTTCCATACTGAAGTGGGAAAGTCACATGATAATTATATATCTCGCATGAATATCACATTATGATTACGTTATGAAATGATGAAAATGAGCATACGCGCTCAAACACAATGATTACATGAGTGATCAACTGAAGTGACGTGATTATCTGGTGAAATTCTTGAAATGATTATCTTGAACAAATTAACAAGATTAATGATACGATCCTCAAGATCGACAACTGAACAGTGAAATGAACTGAGTGATTAATGAGTTAACATGATCGACATGATCAAAAATGAAAATGATGAATGAGGATTGTTGCCTGTTGAATGATGAATGAGTGATTCTTATTTCCAGAAATTATACCATGTCGTCATAAATCTTACTGTTCTTTGGTCTGAGGGGCTCGGCTCTTGCACAGGTTATACGTGACGCGAAAGTCCAATGATACTAGTCTGATGAACGCTGATTTCAAATAAGACATGACTCGGAAGGTAGTATTCAAAACCACGCTCCGATACCAACTCTGTAACACCCCAAACTAGGCGACTATTACAGTGTCGTGGACCCCCGACTGGGACCCACCAGGCCAATGAAAATTAATGACTTAAATAATATAATTGTAGTACCGAACCACATATTATCATCAATTACTCCGATGAGGAGTTTCAAGTACAACACACCCAAGATAATACCGAATACATGTATATTTTATATGAAGACAAAATATACAACACTGAATAAAATGAGTATTCAAACGGAAGTCTGCAGCGGAAATAAAAATGAAGAAAACATGAAGACTGAAAGGACTGGGGCCCCCTACTAGTATCACTGGTACTCCTCGCCGTCAACATTCTCTTCCCGTGCCTTAGCCATGCCATGACCTGAAAACAACATCCCCCAACGGGTCAGTTACACAGAACAACAATCCTCAAGAGTTGAATAAACACAATCATGATATATCTTAGGCTAAAATGCTCCTGGGGTCCCTTAACTTAATTTCAGATAACGATTTAGTCCTTTATCTTTTTTTTTTATCCCAACTAAGTCCTTTATCTTTATAATTTTAAGCAAATTTAGCCTTTTCCGTTGGTCTCCGTTAACTATTGTCCAGGTGGCTGTTAAGCTGCTGACTATCACCTACGTGGCTATAAACATTCCTACGTATCAAATCCCTAACATATGTGTCAAATCCCAAACCTAGGTGTCATACACTCACAAAGAAAATACTCAAATCCGGCCCATTATCCCCATTCGGGCTCAATATGTACAGGGTCTCCGAATCCTTCGACCCCACCACCCCCTCAAACACCCCTCTCACATACGCCATCTCCCTATCCCCAACGCCCTCCTCCACACGCGGCGACAGCACCCCCGCCCCCAACGACACCGCCTTCAGGACCTCCATCACGTGCATATCCTCCTCCGTCGCCTCCCTCCTAACCCCATACCCGTTCTTCCTCCCATTGCAGAACATCGTCCATACGGGCTCGTCAAGAAGCTTCTTCCTCTCCCTCTCTAACGGCCTCTCTCACTCCAAGGCAATCCTTACCATCCCGTCGCTGAGCTCCTTCTGGAGAGCGGTGGTCTGCGTGGGTTCTCCTGGACGGAGAGGCTGACGGGTCCAGTTCGGTACCCGAAGTGTAACACCCCGAGATATTCGGAATAATTACAGCGCCGTAAACCCTTTAACTAAGGATTTACAAGGCTGATTTAAAAGAAATGTAAATATAAGACATCAATCCTACGGAAATTCAAGTTTACAAACCGTACAACTGGTTCAACGAGTAATTAATACAACCATATCGAAATGATACTAATACGACACGCGTACTCGAGTACTGAAATCAAAACAAGAAAACAAATCACCACCAACAACAAACATCACTGAACCCCTTCGTCGTCACGTCGGTACTGTGGCTGTTTCCCTGCTCCTCAGCTACCTGAACATCAAAACAAATGTCCACCCCCGAAGGGGTTAGCAAAACTATGCTAGTACAAGTATCATATTAAACAATTCGAATATGCATCAACAATACATAACAAGATACACCACACGGACTTCCGCTACCGGAATCCGACGATGTGAATCCACAAGATTCCACTAACACAGCAAGGGTATTCCAATGATCCAGCGCCCTCAGCATAGATCCCAAGATGATCCCGTCGGACCAACACGAGGTGGAAATAACCCGTCCAATGATCCAGCGCCCTCAGCCTAGATCCCAAGATGATCCCGTCGGACCAACACGAGGTGGACATCCGATCCAGCGCCCTCAGCATAGATCGTACAACGTACACAAACACAACTCATGCATACACATATGCCAAATCATTATGTTCATCAACATGAACATACAAACACTAGATAACGAATATCATGACAATTCAACGAATTAAATCTCATGTTCAACAACATGAATAATCACACGCATGCTCAAAATACCAATATTAATATATTACGATACTTGCCTCGAAGATGGCAAGAACGAAACACTTCAATGATCTCAACACACTCGAAGGCCGCCTCCTTCGATCAACGTAGCAAGCTCGAACCTTAACAAAAGGAATGATATACAAATCATCTCAAGTCTAACGATGGCCTAACAATTCGGTCTACGGCCAAAAGTTCAAAATAAACAATCTGCCTGAACTAATTAGCGTACGCTACGTACTCTATGTAGCGTGCGCTAAGCCTGCCTATTAGCGTACGCTCACGTATAAGCCTAGCGTACGCTAGCCACGGACTGACAGTTCTCTCTGATCAACCGACTAACTCGGCTGATCTCATAACGTACGTTACGTACCAAACGTAGCGTGCGTTAACTTATCCCCGATAGCGCACGTTAACTAACGTATGTTAGCGTGCGCTAACCGTGCATGGCAGATTACTACTGACAGAAAACTGGAGCTAATGGTGATGAACTCATGAGTTCTATGGTGATAATACAAGTCATCCCCGAGCATATCATGTTAACAAGGTTTGTGAAAGTTCTATACGTACTAAATGACTATGAGATACAAAGATACGGATAATCATCTCAACACCATAATTCACCTTAGACCTTCAAGAAAATATTCTAAGTTCCGTTCGTCCTACATTCCAAAACGCATGATTCCAATGTGTAAAACGTAACAATCTAGGTAATATCCGTCTACTGATCCCAAATCGGTTTGAAAATTCTTAGGAGTCCATATACTAAGACGGTTTAAAGGTTCATACGATAGATAGTGCCGATACGTCAAAAGTATCCTTCTAACATGTGATGATCGATTAAAAACGAAATAATTGGCTATACAAACATGATCAGATCGTCCTTTAGAACACTACTAATATTGGTGAAGAATCACCTACCTCAAAGTAGTGAAGAACAACGAGAAAATCGAAGCAATCCAACGTCGAAGGCTCGAACACCAATCCTCAATGATCTACAATCTTCAATCACGAGCTAGGATGTTGATATGAGGTGTTTAGGATGTAGGAAGTTATACTCTAAGTATAAGAATTCGGACGTGGGAAAAGAAAGGACTGAAAATACGAAAAGGATGCTGTCCTATTTATAGGAAATGATTATTAGCGCGCGCTAGTCCCTCCTCGTAGCGTGCGCTAAAGGCTACTGACTTTACTGTACTCAACACTTAGCGCGCGCTATGCACATGCCTGTAGCGTGCGCTAAGGCGTTGACTTGGGTTTTCCCGAAAACCGTCCAGATTCATCCCGACACAATCCGACAAGGGTCCCCGGCCTGATCTCACCTACCGCACGTCTCAATCAAATTGACCATGCATAGCGTGCGCTAATGTTCCTCTGTAGCGTGCGCTATGGATCCATGTTAGCGTACGCTACACATAGCCGATAGCGTGCGCTACATGCACAGAATTACAATTTTTAAATCACATACATGAAATCATACGTTCAATCAACATCGGATTATGAAATAAGGAGAATAATACTCAGATCAAGTACAACAATTACAATATCACAAGTTCCAAATACATATCAGAAATCTCGGGTATTACATCCTTCCTCCCTCAAAAAAAGTTTCGTCCCGAAACTTAAGATGAAAATAACTCTGGATATCTAGCCTTCATACTGTCCTCTGTCTCCCAAGTGGCCTCTTCGACTCCATGTCGTGACCATTGTACTTTAACCAAGTGTATTGGTTTATTCCTCAATTGTTTGATCCGACTCTCAAGTATCTTGATTGGTCTCTCTTCGAAGGTGCCATCATTAGCTATCTCGATCTCGTCGAAATCAATGACGTGACTGGGGTCCGGTACATACTTCCGCAATTGGGATACGTGACACACATTGTGAACGTGACTCAGAGATGGCGGTAAGGCCATCCTGTATGCTAAATCTCTAACCCTATCGAGGATCTCGAATGGTCCGATATATCTTGAACTAAGCTTGCCTCTCCTCCCAAAACGGAAAATCCCTCGTGTAGGAGACACCTTCAATAGTACATGGTCCCCAGTGTCGAACTCTAGAGGGCGACGACGTACGTCTGCGTAAGACTTTTGTCGACTCTGGGCAGTCAACAGTCTTTCTCGAATCAAAGCTATCTTCTCTTGAGTCTGAATTATCAATTCCGGTTCCGTCCCGATCAAATCCGAAGAATCATCCCAACACAGGGGTGATCAGCATCTTCTCCCGTACAAAGCTTCAAATGGTGCCATCTTAATAGAAGCATGCCAACTATTATTATAGGTGAACTCGATCAAGGGCAAGTGAACTTCCCAATCAGTTGACCAATCTAATGCACAAGCTCTAAGCATGTATTCTACCGTTTGTATAGTCCTTTCGGACTGACCGTCCGTTTGGGGATGATAAGCCGTGCTAAAGTTGAGCTCGGTCCCCAAAGCCCTGTGAACTACTTTCCAGAAGTGTGACACGAAACGACCATCTCGATCCGAAATAATGGTCTTCGGCGTCCCATGCAATCTGATTATCTCCGCAATAAATACTCGCGCCAATCTCTCGGGTCCCCATGTATCTTTAATCCCTAGGAAATGAGCCGACTTGGTTAGTTGATCAACTACAACCCAAATCATGTTCATTCCCGTTCTAGTCCTTGGCATACTGGTGATGAAATCCATCGAGATGTCCTCCCACTTCCATTCAGGGATCGGGAACGGCTTTAACATTCCGGCAGGTCGCTGATGTTCAATCTTAACCTGCTGACAAGTCAAACACTTCGAAACGTACTCTGCTACGTCCTTCTTCATATTCCCCCACCAGAAATTTTGTTTTAAATCCTTATACATCTTACTGCTGCCCGGGTGAATAGAATAGGGCGCGCTGTGAGCTTCCTTCAGAATAGTCCGTCTCAAATCATGATCATCGGGAACGCAAAGTCGACTCTGAAATCTCATAGCTCCATCATCTTGTATCACGAATCCTGGGGCCTTTCCTTTCTTTACTTCGTCACATAATCGAAGGATCAGAGAATCGTTCAACTGTTTAGACTTGATCTCCTCGACTAGTGATGAAGTCAGTTCCATCACATAAAGTTGCCCTTAGATTCCTGGTGCCCATACTTCAATCCCTTAGCGGATCAGTTCTCTTTGAATGCTGTTTTGGGACGTAAGAGCTTCCAACACTCGAAGAGAAACAGGTTTACGGCTCAATGCATCGGCTACTACGTTTGCTTTTCCCGGATGATAGAGAATCTCCAAGTCATAATCCTTGATCAATTTCAGCCACCTTCTCTGCCTCATGTTTAATTCTTTCTGACTGAAAATGTAATTGAGGCTCTTATGATCGGTAAAGATCTGACAATGAGTGCCGTACAAATAATGTCTCCAAATTTTCAAGGCAAAGACTACAGGTGCTAACTCCAGATCATGAGTCGGGTAATTTACTTCGTACGGTTTCAACTGCCGAGAAGCATAGGCAATTACCTTCTCCTTTTGCATCAACACACATCCCAGACCCTGATTTGAAGCGTCGCTGTAAACCATGAACCCATCAGTTCCATCTGGTAATGCTAATATAGGTGCTGTCGTCAGTCTCTTCTTAAGTTCATAAAAACCAGCCTGGCATTTCTCATCCCACTTGAACTTTTGAGTTTTATGTAACAGCTGAGTGAGCGGACGAGCAATTTTGGAAAATCCCTCTACAAAGCGGCGATAATATCCAGCAAGTCCTAAGAAACTCCGGACTTCTTTCACGTTATTAAGGGCTTCCCATTCCACGATTGCTTCGACTTTCTTTGGGTCCACCTGAACTCCGTCAGCTGATATCACATGCCCAAGGAAAGTTACTTCCCTAAGCCAGAACTCGCATTTAGAAAGCTTTGCATACAGCTGCTCCTTCCTCAAAGTGCTCAAAACCACACGCAAATGTTCGGCATGCTCCTCTGCGTCCTTCGAATATATCAAGATGTCATCAATGAAGACGACCACAAATTTATCCAAGTATTCCAAGAATACCCGATTCATCAATTGCATGAATACCGCAGGAGCATTGGTAAGTCCAAATGGCATTACTACAAATTCATAATGCCCGTACCGGGATCTGAAAGCAGATTTTGGTATATCCGATTCCTTAATTCTCAACTGGTGGTATCCTGATCGCAAGTCAATCTTCGAGAATACCCTTGCCCCTTGCAGTTGATCAAACAAGTCGTCGATCCGAGGTATAGGGTACTTATTCTTGATCGTCATCTTGTTGAGCTCCCTGTAATCAATACACAGTCGGAGGGATCCGTCTTTCTTCCGGACAAAGAGAACGGGCGCTCCCCAAGGAGAAACGCTAGGTTGAATATAGCCCTTCTGTAACAATTCCTCCAGTTGCTTCTTGAGTTCATACTTATCGGTTGGCGCCATGCGGTATGGTGCTCTGGAAATAGGAGCTGCTCCAGGCTCTAATTCGATAGTGAATTCCACTCCTCTCTGCGGAGGTAACCCAGGTAGTTCGTCAGGAAATACATCTGAGAACTCATTCACAACTGAAATAAACGAGAGCTCTACTCATTCCTCTTTCCTCATGGCATAGCACCAAAGTCCATGACATCCCTGCTTCAGTAATTTCACGGCTTTCATTGCTTTGATTAATTTTCCCGAGCTTCCTGGTCTCCATCCTCGGAATAAGTGTTCAGATCCGTCATCAGCAATGATAGAAATGACTCGCTCTCGGTAATTCAGAATAGCTCCATAACGGTTGAGCCAGTCGTCTCCGAGAATTAAATCGTCACCGCAGATGTCGACTACAATAAGATTCGATGGCCAATCTCTCCCTCCTATAGATACTGGAAAATCTCTAGCCTCTAGGGTTCCCACAATTCTCTCTCCACTCGGCAAACCCACAACATATGGTTCACAATCAAATAAGCACGAGATTTTTAAACGATTTACACAATTCAATGATACAAAAGAATGTGTAGCTCCGGAATTGAATAAAACACTAACTGGTTGCAAAAGGACCTGAATCGTACCTGATGCAACAGCAGTGTTCTGATCTTCAGATTTCCTCATCTCGTACAGGCGCGGAGGAACGGACCCAGCACTGGATGTCTCTCTCTTCCCAACGTTCTGCTGCTGAAATCCACTCTGCTGCGTCTGGTTCACACTTGTCTCCTTCGGAACTGGCGCTGGAGTACGAGTACCAAAAGATCTAGTAGCAACTCCACAGAAAGCCGCACGGTGCCCTTCTTGTCCACAATCGTAACAAGTCACAGAAGATACGGGGCAATCACGTCGAATATGCCCTGCTCGACCACAATTATAGCATTTCCTTGATGCGTCCGAAACTGCTGATGTTGCCCGGAACTTCTTTCCACCTCTAGAAGGATGTGGAGGTTTCCTAGCCGAATAAAAGGAAAACTGGCCCTTGCGGGGCCTACCGCTCTTGTTTTCTGAGAAGTTGCCGGTCACCTTCTGCTTCTTTGCCTCCACTGATTTCTCCACTGCCGCCTCTTTCATGTCGTAGGCCAGCGCTTTGTCTTGATACTGTCGCAACGTTGTACACTCAAACCCGGACATGTACTGCTGAATCTCCGGCTTCATCCGCATATCGAAATGAAAAATCTTTTCCGCCTCCGTTCTGACCAAGTGTCGCACACAAGTCAGTTGATGATTAAAAGTTTTGATTACATCTGTCACAGATGCTTCCGAACTATGTGGTGAGAAAAACTCTCGGATCTTTGCCTCTCTAACTGGACGAGGACAATACTGTGCTTCCATCATTAGTTTGAATTCCGTCCAATCCGCATTATGATTCTCGGGTCGAATAGCTTCCCACCAATCAAAGGCCTCCCCAGTCAGAAAATACTAGGCAATGGGAACCTTCCGGTCCTCGGGACAGTTAAGACCCACGAATATCTTTTCTAACTCCTTAAGCCAGTGATCCCAAGTAAGTGCCTCAGCAGATCCGTCAAATTTTGGCGGGTGCAATTTGACCACCTCAGCAAGCCATCTGTCTCCCCGGTTATCCTCGTGGTCTTCTTTGTCCCATCGCCGTCTGCATGCGGTCGACTACAGGCGAACTGGTTTATCTGCGCCACCACTGTTGAAGCACTCCGGCATGTTAGGATTTGCGTCGTCATTCGCCGATCCTTGCCCTCGAATGAGAATCGGTTCGACTAGCCGATAATTAGGGTAGTTGCGGAATCCTCTGTCTCATGTTACCCCGTCGCGTCCACGACCGCGTCCGCGTCCACGTCCTCCTCTCAACATACTGTAAACACAATTCCTCAATATCCAGGACAAAGTTTTCGAAATAAAGCCCGTCAATACTCACAAAACAGTAATTAAGTAAAACGGTAGTATAAGAGATTAGGAGACTTACAACCACGGTCCACATGACGACTTTTGGCTGAACAGTGATGTTACGAATGACTCGTAAACCAATAACGTAAACAGACCCAACTTAAAACCCGACTGCCAAGATATCCATAAATCTTAGCTCCGATACCATATTCTGTAACACCCCGAGATATTCGGAATAATTACAGCGCCGTAAACCCTTTAAGTAAGGATTTACAAGGCTGATTTAAAAGAAATGTAAATATAAGACATCAATCCTGCGGAAATTCAAGTTTACAAACCGTACAACTGGTTCAACGAGTAATTAATACAACCATATCGAAATGATACTAATATGACACGCGTACTCGAGTACTGAAATCAAAACAAGAAAACAAATCACCAACAACAACAAACATCACTGAACCCCTTCGTCGTCACGTCGGTACTGTGGCTGTTTCCCTGCTCCTCGGCTACCTGAACATCAAAACAAATGTCCACCCCCGAAGGGGTTAGCAAAACTATGCTAGTACAAGTATCATATTAAACAATTCGAATATGCATCAACAATACATAACAAGATACACCACACGGACTTCCGCTACCGGAATCCGACGATGTGAATCCACAAGATTCCACTAACACAGCAAGGGTATTCCAATGATCCAGCGCCCTCAGCATAGATCCCAAGATGATCCCGTCGGACCAACACGAGGTGGAAATAACCCGTCCAATGATCCAGCGCCCTCAGCCTAGATCCCAAGATGATCCCGTCGGATGAACACGAGGTGGACATCCGATCCAGCGCCCTAAGCATAGATCGTACAACGTACACAAACACAACTCATGCATACACATATGCCAAATCATTATGTTCATCAACATGAACATACAAACACTAGATAACGAATATCATGACAATTCAACGAATTAAATCTCATGTTCAACAACATGAATAATCACACGCATGCTCAAAATACCAATATTAATATATTACGATACTTGCCTCGAAGATGGCAAGAACGAAACACTTCAATGATCTCAACACACTCGAAGGCCGCCTCCTTCGATCAACGTAGCAAGCTCGAACCTTAACAAAAGGAATGATATACAAATCATCTCAAGTCGAACGATGGCCTAACAATTCGGTCTACGGCCAAAAGTTCAAAATAAACAATCTGCCTGAACTAATTAGCGTACGCTACGTACTCTATGTAGCGTGCGCTAAGCCTGCCTGTTAGCGTACGCTATCGTATAAGCCTAGCGTACGCTAGCCATGGACTGACAGTTCTCTCTGATCAACCGACTGACTCGGCTGATCTCATAACGTACGTTACGTACCAAACGTAGCGTGCGTTAACTTATCCCCGATAGCGCACGTTAACTAACGTATGTTAGCGTGCGCTAACCGTGCATGGCAGATTACTACTGACAGAAAACTGGAGCTAATGGTGATGAACTCATGAGTTCTATGGTGATAATACAAGTCATCCCCGAGCATATCATGTTAACAAGGTTTGTGAAAGTTCTATACGTACTAAATGACTATGAGATACAAAGATACGGATAATCATCTCAACACCATAATTCACCTTAGACCTTCAAGAAAATATTCTAAGTTCCGTTCGTCCTACGTTCCAAAACGCATGATTCCAATGTGTAAAATGTAACAATCTAGGTAATATCCGTCTACTGATCCCAAATCGGTTTGAAAATGCTTAGGAGTCCATATACTAAGACGGTTTAAAGGTTCATACGATAGATAGTGCCGATACGTCAAAAGTATCCTTCTAACATGTGATGATCGATTAAAAACGAAATAACTGGCTATACAAACATGATCAGATCGTCCTTTAGAACACTACTAATATTGGTGAAGAATCACCTACCTCAAAGTAGTGAAGAACAAGGAGAAAATCGAAGCAATCCAACGTCGAAGGCTCGAACACCAATCCTCAATGATCTACAATCTTCAATCACGAGCTAGGATGTTGATATGAGGTGTTTAGGATGTAGGAAGTTAAACTCTAAGTATAAGAATTCGGACGTGGGAAAAGAAAGGACTGAAAATACGAAAAGGATGCTGTCCTATTTATAGGAAATGATTATTAGCGCGCGCTAGTCCCTGCTCGTAGCGTGCGCTAACGGCTACTGACTTTACTGTACTCAGCACTTAGCACGCGCTATGCACATGCCTGTAGCGTGCGCTAAGGCGTTGACTTGGCTTTTCCCGAAAACCGTCCAGATCCATCCCGACACAATCCGACAAGGGTCCCCGGCCTAATCTCACCTACCGCACGTCTCAATCAAATTGACCACGCATAGCGTGCGCTAATGTTCCTCTGTAGCGTGCGCTATGGATCCATGTTAGCGTACGCTACACATAGCCGATAGCGTGTGCTACATGCACAGAATTACAATTTTTAAATCACATACATGAAATCATACGTTCAATCAACATTGGATTATGAAATACGGAGAATAATACTCAGATCAAGTACAACAATTACAATATCACAAGTTCCAAATACATATCAGAAATCTCGGGTATTACACGAAGAGCATCCTGGTGGCGCGGGCGCTGCCGCAGGAGGCGGCGGCGGACGATCTGGGATTGGGAATTCGGTCGCTGGGGAGGGAGGGGAGCTTGCAGGCGGGGGTGATGATGGGGAAGGAGCGGAAGACATGGAAGATCTTGACGGGTCTGTGGCATTTTTTCTTGGATGAGGGCTGGACGAGGGTTACATACGCCGACGGTGGTGCGGCGGCGGTGGAGGAGGAGGGGGCGGGTGGTGAATCTCCCATCAGTGAATTTGATTACCAATGGGAAGATGATGTGACGAACATGAACTAATTGTGGTTTTTTTATTTAGAGAGGGGGTGTAGATAGAGAGAGATATGTGATGAATGAGTATTGATACCTAGGTTAGGGATTTGACACATAGGTTAGGAATTTGACACGTAGGAATGTTTATAGCCACGTAGGTGATAGTCAGCAGCTTAACAGCCACCTGGATAATAGTTAACAGAGACCAACGGAAAAGGCTAAATTTGCTTAAAATTATAAAGATAAAGGACTTAGTTGGAATAAAAAAAAAGATAAAGGACTAAATCGTTATCTGAAATTAAGTTAAGGGACCCCAGGAGCATTTTAGCCTATATCTTAATTATGAAATTAAGCTGAAGAGGAGCATCATAGTACGCCCTTAATGGTATGTGCAAGTGCACAAGACGAGTGCCCGGACACACCCGCCCTTGTACCTAATTAGTCTCACGGAGTTACTTTACCGTGTGAACAGTCCATTGTGTCGGTGAACCCTTCACATGACTATCGTGTGCCCGACTAAAAATTTCACACATCCCCACCCGGCCACGCAATGTGAACCCAGAAGGTCATATGAATAAGAATGACCATGAGGAGTATTAATGAATAACAATCCGATAAGGGTTAATAGTGACTCACCGAGATGAAATAATAATGAAATGATTCATAGCTCATTAAAATGATTGGAACCGTCGTTCCTCATGAATGAAAGGATTATTTGACAATTACAAGTCTCAATACGGTTAATACATTATGAAGTTATGATTATGAATGAACAACAACGAAAGGAATGAATATCCTTTTAACCGAGTAAGAATTAACTTACACAACACCGGTGAAGAATGTCCTTCCTCGAACAACATCCTAAAATGAGATGTCGGTCGCTCGAACAACCTTGAATAACATAATTTCCAATAATCCGCTTAATATACGTATCAAGCATGAATTACGACTAACTCAAAGGTCGATACAACAATATCCCAACTCATTGAGGTATTCAAACAAACACTTAGTGAACATCAACACTTGATTATAACCAAATCCCAAATATATCGAAACCAACTCCAAAATGAGTAGTTCAATAGAACAAAACACCTTCAATGATATCAATAATCCAATAGGAATCCACAAATCGAGTTAACGACAACATCTAATCGAAAACCCCCAATTATCAAAGTCAACTCTAAAGTGTTCTTGATTAATTCTCCAAATATTCACCAAATCCAAAAAACACATCAATAAATCTGTAGGAATACATGTATCCAATGTAGGTAATCCATATCTAACATATTTCAACATAATATCAAGCTTACACGAAGAGATCGGAAGGAAAATACTCAAAATCCGAAATTCTAGATCCAAGAATTAATTACCTTGATTTGATGTGTTGGAGAGGATGAAATGATGATTAATCTGAATGATAAGCATGAATATGATGATAGATGAATTCAGCTCGAAGAGATTCTTCCAAATCGCCCGAAAACGCCCGGGATCGCCCAAAAATGAAATGAGAAATGAAAAATGACGAAACCTGGGGTGACTGTCCTATTTATATATTCCAGCTTAGCGCATGCTAATCCCTCATATTTAGCGTGCGCTAGCGAGTTAATCGGACAGTCCAGTGAGCTCTGACTGCCTCGTTAGCGTACGCTACGAACTTGGTAGCGTGCGCTAACTCCTCCCGATAGCGTGCGTTAACCCAAAAAGTAGCGTGCGCTAACTGATATCTGATGCCCAGTGACTGGAGTCCAGAACCTCCTGTTCTCTCATCTGCCCGCGATAGCGTACGCTACACCCAAAATTCAGCGTGCGCTACTACACCATTAGCGTACGCTAATATCCATTCATAACGTATGCTATGAATTACTCTAAATCAGTCCAGTACCCACTGGACTCTGCCTGATTGACCTTAGAGGGCGCTATACTGCTAGCATAGCACGCGTTATCCGAACTCACTAGGGCGCGCTACTTACCATTCATAGCGTGCGCTACTACAACTCAACTACAGTCCAGTACCTTTTGGACTGTCTGCCTGAACCACGCTAGCGTGCGCTAATGCTGAGAGGTAGCGTGCGCTACCCGTACTCAATTAGCGCGCACTAAAGAGAGTACGTAGCGTGCGCTACTCCTCACACACAGCCCATTACGACGAAGACAAAGATGATAACCATGGCTCGATCCTCCATCCAAGTAGAAAGACGAATAATAACTGATATACGATACAAATACTCTGATCGGTGAATACAATGAATGAATATGAACGATATGTGATCATTAATGAGTGAATAATTACTAAGTGCCAATTACTGAATGATAATGACTGAATTACAACTGGGTATTACAACGTGTTACGTACGTTATGTATAAAGCATTACGTACGTAATGAGAGGAATCGGGCAGATGAATCAATACCTGCCATGTGGAGCCCACATAAATCGGCTGGCGTGCCAAAAGACAAGTCAACTAGGTATTACGTACATTATGCAGAGCTCATTACGTATGTAATATGAGAATTTACTGTACCAAGTCAATGTATGTATTACGTACGCTATGGAGCAAGGGTTATGTAACGCCCCCGTGATTTACAGGGATATTACAGTGCCGTATATTTTTTTTTAGAACCTACGAGGTTGAAACCAACATAAATCCACACATGCATTGACAATACTCAACTTCAAACCATTACATTTCGACACTCAACAATACATTGTTCTGTGGGACTCCAGCTGACACCATAACATCATCAAAATAACTGAACCACAACCCACCCACATTACCCGACAGAACTCGCGCGAGCACAAGGCAAAACACAACTTGATTCTCAACAGTACGACCAGATACTCAAAATAGTGCATGATATCAGTGTTGCTCGCCATCCTCGTATCCTTCCTGCGCTGGTTCGCCACTAAGACCTGCACCTGAATGCACATCAAGTATATTCACCCCAGAAGGGGTCAGCAAACAGCCGGTGCAAGTACAACAATTCATGAATATGTACCACAAGTGAATAAACAACCACATCATAGTGCCATCATATATATTCTGGAATACAATACCACGATCATCATTATTTTATGTGCAATGCGATGCAATTCCCATGCATGCCATGACTCACGTACACGGGCCCATTTCGCTCGGCTCTTTTGGCCAACCCAAGTCGCTTACTTGGATTTTTCGCTTTTTGCTTCGTAATGCATGTTTATGACATATTATTTCACGTCAATGTGCAATGATGCTGAGTATTCGCAAATTCACTTTTCATCTAATCACTCATGTCACAAATATCACATTGATACACTTTAGAGGGTAGAAATTACACAATTTAAGTTTCTAGTAAATTCCCCACCGAATAATCCGCCGATACTCGCAGTCTAACGGATCCCAGGGGACCATCGTTGGTTTTACTTGGCTCACACACACTCAGTGACCACATGTCACAAAGCACATAAATTAACACTCTCTGAAATTACCACATTTCGCTGAAATCAAATCTTCCATATTATCACACGAAGTACATCAAACGCAATCAAACTACTTGCCTGGCATTCCAGCGAATGGACAAGGTTCGATTGACGAGAACTATACTGAGCGATTAACCAGACCTTCAACCTAAAACGGATCATATTATATGATTAACGGGTTAAGATTTATATAACCGTTAGAACTCTACATTCTAATTTAGCCGAGTGTGGGTGAGACATAATTACGGACACACTCTGCACGTTATTGGGGTGTAAGAATGTTGTGTTTCGAATTAGGAGCCATTTGAAATTCGTTTGACCCATTTTGGATTGAAACCAAGAAGATTATACACTTTTCAAAGAAAATATTAAAGTTTAGGATCAAATTGAAGATTTAAAAACTTCAAATCCAACTTTATTTCTAATTCTCAAATGGCATAGCCCTGGACTTTCAAAATTTATGTTTTCCACCCTAAAACTTTATATGACTATCTAATAGTCGTTTTCACGTCTCCCGTCTATCGTAACCTCACCTGAAGCTTCTTTAACATCGACTAACGCTCTTATTACATGCAAAAACACACTTATACCCCAAATTGGCACGCCCGTACTCATACCCACTTCTCAACTCACATCAGCACACAACACGCACACACTCACACACACGAACACACACACCCGCACACAAACACACACACACCAGCACACATAAACACACACACATACACATACACACACACGCACTCACATACACACACAACAGAACACACACACCACACACCACACAAGGCAGACAGGATTTGACACGGATAGATTATTTCATCCAAAGATGATATATTTCGTTGAGACTCATGGAATTGTGATTGTAAGCGTATTTAGGCTTTACAGAGGAGTCATTTGCTAGTATCATAGGAGATCATCGACTTAGAGCATTTGTAAGTATACTATTTTGGTTATTCGTTAATGATAATGATTGATCGTTGTCGAGATGGTTTTGGAATGTTTTGGTTGAACGATTTGTTTGTTTTTCTATGATGGATTGCAAGTTTCGAGGACGAAACTTATTTTAAGTGGTGTAGTATGTAATATCCGGAATTTCTACTACTATTGTTTAATGTTATTTTATCCGAGTTATGTTTTACAGCGTGGAATCTGTACAGTATGGATAAAATAAATGAAGGACAAAGACATTTGTATTAGTATAATTGTCTTACTTGGTCGATAATTGTATTTGAGGATATAGTGTGTTGTGCATACGTATTCGGTATGTCGAGACGACAGGTAGGAACAATTATAAATGGTTAAGTACAGAGCCCTTAACGTATATTATGTTTATGAGATAACGTACGCTAAGATGCTAAGTGTTACGTACGCTATGTATAAGGCATAACACATGTAACGAGAGGAATCGGACAGAGGAATCGGACAGAGGAATCAATACCTGCCATGTGGAGCCCAGGTATCGGTTGGCGTGCCAAAAGATAAGTCAACTAGGTATTACGTACACTATGCAGAGCATATTACGTACGTAATATGAGCATATACTGTAGCAAGTCAACGTACGTATTACGTGTAATACCCCCAAACCACTCGGGAATATTACATCGCCGTAGAACCTCTCCGTGAGGATCTACCAGGCTAAATACAAAAACAATACATCACATCACATGCCGACATGGCTACATAAAGTACCATTAGACCGATTTGGTCTTTTATCACAACACACACATGATTACATACAAGACTCTTTCTCGGAACTCATACCCACGCAGGGGCTGGTAACGCTCCCATATGTCGGGATAATAACATATCAGAGAGATAACCAACAAGACTCTGTCCAAAATACTATACAATTGGTCTTTATGTGATTAGTATCGTCGTCTTCCATCACCCTTTGTACCGATCCTGTGATTCGCTCCCTAGCAACCTGCAAGTACCTAGATGCAATACAGACTTCCACCCCGAATACTCGGGGGTTAGCAAAACTCCACTGTTTTGCTAGTACACGTATAAAATATGAATACAAGCCATACACAACATACTCCAAGAATATAATAATCATGAACACGCTTCCAGAGGTAAATCATTTTATCAAGACAGTTCAAATCATGAAATGGGGGAAAATAAACCCAGTGTACCTCTTATAAAACATTTAATGATCTCGGGAGTTTTGAAAACATTTGGGATTAAGAATTGTCAAGTCTTTCGAAACCACTTAAGGACACGGACCAAAGATCATTTTCCAAAATAAAATTCCGATAACAAAGAAAACACGGGGTCCACGACCCAAATTACGAAACACGGGGCCCATGACCCAAATTACAAAACACGGTATCCACGGCCCAATCATCCATAACAACGTATCCCCAGGGATTATTCGCATCTCGTGCTACCAAGCCATGAACCTCAGACGCTCCCGCAGAACATACCCGAGTGAATAACCCAATGGGAAACCATACCAAATTACATGCCACCGTGATAAAAGTCACGTAACCATAGCCATACATACGTTCATAGTTATCCCGACATCGCACTAACAAGCTACGACCCTCGGAGCTTCCATGAGACAAACCCGATTGGACAACCTATTGTACGTACATCACACAACCAAACCACAACCATAAGTTATCCCGGCATCGCGCTAACAAGTCACGAACCTCGGAGTCCCAGGAAGACATACCCGATTAGATAACCCTACGGTCACGCCCGACCCATACTAGCAAGTATGAATCCCGGAGATTCATCAATCTTACCCGGAGGCACATCACTTACAACAATCGCGCACAACGAACAATCCAATACCAGTACCAATACCAAACAACACTAAGGACCACAACTTCCTTACAAAGGATAGATAACTAATATCACATAACGTCACATTTTTACTGAACAAGTACACATAACAACACGTAATCCTCGGTAAATGATTAAGGTCTATTATATTCACTAAATGTGATCATAACGTCTTTCAACAGCGAAACTAACACACATATTTCAAAATCACACCTATTCACGAAGCATATGAGTTATCGTTGAGAGACAACATTTATCGAGAACATACCGATCCTTTTTAACATTCATTAAACATTCGGATATCGCATAAAATCACTTACCAACAATTATGCCTACAAAACATGAAACATATGGGCAAGATACTTGCCATGATACCACGAGCAACAGAACTACGAACGGACACGGTCGGGTAGCCCTCGAACTTCCAAAAACGACCAAGAAATGGACAACCTCACGAACACTACGAAAATAACATCACCACGAATAAATAACGCTAAATGGAATCCGAATCAACCCGAAAAACAACAAGAATCCGAGGGTTCTTCAAGAAAATCGGAAACCAAGTTCCGGGTGGTAAAAATCGATAAACGAGTTACAAAATCTGAAGATCATGGCCAAGACAACAAGAATACCATAATAAATTCATCAACCACGGATTAAATCGAAGAATCATGAAGAAACCCCCCAAAAGCATACAACTAGGATTCTAAGTAAGAAAATACCTCGATTCGACGAAGAACACGGATTGGATGATGATATAATCGACAAGAATCATCCAAAATGCCTTGGGATTGATTAGAACCGGCAAAGAACTTGAGTTCCCAAGTCTCCCGTCGCCAGCCGCCACAAAAATGAGGAAAAAGGGTAAAAATGAGGTCTGGCCGAAGCCCATGCCTATATATGCCGACAGCGTTACGGCCGTAACCGGAAGCTCATTACGGCCGTAACCTGGTCAACACATATAGCGTACGCAATGGTCGAAATCTTGCGCGTGTAACGATCACACCTTACAGCCATAATCGGCATAGCCTTACGGCCGTAACTGAGCTCCCAGTGCCACTGAATGAAATCTGTCGAATCACTACGGCCGTAACCGGCCAGTGCTTAGCGGCCGTAACGAGACCTTACGGCTGTAACCTGATGAACCTTATGGCCGTAATCAATTGTCCCAGGCCAAGGTGTGCGGGAGTCTTACGGCTGTAATCGGCCAGGCCTTACGGCCGTAACTCGACCCAGCCAACACCCGACCATCCGGCTCGATACTCGACGACGTCTCGATCATGCGAACGCACCGACTATGATCCAAAACAATAACGAACAAGCTACGAAACTCAACGTACCACAATACAAGCATGCGATTCCAAAGACGCAATGACCACAGTCCGTTTGATCGAAGAAAAATTCAACACAACCGGAATGAAGATCTCGGGTATTACATTCTACCCCTCTTAAAAGAAGTTTCGTCCTCGAAACTTAAAACATAGAACGAACAACGCAAAACAAAATCAGATAAAACACGCTATCCGTTGCCGACAACCTGCAACGACTCACATGCAACACGCAACTGCTACCATGCAACTCGCTACACCAGAACGATAACAAAACACAACGAACAAAAATCTATAAGGTTGACCAACCCGAACAATACATCAATCAAAACGCGAGCTAATTGCTGAACAAATACGAAATTCCACAGCCCAAGGGTTGGAAGATCGAAAACGAAACTAATTTCCCGAACTTAAGGGAAATTACGAAGTGACCCGAACGCCAAAAAAATCACAGTATGAGATAAACAAAAATCGGACAATAAACGATCGAACCACAACGATTGAGATAACAGTCGAATAATCATATTCGAATCATAACGAACAACAAAAAAAATTCAAATGATAATATGAGGTCTGGTAAAAACGACGAGATACTCCTCTACATAAGATTCACAGGAACAGAACCGGATTCAGAAAAGTCACAACGAAAAACAGATCATTTCGAAACAATACCACAACTCATTCGAACAACAAAAAAGTGAAGAATAGAACAAGTTCAGAAAATATCCACGGACACAAATGAGTCGATAGAGATAAAAATACAGAAATTCAAAATCCAATACGCTTCGAAGAAAAGAAGTTTATCTCCGAAATTCGAAACAACAAAGCAAGAAAATAATATAACATACAACTGATAAACCACGCCTCTCAGGGAATCCTCGGAGTCGATCCTGATATCAATGCTCAAGTCCATGCCTCGGAAGGCTCGGTGCCCAACTCGC
Organism: Orobanche coerulescens; assembly: GCA_033398695.1. Classification (NCBI taxonomy): domain Eukaryota; kingdom Viridiplantae; phylum Streptophyta; class Magnoliopsida; order Lamiales; family Orobanchaceae; genus Orobanche; species Orobanche coerulescens. The sequence goes on along the minus strand of CM065803.1, from coordinate 193,890,696 downwards.
AAAACTGAACTCGGTGTCCCTCGAGTCCGCACCTGTAACACGTTACTGATGGAGAAGGACAATCTGCACAAACATGTCCCGACACATTGCAGTTAAAACATCTCCTGGCTTTACCAGGAGTCAAAGCAGACGATTTGGAACTCACAGTCCCACGCATCGAGCGATGGAGCTTCACAGCGGAAAGGCTACGATGTTGCAAACTAGAAACACCACCTCCTGTACTGTCAACAAGGTCATCGAACTTTCTCTGCTTCTTTGACTCGGGCACACGCTCCGACGATAACGAAGCTAGTTCACGGGCTAAGGCTCTATCTTGATAGTCCCTCAACAAAGTGCAAGTGAATCCCGACATATACAAGCAAATCTCCGGCTTCATCCGTCTGTCAAAGTGAAGGATCCTCTCTTTCTCGGTTCTCACCCGATCTCGCACATAACTGAGTTGTTTACTATAGTCGATGATAGCCTGCGACACCAATATATCTTGCGGTTCTGCCAAATAAAATTCACAAATCCTCTGCTCTCTAATCGGTTTCGGACAGAACTCAGCTTCCATAAATGCCTGGAACTCCGCCCATGTGATATTGCGATCACGAGGTTTAACAGCTTCCCACCAATTAGCGGCATCTTTGTCAAGAAGGTACTGAGCGATAGGTACCTTCCGCTCTTCAGGACAATCAACAGCCTTGAATATCTTTCGCAACCGGAAAAGCCAACCATCCCAGCCCAATGCATCCACAACACCGGCGAATCGGGGGGATTCATACGAATTACTTCCCGAAGCCATTAATTTACACCGACATTCTGAGTCGCGTCAGTGTTGCGTTGAACCGCCTGAGTAAAATGAGTCATCTGTGTTGCTACTTGTTGCAGTATAGTAGCAACACCAATACCAATATCATTCCCGGCAACATTCTCTCGATTCCGCATCTGATCCCCGTGGTCATCGGCACGATGGTTACGACCACGGCCTCTGCCCCTCGGCATACTAACAAGCAACAACCTATCGCAACGAAAGATCATAACACATACCAAAGATATCCCACATCTCCGTCTTCAATCAAACACAATTAAATCATATACATTATGATTTAATCCAAACTAGAGCACAATATACAAACCATCATACCGACAATTTACATTTATAACACCATTGTTATATGAATTATAAATGCAATGAAATCAAAATCATTCATTATATAAAAACCATCTTCTATACGGGTCCCGCGCCAGAACCCACCAAAATGAAAACCATTTTCAAAAACGTTCAAAAATGCCAAAAAGGGCGATGACGGTAATACTTTCCAAATATTCGCAAAAGTCATTTTCCAAATACCAAATACCGTCATAAAATACTATTTGAAATGACAAGGCGAAGACACCAAAACTTAATAGTTTCAAAATGTACGACAAAAGAGTTAGGAAAAAGGATTAACGAAATAACCCAAGTTTATGAGATACCCAAAAGGTCATTTTAAAATACACACGATTTGGTAAAACTACCAGAAAGTCATTTTGAAATATACACACGCAGCGGAGAAGAACACAGTTCAAAATACACATAATCACACACAACAATTGTTATCACTGGACAACACACATAGAATACGGTCACAAACGGTCAGCCTAACAATCGCAAAAGTTAGACTTACGGCCAAAATGCAATTCCCGAGCTTCTGCTCAGACTAGTTAGTGTGTGTTCCAACAGAGACTTAGCGTGCGCTAGCCATGCCACGTTAGCGTACACTAGCCTCGCACTTGGCGTGCGCTAACTATTCTAATCCATCAACACATTCATGAACATGTACCAAATAATACCAAAAGTTGAAGGTTACAAACAAACAACAACATACGAATCCAAACGCCGACAGTTCACATCATTATGACATTGCACAAATAACCATCAGAGGTTGAATAACATTCCAAACCGAGTCTCCACTTCTCGGTCAAAAGAACTATCTCGACGAGAGCATACCGTACGACTCAGCGTTCACACCACTACCTTAATCACAACTCTGAGCATTATAGCCAAAATAATAACATCCTCACTACATACCTTTTTAACCGAAATTCATGAAACCAAAAAGTTGAAAGCGAAAGTCACGTCTCAAGTAAATTTTTGATAGACCTCGTTTGAGTATTTAAAAATCAAATTTTGAAAATTTGCAACGAAAGATGAAAATAAAATATACTCCCTCCGTCCACAATCAATGTTCCCTTTTTGCCATTTTGGTATGTCCACAAAAAATGTTCCGTTTCTATTATTAAGCACTACCCCACAATACAATTTACTAAAATATTCTTATAATTACTATATATTCACACGTTTTACCAGGATGACCGACATATTAACATTAAATTACTTTTAATGTGGGACCCAAACTCCACTCACATCATATTCACCTAACATTTCTTAAAACTCGAATCCAAAAATTTGGGGAACATAGATTGTGGACGGAGGGAGTATGTAGTTTGAATTCTCAAAATTTTCGGTATTGAGGTCATCATACGAAAATCAAACCTTTTTCCGTCTTGAAGGATGTTTTAGAATGAAAATTTACGAGACTCTCCAAAATATTTAAAGTTTTAAAATATCACATTGATAACCTTTCCTTGCGTAATCACGCTAAAACATTACTCTTGTAAAAACATTTTTATATGAGGATACATATACACATATATAAATATACATTGGTACATTTATAAGAATCAAACAAACATGGAGTACGTATTAACAATTCACCTTTAAACTCCACATCATAACACAGAAATCATACAAGCTCGTGTAACACGTGACACAACAAAGTGGGGAGACTTACATCCACAGATCGCACGAAGATGATGGCTGCACCTCGATACTAATCACAACCGACATCTCAGACGATGCGTCGTGACACTACTCAGTCAGACAAAATATGACAAGACAAGACAAGACCCAACAACACACAACTCAACCCGACAGCCTAGGTTTCCTCAACCTAAGCTCCGATACCATATTCTGTAACACCCCCAAACCACTCAGGAATATTACAGCGCCGAAGACACTCTCCTGATGATCTACCAGGATAAATACAAAAACAATACATCACATCACATGCCGACATGGCTACATAAAGGACCATTAGACCGATTTGGTCTTTTATCACAACACACGCATCATTACATACAAGACTCTTTCCCGGAACTCATACCCACGCATGGGCTGGAATACATTAACACTCCCATATGTCGGGATAATAACATATCGGAGAGATAACTAACAAGACTCTATCCAAAATACTCTCGATTAGTCTTTATGTGATTAGTATCGTCATCTTCCATCACCCTTCGTACCGATCCTGTGATTCGCTCCCCAGCAACCTACAAGTACCAGGACGCAATACAGACATCCACCCCCGAATACTCGGGGTTTAGCAAAACTCCACTGTTTTGCTAGTACAAGTATAAAATACGAATACAAGCCATACACAACATACTCCAAGAATATAATAATCATGAACACGCTTCCTGAGGTAAATCATTTTATCAAGACAGTTCAAATCATGAAATGAGGGAAAATAAACCCAATGTACCTCTTATAAAATATTTAACGATCTCAGGAGTTTTGAAAACAATTGGGATTAACAATTCTGAAGTCTTTCTAAACCACTTAGGGACGCGGACCAAAGATCATTTTCCAAAATACAATTCCGATAACAAAGAAAACACGGGGTCCACGACCTAAATTACAAAACATAGGGTCCACGACCAAAATTACAAAACACGGTGTCCACGACCCAATCATCCATAACAACGTATCCCCAGGGATTATTCGCGTCTCGTGCTACCAAGCCACTCACCTCAGATGCTCCCGCAGAACATACCCGAGTGAATAACCCAATGGGAAACCATACCAAATTACATGCCACCGTGATAAGAGTCACGTAACCATAGCCACACATACGTTCATTGTTATCCCGGCATCGCACTAACAAGCTACGAACCTAGGAGCCTCCACGAGACAAACCCGATTGGACAACCCATTGCATGTACATCACACAACCAAACCACAACCATAAGTTATCCCGGCATCGCGCTAACAAGCCACGAACCTTGGAGTCCTCACAAGACATACCCGGATTGGATAACCCCACAAGTTATCCCGTCATGGGTCTAGCAAGCCCCGAACCTCCGAGTCCCCGTAAGACATACCCGATTAGATAACCCTACGGTCACGCCCGACCCATACTTACAAGTATGGTTCCCGGAGATTTATCAATCTTACCCGGAGGCACATCACTTACAACAACCGCGCACAACGAATAATCCAATACCAATACCAAACAACACTAAGGACCACAATTTCCTTACAAATGAGAGATAACTAATATCACACAACATTACATTTTTACCGAACAAGTACACATAACAACACGTAATCCTCGCTAAATGACTACGGTCTATTACATTCACTAAATTTGATCATAACGTCTTTCAACAATGAAACTAACACACATATTCCAAAAACACAGCAATTCACGAAGCATACGAGTTATTGTTGAAAGACAACATTTATCGAGAAGATACCGATCTTTTTTAACATTCATTAAACATTCGGATTTCGCATTAAATCATTTACCAAAAACTATGCCTACGAAACATGAAACGTATGGGCAAGATACTTGCCTAGATACCATGAGAAATGGAACCACGAACGGACATGGTCGGGTAGCCCTCGAACTTCCAAAAATGACCAAGAACTCGACAACCTCACAAACGTTACAAAAATAACATCACCACGAATAAATAACGCTAAACGGAATCCTAATCAACCCAAAAAACAACAAGAATCCGAGGGTTCTTCAAGGAAATCGGAAATCACGTTCCGGTGGTAAAATCGATAAACGAGTTACAAAATCCGAAGATCATGGCTAAGACAACAAGAATACCATAATCAATTCATCAACCATGGATTAAATCGAAGAATCACGAAGAAGCCCCCAAAAAATCATACAACTAGGATTCTAGGTAAGAAAATACCTCGATTCGACGAAGAACATGGATTGGATGATGATATAATCGACAAGAATCTTCCAAAACACCTTGGAATTGATTAGAACCAGCCAAGAACTCGAGGTCCCGAGTCTCCCATCGCCAGCCGCCACAAAAATGAGGAAAAAGGGGTAAAAACAAGGTCTGGCCGAAGCCCAGGCCTATATATGCCGACAGCGTTACGGACGTAACTGTCAGCTCATTACGGCCGTAACCTGGTCAACACATGTGGCGTACGCAATGGTCGAAGTCTTGCGCACGTAACGATCACACCTTACAGCCATAATCGGCATAGCCTTACGGCCGTAACTGAGCTCCCAGTGCCACTGAATGAAATCTGCCGAATCACTACGGCCGTAACCGGCCAGTGCTTAGCGGCCGTAACCGGCCAGTGCATAGCGGCCGTAACGAGACCTTACGGCCGTAACCTGATGAACCTTATGGCCATAATCGAGTGTCCCAGGCCAAGGTGTACGGGAGTCTTACGGCCGTAATCGGCCAGGCCTTACGGTCGTAACTCGACCCAGGCAACACCCAACCATCCGGCTCGATACTCGACGACGTCTCGATCATGCGAACGCACCGACTATGATCTAAAACAATAACGAACAGGCTACGAAACTCAACGTACCACAATATAAGCATGAGATTCCAAAGACGCAATGACTACAGTCCGTTCGACCGAAGAAAAATTCAACATAATCGGAATGAAGATCTCTGGTATTATATTCTACCCCTCTTAAAAGAAGTTTCATCCTCGAAACTTAAAACATAGAACGAACAACGCAAAACAAAATCAGATAAAACACGATATCCATTGCCGACAACCTGCAACGACTCACATGCAGCACGCAACTGCTACCATGCAACTCGCTACACCAGAACGATAACATAACACAACGAACAAAAATCTATATGGTTGACTAACCCGAACAATACATCAATCAAAACGCGAGCTAATTTTTGAACAAATACGAAATTCCACAGCCCAAGGGTTGGAAGATCGAAAATGAAACTAATTTCCCGAACTTAAGGGAAATTACGAAGTGACCCGAACGCCAAAAAATCACGGTACGAGATTAACAAAAATTTGACAATAAACGATCGAACCACAATGATTGAGATAACAGTCGAATAAGCATATTCGAATCATAACGAACAACAACAAAAAATTCAAATGATAATATGAGGTCTGGTAAAAACGACGAGATACTCCTCTACATAAGATTCACAGGAACAGAACCGGATTCGAAAAAGTCACAACGACAAACAGATCATTTCGAAACAATACCACAACTCATTCGAACAACAAAAAAGTGAAGAATAGAACAAGTTCAGAAAATATCCACGGACACAAACGAGTCGATAGAGATGAAAATACAGAAATTCAAAATCCAATCCGCTTTGAATAAAAGAAGTTTATCCGAAATTCGAAACAACAAAGCAAGAAAATAATATAACATACAACTGATAAACCACGCCTCTCAGGGAATCCTCGGAGTCGATCCTGTATCAGTGCTCAAGTCCATGCCTCGGAAGGTTCGGTGCCCAACTCGCAAAACTGAACTCGGTGTTCCTCGAGTCCGCACCTGTAACACGTTACTGGCGGAGAAGGACAATGTGCACGAACATATCCCGACACATTGCAGTTAAAACATCTCCTGGCTTTACCAGGAGTCAAAGCAGACGACTTGGATCTCACAGTCCCACGCATCGAGCGATGGAGCTTCATAGCGGAAAGGCTACGACGTTGCAAACTAGAAACACCACCTCCTGTACTATCCACAAGGTCATTGAACTTTCTCTGCTTCTTTGACTCGGGCACACGCTCCGACGATAACGAAGCTAGTTCACGGGCTAAGGCTCTATCTTGATAGTCCCTCAACAAAGTGCAAGTGAATCCTGACATATACAAGCGAATCTCCGGCTTCATCCGTCTGTCAAAGTGAAGGATCCTCTCTTTCTCGGTTCTCACCTAATCTCGCACATAACTGAGTTGTTTACTATAGTCGATGATAGCCTGCGACACCAATATATCTTGCGGTTCTGCCAAATAAAATTCACGAATCCTCTGCTCTCTAATCGGTTTCGGACAGAACTCAGCTTCCATAAATGCCTGGAACTCTGCCCATGTGATATTGCGATCACGAGGTTTAACAGCTTCCCACCAATTAGCGGCATCTTTGTCAAGAAGGTACTGAACGATAGGTACCTTCCGCTCTTCAGGACAATCGACAGCCTTGAATATCTTTCACAACTGGAAAAGCCAACCATCCCAGCCCAATGCATCCACAACACCGGCGAATCGGGGGGATTCATACGAATTACTTCCCAAAGCCATTGATTTACACCGTCGTTCTGAGTCGCGTCAGTTTTGCGTTGAACCGCCTGAGTAAAATGAGTCATCTGTGTTGCTACTTGTTGCAGTATAGTAGCAACACCAATACCAATATCATTCCCGGCAACATTCTCTCGATTCCGCATCTGATCCCTGTGGTCATCGGCACGACGGTTACGACCACGACCTCTGCCCCTCGGCATACTAACAAGCAACAACCTATCGCAACGAAAGATCATAACACATACCAAAGATATCCCACATCTCCGTCTTCAATCAGACACAATTAAATCATATACATTATGATTTAATCCAAACTAGAGCACAATATACAAACCATCATCCCGATAATTTACATTTATAGCACCATTGCTATATGAATTATAAATGCAATGAAATCAAAATCATTCATTATATCAAAACCATCTTCTATACGGGTCCCGCGCCAGAACACACCAAAATGAAAACCATTTTCAAAAACGTTCAAAAATGCCAAAAAGGCCGATGACGGTAATACTTTCCGAATATTCGCAAAAGTCATTTTCCAAATACCAAATACTGTCATAAAATACTATTTGAAATTACAAGGCGAAGATGCCAAAACTCAAAAGTTTCAAAATGTACGACAAAAGAGTTAGGAAAAAAGGTTAACGAAATAACCCAAGTTTACGAGATACCCAAAAGGTCATTTAAAATACACACGATTTGGTAAAAATACCGGAAAGTCATTTTGAAATATACACACGCAGCGGAGAAGAACACAGTTCAAAATACACATAATCACACACAACAATTGTTATCACTGGACAACACATATAGAATACGGTCACAAACGGTCAGCCTTACGGCCATGATGCAATTCTCGAGCTTCTTCTCAGACTAGTTAGTGTGTGTTCCAACAGAGACTTAGTGTGCGCTAGCCATGCCACGTTAGCGTGCGCTAGCCTCGCACTTGGCGTGCGCTAACTGTTCTAATCTATCAACACGTTCATGAACATGTACTAAATAATACCAAAAGTTGAAGGTTACAAACAAACAACAACATACGAATCCAAACGCCGACAGTTCACATCATTATGACATTACACAAATAACCATCAGAGGTTAAATAACATTCCAAACCGAGTCTCCACTTCTCGGTCAAAAGAAATATCTCGAAGAGAGCATACCGTATGACTCAGCATTCACACCACTACCTTAATCACAACTCTGAGCATTATAGCCAAAATAATAACATCCTCACTACATACCTTTTTAACCGAAATTCATAAAACCGAAAAGTTGAAAGCGAAAGTCACGTCTCAAGTAAATTTTTGATAGACCTCGTTTAAGTATTTAAAAATCAAATTTTGAAAATTTGCAATGAAAGATGAAAATAAAATATATGTAGTTTGAATTCTCAAAATTTTCGGTATCGAGGTCATCATACGAAAATCAAACCTTTTTCCTTCTTGAAGGATGTTTTAGAATGAAAATTTATGAGACTCTCCAAAATATTTAAAGTTTTAAAATATCATATTGATAACCTTTCCTTGCGTAATCACGCTAAAACATTACTCTTGTAAAAACATTTTTATACGAGGATACATATACACATATATAAATATACATCGGTACATTTATAAGAATCAAACAAACATGGAGTACGTATTAACAATTCACATTTAAACTCCACATCATAACACAGAAATCATACAAACTCGTGTAACACGAGACACAACAAAGTGGGGAGACTTACATCCATAGATCGCACGAAGATGATGGCTGCACCTCGATACTAATCACAACCGACATCTCAAACGATGCGTCGTGACACTACTCAGTCAGACAAACTATGACAAGACAAGACAAGACCCAACAACACACAACTCAACCCGACAGCCTAGGTTTTCTAAACCTAAGCTCCGATACCATATTCTGTAACACCCCCAAACCACTCAGGAATATTACAGCGCCGAAGACCCTCTCCGTGAGGATCTACCAGGATAAATACAAAAACAATACATCACATCACATGCCGACATGGCTACATAAAGGACCATTAGACCGATTTGGTCTTTTATCACAACACACGCATCATTACATACAAGACTCTTTCCCGGAACTCGTACCCACGCATGGGCTAGAATACATTAACACTCCCATATGTCGGGATAATAACATATCGGAGAGATAACCAACAAGACTCTATCCAAAATACTCTAAGATTGGTCTTTATGTGATTAGTATCGTCATCTTCCATCACCCTTCGTACCGATACTGTGATTCGCTCCCCAACAACCTACAAGTACCAGGACGCAATACAGACATCCACCCCCCGAATAGTCGGGGTTAGCAAAACTCCACTGTTTTGCTAATACAAGTATAAAATACGAATACAAGCCATACACATCATACTCCAAGAATATAATAATCATGAACACGCTTCCCGAGGTAAATCATTTTATCAAGATAGTTCAAATCATGAAATGAGGGAAAATAAACACAATGTACCTCTTATAAAACATTTAACGATCTCGGGAGTTTTGAAAACATTTGGGATTAAGAATTCTGAAGTCTTTCTAAACCACCTAGGGACACGGACCAAAGATCATTTTCCAAAATACAATTCCGATAACAAAGAAAACACGGGGTCCATGACCCAAATTACAAAACACAGGGTCCACGACCGAAATTATAAAACACGGTGTCCACGACCCAATCATCCATAACAACGTATCCCCAGGGATTATTCGCATCTCGTGCTACCAAGCCACGAACCTCAGATGTTCCCGCAGAACATACCCGAGTGAATAACCCAATGGTAAACCATACCAAATTACATGCCACCGTGATAACAGTCACATAACCATAGCCACACAAACGTTCATAGTTATCCCGGCATCGCACTAACAAGCTACGAACCTCGGAGCCTCCACGAGACAAACCCGATTGGACAACCCATTGCATGTACATCACACAACCAAACCACAACCATAAGTTATCCCGGCATCGCGCTAACAAGCCATGAACCTCGGAGTCCCCACAAGACATACCCGGATTGGATAACCCCACAAGTTATCCCCGCATGGGGCTAGCAAGCCCCGAACCTCCGAGTCCCCGCAATACATACCCGATTAGATAACCCTAAGGTCACGCCCGACCCATACTAGCAAGTATGGATCCCGGAGATTCATCAATCTTACCCGGAGGCACATCACTTACAACAACCGCGCACAACGAACAATCCAATACCAATACCAAACAACACTAAGGACCATAATTTCCTTACAAATGAGAGATAACTAATATCACACAACGTTACATTTTTACCGAACAAGTACACATAACAACACGTAATCCTCGCTAAATGACTACGGTCTGTTACATTCACTAAATTTGATCATAACGTCTTTCAAAAACGAAACTAACACACATATTCCAAAAACACAGCAATTCACGAAGCATACGAGTTATTGTTGAAAGACAACATTTATCGAGAACATACCGATCCTTTTTAATATTTATTAAACATTCGGATTTCGCATAAAATCATTTACCAAAAACCATGCCTACGAAACATGAAATGTATGGGCAAGATACTTGCCTCAATACCATGAGAAATGGAACCACGAACGGACATGGTCGGGTAGCCATCGAACTTCCAAAAATGACCAAGAACTCGACAACCTCACAAACGTTACAAAAATAACATCACCACGAATAAATAATGCTAAACAGAATCCTAATCAACCCAAAAAACAACATGAATCCGAGGGTTCTTCAAGGAAATCGAAAATCAAGTTCCGGGTGGTAAAAATCGATAAACGAGTTATAAAATCCGAAGATCATAGACAAGACAACACGAATACCATAATCAATTCATCAACCATGGATTAAATCGAAGAATCACGAAGAAGCCCCAAAAAATCATACAACTAGGATTCTAAGTAAGAAAATACCTCGATTCGACGAAGAACACGGATTGGATGATTATATAATAGACAAGAATCTTCCAAAACACCTTGGAATTGATTAGAACCGGCCAAGAACTCGAGTTCCCGAGTCTCCCATCGCCAGCCGCCACAAAAATGAGGAAAAAGGGGTAAAAAACAAGGTCTGGCCGAAGCCCAGGCCTATATATGCCGACAGCGTTATGGGCGTAACCCTCAGCTCATTACGGTCGTAACCTGGTCAATGCAAGTAGCGTACGCAATGGCTGAAGTCTTGCATGCGTAACGATCACACCTTACGGCCGTAATCGGCATAGCCTTACGGCCGTAACTGAGCTCCCAGGGTCACTGAATGAAATCTGCCGAATCACTACGGCCGTAACCGGCCAGTGCTTAGTGGCTGTAATGAGACCTTACGGTCGTAACCTGATGAACCTTATGGCTGTAATCAAGTGTCCCAGGCCAATGTGTGCGGGAGTCTTACGGCCGTAATTGGCCAGGCCTTACGACCGTAATCGGACAGGCCTTACGGCCGTAACTCGACTCAGCCAACACCCGACCATCCAGCTCGATACTCGATGACGTCTCGATCATGAGAACACACTGACTATGATCCAAAACAATAATGAATAAGCTACGTAACTCAACGTACCACAATACAAGCATGTGATTCCAAAGACGCAACGACAACAGTCCGTTCGACCTAAGAAAAATTCAACGCAACTGGAATGAAGATCTCGGGTATTACATTACGTACGCTATGGAGCAAGGATTACATACGTAAGGCTTTGAACAAATTGAGACAGTCAGCATTACGTAAGCTATCAAGGATAGATAACGTAAGTAAAGGGATGTTACATACGTTAACTAGTGCATGTTACGTACGTAACGATCTGGGAGTTTTTATAAGTGGGATGCCCGTCACTTCATTTTTCTTCAGAACTCGATTTCGTTTTTAGCCTTCAACACTGAGAGATGGGGTTTTAGTTCTTCTAAGTTGATTATGAGCTTAAGGGCTTGGATTTGGAGCTTGAGATGAGGAGTTATGGATGATTCTCGAGGGGGTTACTTGTGTATTTCATGTTCTTGAAGTATGTTGAACTCTACATCTTGATTACGGATTCTTGGAATTGAGGCAATTGTAGACGACGAAAAGGACTTGGTAACGGCTGCATCCTCGTCATGTAGATATCTAGGCAAGTTATTACTTGCTCAGTCTATAATATTTAATGAATGGTCTTTGTTCAGTCGTTTATAATTCGTATAGCAATAATTATAATTGTGAACACAGGAGATTTGGGATTGTAAGTTGTTTTTGGATTTTGGGAATTTAAATCATAATGTATATGATTTACTTTTGTTATTGGTAGACTTAGGTATCGAGGATACATTGTGATAAAGACGAAGATATGAATTATCTACCGTTCGTGATATTTTAGACCGTCGAATATTGAGGATAATGGTTGGTGATGGTTTAGACATCGAGATTGCACTCGAAGGACTCGAGGTAAATATTGTAATCATTTTTGTCATTTTGTGTCGATCATATTGTGATACATTGTGTATTGTTGTTGTCATGCATCTGTATATTGTTGTTAATATGGATTTGTGCATTTTTGTCGTATGTCCACCTCGTGTTGGTCCGAAGGGATCATCTTGGGTATCTATCTTTGTGTCTTGTTGGATCATTTGGATAGGTATTTCCACCATGCGTTGGTCCGACAGGATCATCATGGGAATCTATAGCTGTGTACGCTGGATCTTTGGATTACCATGTGTTGTTGTTGTGCATATGTATATTATGGGTTATCCACCTCGTGTTGGTCTTTCAGGATCATCTTGGGATCTATGATGTGTGCGCTGGATCATCGGATTTCCATAAGTATACATTGTTGTTGTTATCGTAGGCATATTGATGTCATCATGTGAGTATGCATTTGTAGGTCTTGTGTTAGGACCATGTCCGTATGTTGTATTGATCTGATCTCGGATTAGACTGACATGATTGTCGTGGCATTTCATATGTTGAGGTATGTTCCATGTTTCCTTTGGTATTTGTATTTTAATGGACAATCGATTATCATGTTGAGGTTTGATAATGTTATCCGATAGATCGAATTGGTCAGAGCTGGTATTTTTCCGTATCATGAGTTAGTGATGATATTTTGAGAATCTTGAGTATTGTTTAAGGAATAATACAAATGTTATGTTTGAGTTTATTGGTTAAGCGAGATTACGAGATGCGCAATATGATAATGGTTATTTTGATGAGGATTATTCGAGTAAGTAAAGTTGCGGCGATAAGAATACATTGGTCGTATTCTTACTTAGTATTTTCATTTGTATGTAATTATTGACGCGATGTGATCGTTATCATTGTTGGATATTATGGTTGACCTCATCGTGGGCTTTCTTTTTAGGTTCTTGGAATATCAAGCTTGTAGCGGTCGTGAAGAGATGAGCTTCCCGGAGGATACTGGCCATGGCATGTTTTTGTGAATCGAGTATTCTGATTATATGTCGTATTCCGCTGCTAGAGTATTTTTAATTATTTGTCCTTTCCGCTGTGTGAGTATTCTTAAATGCTCTTTCGTTTTTTGGCAACTGGAGTTGCTTTGGAAATGGTTTTATAAACTATTTTGTCGGTACGTGTAAGCGATAGCTTAACGTATGTTTTTAAACCGTCGAGTTTTGGCATTTCGGGCCTTATCCTTTCAAATGAGATTTTACGATGGTTTTGATAAACGGAGTTTATAAAGTTTTCGAATGTTTTAAAAGGTAGTACCGTCGTTAGCCTCTTGGGCTTTTGTAAGTATTTGCGAAAATGTCTTTTAGCCTTGTGGGTTCCGTCTCGCGGCCCACGACGCTGTAATATTCCTGGATGGCTCTGGGGGTGTTACAATTCGGACCCTATAAAGGCACTAACTGCACAAATGACAATGTTAACTAATCAGCTGGGGGGCCTAACAAAGGTAGGAGATGTGAAAATAACTCCTCAAAGAAGTGCACTACCATCAGACCCATTGGAGGAAGTCCACTACATTAATAATTGGAATTTTAACAATTTCCAGAACAATGCACCTCCGGGTTTCTGCCATCCCTCCAACAGAAATCATGAAAATTTTAGCTATGCTAATAAAAAATGTTCTACAACCGTCGGCCGGGTTCAAAGTGTCAAATGGCAAAATAATTGAAGAATCGAAACCTACTTCTAATCTAGAGAATATTTTAGCTACTTTTATGATGGAAACAAAGAGCCGATTCAGTCGAGATGAGGAAAAATAGACAAAATCGAGGGCCATGTGACCCAATTAGTACTACCATGGGAGCTCAATTGAAAAACCTTGAGACTCAAATTGGACAGTTGGCTAAGGTTGTCGGGAGTCAACATCACCGAGGACAATTTCCGAGTAATACTAAAGTAAATCTCAAAAAATCTTGTCAATCTATCACCTTAAGAAGCGGGACGAAGTATGAAGGGCCAAAGATGCAAACAGACTAACAAAGAGAGGAAGGCATAGAGGATCAAACCAAACTTGTAGAGGAAGAAGTGAAGCATGACGCATCTAAGGGGGCTAAGAAGCCTAAAATACCTTCTAACCCTAATTCAACTTTTAAAGTTCCTCTCCCTTTTCCTCAACGTTTTAAAAGAAAAAAATTGGATGCCCAATTTGCAAAATTTTTAGACATCTTCAAGAAAATTAACATCAATATCCCTTTTGCAGATGCTTTAGAACAAATGCCTAATTATGCAAAATTCTTGAAGGATGTGACGTCAATAAAAAGAAGGATGGAAGATCATGAGACGGTTAAATTAATCAAAGAAAGTAGAGCTATTATCCAACGCAAACTAACTCAATAGATTAAGGATCCTGGAAGCTGTACCGTTCCCTGCACTATTGGAAAAGTTTCATTTGATAAGGCTTTGTGTGATCTTGGTGCTTCAATTAACCTTATGCCTTTATCTATTTTCAGGAAATTAGGAGTTTGGGAAGTGAAAGCAACAATTATAATTTTACAATTGGCGGATCAATCAATAACATACCCCAAGGGGATTGTTGAGGACGTGCTAGTAAAAGTCAACAAATTTATGTTTCCAATAGATTTTGTCGTTCTTGACATGGAGGAAGATTAAGATTTACCACTTATCCTTGGACGTCTGTTTTTAGCAGCGGGAAAAGCTCTTATTGATGTTGAAATGGGAGAACTTACCCTACGTGTTAATGATAAGCATGTTCTATTTTCCATATATAAAGCTATGAAATTTCATGATGATATTGACTATTGTAATGTTATTGATAGTATAAATTTATATGGAAAAAATAAAGTCTCGCACTCATTATCTTCTGATCCGTTGGAGTTTGCACTTGTGAACTCATGTTTTTCTAGTGAGTCAACCTTGGAGTTCGATGATTCTAACTTGTTTGATTATATTTGTGAATTAAATTCTCTGCAGGAAGAACCAAAAATCGATAGATTCGAAGATTTCGAAATAGAAATGGAATAAGAGAAGCATGGAGTAGTTGCTGAAATTAAATTTCCAGATGACACGGGCGGCGACTCGACCGTGTCAAATGACACGGTCCAAAATTTACGGTCCGTTTTATCTCAGTCGGGTGCATCACAACCAATCCTGGACCTTAAAACCCTTCCAGAACACCTAAAGTATGCATTGATAGGTTGTAAAAATACAAATCCAGTAATTGTATCGTCTTATCTTACCTCTACTCAGTTAGATAAACTACTTCATGTTCTGAGTGCACATAAGTCTGCTATAGGATGGTCTATCTCAGATTTAAAGGGAATCATCCCCTCAATATGCTTGCATAGGATTTTGCTTGAAGTATATTATAAACCTAAAGTGCAAAATCAAAGAAGACTTAATCCCATAATGCAAGAGGTAGTTACAAAAAAGTACTTAAACTGTTAGATGCTGGAATGATTTACCCAATTTCTGAAAGGGGGGAATGACCGTGACTAAAGATGAGAAAGATGAATTAATTGCTATGAGGGTAGTTACGGGATGGCAAGTGTGTATAGATTATAGGGCGTTGAATGCGGCTACTCGCAAAGATTATTTTCCTCTCCGTTTCACTGATCAAATGCTTGATAGATTGCCGGGCATGAATTTTTCTGTTTTCTTGATGGCTATTCAGGATATTATCAAATTTACGTAACACCAGAAGATCAAGAAAAAACGGCTTTCACATGTCCTTATGGAAGTTATGCTTATCGTAGAATGCCGTTTGGCTTATGTAATGCCCCAGCCACTTTTCAGCGTTGCATGATGGCTTTCTTCCATGGTTTAATTGAAAATATAATGGAAGTATTCATGGATGATTTTCTTGTGTTTGGAAATTCATCATTGCTTGCATAATCTCACTTTAGTTTTGCAGCACTGTGAAGATACTAATCTTGTGCTAAATTGGGAAAAATGCCACTTTATGGTGCAAGGAGGGATTGTCCTAGGTCATAGAGTATCCGCTGCAAGATTAGAGGTGGATAGAGCAAAGATTATCGCCATTGAGAAACTTTCCCCTCCGAAGAATGAAAAGGCCATTAGGATCTTTCTTGATCACACTGGGTTTTATAGGAGGTTCATTCGAGATTTTTCTAAAACTAATAAACCTTTGAGTAAATTGTTAGAAAAAGATACTGCTTTCATTTTTTCTAATGAGTGTTTTCAGGCATTTGAAACTTTAAATAAGGCATTAGTGAGTCCTCCTATCCTCGTAGTACCGGATTGGTCTCAACCTTTTGAGATCATGTGCGATGCAAGTGATTTTGCAGTTGGAGCTGTGTTGGGACAACATCGTGAGAAACTCAAGACATTAGACGGAGCCCAGCAAAATTACACAACAACGGAGAAAGAAATGCTTTTCGTGGTATTTGCTTTTGATAAGTACCGATCATACTTAATTGGGACAAAGACGATAGTACATATGGACCACGCAGCTATCAAGTACCTATTTGATAAAAAAGATTCCAAAACTCGCTTGATTCGATGGATTCTCCTTTTGCAAGAGTTTGACATGGAAGTTCGAGATAGGAAGGGTTGTGAGAATGTGGTGGCTGACCACTTATCTCACCTTAAGTACAAGGAGGAGGAGGAGCCCGAAATTGAAGGTATTAAAGAAGAGTTTTCAGACGAGCGACTTTTTATAGTCGAACCTAAATTTCCTTTGTATGCTGACATTGTTAATTTTTTGGTTGCAAACGTACTACCTCCGGACATGTATCATTATTAAAAGAAGAAATTCCTACATGATATCAAGTTCTATATGTGGAATGACCCACTAATTTTCAAGAGATGTGTAGACATGATATTGCGGAGGTGTGTGCCGCACGAAGAGTGGGAGTGAATTCTTCAACAATGTCATTCCTCACCAACCGGAGGACATTTCAGAGCAACACGGACTGCTGCAAAGGTGTTGCAAAGCGGATTTTATTGGCCTACGTTATATAAAGATTGTTATCTCTTCATTCAACAATGCGATCGATGCCAACGAGTGGGGAATATTTCAAGGTGTTATGAGATGACCATGACCAATGTAATTGAGGTTGAACTTTTTGACGTCTGGGACATTGACTTCATGGGCCCCTTTTCCTCATCATTTTGGAATAGGTATATTCTTCTAGTAGTTGAGTATGTATCTCGATGGGTCGAGGCACTTGCTTCTCTAACAAATGACGCTAAAGTGGTGATGAAATTTTTAAAGAAGAACATCTTTAGCCGATTTGGAACCCCAAGGGCCTTAATCAGTGATCGAGGATCACACTTTGTAAACAAAATCATGTATAAGCTTCTTCAAAAGTATGGGGTCCGATCGAAGAAATCATTGGCTTATCATCCGCAAGCAAACAGGCATGCTGAACCGGTTAATAAAGAGATTAAACTAATTCTAGAAAAAATGGTGAGTACATCCCAAAAAGATTGGTCGTCAAAGCTTGACGATGCTCTGTGGGCCTATCACACTGCATATAAAACACATTTGGGTACATCTCCTTACCAACTCATATTCGGAAAATCATATCATCTACCTTTAGAGTTGGAGCACAGAGCAATGTGGGCGGTAAAGAAATTAAATTTGGATTTTGAGGTGGCTGGAAAAAAGATATTATTGGACCTAAATGAATTGGAGGAATTCCACGATGAATGTTATGAAAATTCTCGAA
Organism: Orobanche coerulescens; assembly: GCA_033398695.1. Classification (NCBI taxonomy): domain Eukaryota; kingdom Viridiplantae; phylum Streptophyta; class Magnoliopsida; order Lamiales; family Orobanchaceae; genus Orobanche; species Orobanche coerulescens. The sequence goes on along the minus strand of CM065803.1, from coordinate 193,872,222 downwards.
TCTACAAAGAAAGATAAAAAAATGGCACAATAAGATGATCTTAAAGCGTGAATTTGTGCCAGGACAACAAGTGCTTCATTATAATTCGAGATTAAAATTGTTTCCCGGAATTAAAATCAAGATGGTCGGGTCCATTTGTAATCAAGAAAGTACTTCTACCCGGGATAGTCGAGCTCATGAGTAGATATGGTGAGCTATTTAAAGTTAACGGACAACGAGTCAAACACTACTATTATCCAAATCAAAAGGAGGGCGTATCCATGATGACATTGACCGACCCATAGAACTTCCCGTTTCAAGCATCCGGCTGAAGACATTAAACTTAGCGCTAATAAGGACGCAACCCAACGGTTTTTGTTAGTTTATTTTTTTGTCATTCGTACTTTATTTTTATTTTTACTTGGTGTGGAACTGACCGGTTCAACTGTAGGCGTCTAATATGCAGAAAAAAACTATCCCGGAAACCAAAAACAGAATAACAGTATGACACGGCCGGGTAAAAAAACAGCTCGACCGTGTCAAATAGGCAGGAATTTTTTCCTTTTCCAGGCAGGTACGACCCGGGCCATGTTATTTGACACGGTCGGGTCAGGTGGGCAGAACAAATTCGTTTTCCAAGCAAGTATGACACGGGCCGGGTCATTTGACACGGTCGGGTCAGGTGGGCATAAGTTTTTACGAAACAACTGCACAGGTAAGACACGGGCCGTGTCATATGACACGGGCCGTGTTAGTCGGGAGTATAAAAGGGACACTCGGTCATGCCTCTGACTTCATCTTCTTCCCCAATTTTTTTTTCTCCCATAACCCTAATTCCCCAACCCTCTTCCAATCTTTATTTTCAAAAGGAAAATTTTACAAAATCAAGCAAAGAAACAAGAAACCCAACACAATTCCATCACTATCCAACCATCTAAGTGCTCCAAAGTAGGGTTTTTAAAAAAAAAATCAAGAATTTTAGTTGTTAGCTATCTCATCAATTGCTCTGAATTTAAGGTATGTTATTCGATTTTGGATGATTAATTCTTGTCTATAAGGATACTAAGATTGTTTGGATTTTGAATTCTTGATTAATCTAGGGTTTATTTTTTGAACTTTTTTGGGATTTTTCATGAAACTCAATTTATTTTTAGAAATTCAATTACATGTTGGGAATTCTTGTGCTAAAAGGATATTGTATATGAATGAATTACTTGTTTCAAGAAGATTGGTGTTATCAATTTTACATGATGGTTATTTTTAGATGATCAATTAAATTTTGGGGTGAATATACAATTTGCTATAAGTTTGGGAGAAAATATATTATTGAGAATGTTGAGCCATGATAGAATGTTTAGAACAAGATTTTAACGATATGAAAAAAAAATCTTGCAGGAATAATGGCTAGAGGACAACGAGGACGAGGTAATGCCCAAAGGGGACGAGGGAGACAAACGGTTGAACCCGAGCAACCGGAGAGAGTACCGGTCCAAGGAGCCGTTGAAACACCAGAAACATACGGAATTGAGCTCCCAGAGATACGACAAGCTCGGTGGGCGATGCTGGGCCAGAAAAAAATGCTTCCCACCCAATGGCCCGACAATGATTGCTTGAAAACAATGCGGATCAAAGATGATGTGCTGAAATTGCTGGAAAGGGTCATGTGGGCCTGGATGATGACGTAACAATGGCCCACTTATAGATGCCTCACAATGGAGTCTCTAAGCACTTTAACAGTTAGAAGAGATCTAGTTACTCGTGAACCTACCGCAATAATATTCCGACTGAACAATGAAAATGAGAGATTATCTATTAGAGAGTTGAAGAATATTTATGGTACGCGAAACGACGGAGAATACCACATAAATAAATTTCAGTGCGAAACCTACTGGCGAGCGATGGTGGAATAACTGGGAAGCGAAGCACGGACTTATTCCAAAGTCGGCCAAATGATCATATATTCGCAATCCAGTACTCAGATATCTTCATAAAGTGATTGCGAATACCATTTTTGGTCGAAAAGAAACAGGACCAATTACCCAGCGAGAATTATACATTCTGACAAACTTACTGGATGGGACAAATCCAGCAACCAGGGCAATGCTTGTTGAGCATTTTGAGGATGTAGCTACGAAATCAAGAGGGGATATTTGGATAGGGGGTTTGATTACCCCTTTCGCACTTCATTATAATATACAGTTGGACCAAAGAACCCCCATGCCAGGAAACAAGCTATTATCTATATCCGTGATGAAAATGATGAATATCCTGGATTACGACTCATGTATGATATTCCTTCAAAATGATAATGATCATTTCCTTCTCCCGAATACGCCTCTAACCATAATTGATAGTATTCGGGACTTGGGAAACTTACAGATGGCCACGAACGCGCACACATCATCTCAGATCGCAACAGGCTTGGTCTCCCCAGGTCAAAGTCCTCTTACCCATAATGTTTGACCTAGACACACGATAGATAGAGACAGGGCCGAGAGGATGGAAGAAGAGGATAGAGCCGAGAGAATGGAAGAAGAGGTGGCCTATGAGAGAGGGTCGGATGACAATGAAGAAGAAGAAAGTTCCAGGGATCGGCCTGAGACATCCAGACAAGCCGAAGCAAGACATGCCCCATCTCGTCTGACACTTAGAGAGGAGTTTGAGGCCTTTCGAGAGGAGACCCGACAGAGACAGCACGAGATGTTGACTCTATTGAGACAAATGCACTAATGGCATGTAGAGCAGGGCCACTTTCCCCCGCCCCATCAGTAGGACCGGTTGTAAGTATTTCTTGACCCCATATTTTTTTAAATACTATACCCCCTTCGTGCGTATATTCTTTAATTTAAGTTTGGGGGAGAGATTGGGTCAATAAATACTTATATTGTTTGTTTGTTTGTTTTTGTTTTTCGTATTTTATTTTTATTATCGACTTTTGGTGTGATTTTGTTGAATTTGGTGTGTTTTGAGTATCATATACTTTTGATGAAACTCGGAAGAATGAACTTTTATCTTGGATACCTCGGGATTTATGTTGTTGTTTGGATATGCAAGTCGAGGATAATTTGACGAGGAAAAATCATAGATAATCAAAAGGGTGTGGAATTAAATAAATGGTTTGATATCTTGGAGGTATGAACTAAACTTAACTTGTGAGCTTTTGAGTCTTCGTGCATCATTAAATATGCAAGTTTCGTTGTTGAGTGTATCATTCATGTTTTTAAGACTCTAGAACTTGACTTGGTATCATATTCGAAACCACTAGTGTGTGTGCAAATTAGTGAAAGTGATATTCGACAGTTTTTTATTTAGCCCTTCAATCTTTTTGACCAACCCGATAATTGTTACTTCCCTAGTTAGCCCAATTGAGCCTAAAGCCTATTTTTTTTTAGCCACATAATGAGCTTTCCATTCCTTTAAATTCTTTTTCCCTATACTTGAGCTTGTTAGAACTAATCAGTAAAAGAATAAAATAATATGTGTGGAGGCGAACGGGGAAGATTGTTCAAGTTCAGGATTGGGTTGGTTGGCAATTATATATCATAATAAGTTCTTAAAAAAATGATGTTGTCCATTATATGGAAGGTCACACTGGGTCTACTCGGATAATTACCCAGATAAATGGACAACAAAGGTAAATGGAGCAATAAGGAAGAATAAGGTTGTGATTTTTACTTTCAAAAGTGCTTGTTGCAATTATTATAAAGTTAAGGGGTTGAAAGAAGCAAATTAAAAAAAATTGAGCTTCTAAGTACTTAGTGGAGCAAAGTGATTACTGTGATTTAATTCTAATTAGCTTAAGTCAAGTCACTTTAGCCATATTTATCCTATTCTGACCAAAGAGCCTACATTACAACCAGCGAAGTCCTTTTTTATTCACAAATTTGCATGCAAAAAATAGTGGTAGAGATGTAGACGATTGGCAAGCTTATGGGCATTCTTATTTCATTGAATGAGTTCTGAGCGTATACATGTCCCTTTATACACTTTGAGAGTGAGTGAATACACTTGACCGGTGAGGTTTATATTTTCCAAGTATTAGCTATGATGTTAAAGAAGCACCCCAGAGATTTGAATACTTTAAAGAACTCGACTTATTTATTAGTCAAGGCGTATTGATGAATTTTCAAAATCACTGCTACAAAATACCCATTTAACAGCGGACAATTAACAGCGGTTATGCCAAAACCGCTGTTAAATTTGTGCGGTGGCACGGATCATAAATATTATGAAAAATTAACAGCGATTAATACAGAAACCGCTGTTAAATTCGGACACCTAACGGCGGTTGCAAAAAAAAAAACTGCTGTTAAATTTGGAAAATTAACGGCGGTTGTGCAAAAACCGCCGTTTTTTCCTCTGTTAACAGCGGTTGTCTGGTTAACCGCTATTAAACATTTTTTTTAATTTAACAGCAGTTCTCTATAACCGCCGTTAATGTTCTATTTAATTACTCCCAGTCTTCTTTCTTTCTTTTTTCCTTTCTTTCTTTCTACGCTTCTGACTCCCTGACTTTTCATAGTCGACCCGCGACCTCCGGCGACCTCCCGACCTCGCGACCCCCTCCACATACCCGACGTTTCGCAAAAGATCGCGGATTATTTGGTAATTATTCTGAACTCTCTTCTTTGTTTCTATTTGGTAATTTTATCTAGTCTTTTAAGAATTGTTGTGTGCTGTTTAATATGTGTGTGTTGTGTGTGTATGTGCAGGTATAGGTGTGGCAGTGTGTGTAGTGTGTGTGCGTGCAGTGTGTGTATGTGTATTATGTGTGAGGCTGTATTGTGTTGTGTGTGTATGTGGCAGTGTGTACAGTGTGTGTGTGTGTGTGTGTGTGTGTGTGTGTGTGTGTGTGTGTTGTGTGTTTGTGGGGAAAAATGTTTTTTTAGGCCCGTAACTTTGGCCTAGTTGGGTTATAAGGACATTATCTATTCAGGCCTGGAGAAGAAGGACATTAATTTTAAAAAGTGGGAAAACAAGGACAATTAATCCCGAAGAAGGTCCGATTGGGCTTAATTGTCCTTGTTTTCCCACTTTTTAAAATTAATGTCCTTCTTCTCCAGGCCCGAAAAGATAATGTCCTTATAACCCAACTAGGCCAAAGTTACGGGCCTAAAAAAACATTTTTCCTTGTGTTTGTGTGTATTGTTTGTGTGTGGACTTTTAATTATACCTGGATTGTTTTGGAGAACAATGTTAAAACCTCAATAAAACCACAATAATCACAAACGTAGTATCCAAATGCACATAACGGACAAAATATGTATGTGCGTGTGCACTATATGTATGTGAGTGTGTAATGTAGTTTTACATGTTATTTTCTTCTTGTTTGTCGTATAATTTAATCGATTTAGCTGAGTGTGTGTGTTTAATTATGTGTGTTGCTTTTGACAATACTATTTTGTGAAACACGAATTATTTTGGGATAGATTTGGTTACCTTCTTAAGGATCTTCTTCCTTTGGGATAGATGTTAACTTTCATCTTAAGGATCTTCTCCCAACAGTTCGTGCAGATAGAGTTAGCAATCTTGACAAAGCCATAAATTGACGTAGTATACAGTTACTTCTATTTTGACAACCGTCGTTCATGTTTCTATTTTAAACAACAGTTATAGGACAACCATACCTTTGTCATTCTCTGTCAAAACAATTTTCAAAAAGTTAGTAATCATATAGAAATGAAATTCTTCCCCTTATACAAAACAATAGAAAATTGATGAACATAGTATGTGTAACAGAAAAGAAGAAATGGATCGAAGTTGGATGAATGCAATTCGTGCGAGTGCGGAGTATGACAATGGAATTGAGCAATTTCTTAAATTTGCTCGACAACATCGCTTGGAACCCGATGAACGATACTTTTGCCCTTGTGTGAAGTGTATGAATGAGAGACGACATGAGGCTGACACAATTCATGAACATCTTGTTTGTGAGGGGATAAACACCAACTATACGGTGTGGATATGGCATGGCGAAATAGTAGATGTTCCAACTGGAAACACTCATGTAGATATAGATGGTGATCAATTTGAAGAAATGATTCGTGATGTCGGACAAGAATCATTTCAAAGAGCTCATGTTTATGATGCGTTGAAAAGTGATTCAGAGACTCCATTGTATCTGGGGTGTGAAAATTTCACACGTCTATCTGCCATGTTGAAGCTGGTTAATTTGAAGGCAATAAATGGGTGGAGTGACAAAAGTTTCACCGAATTGCTCCAGTTGATGAATGAGATGCTACCAAAAGGCAATACATTGCCTAAACGTACCTATAAGGCGAAGAATTTTTTTTGACCGATGGGTATGGAGTATAAAAAAAATACACGCTTGTCCCAATGATTGCATACTGTACAGAAAAAAGTTTGAAGAATTGCATATGTGCCCTAGGTGTGGGGTATCACGATACAAAGTGAAGAATGATGGAGAGAAGACACAATAAGGACCTCCTGCGAAGGTGTTATGGTATCTTCCGATTGTTCCAAGGTTCAAGAGATTGTTTGCTAATAGAGATGATGCAAAAAATCTCACCTGGCACGCAAATGAGAGCAAATGTGATGGGCTAATTCATCATCCAGCTGATGCTGCACAATAGAAGAAAATAGATCATTTATTTCCAGATTTCAGGAGTGACGCAAGAAACCTTAGGCTTGTACTTTCCACAGATGGAATGAATCTGTTCGGTAACTTAAGCACCAAGCATAGATCTTGGCCTGTTTTACTTGTGATATATAATCTACCTCATTGGTTATGTATGAAACGGAAGTACGTTATGTTGTCAATGATGATTTCAGGACCAACACAACCAGGAAATGACATAGATGTTTATCTAAGTCCGTTGATTGATGACTTGAGAATGATGTGGTATGAAGGGATTTACGTGTTTGATGGTTACCGCCAGCAAAATTTCAAGTTACGTGCAATGTTATTTTGTACGATTAATGACTTTCATGCATATATAAACTTGAGTGGATATAGTGTGAAGGGACATCATGCATGTCCTATATGTGAAGAAAACACAAGCTACATCCAGTTGAAACATGGAAATAAAACAGTTTACACTCAACATCACCCGTATCGTAGATTGCGAAAAGCTTTTAATAGATTCCCAGAAAATGGACTTGCGCCGATGCCCTTAATAGGTGAGCAAGTGTACGATCGTGTGAAGAACATAAATACTATATTTGGCAAAACTAAAAAGAAGGCTGCTACGACAAACATTTGAAAGAAGAGGTCAATATTTTTTATCTTCCTTACTGGAGACATCTAGATGTTAGACATTGGATAGATGTTATGCATGTCGAAAAAAGTGTATGCGATAGTGTGATTGGCACACTTCTCAATGTTAAACACAAAACAAAAGATGGTGTCTAGGCTCGTCAAGACTTAGAGGAAATGGGCATATGTCCTCAGTTGCATCCGCAAGTATTCGGTAAACGAACTTATCTTCCCGCTGGCATGTTATACTTTATCCAAAAGAGAGAAAATCAGCTTTTGTAATTGTTTACAAGGCATTAAAGTGCCACAAGGTTATTCATCGAATATTAAGAGTCTTGTATCGATGCAAAATCTGACATTAGTCGGCTTAAAGTCTCATGAATGTCATGTCTTGATGCAACAACTTCTAGTTGTGGCTATATGTGACGTCTTGCCTAAAAAAGTGAGAAATGTCGCTTGTGTTTTTTCTTCAATTCTATATGTAGCAAAGTGATTGATCCTTTGGTTCTGGATGAGTGGAAAAACGAGGCTGTTGTTATCTTGTGCCAATTGGAGATGTATTTTCCTCCTTTTTTTGATATTATGATTCACTTACTTTTCCATGTAGTTAGAGAGATTGAAGAGTGTGGCCCCATTTATTTGCTATGGATGTTTCCGATTGAGTGATACATGAAGATTTTTAAGGGTATAGTAAAAACCCATTTCGTCCAGAAGCATCTATTGTTGAGAGGTATATTGCAGAACAAGCAATCGAGTTTTGCACAGATTACATGTCACAAACACCATCCGTAGGGCTTTCGAAGTCTCGACATGATGGGAAACTTAATGGAAAGGGTACACGGGGTGTTAAAATATTAACCAAGAATCGCGATGAGGTGCTTCAAGCACATTTGTACGTTTTGAATAACACTGATGAGGTTCTTCCGTACTTGTCTGCTCACAAGAATCTTTTGAAGACAAAGAATCCCCGAATGAGGGGAAATGGTTTTTGATTGAACATAATAAGACTTTTTGAGGTGGTTTAAGTTACAAATCTCCGAAAGTGATAGCGCATCTGAAATGTTAAAATGGCTGGATTACGGGGCGAAGTCCGATGTCGTAACTTGGAATGGATATGATATCAATAAGTACTCATTCTATACAAAGTCACAAGATGACAAAAGTTCGGTTCAAAATAGCGGAGTTACTCTTCAAGCCGAGTCTAAACACTTTTCAAGCTCGAAAGATAAAAATCCAGTTATGGCATCGACAAGTTACTATGGAGTTATTGAAGATATATGGGAACTTGATTATGTTAAGTTTAGAGTGCCTATTTTTAAGTGTAAGTGGGTTAATAATAACACGGGTGTGGTAATCGATGAACTTGGCTTTACATTGGTAGATCTTCATAAGATAGCTTACACTGACGAGCCTTTTATCATGGCATATCAAGCTAAACAGGTATTCTATGTCAAGGATCCATGCAATGAAATGTTGTCAGTGGTCATTCCGGGTGGAAGTGTGGATATTAATGAAACTGAAGAGTCAAGTTTTGACATTTGTGAGTTTATTCCTTTATCAACACGGATGCCCACTATCGTTGAATAAAATGTAGCCGACGACATACATGCCATTCGAGATGATCATGATGAAGACATATGGGAAAACGTTGTTATCTAGAGTCAAGTTAGATAGTTGATGATGAAGGCACAGTCGATTATGCTGAATTGTAGTATTAATGTTCAATTTTGTGACATTGTTAATGATTAAGTTGGTTTTGTTAAATTTTAGTATTAATGTTGAACGTTCTGTTCCGAAGAATCAAGTTTTTATATTTCAGTATTTAAGATTTATTTCATTATTTGTTATTAAAAAAATGTGTGTGTATGTATGTATGTGCAGTGTGTGCAGTGTGTGTGAGAGTGCAGTGTGTGTAGTGTGTATGTGTGTGTGTGCAGTATGTGTGATTGTGTCCAGTGTGTGAGAGTGCAGAGTGCAGTGTGTGTGTGTGTGAGAGAGAGAGTGCAGTGTGTGTGTGAGAGTGTAGTGTGTGTGTGTGTGTGTGTGTGAGTGTGTGCAGTGTGTGTGTGAGAGTGCAGAGTGCAGTGTGTGTGTGTGTGTGTGAGTGTGAGTGTGTGCAGTGTGTGTTTTATGTGTGCAGTGTATATTGTGGTTGGTGATTAAATTTATTTGTTAATGCAGGCACATGGCGTCTCCTTCTCGTTACCCTCACACTCCTCCTCCCGCTCGTTCTCCTCATTCCTCCCGATCTCCCGATGCTCATACACGTAGTACTTCTACATCAAGAAATCCCACGCGATGTAGAAATATGTCGAAATGTCGTGTTGACGGAAAAAAATTACCTCTTGACATTGATCCAGTACGGGGAAAGATCAAATACGAACACAAATTGAAGTTAAGTACGTAATTGGGAAAACTTGCCAAAGATCATGTCTCGATACTGTACAAGAGTTGGAAGCAAGTACCCGACAAACCCGATAAAGAAATGTTGTGGCAGGATATATTGGTACATGACTCTCTTTTTGTATTAAAAATTGTGTATGTACTGTGTGTGTGTGTGCTATGTGTGTTTGTGTGATGTGTGCATTTTTTTGTTTGTGTGTGTGCTGTACTGTGTGTGGCAGTGTGTCTGTGTGTGTGTGTGTGTTTTTGTGATGTGTGTGTGTGTTTGTGGTGTGTGTGTGTGTATGTGTTTTGTGCGTTTGTGTGTGCGTGGCAGTGTGTGTAATCTCTGTGTGTGTTTGTTTGTGTGTTGTGTGTGTGTGTGTGTGGCAGTGTGTGTACTGTGTGTGTGTGTGTGTGTGTGTGTGTGTGTGTGTGTGTGTGTGTGTGTTTGTGCTGTGTGTGTATGTGTTTGTTTGTTTGTATGCTGTGTGTGTTTTTTTTGTGTGTGTGTGTACTGTGTGTTTGTGTGTGTGTGGCAGTGTGTGTGTGTGTGTGTGTGTTTGTGTGCGTGGCAGTGTGTGTTTTTATGCTGTGTGTGTGTGTGTGTTTGTTTGTGTGTGTATGTGTGTATGTGTGGCAGTGTGTGTGTGTGTGTGGCAGTGTGTGTGCATGGAAAGGGTCCGTCTTGCAGTCAACGCAGCTCTCTGAAAGAGACATAACACCATGTAGCTATGAATCGGACAGAATCAACTCTAATTTGACGATCAGGTCCCCGAAGAAGGAACCGGAGGGAAGCAATCGTGCACCAATCACAACTTCTTCACCAAGACGTGTGAACAGAATGTACTGTGTGTGTGTGTGTGTGTTTTTGTGCTGTGTGTGTGTGTTTGTTTGTATGTTGTGTGTGTGTGTTTTTGTGTGTGTACTGTGTATGTGTGTGTGTTTTTGTGCTGTTTGTGTGCTATGTGTGTGTTTGTTTGTGTGCTGTGTGTGTGTTTTTGTGTGTGTGTGGCAGTGTGTGTGTACTGTGTGTGTGTTTTTGTGTTGTGTGTGTGTGTGTGTTGTGTGTGTGTTTGTTTGTGTGCTGTGTGTATGTTTATGTGGCAATGTGTGTGTGTACTCTGTGTGTGTGTGTGTGTTTGTGTACTATGTGTGTGTGTGTTTTTGTGCTGTGTGTGTGTGTTTGTGTGATATGTGTGTGTTTGTGTGTTTGTGTGTGTGTACTGTGTGTGTGTGTGTTTTAGTGTGTACTCTGTGTGTGTGTGTGTGTGTGTTTTTGTGCTTTGTGTGTGTATGTGTGTGTTTGTGTGTGTGTGGCAGTGTGTGTATATGTTTGTGTGTGTGGCAGTGTGTGTATATGTTTGTGTGTGTGTGTTTTTGTGCTATGTGTTTGTGTGTGTTTGTGTGTGCGTGGCAGTGTGTGTACTCTTTGTGTGTGTGTTTTTATGCTGTATGTGTGTGTGTTTGTTTGTTTGTGTGTTGTGTGTGTGTGTTTGTGTGTGTGTGGCAGTGTGTGTGCATGGAAAGGGTCCGTCTTGCAGTCAACGCAGCTCCCTGAAAGAGACATAACACCATGTAGCTATGAATCAGACAGAACCAACTCTAATTCGACGATCGGGTCCCCAAAGGAGGATCCGGAGGGAAGCGATCGCGCACCAATCACAGCTTCTTCACCAAGACGTGTGAACAGAATGTACTGTGTGTGTGTGTGTGTTTTTTTTGTGTTGTGTGTGTGTTTGTTTATATGTTGTGTGTGTTTTTTTTTGTGTGTGTGGCAGTGTGTGTACTCTGTGTGTGTGTGTGTGTGCTGTGTGTGTGTTTGTTTGTGTGCTGTGTGTGTGTTTTTGTGTGTGTGTGTGGCAGTGTGTATGTGTACTCTGTGTGTGTGTTTTTGTGCTGTGTGTGTGTTTGTTTGTGTGACAATGTGTGTGTGTACTGTATGTGTGTTTGTGTACTGTGCGTGTGTGTTTTTGTGCTGTGTGTGTGTGTGTGTTTGTGTGTGTGTGTGTGTGTACTGTGTGTACTGTGTGTGTGTGTGTGTGTGTTTTAGTGTGCACTGTGTGTGTGTTTTTGTGTTGTGTGTGTGTTTGTTTGTGTGTTGTGTGTGTGTTTGTTTGTGTGCTGTGTGTGTGTGTTTGTGTGTGTGTGGCAGTGTGTGTGTTTAACTCTAGTTTGTGTGTGTGGCTAACTTTAGTTTTAATTGTCAATATGTAGGCCAACTTTGATGTTAGCCAAATTAGCAATCTTGGTCATTTTCAGAAGAAGTCTTTACAGTCAATTGGCGTAAAATGGAGGCAATTTAAGTCTGATTTGACCGGTGAGTACATATATGGTCCAAGCAAAGGAAAATCTCCTTGTGACAAATATGGTATCTCCGAGGAGGACTGGAGAGACTTCAAAAAGATTCGTGAGGACTCCGCTTGGGAGGTATAACCGAAAAAAATGTTTTAAGTTTTTTTTTTAAAGTTCAATGCTGAAAGTAATGAACACACAATCAAATAAAATAATTTCTAATTAATAACATAAAATCTGAAATAAAAAAATGTTTTAAATTTGAAAATATTTATAATATATATTACAATATTCATAAAAGGATTGTACAATAATCTGAATAATTTTACAAGAATCAAATAAAACAATTTCTAATTAAGAACCTATTTCTAATTAAGAACATAAAATCTGAAAAAAATGTTTTGAATTTGAAAATATTAATAAAATTGTTTATGGATTATTTGATACTTGTAACAGGAACAAAGAAGTAAGAAACAAGAATTAGCAAAAATGAACATTCCGCATTGTATGGCTCGAGGAGGGTACGACTTGGTGGATATACGGGAGATGGAGAGGAAGATGAAGGAGCGTCGAGAAGTATCTAAATCTGAAGAAGATATTGTTATTGATCCCCCGTCTCCACCTACGCGTCATCAAAGGTGGAAGCTTGGTCATACAAAAAGACGGGGGGTATGTCATCCGATGCTGCACGGGAGATTGTCGAGAGAATTGTAATCCGTTATCAGTGTCGTGGGATGCAGCTATCTTTGGTTGTGGTGGTGATGATGTTCCATTATACATCGCTCACACTGATATTTTATAGATCGTTCAAGGAAACGAGTGGCTTAGTTTATAGTTCTACAACTTTGGACTATGTGAGTAATTTCCTTTATGGAATTTTTTTACATTCGTAGTATGTGTGTGTGTACAGTGTGTGTACAGTGTGTGTGTGTGTGTGTGTGTGTGTGTGTGTGTTTGTATGTGTTGTGTGTGTATGTTCAGTGTGTGTTTGTGTGTGTGTGCAGTGTGTGTGTGTGTGTTTTTGACTGTGTGGCAGTGTGTGTTTTTTTTCAAAATATTTTCTTTTTAACAAAACTATTTCTTTATTTTTTTACAACATAGTTTAGTAATATATTTTTTCTTTCAAATGCATTTATCAATGTAGGCATCATTGGCAACTTCTGGTCATTGTGCCAGTAAGAGGAACTATTATATGGTTTTTCTCACTACATAGTAGGCCTGAGTCTCGCATTAAGGTCATACTCCAAAAGTAAGATTTTACTTATAACATATTTGCTTGAAAATTTTATATCAACGACTCAATATATTATTGTTACTTTTAAGTAGTGCCGTGACCGCATTCAAGACCATGGATGGTATGCATACAAGTAAATCGAAGCAGGCGGTTAGTTGGATATATCCCAAGGTAATACATTTAATTACATGAGTGTAAATATGTATGTTTGTGTGTGTAAATATTTGAGTGTGTACGACAACATTGTTTTTGAAAACACGAATTATTTTGGAATAGACGTGGTTAACGTCGTAAGGATCTTCTCCCTTTGGGATAGATGTTAACTTTCGTCTTAAGGATCTTCTCCCAACATATCGTGTATGAAGTGAAGCTTTGTTTGTGTTGGTTTTTTTTCTGTGCAGTGTGTGTGCAGAGAGTGTGTGTGTATGCTGTGTGTGTGTGTGTGTGTGTTTGTGTTTGTGTGCTGTGTGTGTGTGTGTGTGTGCTGTGTGTGTGTGTGTGTATGTTTGTGTTTGTGTGTATTTGTGTTCTGTGTGTACTGTGTGTGTGTATTTGTGTGTTGTGTGTGTGTGTGTTTATGTATGTTTGTTTGTGTGCAATGTGTGTGTGTACTGTGTGTATGTGTGTGTTTGTGTATGTTTGTGTGCAGTGTGTGTTGTGTGTACTGTGTGTGTGTTTATGTTTGTGTGTGTATTGTGTATTTGTGTTGGTGTTTTTTTCTGTGTTGTCTGTCTGCGCAGTGTGTGTGTGTGCTGTGTGTGTGTGTGTGTGTGTGTGTGCTGTGCGTACTGTGTGTTTTTATGTTTGTGTGTATTGTGTGTTTGTGTTGTTGTTTTTTTCTGTGTTGTGTGTGTGCGCAGTGTGTGTGTGTGTTGTGTGTGCGTGTGCTGTGCGTACTGTGTGTTTTTAGGTTTGTGTGTATTGTGTGTTTGTGTTGTTGTTTTTTCTGTGTTGTGTGTGCAGTGTGTGTGTGTGTGTGTGCTGTGTGTTTTTATGTTTGTGTGTATTGTGTGTTTGTGTTGGTATTTTTTTTCTGTGTTGTGTGTGTGCAGTGTGTGTGTGTATGTGTGTGCACAGTGTGTGTATGTATGTGTGTTTGTTTGTTTGTGTGCAGTGTGTGTGTTTGTGTGTTTGTGTGCTTTATGTGTTTGTGTCAAGGTGTGTGTTTTTCTGTGTATTTTGTGTGTTGATTTTATTTACTTAAAGCGACTCATATAATTGTGTCTTATTTTGTTTTAGTGTAATAAACAAAATGGAGGTTGGGAGTGTGGTTATTATGTTATGCACTAGATGTCGACTATCGTCCGAGCGCGTATTTTGGATGGTTGGATGGAGGTAGTATATTTTTAACTTGAAGTGGTGATAAAACTGTTTACTCGTTTACATTTAAAGTTTGTTTATTATACGTTTATATGTGCAGCTGTTTGATGATGTTGGAGCACTGTCTCAACATGTTATTAAGAAAATTCTAGTTGATTGGGGACATTATTTCTTGGAGGTTCGAAATCGTCTCGCGACATGATTTTGGTGTTTTGTGTGAATTATTTGTATGAATTGTACATTTGATATTTGTATGAATTATTTGGATGAATTGGTGTTTTTTGTATTATCTTTTTCAATGAATTGGTGGTTCAATGAATTTGGTGTTGGTTAATTCTTTTCGGTGTGTTTGGATTCGATGAATTGGTGGTTTATTGATTAGTTTGATCCGAGTCAGGTACTGGATCATGCAAAATAATGCAAAAGTTTGGGGAAAATCTAGACAAAATGACAGCGGTTCAGCAAAACCGCAGTTAAATTCTTTGAAACTTTAACAGCGGTTCCGCCAAAACAGCTGTTAATTTGTAAACATAACGTCGGTTCTTTAACCACCGTTATTTAATCACCTAATTATGATTACCGAAACCATTGTAAAATGGCATGTTTAACAGCGGTTACACTTAACCGTCGTTATTTTTATAATTCAACGGCGGTTACAAAAACCGTTGTTAAAATTAACAGCGGTACATACAACGGCGGTTCGATAAACGCTGTTAAAAGCCTGTTTTGTAGTAGTGAATAATCCTTTGAGGTGTGTTGAGGGATGAGTTCTCTTAAGAGTGGTTATTTTAAAGTGCGTTGCTCGGGATGATCAACGTTTAAGTTTTGGGGATTTTGGTAACACTCATTTTTACACATGTTCTTATAAGGTTTTTCCGGATTTTAAGATCCTAAAATGTGTAGAATTGTATTATTTGTGCTTGGGTATGTTTTGTTGCTTTTATAGGTGTTTTTAAGGACATTATCAAGCAAGAATAAAGTCTCAACCCCAGATACATATCAAGCAATGTATAGACGAAAGATCGAGCCGAAAAAGATTGAAAAACAGAGTCAGAGCAGAACAACACGACCCTGATCGTGTCAAAACAACTCGATCGTGTCGACTGACTCGACCGTGTCAAACTAACTCAGTCGTGTCATATGACACGACCAACGACTTGATCGAGTTACACGGGCATAGAATTTTTCATTTCTAGAACACTTCGACACGGGCCGTGTCATTTGACACGGACGAGTCACTTTTCGGTGCAAATTCCCTTGAATGACGTTTTAACACGGTTTGAACAAAAAAATGGTGTTTTTGGCTTGATAAAAGGGTCCTTGGCTAGACTTTAGAGGGATATTGAGAGTTAGTGAGGATTGAAAAACACAAAATTAAGAAGAAAAACTCATCAAGAAGAGGAACTTTGGAAAAGCTCAAGGAAGAACATATCAAGAATACTTCAAGGCTTGGATCGAGACCGCTCACGACATTATCCGAGTATTATCTTCTTCCTATATTTTACTCATTTTGTTGTTTTAAGATATTTTTGTGATTATCATTTTGGAAACGCACATAGAACTTTTTGAATTCAATCCCGACTAAACTTAGTAATCAACAGAAACCTAGCCTTGGAATGTATATTTCAAAACTCTTAGAATTCTCTTTGATTCGGATATTATAATTGTTTGAATTAGTTTTATTATTTTTATTTTATTTAGTTAACCATTCATCTACATAACGATCGTCTAAATAAAATTGGAACCACTATAATCTAGTAATTAATACAATATGAATAATAAGTCTCTGTTGAGTACGACCTTGCTCGCCACTTCCTGCATTTACTCCGTACACTTGCAGATAGTAAAAAATAGAGCGAACAATGTATATGTTATTGAATATATTCATGTATCAAATTATTATTTATATCTTACTATACTAATTCATGTACTTAATATTTCATTGTTTCAAATCAATATTATATTCATGAATTTAAGAATTTATTGAAACTAATTGAATATATTCATGTAACTATTAAGTTCATTGTCATTAATCAAATAATAAATTAAAAAACTATGTACTGATTTAATGTAACGAATTAAATATATTCATGCATGATAAGTGAATAAAATTACTATATAGATCTCAATATGGAAAGAAAAATAATAAGATCATAACACCAACCATGGCCTCTCATCTAAAACGTATCACAAAATCATCCATGACCGATCAAATGCGTAAAGCACTATGTGAGTACAAGAAAGACCATCCTACATGCACTCAAAAAGATTTACAAGAGTGGGTTGACAAAAAATATTCGTTTGAAAGTAGTCAAGGTACAATATCAAACACTCTCAACAGATTACAATATATTCATATTTTAGCAAGTTACCATAGTAGTCATTGTAATATTTATGAATTATTAAATTATAGTTTCGATGATACCTTTATATTTATAAAGGGGATCTCCAAGAAATTATTATATTGTTATCTTATCGAATTTGATGATTTTTACATTCGCCCAAGTCGGGACCAGAGAAATTTATTATTTAAGAGAGTTTACTAATTTAAAAGGTATTAATTTATCGAGGTTTTACTGTGACAAATTAAGTACATTTAAAATAAAAGCTTCAAAACATATTCTTTATATGCTCAAAATAGATAGATAAATTTTAAATAATTCCAGTAGCTAGTACTTTGCGCTACATTCAAAGTACCATCATCAAAAGAAATTTATCGTAGGCTCAAAAAGCCACCAAGAAGTAGTGTCTCCAATATCCAACTAGATTCAAAAAATAATATTCGAAAGTTAGTATTAAAAAAACTACTAATCTAAGGACATGTTTGGTATGGATAAAATTATTGAAATATTATCGATTTTTTACTGGGTTAACGGTTTCTATCCTTATCGATTTCGGTTACGACTTCAGTACTAGTATCCAGACTGCTAACATTTCGGGTGGGTACCGGTTCCGAATATTATCGAGTTGTTCTCATGTATACTTGGACCGCTAACAGCCCTATGCACATGCAATGTATATACTATATATATATATGTGTATATATATATATATATGTATATATATATAGTATATAATTGGGAAGATATTTACAACAATAATAATTTTATGAAGAATAAATTTTTCCTGTAATATTGCATTTGATACATTGATGATGAAATAATATTTATATTGAATGCTTAACTCATGCATCTTCAGTTTTAAAAATTAAAATTGTAGTTCACGAAAGAGGAGATTTTAGAAGTTTTATTGAGTAAAATATAAAAAATTATTCTTGACTTTTTTGTTCATATTACTATTATTATTAGTATTAATTATTATTTCTATTTATGCATCCTTAATATTAAAAACTTAAAAGGTATTTCATAAACTGAGTTTAAATATTTTATCTCAATGTATAATGTATACTATTATTCAATATTAATATTATTATTGTTATAATTATTATTACTACTGAATCATACGTGCAGCCCCACACAAAATTATTTAGAAAATTTAGAAGTGAAGGATAATTCATAAATTAAGGTATTATATAGATTCTACTGAGTATAATAATTAAGAATATTGTTGATTATAATTCCATTATCATTAATGTATTTTCAAGTTCTGAAAACTAAAAAAAATAGTTCATAAATCACGGAGTTTCAAGAACTGTTATTCAGTTTAATGTATAAAATTATCACAATTATGGTGTTATACCAAAGTTGGTATGACACTAAACCCACTCTAATTCTATATTAGAGAACTATTAAAATCTAATATGTTTACTATATTTTAATATTAATATGATGGTACACCAAAATATATACAACACAAAAATTACTATAATTATATATCCACTAAAATGATATATTATAGGAAAGTAATTAAGAATATTATTAAGTGATAAATTAGAATTTTATTTTGTGTTTGATTGATAGTAGTTAAAATTCAAATGCATTAACAATTAAATGAATGTGTAATGTAATCAATTAAAATTGAATTTAATAAAATAAGTAATATATAATTCTTATTTAATATAATCATTGTAACTTAATATTTAACATATTTTATCTTAATATAATGTTACACCAGAATTAATGTGACGCCGAAGCTAGTACAATTATATATTATAGATATTCTCAAAACAATTAAATGGTCCTTAAAAAAGGCTATTAAATGGTGAGTGAAAAATGGTATAACTAGAGATCGGCGCTGTAATATCCGCATTTTTCTTTCCCTTGTATCTTCATTTTTCGGTGTATTTCTCGGTTGTAGTGACCCTCGTGTATCTTTCAGTGTATCTTTCCCGTCATCTATGGATCTGATTCTCGTTATTGTTGCACGAAACCGCTATTCGGGTTGCCGTGGATCCATTCTATGTTTCGATGCGTCTTGAGATGTTCCGTTTAACGTTTCGTTCATGTTCCGGTGTTTTGGACCGTTTATATCTCGTACCTAGCGCACGCTATATTTTCTGCATAGCGCACGCTATGGGTCACTTAGTAGCGCACGCTACGACTGTTTCGTAGCGCGCGCTAGAGGGCAAGCCCTGGGAGTGGCAGTGCTGATTCCAGTCCTCTGGATTGGTGGATTAGCGTACGCTACGTAGACTAGCGCACGCTAATGTTGGGAGTTAGCGCACGCTGAGACGCCCGGTAGCGTGCGCTAGTGTGGATGTCCAGTACTGGACAGTTTGCCACTGGACTCTACTGATGCCCAGGTAGCGCACGCTATTGGTCGATAGTGCGCGCTACCGATACACTTTAGCGCACGCTATGTTTGGTCGATAGCGCGCGCTAACCGGATCAGGTGTGTACTGACAGTTGCTTCTGGACTCGGCTGATGTCCAGGTAGCGCATGCTATTGGTCGATAGCGCGCGCTACCGAGAGGTTATTAGCGCACGCTACGTTTGGAGTAGCGCACGCTAACGGCCAGAAATATGGCTACTGGACTGTAGTCTGTTTCGTTAGCGCACGCTAACCTGGAGGATTAGCGCGCGCTAACACTCCCTGGCTATATAAACCAGGGAGTTGACCGAGATGAGCGTATTATTTCCATTTCCTCCTCCCTTCCGCGGCTGTGGCGATTTCGGGCGATTCTTGGCGATTTCTTCCTCCAATCATCTCATCCAACATCTTCCTTAAGTTCTTGGTGTATTATATCAACATCAACACGAATCTTTCACCCTAATCCAAGATAAATCTCTTAGAACCTTACTTTTGGGCGATTTGGGGGTTTTGGGGATTTTCTTCCGATCCGTTCCGTTTTGTTGGTGGATTCATGATGAATATGATTAATCTTGTTAGTATCATTAGTTTTCCTATGGATTCATGGTATATTTTGTAGTTTTTACGAAATGAGAGAGGGTTTGGTTGTGGTCCGCCCTCGTTATTTTTATACGAATATACATGAATCGTAGGCGGGTTTTCGGGTGTATTCCATTTCCGTATTCGTCTAGAGTTGGTTGTGATTATGTTCTTCGAATCGTTAGGTTCGGTTCCGTTGATTCTTAGCATCCGTTGGTGATTATCCTTCCGTTCGTTACGTCGTCAATAATTCAAGGCAAGTATTTTTGGAAACCTTTATGCTTAACATGAAATGGTAATGTATATTGTGTGTGCTTTACTCACCCTGGGAGGGTCCGACGGGGCCTCGGGGGAATCTATGACTTCACTCTGGATTCACGAGTTTGTTTCGCTAGCCAGCTCGGGAGGGTCCTTAGAGGCCTCGGGTGGGATTCATGGTGGCGTCCTGGTCCTAGGCGATGCCTGTGCGTGACTTGTTTTATAAAGTGGCCAGCTCGGGAGGGTCCTTAGAGGCCTCGGGTGGGATTCATGGTGGCGTCCTGGTCCTAGGAAAATTGATTATTTGACTGTTTGTTTCCGGAGAAGACATGTCTGGTTTTGGCTTTTGAAATTGATATTGGTGCATGTACTATGAAATGTGTGAGCGATTGGTTTGCCTTGATTACTTGTACTAGCGTAATTGCTAACCCCTTTGGGGACCCATTTTGGGGAAATTCTTGTTATGGATTTCAGGTTATGTTCTTCCGGACGAGCGGGCACTGGGACAGTACGACGATGTTGGCCAGGGTCGTTGACATGTGCATTTTGGTCCTCTGATTTCTCTTGTCTATTTCGATATGGTTGTTGTCCACTTTTGAAACTTATAGATGGTACTCGCGAGTACTTAAGCTTTTCATCTCAAACTCTATATTGTATTACTTTAAAGTGTTACATTGTCGGTTGATGCTTATTTCGCCGGTCGTTCCGGGCGTATCTTTATATGTCATATTATTTAAATGTGTGTCCTCGCTAATCGAGATGGTTAGTCGAGTGATGTTTTCTAGTTGTAGCCTGGTGGGTCCCATGTAGGGGTCCACGGCACTGTAATATACTCCGAATATCTTGGGGGTGTTACAGAAAATGGTATCAGAGAGCTCTAGGTTTATGGATACCTAGGCTTGTCGGTTATTTGGGTCTAGTCGTGTTTTGTTTTGCACATTGTCACACCGCTGCCGGCATCTCAGTACTTCCAGTGTTCGTAAGTTTCCTTACTCGATTCTTTACTTTCTCGTACTGTATTCCGTTTCTTGGACTGTGATTATTCTCCCTCTTTTACTTATCATCGAGTTTCTTTTGCCACCTCTTATCACCAGCATGGATGCTGGAAGGGGACATGGTCGTGGACGCGGTCGAGGACGTGGGGCAGCCGGTGGGGCGGCCACGTCGCATTCTTCGGGAGCCGGCAGTACCGGCGACCGTCACAGTCATGCTTCTTCTCAGGAGCGCGCCGACCTTGGTATTGCGGCTGTTATGCAGCAAATGGTTAACCAGATGGCGGCTATAGCTCAGGTGGTCCAGAACCCCGATCAGGCCCATGCTAACCGGGACGGAGCAGACCGTTGGCTCTAAGATGTCATCAAGATGCACCCTCCTCAATTTTCGGGAGCATCAGACCCGATCAGCTGGGAGGGGTGGATCAAGGAGATATCTAAGGTCTTCGTTGCCACCAACTGTCCCGAGGACCGCAAGGTCCCTATTGCCCAGTACTTTCTCACTGGGGACGCTATGGATTGGTGGGAGGTCGTGGGGCCCAAAGATCATGTTGCTTCATGGGCCGAATTTCAGGAGCTGATGGAGACTGAATATTGTCCGTGGCCAGTTAGACAGGCTCAAGTCCATGCTTTCTACGATGCTCAACCTCGGGATATACCCGTGTCCCAAGCCATTGCCGACTTTAACAAGGAGTTGGGCTACGTGAAGACCCAAGTTGTCGAGGAGAGTGACAAAATCTTTCATTTCTCCAGACGTATGAAACTGTCGATCTGGGACTACATGTCTGGACTTGTCTGCACTACCCTGAAGGATTATCAGAGTCGAGCTCTTGCCTATGATATGTCGGTGACGGCCAGTGCGGCGGTTCGAGAGAGTAAGAAACAGAAATCCACCGGAAATTTCTCGAGTCACAAGGGTGGAGGTCAGCACAAGTCTCAGTCTGCAAATGTTCCTGGTGGTAATTCGTCTCGTTTCTCTGGGGGCTATCGTGGTACTGCCAGTGCCCTCGTTCGGGATACCAAATGTTATAACTGTGGCGAGCCGGGCCATCGGAACCGGGAGTGTCCTCGTCCGCCTCTGATTTGTCATACTTGTGGTCAGTCGGGCCACAAGGCTTCCTTTTGTGAGCGGGCAAGGCGGCTTTTTGGTACTCAGACTTCTTTTCCAGCACCTATGGAGCCGTGTGTGTGTGTGTGTGTGTGTGTGTGTGTGTGTGTGTGTGTGTGTGTGTTTGTGTGCAGTGTGTGTGTGTGTTTGTAGTGTGTGTGAAGTGTGTGTGTGTGTGTATTTTTAATGTGTGGCAGTGTGTGTGCGTGTGTGTTTGTGTACAGTGTGTGGAGTGTTTTTTTATATTACTATTTTGCTTAACAAATTAGGTATTTGTCTAATATGAATGTGGGCACGATGGACGGGGATTTGTATGGATATTTTGATCCTCAATCCATACAAAATATGGGACAGAGGGGATAGGAGATCTCGAGATATATATCGACGCGTATGCTTGAGTCGAAGAAGTAAATATACATGGGAGCTTACCATTATAATTAAGTTAAAGATTGTAAATTTCAAAATATTTTCTTTTTAACAAAACTATTTCTTTATTTTTTTACAACATAGTTTAGTAATATATTTTTTCTTTCAAATGCATTTATCAATGTAGGCATCATTGGCAATTTCTGGTCATTGTGCCAGTAAGAGGAACTATTATATGGTTTTTCTCACTACATAGTAGGCCTGAGTCTCGCATTAAGGTCATACTCCAAAAGTAAGATTTTACTTATAACATATTTGCTTGAAAATTTTATATCAACGACTCAATATATTATTGTTACTTTTAAGTAGTGCCGTGACCGCATTCAAGACCATGGATGGTATGCATACAAGTAAATCGAAGCAGGCGGTTAGTTGGATATATCCCAAGGTAATACATTTAATTACATGAGTGTAAATATGTATGTTTGTGTGTGTAAATATTTGAGTGTGTACGACAACATTGTTTTTGAAAACACGAATTATTTTGGAATAGACGTGGTTAACGTCGTAAGGATCTTCTCCCTTTGGGATAGATGTTAACTTTCGTCTTAAGGATCTTCTCCCAACATATCGTGTATGAAGTGAAGCTTTGTTTGTGTTGGTTTTTTTTCTGTGCAGTGTGTGTGCAGAGAGTGTGTGTGTGTGATGTGTGTGTGTGTGTGTGTGTTTGTGTTTGTGTACTGTGTGTGTGTGTGTGTGCTGTGTGTGTGTGTGTGTATGTTTGTGTTTGTGTGTATTTGTGTTCTGTGTGTACTGTGTGTGTGTATTTGTGTGTTGTGTGTGTGTGTGTTTATGTATGTTTGTTTGTGTGCAATGTGTGTGTACTGTGTGTATGTGTGTGTTTGTGTATGTTTGTGTGCAGTGTGTGTTGTGTGTACTGTGTGTGTTTATGTTTGTGTGTGTATTGTGTATTTGTGTTGGTGTTTTTTTCTGTGTTGTGTGTCTGCGCAGTGTGTGTGTGTGTGTGTGCTGTGTGTGTGTGTGTGTGTGCTGTGCGTACTGTGTGTTTTTATGTTTGTGTGTATTGTGTGTTTGTGTTGTTGTTTTTTTCTGTGTTGTGTGTGTGCGCAGTGTGTGTGTGTGTGTTGTGTGTGCGTGTGCTGTGCGTACTGTGTGTTTTTAGGTTTGTGTGTATTGTGTGTTTGTGTTGTTTTTTTTTCTGTGTTGTGTGTGCAGTGTGTGTGTGTGTGTGCGTGCTGTGTGTTTTTATGTTTGTGTGTATTGTGTGTTTGTGTTGGTATTTTTTTTCTGTGTTGTGTGTGTGCAGTGTGTGTGCAGTGTGTGTGTGTGTGCAGTGTGTGTGTCTGTGTGTGCTGTGTGTGTTTTTTGTTTGTGTGCAGTGTGTGTGTGTTTGTGTGTTTGTGTGCTTTATGTGTTTGTGTCAGTGTGTGTGTTTTTTACTGTGTATATTGTGTGTTGATTTTATTTACTGAAAGCGACTCATATAATTGTGTCTTATTTTGTTTTAGTGTAATAAACAAAATGGAGGTTGGGAGTGTGGTTATTATGTTATGCACTAGATGTCGACTATCGTCCGAGCGCGTATTTTGGATGGTTGGATGGAGGTAGTATATTTTTAACTTGAAGTGGTGATAAAACTGTTTACTCGTTTACATTTAAAGTTTGTTTATTATACGTTTATATGTGCAGCTGTTTGATGATGTTGGAGCACTGTCTCAACATGTTATTAAGAAAATTCTAGTTGATTGGGGACATTATTTCTTGGAGGTTCGAAATCGTCTCGCGACATGATTTTGGTGTTTTGTGTGAATTATTTGTATGAATTGTACATTTGATATTTGTATGAATTATTTGGATGAATTGGTGTTTTTTGTATTATCTTTTTCAATGAATTGGTGGTTCAATGAATTTGGTGTTGGTTAATTCTTTTCGGTGTGTTTGGATTCGATGAATTGGTGGTTTATTGATTAGTTTGATCCGAGTCAGGTACTGGATCATGCAAAATAATGCAAAAGTTTGGGGAAAATCTAGACAAAATGACAGCGGTTCAGCAAAACCGCAGTTAAATTCTTTGAAACTTTAACAGCGGTTCCGCCAAAACAGCTGTTAATTTGTAAACATAACGTCGGTTCTTTAACCACCGTTACGAATCAGCTGTTAACAGCGGTTACCGGAAACCGCTGTAAAATGGCATGTTTAACAGCGGTTACACTTAACCGTCGTTATTTTTATAATTCAACGGCGGTTACAAAAACCGTTGTTAAAATTAACAGCGGTACATACAACGGCGGTTCGATAAACGCTGTTAAAAGCCTGTTTTGTAGTAGTGAATAATCCTTTGAGGTGTGTTGAGGGATGAGTTCTCTTAAGAGTGGTTATTTTAAAGTGCGTTGCTCGGGATGATCAACGTTTAAGTTTTGGGGATTTTGGTAACACTCATTTTTACACATGTTCTTATAAGGTTTTTCCGGATTTTAAGATCCTAAAATGTGTAGAATTGTATTATTTGTGCTTGGGTATGGTTTGTTGCTTTTATAGGTGTTTTTAAGGACATTATCAAGCAAGAATAAAGTCTCAACCCCAGATACATATCAAGCAATGTATAGACGAAAGATCGAGCCGAAAAAGATTGAAAAACAGAGTCAGAGCAGAACAACACGACCCTGATCGTGTCAAAACAACTCGATCGTGTCGACTGACTCGACCATGTCAAACTAACTCAGTCGTGTCATATGACACGACCAACGACTTGATCGAGTTACACGGGCATAGAATTTTTCATTTCTAGAACAATTCGACACGGGCCGTGTCATTTGACACGGACGAGTCACTTTTCGGTGCAAATTCCCTTGAATGACGTTTTAACACGGTTTGAACAAAAAAATGGTGTTTTTGGCTTGATAAAAGGGTCCTTGGCTAGACTTTGGAGGGATATTGAGAGTTAGTGAGGATTGAAAAACACAAAATTAAGAAGAAAAACTCATCAAGAAGAGGAACTTTGGAAAAGCTCAAGGAAGAACATATCAAGAATACTTCAAGGCTTGGATCGAGACCGCTCACGACATTATCCGAGTATTATCTTCTTCCTATATTTTACTCATTTTGTTGTTTTAAGATATTTTTGTGATTATCATTTTGGAAACGCACATAGAACTTTTTGAATTCAATCCCGACTAAACTTAGTAATCAACAGAAACCTAGCCTTGGAATCTATATTTCAAAACTCTTAGAATTCTCTTTGATTCGGATATTATAATTGTTTGAATTAGTTTTATTATTTTTATTTTATTTAGTTAACCATTCATCTACATAACGATCGTCTAAATAAAATTGGAACCACTATAATCTAGTAATTAATACAATATGAATAATAAGTCTCTGTGGAGTACGACCTTGCTCGCCACTTCCTGCATTTACTCCGTACACTTGCAGATAGTAAAAAATAGAGCGAACAATGTATATGTTATTGAATATATTCATGTATCAAATTATTATTTATATCTTACTATACTAATTCATGTACTTAATATTTCATTGTTTCAAATCAATATTATATTCATGAATTTAAGAATTTATTGAAACTAATTGAATATATTCATGTAACTATTAAGTTCATTGTCATTAATCAAATAATAAATTAAAAAACTATGTACTGATTTAATGTAACGAATTAAATATATTCATGCATGATAAGTGAATAAAATTACAATATAGATCTCAATATGGAAAGAAAAATAATAAGATCATAACACCAACCATGGCCTCTCATCTAAAACGTATCACAAAATCATCCATGACCGATCAAATGCGTAAAGCACTATGTGAGTACAAGAAAGACCATCCTACATGCACTCAAAAAGATTTACAAGAGTGGGTTGACGAAAAATATTCGTTTGAAAGTAGTCAAGGTACAATATCAAACACTCTCAACAGATTACAATAGATTCATATTTTAGCAAGTTACCATAGTAGTAATTGTAATATTTATGAATTATTAAATTATAGTTTCGATGATACCTTTATATTTATAAAGGGGATCTCCAAGAAATTATTATATTGTTATCTTATCGAATTTGATGATTTTTACATTCGCCCAAGTCGGGACCAGAGAAATTTATTATTTAAGAGAGTTTACTAATTTAAAAGGTATTAATTTATCGAGGTTTTACTGTGACAAATTAAGTACATTTAAAATAAAAGCTTCAAAACATATTCTTTATATGCTCAAAATAGATAGATAAATTTTAAATAATTCCAGTAGCTAGTACTTTGCAGTTACATTCAAAGTACCATCATCAAAAGAAATTTATCGTAGGCTCAAAAAGCCACTGAAGAAGTAGTGTCTCCAATATCCAACTAGATTCAAAAAATAATATTCGAAAGTTAGTATTAAAAAAACTACTAATCTAAGGACATGTTTGGTATGGATAAAATTATTGAAATATTATCGATTTTTTACTGGGTTAACGGTTTCTATCCTTATCGATTTCGGTTACGACTTCAGTACTAGTATCCAGACTGCTAACATTTCGGGTGGGTACCGGTTCCGAATATTATCGAGTTGTTCTCATGTATACTTGGACCGCTAACAGCCCTATGCACATGCAATGTATATACTATATATATATATATATATATGTGTATATATATATATATATATGTATATATATATAGTATATAATTGGGAAGATATTTACAACAATAATAATTTTATGAAGAATAAATTTTTCCTGTAATATTGCATTTGATACATTGATGATGAAATAATATTTATATTGAATGCTTAACTCATGCATCTTCAGTTTTAAAAATTAAAATTGTAGTTCACGAAAGAGGAGATTTTAGAAGTTTTATTGAGTAAAATATAAAAAATTATTCTTGACTTTTTTGTTCATATTACTATTATTATTAGTATTAATTATTATTTCTATTTATGCATCCTTAATATTAAAAACTTAAAAGGTATTTCATAAACTGAGTTTAAATATTTTATCTCAATGTATAATGTATACTATTATTCAATATTAATATTATTATTGTTATAATTATTATTACTACTGAATCATACGTGCAGCCCCACACAAAATTATTTAGAAAATTTAGAAGTGAAGGATAATTCATAAATTAAGGTATTATATAGATTCTACTGAGTATAGTAATTAAGAATATTGTTGATTATAATTCCATTATCATTAATGTATTTTCAAGTTCTGAAAACTAAAAAAATAGTTCATAAATCACGGAGTTTCAAGAACTGTTATTCAGTTTAATGTATAAAATTATCACAATTATGGTGTTATACCAAAGTTGGTATGACACTAAACCCACTCTAATTCTATATTAGAGAACTATTAAAATCTAATATGTTTACTATATTTTAATATTAATATGATGGTACACCAAAATATATACAACACAAAAATTACTATAATTATATATCCACTAAAATGATATATTATAGGAAAGTAATTAAGAATATTATTAAGTGATAAATTAGAATTTTATTTTGTGTTTGATTGATAGTAGTTAAAATTCAAATGCATTAACAATTAAATGAATGTGTAATGTAATCAATTAAAATTGAATTTAATAAAATAAGTAATATATAATTCTTATTTAATATAATCATTGTAACTTAATATTTAACATATTTTATCTTAATATAATGTTACACGGAAATTAATGTGACGCGAAGCTAGTACAATTATATATTATAGATATTCTCAAAACAATTAAATGGTCCTTAAAAAGGCTATTAAATGGTGAGTGAAAAATGGTATAACTAGAGATCGGCTGTAATATCCGCATTTTCTTTCCCTTGTATCTTCATTTTCGGTGTATTTCTCGGTTGTAGTGACCCTCGTGTATCTTTCGGTATCTTTCCGTCATCTATGGATCGATTCTCGTTATTGTTGCACGAAACCGCTATTCGGGTTCGTGGATCCATTCTATGTTTCGATGCGTCTTGAGATGTTCCGTTTAACGCTTCGTTCATGTTAGGTGTTTTGGACCGTTTATATCTCGTACCTAGCGCACGCTATATTTTACGCATAGCGCACGCTATGGGTCACTTAGTAGCGCACGCTACGATCAAGCTTAAATAGCGCGCTAGAGGGCAAGCCACAGGAGTGGCGATCTTGATTCCGATCCTGATTGGTGGATTAGCGTACGCTACGTAGACTAGCGCACGCTAATGTTGGGAGTTAGCGCACGCCGAGACGCCCGATAGCGTGCGCTAGTGTGGATGTCCAAGATCTTGGACAGTTTGCCACCGGACTCTATCGATGCCCGGGTAGCGCACGCTATTGGTCGATAGTGCGCTCTGCGATACACTTTAGCGCACGCTATGTTTGGTCGATAGCGCGCGCTAACCGGATCGTGTGTCTCGTGATTTAGCCACGGACTCGGCCGATGTCCAGTAGCGCATGCTATTGGTCGATAGCGCGCGCTACCGAGAGGTTATTAGCGCACGCCACGTTTGGAGTAGCGCACGCTAACGGCCGAAATATGGCTCTTTGGATCAGAAGTTCATTTCGTTAGCGCACGCTAACTGGAGGATTAGCGCGCGCTAACACTCCGCTATATAAACCAGGGAGTTGACCGAGATGAGCGTATTATTTCCATTTCCTCCTCCCTTCCGCGGCTGTGGCGATTTCGGGCGATTCTTGGCGATTTCTTCCTCCAATCATCTCATCCAACATCTTCCTTAAGTTCTTGGTGTATTATATCAACATCAACACGAATCTTTCACCCTAATCCAAGATAAATCTCTTAGAACCTTACTTTTGGGCGATTTGGGGGTTTTGGGGATTTTCTTCCGATCCGTTCCGTTTTGTTGGTGGATTCATGATGAATATGATTAATCTTGTTAGTATCATTAGTTTTCCTATGGATTCATGGTATATTTTGTAGTTTTTACGAAATGAGAGAGGGTTTGGTTGTGGTCCGCCCTCGTTATTTTTATACGAATATACATGAATCGTAGGCGGGTTTTCGGGTGTATTCCATTTCCGTATTCGTCTAGAGTTGGTTGTGATTATGTTCTTCGAATCGTTAGGTTCGGTTCCGTTGATTCTTAGCATCCGTTGGTGATTATCCTTCCGTTCGTTACGTCGTCAATAATTCAAGGCAAGTATTTTTGGAAACCTTTATGCTTAACATGAAATGGTAATGTATATTGTGTGTGCTTTACTCACCCTGGGAGGGTCCGACGGGGCCTCGGGGGAATCTATGACTTCACTCTGGATTCACGAGTTTGTTTTGCTAGCTAGCTCGGGAGGGTCCTTAGAGGCCTCGGGTGGGATTCATGGTGGCGTCCTGGTCCTAGGCGATGCCTGTGCGTGACTTGTTTTATAAAGTGGCCAGCTCGGGAGGGTCCTTAGAGGCCTCGGGTGGGATTCATGGTGGCGTCCTGGTCCTAGGAAAATTGATTATTTGACTGTTTGTTTCCGGAGAAGACATGTCTGGTTTTGGCTTTTGAAATTGATATTGGTGCATGTACTATGAAATGTGTGAGCGATTGGTTTGCCTTGATTACTTGTACTAGCGTAATTGCTAACCCCTTTGGGGACCCATTTTGGGGAAATTCTTGTTATGGATTTCAGGTTATGTTCTTCCGGACGAGCGGGCACTGGGACAGTACGACGATGTTGGCCAGGGTCGTTGACATGTGCATTTTGGTCCTCTGATTTCTCTTGTCTATTTCGATATGGTTGTTGTCCACTTTTGAAACTTATAGATGGTACTCGCGAGTACTTAAGCTTTTCATCTCAAACTCTATATTGTATTACTTTAAACTGTTACATTGTCGGTTGATGCTTATTTCGCCGGTCGTTCCGGGCGTATCTTTATATGTCATATTATTTAAATGTGTGTCCTCGCTAATCGAGATGGTTAGTCGAGTGGTGTTTTCTAGTTGTAGCCTGGTGGGTCCCATGTAGGGGTCCACGGCACTGTAATATACTCCGAATATCTTGGGGGTGTTACAGAAAATGGTATCAGAGAGCTCTAAGTTTATGGATACCTAGGCTTGTCGGTTATTTGGGTCTAGTCGTGTTTTGTTTTGCACATTGTCACACCGCTGCCGGCATCTCAGTACTTCCAGTGTTCGTAAGTTTCCTTACTCGATTCTTTGCTTTCTCGTACTGTATTCCGTTTCTTGGACTGTGATTATTCTCCCTCTTTTACTTATCATCGAGTTGCTTTTGCCACCTCTTATCACCAGCATGGATGCTGGAAGGGGACATGGTCGTGGACGCGGTCGAGGACGTGGGGCAGCCGGTGGGGCGGCCACGTCGCATTCTTCGGGAGCCGGCAGTACCGGCGACCGTCACAGTCATGCTTCTTCTCAGGAGCGCGCCGACCTTGGTATTGCGGCCGTTATGCAGCAAATGGTAAACCAAATGGCGACGATAGCTCAAGTGGTTCAAAACCCCGATCAGGCCCATGCTAACCGGGGCGGAGCAGACCGTTGGCTCCAAGATGTCATCAAGATGCACCCTCCTCAATTTTCGGGAGCATCAGACCCGATCGGCTGGGAGGGGTGGATCAAGGAGATATCTAAGGTCTTCGTTGCCACCAACTGTCCCGAGGACCGCAAGGTCCCTATTGCCCAGTACTTTCTCACTGGGGACGCTATGGATTGGTGGGAGGTCGTGGGGCCCAAAGATCATGTTGCTTCATGGGCCTAATTTCAGGAGCTGATGGAGACTGAATATTGTCCGTGGCCAGTTAGACAGGCTCAAGTCCATGCTTTCTACGATGCTCAACCTCGGGATATACCCGTGTCCCAAGCCATTGCCGACTTTAACAAGGAGTTGGGCTACGTGAAGACCCAAGTTGTCGAGGAGAGTGACAAAATCTTTCATTTCTCCAGACGTATGAAACTGTCGATCCGGGACTACATGTCTGGACTTGTCTGCACTACCCTGAAGGATTATCAGAGTCGAGCTCTTGCCTATGATATGTCGGTGACGGCCAGTGCGGCGGTTCGAGAGAGTAAGAAACAGAAATCCACCGGAAATTTCTCGAGTCACAAGGGTGGAGGTCAGCACAAGTCTCAGTCTGCAAATGTTCCTGGTGGTAATTCGTCTCGTTTCTCTGGGGGCTATCGAGGTACTGCCAGTGCCCTTGTTCGGGATACCAAATGTTTTAACTGTGGCGAGCCGGGCCATCGGAACTGGGAGTGTCCTCGTCCGCCTCTGATTTGTCATACTTGTGGTCAGTCGGGCCACAAGGCTTCCTTTTGTGAGCGGGCAAGGCGGCTTTTTGGTACTCAGACTTCTTTTCCAGCACCTATGGAGCCGAGTGTGAATCAGGGCTCTTTTGCTCCGCAGCCTCCGTCGGGTGCCGGTCGAGGGAGAGGTCGGGGCCAGCCCGCTAGAGGGGGAGATTCCAGTGTTGGCTCCGCCCCTCCACGTATCTATGAGATGAGAAAGGCTGATGATCCAGCGGCCACTGTGGCGACAGGTACCGTTCATATTCATTCTCACGCATTCATTCATTTCTTTAGAGTGTGTACGCCGTTTGGGTCTCGACTGCTTGTCACCTTGCGAGCCTTTCATCGTTAAACTTCCTAGCGGTGATAGAATTATTGGTGATCGAGAGGTCCGAGACTGCTCTGTGTTTATTTGTGAGAGAGCTTGGCACTCTAATCTTATTGTCGTTAATATTGAGGGTGAGGATTTAATTCTCGGGGATGATTGGCTCGAGCGGCATGGCGCAATCATGAACTACCGCACAAGAATCATTACTATGTTAGCCGAGGACGGCACCGAGCACTCTTTCGCAGGGCGAAAGAGGGGAAACCAGAAGTTCGTTATTAATGCCTTAAAGGCGATGAGTCTCCTGCGAAAAGGGTGTACTGGTTATTGGTGCTATGCCTTGAAGGTGGAGGATGGTGGAGTCGAGCTTTCGTCGATTCCAGTCGTTAGTGAGTTTCCTGATGTATTTCCTGACGAGTTACCGGGATTGCCACCGGATCGTGAGGTTGAGTTTGCTATAGAGTTAGAGCCGGGTGCGGCTCCGATTTCGAAGGCGCCGTATCGCATGGCACCTTCAGAGATGTCAGAGTTGAAGAAGCAGTTGAGCGAGCTTCTTGAGTCAGGGTATGTTCGACCGAGCGCCTCGCCTTGGGGCGCACCGGTCCTGTTTGTGCGGAAGTAGGATGGTTCACTACGTTTGTGTATCGACTATCGCGAACTAAACAAAGTGACCATCAAGAACAAGTATCCCTTGCCGAGAATTGATGACTTGTTTGATCAGTTGCAGGGAGCTGCGGTATTCTCGAAGATTGATTTGAAATCGGGGTACTATCAGCTTCGGGTGAGAGAGTCCGACGTGCCAAAAACAGCTTTTCGGACGAGATACGGACATTACGAGTTTGTAGTTATGCCTTTCGGGTTAACTAATGCGCCAACGGTGTTCATGCAATTGATGAATAAAGTCTTTATCAAGTGTTTGGATAAGTGTGTCGTCGTCTTCATTGACTATATTCTTATCTATTCAAGGAATGAGGAAGAGCATGCCCATCATTTGCGGATAGTGTTAGACATTTTGAGGACCGAGCAACTCTATGCGAAGTTCTCGAAATGTGAGTTCTGGCTGAAGGAAGTGATGTTTTTGGGTCACGTGATTTCAGCCGAGGGAGTTCGTGTGGATCCGCAGAAAATTGAGGCAGTGTTGGACTGGGCACCGCCCACAAATGTGAAGGAGGTCCGTAGTTTCTTGGGTTTGGCTGGCTACTACCGTAGGTTCGTCGAGGGTTTCTCAAAACTAGCTCGGCCACTTACACAGTTGCTCCAGAAATCCGAGAAGTTCGTCTGGAATGACGAGAGACAGTCGAGTTTTGAGGAACTGAAGAAGCGTTTGACTTCAGCCCCGGTTTTAGCATTGCCATGTGGCAATGAGGGATTCGCCGTTTATAGTGATGCTTTAGGCCAGGGTCTTGGTTGCGTATTGATGCAGCACGGCAAGACCATTGCCTTTGCGTCGAGACAGATGAGACCGTATGAGCTGAACTACCCTACTCATGATTTGGAGTTAGCGGCAGTTGTTTTCGCGCTCAAGATTTGGCGTCACTATCTTTTCGGCTCTACATGTCAGA
Source organism: Orobanche coerulescens (assembly GCA_033398695.1). Lineage (NCBI taxonomy): Eukaryota > Viridiplantae > Streptophyta > Magnoliopsida > Lamiales > Orobanchaceae > Orobanche > Orobanche coerulescens. The sequence continues at coordinate 193,838,658 of CM065803.1, read as the reverse complement.
TTTTTACCGATCATAAAAGTCTGAAATACATATTTACTCAGCGGGAGTTGAATATGAGGCAGAGGAGGTGGTTAGAGCTGATTAAGGATTATGACCTCGAAATCCTTTATCATCCGGGCAAGGCGAACGTCGTGGCCGACGCCTTGAGTCGAAAACCGGTTGCATTGCGAACTCTTAAGATCCTTACGTCTCAGTATGAGCTTCGGTGGACTTTGATCGAGTTAGATGTTGAGGTTTTGTTGCCTGGAGCAGTCGGGCAACTTTGTGCTTTAGAGATTTTGTCGTCTTTGATCGATGAAATTAAGGTGAATAAATTAGAGGATACGATGATTACTCAAATCCGAGAGAACGTTCTTAAGGGAAAGTCTCTTGGGTTTGTGATTCACGAGGATGGTATTTTGAGATTCCAGAGTCGGCTTTGTGTGCCGAACGACTCAGAGTTGAGACAGAATATTTTGCGTGAAGCCCATGCTACACCTTATTCCGTTCATCCTGGTTCGAGTAAGATGTACAAGGACCTGAGGAGGAATTTCTGGTGGAATGATATGAAGGAGGAGGTCGAACAGTTTGTAGCGAGATGTTTGACTTGTCAGCAGGTCAAAATCGAGCATCAGCGACCGGCTGGGTTATTGCAGTCACTTCCCGTTCCAGAATGGAAATGGGAAAATATATAGATGGATTTTGTTACGAGCTTACCGAGATCGAGGTCGGGCATGAATATGGTATGGGTGATTGTTGATCGTCTGACCAAGTCGGCACATTTTCTGGGCATCAAGGACACTTGGGGCCCGGAGAAGTTAGCTCGTGTGTTTATCGCGCAGATTGTGAGGCTTCACGGTACTCCGAAGTCTATTGTTTCGGATCGTGATGGCCATTTCGTATCGCACTTTTGGCAGGCGGTGCATAAGGCGTTAGGTACCCGTTTGCGTTTGAGTACCTCTTTTCATCCCCAGTCAAATGGACAGTCGGAACGCACTATCCAGACGTTCGAGGATTTATTGCGTGCTTGTGCTCTCGATTGGGGTAGTGACTGGGAGGAGCATTTGCCATTGATCGAATTCACGTACAACAATAGTTGGCACGCGTCGATTCGGATGGCACCGTATGAGGCACTTTATGGGCGGCGATGTCGATCACCGATTTGTTGGAATGAGGCGTCCGATTTGGTCGGGACCGAACCGGAAGTCGTTTTAGAGACGAGACAGAAGATAGAATTAATTCGGGAACGGATGTTGACTGCCCAAAGTCGACAGAAATCATATGCCGATGTCCGTCGTTGACCTTTAGAATTCGAGGTGGGAGACCACGTTTTGCTGAAGGTGTCGCCGACGAGAGGAGTTTTCCGTTTCGGGAAGAAGGGGAAGTTGAATCCTAGATTTATTGGACCCTTCGAGATTCTCGAGCGAGTCGGTGGGTTAGCATACCGTTTGGCGTTACCTCCGGCCTTGAGTCATGTTCATAGCATTTTTCATGTTTCCCAGCTGAGGAAATATGTCCCGGATCCTAGTCACATCATCTATTATGGTGAGATTGATGTCGTCGAGGATATTACTTTCGAGGAGCGTCCTTTGAAGATTTTGGAGCATCGTGAGAAACGACTGAGGCATAAGACCATCCCTTTGGTCAAAGTGCAGTGGTCGAGACACGGTGTCGAGGAGGCAACTTGGGAGACCGAGGATAGCATGCGTGCTAGCTACCCTGAGTTGTTTGTTTCTTAAGTTTCGGGACGAAACTTATTTTTAGAGGGGTAGAATGTAATATCCGCATTTTTCTTTCCCTTGTATCTTCATTTTTCGGTGTATTTCTCGGTTGTAGTGACCCTCGTGTATCTTTCAGTGTATCTTTCCCGTCATCTATGGATCTGATTCTCGTTATTGTTGTACGAAACCGCTATTCGGGTTGTCGTGGATCCATTCTATGTTTCGATGCATCTTGAGATGTTCCGTTTAACGTTTTGTTCATGTTCCGGTGTTTTGAACCGTTTATATCTCGTACCTAGCGCACGCTATATTTTCTGCATAGCGCACGCTAGGGGTCACTTAGTAGCGCACGCTACGACTGTTTCGTAGCGCGCGCTAGAGGGCAAGCCCTGGGAGTGGCAGTGCTGATTCCAGTCCTCTGGACTGGTGGATTAGCGTACGCTACGTAGACTAGCGCACGCTAATGTTGGGAGTTAGCGCACGCTGAGACGCCCGGTAACGTGCGCTAGTGTGGATGTCCGATCGACGCTTGCCACTGGACTCTACTGATGCCCAGGTAGCGCACGCTATTGGTCGATAGCGCGCTCTACCGATACACTTTAGCGCACGCTATGTTTGGTCGATAGCGCGCGCTAACCGGATCAGGTGTGTACTGACAGTTGCTTCTGGACTCGGCTGATGTCCAGGTAGCGCACGCTATTGGTTGATAGCGCGCGCTACCGAGAGGTTATTAGCGCACGCTACGTTTGGAGTAGCGCACGCTAACGGCCAGAAATCTGGCTACTGGACTGTATTCTGTTTCGTTAGCGCACGCTACCCTGGAGGATTAGCGCGGGCTAACACTCCCTGGCTATATAAACCAGGGAGTTGACCGAGATGAGCGTATTATTTCCATTTCCTCCTCCCTTCCGCGGCTGTGGCGATTTCGGGCGATTCTTGGCGATTTCTTCCTCCAATCATCTCATCCAACATCTTCCTTAAGTTCTTGGTGTATTATATCAACATCAACACGAATCTTTCAACCTAGTCCAAGGTAAATCTCTTAGAACCCTACTTTTGGGCGATTTGGGGGTTTTGGGGATTTTCTTCCGATCCGTTCCGTTTTGTTGGTGGATTCATGATGAATATGATTAATCTTGTTAGTATCATTAGTTTTCCTACGGATTCATGGTATATTTTGTAGTTTTTACGAAATCGAGAGGGTTTGGTTGTGGTCCGCCCTCGTTGTTATTTTTATACGAATATACATGAATCGTAGACGGGTTTTCGGGTGTATTCCATTTCCGTATTCGTCTAGAGTTGGTTGTTATTATGTTCTTCGAATCGTTAGGTTCGGTTCCGTTGATTCTTAGCATTCGTTGGTGATTATCCTTCCGTTCGTTACGTCGTCAATAATTCAAGGCAAGTATTTTTGGAAACCTTTATGCTTAACATGAAATGGTAATGTATATTGTGTGTGCTTTACTCACCCTGGGAGGGTCCGACGGGGCCTCGGGGGGATCTATGACTTCACTCTGGATTCACGAGTTTGTTTTGCTAGCTAGCTCGGGAGGGTCCTTAGAGGCCTCGGGTGGGATTCATGGTGGCGTCCTGGTCCTAGGCGATGCCTGTGCGTGACTTGTTTTATAAAGTGGCCAGCTTGGGAGGGTCCTTAGAGGCCTCGGGTGGGATTCATGGTGGCGTCCTGGTCCTAGGCAAATTGATTATTTGACTGTTTGTTTCCGGAAAAGACATGTTTGGTTTTGGCTTTTGAAATTGATATTGGTGCATGTACTATGAAATGTGTGAGCGATTGGTTTGCCTTGATTACTTGTACTAGCGTAATTGCTAACCCCTTTGGGGACCCGTTTTGGGGAAATTCTTGTTATGGATTTCAGGTTATGTTCTTCCGGACGAGCGGGCACTGGGACAGTACGAGGATGTTGGCCAGGGTCGTTGACATGTGCATTTTGGTCCTCTGATTTCTCTTGTCTATTTCGATATGGTTGTTGTCCACTTTTGAAACTTATAGATGGTACTCGCGAGTACTTAAGCTTTTCATCTCAAACTCTATATTGTATTACTTTAAACTGTTACATTGTCGGTTGATGCTTATTTCGCCGGTCGTTCCGGGCGTATCTTTATATGTCATATTATTTAAATGTGTGTCCACGCTAACCGAGATGGTTAGTCGAGTGGTGTTTTCTAGTTGTAGCCTGGTGGGTCCCATGTAGGGGTCCACGACGCTGTAATATACTCCGAATATCTTGGGGGTGTTACAGAAAATGGTATCAGAGAGCTCTAGGTTTATGGATACCTAGGCTTGTCGGCTATTTGGGTCTAGTCGTGTTTTGTTTTGCACATTGTCACACCGCTGCCGGCATCTCAGTACTTCCAGTGTTCGTAAGTTTCCTTACTCGATTCTTTACTTTCTCGTACTGTATTCCGTTTCTTGGACTGTGATTATTCTCCCTCTTTTACTTATCATCGAGTTGCTTTTGCCACCTCTTATCACCAGCATGGATGCTGGAAGGGAACGTGGTCGTGGTCGTGGCCGTGGACGCAGTCGAGGACGTGGGGCAGCCGGTGGGGCAGCCACGTCGCATTCTTCAGGAGCCGGCAGTACCGGCGACCGTCACAGTCATGCTTCTTCTCAGGAGCGCGCCGACCTTGGTATTGCGGCCGTTATGCAGCAAATGGTAAACCAAATGGCGGTGATAGCTCAAGTGGTTCAAAACCCCGATCAGGCCCATGCTAACCGGGGCGGAGCAGACCGTTGGCTCCAAGATGTCATCAAGATGCACCCTCCTCAATTTTCGGGAGCATCAGACCCGATCGGCTGGGAGGGGTGGATCAAGGAGATATCTAAGGTCTTCGTTGCCACCAACTGTCCCGAGGACCGCAAGGTCCCTATTGCCCAGTACTTTCTCACTGGGGACGCTATGGATTGGTGGGAGGCCGTGGGGCCCAAAGATCATGTTGCTTCATGGGCCGAATTTCTGGAGCTGATGGAGACTGAATATTGTCTGTGGCCAGTTAGACAGGCTCGAGTCCATGCTTTCTACGATGCTCAACCTTGGGATATACCCGTGTCCCAAGCCATTGCCGACTTTAACAAGGAGTTGGGCTACGTGAAGACCCAAGTTGTCGAGGAGAGCGACAAAATCTTTCATTTCTCCAGACATATGAAACTGTCGATCCGGGACTACATGTCTGGACTTGTCTGCACTACCCTGAAGGATTATCAGAGTCGAGCTCTTGCCTATGATATGTCGGTGACGGCCAGTGCGGCGGTTCGAGAGAGTAAGAAACAGAAATCCACCGGAAATTTCTCGAGTCACAAGGGTGGAGGTCAGCACAAGTCTCAGTCTGCAAATGTTCCTGGTGGTAATTCGTCTCGTTTCTCTGGGGGCTATCGAGGTACTGCCAGTGCCCTCGTTCGGGATACCAAATGCTTTAACTGTGGCGAGCCGGGCCATCGGAACCGGGAGTGTCCTCGTCCGCCTCTGATTTGTCATACTTGTGGTCAGTCGGGCCAAAAGGCTTCCTTTTGTGAGCGGGCAAGGCGGCTTTTTGGTACTCAGACTTCTTTTCCAGCACCTATGGAGCAGAGTGTGAATCAGGGCTCTTTTGCTCCGCAGCCTCCGTCGGGTGTGTTAGGAGTATGCCCTCGAATGCCACTCAGAGGTTGTTGAGTGAGGGCATTGTACTTGTAATTATGTAAACCATTTATATAAGGCAAATGAATGTTTCTTTATTTACTGGTAGTTACTGGCATTCCTAACTCGTAAATAAATATATAGAAACTAGTCCGTGTATTTGAGAGCAAAACTTTCCACTCCTTATTGGATAAGGGGGTCGGCACTGGAAAGGTTATAGCTCAAATACTTAATCATTCGCAAGTCGATGAAACTTGACTGGGCGTTAAGTTCATGTGAAGACTTGTATGACGTGTTCTTTGACATGGAGAGTGCCTGTCGAACACTAATGGTTAGTGGGAGCACACGTTATAGGTATGCTAATTGGATTAGTATAGTCGAACCGACTCACCCTCGATTCGTCACACGGATTTCACTCCGGGACAGTCAATGACGGAATCGAAAGGTTGTGATAGGTATTCGTGAACCTTCGACTTGAGGATTTAGTAGGGATGTGCTTGTGACGTCAAGATTTTCATTAGAGTAGTTCGACCCTGTAAACCAGAAGGCGGGGGTCAACCTCGACGTGTATCTTGACGGGCAAGTAGCAGGTCCTACTGAATACCAAGATAGAATTCTTTCTCCCGTTAGTGAGCGGGTTATATGTCCTATGCGGTTATTGGCAGATCAGATCATAAGTCTTTGGCCAAAGCATTGGATCTAGTTGTATTAGATACACGACAGCTCGATGATCTCGATTTGCATTAACGCATGCATAGCGTCAAGTACAAATGGGGTTTGACTGACCGTGACCCTATATCTTGATCGGGACATTTGAAAGAAGGGTTTATATGTATACTGGTATTCACGACAGAATGGTTCTTGAATGATCCCAATCATTCGTTCTCAGTTGGGGTACAGTGTAGGCCGCCAGGCTGGCTAGGTGGTGCTACTACTCTTTGGTTCCTCCCATTGCTGACTGAGACGGACCTACCGAGTCGCGCATGAGGATTGACAACGGAATGAATCAAGCTAATTCTCTCATTATGAATATTAGATATTGGATATCTAAATTTAGGACATTAGATGTCTAAATCGATTTATTGGATAAATTGATTTATGGCCTAATGAATTAAATATATCACTGGGTGATTAATTTAATTCATGGATATAATTATTTCTTAGAGAAATTAATTATGTTATAATGTATTTGATTGTTTAATTAATTTGATTAATTAATCGATATAAATACATCGATACGGAATCGGAGTTTATCTGTTTGGACTCGCGGGAGTCCGAAACGAACCGAACTTGTCCGATTGATACATGGGCCAAACCCCACACTTCCATCCACTTTCATATGGACCCATGTTCCATTCTTTAATGGTTGATCATTGAGGTGGTGGGGCTTTGATTCTCATTATTATGAGATGTGCATGTGGAGAGTTGAATAAATGAAGATGAAGACATCTCTCACTAATTATTTCCAAGCAACTTTTGTTTCCAACGTGAGGTTGCAAGAGTAGAGAGAGATAGAAGTCTTCTTCATCATCTTCTTTATTCATCTTCTTCATTCATCTTCTTCATAACTTCTTAGAGAAATTTTGTGAGGAAATATTGAGAGAGATAGATATTCATACACTTAGAGTGATATTAATATCTATAACAAGCTTCATCACCTAGCTCTAGCCGTATCCTCGGAGGATAGCAAGGTGTTGTCATTCCGTTCGTTTTTTCGGCGCGTGGCAAGTAGAGACGCGTTGCTTTCGGCGTTGGATCGTTCAAGGGCTTGAAGCGGAATAGATTCGTAGAGATCAAGCAAAGCTTGGGGAATAGCTCAAGAGAAGGTTATCCATTTAATCAACGGACTACAAGGGTATGTTTCTTGTATCTCTTGTATTTCGTTTTTGATATTCGTATATACGTAGCTCGATCGATCCTCGTAGGGATTCGGATCGAATTAATTTTCGTTTTACCGCTTCCGCTGGGCCTTCGTTTTAGGCACCGAATTCCAACAGAGGTATCGGAGCATAGGTCTTGCGATCGTATATACGATATTGGCATTTGGAATGCTCGATTAGATGGTGAATGATTTGGAATCATTTTAGTCATAATCGTGGTATATGTTTTTCGTTCGTAATAATTGTATTTTTCGTAAGTTTATGTCTAAATATAAATCTTAAATTTCTGGGAAATATGATTTATATTGAAGATATGAAAGTCGGAAAATATTGATATTGGATATCCGGTCGAAAATCTAGCCCCAAATCGTCGTCGGACGATTTTTTGGACAAAAAGGGTAATCTGGTCGAGAGTGACTCGACCGTGTCCTGGGTGACACGGTCGTGTCCGGCAGTCTACCAAGTCACTGCCAGGCGACCCGACCGTGTCCTGGGTGACTCGGTCGTGTCCTGGCCGGCATCATCCGAGCGTGACTCGCCGCGTGCCTCGTCACGGCAGCCGCCGAGGGTGACTTGGCCATGCAGCGATTTTCACCGGCTCGATTTTTCCGTGTATTCTTAAAAATTAATCTCCCGCACATTAAATTGGATTTAATATGATTAAAATGATTTATGGTATTTCATTTTATAAGGGAAATTTGATTAATTGGAATATTTATAGTCGACCGAATTATTTTGAACGTTATCATATTACCGATTGTGTGAATCGATTTGATCGGTTCGTATTGTTGATTGGATCAATGTATCTCTATACTTTCCATTTATATAGTATTTATTGGATGAATGCTTTTTGAATGGGGATATGGTTCGTGGACTTAGTTTTGAATCGTTCGTTTTATTCGATTGGGTTGTAAAGGCCATTTTAAGCCTATTTATTTTACTAGAAATGTTTGTATCTAGGATGCAATTTTCGATGTAAAATTTATATGTAATGACGAAGACCGGAGGAAGATCCATTTCGAGAAGACGAAGATTCAAGACGAAGACTTGTAATTAGATTACGGAGTTTTTGTTTTCTAGGAACGGTCCATGAACCACATGTTGGTAGCAACTAGGTTGTGAATGGTTTTTTCATATTGTATGAATACCACAAACGCGCTAATATGATTAATGTGCAAAGTGTAACGTTAATCGCGAAAATTCTCCCACAATAATAATTAAGTTTATAAGGTTTCAAGGTTTTCCTTCCCTCCATCGAGTTTTCGGGAAATTGAAATCCAAACCGGATGTGCTATGCTTCCGAGTTATCGGGTAGTCGTTCGGGGAGGGCGGATAAATTACCGGGAGCGCATTGGATGCCTTCGGTTGGAGCAAATTTTATCCCTAGAAACCTGATAGGTTGCCGGATAAGATTCAATTGTGAAACTGATTTGTGTCGATGGTATAAACTTAACTTGTTCACGAACCATAGAAATCGTATAAGTTGAGGGGAGTGAACAAGGGGAAAAAGAAGATCGAATCATCCATTAGATGGGTTGGTGTTGGACACCACTTTATGAAAATTAATAGACTAGAAACCTGTTTGGTTGCCCTCTATTAAGATTTATAAAGAACTCGATCACCACTATGAAGTAGAGCGACGATACTTCCGGATATCACATGGGAGTGTGTTATTCCGATAAAAATAGTGGGAGCTGGGTAACAAGAATAGAAAAGACCTTAAATTCTATACTCAGAACATAAGTGAATGAGTCACTAATTAATCTGTTATACTTAATGCAGACAAAACTCAATATGACAATGAATCCACTCGCAATTCTACTCGAAAAGAACACCTTAATGGGACCTAACTTTGTGGATTGGCTCCGCAATATGATGATTGTCCTCAGTATAGAGGCACTGGGATACGTCTTGGAGACGGACATTCCGGCGCCTCCTATGCGGACTCGAGCCAATCAGGAAGAGATTGAAAACCACGAAAAGTGGGTTAAGGATGACGTGAAAGTCCGTGCTTATATGATGGCTTTCATGTCTAATGAGCTTCAGAGAGCTCATGAGAAAATGACTTCTGCTAGGCAGATTCTATCTCACTTAACCGAGCTTTATGGTGAGCACAACAGAACTGCTAGATATGATATATCCAAGCAACTGTTCGGTGCAAGGATGAAGGAAGGTGAGAAGGTTGGGGAACACGTCCTCAAAATGATATCCATGATCGAGAGATTGGAGGCTCTTGATTTTAAAATGGATACTTCTCTCCAAACCGACCTTATCCTACAGTCTCTCCCTGATTCCTTCTCACAGTTTGTTATGAACTTCAACTGCAATGAGATTGCATGTAACTTAGCTGGGCTAATGAACAAACCGGTGACCGCTCAGTCTCAGATGAAGACCCCGCGGATGAAGGAGTCTGCACTTGTGATTTCTTCTGGACTTCGGAAGACTAAGAATAAGAAGAAAAAGACCAAGAAGCGAACTAGACCACAAGCTAAGGACCTTAAGGGAAAGGGCAAGGCCCCGATGTAACACCCCAAACTAGGCGGATATTACAGTGCCGTAGATCCCCAACTGGGACCCACCAGGCAAATGAAAATGAATGAATTACACAAGATAAATGTAGTACCGAACTACATTACAACAATAATTACTCCGATAAGGAGTTTAGTTACAACACACCAGGACAATACCGAATACTAGTGTATTTTATATGAAGATAAAATACACAACACTGAATGAAACGGAGTATTCAAATGAAAGTCTGCAGCGGAAAATAAAGGACAATAACATGAATAACTGAAAGATCGGGGCCCCCTACTAGTATCACTAGGACTCCTCGACATCAACATGCTATTCCCGTGCGTTTGCCTTGCCATGACCTGAAAAACAAAATCCCCAAACGGGGTCAGTTACAAAGAACAACAATCCTCAAGAGTTGAAAATACACAATCATGATTATATCTGAAGTTATGAAACATCCTGTCGAAACATACGCAATCAAACATGCTATATGAATCAACTAACAGTACGGCTCAAAGGAAATGGCGCCACACTACGCCCGGGATGGAAATGTGTCCGAGCACAGGCCACCAACGAGTATCGATCAAATACACGTGTGGTCTTGTACCTAATCAGTCTCACGAAACAATCAATCTCGTGTGCACAGTCCAATGTGAGGCCACCAACCAACACACGACTATAATGTGCCTGACATGAAAATCCTACACATACCAACCGGCACGCCAGTATGACCCGGAATGCCACATTATAACAAAAGTGACATCGAAAATGAATAATGACTCACCGAGGTGGAATGGTAATGAAATAAATGACAGCTCAATGAAAAGATTGGAACCGTCATTCCTTATGACTGAAACGATTAATTGATAACAACAAGTTTTGATACGATTAATACAATAATGAATGAGTTATGATTATGAATGAACAACAACAAAAGGGATGAATATCCTTTTAACCGAGTAAGAATTAACTTACACAATACCGGTGGAAATTATCCTTCCACGAACAACGTCCTAATTGAGATATCGGTCGCTCGAACAACCTTGAATTATACAATATCCAACAATCCATTCAATATACGAATCAAACACGAATACAACGAACTCAAAACGTCGATACGATTAAACTAAGTCCATTGGGGCATTAAAACAAACACGTTGCGTCCAAACTCCGATTGTTTACAATCAAACCTCAATATACCAATATCAAATCCCCGAAGAAGTGTTTCAAACCAACAAAACATCTTCCAAATGATCAATAATCCGAAATGAATATCCGAAAACGTGATTATAACGACAATTAATCGAAAACCCCCAATTTCAACTCGATATACAAAGTGTTCTTGAATAATCACTCAATAATCCAATGAATCCTTATACAAACTCATAATCATATACATATCCCTTCATATAACATGATTATAACGTCCAAAATATCATAACCCAACACAAAATCGAAGTCCAAGGTGTCGAAGAAATTACCTCTTGAATATCCAATCACTTCGATCCGAAGAACACGAGTTTAATCGAGTAACCAAGCTTCCCAAATGATTGAAGGTGATGAAAAATACACACTCAAATGATAATTGATGAAGAAAACTCTCCCTCAAGCTTATCTATCTCGTAAGAAGGTGGAAAAGATGAAAAAATGAGTGAAATGCTCAAAAACCAATTTATAGGGGTTGACTACCTGCCGACACGGCCCGTGCCGATCGGCACGGCCGTGTCGCACACCGGCGACAGGACTCGACCGTGTCCCGCTCGACACGGTCGCGGCGCGTAGGGCCTTCCGAAAGTGACCGTCCGGCGACTTCGGCATGACTCGACCGTGTCACGGGACACGGCCGGCGCGCTGCGATCGGTTCGCTTATCCGGAAGAGTTCGACTCGGCCGTGCCAAGCGACACGGTCGAGTCCTCGTGGCGAGACTTCGGCATTTCCGGACGAGTACGGCACGGGCCGTGTCGGACGACACGGCCGAGTTCGGTCGGCAGTGATCGGCCAATAACTGAAAAATGAGCGGGTGAGCTAAAACGACCATAACTCTCTCGTCCGGACTCCGATTGACTCACCGTTTGAACCATTGGAAATCTAACTCGATGCTATATAATATTGCAAAGATTTAGAATTTTTGGAGTTACCAAAAATTAATGGTGATCTAACAAAGTCGAACTCATATGAGGAAAGTTGAAACAATGAACAATAACGATACACAACTCGAAGTTTCTCCGAACGGTGAACACGGTGAATGAACATGATTGATGAATGATTATAATTGAGTGAAAATCCACTGAGTGGCAATCACTGAATGAAATTACTGAATGATAATGACTGAATTACAACCGGGTATTACATACACCCCCCTTAAAAGAGTTTCGTCCCCGAAACTAAGGGTCAAACAACTCGGGATAACTCTCCCGCATACTATCCTCGGTTTCCCAAGTAGCCCCTTCGACTCCATGTCTGGACCACTGAATCTTGACCAAAGGGCTCGTCTTGTCCCTCAACTGTTTGATTCGCCGCTCCAATACTCGTACAGGACGCTCCTCGTACGAATGATCATCCGCGATCTCGATTTCGTCGAACTGAAGTATGTGACTCGGGTCGGCAACATACTTCCACAACTAAGAGACATGAAACACATTATGAATTCGGCTCAATGCCGGAGGCAAAGCCAATCGATAAGCTAACTCGCCTACTCGATTCAAAATTTCAAACGGTCCAATGAATCTCGGACTCAACTTCCCCCGTTTTTCGAAACGGAAAGTACCTCGACTTGGGGATACCTTGACCAACACGTGGTCACCCGTCTCGAATTCTAGCGGTCGACGACGATTATCTGCATATGATTTCTGTCGACTCTGAGCTGTCAACAAATGACTCTTGATCAAAGCTACCTTCTCCCGGGCGGCTATAAGCATATCGGGCACGGTGCCGATTGATTCTGACAAGTCATCCCAACACAAAGGAGATCGACAACGACGACCGTACAAGGCCTCGTAAGGTGCCATTTTAATGGAGGCATGCCAACTATTATTATACGTGAACTCGATCAGTGGTAGTTGGGCTTCCCAATCGTCCTTCCAATCGAGGACGCATGCCCTCAACATGTCCTCTAATGTCTGAATAGTTCTCTCTGATTGTCCGTCGGACTGAGGATGAAAGGCGGTACTGAGATTGAGCTGAGTTTCCATAGCACGATGAACTGATTTCCAAAAATGAGACACAAATCGTCCGTCACGATCGGAAACGATTCTCTTAGGAGTACCGTGCAGTCTTACTATCTCCTTGATGAATAACTGGGCCAGTCTCTCGGGACCCCACGTATCCTTGATCTCAAGGAAATGAGCTGATTTAGTTAAGCGGTCCACAATCACCCAGATCGCATTCATGCCACGACGACTCGTCGGCAAACTCGTGATGAAATCCATAGAAATATCTTCCCACTTCCACTCTGGAATAGGGAGAGGTTTCAGCATACCCGCCGGTTGCTGATGTTCAATCTTAACTTGTTGACAGGTTAAGCATCTCGAAACAATTTCTGCGACTTCTAGTTTTATATAACTCCACCAGTAATTTTGTTTCAAGTCCTTGTACATCTTGCTGGACCCCGGATGAACAGAATAAGGGGTAGCATGAGCTTCTCTCAAAATCGAGTTTTTCAACTCGTCATTCGCCAGTACGCACAACCGGTTCTTAAATCTCAAAAGTCCATCCTCGTGGATCACGAATCCAGGGGCTTTCCCCTGAGCCACATCCTCACGAATGCGCAACAATGCTGGGTCTGAACCCTGATTCTCCCTGATTGCATCCTCAAGAGATGATGAAATCTCTAACATACAAAGTTGTCCCTGAATTCGCTGAAGCCAGACCTCGATCTCGGGTCTAAGGAATTCCTGTTGGAGCTCCTTCTGAACTGATAAACGAGCAAGCATCTGCTCCTGAACGGACTTACGACTCAAGGCGTCGGCGACAACGTTTGCCTTCCCTGGGTGGTAAAGGATCTCGATATCATAATCTTTGATTAATTCCCACCACCGCATCTGTCGCATATTTAACTCCTTGTGAGTAAATATATACTTCAATTCTTGTGATTGGTGAAGATCTGACAGGTGATGCCATAAAGGCAACGACGCCAAATCCCCAACGCGAAAACCACGGCTGCTAGCTCCAGGTCGTGGGTTGGATAATTGACCAATTAATCCGAGGAAACATCGGATTTACTTAATATCTTTCGGAGTTTGCCAATCTCGGATAGTCTTCGTCTTCTGAGGGTCGACACGAACTCTGTCAGATGAAATTACATGCCCGAGAAAGTCACTTCGGACCTCCAGAACTCACATTTGAAAAACTTTCCATAAAGTTGCTCTCGTCTCAACACGTCGAGAACCTGATAAAGATGAACCTCGTATTCCTCTCGGCTACGAGAATAAATCAAAATGTCGTCGATGAAGAAAACAACAAACTGATCCAAAAAGTCGATGAAAACCCGATTCATTAACTCCATGAATACCGCAGGTGCAATAGTTAGTCCGAACGGCATAACTACGAACTCATAATGACCATAGCGTGTACGAAACGCTGTCCTCGCGATATCCGACTCTCGAATCCGCAACTGGTGATATCCAGATCTTAAGTCGATCTTGGAAAATACTGAAGCTCCCTGAAGTTGATCTAAAAGATCATCAATACGAGGTAAAGGATACTACTCTTGATCATCACCCTGTTCAACTCCTAGTAATTAATACACACACGAGACGAGCCATCCTTCTCTTTGTGAGTCACTTGGTGCTCCTCACGGGGGCCTTGATCGGTCGAAGATAACCTTCCTCGAACTATTCCTCAAGTTGAATCTTCAACTCCTGCATTCTGGTCGGGGCCATCCGATACGGTGCCTTCGATAAAGGGGACGTACCGGCTCTAACTCACGCCTGAATTCCCCTACTCTAGGTGAAAGCAACCAGATAACTCGTCTGGAAATACATCGTCAATCGATGAAAATGATACCACGAATGATTGAACATTTCGATTGCCTTAGAATGGTCAATCGATAAAAAGAGATACCAATAATGATTGAACAACTCGATTGCCTTAGAAAGGCCAATCGATGAAGATGATACAATGAATGTTTGAATAACTCGATTGCCTTTGGAAGGCCAATCGATGAAAATGATACAATGAATGATTGAATGACTCGATTGTCTTTGAAAGGCCAATCGATGAAAATGATACAAGGAATGATTGAATAACTCGATTGCCTTAGAAAGGCCAATCGATGAAAATGATACAATGAATGATTGAATAATTCGATTGTGGAATTTCTCTGCTTTCGTCATAATAATACTTCTTCTGGAACAACGGGGATTACTTCCCTGAAGCACACATTCGACAACCAACGATGGAAAGATAGCGACCAAACGCTAACAAACACTGAGGGTAGTATCAAGACGATCAAACCAACTAATACCGAAAATTACATCGTCCTAAGATAAATTCACCACGATTAGATCCATCAACCAATCGCGGTCATTAAGCTTAATTCGGTATGATTCCGAAAATTCTTCCATCGTCAGGTAGACCGATGGTATGAGGTCCACAAGCAATAGGACTATCCCGAAATAAATCTATTCAAGCATGATTCGAAAATGCAAGAATGCGGTGTACCAAAGATCAAAAGGTACACACAAGTTGAAATAAAATTACGAGTATACCTGAAATCATTCGGACCACCGGATCGTCGATCCTCCTCATCATATGAATCTGGGACTTGCTGGTCCCCGAACCGGACGCTCCCGTCTGATAAATACGGGCTCCAACTCTATTAGCTTCCATTGCCTTAAACGACGATGACAAAGCAGTCTGATTCTGAAACGCTGGTTGCTTCGGGGCCTGAGATGCTGCCGGAGCCGACTTGGAGTCCTTTCGGCAAAAACGGGCCCTATGCCCCGCAATTCCACAGTTATGGCATATGACAGTCTGTCTCGGACATTTAGTACTGAAATGACCTTGTTTTGCACAGTTGAAACAGGTGATGGCCGAGTTGGCCGCTCGGGATTGAGATCCCGCACGATCATGCGCCGTAGAAGGTCGCTCAGAAACGCTAGGGCCCACACGAGGCTTCTTGAAGGTTGACTGACTGCCTTCGGATAGATTACGCTTCGTTGATTTCCTGTTGACATATGCGGAGTTCTTTTCGGCCAATTTCCTTAGCAGCTGGCTCATACGGGAGAGTTCTCTCGATTAAACCGGCCAGAGTGGCGTAATGATGATTGAGCAATTGCATATGGGTCATCATGGCCTGCATAAAAGTGAGTGGATCAACCCGAACATCTCCCGATCGAGACGAGTCTTGGGCACGATTTCCCGGCAGCGAGTGATTATTTCTCGGGTTTCGGTCCGCACCGCGGCTTCTCCCCGTGCATCCCCTGACAGTTCTCTCCATACTGAAGTAGGAAGGTCGCATAATGATTATATTTCCCCGCATGATTATCACGTTATGATTATGTCATGAGATGATGAAAATGAGTATACATGCTCTAACTTAGTGATTATATGAATGATTTTCTGAAGTTACAAGATTATCTGATGAAATTCTTGAAATGATTATCTTGAATAACTTAACAAGATTGATAATATGATCATCCAGATTGACAACTGAGTAATGAAATGAATTGAGTAATTAACGAGTTAACATGATTGTCCTGATTATTAACTGAGTAATGAAATGAATTAAGTGATTAATGAGTTAACAAGATCGTCCTAATCACAATGAATGATGATGTTTGAGGATTGTTAATTGATGAATGATGAATGAATGACTATTGCCAGAAATTATACCATGGCGTTAGAAATCTTACAGTTCTTTCGGTCTGATTGGCTCGGCATTTGCACAGGTCACACGTGACGCGAAAGTCCAATGATACTAGTCTGATAACGATGATTTCAAATGAGACATGACTCGGAAGGTAGTATTCAAAACCACGCTCCGATACCAACTCTGTAACACCCCAAACTAGGCGGATATTACGGTCGTAGATCCCCAACCAGGACCCACGTGCAAATGAAAATGAATGAATTACACAAGATAAATGTAGTACCGAACTACATTACAACAATAATTACTCCGATAAGGAGTTTAGTTACAACACACCAGACAATACCGAATACTAGTGTATTTTATATGAAGATAAAATACACAACACCGAATGAAACGGAGTATTCAAATGAAAGTCTGCAGGAAAATAAAGGACAATAACATGAATAATCAAAGATCGGGGCCCCCTACTAGTATCACTAGGACTCCTCGACATCAACATGCTATTCCCGTGCGTTTGCCTTGCCATGACACGAAAAAATCCCCAAACGGGTCGATTACAAAGAACAACAATCCTCAAGAGTTGAAAATACACAATCATGATTATATCTGAAGTTATGAAACATCCTGTCGAAACATACGCAATCAAACATGCTATATGAATCAACTAACAGTACGGCTCAAAGGAAATGGCGCCACACTATGCCCGGGATGGAAATGTGTCCGAGCACAGGCCACCAACGAGTATCGATCAAATACACGTGTGGTCTTGTACCTAATCAGTCTCACAAAACAATCAATCTCGTGTGCACAGTCCAATGTGAGGCCACCAACCAACACACGACTATAATGTGCCTGACATGAAAATCCTACACATACCAACCGGCACGCCAGTATGACCCGGAATGCCACATTATAACAAAAGTGACATCGAAAATGAATAATGACTCACCGAGGTGGAATGGTAATGAAATAAATGACAGCTCAATGAAAAGATTGGAACCGTCGTTCCTTATGACTGAAACGATTAATTGATAACAACAAGTTTTGATACGATTAATACAATGATGAATGAGTTATGATTATGAATGAACAACAACAAAAGGGATGAATATCCTTTTAACCGAGTAAGAATTAACTTACACAATACCGGTGGCAATTATCCTTCCACGAACAACGTCCTAATTGAGATATCGATCGCTCGAACAACCTTGAATTATACAATATCCAACAATCCGTTCAATATACGAATCAAACACGAATACAACGAACTCAAAACGTCGATACGATTAAACTAAGTCCATTGGGGCATTAAAACAAACACGTTGCGTCCAAACTCCGATTGTTTACAATCAAACCTCAATATACCAATTTCAAATCCCCGAAGAAGTGTTTCAAACCAACAAAACATCTTCCAAATGATCAATAATCCGAAATGAATATCCGAAAACGTGATTATAACGACAATTAATCGAAAACCCCCAATTTCAACTCGATATACAAAGTGTTCTTGAATAATCCCTCAATAATCCAATGAATCCTTATACAAACTCATAATCATATACATATCCCTTCATATAACATGATTATAAAGTCCAAAATATCATAACCCAACACAAAATCGAAGTCCAAGGTGTCGAAGAAATTACCTCTTGAATATCCAATCACTTCGATCCGAAGAACACGAGTTTAATCGAGTAACCAAGCTTCCCAAATGATTGAAGGTGATGAAAAATACACACTCAAATGATAATTGATGAAGAAAACTCTCCCTCAAGCTTATCTATCTCGTAAGAAGGTGGAAAAGATGAAAAAAAATGAGCTGAAATGCTCAAAAAAACCAATTTATAGGGGTTGACTACCCTGCCGGACACGGCCCGTGCCGATCGGCACGGTCGTGTCGCACAGCTGGCCGACAGGGACTCGACCGTGTCCTGCCTGACACGGTCGCGGCGCGTAGGGCCTTCCGAAAGTGACCCGTCCGACAGCGACTCGGCATGACTCGACCGTGTCCTGGGACACGGCCGCGTTGCCGGCGATCGGTTACGCTTATCCGGAAGAGTTCGACTCGGCCGTGCCAAACGACACGGTCGAGTCCTGTGGGCAGAGACTTCGGCATTTCCGGACGAGTACGGCACGGGCCGTGTCGGACGACACGGCCGAGTTCGGTCGGCAGTGATCGGCCAATAACTGAAAAATGAGCGGGTGAGCTAAAACGACCATAACTCTCTCGTCCGGACTCCGATTGACTCACCGTTTGAACCATTGGAAAGCTAACTCGATGCTCTATAATATTGCAAAGATTTAGAATTTTTGGAGTTACCAAAAATTAATGGTGATCTAACAAAGTCGAACTCATATGAGGAAAGTTGAAACAATGAACAATAACGATACACAACTCGAAGTTTCTCCGAACGGTGAACACGGTGAATGAATATGATTGATGAATGATTATAATTGAGTGAAAATCCACTGAGTGGCAATCACTGAATGAAATTACTGAATGATAATGACTGAATTACAACTGGGTATTACACCCGATGGTTCCAAAGAACAAGAAGAAGAAGGATGCTTGTCTCAAGTGCGGTGAGCTGGGCCACTGGGCTAGAGACTGTCCGATTCTTCATGGCACTTCAGGTACAGAACTTTTAGTTTTGGAAACAAATTGTTCTGCTACTGTATTTTCTACTTCCTGGATACTGGATTATGGTGCTAGTTCTCATATTTGTACCGTGAATCAGGATCTGGAACAAAGTAGGAAGCTTGGAGCTGGAGAAGTTATAATCACGATCGAAGGTGCATAGTGTCGAGGCGACGACATAGGATCACTTCTTTTGGGTTTAGTATACGGCTTTGTTTTGAGTTTAGAAGATGTACTTGTTTTGCCAAAGGGGCACAAAACATTGTATCCATTCCGGTCATGGACCGAAAAGGCTTTTCATTTTTCATTGGTGATGGTTCCCCAAAATTTATTTTAGAAATAAACTAGTGGGTACCGCTACATTGTTGAATGGATTGTATCATCTAAATCTCAAAGAACAAAGTAGTTGTGAATACTATAACTAGAAAACGCGGTAGGGATGAAACCAATCAAGTTTTGAAATGGCATCTTAGACTTGGTCATGTTGGTCGGACCAAGGTTTACAAGATGGAAAAGATGGACTTATGGTCCATTGGGATCGGATCCCTTTCCTACTTGTGAATCTTGCCTTAAAGGCAAAATGACTAAGTCCCCTTTCACAGGACATTTCAAAGAGCCGTGATAAAGCGGGATTAATCCATACCGATGTATGTGGTGCTTTAGAAGCGGACGTGACGGATATCAATATTTCATTACGTTTACAGATGATCATACTAGGTATGGTTATGTATACTTAATGAAACATAAATCCGAGGCCTTTGAGAAATTCCAGGAATTCAAGGCCCTAGTCGAGAAACAAACTGGTAATCATATCAAAGCACTTCGGTCGGACCGAGGTGGTGAGTATATGAGTACGGAGTTTGACGAGTTCCTTAAGGAACATGGAATAGTTTCACAACTAACACCTCCAGGTACTCCTCAGTTAAATGGTGTGTCAGAAAGAAGGAACCGGACCCTGTTGAACATGGTCCGTTCCATGCTGGGCTATACTGACTTGCCGATTTACCTGTGGGGGTATGCACTCCTGACTTCCGCGTATATCTTGAACAGATGTCCTTCCAAATCCGTTCCTAAAACTCCACTTGAGATGTGGGAAGGAAGGAAACCAAGTCTTAATCATATTAGGATTTGGGGATGTCCCGCTTATGTCAAGAAGACTAAGGTGGAAAAGTTGGAAGCTAGGTCTGCGAAGGGACGTTTCATTGGATTCCCGTCTGGGACGATGGGATATCTATTCTACATGCCCGAAGATCGAAGGATCATTGTTGCTTTACAAGCACACTTCCTGGAAGATGAGTTCATTCAGGAAGGCGGAGCAGGTAGAAGTATTTCTTTAGAAGAATACAATGAAACTCCTCGAGAGACACCTGTGCAAGAAACTGGAACCGAACTTTCTGAAACACAAGTACAACCACCTCGTAGGTCTAGTAGGGTGTCTCATTTACCTGAGAGGTATGGGCTTGTGCACTTGGAGGAGCTGGGTCTCCATGAGGTTCCAAGTGATAGCCAAGAGACCGACCCAACAACCTATGACCAAGCGATGGTGGATGTAGACTCCGCGAAATGGCATGAAGCTATGGAAGCTGAGATAGACTCGATGCATGTCAATCAGGTCTGGACTCTAGTAGACCGCCCCAAGGGCATAGTGCCTATTGGGAACAAGTGGATCTACAAGAGAAAGACTGATGGTGATGGCAAGGTTGACGCCTATAAGGCCAGGCTTGTGGCAAAGGGTTATACCCAGAAGGAAGGGATCGATTACCACGATACCTTCTCGCCCGTAGCCATGATCAAGTCTATTCGCATGATGCTTGCTATAGCTGCCTACCACGATTATGAGATATGGCAAATGTACGTAAAGACGGCTTTCCTTAATGGATTCCTTGAGGAGGAAATCTATATGGAGCAGCCTAAAGGCTTTGTGTCTGAAGTCGATATTCAGAAAGTGTGTAAGCTTCAGCGTTCCATTTATGGACTGAAGCAAGCGTCACGTAGTTGGAACCTTCGTTTTGACGAGGCAATCAAAGAGTTTGATTTCGTGCAAAATGAAGAGGAACCTTGTGTATACAAGAGGGTTAGTGGGAGCAAGATCGCATTCTTAGTACTATATGTAGATGACATTCTACTAATAGGAAATGATGTGGGAATGCTTAGTTCTGTGAAAGCTTGGCTTTCGAGTAATTTATCTATGAAAGACTTGGTAGAAGCTACCTATATTCTTGGAATTCGACTCTACCGGGATAGAGCGAAGAGAACAATAGGCCTTTCCCAAGCCCTCTATATAGATAAGATCTTAAAGCGATTTAAGATGGATGATTCTAAAAGAGGGTTCCTACCGATGCAACATGGAATAAAACTCTCCTTGAAGATGTGTCCTCAAAGTGAGGAACAACGAAAGGAAATGAGTAATATACCATATGCTTCGGCCGTGGGTAGCCTTATGTATGCTATGTTGTGTACAAGACCTGACATCGCGCATGCTGTAAGCGTGGTGAGTAGGTTTCGAGCAAACCTGTAGGGAACATTGGATCGTCAGTAAGAACGTTCTCAAGTACTTAAGAAGGACTAGAGATATGGTTCTTATGTATGGCGGTGGAGAATTGGATGTGGTGGATTCACTGATTCGGACTTCCAAGGACTGAAGGACGACTCGATGTCCACTTCTGGCTACATATTTACTCTTAATGGAGGAGCAGTATCTTGGCGTAGTGCCAAGCAAAGCGCGACTGCTGATTCCACCTGTCAGGCTGAGTATCAAGCAGCCTCGGAGGCTTCTAAGGAAGGGTTCTGGATTAAGAAGTTTCTGGGAGAACTTCAAATGATACCATGTGCTGAGCTGCCTGTTCCCAGATCGCGACAACGACGAGTCAGTAGCGCAGCCAAGGAGCCGAGGTTTCACAACAAAGACCAAACATATTGAGAGGAAGTATCATCTCGTAAGAGAATTTGTTCGCAAGGGATACATTGTCTTGCCGCACAGAGTAGACTCGGCCGACAACGTCGCCGATCCACTGACCAAGCCACTTTCTCAGACTAGCTTGGAGCGTCATCTGGAGAACATGGGTATTAGATACCATAGTGTGTGGCATTGAGTGCAAGTGGGAGATTGTTAGGAGTATGCCCTCGAATGCCACTCAGAGGTTGTTGAGTGAGGGCATTGTACTTGTAATTATGTAAACCATTTATATAAGGCAAATGAATGTTTCTTTATTTACTGGTAGTTACTGGCATTCCTAACTCGTAAATAAACATATAGAAACTAGTCCGTGTATTTGAGAGCAAAACGTTCCACTCCTTATTGGATAAGGGGGTCGGCACTGGAAAGGTTATAGCTCAAATACTTAATCGTTCGCAAGTCGATGAAACTTGACTGGGCGTTAAGTTCATGTGAAGACTTGTATGACGTGTTCTTTGACATGGAGAGTGCCTGTCGAACACTAATGGTTAGTGGGAGCACACGTTATAGGTATGCTAATTGGATTAGTATAGTCGAACCGACTCACCCTCGATTCGTCACACGGATTTCACTCCGGGACAGTCAATAACGGAATCGAAAGGTTGTGATAGGTATTCGTGAACCTTCGACTTGAGGATTTAGTAGGGATGTGCTTGTGACGTCAAGATTTTCATTAGAGTAGTTCGACCCTGTAAACCGGAAGGCGGGGGTCAACCTCGACGTGCATCTTGACGGGCTATTAGCTGGTCATTCTTAATACCAAGTTTGATTTCTTTGTCCCTTTAGTGAGCGGGTTTTATGTCCTATGCGGTTATTGGCGAGATCGATCATAAGTCTTTGGCCAAAGCATTGGAGCTAGTTGTATTAGATACACGGCACCGATGATCTCGATTTGCATTAACGCATGCATAGCGTCAAGTACAGATGGGGTTTGACTGACCGTGACCCTATAACTTTATCGGGACATTTGAAAGAAGGGTTTATACGTATACTGGTATTCACGACAGAATGGTTCTTGAATGATCCCAATCATTCATTCTCAGTTGGGGTACAGTGTAGGCCGCCAGGCTGGCTAGGTGGTGCTACTACTCTTTGGTTCCTCCCATTGCTGACTGAGACGGACCTACCGAGTCGCGCATGAGGATTGACAACGGAATGAATCAAGCTAATTCTCTCATTATGAATATTAGATATTGGATATCTAAATTTAGGACATTAGATGTCTAAATCGATTTATTGGATAAATTGATTTACGGCCTAATGAATTAAAAATATCACTGGGTGATTAATTTAATTCATGGATATAATTATTTCTTGGAGAAATTAATTATGTTATAATGTATTTGATATGTTTAATTAATTTAATTAATTAATCGATATAAATACATCGATACGGAATCGGAGTTTATCTGTTTGGACTCGCGGGAGTCCGAAACGAACCGAACTTGTCCGATTTCTACATGGGCCAAACCCCACACTTCCATCCACTTTCATATGGACCCATGTTCCATTCTTTAATGGTTGATCATTGAGGTGGTGGGGCTTTGATTCTCATTATTATGAGACGTGCATGTGGAGAGTTGAATAAATGAAGATGAAGACATCTCTCACTAATTATTTCCAAGCAACTTTTGTTTCCAACGTGAGGTTTCAAGAGGAGAGAGAGATAGAAGTCTTCTTCATCATCTTCTTCATTCATCTTCTTCATAACTTCTTAGAGAAATTTTGTGAGGAAATATTGAGAGAGATAGATATTCATACACTTAGAGTGATATTAATATCTATAACAAGCTTCATCACCTAGCTCTAGCCGTATCCTCGGAGGATAGCAAGGTGTTGTCATTCCATTCATTTTTCCGGCGCGTGGCAAGTAGAGACGCGTTGCTTTCGGCGTTGGATCGTTCAAGGGCTTGAAGCGGAATAGATTCGTAGAGATCAAGCAAAGCTTGGGGAATAGCTCAAGAGAAGGTTATCCATTTAATCAACGGACTACGAGGGTATGTTTCTTGTATCTCTTGTATTTCGTTTTTGATATTCGTATATACGTAGCTCGATCGATCCTCGTTGGGATTCGGATCGAATTAATTTTCGTTTTACCGCTTCCGCTGGGCCTTCGTTTTAGGCACCGAATTCCAACAGGGTGCCGGTCGAGGGAGAGGTCGGGGCCAGCCCGCTAGAGGGGAGCTTCCAGTGTTGGCTCCGCCCCTCCACGTACCTATGAGATGAGAATGGCTGATGATCCAGCGGCCACTGTGGCGACAGGTACCGTTCATATTTATTCTCATCCCGTCAGTGTGCTTTTTGATTCGGGTGCTACGCATTCATTCATTTCTTTAGAGTGTGTACGCCGTTTGGGTCTCGACTGCTTGTCACCTTGCGAGCCTTTCATCGTTAAACTTCCTAGCGGTGATAGAATTATTGGTGATCGAGAGGTCCGAGACTGCTCTGTGTTTATTTGTGAGAGAGCTTGGCACTCTAATCTTATTGTCGTTAATATTGAGGGTGAGGATTTAATTCTCGGGGATGATTGGCTCGAGCGGCATGGCGCAATCATGAACTACCGCACGAGAATCATTACTATGTTAGCCGAGGACGGCACCGAGCACTCTTTCGCAGGGCGAAAGAGGGGAAACCAGAAGTTCATTATTAATGCCTTGAAGGCGATGAGTCTCCTGCGAAAAGGGTGTACTGGTTATTGGTGCTATGCCTTGAAGGCGGAGGATGGTGGAGTCGAGCTTTCCTCGATTCCAGTCGTTAGTGAGTTTCCTGATGTATTTCCTAATGAGTTACCGGGATTGCCACCGGATCGTGAGGTTGAGTTTGCTATAGAGTTAGAGCCGGGTGCGGCTCCGATTTCAAAGGCACCGTATCGCATGGCACCTTCAGAGATGTCAGAGTTTAAGAAGCAGTTGAGCGAGCTTCTTGAGTCGGGGTATGTTCGACCGAGCGCCTCGCCTTGGGGCGCACCGGTCCTGTTTATGCGGAAGAAGGATGGTTCACTACGTTTGTGTATCGACTATCGCGAACTAAACAAAGTGACCATCAAGAACAAGTATCCCTTGCCGAGAATTGATGACTTGTTTGACCAGTTGCAGGGAGCTGCGGTATTCTCGAAGATTGATTTGAAATCGGGGTACTATCAGCTTCGGGTGAGAGAGTCCGACGTGCCGAAAACAGCTTTTCGGACGAGATACGGACATTACGAGTTTGTAGTTATGCCTTTCGGGTTAACTAATGTGCCGGCGGTGTTTATGCAATTGATGAACAAAGTCTTTATCGAGTGTTTGGATAAGTGTGTCGTCGTCTTCATTGACTATATTCTTATCTATTCGAGGAATGAGGAAGAGCAAGCCCATCATTTGCAGATAGTGTTAGACATTTTGAGGACGACCAACTCTATGCGAAGTTCTCGAAATGTGAGTTCTGGCTGAAGGAAGTGATGTTTTTGGGTAACGTGATTTCAGCCGAGGGAGTTCGTGTGGATCCGCAGAAAATTGAGGCAGTGTTGGATTGGGCACCGCCCACAAATGTGAAGGAGGTCCGTAGTTTCTTGGGTTTGGCTGGCTACTACCGTAGGTTCGTCGAGGGTTTCTCAAAACTAGCTCGGCCACTTACACAGTTGCTCCAGAAATCCGAGAAGTTCGTCTGGAATGACGAGAGACAGTCGAGTTTTGAGGAACTGAAGAAGCGTTTGACTTCAGCCCCGGTTTTGGCGTTGCCATGTGGCAATGAGGGATTCGCCGTTTATAGCGATGCTTCGGGCCAGGGTCTTGGGTGCGTATTGATGCAGCACGGCAAGACCATTGCCTTTGCGTCAAGACAGTTGAGGCCGTATGAGCTGAACTACCCTACTCATGATTTGGAGTTAGCGGCAGTTGTTTTCGCGCTCAAGATTTGGCGTCACTATCTTTTCGGCTCTACATGTCAGATTTTTACCGATCATAAAAGTCTGAAATACATATTTACTCAGCGGGAGTTGAATATGAGGCAGAGGAGGTGGTTAGAGCTGATTAAGGATTATGACCTCGAAATCCTTTATCATCCGGGCAAGGCGAACGTTGTGGCCGACGCCTTGAGTCGAAAACCGGTTGCATTGCGAACACTTGAGATCCTTACGTCTCAGTCTGAGCTTCGGCGGACTTTGATCGAGTTAGATGTTGAGGTTTTGTTGCCTGGAGCAGTCGGGTAACTTTGTGCTTTAGAGATTTCGTCATCTTTGATCGATGAAATTAAGCTGAAGCAATTAGAGGATCCGATGATTACTCAAATCCGAGAGAACGTTCTTAAGGGAAAGTCTCCTGGGTTTGTGATTCATGAGGATGGTATTTTGAGATTCCAGAGTCGGCTTTGTGTGCCGAACGACTCAGAGTTGAGACAGAATATTTTGCGTGAAGCCCATGCTACACCTTATTCCGTTCATCCTGGTTCGAGTAAGATGTACAAGGACCTGAGGAGGAATTTCTGGTGGAATGATATGAAGGAGGAGGTCGAACAGTTTGTAGCGAGATGTTTGACTTGTCAGTAGGTCAAAATCGAGCATCAGCGACCGGCTGGCTTATTGCAGTCACTTCCCGTTCCAGAATGGAAATGGGAAGATATATCGATGGATTTTGTTACGAGCTTACCGAGATTGAGGTCGGGCATGAATATGGTATGGGTGATTGTTGATCGTCTGATCAAGTCGGCACATTTTCTGGGCATCAAGGACACTTGGGGCCCGGAGAAGTTAGCTCGTGTGTTTATCGCGCAGATTGTGAGGCTTCACGGTACTCCGAAGTCTATTGTTTCGGATCGTGATGGCCGTTTCGTATCGCACTTTTGGCAGGCGGTGCATAAGGCGTTAGGAACCCTTTTACGTTTGAGTACCTCTTTTCATCCCCAGTCAGATGGACAGTCGGAACGCACTATCTAGACGTTCGAGGATTTATTGCGTGCTTGTGCTCTCGATTGGGGTAGTGACTGGGAGGAGCATTTGCCATTGATCGAATTCATGTACAACAATAGTTGGCACGCGTCGATTCGGATGGCACCGTATGAGGCACTTTATGGGCGGCGATGTCGATCACCGATTTGTTGAAATGAGGCGTCCGATTTGGTCGGGACCGAACCGGAAGTCGTTTTAGAGACGAGACGGAAGATAGAATTAATTCGGGAACGGATGTTGACTACCCAAAATCGACAGAAATCATATGCCTATGTCCATCTTCGACCTTTAGAATTCGAGGTGGGAGACCACGTTTTGCTGAAGGTGTCGCCGACGAGAGGAGTTTTCCGTTTCGGGAAGAAGGGGAAGTTGAGTCCTAGATTTATTGGACCCTTCGAGATTCTCGAGCGAGTCGGTGGGTTAGCATACCGTTTGGCGTTACCTCCGGCCTTGAGTCATGTTCATAGCGTTTTTCATGTTTCCCAGCTGAGGAAATATGTCCCGGATCCTAGTCACGTCATCGATTATGGTGAGATTGATGTCGCCGAGGATATTACTTTCGAGGAGCGTCCTTTGAAGATTTTGGAGCATCGTGAGAAACGACTGAGGCATAAGACCATCCCTTTGGTCAAATTGCAGTGGTCGAGACACGGTGTCGAGGAGGCAACTTGGGAGACCGAGGATAGCTGAGTTGTTTGTTTCTTAAGTTTCGGGACGAAACTTATTTTTAGAGGGGTAGAATGTAATATCCGCATTTTTCTTTCCCTTGTATCTTCATTTTTCGGTGTATTTCTCGGTTGTAGTGACCCTCGTGTATCTTTCAGTGTATCTTTCCCGTCATCTATGGATCTGATTCTCGTTATTGTTGTACGAAACCGCTATTCGGGTTGTCGTGGATCCATTCTATGTTTCGATGCGTCTTGAGATGTTCCGTTTAACGTTTCGTTCATGTTCCGGTGTTTTGGACCGTTTATATCTCGTACCTAGCGCACGCTATATTTTCTTCATAGCGCACGCTAGGGGTCACTTAGTAGCGCACGCTACGACTGTTTCATAGCGCGCGCTAGAGGGCAAGCCACAGGAGTGGCGATGCTGATTCCAGTCCTCTGGACTGGTGGATTAGCGTACGCTACGTAGCCTAGCGCACGCTAATGTTGGGAGTTAGCGCACGCTGAGACGCCCGGTAGCGTGCGCTAGTGTGGATGTCCAGTACTGGACAGTTTGCCACTGGACTCTACTGATGCCCAGGTAGCGCACGCTATTGGTCGATAGCGCGCGCTACCGATACACTTTAGCGCACGCTATGTTTGGTCGATAGCGCGCGCTAACCGGATCAGGTGTGTACTGACAGTTGCTTCTGGACTCGGCTGATGTCCAGGTAGCGCACGCTATTGGTCGATAGCGCGCGCTACCGAGAGGTTATTAGCGCACGCTACGTTTGGAGTAGCGCACGCTAACGGCCAGAAATCTGGCTACTGGACTGTAGTCTGTTTCGTTAGCGCACGCTAACCTGGAGGATTAGCGCGCACTAACACTCCCTGGCTATATAAACCAGGGAGTTGACCGAGATGAGCGTATTATTTCCATTTCCTCCTCCCTTCCGCGGCTGTGGCGATTTCGGGCGATTCTTGGCGATTTCTTCCTCCAATCATCTCATCCAACATCTTCCTTAAGTTCTTGGTGTATTATATCAACATCAACACGAATCTTTCACCCTAATCTAAGGTAAATCTCTTAGAACACTACTTTTGGGCGATTTGGGGGTTTTGGGGATTTTCTTCCGATCCGTTCCGTTTTTTTGGTGGATTCATGATTAATATGATTAATCTTGTTAGTATCATTAGTTTTCCTACGGATTCATGGTATATTTTGTAGTTTTTTGATCGCTAGAATTCGCGTAGTATGGTTTTCAAATCCGATCAATTTTAAAATTTGTAAAACCTCGAAGTATTTCTAAGGTGTCGAACCCAAGGGAATTGATATGTCGAAAATAAAGGAAATAACGCTACTCAAAATTTGACTGCTATTTAGGAATCCGAAAATTTGGTTTGTTTCTAATTATCTACTTCAAAAATCGAAAAATAAAAATTAAATAAAAGATGAATTATCTAAATCAAGCAAATAAAACAAATTAGCAAGATAAAATCACAAGTTGAAAGCTAATTGATCCTAGGGTAGTATCATCTAATTGAGTTCACACAATCCATTCACTTGATTCCTTTTCCCCAAATTTTAATTCAATCCTAGAAATAATCACTCAGCCGATCTAGAATTCCGATCAAGGCAACCTAGAAAGATAGTTAATTTAAACCTTTTTCCCCGCCAGGGCTCAAGGAATTTAAATCACTTAAAAAGCGCCAACTTATTTATCTATGATTTATCTTTCTCCACTTAGGTCTTAAGATAAAATCATATTGTGCATCAAGTATTTCCACTAATTAATTAATCCTTCCGGGCAAAATCAATTAGCTAACATGCATCGATTAAGGGCCATTTAATCTAGCATGAGATTTAACACATCTTGATCACAAGCCTAGGATGAAAGGTGAAAAGGTAATCAAGGGAACATCATGTGAACATCAATTAAATTTACTAACCCTAGAATCAATCAATGAATTTAGCCAGACATAATTGAAATTAAACAAGAAATAGATTGAGAATGCATATTATTAATATGAAAAGAGAGATTACAACCCTTACGGATGAACTCTGAGTCTTCAATCTCCGAAAAAGTAGAAAAATAATAATAATTGCTTCCTTCAAAAAGTCTCGTCTCCAAGGAATTAATCTTGCCAAAAAGATGTAAAATTATGCTCAAGATGATAAAGGATGAAAAAGAATGATAAAAAATGGTAAACTAGGTCTAGGGGGAGGTCTATATATCCTATGGGAGTTAAAATCCCGATTGGGCCTAATCTAGGAAACAAAATCTATCCAAAAGAGTCACAATCCGTCAAAACACGAGATCCCTTGGAGCAGCCTATCGGATGCACCTATCGGCCGATAGGTTGGCCCGATAGTTGGTTCGTCGGTCGACTTCACTTGATAGGGCTTGGAGCCTATCGGACGCACCTATCGGCCGATAGGCTGGCCCGATAGGTTTGTCTGTCTTTTGCAAAAATCTGTTTCTTCCGTCCGTTTGACTCGACTCTCGGTCCTTTGTCTCGTTTTGGGTCCTTTTGGCTCTAAAAACCTGCAAACACACTAAAACCAACCCAAACGCGTAATACGGCTCGACTAATCGTAAATAAGCCAAATACGAGCACATTAATCACGAAACGAGATAAAAACCTAGTATAAAATCCTAGAAAAATGTGGTAAAATTACCACTTATCAAACCCCCCCAAACTTAAGCCTTGTTCGTCCCGAACAACAGAAAGAAAAGAAAAAAAAATGTCGTGAATCATCGTGCAACTCATAGTGTTCAACCTAATCAATACTATCCTGTAATTCTCTCTAAATAATCCGAGTGTCGTAAAAGCGAGCTGCACTCGAATAATGATTCCAAAGTAGTCAAGTTCAGTCCTAATCATTCGTTCATGAAGAAAATCCAGCTCAAAGATTAACAAAACGTGAGTCAAATCGACCGTCAATATGAAAGGCTAAAATAAACAAGCTAGTTCGTCCCGTTACACAGTCTAGTGGCACAATTTTCATGAGTTTCATAACAAATAAACCTCGGACAGTATTCCCTTATATGTATGTTCAAGAATTTGATTCGAGTTGACCACTAGGTTAGGATCTCGGGATGTTTCATCGGGGTAATCCTAGGGTGGAACTTCCATTCTCATGTATTAGGAAACCGTTTGACGTAAAAGACACTCATGGGGCACATGGATGCTTCTAGTTACTAAGTTCCCGTCTACAACGGAGAAACAACTCGAATATATAATTTCCGCATGTCCGAATCAAGGTCGCTGTTTTGCGCGAGAGTAAGCAATGGGTCGTGCGAATACCCCCTGTTACTAGGTTCCCTATCCTTGGCACATGTGAAATATCTAAATCACTAGTCTAATCAGAGTCGTCGTTTTACGCGAGGGTAAACAACGGGTCACGTGAATGCCCCCGGTTACTAGACTTCCCTTCATAGAACAACATTATCTCGACTTTTGGGAAAAAAGCCGACTCTAAACTCAATCTAAGTGCCAACACGACTTAAAGAAACAAGCAGTCGACTCACTATCCGGAAGATGTAACCAAACGTATTGACGGTGATTTTAAAACAAGTATGTATCGTCTCTTATCTGCCAAGACCTCTACAATCACGAAAAATTTTGGACCTAAATGAATACTATGCAAAACAGAAATAACTGACTACAACTCGACTAAAACTCGACCGTTTCTTCAGAGAGAAAAACAGTGTCGTAACATCGGTATCACACAAATAGAAGCACGAAAAATTCACGAATAAAGAAAAACTAAGACAAGCAAGGCTATCTAAAAAAAATTATACGCAAAGTAGACCAAAATCTAAAAAAAAAAAACTATCTACCCAAGCAAGGCATCAAAGCAAACAACGAAAAGCAAATAAAAGTAAACACGAAAGCAAAAAAAACTACTACGACCTAAAAAAAATAGAAACTAGCAAACACACCAAACGAAAATGAACATAAAAATCTAAAAACTAAGCAACAAAAACCAAATCCACGCAACACCAATATGAGAAGCACAAATAAAAACAACGGGTACCAACACAAGCAAATAATGATACAAGGCAAACAAGGTACTCACACGTGCCGAAATTAACAAAGCCGCACTTCCCCCCCCCCCCCCCCCCCAAACTTATTTCGCATCCCAAAGGAGGAATAAGTTTGAAAAGAGAAAGGAGTGGCTTTGTTAACGGAGTACATGATCACTGTGGTGGAAATGGCGGGTTTGTCGGCCGAGAGCTCCCTTTCCTTCTCTGTGGTTGCCTTAGACTTTCCGGCCTTACACGGCTTCGATTTCTTGCTTTGATTTCCAGCCATTTCAAAGTGCCTACAACACAACCATCCAATCAATATCCAATAAGCAACTCATAATGCAAACATTCAACAAGCGTCGACATAATCCAATAATCCCACAATATCAACTAAGAGCCCTATAATGTCCAATAAACATCAAAATCATAGACCCGACAGCCATATACTACGATCAATAAATCACACAACCGCCCCCAAACTTAGACTCCCCCATTTCATATTCAAAGGATCAAAATCACAACCCACAATAACAAAACAACACACTACGATCATATTAGGGCAAATTCTCTCCAATCCAATCTAATTCATCAACAATTCAACTCATATCCATCCCAATTAACAATTCAATTAAACAAATTTACCCAATTTCAACAAATTCGAAATTAGGGTTCTTCCAATTTGGGGGTTTTTCTTCAAAATTCATTCAATTTCATCAATTAATCCCCCAATTCGAAGTACCCATGAACAATCAAGCATAGATAACATGTTTCCATCAGGATTCTATCAACAATCGGGCATAAAATTCAAAGAACATCAAAGTCTAACAAAAGCCCCCCAAAAAGAGGATCCCCAATTCGAAATTCATCAAAACTCCAAAAAGAATCCGTCAAAGTGCTTCAAAACATGCAAAGAATTGAAAAACAAGAGGATTAAGTGTCGAAATTAAGTACCTTGATCGAGTTTTGAAGGAAAAACAGATGTGAAAATTGCCCCTTATGTTCTATCGGCCGATGTGTGTGTGTTTGTGAGAAAAACGGGTGGGAAAAGTGTATAAAAGGGGTTATTAATCAACCGGGTCGAAGCGGATACTGGATCGGGTATGTCCTATCGGCCTGGCCTATCGGCCGATAGGCTGGGCCGATAGGACAGACAGAAACTTACGTACCTCATATCGGGTCATGATATCGGTTGATAGGGTCTGCCTATCGACCACTGCTTGTAACAATTAATTTTTTTAATTTTTCTCAGCCTATCGGCCGGGCCTATCGGCCGATAGGCTCGCCCGATAGGTTCGTCTGTATCAAAAAAAAAAAATTCAACTTTTTCTATTTCGCATACTTGGTCCCGTTTTTGCTTGGATATGGCGATTAAAGACCTGCAAGTATCCAAAACTCGGCGTGCATGGATTAGAACTTAACAAAACTAACAAAGCTACTACGAAAATAGAAACTACAAAAATCACGCAAACGAAAAATCGAAAACAAATGAATAAAACGAACTAATATACATACGTTGGGTTACCTCCCAACAAGTGCTACGTTTAACGTCTTTAGCTAGACGATACCTTATTCATTCCGGGTCTTCAGCGACAACTCCCCCTTGAACGGGTTTGTTGATATCAAGATAGCATACGTCCCTCTCATTAGATCGAAACTCGTTCGCCTCCAACATTCAAACATACTCTGGCAAATCCTCGTAAATTTCTTCAACATCGGAATGTGAGTAAATGGATTGTGAAATGCAATGCTCCAACAAGTCGGTCGGGGGCGGCATAATAGACTCAATTTCATAACATTCCTCGGGCGCATCCTCGGGCTTCTTCATCGCGTCATAGATGGAAATTTTCAGATTTTGATCATTAACCCGGAAGGTAAGATCACCATCTTGGACGTCGATAAGTGCTCTCCCCGTCGCTAGAAACGGTCTCCCAAAGATCAATGGTTGATTCTCGTCCTCGGGCATGTCAAGAACTACGAAATCGGCCGGGAAGACTAAGTGTTGGACTCTAACGAACACATCCTCCACAACTCCCCTCGGATAATAGATCGACCAGTCCGCCATGAGTAGAGAAATGGTAGTCGGCATCATCTCCCCAATCTTCAACCTCTTAAAGATGGATATATGCATAAGATTGATGCTTGCCCCTTTATCACACAACACATTCTTGAACGTTTGGTCGCCAATCATGCATGTCAAAGTAAAAGCGTCCGGATCATACGCTTGAGCGGGAGCTTGTTTTGAATGATAGCGCTACACTCCTCTGTCAAATTTATTGTTTCAAACTTCGCCAACTTCCTCTTGCTTGCCACGGCGTCTTTCAAGAATTTAACGTACCCGGCATGTCTCTCAAAGCATCTAGAAGTGGAATGTTGATATTCACCTTTTGAAACATGTCGATAAACCGTTGAAGCTTTTCATCATGTCTCGACTTGGCCAATCGCGTGGAAATGGAGCTTTTACCTCAAAATCCTTCACATTCGAACCTAAAGGAGCCTTTCGACCGATAGGGGGCCGATAGGCTCAAGCTATTTAACGTGCATGCAGGTATCGGGTGGGACTATCGGCCGATAGTCTTGGCGAGAGAAGGCTGCCGCGTTTCATCTTCCTTCGTTCTCGGCTCCGTTTCTAGTACATCCTCGTTTCCAGTTTCTCAACTTCAGCCCCATGATTCGTACCTTGTCCCACTCCGAAGCTCGATTGCGTTGCATTGTTGCGTCTTCGGGTTGGTCTCGGTACTGCTCGGAAAATGGCCCGGCTTATGAATTCCGGCTTGGGCGTTCGCCATTTGACCCATTTGGGTCTCCACCATCGACATCTGCTTTGTCAAGGCTATCACTGAGTTTCCAATAGATGTCACACTATGCTCGAGAGCCCCGAACCTCTTGTCTGCTTTATAAATAAAATCTTTTTGACTTGCCTCTAACCGTTCCAACATCTCTTCCATCGGTGTCTTAGCAATCGGCTCTTGAATAACCCCGTTTTTCACGTTAAATCCCGGTGGTGGCTGAAGAGCATTGTTCGGGTTGGCATAGGAGAAATTAGGGTGGTTTCGATTGTTCGGATAATAGTTCCCCCTATTTCCCCCTTGCCGGAAGTTTCCTCCTTGCACGTAATTTACATCCTCCTCAATTGCAATAGGCTCGTTTAGCTCTTCAAAAACTGCATTGACTCCCAAAGTCTTCTTTCTTAGTATCTCAAGCTCTTTTTGTTGTCTTTCAAATTTCGCCTTCAAATCACCGTAGGCGTCCTCGTCACCGGATGGAACCTTTCTTCTCGTCATCTTCCTATCGGTCACCTCCTCGTAATCATTGTTGACCGCTAGCTCGATGAGATTCTTGGCCTCTTCATAATCGTTAGCAAGAAATCCCCCCTTCGAGGAATAGTCCAACTCTCTTCTAGCCTTCCTCGTCAAACCCCGATAAAACCGAATGTAGATTTCCTCCTTGTCAATTCCATGCTGTGGACATTTGCGAAGTAGCTTCTTAAATCGGATCCATGCCTCGTATAAGTATTCATCCTCATATTGCTCGAATTGCAAGATATCGTTGATTTGTTTTTGCACCTTCGAGGGAGGATAGAACTGTGCTAAGGACAACCGGCTCATCTCTCTCCAAGTACCAATTTCCTTCCGATCTAGGCTCTTGTACCAATCTAGCGCATCGTCTTCTAAGGAGAACCGGAATAGGCGGAGCTTAATGACATCCGGAGGCACTCCGTTTTGCTTGATGGTGGCACATATGTCCAAAAACGACTCAAGATGAGCGTTTGGATCTTCATTAACTCCTCCTCCGTATGTTTGAGACTTCACCGTAGCGATGAGGGATGGCTTAAGCTCGAAGTTGTTGGCATCAATCTTTCCCCAACCTCCTTCTTGATAATCGTCCAGCTTAGGTCGAAAGCGGGCATTCAAAGGGATCTTCTCGGGACGAGCGAGTTCTCGTGGTGGGTCAACAATGCCGGCCATGGTATCAACGATAGGTATAGAAATAGTCTCGGTTCTCGCTTCTTGCTTCTTCCTCCTCAAAGACTTCTCGATTTCCGGATCCAAAGGAAATAAGTCCTTTCCTTGGGATCTCGTGATCATGCACCGCCTACAAGGAAGAGAAAACAAGATGTGAGGAAACGAGATCGAATATTAATAATAATAGTATACAACCTAAAGTAACAATCTCTTCTTTTTCGAATTATCCCTTTAAGTTTTCTATCAATTCCCCGGCAACAGCGCCAAAAATTGATCGCTAGAATTCGCGTAGTACGGTTTTCAAATCCGATCAATTTTAAAATTTGTAAAACCTCGAAGTATTTCCAAGGTGTCGAATCCAAGGGAATTGATATGTCGAAAATAAAGGAAATAACTCTACTCAAAATTTGACTGCTATTTAGGAATCCGAAAATTTGGTTTGTTTCTAATTATCTACTTCAAAAATCGAAAAATAAAAATTAAATAAAAGATGAATTATCTAAATCAAGCAAATAAAACAAATTAGCAAGATAAAATCACAAGTTGAAAGCTAATTGATCCTAGGGTAGTATCATCTAATTGAGTTCACACAATCCATTCACTTGATTCCTTTTCCCCAAATTTTAATTCAATCCTAGAAATAATCACTCAGCCGATCTAGAATTCCGATCAAGGCAACCTAGAAAGATAGTTAATTTAAACCCTTTTCCCCGCCAGGGCTCAAGGAATTTAAATCACTTAAAAAGCGCCAACTTATTTATCTATGATTTATCTTTCTCCACTTAGGTCTTAAGATAAAATCATATTGTGCATCAAGTATTTCCACTAATTAATTAATCCTTCCGGGCAAAATCACTTAGCTAACATGCATCGATTAAGGGCCCTTTAATCTAGCATGAGATTTAACACATCTTGATCACAAGCCTAGGATGAAAGGTAAAAAGGTAATCAAGGGAACATCATGTGAACATCAATTAAATTTACTAACCCTAGAATCAATCAATGAATTTAGCCAGACATAATTGAAATTAAACAAGAAATAGATTGAGAATGCATATTATTAATATGAAAAGAGAGATTACAACCCTTACGGATGAACTCTGAGTCTTCAATCTCCGAAAAAGTAGAAAAATAATAATAATTGCTTCCTTCAAAAAGTCTCGTCTCCAAGGAATTAATCTTGCCAAAAAGATGTAAAATTATGCTCAAGATGATAAAGGATGAAAAAGAATGATAAAAAATGGTAAACTAGGTCTAGGGGAGGTCTATATATCCTATGGGAGTTAAAATCCCGATTGGGCCTAATCTAGGAAAAAAAATCTATCCAAAAGAGTCACAATCCGTCAAAACACGAGATCCCGTGGAGCAGCCTATCGGATGCACCTATCGGCCGATAGGTTGGCCCGATAGTTGGTTCATCGGTCGACTTCACTTGATAGGGCTTGGAGCCTATCGGACGCACCTATCGGCCGATAGGCTGGCCCGATAGGTTTGTCTGTCTTTTGCAAAAATCTATTTCTTCCGTCCGTTTGACTCGACTCTCGGTCCTTTGTCTCGTTTTGGGTCCTTTTGGCTCTAAAAACCTGCAAACACACTAACACCAACCCAAACGCGTAATACGGCTCGACTAATCGTAAATAAGCCAAATACGAGCACATTAATCACGAAACGAGATAAAAACCTAATATAAAATCCTAGAAAAATGTGGTAAAATTACCACTTATCATTTTTACGAAATCGAGAGGGTTTGGTTGTGGTCCGCCCTCGTTGTTATTTTTATACGAATATACATGAATCGTAGGCCGGTTTTCGGGTGTATTCCATTTCCCTATTCGTCTAGAGTTGGTTGAGATTATGTTCTTCGAATCGTTAGGTTCGGTTCCGTTGATTCTTAGCATCCGTTGGTGATTATCCTTCCGTTCGTTACGTCGTCAATAATTCAAGGCAAGTATTTTTGGAAACCTTTATGCTTAACATGAAATGGTAATGTATATTGTGTGTGCTTTACTCACCCTGAGAGGGTCCGATGGGGCCTCGGGGGGATCTATGACTTCACTCTGGATTCACGAGTTTGTTTCGCTAGCCAGCTCGGGAGGGTCCTTAGAGGCCTCGGGTGGGATTCATGGTGGCGTCCTGGTCCTAGGCGATGCCTGTGCGTGACTTATTTTATAAAGTGGCCAGCTCGGGAGGGTCCTTAGAGGCCTCGGGTGGGATTCATGGTGGCGTCCTGGGCCTAGGCAAATTGATTATTTGACTGTTTGTTTCCGGAAAAGACATGTCTGGTTTTGGCTTTTGAAATTGATATTGGTGCATGTACTATGAAATGTGTGAGCAATTGGTTTGCCTTGATTACTTGTACTAGCGTAATTGCTAACCCCTTTGGGGACCCGTTTTGGGGAAATTCTTGTTATGGATTTCAGGTTATGTTCTTCCGGACGAGCGGGCACTGGGACAGTACGAGGATGTTGGCCAGGGTCGTTGACATGTGCATTTTGGTCCTCTGATTTCTCTTGTCTATTTCGATATGGTTGTTGTCCACTTTTGAAACTTATAGATGGTACTCGCGAGTACTTAAGTTTTTCATCTCAAACTCTATATTGTATTACTTTAAACTGTTACATTGTCGGTTGATGCTTATTTCGCCAGTCGTTCCGGGCGTATCTTTATATGTCATATTATTTAAATGTGTGTCCTCGCTAACCGAGATGGTTAGTCGAGTGGTGTTTTCTAGTTGTAGCCTGGTGGGTCCCATGTAGGGGTCCACGGTGCTGTAATATACTCCGAATATCTTGGGGGTGTTACAGGCGCGGCTAAATCGTCGGTTCTCGGTTTCATCTTGATGGAACCAGGACAGAACCACCTATCATGTTTTGGTTCCAGACCGGAATCATTTCGGTTCTGGTTCCGACAGTTTCACGGTTCCAAACCTATTTCTATGGTTTTTTAAAAAAAAATATCTATTATATTAAAATCGAAATACAAGTAGAACAATCTCTTATTTGATATCAAAATCAGAAAAAGCATTATGAGCAAATACAATAACATTAAAAACTTTAAGCATTGTTGTAACATAAGCATGCAAAAATTGGAATGTTGGAGGATGGACCGAGTGGAACCGGTTCCTCGATTTGGGCTGCTCCGGTGAGAAGGGTCGAGGGTTTATCGGTTGCAGGGGGTAGGAAGAGAGGCAGACCGAGGAGGACGTGGGAGGAGCACCTGGGATTAGATTTGAAGGCCTTAAACTTATCCGAGACCATGAGTGTTTATAGGTGCTCTTGGAGGCGCCAGATCAGAGTTGCGGAATCCTTTTTAGGGAGCGGTGTAGTAGTAGAGAGCCTCAGGGTTGGGTTGTCTCGGTTAGATTTGACCTATAGCTGTGCATTTTTTTTTGTTTTTTTTGACACGGAGCTGTGCGCAGAGTCAATCTCCCTTCTGTTTGAGCAACGTTCATCGAGAGTGTAGTAGTCAAAGTCCCCTTAGGTAAGTCTCATGTGAATTAAGTCATGGATTCAGGTATGGTTTTGAGCTCTATAGCTTTTACGAATCTTATGATTCTTTGTATATATCACTCAATATTTTGCTGTGCACTAAGCTAGGGGTCTTCACGGAAACAGCCTCCATACCATAAAATGTAGGGGCATGGTCTACGTACATCTTACTCTCCCCAGACCCTGCTCTGAGCGGGATATACTGGGTATGTTTGGTTTGGTTTGGTTTGGTTTTCATACCAAAACCGCTTGTTCCAGGAATTAAATATATATGTATATATATATATATATATATTGGATTAGTGAATATGTGGCGGTCATGTATGTAACGCCCCCAAAACCATCCGGGGATATTATAGTGTCGTGGGCCCCGCGCCGGAACCCACCAGGCTAAAACTCATTTTCGCAAACATTTCAAATACGCCAACAGGCGAAAGACGATAATGTTTTTTAAATAATTTTCAAAAATCCATTTTCAAAATACCGTCACAAAAATAAAATCATTTAAAAGTAGAAGGCCAAAATGCCAAAATTTAACAGTTTTAAAAAGTACGTTAAGCCACCACTTACGTACCGATAATTGGGGAAGAAGATTTAACGAAATACCCCAAGTTTACGAAATACCCAAAAAGGCCATTTTAAAGTTAAATACGGGTTGAAAAAAAATACCGGAGAGCCATTTTAAATACACACGCAGCGGATATAAACACAGTTCAAAATATACATTTGCAGCGGAATAAAACAACCAGTCAAAAATACTCTGTTCCCAAAAATAATGTCATAGCCAGTATCACCCGGGAAGCTCATCCCTTCACGGCCGCTACTAGATCGATCTCTGAGTACCTAAAAATAAAGCCCACGACGGGGTCAGCCACAATACTCAACAATGATATCGATCACAACATCAAAAATAATTACATACCAATGTAATAACAAGGTAAGAATACCTCCAACATAATATTACCGTCATAACCTTACCAACCCATAGCAATCCATAACAAATCAATCCTTACCATAATCCACATTTCGCATTCTCAAATGATGAAATGAACTCAACTACAACCATCTGTACTATATCACAACAATACTCAGAATCCTCAAAAAATCATAAATCATAAGTGCGGAATAATCCATCCGTGCCAAATCCTGTCTGTCGGATTTATACCGTCAAATCTCAATCTGAACAAAAATAAATAACACACAATATATTTGTAGATCAACTACCACAAAACAATGATAACAAGACCTGAAACATTGACGTACAGTCCGAATGCTCATACAATCAGTAACCATGATCAACCAATACATCAATCGAGAATATCATCGATATGATAAACTCCAACACGACCAACAAAGGATCAACGATAACCGAGAATACCATCAACATGATAACTTCCAAACACGATCAACAAAGGATCAACAATACCCGAGAATACCATCAACATGATAAACTCCAAACACGATCAACAAAGGATCAACAATACCCGAGAATACCATCAACATGATAAACTCAAAACACGATCAACAAAGGATAAACAATACCCGAGAATACCATCAACATGATAACTTCCAAACACGATCAACAAAGGATCAACAATAACCGAGAATACCATCAACATGATAAACTCCAAACACGATCAACAAAGGATCAACAATACCTGAGAATACCATCAACATGATAAACTTCAAACACGATCAACAAAGGATCAACAATACCCGAGAATACCATCAACATGATAACTTCCAAACACGATCAACAAAGGATCAACAATAACCGAGAATACCATCAACATGATAACTCTAAACCCGATCAATAAAGGATCAACAATACCCGAGAATACCATCAACATGATAAACTCCAAACACGATCAATAAAGGATCAACAATACCCGAGAATACCATCAACATGATAACTCCAAACATGATCAACAAAGGATCTCAAAGAAATAACCCCGACTGTTGAACATAACCCTCGGGCGTATGAACAACCAGTCGCAAACCGTCGAACATACCCAACCATAAATGGAGGATGAACGACCAAACAATATGGCTCAAATATGGACGTCACAGTATGCCCGATCCAAAAATATGTCCGTGAACATGTCCACCCCGTATACAGAATCCAGGATATACGTGGGACATATACCTAATTAGCCTCACGAACTACGTCTCGTGTGCACAGTCCAATGTGGAAATATCAACACATGACCATATGTGCCTGGCTAAAAATCCTACACAATAACCAATCAGCACGCAGATATGACTCCAGATATGTCACGATGCAACATGACAATGAAACTCAAAGAATCACATATCCAATAAGGATCAAGAGACTCATCGAAGTGAACAATGACACACGGATAATGAAAGATCGCCACGACCGACAATATCCAAAAACAACCATCCTGGGATCACAATCCCCAAAGGATAATCAACACGATCAACATTCTCAAACAACATTCCTAGGATCATCATCCCTCAACGATCGATCAGCGCAACCATTAATACCAAAACATCAGCATACAACATATACCACAATAACAATACTTACATTACCTCAAAGCAGAGACAATATCCTTTCCACGAACAACATCCCTGAACGAATATCCAAATGATCCAAAGAACCTCAAATGAAATACAATCAATTCAGTACCACTAAATCTTTATCACGATACCAATATCATCACGATGACTACCCTCGATATCCGACAATCCAAAACACATACAGAAGTTAACCCACATCTCCGTCTTCACTAATCAAATTTAAATCATATACATTACGATTTAATCCAATTAAAGCACAACCTACAAAATATCATCTCCATAATTCATATTTATAATATCATTGCGATATGAATTATGAATGAAAAGAAATCAGAATCATTCATTAAATATTATAAACTGAACAAGTATAACTTGCCTTGATACCGATACAACGAATCCTTTACCAATTCCCTTGCCTTCGTCTACGAGCTCCTAAGCCCCGACCAAAAGTAATCTACGAACTCTTCAATCTCAAGCGTAACACAACGGCTATAATCA
The DNA here is from genome assembly GCA_033398695.1 of Orobanche coerulescens. Lineage (NCBI taxonomy): Eukaryota > Viridiplantae > Streptophyta > Magnoliopsida > Lamiales > Orobanchaceae > Orobanche > Orobanche coerulescens. Next base: position 193,796,417 of record CM065803.1, on the reverse strand, counting down.
ACGATCACTTATCACCACCTATTGCAATAATCGATTAATACACATTCGATAATAATCAACAACCAATATAATCAACCTATCAAACTCAACGGCTCAACAAAACCTCGGTCATATACAAAACCGAACAATATAACTCAAACGATTACGAACTCATATCCACAATACAAATCGCAACTGGATGATCACAATTAACAATCGATAACCGATCAACAAACCCAACGGTTCCATAATATCCCGATTAAACACATATCTGACAACCCAAATCAATCGATCACGAACTCAAAACCACATCACGATTTATAATCCAATAATCATATCAATAATCAATTTAAACCAATAACAAGAGTCTAAACATTACCGGTTCCAAACTCAATCTTAAATACGAATACAAGTTTTCTCCTTGTAAATTCATAACTAAAACCAATTACCGATTATCATCATTAATCCGGACAATCCGATTAATTCAACATTATAGATAATCATGTTCCAAGGGTGTCAAGTAACTCAATCATTCGATTTGAACACTTGTTCAATACGTATGAATTTCCCAACTTAAAGATGAATAATAATCTCATCAACCTTGTAATCTTATTCGTATTCCCATACGAATATTGTATCAATACACATAACTTAGTTCTAGATATGAATATTCCATACTTATATCCAAAACACCAACATCTCTTAAACATATACATCAAATCATATAATTCAAGAGTTTCTTAAGAACACAAATTATTCCAAAGTCACATTCAAAATCTCCAAGACGACATATTCCGATGTGTTCTAACATCTAAACAATCCTCATTCATAATTCAAGATGTATATTATCATATTCTCCAGTATAAAATTCACGTAACCTCAGGAATCACAATAACACCACTATAATCATCATCATACGAAGAAAAACATCAACAATCAAACCAACAAGGATTGTATCATACTTAATCTGGAATCATCCTCATATCATGATTCATATGAAATCAACATAATCCAGAAATCCATCTCTCATCGGTTTAAACGAATCACAATCCTTACAACAGGAAGAATCTTAATTAGCATCTGAAATTTCTTATCACAATTCCATTAAATCTCCTATAACATCAAGAATCGCAACAATTCTACCGAGAACATCAAGAACACTATGATTCCATAATCATAACCAACATAATCAAAGACATATATCATCATATCATCAGCCTCCTTGACAAGATTCCCGTAAATACCAAGAATCATCACAATAACTCCATAAACTATCATCATAAGAACTAATCATCAACAACAACATCAAAAATCCGAATTCAAGGGAGGATTATCCGACAGAGCTCTTAGAAGATGAAATACACAAGTAACCACCTTGAGAATCATCAATATCTTCATATCCAAGCCTCAAATCCATGCCCTTAAGCTCATAATCGACTTAGAAGAACCGAAACTCCATCTCTGAGTGTTGAAGGCGAAAAATGAAATCAAGTTCGGAAGAAAAACGAAGTAACGGGAATCCCACTTATAAAAACTTCCAGATCGTTACGTATGTAACATTCCATAGTTAACGTACGTAACATCCCTTTACGTACGTTATCTATCCTTGCTAGCGTACGTAATGCCGACCCAGAGGCAACTGTCTCAATTCGTTCAAAGCCTTATGTACGTAACCTGTGATAGTAGTAAATAAACAGGGTGATTTTATATTCTGTGAACCGTCGAATAATTCGGTCATCGTTTCGGAGTTGAGAATTATGTCGCTCGTGTTGTTTAGAGCGACGAACTTGAATTTTGTAATTGCGGAGTGGTACTATATATTTCATACATAATGTTTTTTTCGTCACTACCGTGTCAACATTCATTGGGATGAGATAGAGAGAACAATCCGGATAGTTATAATGATATATAGGGAAAATTACAGTCAACTACCCTATTAGATGGCCTCTTTACACTTTAGTCCCTATTGTTTCATAAATTACAGCGAAGGACAAAAATCTGAATTGGTGTTGACTTCTATTAAAAAGACGAAAATGCCCCTCTATTTACTTGAATAAAACATTTCTTTTAAAATACATTTCATATTAAACAAATAGCTTATAAATTATTAAAGTGTTTGGCTAATACATTTCTTTTAAAAAATATTCTTTTTTCAGAAAATAATTTTTTTTTCGAAATATAATTTTTTTCCAGAAAATATATTTTTTTCGCAAAAATATTTTATTTTATTTTTTTCCACAAAATAATTTTATTTTTTCGAAAAAATAATATTTTTTCAAGAAAATAATTTTATTTCGCAAAAATATTATTTTGCCAAAAAATATTTTTTCCTCCAGAAAATATTCTTACAATTTTTTCGATTTTTTTTGTTTTTTTCCAGAAAATAATTTTATTTTTTCGGAAAAATAATATTTTTTCCAGAAAATAATTTAATTTCGAAAAAATATTATTTTGCCAAAAAATACCTTTTTCTCCAGAAAATATTTTTTTAATTTTTTCGAAAAAATATTTTTTTTTATTTTTTTCCAGAAAATTGTTTTATTTTTTTCAAAAAATAATATTTTTTCCAGAAAATAATATTATTTCCAGAAAATAATTTTATTTCGAAAAAATATTATTTTGCCAAAAATTAATTTTTTCTCCAGAAAATATTTTTTAATTTTTTGAAAAAAATAAAAATTCCATAAAATAATATTTTTTTCGAAAAGATAATTTTTTTCCCAGAAAATAAATTTGTTTTTCGAAAAATAATATTTTTTTCCAGAAAATACTTTCTTTTTTGGAAAAAATATTTTTTCTAGAAAGCTTGAAAATTATTATACGAAGTCCAAAAATGTTATATATATACAATGAGGTCTAGCATGTGCCACCCACGTGAGGCGAAAAAAAATGGGTAAACAAGAAAAGGAAAAATAAAAGGGCAAATTTGGAATATCAGTACTCTCTCTCCAGTGACATCATCTGAAAATTTGACTTTTGTCCTTCGTTGTAAATATAGTTTCTGGACAATGCAAAGTTTGTCCTTCATTGTAATATCTGAAACAATAGGGACCAAACTGTAATTAGACCATCTAAAAAGGTAGTCATATGTAAATCGCCCTATATATATGAGGGATAAGAAGAGGATATATATATATATATAAGGGATAAGAAGAGAAAGAGAAGAGATAAGAATAAAGGAAGGGTCGTGAACCCGCAAGAAGGAAGAAGAAGAGAGAGAGAGAGAGAGAGAGAGAGAGAGAGAGAGAGAGAGAGAGAGAGAGAGAGAGAGAGAGAGAGAGAGAGAGAGAGAGAGAGAGAGAGAGAGAGTATAGATCAGCACAAGCGTCGACCTCGAATTAAAGGAGGATCTGATCAATTTACTATGTAAGAACATCGGAGTCTTTGCCTGGTCGCATCAAGATATGGTTGGCATAAGTCCTGAACACGCTTGCCACTATCTAAAGATCGACCCGGCAAGGAAGCCTGTTCACCAGAAACGTAGGAATTTCGGTCCTGAGAAGTACGCGGCACTCGACATAGAAGTCAGAAAGCTGCTCGATAACAAACTAACCGGGGTAGCAACAGACGAGCCGCAGTGGGTCTCCAATGCCGTGCTCGTCAAAAAGCCGAACAGCTCCTGGAGGTTATGCATCGACTTCACCGACCTCAACGCGGCATGCCCAAAAGATCACTTTCCAATGCCTCATATCGATCACCTGGTCGATAGTACAGCAGGTTGCGAAATGATGTCGTTCATGGATGCCTTCGCCGGATACCATCAAATCCCAATGGCGGAGAAAGACATAAAGCACACATCTTTCCACATAGAGAAAGACATATACTTTTGGGTCTGAATGCCGTTCGGCTTGAAGAACGCAGGGGCAACCTACCAGCGACTAGTCAACGGAATGTTCGTCAATCAGATCGGCAAGACCATGGAGGTCTACATTGACGACATCGTGGTCAAGAGTCTCAAGAAATAGGACCACCTCAATGACCTTGCCGAGACGTTCGCCATCCTCGAAGAGTTCAACATGAAACTGAACCCCAAGAAATGCAATTTTGGGGTGAGCTCCGGAAAATTCCTGGGGCACATCGTGAGCCAAAGAGGGATCGAGGCGAACCCCACCAAGATTCAGGCGATCCTCGACATGCAGGAGCCACGGAATGTCAAGCAAGTACAACGCCTCATAGGTTGTTTGGCTGCCCTCAACCGTTTCATATCTCGGCTCGGGGATAAAAGCAAACCTTTCTTCGCGACCATAAAGAACAAGAAGTTCGCATGGACGAAGGAGAGTCAAATAGCATTCGCCAAAATCAAGGAATACCTATCTAACCCCCAGATCTTGGCAAAGCCGATCCCCGGCGAGAAACTATTCCTTTACCTGGCGGCCTCGGAGGTCGCACTGAGTGCCGTTTTGGTGCGAGCGGAGGGGCAAGTCCACTTGCCGATCTACTTCGTTAGTCAAGCGCTACACGACGCGGAAACGCGATACACACCTCTGGAGAAGATCGCCTACGCTCTAGTCATGAGTGTTCGTAAGCTAAGAGCCTACTTCTTCGAACATAAAGTGGAGGTTCTGACAACTCTCCCTCTAAGGCAAGTTCTACACCGACCGGATACCAACGGGCGACTCCTCAAATGGTCACTGGAGATCGCCCAATACGGTATCACATACGCTCCTCGCACGGCGATCAAAGGCCAGGCTCTGGCAGACTTCGTGGTGGAATTAACATTCCCTCACACCCGACCAGTGCCTGGTCGCCCTCGCCCGTAAGCCAGACGTGGATGGCTCGGCGACCAACTCGTGAGCAGGGGCAGGGATTGTCCTCATTAGCCCCGACGGACAAAGTTTCACAAATGCCGTGCGTTTCGGGTTTCGTGCGACCAACAATGAAGCCGAATACGAAGCCTTGGTAGGCGGGCTCGATCTAGCTCTCGCCCTAGACGTTCGTCGTCTCCATATCTTCATGGACTCCCTCTTGGTCGTGAACCAAGTCAAAGGAGAATATGAGGCACGGGGCGAACAGATGGTCAAATACCAAGAGCTGGTCGCCGAAATGTGCACGAAATTTGAGGAAGTGCAAATCGAACAAGTCTCGAAAGAGCACAACTCCAAGGCCGATGCCCTATCCAAGCTAGCGTCCTCAGATGGGGCAACCGATTTCTCCAATATCCAAATTACAAAATCAGCAAGGCCGGCGATCGACAGAAACCTGGTTACCACAGTTGCCGTTGCCGAGGAGAACTGGATGACTCCGTTCATCAAATACTTAAAGGACGGAACGGTCCCTGACGACCGTATCAAAGCTCGCCAACTCCAGCTCCGGGCGACCAGGTACACCCAATTGGACGATCGGCTTTACAAGCGAGATTTCGGCCTTCCCCTCCTCAAGTGTATTACACCGGAGGAAGGTCGGCTCGTTTTAGCCGAGATCCATGACGGAATCTGTGGAAACCATGCTGGCGGACGAGCTCTCATCCATAAAATAACCAGGCAAGGTTTTTTCTGGCCGTCACTTCAGAAGGATGCGATCGCCTATGCCAGATCGTGCCACAGGTGTCAAGTAATGGGCCAAAACATCAAGCTCTCCCCCGAGCAGCTCACTTCAATGTACAGCCCATGGCCTTTCGCCCAATGGGGCATCGACCTTATAGGTCCCTTGCCGATGGCGCCAGGGGGATGTAAGTTTGCCATTGTAGGGGTCGACTATTTCACTAAATGGGCTAAGGCCGAACCGCTCAACAAGATCGGCCAAGAGCAAGTAATCAAGTTCATATGGAGAAATATCATATGCCGATTCGGTCTACCCCAGGCCATCATCTCCGACAATGGAAAGCAGTTCGACGGCTTAGAAGTCATGCAATTCTGCGAGAAGTGGGGAATCAAGAAGTTGTTCTTGGCCCCCTATCACCCCCAGACGAACGGGCAGGTAGAATCCGTAAACAAGATCCTCAAACACACGATTAAAGCACGACTCGAGTCCAGGCAAGGATGATGGGCGAGCGAGCTCCCAGACGTTTTGTGGTCTTATCGAACGACGACCCGAAACTCAATCGGCAAAACTTCGTTCGCCCTCGCCTTCGGAACAGAAGCGGTGATCCCCTCGGAGATCGCCGTCCTCAGCCATCGAACTGAACAAGAGATGACGACCGACAATGATGTGGCCCGACGGATCGACCTCGACATGCTCGAAGAATGACGACTGACCTCAGAAATGAAGAACACTATCCACAAAAGGAGATCTGAGAAGTTCTTCAATTCGAAGGTCAAGGAAAGACGGTTTCAAGCGGGCAATCTCATCCTCAAAAAGATCCAAACCCACACAGGTGTCTTTGGACCGAACTGGGAAGGCCCCTTCAGGATATCGGAATGGCTAACTAAGGGAGCCTACGAACTGGAACACCCTAAGGGTACTCCGGACCAATATCCCTGGAATGCCGTACATCTGAAGAAATACTACCAGTGACAAACTTTGTATTCAGTTTCAACTACCCAATGTACAAAGAATATAATGAGATTTTTTCTATCCCATCTATTCGAGTGATCGCCCCACCAGGCACTTCACATACCATCAAGGATCGTCGTTCAAACATGGCGATCCGAGGTAGAAGCAATGCGGCCATGGTCCTAGAGGTCGATGGAACCGACGTCTTCGCCCATGCAAGGTTTCTTTTGGCTGAGATCGCCCGCCCTTCGTTTAAATACGAGGCCGGCGTAGCCGAAGGACCCTCCAAACTAATCTGTGGACACGTCCGCACGCCCTCAAAGTACATCATCTAACATGATGTGCCCGAACAAGGCGACGCGTCCCTACCCCTTCACAACATATACCGTCGAGGGTCGCCATCTAACATGCCGACCCGAGGTAGAAAAGTGCTAACAAAGCCACAGACGTGGAGTCGAATAAACCGACGACGCGTCGTGCAAGGACTCCTCCAGACCAAGACCGCCCACCTTTTGTTTAAACACAAAGTGGGCGTAGCCTAACGGAGGACCCTCACAATAAAGTGAGTCGCGGGAATATCCCTCGCACACAAAGACACGGTTGTGGAGGTCGGTCCATCGAACTCCACGACCATGCACGGTTCCTCACAATCAGCAAAACTGAAGATAGCTCACCAGACATACTATTTTGGTTCCCTTACTTACAATAAGTAAACAAAAACAAGGGGGCAAAGGAGGCGAGCTAATCCTAAATGCGATCGGAAAGAAGGAACCATACTCGATCGGCTTCGTTCAAACACACGCAGGACGATCGGAATTGTTCCACAATATTTACAAGTAAGGATTTCCAAAACATGTCGATATATTCAAACATTCAAACAATCGGTCGGATGAACAATACATCGGAAGCAATCATACACATACTTGAAAAAATTCGCATGCAATCATTCAAAGGCGATCGTGCATGTAAAGACACAGATACAATAAGGGAGTATTTTATTCATGACAAGGAGATCGTACAATACAAAGCCCGAAGGCAATACAAAGAGAAAGCAAAAATTACAAGTGAAAGAAAATAAAGAAGTCACTCAGGGCCCCTCCGGCTGGTCTTCGCCCCCAGGAGGCGGATCGGCATGCGCTCCCCCTTCGGCCTCAGGATGAATGAGTTTATCCGGAAAAGGATACCAACTCAAGTCGATCCCCAAGTCGACGAGGTCAAGGATCGGCAGGGAAAACTCCGGATGCAAAGGGTGCTCGAGTGCATAGGCTTTAAAGCTCTCCATCAAAGGACCAATCTCGATCCCTACCTTTTTGGCGGCTCGGGCAGTGTCAGCATAGGCCACATAATAGGCGAACTGGCCGACAAGTGCCACATTGATGTAGGGATCGGTCTCGATCGCCTTTAGCTGCCCTCTCAGCTCAGTGGTCGTCTTCTCAGCTTCTGCCAGTTCGACCACCTTAGCGGCCGTTTCCCCCTTAGCCTTTTACAGCTCTCCCTTCGCCGCCTCCAGCTCGCGGTTGAGCCGATCCACCGTCGCCTTCAGTCCGGCCGCCTCCTCCTGCGAGGCCACGTGCATCCGGCGAGCCTCCTTCTCCTGGTCACGGAGCCGATCGGCCACTTCCTTGGAGCGGCTCAGCTCCTGCTTCATCCGATTGTTGTCCTGTTTAGCTCGCTTAGCCGTCTCTATGTACTCCTTCTCCATAGCCTGGATCTGGTTAGCAAATTCAACGTTTTGGTTCCGGGCGGCCTCGAGGTCACTATGGAGACGAGCATTAGAGGGTCGCCCCTCGTAATCCCTTGCAGCTTGGACGGCCATCGTCGCCGTCTGGAGAGCCAGGGCAAGGTCGCCTGCATGGCATCTCCAGATCGCCGACGAGCGATCGCATCAAGATCGGTCGTCCAAGCCTTGGGCAGAGAGGACATGGCCTTCTGGTCATAAGTAGGGATGTCGAGGAACTTCTGAGGAGACTTGCTCGCCAGGAAGTCCAGCACCATCGGCGAGACATCGGGATCAGCAAGACGGACCCTGCAACACAAACAAAAGAGACAAAGGAGTTAGAAGATACCTAACTAAATTTTCCAACTCGGAAAGATCAACCCGATCTTACCTGTTGACCAGTTCGGGATCGCGGCCGAAATATGGCTTGCCTCGAGAAGTTTTGGCTTCAGCGATCGCCACCTTTTTCAAGAAGCCGGCCGATGACCTGGAGCCGGACGCCGAGGGCCTACGACCAGACCCCTCTGCCATCGGAACGGAAGAAACGGGGGGAGCGGCGATCGGCGGCTCCAAGATAGCTAAGTCCGCCTCAGCTGTCGGCAGGGACCCCTCCGGCCTCCGCCTCTTGCGGTTGCGCTGAAGTTGTTCCTCCTCTTGAATTTCCGGCTCGACGACCGGCACCACAGCGGGCCTCACCACAGGGGCAGGACGAGACGACGTTGCAGCAACGCGACCCGTCTTCTTTCCCAGGTGAAGACGACCGATGAGACCAGGGTTAGACATGGCGATCTCCTGCGGTGGCTCGGCGAAGCGGGGAAAATGAATTTCTGCCAAAGAAGAAACTCAAACAAGTTAGACACCTACTTAGACATGGCGACCTCTTGGAGACGATCGTCACACAGGAAAGAGTAAATAAAAAGTCATACCAGGGGCCTTCAAGTGGCGAGGGTAGCGAAACAGTCGAGCTCCCAACCGGTGAAGTTCGTGGCCGACTGAGTGAACGTCTTTGTAGGAATCCGGCAATACCCGAACCCACTCCCAGACGATCAAGAAATCGAACGGGAGATCACCGATCGCTGGAACAAGGAATCCTGCAAAAAGGGAAACAAATTAGATCAGTCCAAGGAGTATCCAAATAAAGGGAGAGTTGAAACCCTTACTTGGATTCCTCTCCCGAAAATTGGTGGGGATATCCAACTCTTCCTCCGGCGAATCGCTCGATGCCAACCTCCATGCACCGCCGACCCAGCACCACTTTGCTGTGTCGCCCGAGCCTTGTTCGGCACCCCCAAGGACCACCCTACCTGTGCAACCTTGGATATGGTAGCCTCCGATCGATCCCTTCGCATACCACTTAAAAGATAATTCATCTCCAGCAGAAGGCAAGCGAAACAAATGACCGCCGAACAATGTCAATGTGCCGATAACTGCGGCAGAGTTCGACGTCAATCGAGAGGTGCGATTCCGCATTTACCAGCAGATATGAGACGGCGAACGGCAAGGGAAACTGCAGTCCGGCCGCCAGGGTCATTTCATTAATGGCGACCATACCCTCGGGAGGCTGGTCGGCATGTTCATTCTCGGAGGGCACATGCAGAGAAACATCATAGGGAATATGATATTTGGCCCTCCAGAGGGTCAAGTCTTTCCGGGTCGCCGAACTCCGAATCTGATCAAGAGTCCATTGAGACGGGTCAGCGGCCCGAAACACCGTCCGCTTCACATGTTCGTAGGGATGAGCGGTGGAATAAGCTTCGAAATCAAACTCTGGATAGGGTCCCGCAATCCCCTCCATAAGCTTAGAGAAAGCCAGATAGGCAGGGCCGAAGACGCTATCCTTTTCCCAAGACAACCGCATCAGTTCATCTTCCTCCACTGGCGATCCCCCTCGCTCCGCCGTCGCCGCAGATCTCGCCACTTCGGCCTCGTTGAAAAGCTCCTCAAGCTCTGTGGGTGCAATTCCCGCACGAATAGCCTCAACGGCCGTTTCCATATGGAGTCCCATGGGAATTCCCTCCCGGTACGGCGAAGCCACGGCGGCGGAGGTGCTTCCGGTCTCGAAGGTCTTAGATCCTCCAGACATGTTATAAAAAGTAAAAGGGGAGAAAAGATGGGTTTTCTTACCTAAAAAAGAAGGACGATCGGCGCAAGGAGCTTCGGAAATTTCTGCAGAGTCTCAGCAAGAAGGCAAGGGTGCGTGAAGAGTAGAAGTGAAGAAGCCCTAGTCCCTTTTATAGGTGGGAGCAATGGTATATGTGCAAATAGGCGAAATTTCGAGGGCTGGAGTGCAACCGTCAGAGGGGGACACATTAAATGCAGCCCCTCGAATCCCGCGTGCGCGTCTTTTCGAAGGCACGCCAGGCGACAAGTCTGACAAACCGTCGAACTCCCCGAATGGTAGCGCGACGCGTGTCCTTGCAACATTTCGAGAGCCCACCTTCATTTCCCGCTGCTCCCAGTGCAAAAGGAGATCGTCCAAATCTGAAATTAGATCGCCTGATCGTCTAAAACACTGGCGATCGCCAAAAGTGCCACCTCACCCCGTGTTTTTCAACATCGAAGCGAGCTGGGGGGCAATTGTTGTGCGGCGATTAATACGCCTCGATGGCGATCGACATAATGACCTAAGATCCAACCATAAAAGACGTTCTCTGGGCAAACACCCAGAGGTCAGCACCCACGGCGATCGTCTTTTGGTATCCGGCGATCGTCTTTTGGTATCTGGCGATCATCTATGATTTCCAACCAGAGACGATCGTCTGGTGCCACGTATAAATCCAGCATCCGTCAAAGTCACCGAAGACCAAATCTTGGACTGTGATCCACGTGCAGATCCACAAAAGGCGCTGAAAGATAAGACCTTTGACCCCAGCCTGTCACCTACCTCACCTACTGACAGGGCCGCCGAAAGTTACAAAGTGGGACCGCCCGTGACAGCGACTCAGGATGCGTGCAGGCTCCCCATTGGACCACACAGCTGGCTGCCAGCAGCAGCCGCGGACTTTAAGGGAAAAGCCCCACGTGACGGGACAATCAGCTATCTTATTATAATATAAAAAACGGCGGTCGCCCGCGATCGCCGGAGAGGTCCCAGCAACCTTGTCTCCTATAAATAGGAGGCTCATAACACGGCAGCAAGGACAGAATCACAACATCGTGAATACAGTGAACGATATACAGAAAGAGAGATACATTCTCATACACTGAACATTAATAGCAAGAACTCACAAAGCTTCATATCTGGTTCTTCCGGCAATCTACACGCCCCACAGCTTAGATAACTAGAAGTCTTTACACTCATTGTAATAGATTCTAATATTAATATTTGTACTCAACAATATACTTATTAATAACATCTCGCGAGAGCATTCAAGCCCGGGATTAACAACCCCGGCAAATCTTGTGTTATTTATTTTCTCACGGAAGTGTTCTCGCATTTGTTTGTTACTCGATTATTCCAGCAATACTATCTCCGGATAATATTTTGGGTAACAATTAGGACTGAGTTATGTTGATCCTTCGTTTAGGAACCGTCGTGTTCCACCCGGACCGTTCGTAGTCGTTTTTCATTCCCGATTCTTCAAAGATGTCTCAAAGGCAAGTACTTTATATTTGTTTACGCATTCTAGTATTTGAATTATGGCCTTTCGTGGTTGTGTGGATGTATATATATATGTTCACCTAGGGATTGGTCCGACGGGGCCTCTAGGGATACGTTGCCGTGAGTTTCGTATCGCGAACTATGGTTAACCACCCAGGGATGTCCGACGGGGCTCTGATCGCCGTGTTCATGCAGCTTATGAACAAAGTCTTTATCGAGTACCTCGATAAGTGTGTAGTCGTTTTTATCGATGATATCCTGATTTACTCGAGGAGTGAGGAGGAGCATGCCCGTCATTTGTATATCGTGTTATATATTTTGAGAACTCAGCATCTTTTTGCGAAGTTCTCAAAGTGTGAGTTTTCGTTGCGAGAGGTGATGTTTCTCGGTCACGTGATCTCGGCCGAGGGTGTTCGTGTAGACCTACATAAAGTAGAGGAAGTATTGGATTGGGCACCGCCCAAGAACGTGAAGGAGATCCGTAGTTTTCAGGGTTTGGCCGGGTATTATCGTAGATTTGTCGAGAGGTTTTCTAAGCTCGCTCGACCACTTACTCAGTTGTTACAAAAGTCAGAGAAGTTCGTGTGGACCGATGAGAGGCAGGAGAGTTTTGAGGAGTTGAAGTAGCGGTTGACGACCGCTCCTGTTTTGGCCTTACCGAGTGGTAATGAGGGTTTCTCAGTTTTTAGTGATGCTTCGGGCCAAGGGCTCGGATCTGTACTCATGCAGCATGGGAGGACGATTGCCTATGCTTCCCGTCAGTTGAAACCGTACGAGTTGAATTACCCTACCCACGATCTTGAGTTGGCCGCAGTTGTATTGGCGTTGAAGATCTGGCATCATTACTTGTATGGCTCGTCGTGTCATATTTTCACTGATCACAAGAGCCTCAAGTACATATTCACACAGAAAGATCGAAATATGAGACAGAGGAGATGGTTGGAGTTGATTAAGGATTACGACCTTGAGATCCTTTATCATCCGGGCAAGGCAAATGTGGTGGCAGATGCCTTGAGCCGGAAATCTGTATCGCTTCAGATGCTTGAGTTGCTTATGGCCCAGTTGGGACTTCAGCGAGAGTTAATGAGGTTGAGCATTGAAATCGTGCTACCAGAGAGTTCCGGGCAGTTGCGTACCCTTGAGATTTCATCGTCTCTAGTCGACGACATTAAATCGGGACAGTTAGAGGACCCGATGCTTATTCAGCTTCGAGAGAATGTAGGGAAGGGGAAAGCCCCGGGATTCGTGATACATGAGGATGGTGTGTTGAGATTCCAAGGTCGGCTTTGTATTCCGAACGACTTGGAATTGAGGCAGAGTATTATGCGAGAGGCTCACGCGTCACCTTACTCAGTCCATCCAGGCTCGAGTAAAATGTATAAAGATTTGAGGAAGAATTTGTGGTGGAATGACATGAAGAATGAGGTAGTCGAGTTTGTGGCTAAGTGTTTGACTTGTCAACAAGTCAAAATCGAGCATCAACGGCCAGCTGGATTGTTGAAACCACTTCCTGTCCCAGAATGGAAGTGGGAGGATATCTCGATAGACTTTGTCACGAGTTTACCGAGGACGAAGGCCGGAATGAATATGGTGTGGGTGATCGTAGACCGACTGACTAAGTCGGCACATTTTATGGGCATCAAGGATACTTGGGGTCTAGAAAAATTAGCTCGTATTTTTATCGCGTAGATAGTGAGACTTCATGGTACGCCGAGGACTATTATTTCGGACAGAGACTGCCGATTTGTATCGCATTTCTGGCAGGCGGTACATAAGGCATTGGGGACACATTTGCGTTTGAGTACATATTTTCATCTTCAGACCGACGGACAGTCCGAACATACCATTCAGACATTCGAGGATATGTTGCGCGCGTGTGCGTTAGACTGGAGTAGTGACTGGGAGGAGCATATGGCCTTGATTGAGTTTACGTATAATAATAGTTGGCACGCGTCGATTAAGATGGCACCGTATGAGGCACTTTATGGCCGACGTTGCTGATCACCGATATGTGGGGATGAGCCGTCCGATCTAGTTGGCACCGAGCCGGACCTGGTGTTGGAGACGAGGGAGAAAGTTGAGTTGATTAGAAAGAGAATGTTGGCAGCTCAGAGTCGACAAAAGTCTTATGTGGATGTTAGGCGTAGACCTTTGGAGTTTGAGGTGGGAGATCATGTTCTGTTGAGAGTGTCTCCGTCGAAGGGAGTTTTTTGTTTTGGGAAAAAGGGGAAGCTCAGCCCGAGGTACATTGGACCTTTCGAGATATTGGAGAGAGTCGGCGAGTTAGCGTACCGTTTGGCATTACCTCCGTCATTGAGTCATGTGCATAGTGTATTTCACGTCTCCCTACTGAGGAAGTATGTTCCGGACCCGTCCCATGTTATTGATTTCGGGGACGTGGAGATCGAGAAGGATGTTACGTTTGAGGTGAGGCCCGTCAGAATTTTAGAGCATCGAGTCAAACAGTTAAGGCACAAAACCATTCCTTTGGTTAAAGTGCAATGGTCGAGGCACGGAGTAGAAGAGGCAACGTGGGAGTTGGAGGAGGATATGCGCTCGAGGTACCCCGAGCTTTTTGATTTTAAGTTTCGGGACGAAACTTCTTTTTAGAGGGGGAGAATGTAATATCCGTACCTTTCTATTCTTAGCAGTTTCCATTTTTGGTGTATGTCTATTTTTATCGACTCACTTGTAACCGTTTTGACATTTTGAATCTACTTTATTCTTGGAGTTTTTCCATTTGGATGAGTTTTGGTGATGTTTTTGCGTGATTCCATTTTATGACATGTTTTGTCGTTTGTGCATTCGATTCTCATAAAACTCGTTCGTTTTCGTTGTTTCTTGGTTTGCACAAGTTCGTATGGTTGAGTTGGTCGTGTTGAGACTTTCGGTTTGTTAATCCGACGTCGTATCGGGATTTTCGGGCACTTGGGCCATTTTTGTAATTTCCTATAAGTTTAGGGAAATCCATATTCGTTGTCGTAGTTCGGATTCCCGGGTAGTCGGAATGATGTTTTCTTGTAACGGTTAGACTCTTCATCGAATATCCTTCATAGCCATATTTTCGGTTCGATAGCAGGTCCGAGTTTCGAGTCGCCCGTAATTTGGCACAAGAATGCTGATTGTCAGCATACAGGTGTTACGGCCGTAACACCCCATTTGTTACGGCCGTAATATTGGCCTTGTTACGGCCGTAATGTAACATTTGTTACGGCCATAGCAGCCCACTGTTTTAAGAACAGCGGGCAGGCCAGAAACCCCATTTTTATTCCTTACTCTTCGTTTTCTTCATCCGGGCGACACCTGAGGCGATTCCACCAGTTTTGATCGGAGTTTTCTTCAAATTCCATCACCGTAGGATCGTGCTAACATATCATCATCAGCGTAATCATCTTCCATCGTCCGAATCCGAGGTATTTTCTTTAGGAACCCTAGCTTGTCAAATTTGGGGTTTTTTCGGGTTTTTCTTAATTAATTCCGAATTGTCCATATATGTTGTATTATTCCTCACCTATTGTTGTTGTTGGGTGATTCCCATCTGTTTTCTTCAAGTTAAATCTGTGAATTATCGATTCGGGGAGATTCTGCGTAAACCCTCGCCCGTATCGATTGAACGTTTATTGTCATAGCTTGTAATCGGGATTATGAGTGTATTCCATTCGATTATTGTTGTCCGTTAGGACTGAGTTATGTTGATCCTTCATTTAGAAACCATCGTTTTCCACCCGGACCGTTCGTAGTCGTTTTATTCTTCAAAGATGTCTCAAAGGCAAGTACTTTACATTTGTTTACGCGTTCTAGTATTTGAATTATGGCCTTTCGTGGTTTTGTGGATGTATATATGTATGTTCACCTATGTATTGGTCCGACGGGGCCTCTAGGGATACGTTGCCGTGAGTTTAGGGATGTCCGATGGGGCTCTGCTGTAATATCCGCAATTTCGATTTCCGGGAAATTTATCTTTTGGCGGAAGTCCACCTTAATGACTCTGTTGTGACCGTTTCGTCGTTTCTAGAATGATTAATTCTGCACTTTTCGTCATCTGAGTTCGTTTCGGTATCGTTTTGTTGAGTTCCGTGTTCTTAAACGACTTTCCGCACTTGAGTTCGATTCTTGCGAATCTCGTCCGAAACTGTTGTTTCGAGTTTCTTGTAAGTTCATTTAATGTTATTATTCATGTTGCAAGCTTTGGTTTGGTGTTTCGATCGTGTATCGTGTATTCCGGACGTTTTGGGCCGTTTTCGTAATTTCCCAAAGTTTGGGGTAATTACTTCCGTTGTCGAATTTCGAGCCCTCGGGTGGTCGGAATCGTGTGTTCTCTTAGTGCTTAGATTCGTATTTGCGAGTACTTCGTAACCGTATCTTCGGTTTATATTCAGGTCTATTTTCGGGATTTTCCGGACCATCGGATCGACTGAGTCCCGGATGGCAAGACCTGGCCGAGTAACGGCCGCTATGGGCCGGCAGTTACGGCCGTAAGGCGCGTTACGTACGTAAGGCCTGGCCGGTAACGTACCTAAAGATGCCGGCAGAACTGGGCAGAAAGTTCGGCCATGGCCTGTTACGGCCGTAAGCCATGGCCGGTTACGTACGTAAGTGACCGGCAGGTCTCGGCCTATTTAAGGCCTGGACCAAGTCACTTGGCCATTTCACCTATTTTCTTCGTTCCTTTTGCGATTTTTCATCAGAGATGGATGGATTTGGATGGAAACATTATAGAGCAACATGTTTTGGAAGTTTAATTCATGGATAACATCATCTTCCGCCCGGATCGAAGGTAAGAACACCTAAACTCTAGGTTTTGGGAAATTTTGAAGTTTCTTGATGTTTTGGCCGATTGGATTCGTTTTAGTTCAGATTATTGATAGAACTTTGTTGTAATCTCGAAATCATTCATTACCCTTGAAGTTTTGTGGAACAAATTCGAGTATTTCTCCGTTAATCGATTAAATTGGACTATGCCCTCAAAGTGTCCGATAAAATGCTTCAATGGGTAGAACTTAGGAAGTTCTATACGTTTTCGTAGAATTGTGATTGAACTGATATCGTTGTGACTTAGGAACGAAATTCTTGTGAAGAACTCGAGTCGGAACCCTTCCGTTCGTTGCCTTCTTTGGGGTCCAAGCTTCCCGGTCGAACCGTGTTCTTCGGAGTATTCAGTAGCGGTTATTAAGGCAAGTATTTTACTATACGAATTGTGTCTTGTGAATAGGGACGTCGTGTTATGGTTATGATGAATTAATTTATCTTAGTGAATATGCTTCCTATGAATTGATTATTACGAACGATTGATGGTAACGATAATACCTTCACTTAGTTAACATTGTGAAATTGTGTTGGATGTGTAAATCATCTAAGTTTGTGCCGGGCGTGGTTGGTCATTGTTGAGTTGTTGTGATGATTATGATATTTGTGTTGTATTGGTTTACATACTTGATTATACATTTCGGTGTAATGTGGAATGTCTTGACATTTGATGATTAGGAATTGTGTCGTGTCAATGTGTGTGTGTGATCCAGGTAGGGTCTGACGAGGCCTCTGGAGTTCGGTACATGATGTGTACGAATAAGGTGTGTGATCCAGGTAGGGTCTGACGAGGCCTCTGGAGTTCGGTACATGATGCGTACGAACAAGGTGTGTGATCTAGGTAGGGTCTGACGAGGCCTCTGGAGTTCGGTACATGATGTGTACGAACGATGTTTGTGGCCGGGTAGGGTCCGTCGAGGCCTCCGGAGTTCGGTACATGATGTGTACGAACAGTGCGTGTGGTCCGGGTAAGGTCCGTCGAGGCCTCCGGAGTTCGGTACATGATGTGTACGAACAGTGCGTGTGGTCCGGGTAAGGTCCGTCGAGGCCTCTGAAGTTCGGTACATGATGTGTACGAACAATAATCGTATAACAGTGATTGTTTGGATAACATTTTAAATATAGGTCTCGGACTCATAATGATATCTTATCTAGTGTGTTTTAAAATGAGAATCGGGCTGAGGCCCTAACGACTATGAAAATGTTTTGTAAATTGGGACTCGAGGTCCAAAAGATTTTCTACTTCAAAAATCCCCGACATGATAAGTTCCTTTTCAAATATCTCTTGCTTGAGTTCGAAATTCTAAAACTTCTCGGGAACATTTGATAATTAATTTCCGTATTAAATTCGTAGTTGCTATTTTCTTGTTGCATTTTGTATCGTATTATACTTGCACTAGTAAAACAGTGGAGTTTTACTAACCCCTGAGTAATCGGGGGGTGGATGTCTATTTTGCGTCCAGGTACATGCATGTTCAGGGGAGCAGTCACAGGATTGGCACAAGTGGATGACGAGCTGCGATACTAATCAAGAGTTGAGAGTTGTTTTGATTCTTGTAGTGTTGTCAGAGTTGATTCCAGTCTTCCGCTGTATTGTGTTTCGACCCCGGTGTGGGTAATGTTATTTTAGTCAGATCTATTGTTGGAGTTGTGTGACCTCATCGGTCTGTGTATTCATGTGTAAGTGACCTTAACGGTCTGTATTATTATATTGTTTGACCCTGGCCGGGCAAGCATTTGGTTGTTTATGTATGTTTAGCCTGTAGATCCTTGTGGAAAGGGTCTACGGCGTGTAATATTC
The DNA here is from genome assembly GCA_033398695.1 of Orobanche coerulescens. NCBI lineage: Eukaryota > Viridiplantae > Streptophyta > Magnoliopsida > Lamiales > Orobanchaceae > Orobanche > Orobanche coerulescens. The sequence goes on along the minus strand of CM065803.1, from coordinate 193,778,081 downwards.
CCATACGGTTTTGGGGGTGTTACATTTATGGTATCGGAGATTTAGGTTGCGGAAACCTAGGCTGTCGAGTCAAGTCGAGTCGTGATTTGTCGAGTATTATGTGGTTTTGTCATTCGAGATGTCGAGTGACAAGTTGAGTTGTGCGTAGTCACAACGTATCGGATATGTTTTCGGATGAGATTAGTATCGTGGGCGACCGTCATCTCCGTGCGGCCTGTGGACGTAAGACTCCTCTTTTATGCGAGGTACCCATGTATCATGATTTTAACTTAGTAAGTTAATTGCGGTGCATAATTTTATTTGCACGGTGTGGTGAATATAGTTGTATTTAATACTTGTGACACATAGTATATGTATAAAACTAGGCCTATTGTTGTTTTACCTTTGAACCACTGTGAGGGATGGTATGGTGTGAAAATTGAGAACCTTTATGGGTTCCGAATAAGGTATCGACAATTGAGTTCGTGAGAAACTCCGAAGAATGGTTTTGTTGTATGTTTAAACTTGATGCTGTGAGATGTATTCAATTGGATTGGCGATCCTGTTTGCCGTTTAGGCATGTGATTTTTAGTTGATTATTTTTAGATTGTTATGTTTATGCCGCTACAGGTAGGTTTTGGAATGTTTTCCTGGAGGACTTTACGAGTTTGAACATTTTTGTGGAAATCGTTTGCTATTGTTTAAATATTCTGATGGTGCGGTTAAAACCACGGTTTATATGGATTTTAAAATCGGTTAAATTTTGACAAATTGGTCGTGTATTTTCAAATGACACCATCACACGGTATCTGGAAAATATGTTTTGAAGTACTTCGGACATTGTAAAATATTACCGTCATTTTTGTTATGAACGAAAGGATTTTGGATTTTTTTTTTATTTTGCAAAACGATTTTTGGTTTTCGGAATTTTAAACTTCATATGTGTACGTGTTGGGGATAAGTGGTTGCGATAAGTTTGTGGTGTTGTTGTGCTCGCCGGAGAATGTTTCAGTGTTTTCTAAATGTTGGGATACGCTGTTAGGCATCGTTCCCTAACTCTCGGAGCCCTGTTGGGGGCTGCTGTGACAATTCTGCAGTCCTGCAGCTAGTTGTTACGGCCGTAAGATGTTTTCCATTACGGCCGTAAGCTCAGAGTTGTTAGGGCCGTAAACTGCATGTTGTTACGGCCGTAAACTTTTGACTGACTCAGTAGTAATTTGTTGTTACAGTTGTATCTGTGCCCCTTTTACTGATTATTTAATCCATGTTAATATATTCGTGATGGATGGCGTGGTAACATGTTGTTACCCTGTATAACGCTAGTAAAGATAATGATATATTGATAAGGTCATTTTGACGATATCATCTAGTGAAAAGATTGAAGCCTCAACGTGTTGTTTTGCAAATAGCTTCAATCAAAACAGTTTGATAATGAGATACATGGTTTTGATTAAACGACCGAGGTATTAAAAGTGTTTTCAAAAATTTCATTTCACCAAATTTTTTTCAAACTTGAGAATTTTAAAATTTTATCATTTGAATAATACCCCGGAAATATTTTATTTTTGTTGCTAGTGTTTGGTCCCTACGATACGTGTGTGGTTTTGACCGTGTTTGATTTGGTAAAATCCAAACATCTCTGTTGATGTGACTGTGTGAATTATTTTTGAATGAAGTTCTAAAATTACAGTGTTAGTTCGTGCACTTTTGTGATGACTTGGAGTTGATGTTTTATCGTGTTGCTATTTATCGTCCTATGTTGACGTTGTGATGTTTGTTTGGTTGCATTATTCTGATTGTTCGTCCGTTCAGTATGCCGAGAGGTCGAGGCCGAGGACGTGGTCGTAGTCGTGGTCATGATCAGGAGCGTGAGAGGGTGACTCGCTCGTTGCCGAATGCCAATCAGCTCAGTAGGGACGGTCATGATGACCCATCAGGTGATCAGCATCAATCATCCAGAGGTAATGTTGACATTGGCGCCGCCACGATCCTTCATCAGGTGGCTAACCAGTTGGCGCATATGAATCAGACCGTACACTGAGACGGGATTCCGGATGAGGATAACGGAGTAAGTGGTTACGAGTTGTGATGAGAATGCACCCGCCTCGTTTCGTAGGTTCTTCGGACTCGTTAGGCTGGGAGAACTGGCTCTTCCAGTTGGACAGAACATTTGATGCTGTAGCTTGCCCCGATGAGAGAAGAGTACCCATCACCCAATACCTGCTTGACAGGGAAGCTGCACACTGGTGGGAGGCCGTAGCGCCTAGTGATCGTACAGCTACTTGGGCCGAATTCAAGATTTTCATGGAGGCCGAGTATTGTCCGCCGCCTGTTAACGAGCGCAGGATTATCGAGTTTTTCTCGGCTACGCCCCGAGACATGTCGGTGTCTCAAGCAATAGTCGATTACAATCAACAGCTGTGTTATGTTCGGGATCAGGTGAAAAGTGAGGCAGATAAGGTTCGTTATTTCGATATGCGTATGAAACCTCAGATTCGGCAGTGTATGGCTCCTTTTATGTGTACAACCTTGAAGGACTATCAGGATCGAGCCTTGGCTTTTGAGATGGCTATAATGTCTACCGAGTCCGTATCGGTAGCGAAGAAGCAGAAGATCTCCGATGACGCATCAGGAAGTAAGGGAATTGGGATTCCCACACCTCAACCCTCGTATTAGTCGAGTATGGGACCTTCACTGTCAGCTAGAGAATCCAAAAGACCCAAGTCGGTGTCTTTGAGTTCTGGTAATGCTCCTAGGTGTTTCAACTGTAACGTTCTAGGCCATAAACGTGCGCATTGTAAGAAACCGCCAGTGACTTGTTATAATTGTGGACACGAGGGGCATCGAGTTCAGTACTGCGAGATTGTTGCCGAGATGAAAAGGGACCGGAGTTCCATTCCTACTTCCGGAGGGCCCAGTGATGTCCAGTGATAGTGTTTTTGGTACTCGTTGCGTGGATTGTTTCTCGTGTAGAGATGTATTTTGTGACGTTTTTACGTTTGGAACTTGTTAAATGATATTTTGTTTTGAATAAGTTCCCGTATAGTTTTTGAACCTACAGAGGCGTGATATCTTGAATTGTTTGTGTTTTGACGTCGGACATTTTCTTGTTGATGAGAATCAGAGTGATTTCTATCGTGATATTCTATTTGTTTATTTTGCATTGCCGTTTTAGTCGGGTGCGGCTTGTTGTCGCGTGAGTTTCCTTGATTAAATGTGTGCATGTGATGTGACGTTAATTGCTCGTTATTGTTTTGAATCTTAGTCGGTGGTGTTGTATTGGTCGTCGTGGGGCGTGTTTTCACGCCGTATATTCCTTTGCGTTGCTGGTAACGTTTCGCCGATGGACAAAAGTTACGCGCTTCTTGTGTATCTCGTTTAGTTCTCCTGTCGGGATATTGCTTCTCCCTACTTGTTTTAAGTTTCGGGACGAAACTTCTTTTAAGGAGGGTAGTATGTAATATCTGCAATTTCGATTTCCGATAAATTTCTCTTTTGGCGTAAGTCCACCTTAACGACTCTGTTGTGACCGTTTCGTCGTTCTGAGAATGATTAATTCTGCACTTTTCATCATCCGAGTTCGTTTCGGTATCGTTTTGTTGAGTTCCGTGTTCTTAAACGACTTTCCGCACTTGAGTTCGATTCTTGCGAATCTCGTCCGAAACTATTGTTTCGAGTTTCTTGTAAGTTCATTTAATGTTATTATTCATTTTTCAAGCTTTGGTTTTGTGTTTCGATCGTGTATCGTGTATTCCAGACGTTTTGGGCCGTTTTCGTAATTTCCCAAAGTTTGGGGTAATTACTTCCATTGTCGAATTTTGAGTCCTCGGGTGGTCGGAATCGTGTATTCTCTTAGTGCATAGATTTTTATTTGCGAGTACTTCATAATCGTATCTTTGGTTTATATTCAGGTATGAGTTTCGGGATTTTCCGGATTGTCGGATCGACCGAGTCCCGGCTGGCAAGATCTGGCCGAGTAACGGCCGCTATGGGCCGGCAGTTACGGCCGTAAGACGTATTACGTACGTAAGGCCTGGCCGGTAACGTATGTAATGATGCCGGCATAATTGGGCAGAAAGTTCGGCCATGGCCGGTTACGGCCGTAAGCCATGGCCGGTTACGTATGTAAGTGACCGGCAGGTCTCGGCCTATTTAAGGCCTGGACCGAGTCACTTGGCCATTTCACCTATTTTCTTCGTTCCTTTCGCGATTTTTCATCAGAGATGGATGGATTTGGATGGAAACATCATAGAGCAACATGTTTTGGAAGTTTGATTCATGGATAACATCATCTTCCGCTCGGATCGAAGGTAAGAAAACACCTAAACTCTTGGTTTTGGGAAATTTTGAAGTTTCTTGATGTTTTGGCCGATCTGATTCGTTTTAGTTCAGATTATTGATAGAACTTTGTTGTAATCTCGAAATCATTCATTACCCTTGAAGTTTTGTGGAACAAATTCGAGTATTTCTCCGTTAATCGATTAAATTGGACTATGCCCTCAAAGTATCCGATAAAATGCTTCAATAGGTAGAACTTGGGAAGTTCTATACGTTTTCGTAGAATTGTGATTGAACTGATATCGTTGTGACTTAGGAACGAAATTCTTGTGAAGAACCCGAGTCGGAACCCTTCCGTTCGTTGCCTTCTTTGGGGTCCGAGCTTCCCGGTCGAACCGTGTTCTTCGGAGTATTCGGTAGCGGTTATTAAGGCAATTATTTTACTATACGAATTGTGCCTTGTGAATAGGGACGTCGTGTTATGGTTATGATGAATTAATTTATCTTAGTGAATATGCTTCGTATGAATTTATTATTACGAACGATTGATGGTAACGATAATACCTTCACTTAGTTAACATTGTGGAATTGTGTTGGATGTGTAAATCATCTAAGGGGCTGTTTACTTTTTTTCAATTAATACCTGAATGGATTAAGCTGTCTGAGTGGATTAATCTGTCTGATTTGAAAAAATATCCTGTTGTTTCTTTCTTTTCTGAATGAACTATCTGAATGACAGAAATGACTATTTTACCCCTCAATATGAATTAAGTCCTTTTTGATAAAGGACGGATTGAACATTTTAGTTTATATAATCAATTTAAATTATATGACATAATATTTATTTTAATTTATATTATAATATATATTCATAAATCATATTATAATTTTCAGGTATATTTAAATAATCAGATAATAATTTATAAATATATTAAGTTATATTTTAATATATATATATATATATAGTTATATTAATTTTTTAATAGTCAATATAAAAAAATCAATTTAAATAATATAACATAATATATATTTTAATTTATATTATAATATATATTCATAAATCATATTATAATTTTCAGATATATGTAAATAATCAGACAATATTTTTATAAATACATTAAGTTATATTTTAATATATATAGTTATATTAATTTTTTAATGGTCAATATAAAAAATCAATTTAAATAATATAATATAATATATATTTTAATTTATATTATAATATATATTCATAAATTATATTATAATTTTCAGATATATTTAAATATTTATACAATAGTTTTATAAATATATTAATTTATATTTTAATATATAGTTATATAATTTTTTAATAGTTAATATAAAAAAATCAATTTATATAATATAACATAATATATATTTTAATTTATATTATAATATATATTCATAAATCATATTATAATTTATAGGTATATGTAAATAATCAGACAATATTTTTATAAATATATTAAGTTATATTTTATTATATATATAGTTATATTAATTTTTTAAATAGTCAATATAAAAAAATCAATTTATATAATATAAAATAATATATATTTTATAAATTCTTGTGAAGAACTCGAGTCGGAACCCTTCCGTTCGTTGCCTTCTTTGGGGTCCAAGCTTCCCGGTCGAACCGTGTTCTTCGGAGTATTCAGTAGCGGTTATTAAGGCAAGTATTTTACTATACGAATTGTGTCTTGTGAATAGGGACGTCGTGTTATGGTTATGATGAATTAATTTATCTTAGTGAATATGCTTCCTATGAATTGATTATTACGAACGATTGATGGTAACGATAATACCTTCACTTAGTTAACATTGTGAAATTGTGTTGGATGTGTAAATCATCTAAGTTTGTGCCGGGCGTGGTTGGTCATTGTTGAGTTGTTGTGATGATTATGATATTTGTGTTGTATTGGTTTACATACTTGATTATACATTTCGGTGTAATGTGGAATGGCTTGACATTTGATGATTATGAGTTGTGTCGTGTCAGTGTGTGTGTGATCCAGGTAGGGTCTGACGAGGCCTCTGGAGTTCGGTACATGATGTGTACGAACAAGGTGTGTGATCCAGGTAGGGTCTGACGAGGCCTCTAGAGTTCGGTACATGATGTGTATGAACAAGGTGTGTGATCCAGGTAGTGTCTGACGAGGCTTCTGGAGTTCGGTACATGATGTGTACGAACGATGTTTGTGGCCGGGTAGGGTCCGTCGAGGCCTTCGGAGTTCGGTACATGATGTGTACGAACAGTGCGTGTGGTCCGGGTAAGGTCCGTCGAGGCCTCCGGAGATCGGTACATGATGTGTACGAACAGTGCGTGTGGTCCGGGTAAGGTCCGTCGAGGCCTCCGAAGTTCGGTACATGATGTGTACGAACAATGATCGTATAACAGTGATTGTTTGGATAGCATTTTAAATATGGGTCTCGGACTCATAATGATATCTTATCTAGTATGTTTTAAAATGAGAATCGGGCTGAGGCCCTAACGACTACGAAAAGGTTATGTAAATTGGGAGGTCCAAAAGAATTTCTACTTCAAAAATCCCCGAAATGATGAGTTCCTTTTCAAATATCTCTTGCTTGAGTTCGAAATTCTAAAACTTCTCGGGAACATTTGATAATTGATTTCCGTATTAAATTCGCAGTTGCTATTTACTTGTTGCATTTCGTATAGTATTATACTTGCACTAGTAAAACAGTGGAGTTTTACTAACCCCCGAGTAATCGGGGGGTGGATGTCTGTTTTGCGTCCAGGTACATGCAGGTTCAGGGGAGCAGTCACAGGATTGGCACAAGTGGATGACGAGCTGCGATACTAATCAAGAGTTGAGAGTTGTTTTGATTCTTGTAGTGTTGTCAGAGTTGATTCCAGTCTTCCGCTGTATTGTGTTTCGACCCCGGTGTGGGTAATGTTATTTTAGTCAGATCTATTGTTGGAGTTGTGTGACCTCATCGGTCTGTGTATTCATGTGTAAGTGACCTTAACGGTCTGTATTATTATATTGTTTGACCCTGGCCGGGCAAGCATTTGGTTGTTTATGTATGTTTAGCCTGTAGATCCTTGTGGAAAGGGTATACGCCGTGTAATATTCCCATACGGTTTTGGGGGTGTTACATCTGCGGGGTACGGTGGCCGTGAGTCTCGTACCAAGGTTAACTTTGAAATGTTTTGTTGGAGAAATGTGTTTTGTGCTTGTGCACCGTAAAATATTCTGGAATATAAATGATTTCTAAAATGATTTTTGGCGCATATTTTTCATCTGATTAGAATGGTAGTTCATGGATTGTACTAGCACTAGCAGTTGTCACTAACCCCTTAAATAGGGGAAATACTTTTTGTATTTCAGGTACAGGTCTTGGAGACAAGCGAGCATATGAGCCGTATGAGGATGATGGGCAAGCATGATACGGTTCAGTAGTCATTTGTTGGTGTTCTGTCCTGTCGTTTATTTATTGATGTCTTGTTTTGGGATTTCTGTATTATGAAATTGGTTTAAGTACTCGAGTACTTTCTTTTTAAATTTGTTAATGTTGTGTTCCCGTTTTGGGAAATGGATTTGATGTCAGATTGTATTTTCGGATTTTAGTCTTTTATTTGAATGTCGTGGTTTGAGAAATTGTTCGATTATTAGTGATGTATGTCCTTGTTGTTTGTCGGGTCGGTTTGTTAGCCTGGTGGATTCCAAAGTGTGGGGTCCACCATATCCCGGCTGTCCACCATTCAGTAGCCTTTGAGTCCAAAGGCTACTGCTCACAGAGCAACTTAGCTAAAGTGTTACCTTTGCCCATTTTGGGTCTGTGGCAACAAAAAACTGGGTCTAAGGTAACACAGTAATGTGGTTGCCAAAGGCCATTTATGGCGTAGTGCGTCTTGGGGGTGTTACACTTCAATCATTAGGAGTTTAGTTAATTAATTATTGAAGTACAAATATGTATAAGTACATGTTCCGGTTATTTTCTTAATTATTTCATATGGATTCCCGGTGCTTAGCAGATTACTTAATCATATCTTTGTATTGGATTCATTCTCATTTATTGGCAAGAAGGGCCTGAATTGAATGGTCCCAAAAAAAAAGCAAAATATAACCTATGAAGATTATCATGCGAGGTTGTTAATGACACATAAATATATATATTGTAGTTCCATCTTCTCAAATGTATCATGCATGGCTTAAGTTATTGATATGTGCTATATAAATATAGTTTAATTAGCTAGCTTTCTCATTATAGTTTAGAGATAAGCATATCTTATCTTTTGTGTACTGAATAAATTACCAAGATTCCATCAACTTAACATACGTACCGAAGGGAATAGTAATTGGCTTTTGTTAGTATTTTTTTCACACGTAAAATGTATATATAGGTTGATTAGCGGAAATTGTTTAATGTTTGTGATGATCTTACATATGTTGAAATTTCAAATGTACGTGTTAGATATATTAGCTAACGCATAATACAAGTTTTCGATTTTATTTCACTTGCATTTGCCCGACATGTTTAAAATTTTAACCAAATTTAAATTACTAATATAAAGACAACAACAAGAAATAAAATATAAACTCAACAAAATGGTTACATTTACGCAAATATTAACAAATTCCTTTCAACAATCAACAAATATCTCCCGTGGCGGCCTAAATTATAGATTGTTATATATTTAGCAATTTACATAAACATTACGCGATGAATACTTAGATACAAACTTTGTGTGTAGCACGGGTTCTGAATGTCTCGTGTAGTAGAAAATTGCAGTGCAATCCATTGTTTGATCAAGGAAATTAGTGGGTAAGAGGGAATTTTCAATTTTCTTCACTTGCGGATGAATAAGTAGCTCAATTTTATGTATAAGGTTAAATATGTCTTTTACCTTTGCTCGAAGTCTCACTTTGATCCTTTACCTTTTTTCTTGTTTGTTTTGGTCCTTTATCTTTCATTTACGTTTTATTTTGGTCCCTACCGTCAGTTTAAGGTAACGGACGACACGCTGGCAGTTAACTGGCGACGTGGTATCTTAAATGTCAAAGTGAGGTGGATTATAATTTAATGACGTGGCATTTTCTTTTGTTTAAATCAAAAACAAAATAACAAAAACATAATTAAGAAAATAAAACAAAACCAAAAAAAATGAAACCCATTTACCTAAATCAAATGTTCCTCAATATGAAAAATTTCCCCTATATACTAATGCAGAATACGCTGAGCCTAAGTGGCAGCTTCTCATGCTTCGGCTGCCACATGTCTTTTGCTGGAGCTTCGGGTGCTTATGTGTCAGCTTCTCATGCTTCATCTAACACATAATCAATTAGTGACCTAATCATCATTGCATTAATTACATTATAATTATACCTCAAATAACTCCTACCTACCTTATTAATTTTTACGAATTAAGTAATATAAATTATGAATAAATAAGAATTCATTATATTTACAAAATATTTCATATTTTCATTAATTAAAAATATAAATCCCAAACAAAGAAAAATTTAATATAGTAGTGTGCAATATATATTAAAAACTTAAACCTAAAATCTCGCGGAAATATTATATATTCCACTAATTAATTAGTTTATATTAGTTAGTCACTATAATTAGGTATATTAATAAAAAATTATCAACTGAAATGAAAGATGTTTGGGAGTATTGCAAAAGAAGTTTTGAATATATATAATTTAAAAGGTACTTGAAGTTCTAATCAATTAAATAAATCGAAATAATCTTATTAAAAATATTATTGAAAGTGTAGAAACAATGATTTTAATTATTATTTATAAATAAATCAAAGAAACTATGGAATAAATCAATTAGTCTATTTTAGTTTTAATTTTATTTAATTAATATAAAATAACAAAATAAATAAAAAAACTTATATTTAATAAATTATATAATTACTGATTTTAAGAATTTTTAAAGAGATATTTCAAAATATATAAGAAATTAAATTTAATAGTATACTAATTCGTAGATCTTTGTACAAAGAGAATTTTAGAAAATAAAAATTGATCGTTTTAATTGATTTTTTAATTTTTTTTGTTTTAAATTTATCCACTTTTAAAATCAACTATATATTTTTGAAATTTTTGAATTTGCTTTTGTATTTTAAATTCCAAATAATTTATATAATTTTTTTTCAAATATAAGGATTAAATTATCTCTTTTTTGGTCATATACATAAACCGTTAAATACTTAACGATTTAGATCATTTTGGCAAAAAAGGACCAAGAAAAACATGGAACTAAAATTTCATCAAATACAGTTAACACAATCAGATATGAATTGAGGTTTTTTCTAATGCGAGTTTCCGAAATTATTAAAAGTGCTTCTCTTGAATGTAAATTGTGCCAACTTTAATACTTCTATATATTAGGTTAAATGTTTGAAAATAATATCATATAAAAATGGTATAAAGTTTCAAGTGAACCAAATGTCACTTAGATTTTTTGTAATACAAGTTTCACAAATCTAAAAATACTCTAATTATTTTTCTCTTCTTTTGAATGTAAAATTTCTTGAATTTAGTACTCTTAATTATGAAGTTCAATGCCTGAAAAGTACCGTATAACTTTTTCCGGCTAATTTTATATTACAAAACAAAATTGGGCATTTTTTTACTTTTAATAAATGGGGATAATTTTAATTAGGCTATGATGTGGATATAGTTTTCTTAGTTAACCCCGCGATTAGTATATTTACAATAAGTCATACAAGTAATTCACTTATATATATACTACGATGATGCTGCTTCTTTTTTGTTTTTTTGGCAAATTGGGAAGTACTTTTTTTTGAACAGCAATTGAGAAGTACTTAATTTTAAGTTATAAGTCATAATCTCCTTACTTTGTAATTCCAAAATCTATTTTAAAATGAATATACATATAGTTTCACTTCAACCAAGCGGGATTTTTTGTATTACAAGTTTCAGAAATTAATAAAAGTACTTCAACTCTTTTTCTATTTTTTAATGTAAAATGGGTATACTTTAATACTCTTAAATATAAAGCTAAATGTTTGAAAAAATATCATATAAGCATAAATATGCCGTTTCACTTAAATCAAATCAATTGAGTTTTTTATTTTGTAATTTTTTAAAATTTTAAGGTCGTTTTTAATTAGGACAAAATTATGATGTATATTTTTAACTTATCCAAGCTATTCTTATATTATAATTGTTAAATTTCTGGGTAATTTTAAGGCTATGACTTGGATGTAGTTTTCTAAATTAACAGGTATATTTATAATATGTCATACAAGTAATTAAATTTTATATACTACTATTATATTTTTTTATTGTAATGTGAGAAGTGCTTAATTTTAAGTTATAAGTCAAAATCTCTTATGCATTTCTAAAAGCTTTTTTTATTTTAAATATTACTAGAATTATCTTTGCCATAATTATTTAGTATAATTGTACATATGAAGTTGTACCAAAGGACAATGCATATATTGGTTATTCAAGTATAAGCTCTTCTTCATTTGAGCATCATTGCAAACTCATAATTATGAGATTAATTGTTGGACAAACAATGTCATCTCATCATCTACAAGAAATTAAGGACTTCTCCGAATGAATCCTCGAAATTGTAAATGGTGAGCTGAGTGAAGAAGTCGATAGAGAAACCTTGATTGATATTCTTGATATTTACTAATCCGAAATGCCGAAGATCATATTGCAACTATTGTTGAAAGCACTATTATTCACTTAAAAGTAACTTTCCATAAAGTAATTTTTTGAAGAAAGAGCAACCATGGCGCCAACAAACGACATTGTGGAGATCGTAAACGATTACGTGATGTCTATAATTTCAAAAGACAAGCGGACATATCACGTTATGGAGATAGTAAAAGAATACGTGATGTCTATAATTTCAAAAGACAAGCGGATATATCGCAGTTCTGATAGTATATGCAAAATTTCTACCCTCTAAAAGTCAAAATCAAGTATATTCAATGAATTTTTTTGAATAATATCAAGTGTTCTCGAAATCCAAATCATATCTTAAAATCGTAAGTTAGAGTTTCAATTATGCTCATTCAAAATATGGATCAATCATCATAATTATGCAATATCACATCATTAATAATTATCCAATCCCGTAACCATATTATTGAACAAAAAAATTCGGGGAATAATTTTGATAGTAAAGTATTTATTCCACAATTGATATTAAGCCCCTTAGATATCAGATTACCATTTAAATTTCAAATACGCCAGTTCCCACTTATTATGAGCTTTACCATGACTATATTTAAGAGTCAAGGTCAAACGCTTTCTCATATCGACCCGTATTCGGTCATGGTTAGCTTTATGTAGGCATATCAAGAGTGAAGATCAAGAAAGACTAGAAATCTTTTCTTGCGATAAGAATGGTGTAATCATAAACAGAACAAATAGTGTAGTTTATAAATAAGTATTATGAAATTTATAATGAACGATTTACATATTATATATTTACATAAAAAATATTTTTTGTGTTCCTGTGTAATTACACATGTGTTATACTAGTATTTATCTAAGGGAGACGCATTCAATTGAGACTTCAAATGAGTTTTAAAGACTTTTATAAAATTTGATGGATTTCAAAAAATTTGGGTGTATTTAATTGAGACTTTTAAAAGTCAATTATATTTTTGTGGTATTCAATATAGAATTTAATGGAGTTCTTAAAAGTCCATTAAAGTCATGAGGTATTAAATGAAAACTTTTATAAATCTTACAAAATTATGAGGTATTCAAATTTATTTTGGATTTTAAGGATTTTAATGGAATCATCTAGGTACTCATCTTTAAGCACAAAGTACAAACATAGTTTGTCTTTTAAAATTTTTCCTACACCCCTAAGATTTTGATGGATTTTTATTCGTCACCACCACCCACCACGCCTGCCGCAATCGCCTCCACCACAACCGCCTCCCCACCGCCATTGCCACTGTCCCGTCCCACCACCAACACCATTTCCGTTGTCACCCCGTTGCCACTACCACCATATAGGGCTGTCGAACGGTTCGGTTCCTAGTAACTGCATCGAATTTTCTGCTAACCTAACCATAAATGTCCTAAAATAAGAACTGATAACGGACCGTATAAATTTTCGGTTAACCAGAACCGGACCAATTATTTTCGGTTCCGGTTCGGTTAACCACAAAAACTATTTTTTTATTTCAATTTAAAATTTTGAAATAATATAATATAATTATAAAATATAAAAATATAATTTCATAAATATAATCTGCTTCCGGTTCGGTTTATAAAATATATTTATTAAATATTATTTTTATTTTTTAATTATATAATATAATTACAAAATATAATTTCATAAAGACAGTCTAATTTTCAATTTTAATTTACAAAAATTAAAATAATATAATATAATTATAAAATAAAAATAATATTTAATAAATATATTTTATAAAACTGGTTTTTGGTTCGGAACCAAACGGTTATCGGTAACCGAACAAATGATACACAATGGAATCAAAAACCGGATCGATAACCGAAATTGTGGTTCTCGGTTATCGAACCTGCAGTTAGGTTCTAACCGAACCATTTAAATAAATTTCTACCACCATATCCTAACAAGAAAGAAGTTCTTATAATATTTTTATCTTATGTTCTTCAACTTTTTATGAAAAAAATAATTATTTACAAAAATTTGTAAAAAAAAACCAGTTTATAGTTTAATATTTTATATCTGCTCATTGCTTTAATAACTTGTACTATGTTTTAGTCTTTTTAATATTAGACACTTCTTTAGTTTTTCTTGTCAAATTATATCAATTTGTTGTAAAATTTCTATTTGTAATAGATATTTATTTTTAATTAAAAAATTTTATATACGTAACAATTGATTGAAATCACATATAGAACAACTATCTATTAAAATAGAACGCTAATAAATGAAATTCATGTGGTTACTATCTTTTGAGAAAAATAAAGTCATTAGAAATTCATAAAAGTCCATAAAAATCCATAAAAGTCTATAGAATTCTAACAGATAGAAGTACATTGAAATCAAAGAGAACCTATGAAAGTCTGTTGAATTCCATTAAAATCTATCAAATCCATCAAACTTTAAAATCTATCAAATTCCATTAAAATTTTAATTAAATACACCCCTCTAAATTAATTCTTCTCCAATCTTCATTAAAACAATCTTCTCCAATCTTCTCCTAGAACCCACCGATCTTCTCTTGTAAAAAAGAAAAGAAAAGAACCCACATATCTTCTCCAATTTTCTCTTATGATTTTCGTTTTGAAACCCATAACCCACAATTTGGAACTAGCGATTTTTGTTTTGAAATCTTCTCCAATCTTATTCTTTGATTTTCGTTTGAAACCCAGAACCCACAAATCTGGAAACTAACGATTTTCGTTTTGAAATCTTCTCCAATCTTCACCTTCGATTTTCGTTTTGATACTCAGAACCCACAAATATGGAAACTATGAAGAACATCATCTTCACTCACAAATTTCTTCAATTTGGAGTTCTTCGAAACAAACAATACTTGTTGAAATTTCTTTGGTGATGAACACAAATCTGAGATTTGGTGGAAATTAGGGATGAACACAAATCTGGGTTTTAACACATGTCGATTTTCGTTTTCGATTTGAGGTTGGGTTTCGGTTCTTCAATTTGATCGTTTCTTTATTTCCATCAGATCTTGTTTTTTATATAAATGTTCTAGATTGGAATTTGTCATATTGTAGAAGATTGATTTTGTCTTTTAAGTAGGTTGCTATTGTGTGTCGGGATATAAATTCCTCTTCTTTAAGTACGAATACTGAACTAAATAATATAATTTTTTGCCACCTCAATTAATAAATACCACGTCATTTAATGAATTTAAGACGCCACGTCAGCAGCCAATTACCACTGCCAGTGTGGCGTCCGTTAGCTTAAACTGACGGTAGGGACCAAAATGAAACGTAAATGAAAAATAAAGAACCAAAACGAACAAAAAAAAAAAATAAAGGACGAAAGTGAAACTTCGAGCAAAGATAAAGGACCAAACCTAATATTTAGCCTATCTAAAAATTGTAGGTGTGGGCACGATCCGGGATTGGGTCGGTCCGGTCCCGATCCCGATTGCTATAAGCGATCTGGGACCGGTCCGGGACAAGGGTATTTCCCGTTTTGTCCCGGTATTTTCGGACCTAACAGCTGGATCGTCCGGACAAAGCAGGACATGTTTTGGTATATATAAATAATAAAATATATATTTAGAAAATATTTATTTGTATTTTTAAATATTTATTTGCGAATTTATAATAAAAAATTTATAAATTTTGCATTTTTATCCTAATTTAGTAAGTCTAGACATATTTGGCCAGTTAATTTATGGGATAAAAAATAATTTTTTTAAATCTCGCAAATATAATATTAAATTTTTAAAAAATCACTTTTTGGGACAAACGGGACGGGATAAAAATCACCGGTCCCGCTCCTGTCCCATTTTCGATCGGTCCGGGACCGGTTCAGGACAAAATTTATGCGTCCCAAATGGTCCGGGACACTTTTGGTACGGGATCAGAATGTTCCGGTTCGGCCAAACGGGACCGGGATTTATGCCCAACCTAATAAATTGAGCTCAAACCTATATGGAAGTGATCATCCAACATCAAGTGCAAAGAAGAGCATTGCAAGAGCGAGACATAATAGAGTGTTGAGAGAAGGAATCGAGAGTATTTTTCTCTCTCTCAATAAGAGTTTTCCTATTTTTTTTGTTATACCACGTTAAACACTTGAGATATTTGTATCAGAGTGATATCCTCTTGAGAGTTTGCTATCCCCTTATTTATTTAGAGAGAGGGGCGATTTACATCTGACTACCTTTTTAGATGGCCTAATTACAGTTTAGTCCCTATTGTTTCAGATATTACAATGAAGGACAAATTTTGCACTGTCCAGAAACAATATTTACAACGAAGGACAAAAGTCAAACTTTCAGATGATGTCACTGGAGAGAGAGTACTGATATTCCGAATTTGCCCTTTTTTTTTCTTTTTTTTACCCATTTATTTTTCACCTCACGTGGGAGGCACATGCTGCACCTCATTGTAATATATATAACACTTTTGGACTTTAGTGTAATAAATTTTCAAGCTTTCTAGAAAAAAATATTTTTTTCCAAAAAAGAAAGTATTTTCTGGAAAAAAATATATTATTTTTCGAAAAAATAAAAAAAAATTCTGGGAAAAAAATTATATTTTTGAAAAAACCATTATTTTATGGAATTTTTTATTTTTTTCGAAAAAATTAAAAAATATTTTCTGGAGAAAAAATTATTTTTTGGCAAAATAATATTTTTTTCGAAATAAAAGTAGAAAAAATAAAATTATTTTCTGGAAAAAAATAAAAAAAATATTTTTCGAAAAAATTAAAAAAAAATCTGGATGAAAAAATATTTTTTCGAAATAAAATTATTTTCTAGAAAAAATATTATTTTTTCGCAAAATAAAATTATTTTCTGGAAAAATAAAAAAAAATATTTTTCCGAAAAAAATGAAAAATATTTTCTAGAGAAAAAGTTATTTTTGGCAAAATAATATTTTTTTCGAAATAAAATTATTTTCTTAAAAAAATATTATTTTTTGGAAAAAATAAAATTATTTTCTGGAAAAAAAAATAAAATAAGATATTTTGCGAAAAAATAAAAAAATATATTTTCTGGAAAAAATTATATTTCGAAAAAAAATTATTTTCTGAAAAAAGAATATTTTTTAAAAGAAATGTATTAGCCAAACACTTTAATAACTTATAAGCTATTTGTTTCATATGAAATGTATTTTAAAAGAAATATTTTATTCAAGTAAATAGAGGGGCATTTTCGTCTTTCTAGTGGAAGTCAACACCAATTTAGATTTTTGTCCTTCGCTGTAATTTATGAAACAATAGGGACTAAAGTGTAAAGAGGCCATCTAATAGGGTAGTTGGCTGTAATTTCCCCTCAGAGAGAATTTTGTGAGCATACAATAATCATAGTGGAATTTTTCAGCCTAAGGTCCACATGTGGTTTTCTCGATTTCGGTTTTTTTGTAAAAATTCTTGTGTTTTGTTTATTTTTATTATCCTATTTTTAAAATCCAACTAGTAAAATATTTATTCTATTTTTTTTATACATAGGTGATCCATACTTCGTATGACTAATCCTATGAGAAACAGATCCGGCCCCTCAGAACAGCTTCCAGTTAAACCGCGAGATAATGTATCTGACTAACAATTAAATATACTCCACTTCCGCGCACAAGGAGTTATCCCCCAAGTGATTGCTCCATGCTGGACCCTGATAAATAGGCATGCCGGGTCTCCATAATCCAACCGCAGGTTCCCACCGAGATCAGGCCTCCCACACTGCCGCTTGAAGCACATGATATTGTAACTATTCGCCAGCTACCGGGGGGGAGGGGGTCTAGGACCTAACCCTTAGTCAAAGACCAAGGGATCATTGGGGCTTGAAAAATTTAATTCCAAAGTGTTGCCTGATAAGTGGTAATTTTACCACATTTTTCTAGGATTTTATACTTGGTTTTTATCTCGTTTCGTGATTAATGTGCTCGTATTTGGCTTATTTATGATTAGTCGAGCCGTATTACGCGTTTGGGTTGGTTTTAGTGTGTTTGCAGGTTTTTAGAGCCAAAATGACCCAAAACGAGACAAAGGACCGAGAGTCAAGTCACGGACGGAAGAAACGGATTTTTGCAAGAGACAGACCAACCTATCGGCCCAGCCTATCGGCCGATAGGTGCGTCCGAAAGGTGTTCCTGCCCTACCGAGTGAAGTCGATCGACGAACCAACTATCGGCCAGCCTATCGGCCGATAGGCCAGTCCGATAGGCTGCCCAGCGGACTTTCGTGTTTTGACGGATTTTGACTCTTTTGGATAGATTTTTGTTTCCTAGATTAGGGCTAATCGGGAGTTTAACCCCCTTAGGCTATATAAACCTCCTTCTAGACCTAGTTTAGGGAGAATTCATCAGCCCTTATCATCTACTATCATTCTTTTTCATCCTTTATCATCCCTAGCAGATTTTTACAATTTTTTAGCAAGATTTATTCCTTTGATGCAAGAACTTTTTGGAGGCAGCAACTATTATTGTTTTTCGGAGATTGAAGATTCAGAGTTCATACAAAAGGGTTGTAATCTCTCTTTTCATATCAATAATATGCATTCTCCATCTATTTCTTGTTTAATTTCAATCATGTCTGGCTAAATCCATTGATTGATTCTAGGGTTAGTAAATTTAATTGATGTTCACATGATGTTCCTTTGATTACCTTTGTACCTTTCATCCTAGGCTTGTGTTCAAGGTGTGTTAAATCTCATGCTAGATTAAAGGGCCCTTAATTGATGCATGTTAGCTAATTAATTTTGTCCGGAAGGAGTAATTGATTAGTGGAAATACTTGATGCACAATATGATTTAATCTTGAGACCTGACGGAGAAAGATAAATCATAGATAAATAAGTTGGCGCTTTTTAAGTGATTTAAATTCTTTGAGCCCTGGCGGGGAAAAGGGTTTAAATTAACTATCTTTCTAGGTTGCCTTAATCGGAATTCTAGATCGGCTGAGTGATTATTTCTAGGATTGAATTAAAGTTTGGGGAAAAGGAATCAAGAGATTGGATTGTGTGAACTCAATTAGACGATACTACCCTAGGATCAATTAGCTTTCGACTTGTGATTTTATCTTGCTAATTTGCTTTATTTGCTTGATTTAGATAATTCATCATTTATTTAATTTTTGTTCTTCGATTTTTGAAGTTAGATAATTAGAAACAAACCAAATTTTCGGTTTCCTAAATAGCAGTCAAATTTTGAGTAGAGTTAATTCCTTTATTTTCGACATATCAATTCCCTTGGGTTCGACACCTTGGAAATACTCCGAGGTTTTACAAATTTTAAAATTGATCGGATTTGAAAACCATACTACGCGAATCCCAGCGATCAATTTTTGGCGCCGTTGCCGGGGAATTGATAGAAAACTTAAGGGGATAATTCGAAAAAGAAGAGATTGTTACTTTAGGTTGTTTACTATTATTATTAATATTCGATCTCGTTTCCTCACATCTTGTTTTCTCTTCCTTGTAGGCGGTGCATGATCACAAGATCCCAAGGAAAGGACTTATTTCCTTTGGATCCGGAAATCGAGAAGTCTTTGAGGAGGAAGAAGCAAGAAGCGAGAACCGAGACTATTTCCATACCTTTCGTTGATACCATGGCCGGCATTGTTGACCCACCACGAGAACTCGCTCGTCCCGAGAAGATCCCTTTGAATGCCCGCTTTCGACCTAAGCTGGACGATTATCAAGAAGGAGGTTGGGGAAAAATTGATTCCAACAACTTCGAGCTTAAGCCGTCCCTCATCGCTACAGTGAAGTCTCAAACATACGGAGGAGGAGTTAATGAAGATCCAAACGCTCATCTTGAGTCGTTTTTGGACATATGTGCCACCATCAAGCAAAACGGAGTGCCTCCGGATGTCATTAAGCTCCGCCTATTCCGGTTCTCTTTAGAAGACGATGCGCTAGATTGGTACAAGAGCCTAGATCGGAAGGAAATTGGTACTTGGAGAGAGATGACTCGATTGTTCTTAGCACAGTTCTATCCTCCCTCGAAGGTGCAAAAACAAATCAACGATATCTTGCAATTCGAGCAATATGAGGATGAATACTTATACGAGGCATGGATCCGATTTAAGAAGCTACTTCGCAAATGCCCACAGCATGGAATTGACAAGGAGGAAATCTACATTCGGTTTTATCGGGGTTTGACAAGGAAGGCTAGAAGAGAGTTGGACTATTCATCGAAAGGGGGATTTCTTGCTAACGATTATGAAGAGGCCAAGAATCTCATCGAGCTAGCGGTCAACAATGATTATGAGGAGGTGACCGATAGGAAGATGACGAGAAGAAAGGTTCCATCCGGTGACGAAGACGCCTACGGTGATTTGAAGGCAAAATTTGAAAGACAACAAAAAGAGCTTGAGATGCTAAAAAAGAGGACTTTGGGAGTCAATGCAGTTCTTGAAGAGCTAAACGAGCCTATTGCAATTGAGGAGGATGTAAATTACATGCAAGGAGGAAACTTCCGGCAAGGGGGAAATATGGGGAACTATTATCCGAACAATCGAAACCACCCTAATTTCTCCTATGCCAACCCGAACAATGCTCTCCAGCCACCACCGGGATTTAACGTGAAAAACGGGGTTATTCAAGAGCCGATTGCTAAGACACCGATGGAAGAGATGTTGGAACGGTTGGAGGCAAGTCAAAAAGATTTTATTTATAAAGTAGACAAGAGGTTCGGGGATCTCGAGCATAGTGTGACATCTATTGGAAACTCAGTGACAGCCTTGACAAAGCAGATGTCGATGGTGGAGACCCAAATGAGTCAAATGGCGAACGCCCAAGCCGGATTTCATAAGCCGGGCCATTTTCCGAGCAGCACCGAGACCAACCCGAAGACGCAACAATGCAACGCAATCGAGCTTCGGAGTGGGACAAGGTACAATAATCATGGGGCTGAAGTTGAGGAATCTGGAAACAAGGATGTACTAGAAACGGGAGCCGAGAACGAGAAGGAAGATGAAACGCAGCAGGCCTATCGGCCAAGACTATCGGCCGATAGTCCCACCCGATACCCAGACAGAATGCCGGCAGTGGATCCTATCGACCCCCCTATCGGTCGAAAGGTTCCTGGAAGTTCGAATGTGAAGGATTTTGAGGTAAAAGCTCCATTTCCACAGCGATTGGCCAAGTCGAGACATGATGAAAAGCTTCAACGATTTATCGACATGTTTCAAAAGGTGAATATCAACATTCCACTTCTAGACGCTTTGAGAGACATGCCGGGGTACGTTAAATTCTTGAAAGACGCTGTGGCAAGCAAGAGGAAGTTGGCGAAGTTTGAAACAATAAATTTGACAGAGGAGTGTAGCGCTATCATTCAAAACAAGCTCCCGCTCAAGCGAATGATCCGGACGCGTTTTACTTTGACATGCATGATTGGCGACCAAAGCGTTAGTAATGGGTTGTGTGATCTCGGGGCAAGCATCAATCTTATGCCTCTATCCATCTTTAAGAGGTTGAAGATTGGGGAGATGAAGCCAACTACCATTTCTCTACTCATGGCGGACCGGTCGATCTGTTATCCGAGGGGAGTTGTGGAGGATGTGTTAGTTAGAGTCCAACACTTAGTCTTCCCGGCCGATTTCGTAGTTCTTGATATGCCCGAGGACGAGAATCAACCATTGATCTTTGGGAGACCATTTCTAGCGACGGGGAGAGCACTTATCGACGTCCAAGAGGGTGATCTTACCTTCCGGGTTAATGATCAAAATCTGAAAATTTCCATCTATGACGCGATGAAGAAGCCCGAGGATGCGCCCGAGGAATGTTATGAAATTGAGTCTATTATGCCGCCCCCGACCGACTTGTTGGAGCATTGCATTTCACAATCCATTTACTCACATTCCGATGTTGATGAAATTTACGAGGATTTGCCAAAGTATGTTCGAATGTTGGAGGCGAACGAGAGTCGATGTAATGAGAGGGACGTATGCTATCTTGATATCAACAAACCCGTTCAAGGGGGAGTTGTTGCTGAAGACCCGGACTGAATGAGGTATCGTCTAGCTAAAGACGTTAAACGTAGCACTTGTTGGGAGGTAACCCAACGTATGTATATTAGTTCATTTTTTTCGTTTGTTTTCGATTCTTCGTTTGCGTGATTTTTGTAGTTTCTAGTTTCGTAGTAGCTTTGTTAGTTTTGTTAAATTCTAATCCATGCACGCCGAGTTTTGGATACTTGCAGGTCTTTAATCGCCATATCCAAGCAAAAACGGGACCAAGTATGCGAAATAGAACGAGTTGAAAAATTTTTGAGACAGACGAGCCTATCGGCCGATAGGCTGAGGAAAATTAAAAAAAAATATTTTTGTTGCAAGCAGTGGTCGATAGGCAGACCACATCGACCGATATCCCGCCCGATATGAGGTACGTAAGTTTCAGTAGTTCCTATCGGCCCAGCCTATCGGCCGATAGGCCTGCCCGATAGGACATACCCTACGACAAACCCGCCATTTCCACGCTGATCAGTACTCTGCTAACAAAGCCACTCCTTTCTCTTTTCAAACTTATTCCTCCTTTAGGATGCGAAATAAGTTTGGGGGGGGGGGGGGAGAAGTGCGGCTTTGTTAATTTCTTTACGTGTGAGTACCTTGTTTGCTTTGTATCTTTATTTGCTTTTGTTGGTGCCCGTTGTTTTTATTTGTGCTTCTCATATTGGTGTTGCGTGGATTTGGTTTTTGTTGCTAGTTTTTAGATTTTTTTTGTTCATTTTCGTTTGGTGTGTTTGCTAGTTTCTATTTTTTTTTAGGTCGTAGTAGTTTTTTTAGATTTCGTGTTTGCTTTTATTTGCTTTTTCGTTGTTTGTTTTAGATAGCCTTGCTTGTCTTAGTTTTTCTTTATTCGTGAATTTTTCGAGCTTCTATTTGTGTGATACCGATGTTACGACACTGTTTTTCTCTCTGAAGAAACGGTCGAGTTTTAGTCGAGTTGTAGTCGATTATACGCTTTGCATAGTATTCATTTAGGTCCAAAATTTTTCGTGATTGTAGAGGTCTTGGCGTATAAGAGACGATACATACTTGTTTTAAAATCACCGTCAATACGTTTGGTTACATCTTCCGGATAGTGAGTCGATCGTTTCTTTAGTCGTGTTGGCACTTAGAGTGAGTTTAGAGTCGGCCGCTTTTCCCAAAGTTGAGATAATGTTGTTCTATGAAGGGAAGTCTAGTAACCAGGCATTCGCGTGACCCGTTGTTTGCCCTCGCGTAAAACGACGACTCGATTAGACTAGTGATTTAGATATTTCACATGTGTCAAGGATAGGAACCTAGTAACCGGGGTATTCGCGTGACCATTGCTTACTCGCGCAAAACGGCGACCTTGATTCGAACATGCGGAAATTATATATTCGAGTTGTTTCTCCATTGTAGACGGAACTTAGTAACTAGAAGCATCCATGTGCCCCATGAGTGTCTTTTACGTCAAACGGTTTCTTAATACATGAGAATGGAAGTTCCACCCTAGGATTACCCCGATGAAACATCCCGAGATCCTAACCTAGTGGTCAACTCGAATCAAATTCTTGAACATATATATAAGGGAATACTGACCGAGGTTTATTTGTTATGAAACTCGTGAAAAATGTGCCACTAGACTGTGTAACGGGACGAATTAGCTTGTTTATTTTAGCCTTTCATATTGACGGTCGATTTGACTCACGTTTTGTTAATCTTTGAGCTGGATTTTCTTCATGAAAGAATGATTAGGACTGAACTTGTCTACTTTGCGGAATCATTATTCTGAGTGCAGCTCGCTTTTACGACACTCGAATTATTTAGAGAGAATTACAGGATAGTATTGAGTAGGTTGAACACTATGAGTTGCACGATGATTCACGACTTTCTTTTTCTTTTCTTTTTGTTGTTCGGGACGAACAAGGCTTAAGTTTGGGGGGGTTTGATAAGTGGTAATTTTACCACATTTTTCTTGGATTTTATACTAGGTTTTTATCTCGTTTCGTGATTAATGTGCTCGTATTTGGCTTATTTATGATTAGTCGAGCCGTATTACGCGTTTGGGTTGGTTTTAGTGTGTTTGCAGGTTTTTAGAGCCAAAAGGACCCAAAACGAGACAAAGGACCGAGAGTCAAGTCACGGACGGAAGAAACGGATTTTTGCAAGAGACAGACCAACCTATCGGCCCAGCCTATCGGCCGATAGGTGCGTCCGAAAGGTGTTCCTGCCCTACCGAGTGAAGTCGATCGACGAACCAACTATCGGCCAGCCTATCGGCCGATAGGCTAGTCCGATAGGCTGCCCAGCGGACTTTCGTGTTTTGACGGATTTTGACTCTTTTGGATAGATTTTTGTTTCCTAGATTAGGGCTAATCGGGAGTTTAACCCCCTTAGGCTATATAAACCTCCTTCTAGACCTAGTTTAGGGAGAATTCATCAGCCCTTATCATCTACTATCATTCTTTTTCATCCTTTACCATCCCTAGCAGATTTTTACAATTTTTTAGCAAGATTTATTCCTTTGATGCAAGAACTTTTTGGAGGCAGCAACTATTATTGTTTTTCGGAGATTGAAGATTCAGAGTTCATACGAAAGGGTTGTAATCTCTCTTTTCATATCAATAATATGCATTCTCCATCTATTTCTTGTTTAATTTCAATCATGTCTGGCTAAATCCATTGATTGATTCTAGGGTTAGTAAATTTAATTGATGTTCACATGATGTTCCTTTGATTACATTTTTACCTTTCATTCTAGGCTTGTGTTCAAGGTGTGTTAAATCTCATGCTAGATTAAAGGGCCCTTAATTGATGCATGTTAGCTAATTAATTTTGTCCGGAAGGAGTAATTGATTAGTGGAAATACTTGATGCACAATATGATTTAATCTTGAGACCTGACGGAGAAAGATAAATCATAGATAAATAAGTTGGCGCTTTTTAAGTGATTTAAATTCTTTGAGCCCTGGCGGGGAAAAGGGTTTAAATTAACTATCTTTCTAGGTTGCCTTAATCGGAATTCTAGATCGGCTGAATGATTATTTCTAGGATTGAATTAAAGTTTGGGGAAAAGGAATCAAGAGATTGGATTGTGTGAACTCAATTAGACGATACTACCCTAGGATCAATTAGCTTTCGACTTGTGATTTTATCTTGCTAATTTGCTTTATTTGCTTGATTTAGATAATTCATCTTTTATTTAATTTTTGTTCTTCGATTTTTGAAGTTAGATAATTAGAAACAAACCAAATTTTCGGTTTCCTAAATAGCAGTCAAATTTTGAGTAGAGTTAATTCCTTTATTTTCGACATATCAATTCCCTTGGGTTCGACACCTTGGAAATACTCCGAGGTTTTACAAATTTTAAAATTGATCGGATTTGAAAACCATACTACGCGAATCCCAGCGATCATTGCCACTAGGAATTGAACCCCTGATCTCCAACTAAATTGAAGGTCAGGTGGCCAACTGCGCCAAGGGAGTTGGTTAAAACTGTGTTGGGTAAACTTTTTTAAGTGACTGATTCCACCACACTGCGGCCCCATACTCCAGAAACCCCCTCCGACCTGGCCTTATGGGTTAAACCTCTTTGCATGTGGTGTATTTTTGACAGGGAGCTGTGCGCAGAGCCAGCCTCTCTTTTGTTAGAGCAGCGTTCATCGGGAGTGAACTAGCCAAATTCCGCTTAGGTAAGTCCCATGTGGATCAAGCCATGGGCCTGTAGTCTCGAGCTTTTCGAATCATATGTTTTCCTTTGCATTTATCACACAAGATTCTCACGCGCACTAAGTTCTGGGTCTTCACTAAACAAATGCCTCCCTACCGTAATAAGTAGGGCATGGTCTCAGACATCTTACTCCTTCCTGCACTCGCTCTGAGCGGGATATACTGGTTATGTTTGGTTTGGTTTTGGTTTTATTTGTTGGTTAGATGACTCGAACACGGAACCTCAACCAACAATGTCTGAGTCTTTTACCACTAGGACAAAGGCTCTAGACACGAAAATATTTATTCTAATTCTGTTGTGGATGCCATTTATTTTGATACTATTTTTTAACTAAGTGTATTTTTCATCAACAAATACAATTAAACGATTTCTCGTTTTCAAAAGGCAACCAAGGGAATAACTTTTAAGAAATGCTCAACCAAATGTTTTACTCATTTAATTAAACTGTATAACCCAGAATTTCACACAACTAGGTTAATATATTTCAATTCTTACATAATACTATCAATAAACTTGAAAAATCATTTTGCCGTATCTCTATTTAAAAAATTAGTATCTGGAACTGGAAAAACATCCAAACGTACAAGAAATTTATAAGGATTTATCTCCGTTTCCATTCTAATGTTAGAAAATATATTTGTAAAATTTATTACTCTATTCTCCTTTTTTTTACCTTTAAAATTTTTACAGTTATCACCATTAGATAATCAATCAAACAACTTTTACTTTTAATCTTCACCATACGCTCACTATCAATAATTTTTCCTTTTAGTCTTAACCACACATTCATCATCATTACTTAAACAATCATTACCTAAAATACACAAAATACACACCCTTTATTAAGCTTTGAGAGGGACTGAGGAAGTATTTATTATATATTTATTACTCCCACAGCCTCTTCCAAAAATTTACATTTCTATTAAAAAATAGTCAATTTAGTAAGTTTACATATATCAGTTTTTACAATTAAATCAAACAATCAGCTTTTGCTGTTTAATCCACAACATACATTTATTATCAATACTTTACACTTTTGAACCTATACCATATACTCCCTCCGTCCCATAAGAGTATGTTCACTCTTTATGGCACGAGTTTTAATAAAAGTTAGGGGCCGTTTGTTTGGCTCTTAATGTAACTATTAAGAGCCTACCTCTGAATCGCTCAGAGGCCACGACTGTTTGGCAAAAATTTTTTTACCTCTTAATGGTTACAAAGAGATCTGAATCATTAAGCATCCATACCCTCTCTCAACCATTCAGAGGCAAACAATTTTCAGATTTACCACTCCTCTTAAATTAAGAATTATTATTCATAATAATAATTATTATTTTTTAAATGAATTTAAATAAAAAATAGTATACCTAATTATTATTATAATTTTCTAAATGAATTAAATTAAAAAATATTATATATAATTATTATTATTATTTTAAATGAATTAAATTTAAAAATATTATACATAATAATAATAATTATTATTATTTTAAATGAATTACATTTAAAAATATTATATATAATAATAATAATTATTATTAGTATTATTTTAAATGAATTAAATTTAAAAATATTATACACAATTATTTATAAAAATTAGGGTTTTTATTTATAAAAAGGAGAGGTTTTGGTACGCAAAGGGAGGAAAAAATGGGATTTTTAATCGCTACTTTTATACAGAAGGGTAAAATGGTAATTTGTTACCATTCAGAGTTACCATTCAAAACAGTTACCAAACAACCAAATTTCATTCCGCACTCAACCGTACAGAGCCTCTCAACCATTCTGGCCTCTCAACCATTCTGGCCTCTCAACCATTCTGCACTAAATCATTCAGCAACTCCCAAACAGCCCCTTAGGTAGTAGTGGATTTGAGTGGAGAAAGGGTCCCGCTTTTTGTTGTATGAGTATATTAATTATTGTTGTTGATTAATTATAGGATAAAAAGTGTGGGCCATGCTTGGTATTGTTGTAAATAGGTTGAGAAAGTGAAGTAAAAGTGTAAGGGATGTTTTCTAAAAATGGAATGAGCACACTCTTGTGGGACGGACGAAAATGGCAAATTGGGCACACTATTGCGGGACGGAATGAGTATTTATCATTATTATTTATACTAATTATTATCTAAACTATATCTGTTCTGGGAATTATTATTCCCGTGATCTGTCTTACCTAATACTGGTTGTAGATACATAGATGGAAGGTTCTAGATCCTTCTAGAGGTAGTAGGATCCTATTAGATATCTTACATTATCTAGGAATCCAATGTATGGAAGGACTCTCATTATAATGCCTATATAAAGGTTCATCTATCAGTGTTATGAATACAGTTCATTGACTTATATTTACAGTCTTTTACTTTCTCCTGAAACACGTTATCAGTACATACTCTACCAATAGAGCAAGAAAAATTCATCCAAAATCCTAAAAATTCAAAAAAAAAAAAAGGAAAAAAAATCGATTTTTTTCTAAAACCCTAGCACCGCCATCGCCGCACTAATAGTCAGAGCAAGAAGCCCCGATGCCAGCCATCAGCCCTACTTGATCAGCAAATCCCCCGTGAGCAACTCCTGCCACTGCACCACACCAGATCGGTCGTCCATCGCACCAGATCAGATCTATCCTGCTCTCCAGTGTACCACCGCGGCGCCACCGTTTCTGTAGCCCCCCGACGCGCCTCACTGCTGCTACAATCCGGTCGCCATCAACCATATCGTCAGAAATCTAGTCGGATTCCTATTATCCCAGTACTCTCGGCATCCCGACGCAATTTCTGCAATGGCGCACCCGATTTCGCTCAGACTCGACCTGTCCGCAACTCCACCAGTGGCTAGACACCCGAGTCGGCCTAATTGAATGCCTGCTCTTTCTGACTGAACCGTTGGGGAAGAAAAGCACTCAGCATGCGACCGAAAAATAGATTCAGCATAATATTTTCCGATCCACCTGCTTTGTACTGACTCGGTTGCTGTCCAGCCCGACCCTGCAAATTTCACTAAAATCCTTTTTTCAGCCAAACTCACGAAACTGTACGCGAACTGAAGCAGATTTTTACACACAAAAAAAAAATCAAAAGGAGAGATGAGAATTTCCGCGCGTAAATTTTTTGCACAGCGCAGTCGTACCAAACACATGTTTCTCGATTCGGTAACTGTCGGATTGGTGCGAAATCTTGACAGCAACTTCCCAACACAAATATCTATATATTCAACGGTGGAGGTTGGTTTTTGAGTAATATTGCTTACTGAATCTGTCGCTGAATAGAAACAGATTTTTACGAGGAAATTTGGAGATCCGACCTCATCCAATACCGAGCTGCTGCACCACCGCACCCGAGTCCTTTTTCGGCAAATTATCGAGCCCAGTAGCCCTTATCGGGCGTTTCTCAACTTCCTATTTTCCTATTAGTGATTCATTTATCATTAACTTGTATGATTATGAATCTAATTGTGTTTATGCTTTACGTGGCACATAGGAAAATATGTTGCTCATGATGATGTACACGCTATGGAAAAAAGCCATATTTATTATTCCATTTAAGGATCAAAGTAAATATGGAATCGAGTACCCACGAAAATATATTATTCATATGGAGAGAAGTTAAATTTATCCCATTCAAGGATCAAAGCAAATATAGAACCAAGTACCCGCATAAGATTTTATTAAAGTTCCCGTTTTTCAATTCCTCTCTGTAAAACCCAGATTTTTGAACATGTTAAAATACCCTTTAATCTCGAATTTATAAAAGACGTTTAATTATTTAAAATATTGCATTATGATTATAACGTAAGTATTTAAATCATTAAAATTTGAACAAATTAATGTAATACGAATATAAGACTTATACTGAAATAATTTGTATACATTTAAAATTGTCACACGTTTTCTATTTTTGTCCCTAGCCGAATAATATGTTGTACACAAACATATGGAATCATGAATCATGTCAAGGTTCGTGACGGGTTTTAAATTTGGCAAAGTCTTCCATCAAATCCCCATAATTTAGGCATTTTCCTTTTTGAAAATTCCTCCCCACTCGCCTATATATATCACACACACATACTTCACAAAAAAACCCTAAAACCTAAAACTAAAAATGGCGGCTACCTAGTTCTCTACCATTCCCGTTCGATAGAGGCGTGCACAAAAGAAGGCTTGGTGGTAGATTGAAGGTCTCGGGTGCGTTGGTATGATTAAACACGTTATATGATGGCTTAAATGAATTCTGGAATTAAGACAACTTGTGTATCTGAATTTGTGAACGAGATAGGTCATGATATGTAATGATTCAATTCAGTTTCTTTTGATGAAAACCTAGTTTTATGTCTTAGTTAAGTTCTCCAATTGGTTTGGAGTGATTTCGAGTTGTTTTGGTCGTGTTTTTGATTTTTGTGTGATTAAGTGTTGAATCTGAAATTCGGGAGTCTGAAATCAGTCCACTTTATCGATTTTTGTTTCAAAACCTATAATGACTTGAGCCATGAAACTCTCCAGTATATAACTTCTATATGATTAGTAATACCATGAATTTTTGAGAATTTTTCCTGGATGTTTTGGTAGGTCATTGAGGCGGATACTTTTTGGGTACAACTGCAGGTCGGTTTTCTGAATAGTCTGAGTTTGAGTATTTTTCGTGTGGGGTTAAACTAACAAATAAATACTGGAAAAATTCTTGTGGGTTCTAAAGTATTGATCTACCTGTGTGAATTTTTGTGAATTTTACTTTTGAGTTCTTATGTGGTTCAAAAATTCGTCAAGTTATAACCTATTCATAGATAAAAGCTGATAAAAAGGTTAAAAGGCTAATAAAGGTTAGGGTTGTATTGAATTTATCTCCAGGTATGCTGTCAGGTTTTTGGGTCATATTGAAAGGGGTCCATTTTAATTATACCAACATGTTTTTGAGTGATTGTTGAGTCTAAAATCAAGTTCTGGAAAATTACTTTCTGAATATGTAAGTCTTGTAATTTTTAGAAGTCGAGAGAATATCTTTTCTGATTTTACAAGTTCAAGTGTCAAGCCTGTCAATTAGTAATCCGAACTTCAACCCTGGTTTATAATTTTTGTTTTAAAATCAGTAAGAAATCATTAACTCAAATTGGACAGGGCTTTAATATAAGATGTGTTTGGCCTCTGTGATTTTTGGTGGAATTTTTGGAGTAGCACATCATGGTCTCTTAATTGCTTACTTTTTGAGTCTCAGATCTGTCACCGAATCTAGACTAGTTTTGATAAGGAATTTTTGTTCTATAGCTATACTACCTGGAAATTTTACAAAAATTACACAAAGTATAAAGCATATGTCCCTACCTGGGGTAATTTTTCTAAGTCTCTAGGAGGTGCACAAGTATACTTTAAAAATCCAGAAACGTGATACATGTTTTGATATTAAAAGCTGAGTTTTCTTAAAAAGGTGGTTACACATTCAAAGTCTATTATATTACTAAAATGAGTAACAAAATTTATTTGGACTTAAAGTAATACTTGGTTATTGATCCGTATAGGTTCCGTGAAGCCGGAGTGATCCTGTATCTTGTGATCTATCTATCTTTGTTTACTTTTGCTGTTGAATAAGGTACAGATATTCCATACTCTTTCAGCAAGAGTACAACTACTTTCTCTCTCTTCTATATTATTTGCCTATCTTATTTTGGACTGTTGATATTCGAACTCTTCGTTTGAACCTTTGACATTGCATCTTTGATTTGATACATGTGAACTGAACCTTTGATATTAGCTCTTTGATTATTCGAACCTTTGATATTGAACTTTGACTATATGAATGAGACCTACACTTTGATTTGGACTTGTACTTTTTGACCCGTCAGTATTTACCCAGGTATTATCTGTTCCCAGTTATGGGGGGTCTATGACAGTAGCATTGATGCACCAATGTTATGACTCTAGTGTGGTTGGAGAGATGTACCACACCGTTCCTTATTTGCTATCTGCTATGGCCATTATTATGATTATGAATTGTTTGTAGAGGCGTATGGATGCATCCTAGATTTGTTTGTTATTTGTTTGGGCTACTATGATGATATGGATACATATTATATTTGTTTGGTAATTGGGCATGCGTGCATGCAGTCCCTTCACATTTGGAAGTTGATCACTCCATTGGGCTCCTATTTGTTTGGATATTTGTTTGGGCCTGGGGTAAAATACTGAATCCACATTCATACACTTTATACTTAAACTTTGATATCCTTTTGATTATCCATTGACACCATATGTATTCTATCTTCGCATTGCTTTGATTATCTTATCGCGGTTGATCTGTTTTGTTATTTGCTTTATATCTGTTCACTGATCTTTTTATGCTCAGCCGCTTTTCTTCTCCATGCGGCAGGTATTTAAGCTAGGAGCGGGGTTATTAGCTTGGGGATGAGAGAGAGTGGATTACCCTATAGCTTTATTATAATAATGAACTTTATTTCCTTATCGTTATTTCCGGATTTCAGACATTTGTATCGTATTTTCTTTTGTTCAGTTTCGGGGACACTTGGTGTTGTTTTAGTCCCTTTTTGATACTCTTTTGATAATTTTTATTTAAGACTTCCGCTGTTTGATTTGAATTTGCTGTATCTGATATGTCACCATAAAGTGACGCTTCTACCCTTGCCAGGTTGGGGCGTTAAAATTTATGGTATCGGAGCGACCGGGTTTGAATCTTCAGGGCTTAGGCCATGACCTGTGAGAATGGGTGGACGCTAGGCTTTCGTTTCGTCTTTTGGTTTATTCGAAGTCCGAGGAGGAGCACGAGCAGCATCTTAATACGATTTTGCAGATTTTGAGGCAGGAGAAGTTGTATGCGAAGTTCTCCAAGTGTGAGTTCTGGCTTAGTGAAGTTGCTTTCCTTGGTCATGTTGTATCTACTAGTGGTATCACTATGGATCCGTTGAAGGTTGAGGCTATCACTAAATGGCCGAGACCTACTACGGTGACCGAGGTCCGGAGTTTTCTTGGTTTGGCAGGTTACTATCGGAGATTTGTCGAGGGATTCTCACAACTCGCCTCACCATTGACTAAGCTGATGAGGAAGGGATTGAAGTTTGATTGGACCGATGAACAAGAAGAGAGTTTTGAGACTCTGAAGCAGAAACTTGTGTCAGCTCCCATTTTGACACTTCTATCTGGTACAGGCGGATATCAGATTTATAGTGATGCTTCCAAGAAAGGGTTAGGTTGTGTTTTAATGCAGCATGGGAAGGTTATTGCGTATGCCTCACGCCAGTTGAAACCCTATGAGGAGAACTGCCCTGCGCATGATCTAGAGTTGGCTGCAGTTGTTTTTGCTCTAAAGATCTGGAGGCATTATCTGTATGGGGATTCTGTTGATATCTTCACGGATCATAAGAGTCTCAAGTACATATTTACCCAGAAGGAGTTGAATATGAGACAGCGTAGATGGTTGGAGTTACTCAAGGACTACGACACTAACATTCAGTATCACCCGGGTAAGGCTAATGTAGTTGCCGATGCTCTTAGTCGTACGTCGGGTATGATTGCTAGTTTGAAATTTGAGCCTAAGATTTTGCATGATCTTGAGCTCATGGAGGTGGAGTTCTGTCTGCCTAGGCGCGATGGTTATTGGGCTAGCTTGAAGGTTGAGTCTAACTTGATCTTGAAGATTAAGGAAGCTCAGCGTGATGATGGTGAGTTATGGGCCATTGTTCAGAATGTGGAAGAGGGGAAACATTCTGAATTTCGGGTTGATCATGATGGCATTGTTTGGTTAGGAGATCACCTTTGTGTTCCGAGCGATCCTGAACTTCATGAGACAGTTATGTCATAAGCTCACAGTTCTCCTTTCACCATATATCCGAGATCTACTAAAATGTATCGGGATTTGAAACAGCATTTCTGGTGGAACGGGATGAAGCAGGATGTAGCTTCGTATGTTGCTAGGTGTTTGACTTGCCAACAATTAAAGATTGAGCACCAAAGAGCTAGTGGTCTTTTGCAGCCGTTAGAGATTCCCCAGTGGAAGTGGGAAGAGATAACGGTGGATTTTGTTACGGGTTTACCGGTCACACGAAAATGACATGATGCAATCTGGGTGGTCGTTGATCATCTAACCAAGTCAGCCCATTTCTTACCGATCAAGAAAGGTTATGGTGTAGCGAAGTTGGCAGAAATCTTCCAGCAGGAGATTGTTAGATTGCACGGCACTCCGATTGCGATTGTTTCTGATAGAGATCCGAGGTTTACTTCGTGTTTTTGGGAGGCGTTACATAAGGCTTGGGGCTCTCGTCTTAAGTTCAGTACCGCTTTTCACCCACATACGGATGGTCAATCTGAGAGAACTATCCAAACGTTAGAGGACATGTTACGAGCTTGTGCACTTGATTGGACTGGTAGTTGGGACGAGTACTTGTGTTTATTCAAGTTTGCATATAACAACAGTTGGCACGCTAGTATTCGGATGGCACCATTCGAGATGTTATATGGGCGTAAGTGTAGATCACCTACTGTGTGGGACGAAGTAGGTGAACGGATTATTGAGGGTCCTGAAATGATTGAGATCACCAACGAAAAGGTGACTGTTGCTAGAGAGAGGCTTAAGGAAGCCAGGTCCAGACAGAAGAGTTACGCTGACAAGCACCGACGTGAGTTAAAGTTTCAGGTTGGCGACCGAGTATTTCTGAAAGTTTCTCCTTTCCGCGGCGTCAAACGTTTTGGCATTAAGGGCAAGTTGAGTCCTCGTTTTATTGGTCCTTTTGAGATTTTGGAACGTGTGGGCGAGGTGTCTTATCGTTTGGCTCTTCTACCTCAGCTAGCACATGTGCATAACATTTTTCACGTATATCTTTTGCGGGGATACTATCATCCTCTACATGTGGTGTCATATCCTTTTGACCAGATTCAACCAGACATGTCACTTCCGGAAGAATCGGAAGCCATTCTTGATAGGCAGGAGAGAGTCATGAGATATAAGGTCATTCGCTTTGTTAAGATTCTTTGGAAGAACCACCCAGCACGCGAGGCGACCTGGTAAACTGAAGAGTCTATGCGAACCAGCTACCCTCATTTCTTTTCGTAGTCTGGTATGCTTTCGTTTTGTTTCGTTACTTTTCCTTTTTCGTTTTCGAGGACAAAAATTTTTTTTAGAGGGGAAGAGTTGTAAAACCCAGATTTTTGAACATGTTAAAATACCCTTTAATCTCGAATCTATAAAAGATGTTTAATTATTTAAAATATTGCATTACGATTATAACCTAAGCATTTAAATCGTTAACATTTGAACAAATTAATGTAATACGAATATAAGACTTATACTGAAATAATTTGTACACATTTAAAATTGTCACACGTTTTCTATTTTTGTCCCTAGCCAAATGATATGTTGTACACAAACATATGGAATCGTGAATCATGTCAAGGTTCGTGATGGGTTTTAAATTTGGCAAAGTCTTTCATCAAATCCCCATAATTTAGGCATTTTCCTTTTTGAAAATTCCTCCCCACTCGCCTATATATATCACACACACATACTTCACAAAAAAAACCCTAAAACTTAAAACTAAAAACGGCGGATACCTAGTTCTCTACCATTCCCGTTCGATAAAGGCGTGCACAAAGGAAGGCTTGGTGGTAGATTGAAGGTCTCGGGTGCGTTGGTATGATTAAACACGTTATATGATGGCTTAAATGAATTCTGGAATTAAGACAACTTGTATACCTGAATTTGTGAACGAGATAGGTCATGATATATAATGATTCAATTCAGTTTCTTTTGATGAAAACCTAGTTTTATGTCTTAGTTAAGTTCTCCAATTGGTCTGGAGTGATTTCGTCGTGTTTTTGATTTTTGTGTGATTAAGTGTTGAATCTGAAATTCGGGAGTCTGAAATCAGTCCACTTTGTCGATTTTTGATTCAAAAACTATAACGAGTTGGGACATGAAACTCTCCAGTATGTAACTTCTATATGATTAGTAATACCATGAATTTTTGAGAATTTTTCCTGGATGTTTTGGTAGGTCGTTGAGGCGGATACTTTTTGGGTACAACTGCAGGTCGTTTTTCTGAATAGTTTGAGTTTGAGTATTTTTCGTGTGGGGTTAAACTAACTAATAAATTCTGGGAAAATTCGTGTGGGTTCTAATGAATTTTTGTGAATTTTACTTTTGAGTTCTGATGTGGTTCAAAAGTTCGTCAAGTTGTAACCTGTTCATAGATAAAAGTTGATAAAAAGGTTAAAAGGCTAATAAAGGTTAGGGTTGTATTGAATTTATCTCCAGGTATGCTGTCAGGTTTTTGGGTCATATTGAAAGGGGTCCATTTTAATGATACCAACGTGTTTTTGAGTTATTCTTGAGTCTAAAATCAAGTTCTAGAAAAGTACTTTCTGAATATGTAAGTATTGTAATTTTTAGAAGTCGATAGTATGTCTTTTCTGATTTTACAAGTTCAAGTGTCAAACCTGTCAATTAGTAATCCGAATTTCAACCTTGGTTTATGATTTTTTTTTTGAAATCAGTAAGGAATCATTAACTCAAATTGGACATAGCATAATTATAAGATGTGTTTGGCCTCTGTAATTTTTGGTGGAATTTTCGGAGTATCACATCATGGTCTCTTAATTGCTTACTTTTTGAGTCTCAGACCTGTCAGCGAATCTGGACTAGTTTTGATAAGGAATTTTTGTTCTATAGCTATACTATCTGGAAATTCTACAAAAATTACACAAAGTAAAAAACATATGTACCTACATGTAGTAATTTTTTTAAGTCTCCAGGAGGTGAACAAGTATACTTTAAAAATCCGGAAACGTGATACATGTTTTGATATTAAAAGCTGAGTTTTCTTAAAAAGGTGGTTACACACTCAAAGTCTATTATATTACTAAAATGAGTAACCAAATTCATTTGGACTTAAAGTAATACTTGGTTATTGATCCGTATAGGTTCCGTGAAGCAGGAGTGATCTTGTATCTTGTGATCCATTTATCTTTGTTTACTTTTGCTGTTGAATAAGGTACAACTATTCCGTACTCTTTCAGCAAGAGTACAACTACTTTCTCTCTCTTCTATATTATTTGCCTATCTTATTTTGGACTGTTGATATTCGAACTCTTCGTTTGAACCTTTGGCATTGCATCTTTGATTTGATACATGTGAACTGAACCTTTGATATTAGATATTTGATTATTCGAACCTTTGATATTGAACTTTGACTATATGAATGAGACCTACACTTTGATTTGGACTTGTACTTTTTGACCCTTCAGTATTTACCCAGGTATTATATGTTCCCAGTTATGGGGGGTCTATGACCATAGCATTGATGCACCAATGTTTTGACTCTAGTGTGGTTGGGGAGATGTACCACACCGTCCCTTATCTGCTATCTGCTATGGCCCTTATTATGATTATGAATTGTTTGCAGAGGCGTATGGATGCATCCTAGATTTGTTTGTTATTTGTTTGGGCTACTATGATGATATGGATACATATTATATTTGTTTGGTGATTGGGCATGCGTTCATGCAGTCCCTTCACATTTGGAAGTTGATCACTCCATTGGGCTACTATTTGTTTGGATATTTGTTTGGGCCCGGGGTAAAATACTGAATCCACATTCATACACTTTATACTTAAACTTTGATATCCTTTTGATTATCCATTCACACCATATGTATTCTATCTTCGCATTCCTTTGATTATCTTATCTCATTTGATCTGTTTTGTTATTTGCTTTATATCTGTTCACTGAGCTTTTTATGCTCAGCCGCTTTTCTTCTCCATGTGGCCGGTACTTAAGCTAGGAGCGGGGTTATTAGCTTGGGCATGAGAGAGAGTGGATTACCCTATAGCTTTATTTTAATAATGAACTTTATTTCCTTATCGTTATTTTTGGATTTCGGATATTTGTATCGTACTTTCTTTTGTTCAGTTTCGGGGACACTTGGTGTTGTTTTAGTCCCCTTTTGATACTCTTTTGATAATTTTTATTTAAGACTTCCATTGTTTTATTTGAATCTGTTGTATCTGATATGTCACCATAAAGTGACGCTTCTATCCTTGCCGGGTTGGGGCGTTACACTCTCTTTTGGGAATTTTTTTGGGGAATTGGGTATTTGGGTTCTTTATCTCCCATGCTAATTTGTGGTGGATGAGACTATGAGAGGTGGTATCACTCTCATATGTCGAAGTAAACTGTATGACGATCCTGGGGAGTCACGGATAATTGTTGAAAGTTGATATTTGTGGTTTTTGCATACACCACGGTTTGGATGCGATTTGACGTTGCCGTTTTGTCGATTTTAAACCAACAATTGAATAAAATCGATTTGTGATGGATTTGTCACATTGAATTGAGCGACCACCATGTTGGTCTTGACCCAATCCCATACTTGGAAAACTCCATCTTTCATTCTATTAAAAGAAAATATTGCATGTGGGTGTAGTCATGCACCGTGTCCTTGCAATATGATATATGAAAGAATGTAATTCTCATGAATTTTAATATGTAAAGCAATGGCATATTGCGGTAAATACATAAATTCGTTGACCTCGATTATAGTTTGTTTGACTATAGGTCTGAATACTTTTCCAAATATTTATAAAGGCATGTGCCTTATACATTTGACTATGTCTAGTCGATCTTATCGGATGGTCAAGACGAGTTGGTTATGGTATATTCATTATGTCTCATGGTTCAAAATGCCTAATTATGATGCACCGCATTGCATCCACATAACATTGCTATTATGACGTATACTTGCAAATTGAGAATTAAAATACTTGGTTGATTTGATGCATTTTGGTGGATTTTTGTCTACACTTTTGATCATGACTACGCGCATCCTCCTTGGTATTTGTTTATGCTTTGAAAGTTTAAACGGAATAAGTGGTTTTTAAACAGCCTTAGCTGTACCGACATTCCTACTTTCTCTGCAAGTCTACCAAGTTGGAGTTACCGAAAGGATCATTAGTCGAGATAAGAAATCGAAAACCCTGCTGCGTTTAAACACACCTATGGTTGTCATTGCCATGTTTTTGCATCAACACTTATGCCATTGGATATGGTCTCAACCTTGTTTTCTCACTAAACTTGGGAAATACTAAAGCATCCAATTAAAACATGCACCGTGATCTGAGTTTAATGATCCGTGTGGTGAACAACCTATGGATAAAATGATACAGAAGTCTAGTTTCCAGGATATCTGACTGTTCATCCATAGCCTTCCTAACAAGAGAGTTACCGCTGTTTTAGTGAACAAAGATCAAGCTGTGCGGAATTTTATTTTCCAGCGATTGTGCTAACTTTTGTCCCAACCAACTTGGTTCCCATCTTAGATTTGCGAGTGGTCTTATGAAACATATTTTTCAACCTAATTTTAGCCGAATTTGCCATAGATGATGCAATTTTTGTTATGCATTGTATGCGAATATATTATCTTTCAAATATTGAAAAACAGTTTCCTTGGGGAAGCCCAAAATACGCACCCGTATAAGAAGGTCGAGCGTATGCATGGTAGTTTTACACCAATGCCTGTGTCGTAATTTTGCCCCTTAGGCATATAATCTTGCCATGTGTAACACCCTTGATATATTTAGGAATATTACAGCGCCGTAAATCCTTTACGTAAGAATTTACAAGACTGAGGAAAATAACAATAACAAATACCAACAAACAACGGCATCGGGAATAAAATATAACATGAGTCTGAAACAATACTGAACTACATGCGTCAAACGGTGAACATTAATACATGACCAAATCCAACATCACAACCGACAACAAAACTACATGAGTACTTGAGTACTTATTAAAACAACACTCAAAACTTGACAAATATTCCGGCCTCTACACCTTCGTCATCATGCAGCTCCAGTGGTTGTTTCCCCGCCCTCCTGGATCCTGAACATAAACATATGTTCACCCCCGAAGGGGTTAACACAACGATGTAAGTACAAGTACGATAATTATACAACAATGATTTATTCAACAATAATCATGATAAGTTTTCCAACTAGAAATAACAACACATAACACAATCATGACAATCTCAACATACTCATGGTATCCCAACAATCCATCGCACACAGCTATAGATTCCCATGATGATCCCGTCGGACCAACGCATGGTGGAAACACCTGTCCAATGATCCAGCGCACACAGCTATAGATTCCCATGATGATCCTGTCGGACCAACGCATGGTGGATAATTAATCACAACAAGTATGCACAATACAACAATAACGTAACCGGCATCAATATGCACAATTATAATTAAAGTACTTACCTCAAATTGATGACAAGGATAATACTTCGATGGATAGCAATACACTCGAAGGTCGCCCCTTCGATCAATCACGTTGCAAAGCTTGGACCTTAAACAAAAGAAATAATATAGGGTTCATCTTACGTCATATAACTAACGTACGAACATCTAACATCCTAAACTATGGCCGAAAGTATCCTGCCTCATGTCTTCATAACGTACGTTATATACCCAACATAACGTACATTAAGTCTGTACATTAGCGTACGTAAGCTCTGAAGCCTAACGTACGGTAAGCATGTATTTGAAAGTTCTCTTATCTGATCAGACGACTGTCTCACCTGATGATATAATGTACGTAATGCATGATGCTTAACATACGTTATACTCACAAATACATTTCTCATGCATAATTTAATGATCCTATGGTGTTTGACGTCTACGAATTCAAGGATAAACATGCCATTACAACGCCATATTCCAAATTCGATTAAAAATTCTCATATGTAGTTCGGTTAATCTACGGTTGATACAATTGTTATCGACATCATCATCATTTCCTTCAAACTTTCATCATGAAGGTTAGCTAATCAACCCATCCCTTACAAGACATGTAAAAAACCCTCAATGTTCATCCATCTAAGTTCGATTAACAAGGGTGACAGTAATAACAAGTCTTTGATCGTTTCTAAGACACCAACATGAATATCATCATCTCCAGAAATCACTACGAGTCATGAATTTTGCTTGAAGAATACTTTATACTACACATGGATTATTCTTGGTGAAAATCCTAAGAATTCATCTTCTTTGAATATCCCCATTCTAAGTGATAGTATTAACAATACATTGGTAAACAAGTGACTCAGAATCAACATCCAAAATGTGTAATAAATCTCAGAAACTATATCAAAGGTTCAACTCGAAAAGGTTGGTTAATATTCTTCTTACTCAAGGAAGGTCTCGAATAAGTTCATCTTAACTTCAAACAACATGGTGTTCAACTTAAAGGGTTACTCACTAATCCAATGATCTCAAAAGCATGCTCATATCATTCCTTAAGAACAGGGATTAGAGTTTGGAAAGTATCAACATACCTTAATGTAGAAGACAATGATGAACATTTAACGAAAATCCAACACCAGAAGATTGAGTACCAATTCAAGGTGTTTCCAATACTCAATGATTAAGTAGAGATGATATATATGTGTTTAAGTGGCAGAGGGCTCTCTGAACTTGAAGGAAAATGAAGGAGAAATGAAAGAAAACGAAGTGGAGTGGAATGAGTGCTTTCCCATATATATACTGTCCTAAGATTTATGTACGTTAGCCTTAGTGTTTTACGTATGTTATTCACTTAGCGTACGCTACCCGATATCCTTAGCGTACGTTATCGTTCAATGGTAGTCTACCGCCTCATTTCTGTACTCTCTTACGTACGCTACATCAACACAGTTACGTACGTAATCGACTATAATTAGCGTACGCTATATACATCACTTAGCGTACGTTAATCCCCGTTGACCCAAAACTGTCCAGGTTCATGCCGAGGGAATCTGCCCGAGCCAACCACCAACTGGCCCATGTGCCCACCGCCTTGATCAATTATTGGTTGTCTTATGTATACTATGCTTAATTCATAGCATACGCTATCCATAGCACATAACGTACGTTACGCTTACTAGCTAGCGTACGTTATGGCGTAGTTGCATGTGAAAATTTACAAGTTGATATTATCATGCATGTCGATACGAATACGAAAATACTCAACAATTTATCCGGATATTACATACTCTCATTCTAAAAAGGAGTTTCGTCTTGAAACTCAAGACGAAAATAATTCTGGGTATCTGGATTTCATACTATCCTCCGTCTCCTAAGTGGCTTCTTCAACTCCGTGTCGCGACCATTGAACCTTAACCATAATAATTGGTTTATTTCTCAATTGTTTGACTCGACTTTCGAGTATCTTGATTGGTTTCTCTTCGAACGTGCCATCCTTAGCGACTTCGATCTCACCGAAATCAATGACATGACTGGGATCTGATATGTTCTTCCATAACTGAGATACGTGGAACACATTATGAACATGACTCAGCGATGGCGGTAAAGCCAACATGTACGCCAACTCTCCAACTCTTTCAAGAATCTTGAACGGCCCGATATATCTCGGGCTCAGCCTTCCCGTCTTCCCAAAACGAAAAATTCCCCGAGTAGGAGAAACCATTTAAAGCACGTGATCTCTAATATCAAATTCTAACGGGCGACGGCGCACGTCTACATAAGATTTCTGCCGACTCTGGGCGGTCAACATTTTTTCACGAATCAAAGTTATCTTCTCTTGCGTCTGTACGATCAACTCTAGTTCCGTCCCGATCAAGTCTGATGAATCATCTTAACACAGGGGCGATCTGCATCTCATGCCGTATAATGCTTGAAAAGGTGTCATCTTAATGGAAGCATGCCAACTATTGTTGTAAAGTGAATTCAATCGACGTTAGATGAACTTCCCATTCAGTCGACCAATCTAACGCACAAACTCTCAGCATGTCTTCCACTGTTTGAATAATCCTATCGGACTGTCCGTCTGTCTGCAGATGATAAGTTGTGCTAAAGTTCAGCTCGGTTCCTAAGGCTTTATGAACTGCTTTCCAAAAATGTGACATGAAGTGACCATCACGGTCAGAAATAATGGTCTACAGAGTACTATGCAATCGGAGTATCTCTGTAATAAACACTCGTGCCAACTTCTCTGGTCCCCAAGTGTCCTTAATGCCTAGAAAATGAGCCGATTTGGTTAAACGATCAACTATCACCCAAATCATGTTCATCCCTGTTCTGGACATCGGCATACTAGTGATAAAGTCCATCGGTATATCTTCCCACTTCAATTCAGGAATCGGGAGCGGTTTCAGCATTCCGGTGGGTCATTGATGTTCGATCTTAACTTGCTAACAAATTAAACATTTCGAGACATAATTCACTACATCTCTCTTCATGTTTCCCCACCAGAAATTTTGCTTCTGATCCTTATACATTTTACTGGTGCCCGGGTATATAGAATAAGGCTTGTTATGAGCTTCCTTCATGATTGTTTGTTTCAATAACTCGACATCGGGAACACAAAGTTGGCTCTGAAATCTCAAAACTCCATCATCATGAATTACGAATCCTGGGGCCTTTCCTTTACTCACCTCATCACGTAACCGAATCATCAGAAGATCACCTAATTGTTTAGATTTAATTTCCTCGGTTAATGATGAAGTTAATTCCATCACACACAGTTGTCCTTAGACTCTTTACAACCATACTTCAATTCCTTCGCGAATCAATTCTCGTTGAATGCTGGACTGGGAGGTGAGAGTCTCCAGCATTCGAATACAAATAGGTTTGCGGCTCAGTGCATCGGCCACTACATTTGCTTTGCCAGGATGATAAAGAATCTCCAAATCATAGTCCTTAATCAATTCCAGCCATCTTATTTGCCGCATATTTAACTCTTTCTGACTGAAGATATATTTGAGACTCTTATGATCTGTGAAGATCTGACAGTGAGTCCCGTACAAATAATGCCTCCAAATTTTCAAGGCGAAAACCACAGCTGCCAACTCCAAATCGTGCGTTGGATAATTTACTTCATATGGCTTCAATTGTCGTGACCCATAGGCGATCACCTTCTCATTCTGCATCAGTACACACCTGAGACCTTGGTTTGAAGCATCACTGTAAACTATAAATCCCTAGTTCCTTGTGGTAATGCTAAAATTAGTGCCGTCGTCAATCTCTTTTTCAATTCATCAAAACTGGCCTAACACATATCATTCCACTCAAACTTTTGGGTTTTCTGCAGTAATCGAGTAAGTGGGCGGGTAATTTTGGAAAACCATTCCATGAACCGACGATAGTACCCAGCAAGTCCTAGGAAACTTCTGACTTCCTTCACGTTCTTAGGAGGCTTCCAATCCAAGATTGCTTCGACTTTCTGGGGGTT
Organism: Orobanche coerulescens; assembly: GCA_033398695.1. Taxonomy (NCBI): domain Eukaryota; kingdom Viridiplantae; phylum Streptophyta; class Magnoliopsida; order Lamiales; family Orobanchaceae; genus Orobanche; species Orobanche coerulescens. The sequence goes on along the minus strand of CM065803.1, from coordinate 193,734,286 downwards.
TACTCGGACTCCTTCCTCTGACACCACGTGACTGAGGAACATCACTTTCTTTAGCCACAATTCACACTTAGAAAGTTTGGCATATAATTGCTCGCTTCTTAAGAGGTCCAAAACGATCCACAAGTGCTGCGCATGTTCTTCACGGCTTCTGGAATAAACTAGAATATCATCAATAAACACAACTACGAATTTGTCCAAATACTCTATGAACACTCGATTCATCAACTGCATGAACACGGCAGGTGCATTAGTGAGACCAAACGGCATCACTACAAACTCATAGTGTCCGTAGCGAGTTCTGAATGCTGACTTTGGAACATAAGATTCCTTAATCCTCAACTGATGATATCCCGATCTCAGATCGATCTTAGAAAATACCGTTTCTCCTTGAAACTGGTCAAACAAATCATCAATCCGTGGCAACGGGTACTTGTTCTTGATTGTCATCTTGTTCAGCTCTCGATAGTCAATACACAATCTAAGCGATCTATCTTTCTTTTGGACAAAAAGAACTGGTGCACCCCAGGGTGAAACGCTTGGCTGAATATTGCCTTTGTCCAGTAACTCTTCCAGTTGTGTTGGGAAAAACAATGTTGTTTTGATAATTACCAAACAAAAAAGTTTCATGCAGCAAGCTAGCATACAGCAAGATGATAAATGTCCAGCATACAGCAAGCAGCTGTATCAAAAAGTCGATCAAAGTTGTTGGCTCTGTATCGAAGACCTTTTCATAGCGCCAGCATACAACGAGTCTTCGCGTTGCCAAGATACAGCAACAGAGTCTAAGTAATCGCCAAGTATAGAAGCTATCCAAATACAACATCTTTCCATACAGCATCAGACTACTCCAATATGCCTACAACATAATTGGATACAGCAATCACATCGGAACATGACTGAAGACCTTTTGGAAAGGAATCTTTGGTATTCACTAAAGTCAAGTCCCGTTTGATAAAGAAGTATTTAAATACTGAAAGGATAAAGTGTTTAAATACTAAAGCCAACAGAGATCTTCAAATCCCACAATATCCAGATCATGGTCTACTTAAGTCAACTATCTAAGTTGTCACAGAATCTTGCTCAACGGATCTTTCTCAACGGATATATTTCAGAAGGCTATATATATATATATATATATATATATATATATATATATATATATATCTCCAAAGTTTGAAGATCAACAACAAGGATATCCCCGTGAAACATCAACCAACAAGTGCTTACACGAATATTCAGAGCAAACATATTTCTTCAAGTATACTGCATATTCTGAGAGAAGAAATATCCAAGTGCTCAACCTTGAACAACACATTATCAGTAGAAGATCAAGAAATTCAAGTCCTGTGTGGACTGAGAAAGCCTTGCTTTTCCTGAACTGTGTGTGACGGATATGCATTGAATAGGACGAAGCTTTGGAACTGTGTGTGAAGAAGCAAGTCAAGAGGAAGCTTTAACTAATCTGTGTGAACGGTTAAAAGCGACAGTCTTTGTATCTATCTGTGTGAACGATACAAGGATAGGTTTGATTATAGTCAAGTAGTTGTGTACGTAGTGATTATAATAAACGTTTTACTCCTGTGTGGAGGATCAGTGGACGTAGAGGGGTTTATCTCGAACCACTTTAAATACTGTGTTATTTACCTTCCGTCGTTACTGTTTTCATAAACTGTGATTTATATAAGTATACACTGCAAAACCCTGTACGCACCAAGCTAACAGGAGATTAGACTGAGTTGCGGTATCGACAGCAACTTACTGTTGTAAGACTTCCGCTATGCACTCCGAGTTGAAAATCGTACATCTTGTTGCTTAAAACACTTTCCAAGCTGTATTATGTATACTTAGGGACCAACAAGTGGTATCGGAGCGATTGATTCTAAAAAGAATCAGTCGTATTTTTAACCGAATCAGATCCTAAATCACTTATTTTCTTCGAAAACAATTTATCTTTCCTATTTCCTCACATATGGATACCTCATTAATAAGCAAGGTACCTATGTTTTCTATTAACGAGTTTGATAACTAGAGAAACAGGATGAAGAACAAACTCAAGGCCTTCATTGGAGAATCAAAAGCTTCACCCACATCAACAAAGACTGAATGTCTTCAGGTGGTCACTGACAGTGACTCGTCTGATGATGAGCTAGAAGATAGAGCCTACATGTGCTCTATGGCCAAAGTTAACGAGGAAAATGAAGACGGCGATAATGATGAGGTAAGCTCTACCTCGACTATTCCTGTAAATACATCTCATACCTTTGAATACATGTTGAACGAATTTAATAATATTCAAACGACTTGTACATTTGTATCTCCAGGTTTCATTCTCATATCAAAGTGAATCATCATTTCCGCATCGGTTTTGACCAGATGTCGAACAAATGCCAGTTGCTGATTAAACGTCTTAATCGCTTGAGATACTAGCACATCTGAAGGCTGAACGGAGAAAAACTCTCGAACATTAGCTTCCCTCACCGAATGAGGGCTGTACTGTGCTTCCATCATCAATTTAAATTCTCCCTAGTCGGCATCATGATCTATAGGTCGTATGGCTTCCCACCACTCGGACGCTTCCCCTGTCAGAAAATACTGGGCAATAGAGGTTCTCCGGTCGTCTGGGCAGTTAATCCCGGCGAATATTTTCTCCAGCTCCTTCAACCAGTGGTCCCATGTCGGCGTCTCTGAGAAACCGTCAAACTTTGGCGGATGCATTTTCGCCACCTCCTGGAACCATCTGTCTCCTCTCTTTCCCAGGTCTTGTATGCCTTGTTGTCCTACTCCTGGCTGTAAACCTACCGCCATTTGCATCATGTCCACTACCAGCGCAAACTGGGTCATCTGATTGACCACTTGACGGAGTACGTCGGCAATAACAGGATCATCATTCATCTCTACAGTTGGCTCTAGTTCGTTGTTGACAGACTCCTGTTGTTTCTCCGAATTTTTATTAGCCTTATTTGACAATGAATCAGGGACAGAAAGCGAAGCCTCTCTCTCAGCATTCCTACGTCCGCGTCCACGACTGCGACCACGTCCACGACCGCGACCACGTCCACTTCCTCCTCTCAACATACTGTAAGCATAAATACTCAATATACAGGGAACAATATCATACTAACGTTTCAAGTATAAAAAGGTATAATGCGTAAAGGACATATAGAGTTTAGGAAACTTACAACCACCTGCTCACACGAATACGTAAGCAGTACAGTGATGTTATTCACGACCGGTTACCTCAAAAGACACATATGAACCTTATTTTAACCCAAGAGACAAGATATCCATAATCATATCTCGGATACCATATTCTGTAACACCCCCGATGTTGGAGGTAGATCAGAATATGCGCCGTGTTGTGGAAGTGTAAATTAAATGTGCGGAAATTAAACGACACAAGGATTTATAGAGGTTCGGCTATAATCGAGCCTAAGTCCTCTCTCCGTATCTTTTTCTACAGGTTGAAGATAAAAACATCTGCACCTCTCTTCTACCGGTCGAGGGATAACCGTTACAATCACGTCTTCTATTGGTCCATGATAAACCACTCGTACTTGTGTTTGTGTTGGTCTAAGTTAAACCGTTTTCCTTTTCTATCAGACAAGGAATCAGCCGCTCTATCTTTCTATTAGTACTAGATAAACCTCACTAAGATAGCGATTGCGATTCTAACAATGCCGGATCCTTGATCCTAATAACACCGAATCCAATCATATCTTTTCTTTTACCTCTCGTGCATGTGTTGAATGTATAAACACTCAAACTAACAATATAAGCTCAATATCACAACAATAATAATATCAATATGAATATCTGATCAATGAGTTGTTTGCTTGAAGTTGTTGTACTGAAACAATTGTAACACCCCCAAGACGCAGCGCCGTGGACCCCACACTGTGGAGTCCACCAGGCTAACGTACCAACAAGACATTCGACAATGACATACAATCATCAACAAAACGACAATTTCTCAAACCACGACATCCAAATAAAATACTAAAATCCGACAAATACAATCTGACATCAAATCCATTTCCCAAAATAGGAACACATTATTAACAAATTGAAAAAGGAAGTACTCGAGTACTTAAATCAATTTTATAATACAGAAATTCCAAAACAAGACATAAATAATAAGCGACAGAACAGAACACCAACAATTGACTACTGAACAGTATCATGCTTGCCCATCGTTCTCATACGGCTCGTGTGCTCGCTTATCTCCAAGACCTGTACCTGAAATACAAAAAGTATTTCCCCCATTTAAGGGGTTAGCGACAACTGCTAGTGCAAGTACAATCCATTTGAACTACCATTCTAATCAGATGAAAATATACGCCAAAAATCATTTTAGAAATCATTTATATTCCGGAATATTTTACGGTGCACAAGCACAAAACACATTTCTCCAACGAGACTCACGGCCACCGTACCCCGCAGAGCCCCGTCGGACATCCCTGGGTGGTTAAACATAGTTCGCGATACGAAACTCACGGCAATGTATCCCTAGAGGCCCCGTCAGACCATCACTAGGTGAACATACACATATACATCCACACAACCACGAATAGCCATAATTCAAATACTAGAACGTATAAACAAATGTAAAGTACTTGCCTTTGAGACATCTTTGAAGAATCGGAAATGAAATACGACTACGAACGGTCCGGATGGAAAACGACGGTTCCTAAACGAAGGATCAACATAACTCAGTCCCAACGGACAACAATAATCGAATGGAACACACCCATAACCCCTGAGTGGACAATTTTCAAATTCGCCCAGATGTCTTCAATCTCTTCTCCAACAACAACTCATTCTATGGAAGAACCGACGAAAATCCATATCTCCATATTAACCGTTTTGTGGAGATATGTGGAAATTTCAAATATCCAAATGTAAATGACGAGGCGATCAAAATGAGACTTTTCGTGCACACTTTGAAGGACAGAGTCTCAGGTAATTGAGACACCCTACTAGACCTACGAGGTGGTTGTACTTGTGTTTCAGAAGGTTCGGTTCCAGTTTCTTGCACAGGTGTCTCCCGAGGAGTTTCATTGTATTCTTCTAAAGAAATACTTCTACGTGCTCCGCCTTCCTGAATGAACTCTTCTTCCAGGAAGTGTGCATGCAAAGCAACAACGATCTTTTGATCTTTGGCATGTAGAATAGATAACCCATCGTCCCATACTGAAATCCAATGAAACGTCCCTTCGCGGACCTAGCTTCCAACTTCTCCACCTTAGTCTTCTTGACATAGGCGGGACATCCCCAAATCCTAATGTGATTAAGACTTGGTTCCCCATAAAAATACGCTGTAACCACATCCATAAGCTGCAAATTCAATTTTTCGGACACTACCAAACTGACTAAGTAGCGGAAAGTGATGATGTCCATAACGGGAGAATATGTCTCCTCGTAATCAATGCCAGGGCGCTGCGAGAAGCCTTGGGCAACTAGTCTCGCTTTGTAACGCATGACCTCATCCTTATCATTGTGTTTACGAACAAAGACCCACTTATGTCCAACTGGTTTAACACATACGGGTACTGGCTCGATACGGCCAAATACCTCACGTTTAGCCATTGAGTCTAGTTCAGCTTGCATTGAGCGACGGAGTATGCAAAAGCATCATCGACTAGCGTGGACGATGTAACACCCCCAAAACCGTATGGGAATATTACCCGCCGTAAACCCCTTTCCGCAAGGATCTACCAGGCTAAACGTCCATAAACAACCAAATGCTTGCCCGGCCAGGGTCAAACAATATAATAATACAGACCGTTAAGGTCACTTACACATAAACACACAGACCGATGAGGTCACACAACTCTATCAACAGGACTGACTAACAATATTACCCACACAGGGGTCGAAATACAATACAGCGGAAGACTGAATCAACTCTAACAATACAACTAATCTCTACCAACTCTCAACTCTTGATTAGTATCGCAGCTCGTCATCCCCTTGTGCTAATCCTGTGACTGCTCCCCTGAACCTGCATGTACCTGGACGCAGAATAGACATCCACCCCCCGAATACTCGGGGGTTAGTAAAACTCCACTGTTTTACTAGTGCAAGTATCAAACCATACGAAATGTAACAAGCAAATAGCAACTACGAATTTAATACGTAAATCAATTATCAAAATGTTCCCGAGAAGTTTTAGAATTTCGAACTCAAGTAAGAGATATTTGAAAAGGAACACATCATCTCGGGGATTTTTAAAGCAGAAATTCTTTTGGACCTCGACTCCCAATTTACAAAACCTTTTCGTAAACATTAGGGCCTTAGCCCGATTCTCGTTTCAAAGCATACTAAATAATATATCATTACGAGTCCGAGATCCATATTAAAATGTTACCCGAACAAACACTGCTACACGATCATTGTTCGTACACATCATGTACCGAACTCCGGAGGCCTCGACGGAACCTTACCCGGACCATACACACTGTTCGTACACATCATGTACCGAACTCCGGAGGCCTCAACGGACCCTACCCGGCCACACACACTATTCGTACACATCATGTACCGAACTCCGGAGGCCTCAACAGACCCTACCCGGCCACAACATTGTTCGTACACATCATGTACCGAACTCCAGAGGCCTCGTCAGACCCTACCTGGATCACACACCTTGTCCGTACACATCATGTACCGAACTCCAGAGGCCTCGTCAGACCCTACCTGGATCACACACTTTGTTCGTACACATCATGTACCGAACTCCAGAGGCCTCGTCAGACCCTACCTGGAACACACACACATTGACACGACACAATTCATAATCATTAAATGTCAAGCCATTCCACATTACACTGAAATGTACAATCAAGTATGTAAACCAAAACAACACAAATATCATGATCATCACAACGACTCTTAACCAACATAACACACATTCGGTACACAATACATTGAACAACCACGTGTACAACCATCTCATATGTACATCGCAATCCTGCACAAATGGCACAACGCCTAACACGGATACCAATATATCACTATTATCACCAAGCCTTCAAATTTGGAAAACACAACCAACTCAAACGGAACATATTTACGGAGGCAAGCAAAATCGTCATACATATCATACGTAATTACTAGTCACAAGATACAAGTCGTATAATAAGATACTTGCCTTAGTAACCGCTACCAAACGCTCCAAGAACACGGTTTGGCCAGGAAGCTCGGACCCCGAAGAAGACAATGAACGGAAGGGTTCCGACTCGAGTTCTTCACAAGAATTCGTCCCTAACAACATAAATTCAATAAATCATCGATCATACGAGGAAGAATAATCGTAGAACGCCCGAAAACCCCTCTATGACATTTTAGGACACCTTCAAGGCGTCGGTCAAGAACTCGACCAAAATAACGAATCGATATGATCCGACCATGGGTTAACAAGGAAATGATACAATACATCCTAATAATCATCAATCCATCACAATCTTAAGTTAAATCGGATTAAGCGGCGAAATCGAACAAAATACCCAAAATCCCCAAAATTAGATTTCTAGAAAATCGACTGATTCGCTCGATCAAGGGATGTTATAGGATGGATGATTGATGATATGAACTCCAAAACTTCATGGATTTGTTGACAAACAACATCTCTCCATGATAGGAGCAACTCCACCGGGGGAGAAGTGGAAGAAGGAGAAAAATGGCGAGAAAAACGTCTGCTTGGGCCTTAAATAGCCGCACGGTGCCGCGGCCCGCGGGAGTGTGCGGCACAGGCCAAAAATGGCTCCGGTGGTAAGCAGTGTGCCGGCTCAGCCGGCGTGTGCCGCGGCACCCGCGATCGGTTTGGCCGAAAAATGCCACGAGTGTGCCGCGCCTGCGGCATGTGCCGCGGCCCTACGGCACGGCCGCTTTCGGAAGCTTCCGATCACTACCGGCCGTGACTCGGCCAGAATGCCGATCAAGCCGGCCGTGTCTCGGCGATCTGCCTGGGCCCAGTTGCCGGCCATGTCGGCCGGCTAACTCCGACGGCCCGAACGACCCCGAAACCCGAACCTGAATACGAATCGATGATACGGTTACGACGTACTCGCAAATACGAATCTAAGAGCTAAGAGAACACACAATTCCGACCACCCGAAGGCTCGGAAGTCGACAACGGAAGTAATTACCCAAAACTTTGGGAAATTACGAAAATGGCCCAAAACGTCCGAGAATCACGATACGCGATCGAAACACCAAACCAAAGCTTGCAACAAGAATAATAACATTAAATGAACTTACGAGAAACTCGAAACAACAGTTTCGGACGAGATTCGCAAGAATCGAACTCAAGTGCGGAAAAGCGTCTAAAAAGCACGGAACTCAACAAAACGACACCGAAACGAGCTCGGATGACAAAAAGTGCAGAATTAATCATTCTCGAAATGACGAAACGGTCGTGAGCGAGTCGTCAAAACGGACTTCGGCCGAAAAAAGAAATTTACCGAAAATCGAAAATTGCGGATATTACATTCTACCCTCCTTAAAAGAAGTTTCGTCCCGAAACTTAAAACAAGTAGGGAGAAGAAATATCCCGCCAGGAAAAACTCAACGAGATACACAAGAAGTGCGTAACTCATGCCCAACGGCGAAACGTTACAAGCAACGCAACGGAATATACGGCGTGAAAACACGCTCCACGACGACCAACACGACGCCACCGGTATAGACATAATAAAATCAACTAGTGACAAGCGTCATCAAACAGATAATACAATCGAGTCGATTATCTGAACAATCATAAAACACAACGAACAAAAATCAATACGATTGACCAACCCAACGGTTCATCAATCAAAACGCGAGCCAAACGCTGAACAAATACGGCCGCCCAAGGGTTGGAAGATCGAAACGAGACTAATTTCTCAAACTTAAGGAAATTACGAAGGAGTCTGAACGTTCAACAATCATGAATCGAGATCAACAAAAAAAAACGAACAATCAATGATCAACCATAACGATCGAGTCAACAAAAATCGAATAATCATGTTCGGATCACGAAGAACAATAAGGTTCAACCGACAAACTCCGAAGTTCACATCTCGACTCGAGACAAAACATGATCCGGTGAAAACAACAAGATGTGCACCCACATAAGATCCACATGAAAGGGAATAGCAATTGAAAAATCACAACGACAAACGAGTTATTCCGAAACAATACCACACTCGTTCGATCAACAAAAGTAAGGGACAGGACAAGCTCAGAAAATATCAACGAACATAAACGAGTCAACAGAGTCGAAAATACAGAGGTTCAAAATCCAATCCACTTCGAATAAAAGAACTAATAAACCAGATGATGTCACTTCCGAACAAGGTTCACAAGAATCGAACCGAACTCGAAAAAGTTACAGCGGTAACCAGATCGACCAATAATAAGGTCACAACTCGTTCGGATGATGAAACCAAAATACAGAACAAGTTCAGACAGTATCAACGAACACGAGCGAGCCGATAGAATTGAGAAAGAGAAAATGCAGAAGCCAAAAATAATACGGGTATTATATTCGACCTCTTATAAAAGAAATGTCATCCCCGAAGCTCAAAACAACGGAAACAAGTTAACCACACAAAAAGCAACCGACAGAAAAATCTCCACTGGGCCTCTCAGAGCCGATCCTGATAACTGTACTGAAGCGCGAACTCCGAAAGTCTCGGTAGCCAATTCGCAAAACTAAATTCGGTGTCCCTCGAGTCTGCACTCGAAATGTGTTACCGACGAGAAGGACAATTTACACGTGCATGCCCCAGCGCATCACGGTTGAAATATCTCGGCTCGGCATACCGAAAATACAAAATGCTAGATATAATGGGGCATAACGTCGCAAAACAACATAGCAGAGATGCCAACTCAGCACAACAAAGAATCATAACACATATCATATACAAGGATTTCCATCGTAAAGTAATACACACACAAACAATACAGCAACGACGGTATCGTTCGGCAACCTTAACGGCCCGAACAATAACTAGCACATAATTACAAACATCGTGAAACAATCACACATGTACACAAACGTTCAAACCCAAGCTTTAACAGCTCACACAGGTGCGATAACACGCAAGTCACCACGAAATGACAACATTAAAGATCGTCATCACACCTCCCACAAAGGGACAACAAAAACAGATGCATGGCGAACGACTCAACGTTCACACCACCAATTCCATCATACTCGGGAGCTAACATTCTAACAACAATGTGAATATCATACACACATTCCTGGTCTACAAATAGGAATGATAGGTTTTAAAAACGAAAGCCACCTTTTGGAAATAGTTGTAAACGCCAGTTGATCTTGAGTATCATTTTACAAAAAGTTGAACAAACCTCATTTTCGAGACCTTGAAAATCATCTTGCGTTTGAACAAAAATGAGGACACCTTCTCTTAGTGAAAAACTTTCAGAATATTCGACCCTCGGGTCTAAGTAAAAGTACTTATAAAACATTGAAAATATCTCAAAACATTTTGGGTCCTCGAGGTAGAAGAATTTTGAAACATATTGTGGCACCTTGGATGTACCACGAGAGAACAATTCATTTTAAAAGTACGTCTCGAAATTTATTTTCTAAGATACTCAAGGTTTTTTAAAGATAATTCAATGGGCTAGAATGCCCAAAAACTCTAGGTAATTACGCAAAATATTATAGCGCCGTGGGTCCCGCGCCGGAACTCACCAGGCTAAAAACCATTTACAACGTTAAAAAGCCCGATGACGGTAATATTTCAAAAACTCACAAAAGCCATTTACAAAATACTAAGTATCGTCACAAGAATTTTGCCAAAACGTTCAAGGCCATAACGCCAAAAACTCGGTTAAAGGAATCGGTTTTCGAAATCAAACTCAATTGGCAAAAGGCCGAAAGCCATTTGAAAGAACTCACGCAGCGGAAAAAAATACAGTCCAACATGCACAATCCAATTGAATACGTCTCACAGCATCTAGTTTAAACATATAACAAAACCGTTCCTCGGAGTTTCTCACGAACTCAATCGTCGATACCTTATTCGAAACCCAACAAGGTTCTCAATTTTCACACTATACCACCCCTCACAGTGGTTCAAAGGTAAAACAACAATAGGCCCAGTTTTATACATATATTATATGTCACACGTATTAAATACAACTATATTCACAACACCGTGCAAATAAAATTATGCACCGCAATTAACTCATTTAGATACAATCATGATACACAGGTACTTCGCATAAAAGAGGAGACTTACGTCCACAAGCCGCACAGAGATGACGGTCGCCCACGATACTAATCTCATCCGACAACATATCCAACGCGTTGTGACTACGCACAACTCAACTTGTCACCTGACGACTCGAACGACAAGACAACATATTACTCAACAAATCACGACTCGACTCGACCCAACAGCCTAGGTTTCCGCAACCTAAGCTCCGATACCATAAATGTAACACCCCCAAAACCGTATGGGAATATTACACGCCGTAAACCCCTTTCCGCAAGGATCTACCAGGCTAAACGTCCATAAACAACCAAATGCTTGCCCGGCCAGGGTCAAACAATATAATAATACAGACCGTTAAGGTCACTTACACATAAACACACAGACCGATGAGGTCACACAACTCTATCAACAGGACTGACTAACAATATTACTCACACAGGTGTAACACCCCCAAACCACTCGGGAATATTACAGCGCCGCAGACCCTCTCCGCGAGGATCTACCAGGCTAAATACAAAACAATGCATCACTTCACATCGCCGACATGGCTACATAAAGGACCATTAGACCGATTTGGTCTTTTACCATAACACAATACACAACATTACATACAAGATTCTTTCCCAAAACTCATTCCCACGCAGGGGCTGAAATACAAACACAAATCCCATAAATCGGGGTAACAACATATCGGAGGGATAACCAACACGACTCTACAATTGGTCTTCACGTGATTAGTATCTTCGTCTCCCATCATTCTTCGTATCGATCCTGTGATTCGCTCCCCAGCTACCTGCAAGTACCTGGACGCAATACAGACATCCACCCCCCGAATACTCGGGGGTTAGCAAAACTCCACTGTTTTGCTAGTGCAAGTATAAAACCAAACGTACAAGCCATACACAACGTGATTCAAGAATATAAAATCTTGAATATATTTCCCGAGATAAATCACTTAATCAAAACAGTTTGATTTATAAAAGGTAGGAAAAGAACCATGTGTCTCATACAAAATATTTTACGGTCTCGGGAGTTTGAAAACATTTGAAAATAAGGAATTCTCAAGTCTTTCGAAAATACTTGGGGACACGGTCCAAAATCATCTTTCCAAAATACGATTCCGATAATAAAACGCGGTTTCACAACCCAATTCACAACACACGGGGTCCAAGACCCAAATCATAAGCCACAGGGTCCACGACCCGAATCACATAACACATGTTCCTAAGGATTATTCGCGTCCCGTGCTAACAAGCCACGAACCTCAGATGCTCCCGTAGAACATACAAGAGTGAATAACACAATAGGAAACCATACCAAATCACATGTCCTCGTGACAGCAGTCACGGAACCATTCCATACCACAACCATAAGTTATCCCGGCATCGGGCTAACAAGCCACGAACCTCGGAGTCCCCGCAAGACATACCCGATGATAACCCCACAAGTTATCTCGGCATCGGGCTAGCAAGCCCCGAACCTCGGAGTCCCCGCAAGACATACCCGGATTGGATAACCCTACGGTCACGCCCGACCCATACTAGCAAGTATGGATCCTGAGATTCAACAATCCTACCCGGAGGCATATTACTTTCAAAGAATCATATCACAATGAGCAGAACATCAAGCCAAGCAACACTTAAACATCACAACCTCCTTTCAAAGGAGTAACAACTAATATCCCACGTAATACATTCTTAACGAACAAGTACACATAACGTTACGTAATCCCCGGCAAAGGATTACGGTCTAATAAACTCATTCAAAGTGATCACATCATCTTTTCAACATACAAATCCAACACACATATTCCGAGAACACATATATTCACGAAGTACATAAATTATCGTTGAAAGACAACATTTATCGAGAATATACCGATCCCTTTTTACGTTCATTAAACATTGGGTTTCGCACGAATTCCTTTACTATTAATTACGCCTACGAAACATGAAACGTATGGACAAGATACTTGCCTCGATATCACGAGGGACGAAACGACGAACGGGCACGATCGAGAAACCTTCGAACCTCCAAAAACGATCAAGACTTCGACAGCCCACGAATACTACGAAAATAGCATCACCACAAATCAATAACACTAATCGAAATCCGAAACAATCCTAAAAACGACAAGGATCTAAGTATTCTTAAAGAAATCAAGAATCGTTGATCCGGGCGATAAAAATCGATGAACGGTTAACAAAATCTGAAGATTACGGTCAAGACAAACAAGAACAAATAACCGATCGGACGAGATCGGTCAAGAATCACAAATCCAAACAAAAACCCCAAATTTAAGAAAATAGGGTTCTAACAAGAGATTACCTTGATTTGGACCAAGAAGACGATTAGATGTTGTTAAACATCTACAAATCCGCTCAAGGATGAAGCTAGAAGAAAAGGATCGGTCCTACTCGCCTCTGGATCTCACTCCCGTCGGAAGGGATGAAGAAAAGTGGGAAATGACGACTTAATGCTGCTGTCCAGTATTTATACTGGACAGTTAGTAGCGTGCGCTAATCACCCTTCATTAGCGTGCGCTAACGGGGTCAACGATCCAGAGAAACCGCGTATAACATAGTTAGCGTGCGCTAGCCAACAGGCCGTAGCGCGCTAACGGTCACAAAAACATCCGGTATCACAGGCCAGGCGCACCTACCGAGTAGCGTGCGCTAGAAAGAAGAGGGAGCGTGCGCTAAGCGGCCGATAGCGTGCGCTAGGTATCGGCATTAGGGTGCGCTAACTAAGCTCGATCCCGATCCGGTAGCTACCGGATCGCCTCAATCGCCGGTTTAGCGTGCGCTACACATTGATGGCGTGCGCTAAACACCATGCGATAGCGTGCGCTATGCTTCAAGCATTAGCGTGCGCTACACCACAAAATCTCAAAAACTCACAAAGTGATCCGAAATGCCTCCAAAAACATGTCCCAACAAGTCGCAACCAAACATGGCACGAAATTCCTACGATGAGGACCATGACAATCCGATAAAACCCAACGAATCCGGAATAAAGATCTCGGGTATTACATTCTACCCCTCTTAAAAGAAGTTTCGTCCTCGAAACTTGAAACATGGAACGAACGACGCAAAACAAACTCAGATAACACACGATATCCGTTGCCGAAATAACAAAACACGACGAACGAAAATCAATACGGTTGAACAATTCAACAGTACAACAGTCAAAACACGAGCTATTCGCTGAACCAATACGAAATTCCACAGCCCAAGGGTTGAAAGATCGAACACAAAACTAATTTCCTGAACTCGAGGAAATTACGAAGGAGTCCTAACGCTCAACAATTACGAAACGAGATCAACAAACACTGAACCATCAAACGATTGAGTTACAACGATCGAGACAACAACAGTCGATAAATCATGTTCGAATCACGACGAACAATAATACTCAAACAACAACCCCAAAGTTCACATCTCGACTAGAGATAATATACGATCCGGTGAAGACAACAAGATGTGCATTCACATAAGATCCACAGGAAAGGGATTAGCAATCTGGAGAGTCATAACGACAAACGGGTCATTCTGAAACAATACCACAACTCGTTCGATCAATAAAAGCACAGGACAGGACAAGATCAGAAAATATCAACGAATATAAACGATTCGACAGAGTCGAGAGTACAGAGTTCAAAATCATATAAACTTAAAATAAAAGAAGTCAATCTCTGAATTTCGAAACAACAAAGCAAGGGAAATAATTCAACATGCAACTGATAGACCACGCCCCTCCGGGACTACTCGGAGTCGATCCTGATATCAAAGTTCAAGTCCCTGCCTCTGAATGCTTGGTAACCATCTCGCAAAACTGAACCCGGTGTCCCTCGAGTCCGCACCTGTAACACGTTACTGGTGGGGAAGGACAATGTGCACGAACATGTCCCGCCACATTACAGTTAAAACATCTCCTGGCTTTACCAGGAGTCAGAACAGACGACTTAGAACTCTCAGTTCCACGCATCGAGCGATGGAGCTTCACAGCGGAAAGGCTACGACATTGAAAACTAGAAACACCAACCCCTGTACCATCCACACGGTCATCGTACTTCTTCTGCTTCTTCAACTCGGACACACGCTCCGATGATAACGAAGCTAGTTCACGGGCTAATGCTCGATCTTGATAGTCCCTCAACGAAGTGCAATTGAATCCCGACATATATACGCGAATATCCGGCTTCATCCGTCTGTCAAAGTGAAGGATCCTCTCTTCCTCGGTTCTCACCCGATCTCGCACATAACTGAGTTGTTTGCTATAATCGATGATAGCCTGCGACACCGATATATCTTGCGGTTCTGCCAAGTAGAATTCGCGAATCCTCTGCTCTCTAATCGGTTTCGGACAGAACTCAGCTTCCATAAGTGCTTGGAACTCCGCCCACGTGACATCACGATCACGAGGTTTAACAGCTTCCCACCAATTAGCGGCATCTTTGTCGAGAAGGTACTGAGCGATAGGTACCTTCCGTTCTTCAGGACATCCGACAGCCTCGAAAATCTTTCCCAACTGGAAAATCCAACCATCCCAGCCCAACGCATCCGCAAAGACCGCGAATCGAGGGGGATTCATACGAACTACCTCGCGAAGCCATTGATTCACACCGACGTTCTGACTCGCGTCAATGCTACGTTGAACCACCTGGGTCAACTGAGTCATCTGAGTCGCTACTTGTTGCAATATAGTAGCAACACCCAAACTAAAATCATTCTCAACGACATTCTCTCGATTCCGCATCGGATCCCCGTGGCCATCAGTGCCACGATTACGACCACGACCTCTGCCCCTCGGCATACTAACAACCAACAACCTAAGGTAAAGAAAGATCATAACACATAGCAAGATATTCAAGTCTCTGTCTTTAATCCAACATCATTAAATCATATACATATTACCATTTAATTCTAGCTAGAGCACAATATACAAACTATTATACCAACAATCTTCATTTATAATGCCGTTGTTATGCGATTTATAAATGCAATGAAATTGAAATCATCCATTATATCAAAATCACTTTCTGTACGGTTTCCGCGCCGGAACTCACCAAGTTCAAAACCATTTTCGAAAACGTTCCAAAATGCCAGAAAGGCCGATGACGGTAATACTTTCCAAATACTCCCCAAAAGTCATTTTCCAAATACCAAATACCGTCACCAAATACCGTTTGAAAATACAAGGCGTAGACGCGAAAACTCAATAGTTTCAAAATATATGTTAAATCACCCAACAAAAGAGTTAGGAAAAAGGGTCAACGAAATAATTCAAATTTACAAACCCAAAAGGTCATTTTGAAACACACACTATTTGGTAAAAGTACCCAAAAAGTCACTTTGAACTTTACACACGCAGCGGACAAGAACACAGTTCAAATTACACATAACCACACCCAACAATTGTTATTCATGAACAACACACATGGAGTACCGTCTCAAACGGTCAGCCTAACAATCGCAAAAGTTAGACTTACGGCCAGAATGTAGTTTCCGAGCTTCTGCTCAGACCGGTTAGGGTATGATTCAACAGAGACTTAGCGTGCGCTAGCCAACAGCCGTAGCGCGCTAGTTATGCTAATTCAGCAACACATTCATGAGCATATATCAATAATGCCAAACGCCGAAGGTTACATATAAACAACAACATACGAATCCAAACGCCAACAATTTACATTCTCACTACATATCGTTTAATCGAAAAAGTTGAAGGCGAAAGTCACGTCTCAAGTAAACTATTGGTAGACCTCGTTTAAGCATTTAAAATCAAATTTTGAAAATTTTCAATGCAAGATGAAAATATATGTGTATTCTCAAAATCTTTGGTCTCGAGGTCATCATACGAAAATCAAATTATTTTTCCTTTTCGAAGGATATTTTTAAATAGAATTTACGTGACTTCCCCAAAACATTTGAAATTGAAATATCACATTGATAAACTTTTATTGGGTAACCAATCCAAAACATCACTCCTGTAAAAACGATTTCACACAAGGATGTATACATATATACATGCATACCGGTACTACTCTTTATTCCAACACAATACGAGAATCAAACAAGTATGGAATAAGTATTCACGAGGCACAATTAAACTCCACATAATAACACAGAATTACACAAAGTCGTATAGCACGAGACTCAACAAAGTAGGGAGACTTACATCCACAGATCGCACGAAGATGATGGTTGCACCTAGATACTAATCACGACCGACAACTCAGACGACGCGTCGCGACACCACTCAGTCAGACCAAATCTGACAAGACAAGACCCGACAACACTCAACTCAACCCGACAGCCTAGGTTTCCTCAACCTAAGCTCCGATACCATATTCTGTAACACCCCCAAACCACTCGGGAATATTACAGCGCCGCAGACCCTCTCCGCGAGGATCTACCAGGCTAAATACAAAACAATGCATCACTTCACATCGCCGACATGGCTACATAAAGGACCATTAGACCGATTTGGTCTTTTACCATAACACAATACACAACATTACATACAAGATTCTTTCCCAAAACTCATTCCCACGCAGGGGCTGAAATACAAACACAAATCCCATAAATCGGGGTAACAACATATCGGAGGGATAACCAACACGACTCTACAATTGGTCTTCACGTGATTAGTATCTTCGTCTCCCATCATCCTTCGTATCGATCCTGTGATTCGCTCCCCAGCTACCTGCAAGTACCTGGACGCAATATAGACATCCACCCCCCGAATACTCGGGGGTTAGCAAAACTCCACTGTTTTGCTAGTGCAAGTATAAAACCAAAAGTACAAGCCATACACAACGTGCTTCAAGAATATAAAATCTTGAATATATTTCCCGAGATAAATCACTTAATCAAAACAGTTTGATTTATAAAAGGTAGGAAAAGAACCATGTGTCTCATACAAAATATTTTACGGTCTCGGGAGTTTGAAAACATTTGGAAATAAGGAATTCTCAAGTCTTTCGAAAATACTTGGGGATACGGTCCAAAATCATCTTTCCAAAATACGATTCCGATAATAAAACGCGGTTTCATAACCCAATTCACAACACACGGGGTCCAAGACCCAAATCATAAGCCACAGGGTCCACGACCCGAATCACATAACACATGTTCCTAAGGATTATTCGCGTCCCGTGCTAACAAGCCACGAACCTCAGATGCTCCCGTAGAACATACCCGAGTGAATAACCCAATAGGAAACCATACCAAATCACATGTCCTCGTGACAGCAGTCACGGAACCATTCCATACCACAACCATAAGTTATCCCGGCATCGGGCTAACAAGCCACGAACCTCGGAGTCCCCGCAAGACATACCCGATGATAACCCCACAAGTTATCTCGGCATCGGGCTAGCAAGCCCCGAACCTCGGAGTCCCCGCAAGACATACCCGGATTGGATAACCCTACGGTCACGCCCGACCCATACTAGCAAGTATGGATCCCGGAGATTCAACAATCCTACCCGGAGGCATATTACTTTCAGCAATCACATCACAATGAGCAGAACATCAAGCCAAGCAACACTTAAACATCACAACCTCCTTTCAAAGGAGTAACAACTAATATCCCACGTAATACATTCTTAACGAACAAGTACACATAACGTTACGTAATCCCCGGCAAAGGATTACGGTCTAATAAACTCATTCAAAGTGATCACATCATCTTTTCAACATACAAATCCAACACACATATTCCGAGAACACATATATTCACGAAGTACATAAATTATCGTTGAAAGACAACATTTATCGAGAATATACCGATCCCTTTTTACGTTCATTAAACATTGGGTTTCGCACGAATTCCTTTACTATTAATTACGCCTACGAAACATGAAACGTATGGACAAGATACTTGCCTCGATATCACGAGCGACGAAACGACGAACGGGCACGATCGGGAAACCTTCGAACCTCCAAAAACGATCAAGACTTCGACAGCCCACGAATACTACGAAAATAGCATCACCACAAATCAATAACACTAATCGAAATCCGAAACAATCCTAAAAACGACAAGGATCTAAGTATTCTCAAAGAAATCAAGAATCGTTGATCCGGGCGATAAAAATCGATGAACGGTTAACAAAATCTGAAGATTACGGTCAAGACAAACAAGAACAAATAACCGATCGGACGAGATCGGTCAAGAATCACAAATCCAAACAAAAACCCCAAATTTAAGAAAATAGGGTTCTAACAAGAGATTACCTTGATTTGGACCAAGAAGACGATTAGATGTTGTTAAACATCTACAAATCCGCTCAAGGATGAAGCTAGAAGAAAAGGATCGGTCCTACTCGCCTCTGGATCTCACTCCCGTCGGAAGGGATGAAGAAAAGTGGGAAATGACGACTTAATGCTGTTGTCCGAGATTTATATCGATGCTTAGTAGCGCGGCGCTAATCACCCTTCATTAGCGTGCGCTAACGGGTCAACGATCCGGAGAAACCGCGTATAACATAGTTAGCGTGCGCTAGCCAACACCGTAGCGCGCTAACGGTCACAAAACCACCCGGAGCCCTCGGATGTAATCGCACCTACCGAGTAGCGTGCGCTAGAAAGAAGAGGGAGCGTGCGCTAAGGGCCGATAGCGTGCGCTAGCTATCGGCCTTAGCGTGCGCTAACAAAGCTCTCCAGCCCGGTAGCTACCGGATCGCTCAATCGCCAGTTTAGCGTGCGCTACACATTCAGTAGCGTGCGCTAAACACCATGCAGTAGCGTGCGCTATGCTTCAAGCATTAGCGTGCGCTACACCACAAAATCTCAAAAACTCACAAAGTGATCCGAAATGCCTCCAAAAACATGTCCCAACAAGTCGCAACCAAACATGGCACGAAATTCCTACGATGAGGACCATGACAATCCGATAAAACCCAACGAATCCGGAATAAAGATCTCGGGTATTACAACAGGGGTCGAGATACAATACGGTGGAAGACTGAATCAACTCTAACAATACAACTAATCTCTACCAACTCTCAACTCTTGATTAGTATCGCAGCTCGTCATCCCCTTGTGCTAATCCTGTGACTGCTCCCCTGAACCTGCATGTACCTGGACGCAGAATAGACATCCACCCCCCGAATACTCGGGGGTTAGTAAAACTCCACTGTTTTACTAGTGCAAGTATCAAACCATACGAAATGTAACAAGCAAATAGAAACTACGAATTTAATACGTAAATCAATTATCAAAATGTTTCCGAGAAGTTTTAGAATTTCGAACTCAAGTAAGAGATATTTGAAAAGGAACACATCATCTCGGGGATTTTTAAAGCAGAAATTCTTTTGGACCTCGACTCCCAATTTACAAAACCTTTTCGTAAACATTAGGGCCTTAGCCCGATTCTCGTTTCAAAGCATACTAAATAATATATCATTACGAGTCCGAGATCCATATTAAAATGTTACCCGAACAAACACTGCTACACGATCATTGTTCGTACACATCATGTACCGAACTCCGGAGGCCTCGACGGAACCTTACCGGACCATACACACTGTTCGTACACATCATGTACCGAACTCCGGAGGCCTCAACAGACCCTACCCGGCCACACACACTGTTCGTACACATCATGTACCGAACTCCGGAGGCCTCAATGCACTTACCCGGCCACAACATTGTTCGTACACATCATGTACCGAACTCCGCAGGCCTCGCTGGACCCTACCCGGATCACACACCTTGTCCGCAGTACATCATGTACCGAACTCCGCAGGCCTCGTCGACCCTACCCGGATCACACACTTTGTTCGTACACATCATGTACCGAACTCCGCAGGCCTCGCTGACCCTACCGGAACACACACACATCGACACGACACAATTCATAATCATTAAATGTCAAGCCATTCCACATTACACTGAAATGTACAATCAAGTATGTAAACCAAAACAACACAAATATCATGATCATCACAACGACTCTTAACCAACATAACACACATTCGGTACACAATACATTGAACAACCACGTGTACAACCATCTCATATGTACATCGCAATCCTGCACAAATGGCACAACGCCTAACACGGATACCAATATATCACTATTATCACCAAGCCTTCAAATTTCGGAAAACACAACCAACTCAAACGGAACATATTTACGGAGGCAAGCAAAATCGTCATACATATCATACGTAATTACTAGTCACAAGATACAAGTCGTATAATAAGATACTTGCCTTAGTAACCGCTACCAAACGCTCCGAAGAACACGGTTTGACCGGGAAGCTCGGACCCCGAAGAAGACAATGAACGGAAGGGTTCCGACTCGAGTTCTTCACAAGAATTCGACCCTAACAACATAAATTCAATAAATCATCGATCATACGAGGAAGAATAATCGTAGAACGCCCGAAAACCCCTCTATGACATTTACCGGACACCTTCAAGGCGTCGGTCAAGAACTCGACCAAAATAACGAATCGATACGATCCGACCATGGGTTAACAAGGGAAATGATACAATACATCCTAATAATCATCAATCCATCACAATCTTAAGTTAAATCGGATTAAACGGGCGAAATCGAACAAAATACCCAAAATCCCCAAAATTAGATTTCTAGAAAATCTGACTGATTCGCTCGATCAAGGGATGTTATAGGATGGATGATTGATGATATGAACTCAAAAACTTCATGGATTTGTTGACAAACAACATCTCTCCATGATAGGAGCAACTCAAGCGGGGAGAAGTGGAAGAAGGAGAAAAATGGCGAGAAAAACGTCTGCTTGGGCCTTAAATAGCCACAGGTGTGCATGCCGGCCGAGTGTGCCGCGCACGGGGCCAAAAATGGCTCCCGGTGGTCGGCGGTGCCGCGGCTCGGCCGGCGTGTGCCGCGGCACCGTGCAGATGGTTTGGCCGAAAAATGCCACGAGTGTGCCGCGGCCCTGCGGCATGTGCCGCGGCCCTACGGCACGGCTCGCCGACCGGAAGGCCGCGATCACTACCGGCCGTGACTCGGCCGAAGCCGCCAATCACTTCGGCCGTGACTCGGCCAAGACTGCCCGGGCCCAGATTGCCGGCCATGTCGGCCGGCTAACTCCGACGGTCCGAACGACCCCGAAACCCGAACTCGAATACGAATCGATGATACGGTTACGTGCACTCGCAAATACGAATCTAAGAGCTAAGAGAACACACAATTCCGACCACCCGAAGGCTCGGAAGTCGACAACGGAAGTAATTACCCAAAACTTTGGGAAATTACGAAAATGGCCCAAAACGTCCGAAAATCACGATACGCGATCGAAACACCAAACCAAAGCTTGCAACAAGAATAATAACATTAAATGAACTTACGAGAAACTCGAAACAACAGTTTCGGACGAGATTCGCAAGAATCGAACTCAAGTGCGGAAAAGCGTCTAAAAAGCACGGAACTCAACAAAACGACACCGAAACGAGCTCGGATGACAAAAAGTGCAGAATTAATCATTCTCGAAATGATGAAACAGTCGTGAGCGAGTCGTCAAAATGGACTTCGGCCGAAAAAAGAAATTTACCGAAAATCGAAAATTGCGGATATTACAGACGACCTGTCCAATAGTACGTATTCATTCGTACATTGCATCGAGATTTCTTTATTCTCTGGCATCAACAAAGTTTCCGACGCGTCCGTCGATTGTTCCATTGTTGATTCGAGGACATATCCGTAGTCAGAGATAATCTCGCGTGACGGAGTCACTGTGTCGATAATGAGAGGATGTTGTGCCTCCGTTCCTCTTCTCTTTCGAGGTTCGGTATCCTTTCTACCCCCTGGACTCCCCCTCTTTCGAGCAGGGATAAGAGCAGCCGAAGCATCCGTCCCACCACTAAGGTCGATGCCGGGGGCATCACTCATTTGGGAGGTTGAACCTTGCCCTATAACTGGGACTTCTAACCTTGCAGGAACATTCGCAGCGGGAATGGTAGATCTTGTCACTTTCGCAGTATCAGTAAAGCTGTCGGGCATCGAATCCGCAACTTTCTGAAGACTGAGAATACGTTGCACTTGTAGCTCGGATTGAGCCGTGCGGGGATCTTGATGAGGCAAGGAGGGAGCACACCAGACAATTTCCTGGCGTTCAACTGGAATCGTTTGATTCCTCTCTCCCCCTAACGACGGGAAGTTTGTCTCATCAAAGTGACAATCTGATCTTGCAGTAAATAGATCTCCTGTCAAAGGTTTCAAATAGCGGATAATTTTAGGCGATTCATAGCTGACGTATATACCTAATCATCTTTGCGGACCCATTTTAGTACGTTGTGGAGGCATAATTGGCACATAGACTGCACAACCAAAAATGCGTAAGTGTGAAATATCAGGCTCATATCTAGTTACCAACTGGTACGCACTAAACGGTTGATTGGCAGTGGGTCGAAAGCACGATAATGAACAATCAATCGATACGGGCGAGGGTTTACGCAAAACCTCACCGAATCGATAATTCACGAATTTAACTAGGTGAAATGGATTGGTATTCATCCGATAACAACAATCGATGAGGAAATATACAACATACATGGACAATTCGGAATTAATCAAGAAAAACCACAAAAACCCCCAAATTGGACAAGTTTAGGGTTTTTGAAGAAATACATCGGATTCGGACGATGAAGGATGATTATGCTGATGATGATATGTTAGCTCGACTCTACAGTGGTGGAATACGAATAATTCTCGGATAGAAGTTGAAGGGAATCGCCCTCTGCATTGCCCGAAGAAGAAAACGAGAGAAAGAATGAAAAAGAGTGCTGCTCTGACCTGCCTGCTGTTCTTAAAACAGCGGGCCGTTACGGCCGTAACAAGTAGTGTATTACGGACGTAACAATGGCGATCTTACGGCCGTAACAGATGGGGTGTTATGGCCATAACACCCTACTGGACAGCAGGTTCTGGCTGCTGCTGTCCAAACAACTCCGGACGACTCCGAAACTCGGACCTGCTATCCAACCAAAAATATGACTACGAAGAATATTCGATGACGAGTCTAACCGTCACAAGAAAACATCAATCCGACTACCTAGGAATCCGAATTACGACAACGAATATGAAATTCCCTAAACTTATAGGAAATTATGAAAATGGCCCAAGTGCCCGAAAATCACGATACGACGTCGGATTTACAAACCGAAAGTCTCAACAAGACCAACTCAACCATACGAACTTGAACAAACCAAGAAACAATGGAAACGAACGAGTTTTACGAGAATCGAACCTTCATACGGCAAAACATGTCATAAAATAAAATTACGTGAAAACATCACCAAAACTCGTCCAAATGGAAAAACTCCAAGAATAAAGTAGATTCAAAATGTCGAAACGGTTATAAGTGAGTCGATAAAAATAGACATACACCAAAAATGGAAACTGCTAAAAATGGAAAGGTACGGATATTACATTCCCCCCTCTAAAATAAAGTTTCGTCCCGAAACTTAAGAATAAAAAAGATCGGGGTACCTCGAACGCATATCCTCCTCTAACTCCCACGTCGCTTCTTCTACTCCGTGCCTCGACCATTGCACCTTAACTAAAGGAATGGTTTTGTGCCTTAACTGCTTGTCTCGACGCTCCAAAATCCTAACGGGCCTCTCCTCAAACGTAACATCCTTCTCGATTTCCACGTCTCCGAAATCAATAATGTGGGATGGGTCCGGAACGTACTTCCTTAACTGGGAGACGTGAAACACACTATGTACATGACTCAACGACGGAGGTAATGCCAAACGGTACGCTAACTCGCCAACTCTCTCCAATATCTCGAAAGGTCCAATATACCTCGGGCTGAGCTTCCCCTTTTTCCCAAAACGGAAAACTCCCTTCGACGGAGACACTCTCAACAGAACATGATCTCCCACCTCAAACTCCAAAGGTCGACGCCTAACATCCGCATAAGACTTTTGCCGACTCTAAGCTACCAATATTCTCTTTCTAATCAATTCAACTTTCTCCCTCATCTCCAACACAGGGTCCGGCTCGGTGCCAACTAGATCGGATGGTTCATCCCAACATATCGGTGATCGGCAACGTCGGCCATAAAGTGCCTCATACGGTGCCATCTTAATCGTCGCGTGCCAACTATTATTATAAGTAAACTCAATCAAGGCCAGATGCTCCTCCCAGTCACTACTCCAGTCTAAGGCACACGCGCGCAACATATCCAAACGTCTGAATAGTACGCTCGGACTGTCCGTTGGTCTGAGGGTGGAAAGATGTACTCAAACGCAAATGTATCCCCAATGCCTTATGTACCGCCTGCCAGAAGTGCGATACAAACCGACCATCTCTGTCCGAAATAATAGTCCTCGGCGTACCATGAAGCCTCACTATCTACGCGATAAAAACACGAGCTAATTTTTCTGGACCCCAAGTATCCTTGATGCCCAGAAAATGTGCCGACTTAGTCAGTCGGTACACGATTACCCACACCATATTCATTCCGGTCTTCGTCCTCGGCAGACTCATAACAAAATCCATTGAGATATCCTCCCACTTCCATTCCGGGACGGGAAGTGGTTTCAACAATCCGGCTGGCCGCTGATGCTCGATTTTGACTTGTTGTCAAGTCAAACACTTAGCCACAAACTGAACAACTTCATTTTTCATGTCATTCCACCAGAAATTCTTTCTCAAATCTTTATACATTTTACTCGAGCCCGGATGGACTGAGTAAGGTGATGCGTGAGCCTCTCGCATAATACTCTGCCTCAATTCCAAGTCGTTCGGAACACAAAGTCGACCTTGGAATCTCAACACACCATCCTCATGTATCACGAATCCCGGGGCTTTCCCCTTCCCTACATTCTCTCGAAGCTGAATAAACATCGGGTCCTCTAACTGTCCCGATTTAATGTCGTCGACTAGAGACGACGAAATCTCAAGTGTACGCAACTGTCCGGAACTCTGGTAGTACAATCTCAACGCTCAACCTCATCAACTCTCGCTGGAGTCCTGGCTGGACTGTAAGCAACTCAAGCGCCCGAAGCAATTTCCGGCTCAAGGCATCTGCCACCACATTTGCCTTGCCCGGATAATAGAGAATCTCGGGGTTGTAATCCTTAATCAACTCCAACCATCTCCTCTGCCTCATATTTAGCTCTTTCTGCGTGAAAATGTACTTCAGGCTCTTGTGATCGGTGAAAATCTGACACGACGATCCATACAAGTAATGACGCCAGATCTTCAATGCAAATACAACTGCGGCCAACTCAAGATCGTGCATAGGGTAATTCAACTCGTACGGTTTCAACTGACGGGAAGCATAGGCAATCGTCCTCCCGTGCTGCACGAGTACACATCCGAGTCCTTAGCCCGAAGCATCACTAAAAACTGAGAAACCCTCATTACCACTCGGTAAAGCCAAAACAGGAGCGGTCGTCAACCACTTCTTCAATTCCTCAAAACTATTCTGCCTTTCATCGGTCCACACAAACTTCTCTGACTTCTGTAACAACTGAGTCAGTGGTCGAGCGAGCTTATAGAACCCCTCGACAAATCTACGGTAATATCCGGCCAAACCCAAAAAAATACGGACCTCCTTCACGTTCTTGGGCGGCGCCCAATCCAACACTACCTCTACTTTATGTGGGTCCACACGAACACCCTCGACCGAGATCACATGACCGAGAAACATAACCTCCCGTAACCAAAACTCACACTTTGAGAACTTCGCAAAAAGATGCTGAGTTCTCAAAATATCTAACACGATATGAAAATGACGGGCATGCTCCTCCTCGCTCCTCGAGTAAATCAGGATATCGTCGATAAAAACGACTACACACCTATTGAGGTACTCGATAAAGACTTTGTTCATAAGCTGCATGAACACGGCTGGTGCGTTGGTTAGCCCAAAAGGCATAACCAAAAACTCGTAGTGACCGTATCTCGTCCAAAAGACCATCTTCGGAATATCGGAATCTTTCACCCGGAGCTGATAATACCCCGATGTCAAACCAATCTTCGAAAATACGGTCGCCCCTTGCAATTGGTCGAACAAATCATCAATACTTGGGAGTGGATACTTGTTTTTGATAGTCAGTTTGTTCAACTCTCAGTAGTCGATACACAAACGAAGTGACCCATCCTTCTTCTTCACAAACAAGACCGGTGCGCCCCAGGGCGAAGCGCTCGGTCGAATATACCCCATGTCTAGTAACTCTCCCAACTGTTTCTTCAATTCAAGAATCTCGGCAGGCGCCATGCGGTCTGGCGTCTTAGAAATCGGTGCCGCACCCGGCTCTAAATCCACAGTAAACTCAACCTCTCGGTCTAGCGGCAAGCCCAACAACTCATTTGGAAAGACGTCAGGATACTCACATACTACTAGAATAGACGAGAGCTCGACTCCCCCTTCTCCCGATCTCAAAGCGTAACACCAATACCCCGTACAGCCTCCTCGAAGAAGTCTCACCGCTTTCAAAACGCTGATCAGAAATCTCTGGCTACCCCGCTTACGCCCCACAAAAGAATGCTCGGTACCGTCAGAGGCTAACATCGAAACGGTTTTCGTTCTATAATTCATGATCGCCCCATGATGGTCCAGCCAATCCTCACCAAGAATTAGATCCTCGTCTCTAATATCTACCATAATCAGATTAGAAGGCCAATCCCTCCCGCGATACTCACAAGAAAATCTCGAATCTCACGGTCCCCCACGATGCTATCCCCACTAGGTAGTTTAACAA
The DNA here is from genome assembly GCA_033398695.1 of Orobanche coerulescens. Classification (NCBI taxonomy): domain Eukaryota; kingdom Viridiplantae; phylum Streptophyta; class Magnoliopsida; order Lamiales; family Orobanchaceae; genus Orobanche; species Orobanche coerulescens. Next base: position 193,706,349 of record CM065803.1, on the reverse strand, counting down.
CAAAAGGTTCACACACAACTAGGCAATCAACATGCATATGATGCACACAATCCAGAGATATGAAAGAATGCATAGCACCAGAATCGAATAATACGGAAATAGGATGGTCAAGGATGTGAAAGGTACCTGTAGCCACCGTCGCGTTTGGGTCTCCCGTTCGTCTCATCTCATATACTCAGGGCGGAACAGACCCCGCATTAGAACTCCCCCTCTAGAAGGTTGTCCACATCCTCGACCTCTACCAAAACTCTACTGTGGCTGAGAAGCTATCGGTGCCTGATTTACACTCGGTTCCCCCGCAGCTGGGGCTGATATCTTAGTAACTGGTGCCCGAGCAGCATCTGTACAAAACTTGGCACGATGCCCCATCCGACCACAAGAATGACACTGAATCGGAGGCCTGTCACACTCACTCATAATATGTCCAGGGCGACCACAGTTAAAGCAATTAGGACCTTCCTCTTTGGCGAGGAAGTACTGAGCGATGGGTACCTTCCTCTCCTCAGAGCAGTCAGCAACCTCAAATACCTTCTCCATCTCAAATAGCCAACTCTCCCAACCGGAAGGGTCGGAAGCACCATCAAACTGTGGAGGACTCATACGAATCACGTCCTGAAGTAACTTATCATTACCAGATCCAGTAGGCAGAACCGGGTTAGCGTTAGCCTGGCCGACCAAAACGGCCTGACTCAGTAGCGTCATCTGGTTCGCTACTTGCTGTAAAATATTCGCCACTCCAACATTCTCATGTGCGTTTCTGGAGCTAACAGACTGATCCTGCTGACCTCCGGAACTAGGTGGAACACTGTTCGTCAAGGAAGGCATCGCCGAATCGGTCCCCAAGTTATCGGACATAGCCGCCCCACCGGCTGCGCCACGTCCCCTACCGTTTCCGCGTCCTCTACCAGTAGGAATTCTGAAGAAGTAGTGGGTGAGTACAATTCAAACGCAAAACGCAACAAGATACCAAAAAAGGAATAGAATAAAACAACATAACGAGCCAAGTTAGGAAAACTTACGAGCACCGGCGTACTGAGATGATGGCATAGCAGTGATTCTGTTCAAAAACGACACTCGACTAAACCCAAATAACCGACAGCCTAGGTATCCATAAACCTGGCTCTGATACCATATTCTGTAACACCCCCAAGACGATCAGGGCATATTACAGAGCCGTGGACCCCACACTGTGGAGTCCACCAGGCTAACGTACCAACAAGACATTCGACAACGACATACAATCATCAACAAAACGGCAATTTCTCAAACCACGACATCCAAATAAAAGACTAAAATCCGACAAATACACTCTGACATCAAATCCATTTCCCAAAACGGGAACACAACCATTAACAAATTTAAAAAGGAAGTACTCGTGTACTTAAATCAATTTCATAATACAGAAATTCCAAAACAAGACATCAATAATAAACGACAGAACAGAACACCAAAAATTGACTACTGAAGAGTATCATGCTTGCCCATCGTTCTCATATGGCTCGTGTGCTCGCTTATCTCCAAGACCTGTACCTGAAATACAAAAAGTATTTCCCCCATTTAAGGGGTTAGCGACAACTGCTAGTGCAAGTAAAATCTATTTGAACTACCATTCTAATCAGATGAAAATATGCGCCAAAAATCATTTTAGAAATCATTTATATTCCGGAATATTTTACGGTACACAAACACAAAACACATTTCTCCAACAAAACATTTCAAAGTTAACCTTGGTACGAGACTCACGACCACCGTACCCCGCAGAGCCCCGTTGGACATCCCTGGGTGGTTAACCATAGTTCGCGATACGAAACTCATGGCAACGTGTCCCTAGAGGCCCCGTCGGACCATCCCTAGGTGAACATACACATATACATCCACACAACCACGAATAGCCATAATTCAAATACTAGAACGCATAAACAAATGTAAAGTACTTGCCTTTGAGACATCTTTGAAGAATCGGAAATGAAATACGACTACGAAAGGTCCGGATGGAAAACGATGGTTTCTAAACGAAGGATCAACATAACTCAGTCCCAACGGACAACAATAATCGAATAGAATACACCCATAACCCCGATTACAAACCACGACAATAAACGATCAATCGATACGAGCGAGTTTTTACGCAAAACCTCCCCGAATCGATATTTCACGAATTTAACTAGGTGAAATGGATTGGGATTCATCCGATAACAACAATCGATAAGGAAATATACAACATATATAGACAATTCGGAATTAATCAAGAAAAACCCGAAAACCCCCCAAATTGGACAAGTTTAGGGTTTTTGAAGAAATACCTCGGATTCGGACGATGAAGGATGATTACGCTGATGATGATATGTTAGCTCGACTATACAGTGGTGGAATACGAATAATTCTCGGATAGAAGTTGAAGGGAATCGCCCTCTGCGTCGCCCGAAGAAGAAAACGAGAGAAAGAATGAAAAAGAGTGTTGTTCTGACTTGCCCGCTGTTCTTAAAACAGCGGGCCGTTACGGCCGTAACAAGTAGTGTATTACGACCGTAACAATGGCCATCTTACGGACGTAACAGATGGGGTGTTACGGCTGTAACACCCTGCTGGACAGCAGGTTCTGGCTGCTGCTGTCCAAACGACTCTGGACGACTCCGAAACTCGGACCTGCTATCCAACCAAAAATACGACTACGAAGAATATTCGATGACGAGTCTAACCGGAACAAGAAAACATCAATCCGACTACCCGGGAATCCGAAATACGACAACGAATATGAAATTCCCTAAACTTATAGGAAATTACGAAAATGGCCCAAGTGCCCGAAAATCACGATACGACATCGGATTTACAAACCGAAAGTCTCAACACGACCAACTCAACCATACGAACTTGCACAAACCAAGAAACAATGGAAACGAACGAGTTTTACGAGAATCGAACCTTCATACGTCAAAACATGTCATAAAATGAAATTACGTGAAAACATCACCAAAACTCGTCCAAATGGAAAAACTCCAAGAATAAAGTAGATTCAAAATGTCGAAACGGCTATAAGCGAGTCGATAAAAATATACATACACCAAAAATGGAAACTGCTAAAATGGAAAGGTACGAATATTACAACAATACCATAAACATGGTATTTATAGCCTCCAAAGCTTTACTAGCCCCTGTGCCTTCATTACGGCCTTTATCTTCTTCCCATTACGGCCGTTAGCCTTTTAACGTACGTTAACACATACAGGTTACGTACGTTAACATCTCCCAGATTCAGTCCAGTAGCATTCGTTTCTTCCTTTACATACGTTATCAACACCCCTTTACGTACGTTATATAAGGTCAATATGTCCGTTGCTTTTTGACCTATGCCATGACGTCATCTCCAACGTTCATCTTGTTTGAACTCAGAACCTTCGCATTACGTATGTTATCAACTATATATTACGTACATTAGGCTTAGCATTTTACGTACGTTATGATCATTTTGTTGCGTACGTTATACATGTTCAGAACACCTTTTTGCTACTTCATTTTCTTCGATGCTTTGCTTTGTCTCTTTGTTGTTTTGCTTTGTTTATCAACTTAATCATCAAAATACTATTAATGCATGTAAGGAACAAAAATGTTCCAACAATCTCTCCCTTTTTTGATGATTACAAAACAACACCTCGTCAATGGGATTTACCTGCACAATAAAAATATATGTATATGTGTATAGACCAAAGTTTTCAACTTTGTCCGTTTCGTTAGTTTCTTCTCCCATTTCTTTTTCGAATCCTTTTTTCTTTTTCTTTTTCCTTTTCGACTTTTCAAATTTTCATCATCTTTTCGACGTCTCTTCATTTTTTTTTAACTTCATCTTTTCGACTTTTCTTCGATTTTCATCTTTTCGACTTTTCTCGATTTTCTCCCCCTTTCGGGGTTAATTCCATTCTTCTCCTTTTTCTCCTTTCTCCTTTCTCCCCCTTTTTGTTTTCATCAAAATGTGAAATAAATAACACGAGTAATAAATACCAAATTGATAAATATAACTATATGCGTGAATAGGGTATAAAATCCCCCTGAAATATTATCTCCCTTTAAAAAAAATTATTATTCCCCCTAAGTAAAATATTTTGAAGAAAAATTAATTTTTGGGGATACAACCTATAGTTGGTTTTTTATTTGAAACATAGACGATATTCGAAATAATTGTTCGTTTAGGAACCCTAATCTTTTTAATTTTAATCGTCCGACATGGGCTTTTACAGTTAGAAATGTGATGCCCGATTTTCAAATATTTTTCGCAACGGGGTATCTTTAAATTTAAGGATTCATTTTTAGAACGAGGTGTGAATCCCAATCCCTGTTTATTTAAAGTATATTTTTGAACCGAGAGCATATTTTCAAATTTCTCGTTTCCGAGAGAAAATTTCTTCGTCAAATTTTTGAGCTCAGTTTGAATTTTAATAAGATCATCCTTTAAAATATTTTCATTTTCAATGCATTGGGAATGATCGGTCTCGATAAATTTTCCCTTTTCAAGAATTTTGGAATAATCAATTTCCAATGATTTATTTTTGGATTTAAGGGATTTAATTTCAGGTAAAGCATTTTGATAGTCCGTATGCAATAATTCAAATATCTCAAATAGCTCGTCACGAGAGGATGTACTTGACTTTCGACATCGCTATCATCGAATGAACTTCGGGCCATGAGAGCGAGATTATTTTGATTGATAAAATTATCATCTTCGTCTTCATCGCTCCATGTTGCAACGAGGACCTCCTTCTTTGGTTTAGCTCGGCAATTCTTGGCAAAGTAGCCTGGTTTACCACATAATCGACAATTATTGTCGAATTCCTTAGATTCGCTCGAGATGTCTTTCTTTCCCCAGTTTAATAAGGTTTGAAACTTATTAATATTTCTGGCATAATATGCCGATTCTTCATTGCTATCATCCACCAGAATTTCTTCTCTCTTTGACATCTTAGCCTTCAAGGCTATCGATCTTTCCTTCGGTTTTAGCTTTATATTTCGAGATTTAAGGATAATCTCGTAATTTATTAGTGAACCAACGAGGGCACTAAAATCAAGATTATTGAGATCTTTCGATTCCATAATTGCCGTCATCGTTCCGTCACATTCAACAGGTAGTGATCTTAAGATTTTCTTGACTTTCTCACTACTTGATAATGGTTTACCGAACGAAGCAAGTCCATTTGTGATGACTGGAAATCGATCGAGCATGTTGGTGATGGACTCATCACTCTTCATCATGAATAACTCGTAGTCATGGAGAAGCATATTGATCTTCGTCTCCTTGACTTGAGTTGTCCCTTCGTGTGTGATTTCAAGAATTTTCCATATCTCTTTAGCACTTTCACACGATGAGATACGATTGACCTCTTATGGATTTAAGGCACAATATAGAAGTTGAGTAGCCTTACAATTTAGATGGTCGTTCTTCCAATCCTCGTCATTATATTCTTCGAAACTCTTAAGAGATCCGTCAGGTTTGATTGGAACTTTCGGGCCAAGACAAATGATCTTCCAAATCTCGATGTCATACGTTCGGATGAATATTGACATCTTTTTCTTCCATGTCATGAAATTTGCGCCATCAAAAAATGGTGGTCGGTTAAGAGCAAGGCCTTCGACTGGAGCAACTTGAAACGCCATTTGGATCGACTCCTCGGATGTTAAGCCATGTATTGGAGATACTGCTCTGATACCAATTGTTGGAGGTAGATCGGAATATGCGCCGTGTTGCGGAAGCATAAATTAAATGTGCAGAAATTAAACGACACAAGGATTTATAGAGGTTCGGCTATAATCGAGCCTACGTCCTCTCTCGGTATCTTTTTCTGTAGGTTGAAGATAAAAACCTCTGCACCTCTCTTCTATCGGTCGAGGGATAACCGTTACAATTACGTCTTCTATTGGTCTGTGATAAACCACTCGTACTTGTCTTTATGTCGGTCCAAGTTAAACCGTTTTCCTTTTCTATCGGACAAGGAATCAACCGCTCTAGCTTTCTATCAATACTAGATAAACCTCACTAAAATAGCGATTGTGATTCTAACAATGCCGGATCCTTGATCCTAATAACACCGAATCCAATCGTATCTTTTCTTTTACCTCTCGTGTATGTTTTGAATGTATAAACACTCAAACTAACAATATAAGCTCAATATCGCAACAACAATAATATCAATATGAATATCTGACCAATGAGTTGTTTGGTTGAATTTGTTGTACTGAAACAATACCATAAACATGGTATTTATAGCCTTTAAAGCTTTACTAGCCGTTAGCTCCCATGTGCCTTCATTACGGCCTTTACCTTCTTCCCATTACGGTCGTTAGCCTTTTAACGTACGTTAACACATACAGGTTACGTACGTTAACATCTCCCAGATTCAGTCCAGTAGCATTCATTTCTTCCTTTACGTACGTTATCAACACCCCTTTACGTACGTTATATAAGGTCAATATGTCCGTTGCTTGCTGACCTATGACATGACGTCATCTCCAACGTTCATCTTGTTTGAACTCAGAACCTTCGCATTACGTACGTTATCAACTATATATTATGTACGTTAGGCTTAGCATTTTACGTACGTTATGATCATTCTGTTGCGTACGTTATACATGTTCAGAACACCTTTTTGCTACTTCGTCTTCTTCGATGCTTTGCTTCGTCTCTTTGTTGTTTTGCTTTGTTTATCAACTTAATCATCAAAATACTAGTAAAGCATGTATGGAACAAAAATGTTCCAACACCCGATATATTCAGGAATATTACAGCGCCGTAATTCCTTTATATAAGAATTTACAAGGCTAAGGAAAAGGAATAACAATAACAAATACCAACAAACAATGGCAGTGGGAATAAAATATAACATGAGTCTAAAACAGTACTGAAAAGACAAACGTCAAACGGTGAACATTAATGCATGACCAAATCCAACATCACAACCGACAACAAAACCACATGCCTACTCGATTACTTATTAAAACAACACTCAAAACTTGACAAACATTCCGGACGGAACATCACTCTGCACCTTCGTCATCATGCAGCTCCAGTGGTTGTTTCCCCGCCCTCCTGGATTCTGAACATAAACAAATGTTCACCCCTGAAGGGGTTAGCACAACGATGCTAGTACAAGTACGATAATTATACAACAATGATTTATTCAACAATAATCATGATAAGTTTCTTCAATGGGAAATAACAACACCACATAACACAATCATGACAATCTAAACATACTCATGGTATCCCGACGATCCAGCGCACACAGCTATGGATTCCCATGTTGATCCCGTCGGACCAACGCATGGTGGAAATACCTGTCCAACGATCCAGCGCACACAGTTATAGATTCCTATGATGATCCCGTCGGACCAACGCATGGTGGACAATTAATCACAACAAGTATGCACAATACAACAATAACGCAACGACATTATAATTAAAGTACTTGCCTCAAATTGACGACTAGGATAATACTTCAATGGATAGCAATAAACTCGAAGGTCGCCCCTTCCATTAATCACGTTGAAAAGCTCGGACCTTAAACAAAAGAAATAATATAGGGTTCATCTTACGTCATATAACTAACGTCCGAACATCCAACATCCTAAACGATGTCCGAAAGTATCCTGCCTGATGTCTTCATAACGTACGTTACATACCCAATGTAATGTACGTTAAGTCTATACGTTAGCGTACGTAAGCTCCAAAGCCTAACGTACACTAAACATGTATTTGACAGTTCTCTTCTCTAATCAGATGACTGTCTCACCTGATGATATAACGTACATAATGTATGATGCTTAACATACGTTATACTCACAAATACTTTTCTCACACATAATTGAATGATCCTACGGTGTTTGACGTCTTCGAATTCAAGGATAAACATGCCATCACAACGCCATATTCCAAACTCGATTATAAATTCTCATATGTAGTTCGGTTAATCTACGGTTTATACAATTGTTATCGACATCATCATCATTTCCTTCAAACTTTCATCATGAAGGTTAGCTAATCGACCCATCCCTTACAAGACATGTCAAAAACCCTCAATGTTCATCCATCTAAGTTTGATTAACAAGGGTGATAGTAATCACAAGTCTTTGATCGTTTCTAAGACACCAACATGAATATCATCATCTCCAGAAATCACTACGAGTCATGAATTGTCCTTGAAGAATACTTTGTACTACATATTGATTATTCTTGGTGAAAATCCTAAGAATTCATCTTCTTTGAGTATCCCCATTCTAAGTGATGACATTAACCATACATTGGTAAACAAGTGACTCAGAATCAACATTCAAAATGTCTAATAAATCTAAGAAACTATATCAAAGGTTCAACTAAAAAATGCTTGGTTAATAATCTTCTTACTCAAGGAAGGTCTCAAATAAGTTCATCTTAACTTCTAACAACATGGTGTTCAACTTAAAGGGTTACTCACTAATCCAATGATCTCATAAGCATGCTCATATCATTCCTTAAGAACAAGGATTAGAGTTTGAAAAGTATCAACATACCTTAATGTAGAAGACAATGATGAACACTTGATGAAAATCTAACACCGGAAGCTTGAGTACCAATCCAAGGTGTTTCCAATCCTTAATGATCAAGTATACATGATATATAGGTGTTTAAGTGGCAGGGGGCTCTGTGGACTTGAAGGAAAAGGAAGAAGAAATGAAAGAAAATGAGGTGGAGTGGAATGAGTGCTGTCCCATATATATACTGTCCTAAGCTTTACGTACGTTAGCCTTAGTGCTTCACGTACATTATTCACTTAGTGTATGCTACCCGATATCCTTAGCGTACATTATCATTCAATGGTAGTCTACTACCTCATTTCTGTACTCACTTACGTACGCTACATCAACACAGTTACATACGTAATCGACTATAATTAGCATACGATATATACATCACTTAGCATACGTTAATCCACGTTGACCCAAAACTGTCTAGGTTCATGCCGAGGGAATCTGCCCGAGCCCACCACCAACTAGCCCATGTGCCCGCCGCCTTGATCAATTATTAACTGTCTTACGTATGCTATGCTTCATTCATAGCGTACGCTATCCGTAGCACATAACGTAAGCTACGCTGACTAGCTAGCGTACGTTATGGCGTAGTTGCATGTGAAAATTTACAAGTTGATATTATCATGCATCTGGATACGAATACGAAAGAGATCATACTACGATTATTGATATCACAAATTTGAATAGTACAAGGTTCAAATATAGACGAAAATACTCAACAATTTATCCGGATATTACACCATGCTATGCCCTCAATATGATAGATCGTTTTGATTGTATCAGGTATAAAATCTCTATGTTGTCAGAGTGTTCGCTATGCTCATGTTTATAAAAATTTTGCAAGCGAAATTGAGTGTGTATTAAGCTATTTCCAAGGAACACAATATTTTTGGATTTCGTGTTATAAATCCATTATGACTGTGATGACTAGGTCATCACAATTAATGGATGGTACAATGCTCGGGTTGTTTAATGCCGAATGGCATTTTCTAGTCACATATGTTCCGTAACAATTGAACCATGTTATGACTTATGCATCACTTGTATCGGATATGTGAAAGAATATTCATGAGTCAATATGGTCCGGCTTGAATCGATTTTTATAACCAGAATATGTATTGGGACATTGACACATTTAGGCTTTAAAATTCTGGAGTTTGGACAATTTGATTATCCATATACCACGGTATCACCATGGACATCATTTTTTCTTAAAACAAAGAAGCTAGCTGGATCAAAGACACCAAAGTACGTTGTGGAGTCGTGATCAGGTCTCATGACCGATGATGATATTTATGTCATTAGCGTCTTGCTTTCATAAGCATGTGTGACGCCAAAGACCCCCGATGATCCTTCTTAGCCATGTTCATTGATTAAAGCCTATTATTTGGCACAATTAGGAGAAGACACCCTCTTATGCTAAAGAAAATAATGTAGAGACTCGCATAAGCATGGTGCTGAGTCCTCCCTTTTCACCGAGTCCTTATACATACGTGATGCTATGATGGTGTTCACAAATAGTCGTACTCAAATGATAACATTTATATGTTATGTGGTTCCTTTGACTATGATTGATAAGTTGATGAAACCTAAGTTTATGGTTGTCCAACTTGCGGACCAGTCATTATAAAGGTCGGTTCACCTACTTTTAGACCAAGTCTTAAAGTGAAACTTTAACAAGTACTTCCTAACATCCAAGGCTACCTTCTCACAAATTTTGGTGCTATTTGGAGACTTGGAATGAGGTGAACCACTTAATTGAAGTTTTCACATACCACCAGCCGTTCCAACGACCACTAGACTATATATGAGTTTCAGCAACACCTGAAAAACCGTGTTCAAAAGTTCAAAAAATGTTGCTGAAGGCAAAAAAACAGGCTACGGCTACATTTTGACCAAATTTAAAGGTGTTACAAAAACGGCCGCAACCATAGGGGTATAAGGTAACACTTTTCTTGTTTTTGTGTTGCTGTAGACTTAAGGCCATACTTTTATATATTTAGTGACACAAATGTTTGTGTAGCTGTGACCTATGCTAACACTCATGAGGTCTAATGTAACATTAAATTGTGAAACAATTTTACATCTTTACCAACAACTTTAACACTATGGCTTCACTTATATATGAACAGTTCTAACTTTTGCCAACACACTTTTAATCATTGCCAACATAATTTTTATAATTTGCCAACAGGAAGAATTATAAATTAGAGTTTAGGGCTATATTTTTGCAGGTTTTTACCAACATTTTTCATGGTAAAAAGCAACAGGTTATATTGATAAATAGATATTTCATAAAATAGTCAATACCATTAAAGCACTGTTAACCATAACAACATCCAAAATACATGACTGCCAAATATTCAATCCATAATCAAACAGCCAAATGTACTTAAATAACCCAACATCCAAAATCTAACTTAAAATGCCATTCAACAATTATCTTAAGTACTATTTAATAGCTAAGAACAAGTTACCATCGCAATCCATAAATATAACAAAACTACTTGAGTCAATTTGCTAGCATAAATATAAAATGATGAGATCAGTCAAGGAGTGACATTGTGACTCCTCGACTGATTTCTGAGAGTCATCAATCTTTAAGTTCAAATCTGGATTCTTCTCAACCAATATTTTCATCATTTCTCGAACTTTTTGGTCAAGTTTTCGTCCATCTCTTGTTGAAGTTGAGCCCTGATCTTAGAAGTTAGGTCCGCCACGTACTGATCAGCAACTTGAACGGATGGTGATGCTGAAGACTTCGACTTTGGTTTCTTTTTCTGAATAAGTCTACCAATTAGATAAGATTTTCAGTGTTCTTTGCCATAATGAATCAATTTATTTGATTACTTATGCACATACAAATTAGAGGATTTGGCTTGCAAATGTGTACATTTGAGGTATTATTTATTTTTCAGTTTAATCTAACAGAAGGTTAAGCATATACTTACACGCACGAAGGCTGTTGCAAAACTTTAAAACCATTTTGTCAACCCCACTGGTATTGTAGTGGAGACCTGAGAATCAGAAAGTAAAAGATAGCAAGAATGAGTATAAGCGTTGATCAGGAATCATAAGAATAGATATTTTCCCCATCTGACTGGCTTGATTTGATGGAGTTGCTTGATATATGACACCCCGATATTAATAAGAATAGATATTTTCCCCATCTGACTGGCTTGATTTAATGGATTTGCTTGATATATTTTACAAGTGCATCAATTAATTTTTAACTAGGACAACCAGATTTATTGTCTTGGCGATATGTGTAACACCCCGAGATATTCGAGGCATATTACAGCACCGTGGACCCCTATGTGGGACCCACCAGGCTAAAACAAGAAACACCACTCGACTAACCGTCTCGGTTAGCGATGAAATATGAAATAATCATAAGAACATAAAATGACATGCGCGGTACAACCAGCATAATAGACATCACTAAACAAACATAGCAACTTCAACAAAAACAAACTACAATCCGGAGTGAAATGCCTAAGTACTCGCGAGTATATTAAATAAGTTTGCAAAGTAGATAACAACCACATCAAAGGGAAACAACAAAAAAATAAAAGGACTCAAGTGCACATGTCAACAACCTTGGCTAGAATCCTCGTACTATCCCAGCACCCGCTCGTCTGGCTGAACATGACCAGAAATCTATAACAAGAATTTTTCCAAAATGGGTCCCCAAAGGGGTTAGCAATTACGCTAGTACAAGTAATCAAGGTAAACCAATAGCTTACACATTTCATAGTACAATGCATCAAATTCATTTCAAAACCAAAACTAGACATGTCTTTTCCGGAAACAAACAGTTAATCGGTTTGCCGTGGGAACGGGGCTATACCATTGATCCCGCTCCGTGGCCTCTAAGGACCCTCCCGAGCTGGCCATATTATAAAAAAAATCACGCACACGCATCGCCTTGGTAACAGGGCTATACCATTGATCCCGCTCCGTGGCCTCTAAGGACCCTTCCGAGCTGGCTAGCGAAACAAACTCGTGAATCCAGGGCTATACCATTGGATTCCCTCCATGGCCCCGTCATACCCTCCTGAGGTGAGTAAAGCACACACAATATACATCACCATTATATGTTAAACATAAAGATTTCCAAAAATACTTGCCTTGAATAATTGACGACGCAACGAACGGAATGGACAATCACCGAAGAACGCTAGGAACCGACGAAACCGAACCTAACGATTCGAAGAACATAATCACAACTACTTCTAAACGATTACGGAAATGGAATACACCCGAAAACCTGCCTACGATTCATGTATATTCGAATAGGAACAAAAACGAGGGCAGACCACAACCAAACCCTCTCGACTACGCAAAAACTACGAAATATTCCATGAATCCATAGGAAAACTAAGAATATCAACAAGATTAATCATATTCATCATGAATTAACCAACAAAACGGAACGAATCAGACGAAAACATGAAAACCCCCAAATCTCCCTAAAATAGGGTTCCAAAAGATTTACCTTGGATTAGGATGAAAGATTAAAGTTGAGGTCGATAATCTATAACAAAAACTCGAGGTGGATGATCTCTTCAAGTTTGGAGATGCTCAAATCGCCTCAAAATCGCCCTAGATGGAAGGAGAAAGAAGAGAGGACAGAAATGAAGTTTTCTCCTCTACATCCGCTGAAAAAGTGCAGAAAAAGCCTGTGTGCTGCGGCCCGGGTCGAGTGTGCCGCGGCCCACGACTAGAAAAAAGTAGCAGGATTTCCACTAGGGCCGTGACCCGGCCGCTTCGTGCCGCGGCACGCAGTACAGGCGGCCTGAACAAAAATTATGCTCGGGCTGTGCTGCGGCTCACAGCTCTCTGTGCCGCGGTACCCACTGTTTTAGCCCGAAAATGATGAAAAACGACCCCTAAACATGATATAATCGATCGACGCATAATCCCAACTACTTAAAGGTCTAAAAGGACTATAACGAACCCTCAAAAGGCGACTACACGACAAACACGGTCGGTCCAAAACATGACGGTAACATCAAACGATCCGAAAGAAGAACCAACGAAAGGGAAACTCAACTTTGTGATATTACAAAATGGCCCAAATCATCCGAACACGCGATACACGATCGAAACTACAACGAAAGTTCCAAAACAAGTATAATATTATGAGACGGACCTGTGGCAACCCCGAAACGGCGGTTCCCAACAACGGTTACGAGAATCGAACGAAATAACGACGGAGAGACAATAAACACCAAATCGAGTAAAACAAGTTCGAAACAAACTCGAACGACAAAAAGTCCGGTATTAATTGTTCTCGAAATATTAATACGGTTACAAGCGAGTTGTTAAAAACGAAAAGAATACACAAAAAAAATGAGAATACGGGAAAAGAAAAATGCGGGTATTACATTCTATCCCTCTAAAAATAAGTTTCGTCCCGAAACTTAAGAACAAACAACTCGGGGTATTTAGCACTCATGCTGTCCTCGGTTTCCCAAGTTGCCTCCTCGACACCATGTCTCGACCACTGCACTTTGACCAAATGGATGGTCTTATGCCTCAGTTGTTTCTCACGGTGCTCTAAGATCTTCAAGGGACATTCCTCGAAGGTAATGTCCTCGGCGAGATCAATCTCGCCATAGTCGATAATGTGACTAGGATCCGGAATATATTTCCTCAGCTGGGAAACCTGGAAAACGCTATGAACGTGGCTCAAGGATGGAGGTAGCGCCAAACGGTATGCCAACTCACCGACTCGCTCGATAATCTCAAAGGGCCCAATAAATCTCAGACTCAACTTTCCTTTCTTTCCGAAACGGAAAATTCCTCTCGTCGGCGACACTTTCAGCAAAACGTGGTCTCCCACCTCGAATTATAAGGGTCGGCGACGGACATTGACGTATGACTTCTGTCGGCTCTCTCCCGAATCAATTCCACCTTCCACCTCGTCTCTAAAGTGATATCCGGTTCGGTCCCGACCAAATTAGATGCCTCATTCCAACAAATCAGTGATCGACAACACCGCCATAAAGCGCCTCATACGGTGCCATCCGAATCGACGCGTGCCAACTATTGTTATACGTGAATTCAATCAATGGCAAATGCTCCTCCCAGTCACTGCTCCAGCCAAGGGCACAAGCACGCAACATATCCTCGAATGTCTGGATAGTGCGCTCCGACTGTCCCTCTAACTGAGGATGAAAAGAGGTACTCAGACGCAACTGGGTACCCCACGCCTTATGCACCGCCTGCCAAAAATGCGATACAAAACGGCCATCACGATCCGAAACAATAGACTTCGGAGTACCATGAAGCCTCACAATCTGTGCGATAAACATATGAGCCAACTTCTCCGGGCCCCAAGTATCCTTGATGCCCAGAAAATGTGCCGACTTGGTCATACGATCTACAATTGCCCAGACCATGTTCATGCCCGATTTCGATCTCGGAAAACTCGTAATGAAGTCCATCGATATATCTTTCCATTTCCATTCCGGAACGGGAAGTGACTGCAACAACCCTAACGGTCGCTGATGCTCGATTTTGACCTGCTGACAAGTCAAACATCTCGTCACGAACTGTGCGACCTCCTCATTCATATCATTCCACCAAAAGTTCCTCCTCAGGTCCTTGTACATTTTACTCGAACCAGGATGAACGGAATAAGGTGTAGCATGGGCCTCACGTAAAATACCCTGTCTCAGATCCGAGTCGTTCGGTACACACATCTGACTCTAAAATCTCAATACCCCATCCTCGTGAATCACAAACCCAGGAGACTTTCCTTTAAGAACATTCTCTCGGATTTGAAAAATCATCGGATCCTCCAACTGTTTCAGTTTAATTTCGTCGACCAACGACGACGAAATCTCTAAAGCGCAAAGTTGCCCGACTGCTCCTGGCAACAAAATCTCAACACTCATCTCAATCAAATCCCGCTGAATCTCAGACGGAGATGTAAGGATCTCAAGTGTCAGCAACGCAACTGGTTTCCGACTCAAAGCACCGGCCACGACGTTCGCCTTGCCCGGATGATAAAAGATCTCGAGATCATAATCCTTAATCAACTCTAACCACCTCTTCTGCCTCATATTCAACTCCCGCTGAGTAAATATGTATTTCAGACTTTTATGATCGGTAAAAATCTGACATGCAGAGCCAAAAAGATAGTGACGCCAAATCATAAGCGCAAAAACAACTGCCGCTAACTCCAAATCGTGAGTAGGGTAGTTAAGCTCATACGTCCTCAACTGTCTCGACGCAAATGCAATAGTCTTGCCGTGCTACATCAACACGCACCCAAGACCCTGACCCGAAGCATCGCTATAAACGGCAAAACTTTCATTGCCACATGGCAACGCTAAAATCGGAGCTGAAGTTAAATGCCTTTTCAGCTCCTCAAAACTCGCCTGCCTCTCGTAATTCCAGACGAACGTCTCAGATTTCTGAAGCAACTGTGTAAGTGGTTGAGCTAGTTTCGAAAACCCCTCGACGAACCTACGGTAGTAGCCCGCCAAACCCAAGAAACTACAAACCTCCTTCACGTTCTTAGGTGGCTCCCAATCCAACACTGCCTCAATCTTCTGCGGATCCATACGGACCCCCTCGGCTGAAATCACGTGACCTAGAAACATTACTTCCTTCAGCCAGAACTCACATTTCGAGAACTTTGCATAGAGTTGCTTGGTCCTCAAAATGTCTAACACTACTCGTAGATGATGAGCGTGTTTCTCCTCGTTCCTCGAATAAATAAGGATATCGTCAACGAAGATGACGACACACTTATCCAAGTACTCGATAAAGACCTTGTTCATCAACTGCATGAACACCGCCGGTGCATTAGTTAACCCAAAAGGCATAACTACAAACTCATAGTGTCCGTATCTCGTCCAAAAAGCTGTTCTCGGAACGTCGGACTCCTTCACCCGAAGCTGGTAGTACCCCGATCTTAAATCAATCTTCGGGAATACCGCAACTCCCTGCAACTGATCGAACAAATCATCAATCCTCAGCAAAGGATACATGTTCTTGATGGTCACCTTTTTTAGCTCGCGGTAGTCGATACACAAACGCAGTGAACCATCCTTCTTCTTCACAAACAGAACCGGTGCGCCCCAAGGCGAAGCGCTCGGTCGAATATATCCCGACTCAAGAAGCTCACTCAACTGCCTCTTCAACTTAGCCATCTCTGAAGGTGCCATGCGATACGGCGCCTTCGAAATCGGAGCCGCACCCCGCTCTAACTCGATAGTATACTCTACCTCATGGTCCGGCGGCAACCCCGGTAACTCGTCAGGAAAGACGTCAGGAAATTCACTAACAACTGGAATCGACGAAAGCTCGAATCCACCACTCTCTGCCTTCAAGGCATAGCACCAATAACTAGTACACCTCTTCCGCAGGAGTCTCATCGCCTTTAAAGTGTTAATAACAAGTTTCTGGTTTCCCCTCTTTCGCCCCGCGAAAGAGTGCTCGGTGCCATCCTTGGCTAACATGGTGATGAATCTCGTACGGTAGTTCATGATCGCACCATGCCGCTCAAGCCAATCATCCCCGAGAATTAAATCCTCACCCTCAATTCCCATAACAATAAGATTAGAGGGCCAAGCCCTCTCACAAATAAGTACAGAGCAGTCTCGAACCTCATGATCACCAACGATCCTATCACCGCTCGGAAGCTTAACGATGAAAGGCTCACAAGACGTCAAACAGTCGAGACTCAAAAGACGCACACAATCCAGAGATATGAATGAATGCGTAGCACAAGAATTAAAAAGCACACTGACAGGATGAGAATGAATATGAACGGTACTTGTCGCCACAGTATCCGCTGGGTCATCGGCCCTCCTCATCTCATAGACATGCGGATGGGTGGAGCCGACACTAGAAGCTCCTCCTCTAGCGGGCTGACCCGACCTCTTCCTCGGCTAGCACTCGGCAGAGACTGGGGAGCAAACGAGCCCCAGTTCACACTCGGCTCCCTAGGCACTAGATGAGAAGAATGGGCATCGCGAATCAGTCTGATCTGTTCACAAAAGGAAGCCTTGTGGCCCGACTGACCACAAGTATGACAAGTCAACTGCGGACGAGGACACTCCTGGTTCTTATGGCCCGACAAGCCATAGTTAAAGCATATGAGTTTCCGAATGAAGGTTCTAGCAGCACCTCGATAACTCCCAGAAAAATGAGCTGAACCGCCCGCAGGAACATTCGCAGAATGAGATTTCTGCTGGCCTCCGCCCTTGTGACCAGAAAAATTTCCGACGGACTTCTGCTTCTTGCTCTCATGAGCCGCTTCACTGGCCGTCACCGACATATCGTACGCAAGGGACCTACTCTGATAATCCTTCAAAGTGGTGCAGACGAGCCCTGACATATAGTCTCAAATTGACAGTTTCATCCATCTGGAAAAGTGAAAAATTTTGTCGCTCTCCTCGACAACTTGGGTCTTCACGTAGCCCAACTCTTTGTTGAAATCGGCTATAGCTTGAGAAATAGAAACATCCCGAGACTGAGCATCATAAAAGGCATGAACTCGAGCCTGTCTAACCGGCCATGGGAAATATTCAGTCTCCATCAAATTCTGGAATTCAGTCCGCGAAGCAACATGGTCTTTAGGCCCAACAGCCTCCAACCAGTCAGTAGCATCCCCAGTGAGAAAATACTAGGCAATAGGGACCTTGCGGTTCTCGGGACAGTTGGTGGCAACAAAGACTTTGGATATCTCCTTGATCCACCCCTCCCAGCCGATCGGGTCTGAATCTCCCGAAAACTGAGGAGGATGCATCTTGATGACATCCTGAAGCCAATGATTCACTCCGCCCCAATTAGCGTGGGCCAGATTCGGGTTCTGAACCGCCGGAGCTATCGCCGCCATTTGGTTCACCATTTGTTGCATAACGGCCGCAACAACAAGGTCGGCGCGTTCTTGAGAAGAAGCATGGCTATGACGATCACCGGTACTACCGGCTCCCGAAGAGTGCGATGTGGCCGCCCCACCAGCTGCCCCACGTCCTCGGCCACGTCCACGACCACGACCACGACCTCTTCCAGCATCCATACTGGTGTTAAATAAATGGCAAAAGCCATACGGTGGTAAGCTCGAGAGGAAAAACAACTACAAATCAATAATCAAAGGTGAGACACAAGGAAGCAAGGAACAAAGTAAGGAAAAACTTACGAGCACTGGAAGTACCGAGATGCTGGCAGCGGTGTGACGATGTGCAAAACAAAATACAACTAGACCCAAATAACTGACAAACCTAGGTATCCATAAACCTAGATGCTCTGATACCATTTTCTGTAACACCCCGAGATATTCGAGGCATATTGCACCGCCGTGGACCCCTACGTGGGACCTACCAGGCTAAAACAAGAAACACCACTCGACTAACCGTCTCGGTTAGCGATGAAATATGAAATAATCATAAGAACGTACAATGACATGCCCGGTACAACCGACATAATAGACATCACTCAACAAACATAGCAACTTCAACAAAAACAAACTACAATCCGGAGTGAAAAGCCTAAGTACTCGCGAGTACGTTCTATAAGTTTGCAAAGTAGATAACAACCACATCGAAGGGAAACAACAAAAAAAAATAAGGACTCAAGTGCACATGTCAACGACCTTGGCCAGAATCCTCGTACAATCCTAGCGCCCGCTCGTCTGGCTGAACATGACCTGAAATCCATAACAAGAATTTTTTCAAAACGGGTCCCCAAAGGGAGCAATTACGCTAGTACAAGTAATCAAGGCAAACCAATCGCTTACACATTTCATAGTACAATGCATCAAATTCATTTCAAAACCTAAACTAGACATGTCTTTTCCGGAAACAAACTGTCAATCGTTTTGCCGTGGGAACAGGGCTATACCATTGATCCCGCTCCGTGGCCTCTAAGGACCCTCCCGAGCTGGCCATATTATAAAACAAATCACGCACGCGCATCGCCTTGGGAACAGGGCTATACTATTGATCCCGCTCCGTGGCCTCTAAGGACCCTCCCGAGCTGGCTAGCGAAACAAACTCGTGAATCCAGGGCTATACCATTGGATTCCCTCCGTGGCCCCGTCGGACCCTCCCGAGGTGAGTAAAGCACACACAATATACATCACCAATATATGTTAAGCATAAAGGTTTCCGAAAATACTTGCCTTGAATAATTGACGACGCAACGAACGGAAAGGAAAATCATCGAAGAACGCTAGGAACCGACGAAACCCAACCTAACAATTCGAAGAACATAATCACAACCACTTCTAAACGATTACGTAAATGGAATACACCCGAAAACCTGCCTACGATTCATGTATATTCGAATAGGAACAACAACGAGGGCGGACCACAACCAAACCCTCTCGACTGCGCAAAAACTACGAAATATACCATGAATCCGTAGGAAAACTAAGAATATCAACAAGATTAATCATATTCATCATGAATTAACCAACAAAACGGAACGAATCAGACGAAAACGTGAAAACCACCAAATCTGCCCTAAAATAGGGTTCCAGAAGATTTAGCTTAGATTAGAATGAAAGATTCAAGTAAAGGTCGGTAATCTTCAACAAAAACTCGAGGTGGATGATCTTTTCAAGTTTGGAGATGGCCAAATCGCTCAAAATTGCCCTCAAAATCGCCCTAGATGGAAGGAGGAAGAAGAGAGGAGAGAAATGAACTTTTCTCCTCGACATCCGCTGAAAAAGTGCAGAAAAAGCCCGTGTGCCACCGCCCACAGCTAAAAAAAAGTAGCAGGATTTCCACTAGGGCCGTGGCACACAGTACAGGCGGCCTGGCCGAAAATTGTGCTCGGGCTGTGCCGCGGCTCACAGCTCTCTGTGCCGCGGCACCCACTGTTTTAGCCCGAAAATGATGAAAAACGACCTCTAAACATGATATAATCGACCGACGCATAATCCGAACTTCTTAAAGGTCTAAAAGGACTATCACGAACCCTCAAAAGGTGACTACACGACAAACATGGTCGGTCCAAAACATGACGGTAACATCAAACGATCCGAAAGAAGAACCTACGAAAGGGAAACTCAACTTTGTGATATACCAAAATGGCCCAAATCATCCGAACACGCGATACACGATCGAAACTACAACAAAAGTTCCAAAACAAGTATAATATTATGAGACATACCTGTGGCAACCCCAAAACGTCGGTTCCCAGCAACGGTTACGAGAATCGAACGAAATAACTACGGAGAGACAATAAACACCAAATCGAGTAAAACAAGTCCGAAACAAACTCGAACGACAAAAAGTCCGGTATTAATTGTTCTCTAAATATCAATACGGTTACAAGCGAGTTGTTAAAAACGAAAAGAATACACAAAAAAATGAGAATACGGGAAAAGAAAAATGCGGGTATTACAATAGGAGCCCCTATCGCCTTGGCATGCCTTTATGAACAACTATGTTAATAAAAGAGCGAAACCAAGGAACCAAAGTAAATATATTTTCTAGAACTGTTTCATTATTTATACTGAACTATTATCTAGTAAAAAAATATTGTCCAGGTAGGTTGAGGCTATGTTCTGAATTGATGATAGTTATTTCTGAGGGCAAGACTGACTGATAATACTGGAGTTTGCATGAAAAGTTGTGTTCCATTCACCATTAGTGTTCTAACAAAGGTATCCAATGGAGCTCCATACCTGTTTATATATTTCTATTCTAAAATAACTGAATCTCTAATGCAACAACTTCGGTATCGATTTCATCAGCTATCTTATATGAATCTGCAAAATAGGAAACCTCTATTTCCTGCTCTGGATCATCACGAGCCTCACTTGCATCTACAACCACATAGTCCCTAATCGTATCACTATCTGATATCAATTTAACAATTCCCAAATCTAAATCTTCCAGTTTGGCAGCTGATCTACTTTTTTTAAGAGTTAATGAGACTCCTAACTGTAACACCCCGAAATCAAACTGGGAATATTACACACCGCAGACCCTCTCCGTGAGGATCCACCAGACTAGACATCGAAACAACACATTACATTACATACCGACGTAACAAAATAACAAACCAATAGACCGATTTGGTCTTTTATCACTAACGTACAAATCAAAGTATACATTTCTATCTCGACTCATACCCATGCAAGGGTAAAATACACTCACAAACAAAAGTACGACAGTGGAAAAGGCCATACAATGAACTCCGACCGACTGTACCCAAAACTGGCCTTTATGTGATTATTATCATTCGTCTTCCATCATCCTTCGCCCGATCCTGTGTTTTGCCCCCAAAACCTACATGTACCTGGACGCAGAACAGACATCCACACCCGAATACTCGGGGGTTAGCAAAACTCCACTGTTTTGCTAGTATAAGTATAAAATGCAAATATGATCCATACACAACACATTCCAAGAATACAACGAAAGACTTCCCGAGATATATTGTTTAGTTAAAATAGTTCAAGTCTTGAAACTAGAAACGAAACAAGTAAGCACTTTGAAAACACTTCTAAATCTCGGGAGTTTTGAAAACATTTGAATATGAAAAGTTCTTAATTCCTCGAAAGCCACTTAGGGTCACAGTCCCAAAGTTCGTTTTCCAAAATGTAAATCCGTTAACAAAACACGAGGTCCACGACCCAACAATTCCGGTCACAAAACACAGGGTCCACGACCCGATCATCCACTTCAATTCACTTACAAGGACATATTACACATAATACATTATTCTTATGCCATTCTAGCTAAGCACCAAGACTCGATATATAATGTCTCTCGACCCCGAGCACAAAGCATTGTGATACTCCGGACAATATCACAATTAACGAAAACATCAACATCAATATCACAGAAACCACACTTGGTAACCCACGGCCGTGCCCCTTAGCATCGGCCCCCAGACGCCCCGTCGAACGCTCTGGGTGGGAAACCACTTCCGCGGCCGTACCCCTTAGTATCGGCCCCCAGATGCCCCGTCGAACGCTCCAGGTGGAAGATCAACGACACACGCACCCAAGTCCACTTTCGTGGCCGTACCCCTTAGTATCGACCCTAGACGTCCCGTCGAATGCTCCGGGTGGAAGGACAACAACTCACACACCCAAAAGATCATAATTCATAGTTGCAAACCACAAGCCTCGTAAGTCATTCACAGTATATATAGTCGAGGTACCTTACTAGAATGGCTAGTTCATCCAACACATACTCACGACCAAGTAACGATACAATTAACACTAGAATTCAACGACGCAGCTAATACCAATGACATATCAACGAGATAAAATACCTTTTCAACCACGCCGAACGGCACAACCTCCACATAAAGGAGTTACCACCTTTATCACACAATGTCACATGATCATCAATAAACACACGTTCCCCCACACATACCTCAACGGAAGGTTAAACTTAAATCTACAACGACATAATCACACAAAACGATACCCTACAAAAGTAAGGTATTCCTATACTCAACAATAATCCACATACTTAGATAAGCACATTTAACAACGAAATCATACGAGTCATCTTTAAGGAAATATTGAAAAGCATACCGATTCCTTGAAAGTTAATTATAGACATTCATTCGGCACGTAACGCCAATTACCAAATATTAAATCCACAAAATACGTAATGTATGGGCAAGATACTTGCCTTGATACCACGAGCAACGGAACAACGAACGGACACGGTCAGATAGACCTGGAACTTCCAAAGACGACCAAGAATCCAGCAACCCCACGAATACTACGAATATAACACCAACACGAATCAATAACACTAATCAGGATCCGAATTGATCCTAAAACAATAAGGATCTAAGTGTTCTCAAGGAAATCAAGAATCATTGTTTCGGGTGATACAAAATCAATAAATGGGTTGTCAAACCAAAAGCCACGGCCAAGACAATCAATAATACTCAACCGATTGGATAAGATCGGGTAAAAAATCACCAAAACCAAGGAAAACCCCCAAATTTAAGAAAATAGGGTTCTAAGAAGAGATTACCTTGATGTGAGCAAGGGAGATGATTAGATGTTTTTAAACTGGTACAAATCCGCTCCAAGCTGAAGCTTAATGAAGAAGATCGCCCAAAATCTCCCTTAGAGATGCTTCCCGACGGCTGGGAATGAGAAGGAGAGAAAAAAAGAAGAAAATGGGGAAGGAAAGCCTGCTGTCCAGTATTTATACTAGACTGTTATTAGCGTGCGCTAACCAGACAGTATTAGCGCTCGCTAACGAGGTCATTGCCCAGAACTTACCACATGTAACACTGTTAGCGTGCGCTAGCCTATAAGCGTAGCGTGCGCTAATGGGTCACGGATCCAGTCCAGTAGCTCCTGGACAGATCTGCACCTACCAGGTAGCGTGGGCTGGAACGAAGAAATAACGTGCGCTAAACAGACAATAGCGTGCGCTAGCTACCAACCATAACATGCGCTAGCGAGACTCCGGTCTCAGTCCAGTAGCTCCTGGACTGTCTCTGGACTGCCAATTAGCATGCGCTACACACCAGATAGCGTGCGCTAATCATAACACAGTAGCGTGCGCTCCACCACAAGCGGTAGCGTGCGCTACACTGAAATGAGTCAAAACTCAAGAAATGATCTGGAATGGGAATCAAACACGTGTCAACTCATGACACAAGCAAACATGGTACAACAATCCAAAGACATAGGCAACGCCAAACCGATATCTCACAGAAAAACTCAACAAAACTGGAACAAAGATCTCGGGTATTACACTAACTTCTGAAACAAATACAATACTCTTAGAAAATTAGGAATTTTACGAAAAATCAAATCATGCTATCAACAAATGTGGATAAGAATGGATTTACTACCTCAGATACTGATTTGAGTTTTCTGTGAACCAAATCAAACATCTTCTTCGTCCACTTAGCTGCGCAAGAAAGAGAAAGACAATGTTCCTCTGTAGTTTGTATTCGAATTTCTAATTCCTATTTACAAAACAAACAGAAAACCCCAAAAAAATCTCAATTTCATTTCAGATATGTGTTGCACATATGTGATTTTATTCTGCATACCGTAACAAGATGAATTTTAGACTTAATTTCTTTTTCGAAATCCAGGAGCTCCATTATTTTGGTAGAACACTTGTCGCAGGAACACGCCTCGTTGAAATCATATTCTGGTGGAAATAGACTACAATCATTTGCTTGGTCTATTAGCTCCATTGTATCTCGAAATGCTTGATAGTCATTCTTTTATGCTTCGGAGATGCTTAAAGTTACATTTGGGATTGGTCTTGCTATGGCAAACATGCTTAAAATTGCTTCAGGAATCAGGGGTATCAGGACGATAGTAAATAAGCAGAAGAGGATAAAGGAGATGAAAACCCTAGGAGAAGGGGGGAAGAGAGAGAGAGAGAGAGAGAGAGAGAGAGAGAGAGAGAGAGAGAGAGATGGAGGGAGAGAGACCGGGATCTTTGGGGAACCGGGTTGTTATATGCCTTGGGCAGAATGAATTGGGCCAAAGTTGAAAGCTCACTGTCATTTCAAGCCCACGGTCATCTACGATAGCCTTATTCTTAACTTCGCTCATCCAAATGAAATGCTGTGTTGATTTATATCCATATATTTATATAATAGCTTGCATAGCGCTTTCTAGTGAAGGGCTATCTAAGTGCTTCACTTACATAGTGTTTTTTTAAATACACTATGCAAGCAATGTATCCTAAGTTCAATTTAGTCTATGGCAACACTAATTTATATCAATAATAACGTTAGAAAAATGTGTAGCCTTTAATCAAATTTGACACATTTTAAGGCGTATAAAGCTACACTTTTGCTTGTAACATCAAAAAAAATATTTTTGAAAGTCATATATGGTGTAGTGTGTTCGAGCAATAGAAATCTCATCCCATTTCTAAAATTTTCAGGTTAATTCGGAATGAAGAGAACGGGTTGCAGGGCAGACCGACATATGATAAATATATTTAATGATATATATTTCTTTTAAATTCCTCTCAAGTTAATATGAAACAAGTAACCTTGTTTTTGATAATTATTTTCCGCTGCTGAATTTTACGGTTGTATTGGAGATTTGAAATTATTTTAAATTCCGCAAATATTTAGAAAATGTATGTTTTGTAACGACTTGAAATTTCTACAAGCTTTTCTTATTATAAAAAAAATATATTCATAAAATACCTTAGAAAAATCGGGTCGTTACAGTTGAAAATAATTTATTTGGACCGCCTAAAATATTTTAGCAAGCCCGCCTATTTCTTTTAGTGTTTAGTTATACTTTTTTTAAATAGCAACGGCTATACCAAATTTTGTGTTAGCGTAGATATTCAATTTAGTCTCTGGTAACACTACTTTATATCAATAATAATGTTAGAAAAATGTGTAGCCTTAAATCAAATTTGACCAATTTTAAGGCATCTAAGGCTACACTTTTGCTTGTAACATAAAAAACACCCGTTTATACACGCTCACTAAATTTTGTGGTGTTTGGGGCTGGTGAAGAGAGTGAACTCTTCAAGAAAGCACTAGAGGTTCGATAAAACTAACGGCCTATCATCGATTCAACCGTTTCTTTATGTTCGATCCCGGTGGTGCATGGTAGCGGTTTTGTTGGATTCTCAAGACCAATAGCTACGGTTATGTAGCATAGGTCAACATGTCATATTCACCTATATCTATCATTCAAATGCTTAGTTACGAGTGTAACAGTATGCATTTTGTTAACTACCTTTATCGTCCACATGTTCATGTTCCAAAGTGCATCACCACAATGCATTATGATGGGTTATAAATGATAAATATGACATGCGCTTTCACTCATAGTCCGCTTAAAATATACCTTCGCCGACGATCTCGTAAGTCACTTTGATGAGCCAGTCTTCCCATCGTTTGGGGGAGATGCGAACGATCATGTTCGAGTAGAACGACTTGGAATTGTCCTAGTTTGTCCCTACTTTGCCTCACCAAGTTCCCTAAAGTGACGAGATTAAGACATGCTGCAAACATGTGTGCAAGGATTGTGTTCATGGACGTTCGTCGCCTGTAAATGGTGATATGGTAACACCACAAATTGTGGTAGACGGTGTTACTAGGACATAGATTTCATAGAGTATTCAAATGCCACTTAGTTCGATAAATACTCTCGCTAAGAATGTATACAAGTTTGGTACATGAAACTTGATCATATGATCAAATGAACTCATCCGTATCATGTGATTCTGGATTATAGTCATCATTGGGGGACGCCTCAATGAATGCCAATCCATAAAGAGTACTCTATGAATAAAGCCGGTTCAGGAGGACATGGAATGTGAGTTTAATCGAACCATACTTCGTTGAAAATCTACAATGTTGTAGCACTGGCCTAAAATGGAAACATATGCGACTCCAGTACGAACAAAGTGATAGCCCTTTGTTGAAGTTGTGCCGACACTTCAAAGACAAGATCTATCCGTATACTTTGTTAAAGCGAGTGAGGGGAGGAATTAAATTCACCTCATGGGGCTAGGTTTCTCATGAATGCACTGGAATCAACTATGATGACACAAAACTTAGTTGTGCTATCGTAATGGATGTTATAGCATCCACTATCTTTTCAGTTAGATACTTTCCCAAAAATTGACGTGCAGCTTGTGGTTAAATCTTATCTTAGTGGGAACTAAGTTAAGTTATAAAATGATCTCGTGGTGGATCAGACTCAAATCAAGTAGCTCCTGACCACGGAGCGCGTTGACAAGTGATTGTCGGGAACGCATGCAAAGTATATACTTGATTTGGAAGATATATGAAGCTTTTGCGTGTAAAACTAAGGGTTTATAGTGATGTACTCTTGTGATACTAAAAGATTCCACTAAATCCAAAGTTAAGAATGAAAGGATCTTGAGGACACTTGATGATATGTATTCATCAATTGGTTTAAGGCAATCTAAGGGACGATTTCCCTAAGAGACGATAAAGTAATGCCTATATGATTCCAATGACTAGTTGAAGTCATAATAAGACTTGGATCACTTAAGTGATGATGTAGTCTTAAAGAAAAGTACGGTATATGTACTCATGTTTGACTCGATGTAATCATTCGTAATAATCCAGTAAAGCCACTATGATGATGGCCTAGGATGCGGTCACGTAATGTCTGTGATTGACAAGAAGCTTGAAGCTCGCTCTATCTCAGTAAAAGGACACTTGAAAACCGATACCCGAATTTGCATAGAATGTGTTGGTCTATCTCCCATATGACCTACAGGGCAGCTGACTTGTTGGAAAATGGTGAAATTGATACCATTGGAAAGGTTTGTGTCTACTTTCCAAAGAAACCAACCATTTGATCACATCCATCATGTTGAGTGACATATCACTATTGTTGCAAAGTAGGACAGGATATGTCCGGTAATTTGCTGAGTCAACTTCGATAGAACTTTGTGATCTCCTCAGGTCAATCTAAGTTACGTACTGTATGTGAATGAAAAGCTACGGGTGTCTAGTTTTCATACGTTTTTATAGTTTCGCTGATACCTATTGAATCGAAGAAGGTATAACTGATTTAGTGCATGAATGTCAAGACTTTGGAAAACTTGATAAGTCTTTAGCGAATTTGCCCTTTGGATGTGTCGCGCTCTTTTTGTCATTAGACCAATGTTTGTTTTTTCCCATTGGGTTTTCACTTGGTAATGTTTTTAACGAGACGACCTATGAGAACATCCATATAAATGATATGTTGTACTTCTGTTCAACTTAGACCAAGAGGTATTTTTCCCACTGAGTTTTTCCTTGGCATAGTTGTGAGGGCAACTGACATCTGACTCCTATGATTTGAGGTACTCATTAGGGGGAGTCGTTATGTATATATCAGAGGGGGTATACTGTTAGGCGTATTTTTATACGCTTATTTATCATTATTCTTTATCTATTTTGTGTCTAAATCTGCATAAATGAGCTTTTAATGCACTATTCTTATATGTTTTGCAGGAAATTGGAGTCCGGAAGCCGAAATGATGAAAACGGGCGAAAACGGCAAATTTTGACCTGAAGCCGCGGCACAAGGAAAGCGGGCCGCGGCACACGAAGGTGACCTGAAAGTGCCGAACCAACTGTACCCTGAGCCGCGGCACAAGGATGCTGAGCCGCGGCCCAGGAAGATAATGTTGCGCCCAGGCAACTCGCTGAAAGTAAGGGGCCGCGGCACAGATTTAGTGAGCCGCAGCCCACGGGGCGGTTTTGGTGTGTTCTTCGCGGTTTTGGGCCGTTTTTGGAGCCTGTTCCCAACCTAACTCCCGAACGCATTTTGGAGGCTGAGAAAAGTTATAAATAGGGTTTGAAGGTCATAAAAAGGGAGGGGAGGATCATCGCGGAATAGAGGATCAAAGGAAAAAGAAACAGAAGACACCAAGGAGCAGAGAGCGAAAGCAGAAGAACGGAGGAATCCGAGTTCTTCATCTGCGTTTGATCTTTATGCTTTTATTAATTATTTCTGTATTTTTATTCTTTAGCATGTCACGCTAAAACCCTATTCTAGGATTTTGATAAAACTGGGGTTTTGACGGATTTACTTTGATTATCTATATAATTCCCTTTTCTGTTGAGTTTTCCCAATCGTTCTTAATGCTTTCAATTGTGTGGCCTATAATTGAATTGTTTTAATTACGCAACTCGAATCGGGAGAGGAGAGTTGGTGAGGAAATATTGGTGAGAACCGTTTTATCTTGTGAGATAGAAATATACTCATAGGAACTACGTGGCCTTTTTGAAGATTCTGTGCCTTTTGCCTATTGTCGAATTAATTCACCTAGGGATAGAGTCTATTATTCGCCTTAGAAAAATATACTGACCTCGGGAGAGGCGGTAGAGTACTTTAGCAACCTTCGCCTTCAATAAATTGGAAAATTATTAACTTCAGATAATCGAGTGTAAATTTGGATAAACCGAGGTGGAGTCACAATCCTAGATTTATTTCTTATTTGATTTCTTTTCTTCAAGCGATCGTTTTTACTGTTTATTCGTTTATTGGTTTTCTTTAGTTATTACTTGCACCCCAAATTTCGACAGTTCAAATAAAATTAGAATACATATAAATCGGTAATTAGTAATTCAGTCCTCGTGGGAACGATATCTTACTCATCATTTTATTACTTGTCTACGATAACGTGCACTTGCGTTAAACGAAAATTCGCAACAAGTTTTTGGCGCCGTTGCCGGGGAATGATTATTCTACTAATATCAATTTTAGTATTTCTAGTCTTAGTTTGAACATTTTTGTTTATTATTTTTGTGTAATTTTATTTATTTGTTTTTCCTTTCAGGAGTTTCCGGTTAGTGCATAAGAAAATTCGGTAACGAAGGCCTACTACCTTTCGATACCGAACTCGAGCGCACTCTTCAGAGAAGCAAGAAGGAGAAATGAGAGTTACCAGCAACAGTCACCATGGCCGGTAACACGGGGAATCACGAAGCAGACAACCCTATTCAACAAGCTCAACCGGCATTAGCACTCCACGATTATGCTATGCAACAAATAAATGCAAACTTTTCGGGGATTCGGCGTCCAACCATCCAAGTCAACAACATCGAAATCAAGCCGGCTATTATTCAGATGGTACAAGCAAGCCAGTTTTGTGGATTGCCGAACGATGACCCCAACGCATACATTGCTTCTTTTCTCGAAATTTGTGACACCTTCAAGAACAACGGTGTCACCGATGATGCTATCCGTCTGAGGCTTTTCCCTTTTTCTTTGAGGGACAAAGCCAAATTTTGGTTGAATTCTTTACCGCCGGGCTCGATCATGACTTGGGCGGAATAAGCGCAAGCCTTCCTGGCTAAGTTCTTCCCACCATAAAAGACGGCGAGGTTAAGGAACGAGATCACTACTTTCAGGCAATTCGATATGGAGTCGCTTCATGAAGCTTGGGAGCGATACAAAGATTTATTACGGAGATGCCCACACCACGGCTTACCGGACTGGCTACAAATTCAGATGTTCTATAATGGATTGAGTGCTTCTACACGCACTGTTGTTGATGCAGCCGCTGGAGGCGCCTTAATGGGAAAAATGATGGCCGAAGCACACTCTCTATTGGAAGCTATGGCTGCGAATGTTTATCAATGGCCGTCCGAACGAGTAAACCCGAAACGAGTTATGGAAATCTCCAATAACGATCCGATCTCTACACTATCAGCTCAAGTCGCCGCCTTGACTCAGCAGCTTCAAGCCTTTTCACAGGCTCCTTCCCCCGTTACCATTGAATCATGTAATTGGTGTAACGGATCTCACCTAGCGCGGAATACCAAGTCGGAAACCCTTTCGAGCAACCTCCAATGGAACAAGCTCAGTTCGTGGGGAACGGGAACCGGAAAAATAATCCGTACTCCAACACTTATAATCCGGGATGGCGTAATCATCCTAACTTCTCATGGATAAACGGACAAAACTCGAACCAACCTCAGTTTGCTCAACACCAACAGCAACCTCCCCCTGCTCCAAAAATTTCTCTAGAGGAAGCAATGGCGAAATTGGCAGCTAACATGAGTCAGTTCATGGCCCGTACGGAAGCGACCTTGCAAAACCATTCCGCTTCTATTCGCAACTTGGAAGTCCAATTGGGCCAAATTGCTAATGTATTAACAGCTCGCCCGGAGGGTACCTTGCCAAGTACGACTGAAACGAATCCCAGAGAGAGTATTAATGCCATCAGTTTGAGAAGCGGGAAAGAAGTGTGTAACTAGCCCGAGAGGAACGAGAAGAGAAGTGAGGATGAGGAGAAGAAAAACTCGGTGAGCGAGGAATCACAAAATTCGAGACCCTCGATATTGTTTCCTGACAATCCAAAGGCATATGTGCCACCCGTCCCGTTTCCACAGCGTTTGCAAAAGCAGAAATTGGACAAGCAATTTTCCAAGTTTCTTGACGTCTTCAAGAAACTGCATATAAATATTCCATTTGCTGATGCCTTGGAACAAATGCCGAGCTATGTGAAGTTTATGAAGGAAATCTTATCAAATAAAAGGAAGCTCGAGGAATATGAGACAGTGGCACTGACTGAAGAGTGCAACGCGATTCTACAGAAAAAGCTTCCGCCAAAATTGAAGGATCCAGGAAGCTTCAATATACCATGCACCATAGGAAACCTCTCTTTTGATAGGGCGTTGTGAGATCTCGGCTCTAGTGTTAATCTCATGCCTCTTTCTATTTTCAAGAACCTAGGAATTGGGGAAGCAAAACCTACTACGGTCTCCTTGCAATTAGCCGATAGATCTATCAAGTACCCGAGGGGGATAATAGAAGACATCTTAGTAAAGGTAGATAAATTCATTTTTCCGGCTGATTTTATAGTGCTCGATATGGAGGAGGATCAAGACATCCCAATTATTTTGGGAAGACCATTCTTAGCTACCGGCCGAACTCTCATTGACGTGGAAAAGGGGAGACTCACTCTGCGGGTTCAAGATGAGCAAGTCACTTTCCAAGTGTTTAAATCCTTTCTGTGTCCAAGTAGTGTTGAGAAGAGTTCACAAATTGAAAGTGTAGATACCTTTGCAAAGGACACACACCAGAAGAATTGTCGGCCGAAAAATTCAGAATCCATTTCAGCTGCCCCGACACCTAATAAGAATAAAGAGCAAGTCGCATATCTTAGGCATTTGGACATGTCGTCTTCATCAACCGTTCATCCACCCATGAAAAATACTAATGCTGTCATAAGTTCGTTCGAGAAAAAGGAGAATAAGCCGGAAGTAAAATGGATACCAAGTCATGTGCAAAAAGGGTGTTTCGGAAAGTTGTTTTTATTAAAATCTTTTAGCAAGGAACATTGGGTGTCCAAACCAAAAATCGGATTGTTAAAGACCAATGGTCAAAAATTTAAAACACACATTAACGGTTTGATGGACGGGGCGGAGTTCAATTGGTGTTTGCGAAAATTGAACTGATTTTCAAAAAGTCCGACTGAAGACTATAAACTTAGCGCTTCTCGGGAGGCAACCCGAGTATTAGTTGTAGTTTTTTTTTTTGTGTTTTAGTATTTTCTTGCATTTTTGGATCTTTATTTTTTGTCATTTTAGCTTGGATATGCTTATCTCTCACGCTCTTAATGTTTTCTTTTGAAAATTCTTACAGAAATCACCCCAAGGAAACTTGAGCAAAGGGGCCGCGGCACAGGGATTGTGTGCCGCGGCACACATAAATCGAAAAAAGAAGGCTAAACTTCCTGTACTCTGTGCCGCGGCACAACCTTACTGAGCCGCGGCACACATGATCCCTGAGCCGCAGCATGTTGCTGCTGAGCTGCGGCACACCAAATGGCAAAGATGCGCCCATGAATCTGTACTACGTGCCACGGCACGGACCAAATGAGCCGCGGCACACTAACATTCTGTGCCGCGACACCCGTATGCTGAGCCGCGGCACATGGCGATGGAACAAAGAAGCCCGAGCAGGCTGTACTCTGGGCCGCGGCTCACTTAAGTTGTGCCGCGGCCCCCGTTCGGAAGTTCAAAAGCCCAGGTACCTTTATAACACGAATTGGCCGACACACCAGGTAAACTTCTTCCTCTCCTTTTCACAAGCGATCCGCCGAGAACTTCTTCTCATATTATTCTTCCTCTTGCATACTACAATCCAAATCAGGTAATCCTCAATCCCTTAATCCTTATTCATACATGATTTGAGAAGTAAGGTATGGTTATGAGTATATTGTTAGTTTTTCTTTTTCAAAGTCCTATCAAGAATTGAGTTGGGAATAGGAAGTTTTTGATTGATTATGGATGTTATCTGTTGATTATGAATGAATTGTGTATGTTACATATCGTTTGTCATGATGATCGATTTGAGGATGTTATTTTTGGGGATTGAATCAAGCCATTACAATGCTTGTTCTTCATTTGAATTCATGCATTCAAGGTGTTTGATGAAATGCATAAATGAAAAATTTTCTTTGTTGAGTCAACGTTTTGAAACTAAGTGCAAACGAAATTGTTTATGGATTTACAGCACACCCCAACCCTTACGTCAAATTTAAACATGAAAGCTCAATTTTAATTTTCTCTCATGACGGTGCACGCTCGTTCAACTCTTTAGTCACGTTTTGCATATCTTGAGTCAAATGCAGTCAAGTGGTGTTGTTTCCTTATAGCGTAAGTAAATTCCGGTGTTTATCTTTTCAGGAACTCGCCATGGCCAGAAAGAGAAAGGTTAGCACAAGAGGGAGGACACAATCGTCCCCCACACGAGGGGAAACTTCACAAAGCCGAGCCGAGTTGGAGTCGCACCAATTCTCCGACCCGGAAATTCATAAAATATTTAATGAAAAGTTCCGTCCTTGACCTTTGATTCTGGAGCGGGGATTCACTCCAGCCCCCAGGACGAGGAGCTTCTGACGATGATAGATGAGATGGGGTGGGCCCGTTTCGCTGCATCTCCCGAGCCGGCGGTGATCTCCATTGTACAGGAGTTTTATGCTAGCGCTCTGCTGAAGCATATCCGAGCAGGGCAGATGATACCGCAGTCAGATGCTCGGACGCAGGTCGTCGTCCGGGGCATTAAAGTGGATTTTTCGGTGGCTGTTATTCGGAGATTATTCGCCTGTGGTGGACGATACAGCGTATACGCGATCTATGAGTGGCCTCATGAGGGAGGCCCTGCTCGAGACACTCACACATCCCGTCTCCGTCTGGGAGACGCGCGCCCCGGGTTCCTCGGCCTTCTACTTTAAGAGCTCGCGCCTCAGTCGGCTTGGGCGAGCCTGGTTGTATTTCATCTGCGCTCGTGTAGATCCTACCTCGCAGATTCGCTCTGTTCTACTCTCTCGTGCCCGTACACTATATGCCATCACTTTCGGGCTAAGATTTGATGTGGCCCCTCTTCTGATCCGATCTATTCTTCTATGCATTCAAGGAGGGGCCAAGACGGGGCTGAAGCACCCCTCTTTCATCTGCGCTCTATGCCGCCAGTCGGGCATGACTTGGTCGGATGATCAGCCGATGCTATCCCCTAGGGTCCGATTGATCATCGCATCATTTCTCACTTCGACCAGTGGGGAGGAGCACCGGCACACGCTCGGGGGTGAGGATTTCTACTTGATGAGGCACACGAGCAGTCCCCCGAGCCTCTTCTTCTGACACATGGGCAGGCAGAGTCTAGCCCGCCGCCCGACAGAGAGCACTTGCAGGCGATGTTCGACGGCCTAAGAGAGGAGATGAGGAGAGAGAGAGTCACTTGACTGCTTGGAGAGAGGAGATGAGGAGAGAGAGAGAGAGAGAGCCATTTGGCTGCCCTGAGAGAGGAGCTTCAGACGGAGAGAGAGAACATCATCGCAGCCGTCCGAGATGAGATGAGAGAGCAGGCCCGCCGGGCCAACCGACGTGAGACGAGGCGACTGGCAGCGAGAGATGCTTACCACCAGGAGCACCTTGCTGCATGGACGGCCCACAT
The DNA here is from genome assembly GCA_033398695.1 of Orobanche coerulescens. NCBI lineage: Eukaryota > Viridiplantae > Streptophyta > Magnoliopsida > Lamiales > Orobanchaceae > Orobanche > Orobanche coerulescens. The sequence goes on along the minus strand of CM065803.1, from coordinate 193,671,413 downwards.
TATGCACCCGGACGGGCCTTTCATCCCACCAGTTCGGCCAGCCATGCCACACTCCTCGCCGGACGACGCCGGCACCAGTTCATGAGCGGACAGTAGGGGAGTACTTGACCTTTTCTTTTATTGCATATTATATTTTGTATACATTGAGGTCAATGTACATCCTAAGTTTGGGGGGGGTTACTTTCTGTTGCTGTACTTATTCGTTTGCATTTTTCGTTATTTTTCGTTATTTTTTGTTGCTAGCCTTGCTTGTCGTGATATTATTTGCATTCGTGAATTTTTCGTGCTTCTTTTTGTGTAAAACTGATGTTACGATACTTATTTTTCGGGGAAGAAACGGTTGAGTTTTAGTTGAGTTTCAGTCAGTGATATCTGTTTCTGTTGAGTATTCATTTAGGTCCGAAATTTTTTCGTTTTTGTAGAAATCTTAGCAGATAAGAAAGTAGACATACGTGTTTTCAAATCGCCGTCTATACGTTTGGTTACACTTTTCGCGTAGCTAGTTGTCCAGTAACATGAGTGGTGTTGGCACTTGATTTGAGTTTAGAGTCGGACAGTTTTTTCCCAAATAGTCGAGATATTATTTGTTCTATGATGGGAAGTCTAGTAACCGGGGGTATTCACGTGACCCGTTGTTTACTCTCGCGTAAAACGACAACCCTGATTAGACTAGTGGTTTAGAGATTTCGCATGTGCCGATGATGGGGAGCCTAGTAACCGGGGGTATTCACGTGACCCGTTGTTTACTCTCGCGTAAAACAGCGACCTTGAATCGGACATGTGGGAATAGCTATTCGAGTTGTTTCTCCGCTGTGGAGGGGAACTTAGTAACTAGAAGCATCCATGTGCCCCATGACTGTCTTTTACGTCAAACGGTTCCCCAATACATGATTATGGAATTCCACCCTAGGATTATCCCGATGAAACATCCCGAGATCCGAACCTAGTGGTCAACTCGAATCATCTTATTGAGCATATATAAGGGAATACTATCCGAGGGTTATTTTTGATGACGAAACTCTTGAAATTTTTGCCACTAGACTGTGGGACTGGGCGAGTTGGCTCATTTATTTTAACCCTTCATATTGACGGTCGGTTAAATTCACGTTTGTTAATCTTTGAGCTTGATTTTCTTCATGCACGATTGATTAGGACTGAAATTGGTTACTTTGTGGAATCAGTGTCCTGGATGTGACTCACTATTACGATACTTATATTATTCTTTGAGGATTTCAGGGTAGTATTGATTAAGTTGAGTTAGGATATTCTTTTATTTGTAATCAATTCTTTTTGCTTGAGGACAAGCAAAGGCTCAAGTTTGAGGGTATTTGTTAGGCGTATTTTTATACGCTTATTTATCATTATTCTTTATCCATTTTGTGTCTAAATCTGCATAAATGAGCTTTTAATGCACTATTCTTATATGTTTTGCAGGAAATTGGAGTCCGGAAGCCGAAACGATGAAAACGGGCGAAAACGGCAAATTTTGGTCTGGAGCCGCGGCACAAGGAAAGCGGGCCGCGACACACGAAGGTGACCTGAAAGTGCCAAACCAACTGTACCCTGAGCCGCGGCACAAGGATGCTGAGCCGCGGCCCAGGAAGATAATGTCGCGCTCAGGCAACTCGCTGAAAGTCAGGGGCCGCGGCACAGATTTAGTGAGTCGCGGCCCACGGGGCGGTTTTGGTGTGTTCTTCGCGGTTTTGGGCCGTTTTTGGAGCCTGTTCCCAACCTAACTCCCGGACGCGTTTTGGAGGCTGAGAAAAGTTATAAATAGGGATTGAAGGTCATAAAAAGGGAGGGGAGGATCATCGCGGAATAGAGGATCGAAGGAAAAAGAAACAGAAGACACCAAGGAGCAGAGAGCGGAAGCAGAAGAACGGAGGAATCCGAGTTCTTCATCTGCGTTTGATCTTTATGCTTTCATTAATTATTTCTGTATTTTTATTCTTTAGCATGTCAGGCTAAAACCCTGTTCTAGGATTTTGATGAAACTGAGGTTTTGACGGATTTACTTTGATTATATATATAATTCCCTTTTCTGTTGAGTTTTCCAATCGTTCTTAATGCTTTCAATTATGTGGCCTATAATTGAATTGTTTTAATTACGCAACTCGAATCGGGAGAGGAGAGTTGGTGAGGAAATATTGGTGAGAACCGTTGTATCTTGTGAGATAGGAATATACTCATAGGAACTACGTGGCCTTTTTGAAGATTCTGTGCCTTTTGCCTATTGTCGAATTAATTCCCTAGGGATAGAGTGTATTATTCGCCTTAGAAAAATCTACTGACCTCGGTAGAGGCGGTAGAGTACTTTAGCAACCTTCGCCTTCAATAAATTGGAAAATCATTAACTTCAGATAATCGAGTGTAAATTCGGATAAACCGAGGTGGAGTCACAATCCTAGATTTATTTCTTATTTGATTTCTTTTCTTCAAGCGATCGTTTTTACTGTTTATTCGTTTATTGGTTTTCTTTAGTTATTACTTGCACCCCAAATTTCGACAGTTCAAATAAAATTAGACATATAAATCTGTAATTAGTAATTCAGTCCTCGTGGGAACGATATCTTACTCATCATTATATTACTTGTCTACGATAACGTGCACTTGCGTTAAACAAAAATTCGCAACATATACATGACATGTTATATTGGTGTGTTGCAATCTTTTCCTCATCAAGCCTTTATTTTTCCCATGGAGTTTTGTTTTGGCTTGAAATAGGTTTTTACAAAGGCAACATCTTCTGCACCATTGTTTTATTTGTGCTTGACACAGGGGGAGTGTTCCGGGAATTATTATTCCCATGATATGTCTTACCTAATACTGGTTGTAGATACATAGATGGAAGGTTCTAGATTCTTCTAGAGGTAGTAGGATCCTATTAGATGTCTTACCTTATCTAGGAATCCTATGTATGGAAGGACTCATTGTAATGCCTATATAAAGACTCCTCTATCTGTGTTATGAATATAATTGGTTGACTCGTATTTACAGTCTTCTATTTTCTTCTGAAACAATATCAAATATATACTATCCGTTAATATTTAACTAGAACATAAGAAGTAGTTATTTATCTTACAAAAAGGAATGTATTGGTTTTTGTTTTCTTTAAGGAAAACGGTAATGCTAGTATTCCATGTTTGATTGATTGTATTTATACTTTTCAGCTTTTCTGTAAAGCTGAAACCAAAAGGAATAATAGTAAAAAGAAAAATCACATGTGGAAGGGAAGCCGCACAACCCTGTAGCAAAAGGCGAAATCACTCGTCCCCAGGGCCCCCACCCCTCGGCCCGACAAAGATTGGAAGAGGAATTAAATCATGGTGACTAAACGGTTCACTAGATGGGAGGAACATTGCCTGGTGCCCACAAGGAGAAACAGTGCCTGGTGCGCACAACCTTTTGCTACTCACAGTCAATTGGTCCATAGCTCTCTATTAATTATTATTTGTATAGGGAAGCCGTCGGTTCAACCGTCGTTGGTACCAAAAAAAAAAAGTAACAAAAGATATAGTTATAGTATAAGATTTTGGGCGATGAAGAAGTCGATTGAGAGCAAGTTGGAAGCGGCTGAAATGAGAATGTTACGTTGGTCGTGTGGTCGCACAATGTTGGATAGAATCTCGAATAAATTTTTCAGGAACGCGCTAGGAGTGGCGCCCATTTCAGCGAAAGTTAGGGAAGGGAGATTGAGATGGTTTGACCACATCCGCAGGAGGCAGGCATCTTCTCCTGTGAGGAGGGTCGAGAGTATATTGGTTGTAGGGGGGAGAAGGAGAGGCAGACCGAGGAGGACGTGGGAGGAGCAACTGAGATTAGATTTGAAGGCCTTAAACCTTTCCGAGACCATGACTATTGATAGGTGCTCTTGGAGGCCCCAGATCGGAGTTGTGGATTCTTTTGTCGAGAGTGATGCTGTAGTAGAGAGCCTCAGGGTTGGGTTGTCTCGGGAGCTAGGCGCAGAGTCAATCTCTTTTCGGTTAGAGCAACGTTCATCGAGAGTGTAGTTGCCAAAGTCCCCTTAGGTATGTCTCGTGTGAATTAAGCCATGGGCTCAGGTATGGTTTTGAGTTTTTTCGAATTTTATGCTTCTTTGGATATATCACTCAATACTTTGTTGCGCACTAATCTGAGGGTCTTCACGGAAACAGCCTCCCTACCGTAAAAAGTAGGGGCATTATCTGCGTACATCTTACCCTCCCCACACCTTGCTCTGAGCGGAATACACTGGGTATGTTTGGTTTGGTTTGGTTTTTACTCTCATTTCATGTATACTCTTAAAATATTAGATTTTTAATAATTTTTACCGATGAATAACTAAAGATATAATTAAGTAAAATTGTATTTTGCCGAAAGTAAAAATTCAATTATTGCTATTATAACAGAACACGAGTTAGGATGTTCTTAGCACTAATAACTTTAAGGGTTAATTACACCTAAATCACAACATTTCATCACTTTCAAATTATACACAAATTTAAAAGTATATTTCAAAAATAAATCACTTTTCAATTTTTTATAAATCCGTGTGTAATTTGAGAAAGTGATGAAATGTTGTGAGTTTATGTGCAATTAACCCTTGAGAGAAATAGGTGTTAACACGACTTAAAGTGACGTCGTGTTGTTAGGCCAACCGGCAAGTTGAGCGTGGCAAGTCCAGGTGCCATGTGGGATTTAATTTGGGGAAAAATGGGAACCGGAGTAAAATTACTGAAAATTGAAAGGTGGTGTATTTTTTAAATATAATTTTAAATCCGTGTGTAATTGAGAAAGTGGTGAAACGTTCTGAATTTAGGCGCAATTAATCCTAACCTTAAAGATCAGGTAAAATGTTCTTAAATTTAGGGTAGAAATTACCTCTTTTTTTTTTTATTATAAGTCATTTTAACTAATTAATAAAAATCAAGATAAATTAATCATAATTATAAAAAGTAAAAGATTCAGTTTTTTACTTTAACCATTAATATAAATTTCTAGAAAGTAACGACCATCAATGACAACAACACATCTTTACAATGTCAATTATTTAATTTGCAATATATAGATCTTTTTTGTCATTTTCAAAAGCTATTATACTGATATCATTTTTCAATAGATCACATTAATTAATGTATAACTTTATATTGATTGCAAAGTATAATAAACAAAAATAAGCTTGTTACAATTCTTTTCAATTATATCATTACTTATAAGTTGATGATAAACTTTTTCGACTACACATAATATATAAGTAGGGTATGGCATTGTAGAAAAATAAAAATGAATTTCTTTTATTGGACCAAAATAATAAATTGATAAAATATGGAAAAATATTAGAACAAAAGAATTATAATTATGCACCAATTTCAACCGTATGTCCCCTATTTCTTTTTAAATTACAACATGTTAACTATTACAGAAATCAAATAATAACTATCAACTCGACATTATTTATACCGTCTCCAGAAATTTAACCAATATTTTCAACTGTCAAGATATAATAAAATGATTCACTATGACTTATTCACAAAGAACAACGCATATGAACGATAAAGCACCAAATGAATATCAAAACCCATCAATGCACGTCGAATACTGAAATCATTCGAACGAGATCTTCTGTTAACACTAATCATTCGTTACTTATGGAGCCACCATGAACATTCTGAAGTAGATATTTGATGTTCTGCAAAAGAGCATCAACATCCTCATTTGCAGCACCAAACGACCACTCTTCCTTGATTTCCTCATGCCATTTCAAAAAATTAAAGAGTCAAAACATATCATAAGTTCTAATTTTCAGTCACAATAGGACATTTTGGCCTTGAGGTGGGGGTTAGGAGCTTAGGTTGTCTAACAAATCGTTGTTAAGTTGGGGTGGAGATTTCTTAAGGAGCGAGATATATTGTGGGCTCAAGTTATTAGGTTTAGATATGGTGATACTTGGATATGGTGATACTTGGTGTAACACCCCCAAAATATTCAGGACATATTACAGTTTCGTGAGTCATTAACGTGGGGCCCACAAGGCTACACACGTGCATATTCATAAAATTTGACGATAATGTCTAAACATAACTAACGAAAAAGACAATAAAAATCAACATCCGTGACACTCAAAATCAACGAACAAAGTCAATGGAGATTCAACCACGAAAGGAAATACCGTGACATCAAGAAAACACAATGTAGTACTCGACTACTAAAAACTATCCAAAGTACGACATCACAAATGAAAGACATCAACAATGAGGACACAAGAATATCACAGGACCACTCTTACCCATCATCTTCATACTGACCCTATACTCTAGTGCAAGTATATCGATTATGAAACAACATCTCTTTAACAATAAAGCAAGCATATAATCATTTAACCAAATTCAAGACTAGTATTCCATAATATCTAAATCTCATACCATATCATATTTCAAATCTGGGTGATTAACCGTGGATTGTACCAGAAGCAACGACCCCTCAAAGGCCCCCTCGGACAGTCCCAAAGTGGTTAACCTAAAAGATGTTCGCGGTCCATACCAACGGCAATGGAACCCTACCAGTCGATCTATTCTGGAGTTTACATATACTCACACACACAATACAAGAACTTCAGGAATCACCGACAAACATTTTACCAACTGATTTTTTCCATCGGCATTACAGACGGATTACCGACCGAATACCATTGGTTAATTATTATCTTTTAATGTTTTTATTTTTTATTCTGTTATCGATAAAAATTTTTATCTGTCTGTATCTGTGATGGATTACTGACGGTTCCGTCGATAAAATTAATATATATATATATATTTACATTTACCGACGAATTTTTTTATCCGTTGGTATTTACCGACGTAATATTTCATAAGTAAACTTAATAAATACCTTTTATTGATATTTTTTTCATTTACCGACAATATTTTTGTTCTGTCGGCATTTGCCGATGGAAAATTCCATCTGTAATTTAATATATATATATATTTTATTAATTTTTTTTACATTTATCGATGGATTTTTTATCTGTCAGTAATCACTGTCAGATCCATCGCTAAATTAATATACATATTTTTTTTTAAAATATACCGATAGATGATTTTTATATAATTGTAAATATACATAGAAACTTTCTATTATACATGCATATTTTAAATTATAATATACATATATTTAATATATATATATATAATATGTATAAATAATTTAAATATAGACATATAATATAATAGTAAATATGAATATATAATTTAACTTTAATATTTAATAAAATATTATATAATATTATTTATAATATATTTTTAAGTTACATTTTATAAATCATAATAAATTAGTTATTACTCGAAAGTTAATATATTATAATAATATTAACAAATATTATATACAGTTCAAATATAATATATATTATAAGTATATATACACATATATACAGTTATATAATATATATATATAATATGTATAAATAATTTAAATATAGACATATAATATAATAGTAAATATGAATATATAATTTAACTTTAAATTATTATAATTTATTATAAATATAACTTTAAATAAATGTGTGTATGATATATTTTTAAGTTACATTTTATAAATCATAATAAATTAGTTATTACTCGAAAGTTAATATATTATAATAATATTAACAAATATTTTATACAGTTCAAATATTATTACAGTTCAATGACACAGTGCCACTTTATCAACGAATAGGTTGGGGTTCGAATCCCCTGATGCTCGAAGTCGCCCCTCTCTCGCTCTCTCTCCGGTTAGGGTTATAAAATGGGAAAAAAGTTCAGAAAAGGTTGTCCGCGCTTATATGTAATACACAGATATTTAGTGTGTATTTTCTATCTGTATTTGAATCAGTGGTGTATGATTATGTTAAATAATTATTACAAAAGATGTTTTTTATAATATCCGTAATCTAGTATTCATGATCGTATTGTGTAAAACTTGTTATTTCATACATGTACCTGCATGATACTAGTGTACGCTAACTGGTGTAACTAGCATACACTTATGGTCAAAGCTAATGTACGTTAAGACAATTACCTAACATACGCAAGAGGTAGTCAAGATCAGTTAAGGCATGGTCAGCGTGTGGAGCCGGATGTCGGATCATGTCGGATTTTCTCACATGCAACTGGATAACTTTTGATAAAGATAAGTCGATGACTCTTAGCGTGTGTCACGTGATGTAAATAACGTGCGCTAAACCAACATGTAGCGCACGTAACTCGACCTGACAACATAAGCAAAGACAATGATAGAATGAGACAGTGAGCTACGGAGATCGCTAGCGTACGCAATGTTTCTGCATTAGTGTGCTTTAAGTGCCTAGTGTATGTTAACTCCTGTCGAGAGCCTATGCAAGGTATAATTTTCTATTAAAAGACACCGACCTCCTTTCATTCTTTCATCCATCTTGCTCGAGCTCTGCGCCTTTGACAGTCCTTCCAGCCTTATAAAACCCTTATATCAGCCACTCGACTTTATGGTTTCGAAGATTGCAGACATCTTGGATTAGTGTTCAAGCTTTCGGTGTTGAGTTCTATCGATTATTTTCATTGTTTACCTCGCATAAGGTATGTTGATGATATTCCAGCCCTGAGTTCATATTTCTAGGAATGTTATGAGCATGCTTCTAAGGTTATTAGGCCTATTGATGACTTAATAGATTGAACATCATGATTTAAGGACCTTGAAGTGATTAAAACTTGGTTTTTTCCATTGTTAAGATGATTACAAGTTGAACCATGATTATGTTGAGCTTAAGATGAAGTTTTCACATGTATTCACATATCATTCATGATGAGTTCGAAATGTTTCTAGACTAGATGACTTGTAGATGTTGTTGCCTATATTAGAGGAATATAAGAGGATGAATATTGAGGTTTTTCATCAAGAGTGAGATCATGTCTTGTAAGGATTGATTTCGATTGGATAGTCTTCTTGTATGGATTGTAGGAATGAAGTGAATACATTGGTGATGAACATACTAAGACGAAGAACCCTTGTAGGAAGAATTACTTCATGGGAGAATTGGAATTTTAGTAAAACTATAAATTAAACTTAGAAACCCGAATGAATATGTTTCCTTTGTATGATGTTTTAGGATTCGTTCATCATGTTCATGTTCTTGATAGAGAATCGTAGAGTAGTAGAACCGAAAATTAGAATTGTAATCACGGTTGGAGTGTTGAATTGTTGATGACTTGAAAATCCTTGAATTCCATAGACATCATGAAATCATCCCAGTTATTACCATTCTATTTACATGATTTATGTTGAAAGTCCGACTAAGTGTTCGTCGGATTGTTGAACCAGTAAAACCAGCCATATAGAGGATGATTAATCCAATAACATCATAGAAACGTTAGATGCTCGTGTATAGTTATATTACATAAGTTGAACTCTTCATTATTTTTTTGGATAAGGTTCGAGTTTTGCAAGTGGTTGATCGAAAGGATGTCCTTCGAGTGTGTTGACGGTAGTCAAAAGTATTTAATCTTTATCGTCATTCTAAGGCAAGTACTTTAATTACATTTTCCGTATTAATGTCATTCATGTTGTCGTGCATATATGTGTCGTTGTTGTTTGTCCACCACGTGTTGGTCCAACGAGATCATCTTGGGATCTATGGTAGCGTGCGTTGGATCACTGGACGGGTTTCCACCACATGTTGGTCCTACAGGATCATCTTGGGCTCTAGGCAGTGAATGCTGGACAACGGATTACCATGTGTATGTTGAGATTGTCATGTTGAGTAATGCATTGTAGGGCTTCTCGTAGGAGAAGTTTGTAAGTTGTTATTATTGTAATACCCGGTTGTAATTCACTCATTATCATTCAGAAATTGTCACTCAGTAATCTTCACTCATTATTAATCATTCATCATTCATATTCATTCATTGTATTCACCGTTCAGAGTAATTTGCATCGTGTATCAGTTATCATTCGTCTTTCAACCCGGTTGGAGAGTCGGGCCGAGTGTATCATCATTGTCATCTTTGTAGTGGGCTGTATGTGAGGAGTAGCGCACGCTACGTACTCTTCTTAGCATGTGCTAGTTGAGTACGGGTAGCGCACGCTACCTCTCAGCATTAGCGCGTGCTATGGTGGTTCAGGCTGACAGTCTAGAAGGCACTGGACTGCAGTCGAGTTGTAGTAGCGTACAATACAAATGGTAAGTAGCGCGCGCTAGTATTTTGAGGTAGCGCACGCTATGCATTTGGTGTAGCGCGCGCCAAGGTCGATCAGGCAGAGTCCAGTGGGTACTGGACTGAATTGAAATAATTCATAGCGCACGCTATGAGTGGATATTAGCATACGCTAATAGTGTAGTAGCGCACGCTGAGTTATGGGTGTAGCGCGCGCTATCGCGAACAGGTCAGAGGACATAAGGTTCTGGACTTCAGTTACTGGGCATCAGATATTCCGTTAGCACACGCTAACATTTTGGGTTAACGCACGCTATCGGGAAGGCGTTAGCGCACGCTACTAAGTTCGTAGCGTACATTAACGAGGCAGTCAGAGTTCACTGTACTGTCCGGTTAACCCACTAGCGCACGCTAAATATCAGGTCATAGCGTGTGCTAATCTGGTAACAGTATAAATTGGACAGTCCAGTCCAGATTCATCATTTTTTCATTTCACATCATTCCTTCGAAGGTTTTGGGCGATTTCGGATATTTTGGAGAGATCTCTTCGAGCTGCATCCACCTATCAACATCTTCAAGCTTATTATTTGTAAAAATCATCATTTCATCCTCTCTGATACATCAAATCAAGGTAAATGATTCTTGAATCTAGAATTTCGGATTTTGAATGTTTTCCCTTCCGACCTCTTCGTGTAAGCTTGGTTTTAAGTTGAAATATGTTATATATGGATTATCTACCTAGAATAAATATATTCCTACGGATTTATTGGCATATATTTTGGATTTCATGAATGTTGGGGTTTGATTCAAGAACACTTTAGAGTTGACTTTGATATTTTGGGGGTTTTCAATTAAATGTTGTCATTAACTCGATTTGTGGATTCCTATGGGATTATGGATATCATTGAAGGTGTTTTATTGGATTGAACTATTCACTTGGAGTTCGGTTTCGTCATTTTTGGGGTTGGTGTAACCAAAGGGAAGAACGTTTACAAAGTATTCGTTAAAATGCCCCAATGAGTATGATTATTGTTGTATCGACGTTTTAGTTGGTTATTATCGTGCTTGATACGTATATTGAGCGTTTGTTGGTAATCATTTTATTCAAGGCTGTTCTAGCAACCGGTATTTTCCACGTAGGACGTTTGTTCAAGGAAAGGCTTTTCATCACCGTGTTGCGTAAGTAAATTCTTAGGCTATGTTCTTTTGGACTGAATGAATCAATCGAATCAATCGAATCAACTCAACTCAACCGAATGGATTCGAATCGAATCAATCGAATCGAATCAAATATATATTAAGGGTAAATAGTAATAATAATGGTAAATAATAATAATAATAATAATAGTAATTAACAATAACAACGATAATAGTAATATTATTAGTAATAATGAAAATAATAATAATTAAATTAATAATAATAATAATAATAATAAGAAGAACTGAAATAATCAATCGAATCAATCAATCAACTAAATCGAATCGAATCAATCAATGGACTTGAATCGAATCGAATCGAATCAAAATCAAAATAAGTCCAAAAGAACAGGGCCTTACTCGGTTAAGGGATATTCATTCCTTACGTTGTTGTTCATTCATACATATAATTCACTCATAATATATCATTCATGTCGAGACTTGTAATCATCAACTAATCATGTAACTCACGTGGAACGACGGTTCCAAATTATTTTCATTGAAGCTATCACTCGTTGTATCATTATGTCATCTCGGTGAGTCATTCTTTATCCTTGTCGGATTTTATTCATTACCTCTCACCTTGGTCGCTTTTGTTCTTGCGACCTTCCGGGATTATGTTTCGTGACCGGGTGGCGTATGTGTGGAATTTTTAGTCGGGCACACTATGGTCATGTGTATATGCGGGACTCCGGACACATTTGGACTGTGCACATGGTAAAGTACCTCCGTGAGACTAATTAGGCTTAGTTGCGGGTGTATATGCGGGGCTCCGGACACTCGGCTACTTGTGCACTCACACATTTCATTCGGGCGTACTATGATGCTCATCATTCAACTCTATTAGTTATTTCATTCATGTGATTGTTGTATACTGTTCAACTCTTGAGGATTGTTGTGCTGTGTAACTGACCCCATTGGGTATATTGTTTTTAGGTCATGGCAATGCAAAAGCACGTGAAGAGAACATAGACGGCGAGAAGTCCCAGTGATACTACTAGGGGGCCCCAGTCTCTTCATTTCATTCATATTTTCTTGTTATGTAATTTCTGCTGCATTTCCTTTTGGATTGTCATTTGTTCGTTGTTGTATATTTTATCTTCATATAAAACATACATGTATTCAGTGTTTTCCCTGGGTGTGTTGTACTTGAAACTCCTCATCGGAGTAATTGATGATGTAATGTGGTTCAGTACTACATTTGTATTGTGCAACTCATTTATTTTCGTTCGCCTGGTGGGTCCCAGTCGATGGTCCACGGCACTATAATATCCGCCTAGTTTGGGGTGTTACAGAGTTGGTCGGAGTGTGGTTTTGAATACTACCTCCCGAGTCATGTCTCATTTGAAATCATCGTCAGCAGACTAGTATCATTGGACTTTCGCGTCACGTGTGACCTGTGCAAATGCCAAGCCCCTCAGACCGAAAGAACTGTAAGATTTCTAACGCCATGGTATACTTTCTGGCAATAATAATCACTCATTCATCAGTCATCAGTCAACAATCCTCAATCATCATTTCATTTGATCATGTCGATCATTTTAACTCATTTATCATTCAGTTTAGTTCATACTCATTTGTTGATTAGAGGATCGTTTCATTAATCTTGTCAGCTTGTTCAAGTTAATCATTTCAAAATCTCATCAGATAATCATGTCACCTCAGTTGATCCTTCATGCGATCATTATGTTAGAGTGCTTATGCTCATTGTTCTCATTTCATAACTTCATTATAATGCGGTATTCAATCGAGATCTATAACTATCATGTGACTTCCTACTTCAGTATGGAGAGAGCTGGCAGAGGACGCGGGGGAAGAGGCCGCGGTGTGGGCCGAAACCTGGAGCTCGTGTGAATACACACGCGAATGCGAGGAATAATGCAAATTCATCGAGCAGCGATGCTGCCACTCATTCACCCGGAAATGATCATTCACTGTCAGGGAGTCGTACCCGGGACACAGCTCAATCAGAAGGTGTTCGGGTTGATCCTCTTGCTTTTATGCAGGGCATGATGGCCCAAATGACTCAGATGGCACGTCTGATGGAGACGATGTAGAACTCAATGGCTCAGAATCAGCAGGCTCCTCCGCCGCCGCCTCAAATGCAAGACAGGAATGTGAGCAGCATCATCAACGGCATTTCTCGCCAGAGGCTGCCTACCTTCGAGGGCTCATCTGAGCCGACGGACATTATTCACTGGCTAGAGCATTTCGAGAAAATATTTGCTATGGTGGAGTGTCCCGAAGGACATAAAGTTTCAGTCGCGGCTTACTATCTGGGTAAGAGCGCTCACTCATGGTGGCTATCTCTGAAGCCCACCGACGGAGCTTGTACGTGGGACCAGTTCAAAACTCTCATGATGGAGATATATTATCCGGTTCCACTCAGGGAGGCCAAGTTGTCGGAGTGACTCAGTCTCGAACCCTCAACAAAAGAAGATGTTCTCGCCATTGCCGAGAAATTTCAGGAGCTGCTGCCTTTCACCTCATCCATCATCCACTCCGAGGCGGATAAAATCAAGTATTTCAGTAAGCGGTTGAAACCTCGTATGAGGCTTCAATTGCTTAATCATCAATGCACCATTTTAGCTGAATTCATCGAGAAATCTCTTCCTTATGAGCTTACTGCTAAGGAAATTTCTAAGAATCAGACCTCATCTTCCGGTAAGAAGTCGAAGAAGCGTAATCAGTCCGAAGGCAATCAGTCCACTTTCAAGAAGCCTCGTACGGGCTCTACTTTTTCGGAGGGACCTCCTACGGCACCTAAGCCTGCGGAATCTCAGTCCCGAGCGGCCAGCTCGGCCATCACCTGTTACAACTGTGGTGAACAGGGCCATTACAGCACGGAATGTCTGAGGCAGACTGTCATGTGTAATAACTATGGGATTGCTGGGCATAAGGCCCGTTTCTACCAAAGAGACTCCAGACCTACTCCGGTGACATCTCAGGACCCGAAACAGTCAGCTATTCAGAATCAGTCTACTCAGTCAGCATCGTTTAAAACGACAGGAGCAAACAAAGGCGGAGCCCACAACTATCAGGCGGGAGCATCCAGTTCTGGGGCTGGCAAGCCCCGAATATATGAGATGAAGAGAGCCGACGATCCGGAGGCCCGAATGATCTCAGGTACCCTCGAAATTTTATCTCAACCTGTGTGTACCCTTTTTCATACTGGTGCATCGCATTCATTCATTTCCGAGTCATGCTTGAGTAGACTTCACCTGAATAGTGCTACTAGTTGTGAACCTTATATCATTGGTCTACCTGAAGGTAGAAGAATTATCGGAGATCGTGAGATTAAGTGTCCGATTCAGCTTAATGGCCGTGTGTGGTTGGAAGACCTGATCGTGGTAGATTTACCCAAAGACGATGTTATTTTGGGTATTGATTGGATGGATCGTCATGATGCCGTCCTTAGTGTTCGTAAGCGTATAGTCACTATCATTTCAGATGATGGGGTCGAGTGTGTTTTTCAGGGGGGTAACGCCAGCTATTCCGAAAAAGTTATCAATATGGTGAAAGCAGTTAGATTACTCAATCAAGGGTGTGTTGGTTATTGGTGCTATATGACCAAGACCGAGAAATCATCAGTGTCATTGGTGGACATTCCGGTAGTGAGGGAATATGCTGATGTATTTTAGACGAGTTACCTGGTTTGCCTCCGCATAGAGATGTGGAATTCACGATTGAGTTAGAACCTGGTACATCTCCAATATCGAAGGCACCATATCGTATGGCCCCGACTGAAATGCAGGAATTGAAGAATCAACTGGAGGAACTGACCGAGAAGGGTTATATCCGGCCAAGTGCGTCCCCGTGGGGAGCACCAGTGTTATTTGTCAAGAAGAAAGATGGTTCTTTTCGCTTGTGTATTGATTATCGAGAGCTGAACAGAGTGCTGATCAAGAATAAATATCCCCTACCCCGCGTCGATGATCTTTTGGATCAACTTCAAGGAGCTTCAGTATTTTCCAAGATCGATTTAAGATCTAGGTATCGTCAGTTGCGAATTCGAGAGTCGGATATTGCAAGGACGGCGTTTCGAACATGCTATGGGCACTACGAGTTTGTAGTGATGCCGTTTGGGTTAACTAATGCACCTGCGGTATTCATGGAATTAATGAATCGAGTTTTCATTAACTATTTGGATCAGTTCGTGATTGTCTTCATTGATGACATTTTGATTTATTCTCGTGACCGATAGGAGCACGAATTTCACCTTCATCAGGTTCTCGACGTGTTGAGACGAGAGCAGCTCTATAGAAAATTTTCCAAGTGTGAATTCTGGATGTCCGAGGTGACGTTTCTCGGACATGTAATTTCAACCGACGGAGTACGTGTCGACCCTCAGAAGACGGAGGCTATCCGATATTGGCAACCTCCGAAGAATGTTAAGGAAATTCGAAGGTTTCTCGGATTAGCTGGATATTACCGGCGATTTGTGGAGGGATTTTCTAAAATCGCTCAACCCATGACGAACCTTTTGCAGAAGGATAATAAATACATGTGGATTGACGTGTGTCAGTGGAGTTTTGAGGAACTTAAGAGCCGTTTAATTTCAGCGCCTGTCCTTTCCTTACCACAAGGGACAGAAGGATTCGTGGTTTATAGTGACGCATCCGGACAAGGTCTCAGATGTGTATTAATGCAGAACGAGAAGGTGATTGCTTATGCCTCGCGGAAACTGAGGCCTTATGAGTTCAATTATCCGACCCACGACCTCAAGCTAGTGGCCGTGGTATTTGCATTGAAGATTTGATGTCATTGTCTTTATGGCGTCGCTTGTCAGATTTTCACCGATCATACTCAGAAGGAGTTAAATATGCGTCAGAGACGGTGGTTAGAACTGATTAAGGACTATGATATTGAGATACTATACCACCCGGGCAAGGCGAGCGTTGTCGCTGACGCCTTAACTCGTAAGTCCGTTCAGGAGCAAATGGTTGCTCGTTTGACTGTTCAGAAGGAACTTCAACAGGAATTCCTAAGATCCGAGTCGAGGTTTGGTTACAATGAGTACAAGGGCAACTTTTTACGTTAGAGATTTCATCTCCACTTGAGGAGGAGATCAGGGTGAATCAGGGTTCGGACCCATCTTTGTTGCGCATTCGAGATGATGTGACTCAAGGGAAAGCCCCTGGATTTGTGGTCCACGAGGATGGACTTTTGCGATTTAAGAACCGGTTATGCGTTTCGGTGAATGACGAGTTGAAAAACTTGATTTTGAGAGAATCTCATCCTACCCCTTATTCCATTCATCCGGGGTCTAGCAAGATGTACAAGGACTTGAAACAGAATTACTGGTGGAGTAATATGAAGCGAGAAGTCGCAGAATTTGTTTCAAGATGTTTAACCTGTCACAAGTCAAGATAGAACATCAGCGACCGGCGGGTATGCTGAGACCGCTCCCTATCCTAGAGTGTAAGTGGGAAGATATTTCTATGGACTTCATCATGAGTTTTCCGACAAGTCTTCGTGGCATGAATATAATTTGGGTAATTGTGGACCGTTTAACTAAGTCATCTCATTTCCTTGAGATTAAGGATACGTGGGGTACCGAGAGACTTGCCCAGTTGTTCATCAAATAGATAGTGAGACTGCGCGGTACTCCTAAAAGTATCGTTTCTGATCGTGACGGGCGATTCGTGTCGCATTTTTGGAAATCAGTTCATCGTGCAATGGGAAGTCAGCTTAATCTCAGCACAACTTTTCATCCTCAGTCTGACGGACAATCAGAGAGGACTATTCAGACATTGGAGGACATGTTGAGGGCATGTGTTCTCGATTGGAAGGACAATTGGGAAGCCCAACTACCGTTGATCGAGTTCAAGTATAATAACCGTTGGCATGCTTCGATTAAGATGGCATCTTGTGAGGCCTTGTACGGTCGTCGTTGTCGATCTCCCTTGTGTTGTGATGACTTATCAGAAGAAATCGGCATCGAGCCCGATATGCTTATATCCGCCCGTGAGAAGGTAGCTTTGATCAGGAGTCATTTGTTGACCGCTCAGAGTCGACAGAAATCATACGCAGATAATCGTCGTCGACCATTAGAGTTCGAGACAAGTGACCACGTTTTGGTCAATGTATCCCCGAGTCGAGGTATCTTCCATTTCGGGAAATGAGGGAAGTTGAGTCCGAGATTCATTGGACCGTTTGAGATTTTGGATCGAGTAGGCGAGATAGCTTATCGATTGGCTTTACCTCCGGCATTGAGCCGAATTCATAATGTGCTTCACGTATCTCAACTACGGAAGTATGTTGCCCACCCGAGTCACATACTTCAGTTCGAAGAAATCGAGATCGCTGATGATCATTCGTATGAGGAGCGTACTGTATGAGTCTTAGAGCGGCGTTTCAAACAGTTGAGGAACAAGACGATTCCTTTGGTCAAGATTCAGTGGTCTAGACACGGAGTCGAAGAGGCTACTTGGGAAACCGAGGATAGTATGCGGTAGAGTTACCCCGAGTTATTTGACCCTTAGTTTCGAGGATGAAACTCTTTTTAAGGGGGAGTATGTAATACCCGGTTGTAATTCACTCATTATCATTCAGTAATTATCATTCAGTAATTGTCACTCAGTAATTTTCACTCATTATTAATCATTCATTATTCATATTCATTCATTGTATTCACCGTTCAGAGTAATTTGCATTGTGTATCAGTTATCATTCGTCTTTCAACCCGGTTGGAGAGTCGGGCCGAGCGTATCATCATTGTCATCTTTGTAGTGGGCTGTATGTGAGGAGTAGCGCACACTACATACTCTTCTTAGCGTGCGCTAATTGAGTACGGGTAGCACACGCTACCTCTCAGCATTAGCGCACGCTACGGTGGTTCAGGCTGACAGTCGAGAAGACACTGGACTGCAGTCGAGTTGTATTAGCGCGCGCTACGAATGGTAAGTAGCACGCGCTAGTAGTTTGAGGTAGCGCACGCTATGCATTCGGTGTAGCACGCGCCAAGGTCGATCAGGCAGAGTCCAGTGGGTACTGGACTGAATTGGAATAATTCATAGCGCATGTTATGAGTATATATTAGCGTACGTTAATGGTTTAGTAGCGCACGCTTTCGCGAACAGGTCAGAGGACAGAATGTTCTGGACTTCAGTTACTGGGCATCAGATATTCAGTTTACGCACGCTAACATTTTGGGTTAACGAACGCTATCGGGAAGGTGCTAGCGCACGCTACCAAGTTCGTAGCGTATGTTAACGAGGCAGTAAGAGTTAACTGGATTGTCCGGTTAACCAGCTAGCGCACGCTAAATATCTGGTCATAAGGTGCGCTAATCTGGGAACAATATAAATTGGACAGTCTAGTCTAGATTCACCATTTTTCATTTCACTTCATTCTTTCGACAGTTTTGGGCGATTTTGGACATTTTGGAGAGTTCTCTTCGAGCTGCATCCACCTATCAACATCTTCAAGCTTATTATTCGGATTAATCATCATTTCATCCTCTCTGATACATCAAATCAAGGTAAATGATTCTTGAATCTAGAATTTCAGATTTTGAATGTTTTCCCTTCCGATCTCTTTGTGTAAGCTTGGTTTTAAGTTGGAATATGTTAGATATGGACTATCTACCATGGATAAATGTATTCCTACAAATTTATTGGCATATATTTTGGATTTCATGAATGTTGGGGTTTGATTCAAGAAAACTTTAGAGTTGACTTTGATATTTGGGGGTTTTCGATTAAATGTTGTCGTTAACTCGATTTCTGGATTCCCATTTGATTATGGATATCATTGAAGGTGTTTTTTTGGATTGAACTACTCACTTGGAGTTTGGTTTCGTCATTTTCGGGGTTGGTGTAACCAAAGGGAAGAACGTTGACAAAGTATTCGTTAGAATGCCCCAATGAGTATGATTATTGTTGTATCGATGTTTGAGTTGGTTATTATCGTGCTTGATACGTATATTGAGCGTTTGTTGGTAATCATTTTATTCAAGGTTGTTCGAGCGACTGGTATTTTCCATGTAGGACGTTTATTCGAGGAAAGGATTTTCATCACCGGTGTTGAGTAAGTAAATTCTTACTCGGTTAAAGAGATATTCATTTCTTACGTTGTTGTTCATTCATACATGTAATTCACTCATAATATATCATTCATGTGGAGATTTGTAATCATCAACTAATCATGTAACTCACGTGGAACGACGGTTCCAAATCATTTTCATTGAAGCTATCACTCGTTGTATCATTATGTCATCTCGGTGAGTCATTCTTTATCCTTGTCGGATTTTATTCATTACCTCTCACCTTGGTCGCTTTTGTTCTTGCGACCTTCCGGGATTATGTTTCGTGGTCGGGTGGCATATGTGTGGAATTTTTAGTCGGGCACACTATGGTCATGTGTATATGTGGGACTCCGGACACATTTGGACTGTGCACACGGTAAAGTACCTCCGTGAGACTAATTAGGCCTAGTTGCGGGTGTATTTGCGGGGCTCCGGACACTCGGCTACTTGTGTACTCACACATTCTATTCGGGCGTACTATGATTCTCATCATTCAACTCTATTACTTATTTCATTCATGTGATTGTTGTATATTGTTCAACTCTTGAGGATTATTGTTCTGTGTAACTGATCCTGTTGGGGATATTGTTTTTAGGTCATGGCAAGGCAAAAGCATGGGAAGAGAACGTAGACGTCGAGGAGTCCTAATGATACTAGTAGGGGGCCCCAGTCTCTTCATTTCATTCATATTTTCTTGTTATGTAATTTTCTCTGCATTTCCTTTTGGATTGTCATTTGTTCGGTGTTGTATATTTTATCTTCATATAAAATATACATGTATTCGGTGTTTTCCCTGGGTGTGTTGTACTTGAAACTCCTCATCGGAGTAATTGATGATGTAATATGGTTCGGTACTACATTTGTATCGTGCAATTCATTAATTTTCGTTCGCCTGGTGGGTCCCAGTCGGGGGTCCACGGCACTGTAATATCCGCCTAGTTTGGGGTGTTGCAATTATTCTTCGTTAAATTGTTGAATAAAATCTTGTTGTATAAATTATCGCACTTGTACTAGCATTATTTTGCTAACCCCTTTGGGAGTTGACATGTGTTTTATGTTCAGGATCCAGGGGAGCGGGAAAACAACTGCACGGGGCAACATGATGACGTAGGTGTACAGTGATGTTGGCCGTCCGGAAAAGTTCTTCCAGTTTGTGTTCGTTTTAAAGAAGTACTTGAGCACACCGTTTCTTTGTTTGCTTTTAATGATTATGTATTGATGAATTCTATTCAGTGTCGTCGTTTATTTTTGAAAACACGATTTGTAATAATAACTCCATTGTTGGTATCTAATAAGTGTTTGTTTTATTTATTTAGCCTAGTAAATCTTTACATAAAGGAATTATCAGAGGTGTTACATTATATACGTTCACACAGTTAGCGCGTGCTACTAGTATATGTTAGCGCATGCTATCAGGCTCTAAAATGGTCTCTATCCAGTTCCATTACCATGCGCTAATACTGTGTATTAGCATGCTATCACACTGCATAGCGTGCGATATGCCTTATGCACAGCAGCACAGCTCTGCAGCCCGATAAGCCCGAACACGCCCCAGACAATGCAAAACTGGAAGATTAACAACAAACAACAAAACGGCTATGAGGAGCATTAAAATATGAACTCAAGAACTAAACAAACGCGATTCTGACCACCTGAAGGTACGAAAAAACGAACATAAAGTAATACGCTCAAAACTTTGGGAAATTACAAAACGGCTCAAACATCCAAAAACCACGATTCGAGATCAAACAACAACATCTAAGCTCATGATATGACTCTTAATGTTATATGGACTTGTAAAAATAGTGAAATAACATTTTCGAACAAGATTTACAAGAATCGAACCCAACGCGAAAAATTCGCAACAGTACATGGATTTCGATGAAATAGCTCCAAAACTCGTTCGGATGGCAAAATGTATAGAACAAAATTATTTCAAAATGTTGAACTAATTACACGCAAGTCGCCAAAAGCAGAAAAGCACCAACACTGGAAATTACTAAAAACAGAATATACGAATATTACATTCTCCTAGGGCTGTCTAAAAGGTTCGTGGTTAGTAGTTTTAACAGGAATCCAACCGATGTGGTTCCGGTTAACCGAGAACCACTATTTATGGTTAGGGTGCGGTTTGTGGTTCCTACTTCAAAAAAAATATGGTTAGGGGTTAACCGGAACCGAATAGTTCCAGAACCACAGAACCACAAACCGAAATTATGATAAATTAATAAATTATAATTATGTATTTTTATCCCAAAAAAAAATTCAATTGAATTAATAATATGTAATTTAATTACCCCCAACTCAATTCTCCGTTTGTGATTATTTTGTATTTTAATTGCTGGATTTATGGATTAATTTTGACTTATAGTTGTTGGATTTATAAATTAATTGTGTTGTTGTCTACTATTTTTATTTTAAAAGATTAATTTTAGCATTTTAGAATTGATTATCAGTTTTTTCGGATAAAAAAATGGTTTTTAAGGTTAACCGAACCGGAACCATATATAATCGGCATGGTTCCGGTTAATCGAAATTTAAAGTGGTGTGATTAGTGGTTCCTATATTGGGGCTTTTATAGTTCCGGTTAACCGAAATTGTGGTTCGGTTAACCGGAACCGAACCACTCGACACCCCAACATTCTCCCACTCTAAAAACAAGTTTCGTCCCGAAACTTAAGAAATGAATAACTCAAGGTACTTAGCACGGATGCTATCCTCAATTTCCCAAGTTGATTCCTTGACTCCATGCTCTGACCGTTGCACATTCACCAACAAGATGGTTTTATGCCGAAGTTGTTTCTCACGACATTCAAGGATCTTCGCCGGTCTCTCGTCGAATGTGACATCATCATAGTCAATGATATGACTCGGTTCCGGAACATACTTTATCAATTGAGAAACGGTATGGACGTTACTCAAAGATGGAGGTAACGCCAAGCGATAAGCCAACTCGCCGACTCTATCCAAAATCTCAAATAGCCCAATATGTCTCGGACTAAGCTTCCCTTTATTAACAAAGCAGTAGACTCTCATTGTCAGAGACATTTTGAGCAAAATATGGTATCCTACTAAAGGTTGACAGCAAAAAACAGCATAAGATTTTTGTCGATTCTGAACAGTCAACAATCTTCCTCAAATAATAGAAATCTTTCTCTTTGGTCTTTAACAGCATATCTAGCTCCGTCCCAACTAACTTCAAGGCCTTATCCAAACATACTAGAGGCCTACACCGCCTATAATAGAAGGCCACAAATGGTGCCATTTTGGTCAATGCATACCAACTATTATTGTATGTATAATCGATCAAAGGAAAATAGAGTTCCTAATCACTATTCCAGTCTAAAGTGCATGCCAGTGGCATATCTTCCAACATCTAGATCGTTCACTCAGATTTAACCGTCTTACTGTGGATGAAATGATATATTCAACTTTAACTCAGTACTCAAGGTCTGATGGACCGCCTGCCAAAAATGCGATACAAAGCGGCCATCCCGATCAGAAATGACACTCTTAGGCATACCGTGCAATATCACAACCTCTGGTATAAATACTCGAGCCAGCCTTTTTGGTCAGTGGCGGATCCAGGATTTCAGGATTGGGGGTATGAAAAATAATATACAACCATAGACTAAAAGTAATAAAATATTATAAATAGTACATCTCAAAATATTGTTCAGCTTTAATGTTATACACTTCAAAATACAAAATAAAATTACATAACTATCTAATTTATTTTCCGACGAGTCTTCATCTCTTGGAAGCGATTGGCAATGTTGTCATCGGAGACTTGTAGAAACATCTCTCTCAACGAAAGTGACCAAGCAATCATTCAAAAATTGATCACCCATGCTATTTCTCAGCTTATTCTTGACATAAGTCATTCCCGAGAACACTTTCTCTACATTTGCGGTAGCAACCGGAAGAATCAATACCAACTTGATAAGTAAAAACACTAAAGGATATGTCATATCTCTTTTTGTTTCTACAAGCTTCATCGAAAGAGAACTAATATCATGCAAACTTTGAAACTCAACATCTATTCTCATAAATATATCAAGTTGTCATTCAAGACTCATCAAATCAATGTTAGAGAATTCGGAGGATAAAAAGAGGCAAGCTTTAGTACCTTTTCCTTATCAAAAAAAGAGAACCATCTTTAAGATTGAAGCAAGCCATGCATTTGAGCAACTCCATATTGACCTCATCATGTCGGTTGTCAAGTTCTTGAAGTAGTAAATCAATTACTTCAATAAACACATCAACCCAAAAATGATGAAGATATGAAACTTGTTGAACAAAACGCCTCGATCTTCCTTGAGGGATATAATGAACCTCCATATCTGGAACAACAATATCATGCGCATCCTCTAATATAAGTGTTTGGTGGTTAGCATATTTAAGTAGCGGATTGGGTCCGATCTGCTAATTTCAAAAAAGTTACTTGGAGGAGCTTTTTCAATTAGAGAATTGTAACCAATGTTATGAAAATACTATTTTGTCTCCAGTTTTGATCTTTAAGTTTTAAATTTTGCATTAAAAATTATGCACATATATATATATATACATACTTTTTTGCACGTAAATGTTTGATATATGATGAAACACATTAAATATAATCATGAATATATATGATTATGAATATTGTTTATTTATTTTTATTTATTTATTATTTTAATAATTATTAATTTTAAATAATAATATCTATTAATGTCCGTAGTAGTCATTTTACATATTCAAATAGCTAACTGCTAAAAGTTATTTACCAAACAATTTTATACAAACACTGTTAATTCAAACCACTAGTCAAAATAGCTAATTCAAAAAGGTAGTCAAAACAACTAACTCATTCCGCTACAGCTAACCGCTAATTGTTTTGAATAGTTAATTATTTAATTGTGGAGGATTAAATAATTGAAGACTATTCTAGTCGTTGAGAAGACAATCTAATTATATTAACTACATTATGTGAACATGTAGGTGTAACACCCCCAAACCCATCTAGGAATATTACAGCGCCGTGGCCCCGAAACGGAACCCACAAGACTAAAATACATTTTAACAAATATTTCAAATACGCCCAAGCGGCGATAACGGTAATATCTTTAAAATATTCCAAGACTTTATAAATTCCATTTATCAATACCGTCGCAAAACTCATTTGAATGTGCAAGGCCAAGATACCTAAACTTGACGATTTCAAAGTATACGTTAAGCCACCGCTTACACGTACCGACAAAATAGTTTAGAAAGCGATTTCCCAAAATAACTTAATTTTTCAATTACCAAAAGGGTATTTAAAAATACTCACACATAGAAATGACAAACAATTAAAATACTCTAGCAGCGGAATATAACTGTAGGAGTAATTTCCGAAATATAGGCTTTTTCGGAGTTGACCGGACTCCGGGCCACGGCACAAACCCTCCGGGCCGTGGCACTACGCTTGAAAAGTCATTTTTCTCACCTTGTACTGCCGGGCCGCGGCACACAGTTGCCGAGCCGCGGCCCCGAAATCACTCAGCACGTTCGCCGCCATCAGACTGCAGGCGCGGCCTGCCGAGCACCTCCTGCCGAGACCTGCCGATCACCATGGGCCGCGGCACATCCCTGCCGAGCCGTGGCCCCGTCATTTTGCCTGGCGCGACTGTACTCTGGGCCGCGGCCCTTGCCGGCCGGGCCGCGGCCCCTTGCCGAGTCCTGGGCGCAATTTTGCACTGTGTGCCGCGGCACACTTGGCCCGAGCCGCGGCACACGGGTCAAAACCTGCAAATGGGTTATGCTGTTTTTGGATCGGGACTCTCATAATTCATCACATATACTTTAAGAACAAGAGAGAGATAGAGAGAGAGAAACAAGAGAGAAATACATTTCTTCATTTTCCCGGAGATTTATCGGTCGGATCGTCGTGATCTTTTGACAAGAGCTTGGTAGCTATTGGGCAAATCTTTTCACCGGTGTAGATCGAGTTTTTGAGTCCAGAAGTACGGGTATTTCGTTAGCTCTTTGTGTAAGCTATTTACGGTTTTTTTTTTCTCGATCTTGTTGTTGTTGTTGATTCCAAATACTTGAAGAACATTTATTACCAAGTATTTGACGATTGGTGTATACCCCTAGTTTGTATCAGGGACGATTGTGTATTTGTGTGTATTGGTGATAGTGGATTTAAGCGGCTTCGGTCCCGTGGTTTTTACTCTCATCTTGAGGGGTTTTCCACGCAAAAATTGTGTCTCGTTATTTATTGCTTTCGAATATCATTTGTATTAATTTTATCGAGTTGTAATTGTTGCTCTACTCATCGGTAACCACAAAGTTACGATTGAAGAGTGGGAATTTGTCAAACGAGGTTCCGCTTTATTCGTTGTGACGTGACGTTTTTCGGTATTTTTCCCAACAAAGTGGTAGCGGAGCAACGGGATTTGTTGTTTCGTGGTGTTTAGTATCTCAATCGTAAGATGGAAGCCAACACGAGTAGAATGGTTAACTTGAACGGTTCAAACTACCACGTATGGAAGAGGAAGATGGAAGACCTTCTATACGTGAAGGATTATTATATGCCATTTTTTAGCAAAGATAAACCGGAAGGAAAGTTCGATGCGGAGTGGACTATTTTGCATCGCCAAGTTTGCGGATATATTCGACAATGGGTGGATGACAACGTTTTGAACCATATTAGTGGAGAAAAGAATGCTCGAGAGTTATGGCACAAGCTCGAGCAATTGTATGCTCGGAAGACGGGGAATAATAAGTTATTCCTCATTAAACAAATGATGAATTTGAAGTTTCGAGACGGGACTCCTCTATCGGATTATTTAAATACAGTCCAAGGCATAACTAATCAACTTGCCGGAATGGGAATTAAATTCGAAGAGGAGGTGCAAGCTTTGTGGTTGTTAGGCACATTGCCGGATTCTTGGGAGACGTTTCGAACGTCGTTGTCTAACTCCGCCCCCGACGGAGTCATTTCGATGGAACTAGCTAAAGGGAACATGTTGAATGAGGAGGTCCGAAGAAAATCACAAGGATCTTCATCACAGTCGGATGTTCTAGTTACCCAAAGATGGGGGAGAGATCAAAGTAGAGGTCCGAGTAATAGAGGGCCACAAAGGAGTAGTTCTCGGGGGAAGTATGCCAACATCGAATGTTACCACTGTGGTAAGAAAGGGCATACTAAGAAATTTTGCCGACAATTGAAAAAGGAGAATCGCCAAGGCCGAGAAAATTCACAAAAGAAGGAAAGCGGTAGTAATGATAAAGCCAAAGTTAATACTACTACCGAAGAATTCTTTGTTTGTTGTGACTATGATATGGTCAAACTTGCGAGAGATGATTCGAGTTGGGTGGTCGATAGTGGTGCTACGTGTCATGTTACATCACGTAGAGATTTTTATTCCTCTTATACTCCAGGCGACTTTGGAGTGGGAGATGTGCATTTGAGATTCGACACCGGAATGGAACTTGTTTTACGGAATGTAAAACATGTTACGGACATGAGGCTTAATGTTATGTCCATTAGTTTACTTGATGATGACGGTTATCATAGAGGTTTTGGCAAGGGGTTGTGGAAACTCACTACAGGTTCCTTGATTTTCGGGAGAGGACAAAAGGAAGGAAAATTGTACGTGACACTTCTGAAGGTCACGCCTAATTTTGTGAACACAATCGACAATAATGACATGGCCGAGCTATGGCATAAGAGGTTCGGTCATATGAGTGAAAAAGGAATGGCGCTATTGTCGAAGAAGGAGGCGTTGTCCGGGGTTCACAAGGTACACCTTAAAAGATGCTCTCATTGTCTAGCCGGGAAGCAAATGAGAGTTAATTTTAAGAGTCGTACTCCTTCATGGAAGGAAAATGTTCTTGATGTTGTTCATTCTGATGTTTGTGGTCCTATGAAGATGAGGACGCTTGGTGGTTGCCGATATTTTGTCACATTCATCGACGATCATTCTAGGAAGGTGTGGGCTTACGCCTTGAAGACCAAAGATCAAGTGTTAGACACTTTCAAACAATTTCATGCCTCGGTGGAAAGAGAGACCGGGAAGAAGCTAAAGTGTATCTGGACGGAGAATGGTGGAGAGTACACCAGACCCTTTGATGAATATTGTCGAGAGCAAGGGATCCGACATCAAAAGACGCCCCCAAAGACTCCGAAACTCAATGGTTTGGCGGAGAGAATGAACCGGACTTTGGTCGAGAGAGCTCGTTGTTTGCTCTCACATGCCGGATTGCCAAAGTCATTTTGCGGAGAAGCTTTGAATACGGCGGTTCATGTTATCAATTTGACGCCGTGTGTTCCTTTGGAGTTTGATATCCTGGATAAGGTGTGGAGCGGTAAAGAAATTTCGTACCGCCACTTGAGGGTCTTCAGATGTAAAGCCTTTGTTCACATTCCGAATGATGAGAGATCAAAGCTTGATTCCAAGAAAAAGATGTGTATTTTTATTGGCTACGGGCTTGATGATTTCGGGTATAGATTATATGACCCGGTGACAAAGAGGCTTGTTCGGTCGAGAGACGTTTTTTTTGTAGAAGATCAAATGATGAAAGATGTTGAGAATGGAGAGTCGGCTCCACAACATGACTATGATCTTAATGATTTGGACCCCGTTCCTCCACAAAATGTTGAGACACCCGTTGGAGATGACGTACAAAATAATAAACAACATGATGACGGTGAGAACGATGAATTGAGGCAAGATGACATCGATGGAGCTCATCCCGAGCTACCCGTGACGAACATGCCATCTTTTGTTCCACATAGGCGGTCAACCAGGGACCGTCATCCCTCCACCCGTTATTCGTCCTATGAGTACGTTTTACTCACCGACGAGGGAGAGCCCGAATATTTTGCGGAGGCCATGGAGGATGAAAAGAAGAAGGAATGGATGGATTCCATGCAAGACGAGATGAGTTCCTTGCATGAGAAAAACACTTACGAGTTGGTGAAGTTGCCGAAAGGCAAGAGGGCTTTGAGAAACAAATGGGTGTATCGGGTGAAGTCGAAGGAGCATACCTCGTTGCCCCGATACAAAGCTAGACTCGTGGTGAAAGGATTTAGTCAAAAGAAGGGCATTGATTTTGATGAGATTTTTTCTCCAGTTGTGAATATAGGATCGATTCGATTGGTCCTTGGTATTGCGGCTAGCCTTGATCTTGAGGTCGAGCAAATGGATGTCAAGACGGCTTTTCTTCACGGAGACCTTGACAAAGAAATTTATATGAAGCAACAGGAAGGATTTGAGGTCGAATGGAAAGAGGATTATGTGTGTAAACTTCGGAAGAGTTTATACGGGTTGAAACAAGCACCAAGGCAATGGTACAAGAAGTTTGAGTCGGTTATGGGGGAGCAAGGCTACCGGAAGACGACTCTCGACCATTGTGCATTTTTCAAGAAATTCGGAGATGATGACTTTATCATCTTATTGCTCTATGTGGACGACATGTTGATCGTTGGCAAGAATGCCGAGAGGATTTCCAACTTGAAGGAAGAATTGAGTAGGTCCTTTGCCATGAAGGACTTGGGGGCGGCTAAACAAATTCTTGGAATAAGAATCACTCGGGATAGAGCAGCCCGGAAATTTCACATGTCGCAAGAGCAATATATCGAGAAGGTGCTTAAACGTTTCAACATGGACAAAGCTAAAGTTGTTAGTTCGCCTCTTACTAACAATTTTAAATTGACGAGCCAAGATTTCCCTAAGACAAAGGAGGAGATTGAGGATATGGATAAAATTCCATATGCGTCGGCGGTCGGGAGTTTAATGTATGTTATGGTTTGTACTAGGCCCGACATTGCTCATGCCGTGGGAGTGGTGAGCCGGTTTCTATCGAATCCGGGTAAGAAGCATTGGGAAGCCGTAAAATGGATATTTAGATATTTGCGGGGTACTTCCAAATTGGGGATTACGTTTGGAAATGGGAAAGCAATGCTTGTTGGATATTCCGATTCGGATATGGATGGTAATGAAGATAACCGAAAATCTACTTCCGGTTATTTGATGACGTTCGCAGGGGGAGCCGTGTCATGGCAATCAAGATTGCAAAAGTGCGTTGCCTTGTCTACAACGGAGGTCTAGTATATTGCGGCGGTGGAAGCGAGCAAAGAGCTCTTATGGCTGAAAATGTTTTTACGAGAGCTAGGCTTCTGACAACGACGTTTTGTAGTTCTTTGTGATAGTCAAAGTGCGATTCATTTGGCTAAGAATGCGACTTTTCACAAGAGAACGAAACATATCGATGTGAGGTATCATTGGATCCGAGATGCTTTGGAGGATGGTTTGTTTGAACTTGATAAAGTTCATACTGATGATAATGGTTCCGATATGTTAACGAAGGCATTAAGTAGAGATAAGGTGAAAGTGTGTTGTTCGATCGCCGGGATGGCGAACTCTTCCTACATTCCGGAATGGGGGAGATTTGTAGGAGTAATTTCCGAAATATAGGCTTTTTTGGAGTCGACCGGACTCTGGGCCACGACACAAACCCTCCGGGCCGTGGCACTACGCTTGAAAAGTCATTTTTCTCACCTTGTACTGCCGGGCCGCGGCACACAGCTGCCGAGCCGTGGCCCCAAAATCACTCAGCACATTCTGGCCGCCACTGTACTCTGGGCCGCGGCCCCTGCCGAGCACCTCCTGCCGAGACCTGCCGATCACCATGGGCCACGGCACATCCCTGCCGAGCCGCGGCCCCGTCATTTTGCCTGGCGCGACTGTACTCTGGGCCGCGGCCCCCTGCCGAGTCCTGGGCGCAATTTTGCGCTGTGTGCCGCGGCACACTTGGCCCGGGCCGCGGCACACGGGTCAAAACCTGCAAATGGGTACTTTTTATGCTGTTTTTGGATCGGGACTCTCATAATTCATCACATACACTTTAAGAACAAGAGAGAGATATAGAGAGAGAAACAAGAGAGAAATACATTTCTTCATTTTCCCGGAGATTTATCGGTCGGATAGTCGTGATCTTTTGACAAGAGCTTGGTAGCTATTGGGCAAATCTTTTCACCGGTGTAGATCGAGTTTTTGAGTCCGGAAGTACGGGTATTTCGTTAGCTCTTTGTGTAAGCTATTTACGGTTGTTTCTTTTCTCGATCTTGTTGTTGTTGATTCCAAATACTTGAAGAACATTTATTACCAAGTATTTGACGATTGATGTATACCCCTAGTTTGTATTAGGGACGATTGTGTATTTGTGTGTATTGGTGATAGTGGATTTAAGTAGCTTTGGTCCCGTGGTTTTTACTCTCGTGTTGAGGGGTTTTCCACGCAAAAGTTGTGTCTCGTTATTTATTGCTTTCGAATATCATTTGTATTAATTTTATCGAGTTGTAATTATTGCTCTACTCGTTGGTAACCACAAAGTTACGATTGAAGAGTAGGAATTTGTCAAACGAAGTTCCGCTTTATTCGTTGTGACATGTCGTTTGTCGGTATTTTTCCCAATAATAACAACTAGTTAAATTACTCGATTGACAAACACACACCATAGCCAGTATCCTCTGGGAAGCTCATCTCTTCACGACCGCTACAAGCTCGATATCCCAAGAACCTAAAAATAAAGCCCACGACGGGGTCAGCCATAATACGCAACAATGATAATTGTCAAATCACATCAATATTTACATACCAATGAAAATACTAAGTAAGAATACTACCAATGTAATCTTACCGTCACAACTTTACCAACTCGATGATAATCTTCATCAAAATAATCCTTACCCATAAAGCACATCTCGTAATCTCGATTAACCAATAACTCAAACATAACATCTATATTGTACCTCAAACCATACCCAATATTATCAAAACATCATCATAACTCGCAATACGGAAAAATACCAACTCTGTCTGACCCAATTCATCAGATATTATCATCAAATTTTTGCCCAACCACAGACAAATACCAAGCAGAAAATACGGAACGTACCTAGATACACAATACCACGAAAATTCATGTCAGTCCAATTCGATATCAGATCAAACAACATACAGAAATGGTCCTAACACAAGACCTACAAATGCCTACTCATATGACAACGTCAATATGCTCACAGCAATAACAACAACTTATACTCGATGCAAATCCGATGATCCAGCGCACAAAGCATAGATCCCAAGATGATCCTGTTAGATCAACACGAGGTGGATAACCAACAATATACATGTGCACAACAACAACACATGGAAAATCCAACGATGCGAATACACATGATTCTATAAACACAACACAATGTAATCCAATGATCCAGCGCCCTCAGCATAGATCCCAAGATGATCCCGTCGTACCAACACGAGGTGGAAAACCCGTCCAATGATCCAGCGCCCTCAGCATAGATCCCAAGATGATCCCGTAGGACCAACATGCGTTAGACAACTGATCCAGCGCCCTCAACACAGATCACACGATCCCATCGGATCAATACAACATATACAATACAACTATGCATACACAGATGCAAAACAATATGTTCATCAACATGAACAACATATGAATCAATAACATGAACGGCATTATGACAAATCAACGTGGACGACCTCATGTTCAAAAGCATGAATGACAAATATGCATGATTAAAATCATCAAATTAGACCAAAATCAAATTAAGATACTTGCCCCGAGTCCTTCGAGAGCAATCTCTGTAACACTCAGGGATATTACACGCTGTAAACCCTTCTCTCAGGGATCTACCAGGCTCGTAACACAATTAAACATCTTAACATCGCCTTTAAGGCTAAAAAATGACTCAGTAGACCAATTTGGTCTTTCAATTAATACATACAACTCAATCTCAACACATACCCACACAGGGGTCAAAATACAACAGACTCCCGTACAACGGGGAAAATACTGCAGCGGAAATAAAGTACAACTAATCAAATACAACATCGTATGGATCCTCATATGATTAGTATCGATCATCATTCATCACCCTTCGTACCAACCCTGTGTTATGCTCTCCAAGGCCCTGCACGTACCTGAATGCAATACAGACATTCACCCCTCGATTACTCGGGGGTTAGCAAAATCCCACTATTTTGCTAGTGCAAGTACATAATCATACGAAATGTAACAAGCAAATAGAAATCACGAATCGGATACGACAATTAACTACCGAAGCCTTCTCGAGAGGTTTTATTAATTAGAAAACAATCAATAAAGTGTTTGAAAATAAATTCCTCATCTCGGGGATTTTAAAAGTAGAAACCTTGCTGGATCTCAAGTCCTTAGTTGAAAAAAATAACCATTCAAGACGAATGAGTCTCGACCCAAAATCACTTTCCGTAAAATGACCTTTACAAAACCGTTGGAATCTCATCCCAAACCTCATCAAATCACAGTACACGAGAACAAGCAAGGTCCGTTTTCCAACATCAAAACCCCACAACTAAAGGGCTAAACACATACGACAAATATTCTAGTGCCATCCTAGTCAAGTAGGCCAATGAACAACTTACCTCTTACACATTTAGCCAATGCATGCAATCATGAAATCACCGTTCGAAAACACTCATATCCGGATACTGCCAAAACCCAAAACACATTATAAAATGCACCACAATTAACCGCGGATAAACACCTCTGTGGTCCCCTACCGTGACCCCATCGGATCTAACCCGTAGTGGTTAAAAGCTAAGCTCGTGGATCCACGCCTCTGTGGACCCCTACCGAGACCCCGTCGGATATAACCCGTAGTGAGCATACACACACGCACTCATGCAATACTAATATGCTAAGAATGTAAGTTCATTAAGAATACTTGCTAGAAATGGCCACTTACCCGACACAATTATCATACTCATCACAGTACCTCCATCGTGAATAATCAACCATGACACAACAATACAATTAATACGGAATACACGATTACACAACATTAAATAAGCAGGGATATCATTAAAGCCCTCAACATTCAAAATAATCAAATCATAATCAATCCACATGAATCATATTCATGAGGGTAAACCAACCATCGTAAACCCAACATGTAAACTCTATTTACAGGACACAAATCTTATAAGAAAATACTTGCCTCGAAACAAATGAGACGATGAATGGACGCAAATGAGCAACCACTGAACCTCCAAATCCGACGAGCAAAGAGACATCCCCGAGACTCTGAGAACAACATCATAACGAATTAACAATACTCCTCGAAACCCAACTCAACAATAGTAACGACAAGGATCAAAGGGGTTTCTCAAGAGATCCGAAATCATGCTCCGTATGAAAAGAAATCGACAAACGAGATTGTAATTTGTATATTACAATCAAAACAATGAGAATCACTTAACCGAATCATCAATTTTGGATTAGAATTTCGAAAACAAGAAGAACCCCCAAAAATTCCCGAACTAGGGTTCTAGAGCAATACCTCGGATTAAGGACGAAGAACACAAACTGGTGTTGTTAATCTACACCAAAAACTCAAGGAAGATGAAATCTCCAAGATTGAAGACGTCCAAATCGCCTAAAATCGCCCAAAAATCACCCAAAAATCGGAGAGAAGGAAGAAGAAAGGAGAGGAAATGAAATCCTCTCAAAATCCTGCTGTTAAAGACCCGCTGACTCGCGTGCCGTGGTACAGACTGAGTGTGCCGCGGCCCGCGGCTAAAATTCATGATCTGGCCGCCAGGCCATGCCGCGGCACAGAACATAGTGTGCCACTGATGAGTCGATTTTTGATCGTCTCATTCCATTCTATCAAGTCGCGCTTTCGTTTGTTTTTAAGTGTTTTTGCCCATTTTACGTGTGGTATGTTGTGTTTTTGTTTTGTAGGTATCCGAATGAAGATTGTGGTGAAATATGCGCATTTATGGCGAATATCGGAGTTTATGATGATCAAGAGCAAAGAACGGGGTCTAAAACGATAAAGATTGAAGCAATGTCGGTCGTATTTTCTAATTTCCAGATTCATTACTTCGAATTAGGATGTGTCTATATATGTATGGATTCCTTGTGAAATCAGCTTCGCAACGGTATATTATATGTTAAATTCCAAAGTGTATTGAGGGAGATATGACTTCTAGACCATGGCCGGGTCACGCATCCAGTGAGATTTTCATTTCTAGAGCAGTTCGACACGGGCAGTGTCCCAGGACACGGCCGGGTCCGATGAACAGAGAACTTTTGGCATTTCCAGGACAGTATGACACGGGCCGTGTCATTTGACACGGGCCGTGTCACTTTTCAGTGCAAGTCCATTTCTTTGACATTTTTTCACGATTTGGATGGAATTTCTTGGTCTTTTGGCTTTATGAAAAGGTGTTGGAGACCTTAAGAGCCATATTCTAATCTTGTGTGAGATATTGTGTAGAAAAACATAAGATTAGTGGGATAAAACACCAAAAAGGGAGGAAAAGAGATATTTTTCATGATCTTCATTGTATGTTCATAATTTGGAAGAATACATTTTGTGAGGGATTATAAGTCCTTGTATCATTTGTTGTGAGTTCTTGAAGGAAGATCATCAAACCTTCATTGGGAATTCAATTTCGGCTTTTACAAGGGAAGTTTCTACCATGTTTTGTTTTACAATTTCCATTATTATCGTTGAAATAATCATGTGTAGCTAATCATTTCATATGAGTTTTTAGATTGAGCCACACACATGTATCGATTGTTAGTTCCTATTGATTTTCCGGGTAGAGTTTGGGATTGTTCCTCCGTGTTTGTTCTTCGCATAAGACTTTTTATTTAGATCATCAAACCTATTTCATAGTTGTTAATATTATTCAAAACGAGGGTTTTTTCGGAGTCGGCCATCAAACGACCCGATAAAAGCGATTGTTAATGTTCTAAACTTTTTTACGCAATCTTTTAGCGATTTACCTCATCAAAAGTAGTCAGTTAATTGATTGTTAGTCAGGGACTCATCCCCATCAAAGGGGCATCTCTTATTTTCGATAAAAACAATCGTTATTTTTAGGATTACCGCCACCAAACGGATTTCTTTTAATCGTGAACAATCAATAATTCTAAACCTTATTTCTTTGACTATCGGAACTAATAACTGATTACGTGTGTGTCAGTGATTCTAAACTCCCATATCATTATCATAATTGTAATCTCTTAATTATCCAAGGGTTGAGAATGTTGCACAAAATTTAGATGAAGAAAACATTCGTCAACCGATGTTTCCGAGATATGAGAACATTGGGCGCAATTAAGGGATACCCGAAGCTCAACAAGGGAGATACTTTTATCCGAGACAACCACTCGTTGGAGCGCAATATGGAGAGAATTATTATCCCGGGCCTCAATATGGGATGGAAGCAAACTACATATGCCGCAACAACCTCCGGTTGAGCATCTAATGCGGGACTATGCAAAGCCCGTGGTGAACGCTGCCATCTCGTGCATCCAATTAGCACCGGCAGCAAGGAACTACCACATAAGCGGATTTCACATCGAGCAATTGACCTCATTTCACAGATTAGCACGTGAGGATCCGTTGTCGTTCATCCGAGACTTCTATGTGGCGATTGACAACTTTCCATTAAATGGGTTGAGCGAGGATCAACTAAGAATGAAGTGCTTGCCTTATACACTCGAGGATGGGGCGAAACAATGGTTGATGACTTTGGCACCGGGCTCACTAAGAACATGGGATGAAGTTTACGACAAATTCATTACCAAGTACTTCTCTCATTCGAATACTACACAAGTGAGAACTCAAATCTCAACATTTGGACAACAAGAGGGAGAGGCATTTCACGAAGCATGGGACCGATTCAAGATGCTCCTCATTCAATGCCCACACCATCACTATCCTCTTCAACTACTTAATAAATTCTTCTATGATGGATTAACTCAATATTGCCAAGGTGCGATGGATAATGCAGCCGGTGGTTCGTTTTGTGTATGAAACGTTGGGAGCTAATTCACAACAAAAAAGTGTATGTGTTCGTAGGGGAGCTGTGAACCAAGTAAGGGAGAAGGATGAGATGCAATCTAAAATCGATGAGTTAACAAGGGAACTAAGACAACTCAAGACTCAAAATAAACCTTCGAGCTCACGAGTTTGCAAGATTTGCGGAGCACCCGGACATGATGCTAACTCTTGCCCACATACTTTTCTGGAAGAACAAACCGAACAAGTGAATTCGGCTATGGGGCAAAGCACGGGAAGGCCCGAATGGGAGGAAAGTGGAAATAATTATGGCAGAAATGTAAGAAATGCACCTCTCCTGAACACTTATCATCCTGGGCTAAGAAACCATCTGAATTTCTCATGGAGAAACAACAACCCGATGTTGTGCGACACAAGCATCCACACTCAATACAATGGAGGAAACTGAGCCCAACAAACAACACAAAGTTAAACACATCCACAATAAAGGAACTCTCTGGAGGAGAGTATTGTGGCCTTCGTTAAGGAAAGCAGGGAAAACCGAGCTGAGAACAATAAAAAATTCGGATCTTTAGAAGATCCGGTGAATAAAATGGAGATTCAAATTGGGCAACTTGCTACCGAGGCATGCAAACAAGAAAAGGGTAAACTACCAAGTCAGCCCGAGCAGGCTCAAGCTATTACCACCCTGCGAAGTGGTAAAGTGATAAATAAAGAGACATTTTTCGAAGCGAAAGAGAGGGGCGGTGAGAAAGAAGAATTCTCGAGTCAATCGGAGAAATCTATGGTGATTGAAGAGGAAGAGTCGAAAGATGAAAAAATCGATCAACTGCTACTCAATCTTGCGAGACTCGAATTCCTTGGTAGAAATCTAAAGGTCCAATCAAGAAGGCAACTTAAGAGAATAAGAGCGACCCAGTCGAATCAATGCATCAAAAGGAGGACCTAGAAAGCTTTGACATGGAAGTTATTTTCCTGAAGAAAGAAGTTTACACTGTGAACTTAGGAGCGAGTATTAGTTTAACGCAAAAACCAATATACTTGCCACTAGGTTTGGGGGAGATGATAGCCCCGATGGATTTCGTGATACCAAACATAGAAGAAACATCACCAACAAAAATCACGTCACTTATTCTTCAAGGAAGACATTTCATGGTGACAATCATAATGAAAACTGAAATGGTGATAGAAGCGCTCACAATGGATATCTATGGAACCACTATTCATATCCTGACGAAGGAAAACGAGCGGAAAATGATGAGCTATATGGATGGACCTGACACGTTTCTATTTAATCCAAGAAAGAAGAAGCTGAAGAGTCGAGCTAAAGACTATAAAAAAGCGCTGCTTGGGAGGCAACCCAAGGGAGTTTTTAAATTTTTATCGCTTTCATTATTATTATTATTGCTTTTATTTGTTTTTTTTCTATGGTGTGTGTAGGAAATCAAAAAGGAGGTATTTATCGGAGTAAGAAGCCTAGCCTATTTAAAGTTGAAACCAGAGCACAAAGGATGGTGCCCCGTGATCAAAAACCACACCTCTTAATCTTTCTTTCTTTTTAATTTGCATTTTCGCATTTTTCTTGACTTAATCTTTCTGCTTGGGGACAAGCAAAGGTTTAGGTTTGGGGGGGGCGCAACTTTTTTGATTTTTGTTTGTTTTTAGTTTGCTTGATGTTTGTTTCTTTTCATTTTTTATCTTGCGTGATGTAGTAGTCGGATTGTAATATCCTTGTTAACTGTTGGGTATATGGATGATTAGTCGCGTTTGTACTTGACTCGTGGAGTTTTATAAATCTAATTGATTGTTTGACCTTGCGTGTGAATGTGTAGTCTTGGTTACTTGATTTGATGTGTAAGGAATGAGTGTGGTAGTCCAAAAGTCGTGAGTTCTTGTGCCTAATTGAACTGTTCACCTTTAGCGGTAAAATTCTTTCATATGTGATTTCTCTTCTTATGGTTTGTATTCTTTAGAACTTGCATGATTCTGTCGGATGATGTGTTGATATTTACATACACGAGAAATGATTAGGGCTGCCCATTTTTTGTCTTGAACCTACTTATCTAAAAATACCCACCATTTCATATCAATATCCTTTGCTAGCTCCGTTGAGCCCTTAGCTGTATTTTTATTAGAAAAATCCGCATCTTATAGCTCCATATCCAAAAGCCATAACTTACCCAAGTATTGGTCCACGTAAGAGCATGAGAGGGTATATTTGAAAAAACGAAGGTGTGCAAAGTTTGTGGTGTATAGAGGCAAAAATCTTCTCTCCTGCCTCGAAAATAATAAGCCCCCCAAAAAAAAAAGTGGTCCTAATAATAATAGTGGGATAGAAAAGATAGGGGAGAGGAGTAGTGAGCCTAAGAAAAACAAAAGGGAAGTCGTTGGGTTGTGAGAAATAGGCCAATATCATAAGAATTGCACTTAACAAGGCCTAGAAAAAAAAGAGATATATATACGGGAGAATTGAAGTAGAATGATCGATCTTGCTTTGAGTGTTTATTTCATAAATGTGAGGATCGTATATGCTCTACTTGGACTGAACTTGTAACTACTAGCCAAATTTTCTCAACCTGATCCACAGCCCCGTTACAACCCAAAGTAAGACCCTATGACTCGTGTTTTGTGAATATTGATGCGTTTGATGAAGAGAAGAAGTGCAAGCATATAGTGGAACTTTCCATTCGAATCGAGTTGAGTGTATTGACCTATCTAAACACTTGAGAGATGAGTGAATCGATATAATTCAGTGAGGGACTACTAAGACTTGTTTTATTGCATGTTCGATTAAGTGCCATTGCTTTCCACTCATTTGTGAGTTTAGGCTTCCATGATGAATTACGAGACTTTACGATACTTTTACATTCTCAGTTAATTGTATGTATACCCGATGAGTAACTTGATTATTCAATCCTCCTCGTTCTTTGTCGTGTGTTTTATTTCTTTTTGCTTGAGGGAAAGCAAAGTTTAGGTTTGGGGGGATTTAATCAGTCGATTTTTGATCGTCTCATTTCGTTCTATCGAGTCGCGCTTTCATTTGTTTTTAAGTTTTTTTGCTCTTTTTACACATTGTATGTTGTGTTTTTGTTTTGTAGGTAGCCGGTTGAAGATTGTGGTGAAATATACGCTTTTATGGCCAATATTGGAGTTTATGACCAAGATAAATGGCCTAAAACGATAAAGATTGAAGCAATGTTGGTCGTATTTTTTAATTTTCAGATTCATTACTTCGAATTAGGATGTGTTCTATATACGTATGGATTCCTTGTGAAATCGGCTTCGCAACGGTATATTATACTCCAAATTCCGAGATGTATTGAGAAAGATATGGCTTCTAGGCCACGGCTGGATCACGCATCCAGTGAGATTTTTATTTCTAGAGAAGTTCGACATGGGCAGTGTCACAGGACACGTCCGGGTTCGATGGACAGAGAACTTTTTTCCATTTCCAGGCCAGTATGACACGGGCCATGTCACTTTTCGGTACAAGTCCAATTCTTTGACATTTTTTCACGATTTGGATGGAATTTCTTGGTCTTGTGGCTTTATAAAAAGGTGTTGGAGACCTTAAGAGCCATATTCTGATCTTGTGTGAGATATTGTGTGGAAAAACACAAGATTAGTGGGAGAAAACACCAAAAAGGGAGGAAAAGAGAGATTTTTCATGATCTTCATTGTATGTTCATAATTTGGAAGAATACATTTTGTGAGTGATTATAAGTCCTTGTATCATTTGTTGTGAGTTCTTGAAGGAAGATCATCGAACCTTCATCGGGAATTTGATTTCGGATTTTACAAGGGAAGTTTCTACCATGTTTTGTTTTACAATTTCCATGATTATTGTTGAAATCATGTGTAGCTGATCATTTCATATGGGTTTTTAGATTGAGCCACACACATGTTATCGATTGTTAGTTCCTATTGATTTTCCGGGTAGAGTTTGGGATTGTTCCTCCTTGCTTGTTCTTCGCATAAGAACTTTTGATTTAGATCATCAAACCTATTTCATAGTTGTTATTATTATTCAAAATGAGGGTTTTTGTTGGAGTCCGCCATCAAACGACCCGATAGAAGCGATTGTTAGTGTTCTAAACTTTTTTACGCAATCTTTTAGCGATTTACCTCATCAAAAGTAGTCGATTAATTGATTGTTAGTTAGGGACTCGTCCCCATCAAAGGAGCGTCTCTTATTTTCGATAAGAACAATCTTGATTTTTAGGATTACCGCCATCAAACGGATTTTTTTTAATCGTGAACAATCGATAATTCCAAACCTTATTTCTTTGACTATCGGAACTAATAATTG
Source organism: Orobanche coerulescens (assembly GCA_033398695.1). Lineage (NCBI taxonomy): Eukaryota > Viridiplantae > Streptophyta > Magnoliopsida > Lamiales > Orobanchaceae > Orobanche > Orobanche coerulescens. Next base: position 193,630,887 of record CM065803.1, on the reverse strand, counting down.
ATTATGTATGTGTCGGTGATTCTAAACTCCCGACTCCCATTTCATTCTCATAATTGTAATCTCTTAATTATCCAACCTTTGATTTGGTGTTATTAACGTTTCGTTTATTTTAATTTTCTGCGTTTTGTGATCGTAATCCTATCAAATCTTTGGTGTATTATACTTTACTTTACTTTTGTTAATTCGACTATTTGCCGAACATTATCAAATTTCAAACCGTTTCCAACTCCTTGTGAGATCGACCTTGGAGTTACTTGTCGCTACCTACAAAAGCGATTCGTACACTTGCGAGTTTTTAATTTGTTCATCAGCCGCGGTGCACGTTACAGCCGCGCCCAAGTTCGAATCTTGAAAGGGGTGTGCCTAGGCACACATTCCTTGTGCCTAGGCACACACTGTTTGTGCCTAAAAGTGCCGAAATAAAATCCACGAACATGATACACTTGAACGACGTATAATCCCAACCATTCAAAGGACTGGATGAACAACCACGAATCCTCGTTTAGTGACTTCACGTCAAAACAGTCGGTCCTAACACGACGGTAACATCAAACGATCCGGAAAGAGAATAAACGTAATAGAACCCAAAACTTTGGAATATTACGGAATGACCCAACACGATACTCGATCGAAACACCAATAAAAGTTCACAACATCCATAATAACATGAAATGGATTTGCGGGAACCCCAAAACAGCGGTTCCGGACAATGATTACGAGAATTGAACTCAAAGGCGACGAAAATGACATTAAATGCGGAATTGATTAAATTAAGTCCGAAACAAGCTCAAATAATAAAAAGTGCAGAATTAATCATTCTCATAATGACGAAACGGTGACAAGCGAGCCGTTAAAATGGACTCCTGCCAAAAATATTTTTACCGAAAATCAAAAATCGCGGATATTACAATCTCGATGTCAAATCATCACCGAAGATTATCCTCATTGTTCGACGACCCAAAATACCACGGACATAGATAACTCATATCCTCGTATTTACCATAATAACCCTCGATACCCAAGTATACCAATAACGAATGGAAATCATATACATTATGATTTAACTTCCAAAATCGGAAAACAACATACAATCCAAATCTCTAAAGTTCACAATAGTAATCATTACTATATGCATTATAACCAATATGAAACTGAAACCATTCATTAAGTATTATAAACTGAACAAGTAATAACTTGCCTCGATATCGACACAACGATGATGAAGCCGTTACCAATTCCATTGCCTTCGTTTACGAGCTCCTCAGCCCCGACCAAAGCAATCTACGAACTCTTTAACCTCCACCGCAACACAACGATCGTAAGCCATGATCAAACATCACAACCTATTACAATAATCGATTAACACACATTCGATAATAATCAACAACCGATATGACCAACCAAGCAAACTCAACGGTTCAATGATACCTCAATCATATACAAAACCATATAATCCAACTTAACAAATATGAACTCATATCCATAACACGATTCCACACTCCGATAATCATATCATACAATTCAAGAGTTTCTTCAAGAACACGAATTATCCGAAATCACGTTCATACTCAACCAAACGGCATAATCCGATGTCTTCTAACATCTAAATAATCACCTAATTCATAATCCAAGGCATATATATCATCAAACTCTCCCACATATACTTCACATAACATCAAGAATAATACCACCTTAACCATCATCATATGAATTAATCATCAATAATTACTTCAAAATCCAAAAGTAAAGGGAGGGGTAAACCAACATGCTTCCTAACAAGTAAACATCCTTCCAATAACCGAGCTACAATTAGAGGGATGCAAATATTATCTTGTATTGATGAACTACGATGAAGAACAATCGAACTCCTTCCAAGAATCATCATCAACCCTATGAACAAAGCTCCAACTCCGTGTTCTCAAGCTCACAATCAACTTAAAGACGCCAAAAATCGGTTTGGGGAAGTTGGGAGACGAAAAACGAAACTCTAAAAATGATGAAATGATGGAGGTATCATATTTATTAGATTTCACGCATTACGTACGTTACATGAACCTATTAACGTATGTAATGTCCTTTATGTACGTTATCCATCGTCGATAGCGTACGTAATGACAATCCAGAACTCGCTGCCTTATTTCGTTCCTTGTGTTACGTACGTAACACCTGTGCCATAGCGTACGTAACACATAGTTGACTTGCTACAGTGAAATACCCATTTAACTTACATAATGTACCATTCATAACGTACGTAACTAGGAGTTGACTTCTCCTGTCTGCATCTGCGCTGAAAGTTGCGACACCTCGGATCCTGTCCGATTCTCTTCATAACGTACGTTATATACTCAACATAACGTACGTTGTGGCTTGGTCTTAACGTACTTAAGCTCCTCTACTTAACGTATGCTACACTTGTTTTTACAAAGTTCTCTGATCAGACGACTGCATCTCACCTGATACTTTAACGTACATAATGCATAACACATAACGTACGTTATACTTACCAACTTAACGTACGTAAGCTCCTCACCTTAACGTACATAATGGCTTTTGTACTTAGCCAAAAATAACTGCTCCTGCCTGTCGTCTCAACATACCGAATACTTATACACGGCATACTGAATATATATACTCATCCCACTAACATTCTCACATGATATACCCGATATCAAAATTAAACAATCTGATACACGATATCCTCAAATGCAATTGTCGACCAAGCACGACAATTATACAAATACAACTGTCTCAGTCCTTTAATTGTCTCATCCATACTGTACAAATTCTACACTGTATAATATAACTCGGATAAAATAACATTAAATAACCGTAGTAGAAATTCAGTATATTACATACTACCCCACTTAAAATAAGTTTCGTCCTCGAAACTAGCAATCCGGTCACAACCAAAAGTTCGACCACAATATCCAGAATCATTACGAAACTGATCAATCATCATTACTAACGAATAACCAAAACAGTATACTTACTAATGTGTGAAGTCGGTGATCTCCTGCGATGCTATCAATGACCCCATTTCAAAGCCTCAATACGCTTACAATCACAATTTCACAAATTTCAACAAAATACAATATTATATCTCAATTATGGAATAATTCATCCGTGTCAAAGCCTATCTGCCTGTTCGCACAATCAAGCCCCAATTCTGATAAATCCAATAATACACGATACACCTGTGAAACAACTGCCCAAAACAATGGCAACAAATCCCGAAACATTGACACAAAGTCCGAGCGCACATACGATCATTAACAATGATCAACCAATATATCAACCGAGAATATCATCGACATGATAAACTCCAATATGACCAACTAACGGTCAAAACACAACCGAGGATATCATCAACATGATAAATTCTAATATTACCAACGAAGGATCAACAATAACTGAGAATACCCTCACACGGTAAGCTCCAACACGATCAACATAGAATCATAGAGACAGGTATACGAAAGAATAAAATTATCAAAATGTTACAAAAATCACATACAGTAGATCTCAAAGAGACACGCCCAACTGTTGAACATACCCCTCAGCGTATGAACAACCAGTCACAAACCGTCGAACATACCCTAATCATGAGTGGAAACGACCAATCAATATCCAAAACAACCATTCTGGGGTCACCATCCCAAAATCTACACTTACTAAGAAATTACTCAAAATACCACATGCGAAGAAAAAAAAATCAGTTGGCCCAAAAGTCAAAAGTCACTACAGCAAAATTACGCTACTATCACACCAATAGAGCCACATAGCACATATGCCCCGATTCCACAAAACCCAAGGTTTTCCGTACTGGATCTACAACATGCAGCATATTTCTATTTATCTGATCAACCAACCAGTTATCCCTGAGTACTCAAAGAAACCATGCTGAAATTTGAATTCTTTTCATCGTACCATACTGATGTGTTATCCATCTCATGAGTCTCACTCAGAACTTCACCATAATATGCACCATGTACTATGTTTGTACGTATACCAATCATATTTTCGAAACAGTTTTGAAATCATACAATATTGTCAGTAAAATCCATTTTCGAATTTTTTTCCAGAATTTCAAAACTCAAAACACATATTTTTGTAAGACCACAAAATCAATTTTCGAAAAATGAAACCGACTCGCTTATGTCGTTAGCAATTTTCTTCGAATACACACGATTTCGAAGTTTTAAAATGAAAGCTATGCAAATGATTGACCACATCCATACTCCTGTATACCAATTCGGATCGTCAGCAATTCCACTGATATTCGATCGGAACATCACACGAAAGAATCCAAAACCTTGTTATAGAGACTTTCTTAAAATCACATTTCCCACATATGACTTTCTCTATTGACCATTATTCCATTCTTCAACACCTCAACTATGCCATGATGAAACATGTTTTTAAAGACAACAATACAGTCTCTCAAAATAAATTTAAGAAAATACATGTTCATGACAGCGAGCAAAATAGTTTATTCAAAATATATCATGTCGAAAAGTATTATTTTCAAATATTCAAAAACAGTTTCATATGTCTCAAAATGAACTAGCATGACTACATGTTCCTCTCAACAATCCATAACATTTCTCCCAAATACATAACACCATTTTCTATGTTTAACCGACATAATGATATTTCCAAAATCACAGTTTCTCAAGATCATCGGTTCTGTGCAATTATCATATTCTGCTACCTCATGATGTAACACATAATATTCTTCTGGATCCCAAAGCATATCAACTTACAACTGAAATAACCTCAATGCAATTCAAAAATCCAAATACTTACAGATCGTGAAGCCGATGATTCCCCGTGATACTGACACATATCTCAACCCTAGAAAATACTCGATACAGATATTTTTCAAAACATATATTTTGCAAAATTAGTTCCATTCGAGAACACAACACATCACTTTCCAAAGAATCACGTTAATTCTATTTGGATAAGTTTAAAACAACCACAGTACCACACTGGTAAACCACATAACACACAAGCCCAAGTGAACAACAAAAACCTAGGGCTCTAATATTTGCCAACCGACAACTCAAATGACGTGACAAAAACACGACTGGACTTGACCCAACAACCTAGGTTTCTTCAACCAAAGCTCTTTGATACCATTCTCTGTAACACCCCTAGATCCATCTGGGAATATTACAGCGACGTGGGCCCCGAAACGGAACCCACAAGGCTAAAATACATTTTAACAAACATTTCAAATACGCCTAAGCGGCGATGATGGTAATATCCTTAAAATATTCCAAGACTTTATAAATTCCATTTATCAATACCGTCGCAAAACTCATTTGAAAGTGCAAGGCCAAGATGCCTAAACTTGACGATTTCAAAGTATACGTTAAGCCACCGCTTACACGTACCGACAAAATAGTTTAGAAAACTATTTCCCAAAATAACTTAATTTGTCAATTACCAAAAGGGTATTTAAAAATACTCACACGGCGGAAATGACAAACAGTTAAAATACTCTAGCAGCGGAATATAACAACTAGTTAAATTACTCGATTCACAAACACACACCATAGCCAGTATCCTCTTGGAAGCTCATCTCTTCACGACCGCTACAAGCTCGATATCCCAAGAACCTAAAAATAAAGCCCACGACGGGGTCAGTCATAATACACAACAATGATAACTATCACATCACGTCAATAATTACATACCAATAAAAATACTAAGTAATAATACAACCAATGTAATCTTACCGTCACAACTTTACCAACTCGATGATAATCCTCATTAAAATAATCCTTACCATAAAGCACATCTCGTAATCTCGATTAACCAATAACTCAAACATAACATCTATACTGTACCTCAAACCATACCCAAGATTCTCAATACATCATCATAACTTGCAATATGGAAAAATACCAACTCTGTCCGACCCAATCCATCGGATAATATCATCAAATTTAAACACGATAATTGATTGCCCAACCATAGACAATTACCAAGCCGAAAATACGGAACGTACCTCAAGATACATAATATCACGAAAATTCATGTCAGTCCTGTAATACCCGAGATTTCTGTTATGTAATTAGAACTTGTGATATTGTAATGATTGTACTTTTGTCTGAGTACTATTCTCCGTATTTCATAATCCGATGTTGTCAAGTGTATAATTTCGTGTATGTGTTTTGGAGATTGAAATTCTGTACATGTAGCGCACGCTACAGGCTGAGTGTAGCGTACGCTAACGGGGATTCATAGCGCACGCTACAGAGGGTCATTAGCGCACGCTATGCATGGTCAAATCGATTGAGACGTGCGGTAGGTGAGATCTGGCCGGGGCACCCTTGTCGGATTGTGTCGGATGTACCTGGACGGCTTTCGGGAAAAGCCGAGTCAACGCCTTAGCGCACGCTACAGGTATATTCGTAGCGCACGCTAAGTGCCGAGTACAGTTTAGACTGTGAGCCGTTAGCGCACGCTACGAACAGGGTCTAGCGCGCGCTAATAGCCATTTATTATAAATAGGACAACATCCTATTTTGAGATTTCAGTTTTCTCTACTCTCATTACCCGAATTCCTACACTTAGAACATAACTTCCTTCACCCCAAACACTTCATATCAACATCCTGATTCGTGATTTAAGATCTTATATCGTTGGAGATTGGTGTTCAAGCTTTCGGTGTCGGATTGCTTCATTTTCCTCCGTGTTCTTCACTACTTGAGGTAGGTGATTCTTCACCAATGTTAGTAATGTTCCTAAGGAAGTTTGAATCATGTTTGGATAGCTGGTATTTCGTTTATAATCGGTCATCACATGTTAGAAGGATATTTTCGACGTTTCGACACTTATTCATCGTATGAACCTTTGAACCATCTTAGTAGCATGAACTCCTAAGCGTTTTCAAAACGATTTATGGTTAGTAATCGGAGATTACCTAGTTCGTATGTTTTACGTAAGGAATCATATGTTTCGGAACTTGGAATAATCGGAACTTAGTATATTTCGTGAAGATCTTAGAAAAGATATGTTGATGAGAGGATTATCCGTATATTTGTGCCTCATGATCATGGAATTTCCACAACCTTATTAGCATGTCAGACTTGAGGATGATTTGTTGTATCAACATAGAATTCATAAATTCACCACTGTTCAACCCAGTTTTTCCGTTAGCAGTATCCTGCCATGCAACGTTAGCGCACGCTAACATATGTGAGTTAACGTGCGCTATCGGGGTTCAGTTAACGTATTAAACGTACGTAGCGTACGTTATGTATCGGCCGGTTCAACTGTCAGTTCATAACTAGCGCACGCTAGTCTTACACGATAGCGTACGCTAACAGGCCTGCTTAGCGCACGTTACGTAGAGTACGTAGCGCACGCTAAGCAGTCCAGGCAGATTGGTTATTTTGAGCTTTTCGGCCATAGACCGAGTTGTTAGGCCATCGTTCGACTTGAGATGATTTGTATATCGTTCCTTTTGTTAAGGTTCGAGCTTGTTACGTTGATCGAAGGAGGCGGCCTTCGAGTGTGTCGAGATCTTTGAAGCGTTTCGTCCTTGCCATTTTCGAGGCAAGTATCATATGTCGAGTTTGATTTATCGTGCTTATGGTTTTGTTCATATTTTTGTATATGAGGTGTATTTCTGGAAATTCGCGTGATATTCGTTGTTGTTTATTCGTATTGATGAACATATTGAAATGCATATGTGTATGCATAATTGATTGATTATGGTATAAATGATCCGAGGGGGTCATGAGGATCTATGCTGAGGGCGCTGGATCGAATGTCCACCATGCGTTGGTCCGACGGGATCATCATGGGGATCTATGCTGAGGGCGCCGGATCGCGGACGGGTTTTCCACCATGCGTTGGTCCGACGGGATCATCATGGGGATCTATGCCGAGGCGCTGGATCATTTGGATTACCATGTATTGTGTAGATGGAATCGTGAGGATTCGCATCGTTGGATTCCGGTGGCGGAAGTCCGTTTGCATGTTTTATGATGTATTAATGATTTATTGTATGACGATACTTGTACTAGCATTGTTTTGCTAACCCCTTCGGGGGTGGACATTGTTTTTGATGTTCAGGTAGTCGAGGAGCGGGGAGGCAGCCACAGTACCGACAGGACGATGAGATGGCTCAGTGATGTGGTTGATGTTCTTATTATTGTGATTTGTCTTCTTGGTTCGTTTAGTAATCGAGTATGTCTGTATTAATAAAGTCTTTTCGATATGGTTGTATAAGTCAGCACATTTGATCGTTTGATTCAAATCTGTATGTGAATTCCAGTGTTCGATTGGTTTATTGTTACACTTCCTTTAAAATTAGCCTTGTAAATCCTTATCTAAAGGGTTTACGGCGCTGTAATTATTCCGAATATCTCGGGGTGTTACAGAATATGGTATCGGAGCTAAGATTTATGGATATCTTGGCAGTCGGGTTAGTTGGGTCTGTTTACGTTATTGATTATTGGTCGTTCGTAACATCATTGCTGAGCCAGCATCGTCGTGTGGACTGTGGTTGTAAGTTTCCTAATCTCGAATACTACTGTTTTATTTAATTCACGTCTTGTAAACATTAATGAATGTACTTTGAGAAAGTTTGTCCTGGATATTGAGTATTTATGTTTACAGTATGTTGAGAGGAGGTCGTGGACGCGGACGCGGTCGTGGACGCGGACGTGGTAATGCGAGGCAATAAGAGTCAGTATCTACCCCAGAGATAGCCGCTAGTCAAACGGATTCACATTCCGGGGGACAGCAGGGATCGGCAAATAATAATGCAGATCCTAACGTGCCGGGAGTGCTTCAGCAGGTGGTTGCCCAGATAAACCAGTTTGCTCAAGTTGTGGATCGCATGCAGACGGCGATGGGACAGCAGAATAACGTGGATAATCGGGGAGATAAATGGCTTACCGAGGTGGTCAAATTGCATCCTACGAAATTTGATGGTTCCACTGAGACACTTTCGTGGGATCATTGGCTGAAGGAATTAGAGAAGATTTTTGCGGGGACTAACTGTCCCAACGATAGGAAGGTTCCTGGCCGCCCAAGATCTTTGACCGGGAGGCTTTGACCGGTGGGAGGCCATTCGACTGCAGGAGCATAATGCCGACCGGACAATTCATGTTGTTGATGGAGGCACAGTATTGTCCTCGCCCAGTTAGAGAGGCCCGAGTTCGGGAGTTTTTCTCACCACAAAATTCGGAAGCATCTGTGACGGAAGTGATTAAGACTTTTAATCACCAGCTCACTTATGTGCGCCACCTGGTCAGGACCGAGGCGGAAAGGATTTTCCATTTTGACATGCGAATGAAGCCGGAAATTCAGCAATATATGTCCGGATTTGATTGTACCACCTTGAGGCAAGATCGGGACAAGGCGTTGGCCTACGATATGAAGGAAGCAGTGAGAGAAATCGACTAAGCAAAGAAATGAAGGTGTCGGGCAACTTCGCGGAGAATAAGAATAGCGGGCCCCGCCGTCGGTCCTCTTTTCACTCATCCAGAGACCTCCGCATCCTAGTCGAGGAGGAAAGAAGTTCCGGCAAGACCGATCGCTTCGATCTGAGGAAGAAGTGTTACAACCGTGGCAAGACGGGACATGTTCGACGGATTGTTTCGCGCCTTTGTGACTGCTTTGAGTGTGGACAGGAAGGACATCGCGCAACATTTTGTGGGAATGCGACCCGATCTTTTGGTACTGCATGATCAGCGCCAGTTCCGAAGGAAACAAGTGTGAACCAGACGCAGCAGAGTGGATTTCAGCAGCAGAACGTTGGGAAGAGAGAGGCATCCAGTGCTGGGTCCGTTCCTCCACGCCTGTATGAAATGAGGAAATCTGATGATCAGAACACAGCTGTTGCATCAGGTACGATTCAGATCCTTTTGCAACCAGTTAGTGTCTTGTTCGATTCGGGAGCTACGTATTCTTTTATATCTTTGAACTGAGTTAATCGTTTGAACATCTCGTGCTTGTATAATTGTGAACCTTATGTTGTGGGATTACCGAGCGGAGAGAAAATTGTGGGAACACTAGAAGCTAGGGATTTCCTAGTATCTATAGAAGGAAGAGAGTGGCCATCGCATCTCATTGTAGTTGACATCTACGGTGACGATTTAATTCTCGGAGATGATTGGCTCAACCGTTATGGAGCTGTGCTGAATTACCGAGAGAGAGTCATTTCCATCATTGCTGATGACGGATCTGAACACTTATTCCGAGGATGGAGACCGGGAAGCTCGGGAAAATTGATCAAGGCAATGAGAGCCGTGAAATTGCTGAAACAGGGATGTCATGGACTTTGGTGTTATGCCATGAGGAAAGAGGAAGGAGTAGAGCTCTCGTCTATTTCAATTGTGAATGAGTTCTCAGATGTATTTCCCGACGAGCTACCAGGGTTACCTCCGCAAAGAGAAGTGGAATTCACCATCGAGTTAGAGCCTGGAGCAGCTCCTATTTCCAGAGCACCATACCGCATGGCGCCAACCGAGATGTATGAACTCAAGAAACAACTGGAGGAATTGTTGCAGAAGGGCTATATTCAACCTAGCGTTTCTCCTTGGGGAGCGCCCGTTCTCTTTGTCCGGAAGAAAGACGGATCACTCCGACTGTGTATTGATTACAGGGAGCTTAACAAGATGACGATCAAGAATAAGTATCTTATACCTCGGATCGACGACTTGTTTGATCAACTGCAAGGGGCAAGGGTATTCTCGAAAATTGACTTGCGATCAGGATACCATCAGTTGAGAATTAAGGAATCGGATATACCGAAATCTGCTTTCAGATCCCGGTACGGGCATTATGAATTTGTAGTGATGCCATTTGGACTTACCAATGCTCCTGCGGTATTCATGCAATTGATGAATCGGGTATTCTTGGAGTACTTGGATAAATTTGTGGTCGTTTTCATTGATGACATCTTGATATATTCGAGGGACGCAGAGGAACATGCTGAACATTTACGTGTGGTTTTGAGCATCTTGAGAAAGGAACAGCTGTATGCTAAGCTTTCTAAATGCGAATTTTGGCTTAAGGAAGTAACCTTCCTTGGGCATGTGATATCATCCGACGGAGTTCAGGTGGACCCGAAGAAAGTCGAAGCAATCTTGGAGTGGGAAGCTCCTAAAAACGTGAAAGAAGTCAGAAGCTTCTTAGGACTTGCTGGATATTATCGCCGCTTTGTAGAGGATTTTCCAAACTTGCTCGTCCGCTCACTCACTATTACAGAAAACTCAAAAGTTCACGTGGAATGAGAAATGTTAGGCTGGGTTTGACGAACTTAAGAGGAGACTGACGACAGCACCTATATTAGCACTGCCAGAGGGAACTGATGGATTCATGGTATACAGCGATGCTTCAAATCAGGGTTTGGGTTGTGTGTTGATGCAGAAGGATAAAGTGATTGCTTATGCTTCTCGGCAATTGAAACCGTACGAAGTTAATTATCCTACTCATGATCTGGAGCTAGCAGCTGTGGTCTTTGCCTTGAAAATCTGGCGACATTATTTGTACGGCACTCATTGTCAGATCTTTACAGATCATAAGAGCCTCAAATACATTTTCAGTCAGAAAGAATTAAACATGAGGCAGAGAAGGTGGCTGGAATTGATCAAGGATTACGACTTGGAGATTCTCTATCATCCGGGGAAGCAAATGTAGTAGCCGATGCTTTGAGCGAAAACTGCTTTCTCTTCGAGTGTTGGAAGCACTTACATCCCAAACCGGTATTCAACGGAACTGATCCGCGAGGGGATTGAAGTATGGGCACCGGGAATCCAAGGACAACTTTATGTGATGGAACTGACTTCATCACTAGTCGAGGAGATCAAGTCTAAACAACTGAACGATTCTCTGATTCTTCGATTATATGACGAAGTCAAGAAAGGAAAAGCCCCAGGATTCGTGATACAAGACGATGGAATTCTGAGATTTCAGAGTCGACTTTGCGTTCCCGAGGACGATGATTTGAGACGGACAATTTTGAAGGAAGCTCATAGTGCGCCCTATTCTATTCACCCAGGCAGTAGTAAGATGTATAAAGATTTAAAGCAAAACTTCTGGTGGGGGAATATGAAGAAGGACGTAGCGGAGTACGTTTCAAAGTGTTTGACTTGTCAGCAGGTTAAGATTGAACATCAACGACCTGCCGGAATGTTAAGACCGCTTCCGATTCCTGAGTGGAAGTGGGAGGATATCTCGACGGACTTCATTACTAGTATGCCAAGGACTAGAACGAGAATGAACATGATTTGGGTTGTAGTTGATCGACTAACCAAGTCGGCTCATTTTCTGGGAATTAAAGATACATGGGGACCCGAGAGATTGGCACGAATATTTATTGCGGAGATAGTCAGATTGCACGGGACGCCGAAGACCATTATTTCGGATCGAGATGGTCGTTTCGTGTCACACTTCTGGAAAGCAGTTCCCAGGGCTTTGGGCACTGAGCTCAACTTTAGCACAGCTTATCATCCCCAAACGGATGGTCAGTCTGAAAGAACTATACAGACAGTAGAAGACATGCTTAGAGCTTGTGCATTAGATTGGTCGACTGATTGGGAAGTTCACTTGCCCTTGATCGAGTTCACCTATAATAACAGTTGGCATGCTTCTATTAAGGTGGCCCCATTTGAAGCTTTATACGGGAGAAGATGCCGATCGCCCCTGTGCTGGGATGATTCTTCGGATTTGATCGGGACGGAACCGGAATTGATTATTCAGACTCAAGAGAAGATAGCCTTGATTCGAGAGAGACTGTTGACTGCCAAGAGTCGATAGAAGTCTTATGCCGATGTACGTCGTCGCCCTCTAGAGTTCGACGCTGGGGACCACGTACTATTGAAGGTGTCTCCTACACGAGGGATTTTCCGTTTTGGGAGAAGAGGCAAGCTTAGTCCGAGATATATCGGACCATTTGAGATCCTAGAGAGAGTTGGGGATTTAGCATACCGTTTGGCCTTACCGCCATCGCTGAGTCATGTTCACAATGTGTTTCACGTATCCCAACTGCGGAAGTATGTACCGGACCCCAGTCACGTCATTGATTTCGACGAGATCGAGATAACTAATGATGGCACCTTCGAAGAGAGACCAATCAAGATACTTGAGAGCCGGATCAAACAATTGAGTAATAAACCAATACATTTGGTTAAAGTACAATGGTCACGACAGGGAGTCGAAGAGGCCACTTGGGAAACGGAGGACGGTATGAAGGCTAAATATCCGGAGTTGTTTTCATCCTAAGTTTCGGGACGAAACTTCTTTTTAGGGAGGAAGGATGTAATACCCGAGATTTCTGTTATGTAATTAGAACTTGTGATATTGTAATGATTGTACTTTTGTCTGAGTACTATTCTCCGTATTTCATAATCCGATGTTGTCAAGTGTATAATTTCGTGTATGTGTTTTGGAGATTGAAATTCTGTACATGTAGCGCACGCTACAGGCTGAGTGTAGCGTACGCCAACGGGGATTCATAGCGCACGCTACAGAGGGTCATTAGCGCACGCTATGCATGGTCAAATCGATTGAGACGTGCGGTAGGTGAGATCTGGCCGGGGGACCCTTGTCGGATTGTGTCGGATGTACCTGGACGGCTTTCGGGAACAGCCGAGTCAACGCCTTAGCGCACGCTACAGGTATATTCGTAGCACACGCTAAGTGCCGAGTCTGATTTAGGCGTGAGCCGTTAGCGCACGCTACGAACAGGGTCTAGTGCGCGCTAATAGCCATTTATTATAAATAGGACAGCATCCTATTTTGAGATTTCAGTTTTCTCTACTCTCATTACCCGAATTCCTACACTTAGAACATAACTTCCTTCACCCCAAACACTTCATATCAACATCCTGATTCGTGATTTAAGATCTTATATCGTTGGAGATTGGTGTTCAAGCTTTCGGTGTCGGATTGCTTCATTTTCCTCCGTGTTCTTCACTACTTGAGGTAGGTGATTCTTCACCAATGTTAGTTATGTTCCTAAGGAAGTTTGAATCATGTTTGGATAGCTGGTATTTCGTTTATAATCGGTCATCACATGTTAGAAGGATATTTTCGATGTTTCGACACTTATTCATCGTTTGAACCTTTGAACCATCTTAGTAGCATGAACTCCTAAGCATTTTCAAAACGATTTATGGTTAGTAATCGGAGATTACCTAGTTCGTATGTTTTACGTAAGGAATCATATGTTTCGGAACTTGGAATAATCGGAACTTAGTATATTTCGTGAAGATCTTAGAAAAGATATGTTGATGAGAGGATTATCCGTATATTTGTGCCTCATGATCATGGAACTTCCACAACCTTATTAGCATGTCAGACTTGAGGATGATTTGTTGTATCAACATAGAATTCATAAATTCACCACTGTTCAACCCAGTTTTTCCGTTAGCAGTATCCTGCCATGCAACGTTAGCGCACGCTAACATATGTGAGTTAACGTGCGCTATTGGGGTTCAGTTAACGTATTAAACGTACGTAGCGTACGTTATGTATCGGCCGGTTCAACTGTCAGTTCATAACTAGCGCACGCTAGTCCTACACGATAGCGTATGCTAACATGCCTGCTTAGCGCACGTTACGTAGAGTACGTAGCGCACGCTAAGCAGTCCAGGCAGATTGGTTATTTTGAGCTTTTCGGCCATAGACCGAGTTGTTAGGCCATCGTTCGACTTGAGATGATTTGTATATCGTTCCTTTTGTTAAGGTTCGAGCTTGTTACGTTGATCGAAGGAGGCGGCCTTCGAGTGTGTCGAGATCTTTGAAGCGTTTCGTCCTTGCCATTTTCGAGGCAAGTATCATATGTCGAGTTTGATTTATCGTGCTTATGGTTTTGTTCATATTTTTGTATATGAGGTGTATTTCTGGAAATTCGCGTGATATTCATTGTTGTTTGTTCGTATTGATGAACATATTGAAATGCATATGTGTATGCATAATTGATTGATTATGGTATAAATGATCCGAGGGGGTCATGAGGATCTATGCTGAGGGCGCTGGATCGAATGTCCACCATGCGTTGGTCCGACGGGATCATCATGGGGATCTATCCGAGGGCGCCGGATCGCTGGACGGGTTTTCCACCATGCGTTGGTCCGACGGGATCATCATGGGGATCTATGCTGAGGGCGCTGGATCGCTGGATTACCATGTATTGTGTAGATGGAATCGTGAGGATTCGCATCGTTGGATTCCGGTGACGGAAGTCCGTTTGCATGTTTTATGATGTATTAATGATTTATTGTATGACGATACTTGTACTAGCATTGTTTTGCTAACCCCTTCGGGGGTGGACATTGTTTTTGATGTTCAGGTAGTCGAGGAGCGGGTAGGCAGCCACAAGACCGGCGGTGACGATGAGATGGCTCAGTGATGTGGTTGATGTTCTTATTATTGTGATTTGTCTTCTTGGTTCGTTTAGTAATCGAGTATGTCTGTATTAATAAAGTCTTTTCGATATGGTTGTATAAGTCAGCACATTTGATCGTTTGATTCAAATCTGTATGTGAATTCCAGTGTTCGATTGGTTTATTGTTACACTTCCTTTAAAATTAGCCTTGTAAATCCTTATCTAAAGGGTTTACGGCGCTGTAATTATTCCGAATATCTCGGGGTGTTACAAGTCCAATTCGAGATCAAATCAAACAACATACGAATATGGTCCTAACACAAGACCTACAAATACATACTCATATGACAACGTCAATATGCTCACAACAATAACAGCAACGTATACTCGATGGAAATCCGATGATCCAGCACACAAAGCATAGATCCCAAGAAGATCCTGTTAGATTAACACGGGCTGGATAACCAACAATATACATGTGCACAACAACAACACATGGAAAATCCAACGATGCGAATCCACATGATTCAATCAACACAACACAGGGTAATCCAATGATCCAGCGCCCTCAACATAGATCCCAAGATGATCCCGTCGGACCAACACGAGGTGGAAAATGTAATATCCGCGTTTTTTCTTTTTCCGGTATTTTCATTTTTGGTGTATTTTTCGTTTTAGTGACTCGCTTGTAACCATATGAGTATTTTGAAGAATATTTAATACTAGACTTTTCATCATCCGAGCTTGTTTCGGACTTATTTTACTCAATTCCGCGTGGATGTCACTTTTGTCGTCTTTGGGTTCCTTTGCGTTTACTCTCTTTCCGGGTCATTTGATGTTACCGTCGTGTTGGGACCGACTGTGTTTGACATGAAGTCACCATACAAGGGACCGTGATAGTTCATTTAGGCCTTTATATGGTCGTGCATATGCGTCGATCGAGTGTATCATGTTTGTGGGTCGTTTTTCATCACTTTGGGGCTCAAACAGTGTGTGCCGCGGCACAACCCTTGCAAGACTTGAGCCTGGGGAGGCTGTACTGTGCGCCGCGGCACGGCCTAAAACCTGCTCTCAAATTCCAGTCGCGGGCCGCGCCACACTTAGCCTGCGTCGCGGCACGCGAGTCAGCAGGGCTATATGTCAGCGGGTGTTTGGAGAGGATTTCATTTCCTCTCCTTTCTTCTTCTTCCTCACGGTTTAGGCGATTTGGGGTGAATTTTGGGCGATTTAGGCATCTTAAATGTTAGAGAGATCATCCACCTCGAGTTCTTGGTGTAGATTAACGACTTCTACTTGAGTTCTTCATCCTAATCCAAGGTAATCTCCTAGAATCCTATTTTTTGGGAAATTTGAGTTTTTTTGAGTTTTTGTCCGATTTGTTCCGTATTGTTGATTAATCCATGATGTATATGATCAATCTTGTTGGTATTCTTGTTTTCCCTACGAATTCATGGTGTATTTTGTGGTATTGGTGTAATCAAGAGGGTTTGGTTTCAATCCACCCTCGTTGTTGTTTTGTACGAATATACATGAATCGTAGGTGGATTTTCGGGTGCATTTTATTTCCGTATTCGTTTAGAAATGGTTGTGATTGTATTCTTCGAATCGTTAGGTTCGGTTTCGTTGGTTCCTAACGGCCGTGTTTTATTTCCTTCCATTCATGTCGTCGTCAATTACTCAAGGTAAGTATTTTTGGAAACCTTTATGCTTAACATGAAATGGTGATGTATTTGTGTGTGCTTTGCTCACCTCGGGAGGGTCCGACGGGGCCTCGAGGGAATCCAATGGTTTAGCCCTGGATTCACGAGTTTCATTCGCTAGCCAACTCGGGAGGTTCCTTAGAGGCCTCGAGTGGGATCAGTGGTATAGCCCCAGTCCTAGGCGATGCCTGTGCGTGATTTGTTTTATGATATGGCCGGCTCGGGAGGGTCCTTAGAGGCCTCGAGTGGGACCAGTGATGTAGCCCCGGTCTTATGCAAATTGATTATTGACTGTTTGTTTTCCAGAAAAGACATGTCTGGTTTTGGTTTTGCAATTGAATTGGTGCATGTACTATGAAATGTGTAAGCGAATGGTTTACCTTGATTACTTGTACTAGTATAATTTCTAACCTCTTTGGGAACCCGTTTTGGGGAAATTCTTGTCATGGGAATTTAGGTTTTGTTCAGCCGGACGAGCGGGTGCTGGGACAGTACGAGGATGCTGGCCAAGGTTGTTGACATGTGCATTTGAGTCCCTTTATTTCTGTTGTCCTTTCAATATGGTTATTTTCCAAATTATAAAATTATAGAATGTACTCGCGAGTACTTAGGCATTTTCACTCGGAATGTGGTTTGTATAATTGAAAGTTATTTAGTTTTGTCGGTGATGCTTATTTCTCCGGTTGTACCAGGCATGTGATTTAATTTTCGTCTTGATGATGTGTGTTTTATCACTAACTGAGATGGTTAGGAGAGTAGTAATTCTTATTTAGCCTGGTGGGTCCCATGTAGAGGTCCACGGCACTGTAATACACCTTGAATATCTCGGGGGGTGTTACAGAAAATGGTATCAGAGAACTAGGTTTATGATTACCTAGGCTTGTGGGTTACTTGGGTCTAGTTGTGTTTTTTTTGCACATCGTCATATCGCTGCCAGCATCTCGGTAGTTCCAGTGCTCGTAAGTTTTCCTTACTCGATTCCTTGTTTTCTCGTACCGTATTCCATTTCTTGAACTGTGGTGGTTTTTCCTCTCATACTTATCATCAAGTTGCTTTTGCTACCTTTTAACACCAGTATGGACGCTGGAAGAGGTCGTAGACGCGGCCGGGGACGTGGGGCAGCCGGTGAGGCGGCCATATTGCATTCTTCGGGAGCCGGCAGTACTGGTGACCATCATAGCCATGCTAATACTCAGGATGGCGCTGATCTTGATGTTGCAGTGGTGATGCAACAAATGGTGAACCAAATGGCTGCGGTAGCCCAGGCGGTTCAGAACCCAACTCCGGCCCATGCTACTCGGGGTGGAGCAGATCATTGGCTTCAGGATGTCATCAAGATGCATCCTCCTCAGTTCTCGGGGGTTTCGGACCCGACCGGCTGGGAGGGGTGGATCAAGGAGATATCCAAAGTCTTTGTTGCCACCAACTGTCCCGAGGACCACAAGGACCCTATTGCCCAGTACTTTCTCACTGGGGACGCTATTGATTTGTGGGAGGCTGTTGAGCCTAAGGACCATGTTGCTTCGTGGACGGAATTCAAGGACCTGATGGAGACCGAATATTGCCCGTGGCCATTTAAACAGGATCGAGTCCATGCCTTTTATGATGCTCAACCTAGGGATATCGCTGTTTCTCAAGCTATTGTCGATTTCAACCGGGAGTTGGACTTCGTGAAGGCCCAAGTTATAGAGGAGAGCGACAAAATTTTCCACTTTTCCAGATGAATGAAATTGTCGATTCGGGACTATATGTCTGGTCTCGTCTACACCACTTTGAAGGATTATCAGAGTAGAGCTCTTACCTGTGATATGTATGTGACGGCTAGTGAGGCGGCTCATGAGAGCAAGAAGCAGAAATTCGTCGGAATTTTTTTGGGCCACAAGGGTGGAGGTCAGCAGAAATCTTAGTCCGCAAATATTCCTATAGGCAGTTCAGCTCGTTTCTCTGGGGGTTTTCGAGGTATTGCCAGAGCCTCCGTTCGTGATTTCATATGCTTTAACTGTGGCAACTCGGGCCATAAGAACCGAGAGTGTCTTCGTCTGCAGTTGACTTGTCATACTTGATACGAATTACGTAAGTAATGCGTATGAAATACAACGGAAGATTATTATGTCTTGACAATTATCAAAGTATTACTCGAAAATTACAAGGGAATGACCGAAAATAAATGGAGTTCGTCCGTGAGGTAGTAGTGTATACAGATTTGGATGTGTTTTATCGAACTAGACCTATAACTCGATAAAAGTAATCTCTTCCCAAGACCTATTGAGAATTGATCAAGTTAAAATCTCGAGACGCGTCGAAACAATAACTAAAGTTTGTTGAACTCGTCCAACGTATATTTCAAAGAAATACAAGGTTTATTACTTTCAAGATGATTTACAAATACAACGAGCACTACTATATATAGTAGTTTCCAACCGTAAGAAAATACAACAAAACGAGAAAACGAAACTTCCTAGTAACATCCTAATCGGCCGAAAATATCCAAGTAGATACCAAGCATCTTGGATTTTATGTTGATTGAGACATGAAGAAATCTTGGACTTTATTAAGGTGATGGTGACATGAAGAAGATCCTTGATGAAAGTCTTCACAAATTGTCCTTTCTTGCAAGCTTCAAATCGGCCGAATATACCAAGTGATTAGGAGGATTTTGTATGATATCAACCTCTTTGGAATTATATAGGTGATTATGACATGAGGGACAAGGACATGAAGGATGAAAGTCTTCTTCAAATCTTGTTGTTTCGGCCGTTTGTTATCATGGTGGGGAAGGAAAATATCTTCATTATCTTGTCAAAGATATGAAGTCAAGTGAGGTCCCTTTCAAGCATGTCTTGGCCGAATTTTCATGCTTTCGGACCGATTCCGTCGTCGAGTTTTACGTTACTCCTGTTCCGATTAACAACGTAACTCCAATCCGCGTATTCTTTTCTCCCAAGTATAATGATGCATGGCCATGCGAATTTGCATCGTCGTGGATGTCGATTTTTATTGGAGCTTCTTCGATTGGAATATTAGATATCGTATTATTCCCTCCTTCTTTGAAAGGAATTGACCTCAAATCCGTAATGCCATCGTCGTCAAGGTAAGGCGAGAGATCACCTACGTTGAATGTCGCGTGTACTCCGTATTCGCCCGGAAGTTCGACTTTGTATGCGTTGTCGTTCACTTTTCCCACAATTTTGTACGGACCTTCGGCCCTCGGCATCAATTTGTTCTTCCGTTTGCTTGGGAATCTTTCTTTTCTCAAATGTATCCAAACTAAGTCGCCAACATCAAATAATCTCGCTTTTTTATTTTTGTTCGACTTCCGTTTGTAAATTTCATTCACTTCTTTAATCCGTTCCTGTATCTTTTCATGTAACTTCATCATTGATTTGAGTTTTGATTCGGCGTCTTTGTGAACCAATTCGTTGCTCGGCAAGGGAATCAAATCCAATGGCATGTGCGGATTTATTCCGTATACTACTTCAAAAGGTGAATGGGCCGTGGCATAACCGGGTGATCGGTTGTATGCGAATTCCGCATGAGCAAGTTTAACGTCCCAATCCTTTTGTGTTTTATTCACCAATCCTCGCAATAACGCTCCCAAGGTTCGATTAGTCACCTCGGTCTGTCCATCGGTTTGTGGGTGATGTGAAGTACTGAATAGGAGTTTAGTACCCACTTTTCTCCATAAAGTATTCCAGAAGTAACTCAGAAATTTGGAATCTCGATCCGACACGATAGTTTTTGGAACTCCGTGTAAACGAACTATTTCCCGGAAGTACAAGTCCGCCACATTGCTTGCATCATCGGTTTTGTGGCATGCTATAAAGTGAGCCATTTTCGAAAAACGGTCGACGACCACCATGATCGAGTCTTTGCCTCGTTGAGTACGAGGTAAAGCCACAATAAAATCCATCGAGACATCCTCCCATGGTCGTAACGGTATTGGAAATGGCATGTATGTACTCGACTTGAACGAACTTTTCATCATGTGACAAGTGACGCATTTACTCACGATTGTGCTCACGTCACCATACATCTTTGGCCAGAAGAAATGTTCTTTCAGCACCTCTGATCTTGGCCGAGCCGAAATGACCGGCTAGTCCTCCTCCGTGCGCCTCCCGAACTAGCAATTCCCGAATTGTATGTCTCGGCACACATAATTTATTTCCCTTGAAAAGAAAGCCATCCTGTAAAACAAATTCCTCGTACGGGGCCGTTTTGCAATGGTTAAAAATTTCCCCGAAGTCCAAATCGTCGCTGTAATGATCTTTCAAAGTCTCGAATCCCAACAAACAAACATCTAGAATCGACAGTAAGGCATACCGTCTTGATAGTGCATCCGCCACTATATTACTCTTCCCGTCTTTGTACTTGGATGAAAAGTGAAAAGATTGTAGAAATTCCACCCATTTTGCATGTCTCGGGCTTAGCTTGCTTTGTCCGTTGATGTATTTCAACGACTCGTGATCCGAATGTAACACGAAATGTTTCGAATGTAAATAGTGACTCCAATGATCGAGTGCTCTCACGATAGCATAGAACTCCTTGTCGTAAGTACAATAATTCACTCGGGCGCCACTTAATTTCTCCGAAAAATAGGCGATGGGACGGCCTCTTTGAATAAGTACTGCCCCGATTCCAACTCCGCTAGCGTCTCATTCCACCTCAAACGGTTGTGAAAAATCGGGTAACGCCAAAATCGGCGCTTCACATAACTTTCCCTTTAATTTTTCAAAAGCCTTTTGGGCCGCCTCGTTCCATGCAAAGGTTCCTTTTTTTAGACACTCCGTGATCGGACTGGAGATGGTGCTAAAGTCCCGTATGAATCGTCGGTAAAAAGAAGCGAGGCCATGGAATGATCGTACCTCCGTGATTGTCTTTGGGGTCGGCCACGACTTGATTGCCGCGATCTTTTCTTGGTCGACCGAAACTCCTTCTTTCGAAACAACATAGCCGAGAAAGACAAGACTCTCGACTAGGAAAGTACACTTCTCCCGCTTTCCATAAAGTTTCTGTTCCCTTAGCGTTTCAAATACGTGCCGCAAATGTTCGAGATGTTCCTCTAAGGATCGACTGTAGATCAAGATGTCGTCTAAGTATACGACAACAAACTTTCCCAAGAAAGGTTTGAGAACCTCGTTCATCAACCTCATAAAAGTGCTCGGGGCGTTGGTGAGGCCGAATGGCATCACAACCCATTCGTCCATTCTTTGTTTTAAACGCCGTTTTCCATTCGTCTCCCTCTCGCATGCGGATTTGATGGTATCCGCTCCGTAAATCAACTTTGGAAAATATAACCGAGCCATGTAACTCGTCCAACATGTCGTCTAGTCTCGGGATGGGGAACCGATACTTGACGGTGATGTTATTCACGGCTCTACTGTCAATACACATTCGCCATGATCCGTCTTTTTTTGGTACAAGTAGAACTGGAACCGCACACGGACTTAAACTTTCTCGGACATATCCGTGATTCATGAGTTCATCAATTTGACGTTGTAGTTCTTTGGTTTCTTCGGGATTACAACGATACGCCGCTTTGTTCGGTAATGGAGCTCCCGGTATAAGATCAATCTGGTGTTCAATTCCGCGGATAGGTGGTAATCCGACCGGCAAGTCTTCGGGAAATACATCCGCGAACTCGTGTAATAGTGTATCTATCTTTTCTTCGTGGTGTGATTTGGTGGCAAGATTTCGGACTTCTTTGATCATCATCAAATAAACACGTTCGCCATCGTCAATGGCGTGTTCGACTTCTTTCTCGTTTGCAAACATCGTAAGTTTCGGTCCTTCGACTTTTTTCGAACTCATCGTCCGGATAGCTTGAGGTGACATAGGTTTAAGAACAATTTTTTTACCTTTGTCACGTAACTCATACTCGTTACTCCTCCCTCGATGTAGTACGTCCCGATCAAATAACCAAGGTCTTCCTAATAACATGTGACATGCATCCATCGGTAGTACATCGCATGTAATATCATCACCATACGAACCCATGGTGAGTCCGACCTTCACTTGCCTTGATACTTTCACCTTGTTTCCATCATCGAGCCAATGGAGTGCATACGGCTTTGGATAGGCCGTGGTGATCAAACCGAGTTTTGAGACCATCTCGCTTGATGCCACGTTTGTACAACTTCCACCGTCAATGATCAAGCTACACCATTTATCTCCGACACGACACTTTGTGTGGAAGATTTGGTCTCGTTGTTCTTCGTCACTCGGGGCTGCCTTCGTTTGTAACATGCGAAGGACAAGGTTCGTGTCATAGTTCGGGGCATCGTATGCCTCGCATTCTTCTTCTTCTTTGTCAGCTTCTAAGTTAAAAACGTCTCCAATTCTTTCTTCTTCGGCTAGTAATTCTTCTCGGGCGGCTCTGGCTTCTCGTAACGTCACAATTCTCCGATTTGGACAAGCACTTTGATAGTGTCCAAATCCTTGACATTTGAAACACCGGACTTTAGATAAGCTTGTTTCTTTTGGGGTGATAGGAGTTTTTTGAATGGTAGTAACGGGTTGGCTTGTGGTGACAGTTTTTGGAAACGAGCTAGAACTTGCGCCAAAATTGGTATTTCCGTATTTAGATGGGAATTCGGGTTTAGAAAGTTTTGTTTTGTTTTGATTTTCCAACTTTATGCAAAGTCCGCATAAAGTATCAAAGTCGGAATAGGGGTAGAGTTCCACGGAATTAGCAATATTTTTGTTCAAACCTCGTAGGAAACGGGACATCCGCAATTCTTCGCTTTCTTCAAGTTCTCCCATCAAGGATAAGTTTTCAAACTCCTCGATGTACTCCTCGACACTTAGCTTTCCTTGCGTGAGGTCGAAATTTTTCGATACAAGCTTAACTTGTGTGTAGTGGGACATATCTTTTTCGTAGTTTCTTTTTTAGAGAATCCCACGACGTATCTTCTCTTTTCCTAAGACGAACTCTTTGTGTCTTCATTCGCTCAAACCAAAGGGAAGCTCCCTTTCCAAGTTTGAGAATCGCATACTTGCAACGTACCTCGTCATTGAGATCCTTGAACTCAAACATTCGTTCAATTTTTCTTTCCCACTCTAAATAAACCTCGGGATCGGTGCCGCCTACGAACTCCGGAAGTTCGCTTGTCTTGTATTCATCAGCATGTCGTGGTGCATGCATGGTTTCGTATCCTCGTCGTGCATGGATTCTGGGCTCCGGTAAGCCGCGAAGAACGTCACGTAGTTGTGCTACTTCTTCATCGGTGAATGCCATCTTCTTGAGTAACGTCGAGAACTGTGAGACAAATGGCTCTGATACCACTTATGATACGAATTACGTAAGTAATGCGTATGAAATACAACGGAAGATTATTATGTCTTGACAATTATCAAAGTATTACTCGAAAATTACAAGGGAATGACCGAAAATAAATGGAGTTCGGCCGTGAGGTAGTAGTGTATACGGATTTGGATGTGTTTTATCGAACTAGACCTATAACTCGATAAAAGTAATCTCTTCCCAAGACCTATTGAGAATTGATCAAGTTAAAATCTCGAGACGCGTCGAAACAATAACTAAAGTTTGTTGAACTCGTCCAACGTATATTTCAAAGAAATACAAGGTTTATTACTTTCAAGATGATTTACAAATACAACGAGCACTACTATATATAGTAGTTTCCAACCGTAAGAAAATACAACAAAACGAGAAAACGAAACTTCCTAGTAACATCCTAATCGGCCGAAAATATCCAAGTAGATACCAAGCATCTTGGATTTTATGTTGATTGAGACATGAAGAAATCTTGGACTTTATTAAGGTGATGGTGACATGAAGAAGATCCTTGATGAAAGTCTTGACAAATTGTCCTTTCTTGCAAGATTCAAATCGGCCGAATATACCAAGTGATTAGGAGGATTTTATATGATATCAACCTCTTTGGAATTATATAGGTGATTATGACATGAGGGACAAGGACATGAAGGATGAAAGTCTTCTTCAAATCTTGTTGTTTCGGCCGTTTGTTATCATGGTGGGGAAGGAAAATATCTTCATTATCTTGTCAAAGATATGAAGTCAAGTGAGGTCCCTTTCAAGCATGTCTTGGCCGAATTTTCATGCTTTCGGACCGATTCCGTCGTCGAGTTTTACGTTACTCCTGTTCCGATTAACAACGTAACTCCAATCCGCATATTCTTTTCTCCCAAGTATAATGATGCATGGCCATGCGAATTTGCATCGTCGTGGATGTAGATTTTTATTGGAGCTTCTTCGATTGGAATATTAGATATCGTTTCAATACTTGTGGTCAGTCGGGCCACAAGGCTTTCTATTGTGATCAGGTAGGACAGATTCTCGGTGCCCAAACTTCTTTTCCAACACCTTGGGATCCGAGTGTGAACCAGGGATCGTTTACTCCGCAGTCTCCGCCGAGTACCAGTCGAGGTAGAGGTCGGGGTCAACCCGCTAGAGGGGGAGCTTCCATTGTCGGCTCCACCCATTCGCGTGTCTATGAGATGAGGAGGGCCGATGATCCAGCGGCCACTGTGTCGATAGGTACCGTTCACATTTATTCTCATCCTGTCAGTATGCTTTTTGATTCGGGTGCTACGAATTCATTCATTTCTCTGGAGTGTGTGCGCCGTTTGAGTCTTGACTTTTGTCGCCTTGCGAGCCTTTCATCGTTAAACTTCCTAGTGGTGATAGAATCATTGGCGATCGAGAGGTCCGAGACTGTTCTGTGATTATCTGCGAGAGGGCTTGGCTCTCTAATCATATTGTTGTGAGTATTGAGGGCGAGGATTTGATTCTCGGGGATGATTGGCTCAAGCGGCATGGTGAAATCATAAACTACTGCACGAGGATCATCACCATGTTAGCCGAAGACGGCACCGAGCACTCTTTCTCGGGGCGAAAGAGGGGAAACCAGAAGTTCGTAATTAATGCCTTGAAGGCGATGAGACTCCTGCGGAAGGGGTGTACTGGTTATTGGTGTTACGCCTTGGAGGCAAAGAGTGGTGGAATCGAGCTTTCATCTATTCTAGTCGTTGGTGAGTTTCCTAATGTTTTTTCTTATGAGTTACCGGGGTTGCCACCGGACCGTGAGGTTGAATTCACCATAGAGTTAGAGCCAGGTTCGGCTCCGATTTCGAAGGCACCGTATTGCATGGCACCGTCAGAGATGGTCGAGTTTAAGAAGCAGTTGAGTGAGCTTCATGAGTCAGGGTATATTCGACCGAGCGCTTCGCCTTCGGGTGCACCGGTTCTGTTTATGCGGAAGGAGGATGGTTCGCTGCGTTTATGTTGTTAGTAGTATGCCCTCGAATGCCACTCAGAGGATGTTGAGTGAGGGCATTGTACTTGTAATTATGTAAATCATTAATATAAGGCAATGGTTGTTTCTTTATTTACTGGTGGTTACTAGCATTTCTAACTCGTAAATATACATATAGAAACTAGTCTGTGTATTTGAGACCAAAACGTTCCACTCCTTATTGGATAAGGGGGTCGGCACTGGAAAGGTTTATAGCTCAAATACTTAATCGTTCGCAAGTCGATGAAACTTGACTGGGTGTTAAGTTTATGTGAAGACTTGTATGACGTGTCTTTGACATGGAGAGTGCCTGTCGAACGCTAATGGTTAGTGGGAGCACACGTTATAGGTATGCTAATTGGATTAGTATACTCGAACCGACTCACCCTCGATTCGTCACATGGATTTCACTCCGGGACAGTCAATGACGGAATCGAAAGGTTGTGATAGGTATTCGTGAACCTTCGACTTGAGAATTTAGTAGGGATGTGCTTATGACGTCAAGATTTTCATTAGAGTAGTTTGACCCTGTAAATCGGAAGGCGGGGGTCAACCTCGACGTGCATCTTGATGGGCAAGTAGCAGGTCCTACTGAATACCAAGATAGAATTCTTTCTCCCGTTAGTGAGCGGGTTATATGTCCTATGCGGTTATTGGCAGATGAGATCATAAGTCTTTGGCCAAAGCATTAGAGCTAGTTGTATTGGATACACGAGAGCTCGATGATCTCGATTTGCATTAATGCATGCATAGCGTCGAGTACAGATGGGGTTTGACTGACCGTGACCTTATAACTTGATCGGGACATTTGGAAGAAGGGTTTATACGTTTACTGGTATTCACGACAGAATGGTTCTTGAATGATCCCATCATTCGTTCTCAGTTGGGGTTCAATGTAGGCCGCCAGGCTGGCTAGGTGGTGCTACTACTCTTTGGTTCCTCCCATTGCTGACTGAGACGGACCTACCGAGTCGCGCAATAGGATTGACGACGGAATGAATCGAGCTTATTCTCTCATTATTAATATTAGATATTGGATATCTAATTTATTGGACATTGGATGTCTAATTGATTTTGGGACATTGGATGTCTGAATTAATTTATTGGATAAATTAATTTACAGCCTAATGAATTAAATAAATTACTGGGTGATTAATTTAATTCATAAATATAATTATTTCTTGGAGAAATTAATTATGTTATTATGTATTTGATATGATTAATTAATTGGATTAATTAATCGATATAAATACATTGGAACGGAATCGGAGTTTATCTGTTTAGACTCACAGGAGTTCGAAACAGATCGAACTCGTCCGATACCTTCTAGATGGCTGCCCCCCCTTCCACCTACTTTTCACCAAGTCTTCAATTCCATTATATTAATAGATGATTATGACTTGGTGGGGGAATGTCATGTGATATGATTTGATTTATGTGGGTTGAATAAGAATGGGAAGATGACTTTGATCTCACTTCACTCAACTTTTGGGAAAGCCTTTCCAACCGTGAGTTAAGAGGAGAGAGTGAGAAAATTATTCATCTCAAGTCTTCATCATCTTCTTCACATGTCACAACTCATCAAATGAGAATCAACCTCACCTCCACAATTATCATCCATTAAAGAATGGAGACAAGAGTCCAAAAAGAAGGTGGCTAGAAATGGGGGGTGGCCCATGCAGAGTGTAATAAAAAGCTTCATCACTTGATTCTAGCCATAACCTTAGAGGTTAATTGAGTGTTGTCATTCCGGTCGTTTTTCCGGCGCGTGGCAAGTAGAGACGCGGTGCTTTCGGCGTTGGATCGTTCAAGAGCTTGGAGCGGATTGGATTCGTAGAGATCAATCAAAGCTTGGGGAATAGCTCAAGAGAAGGTTACCATTTAATCAACGAACTACAAGGGTGAGTTTCTATATCTCTTGTTATTTGTTTTGATATTCGTATATACGTAGCTCGATCGATCCTCGTAGGGATTCGGATCGAATTAATTTTCGTTTTACCACTTCCGCTGGGCCTTCGTTTTAGGCACCGAATCCCAACAGTGGTATCAGAGCGTAGGTCTTGCGATCGTATATACGATATTGGCATTTGGAATGCTTGATTATATGGTATATGATTTGGAATCATAATCGTATTAATCGTTGATTTTCTATTGTTCATCTAAAAATTAATTTTTCATGATTTTATGTTACAATATAAATATATTTTTCTTTTGAAAAATTGATTTAAATGAGTAATATAAAGATTTTAAAAATATTATTTTTGGAATCGGGTCTAAAGAACGAGCCGAAAACGTAAACGGAGCCAGCAGCTTGGAGCTGTCCGGGCGCTGCCTCGCGGTCTGCCACTCTGGACCGCGGTCTGCCAGCCCCTGCCGGACATGCTCGGCAGCCTCTCGGCCGCTGCCTGGCAATGGTCTCGGCAGCCTTCCGGCCGTGCTCGGCAGCCTGTGCAGGCCCTGCTCGGCAGCCTGCTGGGCAGTGTCCCGGGCTTGGCCCGGCCGTGTTTTTCGACTCCGTTTTTTATATTTCGTTCGATAATTAATTTTCCACAAATTAAATTGGATTTAATTTGACTAAGATTTAATTATGGTAATTTTAATCTTAGGGGAATTAATTTAGTGAAATATTTTATCGTCCGGAACAAGTTAAAATTGATGGTTGTTTGAATTAATTGGATTAATTCGTTTTGAATGAATCGATTGCATCGGTTCGTATTATTGATTGAATCAATGTACCTCTATGCTATCCATTTATTTAGTATTTATTGGATGAATGCTTTTGAATGGGGATGTGGTTCGTGGACTTAGTTTTGAATCGTTCTTTTTATTCGATTGGGTTGTAAAGGCCGTTTTGAGCCTATTTATTTTACTAGAAATATTTGTATCTAGGATGCAATTTTCAATGTAAAATTTATATGTAATGACGAAGACCGGAGGAAGATCCGTTTCGAGAAGACGAAGATTCAAGACGAAGACTTGTAATTAGATTACGGAGTTTTTGTTTTCTAGGAACGGTCCATGAACCACATGTTGGTAGTGTTGTGTCGAGATTTACTCACCTCGACAGGCGATCGACTACAAGGCCGAGCGACCGAGTCCACGACCAATCAAGCTATGGCGAACTCGCCTAAGCGAAGACAACAGTCCGCCTTCGAGTATCTAGCGGTCGACTCTCAAGGCGATCGCCTTTGGCACCTAGCGATCGACTCTGGTGCCCGACTTAGGACGACCGTCCTGTACCACGAACAGAGACCTTCGTCTGTTAAAGTCCACGAAGACTGGATCTCAAAGCAGCGCCCATGTGCAGATCCACGACAGGCGCCGCATAACCCGGATCGTTGACCACAGCCAGTCACCACCTGTTCACCTACCGACAAACCCGCTGAAAGGTACAAGATAGGACCGCCCGTGACAGCGACTCAGATGTGTGCAGACTTCTCATTGGACTGCACAGCTGGCTGCCAGCAACTCCTGCGGACTTTAAGGAGACCAGCCCATGTGCTAAATACGATCGCCCGCTTACTATAATACAGCAGAGGCGATCGCCCAGCATCTCCTAGTGCTATAAATAGAGAACCCCCAGCAACTGGAAAAAGGTTGGAAAATCATTTTGAAAAATGTTCCTCTCAGTTGGCAAATACATACATTCATACTTTCAGGCTTTCGGCTTCCTCTCTCGAATCTATCTCAGGATTTCTCTCTCAGTACCTCTCAACCAGAAGACGGTCGACAGAGGCAAGAATTCTCCACAGTATAGATTCAAAGAGACTCACAAGCCCAGGAGCTCAAACATACAACAGCTACACACCGTGAGAGACTGTCTATTTCTAACGGTCGTCACAGCTCATCAACGTTGTTACAAGAACTCACAGAGCATCATATCTGGTTCTTCCGGCAATCTACACGCTCACTAGCTAAGATAACTAGGGTCTTTACACTCATTGTAATCATACTCTAACATTAATACTTGTATCCCAGAATATTCGTATTAATAACATCTCGCGAGAGCATTCAATCCCGGGACTAACAACCCCGGCAAATCTTGTGTTATTTACTTTCCCACGGAAGTGTTCTCGCACTTTGTTTGCTATCCATCCTTTCCAGCAATATCTATCTCCGGATAATATTTTGGGTAGCAACAATTGGCGCTAGAAGAAGGGGATCTAAACCTTCATTTTATTCCTACCGTCCCGAAGAACACTCACTGTTCTCAGGGCATATACTTGAAGTGACACTCACTGCACTTCAAAGAAAGCCTTCAGAATCATGACGTCCGCCACTACATCGAAGAGAGCCGTTCTCTGAAACGCCGGACACCATATCCCGGCTCAATCCGAGCCCCAGCCGACGGCAGAGAGAAGTCGCGGCAATGTGAGACTATCGATCCCGCACCTGAGGGGTGGCCCCAGCCTCTCACTCGACCAGTTCCAAACTGTGGAACAGATCGAGGAGGCTATGGCCATCCTAAAGGAGCGACAGAGTGCATGCGTGGCGCCCACAATAACTCCCTCGGCCATCCGCCGCATGGGCAAATGGAAGTTCAAAGGGTTACTGGGCGAGCGATCGTCAGAAAGCCCCAATTCGCGAGAAAAGGCTCTCACCAGGCCGGACGGTTCCATATTCAGTCGCTTGGGAAGCGATCCATCATGGCGACCGGGGCATTCTGGCCCCAACCACGAGACGGCGGAATCCGAGTCCGTCACCAGGAGTTCGGCATACCCAACTCCCATCCAAACACAAGTCAACTGTTTGGCTCCCACTCCGAACGACAGGAGGTCAGTACTTGATCGCCTCGACTCCCACTCCGAGCGCCTAGCCGCGAGCAGCCAGGCCACGGCGATGGCCGCTATGCAACGCCAGCTCGATGAGATGAAAGCACTCTTGGACAATGGGGCAAGCACCAGCAGAAAGATCATCGGACCGATCGAGCCACTCGCGGTCCACATCGAGCTCGCCCCCGTGCAACTAAGGATCGCTCCTCCCAAAACACCTCTATATGAAGGGAGATCGAACCACGAAACCCACCTAAGTAAGTTCTGGATCTACATGACCGGGTGTGGGGCATCAGATATGACTAAATGCCGAATCTTCCCATTAACATTGGGCGAGCTGGCCCATAGGTGGTACGTCTCACTGCCACCACGATCGATCATCTCCTTTGAGAAACTGGCGAGTGATTTCACATCATACTTCGCCGCCAAGGTCGCCAGACCAGAAGGCCCCCACCGCATGATGAAAATCAGGCAGGGGGAAGACGAATCCGACGCAGATTACCTAGACCGAGTAGATGAAATCGTTCTCATCGGCGAGCCCATCAGCGACGAACTCGCTCTCTATTCGGTCCTGGGGGGATTCTACGGTCACTAAATGCGTATGTATATCAATAACAATTTCAAAACCAGTTTGAAATCATATAGTCTTGTCAAGAAGACAAATTTTCGTAAGACCACGAAATCAATTTTTGAAAAATCAAATCGGCTTGCTTTCATCAAGTTCTCGATAACAATTCTTTTTTGAGTACACAAAATTAAATAAAATGTAATTATGCAAATGCTTAACTATATACATACTCCTGTATACCAGTTCGTCACCAAATCCAATGACATTCCATCGGAAAACCACACGATAGAGTTCCAAAATTTCAATATATAGACTCCGATAAAAACTCCTTTTTCCACATATGACCCCACAATGTCGACCATTAACCCACCCTGGATCACCTCAACTATGCTATGACAAAACATTGAAACAAATCAACACAGCGAAAGACTTACCAAGAAGTTTCATTTGAACAAATAAATTAAAACCCCGAAAGGTAGTAATAAAATGCATAAACGATTAGTAAACTGTTTTACAAATCTCGAGAGTTTTAGAAAACAGAAATGCCTTTTTGAAACATTAGGGTCTCAGCCCATATCCCGTTCCACATTACAAGAAGTTTATAAAGTAGAAAACCCCTTTTTGGACCCCAAGTCCTGAGTTATAAAACTATTTCAAAATCAATTGGGTCTCAGCCCAAAAATCATTTTCTGTAAAACATCCGTGAAACATTCATTTTGAAAAGTATCATTTTCAAATGCCCAAAAACAGTTCAGATATCTCAAAATGAATTAACATGACTACATGTTCTTCTCAACCATCCACAACATTTCTCCCAAATGCACAACTCCGTTCCAAAATTTAACCGACATATTGATTTCCAAAATCATAGCTTCTTAAGATCATCAATCCTGTCTCAACTCTATCATCTCATACTCTAACGCATAATATCATTCTGAATCTCAAAGCATATCAACATAGAATGGCAACAAATCTCAATGCAATTCAAAAATCTAAATACTTACAGATCGTGAAGCCGATGATTCCCGTTGATACTGGCACATGTCTCAACTCTAGAAAAATACTCGACACAGATATTTTCAAAACACACATTTTGCAAACTCAGCTTAACTCGAGAACACAACACGGCTCTATCCGAAGAAACACATTAATACCATTTGGAAAAGTTACAACAACCCCAGTACCACACCGGTAAATCACATAACGCACAAGCCCGAGTGAACAACAAAAACCCAGGGCTCTAATATTCATCAATCGACAACTCGAATGGCGCGATAAAAACACGACTCGACTCGACCCGACTGCCTAGGTTTTCTCAACCTAAGCTCCGATACCATATTCTGTAACACCCCTAAAGCCATCCAGGAATATTACAGCACCGTTGGCCCCGAGACGGAACCCACAAGGCTAAAAGACATTTTCGCAAACATTTACAAAAGCCCAAGAGGCTAACGACGGTACTACCTTTTAAAACATTTGAAGACTTTATAAAATCCGTTTATCAAAACCGTTGTAAAATCTCATTTGAAAAGATAAGGCCCGAAATGCCAAAACTCAACGGTTTAAAAACATACGTTAAGCTATCGCTTACACGTACCGACGAAATAGTTTAGAAAACCATTTCCAAAGCAACTCCAGTTGCCAAAAACCAAAAGAGCATTTAAGTGTACTCGCACAGCGGAAAGGACAAATAATTAAGAATACTCTAGCAGCGGAATACGACATATAATCAGAATACTCGATTCACAAAAACATGCCATGGCCAGTATCCTCCGGGAAGCTCATCTCTTCACGACCGCTATAAGCTTGATATTCTAAGAACCTAAAAAGAAAGCCCACAACAGGGTCAACCATAATATCCAACAATAATAACGATCACATCGCGTCAATAATTACATACCAATGAAAATACTATATAAGAATACGACCAGTGTAATCTTACCGCCGCAACTTTACTTACTCGAATAATCCTCATCAAAATAACCATTATCATATTGCACATCTCGTAATCTCGCTTAACCAATAAACTCAAACTTAACATCTGTATTGTTCCTTAAAAAATACTCAAGATTCTCAAAATATCATCACTAACTCATGATACGGAAAAAATACCAGCTCTGACCAATTCGATCCATCGGATAACATCATCAAATCCCAACAAGATAATCGATTGTCCATTAAAAGACAAATACCAAAGGAAATACGGAACATACCTCAAGATATGTAATGCCACAACAATCATGTCTGTCTAATCCGAGATCAGATCAATACAACATACGGACATGGTCCTAACACAAGACCTATAAATGCATACTCACATGATGACATCAATATGCCCATGATAACAACAACAATGTATACTTATGGAAATATGATGATCCAGCGCACACAGCATAGATCCCAAGATGATCCTGAAAGACCAACACGAGGTGGATAACCCATAATATACATATGCACAACAGCAACACATGGTAATCCAACGATCCAGCGCACACAGCTATAGATTCCCATGATGACCACGTCGGACCAACGCATGGTGGAAATACCTGTCCAGCGATCCAGCGCACACAGCATAGATACCCAAGATGATCCCTTCGGAACAACATGAGGTGGACATACGAGAACAATGCACAAATGCATATTAACAACAATACACAAATGCATGACAACAACAATACACAATGTATCACAATAATCGACACAAAATGACAAAAATGATTAGAGTACTTGCCCCGAGTCCTTCGAGAGCAATCTCGATGTCTAAACCATCACCAACCATTATCCTCAATATTTGACGGTCCAAAATGTCACGAACGGTAGATAATTCATATCTTCGTCTTTATCACAATGTATCCTCGATACCCAAGTATACCAATAACAAAAGTAAATCATATACATTATGATTTAAATTCCCAAAATCCGAAAACAACTTACAATCCCAAATCTCCTGTGTTCACAATTATAATCATTGCTATACGAATTATAAACGAATGAACAGAGACCATTCATTAAATATTGTAGACTGAGCAAGTAATAACTTGCCTCGATATCGACATGACGAGGATGCAGCCATTACCAAGTCCTTGTCGTCTTCTACGAGTTCCTCGGCCCTGACCAAAGCCTATCACGAACATTCTCGAATGCGGCCGCAACATATTATTCTAGTCGACGATTATAACCAACGATCCATGATCACAACCTATTGTAATCAATTAGCACACATTCGATATTAATCAATTCTTGATATAACCAATCAATCAAACTCATCGGCTCAACAGTTCCTCGACCATATATAAAACCAAATAGTATAACTCAAACCATCACGAACTCATATCCATAATACCAACCGAAATCCGATAATCATTATTAACAATCAATATAACGGATCAACAAACCCAACGATCTTACAATATCTCGATTAACTGCAAGTCCGAACAATCTAACTCAAACAATTACGAATCCACAACCACAATACGATTACGGATACGAATGTAAAGGAAATCATATTCAATGATCAATCACAATCTTTTTTGATTCCAAATTGTTTATCATGATTTGTATTTCATCAAGAACATACGAATTCTACCACTACGATCAACATAACTTAACGAACATTCCATCTTCATATCTAAAGATACCGATAATTCAACATACAATTGTCTTGCTATGTTCTATTTGTCCAGAGTTCCTCAAGAACACTAAGTGATTCGAAACCATGATTATAGCCATAAAAAAACGTAATCTGATATCCTTTAACATGTATCATCCAAATCATAATTCAAGTCATATATTATCGTATTCTTCAATATGCACTTCTCATAACATTAAGAATCGTATCACACCACTATAATCATCACCATATGAATCAAATAACGATAACAATACCAAGAATCCGAAATCAAGATGTAGAGTTCAACAACATACCTCAAGAACATGAAATACACAAGTAACCCTCTCGAGAATCATCCATAACTCCTCATCTCAAGCTCCAGATCCAAGCCCTTAAGCTCATAATCGAATTAGAAAAACCAAAACCCCATATCTGAGTGTTGAAGGCGAAAAACGAAATCAAGTTCTGAAGAAAAATGAAGTGACGAGCATCCCACTTATAAAAACTCCCAGATCGTTACGTACGTAACATGCACTAGTAACATACGTAACATATATTTACGTACGATATCTATCCTTGATAGCATACGTAATGCCGACCCAGAGGCTACTGTCTCAATTCGTTCAAAGCCTTATGTACGTAATCCTTGCTCCATAGTGTACGTAATATGTATGTTGACTTGCTACAGTATATGCTCATAGTACGTACGTAATATGCTCTGCATAGCGTACGTAATACCTAGTTGACTTATCTTTTGGCACGCCAGCCTATACATGGGCTCCACATGGCAGGTATTGATTCCTCTGTCTGATTCCTCTCGTTATGTACATAATGCCTTATACATAGCGTACGTAACACTTAGCATCTTAGCGTAAGTTATCTCATAAACTTAATATACGTTAAGTGCTCTGTATTTAGCCATTTAGCACTGTTCCTGCCTATCGTATAGACATACCGAATACGTATACACAACCTACTATATCCTCTAATATAATTTCGACCAAGTACGACAATTATACTAATACAGATGTCTCAGTCCTTCATTTATTTTATCCATACTGTACAAATTCCACGCTGTATAACATAACTTGGATAAAATAACATTTAACAATAGTAGTAGAAATTCCGGATATTACATGAATCAGATACCTCAGCCACCCTTCTAACATTCGCTCTTTCCATTGGCCATTGATAACTGTTCATGGCCATTTCTTCTATTAATCCATAAGCTTCTTCAGCGCTTCTTGATAGTAATGCCCCTCCCGCGGAGGCATCAATGAAATTTCTCGTTTCTCCCACAAGACCATTGCAGAAGAAACACGTTTGTTAGTCTTGTGGGAAACCATGTCGAGGACATCGCCTGAGTAAATCTTTGAAATGTTCCCACGCTACATATAATGGTTCGGAGTCTAACTGATGAAATTGAGTATCTCACTTTTTAGCTTTATCGTCTTGTTAGGTGGGAAAATTTTGAACAAGAATTTTTCACTTAGGTCCTCGCATGTACTTATACTTTCTAGAGCTAAGGTCCTAAGCCAGTTTCGTGCGTTCTCTCTCAAAGAGAATGGGAATAACCATAGGCATATTGTATCATCTGAGACCCCATTAATTTTGATAGTATCACGTATTTGCATGAAATGTGTGAGATGAGCATGCGGATCCTCAACAGCAAATCCTCCGAATTGATTCTGTTGAACCATTAAAATTAAAGCGGGCTTCAACTCGAAATTCAGAGCGTTGATTGGAACATGAGTAATTCCTCCAAAGTTTCGGTCAAGATTTGGTCGGAATCCATCCTGAATTGACTGTACCCTAGTTGCGGGATTCTCAATTCGTGCGCCACCATTATCTGGGGCTACTGCATTTTCATTTCTTGTGTTCGTGTTATTCATCCCCGTGTTGTCTCTTGCTCTCCCCATGTCTTCAAAAAGATCCCTTCTTAGTTTTCGTGAGGTGGCACTTGTTCTTAGGGCAAATGCTTCTACTTCTGGGATGAAGGTTTCTGAAGGCACTCGAGATAAACGGGTGTCCATGCACTCCCTCAGTAGGAGAGAAATTTGCACAACATGAGCTATGCAACAAAAATAAGAAAATGTCTAAAGACTAGAAGCACTTGTCATAATATCAATACTAATAAAAATAAATTAGTCCCCGGCAACGGCGGCAAAAATATGTTCGCTCTACGTTTTAACTATCCGCAAGTGTATGGAGTAAATCTAGGAAGTGGCGAGCAAGGTCGGATTCCACATAGACTAATTATTCCTATTGTACTAATTACTAGATTACAGTGATTCCAATTTTATTTAGACGATCGTTAAGTGGATGAATGGTTAACTAAATAAAATAAAAATAATAAAACTAATTCAAACAATTATCATATCCGAATCAAAAAGAATTGTAAGAGTTTTGAAACATATATTCCAAGGCTAAGTTTTCGTTGATTACTAAGTTTAGTCGGGATTGAATTCAAAAAGTTCTATGTGCGTTTCCAAAATGATAATCACAACAATATCTTAAAGTCCCTCTCGAGATGCATTAAAACATAGATTAAACAACCTATAATAACATCTCTGTCTATTATAAATTATATAACTCCAAAATTTATAAGATTATAGATCATCATAGTTTATCACCGATTTCTCAATCTCGTAATTAACTACGTCAAATTCTCGAAACCTATTAATGCCATCTTCTCTCGAATTACAAGAAATTAAGTTAAACATGTAAAAACATTGATCAAGTGTTCTAACATGAATCAAAACCAAGTATTTGAAAAAGAAATCACAATAAATATTTATAATCATCAATCCTTCAAAAACATAGTGAATAGCTGGACATGGTAATAAAAGAAAGATCAATAATCATCATGTTCATCATGTTCAAGCTAAATACATCAACAAAATGAGTAAAAGATAAAAAGAAGATACAACTAGGATAATATCGTGAGTGGTCTCGATCCAAGCCTTGAAGTATTCTTGATGTGTTCTTCCTTGAGCTTTTTCAAAGTTTCCTCTTGGTGAGTTTTTCTTCTTACTTTTGTGTTTTTCAATCCTCACTAACTCTCCAAGTCTGAATATCCCTCCAAAGTCCAGTCAATGACCCTTTTTATCAAGCCAAAAACACCATTTTTCTTGTTTAAATCGTGTTAAAACGTCAATCAAGGGACTTTGCACCGAAAAGTGACTCGGCCGTGTCGAAGTGTTCTAGAAATGAAAAATTGTCTGGTTAGTTTGACACGGCCGAGTTAGTTTGACACGGTCGAGTCAGTCGAAACGGTCGACTTGTTTTGACACGGCCAGGGTCGTGTTGTTCTGTTCTAACTCCATTTTTCAATCATTTTCGGCTCGATCTTTCGTCTACGCATTGCTTGATAGGTATCGGGGGTTGAGACTTTATTCTTGCTTGATAATGTCCTTGAAAACACCTATAAAAGCAACAAAATATACCCAAGCATGATTGAGTCAAACAAACACAATTGAAGCACAAATAATACAATTCTACACATTTTAGGATCTTAAAATCCCGAAAAACCTTATAAGAACATGTGTAAAAATGAGTGTTACCATACATGAATCTACTTATTTTAAATTAATTGAAATATTATGTACAATTTATTTGCGCACAATATTTTTATCAAAGTTGTATTTGTTGAATTGAGAAATTTTCTTTTAATTAATAAATTGTTAATTTTTGATATATTAATATCTCTCTAAATTAATAAAATTTTATGGTCCTGAGGGTATTAAGTTATAGAAGTTTTACTTTGAAACGTAAGTATTAATTATGCATGTCTTTAGACCCTTCCCGTGTAATTTTCGGGTCTGTCTTAGGTAATTAATGAGTCCGCGAACCGGGACTTATCAGTTTTTAACCGGACTGGGTCTTACCAGTCTCAGGTGTAAAATACCCCGTTGGATTACCGGGTTAGTTTCAATTCTGACATTAGAACTGATTGCTTATCGATCCAGTCTCGGGTATACACGGTAATCTTACCGGCTTTGGCCCTCTAAGACAATACGCGGACCGAATCGGACCGATAACATGCCTACTGTAATATCCTGAATTTTTACTATGGTTGTTTAATGTTATTTTATCCGAGTTATATTATACAGTGTAGAATTTGTACAGTATGGATGAGACAATTAAAGGACTGAGACAGTTGTATTTGTATAATTGTCGCGCTTGGTCGACAATTGCATTTGAGGATATCGTGTATCAGATTGTTTAATTTTGATATCGGGTCTATCATGTGAGAATGTTAGTGGGATGAGTATATATATTCAGTATGTCATGTCTAAGTATTCGGTATATTAGGACGATAGGCAGGAGCAGTTATTTTTGGCTAAGTACAAAATCCATTATGTACGTTAAGCTGAGGAGCTTACGTACGTTAAGTTGGTAAGTATAATGTACGTTATACGTTATGCATTACATACATTAAAGTATAAGGTGAGATGCAGTCGTCTGATTAGAAAACTTTGTAAAAACAAGCGTATCGTACGTTAAGCAGGGGAGCTGACGTACATTAAGACCAAGCCATAATGTACGTTACGTTGAGTATATAACGTACGTTATGAAGAGAATCGGACAGGATCCAAGGTGTCGCAACTTTCGGCACAGATGCGGACAGGAAAAGTCAACTCTTAGTTAACGTACATTATGAATGGTACATTACGTACGTTAAATGGGTATTTTACCGTAGCAAGTCAACTATGTGTTATGTACGCTATGGCACAGGTGTTACCTACGTAACACAAGGTACGAAATAAGGCAGTGAGTTCTGGATTGTCGTTACGCACGCTATCAAAAACGGATAACGTACGTAAAGGACATTACGTACGTTAATAGGTTCATGTAACGTACGTAATGCGTGAAAGCTTATAAATATGGGACCTCCGTCATTTCATCATTTCAAGAGTTCATTTTCATTTTTCGTCTCCCAACTTCCCCAGACCGATTTTTGGTGTCTCTAAGTTGATTGTGAGCGTGAGAACACGGAGTTGGAGCTTTGTTCATAGGGTTGATGATGATTCTTGGAAGGAGTTCGGTTGTTCTTCATCGTAGTTCATCAATACAAGGTAATATTCACATCCCTCTTATTCTAGCTCGGTTCATGGAAGGATGTTTACTTGTTAGGAAGCATGTTGGTTTACCCCTCCCTTTACTTTCGGATTTTGAACTAGTTATTGATGATTAATTCGTATGATGATGGTTAAGGTGGTATTATTGTGATTCTTGATATTATGTGAAGTATATGTAGGAGAGTTTGATGATATATATGCCTTGGATTATAAATTAGGTGATTGTTTAGATGTTAGAAGACATCGGATTATGCCGTTTGGTTAAGTATGAACGTGATTTCAGATCATTCGTGTTCTTGAAGAAACTCTTGAATTATATGATATGATTATCGGAGTGTGGAATCGTGTTATGGATATGAGTTCATATTTGTTAAGTTAGATTATATGGTTTTGTATATGATCGAGGTATCGTTGAACCATTGAGTTTGATTGGTTGGTTATATTGGTTGTTAATTATTATCGAATGTGTGTTAATCAAATATTGCAATAGGTTGTGATGTTTGATTGTGGGTTACTATTGTTGTGTTGCGGTAGAGGTTAAAGAGTTCGTAGATTGCTTTGGTCGGGGCTGAGGAGCTCGTAGACGAAGGCAATGGAATTGGTAACGGCTTCATCATCGTTGTGTCGGTATCGAGGCAAGTTATTACTTGTTCAGTTTATAATAGTTAATGAATGGTTTCAGTTTCATCTCGGTTATATTGCATATAGTAATGATTATTATTGTAAACTTTAGAAATTCGGATTATATGTTGTTTTCCGATTTTGGGAGTTAAAATCATAATATATATGATTTCCATTCGTTATTGGTGTACTTGGGTATCAAGGGTACATTATTGTAAAGACGAGGATATGAGTTATCTATGGCCATGGTATTTTGGATCGTCGAACAATGAGGATAATCGTCGTTGATGATTTGACATCGAGATTGCTCTCGAAGGACTCGGGGCAAGTATCTTAATTTGATTTTGGTCTAATGTTGATGATTTTGATCATGCATATTGTCGTTCATGTTTTTGAACATGAGGTCGTCCACATTGATTTGTCGTAATGTCGCTCATGTTATTGATTCATATGTTGTTCATGTTGATGAACATATTATTTTGCATCTGTGTATGCATAGTTGTATTGCACATGTTGTATTGATCTGATGGGATCGTGTGATCTATGATGAGGGCGCTGAATCAGTTGTCCACCTCGTGTTGGTCCGACGGGATTATCTTGGGATCTATGCTGAGGGCACTAGATCATTGGACAGGTTTTCTGTAACACCCCCCCGAGATATTCAAGGTGTATTACAGTACTGTGGACCCCTACATGGGACTCACCAGGCTAAATTAGAATTACCACTCGCCTAACCATCTCGGTTAGCGAGAAAACACACATCATCAAGACGAAAATTAAATCACATGCCCGGTACAACCGGAGAAATAAGCATCACCGAAAAAACTAAATAACTTTCAATGATACAAACTACAATCCGAGTGAAAATGCCTAAGTACTCGCGAGTACAATCTATAAGTTTAGAATTTGGAAAACAACCATATCGAAAGGACAACAGAAATAAAGGGACTCAAATGCACATGTCAACAACCCTGGCCAGCATCCTCGTACTGTCCCAGCGCCCGCTCGTCCGGATGAACAAAACCTGAAATCCCATGACAAGAATTTCCCCAAAACGGGTCCCCAAAGGGGTTAGCAATTACGCTAGTACAAGTAATCAAATTAAACCATTCGCTTACACATTTCATAGTACATGCACCAATTCAATTTCAAAACCAAAACCAGACATGTCTTTTCTGGAAAACAAACAGTCAATAATCAATTTTCCTAGGACCGGGGCTATACCAGTGGTCCCACTCGAGGCCTCTAAGGACCCTCCCGAGCTGGTCGTATCATAAAACAAATCACACACAGGCATCGCCTAGGACCGGGGCTATACCACTAATCCCACTCGAGACCTCTACGGACCGTCCCGAGCTGGCTAGCGAATCGAACTCGTGAATCCAGGGCTAAACCATTGGATTCCCTCGAGGCCCCGTCGGACCCTCCCGAGGTGAGAAAAGCACACACAAATACATCACCATTTCATGTTAAGCATCAAGGTTTCCAAAACTACTTGCCTTAAGTAATTGACGACGACATGAACGGTGTAACACCCCCAATCCGCTCAGGGATATTACACGCCGTAGAACCTTTCCTCAAGGATCTACTAGGCTGGTAACAACATCAAACAACTCAACAATGCCTTCAAGGCTAAAATGACTCAGTAGACCGATTTGGTCTTTCAATAAAAACGTACAACTCAATTACAATACATGCCCACGCAGGGGTCAAAATACAACCACTCCCATACAATGGGGAAAACATATAGCAGCGGAAAATAAAGTACAACTGAACCAATACACAACGTACGGTTCCTCATGTGATTAATATCGATCATCTTTCATCATGCTTCGTGCCGACCCTGTGTTACGCTCCCAAAATCTGAATGCAAAAACAGACATCCACCCCCCGAATACTCGGGGGTTAGCAAAACTCCACTGTTTTGCTAGTGCAAAAACAAAGTGCAAAAATACGAGTCATACAATTCACATTGCACGAATAAGAATAACCAGAAATCTTCAAAGATCCAAACGAAACGAAAAGTACTTCCCGTGGCAAGAGTTTGGGAAAAACATTCCAAAACCAAAAGATCACAAATCAATGGAAACAATTTATAAAACAATTTAAAATGCCATCGAGAGTTTTAATAAAAAAACAATTTAGGATTACCGAATCCTTCTCTTTCCAAAACTCGAAATACGAAAGGGGTCACCACCCCAAAGGTTTATTTTCCATGAAAAGACCTTTACCAAAACCGTTGGGATTTTAGCCCCAAATTTCATCAAATCACAGTACACGAGAACGATAGTAAGGTTCGTTTTCCAACTTCAAAACCCCACAATTAAAAGACAATAACACATACGACAAAATACTCTAGTGCCATCCTAGCCAAGTAGGCCAATGAACAACTTACCTCTTACACACTTAGTCAATGCATGCAAATCATGAAATCACCGATCAAAACCCTCGTTTCCGGAAACGCCAATCTCGAAACACATTTGAAAAAAAATGCACCACAATTAACCGTCGATCCACACCTCCGTGGACCCCTACCGAGACCCCGTCGGATCTAACCCGTAGTGGTTAAAAGCAAAGCTCGTCGATCCACACCTCTGTGGACCCCTACCGAGACCCCGTCGGATCTAACCCGTAGTGAGCATACACACACACACACACGTTACTCATGCAATACTAATATGCTAAGAATGTAAGCTCATCAAGAATACTTACTAGAGATGGCCACTTACTCGACACCATTATCAAACACTTCAAAACACAACAACACAATTAACATGGAATACACGATTCCACAACATTGAAACAATGGAAGCATCATTAAAACCTTCGACGTTCAAAATAATAAAATCATAATAAATTTCCCAAAACACACCGTTCGCAAAACACACACACATTTTTAAAAGGAGCCCTTAACGGGGCCAAAACGAATCCCTTGGAAATTCATTTCAAATAACCAAACAAACACACCAAGACGACCACCGATCATCATATCCATAAAATGAGAAGCGTATGAACAAGGTACTTGCCTCAAAATCAGCACGCATGTACTCCAACGGACGCGGTTCAACCGGGAAGCTTCGAAACACCTGATGCCATCGAAAAGGAAGACGACGACGAATGGAAGGGTTCAACACAGTTTCTTCGCAAGGAACTCGACCCTAACATCATATAATTAATAAATCAACGATCATACGAGGAAGAATAATCGTAGAACGTCCGAAAACCCCTCTATGACATTCTACCGGACACCTTCAAGGCGTCGATCAAGAACTCGATCAAAACAACGAATCGATACGATCCAACCATGGAATAACAAGGGAAATGATATAATACATCTAAATAATCATCAATCCATCACAATCCTAAGTTAAATCGGATTAAACGGACGAAATCAACCAAAATACCCAAATTTCCCAAAACTAGATTATCAAGAAATCTAACCTTGATTCGGTAGATCGGAGGAGGTGATGGGATGATTGATTGGTGTTAGAAACTCAAGAACTTCGTGG
Source organism: Orobanche coerulescens (assembly GCA_033398695.1). Taxonomy (NCBI): domain Eukaryota; kingdom Viridiplantae; phylum Streptophyta; class Magnoliopsida; order Lamiales; family Orobanchaceae; genus Orobanche; species Orobanche coerulescens. The sequence continues at coordinate 193,586,393 of CM065803.1, read as the reverse complement.
ATTGATAGATAAACAACATCTAATCGCGTACTCCAAGCCCCAGCCACAAAAGGAAAAGAGAGGGATGAGAAAAATGGTGAAAAACCCAACTGATGGGCCTTATATAGGCTGTCTGCCGACCGCCTTACGTACGTAACCGGCCATGGCTTACGTACGTAACCGGCCATGGCCGAACTCACTACCTAGAAAATGCCGACAACGTTACGTACGTAACCGGCCAAGGTTTACGTATGTAACCGGCCTTACGTACGTAACCGCCGGGCCCTTCCGGCCGTAACTCGGCCAGGGCTGGCCTGGCCCCAACATGCCTGGCCATGACTCGGCCGGGGCCAGCTCCGACGGCCCGGACGACCCCGAAACCCGAACCTGAATACGAATCGAAGATACGGTTACGAAGTACTCGCAAAGACAAATTCAAGCACTAAGAGAACACACGATTCCGACCACCCGAAGGCTCGAAATTCGACAACGGAAAGTAATTACCCCAAACTTTGGGAAAATACGAAAATGGCCCAAAATGCCCGAAATACTCGATACACAATCGAAACACCAAGCCAAAGCTCGCGAAATGAATCATAACATTACATGAACTTACAAGAAACTCGAAACAACAGTTTCGGACAAGATTCGAAAGAATCGCACTCAAGTGCGGAAAAACCGCTTAAGAACACGGAACTCAACAAAACGATACCGAAACAAACTTGGGTGACAAAAAGTGCAGAATTAATCATTCTCGAAATAACGAAACGGTCATGAGAGAGTCGTCAAAACGGGCTCCCGCCAAAAAAAGAAAATTACCAGAAATCGAAATTGCGGATATTACATACTACCATCCTTAAAAGAAGTTTCGTCCCGAAACTTAAAACAAGTAGGGAAAAGCAATATCCCGCCACGAAAACTCAACGAGATACACAAGAAACGCGTAACTTACGCCCAATGGCGAAACGTTACAAGCAACGCAAAGGAATATACGGCGTGAAAACACGCTCCACGACGACCAATACAACGCCACTGGTAGAGACATAATAAAACCAGCAAGTGACAAGCATCATCAAACAGATAAGACAATTATCCGAACAATCGCAAAACACAACGAATGAAAATCAATACGATTGACCAACCTAATGGTACATCAATCAACACGCGAGCCAATCGCTGAACAAATACGGAATTCCACCGCCCAAGTGTTGGAAGATCGAAAACGATACTAATTTCCCGAACTTAAGGAAATTAGGAAGGAGTCTGAATGCTCAACAATCACAAAACGAGATCAACAAAACCAAACAATCAAACGATCGAACCACAATGATCGAGACAACAAAAATCGAACAATCATGTTCGAGTCACGAAGAACAATAAAATACAAAATAACAACTCCAAGGTTCACATCTCGACTCGAGACAATATATGATCCGATGAAAACAACAAGATGTGCATCCTCATAAGATCCACAGGAAAGGGAATAGCAATTGAAAAGTCACAACGACAAACGAGTCATTCCGAAACAATACCACACTCATTTGATCAACAAAAGCAAAGGGCAGGACAATCTCAGAAAATGTCAACGAACATAAACGAGTCGACCGAGTCGAAAATACAGAAGTTCAAAATCCGATCCACTTCGAATAAAAGAACTAGTAGAACCAAAAGATGTTACTTCTGAACAAGGTTCACAAGAATCGAACCGAACTCGGAAAAATCACAACGATAACCAGATCGACCCAAAACAAGATCACAGTTCGTTAGAACGATGAAACCGAAATACAGAACAAGTTCATAAAGTATCAACGAACACGAGCGAGTCGATAGACTTGAGAAAGAGGAAATGCAGAAGTCCAAAAACAATACGGGTATTACATTCGACCTCTTATAAAAGAAATGTCGTTCCCGCAACTCACAACAACGGAAACAAGGTTACAACACAAAAAGCAACCGACAGAAAAATCTCCCATGGGCCTCTCAAAGCCGATCTTGATATCTGTGCTGAAAGGCGAACTCCGAAAGTCTCGATAGCCGATTCGCAAAACTAAATTATGTGTCCCTCAAGTCCGCACTTGAAACGCGTTACTGACGAGAAGGATAATTTACACGTGCAATCCCCCGGCACATCACGATTGAAATGCCTCGGCTCGGCATACCGAAAATACAGATGCTAGATACAATGGAACATAACACCGCAAAACAACATACCGGAGATACCAACTCAGCATAACATATCAACGCATACAAAAATCACAACAACAACGGCATCGTTCGACGATTACAACGGCCCGAACGATAGACAACAAACAATCACAAACATCATGAAACAATCACCCATGTGCATAAACGCACAAAAATCCAAGTTTTAATATCTCACACTCGTGCGACAACACGCAAATCACCACTGTTAGGCGTATTTTTATACGCTTATTTATCATTATTTTGTAGTATTTTGGAGAGTGAAATCGTCTAAATGAGCTTTTAATGCCTTAATTTTGTATGATTGACAGGAAATTGAAGTCCGGAAGCTAAAACGAGGCAAAACGGGCGAAAACGGCAATCTGGACTCGAGCCGCAGACAAGGAAGCCGAGCCGCGGCACAGAAGACACCACCGAGCGCAGAGTGAATCAGACTCTGTCCGCGGCACGCCTCAGTGAGCCGCGCACGAAGAATTAATTAACGCCTGCATTCAACAAGGCGATGTGCCGCGGCACAGGTTTAGTGAGCCGCGGCACACTTGGCGGTTTTTGTATGCCCGCGCGGATTTTGAGCTGTTTCGAAGCCAGTTTTCGACCGACTGATACGGACGCGATTTGGAGTTGTGCTGAGCTATAAATAGGGTTTAAGACCCTAATTAAATCATCTTGGAATCTTTGGATCTTTAATCTTTGGGAGCTTAAGCTTGGAGACGGCAGAAGAAGAGGGAAGCAGAAGACTTCAAGGGCAGAGGGCGGAAGCTGAAGAACGGAGGAATCCGAGCTTCATCTGCGTTTGAATTTTATGCTTTCGTTTATTTATTCTGTATTTTCAGTTTTTAGTATGTCAGGCTAAAGCCCTAATCTAGGGTTTTGATGAAACCTTTGTTTTGACGAATTGATTGAGATTATCCAATTTATTACCTTTTTATTGAGTTTTCCCAATTATGTTTAATGCTTGCAATTATCGGCCAATAGTTGTATTGATTTAATCATTCACTTGAATCGAGAGGAGATTTAGTGAGGAACTATTGGTGAGGACCGTTTTATTCTCGTGAGATAAGAATATACTCATAGGAACTACGTGGCCTTTAGGAGATTTCATGCTTTTTGCCTATCGAATTAATTCACCTAGGGATAGAGTGCGTTATTCGCCTTTAGATAAATCTATTGACCTCGGGAGAGGCGGTAGAATATATTAGCAATCTCCGCCTTCAATAAATTGGGAAAATTATTTATTACGGATAATCGAGAGTAAATTCGGATAAACTAAGGTGGATTCAGAACCCTAGACTTATTCATCATTTGATTTCTTTTATCCAAGATATTGTTTTCTACTGCTTAGTCTTTTAGTAATTCTTCTAGTTATTAATCGCAAAACCCAAATTCGATTGTTCAGATAAAATTGGAATACGAAAAAATCGGTAGTTAGAGATTCAATCCTCGTGGGAATGATACTCTACTTATCACTTTATTACTTGTAAACGATGACGTGCACTTGCGTGTAGGAATTATCGCAACAACCACGAGGTGATAAACAGTAGACACCGGTTCACGCCTCTCACAGAGGGCTAGTACAGCAAATGCGTGGCAACGCCTCAACGTTCATGCCACCAATTCGATCACACTCGGGAGCTAACATCATAAAGACAATGCGAACATCATACATTCATTCCCCAGACCGCAAACGGGAATGGATAGGTTTTAAAAACGAAAACCTCCTTTTGAAAATAATTTAGAAAAGCACCAGTTGATCTTGAGTATCACCTTTAAAAAAAAGTACAAACGTGAAACATCGTTCTCGAGACCTTGGAGAACCATTTCGCATTTGATAAAAATGAAGACACTTTCTCTAAGTGAAAAACTTTCAGAATATTCGACCCTCGGGTCTAAGTAAAAGTGTTTCTAAAACATTGAAAATATCTCAAGACATTTTGGTCCTCTAGGTAGAAGAATTTTAAAACATATTGTGGCACCTTGGATGTACCACGAGAAAATAGGTCATTTTAAAAGTACGTCTCGAAATTTATTTTTTAAGATTCTCAAGGTTTTCAAAGATAATTCAATGGGATAGAATGCCCAGAAATTTCAGGTAATTACACGGAACAATATAGCGCTGTGGGTCCCGCGCCGGAACCCACCGGGCTAAAAACCATTTACAAAAATGCCAAAAAAAAGCCGATGACGGTAATATTTCAAAAAACTCACAAAAGCCATTTACAAAATACTAAATACCGTCATAAGAATTTCGCCAAAACGATCAAGGCCATAATGCCAAAAACTCAGTTAAGGGAATTGGTTTCGAAATAAAACTCAGTCGGTAAAGTACCGAAAGTCATTACAAAAGAACTCACGCAGCGGATAAAAGAAATACAGTCCAACATGCACAATCCAGCAACACTACTCCTCATATGAACGAAATATGAGAGTCAAATAACCAAATATCACGAAATCAAAATCCATAAGAGGATTCCGTCAATTAACTCATATTCATACCAGTAACTCGCAACAGACGAGGCACAAACAAAAAGAAGGGAGACTTACATCCACAGGTCGCACGAAGTTTATGATCGCCCCACGATACTAATCACGACCAACAAACTCAGACGACGCGTCGCGACACGACTCAGTCAGATAAAATCCGACGAAACAAGACTCAAACAACACAACTTGACCCGACAGCCTAGGTTTCCACAACCTAAGCTCTGATACCATTTATATAACACCCCCAATCTGCTCAGGGATATTACACCCCGTAGAACCTTTCCTCAAGGATCTATCAGGCTGGTAACAACATCGAACAACTCAACAATGCCTTCAAGGCTAAAATGACTCAGTATACCAATTTGGTCTTTCAATAAAAATGTACAACTCAATTACAATACATGCCCAGGCAGGGGTCAAAATACAACCACTCCCGTACAACGGGGAAAAAATATAGCAGCGTAAAATAAAATACAACTGAACCAATACACAACGTACGGTTCCTCATGTGATTAGTATTGATCATCTTTCATCATCCTTCGTACCGACCCTGTGTTACGCTCCCAAAACCTGAATGCAAAAACAGACATCCACTCCCCGAATACTCGGGGGTTAGCAAAACTCCACTGTTTTGCTAGTGCAAGAACAAAGTGCAAAAATACGAGTCATACAATTCACATTCCACGAATAAGAATAACCAGTAATCCTCAAAGATCCAAACGAAACGAAAAGTACTTCCCGAGGCAAGAGTTTGGGAAAAACATTCCAAAACCGAAAGATCACAAATCAATGGAAACAATTTATAAAACAGTTTAAAATGCCATCGAGAGTTTTAATAAAAAAAAATTTAGAATTACCGAATCCTTCTCTTTCCAAAACTCGAAATACGAAAGGGGTCACCACCCCGAAGGTTTATTTTCCGTAAAAACACCTTTACCAAAACCGTTGGGATTTTAGCCCCAAATTTCATCAAATCACAGTACACGAGAACGATAGTAAGGTTCGTTTTCCAACATCAAAACCCCACAATTAAAAAGACAATAACACATACGACAAAATACTCTAGTGCCATCCTAGCCAAGTAGGCCAATGAACAACTTACCTCTTACACACTTAGTCAATGCATGCAAATCATGAAATCACCGATCAAAACACTCGTTTCCAGAAACGCCAATCTCAAAACACATTTGAAAAAAAATGCACCACAATTAACCGTCGATCCACACCTACGTGGACCCCTACTGAGACCCCGTCGGATCTAACCCGTAGTTTTTAAAAGCAAAGATCATCGATCCACACCTCTGTGGACCCCTACCGAGACCCCGTCGGATCTAACCCGTAGTGAGCATACACACACACGCGTTACTCATGCAATACTAATATGCTAAGAATGTAAGCTCATCAAGAATACTTACTAGAGATGGCCACTTACTCAACACCGTTATCAAACTCTTCAAAACACAACAACACAATTAACACGGAATACACGATTCCACAAAATTGAAACAATGGAAGCATCATTAAAACTTTCGACGTTCGAAATAATAAAATCATAATCAATTTCCCAAAACACACACACATTTTTAAAAGGAGCCCTTAACGGGGCCAAAACGAATCTCTTGGAAATTCATTTCAAATAACCAAACAAACACACCAAGACGACCACCGATCATCATATCCATAAAATGAGAAGCGTATGAACAAGGTACTTGCCTCAAAATCAGCACGCATGTACTCCAACGGACGCGGTTCAACCGGGAAGCTTCGAAACACCTGATGCCATCGAAAAGGAAGACGACGACGAATGGAAGGGTTCAACACAGTTTCTTCGCAAGGAACTCGACCCTAACATCATATAATTAATAAATCAACGATCATACGAGGAAGAATAATCGTAGAACGTCCGAAAACCCCTCTATGACATTCTACCGGACACCTTCAAGGCGTCGATCAAGAACTCGATCAAAACAACGAATCGATACGATCCAACAATGGAATAACAAGGGAAATGATATAATACATCTAAATAATCATCAATCCATCACAATCCTAAGTTAAATCCGATTAAACGGACGAAATCAACCAAAATACCCAAATTCCCCAAAACTAGATTATCAAGAAATCTAACCTTGATTCGGTAGATCGGAGGAGGTTATGGGATGATTGATTGGTGTTAGAAACTCAAGAACTTCGTGGATTGATAGATAAACAACATCTAATCGCGTACTCCAAGCCCCAGCCGTGGAAGGAAAAGAGAGGGATGAGAAAAATGGTGAAAAACCCGACTGCTGGGCCTTATATAGGCTATCTGCCGGCCGCCTTACGTACGTAACCGGCCATGGCTTACGTACGTAACCAGCCATGGCCGAACTCACTGCCTAGAAAATGCCCGCAGCATTACGTACGTAACCGGCCAAGGTTTACGTACGTAACCGGCCTTACGTACGTAACCGTCGGGTCCTTCCGACCGTAACTCGGCCAGGGCTGGCCTGGCCCCAACATTTCCGACCATGACTTGGCCGGGGCCAGCTCCGACGGCCCGGACGACCCCGAAACCCGAACCTGAATGCAAATCGAAGATATGGTTACGAAGTACTCGCAAAGACGAATTCGAGCACTAAGAGAACACACGATTCCGACCACCCGAAGGCTCGAAATTCGACAACGGAAAGTAATTACCCCAAACTTTGGGAAATTACGAAAATGGCCCAAAACGCCCGAAATACTCGATACACGATTGAAACACCAAGCCAAAGCTCGCAACATGAAAATAACATTAAATGAACTTATGAGAAACTCGAAACAATATTTTCGGACAAGATTCGAAAGAATCGCACTCAAGTGCGGAAAAAACCGCTTAAGAACACGGAACTCAGTAAAACGATACCAAAACAAACTCAGATGACAAAAAGTACAGAATTAATCATTCTCGAAATAACGAAACGGTCATGAGCGAGTCGTCAAAACGGGCTCCCGCCAAAAAATGAAAATTACCGGAGATCGAAATTGCGGATATTACAAACGGAAGGAAATCAAACACGACCGCTATGAACCGATGAAACCGAACCTAACAATTTGAAGAATACAATCACAACCATTTATAAACAAATACTGAAATGGAATATACCCGAAAACCCACCTACGATTCATGTATATTCGTACAAAACAACAACGAGGGTGGATTGCAACCAAACCCTCTTGATTACACCAATACCACGAAATACACCATGAATTCCTAGGGAAAATAAGAATACCAACAAGATTGATCATATACATCATGGATTAATCAACAATTCGGAACGAATCAGACAAAAACTCAAAACCCCCCAAATTTCCCAAAAAATAGGGTTCTAGGAGATTACCTTGGATTAGGATGAAGAACTCAAGTAGAAGTCGTTAATCTACACCAAGAACTCGAGGTGGATGATATCTCTAAGATTGAAGATGCCCAAATCGCCCAAAATTCGCCCCAAATCTCCTAAACCGTGAGGAAGAAGAAGAAAGGAGAGAAAATGAAATCCTCTCCAAAAACCCGCTGACATATAGCCTTGCTGACTCGCATGCTGCAGCGTAGGCTGAGTGTGCCGCGTCCCGCGGCTAGAATTTAAGAGCAGGTTTTTGGGCCATGCTGCGGCATGGAACACCGTGTGCCGCGGCGCACAGTACAGCCGCCTCAGGCTCAAGTCTTGCAAGGGCTGTGTCGCGGCACACACTGTTTCAGCCCCAAAGTAATGAAAAACGACCCACGAACATGATACACTCGATCGACGCATAGTCCCGACCATTTAAAGGCCTGAATGAACTATCACGGACCCTTGTATGGTGACTTCACGTCAAACACAGTCGGTCCCAATATGACGGTAACGTCAAATGACCCGGAAAGAGAGTAAACGCAAAGGAACACAAAGACTACAAAAGTGACATCCAACGCGGAATTGAGTAAAACAAGTCCGAAACAAGCTCGGATGATGAAAAGTCTAGTATTAAATATTATTCAAAATACTCATATGGTTACAAACGAGTCTCTAAAATCAAAAATACATTAAAAATGAAAATACCGGAAAAGGGAAAACCGCGGATATTACATTCTCCCCCTCTAAAAACAAATTTCATCCCGAAACTTAAGAAACAAACAACTCGGGGGTACCTAGCACGCATGCTATCCTCGGTTTCCTAAGTTGCCTCCTTGACATCATGCCTCAACCACTGCACTTTAACCAAATGAATGGTCTTATGCCTCAGTCGCTTCTCACGGTGCTCCAAAATCTTCAAGGGACGCTCCTCGAAAGTAATATCCTCGGCGATATCGATCTCACCATAGCCGATGACATGACTAGGATCCGGGACATATTTCCTCAGTTGGGAAACATGAAAAATTCTATGAACATGGCTCAAAGCTGGGGGCAACGCCAAATGGTAATCCAACTCACCGACTCTCTGGAGAATCTTGAAAGGCCCAATATATCTCGGACTCAACTTCCCTTTCTTCCTGAAGCGGAAAACTCCCCTCGTCGGCGACAACTTCAGCAAAACATGGATTCCCACCTCGAATTCCAAAGGTCGACGACGGACGACAGCATATGACTTCTGCCGGCTCTGAGCAGTCAACATTCTGTCCCGAATCAATTCCACCGCCTCATCTCTAAAGCGATATCTGGTTCGGTCCCAACCAAATCGGATGCCTCGTTCCAACAAATTGGTGATCGACACCGCCGCCCATAAAGTGCCTCATACGGTGCCATTCGAATCGACGCGTGCCAACTATTATTGTACATGAACTCGATCAATGGCAAATGCTCCTCCCAATCACTGCTCCAGTCAAGAGCACAAGCGCGCAACATATCCTCGAACGTCTGGATAGTGCGTTCTGACTGTCCATCTGACTGAGGATAAAAAGAGGTACTCAGACTCAAGTGGGTACCCAATGCCTTATGCACCGTCTGCCAAAAGTGCAATACAAAATAGCCATCCCGATCCGAAACAATAGACTTCGGAGTACCGTGAAGCCTCACAATCTGCGCAATAAACACACGAGCCAATTTCTCCGGTCCCCAAGTATCCTTGATGCCCAGAAAATGTGTTGACTTGGTCAGACGGTCCATAATCACCCAAACCATATTGATGCCCGATGTTGATCTCGGCAAGCTCGTGATGAAGACTATCGAAATATCTTTCCATTTCTATTCCGTAATGAGAGCAACTGCAATAACCCAGCCAGTCGCTGATGCGCGATTTTGACCTGTTGACAAGTCAAACATCGTGCTACAAAGTGTGCGACCTCTTCTTTCATATCATTCCACCAGAAATTCCTCCTAAGGTCCTTGTACATCTTACTCGAACCAGGATGAACAGAGTAAGGCATAGCATGGGCCTCACGCAAAATACCCTGCCTCAGCTCTGAGTCTTTCGGTACACAAAGCCGACTCTGGAATCTCAACACACCATCTTCGTGAATCACAAACCCAGGAGACTTTCCCTTAAGAACATTCTCTCGGATTTGGGTAATCATCGTATCCTCCAACTGATTCAGTTTAATTTCATCGATCAGAGATGACGAAATCTCCAAAACGCAAAGTTTGCCGACAGCTCCCGGCAAAAAAATCTCAATACCTAACCCGATCAAAACCCGTTGAAGCTCAGATTGAGACGTAAGGATCTCAAGCGTCTGCAACGTAACCAGTTTCCGACTCAAGGCATCGGCCATGACGTTCGCGTTGCCCGGATGATACAGGATTTCGGGTCATAATCCTTAATCAACTCTAACCACATCCTTTGTCTCATATTCAACTCCTGCTGAGTAAATATGTACTTCAGACTTTTATGATCGGTAAAAATCTGACATGCAGAGCCAAAAAGATAGTGACGCCAAATCTTGAGCGCAAAAACAACTGTCGCTAACTCCAAATCGTGAGTAGGATAGTTAAGCTCATGCGGACTCAACTACCTCGACGCAAATGCAATAGTCTTGTCGTGCTGCATCAACACGCATCCAAGACCCTGACCCGAAGCATCACTATAAACTGCAAAACCCTCGTTGCCACACGACAACGCCAAAATCGGGGCTGAATTCAAACGCCTCTTCAGCTCCTCAAAAGTCGACTGCCTCTCGTCATTCCTGACGAACTTCTCGGATTTCTGGAGCAACTGTGTAAGCGGCCGAGCTAGTTTCAAAAACCCCTCGACTAACCTACGGTAGTAGCCAGCCAAACCCAAGAAACTACGGACCTCTTTCACGTTCTTAGGCGGTGCCCAATCCAACACTGCCTCAATCGTCTGTGGATCCACACGGACCCTCTCGGCAGAAATCACGTAACCCAGAAACATCACTTCCTTTAGCCAGAACTCACATTTCGAGAATTTGCATAGAGTCGCTCGGTCCTCAAAATGTCCAACACCACACGCAGATGATAGGCATGCTCCTCCTCGTTCTTCGAATAAATAAGGATATCGTCAATGAAGACGACATACTTATCCAAATACTCGATAAAGACCTTGTTCATCAACTGAATGAACACTGCCGGCGCATTAATTAACCCTAAGGGCATAACCACAAACTCGTAATGTCCGTATCTCATCCGAAAAGCTATTTTCGGAATATCACACTCTTTACCCGAAGCTGATAGTACCCCGATCTCAAGTCGATCTTCGAGAATACTGCAGCTCCCTGAAACTGATCAAACAAGTCGTCAATCCTCGGCAAAGTATGTTGGGATTCCGAAAATAAAACGAAATACGCAGCGAAAAATAAAAAATGAATCCCAAACAGGATCGATCAAGTAACGTATATACGAAAAATAAATACGAAGATAAAAATCATACCCTTGAAGCCTTTGAAGTAAATCTTCGTAAAAATGGATGACGATCACGAACCCCTTCATGAATACGAAATCCCTTCGTTCCAAGCACCGAAAATTCGAAGCCTCTACTTCACACGCATCGGAAGTTACCCGGATAAATTTGATAGCAATCCGTTCTCCAAGAACACGGCTAGGAATTACTATAGAAATTTATATCTCTTTTTCTTATTATTTCTCACCTCTAAGATGAAAAAAAAAACGTGAAAATATTTCTCCCTCCCTTGTTCACTTAACTCTCGGCGGTAACCATCTCAAAGGAAGAAGATGGAGAATAGTATTATATGTTGAGAGTTTTGTCTTGTCATTTTTTTAATAACAAAGTCATAAAAATAATTTGATATATAATATCACCAAATTATCACCTTAACATGCATGATGTTATTTAAAAAAACTAACAAGACATGTGAACGTAGGGAGGCGGCGGCTAGGAGGAAACTTTTTAGAAAACGAGGCGAGCCACTCGGCGCGTGTACCGGACGTTCGTCAAATGACTCCGTTAAATACATTCCGTTTAATCACCAATGTATTTATATAAATTAATTAATCCAATTTAATAATTATATCAAATACAAATATATTTCTCTAATTTATGAATTAAACTAATTACCGGGTAACTTAATTTTAATTCATAAGACCGCAATTTTGATTTATCCAATAAATCATAATTTAGATATTTAATATCTAATATTAATAAAGAGATAATAAATTCACATTTATCCATCAACGTTCCTGATGCGCGACTCCGTAGGTCCGTCTCAGTCGGCATTGGGAGGAACCAATGAGTGCGACGAGACTTAGCCGGACTAGCGGGCCGCCTTTGTAAAACCGGCGAGAACGAATGAAGGGATCATTACAGAACCATTATGTCGTGAATACTATATACGTATAGACCCTTCATCAGATGTCCCGGTCAAGTCTTCGGGTCACGGTAAAGTCAAACCCTACTGTTGACTAAAATCTATGCATGTGTTAATGCAAATCAAGACCGACTGATTAATAGTATATCTACTACGACTATATCAGAATGCTTTGGCCAAAAACTTATGATCTTATTTGCCATTAACTGTATAGGACATTCGCCTGCTCACTAACAGGAGATAGAATCCTTTCTTGGCGTACAGTAAAGACTGCTACCTGCCCGTATAGTCCGCACTTCGAGGTCGACTCAACAATTAAGCAAATGAGTCTAACTACTCTAATGACAAACTAAACATCACAGGCACATCTTCTACTGAACCCTCAAGTCAAAGGTCCACGTATACTATCATAACCTATCGATTCGTCATCGACTCTCCGAGATTGAATACCATGTGACTGAATCGAGTATGAGTCGTGTTCGAGTATACTGGTCCCATCAATATACTTATAACTGTGCTATCAAGACGTGCACATGTCCTAGCATCAGTTATATAAGTCTTATTAAAACTTAATGCCCATTTTAAGTTTATTGACGAACAATTTACGTAAATAAACTTTAAACACTTCCAGTGCATTTTCTCTTATCCCATAACGAGAATGGAATGTTCGATTTATTTACATGGACTTCACTTCAATGTTTACCAAGTCAAGAATGCAATTGAAATATAATAAACAGTGAATGAATCGTATTGCCTTTTTATTAATTATTCCATAATTTCAAGTACAATGCCCCTACTCTCTCATTCCCTGAGTGGCATTCGAGGGCATATTCCTAACAATCTCCCACTTGCACTCAATGCCACACATCATGGTATCCAATACCCATGTTCTTCGGATGTCTTTCTAAGACGGCCTGAGATAATGGCTTAGTCAGCGGGTCAGAGACATTGTCTTCTGAGTCTACTTTTTGCAATGAAACATATCCTTTTTCCACCATCTCTCGAACGATGTGGTATTTTATCTCTATATGCTTGGTGTTGTGGTGAGCCCTAGGATCCTTGGCTTGGGCGACAACTCCATCATTATCACATAATAGTGATATAGGCAGCTCCGCATTAGGCACCACTTGAAGTTCTTGCATAAACTTCTGCATTCAAAATGCTTCTTTGCTAGCCTCTGAGGCAGTTTGGTACTATGCTTGGCAGGTGGAATCTACAGTAGCAGTTTGCTTGGAGCTTCTCCAAGATACTGCTCCTCCATTGAGAGTAAAAAAATACCCAGATGTCACCTTAGAATCGTCATTGTCTCCTTGAAAATCAGAATCGGTGAATCCAATCACCCTCAGTTCTCCACCACCGTAAGTAAGAACCAAATCTCTAGTTCTTCTTAAGTACTTAAGCATATTCTTTACGGTAGTCCAGTGTTCCCTTCCTGGGTTTGCTTGAAATCGGCTTACCATACTTATTGTTACCCGAAATATTATCCGGAGATGATATGCTGGAATGGACGAGTAACAAACAAAGTGCGAGAGCACGTTCGTGGGGAAGTAAATAACACAAGATTTGCCGGGGTTGTTAGTCTCGGGATTGAATGCTCTAGCGGGATATTATTAATATGAATACTTGTGAGTACAAATATTAATGTTAGAGTACAATTACAATGAGTGTAAAGACCCTAGTTATCTTAGCTCTCGAGTGCTTAAGATTGCCGGAAGAACCAGAGTTGAAGCTCTGTGAGTTCTTGTTACAAAGATGAGGAGTTCTCTGTATTGTTTTTGCTGTGTGTAATCGTGTTAACGTTGTAACCCTCCCTTTTTGCCAATGCTGGAGGTCTCCTATTTATAGGAGAAAAGGTTGTTGGGACGTCCCTGTCAACCGCGGGCGATCGCCGTTCCTGCATTTAAATAAGGCGGGCGATCGTCCCAGCATGTGGGACTGTTTCCTTAAAGTCCGTAGCTGCTGCTGGCAGCCAGATGTGCGAACCAATGAGGAGGCGACAGGTGCCTCTTCTCGTTGCCTTGGGAGGTCCCACCTAGGACCTTTCGGCGGGTTTGTCAGTAGGTGAGGCCGTCCTTATCACCGAAAGCTCCTGATGGGCTAGAGTAGGGCCTGTTCTTGCGGCGCCTTTTGTGGATCTGCATGTGGGCCTTCACTCGAGATTCGGTCTTCGCAGGGTATGACGGGTGTCGGATTCACATGTGGATGGGACGGTCATCCCCGATCGGACATTAGAGGCGATCGCCAGATGCCAATAGACGATCGCCTTGGACGTCGACTGCTAGGCGCTTGCCTAGCATCTGTCTTCATTGATTGGCTTCCGACCATTATGCCGATCGCCATCGAGGCGTATAAATCGCTGCACAATAATTATCCCCCAGCTCGCTCCGATGTTGAAGACGTTGGGTGAGGTGGCTCTGTTGGCGATCACTTGTTATAGACGAGCGACTCATCTTCTTATGAAGCGGACGATCGTCTCCCGGATGAACTAATTTTGAATTTGGCCGATCTCCTCGGACGTTGGAAAGAGCGGGAAGTGGAGGCGGGCTTTGAAACGTCACTGGGACACGCGTCGCGCTCCTGTTGGGGGAGTCCGATGGTTTTTGTCAGACTTGTCGTCTGGTGTGCCCTCGAAACGATGCATACGCGGATTTCGAGGGTTGTATTAATTGCGGCTCACCCGACGGTTGCACTTCAGCCCTCGAGATTCCGCTTATTTGCCCATAAGTCCCTGCTCTCGCCTATAAAAGGGGGTAGGGCTACTGGGGTTAGATCTTTATATGCTCTTGCCTTTAGAAGAAGACTTACCTAAAATTTCTTGGAGCTTCGTACGCCGATCGACGTTCTCTCTAGGTAAGAACAAAAACTTTTCTCCCCCCTTTCTCTCTGAACATGTCTAGAGGAGGATCCACCATGTACGAGGCAGGTAGCACTTCTGCCGCTGCGACTTCGACTGCCCGGGATGAAACCTCCGCGGATTTTCACGTGGAGATGGCCGTCGAGGCCATTCACACCGGGATTGAACCCGCGGAGGTTGAAGAGCTTTTCAACGAGGCAGATGCGGCGAGGTCGGCGGCGGCGGAGCAGAGGTGCTCACCGGTAGACGAGTATGAGGTAGTGAGACTGTACTGGGAGCAGAACAGTGTGTTCGGCCGGGCCTTTCTAGAATTTGCCGAGCTTATGGAGAGGCTGGCCGGACCACGTCCTCATTTTGATTTTCACGCATACTCGGTCGCCCACCCCTATGAGCCCATAAAGCAGACGTCATTTCGGGCCGCGGACCGCTCCTCGTGGACCCTCGGCCAGCTCAGGAGTTCAGCGACTAAGAAGGACTTGAGTCCTTGGAGGGCGGAGTTCCATGTCCCCTCCGATGTTTCACTGTATGTGCCCGCCGAGAACGAGCGCGCCAACCAACCTCCCGAGGGTATGGTCGCCGTTAACGAATTGATCATGGGGGCCGGATTGCGGTTCCCATTGCCGTTCGCCGTGTCATATCTATTGACCGCCTGGAATGTGGCGCTGCTACAACTGACGCCGAACGCCTGGTTGCAGATTGTCAGCACTTTGACTCTTTTTTGCGGTCACCGGCTATTCCGTCTCCCTTTTGCGCTGGAAATGAACTACCTCTTTAAGCTAACTGCGCAGACGGGTTCAGTTGGCGGCTACCACATTCAGGGTCGCATGGGTCGGGTGGTCCTTGGGGTGCCGAACAAGGTCCGGGGGACCTGACAAAATGGTGTTGGGTCGGCGGAGCGTAGAAGTCGGCGGCGAGCGACAAACCCGAGGATGAGTTGGATATCCCCACCGGCTTTCGGGAGAGGAATCCGAGTAAGGTTTTTAACTCTCCCTTTGTTTGGATACACCTTGAACTGATCTAATTTGGTTTTGTTTTTGCAGGCTCCCTTGTTCCAGCGGCCGGCGACCTTCCATTTGACTTTTTGATCGTTTGGGAGCGAATCCGCGGTCTTCCGGACAATTACATCGACACTCGCGTGATCAACAACGAAGCTCATTGGTTGGGCGCTCGGTTGTTTCGCTTTCCCTGCCACTTGAAGGTCCCATGTACAAATGTTTACGATCTCTTTTCTGCTTGACGATTGCCTTTGATTGAAAGAGATGTCTAACCTGGCTGAATGTCTTCCTTGACAGAGATCTACTTCCCTCGCTACTCCGAGATGCCGAGAAAGATTGCTATGTCGAACCCTGGCCTTATGAATCGTCTCCACCAAGGGAAGAAGGCGGGACGTGCCCCTGAAACGACGACCCGTCCTATCCTAGAGGCGAGACCTCTCATGGTGCCGACCGTCGAGCTGGAGACTCGGGAAGAGGAGCAGCTTTAGCGCAACCGCAAGAGGCGGAGGCCGGAGGAGCCCTTGCCAACTGTTGATGCTGAGGCGTCCGTAGTTGTGCCGCCAGTCGCTGCGCCTCCTATTTCTGCTGTTCCAATGGCGGAGGGGCCTACGCCCTCATCGGCCTTCCTACAGGCCATGGCGACTGCTGACGCCCAGACCCCGCGGGGCAAGCCTTATTTCGGCCGCGACCCCGAAAAGGTCGAAAGGTAAGTTTGGTTGATCTTGTTGAGTTAAGTCACTTGTGTAGGGGACATACTAACTCCTTTGTTCTTGGTGCAGGGTCCGTCTTGCCGACCCGAACTGATCGCCGATGGTGTTGGACTTCCTCGCGAGCAGGTCTCCCCGCGAGCCTAGCGACGTCCCTCACTATGTCTCTTGGGCTATCTCCTCCCTACCGAAGGCTTGGACGACCGACCTAGATGCGATCGCACGCCGGCGGTCCGGAGACACAATGCAGGCGACTCTTGTCGTGACCCTTCAAGGGGTGACAATGGATGCTTAAGCTGCAAAGGATTATGAGGGGCGGCCCTCTACTGCACGTCTCCATTCGGACCTCGAGGCTGCTCGGAGTCGGAACGCTGAGTTGGTCGATAGGATTGTGACGATGGAGAAGGAGTACGCTGAGATGGCCAAGCGGGCTAAACGGGATCTCGATCGGATGAGGCAGGAACTCAATCGGGCCCGGGCAGCGACTGATCGGATGTGCAATCAGATGACGGAGGCCCGTCGATTGCATGCAGCCTCGCAGGAGGAGGCGACTGGGCTGAAGGCGGTGGTGGATCGGTTAAATGGTGAGTTGGAGTCGTCGAAGGGGGAGCTGGCCGCAAGGTTGTCGATCTCCAGGATGCGGACAAAACCATCGCGGGGCTGAAGGAGAAGTTGGAGGCGACCGAGGGCGATCCCTTCCTCAGCGTGGAGTATGTCGGCGAGTTTGCCTATTACATGGCTTACGCTGACGCCACCCGCGCTGCCAAGAAGGGAGGGCTCGAGGTCGGCCCTCTGATCGATAAATTCAAAGCCTACGTGCATGAGCATCCCCTGCAGCTGGCCTTCTTTGTGCCGATCCTTGACCTCTCCGACCTCGGAATCGACCTGAGCTGGTATCCGTCGCTGGACAAACTCGTTCATCCGGAAGCCGGCGAGGAAGCGCATGCCGATCCAGCAGCTGGTGACGAAGGCCAGGCAGGGGCGACCTGAGTCAGACCGTTTTCATTTTTTTTCCCTTGTAATTTTTCAGTTTCATTGTGTTTTGCCTTCGGCCGTATGTACAAATGACTTGAATGAAATAAAATACACAATTGCATCTGATTCCTTGTTTGTACGATCGTCTGTCTGAATGTTTCGCATTTGACTTCACACGAGTGTTTACATAATTGCATTTGATTCCTTGCTTGTACGATTGTCTGTCTGAATGTTTCGCATTTGACTTTACACAAGTGTTTTAGGAGCGGCCGTTGTATGAATAGCTCCGAATGTATTGGTATACTTAAAATTCTTACTTTTAAATTTCTGAACAAAACCGATCGTCATACGTGTGTTTGAACAAAGCCGATCGTATGTGGTTCCGTCCTCCTGATCGCATGTATGGCTCCGTTTTGCCCCTTGTTTTTGTTTACTTGGTGAAAGTAAGGGAACGAAAATAATTCGTTTAGTGAGCTATCTTTAGTTTGGTTCTTGCGATCTTCAATTTTTTTAATTCCTCGATGGAGGCCGAACGTCCCGTCCTGGACAGACTTCGCATAGTCGTGGGGTTTGATGGAACCGACCTCGACGACTATGTCTTGTGCGCGAGCTACATTCCGTCTGATGGTTAACTTCTCGCGACTCACTTAATTGTAAGGGTCCTCCGTAGGCTACCTTTTGCCTCGCAAAGTAGCAATGGGGCGTACGGTCTGTGCCTGGAGGATTCCTTGTACGAGGCGCCGTCGGATAAATCGACTTCGCTACCGTGGCTTGTTAGCACTTTTCTGCCTAAGAGGGCATACGTTGTGACGGGGGAAAGGACGCGATCGCTTGCCCAGGTCTATCAGGTTAGATGATGGATCTGAGGACAGGCGAGCGTGTCCACTGATCTGTTTTGGAGGTTCCTTCGGCTACGTCCGCCTCGTATTTAAACAAAAGGGCGGGCGATCTTTGCACAAAGGAACCTTGCATGGACGGGCTATCAGTTCCATCGACTCCCAGAACCATGGCTGCACTTTTCTACCTCGGATCGACATGTTAGATGACGATCCTCGACGGTATGCGTTGTGCTAGGGGGGCGATCGCTTGCCTAGGTCCATCAGGTTAGATGACGAACTCTTGGAGGGCGAGCGAGTCGTCCTCTTTTTATTTGCTTGTTTTTTCGAGGTGAATCATTTAGAGTGGATCGGAAAATCTCATTAAGCTCTTTGTACATTGGGTAACCGAATACAAAGTTTTTATTGATAGTATTTCTTCAAATGAACGGCATTCCAGGGATATTGGTCCGGAGTGCCGTCTGCGTGTTGGAGCCCGTAGGCTCCTTTGGTCAGCCATTTGGATATCCTGAAGGGTCCCTCCCAATTCGGGCCAAATACTCCCGTGTGAGTCTGGACCTTTTTGAGGACTTGGTCGCCCACTTGGAATCGCCTTTCCTTGACCTTTGAATTGAAGAATTTTTTGGATTTCCTTTTGTGGATTGCGTTCTTCATTTCCGAGGTCAGTCGTCTCTCCTCAAGCATATCCAAGTCGATCCGTCGCGCTACATCATTATCCGTCGTCATTTTTTGTTCAGTTTGGTGACCGAGAATGGCGATCTCTGAAGGGATCACTGCTTCTGTTCCGAAGGCGAGGGCGAATGGGGTTTCGCTGGTTGAATTTTGGGTCGTCGTTCGGTAGGACGACAAAACATCCGGGAGCTCGCTCGCCCATCATCCTTGTTTGGATTCGAGTCTTGCTTTGATCATGTGTTTGAGAATCTTATTTACAGCCTCTACCTGCCCGTTCGTCTGAGGGTGGTAAGGGGCCGAGAACAACTTTTTAATTCCCTATTTCTCGCAGAATTGCATAACTTCCAAACCGTCGAACTGCTTTCTGTTGTCGGAGATGATAGCCTGGGGTAGACCGAACCGGCATATGATGTTCTTCCAAATGAACTTGATTACTTGTTCTTGGACGGTCTTGTTGAGTGGCTCGGCCTCAGCCCATTTCGTGAAATAATCGACCCCCACGATGGCGAATTTACCTCCCCCTAGTGCCGTCGGCAAAGGACTGATGAGGTCGATGCCCCATTGGGCGAACGGCCATGGGCTGTATATAGAAGTGAGCTTCTCGGGAGAGAGCTTGATGTTGGGGCCCATTACTTGACACATGTGACAAGATCGGGCGTAGGCAATCGCGTCTTTTTGTAGGGTAGGCCAGAAAAAGCCTTGCCTAGTTGTATTGTGGATGAGAGCTCGCCCTCCAGCGTGATTTCCACAGATCCCGTCATGGATTTCGGCTAAAACGAGTCGGCCTTCCTCCGGCGTAATGCATTTGAGAATGCTGAAAGCTCGCTTGTAAAGCCGGTCGTCCAATAGGGTGTATCTGGTTGCTCGGAGCTGAAGCTGGCGAGCTTTGATCCGATCTGCGGGGACCGTTCCATCCTTTTAAGTATTTAATGAACGGATTCATCCAGTTCTCTTCGGCGATGGCAACTGTGGTGACCATGCTTCGGTCGATCGCTGATTTCGCTGACTTCGTGATTTGGATGTTAGAGAAGTCTGCCGCCCCATCTGACGATGCGAGTTTGGATAGGGCATCGACCTGGGAGTTGTGCTTTCTCGGGACTTGTTCGATCAGCACTTCTTCAAACTTTGTACACATTTCGGCGACCAATTCTTGATATTTGATCATGTGTTTGCCGTGCGCCTCATATTCCCCCTTGAGTTGGTTCACGACCAAGAGGGAGTCCATGAAGATGTGGAGGCGACGATCGTCCAGGGCGAGTGCTAGATCGAGCCCGCCTACCAAGGCTTCATACTCGGCTTCATTGTTGGTCGCACGGAACCCGAAATGCACAGCATTTGTGAAACTTTGGCCATCGGGGCTGATGAGGACAATCCCTGCCCCTCCTCGCGAGCTGGTCGCCGAGCCATCTACGTACAATTTCCAGGCAGGACGGCCGACCTGGGTCGGACTGGGCGGGAACGTTAATTCCACCACGAAATCCGCCAGAGCCTGGCCTTTGATCGCTGTGCGAGGAGCGTACGTGACACCATATTGGGAGATCTCCAGTGACCACTTGAGGAGTCGCCCGTTGGTGTCTGGCCGGTGCAGAACTTACCTTAGAGGGAGAGTCGTCAGAACCTCTATTTGTTGTTCGAAGAAGTAGGCCTCAGCTTGCGAACACTCATGACTAGTGCGTAGGCGAGCTTCTCCAGAGGTGTGTAACGCGTTTATGCGCCATGAAGCGCTTTACTGACGAAGTAGATCGGCAAGTGGGCTTGCCCCTCTGCTCGCACTAATACAGTGCTCAGCGCGACCTCTGAGGCTGCCAGGTAGAGGAATAGCTTTTAGCTGGAGATTGGTTTTGCCAAAATTTGGGGATTAGATAGATACTCCTTGATTTTGGCGAACGCTATTTGGCTTTCCTTCGTCCATGCAAATTTATTATTCTTTATGGTGGCGAAGAATGGATTGCTTTTATCTCCGAGCTGAGAAATGAAATGGTTAAGGGCTGCTAGACAACCCGTGAGACGTTGCACCTGTTTAACATTTCGTGGCTCCTGCATGTCGAGGATCCCCCTTTGGCTCACGATGTGCCCCAGGAACTTTCCGGAGCTTACCCCGAAGTTGCATTTCTTGGGGTTCAATTTCATGTTAAATTTCTCGAGCATGGCGAACGTCTTGGCAAGGTCTTTGAGGTGATCTTTCTTTTTTAGGCTCTTGACCACGATGTCGTCAATGTAAACCTCCACGGTCTTGCCGATCTGGTCGGCGAACATCCCATTGACTAGCCGTTGGTAGGTCACCCCCATATTCTTCAGACCGAATGGCATTCGGACCCAAAAGTACACGTCTTTTTCCGTGTGGAACAACGTGTGTTTTACGTCTTTCTCCGCCATTGGGATCTGATGGTACCCGGCGAAGGCGTCCATAAACGACATCATTTCGCAACCTGCCGTGCTATCGACCAAGTGGTCAATATGAGGAATCGGAAAGTGGTCTTTCGGACATGCTGCATTGAGGTCGGTGAAATCGATGCATAACCTCTAGGAGTTGCTCGCCTTTTTGACGAGCACCGCATTGGCTACCCACTGTGGCTCGTCGGTAGCTACTCTGATCAGTTTGTTGTCGAGCAACTTTTTGACTTCTGCGTCGACCGCAGCGTACTTCTAAGGACCGAATTTCCTACGTTTCTGGTGAACAGGCTTCCTTGTCGGGTCGATATTTAGATAGTGGCAAGCGTGTTCAGGACTAATACCGACCATATCTTGATGCGACCAGGCAAAAATTCCGATGTTCTTACGTAGTAAACTGATCAGATCATCTTTTAACTCGGGACCGACGCTTGAGCCGATCTGCACTTCCCGCTCCGGACGAGACTGATCGATTGTTATACTTTCCAACTCTTCAATGGGGACGGTCGCTTCTCGTTTGGAACGACTACCGGACTAGATCCTTGGATCAATATCGAGGCTTGGCTCGAAACCGATCCTTGGCTCGATGTCGTCCGACAATTGATACGAGACATCGTCCTCTGAGTCGGGCTGGTATGAGGTGCTTGGCCCGTCGATCACCATTGGTTGAATGTCGATCGTCTCAATGTTATAAATAGTATGGGAAACGTTTAAAGGGGAAGTTACGACACAGGGGTAACTCAAACATTTCTTTTCCATTAGCTGGTCTCCTTTTACAGTACCCACCGTCCCATCGGTAGTGGGGAACTTGATACAGTAAAAGAAAGAAGAGACGACTGCCTCAAAGGTTTCTAGAAAGGGGCGACCTAGGAACCATTATAGATGCTGGGCCTATCTATGATTACAAAATTGAGGTTCCTAGTGATCCTAACCTTGGGATCGTAACAGCATATTAGCTCGACTGAGAGCTTGATCCTTCCATAGGCTTGGACCGTGTTGTCACCGAACCCTTGAAGCACGGTATCGAATGGCTTGATGAACTTGGTCAGGTTGCCGAGCTGGTCCAGAGTAGATTTGAATATGATATTGCAAAAGATCCCATTGTCAACCAGCACGCGGTCGACCATTTTCCCAAGGATACATGCAGAGATTACCAACGCCTCCTTTTTGGGGCATTGCACTCCCTCCCTATCCTTGTTGGAGAAGGTGATGAGCGTGTCTCTGGAGATGGTCGGCTTTGGGGGCACCACGACATGGACCCCGGCGAACGCCCTCAACTCGGCCTTCCGCATTCTATTTGATATGGTGGAAACCGGGGAAAGGCCTCCAAGGTTTCCACCTCCCGACTGAAGCATATTGATCTGGCCACCGGGGTTGATCGGAGGGATTGACTCGTCTGAGTACTCCGGCTCATTTAGATCAATCCTGGCGACCGAATTGGGAGGGATTCCGTCGTTCTGTCGGTGATCGCGCCCCCCGGCCCTTTCTGCACGGGGTTCTGGCTTGGTCACCAAATTTTCCAGCTTGCCTTCCTTGAACAACCTCCAGAGTTGTCTGAGGAGATCATGGCATTGGCTGGTGTTGTGGCCGGGACTTTTGTGGTAGGCACAAAATTTGTTGCGGTCCAGATGACCGTTGTGCCTCATCGGCTTCGGCTTGCTAAGCCATTCGCGCACCTTGATGGCGTTGAAGATATGGGCCGGAGACAGATTGAGGTTGCGGAGGAGGTGAACTTCCACATCCTCGAAGGCCTTAAACTCACTGGGCGGCTTTGCGACCGCCTTTCTGGGCTTGGCGACCGCCTTCTTCGGGATGGAAGATGGTGCCTTCCCTTCTCCGGTAGATCCCTCGCCTAAGCGAAGGGTGAGCATCCTCTGCCTGGCCAGAAAGTCGGCGGCCTTGATGCGGAAGATCGTGTAGGTTGGGGGGATGTCCTTCGTGAGGTGCCTGAACATGGGTGAATGACCATAGAATCCCCCCAGGACCGAGTAGAGGGCGAGCTGATCGCTAATGGGCTCGCCAGTGAGGACTATTTCATCCACCCGGTCGATGTAGTCTTCGTCGGGCTCGTTCTTCCCCTGCCTGATCTTCATCATACGGGGGGGCCTTCTGGCCGAGTGACTTTGGCGACGAAATACGACGTGAAGTCGTTCGCCAACTTCTCAAAACAGTTGATTGAATGCGGTGGCAGTGAGATGTACCACCTATGGGCAAGATCGCCCAATGTTAATGGGAACATTCGGCACTTCATCGCGTCCGATGCCCCGCATCCGGTCATGTAGATCCGGAACTTGCTCAAGTGGGTCCCAGGGTCTGATCTCCCCTCATATAAAGGTGTTTGAGGAGGATCGATCTTCGGTTGTATGGGGGCAAGCTCGATCTAGACCGCGAGCGGATCACTCGGTCTGGCGATCGATCACTTGGCGCCTGTCCCAGTTTCTATGAGCGCCTTCATTTCGTCGAGCTGGCGCTGCATTGTGGCCATCGCCGTAGCCTGACTGCTCGTGGTTTGTCTCTCGGAGAGGGATCCGAGGCGATCATGTACCGATCTCCTGGCCCCGTGGTAGGTGACGAGGTCGCCGAGCTCAATTCTTGGGCGAGCGGGAGCCAGACGACCGGCCTGTATTCTGGGAGTTGGGTACGCCGAACTCCTGGTGATGGATTCGGACTCCGATGTCTCACGGATGGGGACCGAATGCCCGGGTCGCCATGAGGGATCACTCCCTAGGCGGCTGAAGACGGAATCGTCCCGCCTTATGAGCGCCTTTTCCTGCGGCTCGGGTCTTTCTGACGATTTCTCAACATATAGCCCCTTGAGCTTCTGCTTGCCCGCACGGAGGATGGCTAATGGAGTAATGGTGGGCGAGTCGCATGCTCTCCGTCGCTCCCTTAGGATGTACATGGCCTCCTCGATCTGTTTCGCGGTTTGGAACTGATCGAGTGAGAGGCTGGGGCCGTCCCTCGGGGGCGGGAGTGAGAGTAGCATCGCCGCGGTCGCCTTCCGCCGCAGGTTGGGACTCGGCCTGGGCCGGAATAAGGTGTCCGATAGATCGTAGGGTGGCTCTTTTCAAGGTCGTGGCAGACGTCATGATTTTGAAGGTTTTTCTTTGAAGAACAGTGAGTGTTTCTTCAGGTATATGCTACGGAGAACAGTGAGTGTTCTTCGAAATGGTCGGGAAGAGAATGAAGGTAGATCGCCCCTTCTTATAGCGCCAATTGTTGTTACCCGAAATATTATCCGGAGATGATATGCTGGAATGGACGAGTAACAAACAAAGTGCGAGAGCACATCCGTGGGGAAGTAAATAACACAAGATTTTTGAGTACAAATATTAATGTTAGAGTACAATTACAATGAGTGTAAAGACCCTAGTTATCTTAGCTCTCGAGTGCTGAAGATTGCCGGAAGAACCAGAGTTGAAGCTCTGTGAGTTCTTGTTACAAAGATGAGGAGTTCTTTTTATTGTTTTTGCTGTGTGTAATCGTGTTAACGTTGTAACCCTCCCTTTTGCCAATGCTGGAAGTCTCCTATTTATAGGAGAAAACGTTGTTGGGACGTCTCTGTCAACCGCGGGCGATCGTCGTTCCTGCATTTAAATAAGGTAGGCGATCGTCCTAGCACGTGGGACTGTTTCCTTAAAGTCCGCAGCTACTACTGGCAGCCAGATGCACGAACCAATGAGGAGGCGACAGGTGCCTCTTCTCGCTGCCTTGGGAGGTCCCACCTAGGACCTTTCGGCGGGTTTGTCGGTAGGTGAGACCGTCCTTATCACTGGCAGCTGTTGATGGGCTGGAGTAGGGCCTGTTCTTGCGGTGCCTTTTGCGGATCTGCACATGGGCCTGCACCCGAGATTCGGTCTTCGCAGGCTTTGACGGGTGTCGGGTTCACACGTGGCATGGGACGATCATCCCCGATCGGACATTAGAGGCGATCGCCAGATGCCAATAGGCGATCGCCTTGGACGTCGACTGCTAGGCGCTTGCCCAGCATCTGTCTTCTTTGATTGGCTTCCGAACATTATGCCGATCGCCATCGAGGCGTATAAATCGCCACACAACAATACACACAGTGTAGGCTAAGTCTGGTCTCGTTCACAACATAGCGTACATGAGGCTACTCACTGTCGAGGCATAGGGTACCTTACTCATCTCTCTCCTGTCTTCCTCACTTTGAGGACACATTTTCGTGGTGAGATGAATTCCATGTCGCATGGGAAGGAACCCTCTTTTAGATTCATCCATCTTGAATCTTCTCAGGATTTTATCTATATAGAGGGTTTGGGAAAGTCCTATCATTCTTCGCAGTCTATCTCTGTAAAGACGGATCCCTAGAATATAGGAAGCTTCTCCCAAGTCTTTCATGGAGAACGTTTTAGAAAGCCAAGCTTTCACAGTGCTGAGCATTGCTACGTTATTTCCTATAAGTAGAATACCATCTACATATAGTACTAAGAACGCAATGTTGATCCCACTAACCTTTTTGTAAACACACGGTTCCTCCTCATTTCGTACGAAGTCAAAGTCCTTGACTGCTTCGTCAAATCAAAGGTTCCAACTCCGAGAAGCTTGCTTCAGCCCATAAATGGCTCGTTGAAGCTTACACACCTTATCAGACCTTCGAAGTGGAGGTTGTGTTACAATAGGTTCGGTTCCTTATGCCTGATCAGATGTCTCCTTAGGACCTTCATTATGCTCTTCCAAAGAGATATTTCTACCCGAGTCACCTTCCTGAATGAATTCATCCTCAAGGAAATGCGCTTGTAAAGCCACAACGACCCTATGGTCTTCTAGCATATAGAATAGATAACCCATCTAGTCCTCTGGGTATCCAATGAAACGTCCCTTGATGGACCTCGCTTCCATTTTGTCCACCTTAGCCTTTTTGACATATGCTGGACATCCCCAAATCCTTATGTGATTAAGGCTTGGTTTCTTACCCTTCCACATATCATGCGGAGTGATAGAAATGGATCTGGAAGAACATATAATAAGGATATAGGTAGTGGTTAGTAAGGCATACCCCCACAGGTAAATACGTAAATCAGTGTAATTTAACATGGAGCGAACCATGTGTAACAAAGTCCGATTTCTCTTTTCTGAAACACCATTTAACTGTGGGGTTCCTGGCGGCGTGAATTGTGAAACTATTCTATGTTCTTTGAGGAACTCATCAAACTCTATGTTCATATATTCGCCACCTCGGTCTGACCAAAGTGCTTTGATATGACATTCAGTTTGTTTTTCAACTAGGGCCTTAAATTCTTTGAATTTAGTGAAGGCTTCGGATTTATGTTTCATTAAGTACACAATCCCATACCTAGTATGATCATATGTGAATGTTATGAAATATTGATATCCGTCTCAGGCCACTTTTAAAGCACCACAAACGTCGGTATGTGCCAACCCAAGTTTATCAGCAGCCCTTTCAAAAGTCCCTCTGAAAGGGGACTTAGTCATTTTGCCTCTAAGGCAAGATTCACAAGTTGGATAGGGTTCTACACCCAATAGACTTAAAAATCCATCATTCTCCATTTTTTGAACCTTGGTCTGACCAACATGACCAAGTCTAAGGTGCCACTTAAGAGCTTGATTAGTATCTTGCCTACCATGTTTCCTAGTTATAGTGTTCACTGCTATTTTATTTGCATGTTCAGATGATATAAACCATTCAACAATGTAGCTGTGCCAACCAATTTATTTCGAAAATAAATTTTACAACTACCATTGCCAATGAAGAAACAAAAACCTTTCCAGTCCAAGACTGGAATGGATACAATGTTTTTATGCCCCTTGGGCAAACCAAGTACTTCATCTAATGTCAAAATAAAATCGGATTCTAAACCCAGTAGGATTGATCCAATATCAGTTGCCTCGACACTTTGTCCGCTTCTGACAATGATCATTATTTCCCCAGCTTCAAGTTTCCTACTTCGTTCCAGATCCTGATTCATAATATAAATATGAGAAGTGGCACCTGAATCCAGAATCCATGAAGCGGAATATACAGTAGCGGAACAACTAGTTTCAAAAACAAAAGTTCCGTACCTGATGCGCCATTAATCTTAGGACAAGTCCTTCGCCAGTGGCCCAGCTCACCGCATTCAAGGCATTTGTCTGTAGATTTTGGACCGCCTACCTTTTTTTAACACCCCCAAACCAATCGGGAATATTACAGCGCCGCAGACCCTCTCCATGAGGATCTACCAGGCTAAATATAAAAACAATACATCAATCATATGTCGACATGGCTACATGAAGGACGATCATACCGATTTGATCTTTATCTCAACACACACAACATTACATACAAGATTCTTTCCCAGAACACATACCCACGCAGGGGCTAGAATACAATAACACTCCCATAAAACGGGAGAACAACCCATCGGAGGGTTAACCAACAAGACTCTAACAAATACTCTGCAATTGGTCTTCATGTGATTAATATCCTCGTCTTCCATCATCCTTCGTATCGAACCTGTGATTCGCTCCCCAGCAACCTGCAAGTACCTGGACGCAATACAGACATTCACCCCCTGAATACTCGGGGGTTAGCAAAACTCCACTGTTTTGCTAGTCCAAATATAAAACAGAAGTACAGGCCATACATATCATACTCCAAGGACTAAGAAATCATAAACATACTTCCCGAGGTAAATCACTGATCAAAACGGTTAATCCAAAGATAGGGGTAAACCAGATATACACCTTGTGAAAACATTTTACGATCTCGGGAGTTTTGAAAACATTTGGGATTTAAGAATTCTCAAACCTTTCGAAAACATTTAGGGACACAGCCCAAAAGTCATTTTCCCAAAGCACAATTACGATAACAACACACGGGGTCCATGATCCAATCATACCATTTCGATCACAAGCACGGGGTCCAAGACCCGATCATGTAATAACATGTTTCCACAGATTATTCGCATCCCGTGCTAGCAAGCCACATACCTCAGATGTTCCCATAGAACATATCCGAGTGAATAACCCAAAGGGAAACCATACCAAATCACATGTCACCGTAACAACAGTCACGTGACCACAAGCACAGATACATTCATAACCAAATCACAACCATAAGTTATCCTGGCATCGCGCTAACAAGCCACGAACCTCGGAGTCCCCGCAAAACATACCCGATGATAACCCCCACAAGTTAACCCGGCATCGGGCTAGCAAGCCCCGAACCTCAGAGTCCCCGCAAGACATACCCGGATTGGATAACCCTACGGTCACGCCCAACCCATACAAGCAAGTATGGATCCCGGAGATTCAACAATCCTACCCAGAGGCACATCACATACAACAAGCACACAACAATAATCACTTATCAAGCCAAACAACATTAAGCATCACAACCTCCTTTGAAAGGAGTAACAACCAATATCACCCGTCACATATTCGCCGAACAAACACACATAACAACACGTAATCCTCGATAAATGATTACGGTTTAATACATTTACTAAATGTGATCACAACATCTTTCAACATATGAAACTAACACACATAATCCGAGAACACATCCATTCATGAAGTATACAAATTATCGTTGAAAGACAATATTTATCGAGAACATATCGATCCTTTTTAACGTTCATTAAACATTTGGATTTCGAATAAAAATCATTTATCAACAATTATGCCTATGAAACATGAAACATATGGGCAAGATACTTGCCTCAATACCACGAGCAACTGAACATGAACGGACACGATCGGATAGTTCTCGAGCTTCCTAAAATGACCAAGGATTCAGCAATCCCACGAATGCTACGAAAATAACATCGCTACGAATCAATAACACTAGTCGGAATCCGAAATGATCCTAAAAACAACAAGGATCTAAGTGTTCTCAAAGAAATCAAGAATCATTGATCCGGGCGACAAAAATCGATGAACGGTTAACAACATCTGAAGATTACGGTCAAGACAAACAAGAATACACAACCTGTCGGATGAGATCGGTTAAGAATCACAAATCCAAGGAAAAACCCCAAATTCAAGAAACTAGGGTTCTAAGAAGAGATTACCTTGATTTGAGCAAAGTAGATGATTAGATGTTGTTAAACACCTACAAATACACTCCGAGATGAAGCTTGAGGAAGAAGATCGATCAAAATCGCCTATGGAGCTCGCTCCCATCGGTAGGGATGAAGAAAAGTGAGAAATGACGAAGTGAAGCCTGCTGTCCAGTATTTATACTGGACAGTAATTAGCGTGCGCTAACCAGACAGCATTAGCGCGCGCTAACGAGGTCAATGCCCAGAACTTACCGCAAATAATACTGTTAGCGTGCGCTAGACCCATGAGCGTAGCGCGCGCTAACGGGTCACGAAACCAGTCCAGTGGCCCCTGGACAGATCTGCACCTACCGGGTAGTGTGCGCTAGAAAGAAGGAATTGCGTGCGCAATGCAGTCGATAGCGTGCGCTAGCTATCATCCTTAGTGTGCGCTAACGAAGCCCCAGTCCCAGTCTAGTAGCTCCTGGACTGCCTCTGGACTGCCAGTTAGCGTGCGCTACTCATCCAGTAGCGTGCGCTAAACACCACGCAATAGCGTGCGCTATGCCACAAGTATTAGCGTGCGCTACACCAAAAAAACCCAAAAACTCACATAGTGATCCGAAACGCCTCCAAACACATGTCCCAACAAGGCACACCCAAACATGGCACAAAATTCCAACGATGAGGGCAATAAAAATCCGATAAAACCCCCAAAACTCAATGAATCCGGAACAAAATTCTCGAGTACTACATTCTACCCTCCTTAACAGAAGTTTCGTCCCCGAAACTTGAAACATAGAACGATCAACGCAAAAAAAACTCAGATAACACACGATATCTGTTGCTGACAATAACAAAACACAACGAACGAAAATTAATACGGTTGAACAACTCAACAGTACATCATTCAAAACATGAGCAATTCGCTGAACAAATACGAAATTCCATAGCCCAAGGGTTGGAAGATCGAACACAAAACTAAATTCCCGAACTTAAGGAAATTACGAAGGAGCCCGAACGCTCAACAATCACGAAACGAGATCAACAATAACCGAACAATCAAATGGTTGAATTACAACGATCGAGACAACAACAGTCGATCAATCATGTTTGAATCATGAAGAACAATAATACTCAAACAACAACCCTAAAGTTCACATCTCGACTCGAGACAATATACGATCCGGTGAGGACAACAAGATGTGCATTCACATAAGACCCACAAGAAATGGAATAGCAATTGGAAAGTCACAACGACAAATGGGTTATTCTGAAACAATACCACAACTCGTTCGATCAACAAAAGCACAAGACAGGACAAGTTCAGAAAATATCAACGAACATAAACGAGTCGACAGAGTCGAAAGTATAGAGTTCAAAATCCGATCCACTTCAAATAAAAGAAGTTAATCTCCGAAATTCGAAACAACAAAGCAAGGAAAATGACTCAACATACAACTGATAGACCACGCCCCTCCGGGACTACTCGGAGTCGATCCTGATATCGGTGCTCAAGTCCGTGCCCCGGAAGGCTCGGTAACCATCTCGCAAAACTGAACTCGGTGTCCCTCGAGTCCGCACCTGTAACACGTTACTGGCGAAGAAGGATAATGTGCACGAACATGTCCCGCCACATTACAGTTAAAACATCTCCTGGATTTACCAGGAGTCAGAGCAGACGACTTAGAACTCTCAGTTCCACGCATCGAGAGATGGAGCTTCACAGCGGAAAGGCTACGGCATTGAAAACTAGAAACACCAACTCCTGTACTGTCTACACGGTCATCGGACTTCCTCTGCTTCTTCGACTCGGGCACACGCTACGACGATAACGAAGCTAGTTCACGGGCTAATGCTCGATCTTGATAGTCCCTCAACGAAGTGCAATTGAATCCCGACATATACATGCGAATATCCGGCTTCATCCGTCTGTCAAAGTGAAGGATACTCTCTTCCTCGGTTCTCACCCGATCTCGCACATAACTGAGTTATTTACTATAATCGATGATAGCATGCGACACCAATATATCTTGCAGTTCTACCAAGTAGAATTTCGCGAATCCTCTGCTCTCTAATCAGTTTCGGACAGAACTCAACTTCCATAAATGCTTGGAACTCCGCCCACGTGACATCACGATCACGAGGTTTAACAGCTTCCCACCAATTAACGACATCTTTGTCAAGAAGGTACTGAGCGATAGGTACCTTCCGCTCCTCAGGACATCCGACAGCCTCGAAAATCTTTCCTAACTAGAAAATCCAACCATCCCAGCCCAACGCATCCGCAGTACCAGCGAATCGAGGGGGATTCATACGAACTACCTCGCGAAGCCATTGATTTACACCGACATTCTGACTCGCGTCAATGCTACGTTGAACCATCTGGGTCAACTGAGTTATCTGAGTCGCTACTTGTTGCAATATAGTAGCAACACCCAAACTAAAATCATTCCCAACGACATTCTCTCGATTCCGCATCTGATCCTCGTGGCCATCAGCACCACGGTTACGACCACGACCTCTACCCCTCGGCATACTAACAAATAACAACCTATGGCAACGAAATATCATAACACATAGCAAGATATTCAGATCTCCGTCTTTAATCAAACACCATTAAATCATATACATATTACGATTTAATTCAAGCTAGAGCACAATATACAAACTATTATCCCGACAATCTTCATTTATAATGTCGTTGTTATGTGAATTATAAATGCAATGAAATTAAAGTCATTCATTATATCAATCATTTTATGTACGGGTTCCGCGCCGGAACTCACCAAGTTGAAAACCATTTTAAAAAACGTTCAAAAATGCCAAAAAGGCTGATGACGGTAATACTTTCCAAATACTCACCAAAAGTCATTTTCCAAATACCAAATACCGTCATAAAATACCATTTGAAATTTACAAGGCAAAGACGCGAAAACTCAATAGTTTCAAAATATACGTTAAGTCACCCGACAAAAGAGTTAGGAAAAGGGTTATCGAAATAACTCAAATTTACGAGATACCCGAAAGGTCATTTTAAAACACACACGATTTGGCAAAAGTACCAAAAAGTCATTTTGAACTTTACACACGCAGCGGACAAGAACACAGTTCAAATTACACATAATCACACACAACAATTGTTATTCCTGAACAACACACATAGAGTACGGTATCAAATGGTCAACCTAACAATCGCAA
The DNA here is from genome assembly GCA_033398695.1 of Orobanche coerulescens. Classification (NCBI taxonomy): domain Eukaryota; kingdom Viridiplantae; phylum Streptophyta; class Magnoliopsida; order Lamiales; family Orobanchaceae; genus Orobanche; species Orobanche coerulescens. The sequence continues at coordinate 193,553,380 of CM065803.1, read as the reverse complement.
AAGTTAGATTTACGGCCAGGATGTAGTTTCCGAGCTCCTGCTCAGACCAATTAGTGTATGATTTAACAGAGACTTAGCGTGCGCTAGCCATGCCACATTAGCGTGCTAGCTATTCTAATCCAGCAACACATTCATGAGCATATACTAAATGATACCAAAAGTCGAAGGTTAAAAATAGACAGCAACATACGAATCCAAACGCCAACAATTTACATCCTCACTACATAACTTTTAACCAAAATTCATGAAACCGAAAAGTTGAATTCGAAAGTCACGTCTCAAGTAAACTTTTGATAGACCTCGTTTGAGCATTTAAAAATCAAATTTTGAAAATTTTTAATGCAAGATAAACATAAAACATATGTAGTTGAATTCCCAAAATCTTTGGTCTCGAGGTCATCATACGAAAATCAAATCATTTTTCCTCCTCGAAGGATGTTTTTAAATAGAATTTACGTGACTTCCCCAAAACATTTGAAGTTTAAAATACCACATTGAAAAACTTTTATTGAGTAACCAATCCAAAACATCGCTCCTGTAAAAACGATTTCACACAAAGATGTATATATATATATATATATACACATACATACATACCGGTACTACTCTTTATCCCAGCACAATACGATAATCAAACAAGTATGGAGTAAGTATTCACGAGGCACAATTAAACTCCACATAATAACACAGAATCACATAAACTCGTATAACACGAGACACAACAAAGTAGGGAGACTTACATCCACAGATCGCACGAAGATAATGATTGCGCCTCGATACTAATCACGACCGACAACTCAGACGACGCGTCGCGACGCCACTCAGTCAGACCAAATCTGACAAGACAAGACCCGACAACACACGACTCAACCCGACAGCCTAGGTTTCCTCAACTTAAGCTCTGATACCATATTCTGTAACACCCCCAAACCAATCGGGAATATTACAGCGCCGCAGACCCTCTCCGTGAGGATCTACCAGGATAAATATAAAAACAATATATGAATCATATGCCGACATGGCTACATGAAGAACCATCAACACACACAACATTACATACAAGATTATTTCCCAGAACACATACCCACGCAGAGGCTAGAATATTATAACACTCCCATAAAACGGGAGAACAACCCATCGGAGGGTTAACCAACAAGACTCTAACAAATACTCTACAATTGGTCTTCATGTGATTAGTATCCTCGTCTTCCATCATCCTTCGTATCGAACCTGTGATTCGCCCCCCAGCAACCTGCAAGTACCTGGACGCAATACATACATCCACCCCCTGAATACTCGGGGGTTAGCAAAACTCCACTGTTTTGCTAGTGCAAGTATAAAACAGAAGTACAGGCCATACATATCATACTCCAAGGAATAAGAAATCATAAACATACTTCCCGAGGTAAATCACTGATCAAAACAGTTAATCCAAAGATATGGGTAAACCAGATATACACCTTGTGAAAACATTTTGCGATCTCGGGAGTTTTGAAAACATTTGGGATTTAAGAATTCTCAAACCTTTCGAAAACATTTAGGGACATAGCCCAAAAGTCATTTTCCCAAAGCACAATTACGATAACAACACACGGGGTCCACGATCCAATCATACCATTTCGATCACAAGTACGGGGTCCAAGACCCGATCATATCATAACATGTTTCCACAGATTATTCGCATCCCGTGCTAGCAAGCCACGGACCTCAGATGTTCCCGTAGAGCATACCCGAGTGAATAAACCAAAGGGAAACCATACCGAATCACATGTCACCATAACAACAGTCACGTGACCACAAGCATAAATACATTAATAACCAAATCACAACCATAAGTTATCCCGGCATCGCGCTAACAAGCCACGAACCTCGGAGTCCCCACAAAACATACCCGATGATAACCCCCACAAGTTATCTCGGCATCGGGCTAGCAAGCCCCGAACCTCAGAGTCCCCGCAAGACATACCTGGATTGGATAACCCTATGCTCACGCCCGACCCATACTAGCAAGTATGGATCCCGGAGATTCAACAATCCTACCCGGAGGCACATCACATACAACAAGCACACAACAATAATCACTTATCAAGCCAAACAACATTAAGCATCACAACCTCCTTTCAAAGGAGTAACAACCAATATCACCCGTCACATATTCGCCGAACAAACACACATAACAATACGTAATCATCGGTAAATGATTACGGTTTAATACATTCACTAAATGTGATCACAACATCTTTCAACATATGAAACTAACACACATAATCCGAGAACATACCGATCCATTTTAACGTTCATTAAACATTTGGATTTCGAATAAAAATCATTTATCAACAATTATTCCTATGAAACATGAAACGTATGGGCAAGATACTTGCCTCGATACCATGAGCAACTGAACACGAACGGACACGGTCAGATAGTTCTCGAGCTTCCAAAAATGACCAAGGATTCGGCAATCCCACGAATGCTACGAAAATAACATCACTATGAATCAATAACACTAGTCGGAATCCGAAACGATCCTAAAAACAACAAGGATCTAAGTGTTCTCAAAGAAATCAAGAATCATTGATCCGGGCGATAAAAATCGATGAACGGTTAACAACATCTGAAGATTACGGTAAAGACAAACAAGAATACACAACCGATCATATGAGATCGGATAAGAATCACAAATCCAAGGAAAAATCCCAAATTCAAGAAACCAGGGTTCTAAGAAGAGATTACCTTGATTTGAGCAAAGTAGATGAATAGGTGTTGTTAAACACCTACAAATCCACTCCGAGATGAAGCTTGAGGAAGAAGGTCGCTCAAAATCGCCTCTGGAGCTCGCTCCCGTCGTTAGGGATGAAGAAAAGTGAGAAATGACGAATTGAAGCCCGTTGTCCAGTATTTATACTGGGCAGTAATTAGTGTGCGCTAACCAGACAGCATTAGCGCGCGCTAACGAGGTCAACACCCAGAACTTACCGCAAATAATACTGTTAGCGTGCGCTAGACCCATGAGCGTAGCGCGCGCTAACGGGTCACGAAACCAGTCCAGTAGCCCCTGGACAGATCCGTACCTACCGGGTAGCGTGCGCTAGAAAGAAGGAATAACGTGCGCAATGCAGTCGATAGCATGCACTAGCTATCATCCTTAGCGTACGCTAACGAAGCCCCAGTCCCAGTCCAGTATCTCCTGGAGTGCCTCTGGACTGCCAGTTAGCGTGTGCTACTCATCCAGTAGCATGCGCTAAACACCACGCAGTAGCGTGCGCTATGCCACAAGCATTAGCGTGTGCTACACCACAAAAACCCAAAAACTCACATAGTGATCCGAAACGCCTCCAAACACATGTCCCAACAAGGCACACCAAAACATGGCACAAAATTCCAACGATGAGGGCAATAACAATCCGATAAAAACCCCGAAAACTCAATGAATCCGGAACAAAATTCTCAGGTATTACACTTTTGAACCTTTCGGGCCTTGCCCTTTCCTTTCTGCACCTCTTTCTTGTGTTTGTACTGCTCGTATGTCTTTTCTTCTTGTTCTTGGACCTTCGAGGCCCAGAAGAAATCACAAGAGCAGCCTCTCTCGGTTTAGTCCTCATGTTAGACTGCGCCGTCACGAGTTTATTCATTAGCCCAGCTAATGTGCATGAAATTTTATTACATTTGAAATTCATTACAAACTGCGTGAAAGATTCAGGGAGAGATTGAAGGATGAGATCAATTTGGAGGGATAAATCCATTTTAAAGTTGAGAACCTCAAGCCTCTCAATTATAGAGATCATCTTGAGGACGTGTTCTCCCACTTTCTCCGCTTTTTTCATCCTAGCAATGAACAACTACTTCGATATCCTCATATCTAGCAGTCCTACTGTGCTCTCCATAAAGTTCGGTCAAGTGTGCGAGAATCTGCCTAGCAGAAGTCATTTTCTCGTGCGCTCTTTGCAGCTCATTTGTCATTGAGTCCATCATAAAGCCACGGACTAGCACGTCAACCTTGACCCATTTTTCATGGACGTCAATATCTTCCTGATTACCCCTGGTTCGGATTGGAGTCGGTGGAATGTCCGCCTCCAAGACGTATCCCAAAGACTCCATATTGAGTACAATCATCAGATTCCGCAACCAGTCAACAAAATTGGGTCCAGTTAGGAGATTCTTATCAAGTAGTATTGCAAGTGGGTTTTTAGCCATTTTTAAAGAGATTCAGTTTCGTTTTGGGCAAAGATTTAGACAAGATTAAATTAGTGACTTGTTTAATTATGACCGAGTATAGAATTTAAGGGCTTATATGATTCTTGTCTCGGCTCCCACTAATTTTATCGGAATTATACACTCCCATGTTATAATCCGAAAATCGTGGTTACATCGACTTCTTAGTGGTGATCAAGTTCTCTACAAATTTTAACAGACGCAACCTATCAGGTTTCTTGGCAATTAATTTCTGTAAAGTGGTGTCTAACACCAACCCGTCTATCGGATGATTTGATCTTCTTTTACCCCTAGTCTTCATGCCCTCAACCTGTCAGGTTTCTTGGCAATCCAGACTATCTAAGTTTTTGACCATCAACGTCTATCGGTTTAACTATTGAATCTCACCCGGCAACCTATCAGGTTTCTAGGGGCGAAATTTGTCACCAACTGAAGGCATCTAATGCACTCAAGAATTTTTCAACCTCTACCAAATGTACTACCCCGATAACTCGGAAGCATAGCGCACCAGCTCGGGTATCAATTTTCTACGAGTTTGATGGAGGGTAGGAAACCTCGTAATCTTTTTCAAACTTAGTCTGTTTGTAGTCGGGAGATTTCTCGATTAATGTTACACTTTGCACATTAATTCATTTATACGCGCGTTTGTTGGTTTGTCAATCATTCAAAATGAAAAACAGAAAACAGTAACCTAGTTACTACCAACATATAGCTCATGGACCTAATTCCTAAGTACTGGGTCAAACGAATGACCCATAAATAAAAAAACAGTCTTCGATTCTTCGTCTTCTCGGTCGGTTGTCTTTAGTCTTCGTCATATCTAGACCTGGCAAACGGGCGGGCTCGGCCCAAACGAGCCGGGCAAAAAACGGGCGGGCCAAATCTGGGTTGGGCCAAAAAGGCCCGGTTTTTTTTTGGGCCAAAAATATTTATAATTATCTTTATAAATGTACAATTATTTTTATTTGATAATTATATTATTTACTACACTACCACAATCAAAAGACAAATATATAAATATATTTATTTGATCATCATTTCATTTATCACTATTACTTTCTTATAAAAATCATAAAATAATATTATTATTGATATGAGATACTACAAAGTAATCACAAAGTCCCATAAAAAATAAAACTACATCAATAATTAACATATAGATGTAATCTAATCTAACAAATAAGGAAAAATTTTAAATATTATAATTACATATAACATAAATATATATAAAAAAATGGGCTGGGCGGGCCGCCCGCGGGCCGGGCCTCAATGGGCGGGCCAAATTTGGGCCGGGCCAAAAAGGCCCGATTTTTTTTGGGCCAAAAATATGAGGCCCAATGCCCGCCCAAAAACGGCCACAACCCAATCGAATCGAACAAATCAAAAACTAAGTCCACGAGCTATATCACCATCACATAAGGATTCCATACAACATGTAACGGCAATGAAATTAAACAATTAATTTTAATATAAATTAATCCAATTAATCTATAAAATTAATCTATTCAATTTCTACTATATTAATCCAATTAATATAAAGTGGCATTAAATTAAATAATCAATTAATATATTAATCCAATCAATATAAAATTAATCTATTCAATTTTAATGGTATTAATACAATTAATACTAATAATCGTCATTTTAATTCGTTCGAAGTAATCCGACCAAAAATAATATTCTCGTTTAATTTATTTCCCTTAACTCAAATAAATATTCCAAATATTAATTTAGTCAATTTAAAATCCAATTTAATTTTTGGGAAATAATTACAACGAAATATAAACTTAAAACGGAGTCCCGGACAATCCGGTTTTAGGCCCAGCCCGCGGCTCGATTCAAAAACGGGCCAAAAACTCGAGGGGTGCCTGGCCGAGCCACTGCTCGGCAGACAGGCAGCACCCTCGGCAGTCATGGCCGAAACGTGGCCGAGCATGGTCGGTAGCCTGGGCAGGCAGCCCAGGCAGTGCTTCCAGCACCATTGCCGGCAGCCCCGTTTCTTCGTTTTTCGGCTCGTTTCCAAAAACGTGATGCTACAACGAACAATTTAAAAATCTATGTTTATACCAAACATGATTCTAAATCATAAACCTCATCCATAAGCATTCAAAATGCACAAATAATCGTATATACAGAAACATTGACCTCGCTCCGATACCACTGTTGGGATTCCAAAAATAAAATGAAATACGCAGCGGAAAATAAAAAATGAATCCCAAACAAGATCGATCAAGTAACGTATATACGAAAAATAAATAGGAAGATAAAAATCATACCCTTGAAGCCTTCGAAATAAATCTTTGTAAAAATGGATGACGATCACGAACCCCTTCACGAACACGAAATCCCTTCGTTCCAAGCACCGAAAATTCGAAGCCTCTACTTCACACGCGTCGGAAGTTACCCGGAAAAATTCGATAGCAATCCGTTCTCCAAGAACACGGCTAGGAATTACTATAGAAATTTATATCTCTTTTTCTTATTATTTCTCACCTCTAAGATGAAGAAAAAAAACTTGAAAATATTTCTCCCTCCCTTGTTCACTTAACTCTCGGCAGTAACCATCTCAAAGGAAGAAGATGGAGAATAGTATTATATGTTGAGAGTTTTGTCTTGTCATTTTTTTAGTAAGAAAGTCATAACAATAATGTGATATATAATATCACCAAATTATCACCTTAACATGCATGATGTTATTTAAAAAAAACCAACAAGACATGTGAAAAGTAGGGAGGGGGCGGCTAGGAAGAAACTTCCTAGAAAACGAGTCGAGCCACTCGGCTCGTGTACCGAACGTTCGTCAAACGACTCCGTTAAATACATTCCGTTTAATAACCAATGTATTTATATAAATTAATTAATCCAATTAATTAATTATATCAAATACAAATATATTTCTCTAAAAAATATAATTTATGAATTAAATTAATTACCCGGTAACTTAATTTCAATTCATAAGACCGCAATTTTGATTTATCCAATAAATCATAATTTAGATTTCCAATATCTAATATTAATAAAGAGATAATAAATTCACATTTATCCGTCAACGTTCCTGATGCGCGACTCTGTAGGTCCGTCTCAGTCGGCATTGGGAGGAACCAATGAGTGCGGACAGCACTTAGCCAGCCTAGCGGGCCGCACTGTAAACCCCAACTGAGAACGAATGAAGGGATCATTACAGAAACATTATGTCGTGAATACTATATACGTATAGACCCTTCATCAGATGTCCCGGTCAAGTCTTCGGGTCACGGTAAAGTCAAACCCTACTGTTGACTAAACTCTATAAATGTGTTAATGTAAATCAAGAACGACTAATTAATAGTGTATCTAATACGACTATATCAGAATGCCTTGGCCAAAGACTTATGATCTTATTTGCCATTAACCGTATAGGACATTCGCTTGCTCACTAACAGGAGATAGAATCCTTTCTTGGCGTACAGTAAAGACTGCTACCTGCTCGTATAGTCCGCACTTCGAGGTCGACTCAGCAATTAAGCAAATGAGTCTAACTACTCTAATGACAAACTAAACGTCACAAGCACATCTTCTACTGAACCCTCAAGTAAAAGGTCCACATATACTATCACAACCTTTCGATTCGTCATCGACTCTCTGAGACTGAATACCGTGTGACTGAATGGAGTATGAGTCATGTTCGAGTATACTGGTCCCACCAATATACTTATAACTATGCTATCATGACGTGCACACGTCCTAACATCGGTTATACAAGTCTTATTAAAACTTAATGTCCATTTTAAGTTTATTGACTTGCGAACAATTTACGTAAATAAACTTTAAACATTTCCCATACATTTTCTCTTATCCCATAACGAGAATGGAATGTTCGATTTATTTACATGGACTTCACTTCAATGTTTACGAAGTCAAGAATGCAATTAAATACAATAAACAGTGAATGAATTGTATTGTCTTTTTATTAATTATTCCATAATTACAAGTACAATGCCCTACTCTCTCATCCCCTGAGGGGCATTCGAGGGCATATTTCTAACAAAGGATACTTGTTCTTAGTGGTTACCTTGTTTAGATCGTGATAGTTGATACATATGTTGGGATTCGGTGCCTAAAACGAAGGCCCAGCGGAAGTGGTAAAACGAAAATTAATTCGATCTGAATCCCTACGAGGATTGATCGAGCTACGTATATACAAATATCAAAACGAATAACAAGAGATATAGAAACTCACCCTTGTAGTTCGTTGATTAAATGGTAACCTTCTCTTGAGCTATTCCCCAAGCTTTGATTGATCTCTACGAATCCAATCCGCTCCAAGCTCTTGAATGATCCAATGCCGAAAGCACCGCGTCTCTACTTTCCACGCGCCAGAAAAACAACCGGAATGACAACACTCAATTAACCTCTAAGGTTACGGCTAGAATCAAGTGATGAAGCTTTTTATTATTACACTCTAAGTGTATAATATATATCTCTCAATGTATCTTGAATTTTCTCCAAGAAAAAACTCAAGAACAAGGTGAAGAAGATGATGAAGACTTGAGATGAATAATTTTCTCACTCTCTCCTCTTTACTCAAGGTTGGAAAGGCTTCCCAAAAGTTGAGTGAAGTGAGATCAAAGTCATCTTTCCATTCTTATTCAACCCACATAAATCAAATCATATCACATGAGATTCCCCCACCAAGTCATAATCATCTATTAATAAAATGGAATTGAAGACTTGGTGGAAAGTAGGTGGAAGGGGGGCAGCCATCTAGAAGGTATCGGACGAGTTCGATCCATTTCGAACTCCTGTGGGTCTAAACAGATAAACTCCGATTCCTTTCCAATATATTTATATCAATTAATTAATCCAATTAATTAATCATATCAAATACATAATAACATAATTAATTTCTCCAAGAAATAATTATATTTATGAATTAAATTAATAACCCAGTAATTTATTTAATTCATTAGGCTGTAAATTAATTTATCCAATAAATTAATTTAGACATCCAATGTCCCAAAATCAATTAGACATCTAATGTCCAATAAATTAGATATTCAATATCTAATATTAATAATGAGAGAATAAGCTCGATTCATTCCGTCGTCAATCCTATTGCGCAACTCGGTAGGTCCGTCTCAGTCAGCAATGGGAGGAACCAAAGGGTAGTAGCACCACCTAGCAAGCCTGGCGGCCTACATTGAACCCCAACTGAGAACGAATGATGGGATCATTCAAGAACCATTCTGTCGTGAATACCAGTAAACGTATAAACCCTTCTTCCAAATGTCCCGATCAAGTTATAAGGTCACGGTCAGTCAAACCCCATTTGTACTCGACGCTATGCATGCGTTAATGCAAATCGAGATCATCGAGCTCTCGTGTATCCAATACAACTAGCTCCAATGCTTTGGCCAAAGACTTATGATCTCATCTGCCAATAACCGCATAGAACATATAACCCGCTCACTAACGGGAGAAAAAATTCTATCTTGGTATTCAGTAGGACCTGCTACTTGCCCATCAAGATGCACGTCGAGGTTGACCCCCACCTTCTGGTTTACGGGATCTTACTACTCTAATGGAAATCTTGACGTCACAAGCATATCCCTACTAAATCCTCAAGTCGAAGGTTCACAAATACCTGTCACAACCCTTCGATTCCGTCATTGACTATCCCAGAGTGAAATCCGTGTGCCGAATCGAGGGTGAGTCGTTTCGAGTATAGTAATCCAATTAGCATACCTATAACGTGTTCTCCAACTAACCATTAGCGTTCGACAGGCACTCTCCATGTCAAAGAACACGTCATACAAGTCTTCACATAAACTTAACGCCCAGTCAAGTTTCATCGACTTGCGAACGATTAAGTATTTGAGCTATAAACCTTTCCAGTGCCGACCCCCTTGTCCAATAAGGAGTGGAACGTTTTGCTCTCAAATACACGGACTAGTTTCTATATATATTTACGAGTTAGGAATGCTAGTAACCACCAGTAAATAAAGAAACAACCATTCCCTTATATTAATGATTTACATAATTACAAGTACAATGCCCTCACTCAACATCCTCTGAGTGGCATTCGAGGGCATACTCCTAACAATATCCCACTTGCACTCAATGCCACACACTATGGTATCTAATACCCATGTTCTCCAGATGACGCTCCAAGCTAATCTGAGAAAGTGGCTTGGTCAGTGGATCTGCGATGTTATCGGCCGAGTCTACTCTGTGCAGCACAATGTATCCCTTGCGAACAAATTCTCTTACGAGATGATACTTCCTCTCAATATGTTTGGTGCTGTTGTGAAACCTCTACTGCTCGTGCATGACTCCATCGTTGTCGCAGTACAGTGGAACAGGAAGCTCAGCACATGGTATCACTTGAAGTTCTCCTAAAAACTTCTTAATCCAGAACCCTTCCTTGGAAGCCTCCGAGGCTGCTTGATACTCAGCCTGACAGGTGGCATCAGCAGTCGCGCTTTGCTTGGCGCTACGCCAAAATACTTCTCCTCCATTAAGAGTAAATATGTAGCCAGAAGTAGACATCGAGTCGTCCTTCAGTCCTTGGAAGTCTGAATCAGTGAATCCCACCACATCCAATTCTCCACCGCCATACACCACATCCCACCACTTGAAGAAACACTCACCGTTCTTCAAAGAAAAGCCTTCAGAAACATGACATCTGCCACGACCTCCAAGAGAGCCACCCTGCAATCTGTCGGAAATATCATTCCGGCCCAGACCGAGTCCCAGCCTACGGCGGAAGGCGACCGCGGCGACGCTAGACTCTCACTCCCGCCCCCGAGGGACGGTCCCAACCTCTCACTCGATCAGTTCCAGACAGCGGAACAGATTGAGGGGGCTATAGCCATCCTCAGGGAGCAACGGAGGGCATGCGACTCGCCCACCATTACTCCGTCAGCCATCCGCCGAGCAGGCAAGCGGAAGCTCAAGGAGATATATGTTGAGAAATCGACAGAAAACCCCGAGCCGCAGGAAAAGGCTCTCGTAAGGCGGGACGACTCCGTCTTCAGCCGCCTAGAGAGTGATCCCTCGTGGCGACCTGGGCGTTCAGGCCCCAGCAGGGAGGCATCGGAGTCCGAATCCATCACCAGGAGTTCGGCATATCCGACTCCTAGAAGACAAGCGGCCCAACGGGCTCCCGTTCGCCCAAGAATTGAGCTCGGTGGCGGAGAGCTCGTCATCCACCATGGGGCCAGGAGATCGATACACGATCGCCTTGGCTCCCGTTCCGAGAGCCAATTAGCAAGCAGTCAGGCTACGGCTATGGCCGCCATGCAGCGCCAACTCGATGAAATGAATGCGCTCCTAGAGACTTGGATAGGCGCCAAGAGATCGATCGTTGGACCGAGCGAGCCACTCGCAGACCAGATCGAGCTCGCCCCAGTTCAACCAAAGATCTCTCCCCCTAAAACACCTCTATACGAGGGGAGAACGGATCCTGAGACCCACTTGAGTAAATTCCGGATCTACATGACCGGATGTGGAGCATCGGACGCGACGAAGTGTCGAATGTTCCCATTGACATTGGGTGATGTCGCCCATAGATGGTACATCTCGCTGCCGCCTCGCTCGATCAATTGTTTCGAGAAGCTGGCGAGCGACTTCACGTCGCACTTCGCCGCCAAAGTTGCTCGCCCAGAAGGCCCCCACCGCATGATGAAAATCAGACAGGGGAAGAACGAGTCTGATAAAGACTACATCGACCGGGTGGATGAGATAGTCCTCACTGGCGAGCCTATTAGCAATGAGCTCGCTCTCTACTCAGTCCTAGGTGGATTCTACGGCCACTCGCCCATGTTCAGGCACCTTACAAAGGACATCCCCCCGACCTACGCGATCTTCTGTGTCAGGGCCGCTAATTTCCTCGCTAGGCAGAGGATGCTCACCCTCCGCTTAGGTGAGGGATCTACCGAGGAAAGGAAGGCATCATCTTCCATCCCAAGAAAAGCGGTCGCCAAGCCTAGAAAGGCGATCGCGAAGCCGCCCGGCGAATTCAAAGATTTCGAGGATCTGGAGGTTCACCTCCTCCGTAACCTCAACTTATCTCTGGCCCACATCTTTAACGCCATCAAGGGGCGCGAATGGCTTAGAAAACCAAAGTCGGTGAGGGATTACGGTCATCTGGACCGCAGCAAGTTTTACGCTTACCACAAGAGTCCCGGCCATAACACCAGTCAGTGCCGCGACCTCCTCAGACAACTCTGGAGATTATTTGAGGAAGTCAAATTAGATAACTTGGTTACCAAGCCAGAGCCCCGAGCAGAGAGGACTGGGGAACGCGAGCGCTGACAGAACGACGGGATCCCTCCAAATCCGGTCGCCAGGATCGAGCAGAACAAGCCGGAATATTCTAACGAATCAATCCCTCTGATCAACCCTGGCGGTCGGATCAACATGCTTCAGGCGGGAGGTGGAAACCTCGGGGGCCTTTCCCCGGTCTCCACCATGTCGAACAGAAAGCGGAAGGCCGAGCTGAGGGCATTCGTCGGGGTCCATGTCGTGGTACCCCCAGAGCCGACCATCTCCAAAGACGCGCTCATCACTTTCTCCAACAAGGATAGGGAGGGAGTGCAGTGCCCCAAAGAGGATGCATTGGTGATCTCTGCTTGTATCCTCGGGAAAATGGTCGATCGCGTACTGATAGACAATGGGAGCTTCTGCAATATCATATTCAAATCTGCTCTTAACTAGCTCGGCAACCTGACCAAGTTCATCAAGCCGTTTGACACCGTGCTTCAAGGTTTTGGCGACAGCACAGTCCAAGCCTATGGAAAGATCAAGCTCTCTGTCGAGCTAATATGCTTTTACGATCCCTAGGTTAGGATTACTAGGAACTTAAATTTTGTAATCATAGATAGGCCCAGCATCTATAATGGGTTCCTAGGTCGTCCATTTCTGGAAACCTTCGAGGCAGTCGCCTCCTCCTTCTTTTACTGTATTAAATTCCCCACTGCCGATGGGACGGTCGGTACTGTAAAAGGAGATCAGCTAATGGCCAAGAAATATTTAAATTACTCCTGGTCGTAACTTCTTACACTTCCTGTACTATTTATAACATTGAGACGATCGACAATCAACCGATGGAGATCGACGAGCCGAGCATCTCATACTAACCCGACTCAGAAGACGACATCTCACATCGATTAACGGACGACATCGAGCCAAGGATCAGTTTCGAGCCAAGCCTTGACATCGATCTAAGGATCGAGTCCGAAAATTGCTCCAAACGAGAAGCGACCATCCCCGTTGAAGAGTTGAAAAGTATAACAATAGATCCGGCTCGCCCGGAGCGGGAAGTGCAGATCGGCACAAGCGTCGACCTCGAATTAAAAGATGATCTGATCAACTTACTACGTAAGAACATCGGAGTCTTTGCCTGGTCGCATCAAGATATGGTCGGCATAAGTCCATAACACGCTTGCCACTATCTAAAGATCGACCCGGCAAGGAAGCCTGTTCACTAGAAACGTAGGAAATTCGGTCCTGAGAAGTACGCAGCGCTCGACATAGAAGTCAAAAAGCTACTCGATAAGAAACTAATCGGAGTAGCTACAGACGAACCACAGTGGGTCGCCAACGCGGTGCTCGTCAAAAAGCCGAACAGCTCCTGGAGGTTATGCATCGACTTCACCGACCTCAACGCGGCATGTCCAAAAGACCAATTTCTGATGCCTCATATTGATCACTTGGTCGATAGTACAGCAGGTTGCGAAATGATGTCGTTCATGGATGCCTTCGCCGGATACCATCAAATCCCAATGGCGGAGAAAGACATAAAGCACACATCGTTCCACACAGAAAAAGACATATACTTTTGGGTCCGAATGCCGTTCGGCCTGAAGAATGCAGGGGCTACCTACCAACGACTAGTCAACGGAATGTTCGCCAACCAGATCGGCAAAACCATGGAGGTCTACATTGACGACATCGTGGTCAAAAGCCTCAAGAAGGGAGATCACCTCAATGACCTAGCTGAGACGTTCGCCATCCTCAAAAGTTCAATATGAAACTTAACCCCAAGAAATGCAACTTCGGGGTGAGCTCCGGAAAATTCCTGGGGCACATCGTGAGTCAGAGGGGGATCGAGGCGAACCCCACCAAGATCCAGGCGATCCTTGACATGCAAGAACCACAGAATGTCAAACAGGTGCAACGCCTCACTGGTTGTCTAGCTGCCCTCAACCGTTTCATATCTCGGCTCGGGGATAAAAGCAAGCCATTCTTCGCGTCCATAAAGAACAAGAAGTTCGCATGGACCAAGGAGAGTCAAATAGCGTTCGCTAAAATTAAGGAGTATCTATCCAACCCCAGATCTTGGCAAAGCCGATCCCCGGCGAAAAGCTATTCCTTTACCTGGTGGCCTCGGAGGTCGCGCTGAGTGCTGTTTTAGTACGAGCAGAGGGGCAAACCCATTTTCCGATCTACATCGTTAGCCAAACGCTCCATGACGCAGAAACGCGATACACGCCTCTGGAGAAGATTGCCTACGCCCTAGTCATGAGTGTTCGCAAGCTAAGGGCATACTTATTCGAACATCAAGTGGAGGTCCTAACAACTCTCCCAATACGGCCAGACACCAACGGGCAGACTCCTCAAATGGTCACTGGAGATCGCCCAATACGGTAACACATACGCTCATCGCACGGCGATCAAAGGCCAGGCTCTGGCGGACTTCGTGGTGGAATTAACATTCCCTCACAGTCCGACCCAGGTCGGCCGCCCTGCTTGGAAGCTGTATGTGGACGGCTCGGCAACAAACTCGCGAGCAGGGGCAGTGATTGTCCTCATCAGCCCCGACGGGCAGAGTTTCACAAATGCCGTGCGTTTTGGTTTCCATGCGACCAACAATGAAGCCGAGTACGAAGCCTTGGTAGGCGGGCTCGATTTAGCCCTCGCCCTAGATGTTCGCCGTCTCCACATCTTCATGGACTCTCTCTTGGTCGTAAACCAAGTCAAGGGAGAATATGAGGCGCGCGGCGAACAAATGATCAAATACCAAGAATTGGTCGCCGAAATGTGCACGAAGTTTGAGGAAGTGCTGATCGAACAAGTCCCGAGAGAACACAACTCTCAGGCTGATGCCCTATCCAAACTAGCATCGTCGGATGGGCGGCCGATTTCTCTAATATACAGATCACAAAATCAGCAAAGCCAGCGATCGACAGAAGCTTGATTACCACGGTCACCGTCGCCGAGGAGAACTGGATGACTCCTTTCATTAAATACTTGAAGGACGGGACGGTCCCTGACGATCATATCAAAGCTCGCCAGCTCCAACTTCATGCAACCAGATACACCCTACTGGACAATCGGCTTTACAAGCGAGCTTTCATCCTTCCCCTCCTCAAGTGCATTACACCGGAGGAAGGCCGGCTCGTTTTAGCTGAAATCCATGACGGGATCTGTGGAAACCACGCTGGCGGGTGAGCTCTCAACCACAAAACAACCAGGCAAGGTTTTTTCTGGCCTTCGCTTCAGAAAGATGCGATCGCCTATGCCAGATCGTGTCATATGTGTCAAGTGATGGGCCCGAACATCAAGCTTTCCCCCGAGTAGCTCACTTCGATGTACAGCCCATGGCCTTTCGCCCAATGGGGCATCGACCTAATAGGTCCCTTGCCGACGGCGCCAGGGGGCTGTAAGTTTGCCATCGTGGGGGTCGATTACTTCACAAAATGGGCTGAGGCCGAGCCACTCAACAAGATCGTCCAAGAACAAGTAATTATGTTCATTTGTAAGAACATCATATGCCGGTTCGCTCTACCCCAGGCTATAATCTCCGAAAATGGAAAACAGTTCGATGGCTTTGAAGTCATGCAATTCTGCAAGAAATAGAGAATCAAAAAATTGTTCTCGGCCCCTTACCACCCTCAAGCGAACGGGCAGCTAGAGGCTGTAAACAAGATCCTCAAACACACGATCAAAGCAAGACTTGAATCCAAACAAGGACGATGGGCGAGCGAGCTCCCAGACGTTTTGTGGTCCTATCGAACAACGACCCGAAACTCAACTGGCGAAACCCCGTTCGCCCTCGCCTTCGGAACAAAAGCGGTGATCCCTTCAGAGATCGCCGTCCTCAGCCACCGAACTGAACAAGAGATGACGACGGATAATGATGTGGCCCGGCGGATCGACCTGGACATGCTCGAAAAACGACGACTGACCTCGGAAATGAAGAACACAATCCACAAAAGGAGATACGAGAAATTCTTCAATTCGATGGTCAAAGAAAGACGGTTCCAAGTGGGCGACCTAGTCCTTAAAAAAGTCCAGACTCATACTGGAGTCTTTGGCCCGAATTGGGAAGGCCCTTTCAGGATATCTAAGTGGCTAACCAGAGGGGGCCTACAAACTTGAACACCCTGACGGCACTCCGGACCAATATCCCTGGACCGCCGTACATATGAAGAAATACTACCAGTGAAAACTTTGTATTCATTTACCCAATGTACAAAGAATATAATGAGATTTACTTATCCCATCTATATGATTCACCTCGATGAAAACGAACAACTAAAAAGAGTATGGCTTTCTCGACCTATAAGAGGTCGTCATCTAAACCCAACAGACCTATGCTAGCGATCGCCCCTCCCAGCACAACGTATACCGTCGAGGGTCGCCATCTAACATGGCGATCCGAGGTAGAAAAAGTGCAGCCATGGTCCTGGAGGTCGATGGAACTGACAGCTTCACCCATGCAAGGTTCCTTTGGGTTGCGATCGCTCGCCCTTCATTTAAATACGAGGCGGGCGTAGCCGAAGGATCCTCCAAATAAATCTGTGGACACGTCCGCACGCCCTCAAAGTACATCATCTAACATGATATACTCGGACAAGGCAACGCGTCCCTACCCCATCACCACGTATACCGTCGAGGGTCGCCATCTAACATGCCGACCCGAGGTAGAAAAGTGCTAACAAGCCGCGGACGTGAGGTCGAATAAACCGACGACGCTGTTTAGTATATTTTGAGTAATATTTTTATTAGCATTATATATATATATATATATATATATATAATTGTGTGTTGTGTGATAATTTATTCGTTTTACCATATATTTATATTATTTCATTTTGTTAGAATTTTCTATAATTTTATGTCATTTTTGGATAATTAATTAGAATTAAATTATATCTGCAGGATAACCAACCTAAGACAAGAGATCAATTGGTTCAAGGGCGATATTTTTACAAAATTCAAATATATTCACGACTGGTCTTATTTTATTCGTCTCGTCGAGACGATCGTTTTAAAAAAAATTCATCCGAATCCGAGTTCGTATGAAGAAGTTATGACCGTTCGAAGGACAATTAAATAGACGGACCATATTGTGCTACGTGTCAACACCCGATTGGATCGAAAATTCAACTCTATGCTGATGTCATCCATGACATCAGCATTAATGGGCAGCCATGAATTATTTGGAGTGGGATTTTAAAATGTTAAAAATTATTATTTTATTAATTTTGTAGTAGTATAAATAGGGGATGAATGTGTAGTGTTTGAGGAGAGAGAAAAAAAGGAGAAAAAATAGAGAGATATTATTGTAAGAGTAAGGGGTACCATGCGCCATGGCTTGCGTTTTAGCTAACAGCCCAAAATTTCTGATGGCGCACCACACCGGGGTTGGCGCCATGGCTGGTTGCGCCGTGGTGGCCAGCCCACGTGGTGCTGCGTTTTCCTTTTTTTTTCTTTCCTTGAAATCCGAATGTTGGAATTAATTTTTGAATCTTGAAACTTGTATATGACCGTTGCATGCATGCTAGTAACGGGTATAAGCCCGTTTTTTTGTCCCATTTCCAAGTTTTAAGCACACAAAAAACTTTTAAATACCCCCTCAAATCAATTCTAACTCATACACTTCTATAACTAACTTATCTCTATTATTTCTTTTGCATCCAAAATGAATCCCAACCAAAAATGGATTAACAACATGCTAAACGACCCGAGCAACCAAATGAATCCCATCCAAATGCCAGGTTCGTCTTCTCAATCGGGTTACCTTCCAAGCTTCCAAACCCCATATATGAATCCCGACGACTTGACACTATTTAGTCAATGGAAATTACAATTACAACAACAATAACAACAACAATTTACTCAATTTACTCAACCTCAAGCAACCCCTTCCCAACCAAATTCGGACCATGCATCCTTCCATCTAGTTGACAAAGACATCAATGACGATGACGAAGAAGATGAAGAAGAAGCGGAGCCGACCCCGACTTCCAAAAAGTCGAGGGCAAAGACAATGGCGAAGAAGCCAAAGACAAAGTCGAAGATGAAGAAATCCGACAAAGAAAAAGAAGTTGATGAAGATGTTGTCCCGTCCTGAGCTCGAACTTTTTGGACCCAAGGCGAGGAGTATCTCTTGGCGGAGTGTTTCATTCAAGTTTCCGAGGATCCAAAAGTAGGTGCGGATCAAAAAATGGATACGTTTTGGTACAAAGTGCTCGATGCATACAACACGGAAGCCAAGCGGCTCAAGTATGCAACTCGTACCAAAAACATGTTGACGGGAAAGTGGACTCCAATGAATAGAGATGTCAAGAAGTGGAATACGGTGGTGGATGAAATGACCGTGATGAGTGGGGAGAATG
This sequence comes from Orobanche coerulescens, assembly GCA_033398695.1. NCBI lineage: Eukaryota > Viridiplantae > Streptophyta > Magnoliopsida > Lamiales > Orobanchaceae > Orobanche > Orobanche coerulescens. The sequence continues at coordinate 193,534,562 of CM065803.1, read as the reverse complement.
ATAGAGATTTTATGACCCGTTGTCACATATTGTTTAAAAAAACAACGGGTTATGATTTTAAACACATGAGCGCTTGGGAGTTTTTGAAAGGCAAGCACAAGTGGAAAAACCCCGACTCGACTTTGGCAAGACGTAATCGTCTTCGGCACACTCACGAGGAGCCCGAGCATTTTGGACCCGACGAGTTGCCACGGACCGACGGCATGTACCGGGTTTCGAAGAGTCAACGTTCGTCTAACTCGACCGCTAGTTCCGGTTTAAACCCGGCATTATTTCAAGAAATATTGCAAATGCAAATCGAGTTAGACCGTAAGGCGAAAATGGATGTTCTCGGGCGAGAGTCACTCGCACGAGTTAATTTATATGAATCTCAAAAGATTGCCGAGGAGATGCGGGTGTTACAAATGGATACAAGCATGATGGATCCGGTCAACGCAAGGATCGTGAGGGCACAACAAGATCGAATCCGGGCAAAATATCCCGAAGAGGATTAAGCTTTTATTTCTATATTTATGTAGTAGGTTTTTAATTTTATGCATTTTTAAATTATTGTATTGTGTGTTTTTTAATATGTAATGTGTGTTTTTTAAATTAATGAAGTTTATTTTAGTTAAAATTATGTATGTTTTATTTTAAGTGAAAAAAAAAAGTAGGCCGACGGCACCAGAATTTCTGGTGCCAACGGATACAGCCAGAATGTGGTGCCTTCAGATTTCTGGTGCCAAATAGATTTTTGCTGACGTGGCACTAAATTTTTCCCATGGCACGAGCCCTACGGCTCAAGGGTTACCATTGCTCTAAGGGAGAGAAATAAAAATATTGTGTAATAAAATTATATTAGAGTAATAATATTATGGAATATTTATTTATTTGTGTTGTTATTATGAGTGAGTAATTTTCTTTTACTGGGGTTATGATGAAACCATGTCTATATTATTATTAATATTTATATAATAATTCTAAATAAATATTTTTAACGATTATGATTTTCGCTTCAATAGGGGAATATTATTTCATCAATTATATCACGTATTTTTTATAGTTATAAATTTCCCCTTGCTTTGTGATTATTGATATTAGTTAATTTCTTTGATTATTTGTTTTCCATTAAATTGGATACATATAATGCTTAGAAATACATTTTTTAAGCGAAGGAAAATCTATATTTGAATTATAATTTTGAACTTATTGTCAAATCTATAGGAAAATAGTGAGATTGATTTCAGAATCTATTCCCTGAATTTCTTGGAATTAAAATATAAAATAAATAATAAATAGACATTGGTGGATTCTAAACCCTAGTAAATTATTTAAAATCAATTTGTCTAAAATCTACTTAAAAATTATTGTTATTTAATGCAATTATTATAACCATTCAAAAATCAAACATAAGTGTGGGGGAATTTGTTTAGTATATTTTGAGTAATATTTTTATTAGCATTTTATATATATATATTTGTGTGTTGTGTGATAATTTATTCGTTTTACCATATATTTATATTATTTCATTTTGTTAGAATTTTCTATAATTTTATGTCATTTTTAGATAATTAATTAGAATTAAATTATATCTGCAGGTTAACCAACCGGTACAAGACGGATCAATTGGTTCAAGGGCGATATTTTTACAAAATTCAAATATAGTCACGACTGGTCTCATTTTATTCATCTCGTCGAGATGATCGTTTTAAAAAAAATTATCCGAATCCGAGTTCGTATGAAGAAGTTATGACCGTTCGAAGGACAATTAAATAGACGGACCATATTGTGCCACGTGTCAACACCCGATTGGACCGGAAATTCAACTCTATGCTGATGTCATCCATGACATCAGCATTAATGGGCAGCCGTGAATTATTGGGGGTGGGATTTTAAAATATTAAAAATTATTATTTTATTAATTTTGTAGTATAAATAGGGGATGAATGTGTAGTGTTTGAGGAGAGAGAAAAAAATGAGAAAAAATAGAGAGATATTATTGTAAGGGAGAGAAATAAAAATATTGTGTAATAAAATTATATTTGAGTAATAATATTATGTAATATTTATTTATTTGTGTTGTTATTATGAGTGAGTAATTTTCTTTTACTGGGGTTATGATGAAACCATGTCTATATTATTATTAATATTTATATAATAATTCTAAATAAATCTTTTTAACGATTATGATTTTCGCTTCAATAGGGGAATATTATTTCATCAATTATATCACGTATTTTTTATAGTTATAAATTTCCCCTTGCTTTGTGATTATTGATATTAGTTAATTTCTTTGATTATTTGTTTTCCATTAAATTGGATACATATAATGCTTAGAAATTACATTTTTTAAGCGGAGGAAAATCTATATTTGAATTATAATTTTGAACTTATTGTCAAATCTATAGGAAAATAGTGAGATTGATTTCAGAATCTATTCCCTGAATTTCTTGGAATTAAAATATAAAATAAATAATAAATAGACATTGGTGGATTCTAAACCCTAGTAAATTATTTAAAATCAATTTGTCTAAAATCTACTTAAAAATTACTGTTATTTAATGCAATTATTATAACCATTCAAAAATCAAATTATTTGGGACTAGGTTAGAATTTAATATAATTTGGTTCAAAACGATAACAATAATTTGACTTCACTATTATAGTCCTCCCTGTGGAATCGACCTTGCACCGCATATCTACATCGAACAAATCGTGCGGTTGCGAGTATTAGACTAAAGAATCAACCAACAACAGACGCCCCATCCAAGGACTCCTCCAGACCGAGACCGCTCGCCTTTCGTTTAAATACAAGGCAGGCGCAGCCTAACGGAGGACCCTGACAATAAAGTGAGTCGCGGGGCATACCTACGATGGAATGTCCCTCGCACATAAAGACACGGTTACGGAGGTCGGTCCATCGAACTCAGTGACCGTGCACACAATCGTCCTCCCTCAGAGAATCGGAAAAACTCAAGATAGCTCGTCCAACATACTATTTTCGTTCCCTTACTTACACTAAGTACACAAAAACAAGGGGCAAAGTGGAGCTATTCCTGAAATGCGATCGGGAGGAAAAGACCATACACGATCGACTTCGTTCAAACACACACATGACGATCGGCTTTATTCGAGAAATTTACAAGCGATCGTACTTATAAAGAATCAGATGCAAAAAAGGAATATTTTATTCAAATCAAGAAGTTCGTACAATACAAGCCCGAAGGCAGTAGAAGAGAAAAACAGAAAATTACAAGCGAAGGAAAACAAAAATCACTCAGGCCGACCCCAACTGGCCCTCGCCCCCAGCAGGCGGATCGGTACGCGCTCCCTCATCGACCTCAGGATAAATAAGCTTATCTGGAAAAGGATACCAGCTCAAGTCGATCCCCAAGTCAGTGAGGTCGAGGATCGGCAGGGAAAATTCCGGATTCAGAGGATGCTCGAGTACGTAGGCCTTGAAGGTCTTCATCATGTGGCCGACCTCGATCCCTACCTTCTTGGCGGCACGGATAGCATCAACATAGTCCATATAGTAGGCGAACTCGCCGACGTATGCCACATTCAGGTAGGTATCGGTCTCGATCGCCTTTATCTGCCCTTTCAAATCCGAAGTCGTCTTCTCGGCATCCGCAAGCTCGACCACTTTGGCGGCCAGTTCTCCCCTTGTCTTCTCCAGCTCGCCATTGAGACGATCCACCATCGCCTTCAGCCCAATCGCCTCCACCAGTGAGGTCGCGTGCAACCGACGAGCGTCCGTCATCTGGTCGCAGAACCGATCGGCCACTTCCTTGGACCAGACAAGCTCTTGCTTCATCCGATCGAGGTCATGCTTAGCCCGTTTGGCCGTCTCAATTTGTTCCTTCTCCATGGCCATGATCCGGTTAGCAAAGTCGGCATTCTGACTCCGAGCGATCTCGAGATCTTGATGCAGGCGAGCATTAGAAGGTCGCCCCTCATAATCCTTAACGGCTTGGGCGGCCATCGTCGCTGCCTGGAGAGTCAGGGCGAGCGTCGCCTGCATGGCGTCTCCAGACCGCCGACGAGCAATCGCATCGAGATCAGTCGTCCAAGCCTTAGGCAGAGAGATGATGTCCCTGGAGACGTAAGAAGGGACATCGAGGGACTGGCGCGGAGACTTGCTCGCCAGGAAATCCAGCACCATCGGCGAGACGTCCGGGTCGGCAAGACGGACCCTACAACACAACCAAAAAGAAACAAAGGAGTTAATATACGCCTTACATGAATGGCCTAACTCGGAAAGATCAAACCGGTCTTACCTATTGACTAACTCGGGGTCGCGGCCAAAAAAGGGCTTGCCCTGAGGAGTTTTAGCTTCGGCGATCGCCGCTGTTTTCAAGAAACCAGCCGAGGGCCTGGAGCCGGACCCCTCCGTTATCGGAACAGCAGAGATAGGTGTCGCGGCAACCGGCGGCTCCAAAATGGATACATCCACCTCGGCAGTCGGCAGGGACTCCTCCGGCCTCCGCCTCTTGCGGTTGCGCTGGAGTTGTTCTTCCTCCCGAACTTCTGGTTCGACGACCGGCACTGTAGCAGACCTCACCGCAGGGATGGGACGATACGTCGTTGCAAGGGAACGACCCATCTTCTTTCCCTGGTGAAGCCTACCCAATAGACCGGGGTTCGACATTGCGATCTCTTGCGGTGGTTTAGCGTAGCGGGGGAAATGGATCTCTGTCAAAGAAGAAGTTCAAACAAAGTTAGACATCTACTTCAAATCAGACGGTCATCATACAGAAGAAAGGAAGTAAGACTTCATACCTGGAACCTTCAGATGGCGAGGGTAGCGAAACAATCGAGCTCCCAACCGATGAAGTTCTTGATTGACTGAGCGAACGTCAATAAAAGAGTCCGGCAGACTTAGAATTCGCTCCCAGACGATCAGAAAATCGAAAGGAAGGTCGGAAATCGCTGGAACAAGGGAGCCTGCAAAAAGGAAACAAAATTAGATCAGTCCAAGACGTATCCGATCAAAGGGAGAGTTAAAACCCTTACTCGGATTCCTCTCCCGAAAATTGGTCGGGATATCCAACTCTTCCTCCGGCCTATCACTCGACGCCGACCTCCACGCTCCGCCGACCCAGCACTATTTTGCCAGGTCGCCCCGAGTCTTGTTCGGCACCCCGAGGACCACTCTTCCCATTCGACCTTGAATGTGATAACCGCCGACCGACCCCTTCTGTGCAGTCAGTTTGAAGAGATAGTTCATTTCCATCGCAGAAGGGAGACGGAACAACTGGTGACCACCAAAAATTGTCAAAGTGCTGATGATCTGTAGCCAGGCGTTCGGCGGCAGCTGGAGCGGCGCCAAATTCCAGGCGATCAACAAATATGACACAGCGAACGGCAAGGGGAACCGCAGGCCGGCCTCCATAATCATCTCATTAACGGCGACCAGACCCTCAGGAGGTTGATCGGCACGCTCGTTCTCTGAGGGCATGTGCAACGAGACGTCAGAGGGAATATGGAATTTCGCCCTCCAGCGACTCAAGTCTTTCTTGGTCGCCGAGCTCCGAATCTGACCAAGAGTCCACAGAGAAGGGTCAGCGGCCCGAAACGCCGTCCGCCTCACAGGTTCGGAGGGGTGAGCGGCGGAATAGGCCTTGAAATCAAACTCGGGACACGGTCCGGCAATCCCCTCTATAAGGCTGGCGAAGTCCAAAAAGGCCCAGCCGAAAAAGCTGTTCTACTCCCAGTACAGCTTCACCGCGTTGTCCTCATCCACCGGCGGGCCCCTCTGCCTCGTCGCCGCCACCGATCTCGCCACGTCGGCTTCATTGAAAAGTTCTTCAATCTCCGCGGGTGCAATCCCCGCACGAATAGCCTCGACGGCCGTTTCGATATGAAGACCCACGGGGGTTTCCTCCCGGTCAGGCGAAGTCGCGGCGACAGAGGAGCTACCAGCCTCAAATGTTTTAGATCCTTCTCCAGACATGTTCTTAAAAGTAAAGGGGGAGAGAAAATTTGTGTTCTTACCTAAAAAGAAGGACGGTCGGCACAAGGATCTTCGAAAAAATTCAGCAAAGTCTCAACTGAAAAGCAGGGGCGCATAAAGAATGAAACGGTAATGGCCCTAGTCTTTTTATAAACTGGAACAAGGGCCTTTGTGCAAATAGGCGGAATCCCAGGGACTGCAGTTCAACCGTCGGGGGAGGACACATTAAATACAGCCCTCGAAACCCGCGTATGCGTCATTTAGAGGGCACGCCAGACGACAAGTCTGACAAAATCGTCGGACTCCCCCAACGATAGCGCGACGCGTGTCCCTGCAACGTTTCAAGAGCCCGCCTCCAATTCCCGCTATTTCCAGCACATAAGGAGATCGTCCGGATTCAAAATCAGATCATCCATGCGACGATCGTCCTGGTCATAAAGCAGACGAGCCAATCGTCTAGAACAGGCGATCGCCAACAGTGCCACCTCACCCCATGTTTTCAACATCGGAGCGAGATGGGGGGCAATTGTTGTGCAGTGATTTATACGCCTCGATCGCGATCGTCATGATGGTTGGGATCCAGTCAAGGAAGACAGATACTGGGCGAACACCTAGCGATCGGCGTCCAGAGGCGATCGTCTGTAGGTATCTGGCGATCGCCAATGATATCTGCCTGTAGACGATCGTCACATACTGCATGTGAACCCGACACCCGTCAAAGTCTTCGAAGACCGAATCTCGGACGTAGACCCACGTGTAGATCCGCAAAAGGCACCGCAAGATAAGGCCTTTTGACCCCAGCCTGTCGCCAACCTCACACCTACCAACAGGCCCGCCGAAAGGTATAAGGTGGGTCCTCCCTAGACAGCGACTCAGGATGCGTGCGGACTCCTCATTGGCCCGCACATCTGGCTGCCAGCTGTAGCCTCAGACTTTAAGGAAACAGTCCCACATGATGGGTCGATCGCCCACATTATTCTAATATAGAATACGGCAGTCGCCCACGATCGCCGGGAAGGGCCCAGCAACCTTGTCTCCTATAAATAATAGGCTTTCAACAATGGCCAAAGGACAGTGAAAAACGCACAGAGAGAACAAAAAGACTCTTCTGAAGAATACGTACACATACACAGTGATATTCATATATAAAACATCAAAAGCAAGAACTCACAGAGATTCATATCCGTTTCTTCCGGCAATCTTCACGCTCTACAGCTAAGATAACTAGAAGTCTTTACACTTATTGTAATAGATTCTAACATTAATATTTGTACTCTAAAGTATTTATATTTAATAACATCTCGCGAGAGCATTCAAGCCCGGGATTAACAACCCCGGCAATTCTTGTGTTATTTTCTTTCCCAGGAAAGTGTTCTCGCATTTGTTTGTTACTCGACCATTCCAGCAATATCATCTTCGGATAATATTTTGGGTAACAACACGGCAGTCAAATGTTCCCGAACTAGGTTAGCCCGAAACCTACTTACCACGCTCCCAGCATGCACAATGTCAGGTTTCGTACACAATAAAGCATATGTAAGGCTACCCACTGCCGAAGCATATGGTATATAACTCATTTTCTTTCATTGTTCCTCACTATGAGGACACATCTTCAAGGTGAGTTTTATTCCATGTCGCATCGGAAGGAACCCTATTTAAGATCTAATCTATATATATGGCTTGGGAAAAACTTATCATTCTATTCGATCTATCCCATTAGAGTTGAATCCCAAGAATATAGGTTTCTTCACCCAAGTTATTCATGGATAAATTACTCGAAAGCCAAGCTTTCCCAGAACTGAGCATTCCCACATCATTTCCTGTTAGTAGAATGTCATCTACATATAGTACTTAGAATGTGATCTTGCTCCCACTACCCCTCTTGTATACACAAGATTCCTCTTCATTTTGCATGAAGTCAAACTCTTTGACACTCTCATCAAAATGAAGGTCTCAACTACATGAAGACTGCTACAATCCATTTCATGGAGTCTACATCCACCATTGCTAGGTCATTGGTCGCGGGTCGGTCTCTTGTTTATCACTTGGAACCTCGAGGAAACCCAGTTCCTCCAAGTGCATAAAACTATACCTCTCAGGTAATTGAGACACCCTACTTGACCTACGAGGTGGTTGTACTTGTGTTTTATAAGGTTCGGTTCCAATTTCTTGCAGAGGTGTCTCCTTAGGAGTTTCATTGCATTCTTCCAAAGAAATACTTCTACGTGCTCCGCCTTTCTGAATGAACTCTTCTTCCAGGAAGTGTGCATGCAAAGCAACAACGATCTTTCGATATTTGGGCATGTAGAATAGATAACCCATCGTCCCATATGACAATCCAATGAAACGTCCCTTCGCGGACCTAGCTTCCAACTTCTCCACCTTAGTCTTCTTGACATAGGCGGGACATCCCCAAATCCTAATATGATTAAGACTTGGTTTCCTGCCCTCCCACATCTCATGTGGAGTTTTAGGAACGGATTTGGAAGGACATCTGTTCAAGATGTGTGGCAGTCAGGAGTGCATACCCCCACAGGTAAATCGGTAAGTCAGTATAGCCCAGCATGGAATGGACCATGTTCAACAAGGTCCGGTTCCTTCTTTCTGACACACCATTTAACTGAGGAGTACCTGGAGGTGTTAGTTGTGAAACTATTCCATGTTCCTTAAGGAACTCGTCAAACTCCGTACTCATATATTCGCCACCTCGGTCCGACCGAAGTGCTTTGATATGATTACCAGTTTGTTTCTCGACTAGGGCTTTGAATTCCTGAAATTTCTCAAAAGCCTCGGATTTATGTTTCATTAAGTATACATAACCATACCTAGTATGATCATCTGTAAACGTAATGAAATATTGATATCCATCACGTGCTGCTTCCAAAGCACCACATATGTCGGTATGGATTAATTCCAGTTTATCAGCAGCTCTTTCAAAGGTCCCTGTGAAGGGGGACTTAGTTATTTTGCCTTTAAGGCCAGATTCACAAGTAGGAAAGGGATTCGATCCCAATGGACCCATAAGTCCATCTTTTTGCATCTTGTAAACCTTGGTCTGACCAACATGACCAAGTCTAAGATGCCATTTCAAAACTTGATTGGTTTCATCCGTGCCACGTTTTCTAGTCATAGTATTCACAACTACTTTGTTGCTGAGGTTTAGATGATACAATCCATTTAACAATGTAGCAGTACCCACTAGTTTATTTCTGAAATAAATTTTACAAGAACCATCACCAATGAAAAATGAAAAGCCCTTTCGGTCCATGACCGGAATGGATACAATGTTTTTGTGCCCCTTGGGCAAAACAAGTACATCTTCTAAAGTCAAAACAAAGCCGGATTCTAAACCCAAAAGAAGTGATCCTATGTCGGTCGCCTCGACACTATGCCCGCTTCCGACTGTGATCATAACTTCTCCAGCTCCAAGCTTCCTACTTTGTTCCAGATCCTGATTCACGGTACAAATATGAGAACTAGCACCAGAATTCAGTATCCAAGAAGTAGAAAAAACAGTAGCAGAACAATTTGTTTCCAAAACTAGAAGTTCTGTACCTCAAGTGCCATGAAGAATCGGACACTCTCTAGCCCAGTGGCCCAGCTCACCGCACTTGATACAAGCATCTTTCTTCTTGCTCTTTGGAACCGTTGGGGCCTTGCCCTTGCCCTTGAAGTCCTTGACATGTGGTCCAGTCTGCTTCTTGGTCTTTTTCTTCTTGTTCTTAGACCTCCGAGGTCCAGAAGAAATCACAAGAGCAGACACCTTCATCTGCAGAGTCTTCATCTGAGACTGAGCGGTCACAAGTTTGTTCATTAGCCCAGCTAAATTACATGAAATCTCATTGCAGTTGAAGTTCATAACAAACTGTGAGAAGGAATCAGTGAGAGACTGTAGGATAAGGTCGGTTTGGAGAGAAGTATCCATTTTAAAATCAAGAGCCTCCAATATCTCGATCATGGATATCATTTTGAGGACGTGTTCCCCAACCTTCTCACCTTCCTTCTGTTGCTGGCCGAAATATTATCCGGAGATGAATATTGCTGGAATGGTCGAGCAACAAACAAAGTTGCGGGAGCACATCCGAGGGAATGGAAATAACACAAGACTTTCCGGGTTTGTTAGGCCAGAGATTGAATGCTCTTGCGAGATGTTATTAATAAGAATACGTATGAGAACAAATATTAATGTAAGGATGCAAATACAATGAGTGTAAAAGATCTTATTTATCAAGCTCTTGAGCGAAGCTCTGCGTGTTTCGTCTCTACCGACCGTCTTTCGTGTAAGAGGTGCTGAGAGAGAAGAAAGGCTGAGAGATAGTTGTTGCCAAGAGTAAGAAATCCAAGTTATGAGTTGAATGAGAGAGAGATAGAGAGTAGTTTTTGCCGGAAAGCCGAGAGATTTCCAAGTGTAGGCAGCCTTCTATTTATAGGAGCTGAGATGCCCTGTTTCTGACGGGCGATCGCCTTTCTTGTAATATTATAAGGGGCGATCGTGTTTTTAGCACATGGGCTGTCTGCCTTGAAGTCCGCGGCTGCTGCTGGCAGCCAGCTGTGCGGTCCAATGAAGGGCCGGCACGCGTCCTGAGTTGCTGTCACGGGCGGTCCCACTGTACAACTTTCGGTGGGTCTGTAGGCTGGTGAGAAGATGCTGACAGGCTGTGGTCAATGATCCATGTCTTGCAGCGTGTTTTTGGATCTACACATGGGTCCTTGCTTCAAGCTTCAGCTTTCGCAAACTAGACAGGCGATGGCTTCGCGTGGCATGAGGCGGTCGTCATTTGCCGGTCGCTAGGGGGTCGATCGCCAAGTACCGAGAGTCGCCTTAAATGTCGATCGCTCGGCACCGGGACTTGTCCTGGGACCTTCGATCGGCCACTCTGCCTTGGCTGCTGGACTCTGGCTCGATCGCCCGTTCTCTATTCCGATCGCCTGGTGAGATGTGTAAATCTCGACACAACAATTGCCCCCCAGCTTGCTCCGATGTTGAAGACATGGGGTGAGGTGGTTCTTGCTGGCGATCGTGTAGCATGAAGATGGGCGATCCGTTGAGCGGACTATAGTTTCGGACTTGGGTGATCTGGTCGATTGGCTTGCTATCTTCGGTCTTGTACCTGCAATAAACAATTTTGGCCGATCCCTCGTAGAAAGCTGATTGTTTCGTCATTGAGGAATCGTGCACAGTCGCGGAGTTCGATGGACCGACTCCATGACCGTGTCTTATGCGCGAGCGACATTGTCTGTCTCGTGACTCATTTTATTGTGAGGGTCCTCTATTAGGCTACGCCTCGCCTCGTATTTAAACGAAGGGCATGCGGTCTTGGTCTAGAGGAGTCCTTGCGTGGGGCGTCGTCGGATTAATCAACTCCACTTCCGCGGCTAGTTAGCTCTGCTTCCACCTCGGCCCGCCATGAAGATGGAAACCCTCGATGGTGTACGTTGAGACGGGGGTAGGGACGCGTCGCGTTGTCCGTGCTCACCAAGTTAGATGACAAACCTTTGAGGGCGGGCGAGCGTGTCCACTGATTAGTTTTGGAGGGCCCTCAGACTACACCGGCCTCGTATTTAAACGAAGGGCGGGCGATCGTGGCCCAAAGGGACCTTGCATGGCCGAAGCAGTCGGTTCCATCGACCACCAGGACCATGGATACACTCTTCTACCTCGGATCGTCATGTAGATGCCGACCTTCGACGGTGTAGGTTGTGCGGGGGAGGCGATCTCGTGCCTTAATCCATCATGTTAGATGGTGAACTGTAGATGGCGAACGAGTCCTCCGGTTTTGATGATGTCGTTTGATAATGGCGATCGGGCTGGAAGACTGGTGATCGTCGTTCGGTTGTCGATCGCGCTATTCATAGGTTGAAAAGTAACCTGTGCCTGGCCAAGAAGTCTGCGGCCTTGGTGCGGAAGATTGCGTAGGTCGGGGGGAGGTCCTTCGTAAGATGCCTGAACATAGGCGAAAGACCATGGAATCCCCCTAGGACCGAGTAGAGGGCGATCTCATCACTTACGGGCTCGCCGTTGAGGATGATCTCGTCTACCCGGTTGATGTAGTCTGCGTCGGACTCTTTCTCCCCTTGTCTGATCTGCGTCTTGCGATGGGGACCTTCCGGCCGAGCGACCTTGGCGGCGAAGAATGCAGTGAAGTTGTTCGCCAGCTGGTCAAATGAACTGATGGATCGTGGTGGCAATGAGATGTACCACCTGTGGGCCAGGTCGCCCAGCGTTAGCGGGAACATTCGGCACATGGCCGCGTCTGATGCCCCGCACCCGGTCATGTAGATCCGGAACTTGCTCAGGTGAGTCTCAGGATTCGACCTCCCCTCGTACAGAGGTGTTTTGGGAGGAGCGATCCTACGCTGCATGGGGGCGAGCTCAATGTGGACCGCGAGTGGCTCGCTCTGCTCGGCGATCTTGCTATTGGCGCCTGCCCCAGTTTCTAGGAGCGCCTTCATGTCGTCGAGCTGGCATTGCATCGCGGCCATCGCTGTAGCATGGTCGCTCGTGGTTCGGCTTTCGGAGCGGGAGCCGAGGCGATCGTATACCGATCTCCTGACTCCGCGATCGCCAATCTCGGCTCTTTGGCGAGGAGGAGCCATATGGTTGGCCTGCCTTCTGGGAGTTGGATACGCCGAACTCCTGATGACGGACTCGGGATCCGTCGTCTCGTGGCTGGGGCCAGACTGTCCTGGTCGCCAGGATGGGTCGCTTCCTAGGCGGATGAAGATGGAGGTGTCCTGCCTTGGGAGCGCATCTTCTTGCGAATCGGGGCCTCCTGGCGATCGCTCGGCCAGTAGCCCCTTGAACTTCCATTTGCTCACGCGACGGATGGCCGAGGGGGTTATAGCGGGCGGCACGTCGAAAGCTCTCCGTCGCTCCTGTAGGATGGCCATGGCCTCTTCGATCTGTTCCGCGGTTTGGAACTGATCGAGCGAGAGGCTTGGACCGTGTCTCGGGGGCGGGATCGAGAGTCTCGTACCGCGGCGGCTACCCTCCGCCATAGGCTGTGGCTTGGATTGAGGCGGAATGAGGCGTATGGTGGATCGACCAGCAGCTTTCTTCGATGCAGAGGCAGACGTCATGATTCTGAAAGCTTTTCTCTAAAGAACAGTGAGTGTTTCTTCAGGTATATGCCCCGGAGAACAGTGAGTGTTCTCTGAGACGGTAGGAATAAAAATGAGGGTTAAGATCCCCTTCCTCTAGCGCCAATTGTTGCTGGCCGAAATATTATCCGGAGATGAATATTGCTGGAATGGTCGAGCAACAAACAAAGTTGCGGGAGCACGTCCGAGGGAATAGAAATAACACAAGACTTGCCGAGTTTGTTAGGCTCGGGCTTGAATGCTCTCGCGAGATGTTATTAATAAGAATATGTATGAGTACAAATATTAATGTAAGGATGCGAATACAATGAGTGTAAAAGATCCTATTTATCAAGCTCTTGAGCGAAGCTCTGCGTGTTTCGTCTCTGCCGACCGTCTTTCGTGTAAGAGGTGCTGAGAGAGAAGAAAGGCCGAGAGATAGCTGTTGCCAAGAGTAAGAAAGCTAAGTTATGAGTTGAATCAGAGAGAGACAGAGTAGTTTTTGCCGAAAAGCCGAGAGATTTCCAAGTGTAGGCAACCTTCTATTTATAGGAGCTGAGATGCCCTATTTCTGACGGGCGATCGCCTTTCTTGTAATATTATAAGGGCGATCGTCTTTTTAGCACATGGGTTGTCTGCCTTGAAGTCCGCGGCTGCTGCTGGCAGCCAGCTATGCGGTCCAATGAGGGGCGGCACGCGTCTTGAGTTGCTGTCACGGGCGGTCCCACTGTACAACTTTCGGCGGGTCTGTCGGCTGGTGAGAAGATGCTGACAGGATGTGGTCAACAATCCGTGTCTTGCGGCGTCTTTTCTGGATCTGCACATGGGTCCTTGCTTCAAGCCTCGGCCTTCGCAAACTGGACGGGCGATGGCTTCGCGTGGCATGAGGCGGTCGTCATTTGCCGGTCGCCAGGGGGTCGATCGCCAAGTACCGAGAGACGATCGCCTTAGATGTCGATCGCTCGGCACTGGGACTTGTCCTGGGACCTTCGATCGGCCACTCTTCCTTGGCTGCTGGACTCTGGCTCGATCGCCCGTTCTCTGTGCCGATCGCCTGGTGAGATGTGTAAATCTCGACAAAACACCTTCATCCTTGCACCGAATAGTTGCTTGGATATCTCATATCTAGCAGTTCTGCTGTGCTCACCATAAAGTTCGGTCAAGTGAGATAGAATCTGCCTAGCAGAAGTCATTTTCTCATGAGCTCTCTGAAGCTCATTAGACATAGAAGCCATCATGTACGCACGGACTTTTATGTCATCCTTAACCCACTTTTTTTGGTTTTCAATCTCTTCTTGATTGGCTCTGGTTCGCATAGGAGGTGCCAGAATGTCCGTCTCCAAGACATATCCTAGTGCCTCTAGACTGAGGACAATCATCAGATTGTGGAGCCAGCCCAAAAAGTTAGGTCCAATCAGGGTGTTCTTTTCGAGTAGAATTGCGAGTGGATTCATTGTCATATTGAGAGTTATGTCTGCATTAAGTATAATAGATTAATTAGTGACTTGTTATATTATGTTCTGAGTATAGAATTAAGGTCTTTTCTATTCTTGTTACCCAGCTCCCACTATTTTTATCGGAACAACACACTCCCATGTGAAATTCGGAAGTATCGTCGCTCTACTTCATAGTGGTGATCGAGTTCTTTATAAATCTTAATAGAGGGCAACCGAACAGGTTTCTAGTCTATTAATTTTCATAAAGTGGTGTCCAACACCAACCCATCTAATGGATGATTCTATCTTCTTTTTCCCCTTGTTCACTCCCATCAACCTATACGGTTTCTATGGTTCGTGAACAAGTTAAATTTATACCATCGACGCAAATCAGTTTCACAATTGAATCTTATCCGGCAACCCATCAGGTTTCTAGGGATAAAATTTGCTCCAACCGAAGGCATCCAATGCGCTCCTGGTAATTTATCCGTCCTCCCCGAACGACTACCCCGATAACTCGGAAGCATAGCACATCCGGTTTGGATTTCAATTTCCTGAAAACTCGATGGAGGGAAGGAAAACCTTGAAACCTTATAAACTTAATAATTTATCGTGGGAGAATTTTCGCGATTAACGTTACACTTTGCACATTAATCATTTTAGCGCGTTTGTGGCATTCATACAATATGAAAAAACCATTCACAACCTAGTTGCTACCTGTTGCTACCCAAAATATTATCCGGAGATAAATATTGCTGGAAAGGATGGATAGCAAACAAAGTGCGAGAACACTTCCGTGGGAAAGTAAATAACACAAGATTTGCCGGGGTTGTTAGTCCCGGGCTGGAATGCTCTCGCGAGATGTTATTAATACGAATATTCTGGGATACAAGTATTAATGTTAAAGTACGATTACAATGAGTGTAAAGATCCTAGTTATCTTAGCTAGTGAGCGTGTAGATTGCCGGAAGAACCAGATATGATGCTCTGTGAGTTCTTGTAACAACGTTGATGAGCTGTGACGACCGTGAGAAATCGACAGTCTCTCACTGTGTGTAGCTGCTGTATGTTTGAGCTCATGGGCTTGTGAGTCTCTTTGAATCTGCACTGTGGAGACTTCTTGCCTCTGCCGACCGTCTTCTGGTTGAGAGGTACTGAGAGAGAAATCCTGAGATAGATTCGGAAGAGGAAGCCGAAAGCCTGAAAGTATGAATGTATGTATTTGCCAACTGAGAGAAACGTTTTTCGGAATGATTTTCCAACCTTTTCCCAGTTGCTAGGGGTTCTCTATTTATAGTACTGGGAGATGCTGGGCGATCGCCTCTGCTGTATTATAATAAGAGGGCGATCGTCTTTAGCACATGGGCTGGTCTCCTTAAAGTCCGCAGGAGTTGCTGGCAGCCAGCTGTGCGGTACAATGAGAAGTCTGCACGCGTCTGAGTCGCTGTCACGGGCGGTCCCACCTTGTACCTTTCGGTGTGTTTGTCGGTAGGTGAACAGGTGGTGACAAGTTGTGATCAACGATCCGGGTTATGCGGCGCCTGTCGTGGATCTGCACATGGGCGCTGCTTTGAGATCCAGTCTTCGTGGACTTTGACGGACGAAGGTCTCTGTTCGTGGTACAGGACGGTCGTCCTAAGTCGGGCACCAGAGTCGATCGCTAGGTGCCAAAGGCGGACTGTTCGTGGTACAGGACGGTGTTGCCTTGAGAGTCGATCGCTAGATACTCGAAGGCGGACTGTTGTCTTCGCTTAGGCGAGTTCTCCATATCTTGATTGGTCATGGACTCGGTCGCTCGGCCTTGTAGTCGATCGCCTGTCGAGGTGAGTAAATCTCGACACAACAATTGCCCCACATCTCGCTCTGATGTTGGAAACGTGAGGTGAGGTGGTTCTGCTGGCGATCGCTGAATTTTGACGAGTGACTCTGCATTTTACGGAACTGGCGATCGTCATTGAATGGTTGGTTTGGATTTAGACGACCTGGTCGGTCGCTGGAATGAGCGGGAAATGACAGTGGTTGTGGAAAAGTCTCCGGGGCACGTGTCGGATTCCTGTTGGGGGAGACCGACGGTTAGGTGTGACTCCTCGTCTGGCGTGTCCTTGAAAAGACACGTACGCGGGTTTCAATGGAGCATTAATTGTGACGGTTGCACTTCCGACCCCTGAGATTCTCCGTAATTGCATAGAAGACCCTGCCATCTCCTATAAAAAGGCACTGGGTTGTAGAGTTAAGACCCTTATGCGTTTTTTGCCGGAGAAAGAAGGATTTTGCTGAAGAACATTTCTGAAAGATCTGACTGCCGATCGTCGATCGATTCCATCCTTGGTAAGAAAACACTCCTTTTCTCCTCTTCTCTTCTAAAAATGTCTAGAGTACCTTCATCATACGAAATGGGCACCTCCTCTGCCGCTAGGATTTCGACTGCCCGAGGAGGATCCTCTGCAGGATTTCATCTGGAGACGGCCACCGAAGCTATCCGCGCCGGTATTGATCCTGCGGAAGTCAGGGCATTATTTAATGAGGCCGACGTCGCTAGGGAGGCGGCGGTTGAGCACAGACGCTCGCTGCGGAGAGAGACTCGGCAGTGAGGGCCTACTGGGAGCAGCATAGTGCCTTTGGCCAGGCCTATGTGGCCTTTGCTGAGATTATGGAGAGGTTGGCCGGTCTGTCTCCTAAATTCAATTATCGGGATTACTCGATCGCTCATCCTTATCAACCTCCTAAGCGATCGCTTTTTCGGGCTGCGCAGCGATCGCTATGGTCCCTTGGCCAGATAAGGAGCTCGGCGACCAGGAAGGACCTGGCCGTCTGGAGGATGAGGTTTCATGTCCCTTCATATGTGGATCTTTTTATGCCGGCCGAGAATGAACGAGTCGATCAGCCTCCGGAGGGCATGGTTGTCGTGCCCAAAAAGCGATAGGGGAAGCCGGCTCAAAGGAACGAAGCTATCATGGGGGCTGGGCTACGGTTCCCTCTGTCTTTTTCTGTCTCCCACTTGCTGGCTGCTTGGAACGTGGCGCCGCTCCAGCTGACGCCAAATGCCTGGCTCCAGATCATTTGCACTCTCACCTTGTTCGGCGGTCACCGAATGTATCGCCTTCCTTTGCCGTTGGAGATGAACCACGTGTTCAAGCTGACGGCTCAGAAAGGGTCGGTCGGAGGCTATCATATTCAAGGTCGATCCGGTCGGGTGATCCTCGGAGTCCCGAACAAGGTGTAGGGCGATCCGACAAAGTGGTTCTGGGTCGCCGGTGCCTGGAAGGCTTCAGCGAGTGACAATCCTATGGGCGAGCTGGGCATTCCCACAGACTTCCGGGAGAGGAATCCAGGTAAGGGTTTTGACTCTCCCTTTGTTCGGATGTGTTCAGAACTGATCTAATTTGATTTCGTTTTTGCAGGTTTCCATATTCTGGCAATCGACGAGCTACCTTTTGATTTTCTGGTCGTCTGGGAGAGGATACGAAGTCTGCCGGACGACGACTTAGATGCTCTCCGGATTAACAAGGAGAGTCGCTGGCTGTCTACTCGGCTATTCCGTTTCCCGAGACATCTTTCGGCCCCATGTATGAATTCTTACGATCTCCATTTGTTGGGCAATCGTCCTGTTGGAGGAATATGTCTGACTGTGGTTTGGTTGTTCTTCTTTGCAGAAGTCTGCTTTCCTCGTTTTATGGAGCCCCCACCGGAGATAGCTATGTCGAACCCTGGAGTTTTGGGCCGTCTTCGCCAGAAGAAGTCATCTCAGGTTCCTCCGGTGGCGTTACCTCTCATTCCGGAGGTGAGGCCTGTTGTGGAGCCAATCATAGAGGAGGAGGAAACTCGGGAGGAGGGGCTCCGATCGAACCGCAAGCGACAAAGGTCGGAAAAAACTCCAGTTTCTGCCCCTGTCGATGGGGTGCCGATCGCCGTGCCTCCGATCACCGTTGTCCCCCCGGAGACTGAGCCTACGCCATCTGCGGCTTTCTTGCGAGAGATGGCGATCGCTGAGGCAGAGACCCCTCGCGGGAAGCCATACTTTAGCTGCGATCCTGAGAGATCCAAGAGGTAAACTTTGTCTGCTAACTTTGTCTGCATGTTGAGTTTCGTCATTTTTGTGGGAGATGGGCTAACTTTTGTTGTTTTGTTGCAGGATCCGTAGCACTAACCCATCCTGCCCGCCGATGGTGCTGGATTTTTTAGCGAGCCGATCTCCTCGCCAGGCCTGTGATATTCCGCTCTACGTCAACTGGGCCGTTTCTGCTTTGCCGAAGGCCTGGACGACGGACTTAGATGCGATCGCTCGCCAGCGATCCGAGAGCGCAATGCAAGCTGCTTTCGCCCTCTCCCTCCAGGCGGCGACGATGGCTGCCCAAGTTGTGCAGGAGTTCGAGGGGCGTCCTTCCACTACACGTCTGCAGGCGGACCTCGAGGCCGCTCGGAAAGAGAATGCCGAGTTCGTCGACAGGATTGTGGCTATGGAGAAGGACTCCTTGGATGCAGCTAAACGGGCGAGTCATGAACTTGAGTTGGCGAGGCAGGATGCCGAACAAGCCCGGGCGACGGTCGACCGTTTTCGGGACCGGATGACTGATGCCCGACGGTTGCAGGTGGCCGCTGAGAAGGAGGCCGATCAACTTAAGGTGACTGTCGCTCGATTGACTAGCGAGCTGGCAGCGTCGAGGGGAGAGACGGCTGCAAGGGCGGCCGAGCTCCAGGGTGCGCAACAGGCGGTTGCGGAGCTGAAAGGGAAGCTAGAGGCGACCGAGGCCAATCCCTTTCTTAATATGGAGTTCGTCAGTGAGTTTGCCCATTACATGGCGTTCGCTGACTCGCTCCGAGCTGCTAAGAAGGGAGGACTGGAGGTCGGCCCTCTAGCCGAGAACTTCAAGGCGTATGTGTTGGAGCACCCTCTTCACCCTGACTTCTCCGTGCCGATCTTGGATCTTGCGGACATCAGCGTGGACATGAGCTGGTATCCGACTCCGGCGAACCTTGTTCATCCTGATGCTCCGGAGGCTGGGGAGGCCGCTCCGGAAGCTGGCAAAGGGTCGCAGGCCGATCCGGAGGCTGAAGGCGAAGGCCAGGCAGAGGCCTGAGGCTCTTCGTTCTTACTGTTTTAGCTTTTTGCCTTGTAGTTTTGTAGCTTTTCCTTTGTAGTACTTAGGCCTACGGGCGACCGTGTATGTACTTCTGAAACTTCAAGTAATGAAATGAATGTTTGATCTCCAATTTTTACTTGAATGATTGCTTTTCTGAGTCTTTTGCATGACTTTGTACAAATGTGTGGGGAGAGATTGTTGCAAGTATAGTTCCAAGTGAATTGATAAACTCATATAGACAACTTTTACAACAAATTCGATCGCTGCACAAACATCTGAATAATGTCGATCTCCATATGTCATTGAATAGGGACGATCGTCGTATAAATAGCTCCGCACTCTTCCTCCTTGTTTTTGTTCACTTAGTGAAAGTAATGGGACGAAAATAAATCATTGAGTGAGCGGTCTTCAATTTTTTCGAAACCTCGAAAGGCCGTCCATCTCGGTCTTGAGGAGACGTGCACGATCGCGGAGTTCGATGGACCGATCTCCACGATCATGTCTTGTGCGCGAGCGACATTCCGTCTGATGGATAAGTTCTCGCGACTCACTTAATTGGTAGGGTCCTCCGAAGGCTGCGCCTCGCCTCGTATTTAAACGAAGGGCGTGCGGTCTTGGTCTGGAAGATTCCTTGCATGGGGCATCGTCCAGACATTCAACCGACCGTGTTGGGAGATTGGAGGGGCTCCGGCTAAGCCAGTAAACTGTCCAACTTTCCCTCCTCGAACAATCTCCAGAGTTGTCTGAGGAGGTCGCGGCATTGGTTGGTGTTGTGGCCGGGACTCTTGTGGTAGGCATAATACTGATTGTGGTCCAGGTGATCGTGGTCCCTTATCGCCTTTGGGTTTTTCGGCGGTTCGCGCCCTTTGATGGCGTAGAAAATGTGGGCCGGAGTTCGGGAATGTGTGGAGGAGATGGGTTTCCATATCCTAGTAGGCCTTGTCGTCGCCGGGTGTCTTGGCGACCATCTTTTTGGTTTTGGCGATCGCTGTCTTTCGGACAGGAGGTGGCGTTTCCTCGCCTAGGCGGAGGGTGATTGAGCGAGGTGGCAGTGAGATGTACGACCTGTGGGATAGGTCGCCCAGAGTTAACGGGAACATTCGACACTTCGTCGCATCTGATGCTCCGCATCCAGTCATGTAGATCAGGAATTTGCTCAAGTGGGTCTCCGGATCCGATCTTCCCTCATATAGAGGTGTCTGTGGGGGAGCGATCGTTGGTTGAACTGGGGCGAGCTCGATCTAGACCACGAGTGGTTCACTTGGTCCAGAGATCGATCTCCTAGCGCCTGCCCCAGTTTCTAGGAGCGCCTTCATTTCATCGAGCTGGCGCTGCATTGCGGCCATCGCCATAGCCTGACTGCTCACTGATTGGCTACCGGAGCGCGATCCGAGGCGATCATGCACTGATACCCTGACCCCATGGTGGATGACGAGTTCTCTGCCTGCAGACTCATTTCTTGGGCGAGTGGGGGCCCGTTGACCGGCCTGTCTTCTGGGAGTCGGATATGCCGAACTCCTGGTGACGGATTCGGACTCCGATGCCTCCCGACTCGGGCCCGAATGCCTGGGTCGCCACGAGGGATCACTCCGTAGGCGGCTGAATACGGAGTCATCCATCCTTACGAGAGCCTTTGCCTGCGGCTCAGGGTTTTTTGTTGATTTCTCAACATATATCCCCTTGAGCTTCCGCTTGCCAGCTCGGTGGATGGTTGACGGAGTGATGGTGGGCGAGTCGCATGCCCTCCGTCGCTCCCTGAGGACGGCTATGGCCTCCTCTCAACTGCTCCGATGCAGGCCCGATCGAGTGAGAGGCTAGGGCCGTCCCTCGGGGGCGGGAGTGAGAGCCTAGCGTCGCCGCGGTCACCTTCCGCCATGGGCTGGGATTCGGTCCGGATCGGAATGAGATTTCTGGCAGACCGTAGGGTGTCTCTTTTGGACGTCGTGGCAGATGTCATGTTTCTGCAGGCTTTTGTTTGAAGAACAGTGAGTGTTTCTTCAAGTATATGTCCGGAGAACAGTGAGAGTTCTTCGAGACGGTAGGAATAAAAATGAAGGTTAGATCTCCCCTTCTTCTAGCGCCAATTTTTGTTACCCAAAATATTATCCGGAGATAGTATTGCTGGAATAATCGAGTAACAAACAAATGCGGGAACACTTCCTTGAGAAAATAAATAACACAAGATTTGTCGGGGTTGTTAATCCCGGGCTTGAATTCTCTCGCGAGATGTTATTAATAAGTATATTGTTGAGTACAAATATTAATGTTAGTATCTATTACAATGAGTGTAAAGACTTCTAGTTATCTAAGTTGTGGGGTGTGTAGATTGCCGGAAGAACCAAATATGAAGCTCTATGAGTTCTTGCTATTAATGTTCAGTGGATGAGAATGTATCTCTCTTTCTGTATATCGTTCACTGTATTCACGATGTTGTGATTCTGTCCTTGCTGCCGTGTTATGAGCCTCCTATTTATAGGAGACAAGGTTGCTGGGACCTCTCCGGCGATCGCGGGCGACTGCCGTTTTTTATATTATAATAAGATGGCCGATCGTCCCGTCACGTGGGGCTTTTCCCTTAAAGTCTGCGGCTCTGTGGCGGCCAGTGTGCGGTCGATAGAGCTGCCGCGCGTCTGAGTCATCACGGGCGGTCCCACTTTGTAACTTTTGGCGGCCCTGTCAGTAGGTAAGGTAGGTGACAGGCTGGGGTCAAAGGTCTTATCTGTCAACGCCTTTTGTGGATCTGCACGTGGGTCACAGTCCAAGATTTGGTCTTCGATGACTTTGACGGATGCTGGATTTATACGTGGCACCAGACGATCGTCTCTAGTTGGACATCATAGATGATTGCCAGATACCAAAAGACGATCGCCGGATACCAAAAGACGATCTCCGTGGGTGCTGACCTCTGGGTGTTTGCCCAGAGCACGTCTTCTATGGTTGGCTCTCAGGTCATTATGCCGATCGCCATCGAGGCGTATTAATCGCCGCACAACACTAATGGAAAACAATAATCGAATGGAATACAACCATAACCCCGATTACAAGCTCTGACAATAAACGTGCAATCGATACGGGCGAGAGTTTACGCAAAATCTCCCCGAATCGATAATTCACGGATTTAACTTGAAGAAAACAGATGGGAATCACCCAACAACAACAATCAGTGAGGAATAATACAACATATATGGACAATTCGGAATTAATCAAGAAAAACCCGAAAACTCCCCAAATTTGACAAGCTAGGGTTCCTGGGGAAAATACCTCGGATTCGGACGATGAAGGATGATTACGCTGATGATGATATGTTAGCACAAGCCTACGGTGATGGAATTTGAAGAAAACTCTGATCAAAACTGGTGGAATCGCCTCGGGTGTCGCCCGGATGAAGAAAACGAAGAGAAAGGAATGAAAATGGGGTTTTTGGCCTGCCCGCTGTTCTTAAAACAGTGGGCTGTTACGGCCATAACAAGTGTTACATTACGGCCATAACAAGGCCAATATTACGGCCGTAAGGGGTGTTACGGCCGTAACACCCTGCTGGACAGCAGTCTGGCAGCTCTTGTCCAAACCGTTCTGGACGACTCCGAAACTCGACCTGCTATCGAACCGAAAATATGGCTATGAAGGATATTCGATGACGAGTCTAACCGTTACAAGAAAACATCATTCCGACTACCCGGGAATCCAAAATACGACAACGAATATGGATTTCCCTAAACTTATAGGAAATTACAAAAATGGCCCAAGTGCCCGAAAATCCCGATACGACGTCGGATTAACAAACCGAAAGTCTCAACACGACCAACTCAACCATACGAACTTGTGCAAACCAAGAAACAACGAAAACGAATGAGTTTTACGAGAATCGAACGCACAAACGACAAAACATGTCATAAAATGGAATCACGCAAAAACATCACCAAAACTCGTCCAAATGGAAAAACTCCACGAATAAAGTAGATTCCAAATATCGAAATGGTTACAAGCGAGTCGATAAAAATAGACATACACCAAAAATGGAAACTTCTAAGAATAGAAAGGTACGGATATTACATGAAGCCTGAGGACTATCATCATCAATGGTGGACAGTAACCGGAAGAGACGATCACTGAGGTCATCGACCTCCTTGCGCAACACAAATCATTGGTGCCTTCATGGAACCCGATCCTTCCCCGCCATCGCCACCTCCACCTTTAGCTGAGCCGCACCACCTTTTCCACTACCACTACCACCACCACCCCCTTTGCTTCCACCTCCACCACCACCTTTGCTGCCACCTTCAGCCCATATTTAGTTTGGTATGTTTAGTTGGATGAATTATATGGCATATCCACATACATGGTATTTATACATGAAGTTTTACAATTGACAATAAATGAGATCATTATTAAGAGCCATCCAAAAGTTTTATTAACTCCATGTTTCTTTGTATATCTCGGATTAAAGATCACAGTGTAACTCCATGTCTCTTTGTATACCTCCGATTAATGATCACACATGAATGTTGTAACTCAATCATACTTCACATTAAATTTTGGGACTTGATCTTGAATAATCTTGAGTCTTTTAATTACTCGACATTAAATCAAGGGACTCAATCTTATAATATAATAGATTTTCTTCATTTAAAGTATGGGTAGAGTTATATTAAATATCAAACTTTTCTTACATACCAAGGGACTCATCCCCACCATCCATCCAAAAAGAAATCAATGGTTGAGATTAAAAGCATTTAATATTTCACACATTTTTATAATTTAAATATCTCTTAAACCGTTAATCGTTAAGCGAAAATAATTACACCATCGCGACGAGCATTTAATTATCTTTCTATAGCCGGGCATGTAGCGACCACTTTTCAAAATATCTTTTAAAATAATTCTTCTAATTTTAAGAAGAGTAAGTAAAAAAAATTGCAGCGGGAATAAATTTTTAAGAAAAATATACTTAATAATTGCAAGTAATCTTCTCGAGTCATTGTTAAAACAAAACATACCTTGACATAAAAATAAAACAAATTGAACACTTGTTCATAAACATAGTTTGAGAGAAATAACATTAAATAAATAAACATCTAATCATAGGCTTGATCATCCCACTCTCAATCGCATGCCACATCGAGCTCCTCAACCTGAAAGGGGTTAAATAGTGGGGTGAGCTTCCAACTCGCCCAGTGTGGAGAGTACGCAATATGTCTACGTTAATTACTAAATATATTAGCAAGTATAAACAACATGACTGATAAATTCTGAAGCCCGTCGGCTAGCCCAAAGGCTTTATGCACAATTAAGTGCTTCTGACTGATTTGCACATTTAAGTGCTTCTGACTGGTTGCACATTTAAGTGCTTCTGACTGGTTGCACATTTAAGTGCTTCTAACTTATTTCACGTGCACATACGAGACAATATATAAAGCAATTAAAATAAACAAAAGCGTAATAAATCCCCACACCTGGATAAAATTGCAGTTCTGAACTTGAATGTGATGAAATGCTTGACTCGACGATTCTAGGCCCGTAAATTCTTGTTATTATCTACAATTAATAATAATAATAGTCACTATTTTTATAATTTATAAATATATAATAACTGGGAATAAAATACGAGGCATAGATTAAAATTGAATTATCAATACATATCTCATAGATATATTCTGAAAAAAATAAAAAGGGATAAAAAAAAGAACTAATAGATACGGGTTAAAAGTATTTATATTGGAGTACAAAGGAGTCTGAATTGAAATATTTAAAAACTGAATGGACTTAAATTGAAAGAGTTAATAACTAAGAGGTTAAATTGAGATTTGTCAAAAAGCAGCCTAGGGGTCAATTGATAAAATTCAAAAGTTTGGGGCTAAAATAGAAATTGGCTGAGAGTTAAAGGATATAAAAAGCCTTTGCCACGTTGAAGAGTCAATACGCAAACCCTATCTCTTATAAACATCTGCTCTCCGCCTCTCTCTGGTTCTCCCTTCTCATCTTACACTCTCTCTGTAAAACACACGCACACACAGACACACCAAAACACTTGCACAAATTCGCGGCGAACAAAACACGAGGAAGCGGCGAGAAAAAAAAATGGCTACGACATCATCGCAGTGGCTGAAGGTGTCGTCGCGCACGGCAGTTCAGAGTTCACGGCTATCGAAATTGGGCGGCCGGATCTATCGTCGCCGAAGAAGAAGGCAGAAACCTTCACAGGTAGTTTTTCTGAGTTCTGGGATTGGGTTTGAGGTTCAAACTGGGTTTGGTTCGGGTAGGGTGCTGAATTGATGTGTCCCAAAACGGGTCTGGTATTGTGCAGATAGAATTTGTGCGAAATTATGGTGACATGGGCGGAGTTGCTTTCTCCAGCGTTGGCTACGGCTGAGGAAAAACGGGCCGAGGCAGTAGTGATATTTAAATGAAAGAAATTTTCAGAAATTACCTGTTCTGTTCTGGAGATGTTGGAACGGTGTTGGGTAAGTCTTGTGAATGTATTTGTGAAGATGTAATGTAATATGCTGTGAAATTTTATGAAGTGAAGTTTTGCTGCAACCGCGTATTTTGGTGTATGAGATTTCTGGTGTATGAATATTTGTTGTAGAAATGAAGATGATATTTGTTAGTGGGTTTTTATATACTAGAAGATCATAACCATTCCCCTATGATCCATAACTTCCCCTGGAGTTCCTCCCCTCAACCCCACTTCTGCCAACTTCTTCTAACGTGAGAAATTGGATTTCTCATAGTTGTGATCGTGATGAATATTATCAATTGGCTTGAAATTGTGTTGCCCATTAAAATATGGGTTGAGAGAAGATATTTGGACTTGGTAAAATTATAATAGTTGGGCTTTAATTAATTGTAGGATTCGGGCTGAGTATTATAATGGGTTTGGCTTAGGCCGGCCCAAAGTGAATAAATTAAAATTAATTAAAATGGACTTGTGAAATCTTATGCATAACGATTAATATTGCTTAAAATTTGACTCGGGCCTAGAAACGACGAGATGAAACAATGAATTAAAATGGAAATGCAACGAAACAAAATCACATGACTTGTCATGAATAATAATGGTATAAATGAATTTGCATGATCATGAAATAAAATGAATTAATGATAAATTATTCGGGCATTAATTTAATAAAATTGGACATGTTTTCTATAATTCACAATAAATGTATATGCGAAATCGGGGCGTCACAACCTACCCTCCTTTAATAAATTTTCGTCTTCGAAAATTAAGTTGCGTACCTTGAAAAATAAATGTTGGATACTTAGAACGGATCTCCTCTTCACGTTCCCAAGTTGCCTCATTTGGGCCATGACGACTCCATTGAACTTTCACCAATTTAATCTCTTTATTTCGTAACTGGTGTATCCTACACTCCAGAATAGCTATAAGTACCTCCTCATAAGTCAGATTCTTGGCTACATGCAACTCTTTGAAATTGCATACATGATCAGGATCGTGTACGTATTTTCTTAGCATGGAGACGTGAAAGACATTGTGCACTCCTGATAATTCCATCGACAATGCCAAACTATAAGCAAGATCACCAACACGACCCAAAATCTCAAAAGGTCCGATATAACGAGGCTGTAGCTTTCCCTTTTTACCGAATCGTATTACTCCTTTCATCGGCGCTACTTTCAGGAACACCTTCTCTCCAATCTCAAATTTGATATCCTTCCTCCGTTTATCCGCATAAGACTTCTGCCGATCCTGGGCAGTCTTAATTCTACTTCTGATTTCGGCTATCTTCTCTACAGTCTGCTCGATCAATTCTGGACCCAAAATTTTTCCTTCTCCAACCTCACTCCAATAAAGGGGCGATCGACATTTCCTTCCGTACAGAGCCTCATACGGGGCCATTTGTATAGTTGCTTGGTAACTATTGTTATAAGTAAACTCCACTAACGGCAAAATATTCTTCCAATTCTCACCAGTATCAAGAACACACACCCTCAACAAGTCTTCAAGTGTCTTGATAGTCCGCTCAGATTGCCCATCGGTTTGCGGATGATATGCAGTACTGAAATTCAACTTAGTGCCCAAAGCACTTTGAAGACTCTTCCAAAATTTCGACGTAAATCGCGGATCTCTATCTGATACGATCGACACTGGAACACCATGTAGTCTCAAAATCTCCCGGATATAAATCTGTGCATATTGTTCCATACTGTAAGTCATCCTCACAGGTAGAAAATGAGATGACTTCGTCAAACGATCTACTATCACCCAGATAGCATCGTTCTTCCTCACTGTTCGTGGCAGACCAACCACGAAATCCATTGTGATATGCTCCCATTTCCATTCTGGGATTTCTAACGGTTGAAGTAAACCTCCCGCCGTTGGTGTTCGCCTTCACCTGCTGACATATCATACACCTTTCCACAAATACACCAATGTCCCGTTTCATTCCTCTCCACCAAAAGAACTTCTTCAGGTCGTGGTACATCTTTGTACCTCCCGGGTGAGCGGAGTATGGTGCATTGTGAGCTTCTTCAAGATTTGCTTCCTAAGGGATGGATCCTTAGGAACACATAACCTCCCATCATAAGTCAAAACGTCGTCTGCGGAAACGACAAACTTCTCAATACTCCCAGCTTGTGCTCGATCCTTCATCTTGCACAAGAACTTATCACGTGGTTGAGCCTCCTTAATCTTATCCCTCAAGTTTGGTTGCAAGACCAAAGATGATAGGATTGCTTTCGAATGTTTTGAAGACTCAACTACCTCAATCCTCAACTGGGAGAACTCCTTTATCAAACTCTCCTGATCGGTCAAGCAAGCTAACTCGCCTCTAGTCTTCCGACACAAGGCATCAGCTACTACATTAGCCTTACCCGGATGGTAATGAATAGTACAATCATAGTCCTTCACCAATTCTAACCATCGCCTTTGTCTCATGTTAAGGTCCTTCTGTGTGAAAAGATACTTCAAACTTTTATGGTCAGTGTATATCTCACACTTTCCTCCGTAGAGATAGTGACGCCAAATCTTCAGCGCATGTACTACAGCAGCCAACTCCAGATCATGCGTTGGATAGTTCAACTCATGTGGTTTAAGTTGTCTCGATGTATAGGCTACTACTTTACCATGTTGCATCAGAACACAACCCAACCCCTACTTTGAGGCATCACTATAAATAACAAAGTCTTCCGTCGGATCAGGAATCGTTAATACTGGTGCCGAAGTTAGTCTCCTTTTCAACTCTTGAAAACTTTCCTCGCACCTCTCACTCCATTCAAACCTCACGCCCTTCCTTGTTAATTGAGTCATAGGAGTGGCGATTTTAGAAAATCCTTCGATAAATCTTCTATAATAGCCAGCTAGGCCCAGAAAGCTACGAACTTCGCTCGCATTCTTGGGTACTCCCCAACTACTCACTGCTACAACCTTATCGGGATCTACCTCAATTCCTTTTGAGGTCACCACATGTCCAAGGAATCCAACTCTGTTTAACCAAAACTCACATTTCTTGAACTTGGCATACAACTTCTCCTTGCAAAGCGTCTCCAATGTAACTCTCAAATGCTCTTGGTGTCGTTCCTTGTCCTTAGAATACACCAAGATATCATCTATGAAGACGATCACGAACTTATCCAAATAAGGTTGGAACACCCTGTTCATCAAATCTATAAAGACTGCTGGTGCATTACTCAAACCAAATGGCATCACTACAAATTCAAAATGTCCATAACGGGTCCTGAAAGCCGTCTTGGGAATGTCACACTCCCTAATCTTCAATTGGTGGTACCCCGACCGCAAATCGATCTTCGAAAAGGTTCCGGCTCCCCTCAACTGATCGAATAGATCTTCGATTCTCGGCAACGGGTATTTATTCTTCACCGTGAGTCGATTCAACTCTCGATAATCTATACACATCCGAAGTGACCCATCCTTCTTTCTTACAAACAGCACTGGTGCACCCCATGGTGACACACTAGGACGAACAAATCCGAGCTCCAACAGCTCTTGAATTTGGACCTTCAATTCTTGAAGTTCCCTCGGAGCCATCCTATATGGCGCTTTGGACGTTGGGGCCGCCCCAGGGACTAAATCAATGATAAACTCCACTTGTCGGTCGGGTGGAACTCCCGGCAAATCTTCTGGAAACACATCCAGAAACTCTCGTACTATAGGTACGTCTGTAGGGGACACCTCATTAGTACGAGTGTCGACAAAACTCACCAAGTAACCCTGACATTTCTCCTTCCTTAGACATCTCAGTGCTTTCATGGCTGTGATTACTCTTGGTACTGTCCTACTCTTAGTACCATAAAAGGTGATCGACTCGCCTTCGGAACACCTCAATGTTACCTTCTTCTCACGGCAGCTTATATCGGCATCATGTCTATCGAGCCAGTCCATACCAAGGATCACATCAAAATCCATCGAGTTAATTAAATACAGGCTAGCGTCAAATTCTCTACCTCCTATCTCAATATTCTCGTCAATCATTGTATTAGTGAGGATCATATTTCCTGACGGTAAGCTAACCTCAAGAGACTCAACATTTCTAATGCTTCTATGACCAATAGCATGATAAAACTTTGCAGACATAAAAGTATGTGTGGCACCAGTGTCAAGTAAAGCAAAAGCAGGCACATTAGATATCATAAGCATACCTGACACTGTGCCGGGATTCTCATCTGCGTCCTTTTGGGTCAAAGAATAAATACGAGCCTTTCCTCCAGAACCTTGACCGTTGGCCCTTTGGAGATGACAATTCGAAGCTGCATGCCCTGGCTCCTTACATCTGTAGCAGACACCTTTTCCATACAAACACTCCCCGCCATGATTCTTACCACACTTCGAGCACTCTGGCTTACTGGTTTGAGGCTTAGGTCCCGACCTTTGATCAACCTTTGCTTGCTTATTAGAGACCATGGCCTTAATTTGGTTTCCATTCCAATGCCTCTTACCGATACTAGGCTTCGTAGACTATTGTCGATCCAGATTATGGCTAGCCTCAACCTCTTGGGCTCGAAAAACCGTCTTGGTATAGGGTAGCACCCCATTACCAGCCACGATGTGACGAATACTCGGGCGTAAACCACTCCGGAACTTAAGGGCCCTCTTTCGATCTGTATCCACCATGTGCTCCACAAAGAAGCTGATTTGGTTGAATTTTCTCTCATATTCTTCAACCGTCATTCCTCCTTGTTCAAGGTTCCAAAACTCTCTCTCCATCTTCTCTCGGTAGTGCTGTGGGTAGTACTGTTCCATCACTATTTCCTTGAACCGATCCCATGTTAATGCAGCACGCTCGGCCGCCGACCTCAAACGCCAATAGCTTATCCACCAGCGTCCAGCATCCTCCACCATTTGATATTGGCCACAAATAATTCTTTGTGCATCGGTGCACCTAATGAGCTCAAAGGTGCGCTCAAGCGACATGAACCATTCATCAACGAAAGCTGGTCCTTCTCGACCGTTGAATGTGGGTAGGGTGAAACGTCGGAATTGTTGCACAACTTGTGCCTGAGTTGGAGCTGGCACGTTATTGTTGTGGTTATCCTGACCTCCGTCACCACCACCATGGTTAGCATTCTGAACACTGAGATTATCTGCACCTCGGTTAGCTGGGCGTCCACGTCCACGAGTTGCCACTATCCTAAGGCATACCACACGCAACGATCCTTCAGTACTTACCCAACGAGAGGGAGAAATAAAATGGAGGTGTTACACTGCATCTATAGGTTGAGCACCAGAGATTTCTAGCAATGATGACTTTCGCATGTCACACATATACTTATGAATTTATAAGAAAACAATTTCATGCCCAAATATTTTATCATAAAATTCTTATATACAAAATAGACTGAAGATGCATCTTTAATGCATGAATCATGGTTGATCTCGGAAACTGCATTTATCACATAATGAATGATCATAACTTAATGTACCTTGGAGTCGACGTGGAGCGGCAGAGGTGGATGATCATAATTGCTAAAATTATTAGATTACTTGCGAAAATGAAATTTTAGTTTAGAAAAAGAAACCATTTTAACGAGTCTACAGAACCGTAAACCCGCTCCGATACCACTTATGTAGCGACCACTTTTCAAAATGTCTTTTAAAATAATTCTTCTAATTTTAAGAAGAGTAAGTAAAAAAAATTGCAGCGGGAATAAATTTTTAAGAAAAATATACTTAATAATTGCAAGTAATCTTCTCGAGTCATTGTTAAAACAAAACATACCTTGACATAAAAATAAAACAAATTGAACACTTGTTCATAAACATAGTTTGAGAGAAATAACATTAAATAAATAAACATCTAATCATAGGCTTGATCATCCCACTCTCAATCGCATGCCACATCGAGCTCCTCAACCTGAAAGGGGTTAAATAGTGGGGTGAGCTTCCAACTCGCCCAGTGTGGAGAGTACGCAATATGTCTACGTTAATTACTAAATATATTAGCAAGTATAAACAACATGACTGATAAATTCTGAAGCCCGTCGGCTAGCCCAAAGGCTTTATGCACAATTAAGTGCTTCTGACTGATTTGCACATTTAAGTGCTTCTGACTGGTTGCACATTTAAGTGCTTCTGACTGATTTCACGTGCACATACGAGACAATGTATAAAGCAATTAAAATAAACAAAAGCGTAATAAATCCCCACACCTGGATAAAATTGCAGTTCTGAACTTGAATGTGATTAAATGCTTGACTCGACGATTCTAGGCCCGTAAATTCTTGTTATTATCTACAATTAATAATAATAATAATAGTCACTATTTTTATAATTTATAAATATATAATAACTGGGAATAAAATACGAGGCATAGATTAAAATTGAATTATCAATACATATCTCATAGATATATTATGAAAAAAATAAAAAGGGATAAAAAAAAGAACTAATAGATACGGGTTAAAAGTATTTATATTGGAGTACAAAGGAGTCTGAATTGAAATATTTAAAAATTGAATGGACTTAAATTGAAAGAGCTAATAACTAAGAGGTTAAATTGAGATTTGTCAAAAAGCAGCCTAGGGATCAATTGATAAAATTCAAAAGTTTGGGGCTAAAATAGAAATTGGCTGAGAGTTAAAGGATATAAAAAGCCTTTGCCACGTTGAAGAGTCAATACGCAAACCCTCTCTCTTATAAACATCTGCTCTCCGCCTCTCTCTCTGGTTCTCCCTTCTCATCTTACACTCTCTCTGTAAAACACACGCACACACAGACACACCAAAACACTTGCACAAATTCGTGGCGGACAAAACACGAGGAAGCGGCGAGAAAAAAAAAAGGGCTACGACCTCATCGCAGTGGCTGAAGGTGTCGTCGCGCACGGCAATTCAGAGTTCACGGCAATCGAAATTGGGCGGCCGGATCTATCGTCGCCGAAGAAGAAGGCAGAAACCTTCACATGTAGTTTTTCTGAGTTCTAGGATTGGGTTTGCGGTTCAAACTGGGTTTGGTTCGGGTAGGGTGCTGAATTGATGTGCCCCAAAACGGGTCTGGTATTGTGCAGATAGAATTTGTGCGAAATTATGGTGACATGGCCGGAGTTGCTTTCTCCAGCGTTGGCTACGGCTGAGGAAAAACGGGCCGAGGCAGTAGTGATATTTAAATGAAAGAAATTTTCAGAAATTACCTGTTCTGTTCTGGAGATGTTGGAATGGTGTTGGGTAAGTCTTGTGAATGTATTTGTGAAGATGTAATGTAATATGCTGTGAAATTTTATGAAGTGAAGTTTTGCTGCAACCGCGTATTTTGGTGTATGAGATTTCTGGTGTATGAATATTTGTTGTAGAAATGAAGATGATATTTGTTTGTAGGTTTTTATATACTAGAAGATCATAACCATTCCCCCATGATCCATAACTTCCCCTGGAGTTCCTCCCCTCAACCCCACTTCTGCCAACTTCTTCTAACGTGAGAAAGTGGATTTATCAATTGGGCTGAAATTGTGTTGCCCATTAAAATATGGGTTGAGAGAAGATATTTGGACTTGATAAAATTATAATAGTTGGGCTTTAATTAATTGTAGGATTCGGGCTGAGTATTATAATGGGTTTGGCTTAGGCCGGCCCAAAGTGAATAAATTAAAATTAATTAAAATGGACTTGTGAAATCTTATGCGTAACGATTAATATTGCTTAAAATTTGACTCGGGCCTAGAAACGATGAGATGAAAGAATGAATTAAAATGGGAAATGCAACGAAACAAAATCACATGACTTGTCATGAATAATAATGGTATAAATGAATTTGCATGATCATGAAATAAAATGAATTAATGATAAATTATTCGGGCATTAATTTAATAAAATTGGACATGTTTTCTATAATTCACAATAAATGTATATGCGAAATCGGGGCGTCACAGGGCATTTTGATATACTTTCGACAAAAAAAATCGTTTTTTTCACGTTTTTTTTCGTGGCCGAAAAAATCACATGTGATATATCATGATATATCACATGTGATTTTTTCGGCCACGAAAAAAAAACGTGAAAAACGCGGGGAAAAAAAATTTTATCGAAAATATATCAAAGTGCCTATCTATAGAAAGATAATTAAATGCTCGTCGTAACGGTATATTTTTTTGACTTAACGATTAACGGTTTGAAAGATATTGATATTTGAAAAAAAATGATGAAAGTGGGTTTTTTAAATTGTTGGGATTAATCTCATCCATTAGATCAAATAAAGATGGAGGGAAGATGGAGGGAGGAGATTAGTCCCTTGGTATGTAAAAAAAGTTTGGTCCTCAAATGATCTTAAATCTTAAAGTATTGATTTTTAACTTTTTTTTTCTTTTCTATTCAAACAAACTGGTATCAAATATTTCTTTGATGATTGGTCAAAAAGGTGGGTTTTTGTCCACATAGATGGACCCCAAAAGTATGTTCCACATATAGTCTTATTTGTAAACACCAAACCAAACCAAACCAAACATACCCAGTATATCCCGCCTGCAGGCCCTGAGGAGTAAGATGTCTGTGACCATGCCCCTACTTATTACGGTAGGGAGGCTGTTTCCGTGAAGACCCCCAGCTTAGTGTACAGCAGAATCTTGTGTGATAAATACAAAGGAAAACATATGATTCGAAAACGTTCGAGACCATACCTGAGCCCATGGCTTGATCCACATGGGACTTACCTAAGCGGAATTTGGCTATTTCACTCCCGATGAACGCTGCTCTAACAAAAGAGAGGTTGGCTCTGCGCACAGCTCCCTGTCAAAAAAACACCACACGCAAAGACAATAGAATAAAATATACAATAAAAGTAAAAATGCAATGCTCTAGGTCAAAGCTAAACGAGACAACCCAACCCTGAGGCTCTTAACTACAGCACCGCTCCCTACAAAAGAATCCACAACTCTGATCTGGCGCCTCCAAGCGCACCTATCAACAGTCATGGTCTCGGAAAGGTTTAAGGCCTTCAAATCTAATCTCAGTTGCTCCTCCCACATCCTCATCGGTCTGCCTATCCTCCTCTCCCCGACAACCATTAAACTCTCGACCCTCCTCACCGGAGCAGATGCCTGCCTCCTGCGGACGTGGCCAAACCATCTCAATCTCCCTTCCCTAACTTTCGCTGAAATGGGCGCCACTTCCAGCGCGTTCCTGAAAACCTCGTTCGCAATTATATCTAACATTGTGCGACCACACGACCAACGTAACATTCTCATTTCAGCCACTTCCAACTTACTCTCAAGCGACTTCTTCATCGCCCAACATTCGGAGCCATACAACATTGCGGGTCGGATTGCCGCACTATAGAATTTACCCTTAAACTTTAGAGGGACTTTCTTGTCGCACAGGACCCCTGTCGCTGCTCTCCACCTTAGCCACCCCGCCTTGATGCGATGCATGACATCATCTTCACACTCACCTTCCTTCTGAATGATCAAACCCAAATACTTGAACTTATCCGTATGGGGTACGATCTGATCCGCAATCATTACCTCAACATCTTCCTCGTTGGCCTCACCACTAAAGTTACACCAGAGATACTCGGTCTTAGACCGGCTCACACGCAAGCCCTGGGATTCTAACTTAGCCCTCCAAAGCTCCAACTTCGAGTTCACCTCCCTCCTCGACTCCACCACTAACACAATGTCGTCAGCAAAAAGCATGCACCACGGGATGCCATCTTGAATCCCTCGCGAAATGACGTCAAGGATTAGAGCGAACAGAAGAGGGCTTAGCGCCGACCCCTGGTGTAGCCCTATCTCAACCGGAAAATACTGGGTGTCACCAACTGGGGTCCTAACGCACGTCCTAGCTTGGGAGTACATGTCTTGGATCGCCCTAACGAACGGCAACGACACCCGCCTCTCTACTAGGCTCCTCCAAATAACAGCGCGCGGAATGCTATCATAAACCTTCTCTAGATCTATGAACACCATGTGGAGGTCCTTACGCCGCTCTCTAAACTTCTCCATAAGGCGTCTGACGAGATGAATGGCCTCAGTCGTGGACCTCCCCGGCATGAAGCCAAATTGGTTCTCTGAGATCTCAACTTCTGTTCTAACCCTGCATTCCACCACTCTTTCCCAAAGTTTCATAGTATGACTGAGGAGTTTAATACCCCTATAGTTACTACAACTCTGAGCATCACCTTTGTTCTTGAAAAAAGGCACGATAATACTATGCCTCCACTCTATCGGCATCTTAGAGCCTCTGAGGAGGATGTTGAACAGCTCTGCTAGCCACTGAACTCCGACTTCCCCTAGATAAAGACACACCTCAATAGGGATCTGATTCGGGCCTACAGCCTTAGCTCTACCCATT
This sequence comes from Orobanche coerulescens, assembly GCA_033398695.1. Lineage (NCBI taxonomy): Eukaryota > Viridiplantae > Streptophyta > Magnoliopsida > Lamiales > Orobanchaceae > Orobanche > Orobanche coerulescens. The sequence goes on along the minus strand of CM065803.1, from coordinate 193,498,275 downwards.
TTCATTAGGGCACCCTTTACTTCCTCCTTGCTGATGCTCTCACAGGAACTAAACGAACGAGCAGAAGATAGACTAACTCCTTGCACCACCGAGTCACTACCTCTAGCCTCATTAAAAAGTTCGAAAAAAATACCTATTCCACCGCTCCTTAATAGCCACATCGTTCACTAACACTTGACCCAAATTATCCTTAATAAACTTAACGGGACCCAGGTCGCGCCGCCCTCTTTCCCTAGCTTTCGCTAGTTTAAAAATAGCATTCGCTCCTTCTTTGGTGTCTAGGCGCTTGTATATCTCCTCATAAGCCTCACATTTAGCCTTAGTGACTGCCTTCTTAGCCTCTCTTTTCGCCACCTTGTACGCTACAATCTTCAAGATTCTCTCCTCCCCAGCACTAACCGACAAAAGTTCCTTAAAAAGCGCTTGTTTTGCCTTAACCTTGCTTTGGACCTCCTCATTCCACCACCAAGCCTCCCTAGGTCCACTAGACCTGCCCGAAGAAACCTCTACCACCTTCTCGCCCACTCTCCTAATAGCATTGACCATGCTGGTCCAGATAAGGTTAGCATCGCCTGCACGCAAAAAACCTCCTTCGCGGGTCAGAGACTCCTTGAATACTGTCGCCTTCTCACCCTTCAGATCCTTCCAGAGAATCCTAGGTCTAGCTTCTCTAACCCTACTAACAACACGACCTCCCATGGATAAATCCATAGCCAGCAGCCGGTGTTGAGAAGCACATGCCTCGCTCCAGAACACCTTGCAGTCCACACACGCCCTAGCATCACGACTGCGCAAAAGAAGGTAGTCAATTTGCGTGTTGTGCCCCCCACTACTGAAGGTGATGAGGTACTCAGCTCTCTTCTGAAAAATAGAGTTAGCAATTACTAACTCATGCGCAGTGGCAAACTCCAACAGTGCGGAACCTCCTGCATTCCTAACCCCGAAGCCGAAACCCCCATGCGCACTATGATAACCATCCACCCCCTCACCAATGTGCCCATTGAAATCGCCCCCCAAAATAATAAATTGATCGTCCAAAATACACCCGACCAACTCATCTAAACAGTCCACACCCAAACCAACATGTGGGGCATACGCACATACCACATTAACCACCTTCTCCCCAACCACCACTCTAACGGACATAATCCTATCATTGCACCTCTTCACTTCCACGACGTTGTCCTTAAGCTCCTTTGACAAAAGAATGCCCACACCATTGCTCGAGTTAGCAAGGCCTGAACACCACAGTTTATAACCGTTCACCTCCCTGGACTGCGCCCCCTTCCACCTAGTCTCCTGAATACAAGCCACATCAACCCTTCTCTTACCCAAAACATCCACAAGCAGCTTACCCGACAAGGTACCCAAATTCCAACTACCAACCCGAAAACAGTGCGACATCGACCAATACAAAACCCAAACGCACTACGAGAAACAAAATGGGGTAGTGAAGCCAAAAGTAAAAATAAGATGAGAATGACAAAGACAATATAAAAGCAAGCAAACCGCATAAAAATCGCAGTAAATGGTAGATATATGGCAGACAAAAATGAAATTTAACAGAAAAGTACAATGATACCGGACTTCGACACGCCTTGGAGACGAGGGAGGAGAAGCCGCGGAAGCTGTTTTTAATTTTTTTTTAATTAATTCAGATCAAGAATCGTCCAAAATTATTTTAAAAAATCATTTTTCTACTTATTCTTCAATATAATAATATATAGAGAGTATTAATAAGGAGCGAGAAAAAAAAATACTCCCTCCGTCTTGGTGTAATTGTCCCATTTCTTTTTGTTGAATGGATTAAGAAAAAATATTAAAATATTAGATAGTGGGATTATATTGTATTTTATTGATGGAAAGTGAGGGTAGAGTGGACAGTTGGGTGGAAATGAAAAGGTGATTTAACTTTTTGTTAAAGAATGAGTTTGTTATATTGTGTGAAAGTGGGAATAATAATATATGGTAGTGGATTTTGCTTTTTCCATTTATGGATTGGGACAATTATAGTGGGATGTCCATTTTAGGAAAGTGGGACTAGGGATGTCAATGGGTCGGGTAGGGTACGGGTATGCCTTCTCCATATCCTACCCTAATTGATTCGGATCGGGTTCGGGTATTGCCTATCGGATAATCGGGTACCCAATGGGTACTCGGGTACCCGTATACCATATACTTATGAATATAAATATTTTTAATATATATCATATATACATATAATGTAATTAATAAATTCAATTAGTACAATAAATATTTAAAATATAATATTTTATATAATAATATATAATACAATATAATATTTATGTATAATATATAATAATAATATATTTATATAATTCAAACGGGTACGCGGATCGGGTCATCGGGTCGGGTATTCGAGTAATATACTATGTCCATACCCTACCCGTATCCGATCATAAAATTTCGGGTTTGGACGATATCCGACCTGATTTCGAGTTTATCCGATAGGTAGAATCGGGTACGGATAAAATTGACATCGCTAAGTGGGACAATTACGGTGTGACGGAAGGAGTATGTTTTAGAGTTTGGATGATCATATTTCTTGGAGCCAAAAAGGATCTTATAATAAGGATAGGAGGAAGTACAAAAGTTGGTATTACGAGTACTAGTTTCTACAAGTTGACATGAGATTAAAAATGACTGAATTTCTGCTTTTTTGGGTTGAATTTGTTAAACTGAATTTTACTATACAAAACTAAATGGATTCTTTACATATTTATATCATATTTATAAATTAATTATATAAATTTTAACACAAATAAAATAATTACAAAGTTAACGATTGGATATTTTTAATTAATAGTTTAGTTACCTAAAATAATCCATTTGGATACAGTTATTCGGTATCTAACGCTTCAGCCTCAAATAAAGTATATTGCATTTAGCTACTTGCAAGTGACAGTTTGGTTACTCGGTATATTACATTTGATTACCCGCTCAAGTGGTTATTCTTCTAATTATTTTAGTGTTGTGATATTCATGTAATACTTTTATACAAGATATTAGGCATTGTAATTTGCCCAAGTTAAATTGAAGCTACTGACTCAGCAATAATATTATAATTAATAACTAGACTGTATGTACTAATTATATATAGTATATAATTAGATTTTTTTCTTAAAAAAGTAATATTTTTATGAATAATAAGATTTTTCTTGTAATAATGTATTTTATATTTTGGTGATGAAATAGTATTTATATTGAATGTTTGATTCATGCATTTTCTGTTTTGGGAACTAAAATAGTAGTTCATAAATCATGGGATTTTAGAAGTTTAATTGAGTAAAATATCAAAAATTATTCTTGACTATCTTTCTATTATTACTATGGTTATGCATCCTCAATATTGAAAATTTAAAAGATAATTCATAAATTATGGAGTTCAGATATTTTATCTCGTATATGTATAAGATAATTCATTACTAATTTTATTAGTACTATAATTATTTATATTGACATCATACATGCACTCTCTCCTCTTCTACGATCTTGGATGCTTCTTTCATTCCATTAATGTTGCGATTTCTATTTCCGCTTTACGTCCCACACAAAATTATTTACAAAAATTTAGAACTTAAATGGATAATTCATAAATTAAGCCTAAGGTATTATATAAATTTTGTTAAGTATAATAAATATGAATATTCTTGATTATAATTCTATTATCATTATGCAGTTTCAGGTTTCTGAAAATTAATTAAAGATAGTTCATAAATTATGGAGTTTCAAAAACTATTATCTAGTATAATATGTATAAAATTAACGCAATTATATGTTAAACCGAAGTTGTTGGTATGACAACAAACTCACTCTAATTCTATATTAAATAATGATTAATTTAATAGTTAATATATTTTATATTAATATGACGGTACATCAAAATATATGCTACATCAAAATAACTATAATTATATATACATTAAAACGATATATTGACATAAGTAATTAAGAAAATAATATTAATTGATCAATTAAAATTTCATTTTGTATTTGATATAATATAAACAGTTAAAAGTCTACTTTATTGACAATTCAATGAAGATATAATGTAATCAATTAGAATTTAATTTAATAAAATGAGTAGCATATAACTAATAATTAATATAACCATTATAACTAATATTTAATATATTTTAATAATGATGTTACACCAAAACTGGTGTGACAGCAAAGTTAGGGGTTGTTTACCAAATTTGTCTGTCTGGGTAAATTGTGTCTGTCTGGGTAAATATGTCTGTCTGGGTAAATTAATGCTGTTGTTTACTTTTTCATCTGAATAAACTGTCTGAATAACAGAAATGACCAATTTATCCCTGAATATGAATTATAAGCTGTTTTATAAATTGTTGTTTATTTTTTAAATAATATAAATGATATAATCCAAAAATCAAGACATAAATTCATAAAGTACTTAAAAATCCAATTTCAAATACAAAGAAGTCAAGGTCAAATACAAAGTAGCCAAATTCAAACACAAAATAGACAAATTTAAATATTATTGAAAAATCAAATTTGACTCATCTTCTATATATATATATATTATTTAAATTTAAACAAAATATTATACATAAATGATTCAATTTTGTATGTAAGTAATATATAAAATATTTAATACGTATATAAATAATACATATAATATACAATATATATTTATATATAGAAATATATTTTAAATAGATAAGAATATATATAATAAATATTATACATATGAGTAAATGTTAATATATAAGTAATATAGTAATATTTATTTATATATTCATAATATATATGATATTTTGTAGATACAAAAGTTTATTTATACAATAATATATAGTAACAAATATTATATATAAATTAATAATGTATATTATTTTTATATGAATAATATATATTACATTCATATATTAAAATCTAAATTTTTTATATTGTATATATAAATGAGTATATATAATGAGGACATGAGAGTCATTTTTTTGTCCTAAATTATTTATATTGTATATATAAATGTGTGGTTTTCAATTAGGGGTAGGGAAGTCATTTTTTTGTCTTAATGGGGACAACACCCCTTTTCGTGCTTAATGAATAAGTCATTTTTGTCTGCGCGAATAAGCCAGCAAGCCATAAGTAAACACATTCAATCGTCTGAGCGAATAAGATATTTTACCCATTAAGCTGATTAAGTCACAAGTAAACAGCCCCTTAGTACAATTATACACTAAAGATTCTAACATCTCTCCTATATACTAATGCAGAATACGCTGAGCCTAAGTGGCAGTTTCTCATGCTTCGGCTGCCACATATCTTTTGCTGGTGCTTCGGGTGCTTAGTGGCCTAATCATCATTGGATTAATTACATTATAATTATACCTCAAATAACTCCTACCTACCTTATTAATTTTTACGAATTAAGGAATATGAATTATGAATAAATAAAAATTGATTTCATATTTTCATTAATTAAAAATATAAATCCCAAACAAAGAGAAATTTAATATAGTAGTGTGCACCATATATTAAAAACGTAAACCTAAAATCTCGCGGAAATATTATATATACCACTAACTTCATTCGCGAGGAACGACGGTTCCAATCATTTCATTGAGCTATCATTCACTTCACTATTATTTTTATCTCGGTGAGTCATTCTTGACTTTGTCGGATTGTTATTCATTAATATTCATCATGGTCATTCTCGTTTATATGACCTTCTGGGTTCATATTGCGTGGCCGGGTGGTGATGTGTGGGATTTTTAGTCGGGCATATGATGGTCATGTGTTCGGATTCACCGATACAATGGACTCTGCACACGGTAACGTACCTTCGTGAGACTAATTAGGTACAAGGACGGGTGTGTCCGGTCACTCGTCTTGTGCACATGCACATACCATTACGGGCGTACTACGATGCCCCTCTTCAGCTTAATTTCATAATTAAGATATATCATGATTGTGTATATTCAACCCTTGAGGATTGTTGTTCTGTGTAACTGACCCCGTTGGGGGATGTTCTTTTCAGGTCATGGCAAGGCAAAAGCACGGGAAGAGAATGTTGACGGCGAGGAGTCCCAGTGATACTAGTAGGGGGCCCCAATCCTTTCAGTCATTCATGTTGTTGTCATTTTATTTTCCGCTGCAGTTTTCCATTTGGATACTCCATTTCATTCAGTGTTGTGTATTTTATCTTCATATAAAATATACATGTATTCTGTATTATCTTGGGTGTGTTGTACTTGAAACTCCTTATCGGAGTAATGGATGATATAATGTGGTTCGGTACTACGATTATATCATTTAAGTCATTAGTTTTTATTCGCCTGGTGGGTCCCAATCGGGGGTCCACGGCACTGTAATAGTCGCCTAGTTTGGGGTGTTACAGATAGTGTGAGTAGTTGTGGTATCGACGAGCCAAATATCTTTATTCATTTTATGACCAGCGCGACAATAAAATCAAATATATATATTTTTGAATGTTTTGGATTTACCTTTGTATTTTAAATTATATCCAAATAATTTATGTAATTTTTTTCAAACATAAGGATTAAATTATCTCTTTTTTGGCCATATACAGAAACCGTTAAATAACGATTTGGATCATTTTGGCAAAAAAAGGAACAAAAGAAAATGTGGAACTAAAATTTCATTTAACACAATCAGATATGAATTGAGGGTTTTTCTAATACGAATTTCCGAAATTATTAAAAGTGCCCAACTATTTATGTGTTCTCTTGAATGTAAAATGTGCCAACTTTAATACTTCTATATATTAAGTTAAACGTTTGAAAATAATATCATATAAAAATGATATAAAATTTCAAGTGAACCAAATTTCACTTAGTTTTTTTGTATTACAAGTTTCACAAATTACTAAAATACTCTAATTTTTTTTTTCTTCTTTTGAATGTAAAATTTCTTGAATTTAGTACTCTTAATTATGAAGTTCAATGCCTGAAAAGTACCCTATAACTTTTTCCGGCTCATCTTATATTACAAACAAAATTGGGCATTTTTTTATATTTAAAAAATGGGAGAAATTTTATTTAGGCTATGATGTGGATGTAGTTTTCTTAGTTAACCCCGCGATTAGTATATTTAAAATAAGTCATCCAAGTAATTCACTTATATATGGACTACGATGATGCTTCTTTTTTGTTTTTTTTGGCAAATTGGGAAGTACTTAATTTTAAGTTATAAGTCATAATCTCCTTACTTTGTAATTCCAAAATCTATTTTAAATTGAATATACATATAGTTCCACTTCAACCAAACGAGCTTTTTTGTAATACAAGTTTCAGAAATTAATAAAAGTACTTCAACTATTTTTCTATTTTTAATGTAAAATGGGTAGACTTTAATACTCTTAAATATAAAGTTAAATGTTTCAAAAAATATCATATAAGCATAAATATCATTGAAGTACTTTAATCAAATCAATTGAGTTTTTTATTTTGTAATTTTTTAAAATTTTAAGGTCGTTTTTAATTAGGACAAAATTATGATGTATATTTTTTAACTTATCCAAGCTATTCTTATATTATAATTGTTAAATTTCTTAGTAATTTTAAGGCTAGGACTTGGATGTAGTTTTCTAAATTAACAGATATATTTATAATAAGTCATACAGTAATTAATATATATATACTACTATTATGTTTTTTTATTGCAATTTGAAAAGTGCTTAATTTTAAGCTATAAGTCAAAATCTCTTATGCATTTCCAAAAGCTTTTTTTATTTTAAATATTACTAGAATTATCCTTGCCATAATTATTTAGTATAATTGTACATATGAAGTTTTACCAAAGGACAATGCATATATTGGTTATTCAAGTATAAGCCCTTCTTCACTTGAGCATCATTGCAAACTCATAATTATGAGATTAATTGTTGGACAAACAATGTCATCTCATCATCTACAAGAAATTAAGAAGTTATCCGAACGAATCCTCATAATTGTAAATGGTGAGCTGGGTGAAAAAGTCAATAGAGAAACCTTGGTTGATATTCTTGATATTTACTAATCCTGAATGCCGAAGATCATATTCCAGCCATTGTTGAAAGCAATATCATTCACTTAAAAGTAACTTTCCATAAAGTAATTTTTTGAAGAAAGAGCAACCATGATGCCAACAAACGACGTTATGGAGATAGTAAATGATTACGTAATGTCTATAATTTCAAAAGACAACCGGATATATCACGTTGTGGAGATAATAAACGATTACGTGATGTCTATAATTTCAAAAGACAAACGGATATATCGTAGTTTTGATAGTATATGCAAAATTTCTGCCCTCTAAAAGTCAAAATCAAGTATATCGAATGAATTTTTTTTGGACAGTATCAAGTGTTCTCGAATTTCAAACCACATCTTAAAATCGTAAGTTAGAGTTTCAATTATGCTAATTCAAAATATGGATCAATCATTAGAATTATGCAATGTCACATCATTAATAATTATCCAAACCCGTAACCATATTATTGAACAAAAAAATTCGGGGAATAATTCTGAGAGTAAAATATTTATTCCACAATTGATATTAAGCCCCTTAGATATCAGATTATCATTTAAATTTCAAATACGTAAGTTTCCACTTATTGTGAGCTTTACCATGACTATATTTAAGAGTCAAGGTCAAAGGCTTTCTCATATCGGTATGTATCTTCCAAAATCCGTATTCGGTCATGGTTAGTTTTATGTAGCCATATCAAGAGTGAAGATAAAAAAAGACTAGAAATCTTTTTTTGCAATGAGAATGATTAAACAGAACAAATAGTGTAGTTTATAAATAAGTATTTATAATGAACGATTTACATATTATATATTTATATAAAAGTTCTTTTTTGTGTTCCCGTGTAATTACACGGGTGTTATACTAGTTAATATAATGTTACAATAAATAAGTGCGTCACCAAATTTAGTAGCGATATCTATTAAGCTAATTATCAATAGTATATATGATTATATATAATTATCCCAAAGTTAGTACAATTACATATTAAAAATTCATTAATATACAACAAAATAGTGCCACACCAAACCCAGCAGTTAGGATGTATAATTATTTATTGTACATATGATTATATATAATTAACTACATTATATGTGTGATATAAAAAATAGAGAACGTGGAGTATACATTAAAGATAATTATCTATAGACATTATTATTAGAATTTTAAATATATAAATCATTATATTTTATATTAAAGATAGCTATAATTTGATAAGGAATATGAAAATTTATAATATAATTTATATATAATTCAATATTTATTAGATTTTAATACTGATACGGTGTTACACCAAAATAAATGTGGGATTATATAATAAAGTATCTTCATTATCGAAAAAATAGATCATGCGTATATATTAAAGGTCTATACTATACACATTTATTCCACAAGTTGTGTTTCAGGTTGCTTTATTGCGGGCTCGAGATATAAATTCAGCCAATTTCTTAACGGTTATCAAGGGAATTTATTTTGCCCTTTTCCATTTTTTTTGCCGATTTGGTCGTTGTCTTTCAATCATTGTTGTTCGACTGTTGTTGCTCGATCGTTATTGTCTGATTGCTATCATTTGAGTTTGTATTGAGATTTTCGAGCGTTCGGTCACTTCGTAATTTCCTTAAGTTCGGAAAATTGTCTTCGTATTCGACCTTCCAGACCTTTGAGTTGTTGGAATTTCATAGCGATAAACTCGTGTTTTGATTGATGTACTGTTCGGGTTGGTCAACCATATTGATTTTGTTCATTGCGTTTTGTTATCATCCTGGTTTAGCGATATGGATGGTAGCATCCACGTGCTGCATGTGATTCGTTGCAGGTCGTCGGGAACGAATAGCGTGTGTTATTTGAGATTGTTTTGCGTCGATCGTTTTATGTTTTAAGTTTCGGGGACGAACTTCTTTTAAGAGGGGTAGAATGTAATACCCGAGATCTTCATTTCAGTTTCGTTGAGTTTTTCTGCGGGTTATCGGTATAATATCCCGAATTTTTGAAACTATATTTATCGATGATTGGAATATTGATGTGAAGAATTTATTTTCACAATTTTGAGTGAATGAAATTTAAGATGTTGGATGGTATTTCTAATCCCGTCGAATAATTATTGGTAAGAATGTGACTATGGCCAACGTTCTATTCTCCGATATATTATTCAACGAATATTAGAAAAATCACCCGGACTAAGTGTTGGACTCAGGAGTTGTCATAAATGTATCGGAGATGCAATTATAACTTGGTCCGTCTAAAACACGAAGGAAATATTGAAAGTTTTAGTGGAAATGAGATTGGACATTTTCTAGAAAGTATTGTGGACAAGTATCAACTTCAAAAAATCACCACTAATTATTGAAAACTTCGAAAATTTTGAAACTTATCAGTTTAAAAGAGCACCAAGTTAGATTTTTAATGGTTCAAACGGTGAGTCAATCCGAGTTCGTACGAGAAAGTTATGGTCGAATTAGTGGAAACTATCTGTAGAAATTTAGTTATGTCAACGGATATTCACCCGTGCATAAATGTTACAGACGTAATTTATAAAAATTCAACCGTCGGATTAATGTGAAATTTGGCAGTCAGTTATCAATACCGTAAAGTTTATTTTGAACGGTGAAGATTGGGTTTGGATTTACAATGTGAGCGTAATAATTAACAAAACAAGAGATTCCTATTTTTCGGGTTCATACGGTAATTTGTAGATTTCTGAAGATTTAATCGTTGGATTGTACTGAATTTTGGATATGTTATTTACCAAATAGTTTAGTATAATATGAACGATGGAGATTATATTTGGATTTTGTTAGTAAGAGTTATGGCTTGTGGACAACAGTTGTGTTTTGAAGGATGTGTTTTATCCCGCATCGATTGAGAATAAAGATGACAAGCCTTGCTTATGCTATAAGAATGTATTTTTGTCCCACATCAGTTGGGAATAAAGATAAAAGGCCTTCTTTATTTTATATAAGGAGTCTTGATGTCTCTTTTACAAGTACACCCAAGTAATACACTTTAGTCTTATTTGATTCAAATTAAATTCCTTTCTTGTATTCTCTTTAAAGATAGTGGTGAGAAGGGTGAGAATAATATAGACTTGGGATAGTATAGGGATGTCGAGTTAAAGAAATAAATTCTATATGATTGTAGAAATTTATCATATGGTGAAATGGTGAAGTCTCTTTTGAGTGGATCGTGATTTTCCTCCGTATTTGGAGTTCCATTTTTGGTGGAGCAGCCATGATTGAATAGCTCGATGAAGGGCAACACGGGGTCCGATTTTATTGAATTTTGGATAAAATGTTACCGACTCGTGGTCCTTAATTTTGACTGGTTGGATCGTTATTTAGAGTTCTAGATCGTGAGTTATTGTTGTTGCATGTTACTAGGCAAATTCGGCTTCATCATATCGACATTGAGGCAAGTTATTACTTGTTCAGTTATAGTGTTTCGATAAGTAATTTCATTTGCATTTCATAGGTATTTTGTATTATATTGCATAATGATGAATGAAATAAGTGAAGTTCTATGAGGATTGTAGTATATTGTTGGTGTTGATGAGATTTTGGATATACTTGATCGATGGTATACATTTGGAAGGGATGCGTATTGAGGTATGTTTTTGCGATTTAGTGTTGTTTGTGGTACTCGGGTTATGTTGTTGGTTTGGGTATGGATTTATAGAACTAATAGTTATGAAATCGTGATGATATGGAGTTGGTATGTGTTGATTGAGGAGGCTAAATCTAGCAAGTACTTTGATATATGTTTTATAGTTCCTTACATTGGAAGTCTTGCATTCTTTTGAGTGAGAGTTTATAGGTTCACTCCGAGAGGGTCCGACGGGGCCTCCGAGGGATTCGCGCATGGTCGGGCCGTGGTTAAGCATGAGCATTTTTGTAACTTGGTGATTGTTGGGTGCGGGGACGGATATTGCGCCGTGTTGCGGAAGCGTAAAAAATAAAATTGCGGAAAAAAGTGACGCACGAATTTATAGAGGTTCGGCTATAAACGAGCCTACGTCCTCTCTCTGTATCTTTTTCAATAGGCTAAAGAAAAACCTCATCTCCTCTCTTCTATCGGTCGAGGTATAACCGTCACAATCACGTCTTCTATTGGTCCGTGATGAACCACTCGTACTTGTCTTTGTGTCGGTCCAAGTTAAACCGTTTTCCTTTCTATCGGACAAGGAATCAACCGCTCTAGCTTTCTATGGGTACTAGATAGACCTCACTTAGATAGCGATTGCGATTCTAACAATGCTGGATCCTTGATCCTAATAACACCGAATCCAATCGTATCTTTTCTTTTACCACTCGTGTATGTTTTCGTGAACTCTCACTCAAACACTTACAATTAAGCTCAACATCAACAAAAAGAATGTGTGTAATAATATCACAAGAATAGACTATTTGCTCAAGGTTGTTGTGTATGATCAATACCATAAGCATGGTATTTATAGGCTCCATCTTCAAACTAGCCGTTAGCTGCTGCACACTGCATTACGTACGCTATCACATTCATATTACGTACGTTAGCATCGTTACGTACGTTAACCTACATAGGTTACGTACGTAAGCCTCTTCACAAAACAGTCCATGGGGTTTCGTCATTTTGGGTTACGTACGTTATCATTTCCTTTGTTACGTACGTTAACATTACGTCACTGCTAACGTCATATATCCGTTGGATGCTTTTCTGACTTTGACTCCTCCAACGTTCACTTGTTTGAACTGAGTTACGTACGTTATCTCTCATCCATTACGTACGTAAGTTTCATCATATTACGTACGTCAACATTGTCTTGTTACGTACGTTAGCTTTGTTTTTCTCCAGCATTTTGCACTCCGTTTTCCTTCGATGCTTGCTTCGTCTCTTCGATGTTTTGTTTTGTTTGTCGCCATTAATCATCAAAACACTTTTAATTTATGTATGGAACAAATTGTTCCAACAATCTCTCCCTTTTTGATGATTACAAAACAAAACTTCGTCAATGGGATTTACCTGCAAAAATATAAATATATGTATATGTGTACAGACCAAAGTTTTCGACTTTGTACGTTTCGTTAGTTCTTTTCCCATTTATTTTTCGACTCCTTCTTTCTTTTCTCCTTTTCTTTTCTCATTTTCAATTTTTCATCGTCTTTTCGACGTCTCCTCATTTTTCTTTTCCTTCATTTTTGACTTCTCCTTATTTTTGTTCAACTCTTTCGTTTTTCCAATTCTTTTTGTATGCTATCGATTTTCTTCGATTTTTCTCCCCCTTTCACGGTTAATCACATTTTCGACTTATTTCTCCATTCTCTATCTCTACCCCTTTTTGTATTCATCAAAAAATGCAATAAAATACCAATAAAAAATTCAAGAAATAATGAAATATGCAAAAATAAATATACGGGTATTAACTCCCCCTGAAAATATTATCCGATTTAAAAAAAATTACTCCCCCTAAGTAAAATACCAAAAATCAATATTTGGGGATCCAACCTATAGTTGGTTTTTGTTTAGAAATGTAGACGATATTTGAAATGATTGTTCCTATAGGAACCCAAATTTTCTTAATTTTTATCGTCCGTCTCGGGCTTTTACAATTTGAAATATGATGCCCGATTTTTAAATATTTCTCACAGTGGGGTATATTGAAATTAACGGATTCGTTTTTCGAACGTGGTTTGAATCCTAACCCCTCTTTATTTAAAGTATATTTTTGAACACATAACATTTGTTCAAATTTATCGTTGCCGCACGAGAATTTCTTCGTCAAAATTTTTAGTTCATCTTGAACTTTTAAAAGATGATTCTTTAAAATATTCTCATTTTCAATGCATTTTGAATGATCGATTTCAATAAATTTTTCCTTTTCGATAATTTTGGAATTTTCAAATTCCAAAGATTTAATTTTGGACTTAAGGGATTTGATTTCCGATAATGCATTTTGAAAATCCGTATGAAGTAATTCAAATGCATCAAAAAGTTCATCACGGGAGGATGTACTAACCTGGCTTTCGGCGTCGCTGTCGTCGAATGAACTCCGGGCCATGAGAGCGAGATTATTTTGATTGATGAATTCATCATCTTCGTCTTCATCGCTTCAAGTAGCCACGATAACCTCCTTCTTGGGTTTGGCACGGCAATGCTTAGCGAAGTGGCCTGGTTTTCCACATAGTCGACAAGAATTGTCGAACTTCTTAGATTCGCTCGAGATATCCTTCTTCCTCCGGTTTAATAAAGTTTGGAATTTATTAATATTCTTGGCATAATATGCCGCTTCTTCGTCGCTTTCTTCCACCGGGATTTCTTTCTTCCTCGATATCTTAGCCTTCATGGCTAACGATCGTTCCTTTAGCTTCGGCTTAACACTTCGTGATTTTAATACAATCTAATAATTGATTAGTGAACCAACAAGGGCACTAAAATCGAGCGTGTTGAGATCTTTGGATTCCATAATCGCGGTCACGGGGCCGTCCCATTCGCTAGGTAGTGATCGTAAAATTTTCTTAACTTTTTCACTACTAGATAATGGTTTTCCGAATGACGCAAGTCCATTTGTGATGATCGAGAATCAGTCGAGCAAATTGGTGATGGACTCGTCACCTTTCATCATGAATAACTCGTAGTCATGGAGAAGCATATTGATTTTCGTCTCCTTGACTTGAGTCGTCCCTTCGTGTGTGATTTCTAGAATTTTTCATATTTCTTTCGCACTCTCACACGATGAGATTCGATTGACCTCTTCCGGATTTAAGGCACAAAATAAGAGTTTAGTGGCCTTACAATTTAGATGGTCATTTTTCCAATCGGCATCATCGTATTCTTCGAAAGATTTGAGCATACCGTCGGATTTGAGAGGAATTTTCGGGCCAAGGCAAATAATCTTCCAAATCTCTATATCGTAGGCACGAATAAAGATCGACATCTTTTTCTTCCATGTCAAATAATTTGATCCATCAAAGAATGGTGGTCGGTTAGGAGCAAGGCCTTCGACTGGAGAGAATTGAAACGCCATTTTTGGATCTTTTCTCCTTGGATGTTAAGCCGCGTATTGGAGTACCGCTCCGATACCAATTGTTGGGTGCAGGGACGGATATTGCGCCGTGTTGCGGAAGCGTAAAAAATAAAATTGCGGAAAAAAAAGACGCACGGATTTATAGAGGTTCGGCTATAAACGAGCCTACGTCCTCTCTCGGTATCTTTTTCAATAGGCTAAAGAAAAACCTCTTCTCCTCTCTTATATCGGTCGAGGTATACCGTTACAATCACGTCTTCTATTGGTCCGTGATAAACCACTCGTACTTGTCTTTGTGTCGGTCCAAGTTAAACCATTTTCCTTTTCTATCGGACAAGGAATTAACCGCTCTAGCTTTCTATGGGTACTAGATATACCTCACTTAGATAGCGATTGCGATTCTAACAATGCCGGATCCTTGATCCTAATAACACCGAATCCAATTTGTATCTTTTCTTTTACCACTCGTGTATGTTTTCGTTAACTCTCACTCAAACACTTACAATTAAGCTCAATATCAACAACAAGAATGTGTGTAATAATATCACAAGAATAGACTATTTGCTCAAGGTTGTTGTGTATGATCAATACCATAAGCATGGTATTTATAGGCTCCATCTTCAAACTAGCCGTTAGCTGCTGCACACTGCATTACGTACGCTATCACATTCATATTACGTACGTTAGCATCGTTATGTACGTTAACCTACATAGGTTACGTACGTAAGCCTCTTCACAAAAGAGTCCATGGGGTTTCGTCATTTTGGGTTACGTACGTTATCATTTCCTTTGTTACGTACGTTAACATTACGTCACTACTGACGTCATATATCCGTTGGATGATTTTCTGACTTTGACTCCTCCAACGTTCACTTGTTTGAACTGAGTTACGTACGTTATCTCTCATCCATTACGTACGTAAGTTTCATCATATTACGTACGTTAACATTGTCTTGTTATGTATGTTAGCTTTGTTTTTCTCCAGCATTTTGCACTTTGTTTTCCTTCGATGCTTGCTTCGTCTCTTCGATGTTTTGTTTTGTTTATCGCCATTAATCATCAAAACACTTTTAATTTATGTATGGAATAAATTGTTCCAACAGTGATATGTCCAGAATATCATAATGTTTGACTGTCCATAATGTTTGGAATATAATACATATTTTTCAAAGGTACTTGGCTAGAATGGCATTGAAATAATAAGGTATTTTGGATTATTGTATTGATGGATTGAGTATGGATTTCGGATCAAGGTATACTTCAACAGTAATTGTACATGGATATCATGTATGAAGAAGTATCAGTATTTGAGTATTATACAGTAGTGATGGGATGTTGAGATAATATTTGATATATTGGCGAGAATCGAATTGTCGTTGGATTACCAAGAGGTGGTAAGATTATATTTTTGGGGTTATCATTTTCATGATGCATAACATATGAATATTTATGTTTATGTAATTGCGGTTATTTGTTGGGCATTTTGGCTGACCCCATCGTGGGACCTATTTTTCAGGCATTGTTGATCTCGTTAGCAACAGTCGTGAAGAGACGAGCTTCCCGAATGATACTGGTTATGACATGTATTTGGGAATCGTGTACTTTCACTGTTAATTATATTCCACTGCAAATGTTTCTTTTACCATGTTTATATGCGCTGCGTGTATAAGTTTAAAATGGCCTTTTGGTATTTTTGAAACTTGGGTTTATTCCATAAAACCGATTCCCTAAACTATTTTGTGGTATATGTAAGCGGTGATTTAACGAACATTTTGAAACTGTCGAATTTTGGCATTTTCTCCTTGAACTTTTAAATGGGAGTCCTATGATGGTATTGGAAAAATAGATTTTGGAGACTATTTGATTATTTGAAATATAATACCGTATTTGGCCTATTGGCGTGTTTGAAATAATTGTGAAAATCAATTTTAGCCTTGTGGGTTCCGAAGCGGGGCCCACGGCGTTGTAATATCCCCAGATGGTTTTGGGGTTGTTATAGAAGATGGTATGTAATATCCTAGAATTTCGCTATGAATTTTTCGCATTGTTTTATCTGAGTTGTACTGTATAGAGTGGGATCGATGCAGTATGGATGAATAATTTTGGGAACCATGACAGTTCTACCAGTATGTCTATCGAGGTTATTTTTAATTCTAGGATATTACATGCTTGGTATGTCTTTCGATGTTGGATATACTGTATGAGTACTTGTATAATTGTCGTACTTGGTCGACAATTGCAATTGAGGATATCGTGCATCAGGTGAATCGCATGAGAATGTTATCGAAACGAGTATATGTAATCAGTGTGTCGCGTATACGTGTGCGGTATATTGTGACGACAGACAGGAGCAAAAATGGCTAAGTATAAAAGCCATTACGTACGTTAAGCATAGGAGATTACGTACGTAAAGGTGCAAGAGTAGCGTACGCTAATCAGAGGAGTTTACGTACGCAACAATGCGATCGTAACATACGTTAGGTAGAGAATATAGCGTACATTATGAGGGGAATCAGACAGGACCGAGCTGTGATCGGCTAGTGGGCCTGGTGTCGGCAACTTTCGGCGTGGATGTGGACAGACGAGTCAACATCAAGCTTTATGTACGTTAAAGACAATCCATTACGTACGTAAACAAGTATAGCACTGTAGCAAGTCAACAGCTACATTACGTACGCTATGGCAAGGAAATTACGTACGTAATGCATGCCACAAAATGAGACAGTGAACCCTGGATGCCGATTACGTACACTATGCAGGACATGTAGCGTACGTTAAAGGGTCTTACGTACATTAAGGTTGGGTCTTAATGTACGTAACGAGCTGTGCAGATTATATATTAAGGATCGGTCTTTCATTTCTCCACGAGAAGAAACATATTTTCCACCCCAACTTCGTCCCTCTTCACTTTCAATCCTATTCCAGATCCTTCTACCTTGGTTGAGACCTTGGTGATTTGATTAGAAGCTTGAAGCTTGGAGTTCTTGATGTTTTTGGAAGTGTTTGATCGTTGTAGTTCTTCTTCAAGAGGTATGCTGAAAAATTCCTCTCCTTGATTCGGATTTTCATATTGTTGTTGATGTTCTTCTTCGTATGATGATGGTTATGGTGTTGTTGTTGTGATTCTTGAGGTTATATAAATTATATATTGAAGAACAAAATGATATATGCCTTGGATTGTGAATTAAGTGATTGTTTAGATGTTGGAAGACATTAGAGTATACCGTTTTGTTGAGTATGAACGTGACTATGGACTAGTGTTCTTGAAGAACTCTTGAGTTATATATATCGTGATTTATGAACGGAATTTGGAAAGATTACGGTTAATTTCGGTATGTGATTATTCGTGATAATAAACGGTAATTGGTTTTCTATGAATTTACGAATATGAACAAGAAGGAACCTTGTTAAAACCATAATTAAGGTTGAAGTCGGAATCAAGAACGTTGAGACACTTGTTAGAATTGATCGATTATCGAACTGTAACTTGTATTCATAATTGTATGAGTTGAACGGTTTGGTTTCGTATATGATCGAGTTATCGTTGAACCATTGAGTTTGATTGGTTGATTATATCGGTTGTTGATTGTATCGAACGTATTGTTAATTGATTATTGCATTAGGTTGTGATAAGCGATCGTAGATTTAACCGTTGTGCCACGATTGAGATTGGGGAATGTATGGATTGCCTTGGTCGGGGCTGAGGAGCTTGTAGATGAAGACGATGGGATTGGTAACGGCTTCGTCGTATCGGTATCAAGTCAAGTTATGCTTGCTCAATTCATAATGTTTAATAAATGGTTTTGATTTCATTTCATTTATGATTCATATAGCAATGATATTATGAATATGAATGGTCGGATTGATGGTATGTATATTATGCTTGGACTGGGATAAATCATAATGTATAGGATTTAAAGATGTCTAGTGGAAGCGGAGATGTGAATTATCCTTGGTCTATTATATGAAATGGTGGATATCGAGGATAGTTTACCGTGCTGACATTGATCTCGAGGTGGTGGATTGTTGATAGTGATGAACTATACTTCGTTCCAGACTATTCGTATAATTGTGTATTCGTTCAGATATGTTGGTCGTGGAAAGGTTAGTGTCTTCGGCTTTGAGGTAATTTAGTATTGCTGAATTATGATAATTATTCGGTTGCATTGTTGTATATGTGTGTGTTAATGTTTCATGTGATGAGTGTACATCGTTGTTTGGTGTACCTTGTGATGTGCTCTTTCTTTTAACTGTAATTTGATGGGCCGATGTTTTGAGGGATAAGACCTAAATGGCACCCATGTTCCGGAGTATTCCTGTGTAGATGCTTCCGTGACCCTTGGTTGCGACCTTGGGGTATTTTGTGATTGCATGTAATGTGTTGAGAGATAAGACCAGAATATGGCACCCACGGTCCGGAGTATTCCTGAGTAGATGTTTCCGTGACCCTTGGCTGCGGCCTTGGGGTTTATGTGCTAATATAACGTCGAGCATTCTGTGAACCATTGTCGGATGGGAATACTACATTGTTGTCGTGTCAGTCCTTCATGATCGATCTATCGTTGCTCACTTGGGAAGTCTTCCGATTCTTATTGGATATGCGTTTCTTCGAGTTTCATTGTCATGTTGTGTCGTGACATATCTGGAGTCAGATACGTTATGATCGGTCATGTGTAGGATTTTCAGGGCGGGCACGTGTAGCATTTGTTGGTTTCGACCTCATATTGAACCGTACACACGAGACGTACTTCGTGAGACTGATTAGGTATGAAACCAGACGTGTATTTGATCGATACCCATGGGTGGCTTGTACACTGACACATTTCCGGATCGGGTGCATCGTGACGTCCATCTTGAGTCATATTGATTGGTCGTTCATAGTCCATGTATAATCGGATATGTTCGATGGTCGGGTTTGTCTTCGAAATCCCATGTATGTGATTGGTATATGTTGGACAATTTTATTCTCTCGTGTATCTGTCCCTGTGGTCCTTTATCGATCTTGTGAAAGTTTACCATGTCGTTGGTATTCTCGTTCGTTGTTGATCCTTTATTGATCTCATCTGGAGATCACCAAATCGTTGGTAATCTCGTTCACTATTGATCCTTTATTGATCTCATCTGGAGATCACCATATCGTTGGAATTTTGTTCGTTACTGATCTTTTATATATCTCGTATGGAGTTCACCATATCGTTGGAATTTTGTTCGTTACTGATCTCTTATATATCTCGTATGGAGTTCACCATATCGTTGGTAATCTCGTTCGTTGTTGATCCTTTATTGATCTCGTCTGGAGATCACCATATCGTTGTAATCTCGTTCGCTGTTGATCCTTTATTTATCTCGTCTGGAGATCACCAAATCATTGGAATTTTGTTCGTTACTGATCTTTTATATATATCGTATGGAGTTCACCATATCATTGGAATTTCGTTCGTTACTGATCTTTTATATATCTCTTCAGAGTTCACTTTTTCGTTGGTATTCTCGATTGACGTTGATCTTTTATTAATCTTGTTTGGAGTTACCTTATCGTGGGTATTCTCGGTTGTCGTTGATCCTTTATTAATCTTGTTAGAGTTTACCATATCGTTGGTGATCTCATTCATGATGATCCTTTGTTTGATCTTGTTGGAGTTCACCACATCCATGGTTATTCTCGTTCGTGGTTGGTTCTTTGTTGATCTTGTGTGGAGTTATCATGTCAATGATATTCTCATTTGATGCATTGGTCGTTTGTTATTATTGCTTGTGTGAGCATTCATACTTTTATCAGTATCCGGGACTTGTTATTGTTCTGGGGCAATTGGTCTATAGAGGTGTCGTGTATTATCGGTTTTATCAAAATTGGAATTCGATTGTGCAATCTAGCGGACAGAATTAGACATGGACCTATTATTCTATATTTATGTTTGGGCCTCTTGGCGTTGTTTGATTACAGTACAGATGGTTATTTTTTAATTCATTCATCGCTTGAGAATGCGAAGTGTGGATTGAGATAAAGGTTGGTTCGATATGAGTTACCACGGATTGGTAATGTAATATCCGAAAATTCTACTACTATTGTTTAATGTTATTTTATCCGAGTTATGTTGTACAGCGTGGAATCTGTACAATATGGATAAAATAAATGAAGGACTGAGATGTCAGTATTGGTATAATTATCGTATTTGGTCGACAATTGTATTTGAGGATATAATGTGTTGAGTAATGTATGTTTGGTATGTCGTATGTTCGTATTTGATATGTCGAGATGTTGGACGGGGATAGCTGAAAATGGCTAAGTATAGCCTCATTAGCGCACGCTAATATTCATGCATAGCGCACGCTATCGTGCAGGTTTAGCGCACGCTACGTTCATAGGTTAGCGTACGCTAGTGCAGAACAGCTCAGAGGGAATCTACGTGTGGACCCGGTCACTTTCGGCGCACGTTCTGATAAGTCAACGGATGTTGTAATGTAGTGTTAGCGCATGCTAATGCATGTTGATTAGCGCACGCTAACTGTATATCGGTCAACAGGGAATCTTGGCTTTATTGGTTGCTTTCTGCATGTGGGGTCACGAGCATATTCGGAGTAGGTGCAGACTGTAGTAAGTCAACTTCGGATAGCGCACGCTAAGGGCAAAGGACTTGCGTACGCTAGACAGTGTAAGTTACGTACGCTAATGCATGGGCATTACATACGCATGCACATGTACGAAGCCAGACAGTGGCCTCTGGACCGCGATAGCGCATGCTAACAAAGTCAGTTAGCGCACGTTATGGTTGTTGCGCACGTTAAACATGAGATGTTAGTGCACGCTAGTAATGTATTCTATATAAGGGGACAGATGGGTTTTGAGATGCATTTAGTCCATTCTTTCTCCTTCAGTCGATAGAGAGAGCTTTGGGAGGTTCTTGAGGTTCCCAAACACTGTGAGATGATGATCTTTAATAAGATTAAGATGGTGAGCATGGATTCAAGCCTTGTTCTTCAAGTTATTCATGATTCTTGGAATAGAGTCAAGTGTTCTTATTCTTGGTTCATCCAATCCAGGTAATTTTCGTATCCTCTTGATGGTGGTTCATTTTTCTTGGATGATTACATGTGAGGAGCATGTTGGATAATCAGATGATGATGTTATATGAGATTCAATGTAATTTTGATAAGAGTTTCGGATGTTAGTTAAGATTCTTCATACTATAAGGATGTTGATTCATTTAACCCGATCTAAGATGGATTTCTGAATCTTGGTAATTATATTGGTTGATTTAGATGAGATGAATCATGATACTAGGTTGAATTCCAGATTGATTATGATATGATCCTGGTTATCGAGTCGGTTTGATTGTTGATGTGTTATTGATATATGGACATTGATATGATCCTTGTGATAGTTATGGTGTCGTTTATCTTCAAGAGATATGGAGATTTATGTCTCCCTTCATTCGGATTCGTAGTCACAAGATGTTAGTCGATGCTTGGAATGCATGCCACTGTACAGCATTAGCGCACGCTAAGCTTACGGGCTAGCGCACGCTAACGGGAGCTACTTAGCGCACGCTACGTTATGAGTTTAACGTGCGCTAAGTAGGCAGACAGTGCAGTATTTGTGTGTTGTGATTATGAATTCGAGATGGTTTGATTTGATTTGTTCTGACTGCGTTTATTGGAGGTTTTGTTGAACCGTTGAGTTCGATTGGTTAGTTTTGTCGGTTGTTGATTGTTATCGGATATGTGTTATTTGATTACTTCGATAGGTTGAGATTATTGATCGTTGATTATAACCGGATGTTGCGGTCGTGTTCGAGTATGTCCGTTGTGTTGCTTTTGATCGGGGCTGAGGAGCTCGTAGACAAAGGCAATGTGTTCGGTAGCATCTTCGTGGTATCGGTATCGAGGCAAGTTATTACTTGCTCAGTTATAATGTTTAATGAATGGTTTCAGTTTCATTTCATTTATAATGCATATAGCAATGATTATTACTGCAAATTCTAGAGATTTGGATTATGTGTTGTCTTTCTGATTCTGGGAGTTAAATCGTAAGGTTATGACTCATTTCGGTTATTGGCATATTCGGGTATCGAGGTTATATTATGGTAAAAACGAGGATGTGAGTATCTGTAGTCCATGGTACGTTTGGATCGCCGAGCATTGCAGATAATCGTCGGTGATGGTTTGATATCGAGATTTCTCCCGAAGGACTCGGGCAAGTATCTTATATCGATTCAGTTAGTGTTAGTGATTTGATCATGCAGGTTGTCATTCATGTTGCTGAACAGCTGGTCCTAATTGTGTCATCATAGTGTCGTTCATGTTTTGATTCATATGTTGTTCATGTTGATGAACATATTGATTTGCATATGTGTATGCATAATTGCATTGTTATGTTGTAAATGATCCGAAGGGATCATGAGGATCTATCTTTGAGGTCTTTGGATCGGATGTCCACCATGCGTTGGTTCGACGGGATCATCATGGGGATCTATACTGAGGGCGCTGGATCGTTGGACAGGTTTTCCACCATGCGTTGGTTCGATGGGATCATCATGGGGATCTATGCTGAGGGCGCTGGATCGTTGGATTACCAGTATTGTGTTGATGGAATCTTGTGAATTCGCATCATTGATTTTATCATGTGTTGTTGTTCATATGTGTATTGTTGGTTATCCACCTTATGATGATCTGATATGATCATCATGGGGATCTATGCTGAGGGCGCTGGATCGTCGGATTTCCATTGAGTATACATTATTGTTATCATTGTGATCATATTGACGTTGTCATATGAGTATGCAATTGTAGGTCTTGTGTTAGGACCATGTCCGTTTTGCATTGATCTGATCTCGGATTAGGCTGATATGATTGTCGTGGCACTTATATCTCGAGGTATGTTCCGTATTTCCTTTGGTATTTGTCTTTGATGGACAATCGGTTATCATTTTGGGATGTGATGATGTTATTCGATGGATCGTATTAGTCAGTAATGGTATATTTCCGTATCATGAGTTGGTGATGATAGTTTGAGAATCTTGAGTATTGTTTGAGGTACAATACAGATATTATGTTCGAGTTTATTGGTTAATCGAGTACGAGATGTGAAACTGTGATAATGGTTATTCTGATGAGAATTACTTGAGTAAGTAAAGTTATGGCGGTAAGATTTCGTTAGTCGTATTCTTATTTTGTATTCTCATTGGTATGTAATTATTAATGTGATGTGACGGTTATCATTGTTGGATATTATGGCTGACCCCGTCGTGGGCTTTCTTTTTAGGTTCTTTGGATATCGAGCTTGTAGCGGTCGTGAAGAGATGAGCTTCCCGGAGTTTACTGGCTAGGGCATGTTTTTGTGAACTGAGTTCCTGATCAGTTGTTGTATTTCTGCTGCTAGAGTAATTTTATTTGGTTGTCCTTTCCGCTGCGTGAGTATTTTAAATGGCCTTTTGATATCTAGTAACTTAGATTACTTTGGCAATCACTTTCTAAATTATTTTGTCGGTACGTGTAAGCGATAGCTTAACGTATGTTTCAAACTATTGAGTTTTGGCATTTCGGACCTTGTGGTTTCAAATGAGATGTTACGACGGTTTTGTTAAACAGATTTTATATAGTCTTTGTGAATTTTTAAAAGACAGTACTGTCGTTAGCCCCTTGGCCATTTGTAAATGTTTGCGAAAATTTCTCTTAGCCTTGTGGGTTCCATCTCGGGGCCCACGGCTCTGTAATATTCCCGGTTAAACCTGGGGGTGTTACAGGTAATATTACTATAGTAAGATTATATTGGGAGCATTCTTACCTTGTAATTACATTGATATGTAATTATTTATGTTGATGTGATCGATATCATTGTTGAGTATTGTGACAGACCCCGTCGTGGGCTTTATCTTTTAGCTATTCGGAGATCGAGCTAGTAGCGGTCGTGAAGGGATGAGCTTCCCGGTGATACTGGCTATGGCATAGTTTTTGGGATTCGAGTATTTTTTTCTGGTTATTATGATTCCGCTGCAAATGTATTTCCTAATGTGTTATATCCGTTGTGTGTGTATCTTTAAATAACTTTCGGGATTTTACCGGCTCGCGTATACTTTCAAAATGCCCCTTTCGGTATCTTTGCCCTGTATTTTCAATTGGTATTTTATGACGGTATTTGGAAACTATGCTTTGAAAAATATTTGAGTTTTTAAAATATCACCGTCTTCACCTCTTTGGCGTGTTTGTAACGATTGCGAAAATGATTTTTAGCCTTGTGGGTTCCAGCGCGGGGCCCACAGTGCTGTAATATCCCCGGTTGGTTTTGGGGGTGTTACATGGTATCATAGCTTGGGTTTTGTGAAACCCGGACGTGTGTGTTATGTGGCTCTACCAAGTGCGGTAGTAGCGCAATTTTTGGAAAAGATTTTTAACCTTTGAGTAAAACTAACTTTAGAGTTGTCAAAACTTTTGAGATATCTTAAAATTGCAATAATTGCTGTATTGACGTTTTGTAGGATTTTATCAAGACTTGTAAAATTTGTGTTGAAATTATGTTGAGACTTTGAAATTGGAAGTCATATGCTAGTATCATGGGAAATCATCGGCTTCATGCTCTGTAAGTATGGTATTTTGCTTATAATTGTTAGTCGTTTGAATTTGTTGAGATTGATGGTGAATTGTAGATACTTGGATGTGTCGAATAAGTTATCGAGATTATTTGATATGTGGTAATGCGCGGAGCTTGAGTTTCTGATTTATTTTGAACTCGGGTAGTTGATAAATGATGGTTTTTATTTAGGGATTGATTGAATGATGTTTTTGGGATGTGATTGGTGTTTGAGATAGTTAAGAGTAGTGATGCTATGTGTGATTATGGTTATCAGAATGGATAAAATTTTAGGTTCTTATTGAGCAAATCACGATGGAAATCCGGCCGTGCGCAACATCATGTTTCTTTGTTGACGATTTTTCAATAAAGATGAAAAATGTTAGTCATATTGAAACTAATTGTGAAGGGTAAGAATGTTAGACGTGTAATTTTTGAGCTGAGTAATAAGACTAACGTCATGAAATTTATCGGACGAGTATTGGCAAATACGAGGATATATGAGAAGACAAACCGTATACGAGGAATCTACATTCAAATCATTCGTATTTTAAGTTTCGAGGACGAAACTTCTTTTAAGGGGGGTGGAATATAATATCCCAAATTTTTGAAATTATATTTATCGATGATTGGAATATTGATGTGAAGGATTTATTTTCGCAATTTTGAGTGAATCAAATATAAGATGTTGGATGGTATTTCTAATCCCGTCGAATAATTATTGGTAAGAATGTGGCGGTGGCCAACGTTGTATTCTCCGATATATTATTCAACTAATGTTAGAAAAATCACCCGGAGTAAGTGTTGGACTCAGGAGTTATCATAAATATATCGGAGATGCAATTATATCTTGGACCGTCTAAAACACGAAGGAAATATTGAAAGTTTTAGTGGAAATGAGATTGCACATTTTCTAGGAAGTATCGTGGATAAGTATCAACTTCAAAAAATCAACACTGATTATTGGAAACTTCGAAATTTTGAAACTTAACAGTTTAAAAGAGCATCAAGTTATCTTTCTAATGATCTAAACGGTGAGTCAATCCGAGTTCATACGAGAAAGTTATGGTCGAATTAGTAGAAACTATCTGTAGAAATTTAGTTATATCAACGGATATTCACCCGTGCATAAATGTTACAGATGTAATTTATAAAAATCCAACCGTTGGATTAATGTAAAATTTTGGCAGTCAGTTATCAACACCGTAAAGTATAATTTGAACGGTGGAGATTGGGTTTGGTTTTATAATGTGAGCGTAATAATTAAAAAATGAGAGGTTCCTGTTTTTCGGATTTATATTAAGAAGTGTCGGTAATTTGTAGATTTTTGTAGATTTAACCATTGGATTGTGCTGAATTTTGGATATGTTATTCACCAAATAGTTTGGTATAATATGCTTGGTGGAGATTATAATTTGATTTTGTTAGTAAGAGTTATGGCTCGCGAACCGTAGTTGTATTTTGAAGGATTTGTTTTATCCCACATCGTTTGAGAATAAAGATGAGAAGCCTTGCTTATGATATAAGAATGTATTTTTGTCCCACATCAGTTGGGAATAAAGAGGAAAAGACTTCTTTATTCTATATAAGGAGTCTTGGTATCTCTTTTACAAGTACACCCAAGTAATACACTTTAGTCTTATTTGATTCAAATTAAATTCTTTTCTTGTATTCTCTTCAAAGAGAGTGGTGAGAATGGTGAGAATCATATAGACTTGTGATAGTGTATGGATGTTGAGTTAAAGAAATAAATTCTATATGATTGTAGAAATTTATCATATAGTGAAGTCTCTTTTGAGTGGATCGTGTTTTTTCTCCAGATTTGGAGTTCCATTTTCGGTGGAGCTGCCGTGATTGAATAGGTCGATAAAGGGAAAGACGGGGTCCAATTTTACTGAATTTTGGAAAGAATGTTGCCGACTCATGGTCCTTAATCTTGACTGGTTGGATCGTGATTTAGAGTTCTAGATCGTGAGTTATTGCTGCTGCACATTACTGAACAAATTCGGCTTCATCATATCGACATTGAGGCAAGTTATTACTTGTTCAGTTATAGTGTTTCAATAAGTAATTTCATTTTCATTTCATAGGTATTTCGTGTTGTATTGCATAATGATGAATGAATAAGTGAAGTTCTATGAGGATTGTAGTATATTGTTGGTGTTGATGAGATTTTGGATATACTTGGTCGATGGTATACATTTGGAAGGGATGCGTATTGAGGTATGTTTTTGCGATTTAGTGTTGTTTGTGGTATTCGGGTTATGTTGTTGGTTTGGGTATGGATTTATAGAACTAATAGTTATGAAATCGTGATGATATGGAGTTGGTATCTGTTGAATGAGGAGGTTAAATCTAGCAAGTATTTTGATTATATGTTTTATAGTTCCTTACATTGGAAGTCTTGCATTATTTTGAGTGAGAGTGTATACGTTCACTCCGGAAGGGTCCGACGGGGCCTCTGAGGGATCCACACATGGTTGGGTCCGCGAACATTGGGGTTAACCACTCCGGGAGGGTCCGACGGGGCCTCGGAGGGATTCGCGCATGGTCGGGTCCACGGTTAATCATGAGCATTTTTGTAACTTGGTGATATGTCCGGAATATCATAATGTTTGACTGTCCATAATGTTTGGAATATAAAACATATTTTCAAAGGTACTTGGCTAAAATGACATTAAAATAATAAGGTATTTTGGATTATTATATTGATGGATTGAGTATGGATTTCGGATCGAGGTATATTTCAACAGTAATTGTAAATGGATATCATGTATGAGGAAGTATCAGTATTTGAGTATTATACAGTAGTGATGGGATGTTGAGGATGTTGAGATAATATTTGATATATTGGGGAGAATCGAATTGCCATTGGATTACCAAGAGGTGGTAAGATTATATTTTTGGGGTTATCATTTTCATGATGCATAACATATGAATATTTATATTTATGTAATTGCGGTTATTTGTTGGGCATTATGGCTGACCCCGTCGTGTGACCTATTTTTCAGGCATTGTTGATCTCGTTAGCAACAGTCGTGAAGAGACGAGCTTCCCGGGCTATGACATGTATTTGGGAATCGTGTACTTTCATTGTTAATTATATTCCGCTCTAATTTTTTTTACTATGTTTATATGCGCTGCGTGTATAAGTTTAAAATGGCCTTTTGGTATTTTGCAAACTTGGGTTTATTCCGTAAAACCGATTCCTTAAACTATTTTGTGGTATATGTAAGCGGTGGCTTAACGAACATTTTGAAACTGTCGAATTTTGGCATTTCTCCTTGAACTTTTAAATGGGAGTCCGATGACGGTATTTGTAAAATAGATTTTTGAGACTATTTGATTATTTGAAATATAATACCGACTTTGACCTATTGGCGTGTTTGAAACAATTGTGAAAATTATTTTTAGCCTTGTGGGTTCCGGAGCGGGGCCCACGGCACTGTAATATCCCCGGATGGTTTTGGGGTTGTTACAATCGAATTGGCATTGTCCATGTCTTTGGAATGTTGTGCCATGTTTGGGTGTGTCAGGAGTGGACACGTACTTGATTTTGTTTCAGATCGTTGCATGAGTTGTTGACCCATTGTGGTGTAGCGTGCGCTACTGTGTCATTGTTAGCGCACGCTACCGGGTGTGTAGCGCACGCTAACTGGCAGTCCAGGAGCTACTGGACTAGGACTGGAGTCTTGTTAGCGCATGCTTAGGTTGGTAGTTAGCGCACGCTATCGCCTGATTAGCGCATGCTAATTGTCCTTTTTAGCGCACGCTACCTGGTAGGTGCAAATCTGTCCAGGAGCCACTGGACTGGATTCGTGACTCGTTAGCGCACACTACGCATATTGACTAGCGCATGCTATCAGTGTTGCGGGCGAAATGTTCTGGAGCGTTGACCCCGTTAGTGCGCGCTAATGCAGTGTGTTTAGCGCATGCTAATAACTGTCTGGTATAAATACTGGACAGCAGCCTTTATTTCGTCATTTCTCACCCTTCTTCGTCTCTTTCCGTCGGGAGCGAGTTCTTGGGGTGATTTTGGGCGATCTTCATCATCAATCTTCATCTTGGAGTGGATTTGTGTATGTTCAACATCACCTAATCACCTTCTTTGCTCGAATGAAGGTATTCTCTTCTTAGAACCCTAGTTTCTTGAATTTGGGGGTTTTCCTTGGTTTTGTGATTCTTACCCGATATCATATGATCGGTTGTGTATTCTTGTTGTCTTGGCCGTGACATTCGGATTGGTAACTCATTTATTGACTTTAAATCACCCGGAACAATGATTCTTGATTTCTTTGAGAAACTCTTAGATCCTTGTTGTTCTTAGTGTCGTTTCAGATTCCGATTAGCGTTGTTAATTCGTGATGGTATTGTTCTCGTAGTATTCGTGGGGCTATCGAGATTCTTGGTCATTTTCGGAAGTTCAAGGGCTGCTCGACCTCATCCGTTCGTTGTTCGGTTGCTCGTGGTTTCTAGGCAAGTATCTTGCCCATACACTTCATGTTTCGTATACATAACGGTTAATAATTAATTGTATGTGTGCAATCGAATGTTTTAAAGAACTTTAAATAGGATCGGTATATTCTCAATAACAGGGTTTTCTTCAAGGATAGCGTGTATGCTTCGTGAATAAATGTTTTTTCGAAATATGTGAGTATGTGTCGTATGTTGAAGATGTTATAATCATATTTCGTGAATATAACAGACCGTAATCACTTGCCGAGGATTGTGTATTGATATGTGTACTTGTTCGGTGAATATGTGACGTTGTGTGATATTAGTTATTACTCCTTTGTAAGGAGGCTGTAGTGATTAGTGTTGTTTGACATTGGTAGTTGCTTGTTGTTATGTGTGTGATTGTTGTAAGTGATGTGCCACCGGGTAAGATTGTTGAATCTCTGGGATCCGTCCTTGCTAGTACGGATCGGGCGTGACTGTAGGTTATCCAATCGGGTATATCTTGTGGGGACTCCGAGGTTCGTGGCTTGCTAGCCCGATGCCGGAATAACTTGTGGGGTTATCCAATCCGGATATGTCTTGCAGGGGTCCGAGGTTCGTGGCTTGTTAGCGCGATGCCGGGATAACTTATGATTGTGGTTTGGTTGTGTGATGTACATGTCATTAGACCTAGCAAACGGGCGGGCTCGGCCCAAACGGACCGGGCAAAAAACGGGCGGGCTTTTTTTGGGCTGGGCCAAAAAGGCCCGTTTTTTTTGGGCCTAAAAT
The DNA here is from genome assembly GCA_033398695.1 of Orobanche coerulescens. Classification (NCBI taxonomy): domain Eukaryota; kingdom Viridiplantae; phylum Streptophyta; class Magnoliopsida; order Lamiales; family Orobanchaceae; genus Orobanche; species Orobanche coerulescens. Next base: position 193,467,478 of record CM065803.1, on the reverse strand, counting down.
ATTAGGCCCGTGGCCCGCCCAGGGCAGGCCTGGCCTGGCCCGGCCCGCGGGCCTTAAGTTTTTTTTTAAAGAAAAATAAGAAATATAATATTCTGAATAAATGTACGAAAAATTTTAGATCATTAATCACTATATTATTCACTACACTATCATAATCAAACAAAATAAATATACAACTATTTTTATTTTATAATTACATTATTTACTACATTACCACAATCAAAAAATAAATATACAAATATTTTTATTTGATTATTATATCATTTATTATTACTAATTTTTAAAAAAAATCATAAAATAATAGTATATATTGATGTAATATACTACAAAGTAATCACAGAGTCACATAAAAAAATAAAATTACATCAATAATTAACATATAGATGTAATATAATCTAATAAAATACATAAAGAAAAAAATTTAAATATTATAATTACTCATAACTAAAAAAAACTGGGCTGGGCCAAAACAGCCCGTTTTTTTTTTGGTCCACGAATGTAGAGCCCAATGCCCGCCCAAAAACGGGCTGGCAGGCCCGGCCCGCGGGCCTGGGCCTATTTTGCCGGGTCTACGTGTCATGGGTTGTCCAATCGGGTATGTCTCGTGGAGGCTCCGAGGTTCGTAGCTTGCTAGCGCGATGCCGGGATAACTATGAATGTATGTATGGTTATGGTTATGTGACTGTTGTCACGGTGATATGTGATTTGGTATGGTTCCCATTGGGTTATTCACTCGGGTTGTTCTGCGGGAGCATCTGAGGTTCGTGGCTTGTTAGAACGGGACGCGAATAATCCTTGGGAATATGTTGTTATGGATTATTGGGTCGTGGACCCTGCGGTTTGTGATCAGAATGGTATAATTAGGTCGGGGACCCGCATTTTGTTATTGGAATTGTACTTTTGGAAATGATCGTTGGACTGTGTCCCAGGTGTTCTCGATAAATGAAAATCCCAAATGTTTTCAAAACTCTGAGATCGTAAAATGTTTTGTAAGATATATACTGGGTTTATCCCTACCTTTCATGATTGAATTGTTTTGATCAAATAGTTTACCTCGGGAAGTATGTTCACGATTATTATGTTCTTGGAGTATGATATGTATGGCTTGTATTTGTATTTTATACTTGCACTAGCAAAATAATGGAGTTATGCTAACCCCCGAGTAATCGGGGGGTGGATGTCTGTATTGCGTCTAGGTACTTGCAGGTTGCTGGGAAGTGAATCACATGATCGGTACGAAGGATGATGGAAGACGGCGATACTAATCACATGAAGACCAGTCGTTGAGTATATTGGTAGAGTCTTGATGTTTGCCTCTCCGTTGTGTTGTTCTCCCATTTTATGGGAATGCTTATGTATGTCAACCCCTGCGTGGGTATGAGTTGTCAGGAAGAGTTATGTATGTTTGATGTGTGTTGTGGCAAAAGAACAAATCGATCTAATGGTTCGTTATTAGCCATATTGGCACTTGTTGTGTTGTTGTATTTTCTGTATTTAACCTGGTAGATCCTCACGGGGAGGGTCTGCAGCGCTGTAATATTCCCAAGTATAAATTATCCTATATCAAATATGGGAGAGTTCCCCTATTTTAGCAACAACAATCTCAATTTTGGTGGTTATGGTATGCCTCCTTATTCTAAAGTAAAATTGAATATTTGTTTTTGTATTTAATTTAAAATTTAATTAATTTGCTAGATTACATCTATTAATATGTTTCTAATTAATGTCTTGACAGAATAATACAACTCATTTTGAAGTGGCTTCCCCAATCCAAACAGTGGACATTATAATAACCAGTGAGATTGTTGTAAAGAACTTCAAAATAATTTGAGATATGTATGTACTATGATTATTTTGTATGGATTTAATTTGTAATGAATATGTCGGATTGTCGTTTGATCTATTATTGGGATGATTTAGTCAATTTTACAGTAGAAATTCTGTCAATTTTTTTTAATTATTTATATTTTGGTATCATTTTTTCTCTTTAATATGACTTTTGAAAAATTATTATTTTATTTTAATTTTAATTTTTTAACAACATGCTGAGACAATGTCTAAGCAAGAACAAAAAAAATCACTATTTGTTAAGAATTGTTGAAGTATATCACTTCTCGTAATGCGTAATAAGATAATGTATTATAATATGTGAATGACTATTATGCCCCTGATGTAATTATGTAATTACGATTGCTTATCTCAAGTTTTCACATAAATAGCTTGATTATTAATGAAATATCTACTTCAGAATCATTCTCTCTATTCTCTCTCTAAATCATCTCTATAATATTTCGGTTTTATAACACGTTATCAGCACGAATGTTCTAATCCCTAGCAAAGAGTTTCAACAAAACATCTCTGTCCAAACATATCTCCCGTCCCTAGGAGATATGAAATCGGCGGTGCCCTCTCAAATCGCCTCTGTTTCTTCATCTTTTTCTCAAATCGCGGCGGCTGGTGCTTCGTCTGGTGTGTCTCTTCCGGTCGGCGCGTTGTTTCCGGTTGCTGGGTCAGCTTCGGTCGTCCGTCCGGTGGGTTCTCCTCTTTCCGGTTCGGCGTCTAGGCTTTCCCTCGTGCAGGAGGCGGTCGGTGGTGCTTCCGATCTGGAGTTTCATCCGGATCGATTGTCTGTTGCGGGTTCGGTGGCGGGCTGCAGATGTGGGGTTGCTGCTCCTTCTCAGGTTTTGGATCGGTGAAAAAAAAATGATGAAGAAGCTCAGACGTAAGAAAATAAAAATAAATAAAATATAATATATATATATAATATTCTTTTAATTCATTAAATTATTAATTCGGTTTTCCTTACATATAAGATACATATGATGTCAGAATTGATTTTTCTTGATACCACCATGACCCATTTCACGAGAGTTTCAATTTGACACTAATATTGATATATTGATTATAACCCTTTTAATATCTGTCATTATCAAAACTTATTAAAATGTACAAATTAGTACATTGATTCCCTCCAAAATATTGAAAGGATTTGTGGATATATGTCCTTGTACTGTGGAAATTATAAAGTGGTATGTGTAATATTACGGAACGACCAGGCAACATTGATGCCGACAACTGGGGTCGATGATAACTTTTAATGATCCAACCTAATACCACATGATTATACTTTGAGAAAATGGTTGGACGAACCTGCTCCAGAAGAAGCAGTTAAATATTTACTAATCTAATTCCTGACTTTATTATAATTATCTTCAAGTGGTGGTTGAAAACATCTATTTGTTGAGCTTACATTATGTAAATATTACTATACCTCCCATGTGATAGTCTGATTATCATAAGATGGATGATGATACCTCCCATATGATAATTAATTACCACAAGATGGATGGTGATACCTCCTATGTGACAAGTTTAATTATCACAAGATGGATGGCGATTCCTCCTATATGATAAATGTAATTGTCACAAGACGGATGGTTTTACATATTTATTATACCTCCTATGTGATGAGTTCAATTATCACAAGACGGACGGTTTTATATATTTACTGTACCTCCTATTCGATGAGTTAAATTATCACAAGACGGATGGTTTTACATGTACGTAATTTATATATTATATATCACCATCGTGGTTGGTTATACCACATGAATGATTATTTAAATCCTGCTCGGAGCAGTTGATAAATATAAATCCTACTCTGGAGAAGTAGTTGATCGATTATCTAAATCTTGCTCTCGAAGAAGCAGTTGATAAATATAAATCCTACTCTGAAGAAGTAATTGATCGATTATCTAAATCCTGCTCTCGAAGAAGCAGTTGATAAATATAAATCCTACTCTGTAGAAGTAGTTGGTCGATTATGCAAATCCTGCTCTCGAAGAAGCAGTTGATAAATATAAATCCTACTCTGGAGAAGTAGTTGATCGATTATCTAAATCCTGCTCTCGAAAAAGCAGTTGATAAATATAAATCCTACTCTGGAGAAGTAATTGATCGATTATCTAAATCCTGCTCTCGAAGAAGCAGTTGATAAATATAAATCCTACTCTGGAGAAGTAGTTGATCGATTATGTAAATCCTGCTCTCGAAGAAGCAGTTGATAAATATAAATCCTACTCTGGAGAAGTAGTTGATCGATTATCCAAATCCTGCTCTTGAAGAAGCAGTTGAAAGAAATAAATCATACTTTGAAGAAGTAGTTGATTGATGATTCAAATCCTGCTCTGAAGAAGAAGCAGTTGATAGAAATAATAAGATGGAGAAAATTGAGCAAGCGATACCAGAAGTTATAATCGATCAAATTAAAGAAAATTCCATGCAAATACACCGCATGGTGGGATCATTGAAATCGTATCGATATCACAATAGCGAAGCATATATTATTCGTGAGAATAATATATTTGCATAGAGGCAAAAAGATGATCTTATTATTGCTGGAAAAAGCACAAAACAGTCGAAGTGGAAAATATTGAAACTATTAGGAGTATGCCCTCGAATGCCACTCAGAGGATGTTGAGTGAGGGCATTGTACTTCTTATTATGTAAATCATCAATTAATAAGGCAATGGATGTTTTCTTTATTTACTGGTAGTTACTGGCATTCCTAACTCGTAAATATACATATAGAAACTAGTCCGTGTATTTGAGAGCAAAACGTTCCACTCCTTATTGGATAAGGGGGGTTGGCACTGGAAAGGTTTATAGCTCAAATACTTAATCGTTCGCAAGTTGATGAAACTTGACTAGGCGTTAAGTTTATGTGAAGACTTGTATAACGTGTTCTTTGACAAGGAGAGTGCCTGTCGAACACTAATGGTTAGTGGGAGCACACGTTATAGGTATGCTAATTGGATTAGAATACTCGAACCGACTCACCCTCGATTCGTCACATGGATTTCACTCCGGGACAGTCAATGATGGAATCGAAAGGTTGTGATAGGTATTCGTGAACCTTCGACTTGAGGATTTAGTAGGGATGTGCTTGTGACGTCAAGATTTTCATTAGAGTAGTTCGACCCTATAAACCGGAAGGCGGGGGTCAACCTCGACGTGCATCTTGATAGGCAAGTAGCAGGTCCTACTGAATACCAAGATAGAATTCTTTCTCCTGTTAGTGAACGTGTTATATGTCCTATGCGGTTATTAGCAGATGGGATCATAAGTCTTTGGCCAAAGCATTGGATCTAGCTGTATTAGATACACGAGAGCTCGATGATCTCGATTTGCATTAACGCATGCATAGCGTCAAGTACAGATGGGGTTTGACTGACCGTGACCCCATAACTTGATCGGGACATTTGAAAGAAGGGTTTAAACGTTTATTGGTATTCACGACAGAATGGTTCTTGAATGATCCCAATCATTCGTTCTCAGTACAGTGTAGGCTACCAGGCTGGCTAGGTGGTGCTACTACTCTTTGGTTCCTCCCATTGCTAACTGAGACGGACCTACCGAGTCGCGCATTAGGATTGACGACGGAATGAATAAAGCTAATTCTCTCATTATAAATATTAGATATTGGATATCTAATTTATTAGACATTGGATGTCAAATTCAATTTGGGACATTGGATGTCTAAATTAATTTATTGGATAAATTAATTTATGGCCAAATGAATTAAATATATTACTCGGTGATTAATTTAATTCATGAATATAATTATTTCTTGGAGAAATTAATTATGTTATTTTGTATTTGATATGTTTAATTAATTGGATTAATTAAACAATATAAATACATCGAAACGGAATTGGAGTTTATCTATTTGGACTCTCGGGAGTCCGAAACGAACCGAACTCGTCCGATTTCTTCTAGAGGCCGGCCCCCACCTTGATTTCCTACCTTGATCATTGTCTTGTTTTATTGTTGGAAGACTTTTGACATATGAGATTTCATATCTCTTATTATAAAGTTAAAGGAGATTTTGTGGGTGAAATCTTATCTTGTGAATGATTTTAAGACCAAAATAAAACACTCTTTCTCCTAACCTTGATAACTCACGGCAGCCTCATTTTGGATAGAGTGGGAGAGAAAACTTGGTCCTGTGTTTTTCATCATTCACATTTTCTTAGAGAAAAATTGTTGAGAGATATATTATACACTTAGAGTGTAATAATAAAAGCTGCATCACTTGATTCTAACCGTAACCTTAGAGGTTAATCGAGTGTTGTTGTTCCGATCATTTTTCCGGCGCGTGGCAAGTAGAGACGCAGTGCTTTCGGCGTTGGATCGTTCAAGAGCTTGGAGCGGATTGGATTCGTAGAGATCAATCAAAGCTTGGGGAATAGCTCAAGAGAAGGTTTCCATTTAATCAACGGACTTCGAGGGTTAGTTTCTTACGACTCTTGATTTTCGTTTATATATTCGTATATACGTAGCTCGATCGATCCTCGTAGGGATTCGGATCGAATTAATTTTTATTTTACCGCTTCCGCTGGGCCTTCGTTTTAGGCACCGAATCCCAACAGTGGTATCGGAGCGTAGGTCTTGCGATCGTATATACGATATTGGCATTTGGAATGCTCGATTAGATGGTGAATGATTTGGAATCATTTTAGTCATAATCGTGGTATATATTTTTACGTTCGTTGTAGTTATATTTTTCGTAAGTTTATGTCTAAATATAAATCTTAATTTCTTGGAAATATTATTTATATTGAAGATATGAATGTTGGAGAATATAGATATTGGATATCCGGTCGAAAAACTAGCCACGAAATCTTTGTTGGGCCGGTCAGAAAGTCCGGAGCAGGGGCCGCGGCCCGAGGCTCGGGGCGCGGCCCGTGGTCATTTCATCCGGCACAGGTCGGCATCTTGGGGGGCGGCCCGAGCTCCGAGGCCGCGGCCCGGGGCAGCTGGCGGCCACGGTATCGAGCGTGACTTGGCCATGCCAGGCATGTCTGCCGGCAGGCTGCCGAGGGTGACTCGGTCAGGCAGGCCATTTTCGCCCCGGTTCGATTTTTTCGTGTATTCTTGAAAATTAATCTACCGCATGTTAAATTGGATTTAATATGATTAAAATGATTTATGGTATTTCATTTTATAATGGAAATTTGATTAATTGGAATATTTATGGTCGACCGAATTATTTTGAACGTTATCATATTACCGATTGTGTGAATCGATTTGATCAGTTCGTGTTGTTGATTGGATCAATGTATATCTACGCTTTCTATTTATTTAGTATTTATTGGATGAATGCTTTTGAATGGGGATGTGGTTTGTGGACTTAGTTTTGAATCGTTCGTTTTATTCGATTGGGTTGTAAAGGCCGTTTTGAGCATATTTATTTTACTAGAAATGTTTGTATCTAGGATGCAATTTTCGATGTAAAATTTATATGTAATGACGAAGACCGGAGGAAGATCCATTTCGAGGAGACGAAGATTCAAGACGAAGACTTGTAATTAGATTACGAAGTTTTTGTTTTCTAGGAACGGTCCATGAACCACATGTTGGTAGCAACTAGGTTGTGAATGGTTGTTTCATATTGTATGAATGCCACAAACGCGCTTAAATAATTAATGTGCAAAGTGTAACGTTAATCGCGATAATTCTCCCACAACAAATAATTAAGTTTATAAGGTTTCAAGGTTTTCCTTCCCTCCATCGAGTTTTCGGAAAATTGAAATCCAAACCGGATGTGCTATGCTTCCGAGTTATCGGGGTAGTCGTTCGGGGAGGACGAATAAATTAACGAGAGCGCATTGGATGCCTTCGATTGGAGCAAATTTTATCCCTAGAAACCTGATAGGTTGCCGGATAAGATTCAATTGTGAAACTAATTTGCGTCGATGGTATAAACTTAACTTGTTCACGAACCATAGAAACCGTATAGGTTGAGGGGAGTGAACAAGGGGAAAAAGAAGATCGAATCATCCATTAGATGGGTTGGTGTTGGACACCACTTTATGAAAATTAATAGACTAGAAACCTGTTCGGTTGCCCTCTATTAAGATTTATAAAGAACTCGATCACCACTATGAAGTAGAGCGACGATACTTCCGGATTTCACATGGGAGTGTGTTATTCCGATAAAAATAGTGGGAGCTGGGTAACAAGAATAGAAAAGACCTTAATTCTATACTCAGAACATAATTGAATGAGTCACTAATTAATCTGTTATACTTAATGCAGACAAATCTCAATATGACAATGAATCCACTCACAATTCTACTCAAAAAGAATACCTTAATGGGACCTAACTTTGTGGATTGGCTCCGCAATCTGATGATTGTCCTCAGTATAGAGGCACTGGGATACGTCTTGGAGACGGACATTCCGGCACCTCCTGTGCGGACCCGAGCCAATCAGGAAGAGATTGAAAACCACGAAAAGTGGGTTAAGGATGACGTGAAAGTCTATGCTTATATGATGGCTTCCATGTCTAATGAGCTTCAGAGAGCTCATGAGAAAATGACTTCTGCTCGGCAGATTCTATCTCACTTAACCGAACTTTATGGTGAGCACAGCAGAACTGCTAGATATGAGATATCCAAGCAACTGTTCGGTGCAAGGATGAAGGAAGGTGAGAAAGTTGGGGAACATGTCCTCAAAATGATATCCATGATCGAGAGATTCGAGGCTCTTGATTTTAAAATGGATACTTCTCTCCAAACCGACCTTATCCTACAGTCTCTCCCTGATTCCTTCTCACAGTTTGTTATGAACTTCAACTGCAATGATATTGCATGCAATTTAGCTGGGCTAATGAACAAACTTGTGACCGCTCAGTCTCAGATGAAGACTCCGCGGATGAAGGAGTCTGCCCTTGTGATTTCTTCTGGACTTCGGAAGTCTAAGAACAAAAGGAAAAAGACCAAGAAGCAAAATGGACCACAAGTTAAGGACCTTAAGGTAAAGGGCAAGGCCCCGATGGTTCCAAAGAACAAGAAGAAGAAGGATGCTTGTCTCAAGTGCGGTGAGCTGGGCCACTGGGCTAGAGACTGTCCGATTCTTCATGGCACTTCAGGTACAGAACTTTTAGTTTTGGAAACAAATTGTTCTACTACTGTATTTTCTACTTCCTGAATACTGGATTCTGGTGCTAGTTCTCATATTTGTACCATGAATCAGGATCCGGAAGTGGAACAAAGTAGGAAGCTTGGAGCTGGAGAAGTTATGATCACAGTGGGTAGCAGGCATAGTGTCTAGGCGACCGACATAGGATCACTTCTTTTGGGTTTAGAATCCGGCTTTGTTTTGACTTTAGAAGATGTACTTATTTTGCCCAAGGGGCACAAAAACATTGTATCCATTCCGGTCATGGACCGAAAAGGATTTTCATTTTTTATTGGTGATGGTTCCTGCAAAATTTATTTTAGAAATAAACTAGTGGGTACTGCTACATTGTTGAATGGATTGTATCATCTAAATCTCAGCAACAAAGTAGTTGTGAATACTATGACTAGAAAACGTGGTAGGGATGAAACCAATCAAGTTTTGAAATGGCATCTTAGACTTGGTCATGTTGGTCAGACCAAGATTTACAAGATGGAAAAATATGGACTTATGGGTCCATTGGGATCAGATCCCTTTCCTACTTGTGAATCTTGCCTTAAAGGCAAAATGACTAAGTCCCCCTTCACATTTGAAAGAGCCGCTGATAAACTGGGATTAATCCATAATGACGTATGTGGTGCTTTGGAAGCAGCACGTGACGGATATCAATATTTCATTATGTTTACAGATGACCATACTAGGTATGGTTATGTATACTTAATGAAACATAAATCTGAGGCCTTTGAGAAATTCCAGGAATTTATGGCCCTAGTCGAGAAACAAACTGGTAATCATATCAAAGCACTTCAGTCGGACCGAGGTGGCGAGTATATGAGTACGGAGTTTGACGAGTTCCTTAAGGAACATGGAATAGTTTCACAACTAACACCTCCAGGTACTCCTCAGTTAAATGGTGTGTCAGAAAGAAGGAACCGGACCTTGTTAAACATGGTCCGTTCCATGCTGGGCTATACTAACTTACCAATTTACCCGTGGGGGTATGCACTCCTGACTGCCGCTTATATCTTAAACAGATGTCCTTCCAAATCCGTTCCTAAAACTCCACATGAGATGTGGGAGGGAAAGAAACCAAGTCTTAATCATATTAGGATTTGGGGATGTCCCGCCTATGTCAAGAAGACTAAGGTGGAAAAGTTGGAAGCTAGGTCTGCGAAGGGACGTTTCATTGGATTCCCGTCTGGGACGATGGGATATCTATTCTACATGCCCGAAGATCGAAAGATCGTTGTTGCTTTACAAGCACACTTCCTGGAAGATGAGTTCATTCAGGAAGGCGGACCAGGTAGAAGTATTTCTTTAGAAGAATACAATGAAACTCCTCGGGAGACACCTGTGCAATAAACTGGAACCGAACTTTCTGAAACACAAGTACAACCACCTCGTAGGTCTAGCAGGGTGTCTCATTTACCTGAGAGGTATGGGCTTGTGCACTTGGAGGAGCTGGGTCTCCATGAGGTTCCAAGTGATAGCCAAGAGACCGACCCAACGACCTATGACCAGGCGATGGTGGATGTAGACTCCGTGAAATGGCACGAAGCTATGGAAGCTCAGATAGACTCGATGCATGTCAATCAGGTCTGGACTCTAGTAGACCGCCCCAAGGGCATAGTGCCTATTGGGAACAAGTGGATCTACAAGAGAAAGACTGATGGTGATGGCAAGATTGACACCTATAAGGCCAGGCTTGTGGCAAAGGGTTATACCCAGAAGGAAGGGATTGATTACCACGATACCTTATCGCCCGTATCCATGATCAAGTCTATTCGCATGATGCTTGCTATAGCTGCCTACCACGATTATGAGATATGGAAAATGGACGTAAAGACGGCTTTCCTTAATGGATTCCTCAAGGAGGAAATCTATATGGAGCAGCCTAAAGGTTTTGTGTCCGAAGTCGATATTCAGAAAGTGTGCAAGCTTCAGCATTCCATTTATGGACTGAAGCAAGCGTCGCGTAGTTGGAACCTTCGTTTTTACGAGGCAGTCAAAGAGTTTGACTTCGTGCAAAATGAGGAGGAACCTTGTGTATACAAGAGGGTTAGTGGGAGCAAGATCGCATTCATAGTACTATATGTAGATGACATTCTACTAATAGGAAATGATGTGGGAATGCTCAGTTCTGTGAAAGCTTGGCTTTCGAGTAATTTCTCCATGAAAGACTTGGAAGAAGCAACCTATATTCTTGGAATTCGACTCTACCAGGATAGAGCGAAGAGAACAATAGGCCTTTCCCAAGCCCTCTATATAGATAAGATCTTAAAGCGATTTAAGAAGGATGATTCTAAAAGAGGGTTCCTACCGATGCGATATGGAATAAATCTCACCTTGAATATGTGTCCTCAAAGTGAGGAACAACGAAAGGAAATGAGTAATATACCATATGCTTCGGCCGTGGGTAGCCTTATGTATGCTATGTTGTGTACAAGACCTGACATCGCGCATGCTGTAAGCGTGGTGAGTAGGTTTCAGGAAAACCTAGGTAGGGAACATTGGACTGCCGTAAAGAACGTTCTCAAGTACTTGAGAAGGACTAGAGATATGGTTCTGATGTATGGCGGTGTAGAATTGGATGTGGTGGGATTTACTGATTCGAACTTCCAAGGACTGAAGGACGACTCGATGTCCACTTCTGGCTACATACTCTTAATGGAGGAGCAGTATCTTGGCGTAGCGCCAAGCAAAGCGCGGCTGCTGATTCCACCTGTCAGGCTGAGTATCAAGCAGCCTCGGAGGCTTCCAAGGAAGGGTTCTGGATTAAGAAGTTTCTGGGAGAACTTCAAGTGATACCATGTGCTGAGCTGCCTGTTCCGCTGTACTGTGACAACGACAGAGCTGTAGCGCAGGCCAAGGAGCCGAGATTTCACAACAGCACCAAACATATTGAGAGGAAGTATCATCTTGTAAGAGAATTTGTTCGCAAGGGATACATTGTGCTGCACAGAGTAGACTCGGCCGACAAGGTCGCCGATCTACTGACTAAGCCACTTTCTCAGACTAGCTTGGAGCGTCATGTGGAGAACATGGGTATTAGATACCATAATGTGTGGCATTGAGTGCAAGTGGGAGATTATTAGGAGTATGCCCTCGAATGCCACTCAGAGGATGTTGAGTGAGGGCATTGTACTTGTTATTATGTAAATCATCAATTAATAAGGCAATGGATGTTTTCTTTATTTACTGGTAGTTACTGGCATTCCTAACTCGTAAATATACATATAGAAACTAGTCCGTGTATTTGAGAGCAAAACGTTCCACTCCTTATTGGATAAGGGGGGTTGGCACTGGAAAGGTTTATAGCTCAAATACTTAATCGTTCGCAAGTTGATGAAACTTGACTGGGCGTTAAGTTTATGTGAAGACTTGTATAACGTGTTCTTTGACAAGGAGAGTGCCTGTCGAACACTAATGGTTAGTGGGAGCACACGTTATAGGTATGCTAATTCGATTAGTATACTCGAACCGACTCACCCTCGATTCGTCACACGGATTTCACTCCGGGACAGTCAATGATGGAATCGAAAGGTTGTGATAGGTATTCATGAACCTTCGACTTGAGGATTTAGTAGGGATGTGCTTGTGACGTCAAGATTTTCATTAGAGTAGTTCGACCCTATAAACCGGAAGGCGGGAGTCAACCTCGACGTGCATCTTGATGGGCAAGTAGCAGGTCCTACTGAATACCAAGATAGAATTCTTTCTCCTGTTAGTGAACGGGTTATATGTCCTATGCGGTTATTAGCAAATGAGATCATAAGTCTTTGGCCAAAGCATTGGAGCTAGCTGTATTAGATACACAAGAGCTCGATGATCTCGATTTGCATTAACGCATGCATAGCGTCAAGTACAGATGGGGTTTGACTGACCGTGACCCCATAACTTGATCGGGACATTTGAAAGAAGGGTTTAAACGTTTACTGGTATTCACGACAGAATGGTTCTTGAATGATCCCAATCATTCGTTCTCAGTCGGGGTACAGTGTAGGCTACCAGGCTGGCTAGGTGGTGCTATTACTCTTTGGTTCCTCCCATTGCTGACTGAGACAGACCTACCGAGTCGCGCATTAGGATTGACGACGGAATGAATAAAGCTAATTCTCTCATTATAAATATTAGATATTGGATATCTAATTTATTAGACATTGGATGTCAAATTAAATTTGGGACATTGGATGTCTAAATTAATTTATTGGATAAATTAATTTACGGCCAAATGAATTAAATATATTACTCGGTGATTAATTTAATTCATGAATATAATTATTTCCTGGAGAAATTAATTATGTTATTTTGTATTTGATATGTTTAATTAATTGGATTAATTAAACAATTTAAATACATCGGAATGGAATTGGAGTTTATCTGTTTGGACTCTCGGGAGTCCGAAACGAACTGACTCGTCCGATTTCTTCTAGAGGCCAGCCCCCACCTTGATTTCCTACCTTGATCATTGTCTTGTTTTCTTGTTGGAAGACTTTTGACATATGAGATTTCATATCTCTTATTATAAAGTTAAAGGAGATTTTGTGGGTGAAATCTTATCTTGTGAATGATTTTAAGACCAAAATAAAACACTCTTTCTCCTAACCTTGATAACTCACGTCAACCTCATTTTGGAGAGAGTGGGAGAGAAAACTTGGTCTTGTGTTTTTCATCATTCACATTTTCTTAGAGAAAAATTGTTGAGAGATATATTATACACTTAGAGTGTAATAATAAAAGATTCATCACTTGATTCTAGCCGTAACTTTAGAGGTTAATCAAGTGTTGTTGTTCCGATCATTTTTCCGGCGCGTGGCAAGTAGAGACGCAGTGCTTTCGGCGTTGGATCGTTCAAGAGCTTGGAGCGGATTGGATTCGTAGAGATCAATCAAAGCTTGGGGAATAGCTCAAGAGAAGGTTTCCATTTAATCAACGGACTTCGAGGGTTAGTTTCTTATGACTCTTGCTTTTCGTTTATATATTCGTATATACGTAGCTCGATCGATCCTCGTAGGGATTCAGATCGAATTAATTTTCGTTTTACCGCTTCCGCTGGGCCTTCGGTTTAGGCACCGAATCCCAACAGAAACTAGCCAAAAAGGTAATAAACACTCAACAATATGTGAAAAGGAAAATACATATGAAATCCATAAAAAGGGGTGCGTTTCGAGATTATAAAACTCCGTAACTCTGCCAACCCCTGGCATTAGGGTTCATAATGAAAGATCTAAAGGATATAAACTTCTTTTTCGTTTGGCGCCAATAGTTTGTGGCTGATGGGCTTTGACTTCCAAATTCTTAACTGTAATATATGCTTGAAACTTTATAAGTAGATCAGCAACTGTGTCAGCACATATAAAAATATCTCTTGATGGCTGAGAGATAAACTTGTAGTCTACTCCTTGATCCATAAAGGCAAGCAAATTGCTGAAGAAATATTTAATATTCAACAAACTTATAGGTTTGGTATGGAAGTCCCGCTCAGCCCATGACGTGATATTGAATATCTCATTGAGTGTGTCATAGCCACCTGGAAGTACAATAAAGGCATCACTATTATTCACCATATATATCATACCATTATGCATAGACTGTGCTTGAAGCATCAACCCAGTTGAACCTCCTATACCACTGGTTCTAACTGTGAGGAAGTGTAAGGCACTTGTTACTCTTATTTTTTCATTTTGTGCAGCCTCTAAAAGGCAACCCAAAAATCTATAATTACTTCCACCATACAATATATCGATTTTGTGTTTTCCTAATTCTTTTACGAACTGATACGACATATCTATATGCTGGATATGACCTATCAGTTTGGATTCGCCTAAAATACATATAGTTTTAATTGGATGAGATATGTATGAGTATTCTGAGAACTCCATATCTCTATAGTAGATTTTCAAAGTACTTTTATGAGATATACAATTTCTGATTTGTGGATCCTAAATTTAAAGAACAAACTTCTTACTAGAAGACAAATAACTTCACTATTTTTATTGAAAAATGGGCTTTTACTATTTTCTTTTTGACAAAATTGCAGAAGAAAACGAAAGATATGATATTATATTTTTCAATGAAAATGACGTTACCTATCAGCAGCTGGGAAATTTAAATATTGGAGAACAATATTCACCAACTTGTATTTTTTGCTATTTACCTTATACGGCTTTGACAGAACGGACTTACAAACTGGATATTTTTTAGACTAATTTTTCATGACTATAGCGTTCCAGTTCATCCTTAAATTGTGTCCACAGAGCCAATAGTTCACGATGAATGTATCCACTGGGATGTGTATCAAGAATCTGTTGGATATCGTGATCCATAGATTCCTTACTCAATCCATCCTTGATAAATGCGCTTTTATCTTTCCGATTTTTGGATACAAACCCCACCTTGCACCGTGTGTCACATGTTCACCGAGCACATGTATAGCATCCACCTAATCTTTTTGCTCTTCGTTTCTTTGCAAAATTACTCCTACCTATACCTGGTATGTACATAAATGAATTTGCAAATTCGCCAGATAATCGAACATGTGCTTCGATTAACCATCGAATATCTTCTGGGATGCCATTTCTCATTAGCACCCTTAATCTTTCGAGTCGAGCTCGATAAATTCTTTTTATGATATTCACTGGAATAGATGGGTAATATTTGCGAAGACTAGAAAGCATTGAATCCATAACCAAACCCTCGATATGGGTAATTGTGAATATAATGCTAATCTATTTATAGGTTAGAATTACGCGTATGAGGTTTGACTCCGCAATTGAATAATTCATATCCATAAGCATATGAACTACGGTTCTATATTTGAATAATGAACATAATATGACATGTGGGAGCGGCGACTCCATGTTGATAGTGATGTGCAATAATGGCACCGAAAGATGATGTGATATGTCGATAAAATATCTATATGGTGATATAGACACATCATGTCTTCAAATATTTGTTCTCGATTAATATCACTACTAGCTAATATTGGGAATGAATTCCTAATAAGTTTGGAATATATTAAGGGGGAGTATGGGCCCACTTCCTCTATATGTGAACTATTAGATATTATGGATCCACTAGATAGTCACATGTGTATATGACTCGTAATCGGAAACTTACGAGATGATTTTCTCATGGTTAGAGCATATATTCTATATCAGATTAAGCTAGTAATATATCCCAAATAAACTTGAATAGATCCCAGAAAGGATCAAGATATGCGCATACAAGTGGGATATTAATTGGCATACTATTCGAAGTCCTCCTGCCAATAACGAGAACATAATGTAATATTCGCATTTTTCTTTCCCTTGTATTTTCATTTTCGGTGTATTTCCCGGTTGTAGCGACCCTCGTGTATCTTTCAGTGTATCTTTTCTGTCATCTATTGATCTGATTCTCGTTATTATTGTGCGGAACCATCGTTTTGGGGTTGCCGTGGATCCATTCTATGTTATGATGTATTTTGAGATGTTCTGTTTGACGTTTCGTTCATTTTCCGGTGTTTCGGACCGTTTATATTTCGTACCTAGCACACACTATCTTTTCTGCATAGCGTACCTAGATGTCCCATAGTAGCGCACACTACGTCTGCTCCGTAGCGCGCGCTAGCAAACTCACCCTGGGAGTGGCAGTGCTGATTCCAGCCCTCTGGACTGGCGGATTAGCGTACGCTACGTAGTCTAGCGCATGCTAATGTCGGGGGCTAGCGCACGTTGAGATGCCCGGTAGCGTGCGCTAGCGTGACTGTCCAGTACTGGACAGTTTGCTACTGGACTCGACTGATGCCCAGGTAGCGCACGCTATTGGTAGATAGCGCGTGCTACTGATACACTGTAGCGCACGCTACGTTTGGCCGGTAGCGCGCGCTAACTGGATCAGGTGTGTATTGACAGTTGCTTCTGGACTCGGCTGATGTCCAGGTAGCGCACGCTATTGGTCGACAGCGCGCGCTACCGAGAGGTTATTAGCGCACGCTACGCTTCGAGTAGCGCACATTAACGGCCAGAAATCTGGTTACTGGACTGGGATGCTAACTGTATGGACTGGATTTTTGTGCCGTTAGCGCATGCTAACTTCGAGGATTAGCGCCCGCTAACACTCCCTGGCTATATAAACCAGGGAGTTGACCGAGAAAAACGTATCTTCTCATTTCTTCCTCCTCTCCGCGGCTGTGGCGATTCCGGGCGATTTTCTTGGCGATTTCTTCCTCCAATCATCTCATCTAACATCTTCCTTGAGTTCTTGGTGTATTATAACAACATCAACACGAATATTTCATCCTAATCCAAGGTAAATCTCTTAGAACCCTACCTTTGGATAATTTGGGGGTTTTGGGATTTTCGTCCGATTCGTCTCGTTTTGTCGGTTAATTCATGATGAATATGATTAATCTTGTTGATATCATTAGTTTTCCTACGGATTCATGGTATATTTTCATGGTTTTGCGAAATCGGGAGGGTTTGGTTGTGGTCCGCCCTCGTTGTTATTTTTATACGAATATACATGAATCATAGGCGAGTTTTCGGGTGTATTCCATTTCCGTAATCGTTTAGAAGTAGTTGTGATTGTGTTATTCGAATCATTAGGTTCGTTTCCACCGATTCCTCGCGGTTGTGCTTGACTCTCCCTTTTCCGTTCGTGTCACCGTCTATTAATCGAGGAGAGTACACTTATGAACTTACAATATTAACGTAGTAGTATTGCATGAGAATTGTGTGTGTGTGTGTATGTGTATGCTCACCACGGGTTAGATCCGACGGTGTCTCGGTAGGGCTCCACGAAGTTGTGGAACCTCGAGCTTGCTTTTAACCACTACGGGTTAGATCCGACGGGGTCTCGGTAGGGATCCACGAAGCTGTGGGTCCGCGGTTAATTGTGGTGCATTTTACAAATGTGATTTGAGTATGGCATTTCTGGAAATGAGTGTTTTGGAACTATATTTTCGTGATTGCATGCATTGACTATATGTGTAAGATGTAAGTTGTTCAGTTGGTTACTTGTACGAGCGTAATTGCTAACCCCTCTGGGGACCCGATTTGGGGAAATTCGTTTTATGAATTTCAGGTCAGGTTCATCGAGACGAGCAGGCGCTGGAGCAGTATGCATATGATGGCCGTGCGTGATGATTGTGCACGAGTGGTGTCTTATTGTCTTCTATCTTTTTACCTTTTGTGGTTTTTAAACTAATAGAAGTACTCGAGTACTTAAGAGTTCTTGTTCGTCCGGATTGTATTGTTGTCTATTGTGGTTGTGTCGGATGATGGTGTTATGTTTGACCGGTTGAACCAGGTGGATTATTTTGTTTTTGGTGTCTTGATAATGAAGTGTTATTTTGTTGTTTCCGCGAGTCGATGAGTTTGATGTTTGTTCAGCCTGGTGGGTCCCATATACGGATTCACGGCGATGTAATATACCTCGAATATCTTGGGGGTGTTACATAAAATGGTATCGGAGCGCACTAGGTTTATGGATACCTAGGCTTGTCGGTTTATTGGGTCTTGTTGTGTTTCGTTTTGCACATCATCGTCACGCTGCCATGATTCCGGTACTACCAGTGTCCGTAAGTTTTTCCTTACTTTGTTCCTTGTTTCCTTGTATCGCACCTTTGATTCTCGATTGTGATTGTTTTTCTTCTTGTACTTACCATCGTATGGCCTTTGCTACTTCTTTAACACCAATATGGATGCTGGAAGAGGTCGTGGTCGTGGTTGTGGCCGTGGACGCAGCCGGGGACGTGGGGCAGCCAGTGGGGCGGCCACGTGGCAGTCTTCGGGAGCCGGCAGTACCGGCGACCGTCACAGTCATGCTTCTTCTCAGGAGCGCGCCGAACTTGGTATTGCTGCCGTTATGCAGCAAATGGTGAATCAAATGGCGGCGATAGCTCAAGCGGTTCAGAACCCGGATCCGGCCCACGCTAATCGGGGCGGAGCGGATCGCTGGCTTCAGGATGTCATCAAGATGCATCCTCCTCAATTCTCGGGAGCTTCGGACCCGATCAGCTGGGAGGGGTGGATCAAGGAGATATCTAAAGTCTTCACTGCTACCAACTGTCCCGAGGACCGTAAGGTCCCTATTGCCCAGTACTTTCTCACTGGGGACGCTACGGATTGGTGGGAGGCCGTTGGGCCCAAAGACCATGTTGCTTCGTGGGCCGAATTTCAGGAATTGATGGAGACCGAATATTGCCCGTGGCCGGTCAAACAGGCTCGAGTACATGCTTTCTATGATGCTCAACCACGGGATATCCCCGTATCTCAAGCTATTGTCGATTTTAACAAGGAGTTGGGTTATGTGAAGACCCAAGTTGTCGAGGAGAGTGACAAAATTTTCCATTTCTCCAGGCGGATGAAATTGTCGATTCGGGACTATATGTCGGGGCTCGTCTGTACTACCTTTAAAGATTACCAGAGCAGGTCCCTTGCTTATGATATGTCTGTGACGGTGAGTGAGGCGGCCCGCGAGAGCAAGAAGCAGAAGTCCGCCGGGAATTTTTCGGGCCACAAAGGTGGGGGTCAACAGAAATTCCAGTCGGCTAACTTTTCCGCTGGTGGTGGCCGAGCTCGATCTATTGGGTTTCCCCGTAGGGCTGCCAGTGCCCCTTCTCGGGAGGTGAAGTGTTTAGCTGTGGCCATCAGGGCCACATCAGTCGTATTTATCCGAACCCTTTGCTGACGTGTAATCGGTGTGGCCAGCCGGGCCACAAGGCTGCTTTCTGTGCTGAGAGGGAGAAAATCCTTGGTGCCCGGGCTTCCATTCCAGCGCCTAGGGAACCAAGTGTGAATCAAGAATCGTTTGCTTCTCAATCCCCACCGAGTGCTAGTCGAGGGAGAGGTCGGGGTCAGCCCGCTAAGGGGGGAGCTTCCAGTGTCAGCTAAGCCCACCCGCGTGTCTATGAGATGCGGAGAGCCGATGACCCAGCGGCTACTGTGGCGACAGGTACCGTTCATATTCTTTCTCATCCTGTCAGTGTGCTTTTCGATTCTGGTGCTACACATTCGTTCATATCTCTAGAGTGTGTGCGCCGTTTGAGTCTCGACTGTTTGACGCCTTGTGAGCCCTTCATCGTTTAGCTTCCTAGCGGTGATAGGATCGTTGGTGATGAGGAGGTTCGAGACTATTCTGTACTTATTTGTGAGAGGGCTTGGCCCTCTAATCTTATTATTGTGGGTATTTAGGGTGAGGATTTGATTCTCGGGGATGATTGGCTCGAGCGGCATGGTGCAATCATGAACTACCGCACGAGGATCATCACCATGCTAGCCGAAGACGGCACCGAGCACTCTTTCGCCGGACGAAAAAGGGGAAACCAGAAGTTCGTTATTAACACCTTGAAGGCGATGAGGCTCCTGCGAAAGTGGTGTACTGGTTATTGGTGCTACGCCTTGAAGGTGGAGAGTGGTGGAGTCGAGCTTTCGTCGATTCCAATCGTTAGTGAGTTTCCTGATGTATTTCCTGACGAGTTACCGGGATTGCCACCGGATCATGAGGTCGAGTTTGCTATAGAGTTAGAGCAGGGCGCGGCTCCTATTTCGAAGGCGCCGTATCGCATGGCACCTTCAGAGATGTCCGAATTGAAGAAGCAGTTGAGTGAGATTCTTGAGTCGGGATATGTTCGATCGAGCGCCTCGCCTTGGGGCGCACCGGTCCTGTTTGTGCGGAAGAAGGATGGTTTACTACGTTTGTGTATCGACTATCGCGAACTAAACAAGGTGACCATCAAGAACAAGTATCCTTTGCCGAGAATTGATGACTTGTTCAATCAGTTACAGGGAGTTGCGGTGTTCTCGAAGATTGATTTGAAATCGGGGTACTATCAGCTCCGGGTGAGGGAGTCCGATGTGCCGAAAACAGCTTTTCGGACGAGATACGGACATTATGAGTTTGTAGTTATGCTTTTTGGGTTAACTAATGCACCGGCGGTGTTCATGCAGTTGATGAACAAAGTCTTTATCGAGTATTTGGATAAGTGTGTCGTCGTCTTCATTGACGATATTCTTATTTATTCGAGGAACGAGGAAGAGCATGCCCATCATTTGCGAGTAGCGTTAGACATTTTGAGGACCGAGCAACTCTATGCGAAGTTCTCGAAATGTGAATTCTGGCTGAAGGAAGTGATGTTTTTAGGTCACGTGATTTCAGCCGAGGGGGTTCGTGTGGATCCGTAGAAGATTGAGGCAGTGTTGGATTGGGCGCCGCCCAAGAATGTGAAGGAGATTCGTAGTTTCTTGGGCTTGGCTGGTTACTACCGTAGGTTCGTCGAGGGTTTCTCGAAACTGGATCGGCCACTTACACAGTTGCTCCAGAAATCCGAGAAGTTCGTCTGGAATGACGAGAGACAGTCGAGTTTCGAGGAACTGAAGAGGCGTTTGACTTCAGCCCCGATTTTAGCGTTGCCGTGTGGCAACGAGGGTTTTGCTGTTTATAGTGATGCTTCGGGTCAGGGTCTTGGGTGCATATTGATGCAGCACGGCAATACCATTGCCTATGCGTCGAGACAGTTGAGGTCGTATGAGCTGAACTACCCTACTCATAATTTGGAGTTAGCGGAAGTCGTTTTTGCGCTCAAGATTTGGCGTCACTATCTTTTTGGCTCTGCATGTCAGATTTTTACCGATCATAAAAGTCTGAAATACATATTTACCCAGCGGGAGTTGAATATGAGGCATAGGAGGTGGTTAGAGCTGATTAAGGATTATGACCTCGAAATCCTTTATCATCTGGGCAAGGCGAACGTCGTGGCCGACGCCTTGAGTCGGAAACCGGTTGCGTTGCGAACGCTTGAGATCTTTACGTCTCAGTCTGAGCTTCGGAGGGCTTTGATCGAGTTAGATGTTGAGGTTTTGTTGCCTGGAGCTGTCGGGCAACTTTGCGCTTTAGAGATTTCATCGTCTTTGATCGATGAAATTAAGCTGAAGCAGTTAGAAGATCCGATGATTACTCAAATCCGAGAGAACGTTCTTAAGGGAAAGTCTCCTGGGTTTGTGATTCA
This sequence comes from Orobanche coerulescens, assembly GCA_033398695.1. Taxonomy (NCBI): domain Eukaryota; kingdom Viridiplantae; phylum Streptophyta; class Magnoliopsida; order Lamiales; family Orobanchaceae; genus Orobanche; species Orobanche coerulescens. Next base: position 193,445,520 of record CM065803.1, on the reverse strand, counting down.
CGAGGATGGTGTTTTGAGATTCCAGAGTCGGCTTTGTGTACCGAATGACTCAGAGTTGAGACAGAGTATTTTGCGTGAGGCCCATGCTACACCTTATTCCGTTCATCCTGGTTCGAGTAAGATGTACAAGGACCTGAGAAGGAATTTCTGGTGGAATGATATGAAGGAGGAGGTCGCGCAATTTGTAGCGAGATGTTTGACTTGTCAGCAGGTCAAAATCGAGCATCAGCGACCGGCCGGGTTATTACAGTCACTTCCCGTTCCGGAATGGAAATGGGAAGATATATCGATGGATTTCATTATGAGTTTGCCGAGATCGAGGTCGGGCATGAATATAGTATGGGTGATTGTTGATCGTCTGACCAAATCGGCGCATTTTCTGGGCATCAAGGACACTTGGGGCCTGGAGAAGTTGGCTCGTGTGTTTATTGCGCAGATTGTGAGGCTTCACGGTACTCCGAAGTCTATTATTTCGGATCGTGATGGCCGTTTTGTATCGCACTTTTGGCAGGCGGTGCATAAGGCGTTAGGTACCCGTTTGCATTTGAGTACCTCTTTTCATCCTCAGTCAGATGGACAGTCAGAACGCACTATCCAGACGTTCGAGAATATGTTGCGTGCTTGTGCTCTCAATTGGAGCAGTGACTGGGAGGAGCATTTGCCATTGATCGAATTCATGTACAACAATAGTTGGCACGCGTCGATTCGGATGGCACCGTATGAGGCACTTTATGGGCGGCGTTGTCGATCACCGATTTGTTGGAATGAGGCGTCCGATTTAGTCGGGACTGAGCCGGATATCGCTTTAGAGACGAGGCGGAAGATAGAATTAATTCGGGAATGGATGTGTACTGCCCAAAGTCGACAAAAGTCATATGCCGATGTCCGTCGTCGACCTTTGGAATTCAAGGTGGGAGACCACGTTTTACTAAAGATGTCGCCGACGACAGGAGTTTTCCGTTTCGGGAAAAAGGGGAAGTTGAGTCCGAGATTTATTGGGCCCTTCGAGATTCTCGAGCGAGTCGGTGGGTTAGCATACCGTTTGGCGTTACCCCCGGCCTTCAGTCATGTTCATAGCGTTTTTCATGTTTCCCGGCTGAGGAAATATGTCCCGGATCCTAGTCACGTCATCGATTATGGTGAGATTGATGTTGCCGAGGATATTACTTTCGAAGAACGTCCCTTGAAGATTTTGGAGCGTCGTGAGAAGCGACTGAGGCATAAGACCATATTTTTGGTCAAGGTGCAGAGGTCGAGACATGGTGTCGAGGAGGCAACTTGGGAGACCGAGAATAGCATGCGCGCTAGGTACCCTGAGTTGTTTGATTCTTAAGTTTCGGGACGAAACTTATTTTTAGAGGAGTAGAATGTAATATCCGCATTTTTCTTTCCCTTGTATTTTCATTTTCGGTATATTTCCCGGTTGTAGCGACCCTCGTGTATCTTTCAGTGTATCTTTTCCGTCATCTATTGATCTGATTCTCGTTATTGTTGTGCGGAACCGTCGTTTCGGGGTTGCCGTGGATCCATTCTATGTTATGATGTGTTTTGAGATGTTCTGTTGGACGTTTCGTTCATTTTTCGGTGTTTCGGACCGTTTATATTTCGTACCTAGCGCACGCTATCTTTTCTGCATAGCGTACGTTATAGGTCCCATAGTAGCGCACGCTACGTCTGCTCCGTAGCGCGCGCTAGCAAACTCACCCTGGGAGTGGCAGTGCTGATTTCAGCCCTCTGGACTGGCGGATTAGCGTACGCTACGTAGTCTAGCGCACGCTAATGTCGGGGGCTAGCGCATGTTGAGATGCCCGGTAGTGTGCGCTAGCGTGTCTGTCCAGCACTGGACAGTTTGCTACTGACTCGACTGATGCCCAGGTAGCGCACGCTATTGGTAGATAGCGCGCGCTACCGATACACTTTAGCGCACGCTACGTTTGGCCAGTAGTGCGCGATAACTAGATCAGGTGTGTACTGACAGTTGCTTCTGGACTCGTCTGATGTCCAGGTAGCGCACGCTATTGGTCGACAGCGCGCGCTACCGAGAGGTTATTAGCGCACGCTACGTTTCGAGTAGCGCACGCTAACGGCCAGAAATCTGGCTACTGGACTGGGACGCTAACTGTATGGACTGGAGTTTTGTTCCGTTAGCGCACGCTAACTTTGAGGATTAGCGCGCGCTAACACTCCCTGGCTATATAAACCAGGGAGTTGACTGAGAAGAACGTATCTTCTCATTTCTTCCTTCTCTCCGCGGCTGTGGCGATTCCGGGCGATTTCTTCCTCCAATCATCTCATCCAACATCTTCCTTGAGTTCTTGGTGTATTATAACAACATCAACACGAATCTTTCATCCTAATCCAAGGTAAATCTCTTAGAACCCTACTTTTGGATAATTTGGGGGTTTGGGGATTTTCGTCTGATTCGTCTCGTTTTGTCGGTTAATTCATGATTAATCTTGTTGATATCATTAGTTTTCCTACGGATTCATGGTATATTTTCATGGTTTTGTGAAATCGGGAGGGTTTGGTTGTGGTATGCCCTCGTTGTTATTTTTATATGAATATACATGAATCGTAGGCGAGTTTTCGGGTGTATTCTATTTCAGTAATCGTTTAGAAGTCGTTGTGATTGTGTTATTCGAATCGTTAGGTTCGTTTCCACCGATTCCTCGCGGTTGTGCTTGACTCTTCCTTTTCCGTTCGTGTCACCGTCTATTAATCGAGGCAAGTACACTTATGAACTTACAATCTTAACGTAGTAGTATTGCATGAGAATTGTGTGTGTGTGTATGCTCACTACGGGTTAGATCCGACGGGGTCTCGGTAGGGCTCCACAAGGCTTTGGAACCGCGAGCTTGCTTTTAACCACTACGGGTTAGATCCGACGGGGTCTCGGTAGGGATCCACGAAGCTGTGGGTCCGCGGTTAATTGTGGTGCATTTTACAAATGTGATTTGAGTATGGCATTTCCGGAAATGAGTGTTTTGGAACTATATTTTCGTGATTGCATGCATTGACTATATGTGTAAGATGTAAGTTGTTCATTTGGTTACTTGTACTAGCGTAATTGCTAACCCCTCTGGGGACCCGATTTGGGGAAATTCGTTTTATGAATTTCAGGTCAGGTTCATCGAGACGATGGTATTTGGACCAGTATGCGGATGATGGCCGTGCGTGATGATTGTGCACGAGTGGTGTCTTATTGTCTTCTATCTTTTTACCTTTTGTGGTTTTTAAACTAATAGAAGTACTCGAGTACTTAAGAGTTCTTGTTCGTCCAGATTGTATTGTTGTCTATTGTGGTTGTGTCGGATGATGGTGTTATGTTTGATCGGTTGAACCGGGTGGATTATTTTGTTTTTGGTGTCTTGATAATGAAGTGTTATTTTGTTGTTTCCGCGAGTCTATGAGTTTGATGTTTTTTCAGCCTGGTGGGTCCCATATACGGATTCACGGTGCTGTAATATACCTCGAATATCTTGGGGGTGTTACACATAATATACAAACCCCCATGATTGAATATGAATACTGAGGTACTGGCATATGAGTTTAGTGTTCGAGAAATCTCTTAGCATGAGGGGGAGTATTAGTAGTTGGAAATATGTGAAATGCATCACACTATATCCTCACAACTATATAAACTTGAAGTTCAAAGATGCATGATAAATTATTAATCTTTGGTACCAACTACAACTGCTTTGATAAACACATAATAATTTCCCGAATATAAATCAAAGTAAATGATAAAAGGAGGCATATACTTTTGAAGTATATAGACATAACTATAAAGGAAGATAATGAGATATCTCGGCAAGTTATGTTGCTACAGGGAATAAATGTTGAAATTGTCGACACAATACATCGCTATGAATGAAATGAGGATATTGCAATCCATGATTGTGAAATATGGATATTGGAATGGGGATATTGAAATTCATCAAAATTGAAATATATGCCCTTAGAACAAAATGAAACATATGGGCTTACTGAAAGTGACTCCTAAAGAGATTTTGAAAGTATTATCAGTGCGTGCAATCACTCAAAATAAGGCGTTGTGAAAGGAAATTATATGCTGTACTCTTTTTCCCTTGACTGAGGTTTTATCCCACTGGGTTTTCCTAGCAAGGTTTTTAACGAGGCAGCTTAATCACAGCTAATATGGAATCTCCAAAGAGATTTGAAACGTACTGCAAAGAATATGAGTGCAGGATTATAAATTGCACTGAATATGATACTCGTACTAATCCTTGGAGGATTATTGAAATGCCTGGACATATTTATAAAATATGCGTTGCACACTTTTTCCCTTGACTGAGGTTTTGTCTCATTGGGTTTTCCTAGCAAGGTTTTTAACGAGGCAACTTGAATGGCGTATTAGTATGAATACTGTACTCTTTTCCCTTCATTAGGATTTTTCCCATTGGGTTTTTCCTAATAAGGTTTTAACGAGGCATATTCATGGCATAATGAGGAAAATTTTAAAGATCAAGATTATTCCTCAAAGATTTAAAAACATAAGGGGTAGTTGTACACTTTTTCCTTCGATCAAGTTTTTTTTCCCACTGGGTTTTCTTGACAAGGTTTTAATGAGGCAACACGTGGATACCCCAACAACGAATAATATACATGACAGATTCACTCAGTTTTGTCCCATGCGGTTTTACTGAGACGGCACAAGAATATTCATACAAGAACTATCAAGATAAGGGGGAGCAAATTTACGAGATTACAGATTGCTGAACTTTTATCTAACAGAGGTTTCCTACCAACGTTATGATGCAACGTGATATGATTGTCACACGCTTCGATACAAAAAGTTTGAGAGTTTTTCTCCCATTGGGTTTTTTTTCAAACTAGTTCGGCAGATATTTATGTAAATAGTCATTCAAGGGGGAGTGTTAAGAATTGTTGAAGTATATCACTTCTCGTAATGCGTAACAAGATAATGTATTATAATATGTGAATGACTATTATGTCTCTAATGTAATTATATAATTACGATTGTGCCATCTGAAGTTTTCCTATAAATAGGACTTCGGTTATTAATGAAATATATACTTCAGAATCATTCTCTCTATTCTATATCTAAATCCTCTCTATAATATTTCGGTTTTATAACACTATCTCATTTATTTGAAAAAGAATGGTAGACTTTTTGAATTTTATCTTTACAAGTGAATTTATTTGTTCTTGACTGCCACAAAGCCATCACATGTGCAAGATTCTTAATTGTCCATCTGCCACCTAGACCAGGCACAAACGAGGCCCTCATTTCATTTCCAGGCTTTGTAGAAGGCGGAGCCCTTCCCGTCCCAGCGTCTGGAAGGGTGGTATTATACCAGCGCCTACGTGGCGCTGATGTGGTATATTTTAATATAAAAAAATAGTAGAGGTGATACAAAAACACCCCTACTATCAAAACTTTACTACATATACAGCATCCGGTACAACCCCTACAAAACATGGTGTAGATAGTAGGGGTGTTTTTGTATCACCCCTACTATTTTTTTATATTAAAATATACCACATCAGCGTTATGTAGGCGCCACATCAGCGCCACGTGGCGCCGGTATATCTCACCCTTCCGACGCCACGGGCTGGAAAGTCTTTGAAGCGAGCCCTTCCAGTCTTTGTTGTAGAAGGGCTCAAAACCAATACATTCCTTTTTGTAAGATAAATAAATACTTCCTATGTTCTAGTTAAATATTGACAGATATTGTATACTCTTTTTTGATATATTTTTGGTAATAATTAGTATAAATAATGATGATAAATATATGATATAGGTTAAAAAGTGTAAAGTATTGATAATAAATGTATGTTGGAAATTAAAAAGCAAAAGATGATTGTTTGATTTAATGGTAAAAAATTGATATATGTAAACTTACTAAATGGACTATTTTTTAATAGAAATGTAAACTTTTGGAAGAGACTGAGAGAGTAATTAATATGTAATAAATACTTCCTCAGTTCTGCTCAAAGCTTAATAAAGGGTGTGTATTTTGTGTATTTTAGGTAATGATTGGCGTAAGTAATGATGATGATAAGCGTGTGGTGATGATTAAAAAGTAAAAGGTGATTGTTTGATTGATCGTCTAATGGTGATAACTGTAAAGTTTTTAAATATACAAAAAAGGAGACAAGTGTAAAGTCTTGACCCAGACGATTGAGTAATAAAACCAAACCAAACCAAACCAAACATACCCAGTATATCCCGCTTAGAGCAGGGTCTGGGGAGGGTAAGATGTACGCAGACCATGCCCCTACTTATTACGGTAGGGAGACTGTTTCCGTGAAGACCCCCAGCTTAGTGCACAGCAGAATATAGAGTGATAAAAAATGCTTCTAAAAAGCTCGATACCATACCTGAGCCCATGGCTTAATCCACATGGGACTTACCTAAGCGGAATTTGCCTACTTCACTCCCGATGAGCGTTGCTCTAACAGAAGAGAGGTTGGCTCAGCGCACAGCTCCCTGTCAAAAATACACCACACGCAAAGACAATAGGATAAAATAAACAATAAAGGTAAAACAATACAATGCGCTAGGTCAAAGCTAACCGAGACAACCCAACCCTAAGCCTCTCAACAACAGCACCGCTCCCAACAAAAGAATCCACAACTCTGATCTGGCGCCTCCAAGCGCACCTATCAACAGTCATGGTCTCGAAAAGGTTTAAGGCCTTCAAATCTAATCTCAGCTGCTCCTCCCACGTCCTCCTCGATCTGCCTCTCCTCCTCTCCCCGACAACCAATAAACTCTCGACCCTCCTCACCGGAGCAGATGCCTGCCTCCTGCGGACGTGGCCAAACCATCTCAATCTCCCTTCCCTAAATTTTGCTGAAATGGGCGCCACTTCCAGCGCGTTCCTGAAAACCCCGTTCGCGATTCTATCTAACATTGTGCGACCACAAGACCAACGTAACATTCTCATTTCAGCCACTTCCAACTTGATCTCAAGCGACTTCTTCATCGCCCAACACTCGGAGCCATACAACATTGCAGGTCGGATTGCCGCTCTATAGAATTTACCCTTCAACTTTAGAGGGACTTTCTTGTCGCACAGGACCCCTGTCACGCTCTCCACCTTAGCCACCCCGCCTTGATGCGATGAGTGACATCATCTTCACACTCACCTTCCTTCTGAATGATCGAACCCAAATACTTGAACTTATCCGTATGGGGTACGATCTGATCCGCAATCATAACCTCTACATCTTCCTCGTTGGCCTCACCACTAAAGTTACACCAGAGATACTCGGTCTTAGACCGGCTCACACACAAGCCCTGAGATTCTAACTTAGACCTCCATAGCTCCAACTTCGAGTTCACCTCCCTCCTCGACTCCGCCACTAACACAATATCGTCAGCAAAAAGCATGCACCACGGGACGCCATCTTGTATCCCCCGCGAAATGACGTCAAGGATTAGAGCGAAGAGAAGAGGGCTAAGTGCCGACCCCTGGTGTAGCCCTATCTCAACCGAAAAAAACTGGGTGTCACCAACTGGGGTCCTTACGCACGTCCTAGCTAGGGAGTACATGTCTTGGATCGCCCTAACGAATGGTAACGACACCCTCCTCTCTATTAGGCTCCTCCAAATAACATCGCGCGGAATGCTATCATACGCCTTCTTTAGATCTATGAACACCATATGGAGGTCCAGACGATTGAGTAATAGATTTCACAAATATATTTTCTAACATTAGAAAACTGGAAACGGAGACAAATCCTTATAAAGGTCTTGTACGTTTGGATGTTTTTCCAATTCCAGATACTAATTTTTTAAATAGAGATATGGCAAAATGATTTTTCAAGTTTATTGATAGTATTATGTAAGAATTGATTAACCTAGTTGTGTGAAATTATGGGTTATACTAGTTCAATTAAATGAGTAAAACATTTGGTTGAACATTTCTTAAAAGTTATTCCCTTGGTTGCCTTTTGAAAGCTAGAAATCGTTTAATTGTATTTGTTGAGAAAATATACACTTAGTTTAAAAAAATAGTATCAAAATAAATGACATATGCACAACAGAATTAGAATAAACATTTTCTTACTAATTGGATTTTAAAAATAGGATAACAAAAATAAACAAAACACAAGAATTTTTAGATGAAAAAATCCAAATCGAGAAAAACCACATGTGGACCTTAGGCTGAAAAATTTCACTATGATTATTGTATGCTTACAAAATTCTCTCTAAATAAATTAGGGAATAGCAAACTCTCAAGAGGATATCACTCTGATACAAATATCTCAAGTGTAACGTGGTATAACAAAAAAAGTAGGAAATACTCTTATTGAGAGAGATAGAAAAATACTTTCGATTTTTCTCTCGACTTCTTCTCTCAACACTCTATTATGTCTCGCTCTTACAATGCTCTTCTTTGCAGTTGATGTTGGATGATCACTTCCATATACGTTTGAGCTCAATTTATTAGGGTGGGCACGAATCCTGGTTCCCGTTTGGCCGAACCGGACCATTCCGTCCCCTACCAAAAGTGTCCCGGACCATTTGGGACCGATCGAAAATGGGACAGGAGCGAGACCGGTGATTTTGTCTCGTCCCTTTTGTCCCGAAATGTAATTTTTTTAAAATTAATATTAGATTTGTGAGATTCTAAAAATTATTTTTTACCCCATAAATAATTAGGCAAATATGTCTAGACTTACTAAATTATTGATAAATAATGCAAAATTTATAAATTTTTTATTATAAATTCGCAAATAAATATCTAAAAATACAAATAAATATTTTCTAAATATATTTTTTATTATTTATATTTACCAAAAAAATGTCCCGTTTTGTCCCGGACAGTCCCGAAACCGTTCCGGTCCCGAAAATACCGGGACAAAACGGGATATACCCTTGTCTGGGGTCCCAGATCACTTATAGCAATTGGGACCGGGACCGGACCGACCCAATCCCGAACCGTGCCCACCCCTACAAATTATAGATAAAATTGAGCTACTTATTCATCCGCAAGTGCAGAAGAATCCCTCCTACCGACTAATTTCCTTGATCAAACAATGGAATGCAGTTTTCTACTACATTTTCTTCATTTAAAGTATTGATTTTTTTTAGTGTTGCGGACCGCCGGTTCCGGGTCCGAACCAGCGGTCCCGGTTCACCAAAAAAGGTGAACCATAACCGGTCCGGGTATTTTGCAGAAGGGCCGGTTTTCGGGCCCGAAACCGGCGGTTCTTCATTTTATTATTATTATTTTTTATTTTTTGTATGAAATTAAATGAATTGTGTAGTTGTGTTGAAATTTCGAATGTTCAAATTATTTATGTTGTGTTTTTTTTATGTAATTTATAATAACTTGTTATATTTTTTATATCTTTTTTTTTAATTTAAATGATTAGTGATTTAGTGTTAAAATTTCTAAATTTTTTAATTTACAAGTGTAGAAATTTTAAAATTACTTAAGTTAATTTAATAAAAACATAATAACTTATAAATAATTATGAAATTTGGAAATTATTTATGTTGTGTTTTTTATGTAATTTATAATAACTTGTAATATTGTTTATATCTTCTTTTTTTCTAAATTAAATGATTGGTGTTGAAATTTCTAAATTTTTTAATTTACAAGTGTTGAAATTTTGAAATTATTTAAGTTAATTTAATAAAAATATAATAACTTGTAGATAATTTAGAAATTCTTTATGTTGTGTTTTTTTATTTAATTTATAGTAACTAGTGAAATTACAAGTGTTTTTTCATTTTTTTATGTAATAATTGCATAAGGGCCGTTTTCGGGCCGAACCGTCGATGCGGACCACTGGTTCACGGGACCAAAAAGTTCGTTCCGTAACCGGACGATACTTAATACCGGTTCCGGTTCCAGAATCGATCCGCAGTAATCAAATCGGGTCGGAACCCTTGACCACGGGCCGGTCCGGGTTGGAACCGCCGATTCGGGTTACAACGCGGCAACACTAGTTTTTTTTTTCTATTCAAACGGACCGGTATCAACGATTTCTTTCATCTGATTGGTCAAATCAAAAGGTGGGTTTTTGTCCACATAGATGGACCCCAACCAACAGTATGTTCCACATATAATCTTATTTGTACACATTCTGTTTTTAGTTTAATTTTTTTTAATTAATTCAGATCAAAAATCGTCCAAAGTTATTTTAAAAAATCATTTTTCTACTTATTCTTCAATATAATAATATATAGAGAGTATTAATAGGGTGCCAGAAAAAAAATAATCCCTCTCTTCGGGTGTAATTGTCCCACTTCTTTTTGTTGAATGGATTAAGAAAAACTATTAAAATATTAGATAGTAGTATTATATTGTATTTTACTGATGGAAAGTGTGGGTAGAGTGGGTAGTGGCTTTTTCACCTATGTGACACCATTTCAGAAATTATTTTCTGAAATGCCACTCTTTTTAGATTTAGTACCAGAATACCATCTTTTTATTCTCTCTCTTCTATTAATATAATTCCTCATTTTTTTATTATTTTTATATTAATTTTCTTATCTCTTTAATTAATTAATTTTTAAAATTAATTAACCAACTAATTTGTTATTTTTTTATTAAATTAATTAATTTTTAAAACTAATTAGTGGGCTTGGACGTTTTTTTAAAACTAATTAATTTTAAAATTAATTTTTAAAACTAACTAACTAACTAATTTTTTTAACTTACTAATTTATTTGTTAGTTAACTAATTAATTCATTATGTAATTTCTTATTTGGAAAATAGATAATTAAGTAAGTAACTAATAAATTAGGTTTTTAATATATTTAATTTTAATAGAATATTTAATCAATTATTTAGATTATTAACTATTTATTTACTTAAATGCCGTAAAATAAGTAATAATAACATAATAGACGGAAAATAACCGAGGTTGATTACGATATTATGAATACGGGTAGATCATGACGACCTTTTGGATCTCTTCGCATGGCTGGATTGTGACACAACTCAAGTCCAATGTATTTTGGCCAGTACGATTCATGGGGCACTGCTTCAAACTCTTCTTTGTAAACATTGAAAACATATCGCACCGTATATTGTTCAGGCATATACACTGTATAGTCATGGTGAATATGTGCACAAGCAGCGATAACATGTGAGCATGGGTAATGTAGTGCTTGGAATTCACCACAATCACACCATCGTCGTTGCATGTCGACAATGAATGTCCCTGCAGGGATATAATCTAAATAATTAATTAAATATTTTATTACAATTAAATATATTAAAAACGAATTTATTAGTTATTTAATTAATTATTTATTTCTAATGAAATAGATAAGTAACTACTTAATTATTTATCTAATTAATTAATTATCTATTTTCCAAATAAGAAATTACATAATGAATTAATTAGTTAACTAACAAATAAATTAGTAAGTTAAAAAAAAATTAGTTAGTTAGTTAGTTTTAAAAATTAATTTTAAAATTAATTAGTTTTAAAAAACGTCCAAACCCACTAATTAGTTTTAAAAATAATTGATTTAATAAGAAAATAACAAATTAGTTGGTTAATTAATTTTAAAAATTAATTAATTAAAGAGATAAGAAAATTAATATAAAAATGATAAAAAAATGAGGAATTATATTAATAGAGAAGAGAGAGTAAAAAGATGGCATTTTGGTACTAAATCTAAAAAGAGTGGCATTTCAGAAAATAATTTTTGAAATGATGGCAGAAGGGTGAAAAAGCCGTGGGTAGTTGGGTGGGAAAGAAAAAGGTAAGTGACTTTTTGTTAAAGAATGAGTGACATTTTTGTTATATTGTGTCAAAGTGGGAGAAATAGCTTGTTTTGCCCTTTTAGATATAATAATATTCTTTTCTATCCCAAGTTTAGTAACAACTCTTTTGATACCCAAATTGTCGAATTTGACCTTTACTCGAATATATTCGAGTCATTAATTTTAATTTCGAGTAATAAAATTTCGAGTTATATTAAAAAAAATAGAAGAAATTATCCGTGTAACACGAACATAATTACCCGTATAAATTCGTGTCACACGAATTTGGGTAATTATGAATACAGACTTCGTGTCACGAATTCGGGTAAGAATATTACTCGAAATTCGAGTTTAATACACGAATTTTCACGAAATATTCGAACCGGCTTCCATCCTCACGAAACCGAACTCGGGTAAAAACATTACTCGAATATTCGAGTTTCACATTCGGGTAACACTCGAGGCTGGCTTCCGACCTCGGGTAAGAAAGAAGATTACTCGAATATTCGAGTTTCACAAATGAATTACTCGAAATACTCGAGTTCACCTTTAAAACAATACTCGAACGGGCTTCTTTTTCACGAATCTGAAATACAAAGACTCGAGTAATGTTCGAGTTTCTCATTCGGGTAACACTCGAAATATTCGAGTTCATCGAAATACAATACTCGAGGCTGGCTTCCGACTTCGGGTAAGAAAGATGATTACTCGAATATTCGAGTTTCACGAATGAGTTACTCGAAATACTCGAGTTCAGCTTTAAAACAATACTCGAAAAGGCTTCTTCTTCACGAATCAGAAACACAAAAACTCGAACCGGCTTCTTCATCCTGAGTCGTCTTCTCCTTCCTCACGAATCTGAATCCGAAACGAGTTTCACGAAAACAAAGACTCTTCCTTCTTCACGAATCTGAACTCGAAACACTCGGGTCACCTTTAAAACAATACTCGAACGGGCTTCTTCTTCACGAATCCGGATCGAGTTTCACGAAAACAAAGACTCCAGTCGTCTTCTTCCTTCTTCACGAGTTTCACGAATCTGTGGAATTCGAGTTTCACGAATCTTAGTTTCAAGAATCCGAATGATTTCCTCATCCTCGATGGCGAATTCGACTTCCCCGAATTTGAGGCGTTCCCCGAATAGCGCCGCTGACGGTAATGCCGATTCTGCTGCCGCCGCTTCCGCTTCCGCCGCCGCTGCCGAAAACCAGGTAAGATTTTATTTTCGTGTCACTCGAGTATGCTCGTTGCTCGATTTTGGTTTACACGTTTTATATTTAATTTACACGATTTGCATTCGAATTATAAGATTTGCATTCGATTTACACGATGAAAAAATAAATTAAAATAGAGAAATTTGAATTTGGGAATTAAGTAGCGCCGGTCAACCCCAAATACTTATCGTGTGTTGATATCGTAACTATTCTTTATGTATGAATTGATATCGATTGAATTGATGTCGTGTTGAATTGATTATTTATGTAACCTTGGTAATTCGTATTCGAGTTTCAATTCGAATTTGAGAATGTTATAAATATGGATATCTTTTCGAATTTAGTTAGTTTGTTTCGTTTAGTTAGTTTATTTCGTTTAGTTAGTTTATTTCATTTTTTTATTTGTCTTATTCGAATATAGTTTATAAGTTACTCAAATTGGACTAATGGCCTTCCACAATTAGAATGACGCAAATTTATTTATGATTATTCGAATTGACATAAAACTACTAGAATTAGGATGACTCGGATTGTATTAGAATGTCTCGAATTGCATTAGATGATTGAAATTGAATTAGGATGTCTCAAGTTGAATTAGAATAACTCGATGGAAATAAATCGAATAAATCCCACTGTTATTCGAATTGTCCACTTATTTTTTTCCGATTACATATTACCTCAATACATCCGCATGAAGCTAAAATTAAGATAAATTTGAATCGGCGGGTTGTTTGGAAGAGGCCGAATATGCGAGGTTCGAAATGCTCCATAAATGGGTATGTTAGGTTAGGGATTGTTAAGACGATTGTTGCTGAGCTGCGGAGTGTAGGTGATGACACTATTAGGGAGTTTAGAGAGTCGTGTCTTGGACACTTTGTCCGGGAGGAGTGGGGGGTTTTGTATCTAATGCCGCATTGCATGCCTTGTTCTCGAACGAGGTGATTAGACCGTATGCACAGGCCGATGAGTTTTGGTTTAGGCTCGGTCATCGATTTATTCGATTTTCTAGATATGAGTATGCGTTAGTCACCGGCTTGCGATTCGGAGACTCCGACTTTGATGTACACGGGGATGATGTTCCACCGGAGGGGAGCGTGTACGATCGGTATCCGTTGCTCAGTGGTGGGGGGCAGATGTTAGACCGTATTCATGATCGATTTGCTGCTGGATATTTTAGAGAGCATCCCGGTGATCGCTAAGGTGCTGTGTGTCTGCTATTTGATAATCGGTGTGGATGGTGGCAAGCATATTGCTGATCGGTGGTTGTGGACGTTGGTTGACGACCATACTCGGTGGGAGAGCTTTCCATGGGGCTTATATTGATATCAGATTTTGGTTACGTATTTGAGCGATGTTCCCACTGAGGTCCCCGCTGGTTTGGATCCGAGTTACCATTTTTATGGTAACATATACGCTATTATGGTACGTTCTCGCATTCATTAACTTAATTATATACTCAAACTCAGAATAAATATTGTTATTGTTTCTTATGTTGGGATTCAATTATTGTTTTCAGATATGGGCTTGCGAGGTTATACCTTCGTTAGGCTCTAAATGTGGGACCATACTCGGAGCTTCTTTCATCCAGCGACCTCGTTGTACACGCTGGAAGTTGAAGAAGCTGGGTCATGTTGATTTTACCACATTCTTCGATGATGAGGTAATCAATTATAGGTTTTCAATACGTAAAAACTTTTGTATATATTTAAGGTAATAATTACTGAAAATGAATCATTGAATTGTATTTAGATTGATTGTTTTGAGGTGTTATCTCCGACACCTGAGGAGGAGCAGGAGCTGTATATGCAGTCCATTAGTGATGCTGCCAGCGAGCGGGTGCAGTATACGCACAGGATGGCCCTATGCAAGAAGGGTGGGGGGAAGGGGAAGGGGAAGGGGAGGGCTCGTGATGGTGATGCTTTTGTCGGTGATCTAGCCGGAGAGCGTATTGTCCGGCAGCGGACATCTGGTCCGGTTACTCATGGACGTGAGTCATCAGCAGAGCCTCGTGAGCCTGTGCATACTGATTTGCCGCCCCATAGTTCTCCGATACGGGGTCCGCACCATACTGCATCTTCTTTGGCACGGGGTACTCAGGAGACTGCGTCGATTACTGATTTTGATACTCTTTTCACCCATATGCGTGCATATATGGATTCATCAGTCGAGCAGATGCGTCGATATGTTGATGACGCAGTAGGCAAGTTATGTCGACATATTGATGAGGTAGTGGGCCAGTCTGCTCCTCTTGATACGCCGGCATGGGACTTTGGAGGTATTAATGATCTTATGCGCGATTTTCCTTCTCATGCCTCGATTCCGACAGAGCCTCGATTTGACGGAGCGCCTATTCTCCCCGAGCAGACTGAGAGAGTCCCCGATGCTGGCGGATCATCGTTGCTGACAGAGACTCGTATGGATGGAGCGTCGTCTCCCGCCGAGCAGACTGTGGGTGTCCTTAGCCCCGGCGGAGCATCAGTCCCGGTAGAGCACACTCCGAGTCTCGATCATCATGCTGATGGAGCCTCGGTCCTGGTAGAGCGCACTGCGAGTCTCGATCATCATGCTGATGGAGCCTCGGTCCCGGTAGAGCGCACTGCGAGTCTCGATCATCATGCTGATGGAGCCTCGGTCCCGATAGTTACCCCCCCGGTTCTTCCTGCTGAGACGTTGATGACACCACCAGAGATTGCCCCTAGGTATCGACCATCCTCTTCCACTGCAGATCTGAGCCCTATCCCGCTTGAGTACTCTCTTATTTCTATTCGAGCAGATGCGTGTGATGTGCCTAGACTGCAGTATAGGTCATACAGACCGCATTCCCCCTTCTCGACCACTATAGTTCGGAAGAGGAAGGACTTGGATGAGGACGCGTATAACAGGTGGTTGGACAGCGGCGAGAGGTGAGTTAAATTGTAAATTCAATATTATTTACTAAAATTGTCCGTACTTAAACAAAAAATAAATTGTAGTGTCAATGTTGGTGCTGCATTCGGAGCTAGTGCCTCCTGGTTTTTGATGCTACAGGACGGATCCAGATTGATAGATGCAGAAGTAAGTCTTTCAATTTATATGTAGGTAATCTCTTATTGAAACGTGTAGTTATTGAAAATGTTTAAATTATTCTTAATTTAAATGATATCCAGCATCTGGATGCATATATGGGGATCCTACAGTTTGATTCCGAATTTGTTGGCGTGCGATGGCTCGATAATTGGGCCGCTCATAGGGTTTTGGTTCATACGAGCTTCTTGGTAATGAAAAAATATTAATAAATTAATTCCAAATTAATTGAGTGCTTCGTTACTGACAAAATTATTTTATATTAGGCTACGTGTATCAATGTATGGAATAACTCCAATAGGAGAGGAGGTTCATTGAGTATTGACGATGATGATCTCGATTTCTTGATCAGCCACGTTCACGGTCTGAGACCATTTTGGGGCGATCATCGCCCATGGTGGGAGTTACGCGAGGTGATAATTTATTGCATGTTTTGTTATTTATTTATATTAGTTATTCGTGTGATATTGTGCTGACAATGTACTTTTTGAACAATCCAGGTGTTGACCATCTGGAATACGTCTCCGGAGTCCTCGAGCGGACATTGGGTTGTTCTCCGCATTATACTCGAGGAGGGTATCATCATCATGCACGATTCTCTGGCGCAGGAACACGATGCATACTGGAAGTTGAGATCGCGGCAGGCATCGGGTATATGTCGCTTAATTCCTACCATTCTACAGTGTTCTAGATTTTACGAGCGCCGTCATGATATCACCCCGGTGACTCCGTGTCGAGTTGCTACAGCGAGGAAGGATTTATGCTATGCTCAGGATGACTCGACCTCTTGTGGTGCGTATTCTATACGGACTATAGAGTCTCTCGTTCAGCAGTCTTTCTCTCATGGAAAGACCGAGGCGGATATTTATGCATTTAGATGACGTATGGCCCGATCTATATGGAGGTTTAGCGATGATATAGATACTGTAGTGTGTGATCCCACTAGTTTATTTATACGGTGGGATGATAGAGATTAGTGATAGGATTAGCGATGATGTAAATACTGATTTCGTTTTTATAATGATTATTGTGTATCAAATTAAACTTAATCAATTTGAAATTTGAACTTAGTCGATTGAAATTGAACATAATCTGTTCAAATTGAACCTAACCGATTTGAAATTGAACCTAACCAATTTGAAATTGAACTTAATCGGTTCAAATAAAACGTAATTAATTCAATTGTAACTTAATCAATTTGAAATTAAACTTAATCGGTTTAAATAAAACGTAATTGAGTCAATTTTAACTTAATCAATTTGAAATTAAACTTAATCGGTTCAAATAAAACGTAATTGATTCAATTTTAACTTAATCAATTTGAAATTTGAACTTAGTCGATTGAAATTGAACATAATCTGTTCAAATTGAACCTAACCAATTTGAAATTGAACCTAACTGATTTGAAATTAAACTTAATCAATTTGAAATTGAACCGAACCAATTTGAAATTAAACTTAATCAATTTGAAATTAAACTTAATCGGTTCAAATAAAACGTAATTGATTCAATTTTAACTTAATCAATTTGAAATTAAAATTAATCGGTTCAAATAAAACGTAATTGATTCAATTTTAACTTAATTAATTTGAAATTAAACTTAATCGGTTCAAATAAAGCGTAATTGATTCAATTTTAACTTAATCAATTTGAAATTTGAATTTAGTCGATTGAAATTGAACATAATCTGTTCAAATTGAACCTAACCAATTTGAAATTGAACCTAACCAATTTGAAATTGAACATAACCAATTTGAAATTAAACTTAATCAATTTGAAATTAAACTTAATCGGTTCAAGTAAAACGTAATTGATTCATATAAATACTTTAAATAAATGTAACTAATTTTACATTGGGGGCTCATTTAGGTCGAAACGATGCTTAGTTGGACATTTTGGAGTAGTGTGGTCAACAGAATGACATATACTACACTTTTTTTTTGCACGTCCCTTTTTAGACGGAGTTGGTTGCATTGTGAAATCCTCAAATAGTTGGGGAATAACTGCAGTGCAAGTCTTTCTATTGTGCCCTGTGCCTCCGCATCTAAGGCATGTTTGAACTTTACGGGTATGAGTCGAGGACTCAATCCCTGATGTGTGTCTCCTTTCTTTTGGTCGCCCTGCCTGCCTCGGATTGTCTGGTGGTTCACAAACTTTTACCTTGATGTTAGCAGGAATGAACCAATCACTTGGGTGAGGTACTGGAATCACAGACCGTCCCCACATTTGGCGAAGCGTGGACACTTTATAGTAATCATGTATATACACAGTTTGGTCGTGATTTAGGTACCTTATAGCTGCAGCGGCATGATTGCACGAGATCATATCATGCTGGAACATCATACAACTGCATTTTTGCACTCTCAAGTCCACAACATAATTTTTCCTGTTAGAGGTCACCTTGAACACCCCATCACTAAGAAATTGAACGTTCATGTTCGATCCAGCTCCGACTGCCTTCATCAATATCTCGTATGCATGATACGTTAAAGGTCCAGTACACTCATTTGCATTTTTATATCGATCAGATATCCATTCTTCTACCACGATTCGACATACCTCGGGAAGTGTAGAAACGGGCAGCCCTCTAGCCCATAGAAGACGGTTGTTCATGCTTTCAACGGCATTTGAATTCATAACCTCGAATCGCCGGACTGGGCACTTCACACGAGCCCATTTATTTTCACCGACAGTTTCTTTCAAGTAGGTAGCTGCAACTGGACATGCTATTTCTAAACTTTTCATATGCCTATTATAGTCCTCAATACGATAGTTGTAAGCCACCGCATTGAAAATTGCAACCACATGTTGACCATACTTAACCAAATGCTTCTGAACGTGGTAACAACATAACTCGTGATGCGCAAGTGGGAATACCTCTCTAATAGCATTTGCTATGGATTTGTGCCCGTCTGAAACAATCAAGAGGTCCCTTGGACAACCAAATGCCTCTTTCAATTTGTATATGAAATACTTCCACGACTCATCGCATTCGACGTCACCAACTCCAAAAGCAAGTGGAAATATCTGATTGTTACCATCTTTTGTAACAGCAACAAATAATACTCCTCGATACTTACCCCGAAGGTGTGTCCCATCAACAACAATAATTGGTCTAGCATAACGAAATCTAGATACCGAAGCCCCCAAAGCATAAAACATGTATTTAAATTTTCCAGTATTTGCATCAACCACATAATCAGTTATGGTACCTGGATTCGTCACCTCCAACATATGCAAGTACGATGGGATCATTCTGAAAGAATCCTGATGGTCTCCATATATCACCGAGATAGCATGGTTGCGAATGCTCAATGCCAAGCCATAACGGACTGTCAAACAATAGTCATTCTTAAGTTGAGCCTGCACTAGCTTCGGAGTCATAATCTGTCCTTCCACTAATAGTTTGTCGGACATGTATTTACCGAGCATCTTAGAAGGCAACTGCTTAGGTGCCTTGCGATTTGGGTCAAAATGACACGTATGCTCGTTCAGTAAGTGCACTCTCCAAAATCCACCCCTCCCAGAGGCGCTCAACAAAAAATTACAGGTTTTATCTGTACAAACGGCAGAATAGCGCTGCTTATCAGATTTTAGAATACGATAGTCAGATTTCTTTTCCAAATGATATCGCCCAACATCGTTTTTCAACCTATCTTTGGAGAGAAATACAGACCCTCTTTGTAAAGATAGTATATTTGCAGGATGAAATTTCTCGTCCATATCATCATCAACTTCAGAAGGAGACACATATGGAGGTCTACCTGGAATTTTCCACCCAGGACCAGGGGGAGGAGCTGGAGCACCTTCTTCATCTACTAATTGATCGAAATCAAAGCGCCTCCATTCTGGTTCTGGTTCTGGTTCTGCTTCTTTTACCAATCTTTTGTTGAACATGCCCTTTTTCTCACAATATTTGCAAAAATTTTCAAACCAATGTTTTTGAACCTCTACATCTTCGAGATCGATATCATCGATATTTATGTCGTTATTATCATCATCACTACCATCATCAGCACTACCACCACCACAATTACCACCAACATCACATACATTATTTGAAGGACCGCAACCATCAAATCGAGAACCAGCAAATTCCTGAGGAATTTGCATGCTTGAACCCCAATCAGTCAAATAATCCATACGATTAGAATTGTACGGTACCGGAAAAGAGCTGGTTCCAGGTAAGTCAAATTGTGGACCAAATGAGGGAGCTTTTGGAGGAATGCTAGTTGCATTCTGAAGGCTAACAAAAATCACAAGTTCAACATTAGATTGGAACAAGTAATTTATATCAGAATCATTCTTTATCTTCATCTTTCTTCTTTTTTTCCCATCAAAATCAATTGAAAATAGAACATAAACATGTTTTGTTCTATCAGCTTCAACAATAGAGTGGACATTATCTACTAATGTTGCATAGCTCACACCAACGGGCACATGCAATATTTGTTCTTCTCCACCGTGATAGTCCAAATCTTGCCACTTGCCATTAAAACGAATGATAACTTTTTTCCAAAAACTCATCTGTCAAATAATATAAAAAATTTAGGTTATTAACTAAAAATTTACACAATTAAATAGTATTTGAATATTTTTGATATTTCAAGTATAAACATTATTGGAAATTGAGCGATAAATATACCTTTTATTTTTTGCAGTCGAAATAATCCTTCTTCTTCGATGTGAGAGAGCTCGAGATAATTAATCAGAGAAAAAAGGAAAAAAATTATCGGTCAGATAATATCAGAAAAGAAAGGTGAAAATATTGCTGAGAAATAGTTCAATTCAATGAATGTTGTGGCGTGCTGAGCATGGTATTTATAATTCAATATTTTATGAAAGTTTCGGGTCACACGAATCCGGGTGACACGAATTCGGGTCACACGAATTCGTGTTGAGTAATCCGAACTCCCAAACTCCCTCCTGCGATTGGGTCAATGATGCATTTCGTGACCCGAATAAATTACACGAGTTTTTTCGTGTGACCCGAAAAATTACACGAATGAATTCGTGTCACTCGAATACGGTTACTCATGCGTTCGGGTCACACGAATTCGTGTTGAGTAATCCGAACTCCGAACTCCCTCCTGCGTTCCGGTCAACGATGTATTACGTGTGACCCGAATAAATTACACGAATTTTTTCGTGTGACCCGAAAAAATTACACGAATGTATTCGTGTCACTCGAATACGGTTACTCATGCGTTCGGGTCACACAAATTCGTGTTGAGTAATCCGAACTCTGAACTCCCTCCTGCGTTTTGGTCAACGATGTATTACGTGTGACCCGAATAAATTACACGAATTTTTTCGTGTGACCCAAAAAAATTACACGAATGTATTCGTGTCACTCAAATACGGTTACTCATGCGTTCGGGTCACACGAATTCGTGTTGAGTAATCCGAACTCCGAACTCCCTCCTGCGTTTCGGTCAACGATGTATTACGTATGACCCGAATAATTACACGAATTTTTTCGTGTGACCCGAAAAAATTACACGAATGTATTCGTGTCACTCGAATACGGTTAGTCATGCGTTCGGGTCACACGAATTCGTGTAATCCGAACTCCGAACTCCCTCCTGCGATTCGGTCAATGATGTATTTCGTAACCCGAATAAATTACACGAATTTTTTCGTGTGACCCGAATAAATTACACGAATGTATTCGAGTCACCCATTTGTTCGTGTAACCCGAATATATTCCAACTTTCCTCAATATTGTATTTTTTTTAAGTTGACTCGAAAATATGTTACTCGAAATTAAAATTAATAACTCGAATATATTCGAGTAAAGGTCAAATTCGACAATTTAGGTATCAAAAGAATTGTTACTAAATTTGTGGCAAAAAAAATATTACTATATGTAAAAGGACAAAACAAGTTTTCTCTTTATATATGGTAGAGGATGTTGCTTTTCCATTTATGGATTGGCACAATTATAGTGGAACGTCCATTCTAGGAGAGTGGGACAATTGACGGAGGGAGTATGTTTTAGAGTTTGAACCATCATATTTCTTGGGAGCTAAAAAGGATCTTATAACAAGGATAGGATGAAAAGTTGGAATTACGAATACTAGTTTCTGCAAGTTGACATGAGATGAAAAATGACTGAACTTCTGCTTTTTTGGGTTGAATTTGTTAAACTGAATTTTACTATACAAAACTAAATGGGTTCTTTACATATTTATATCATATTTATAAATTAATTATATAAATTTTAACACGAATAAAATAATTACAAAGTTAACGATTGGATATTTGTCATTAATAGTTTAGTTACCTAAAACAGTCCATTTGGATACAATTATTCGGTATCTAACGCTTCAACCTAAAATAAAGTATATTGCATTTACCTATTTGCAAGTATCAGTTTGGTTACTCGATATATTGCATTTGGTTACCAGCTGAAGTGGTTATTCTTGTAATTATTTTAGTGTTGTGATATTCATGTAATACTTTTATACAAGATATTAGACATTGTAATTTGCCCAAGTTAAATTGAAGCTAGTGACTCAGCAACAATATTATTATTAATAACTAGACTGTATGCACATGCAATGTATGTACTAATTATATATAGTATATAATTTGATTTTTTCTTAAAAAAGTAATATTTTTATGAACAATAAGATTTTTCTTGTAATATTGTTTTTTATATTTTGGTGATGAAATAGCCTTTATATTGAATATTTGATTCATGCATCTTCTGTTTTGGGAACTAAAATAGTAGTTCATAAATCAGGGGATTTTAGAAGTTTAATTGAGTAAAATATAAAAAATTATTCTTGACTATTTTTCTATTATTCCTATGGTTATTAATATTAATTATTTTTTTATTTCATGCATCCTCAATATTGAAAATTTAAAAGATAATTCATAAATTATGGGGTTCAGATATTTTATCTCGTATATCTCCCTTATATACTAATGCAGAATATGTTGAGCCTAAGTGACAGCTTCTCATGCTTCGGCTGCCACATGTCTTCTGCTGGTGCTTCGTGTGCTTATGTGTCAGCCTCTCATGCTTCTATTGACACATAATCAATTACTGGCCTAATCATCATTGCATTAATTACATTATAATTATACCTCAAATAACTCCTACCTACCTTATTAATATTTACGAATTAAGAAATATAAATTACGAATAAATAGTAATTGATTATATTTACAGAAATATTTCACGTTTTTATTAATTAAAAAATATAAATCCCAAGCAAAGAAAAATTTAATATAGTAATGTGCACTATATATTAAAAGTTTAAACCTAAAATATCGCAAAAATATTATGTATATATTCACTAATTAATTAACTTATATTAGTTACTCACTATAATTAAGTATATCAATAAAAGAAATATCAATTGAAATAAAAGATGCTTGGGGTATTGCAAAATAAATATTGAATATTTATAATTAATAAAGTACTTGAAGTCCTAATCAATTAAATAAATCGAACTTATTAAAAAATATTATTGAAGGTGTAGAAACAGTGGTTTAGATTATTATTCATAAATAAATCTAAGAAACTATAAAATAAATCAATTAGTATATTTATAATATAATAGGTCATACAAGTAATTCACTTATATATATACTACGATAATGCTGTTTTTTTTTTTGAAAAATTGGGAAGTACTTAATTTTAAGTTATAAGTCATAATCTCCTTACTTTGTAATTCCAAAACCTATTTTAGAATGAATATACATATAGTTTCACTTCAACCAAATTGCCGTCGAGATTTTTTGTAATACAAGTTTGAGAAATTACTAAAAGTACTTCAACTATTTTTCTACTTTTTAATGTAAAATGGTTAGAGTTTAATACTTTTAAATATGAAGCTAAATGTTCGAAAAATTATCATATAAGCATAAATATGCCGTTTCATTTCAATCAAATCAATTGATTTTCTTTTGTAATTTTCTAAAATTTTAAGGTCATTTGTAATTAGGATAAAATTCTGATGTATATTTTTTAACTTATCCAAGCTATTTTTTTATTACAATCTAAATTATTAAATTTCTTGGTAATTTTAAGGTTAGGACTTGGATGTAGTTTTCTAACAGGTATATTTATAATAGGTCATATAAATAATTAAATTATATATACTACTATTATGTTTTTTAATGCAATTTGAGAACTGCTTAATTTTAAGCTATAAGTCAAAATTTCTTATGTATTTTCAAAATTATTTAGTATAATTCTAGATATGAAGTTGTAACAAAGGACAATGCATATATCGTTTATTCAAGTATAAGCTCTTCTTCACTTTGGCATCATTGCAAACTCATAAGACTGACCAAGAAGATGAGATTAATTAATTATTGGGCAGACAATGTCATCTCACCATCTACAAGAAATTAAGGACTTCTCCGAATGAATCCTCAAAATTGTAGATGGTGAGCTCGGTGAAGAAGTCGATAGAGAAACCTTGATTGATATTTTTAATATATACTAATCTGGAATGCTGATGATCATATTGCAGCCATTGTTGAAAGCACTATCTTTCGCTTCTAAGTAACTTTTCTTAAAATAATTTTTTGAAGGAAGAGCAATCATGCGCCAACAAACAACGTTGTGGAGATAGTAAACGATTACGTGATGTCTATAATTTCAAAAGATAAGCGAATATATCTCAGTTCTTATAGTATATGCAAAATTTATGCGACCTCTAAAAGTCAAATCAAGTATATCCAGTGGTTTTTTTGAATAGCATCAAGTGTTGTATAATTTTAATCACATCTTGAAATTGTAAGTTAGAATTTCAATTATGCTAATTCAAAATAGGGATCAATCATAAGGATTATGCAATGTCATATCATTAATAATTATCCAAATCCGTAACCATATTATTGAACAAAAAATTCGGGAAATAATTTTGAGAGTAAAGTATTTATTCCACAATTGGATATTAAGCACGTTAGATAGCAGATTACCATTTAAATTTCAAATACGTCATTTTCTACTTATTATGAGCTTTGTCATGACTATATTTAAGAGTCAAGGTCAAACGCTCTCCATGTCGGTATGTATCTTCCAAGACCCGTATTCGATCATGATTAGCTTTACGTAGCCATATCAAGAGTGAAGATCAGAAAGACTAGAAATCTTTTGTTGCGATGAGAATGGTGTAATCACACACATACAAATAGTGTAATTTATAAAGAAGTAATATGAAATTTATAATGAACGATTTACATATTATATATTTACATACGAGTGTTTTTTTTGTATTCCCGTGTAATTACACGGGTGTTATACTAGTGTATAAGATAATTCATTATTAATTTTATTAATATTATAATTATAATTATTTATATTGACATCATACATGCACTCTCTCCTCTTCTACGATCTTGATGCTTCTTTCTTCCATTAATGTTGCGATTTCTATTTCCGCTTTACGTCCCACAAAATTATTTACAAAAATTGAGAACTTAAATTAAATGGATAATTCATAAATTAAGGTATTATATAAATTTTGTTGAGTATAATAAATAAGAATATTTCTGATTATAATTCTATTATCGTTATGCATTTTCAGGTTCTGAAAATTAAAAAGATAGTTCATAAATTATGGAGTTTAAAAAACTATTATTTAGTATAATATATATAAGATTATCGCAATTATATGTTATACCAAAGCTGGCATGACAACAAACTCGCTTTAATACTATATTAAATAATGATTAATTTAATAGTTAATATATTTTAATATTAATATGATGGTACATCAAAACATATGCTACATCAGAATCACTATAATTATATATACATTAAGGCCCCGTTTGGTTGGCCTGATTAGGTAAGATTAGAGGCAAGATAAGACATAATATTGTGTTTGATTGACAAGATTGCTTCCTTCTAGAGCCCGTTATTCAATCTCGGGCTAAGGCGGCCCGGTACTCAATCTCACAAAATTCATGATATTGAGTCGGAGGCCACCCCTTGTGACTACTTTTATCTTGCGCTTAATACCATTTTGCCCATCACCTTCCTCGGCACAAGTAAGGACACTTTAGTAATTTAACAAATATCATGATTCAATCCTACTCTATCCAAGATTAAAACCATCTTGGCAACCTAACGGGGCCTAAAATGATATATTGAGATAAGTAATAAAGAAAATATTATTAATTGATAAATTTGATTTGATATATAGAGTTAAAAGTCTAATTTATTGACAATTCAATGAAGATATAATGTAATCAATTAGAATTTAATATAATAAAATGAGTAGCATATAACTAATGGTGTGACAGCAAAGTTAGTACAATTATATGCTAAAGATTCTAACATTAATATAATGTTACAATAAAATAGGTGGGACACCAAATCTAGCAACGATATGATTATATATAATTATCCCAAAGTTAATACAATTATATATTAAAGATTCTAACATCAATATAAAATAGTGCCATACCAAACCTAGCAGTTAGGATGTATAATTATTTTTTTTTGATACCGAGGTTCCAAGCTTACACCTGACTAGTCCTCGAGATAACAGTCCCGGCCCCACAGTACTGCTACCAGTTAAATCGCGAGATGTATAATTATTTATTATATATATAATTATCTACATTATATGTGTGATATTAAAAATAGAGAATGTGTATATATTAAAGATAATTATCTATATGTTTCAGGAGAAAGTAAAAGACTGTAAATACGAGTCAATCAATTGTATTCATAATACTGATAGAGGGGCCTTTATATAGGCATTACAATGAGAGTCCTTCCATACATATGATTCCTAGATAAGGTAAGACATCTAATATGATCCTACTACCTCTAGAAGGATCTGGAACCTTCCATCTATGTATCTACAATCAGTATTAGGTAAGACACATCACGTGAAAAATAATTTCCGGAACACTCCCCCTGTGTCGAGCACTAATACAACAATGGTGCAGAAGATGTTGCCATCGTAAAAACCTATTCCAAGCCAAAACAAAACCCCATGGGAAAAATAAAGGCTTGATGAGGAAAACATTGCAATGCACCAACATAACATGTCATGTATACTCCCCCTGGTGTATATATAACGACTCACCCTGATGAGTACCTCAAATCATAGGAGTCAGATGCCAAGTTGCCCTCACAACTATACCAAGGAAAAACCCAGTGGGAAAAATACCTCTTGGTCTAAGTTGAACAGAAGTACAACGCATCATTGTATGGATGTTCTCATAGGTCGCCTCGTTAAAAACCTTACCAAGTGAAAACCCAGTGGGAATAAACAAACCTTGGTCTAAGGACAAAAAGAGCGCGACACATCCAAAGTGCAGAGTCACTAAAGACTTATCCGAAAATCAAGTTTTCTAAAGTCTTGACCTCCATGCACTAAATCAGTCATAACTTCTTCGATTCAATAGGTATCAACAAAACTGTAAGAACTTATGAAAACTAGACACCCATAGCTTTTCATTCACATACAGTACGTAACCTAGATCGACCTGAGCAGATCACAAAGCTCTATCGAAGTTGACTTAGCAAATTACCGGACATATCATGTGCTAGTTTGCAACAATAGTCATATGTCACTCAACATGATGGATGTGATCAAATGGTTGGTTTCCTTGGAAAGTAGACACAAACATTTCCAGTGGTACTAATTTCACCATTTTCCAACAAGTGAGCTGCCATGTAGGTCATATGGGAGATAGACCAACACATTTTGGGCAGATTCGGGTATCAGTTTTCAAGTGTCCTTTTATCGAGATAGAGCGAGCTTCAAGCTTCTTGTCAATCACAGACATTGCGTGAGTGCATCCTAGGCCATCATCACAGTGGCTTTACCGGATTATTACGAATGAGTACATCGAGTCAAACATGAGTACATAATACCGTACTTTTCAAGACTGCATCATCACTTAAGTGAGCCAAGTCTTATGACGACTTCGACTAATCATTGGGATAGGCATTACTTTATCGTCTCTTAAGGAAACCGTCCCTTAGATTGCCTTAAACCGATTGATGAATACGCATCATCAAGTGTTCCCAAGATCCTTTCATTATTAACTTTGGATTTAGCGGAATCTCTTAGTCTCACAAGAGTACATCACTATAAACCCTTAGTTTTACACGCAAAAGCTTCATATCTCTTCCAAATCAAGTATATACTTAGTATGCGTTCCCGACAATCACTTGTCCACGCGCTCCGTGGTCAGGAGCCACTTGATTTGAGTCTGATCCACCACGAGATCCTTTCATCACTTAACTTAGTTCCCCACTAAGATAAGATTTAACCACAAGCTGCACGTCAGTTTTTTTTGGAAACTATTAAACTGAAAAGATAGTGGATGCTATAACATCCATTACGCTAGCACGACTAAGTTTCATGTCATCGTAGTCGATTCCAGTGCGTTCATGAGAAACCTCGCGCCATGAGGTGAGTTTAACTCCTTCTCTCACTCGCTTTAACAAAGTATACGGATAGATCTTATCTTTGGAGTGTCGGTACCACTTCAACAAAAGGCTATCACTTTGTTTATACTGGGGTCGCATATGTTTCCATTTTAGGCCAAGGCTACAACGTTGTAGATTTTCAACGAAGTATGGTTCGATTAAACTCATATTCCACGTCCTCATGTACCGGCTTTATTCATAGAGTACTCTTTATGGATTGGTATTCATTGAGGCGTCCCCCAATGATGACTATAATCCATAATCACATGAGACGGATGAGTTCATTTGATCAGATGATCAAGTTTCATGTACCAAACTCGCATACATTCTTAGCGAGAGTATTTATCGAATCAAGTGGCATCCCAATACTCGATGAGATCCACGGCCTAGTAACACCATCTACCACAATTTGTGGTGTTACCATATCACCATTCATAGGTGACGAACGTCCATGACCGGACACAATCTTTGCAGACATGTTTGCAGCATGTATTTAATCTCGTCACTTTAGGGAACTTGGTGAGGCACAGTAGGGACAAACTACGACAATTCCAAGTCGTTCTACTCGAACATGATCGTTCGCATCTACCCCTAACGACGAGAATACTGGCTCATCAAAGTGACTTACGAGATCGTCTGCCAAGGTATATTTTAAGCGGACTATAAGTGAAAGCGCATGTCATATTCATCATTTATAGCCCGTCATAATGCGTTGTGGTGACACACTTTGGCACATGAACATATGGACGATAAAGGTTTTCAGTGTTAACACAATCCAGTTAACAAAATGCATACTGTTACACTCGTAACTAAGCATTTGAATGATGATAGGCATAGGTGAATATGACATGTTGACCTGTGCTACATAGCCGTAGCTACTGGTCTTGAGAATTCAACAAAACTGCCACCATGCACCACCGGGATCGAACATGAAGAAACGATTGAACCGATGATAGGCCGTTGGTTTTATCGAACCTCTAGTGCTTTCCCGAAGAGTTCACTCCCTTCAACAGCCCCGAACACCTCAAATTTTCATGAGCATGTATAAACGGGTGTTTAGGATTCCAAAACCATCGACCTTGTGGTCAAAAACCGGTCGAAATGACATCGAACTAGTCGTTGGGACGGCTGGTGGTATGTGAAAACTTCATTTAAGTGGTTCACCTCCTTCCAAGTCTCCAAATGGCACCAAAATTTGTGAGAAGGTAGCCTTGGATGTTAGGAAGTAATCGTTAAAATTTCACTTTAAGACTTGGTCTAAAAAATGGGTGAACAGACCTTTACAATGATTGGTCCGCAAGTTGGACAACCATAACTCAGGTTTCATCAACTTATCAATCATTGCCAAAGGAACAACATAACATATAAATGTTATCACTTGAGTACGACCATTTGTGAACACCATCATAGCACCATAAGCCACCCAGGATAATACTTATGATCATGTATGTATAAGGACTCGGTGAAAAGGGAGGACTCAGCACCATGCTTGTGCGAGTCGCTACATTATCCTCTTTAGCATAGGAGGGTGTCATCTCCTAATCGTGTCAAAGGATAGGCTTTAATAAATGAACATGGCTAAGAAGGATCATCCGGGGGGGTCTTTGGCGTCACACATGCTTATGAAAGCAAGACGCGGATGATATAAATATAATCATCGGTCATGAGCCCTGCTCACGACTCCACCAACGTACTTTGGTGTCTTTGATCCAACTAGTTTTTTTGTTCAAAGAAAATGATGTCCATGACAATACCATGGTATATGGATCATCAAATTGTCCAAACTCTGGACTATTAAAGCCTAAATGTGTCAATGTCCCAATACATCTTCTGGTTATAAAAACCGATGCAAGCCGGACCATATTGACTCATGAATATTTTTCCTTTTCACATATCCAATACAAGTGATGCATAAGATTTTATTCTCACAAACCACAATGAGATGCTATGAGTGATACACTTTGGCATATTGAGTCATAACATGGTTCAATTGTTACGGAACATATGTGACTAGAAAACGCCATTATGCATTCAACAACTTGAGCATTATTACAATCATTGATTGTGATGACCTAGTCATCATAGTCACAATAGATTTATAAACCGAAATGCAAAAATATTGTGTTCCTTGGAAATAGCTTAATACGTACTCAATTTCGCTTGTAAAATTTTACAAATATGAGCATAGCGAACACTCTAACAACATAGAGATTTTATACCAAATACGATCAAAATGATCTATCATATTGAGTGCATAACCTGGCAAGGTTATATGCCTCAGCGGAAAAATTACGACACAAGCATGGTGTAACACTACCATGCACACGCTCGACCTTCTTATAAGGGTGCGTATTTTGGGCTTCCCCAAGGAAACTGTTTTTCAACATTTGAAAGATGATAGTTTAGCGTACAACGCATACCAAAAACTGCATCATCTATGGCAAATTCGGCCAAAAAGAGGTTGAAAAATATGTGTCATAAGACCACTTGCAAATTTAAGATGGGAACTAAGTTGGTTGAGACAAAAGTTAGCACAATCGCTGGAAATAAAATTTCGCGCAGCTTGACCTTTGTTCACTAAAACAGCGATAACTCCCTTGTTAGGAAGGCTATGGACGAACGGTCAGATATTCTTGAAACTAGACTTCCGTATCTTTCTATCCATATGTTGTGCACCACACAGATCATTAAACTCAGATCACAGTGCATATTTTAATTGGCTGCTTTAGTATTTCCCAAGTTTAGTGAGAAAACAAGGTTGAGGCCATATCCAATGGCATAAGTGTTGATGCAAAAACATGGCGGTGCCAGCCATAGGCGCGTTTAAATGTGGTAGTGTGTTCGATTTCTTATCTCGACTAATGATCCTTTCGGTAACTCCAACTTGGTAGACTTGCAGAGAAAGTAGGAATGTCGGTACAGCTAAGGCTGTTTAAAAACCACTTATTCCGTTTGAAATTTCAAAGCATAAACAAATACCAAGGAGGATGCGCCTAGTCATGATTAAAAGTGTAGACAAAATCCACCAAAGTGCATCAAATCAACCAAGTATTTTAATTCTCAATTTGCAAGTATACGTCATATAGCCATGTTATATAGATACAACGTGGTGCATCATAATTAAGCATTTTGAACCATGAGACATAATGAATATACCATAACCAACTTGTTTTGACCATCTAATAAGATCGACTAAACATAGTCAAATGTATAAGGCACATGCCTTTACAAATACTTGAAAAAGTATTCGGACCTATAGTCACACGAACTATAATCGAGGTCAACGAATTCATGTATTTACCGCAATATGCCATTGCTTTACATGTTGAAATTCATGAGAATTACTCGTACATTCTTTCATATATCACATTGCAAGGAGACGGTGCATGACTACACCCACATACAATATTTTATTTTAATAGGATGAAAGATGGAGTTTTTCAAGTATGGGATTGGGTCAAGACCAACGTGGTGGTCGCTCAATTCAACGTGACAAATCCGTCACAAATCGATTTTAACCACGACATATCCGTCGCAATCGATATTTGTCCCATTTGTACGTCACAAATTCGTAACTAATCATGAACAAGTCATAACTTTACCGTTACCGACAATATTCGTTTTATTTAATTGTTGGTTTAAAATCGACAAAAACGGCGACGTCAAATCGCACCCAAAACGTGGTGTATGCAACAACCACAAATATCGACTTTCAACAATTATCCGTGACTCCCCCAAGACCGTCACACAGTTTACTTCGACATACGAGAGTGATACCACCTCTCATAGTCTCATCCACCGCAAGATAGCGTGGGAGATAAAGAACCCAATTCCCCAATTCCCAAAAAAATTCCCAAAAGAGAGAAATTAAAAAAAACAGGAACTTTAATAAAATCTTACGGGTACTTGGTTTCATATTTGCTTTGATCCTTAAACGGGAGCTTCTCTCCATATGAGCAACATATTTTCGTGATATTCGGTTCCATATTTACTTTGATCCTTGAACGGGATAACAAATATGACTTTTCTCCATATTTTGCACATCATCATGAGCAACATGTTTTCCTATATGCAAATATGGTAAGATTCATAAGTGTACAAATCAATGAACAAATGAATTATTAAGTAGGAAAAAAAATGGAGAGTTGAGAAACGCCCGGATAGGGCTACTGGGCTCGATAATTCGGCCGAAAAAGGACTCGAGCGCGGCGATGCAGCAGCTCGGTATTGGATGAGGTCGGATCTCCAAATTTTCTTATAAAAATCTGCTTCTGTTCGGCGACAGATTCAGTAAGCAATACTACTTGGAATCTGATCTCCACCATTGAATATACAGATATTTGTGTTGGCAAGTTACTGTCAAAATTTCACACCGATCCGACGGTTAACGAATCGGGAAACATGATTTTGGTACGACTGCGCTGTGCAGAAAATTTACGCGCGGAAATTCTCGTTTCTCGTTTTTTTGTGTGTAAAAATCTGCTTCTATTTGCGTACAATTTCGTCGAGAAATATTGCTCCGAATTAGATCTCCACTGTTGAACTTGTAGTTCTTACTTCGTGAATAGGGACAGAAACGGGCTGAAAATGGGTCAACAACCGAATCTGGTTTGTTCAGTAGTCGGGTCGGGTCTGGACTGTAGCTACATAGGTTTGGGCGATCTGATCACGGTTCGGACTTGGAGACGGGTCGTGAATGGGTCGGCCAATGGAAATTGGGTTTGAGCTTTGATGGACCCGAGTTCACGAAACTCCGATGGTGTGGAAAATTCCCTTTCTTCTCAAGTCTCTCTCAGCGGACAAATCCTCCATCTCCAAACGCTTTCCTTCGTGACAATCGCCGATCTGAACCGGATCGCGGAGGACGAACCCGTTGGATTTATTGGATGCGGCATAATCATCGGCGGCGACATGGTAGTCAGGGGCTGGAGTCGCGATCTGGTGGTTTGCAGGAGTCGGCGGGCCTTTAGGAAAAAAGATGAAGACAATCGACATCGGCATGAGGAAGATAAAAGATGTAACCCGCCGATCTGGTTATCATCGGCGGCGGCGGCGGCGGCGGAGATAGGAAAGAAGAAGATGACTAGGGTTTCTGGAATTGGACGAATTTTTCAGGAATTGTTCGTCGTTTTTTTTTCTTTTTACAGAATTTCGGGCGATTTTTTTTTCTTGCTCAGTTGGGGGACTACGTGCTGATAACGTGTTTCAGGAGAAAGTAAAAGATTGTAAATACGAGTCAATCAATTGTATTCATAACACTGATATAGGGGCCTTTATATAGGCATTACAATGAGAGTCCTTCCATACATAGGATTCCTAGATAAGGTAAGACATCTAATAGGATCCTACTACCTCTAGAAGGATCTGGAACCTTCCATCTATGTATCTACAATCAGTATTAGGTAAGACACATCACGGAAATAATAATTCCCGGAACACTATAGACATTATTATTAGAATTTTAAATAATAAATCATTATATTTTATATTAAAGATAACTATAATTAGATAAAGAATATGAATATTTATAATTTAATATTTAATGGATTTTAATACTGATATGGTGTTACACCAAAACATGTGTGGCATTATATATTAAAATATCTTCATCTTCATTGATGAAAAAACAGACAATGCGTATATATGAGAGCTCCGTACACATTTACTTCACAGATTGTGTTTCAGGTTGCTTTATTGCACGGGGCTCGAGATATAAATTCAGCCAATTCGTCCGTCATCTTCTTCGTAGTACTACCTTTCTAGGGAGAGAGGGAGCGCTTCCTCCGGATGCTCTCTTGTTTCCAACCCTTCATTTCGTTGAATCGAATCTCTGTCACCAAATCTTGAATTATCCCAAATCCTCATCTCTTTTAAGTTGGTTGAAAATGACTTGCATTTGTTCCTTTCTCCGCCTCCTTCCTTCCTCATCTCTTCAATGCACATGACGAAAAACACTTTGGAACATGAGTATCTCAATTTTCTGAGCAAAAACGGGTATATATAGTACAGTTCACAACCACAATCATTATTTTCTGCAATCACAAGTTAATATAGAAATTATTGTCTCTTTTTCTTGAAAATTGCCACTGTACCTTTCTGCGATGCTGTAAATATTTTTAATGTTGAGATGCATTAAGCCATTAACTAATCTGCTTGCTTTTATTGCTGGTGGCCGAACTCCGAAGGATTGAAATAATATATATAAATGCCAGCTTGTTCCAATCTTTTCCCTCCCCACACCCCATTCTTATTTTACTCGGTCTCTCTTTCTCCTCTACTAATATACTTTCCGCTTGTTATTTTTACTTTCTGTGTGTGCGCGTTTTTGTCTTTCTGGTTTTGTATCATGGCATCTTCTTCTATGTCACGGTCTGGTCCATTAGAATTGGTTACAGTCAATTTCAATACTGAATTATCTAGGAAAGAGTATTACGATAACTTTATTAACCAATGTATAGAATTGTTGTCACATTCTAACCACTTAGGAATTCCTGTCTTGCCTTCACAACCTACATCTCTTACTAATTTGAGTAACTATTTTTTATAAATTTATTGAACGGAAACCATGAGATTACAATAGTAGCTCGAAAGAGTGACATTTATCTTATCGCCATTAAATGTCATTGGTACTTCTCAGATATCACTTTATATGTTATAGAAGCTATTTTCCCAAAAGATAAGCATGTATTTTTATTATATAAACGTTCTGAAGCTTCGTATGTTCATCTTGAGGCAAGAGCAGAATTGAGGGGCAATAGAGGATGTTTTCATTTGGGACCGGAAAGATTAAGTGCTTCTATTTCCCAACTTTTTAAACTTACGATGGATGATCGTAAGAAAAAACCAATAATTGCTAAAGCATTTTTAATCTTTATTCAAATGATACCGGAGCCTATTAGGCTAAAAAAATTTAATAAAAAAGTTTCGAGCGTTGTTGAGAGTGAAAGTGGTGTTTATCACACTTTCAAACATTGTCCTTATGATATGAGCTGTCGAAACAATTGGGGTACTATGTCGATGTGGTCATTTAAAAAATCAAACACTGCCGAAAGGTTCGATTTACCTGTTGAATTAGATGCGGATGATCAAAAAATTGAATACTTAACTATCGATAATGTAGAAAAAGTTAAAGATGTTCAGATTTTGAAATCTAGAAGGATCGATAAGTTAATGAATTTGTTGTTTATTATTTTTTAAATGAAATTGTACTTGCTGACTTTTTTATTTTGTACCATCTTAGGGTTAACTCATACCAGCAATGTGGGGAAGGCCACACGGCTTAACCTGGTACCCCTTATCCAGCCTGAGTGTAGCTGTATTTTATGATTTTCTTTTTTCCTAAGAAATCTCATTAAACAAAGCTGCTGTATTTTATGATTTTCTTTTTTCCTAAGAAATCTCATTAAACAAAGCTGATTTACCAACTGGATTTGTTCGATTGAGATGAGCAGGTGAGCTAATGTCTTGTGGGTTTATCAGTTAACCCTAAGATGGTACAAAATAAAAAAGTCAGCAAGTACAATTTCATTTAAAAAATAATAAACAACAAATTCATTAACTTACCGATCCTTCTAGATTTCAAAATCTGAACACCTTTGACTTTTTCTACATTATCGATAGTTAAGCATTCAATTTTTTGATCATCCACATCTAATTCAACAGGTAAATCGAACCTTTCGGTAGTGTTTGATTTTTCAAATCACCGCATCGACATAGTACCCCAATTGTTTTGAAAGCTCATATCATAAGGACAAGGTTTGAAAGTGTGATAAACACCACTTTCACTCTCAACAACAACTCGAAACTTTTTTATTAAATTTTTTTAGCCTAATAGGCTCCGGTATCATTTGAATAAAGATTAAAAATACTTTAGCAATTATTTGATTTTTCTTACGATCATCAATCGTAAGTTTTAAAAGTTGGGAAATAGAAGCACTTAATCTTTCCGGTCCCAAATGAAAACCTCCTCTATTTCCCCTCAATTCTGCTCTTGCCTCAAAATGAACATACGAAGCTTCAAACGGAACGTTTATATAATAAAAATACACATGCTTATCTTTTGGGAAAATAGTTTCTATAACATCTAAAGTGATATGTGAGAAGTACCAATGACATTTAATGGCTATAAGATAAATGTCACTCTTTCGAGCTACTATTGTAATCTCATGGTTTCCGTTCAATAAATTTATAAAAAATAGTTACTCAAATTAGTAAGAGATGTAGGTTGTGAAGGCAAGACAGGAATTCCCAAGTGTTTAGAATGTGACAACAATACTAAACATTGCTTAATAAAGTTATTTTAATGCTCTTTCGTAGATAATTCAGTATTGAAATTGACTGTAACTAATTCTAATGGACCCGTGACATAGAAGAAGATGCCATGATACAAAACCAGAAAGACAAAAACGCGCACACGCACAAAGTAAAAATAACAAGCGGAAAGTATATTAGTAGAGGAGAAAGAGAGATCTGAGTAAAATAAGAATCCGGTGTGGGGAGGGAAAAGATTGAAACAAGCTGCCATTTATATATATTATTTCAACCCTCCGGAGTCCGGCCACCAGCAATAAAAGCAAGCAGATTAGTTAATGGCTTAATGCATCTCAACACTAAAAATATTTACAGAATCCCAAAAGGTACAGTGGCAATTTTCAAGAAAAAGAGACAATAATTTCTATATTAACTTGTGATTGCAGAAAATAATGATTGTGGTTGTGAACAGTACTATAGATACCTGTTTTTGCTCAGAAAATTGAGATACTCATGTTTCAAAGTGTTTTTCGTTATGTGCATTGAAGAGAAGAGGAAGGAAGGAGGCGGAAGAGAGTGGGAAGCTTGAGAAAATGGAGAAAGGAACAAATGCAAGTCAACTAAAAAGAGATGAGGATTTGGGAGAATTCAAGATTTGGTGACAGAGATTCGATTCAGCGGAATGAAGGGTTGGAAACAAGAGAGCAGCCAGAGGAATCTCTCTCTCTCTCTCTCTCTCTCTCTCTCTTTCTATATATATATATATATATATATATATATATATATATATATATATATATATAGAAAGGTAGTACTACGAAGAAGATGACGGACGAATTTAAGAGAAATGGTAATGGGGTTTTGGACTTATTTTTGATTTTGATTCGATTCGATTGATTGATTAATTCGATTCGATTTAGTTTAGTCAATTCGATTCGATTCGATTCGATTAATTTCAGATTCTTTTTCTTCTTATTTTTATTATTAATCTTAATTATTATTATTGTTATTATTACTAATAACATTACTATTATCGTTGTTGTTGTTAATTACTATTATTATTATTTACCATTATTATTATTATTATTATTTACCCTTAATATATATTTCATTCGATCGATTCGATTCGATTCATTCAAATTAAAAGAAGCAGGCTGCATTTTCTTTGGGTTAATAATAATAGTATAAGAACTACAATAAATGACATTTCGAGTTTCTCCCGTAAAGGAAAAAAGAAAAAATAGAAAAAGGCAAAATACATTCCCTTGAAGGAATTGGCTGAAGGGGTTGGCTAAATATACCAACTTTATGTTCTTTTCGATCTTTTTTTTTTTTTGCACTTTTACCCCTCCCTCCCCCTGCTCCTCCGACCACGATGACATTTCATTTGTGACCTTTTTAGGTTTTTTATTTTTTTTATTTTTAATTTAATTTACTTATTTATAAATATACTAAATCTATATATATATATATATATAATAGCGTTACGGATTTTAAGCACTAGATTAATTCTCTCTCTTATGTGGCATTCTCTTAATTTTAGATTCATATTTATCTAAAATCTTGAATTCCACATCAATTTAAAATGGTACTTAACCACTGACAACCTAATTAAACAGAATTCAATATCTTAAATCCCACATCAATTTAAAATAGAACTCCACAAATAGAGAACCTAAATAAATACCTAGAATTCAATGTGTATTTTTCAACACATAGTTATTTTACACACAAGCTTAAGAATATTATTTTTATTGTGCTTAATTTGGCCAATTATTAAGTTGGAGAAATAAATAGTTTAAATTTTTAGTGAATTTTAATTGGTTCAATTATTAAATTTACATTAATTTTATTTGTCTAAAATTTGAATCTCATATCTATTTTATTTAGTAGTTTTATAATAATTATATATATATATATATATATATATAAAATAGCGTTACGGATTTGAAGCACCACATATTTTATAGAGGAAATACACTCTTTTAGCCACTTTGCCATAGTCAATGATAATATTTGTCAAGAGACTTAGTTTGTACAAATTCTAGCCAAAAAGGACATGATTGGACCAATATACCCTTACTTTTCAATAAAACTAACCCACTTTATCTCTCTCCTTATCTTTTCTGAGTTTCTGGGTTACGACGTATGTATTTCGTACCGCCTCGTTACCATGTGTTGTTTACCTTTTGTGTTATTGTATCGTAACTTCGTATCTTATTTACCGTGTTAGAATATTGTACACGAATTACCAGTAAGCGGATACGATATTTATTTTTCGTTACATTCGTTACATTACCCGATTAATAATTGATCATTTATTATTTGTTTTTCGTTACGCTTCGTTACGTTCGTTACCAATATAGTAACAAGTTAAGTTTAAATGGTACACTTGGTAAGAAGTTACAATTTCTTACCAATATACCAGAACCCCATTAAGACAGATACTAATTCGTAGCTGAAAATAGTTACGGTTACGCTAATACGAAGTCATTAATTCGTAACTTCGTACTAGTTACACTTGGTAAGAAGTTACATTCTCTTACCAATATACCAAAACCCCATTAAAACAGATACTAATTCGTAGCTGGAAATAGTTACAGTTACACTAATACGAAGTCATTAATTCGTAACTTCGTACTAGTTACACTTGGTAAGAAATTAAAATTTCTTACCAATATACCAGAGTGTAAACAATGACACCCTTACTAATTCGTAATTGAAAATAATTACGGTTACACTAATACGAAGTCATTAATTCGTAACTTCGTACTAGTTACACTTGGTAAGAAGTTACAATTTCTTACCAAGCGTAACAATTACGAATTCGTAACATGTATACCAAAACTCCAATACGAAAATTTCAAATCGACACAAATGTGTTATGAAATTCGAATTTCGTAACTTCATATTGATACGAAATGATAGAATCTTAATAGAAAATCAAGGCATAGTGATACGAAATGACAATATTGTAACATGGTAACCCAGTACGAAATGAATAAATCGTAACAACTGTAAATTCGTAACCACGTATGCAAACATGCGAAAAACTAAATATAAAACACCAATACATACAAATCGATCGGAAATCACCCCAAATATACCACGAATCACCCGAAATCATATGAAAACTTGTAAATCATCAAAAATAAATATGAAAATAACTTTATTTCAAACTAGATCTATGATTTTTTTTAGAGAGAGGAAGTTGGAGAAAAAGAAATAAAATCGATTATTTCAAGCTCTTT
The DNA here is from genome assembly GCA_033398695.1 of Orobanche coerulescens. Classification (NCBI taxonomy): domain Eukaryota; kingdom Viridiplantae; phylum Streptophyta; class Magnoliopsida; order Lamiales; family Orobanchaceae; genus Orobanche; species Orobanche coerulescens. The sequence goes on along the minus strand of CM065803.1, from coordinate 193,405,600 downwards.
CCTAACACTGGTAGTCTCCAAGATCTCCTCTCTCTTGATAATGGCCGCGCTGGCATTCCTCACCCTCGTGGCGCAGTCTCGCTCAGCGGCACCATCGCTGTCGCCTTCTGCCGCGCCGTCGCAGTCGCCAGTCGCTGCAGTGCCTTCTCGTCGTCGCCGTCGCTGAGAAACTCTCCACCAGTAAGCCCCACGCCCGCTCCGGCGAGTTCCGAATCGCAGAGCTTCTGGGTGGCGCGTCAGAACCCGACGATGCACAGATCTGCTTGATCTGCTCGACAATCTCCTCTGCCCGACAGATCTGCGTCGGAACCCGACGATGCACCTACTTTTTTCCGGCATTGACTTTTCCGGAAGCCTGCCTCCTTCCTTGTCCGGTTGATTCTTCCTCCTTCCATGGCTTCTACTTCTCGGCCGCAGCGACCTCCGACGAGAACCCGCAACCTCCGCCGGAGATACCTTCTTCCTCCGCCGCGTTTCCCTTACCAAACTGCCGGCTTCGCCGCCTTCTCCTCCACCGGCGACAACAACTTATCGGGGGGAAAGAGAGAAAATGAGAGAGAGAGAGAGAGAGAGGATAGAGAGGGAGAGAGAGAGAGAGAGAGAGAGAGAGAGAGATGTAATACCCGCAATTTTGATTTCCGGTAACTTTCTATTTTTGGCGGAAGTCCGTTTTGAAAACTCGCTTGGGACCGTTTCGTCACCCTGAGAATGATTAATTCTACAGTTTTTGACATCCGAGTTCGTTTCGGTGTCGTTATGTTGAGTTCCGTACTTTTCAGCGACTTTTCCGCTTGATTCTTGCGAATCTCGTTCTAAACTGCTGTTTCGAGTTTCCCGTAAGTCCGTTTAACTTTGTTAGAAGTGTTGTGAACTTCGGTTTGGTTATTCGATCACGTATCGTGATATTCGGGCGTTTTGGGCCATTTTGTAATTTACCTAAAGTTATGGGTATTCGTATCTGTATTCATTGTCTCGACTCTTTTCTCGGTCGCGTATGATTAATTATTACATTACGCTTTCATTTCGGGTCGTTGATGTTGTCCGCGAACTTTTCGCCGTGTTCGTTCCGTACGTTTTCGGAAATCCAGTCGTCGAGCCTTGGTGGTCGGGCACTGGCCGGACGGTCGCGGGTTCTGGCCGGACGATGGCTGGCACTGACCGAGCATGCACAGCAGGAACCGGCGTAGCGCACGCTACGGCCGGGATGCTGCGCGCGCTAGCTCGGCAGTGTAGCGCACGCTGTCGAGTCAGCCCAGCCTGTTGCTCGGGGGCAGGCAGGGATTACGAGGTTACGGACTCGGGTAGATCGGCAGTGGCGCACGCCATCACGGCCGATGCGCATGCCGACCGTGAGGGTAGCGCACGCCGGCGGCCGACTAGCGTGCGTTAGGATGAGCTTGCTAGTCCGAGCTCTTTGGGCCAGTCGGCTAGCGCGCGAGCTTCCGGCCGTAGCGCACGCTAGCGAGTCGGGCAGACGAGTCATGGTCGGCGTAATTGGTCGGTGGTGCCGGGTCATGCGGGCCATGACCGAGAGTCCGGGCCGATCATCGCCGATAGCGCACGCTAGTCCAGGAAGGCTAGCGCACGCTAGTTCCGCCTAGTATATAAATGACAGAGCATCCACTTTTTCATTCATTTTTCATTTACTTTATCTCCGGTCCGCGGCTAGATCTTTGGAGGAGATGAAGCCATGTTGTTAAACAACAAATCAATGAAGTTTCTGAGTTTATATCACCGATCAATCATATTATAACATCCTTCGATCCAAATAATCAAGGTTAGATCTTTAGAACCCTACTTTTGGGGAGATTTGGGGATTTTCGCGTTTTTGTCCGATTCTTTCGGTTTCTTTGAGTAATTCATGATGAATATGATTAATCTTGTTGGTATTCTTAGTTTCCCTATGGATTCATGGTATATTTCGTGATTTTTACGGAATCGAGAGGGTTTGGTTGTGGTCCGCCCTCGTTGTCGTTTTTATACGAATATACATGAATCGTAGGCGGGTTTCCGGGTGTATTCCAATTCCGTATTCGTTTAGAATTGGTTGTGATTGTATTCTTCGAATCGTTAGGTTCGGTTTCGATGGTTCCTAGCATTCGTCGGTGACTTTCCATTCCGTTCGTTGCGTCGTCGACTATTCAAGGCAAGTATATATTTATGATTGTACGTTCTCGACTTTAAAAGTAAGATATATTAATGACATGATATAAACGAACCACTTTGGGGCGGGCCGACGGGTCCCCTAAGGGTTCCGTAGCCTCTGGTGCGGTTCCACGGTATTCATACATGCAATGATGATGGACGATATGAACGAACCACTTTGGGGCGGGCCGATAGGTCCCCTAAGGGTTCCGTAGCCTCTGGTGCGGTTCCACGGTATTCATATATCCATTGATGCGATGCCATGAGATTTTAGTTATTCCGGAATACTAGTCTTGAATTGATGAATTGACGGTTACATTTACTTTATTGTCGAGGAGTATTGTGTTTCATATTGATATACTTGCACTAGCTATTCGACGGCTAACCCCTTTATGGGGGAAATACGTTTCATGTATTTCGTGTTCGGGAGAGCGGACAGCGGGTACCGGTCGGCATAAAGATGATGGGCAAGTGTGATCGTGTCTTGTCTCCGGTTATTTTTCTTGGATTCCTCCATTCGGTGTTGTTGTACTGGAATGGATTTTTAAATACTCGAGTATTGTATTTCAGTTTCCTTGATGTTCCGGCCTGTGTTGCCGAGGTATCGATTTGTGCAGTGATGTATATGGTTTCATTGGTTATGGTTTTGAATACCATTTGTATCGTCTTTCTTTCCATTGTATGTAGACCTTCTCGGTCAAGTTTATAGTTCCGCGTATGTTTAGCCTTGTGGGTCCCACGGCGGGGCTCATGGCGCTGTAATATACCCTGAATAACTTGGGGGTGTTACAGAATATGGTATCAGAGCTTAGGTTTATGGATACCTAGGCTGTCGGTCTTTTGGGTCGATTGAGTCGTCATTTGCCCACAGTATCACTACTCTGCTATCATCACAGTGCGACCGGTACTTGTAAGTCCTCTCACTCTCCTCGTATTTTTTTTCTTAATCGTTTTGTTTATAGCTTGGTATCCTTGGGAATTGGTCACTTCGAGATTGTGCGATTTGGATTATACTTACGCACGTGTGTGCCCTTCAGAATGTTGGCTGAAAGTAGGAAGAATCGTGGCCGTGGTCACGGACGTGAACTCTTCCTTGAGATTTTGTTAAGTTACTAATTGCGATATTGGTATGTATCGGTTTTAGGTCGAGACTTTGTTTAGAAGTCGCATGCTAGTATCACGTGAGATCTTTGAATTCACAGACTTGTAAGTATGTTGTTCGGATTATTCGATAATTCTTGGTGAATTTGAATTTCCGTTGAAATGTTGTTTGTGCGAGTGATTGCAAGTTTCGAGGACGAAACTTATTTTTAAGGGGGGGTAGAGTGTAATACCCTGATTTTTTCGGATATATTTTTTTTTTCGTTTATTTGTTGGATGTCGTTGATGGATAATTGTGCTTGAGGATGATGTGAACGTATGACAATGTTGCTGAATGCGTATATGTATTCATTGTGCCGTATGATCGTTTGGTATGTCGAGATGTTGGTAGAGAATAGCGGAAAATGGCTAAATCTGACTACGTTAGCGCACGCTACAAGGTATGCCTAGCGCGCGCTAAGATATATACTTAGCGTACGCTACGGTGCATACTTAGCGCACGCTAAGAGATTCGGTTACGTACGCTAAGGAGGACCCCTAACGTACGTAACGACTTGCTGGGTTAGTTTCGGAAGGTGGCCGACAGATAGGCCCAGGTTGATTTTTATATTCAGTTAGCGCACGCTAACGCATGTTGGTTAGTGCACGCTAACACCAGATCGCCAATAATGGAATCTTAGCTTTCGGCGGGTGGACCCGTCCATGTTCGACGCGTATCCAGATAAGGTCAACGAGTGCTTGTCGTGTAGAGCTAGCGCACGCTAAAACCGTATGATTAGCGCACGCTAATTCCATATCGGTCAAAGGAATACCGATAATCGCGGATGCTTTCGGCATGTGGGGGCACGATACTGTAGCAAGTCAACGACGATTAGCGCGCGTTAAGGTCGAAGAATAGCGCACGCTACTGAGCATTTCACTGAATCAAGTCAACGCCTGTTAGCGTACGCTAATGCATGGGCATTACGTACGTTAGATGAATTTCGAAGCAATGTACTAGCTTCTGGACTGCCCGATAGCGCACGCTATCAAGGAAGGATAGCGCACGCTAGTCATGTAGCGCACGCTAAATATAAGGTCTAGCGTGCGCTAGTGATGTGTTTTATAGAGAGGATAGACGAGTGCTGAGAGGCATTTTGTCCATTCTCCTTCCTTCAGTAAATAGAGAGAACCTTGGGAAGTACTTGAAGTTCCTAAACATTGAGAGATGATTCTCTCAAACAAGATTAATATGGAGAGCTCGGATTTAAGTATTGTTCTTGAAGTTTTTGATGATTCTTGGAATGGAGTTCAAATTCTTCTTCTTCATGGTTCGTCCATACATGGTAGTCCTTGTATCCCTTTGATAGTGGTTCATTTTTTTTAAGGATTACTACTTGGGAGGGAGTATGTTGGAAATTGTGTATTTTGATGTTCGTCTTATTTCAATGAAAATGCATAAATTGGACTGTACTTTTATCCGCTGCGTGAGTATTTTGAAAGGGCTTTTGGTATTTTGCCAACTGAATTTTATTTTGTAAAACCGATTCCCTAAACTGAGTTTTTGGCATTTTGGCCTTGATCGTTTTGACGGTATTTGGAAAATGATTTTTTCTTAATATTTGAAAAATATTACCGTCATCGGTCTTTTTAGCATTTTTGAAATGACGTGGAAAATTGTGCTTAGCCTGGTAAATCCTTATGAGAAGGGTTTACGGCGTGTAATATTCCCAGAGGATGCAGGGTGTTACAATTATGGTATCATGTGATAATGTTATACGAGATTTAGTGGAATTGTAATAAGAGATTTCGGATGTTGATATGATTATTGAGACCTTCTTCATATGATGATGACAATATTGTTGCGACTCTTAAGGTTGTATGAATGGCATGACGAAGAAAATGGTAACATGGAGATATATACCTCGGATATGTTGTTCTGAACGGGATTTCGGATATTTCGTGTCCTTGAAGAACTCTTGAATTATACGAGGTGATGAAATTTTTTTTTAAGAAGTGTTGATGTTTTGAAAATGAATATGGAATATTCATATCTAGAGCTAAACTATGTGTTTGAAATAATATTCGTATAGGAATACGAATGTGATTATGAGTTTGATGAGACTATTATTCATCTCCGAATTTGGAAGCCCATACGTATGGAGCAAATGTTCAAGTCGAATGATTGGGCTATTTGATAACCTTTTTAGTAGGATTATCTATTTTTTTTTTGAACCAGTCGGATGATTCGAATTGATGACGGTCATAAGTAAATTTTAACGATGGATTTACGAGAAGGGAACCTTATCAATTCGTATTTAAGAATTGAGTTTGGAACATTTAGACCCTTATTATTGGTCCTCATTTGTTGCTGATATGATCATCATATTTCGACTCGTATTGTGGACGGGATGCGTAAGTGTCTGAGTTGGATTGTTCAGACTGTGATTAGTCGAGATATGGTGAAACGACTGAGTTTGTGGTTTGGTGGTATTGATATTGGTCGTCATCGAACCTGTTGATTATTAATCCTTCGTTTTACAATAAGATATGATGTTTGATCGTGAAATATGACTGTTGTGTTGCGGTTAAGGTTGAAGGGTTCGTAGATTAACTTGGTCGAGACTGAGGAATTCGTAAGACGAAATCAACTGAATTGGTAACAGTTCGTTGTATTGATATCGAGGCAAGTTTTATACTCGTACTAATCGATGAGACTAATGTTATCGTGTAGGTGTACGAATGTGTGTATCATTTCGAGACTTGGCCTCCTTATGATTGTATTGATATCAGGGGATTGTTTGATACGACACCCGTCGACAAATCATGCCAAATGTTATTGTTGTTCGTAAACGGCCGATTGAAGGCATTGATGTATTCGAATTTCATCTTCATTATCGGTAACTGATTTAAGTGTGCTGAGACATCCGTTGTACCGTTGTCATCGAGTTGCCGTTCTAAGGTAACCGAAGTATTGAATTGGGACTGTCGAAGATAGTTCCCATCCGTTGAGTCGTTATCGATTGGTTGTTCGAAGACAATCGAGATATTGAATGGGGATCGCCGGGGATAGTGCCCATATGTGAGTTATTATTGTCGTGTTGGCCAAATCAGGGCAGCACACTATTATTCTGGTGAACTCGATAATTTTGTGATCGTTCACTTGGTGAATCGTATGATCCGTAATGGGTATTTTATCCTTTGAGTTTCGTTGTCATGTTGTATCATGGAATATCTGGAATCATGTCTGCGTGCCGATTGGTTATGTGTAGGATTTTTAGCCAGGCACTCGATGGTCATGCGTGGATGTTTCCGCATTGGACCGTGCACACGAGACGTAGTTCTTGAGGCTAATTAGGTACATTGTCACACGTATATTCTGGATTCCGTATACGGGGTGGACATGTGCACGGACACATTTCCGGATCGGGCGTACTGTGATGTCCCTCTTGAGCCTTATTGTTTGTTCGTTCGTAGTCCATGTCGTATTGGATATGTCTGACGATTTGCGGCTGGCTGTGCATACGCCGAGGGGTATGTCCGATACTGTGGTTGCTTCTTTGAGAATCAGATTGTGATGATTCTGACTTTGGGCTGTTCGGCTTTCAGCCATCGTGATACACAACTTGGTGAGGGTTTTCGTGCCATTGCGATGTATTGGTATTTTGTTGGAGCCTTCGGGCATGGTGATTCGCATCTCTTTCAAAGATTGGTTTAGTTTACCTTCTGTAATGTATTGTTGTGTTCTATATTGATGATTCGCCGTTTGGGCGTAAGTTTGATTCTTGTGTATCTCGTTGAGTTTTTCCTAGCGGGATATTTCTTCTCCCTACTTGTTTTAAGTTTGGACGAAACTTCTTTTAAGGAGGGTAGAATGTAATACCGTAATTTTGATTCCAGTAACTTTCTATTTTTGGCGGAAGTCCGTTTTGAAAACTCGCTTGGGACCGCTTCGTCACCCCGAGAATGATTAATTCTACACTTTTGACATCCGAGTTCGTTTCGTGTCGTTATGTTGAGTTCCGTGCTTTTCAAATGACTTTTCCGCACTTGAGTTCGATTCTTGCGAATCTCGCTCTAAACTATTTGTTTCGAGTTTCCCGTAAGTCCGTTTAACTTTGTTAGAAGTGTTGTGAACTTCGGTTTGGTTATTCGATCACGTATCGTGATTTTCGGGCGTTTTGGGCCATTTTGTAATTTACCCAAAGTTATGGGTATTCGTATCTGTATTCATTGTCTCGACTCTTTTCTCGGTCGCGTATGATTAATTATTACATTACGCTTTCATTTCGGGTCGTTGATGTTGTCCGCGAACTTTTCTCCGTGTTCGTTCCGTACATTTTCGGAAATCGAGTCGTCGAGCCCTGGTGGTCGGGCACTGGCCGGACGATGGCTGGCACTGACCGAGCATGCACAGCAGGAACCGGCGTAGCGCACGCTACGGCCGGGACGCTGCGCGCGCTAGCTTCAGCAGCGCACGCCGCCGAGTCGGCCGCAGACGCTATCGGGCCTGGGCAGAGGGATTCTGAGGTTCTGGACTCAGGTAGGATCGGCAAGTAGCGCACGCTACTGCCGGTCCTTGTGCACGCTGACCGGCAGGGGTAGCGCACGCTGTCGGCCGACTAGCGTACGTTACCGGGATGAGCTTGCTAGTCCAGAGGCTACTGGACAGGTCGGCTAGCGCGCGCAGGCTTCCGGCCGTAGCGCACGCTAGCGGGAGTCGGGCAGACGAGTCATGGTCGACAGAATTGGTCGGTGGTGCCGGGTCATGCGGGCCATAGCCGAGAGTGCTGGGCCGATACTGGCCGATAGCGCACGCTAGTCCGGGAAGGCTAGCGCACGCTAGTTCCGGCCCAGTATATAAATGACAAAGCAGCCACTTTTTCATTCATTTTTCATTTCCTTTCTCTCCGGTCCGCGACTAGATCTTTGGAGGAGATGAAGCCATGTTGTTAAACAACAAATCCATGAAGTTTCTGAGTTTATATCACCGATCAATCATCTTATAACATCCTTCGATCCAGCGAATCAAGGTTAGATCTTTAGAACCCTACTTTTGGGGAGATTTGGGGATTTTCGCGTTTTTGTCCGATTCTTTCGGTTTTGCTGAGTAATTCATGATGAATATGATTAATCTTGTTGGTATTCTTAGTTTCCCTATGGATTCATGGTATATTTCGTGATTTTTACGGAATCGAGAGGGTTTGGTTGTGGTCCGCCCTCGTTGTCGTTTTTATACGAATATACATGAATCGTAGGCGGGTTTCCAGGTGTATTCCAATTCCGTATTCGTTTAGAATCGGTTGTGATTGTATTCTTCGAATCGTTAGGTTCGGTTTCGATGGTTCCTAGCATTCGTCGGTGACTTTTCATTCCGTTCGTTGCGTCGTCGACTATTCAAGGCAAGTATATATTTATGATTGTACGTTCTCGACTTTAAAAGTAAGATATATTAATGACATGATATGAACGAACCACTTTGGGGCGGGCCGACGGGTCCCCTAAGGGTTCCGTAGCCTCTGGTGCGGTTCCACGGTATTCATACATGCAATGATGACGGACGATATGAACGAACCACTTTGGGGCGGGCCGATAGGTCCCCTAAGGGTTCCGTAGCCTCTGGTGCGGTTCCACGGTATTCATATATCCATTGATGCGATGCCATGAGATTTTAGTTATTCCGGAATACTAGTCTTGAATTGATGAATTGACGGTTACATTTACTTTATTGTCGAGGAGTATTGTGTTTCATATTGATATACTTGCACTAGCTATTCGACGGCTAACCCCTTTATGGGGGAAATACGTTTCATGTATTTCAGGTTCCAGGAGAGCGGACAAAGTAGTCTTGGGTCGGCATGAAGATGATGGGCAAGTGTGATACTGTGTCTTGTCTCCGGTTATTTTTCTTGGATTCCTCCATTCAGTGTTGTTGTACTGGAATGGATTTTTAAATACTCGAGTATTGTATTTCAGTTTCCTTGATGTTCCGGCCTGTGTTGCCGAGGTATCGATTTGTGCAGTGATGTATATGGTTTCATTGGTTATGGTTTTGAATACCATTTGTATCGTCTTTCTTTCCATTGTATGTAGACCTTCTCGGTCAAGTTTATAGTTCCGCGTATGTTTAGCCTTGTGGGTCCCACGGCGGGGCTCATGGCGCTGTAATATACCCTGAATAACTTGGGGGTGTTACAAGAGAGAGAGAGGTGGGTGGGTGGGAATGAGTGAGAGAGAGAGGGAGTGGGAGAAATAAGGGAGGTCAGGGGTAAATTGGTCCGAATTTATTCTTTTTGGCTATAATTTGTACAAACTAAGTTGTATGACAAATATTACAATTTACTAAGCAATATGGCTAGATTATGTCTTCTCTCTATTTTATAACTTTTCATAGATTTGGGTAATTTATTAATATAATCAATATGTATTTTACCATCATATTTCTAATCGCTAATTAATTTGACCAATTATTCGAGTTGGGCTAAATATATAGTATTATTTGTATTGAAATGTAATTTGGTCAATTATTAAGTTGGCCAAATAAATATTTTTATTAAAAAATTATTTTGGCTAACTTATTGACGTTTAACTTGATTTGTGTATCAACATATAACAATTTGAGCAAATTTGAATTTTTTTGAAGTCGGACGTAACAATCAATTATTATAACAACTTAAATTTAATTATTTAGATTTTATATATTTTAGTAGATTTGGGAAATTAGTGCATATAGCTATATAGATTTGCAAGGCGAACAAGTGTTAAAATTATTTTTTAATTGAATCTGAGATGGTATAGATATATAATATCAAAATAATTTTCAAATGGCTGAACCCTAACTTTATTGTTTCGGGTATCACTATATGAGTTTGGGATGAAAATGCGTAGTAAATTCACTTTAAGTCAGATGTCGGATGAGTACGGTTATATAAATTATAAACGGGTTCGAGTGGCTAAATTTTTGCCTCATATTTTGGGTTTTTATTATTATTTCTAAAATCTTGAATCCCTCATCAAAGTATAGGTATAAAAATTGTAAAGAATTTTGATTGTATAATTCCAAAATTTTACTAGGAATTTAACTTTTAATCTTTTGTCATTTATAATATTTATTCTTAACCTTTACTTTGCAATGCTTGAGTTTTCATTGAGATGAATTAACCAATTACTATAGCAACTTATGTTTACTTATTTAAATTATATAAATTTAAATACGTTGAGTAATTGGCGGATATTATATAGGGTCTGGGTTATAACGGGTAATAAAGCCATATTTTAATCAAGTTTGATGAATATGGGTATAAAGATTTTAAACAAATTTGAATATTTGTACCATACTTTCATTGTTTCATGTGTTGCTATATGAGTTTTGAACTGAAATAAGTAGTGAAATTATCTTTCATTTGGGTTTATGATGAGTACAAGTACATAAATTCTAAAGAAGTTCGGGTGGCTGAATCACGTACTCATTATTTCTGTTTGTTGGTGTGTTCCGCTGCGCTACAATTGCAAGCGGCTGAACCCCTAATAAAGTATTGAATTATTTTTCGATTTTTACTTATAAATTACAATGTAAAGTAATTATCTGTCGAGTTTCGACGGGCTATACATTAGTTTATATAAATAGAATTACAAAAAAAAATATTGTCAACACAAGTAGAGTTATTTATCAAAGGGATGTAGTTTTAAAACATATTTACCATATATATGTACTTTCAAACATATTTACCAAATATTTACAATTTTCTATTTAAGTGGGTCTTTATTGTTTTTTTACGTTTTTTAAAATTATTATTTTTCTGCTTTTTTTAACTATTTTTTTACTGCTTTTTTAAACTATTTTTTTTAAGAAAAAACTATCAGTAAATAAAAAAAATTGAAAAAAAAAATTGAAATTTATTTGTAAATTGTTTTAATTAAAAAATAGAGTATTATTCTACATAAAAAAATAAAAAGTTATATAATTTTTTTAAATATAGATTTTTTTGTAAAACCTGCTAGTTGTATTTTTCATAAAAAACTGTTATATTCTGAAAAAAAATCTAAAAATCTAAAAAAAAGAGAGATCAAGGGTTAACTAAAATCTACAATATTATAGTAAAAATATTATTTCTATTTTTGAATTTTGAATTTTTCTAGTAAATGGAAAAAATAGATTTCCATTTTACTGTTATTTTGAATTTTTCTAATAAAAAATAGATTTCCATTTACTAGAAAAATTCAAAATTCAAAAATAGAATAACATTTTTTTACTTTACTACAATAGATTTTTAGTTAAACCCTAATCTGTCTTTTTTTTTTAGATTTTTAGATTTTTTTAGAACATAACAGTTTTTTTTTATGAAAAATACAACTAGCAGGTTTTTTAAAAAAAATCTATATTTAAAAAAATTATTCAACTTGTTATTTCTTTATGTAGAATAATATTCCAGTTTTTTTTATTAAAACAGTTTACAAATAAATTCCAAATCTTTTTTTTTTAATTTTTTTATTTGCGAATTTTAAATAAGAACTTCCGGCTTTTAATATTAATATTACATATATTTTTTTCTTAAAAAAAGTTAAAAAAAGCAGTAAAAAATAGTTAAAAAAAGCAGAAAAAATAATAATTTTTAAAAAAGTAAAAAAAAAACAATAAAACCTACTTAAATAGAAAACTACACCTATTTGATAAATATGTTTGAAAGTACACATATATGGCAAATATGTTTTAAAACTACACTCCTTTGATAAATAACTCAAACACAAGTATATACTATAGTAATTGAGGTTTGAGTGTTGTGTGGGGACTTGTGCAGCCTACCGCTAGCGATTGGACATTTCGAAGGCTAGATTTTTTTGGTATATTTAGCAATGCTGTAATATCCGCATTTTTTTTTTCTTTCCCTTGTAATTGTATTTCCGGTGTAATTCTCGATTTTAGTGACCCTCGGGTATCCTTCAGTGTAACTTTTTCGTTATCTTTTGATCTGATTCTCGTAATTGTTGTGCGGAACCGCCGTTTCGGGGTTGCCGTGGATTCATTCTATGCTATGATGCGTTCCGAGGTGTTTCGTTTGACGTTTCGTTCATATTCCGGTATTTTGGGGTCGTTTATATTCTATATCTAGCGCACGCTATATTTCCTGTATAGCGCACGCTAGGAATCCATTAGTAGCGCACGCTACGATTAATTCGTAGCGCACGCTAACGATTTAGCCCTGGGAGTGGCAGTTTAACTCCCAGGCCTCTGGACTATCGGCTTAGCGCACACTATCTTGTCTAGCGCACGCTAATGTCGGGAGACTAGCGCACGTTAAGTTGTTCAGTAGCGCGCGCTAGTGTGACTGTCCAGTACTGGGCAGTTTACTACTGAATTCAATCAGATTCTAGTTAGCACACGCTACGCTGGTATGGTAGCGCACGCTAACGGGCCAGGTGAGGTTTGGGCAGTTGCCATCGGACTCGGTGATGTTCGGGTAGCGCACGCTATTGGTCGATAGCGCGCTACCGATAGGTTATTAGCGCACGCTACGCATGCATGGTAGCGCACGCTAACGGCAAAAACCCCGGCTTCGGACTCGGACGCTAACAGAGGGTTGGTAACCTATCCGTTAGCGCACGCTAACCTTGAGGTCTTAGCGTGCGCTAACACTCCCTGGTTATATAAACCAGGAGTTGACCGAGATAATCACAAAATCTCATTTCTTCCTCTTTCGCGGACGAGCGACTCCCGAGCGATTTGAGGCGACTTTCTTCCTCCAATCACTTCGAGAGATTCTTGTGCTTGAGTTCTTGGTGTAAGACTAACATCATCCACTTGTGTTTCTCATCCTAAATCCAAGGTAATCTCTTAGAACCCTACTTTTGGATAATTTGGGGTTTTGGGATTTTCTTCCGATTCGTTCCGCTTTGTTGGTGGATTCATGATGTATACGATTGATATTGTTAGTATCTTTAGTTTTCCTACGGATTCATGGATATTTTGTGGATTTTTACTAATCGAGAGGGTTTGGTTGTGATCCGCCCTCGTTGTTATTTTATTCGAATATACATGAATCGTAGGCGGGTTTCCGGTGTATTCCATTTCCGTAATCGCCTAGAGTTGGTTGTGATTGTGTTATTCGAATCGTTAGGTTCAATCGTCGGTTCCTCACTGGCCGTGCTTGATTCTTCCGCTCCGCTCGCGTCACCGCTCATTAATCGAGGCAAGTATTTTTGGAAACCTTTAAGCTTAACATGAAATGGTTATGTATATTACTTGTTTGTAACTCACCTTGTGTTGGCCGACGGGGTCAAGGAGGGAAATCTATCTGCCGCCGGATTTCACGAGTTTCGCATCGCTAGCCAACTCGTTAGGGTCCTTGCAAGGCCTCGAGTGAGAATGTATCTTTGCCGCCCTGTTCTCACGGCATAGCGTGTGCGTGGTTTTGTTTTTCTATTTGTAGCCAACTCGTTAGGGTCCCGTGAGGCCCCGAGTGAGAATGTATCTTTGCCCTGTTCTCAAGGCTAATTGTTTGACTGCTTATTTTAGGAAAAAGACATGTCTTGTTTTAGTTTTCAAATGATTTTTGGTGCATGTACTATGAAATGTGTAAGCGATTGGTTTGCCTTGAATACTTGTACTAGCGTAATTGCTAACCCCTCTGGGACCCGTTTTGGGAAATTCGTTTTATGAATTTCAGTCGTTCATCGAGACGATGCGCTGACCAAGATTACGGATGATGGCCGTGCGTGATGATGGTGCACGAGTGATGTTTTAGTATCTTTACCTTTTTGTCTTTTGTGGTTTTGAACTAATAGTTGTACTCGAGTACTTAAGGGGTTCTTGTTCGTTTGAATTGTATTGTTGCTTATTATGTTGTGATGGATGATGATGTCATATTGACCGGTTGAACCGGGTGGATTGTTCTGTTTTGCGTCTTTATGACGTGGTGTTATTTTATCGTTTCTGTGAGTCATTGTGTATGATGCTGTTCAGCCTGGTGGGTCCCATATAGGGATTCACGGCGCTGTAATATACCTCGGATATCCTGGGGGTGTTACAAATGCCCCTGGCTGAATTTATTTATATCTCAAGCCCCGTGCAATGAAGCAATTTGAAACACAACCTGTGGAGTAAATGTGTACGGAGCTCTAATATATACGCATTGTCTGTTTTTTCATCAATAAAGATGAAGATACTTTAATATATAATGCCACACATGTTTTGGTGTAACACCATGTCAGTATTAAAATCTATTAAATATTAAATTATATTATAAATATTCATATTCCTTATCTAATTATAGTTATCTTTAATACAAAATATAATGATTTATTATTTAAAATTCTAATAATAATGTCTATAGATAATTATCTTTAATATATACACATTCTCTATTTTTTTATATCACACATATAATGTAGATAATTATATAATCATATATAAAAATAAATAATTATACATCCTAACTGCTAGGTTTGGTATGGCACTATTTTGTTGTAACATTATATTAATGTTAGAATCTTTAATATATAAATGTAATGACTTTGGGATAATTATATATAATCATATAATTTGGTGTCGCCCCTATTTTATTGTAAAATTATATTCATGTTAGAATCTTTAGTATATAATTGTACTAACTTTGCTGTCACACGAGTTTTGGTGTAACACCATTATTAAAATATATTAAATATTAGTTATAATGGTTATATTACTTATTAGTTATATGCTACTCATTTTATTATATTAAATTCTAATTGATTACATTATATCTTCATTGAATTGTCAGTAAATTAGACTTTTAACTGTTTATATCAAATCAAATACAAAATAAAATTTTAATTTATCAATTAATAATATTTTCTTAATAACTTATCTCAATATATCATTTTAATGTATATATAATTATAGTGATTATGATGTAGCATATATTTTGATGTACCATCATATTAATATTAAAATACATTGACTACTAAATTAATCATTATTTAATATAGAATTAGAGTGTGTTTGTTGTCATACCAGCTTTGGTATAACATATAATTGCGTTAATCTTATATATTATACTAAATAATAGTTTTTAAAACTCTATAATTTATGAACTATCTTTTTAATTTTCAGAACCTGAAACTGCATAACGATAATAGAATTATAATCAGGAATATTCTTATTTATTATACTCAACAAAATTCATATAATACCTTAATTTATCAATTATCCATTTAAGTTCTCACTTTTTGTAAATAATTTTGTGTGGGACGTAAAGCGGAAATAGAATCGCAACATTAATGGAAGAAAGAAGCATCAAGATCGTAGAAGAGGAAAGAGTGCATGTATGATGTCAATATAAGTAATTATAATATTAATAAAATTAATAATGAATTATCTTATACATATACGAGATAAAATATCTGAACTCCATAATTTATGAATTATCTTTTAAATTTTCAATATTGAGGATGCATGAAATAAAAAAAATAATTAATATTAATAACCATAGTAATAATAGAAAATAGTCAAGAATAATTTTTTATATTTTACTCAATTAAACTTCTAAAATTCCATGAATTATGAACTATTATTTTAGTTCCCAAAACAGAAGACGCATGAATCAAAATACTATTTCATCACCAAAATATAAAATACAATATTACAAGAAAAATCTTATTATTCATAAAAATATTACGCTTTTAAGAAAAAATCAAATTATATACTATATATAATTAGTACTTGCATGTGCACAGTCTAGTTATTAATACTAATATTGTTGCTGATGTAACACCCCCAATCCACTCAGGGATATTACACGCCGTAGACCCTCTCCTCGAGGATCTACCAGGCTGGTAACAACATTTAACATCTCGACAATGCCTTCAAGGCTACAATGACTCAGTAGACCGATTTGGTCTTTCCACAAATACATACAACTCAAATACAACTCATGCCCACGCAGGGGACAAAATACAACTACACCCGTACAACGAGAACAATACAACAGCGGAAAATAAAGTACAACTGAACCAACACACGATGTACGGTTCCTCATGTGATTAGTATCGATCATCTTTCATCATCCTTCGTGCCGACCCTGTGTTATGCTCCAAAACCTGAATGCAAAAACAGACATCCACCCCCCGAATACTCGGGGGTTAGCAAAACTCCACTGTTTTGCTAGTGCAAGAACAAAGTGCAAATACGAGCCATACAATTCACATTCCACGAATAACAACAACCAGGAATCCTCAAAGGTCCAAAACAAAACGAAGAGTACTTCCCGAGGCAAGAGTTTGAGAAAACCTTTCAAAATCGAAATATCATAAATCAATGGAAATAATTTATAAAACGGTTTAGAATGCCATCGAGAGTTTTAATAGAAAACAATTTAGGATTATCAAATCCTACTTTTCAAAATCCACAAGACAAAAGGGGTCACCGCCCCAAAGGTTTACTTTCCGAAAATGACATTTACCAACCGTTGGGATTTTAGCCCCAAACCGTAAAATAAGTTTTACAAAACCATTGGGATTTTAGCCCCAAATCTCATCAATTCACAAGACACAAGAACGACCACGAGGTTCGTATCCCAACATCAAAATCCACAATAAAGGATTTAAAACAAACAACAAAATACTCCAGTGCCATCCTAGCCAAGTAAGCCAAACGAACACTTACCTCTTACACACTTAGTCAATGCATGCAATCATGAAAAACCGTTCGAAAGCACTCATTTCCGAAATGAACAGTTCACAATTAGCCTCGAGAACAGGCGGCAAGATACATTCTCGCCGAGGCCTCATAGGGACCCTACCGAGTTGGCTACAATTACGTAAAACAAACCACGCACACGCTAAGCCGTGAGAACAGGCGGCAAAGATACATTCTCACTCGAGGCCTTGCAAGGACCCTAACGAGTTGGCTAGCGGTACGAAACTCGTGAAATCCGGGCGGCGGATAGATTTCCCTCCTTGACCCCGGGGCCAACACGAGGTGAGTTACACACAAACCACGTTACTCATGCAATACTAACATGCTAAGAATGTAAGTTCATTAAGAATACCCACTAGAGATGGCCATTAACTCGACACCATTACCAAACTCTTCAAAAATACGATAACAAGATTAAATAAGGAAATACACGATTCCATAACTTAAACAATAGGAGTATCATCATAAAATCCTTCAACGTTCAAAATAACCAAATCATAATCAATTCTCAAAACACCGCTCACAAATCACACTCGTTTTGAAAGAAAGCCTTTAACGAGGCCAAATCAAATCCTTTGAAACTTCATTTCAAATAACCAAACAAACGCATCAAGATGACCACCGATCATCATATCCATAAAACGAGAAAAGTATGGGCAAGGTACTTGCCTCAAAATCGATACGCAAGTATTCCGACGAACACGGCTCAACTGAAAGCTTCAAACGCCCAATGCTATCGAAACAAGACGACGACGAACGAAAGGGTTCAACACGGTTTCTTCAAGAAACACGACCTAACATCATACAATCAATAAATTATCGACCATACGAGGAAGAATAATCGTAGAACGCCCGAAAACCCCTCTAAGACATTTTACCGACACCTTCAAGGCGTCGGTCAAGAACTCAACTCAAACAACGAATCGATACGATCCAACCATGGAATAATAAGGGAAATGATATAATACATCTAAATAATCATCAATCCATCAAAATCCTAAGTTAAATCGGATTAAACGGACGAAATCGAACAAAATACCCAAAATCCCCAAAATCTCCCAAAAATGGGTTCTTAGAAGATTACCTTTGGAGATTCAAGAACTAAGATCCGTAGAACTCGCGTTAGATTGATTATCCGAGCCTCACAACCGAAAAGAAATGATGAAAATCGACCCCTGATGAAGAACTCTCCCCTCTATATCCTCTCTCGCGACGCAGTGGAAAAATGGGGAAGGAATGAGTCATTCACGCTCAAAACGACACATTTATAGTGTAACGCAATGAGAACCTATCGGCCGCCTATCGGCGATAAAGCCCAACCGATAGCCATACGGAATGCCGGCGGTAGGGTCTATCGACCCCCTTATCGGCCGAAAGGCTACCGAAGTTCGAAGGTGAAGAAATTTACATACCGGCCGCCTATCGGCCGATAGCCCAACCGATACCCATACGTAATGCCGGCAGAGAGTCTATCGGCCCCCTATCGGCCGAAAGGCTCCTGGGAGTGCTCGGCCAAAAACTGAAACGACCATAACTCTCTCGTCCGGACTCCGATTGACTCACCGTTTGAACCATTGGAAAGCTAACTCGATGTTCTATAATATTGCAAAGATTTATAATTTTTGGAGTCACCAAAAATTAATGGTGATCTAACAAAGACGAACTCATACTTAGAAAAGTCGTTTAGAAATCCTGAATTCAACAAAACGACACCGAAACGAACTCGGATGTCAAAAAGTGTAGAATTAATCATTCTCAGAATGACGAAACGGACATGAGCGAGTCGTCAAAACAGACTTCCGCCGAAAAAAGGAATTACCGGAAATCGAAAATTGCGGATATTACATTCTACCCTCCTTAAAAGAAGTTTCGTCCCGAAACTTAAAACAAGTAGGGAGAAGAAATATTCCGCCAGGAAAAACTCAACGAGGCACACAAGAATGCGTAACTAATGCCCAACGGCGAAATGTTACAAACAACGCAAAGGAATATACGGCGTGTAAACACGCTCCACGGTGACCAACACAACGTCGCCGTTAGGGATATAATAAAACCGACAAGTGACAAGCGTCATCAAACGGATACTATAGCCAAGTCAATTATCCGATAATCACAAAACACAACGAACGAAAATCAATATGATTGATCAACCCAACGGTACATCAATCAAAACGCGAGTCAACCGCTGAACAAACACGGAATCCCATCGCCTAAGGGATGGAAGATGGAAAACGAAACTAATTTCCCGAACTAAAGGGAATTACGAAGGAGCCTGAACGTTCAACAATCACGAAACGAGAACAAAAACCGAACAAACAAACGATCGAGACAACAAAAATCGAAGAATCATGTTCGAATCACGAGGAACAATAAAGTTCAACAATAACTCCCAGGATGATCTGGTGAGAACTACAAGACATGCATTCCCATAAGATCCACAGGAAAGGGAATAGCGATTAACGACAAATAAGTTATTCCGAAATGATATCACACTCGTTCGATAAACAAAAACAAGGGCAGGACAAGCTCGGAAATGTCAACGAACATAAATGAGTCGACAAAGTAGAAAATACAGAAGTTCAAAATCCGATCCCTTCGAATAAAAGGACTAGTAGAACCAAATGATGTTACTCCCGAACAAAGTTCACAAGAATCGAACCGAACTCGAAAAGTCACACCGATAACCAGATCGCCCACAACAAGATCACACTGTTCGGACGATGAAATCAAATACCGAACAAGTTCATAAAGTACCAACGAACATAAGCGAATCGATAGATCGGGAAGAGAAAACACGAAGTCAAAATAGTACGGGCATTACCTCCGACCTCGTCCACGAAATTCACAAAAACGGAGCAAGGTAACAAGACATTAAACAATCGACGCATAACGGAACCATCACCGATGCACACGGCCATACCAAATCAAGCTCTAACAGCTCGCACATGCGCGACAACGCGAAATTGCCATGAGGCGACAACATTCAATACCAACACTCCGCCTCTCACAGGGGCTAGCACAACCAATGTGTGGAAAGCGTCTCAACGCTCACACCGCCAATTCGGTCATACTCGGGAGAAAGTATCAAAAGGACAACGCGAACATCACACATACATACCCAGCCCTCAAACGGGAATGGATAGGTTTTAAAAACGAAAACCTCATTTTGAAAATAATTTAGAAGAACACCGATTGATCTTGAGTATCATCTTTCAAAAAAAAAAAAAAAAGTACAAACGTGAAACATCGTTATCGAGACATTGGAGAACCATTTCGCATTTGATAAAAATGAAGACACTTTCTCTTAGTGAAAACTTTCAAAATATTCGACCCTCGGGTCTAAATAAAAGTGTTGAAAATATCTCAAAACATTTTGGTCCTCGAGGTAGAAAATTTTTGAAATACATTGTGGCATCTAGGATGTACCACAAGAAAATAACTCATTTGAAAAGTATGTCTCGAAATTTATTTTTCTAAGATACTCAAGGTTTTCAAAAAATCCAATAGGCCAGAATGCCCAAAACTCGCACATACCGACGTTCAATAAAACAACTCCTAGCACACGCATCAAAACGTTTAAAATCAAGACAATACATGTCTTTAAACGAAAATAAACGATAAAATACCACATTCAGAACAAAACCACTGATAAAATACCCTCCCGCACTGGCTAGTGAACAAGTCGAACGTGTATAAGCACAAAGCTTCCACAAGAGACTTGTAAAACGTGCAAATCGATTCGAAAATCATCAACAACGGAGAAAAAACAACAATAAAAAGACATCACAAACGATTTACATTCCTCGTATAAATCAAATACGAGAGTCGACTAAATACATATCGTGAAATCAAAATTCACATAAGGATTCCACCACTTAACAAATACTCATAAAAATAGCTCGTATCACACGAGGCACAACACAAAGAAGGGAGACTTACTTCCACAGGTCGCACGAAGATGATGATCGCCCCACGATACTAATCACGACCAACAAACTCAAACGACGCGTCGCGACACGACTCAGTCAGATAAAAATCCAACGAAACAAGACTCAAACAACACGACTTGACCCGACACCTAGGTTTCCTCAACCTAAGCTCCGATACCATTTATGTAACACCCCAATCCACTCGTGGATATTACACGCCGTAGACCCTCTCCTCGAGGATCTACCAGCCGGTAACAACATTTAACATCTCGACAATGCCTTCAAGGCTACAATGACTCAGTAGACCGATTTGGTCTTTCCACAAATACATACAACTCAAATACAACTCATGCCCACGCAGGGGACAAAATACAACTACACCCGTACAACGAGAACAATACAACAATGAAAATAAAGTACAATCGAACCAACACACGATGTACGGTTCCTCATGTGATTAGTATCGATCATCTTTCATCATCCTTCGTGCCGACCCCGTGTTATGCTCCAAAACCCGAATGCAAAAACAGACATCCACCCCGAATACTCGGGGTTAGCAAAACTCCACTGTTTTGCTAGTGCAAGAACAAAGTGCAAATACGAGCCATACAATTCACATTCCACGAATAACAACAACCAGGAATCCTCAAAGGTCCAAAACAAAACGAAGAGTACTTCCCGAGGCAAGAGTTTGAGAAAACCTTTCAAAATCGAAATATCATAAATCAATGGAAATAATTTATAAAACGGTTTAGAATGCCATCGAGAGTTTTAATAGAAAACAATTTAGGATTATCAAATCCTACTTTTCAAAATCCACAAGACAAAAGGGGTCACCGCCCCAAAGGTTTACTTTCCGAAAAATGACATTTACCAACCCGTTGGGATTTTAGCCCCAAACCGGTAAAATAAGTTTTACAAAACCATTGGGATTTTAGCCCCAAATCTCATCAATTCACAAGACACAAGAACGACCACGAGGTTCGTATCCCAACATCAAAATCCACAATAAAGGATTTAAAACAAACAACAAAATACTCCAGCCATCCTAGCCAAGTAACCCAAACGAACACTTACCTCTTACACACTTAGTCAATGCATGCAATCATGAAAACCGTTCAAAGCACTCATTTCCTAAATGAACAGTTCACAATTAGCCTCGAGAACAGGCGGCGATACATTCTCGCCGAGGCCTCATAGGGACCCTACCGAGTTGGCTACAATTACGGAAAAACAAACCACGCACACGCTAAGCCGTGAGAACAGGCGGCAGATACATTCTCACTCGAGGCCTTGCAAGGACCCTAACGAGTTGGCTAGCGGTACGAAACTCGTGAAATCCAGGCGCGGCATAGATTTCCCTCCTTGACCCCGTCAGCCAACACGAGGTGAGTTACACACAAAACACGTTACTCATGCAATACTAACATGCTAAGAATGTAAGTTCATTAAGAATACCCACTAGAGATGGCCATTAACTCGACACCATTACCAAACTCTTCAAAAATACGATAACAAGATTAAATAAGGAAATACACGATTCCATAACTTAAACAATAGGAGTATCATCATAAAATCCTTCAACGTTCAAAATAACCAAATCATAATCAATTCTCAAAACACCGCTCACAAATCACACTCGTTTTGAAAGAAAGCCTTTAACGAGGCCAAACCGAAATCCTTTGAAACTTCATTTCAAATAACCAAACAAACGCATCAAGATGACCACCGATCATCATATCCATAAAACGAGAAAAGTATGGGCAAGGTACTTGCCTCAAAATCGGTACGCAAGTATTCCGACGAACACGGCTCAACCGGAAAGCTTCGAAACGCCCAATGCTATCGAAACGGAAGACGACGACGAACGAAAGGGTTCAACACGGTTTCTTCGCAAGAAACACGACCCTAACATCATACAATCAATAAATTATCGACCATACGAGGAAGAATAATCGTAGAACGCCCGAAAACCCCTCTAAGACATTTTACCGGACACCTTCAAGGCGTCGGTCAAGAACTCAACTCAAACAACGAATCGATACGATCCAACCATGGAATAATAAGGGAAATGATATAATACATCTAAATAATCATCAATCCATCAAAATCCTAAGTTAAATCGGATTAAACGGACGAAATCGAACAAAATACCCAAAATCCCCAAAATCTCCCAAAAATGGGTTCTTAGAAGATTACCTTTGGAGATTCAAGAACTAAGATCCGTAGAACTCGCGTTAGATTGATTATCCGAGCCTCACAACCGAAAAGAAATGATGAAAATCGACCCCCGGATGAAGAACTCTCCCCCTCTATATCCTCTCTCGCGACGCAGTGGAAAAATGGGGAAGGAATGAGTGCTCACGCTCAAAACGACACATTTATAGTGTAACGCAGTTGTAACCTATCGGCCGCCTATCTACCGATAAAGCCCAACCGATAGCCATACGGAATGCCGGCAGAGGGTCTATCGACCCCCTTATCTACCGAAAGGCTACCGGAAGTTCAAGGTGATGAAATTTACATTCCGGCCGGCCTATCGGCCGATAGGCCCAACCGATACCCATACGTAATGCCGGCGGAGAGTCTATCGGCCCCCTATCGGCCGAAAGGCTCCCGGGAGTGCTCGGCCAAAATCAAACGACCATAACTCTCTCGTCCGGACTCCGATTGACTCACCGTTTGAACCATTGGAAAGCTAACTCGATGTTCTATAATATTGCAAAGATTTATAATTTTTGGAGTCACCAAAAATTAATGGTGATCTAACAAAGACGAACTCATACTTAGAAAAGTCGTTTAGAAATCCTGAATTCAACAAAACGACACCGAAACGAACTCGGATGTCAAAAAGTGTAGAATTAATCATTCTCAGAATGACGAAACGGACATGAGCGAGTCGTCAAAACAGACTTCCGCCGAAAAAAGGAATTACCGGAAATCGAAAATTGCGGATATTACAGCTGAGTCAGTAGCTTCAATTTAACTTGGGCAAATTACAATGTCTAATATCTTGTATAAGAGTATTACACGAATATCACAACACTAAGATAATTACAAGAATAACGATTTCATCTGGTAACCAAATGCAATATATCGAGTAACCAAACTGGTACTTGCAACTTGCAAGTAGCTAAATGCAATATACTTTATTTGCGGCTGAAGCGTTAGATACTGAATAACTGTATCCAAATGGATTATTTTAGTTAACTAAGCTATTAATGACAAATATCCGATCCTTAACTTTGTAATTATTTTATTTGTGTTAAAATTTATATAATTAATTTGTAAATTTGATATAAATATGTAAAGACCCATTTAGTTTTGTATAGTAAAATTCAGTTTAACAAATTCAACCCAAAAAAGCAGAAATTCAGTCATTTTTCATCTCAGTCAACTTGCACAAACTAGTACTCGTAATACTAACTTTTGTAGATCCTTTTTAGCTCCCAAGAAATATGATGGTCTAAACTCTAAAACATACATTTTTTTCTCCCTCTCTATTATTAATACTCTCTATATATTATTATATTGAAGAATAAGTAGAAAAATGATTTTTTAAAATAACTTTGGACGATTCTTGATCTCAATTAATTAAAAAAAATTAAACTAAAAACAGAGTGTGTACAAATAAGACTATATCCATCTATATCCATCTATGTGGACAAAAACCGACCTTTTTTACCAAGATCAAAGAAATTCATTTTTTTTATAACTCAGTTTTTAGATTTACACCTAACTATGTCTGAGGGTAACAGCACCACTTTCTCATTATTGCCACCAAGTTAAATCACGGGATGTGCACGAACTGATAAGTGTCTTGTCGGGTTCTGCTGACGTACAACTAGATCCTTCCAGGTAAAGAGAACATGAAGTCCTCCCCCGAATCTGTAACACCCCGAGATATTCGAAGTATATTACAGCACCGTGGACTCCCTATATGGGACCCACAGGCTAAAACAAGAAAACACCACTCGACTAACCATCTCGGTTAGTGAGGAAACACACATTAACAATACAACAAATAACAACACGCCCGGAGCAACCGGCGTAATAAACATCAACTGACAATTATAGTAGCTTCAACGAATAACAATCACAATTCGAAGAAAAAAGCCTAAGTACTCGCGAGTATAGTCTATAAGTTTAGAAAATAGACAACAACCACATCGAATGGAACAACGAAAATAAAAGGACTCGAATGCACATGTCAACGACCCTGGCCAGCATCCTCGTACTGTCCCAGCGCCCGCTCGTCGAACTAATCATAACCTGAAATCCATAACAAGAATTTCCCCAAAACGGGTCCCCAAAGGGGTTAGCAATTACGCTAGTACAAGTAATCAAGGCAAACCAATCGCTTACACATTTCATAGTACAATGCATCAAATTCATTTCAAACCAAAACTAGACATGCCTTTTCCGAAAACAAACAGTCAATCGATTTGCCGTGGGAACAGGACTATACCATTGATCCTGCTCCGTGGCCTCTAAGGGCCCTCCCGAGCTGGACATATTATAAAACAAATCACGCACGCGCATCGCCTTGGGAACAGGGCTATACCATTGATCCCGCCCCGTGGCCTCTAAGGACCCTCCCGAGCTCGCTAGCAAAACAACTCGTGAATCCAGGGCGAATACCATTAGATTCCCTCCGTGGCCCCATCGGACCCTCCCGAGGTGAGTAAAGCACACACAATATACATTACCATTTCATGTTAAGCATAAAGGTTTCCAAAAATACTTGCCTTGAGTAATTGACGACGACTCGAACGGAAGGAATCAAACGTGACCGCTAGGAACCGATGAAACCGAACCTAGCGATTCGAAGAATATAATCACAAACACTTCTAAATGATTACGGAAAAAGAATACACCCGAAAACCCGCCTACGATTCATGTATATTCGTACGAGAACAATAACGAGGGCGGACCACAACCAAACCATCTCGATAACAAAAAATACCACGAAATATACCAACAAGATTAATCATATTCATCATGAATTAACCAACAAAATGGAACGGATAGGACGAAAACGTGAAAACCTCCATATCTTCCCCAAAATAGGGTTCTAGGAAATTTTACCTTGATTCGACGATGAACAATGAGTGATTAGAGATAGATTGATGATATGAAGCTTGAATATACTCCTACAATTGTGTTTGGGTGAAAATCGGACGAACCTTAGCTCTCCAAGTCGTTCCCGTCGCGAAGAGAAGTGAGAGAGGTGAGAAATGAGAACAAAATACGGCTGCTGCCAGTTTATATACTGGCAGGCGTTACGGCTGTAACACACCTCACTTACGGCCGTAACATAGGAATATTATGTAATATCCGCATTTTTTCTTTCCCTTGTATTTTCATTTTCGGTGTATTTCCCGGTTGTAGCGACCCTCGTGTATCTTTCAGTGTATCTTTTCCGTCATCTTTTGATCTGATTCTCGTTATTGTTGTGCGGAACCGTCGTTTCGGGGTTGCCGTGGATCCATTATATGTTATGATGCGTTTTGACATGTTCCGTTTGACGTTTCGTTCATTTTCCGGTGTTTCGGACCGTTTATATTTCGTACCTAGCGCACGCTATCTTTTCTGCATACCGTACACTAGAGGTCCCGTGGTAGCGCACGCTACGTCTGCTCCGTAGCGCGCGCTAGCAAACTCACCCTGGGAGTGGCAGTGCTGATTCCAGCCCTCTGGACTGGCGGATTAGCGTACGCTACGTAGTCTAGCGCACGCTAATGTTGGGGGCTAGCGCATGTTGAGATTTCCGTTAGCGTGCGCTAGCGTGACTGTCTAGTACTGGACAGTTTGCTACTGGACTCGACTGATGCCTAGGTAGCGCACGCTATTGGTAGATAGCGCGCGCTACCGATACACTTTAGCGCACGCTACGTTTGGTCGGTAGCGCGCTAATCGGATCAGTGTGTCTTGCGACAGCTTGCTCGACTCGGCTGATGTCCAGGTAGCGCACGCTATTGGTCGACAGCGCGCGCTACCGAGAGGTTATTAGCGCACGCTACGTTTCGAGTAGCGCATGCTAACGGCCATAAATATGGCTACTGGACTGGGACGCTAACTATATGGACTGGAGTTTTGTCCCGTTAGCCCACGCTAACTTTGAGGATTAGTGCGCGCTAACACTCCCTGGCTATATAAACCAGGGAGTTGACCGAGAAGAACGTATCTTCTCATTTCTTCCTCCTCTCCGCGGCTGTGGCGATTCCAGGCGATTTTCTTGGCGATTTCTTCCTCCAATCATCTCATCCAACATCTTCCTTGAGTTCTTGATGTATTATAACAACATCAACACGAATCTTTCATCCTAATCCAAGGTAAATTTCTTAGAACCCTACTTTTGAATAATTTGGGGGTTTTGGGATTTTCGTCCGATTCGTCTCGTTTTGTCGGTTAATTCATGATGAATATGATTAATCTTGTTGATATCATTAGTTTTCCTACGGATTCATGGTATATTTTGATGGTTTTGAGAAATCGGGAGAGTTTGGTTGTGGTCCGCCCTCGTTGTTATTTTTATACGAATATACATGAATCGTAGATGAGTTTTCCGGTGTATTCCATTTCCGTAATCATTTAAAAGCGGTTGTGATTGTGTTATTCGAATCGTTAGGTTTGTTTCCACCGATTTCTCGCGGTTGTGCTTGACTCTCCCTTTTCCGATCGTGTCACCGTCTATTAATCGAGGCAAGTACACTTATGAACTTACAATCTTAACATAGTAGTATTGCATGAGAATTGTGTGTGTGTGTATGCTCACTACGGGTTAGATCCGATGGGGTATCAGTAGGGCTCCACGAAGCTGTGGAACCGCAAGCTTGCTTTTAACCACTACGGGTTAGATCCGACGGGGTCTCGGTAGGGATCCACGAAGCTGTGGGTCCACGGTTAATTGTGGTGCATTTTACAAATGTGATTTGAGTATGGCATTTCCGGAAATGAGTGTTTTGGAACTATATTTTCGTGATTGCATGCATTGAATATATGTGTAAGATGTAAGTTGTTCATTTAGTTACTTGTACTAGCGTAATTGCTAACCCCTCTGGGGACCCGATTTGGGGAAATTCGTTTTATGAATTTCAGGTCAGGTTCATCGAGACGAGCGGGCGCTGGACCAGTATGCGGATGATGGCCGTGCGTGATGATTGTGCACGAGTGGTGTCTTATTGTCTTCTATCTTTTTACCTTTTGTGGTTTTTAAACTGATAGAAGTACTCGAGTACTTAAGAGTTCTTGTTCGTCGGGATTGTATTGTTGTCTATTGTGGTTGTGTCGGATGATGGTGTTATGTTTGACCGGTTGAACCGGGTGGATTATTTTGTTTTTGGTGTCTTGATAATGAAGTGTTATTTTGTTGTTTCCGCGAGTCGATGAGTTCGATGTTTGTTCAGCTTGGTGGGTCCCATATAGGGATTCACGACGCTGTAATATACCTCGAATATCTTGGGGGTGTTACACATTATGTCCGTAACACACCTATACTTATGGCCGTAACTAGCCCCTGGGACGAAACTGGGCAATTTTGACGAAGCCAACATACGGCCGTATAAAAACGAGGTTACGGCCGTAAGTCTAGCGTTTTACACCCGTAATTCTACACTGGACCAAAGTGCAGAAAAAAGAACTCTTGTTACGGCCGTATAAATAAAAACATACGGCCGTAACTCTCGAGTATTACGGCCGTAACATATACGGCTTACGGCCATAACTTGGCCTGTGACAGCAGACCAAAATCTGAATCACTTCTCGATAAGGAAATGATCGGAAAATAACAAGGCGTATGCACGACCAACGGATACACTTCCTATCGATTCAAGCCAGTGACTAAAGAACTAAAATGAAACGTGATTCCGACTACCGGGGGTTCAGAAATGACAAGGATAGAAACTACCCCGTAACTTAGGGAAATTACAAAATGGCCCAAACGTCTTAAAAATCGCGATACGACGTCGGATCAACAAACTGAAACTCACAACATGAACAACTCGACCATACGAACTCGTATAATCAAAGAAATCATAACATCAAACGGGTTCTACGAGAATCAAACGTCCATGCAACAATACATGACATAAAACAGAATAATATCAAAACATCACCGAAATTCGTCCAAATGGAGAAACTCCAAGAATAAAATAGATTCAAAATGTCGATATGGTTACAAGCGAGTTGCTAAAAACGAAAATACACCAAAATGGGAATATCGGAAAAGAAGAAAAATGGAGATATTACATTCTACCCCTCTAAAAATAAGTTTCGTCCCGAAACTTAAGAAACAAATAACTCGGGGTACCTAGCACGCATGCTATTCTCGGTTTCCCAAGTTGCATCGACAACATGCCTCGACCACTGCACCTTGACCAAGGGAATGGTCTTATGCCTTAGTCGTTTCTCACGGTGCTCCAAAATCTTCAGGGGGCACTCCTTGAAGGTAATATCCTCGGCAACATCGATATCACCATAGTCGATGACGTGACTAGGATTCGGAACATATTTCCTCAGCTGGGAAACATGGAAAACGCTATGAACGTGACTCAAGGCCGGGGTAGTGCTAAACGGTATGCCAACTCACCGACTCGCTCGAGGATCTCAAAGGGTACAATAAATCTCGAACTCAACTTTCCCTTCTTCCCGAAGCGGAAAACTCCCCTCGTCGGCGATACCTTTATCAAAACGCGGTCCCCCACCTCGAACTCCAAAGGTCGACGACGGACGTCGGCATATGACTTCTGTCGACTCTGAGCAGTCAACATCCGCTCTCGAATCAATTCCACCTTCTGCCTCGTCTCTAAGGCGATATCCGGTTCGGTCTCGACCAAATTGGACGCTTCGTTCCAACAAATCGGCGATCGAAAACGCCGCCCATAAAGTGCCTCATTTGGTGCCATCCGAATCGAAGCGTTCCAACTGTTGTTGCACGTGAATTCGATCAACGGCAAATGCTCCTCTCAATCACTACTCCAGTCGAGAGCATAAGCACGCAACATATCCTCGAACGTCTGGATAGTGCGCTCCGACTGTCCATCCGACTGAGGATGAAAAGAGGTACTCAAACGCAATCGAGTACCTAACGCCTTATGCACTGCCTGCCAAAAGTGTGATACGAAACGGCCATCCCGATCTGAGACAATAGACTTCGGAGTACCGTGAAGTCTCACAATCTGCGCAATAAACACACGAGCCAACTTCTCCGGGCCCCAAGTATCCTTGATGCCCAGAAAATGTGCCGACTTGGTCATACGATCAACAATCACCCAAACCATATTCATGCCCGATCTCGATCTCGGCAAACTCGTGATGAAATACATCGAAATATCTTCCCATTTCCATTCCGGAACGGGAAGTGACTGCAATAAACCAGCCGGTCGCTGATGCTCGATTTTGACCTGCTGACAAGTCAAACATCTCGCTACAAACCGTGCGGCCTCCTCCTTCATATCATTCCACCAGAAATTCCTCCTTAGGTCCTTGTACATCTTACTCGATCCAGGATAAACGGAGTAAGGCGTAGCATAGGCCTAACGTAAAATACTCTGTCTCAATTCCGAGTCGTTCGGCACACACAGACGACCCTAGAATCTCAATAACCCATCTTCATGAATCACAAATCCACGAGACATTCCCTTAAGAACATTCTCTCGGATTTGAATAATCATCGGATCCTCTAGCTGCTTTAGTTTAATTTCATCGATCAAAGACGATGAAATCTCTAAAGCACAAAGTTGCCCTACGGCTCCAGGCAACGAAATCTCAACACTCAACTCAATCAAATTCCGTTGAAGCTCAATTTGAGACGTAAGGATCTCAAGCGTCCGCAATACAACTGGTTTCCGACTCAAGGCGTCGGCCACGACGTTCGCCTTGCCCGGATGATAAAGGATTTCGAGATCATAATCCTTAATCAACTCTAACCACCTCCTCTGCCTCATATTCAACTCCCGCTGAGTAAATATGTACTTCAGACTTTTATGATCGGTAAAAATCTGACATGCAGAACCTAAAAGATAGTGATGCCAAATCTTGAGCGCAAATACAACTGCCGCTAACTCCAAATCGTGAGTAGGGTAGTTAAGCTCATATGGCCTCAACTGTCTCGATGCAAATGCAATAGTCTTGCCGTGCTGCATCAACATGCACCCAAGACCCTGACCTGAAGCATTGCTATAAATGGCAAAACCCTCGTTGCCACACGGCAACGCCAAAATCGGGGCTGAAGTTAAACGTCTCTTCAGCTCCTCAAAACTCGACTGCCTCTCGTCATTCCAGACGAACTTCTCGGACTTCTGGAGCAACTGTGTAAGTGGCCGAGCTAGTTTCGAGAAACACTCGACGAACCTACGGTAGTAGCCAGCCAAGCCCAAGAAACTACGGACCTCCTTCACATTCTTGGGCGGTGCCCAATCCAGCACTGCCTCCACTTTCTGCGGATCCACACGGACTCTTGCGGCTGAAATCACGTGACCCAGAAACATCACTTCCTTCAGCCAGAACTCACATTTCGAGAACTTCGCATAGAGTCGCTCATCCCTCAAAATGTCTAACACCACACGCAGATGATGGGCATGATCTTTCTCGTTCCTCGAATAAATAAGGATATCGTCAATGAAGACGACGACACACTTATCCAAATACTCAATGAAAACCTTGTTCATCAACTGCATGAACACGGCCGGTGCATTAGTTAACCCGAAAGGCATAACTACAAACTCGTAGTGTCCGTATCTCGTCCGAAAAGCTGTTCTCGGAATGTCGGACTCCTTCACCCGAAGCTGATAGTACCCCGATCTCAAGTCGATCTTTGAGAATACCGCAGCTCCCTGCAACTGATCAAACAAGTCATCAATCCTCGGCAGATGATACTTATTCTTGATGGTCACCTTGTTTAGTTTACGATAGTCGATACACAAACGCAGTGAATCATCATTCTTCCGCACAAACAGGACCGGTGCGCCTCAAGGCGAAGCGCTCGGTCGAATATACCCCGACTCAAGAAGCTCACTCAACTACTTCTTCAACTCGGCCATCTCTGAAGGTGCCATGCGATACGGCGCCTTCGAAATTGGGGCCGCACCCGGCTCTAACTCGATAGCAAACTCTACCTCACGGTCTGGTGGCAACCCCGACAACTCATCAGGAAAAATATCAGGAAACTCACTAACGACTGAAATCGATGAAAGCTCGACCCCATCACTCTCCGCCTTCAAGGCGTAGCACCAATAACCAGTACACCCCTTTCGCAGGAGTCTCATCGCCTTCAAGGCGTTAATAACGAACTTCTGGTTTCTCTTTCGCCCCGCGAAAGAGTGCTCGGTGCCGTCCTCGGCTAGCATGGTGATGATCCTCGTGCGGTAGTTAATGATTGCACCATGCCTGTTGGGAAAACAAGAACCCTGTATCGAAACAGCCGGGATATCCAATCCCTGTATCGAATGGTATTTGATAAAGAGGTTTTGACATATATGCCAATCCGCATACAGTAAAGGAAACTGTATCAAAGCATTGAGGCATTATCCTGTATCGAAGACCTGCCTCGAATCAGCATATAGTGAAGCCCTTCAGTACAGCAAGAAGTCTTATAAAAGACCAAGTATGGAAACTGTCTCGAATCTCAAATACAGTTATCTTCCATACAGCTCACAACAGGACAAAGAAGGAATCTCCAGAAGTCAAGTCCCGTTGAATAAAGAAGTATTTAAATACTCTAGGATAAAGTATTTAAATACTGTCAGTCAACAGATCTTCAAATCCCGCTAAATCCGGTTCGTGTTATAATCCCGTTGGAACGAAATCTCACTCAAACGGATACATCTCAACGGATATATATTTCAGAGACTATATATATCACATCAAGATGCTGAAGATTAGTTACCCAAGCTATCGAAACTATTATCAGAGCAAAACATATCTCCAAAGCTTACTGCAACTCAGATCAAAAGAGATATACAGTGCTCATCATTCTGAACAACACTTCATCAGCTGAAAGCTCTTAAAGTCAAAGTTGTTGTTCACCATCTGTTCTACACTTTGAACAAACAGCCCTGTGTGGACTGAGCAACCTGTGCTTCTCCAGAACTGTGTGTGAAGGATTTGCATTGAAGAAAACGAAGCTTCAGAACTGTGTGTGAAGAAGCAAGTCAAAGCATTAGCTCAAAACTAATCTGTGTGAACGGTTGCAGCTAAGATCTTTATATCAATCTGTGTGAACGATATATTGATTGTGTGTTGTTATAATTACGTAGTTGTGTACATAGTAATTATAATAAACTTTTTACTCCTGTGTGGAGGACCAGTGGACGTAGAGGGGTTTACCTCGAACCACTTTAATTACTGTGTTATTTACCTTCAGTTTTTACTGTTTTAATTACTGTGATTAATTAAGTATACACTATACATTTAGCTGTTGTATCCACAGCAACCTACTAAGACTTCCGCTACGCACTCAGACTTAAAATCCGTACAGTTTGTCGTTTAAACTATTTTCCAAACTGTATCCAGTATACTTAGTGGCCAACAAGTGGTATCGGAGCGGTTGATTCTAAAAAGAATCAGTCGTATTTTTAACCGAATCAGATCCAAAATCACTTATTTTCAAAACAGTCTCTTTCATTTCTGTATCATCACATGGATACTTCTATGATTAACAAAGTTCCTATGTTCTCTGTTAACGAATTTGATGACTGGAGAATTAGGATGGAGGCTCATCTTGCAGCAATGCACGAAGAGATGATTTTTGTTATACAGGATGGTCCCATCAAGATCATGAAGGTAAACACAGCCGCAAGGATTGAAGGCCAAGCCCATGCGGAGATGCTCGAGAAGGATCGCGAGCAATGGACCACAGATGAAAGAAAGCGAGCAAACCTTGACAACGTAGCTAAGAACGCATTATTTGTCACTCTTGACAAAGGCACGTTCTCAAAGGTAAAGAGCTGCAAAACAGCCAAAGAAATCTGGGATAAACTCAAGTTGATTTGTGAGGGAACTGAGCTCTCAAAAGAAAACAAGATTTCAAAACTGACTCAGCAATTTGAATCTTTCGAAATGAAACCAACTGAGACACTTGAGGAACTTGACCTCAGATTCACTGGTATTGTCGGTGAACTTGAAGCGTTGGGCAAAATTTATACCCAAAAGGAGAAGAACTTAAAAATTTTCAGATCTCTCCCAGCCCGATGGGACATTAAGACCACAGCTATGCGTGTATCTTGCAATCTTAATGAAATATCTACTTTTGATCTCTTCTCTGACCTCAAATCTTTTGAGTATGATATTGTGAGAGAGAAAGTCAAGAATCTCCTTCAAAGGTCACGACTCTAGCCAGTGTATCGAACCGTCGACACAAGATGCCCGGCTCGTCAAGCCTAGTCACAAGAATCTTGTGATGGCGACGACATTACATCTCAAGATGAAATGGCGTTTCTCATGCATAAATTCAAAAAGTTCATCAAACAATGCTGAAAGACTCCTACAGCCCAAACCTGTCCACAAGGTAAGTACCGAAACATCATCTGGTGATGCTAACCTGTGCTATAATTGCAGGAAACCAGGGCATTATGCAAATAAATGTCCTCATCCCAAAGTCCAAAGGTTGCCGGAGGCCGAGCAACAAGAGAGAGATGAAAGAAGACGTGCTTGGAAAGACAAGCTTAAGGCCCTGATTGGAGAATCAGAAGCCTCCCCCACACCATCCAAATCAGCAAAATGTCTTCAGGTGGTCACTGAAAGTGATTCATCTGACGATGAGTTCGATGATAAAGCATATATGTGCTTTATGGCCAAAGACATTCCAGAAGGTGAAGACAGCGACGATGAGGTAAGCTCAACCTCAGCTATTCCGTCAAATGCATCTCATACTTTTGAAAACATGATGAATGAATTTAAAAACATTCAAAAGGCCCATGAGACACTGAAAATTGAGAATATACAACTTCAATTAACTAATTTAGAGCTGAAAGATGAAAATGACTTGCTAAAAATAAATTATGAAAATATGTCTCTTGACTGTGAAACCAGCAAAGTCGATTTTGAAAAACTCATGGAGAGCAATCATCAACTTGCTCATGAACTAAGTGAGGCGAAAACTCACAACGAGAGCAAGACAAATGATTTGGCTCTACTTCAAGCCAAAATCACAACTCTCGAAAAGCGAGAAACTGAACTTGAGACCACTCTGAAATCGTTCGAGAAATCGTCCAAAAGAATGGAATAAATTCTGAGCACTGGGCAAAATGCTCATGACAAAAGTGGCTTAGGATACAACTCATGTTCAAACAAAGGGAAAACTAGTACAGTGTTTGTCAAGAGTGTGGAACACATTCCAGAATTGGAAGAAATCCCTAGTCCCGTGAAGGAACCTGCTATACCGAGAAAACCGAAGGCTGCTATTCCGCCCCCGCAATCCTATTCCAGACAGCGGAATCATAAACCGTTCCAACCTATGAGGCGCACTCAACAGCATGCTCCCAGAGCATATCAACAGCGCCAACAGCCGTTCAGAAGGAAGGCTGTATCCAACCACCAAAGGCCCGCACGGCGATCTTATCGATCTGACGCCGAGGTATTGAATCTGAGATCCCGTTATCCTCGAGGCAATGAATCTTTGGTTCAGTATCAACAACAGCATTGGAAATCCAACTGGAGACCCAGAAGGTAAGCTGTTAGGCCTAAGAAAATGGCTCCACCTCCAAGACGGCACTCGTACTGGATTAATAATAATAACCCTGAATTTTTCATGCATAATAATTATCATGGTTATAACAACTACGAATATGCCCCCCGTAGATATCGCAACACTGTACCGAGTATGTCCTACAGTAAACCAATTGCTGCCAGGAAAACTTGCGTACCAAGAGGAACTAACAATCATGGACCCAAAAATCAAAGGGGACCTAAATCTACTTAATCTCTTTGTTAAATGACTAGAGGAGGATACCTGGTACTTTGATAGTGGATGCTCTCGACACATGACCGGAGATAGGAGCAAGCTATCAGATTTTGTAGAAGGTCGCGGTCCAAAAGTTCGTTTCGGTGATAAATCTAAAGGAAGAACAAGAGGGAAAGGAAACCTACTTGTTGGGAAATTCAAAGTCACCGATGTTGCATATGTTGAAGGCTTATAGTATAATCTACTTAGTATTAGCCAGTTCTGTGATAAACAGTTCTCGGTGAAGTTCTATATAGATCGCTGTAGAGTCAAAAACATCCAAACCAAGGAAGTTGTGCTTACAGGAAGCAGATCAGGCAATATGTATATTGCTGACTAGAAGCCTATGAGCTCCTCAATTCCATGCTTTGCTGCCAAAGGCACTGCAGATCTTAGCTGGTTATGGCACAAGAGGATGTCTCACGTCAACTTCAAGACAATCAAAAAGCTCTCAAGACAGGGAATGGTTAGAGGTTTGCCAAATGTGTCATTCAAGAAGGACAGCGTCTGCGGACCATGTCAGAAAGGCAAGCAAATCAAGTCAACCCTGAAGAGCAAATCCTACCTTTCAACCCAAAGAGTGTTGGAAATGCTACACATGGATCTCTACGGTCCGGTAGACCCAGTAAGTTTGGGAGGTAAGAAATACTGCATGGTTGTTGTTGATGATTATTCCAAGTATGCTTGGACGATCTTTCTTAGCAAGAAGAAGGAAACAACATCAAAGCTGACCGAGCTCCTGAGAAAGTTGCAAAATGAAAAGGCATCGAGTATCGTGTGCATTCGTTCCGACAGAGGTACAGAATTTACTAACCGTTTTATAGAGCAATACTGTTCGGAGAATGGAATACAGCACGAATACTCAGCTGCCCGTACACCTCAACAAAATGGTGTTGCCGAGCGAAAGAATAGGACGTTGAAAGAAGCAACAAGGTCAATGATTGCCGCAAGCAAATTGCCACAGCGTTTCTGGGGTGAAGCAACCAATACAGCATGCTACACTCAAAACCGCTGTATCGTCAACAAGCACCACAACAAAACAGCATATGAGGTATGGAACAATAAAACTCCGTTAGTTTCGTATTTCCACATTTTTGGATGCAGGTGTTATGTATTGAATAATGGGAAAGACCAACTTAGAACCTTTGATGAGAAATCAGATGAAGGAATATTCGTAGGATACTCCTCCGTCAGCAAAGCTTTCAGAATCTTTAATAAAAGGAAGCTGACGATCGAGGAATCAGTTCATGTAGTGTTTGACGAACCACACCATAACCCTACAGGAGTTGATGATATCACTCAGAACATTCACCATCTATCTATCTTGGATCCTCCAACTCCCATAGAACCTGTCGTTGATTTAGAAATCAACCCCGCAGCTGTAAGAATCGATGTGGACGAAGCCGACGCTGTACAAGCTGAAGCTGTATCCACAGAATCTTTCGATACAGTACGGGATCCTGAATTAGAACCCGACCGAAGATGGTTGAGAGATCACCCACAAGAGCTGATCATTGGAAACATAAATGCTGGTGTTTCTACTCGTAGGAGAATACAGAGTACACAAGGAAATGTACTTTGTGCACAAGAAGAATCTGATGCTGAGATATCACAGTTTCCTGAATGGAAATCTCAATCCGAGCTTAGAAGACTCAATATGTGCACTATCGCTGTATTCTTAGCCCAGTCCGAACCTGTTTCGACCATAGACGCTCTTAATAATTCTCATTGGATAACATCTATGGAAGAAGAGCTTAACGGTTTCGAAAGAAACAATGTATGGTATCTTGTACCCAGACCTACACATCAATCGATTATAGGAACCAAATGGGTATTTCGAAACAAAAAGGATCGAAATGGACTTATCATAAGGAACAAATCCAGACTAGTCGCACAAGGCTATAGTCAGGAAGAAGGCATAGACTATGATGAAACCTTCGCCCCTGTAGCGAGACTAGAAGCCATCAGGATATTTTTAGCCTTTTCCGCCCATAAGAGCTTTATTGTATACCAAATGGACGTCAAGAGTGCTTTCCTGAATGGAGACCTTGCAGAAGAAGTTTATGTTGAACAACCACCAGGGTTTGCCAACACAGACGGTATCGACCTAGTTTACAGACTAAGGAAAGCGCTGTATGGACTTAAACAAGCCCCTAGAGCACAGTACGAAACCCCGTCCCAGATCTAACCAACAACGGATTTGAGAAAGGTGTTGTGGACAAGACCTTGTTCAAGATACAGGAAGGTGATGACCTTCTTATGGTGCAAATCTATGTGGATGATATTATTTTTGGTTCAACTAACCTTGCTTTATGTCAAAGGTTCTCTCATCTCATGCAAAGTAAATTTGAAATGAGTATGATGGGGGAACTTAGTTATTTTCTAGGTTTGCGGGTAAAGCGGATGCCTACGGTATTTTCATCAACCAAGAAAAATACGCAAGGAGCTTCTCAACAAATTTGGAATGAACACTTCCAAATCCTCGCCAACCCCATGAGCACTTCCGTGCAAATTAGTGCCGATGAATCCGAAAGCCGTTTGACCAATCACTCTATAGGAAGCTCATTGGTTCGCTCCTGTACCTAACGGCTAGCGACCCGATATCCATTCTTTGTTGGAGTGTGTGCAAGATATCAAGTTGCACCTAAGGAATCACACTTCAATACGGCTAAACGAATCTGAAGTACATTAAAGGAACAGTCGATGCAGACTATGGTATCCTAAGGAAGGCGGATTCGATTTAGTTGGATACGACTCGGATCTCGGAGGTCGCAAGCTAGATAGGAAGAGTACAAGTGGAACTTGTCACTTTCTTGGACCTAGACTCGTTTCTTGGTTCAAGAAGAAGCAATTGGCTAATTCTCTTTCCACGGTGAATCAGTACTATCTGTCTTTGGTAGTTGCTGTATGCAGATCCTTTGGATGCAGCAACAGTTGTCAGACTATGGAATCGATGCCAGAGAGACTCTAATCATGTGTGATAGCACGAGTGCAATTGCAATCACGCACAATCCTGTCCTGCACTCGCGCACTAAGCATATCAACATGAAGCATCACTTTATAAGGAATCACGTCGAGAACAAGGATGTTCGCCTGGAAAAAGTTCATACAGACGTTCATCTGGCCGACATCTTCACAAAGCCGCTCGACACAGCAATATTCAACATGCTCAGACAAGAATTGGGAATGCTACAACCAGACTCCCTGTAAGTAAATTACTGTTTTTACTCAACAAATTGAGGGGGAACGCTGTAAGACCCAAGAATACAGTATCCAACGTTAATTATTCGTACACTCAGAATCATCAATATAGCACTGTAGCGAGCGAAGACATATGGATCCTACAGCTGACGTGTGCAATAATTAAGGGGGAATACTGTAGGACCCATGAATACAGCATTAATCCTTAAGTTGCTGTATGGAATTTAAAACCTATACGTACCTTTTTGAGGGGGAACGCTGTATCGACGCGGAAACAACACATACTATAAGATTTCGATTAAGTATATATATAATATCATATTATTTCTTTTTAAAATGATTTTTGTCCACGTGCCCTGTTTTTATGTCAAACGTCATGTACATTAAATGCCTTACACGACATCTGGACAACTGAATCTCAAAAGCCGCGATGTTTTAAATTGTTTATTGTTTTAAAACTGCCGTTTTAGGCATTTAGGGTGTCACAAATGTCAGAAATGGGACCCGCTCATTTTTTAAACATTTTAATGGATTAGCGTACCAGTTACACTCAGTCCATCTTAACCGCTGATTTCAAAAACCTGTTCACATCCCTTAAAATCTGACCATTCGTACTCTGCAAAACCCTATTTCGCCGCCCAACTATAAAAGGACTGAATCTGCCATTAGAGACTCTTTACGCTTTCTGCAAATTCAAGAGTTCTCAAGCAAAAGCGACTACATACTTTTCTCGCATTTCTTGCATATTTCGGTTATTTTCTTGCACTTTTTCTTAAGAAATCATCAAATGGCTGGATAAACTTCTTCTCCTGCTCTGAAGAAAACTGCTAACATCATTAATGGCCGGATCTTTTCAAGATCTATCATCATTGAGCGCATTCTGTCTGAAACTAACGATGCAGAACCCATGGAGTACATCATAACTCGGCTTCGTCAACAAGGCCTCTATCGCCTTGGAAGTCAGACCGCTGATAAGTACGATGCTCATCTGGTTGAGGAATTTTACCTCAACGCTGCCGTACGCTTTCTGTCACTGGCCCAAGGAGGTCATGTTGCCGACATCACCGCTACAATCCAGGGAGTTGAGATCTGTATTGATAACGATCTGCTCCAGAACATCTACAGGCTACCCGCTGATGGCCTGACTATGGATCAACTTGAGACATTCGGGTCTCAAGAGCTAATCACTAAATTTTATGGACTGTTCACAGGCTCCAAAGTTGTCGACATGGTTCAGACTACATGTCACAAGAAAAATTTCTGTCTCCCATATGTATATCTTCATGATTTTTGCTGCAGGATAAGTGAGAATCGAACCGGTGCGTTTGAAATGTGTACCTACCTGAGGTTCAGGATGATGGTGGCTATTCTGACCTGTGAAAAGGACAATTGGTGCCAGATAATCCTGAAGCGCCTGCAAGAGGAAGTGTGCAAGCCTGCCACCCAGAAGAGATCTTTTGGTTTGATGTTAAACCATATCCTGACGAAATGCGAACTGTCGCAATCCGCTGATGCTAAGAAGAATAACCCCAGGATATACCTAGGAGGCGTCAAGCCTACTGCGTATAATCAAACCACTATGGTCTGCAACCATCCAAAAACTGGAAGTATGCAAGTTTCCGCAAATCCACGAGATGAGTCCTTGAAGTTCCAGGAAGTGGAATCTTCAAAGAAGAGAAAGAGATCTCAAAGCAAGAAACCCACTGCTGGTGAGAAGCCCAAGAAGAGACTTAGGAGGCTTTCTAAAGTCAAATCTACCAAGCCCTCCGAAGAAGTTTCACCCGTGGCTCAACCCACTGAAAAACAACCCCAGGGCCCAACCCATGTGGAAGAGGTGTCCCCTACTGTATCGACAGTAGATCCTGAGCCTTTGGCGGCTAGGACGGATAATGAGACATCTGCCAACGAACAAGACTTTGGCGAGTCGGCTGCCCATTTGGAGCCAAAAGCTACTTCTCCTCTGCGGGATCCCACACCCGTACAGGATCCCTCTTCCTTCAGGGCACCATCCCCTGTAAGGAGTCCCACTTCCATACAGGATCCCATACCTGTACAGGAATCCCTCGCTACAGCGTCTCCAGACATTGTACGAAGTCCCTCCCCTGACTCCATCATTCATAAAACCCTTCTTTCTGTTCAAATTGAACATGCTTACGAAAGATTTCTAACATGGAAAGGCTACAGGCTAGCTCCGTACGAAACATTGTACAACTGGAGCGATTGGAGCCAAGAAGAAAGATTCGTCTCAGAAGTGACGGACTCAATGGAAATTGAAGCCCTGATCCGATGGGAAAATGCCTTGTGTAAGGAGCTGATTGAAAGCCATCTATTGCAGAAATCTGACGCTAGAAGGAAAGGAAAGGACAAGTCATAGGACTCTCCCGCAAATCCAAAAGACGATGACAATGACTCAGACGACGACGACGATGCTTTTCAAGCTGGTCTGAGGATGAGTCGTGAAGAGGCTCAAGCTAGAGACGCCTCTCCATCCAAAGGTGACGAAGGGCCATCTACTCGAAGCAATCCCCCTTCGCCACAGCAAGAGTTAATTCCCGACGAAGAGGAATCAGTCCCTCAAGTCGAGGAAGTTGAAGCAATTTTGGAACAGGCACCTGAGTCTGCTGCCACCGAAGAAGTTGTACATGAAAGACAACAGGAGGATTCAGTCCCTCCTGTATCCATGTCTACTGAAGAAACTTCGCAACAGGAAGCCACTCAACCCCCTGTCGCCGAACCAGAACAAGCTTCTCCCGCCCCTTCAACCGTGGAATCCGAGGACGGTATCGAACCTGAGGATGTCCAACTTACCTCACGCCCAACCATGAATGTAAGGAGGTTGAACAGCTCTAAAGACTTTGCTCAACCAGATTCTCCGATTTCTGCCGCTAGGCAAGAGCGTCTGCGCGCACTTGGTCTTCAAACTGTATTCATCCAGGATGCAGTTAATGCTCTGTCTTCCGTTGAGAAAGCATTAAATTGGATGCATACTTCTGCTGTGGAGGAGATGACCACTCTACAACATGAAGTATCTCGTGTTGTCGAGGCATTCGTTCTTCTGCCAGAAGTTTTCAAACAAGCTTTGAAAATCATGGAAGACAAGCAGGAGCAACTCCTGAAGGAAGAAGCAACCAAAACACGAATAGCTGAAGCCAAGACCGCATGTGCCATGATTGAAAACAGCTCTCAATTGCGCGCCCACGACAAATGTATCAAGGATATGTCGCAGACGCTTTCCGCCCTTGTAGAGAGAATGACTAACATCGAGACGAAACATGATGCTGCACTAGAAATCCTAGAACGTCTTGATGAAGCCAAAAAGGGGGAAGAGGCAAGAGAAGCTGCTAGGAGAATCAGGATACAGCAAGAAAGGGAATTCGAGGCCGCTCAAGACAGCATCACTTCCGAGTTAAACAAGCTAGCCCCTCACTCCCAAAGTTTTAAGATTTCAGGCTCCCGACCTGAATTTCATGATCCAAATGTTCCGTGGCAAAATCTAATCCAGAGACCTTCTGAAATTCGTCTGCCGACCAACCGCCATCCTACTGCCGATGAAGTGAAGCAATGGAGGAAAAACGAACTGATGAGATACTTTGTCAAGCTCATCAGGGAATCCGCCATCTTCAAGAGCTATAAAACGTTAGCGGAGGCTGCAGACAAATTTACGAAGATGTTAGAAGACGGAAAACTCCCTCTCTAGCTAGATATGAAGAGCAAACACAAAAGAGGAGATCGGATCACCCATCCAGAAGACTGGATTCTTGCCTTTGATCGATCCTATGAAGGAAGAGCTATATACCAGGATCGAGGCAATGATTCCCTACAGAACTGGTGGCGTGGTACCGAGAATGATCCAGGGAGAAAGCCATGGAGGCATGCGGACTACAGATAGGAGCTGAAATCTCTGTATATTATTCTTGATTTGTAATTTTTTTCTTCAAAACAGCAAACCATGTACTGAATTTATTTTGTATATCAATAAAAGTGTTTGTCTGTATTGAAAGATTACAACTCGTAATCTACTATGTTGATGTATGATTACTTAAATTGTTTGATTAACAATCTCAAGGATACAAACTTGATTGAAAATAAAGCTGTACGAACTAGTCTACGAACAGTTCATGATTTCAGTTGTAAGCTTAGAGTACATTGTAAGATTGTGCCTGCGCGCCAATCATAAGCTTAAGTTGTAAAAATCCTTAACTGTATCGAACTCGCCTGCGAGCAGTTCATCATTTTGACTAAGACAGACCTTTTGACGAAAGACCAAGAAATCTGCCAGAAGACATCAAAGAAGATCACCTCATGAAGAAGGTTTTGGCATCATCAAGAAGACTTGAAAAGTTAAGAAAGTAAGTCTTGGCAAATTGTCAAAAAGGGGGAAATTGTTGGGAAAACAAGAACCCTGTATCGAAACAGCCGGGATATCCAATCCCTGTATCGAATGGTATTTGATAAAGAGGTTTTGACATATATGCCAATCCGCATACAGTAAAGGAAGCTGTATCGAAGCATTGAGGCATTATCCTGTATCGAAGACCTGCCTCGAATCAGCATATAGTGAAGCCCTTCAGTACAGCAAGAAGTCTTATAAAAGACCAAGTATGGAAATTGTCTCGAATCTCAAATACAGTTATGTTCCATACAGCTCACAACAGGACAAAGAAGGAATCTCCAGAAGTCAAGTCCCGTTGAATAAAGAAGTATTTAAATACTCTAGGATAAAGTATTTAAATACTGTCAGTCAACAGATCTTCAAATCCCGCTAAATCCGGATCATGTTATAATCCCGTTGGAACGAAATCTCACTCAAACGGATACATCTCAACGGATATATATTTCAGA
Source organism: Orobanche coerulescens (assembly GCA_033398695.1). Taxonomy (NCBI): domain Eukaryota; kingdom Viridiplantae; phylum Streptophyta; class Magnoliopsida; order Lamiales; family Orobanchaceae; genus Orobanche; species Orobanche coerulescens. The sequence goes on along the minus strand of CM065803.1, from coordinate 193,361,790 downwards.
GACTATATATATCACATCAAGATGCTGAAGATTAGTTACCCAAGCTATCGAAACTATTATCAGAGCAAAACATATCTCCAAAGCTTACTGTAACTCAGATCAAAAGAGATATACAGTGCTCATCATTCTGAACAACACTTCATCAGCTGAAAGCTCTTAAAGTCAAAGTTGTTGTTCACCATCTGTTCTATACTTTGAACAAACAGCCCTGTGTGGACTGAGCAATCTGTGCTTCTCCAGAACTGTGTGTGAAGGATTTGCATTGAAGAAAACGAAGCTTCAGAACTGTGTGTGAAGAAGCAAGTCAAAGCATTAGCTCAAAACTAATCTGTGTGAACGGTTGCAGCTAAGATCTTTATATCAATCTGTGTGAACGATATATTGATTGTGTGTTGTTATAATTACGTAGTTGTGTACGTAGTAATTATAATAAACTTTTTACTCCTGTGTGGAGGACCAGTGGACGTAGAGGGGTTTACCTCGAACCACTTTAATTACTGTGTTATTTACCTTCAGTTTTTACTGTTTTAATTACTGTGATTAATTAAGTATACACTATACATTTAGTTGCTGTATCCACAGCAACCTACTAAGACTTCCGCTACACACTCAGACTTAAAATCCGTACAGTTTGTCGTTTAAACTAACTGTATCCAGTATACTTAGTGGCCAACAATGCCGCTCGAGCCAATCGTCTCCGAGAATCAAATCCTCACCCTCAACACCCACAACAATAAGATTAGAGAGCCAAGCCCTCTCACAAATAAACACAGAACAGTCTTAGACCTCTCGATCGCCAACGATCCTATCACCGCTAGGACGTTTAACGATGAAAGGCTCGCAAGGCGACAAACAGTCAAGACTCAAACGGCGTACACACTCTAGAAAAATGAATGAATGCGTAGCACCCGAATCAAAAAGCACACTGACAGGATCGGAATGGATGTGAACGGTACCTGTCGCCACGGTGGCCGCTGGATCATCGGCCCTCCTCATGTCGTAGACACGCGGGTGGGCGGAGCCGACACTAGAAGCTCCTCTTCTAGCGGGCTGACCCCGACCTCTCCCCCGGATGGCACTCGGCGGAGACTGCGGAGCAAACAAGCTCTGGTTCACACTTGGCTCCCTAGGCGCTGGATGAGAAGAATGGGCACCGCGGATCTATCGGATCTGTTCACAAAAGGAAGCCTTGTGGCCCGACTGACCACAAGTATGACAAGTCAACTGCGAACGAGGACACTCCCGGTTCTTATGGCCCGACAAGCCACAGTTAAAGCATATGATTTCACGAACATAGGTTCTAGCAGCACCTCGAGGACTCCCAGAAATATAAGCCGAACCGCTCGCAGGGACACTCGCGGACTGATATCTCTACTGGCCTCCACCCTTGTGACCCAAGAAATTTCCAGCGGATTTCTGTTTCTTACTCTTCCAAACCGTCGCACTGGCCGTCACCGACATATCATAGGCAAGGGCTCGACTCTGATAATCCTTCAGGGTAGTACAGACGAGTCCAGACATGTAGTCCCGAATTGACAGTTTTATCCGTCTGGAAAAGTGAAAAATTTTGTCGCTCTCCTCGACATTGGGTCTTCACATAGCCCAACTCCTTGTTAAAATAGGCAATAGTTGGGAGATAGGAATATCCCGCGGTTGAGCATCATAAAAGGCATGGACTCGTGCCTGTCTAACTGGCCACGGGTAATACTCAGTCTCCATCAGGTCCTTGAATTCTGCCCACGAAGCAACATGATCCTTAGGCCCAACGGCCTCCCACCAATCAGTAGCGTCCCCAGTGAGAAAATACTGGGCAATAGGGACCTTGTAGTCCTCGGGACATTTGGTGGCAATGAAGACTCTGGATATCTCTTTGATCCACCCCTCCTAGCCAATCGGGTCTGAGGCTCCCGTGAACTGAGGAGGATGCATCTTGATGACATCCTGGAGCCAACGGTCAGCTCCGTCCCGAGCAGCAATGGCTGGATTCTGAACCGCCTGGGCTATCACCGCCATTTGGTTCACTATTTGTTGCATAACAGCCGCAACACCAAGGTCAGCGCTATCTTGAGAAGAAGCATGGCTATGTCGGTCACCGGTACTGCCGGCTCCCGAAGAATGCGATGTGGCCGCTCCACCGGCTGCCCCACATCCCTGACCGCGTCCACAACCACGACCACGGCCTCTTCCAGCATCCATACTGGTGTTAAGAGGTAGCAAATGCAACTCGATGATAAGTAAGAGAGGAAAAACATCCATAATTCAAGAAACGGAATTATGTTACGAGAAAACAAAGAATCGAGTAAGGAAACTTAGGAGCGCTGGAAGTACCGAGATGCTGGCAGTGGTGTGACAATGTGCAACACAAAACACAACTAGACCCAAATAACCGACAAGCCTAGGTATCCATAAACCTAGAGCTCCGATACCATTTTCTGTAACACCCCGAGATATTTGAAGTATATTACAGCGCCGTGGACTCCCTATATGGGACCCACCAGGCTAAAACAAGAAAACACCACTCGACTAACCGTCTCAGTTAGTGAGGAAACACACATTAACAATACAACAAATAACAGTACGCCCGGAGCAACTGGCGTAATAAACATCAACTGACAATTATAGTAGCTTCAATGAATAACAATCACAATTCGAAGAGAAAAGCCTAAGTACTCGTGAGTACAGTCTATAAGTTTAGAAAATAGGCAACAACCACATCGAATGGAACAACAGAAATAAAAGGACTCGACTGCACATATCAACGAACCTGGCCAGCATCCTCGTACTGTCCCAGCGCCCGCTCGTCCAACTGATCAAAACCTGAAATCCATAACAAGAATTTCCCCAAAACGGGTCCCCAAAGGGGTTAGCAATGACGCCAGTACAAGAAATCAAGGCAAACCAATCGCTTACACATTTCATAGTACAATGCATCAAATTCATTTCAAAACCAAAACTAGACATGTCTTTTCCGGAAAGAAACAATCAATCGATTTGCCGTGGGAACAGGGCTATATCATTGATCCCGTTCCGTGGCCTCTAAGGACCCTCCCGAGCTGGCCATATTATAAAACAAATCACGTACGCGCATCGCCTTGGGAACAGGGCTATACCATTGATCCCGCTCCGTGGCCTCTAAGGACCCTCCCGAGCTGGCTAGCGAAACAACTCGTGAATCCAGGTCGAATACCATTGGATTCCCTACGTGGCCCCGTCGGACCCTCCCGAGGTGAGTAAAGCACACACAATATACATTACCATTTCATGTTAAGCATAAAGGTTTACAAAAATACTTGCCTTGAGTAATTGACGACGACTCGAATGGAAGGAATCAAACGTGACCGCTAGGAACCGACGAAACCGAACCTAACGATTCGAAGAATATAATCACAACCACTTCTAAACGATTACGAAAAAAGAATACACTCGAAAACCCGCCTACGATTCATGTATATCCGTACGAGAACAACAACGAGGGCGGACCACAACCAAACCCTCTCGATAACGAAAAATACCACGAAATATACCATGAATCCATAGGAAAATGAAGAATACCAACAAGATTAATCATATTCATCATGAATTAACCAACAAAATGGAACGGATCGGACGAAATCGTGAAAACCCCTATATCTTCCCCAAAATAGGGTTCTAGGAAATTTTACCTTGATTCGACGATGAACAATGAGTGATTAGAGATAGATTGATGATATGAAGCTTAAATATACTCCTATAATTGTGTTTGGGCGAAAATAGGACGAACCCTAGCTCTCCAAGTCGTTCCCGTCGCGAAGAGAAGTGAGAGAGGTGAGAAATGAGAAAAAAATCGGCTGCTGCCAGTTTATATACTGGCAGGCGTTACGGCCGTAACACACCTCACTTACGGCCGTAACATAGGAACATTACGGCCGTAAGACACCTATCTTTACGACCGTAACTAGCCCCTGGGACGAAACTGGGCAATTTTGACGAAGCCAACATACGGCCGTATAAAAAATGAGGTTACGGCCGTAACAATTCTTACGGCCATAAGTCGCGTTTTACGCCCGCAATTCCACACTGGACCAAAGTGCAGAAAAACGAACTCTTATTACGGCCGTATAAAGGAAAACATACGGCCATAACTCTCGAGTATTACAGCCGTAACATATACGGCTTACGGCCATAACATGGCCTGTGACAGCATGCCAAAATCTGAATCACTTCTCGACGAGGAAATGATCGGGAAATAACAAGGCGTATGCACGACCAACAGATACACTTCCGATGGATTCAAGCCAGCGACTAAAGAACTAAAATGAAACGTGATTCCGACTACTGGGGGTTCAGAAATGACAAGGATAGAAACTACCCCGTAACTTAGAGAAATTACAAAATGGCCCAAACGTCCTAAAAATTGCGTTACGACATCGGATCAACAAACCGAAACTCAAAACACGAACAACTCGACCATACGAACTTGTACAATCCTAGAAATCACAAAATCGAACGGGTTCTATGAGAATCGAACGTCCATGAAACAATACATGACATAAAAGAGAATAATATCAAAACATCACCGAAATTCGTCCAAAAGGAGAAACTCCAAGAATAAAATAGATTCAAAATGTCGATATGGTTACAAGCGAGTTGCTAAAAACGAAAATACACCAAAATGGGAATATCGAAAAAGAAGAAAAATGCGGATATTACAGAATCGAACCCACACGGATGATATTTAGTATGAGGTCCTGTCAAAGGCTTAATTAGAGCGTATATGCTCCGGGAAAGATATTTGAAGTGGAGGTAATAGGGATAGAACCGCTGACATCCACCCACATGAGTTTTTACACTCATGTGGTGGCCAACTCGGCTAAGCCAGTTGGTTAGATCAAAGAAATCTTTGATACCGGTCTGTTTGAATAGAAAAGGAAAAAAAAACTAGTGTTGCCGTAATGTAACGGGAATCGGCGGTTCCGATCCGAACCACCCCGTGGTCAACGGTTCCGACTCAGACCATTGACCGCGGACAGATTCTGGAACCAGAACCGGGATTATGTAATATCCGCATTTTTCTTTTCCCGGTATTCTCATTTTTGGTGTATTTTTTATTTTTAGCCACTCGCTTGTAACCATTTTGACATTTTGAATCTATTTTATTTTTGGAGTTTCTCCATTTGGACGAGTTTCGGAGATGTTTTGATATTATTCCGTCTTATGCCATGTATTGTTGCATGGACGTTCGATTCTCGTAGAACCAGCTCGATTTTGTAATTTCTTTGGTTGCACGAGTTCGTATGGTTGAGTTGTTCGTGTTGTGAGTTTCGGTTTATTGATCCGACGTCGTATCGTGATTTTCGGACGTTTGGGCCATTTTGTAATTTCCTATAAGTTTAGGGAATTTTACTTTCCTTGTCGTTTCTCGGATTCCTCGGTAGTCGGAATTGTATTTTCTTTCAGCGCTTAGCTTTGTTATCGTGAATATTTCGTGTTTACACTTCTGGAATCCATCCTTGTGTTGCGTCTCGTTTTCAGACTGCCCGATGCAGCTAACCTCGTTCAATAGTGATGAACTGCTGCATGCATAACGTGCGTTATGCATGCTTTCTTGCGTGCGCTATCGGCACCTTCATAACGTACGTTATGGCTCATCGCTAACGTACGTTATGGCCTTCAGCAGACTGGACAGATTGTTCTGTCCGAACCATTACGTACGTTAACTCTTTATGTTACGTATGTAAAGTCCATGGTAGCGTACGCTAAACTATCCGGCGTAGCGTACGCTATCGAACCCAGCGTTGTTGGATAGTGAGTCTGTCCAGTTTTGCCCAGACCCTTACGTACGTAAAGACGTTGATGTTACGTACGTAAGCCTCTTGTAGCGTATGCTAAGCCGTCTGATGTAGCGTACGCTAGCGACCTCAGCGTTTTGGTACAAACTGTTCTACCCAGCCATTACGTACGCTAATACTTGAGTGTTAACGTACGTAATGAGCATTACGTACGTTGACCAACTTATGTAACGTACGTAACGGAAGCCCAGGCTTTATAAACCGGGGGTTGACTTCATTTCGGCATTTCCTTCATTTCTTATCCTCCGACCGAGAGTTGCGATCCAAGTGAGGTTTTGAGCGATTCTTCAAGTTTTGCCCGTGGAAATCCTTGGGAAATCAAGTATTGTGTTCCTAGTGTAGTTTATCATCATCGTAATCGTCTTCCTCCGTCCGAATTAAGGTAAATCTTCTAAGAACCCTACTTTTGGGTAAATTGGGGGTTTTCGGTTTTATTGTTCGATTCGCCCCGTGTTGTTGATTAATTCATGATGAATATGATTAATCTTGTTGGTATTCTTGGTTTTCTTACGGATTCATGGTATATTTTTGTGGTATTTTCGTAATCGAGAGGGTTTGGTTGTGGTTCGCCCTCGTTGTTGTTCTTGTACGAATATACATGAATCGTAGGCGGGTTTTCGGGTGTATTTCTTTTCCGTATTCGTTTGTAAATGGTTGTGATTGTATTCTTCGAATCGTTAAGTTCGGTTCCGTTGGTTCCTAGCGTTCGTCGGTGATTTTTCTTTCCGTTCATTGCGTCGTCAATTATTCAAGGCAAGTAGTTTTGGAAACCTTTATGCTTAACATGAAATGGTAATGTATATTGTGTGTGCTTTGCTCACCTCGGGAGGGTCCGACGGGGCCTCGAGGGAATCTATGACTTCACTCTGGATTCACGAGTTTGTTTCGCTAGCCAGCTCGGGAGGGTCCTTAGAGGCCTCGAGTGGGATCAGTGGCTTCGTCCCGGTGCTAGGCGATGCCTGTGCATAATTTGTTTTATGATATGGCCAGCTCGGGAGGGTCCTTAGAGGCCTAGAGTGGGATCTGTGGCTTCATCCCGGTCCTAGGCAAATTGATTGGCTGTTGGTTTCCGAAAAAGACATGTCAGGTTTTTGGTTTTGAAATAAATTTGGTGCATTGTACTATGAAATGTGTAAGCGAAGGGTTTGCCTTGATTACTTGTACTAGCGTAATTGCTAACCCCTATGGGGACCCGTTTTGGGGAAATTCTTGTTATGGATTTCAGGTTATGATCAACCGGACGAGCGGGCGCTGGGACAGTACGAGTATGCTGGCCAGGGTCGTTGACATGTGCATTTGACTCCTTTTATTTCCGTTGTTCCCTTCGATATGGTTGTTGTCTACTTTATAAACTTATAGATTGTACTCGCGAGTACTTAGGCTTTTCTACTCGAATTGTGATTCGTATTCATTGAAGTTATTTATGGTTGTGGATGTTGATTATTCCGCCGGTTCTGGTTTGGTTCCGATTCTAACCGAGAACCGGGAACCATTTAGACACCCCTAGGTAGGAGGGAATTTTCTTCACTTGCAGATGAATAAGTAGCTCAATTTTATCTATAAATTGTAGGGGTGGGCACGGTCCGGGATTGGGTCGGTCCGGTCCCGGTCCCGATTGCTATAAGCGATCTGGGACCGGTCCGAGACAAGGGTATTTCTCGTTTTGTCCCGGTATTTTTGGGACCGGAACGGTTTCGGGACTGTCCGGGACAAAACGGGACATTTTTTTGGTAAATATAAATAATAAAAAAATATATTTAGAAAATATTTATTTGTATTTTTAGATATTTATTTGTGAATTTATAATCAAAAATTTGTAAATTTTGCATTATTTATCAATAATTTAGTAAGTCTAGACATATTTGGCTAATTAATTTATGGGATAAAAATAATTTTTAGAATCTCACAAATCTAATATTAATTTTAAAAAAAATCACATTTCGAGACAAACGGGATGGGACAAAATCACCGGTCCCGCTCCTGTCCTATTTTCGATCGGTCCGGGACCGGTTCAGGACAAAATTTATCCGTCCCAAATGGTCCGGGACACTTTTAGTACGGGACCGGAATGGTCCGGTTCGGCCAAACGAAAACCGAGATTTGTGCCCACCCTAATAAATTGAGCTCAAACCTATATGGAAGTGATCATCCAACATCAAGTGCAAAGAAGAGCATTGCAAGAGCGAGACATAATAGAGTGTTGAGAGAAGAAGTCGAGAGAAAAATCGAGAGTATTTTTCTCTCTCTCTCTCTCAATAAGAGTATTTCCTACTTTTTTTGTTATACCACGTTACACTTGAGATATTTGTATCAGAGTGATATCCTCTTGAGAGTTTGTTATTCCCTAATTTATTTAGAGAGGATTTTGTAACCATACAATAATCATAGTGAAATTTTTCAGCCTAAGGTCCACATGTGGTTTTTCTCGATTTGGATTTTTCATGTAAAAATTCTTGTGTTTTGTTTATTTTTATTATCCTATTTTTAAAATCCAACTAGTAAGAAAATATTTATTTTAATTATGTTGTGTAGATGTCATTTATTTTGATACTATTTTTTTTAAACTAAGTGTAATTTTTCTCAACAAATACAATTAAACAATTTCTGGCTTTCAAAAGGCAACCAAGGGAATAACTTTTAAGAAATGCTCAACCAAATATTTTACTCATTTAATTGAACTAGTATAACCCAGAATTTCACACAACTAGTTAATATATTTCAGTTCTTACATAATACTATCAATAAACTTGAAAAATCATTTTGCCATATCTCTATTTAAAAAATTAATATCTGGAATTAGAAAAACATCCAAACGTACAAGACCTTGGATTTATCTCCGTTTCCAGTTTTCTAATGTTAGATTTATAGGCTTGAGAGCCAAACTAGTCGTTGTTGCCTGCTCCTCTTTAGCAATTTATTACTCAATCGTCCGGCTCAAAACTTTACACTTGTCTCTTTTTTGATGTTTAAAAACTTTACAGTTATCACCATTAGACAATCAATCAAACAACCATCTTTTACTTTTTAATCTCCACCACACACTCACTATCAATAATTTTTACTTTTTAATCTCAACCACACATTCATCATCATTACTTACGCCAATCATTACCTAAAATACATAAAATACACACCTTTTATTAAGCTTTGAGCAGAACTGAGGAAGTATTTATTACATATTTATTAGGGATTTTGGTTATAAGTAACCACTTTGCCGATAGTGGATTCAAGAATCAATCAGTTTCATAAAGCCCTCTCCAATTGGCCCACTGGCCCACCACTTGCTCACCTTTGCAGATATTTTAAATCGGTTGGAGTGATAAATTGATTCCATTATTTTTACCATCATTGGAGTTACAAAAAGTAGGGCAATTTATTCAATAAAGTTGCCGCCTCTTACTCACCTTTGCAGATTTTATATTGTTAAAAAAAATATTGTAATTAATGAGATGTGGATGGGAGATGGCGATGGATTGTCGGTCACATTGTCTAATAACCTTACTTTTCAGTGACAATTAAAGCAATTGTGTAAGTTTTTGCATGTGTGCCTATTAAGTACAAATTAATACTGTTTACATGCATGCGTCTGGAGTAAATATTTGACAGATATGAGTTCATCATTTCTCCTATATATGCTGCACAAATAATTCATAAACAGATATGACATCATCATTTCTCCTATATATGCTTCACAAATAATTCATATTGTATCTGTCTTGGGAAATAGAAGAGAAAATCACAACTATGATATAGTCAGTAGCATTTTGAAGAGAAATATCACTTTGGCGTAGGGATTTTATTTCATTTTTCACAGGTAATTTTTCAAAAAAAAATTTCTTAATTATTTCTGGCAAGAAAAATGGGTACCGATCGTGATCCTTTATTTTACGATCATGACCCTAGTTTTTTAGTTAATTATATTTCCTTTATTGGATTCTATCATTTTTCTTGATATAGATGGAGTGTAAGGCTTTCACTGTTCGATACGGCGGAATATGGGATGACATTGTATACAATGGCGGAGAAGAGCGGACTTTCTACATTCCTGTCCAAACGATAAGTATCTACTCCATCAAGGAAAATATTAATTTCATTATGATGTCGAGATCGTTAAGTTCTGAGTATGAATTATGCTATTTATCAACGTCTCGTAGAGGCCTAAGAGTGAGGTTATGTTTAAGTACCGGTGAGCAACTACATCGGTTGTGCGAAGTCGAGTTTCAGCCCATATTATATGTGGTGCACGCTCCGATGGATGATGTTTAAAGGCCTGCTTTTGATTTGAATTCATCTGCGACGTACGACTACAAGTCCGGATACTCACAGTATCCTCAGTATTCACAGTTTGAGAACCCCATTGATGGGTTTGGTGCGTCGAATTAGTTTCTTGAGTCGCAACGTAGGATTTGAAGTGGCAGTAGGATTCCTACTCAAGATCAAACATAAAGGCAGTGCACACTTTTCGATGTAGTTGAAGATGATGGTGGTGATGGCGATGATGAAGAATCAGAGCTTGGATCGGAGTCTGATGAGACTGATGAGGAATCAGAGTCTTTCAATTTACAATGTGGCACTTTGACCGACTTTGTTGCGTGGGTTCATACGCAAGGCGGGGTGAATAAGTTGTTGTCGATACTAATGGATACTAGCCGAGCTCCGCTTCGCGAAGAAGCATAATGCTTAGAGGAGGCGGAGGACATGGAAAATTGGTTAGTCCCTATGGTTCTACTAGATGCTACGGCTTCACTTGTTGTTAGTGATATTGATAAGTCGCCTGAAGGGGATCTCGGTCTCCACGACATATTCTATGGCAAAGATATTCTTATTCTTGCCGTAGGTTTGTGGCACATGGAACAAAGACCTGAATTTGCCATTCCTAGATCAGCGAAGGATCGGATTTATTTCACGTGAAAGTACCCCGTTGATTGTTCCTTCATTCTGCGCGCTTGGTACCAGGGAAATTATTGGTATATTCACAAGTTCGATACCACACATACCTATACACAGGATGCGGATCATCCCAACCCGAGAAATGTGAGTTCTAAGGTAATTGCAACTCACTTTGCACGTAGAATGTGTAATACTCGTGATTTTCTCTTTCATAATTTTTCGTTTTTGGCATTTTTTTGAGTTCCAGAACTCGTTTGCGAGCATTTTGACATTTGGATAATGTTTTGTTCTGCGTGTTTGGTCATCCGAGTTTGTTTCGGGGCTGTTTTACTCGAATCCGTGTTTTGAGCGACTTTTTCCGCTATTTGGTTCATTTCGTGTGATGGTGGTTCGAAACTACAATTTCGTGTTTCTATAAGTCCGTTTAACTTTGTTAGACGTGTTGTGAACTTCGGTTTAGTTATTTGATGTCATATCATGATTTTCGGACATTTTGGGCCATTTTGTAATTTCCTAAAGTTTGGGGGTAATTACTTCCGTTGTCGTAATCCGAACCTTCGGGTAGTCGGAATCGTGTTTTCTTTTAGCGCTTGAGTTTGTCGTTGTGCACTCTCGTGTGCATGTCTTCGTCTTGTGTTATTGTTGTCGTTTCGCGGTTTCGTCGCGCTCGTACTCGATGAGCTGAACTTAGCAATTGGAACTGCTAAGTGTCTTACGTACGCTATGCGTTGAGCATAATGTACGTTAACTTCATGTGCCTTACGTACGTTAAGCCCTACTAATAACGTACGTAAGGGTCTTCACAGTTTCGGACAGAAGGTTCTGGCCATCAATTGTAACACCCCCAAGATATTCGAGGTGTATTACAGCGCCGTGGACCCCTACATGGGACCCACCAGGCTAACACAAGAAAACACCACTCGACTAACCATCTCGGTTAGCAAGGAAACAATTATTAACAACAAGAACATAAAACAACACGTCCGGTACAACCGGCATAATAAACATCAACCGACAAATACAGTAACTCCAACGAAGTCCAAACACAATCTGAAAGGAAAAGCCTAAGGTACTCGCGAGTACAAGCTATAAGTTTACAATTTGGGAAACACCCACATCAAAAGAGACAGTAGGAAAAAACAAGACTCAATTGCACATGTCAACAACCTTGGCCGACATCCTCGTACCATCCCAGCGCCCTCTCGTCTGACTGAACATAACCTGAAATCCATAACAAGAATTTCCCCGACAACGGGTCCCCAGAGGGGTTAGCAATTACGCTAGTACAAGTAACCAGATGAACAACTTACATCTTACACATATAGTAATGCATGCAATAAAGAAAACATAGTTCCAAAATACTCATTTCCGGAAATGCCAATGATCAAACCACATTTGTAAAAATTCACCACAATTAACCGCGGACCCACAGCTTCGTGGATCCCTACCGAGACCCCGTCGGATCTAACCCGCAGTGGTTAAAAGCAAGCTCGCGGTCCCACAGCTTCGTAAAACCCTACCGAGACCCCGTCGGATCTAACCCGCAGTGAGCATACACACACACACGATTTCTCATACAAAACTACTATGTCAAGATTGTAAGTTCATAAGGATACTTGCCTCGATTAAATAAACGACGACACGAACGGAACGGAAGAGTTGAACACGACCGCAAGGAACCGGCGGAATGAACCTAACGATTCGGATAACACAATCACAACCAACTCTAGACGATTACGGAAATGGAATACACCCGGAACCCCGCCTACGATTCATGTATATTCATACCAAAATAACAACGAGGGCGGACCACAACCAAACCCTCTCGATTCCGTAAAAATCGACAAAATATCCATGAATCCGTAGGAAAACTAAAGATACTAACAATATTAATCGTATACATCATGAATCCACCAACAAAACGGAACTAATCGGAAGAAAATCCCAAAACCCCCAAATTAATCGAAAATAGGGTTTTAGAATATTACCTTAGGAGATTCAAGTACCAAGATCCGTAGAACACGCGTTAGATTGATTGCCCGGGCTCTACTACCGAAGAAAGATGGTGAAAATCAACCCCCCAATGGATATAGATAAAGAACCCTTCCCCTCTCTCTCACTCTCTCTCGCGATGCAGGTGGAAATGGGGGAGAAATCGGCCGATTTCGTCTAATAAAGGCGAGCTGCACAGTTGACCGCTTCGTGTGCCGCGGCACAGCCGAAGTGTGCCGCGGCACAGGCCGAAAATTTACTCCCAGGTTTTGGCATTGTGCCGCGGCACAGCCTGCGTGTGCCGCGGCACACGGTACAGTTGGTTTTTGGTCGCGGAAGACACGAGTGTGCGCGGCACGGACAGTGTGCCGCGGCACTGCTGCACCGTGCCGCGGCCGGATGGGTGTGCCGCGGCACACAGTACAGTTTGTTCGACATATTACACTGGGCCTGCTCGGCCAGTGCCCAGCACTTCCGACAGTGCCGCACCGGTCCGGCCAGCTGCTCAGCCGCCACGACCCGATGCCTCGATTTCCGAAAACGCACGGAACGAACACGACGAAAAGTTCGCGGACGACATCAACGACTCGAGATGAAAACGTAATGCAATAATTAATCATACGCGACCAAGAAAAGGGTCAAGATGACAAATACAGATATGGATACCCGTAACTTTCAAGAAATTACAAAATGGCCCAAAACGCCCAGAAATCACGATACGTGATCGAATAACCAAACCGAAGTTCACAACACGTCTAACAAAGTTAAACGGACTTGCGGGAAATTCGAAACAGCAGTTTCGGACGAGATTCGCAAGAATCGAACTCAAGTGCGAAAAAATCGCTAAAAAGCACAGAACTCAACAAAACAACACCCAAACGAACTCGGATGACAAAAAGTGTAGAATTAATCATTCTCAGAATGACGAAACAGTCATGAGCGAGCCGTCAAAACGGACTCCGGCCGAAAAAAGAAATTTACCAAAAATCGAAAATTGCGGATATTACATCAATTACGTACGTAATCTTGCGTGCCTTACGTACGTAACGTTGCTAACGCATGTTAAGCTTCTTCCTTAACGTACGCTAAACTGGCGCAGGTTTAAATACCCAGGGGTTGACCGTGTTCGTCATTTTCATCCTCCCTCCATTCTTCCGCGGCCGAGGTGATTTGTGGGTGACGTTGGGGCGATTTCGGAGCCTTGTAACTCGAAGCTTTCGTCTCTCTTGAGTTCTTGGTATTGATTAACATTATCAATCCGTGTTCTTCATCTTTGATTCGAGGTAACTTTCTTGAAACCCTTCTCGATGTATTTTTAGAATCGTTAATAATCGAGTTGTTCTTCACGAATCGTGTCGTTGTATATCAGTAATCGGTTGTATTGATTCTGTCCCTAGGATTTGATTCGTATTTCTTATCGTATTCGGGTTCGGGTGTTGTCCTTGATGTTCTTGGGGAAGTATTGAATCCCAAGTGTTCGATCCTATGTTTCTACGAATTCTTGTTGAGAATTTTGTGTGTTTTGCATCTTCTTTGCGATCGATCTTGTAGTGATTGTGTTGTTCTTGTGTTTTCAACCTAGTTGGAGGATTCGAGGGTTTCCGGTCAAGCTTTCCCATTACTTCGCGTGCTTTAGACTTGAGTCGAGTATCTCGTCTATATTCTTTATGCTTCGAGAATGTGATTTGTCGTGAATTTAACGTAGACTTGTTAGTGATTGAACATCGGACCATAACTTACTTTTAAATGAATATGGTATTTCTATTAAAGTAAATACGAACGTAAACTTGAGTTTCATAAAGAATGATAACAACCATTTCATGTTATATTGTGCTTAAAATGGACACTAGAAATGAGTAGTTATACGAGGAATTGTGGAATCGCATAATATTTTCATTATTCGCTCGTTAGCCTTTTTCCTGAATGATAGTGTGCTGTAAATGTTGTGCCTTTGTGGAAGTTATGATGCGTTAACTTATGTTTTACGTGTTTGCAGTTGTGGTGAATAATGTATCTTTGTTGTTGTGTATCTTAGTGAATTGAGATGTTATCCGGGTAGGGACCCGTGTGGCCTCCGGCAGCGCGTGCTTGCGAGTACGGCCAAACGATACGATTTGACCATAAAGTTATCAATTCGGGTAGGTCTGGAGGGGGCTCCGAGTGTAATATCCACATTTTTCTTTTCCCGGTATTCTCATATTTGGTGTATTTTTCGTTTTTAGCAACTCGCTTGTAACCGTTTCGACATTTTGAATCTATTTTATTCTTGGAGTTTCTCCATTTGGACGAGTTTCAGAGGTGTTTTGATATTATTCCGTCTTATGTCATGTATTGTTGCATGGACGTTCGATTCTCGTAGAACCCATTCGATTTTGTAATTTCTTTGGTTTCACGAGTCCGTATGGTTGAGTTGTTCGTGTTGTGAATTTCGGTTTATTGATCCGATGTCGTATCGCGATTTTCGGACGTTTGGGCCGTTTTGTAATTTCCTATAAGTTTAGGGAATTTTACTTTCCTTGTTGTTTCTCGGATTCCTCGGTAGTCGGAATTGCATTCTCCTGCAACTTTCAGCTTCGTCGTTGTGAATATTTCTTATCTACGCATTGGAATCTGTCCTTGTGTTGCGTCTCGTTTTCGGACCGCCCGATGCAGCTAACTTCATTCAGCAGTGTTGAACTGCTGCATGCATAACGTGCGTTATGCATGCTTTCTTGCGTGCGCTATTGACACCTTCATAACGTACGTTATGGCTCATCGCTAACGTACATAATGGCCTCCAGCAGACTGGACAGATTGTTCTGTCCGAACCATTACGGTGATGAGACGCGGGGCGAAAGAGGGGAAACCAGAAATTTGTTATTAACGCCTTGAAGGCGATGAGACTCCTGCGAAAGGGGTGTACCGGCTATTGGTGCTACGCCTTGAAGGCGGAGAGTGGTGGAGTCGAGCTTTCGTCGATTCCAATCGTTAATGAGTTTCCTGATGTCTTTCCTAATGAGTTACCGGGATTGCCACCAGATCGTGAGGTCGAGTTCACTATAGAGTTAGAGCCGGGTGCGGCTCCTATTTCGAAGGCGCCCTATCGCATGGCACCTTCAGAGATGTCCGAGTTGAAGAAGCAGTTGAGTGAGCTTCTTGAGTCGGGGTATGTTCGACCGAGCGCCTCGCCTTGGGGCGCACCGGTCCTGTTTGTGCGGAAGAAGGATGGTTCGCTACGTTTGTGTATCGACTATCGCGAACTAAACAAGGTGACCATCAAGAACAAGTATCCTTTGCCGAGGATTGACGACTTGTTCGACCAGTTGCAGGGAGCTGCGGTATTCTCGAAGATTGATTTGAGATCGGGGTACTATCAGCTCCGGGTGAGGGAGTCCGACGTGCCGAAAACAGCTTTTCGGACGAGATACGGACATTATGAGTTTGTAGTTATGCCTTTCGGGTTAACTAACGCGCCGGCGGTGTTCATGCAGTTGATGAACAAAGTCTTTATCGAGTATTTGGATAGGTGTGTCGTCGTCTTCATTGACGATATTCTTATTTATTCGAGGAACGAGGAAGAGCATGCCCATCATTTGCGGGTAGTGTTAGACATTTTGAGGACCGAGCAACTCTATGCGAAGTTCTCGAAATGTGAGTTCTGGCTGAAAGAAGTGATGTTTTTGGGCCACGTGATTTCAGCCGAGGGAGTTCGAGTAGATCCGCAGAAAATTGAGGCAGTGTTGGATTGGGCATCGCCCACAAATGTGAAGGAGGTCCGTAGTTTCTTGGGTTTGGCTGGCTACTACCGTAGGTTCGTCGAGGGTTTCTCAAAACTAGCTCGACCACTTACACAGTTGCTCCAGAAATACGAGAAGATCTTCTGGACAGATGAGAGGCATTCGAGGATTGAGTAGATGAAGAAGCGTTTGACTTCAGCCCAGGTATTTGCATTGCCAAGTGGCAAAGAGGGTTTTTCCGTATATAGCGATGCTTGGTCGTGGTCTTGGGTGTGTATTAATGCGGACGGCAAGACCATTGCCTATGCGTCGAGACAGTTGAGGCCGTATGAGCCGAACTACCCTACTCATGATTTGGAGTTAGCGGCTGCTTTTGCGCTCATGATTTGGCGTCACTACCTTTTCGGCTCCACATGTCAGATTTTTACCGACCATAAAAGTCTGAAATACATATTTACTTAGCGGGAGTTGAATATGAGGCAGAGGAGGTGGTTAGAGTTGATTAAGGATTATGACCTCGAAATCCTTTATCATCCGGGTAAGGCGAATGTCGTGGCCGACGCCTTGAGTCGGAAACCGATTGCGTTGCGAACGCTTGAGGTCCTTACGCCTCGCCCGAGCTTCGCGGGCTTTGATCGGGTTAGATGTTGAGGTTTTGCCGCTGGATCTGTTGGGCAACTTTGTGCCTTAGAAATTTCGCTGCCTTTGATCGATGAAATTAAATCAAGCAATTAGAGGATCCGATGATTACTCAAATCCGAGAGAACGTTCTTAAAGGAAAGTCTCACGGGTTTGTGATTCACGAGGATGGCGTTTTGAGATTCCGTAGTCGGCTTTGTGTGCCGAACGACTCGAGTTGAGGCGAGTATTTTACGGGAGGCCCATGCTACACCTTATTCCGTTCATCCTGATACGAGTAAGATGTACAAGGACACGAGGAGGAACTTCGGTGGAATGATATGAAGGAGGAAGTCGCACGCTTGTGGCGAGATGTTTGACTTGCCACAGGTCAAAATCGAGCATCGCGACCGGTCAAGTTATTGCGATCACTTCGCTCCGAATGGAAATGGGAAGATATATCGATGGATTTCATTACGAGTTTGCCGAGATCGAGGTCGGGCATGAATATGGTATGGGTGATTGTTGATCGCCGACCAAGTCGGCACATTTTCTGGGCATCAAGGACACTTGGGGCCCGGAGAAGTTAGCTCGTGTGTTTATTGCGCAGATCGTGAGACTTCACGGTACTCAAGTCTATTGTTTCGGATCGTGATGGCCGCTTTGTATCGCACTTCCGGCAAAGTGCATAAGGCGTTAGGTACCCGTTGCGTTTGAGTACCTCTTTTCATCCCCAAATGATGGATACGAACGCACTATCCGGACATTCGAGGACATGTTGCGTGCTTGTGCCCTCGATTGGAGTAGTGACTGGGAGGAGCATTTGCCATTGATCGAATTCACGTACAACAATAGTTGGCACGCGTCGATTCGGATGGCACCGTATGAGGCACTTTATGGGCGACGATGTCGATCGCCGATTTGTTGGAATGAGGCGTCCGATTTAGTCGGGACCGAGCCGGATGTCGTTTTAGAGACGAGGCGGAAGATAGGGTTAATTCGAGAACGGATGTTGACTGCCCAGAGTCGACAGAAGTCATATGCCGACGTCCGTCGTCGACCTTTGGAATTCGAGGTGGGAGACCACGTTTTGCTAAAGGTGTCGCCGACGAAGGGAGTTTTTCGTTTTGGGAAGAAAGGAAAGCTGAGACCGAGATTTATTGGACCCTTTGAGATTCTCGAGCGAGTCGGTGAATTAGCGTACCGTTTGGCGTTACCTCCAGCCTTGAGTCATGTTCATAGCATTTTTCATGTTTCCCAGTTGAGGAAATATGTTCCGAATCCTAGTGACGTCATCGATTATGGCGAGATTGATATTGCTGAAGATATTACTTTTGAGGAGCGTCCTTTGAAGATTTTGGAGCATCGTGAGAAACGACTAAGGCATAAGACCATCCCTTTGGTCAAAGTTCAGTGGTCGAGACACGGTGTCGAGGAGGCAACTTGGGAAACCGAGGATAGCATGCGTGCTAGGTACCCGGAATTGTTTGTTTCTTAAGTTTCGGACGAAACTTATTTTTAGAGGGGTAGAATGTAATATCCTATTTTTCTTTCCCTTGTATTTTCATTTTTGGTATATTTCTCGGTCATAGTGACCCTCATGTATCTTCAAGATGTCCTTCCCGTCAACCGTTGAATTGTATTCTCGTTATTGTTCGTTGTTTCAACTTTCCTCATATGAGTTCGACCTTGTTAGATCACTATTAATTTTTGGTGACTCCAAAAATTATAAATCTTTGCAATATTATAGAACATCGAGTTAGCTTTCCAATGGTTCAAACGGTGAGTCAATCGGAGTCCGGACGAGAGAGTTATGGTCGTTTGGCTTTGGCCGAGCACTTCCAGAGCCTTTCGGCCGATAGGGGGTCGATAGACTCTCCGCGGCATTCTCGTATGGGTATCGGTTATCCTATCGGCCGATAGGCCGGCCGATAGGTAAATTTCTTCACATTCGAACTTCCAGAGCCTTTCGGCCGATAGGGGGTCGATAGACTCTCACGGCATTCCGTATGGCTATCGGTTGATTTATCCGATAGGCCGGCCGATAGTTCTCATTGTGTTACACTATAAATGTGTTGTTTTGAGCGAATGTACCATTTCCTTCCCCATTTTTCCATCACGCGAGAGAGATATAGAGGAGAGAGTTCTTCATCCGGGGGTCGATTTTCATCATTTCTTTTCGGTTGTGAGGCTCGGATAATCAATCTAACGCGTGTTCTACGGATCTTAATACTTGAATCACTCAAGGTAATATCTCTTGAAACCCTACCTTTTTGGATAATTGGGGATTTTGGGGTTTTGTCCGATTCTTTCCGTTTCGTTGATGCATTCATGATGAATATGATTATTCTTGTTGGTATTCTTAGTTTCCCTACGGATTCATGGTATATTTCGTGATTTTTACGGAATCGGGAGGGTTCGGTTGTGGTCCGCCCTCGTTGTTGTTTATATACGAATATACATGAATCGTAGGCGGGTTTTCGGGTGTATTCCATTTCCATAATCGTTTAGAAGTGGTTGTGATTGTGCTATTCAAATCGTTAGGTTCATTTTCGTCGGTTCCTCGCGGTCGCGCTTGATTCCCCATTTCGTTCGTGTCATCGTCTATTTAATCGAGGCAAGTATCCTTATGAACTTACAATCTTGACATAGTAGTTTTGTATGAGAAATTGTGTGTGTGTGTATGCTCACTACGGGTTAGACTCGACGGGGTATCGGTAGGGGTTCACGAAGGGGTGGATCCGCGAGCTTGCTTTTAACCACTACGGGTTAGATCCGACGGGGTCTCGGTAGGGGTCCACGGAGGGGTGGATCCACGGTTAATTGTGGTGCATTTTTACAAATGTGATTTGATCATTGGCATTTCCGGAAATGAGTGTTTTGGAAACTAAGATTTCTTGATGGCATGCATTACTATATGAGTAAGATGTAAATTGTTCATTTGGTTACTTGTACTAGCGTAATTGCTAACCCCTCTGGGGACCCGTTTTGGGGAAATTCGTTTTATGAATTTCTGTGTCGCTCATCGGGACGAGCGGGCTACTGACCAAGATACGGATGATGGCCATGCGTGATGATTGTGCATAAGAGATGTCTTAATGTCTTTTTGTCTTTTCATCTTTTATGGCTTTTGAACTAATAGCTGTACTCGAGTACTTAAGAGTTCTTGTTCGTCCAGATTGTATTGTTGTGTTTATGTTGTGTTGGATGATGATGTCACATTGACCGGTTGAACCGGGTGGATTGTTCTGTTTTGCGTCTTTATGACGTGGTGTTATTTTATCGTTTCTGTGAGTCGTTGTGTATGATGCTGTTCAGCCTGGTGGGTCCCATATAGGGATTCACGGCGCTGTAATATACCTCGGATATCCTGGGGGTGTTACAAATTCCGCCTTTCGAGGCTTTGGTTTACTTGTTCAAATGGAATTTCTCGGGAAGTCTTTCGCCGTGTTTGATTTGTTGATTTGTTTCAATGTTTTGTCATATCATGTTTGAGGTGATCCAGGAAGGGTAAATGGTTGACGATACGAGTCATGTGTGGAAAAGGAGTTTAGTCGGAATTTATATATTGAGATTTTGGAACTCGATCGTGTGGTTTTCCGATGGAATATCAGTGGGTATTGGTGACGAACCGAATTGATATACAGGAGTATGGATATAGTCGAGCATTTGCATACTTTTCATTTTAAAACTTCGAAATCGTGTGGATTCGAAGGAAACTATTATCGAATACTTGGCACCATCGAGCCAAGTTAATTTTTTCGAAAATTGATTTTGTGGTCTTACCAAAATTTATGTTTTTAGTTTTGAAATTTTTGAAAGAACTTTCGAAAATTTGTATTCTTGACAAGACTTTGTGATTTCAAACTGGTTTTGAAAATGTGATTGATATACATACGCATTTAGTGCATAGTGCATATCATATTGATGGTACGATGGAAAAGGAATTTGAACTTCGGTATGTTAGTTTGATTATCCGGCGATGATCTATTGAGTTATCGGATAAGAGAAATATGTTGCGTGTTGTAGATTCATGCACATAATATTATTTCGGAAACTTGGGATTTTGTGAAACCGGAACATATGTGCTATGTGATTCCATTGGTATGGTAGTAGCGCGATTTTACCTTAGTGATTCTGGAATGATTTCCTTGTAAGCGTAGATTTGGGGATGGTAACCCCATACTGGTTGTTTTGGATATTGAGTGGTCGTTTCCACTCCGTGTATGATTGGGTATGTCCGTCAGTTTGTGATTGGTTGTTCATATGCCGAGGGTATGTTCGCCAGTCGGATATGTTTATTGAGATCCACTGTATGTGATCGGTGTGTCGTTTTGAGAATTTTGCTTTTTCGTATATCTGTTTCTGTGGTTCTGTGTTGATCGTGTTGGAGTTTACCGTGTGAAGGTATTCTCGATTTTTGTTGATCATTCGTTGGTAATATTGGAGTTTATCACGTTGATGATATTCTCGATTGTGTTTTGACCTCTGGTCGGTCATATTGGAATTTACCATGTCGATGATAAATTCGGTTGATTGTTGATCATTGTTGGTGATCATCTGAGCGTTCGGATTTTGTGTTGATGTTTCGGAATTCGTGTCATTGTTTTGGGCAGTTGTTTTACAGATGTATTGTGTATTATTAGTCTTATCAGGATTGGGACTTGATTATGTAATCAGGCAGACGGGATTTGATTCGGGCAGATTGTTTCATCCGAAGATGATATATTTTGTTGAGAATCAGGGAATTGTGATCGTAATCGTATTGAGACTGTACAGTGAGATCGCTGGCTAGTATCTCCGGAGATCGTCGACCTGCGTATTTGTAAGTATGCGGTTTTGGCTATTCAGAATAATGATGATTGATCAGTGTCGTGATGGTTTTGGGATATTTTTGGGTTGAGCAGTATGTTTGTTTGTTTTCTATGACGGATTGCAAGTTTCGAGGACGAAACTTATTTTAAGGGGTGTAGAATGTAATATCCGGAATTTCTACTACTGTTGTTTGATATTATTTTATCCGAGTTATATTGTACAGCATGGAATCTGTACAGTAGGGATAAAATAAATGAAGGACTAAGATGTCAGTATTGGTATAATTGTCGTATTTGGTCGACAATTGTATTTGAGGATATAATGTGTTGAGTAATGTATATTTGATATGTCGTATGATCGTAATTGATATGTCGAGATGTTGGACAAGGATAGCTGAAAATGGCTAAGTATAGCGTTATTAGCGCACGCTGATATTCATGCATAGCGCACGCTATCGTGCAGGATTGGCGCACGCTACGTTCATAGGTTAGCGTACGCTAGTGCAGATCAGCTCAGAAGGAATCTACGCGTGGACCAGGCCACTTTCGACGCACGTTCTGATAAGTCAACGGATGTTGTAATGTAGTGTTAGCGCACGCTAATGCATGTTGATTAGCGCACGCTAACTATATATCGGTCAACAGGGAATCTTGGCTTTATTGGTTGATTTCGGCTTGTGGGGTCATGAGCATCTTCGTGGTAGGTGTAGACTGTAGCAAGTCAACTGGTATTAGCGCACGCTAAGGTAAATGACTTGCGTACGCTAAGCAGGATGATTTACGTACGTTAATGCATGGGCATTACGTACGTAAGTTAGTTTACGAAGCAAGACAGTAGCCTCTGGGCTTCGATAGCGCACGCTAACAAAGTCAGTTAGCGCACGCTAAGGCCGTAGCGCACGCTAAACATAAGGTTTAGCGCACGCTAGTAATACACTCTATAAAAAGGGACAGGAGGGTGTTATGAAGCATTTCGTCCACTTCTTTCCTTTCACTCGATAGAGAGAGCCCTGGGAGGTACTCGAGGTACAGAAACACTGAGAGATGATGATCTTTAACAAGATTAAGATGGGGATCATGAATTAAAGTCTTGTTCTTGAAGTTATTGATGATTCTTGGAATGAAGTGATTGTTCTCCTTCATGGTTCGTCTATACAAGGTAATAGTTCTTCACCTTTGGATTTCGTTTTGGATTGAAGATTGATGTTCTTGTGTTAATGATTATCATATAAACAAGTTGATAAGTATGATTATGAGATTGGTTACCGAGTTATGAGTATTGATATGATTTGGATGGTTTCGAATGTGTTGTTTATCTTCAAAGAGATATGTTGGCCAATGTCTTCCTTCAATTCGGATCTTTGATGTTTTTGTTGTTGGTTTCTTCATATGATGGTGATCATGGCATGATTATGAGTTCTTGGTGTTTAGGTTGTTGATATTAAGAAAGATGAAATATGAATATATGACTTGAATTAAAAGTCGGATGATTACCTATATGTTAAAGGATATTGGATTTCGTTGTTTGATAGCTATGAACATGATTCAGAATCACTTAGAGTATTTGATAATCGCCAGATTGTTGTTGCCCAAAATATTTATCCGAAGATTAAATACTGCTGGAAGACGGACAACAAACAAATGCGGGAGCACTTCCGAGAGAAGATAAATAATACAAGGTTTGCCGGGTTTGTTAGGCCCGGGCTTGAATGCTCTCGCGAGATGTTATTAATACAAATATTCGTGGATACAAGTATTAATGAGAGAAATCTAAATACAATGAGTGTAAAAAGACTCTGTTGATCCGGCTCTTGAGCGAAGCTAGGTGTTCTTCGTCCCGCCGATAATCTGCTCGAGGAGAAAAGGCCGGGAGAAGTAAGACCGAAAGAAAGCCGTTGCCAAGAGTTGGATGTTTGCCAAGTGCTGTATATTTGCTTCTGTATTGCGTATGTATTGCAAGAATGTCAGAGAGTGCAGCCTTTTTTTACAAATGCAGGGGGCTTCGTTTATATAGAGGCAGCCGGGTCCTGTCCTGTAGCTGCCGATCGCCTGCCGGCCATTTTAATATTCTGCCGATCGCCTATCGGCCAATATAATAATGTGCCGATCTCCTGGGCTGTCAGGCTAAAGTCCAAATAAGATGCTGGCTGTCGGGCTAAAGTCCAAGGAAGAGGCTGCCACAGCTTTTGGGCGGTCCAATAAGGAGCCATCATGTGTCCGGAGTCAGTCAACATGTGGCCCTACTGACAAGCTTTCGGCGGCCTGTCGGCTGGTGGAGGGAATCTGTCAGGCTTTGGTCAATGGCCCGGGATTCGCGGATCTTGTCCCGGCCTTTGCACATGGTGCCAGTCTTGAGGCTCGGCCTTTGCCGACTTGGATGGCCATCGGTGGTGATCGACATGAGGCGGTCGTCCCTGGATGGTCTTCGGAGGTCGTCATCGGCCAGTGGATGGAGGTCGCCAAGGGTCGGTCGCCAAGGGTAGGTCGCCAGGTGCCGAGAGACGGTCGATCGCCAAGGGTCGGTCGCCGAGTACTGAGAGGCGATCGCCTTGATGTCGATCGCTCGGCACCGGGATTCGCCCTGGGCCCTTCGGTTGGCCAGTCTAGCATGTCCACTGGGCTAAGGCTCGGTCGCCTGGTCGCCGATCGGCAGGCTTGCCTTGGTCGCTCGGCAGTGACTCGGTCGCTCGGCCTGTAAGTCGGTCGCTCGGCCTCGGAGGCGATCGCCGGTCGGAAGGTGTTAAATCTTGACACAACAATTGCCCCCCAGCTTGCTCCTATGTTGAAGACATGGGGCGAGGTGGTTCTTGCTGGTGATCGTGTATGGATGAGGACGGGCGATCTGAGCTGACTTAGGACTCGGACTTGGGCTTAATCATGGTCGATTGGCTTAGCTATCTTTCGGTCTTGTACCTGCAAAAAACAACATTGGCCGATCCCCCATGGAAACTTGGTGGTTTCGCTTTATTTGAGGAATCGTGCACAGTCGCGGAGATCGATGGACCGACCCCATGACCGTGTCTTGGTGCACAAAGACAATGAGTGCCTCGTGGCTCACTTTATTATGAGGGTCCTCTGTTAGCCGCGCTCGCCTTGTTTTTAAACGAAAGGCGTGCGGTCTCGGTCTAGAGGAGTCCTTGCGCGGGGCAGCGTCGGATGAATCAACTCCGCGCCCGCGGCTTGTTAGCTCTGCTTCCACCTCGGCCAGCCATGGAGATGGCCGACCTCGACGGTGTACGTTGAGACGGGGTTGTGGAATGAGTCCACTGATTAATGTTGGAGGGCCCTCCGACTACGCTGGCCCCGTGTTTAAACGAAGGCGGGCGATCTCGGCCGACAGGGACCTTGCATGACCGAAGCAGCCGGTTCCATCGACTGCCAGGGCCATGGCTTTATGATGTGCGGTGGAGGCGATCTTATGCCTTAGTCCGTCATGTTACATGCTGTACTGTAGATGGCGATCGTGTCCACCGGGCTGCTGATGATGTTGCGATCTGGCCGGAAGACTGGCGATCGTCGCTCGGCGGCCGATCGCTTTATTCGTAGGTCGAAATTGGCGATCGGGCGGCGGCTAGTTACTCATGTTAGAATGGACTGTAGGCGGTGATCGAGTCCTCCGGCTCTGCTGGGTAGTAGCGATCGGGCTGGAAGACTGGAGGTCGTCGTACGGGCGCCGACCGATCTACTCCTAGGCTGAGAAGAAGCCTTTGCCTGGACAGGAAGTCCGCGGCTCTAGCCCGGAAGGCTGCGTAGGTCGTCGGCAGGGTCTTCGTGAGATGCCTGAACATTGGAGAGAAACCCTGAAAACCTCCTAGGACAGCGTAGAGGGCGGTCTCATCGCTTACGGGCTCGCCGTTGAGGATGATCATGTCAACCCGGTCGATGTAGTCCGAGTCGGACTCCTGTTCTCCTTGCCTGATTTGCATCATGCGATGGCGACCTTCTGGCCGGGCGACCCTGGTGGCGAAGTGTTCCGTGAAGACATGTGCCAGCTCGTTAAAGGAGCCGATGGACCGAGGTGGCAACGAGGTGTACCACCGGTGGGCGAGGTCGTCAAGTGTCAGAGGGAACATTCGGCAACGGGTCGCGTCCGATGCCCCACACCCGGTCATGTAGATGTTGAACTTGTGCAGGTGTGCTTGGGGGTCCGATCGCCCCTGGTACACGGGTGTCTTAGGAGGGGCGATCGTGTGCTGCACCGGGGCGAGCTCGATGTCGATCGCGAGCGGCTCGCTCGGTGTGGCGATCGTCCTCACGGCGCCTGCCCCGGATTGCAGGAGCGCCTTCATGTCGTCGATCTGACGTTGCATTGCGGCGATCGCCGCGGCTCGGCTGCTTGCGGATCGGCTTTGGGAGCGGGGGCCGAGGCGATCGTGTACCGACCTCCGGACCCCACTGCTGCCGACCTCGGGAATCTGGCGAGCGGGAGCGAAGCGGCCGGATCGTCTTGAGGGAGCTGGGTAGGCCGAGCTCCTGGTGACGGACACCAACTCCGTCGTCTCGTAGCCGGGCCTCGATCGCCCGGCCGCTGTGTCGCCGCCGCCAGGCGATCGAAGACAGACGTGCCCCGGCCGCCGAGCGCCTCTTCTTGCGGGCGAGGGCCTCCTGGCGCTTGCTCGGCCGGTAGTGCCTTGAGCTTCGCTGATCTTCCGGCGAGAGACCGGGGCGGCAGGAGGCGCGTCGAGAGCACTCCGTCGTTCTGAAGGGCGGCTATGGCCTCTTCGATCTGTTCATTGGTTCGAATCGATCGAGCGAGAGGCTCGGGCCGCCGTCCGGACGGATCGAGCGTCTTTGACAAGCGGCCGCCTTCCACCATCGGGCCGCGCTCGATCGGGACGGAACAGGTCCGCCGGCCGCCGGCTTTCTTCGACGCGGATGCGAAGACATGATTTCAAGGATTTCTTTGGAGTGCGGTGAGTGTCACTTCATATCTGCCCGAGAACAGTGAGTGTTCGTCGACGGTAGGTATAAAAATTTGAGGGTGGAGGCCCCCTTCCTCTAGCGCCAATTGTTGTTGCCAAAATATTTATCCGAAGATTAAATACTGGAAGACGGACAACAAACAAATGCGGGAGCACTTCCGAGAGAAGATAAATAATACAAGGTTTGCCGGTTTGTTAGGCCGGGCTTGAATGCTCTCGCGAGATGTTATTAATACAAATATTCGTGGATACAAGTATTAATGAGAGAAATCTAAATACAATGAGTGTAAAAAGACTCGTTGATCCGGCTCTTGAGCGAAGCTAGGTGTTCTTCGTCCCGCCGATAATGCTCGAGGAGAAAAGGCCGGAGAAGTAAGACCGAAAGAAAGCCGTTGCCAAGAGTTGGATGTTTGCCAAGTCTTTGTATATTTGCTTCAGACATTGCGTATGTATTGCAAGAATGTCGAGAGTGCCCTTTTTTACAAATGCGGGGGCTTCGTTTATATAGAGGCGGGTCACATCTCGTAGCCGCGATCGCTGCGGCCATTTTAATATTCGCGACGCCTATCGCCAATATAATAATGTGCCGATCTCTGGGTCACAAAGCTAAAGTCCAAATAAGATCTTGTTTGTCGGGCTAAAGTCCAAGGAAGAGGCCGCCACAGCTTTTGGGCGGTCAATAAGGAGCCATCATGTGTCCGAGTCGGTCAACATGTGGCCCTACCGACAAGCTTTCGGCGGCTTTGTCGGGTGGAGGGAATCTGTCAAAGCTTTGGTCAATGGCCCGGGATTCGCGGATCTTGTCCCGGCCTTTGCACATGGTGCCAGTCTTGAGGCTCGGCCTTTGCCGACTTGGATGGCCATCGGTGGTGATCGACATGAGGCGGTCGTCCCTGGATGGTCTTCGGAGGTCGTCATCGGCCAGTGGATGGAGGTCGCCAAGGGTCGGTCGCCAAGGGTAGGTCGCCAGGTGCCGAGAGACGGTCGATCGCCAAGGGTCGGTCGCCGAGTACTGAGAGGCGATCGCCTTGATGTCGATCGCTCGGCACCGGGATTCGCCCTGGGCCCTTCGGTTGGCCAGTCTAGCATGTCCACTGGGCTAAGGCTCGGTCGCCTGGTCGCCGATCGGCAGGCTTGCCTTGGTCGCTCGGCAGTGACTCGGTCGCTCGGCCTGTAAGTCGGTCGCTCGGCCTCGGAGGCGATCGCCGGTCGGAAGGTGTTAAATCTTGACACAACACAGATGTTGATCGGTATCCGAAATGCATGTAACTGCACGTTGTTAGCGCACGCTAAGCCTACTGGCTAGCGCACGCTATCGGGAACAACTTAGCGCACGCTACAGTAAAAGATTAACGTGCGCTAAGTCAACAGGCAGGGTAATATATTCTGTTTCGGTTATGAATTCGTGATCGTTTTAGTTGGTTTGATCAGACTTGTGGTTAACTAAGATATTGTTGAGCCGTTGGGTTTGTGAAGTGGTTTTAGCGGTTGTTGATTATTATCGGATTGTTGTTTAATCGATTATTGTACTAGGTCAAGTTTATTGATCGGTGTCTATAACCGTATGCTGCGGTCGTGTTCGAGGATGTTCGTGAATTGCTTTGATCAGGACCGAGGAACTTGTAGATGATGACAATGGAATTGGTAACGACCTCATCATCATCGTATCAGTATCGAGGCAAGTTATTACTTGCTTAGTTATAATGTTTAATGAATGGTTTCAGTTTCATTTCGTTTATAATGCATATAGCGATGATTATTATTGTGAACTCTGGGTATTCGGATCGCATATCGTTCTTTCGATTCTGGGGGGGGTGGTAAATCATAATGTATATGATTTATCTCAGTTATTGGTATGTTCGAGTATCGAGGTTACATTATGGTAAAGACGAGGATATGAGTATCTATAGTTCATCGTACGTTTGGATCGCCGAGCATTGAGGATAATCGTCGGTGATGATTTGACATCGAGGTTGCTCCCGAAGGACTCGGGGCAAGTATTCCATATTGATTATGGTTTAATGTTATTTATTTTGGTCTCGTACACTTTCTTTCATGTTGTTGAACATGAAGTCGTCCTAGTAAATTGTCATGTTATCGTGCATGTTATGTTGTTCATGTTGATGAACATATTGAGTTGCATATGTGTATGCATAATTGTATTGTTTATGTTGTGTTGATCCTGTGAGATCATGTGAATTATACGTTGTGTTGATCCTGTGAGATCATGAGATCTATGCTGAGGGCGCTGGATCGGATGTCCACCATGCGTTGGTTCGACGGGATCATCATGGGGATCTATGCTGAGGGCGCTGGATCGTTGGACAGGTTTTCCACCATGCGTTGGTTCGAAGGGATCATCATGGGGATCTATGCTGAGGGCGCTGGATCGTTGGATTACCAGTATTGTGTTGATGGAATCTTGTGAATTCGCATCATTGATTTTATCATGTGTTGTTGTTCACATGAGTATTGTTAGTTATCCACCTTATGTTGATCTGATAGGATTAACAAAGGGATCTATGTTGAGGGCGCTGGATCGTCGGATTTCCATTGAGTATACATGATTGTTATTGTTGTGATCATATTGACGTGGTCATATGAGTATGCATTTGTAGGTCTTGTGTTAGGACCCTGTCCGTATTGCATTGATCTGATCTCGGATTAGACTGGTATGATTGTCGTGGCACTTCATATCTCGAGGTATGTTCCGTATTTCCTTTGGTATTTGTCTTGATGGACGATCGGTTATCGTCTTGTGATTTGATGATGTTATTCGATGGATCGTATTGGTCAGAAATGGTATGTTTCCGTATCGTGAGTTGGTTATGATAGTTTGAGAACCTTGAGTATTGTTTGAGGTACAATACTTATATTATGTTCGAGTTTATTGGTAAATCGAGTACAGGATGTGAAATGTGATAATGGTTACTCTGATGAGAATCACTTGAGTAAGCAAAGTTATGGCGATAAGATTACGTTGGTCGTATTCTTATTCTGTATTCTCATTGGTATGTATTATTGATGTGATGTGATTGATATCATTGTTGGACGTTATGGCTGACCCCGTCGTGGGATTTCTTTTTAGGTTCTTGGAGTATCGAGCTTGTAGCGGTCGTGAAGAGATGAGCTTCCCGGAGGATACTGGCTAGGACATGTTGTGTGCTTTGAGTTTCTTGTTTGGTTCTCGTAGTCCGCTGCTAGAGTATCTGTATGGTTGGTCTTTTTCCGCTGCGTGAGTATTTTGAAATGCTCTTTTGATATCTGGTAACTGAGGTTACTTTGGAAATCGTTTTCTAAACTTTTGAATGTCGGCAGTTTGGCCTTGCGATTTCAAATGAGTTTTTACGACGGTTTGATAAATGAGTTTTATAAATCTTTGATTATTTTCAATAGATAATACTGCCGTTAGCCTCTTGGGCATTTGTAAAGGTTTGCGAAAATTTCTTTTAGCCTTGTGGGTTCCATCTCGGGGCCCACGGCACTGTAATATTTCCGGTTAAATCTGGGGGTGTTACATTTTTGGCCCGGCTTAGATTTGGCCCGCCCGGGGCGGGCCACGGGCCTATTAATTTTGGCCCAAAAAACGGGCCTTTTTGGCCCAGCCCAGATTTGGCCCGCCCGTTTTTCGCCCGGCCCGTTAGGGCCGAGCCCGCCCGTTCACTGAGTGATGTCGGCCGCTACTCTCTCTCTCTCCAGTGGATTTCCCTCAATTCCCTGTTCTCTCTCTCATTCCTCGACGCTGGCAGATGGACTGGCAGTGATTCTCCGTCGTGGTTCGGAGCAGCAGCCGCGCTCAATAGGGCCAAGGGGTCCGATTTGACTCCCTACAATCCCAGACCTCGCTCCCGACAGAAGATGATTAGAGCGATGGTCTCGGTTCGACGGTGCTCAGTGCGGCGGCTGTGGCGGATCTCTGGTAAGAGTTGACGGTGGCGGATGAAAAAAACTTCGGCTGAAAATTTAGATTAGCTTCTTGTATTTTCTGGATTTTATTCTGAAAGGTAGGGTTTTTCTATTGAATGATTTTTTTGGCTAAATAGTTTCTGAAAGATTTTTTTTTTTGTGTGTGTGTGTGTGTGTGTGTGTGATTTTTCTGAAGCAATGAAGAATTTGGCGGTTGGGTGTTGCTCCTGGAGTTTGACTCAGGCGGACAGAGGTGAGATGAGTTCCTCCGGTTAGCCGTGATTTTGGGAATGAGAAATAAGTGTTTGAAGTCTGAAGAAACACAGAGAAATTTTACCTGTTGTGTTCTGGGTGTAGAATTTTGAAGTGTGTATTTGTACAACGTGGTTTGATCGGTTTGCTGTGAGAATTACTGTGAGTTGAGAAAAAAACAAATGGAGAAGCCCGTGTGTGTGGGGGAGGATGTTGGGCTTGGGATTTGGGCTAGGATATTGGGTTAGACAATAAAATAGGGATTGGGTTGCTCGCTCAAAGTGAATGGATTAAAATTAATTAAAATGGATTTGTGAAATCTTATGGGTAACGATTAATATCGCTTAAAATTTGACTCGGGCCTAGAGATGACGAGATGAAACGATGAATTAAAATGAGAAATGAAACGAAACGAATCACATGACTTGACATGAATTATAATGACATAAATTAATGTTGCATGATCATGAAAATAATATGAATTAAACGATAAATTATTCGGGCATTAATTTAATAAAATTGAACATATTTTCTATAATTCACAATAAATGAATATGTGAAGTCGGGGCGTTACAGTATTTGTTATATTTTGCATATATTTTGATTTTGATTTGTATAAAATGTTATATGTATTATGCATGGTGTTCTATTGCTTTGTTGGTTTGGTATCGATGTTGTTTGTTGTTCTGTTGCTTTGTTGGTTTGGTTGCTGGTGTGTTGTGTTTACTGTTTTTATGCTGTTTGTTGTGCTGTTTTGCTGCTGTATTGATAGAATGGTGTTTTGTTTTGCTGCTGTTTGGTTCTGTTTTGATGCTGTCAAAAAAGGACATAGATCTTTGTGTTAGCATTTCCTCTGTCCAACTCAAAGTTTAACAGATTGGTGTATTTTAAATAATAATTGGTGTAAGTAATGATGATAAATGTGTGGTGAAAATTGAAAATTAAAAAATATTGATAGTCAGTGTGGTTAAGATTAAAAATAAGAGGCGATTGTTTAATTTAATTGCGTAAAAGTGATAAATGTAAAATTTGTAAGGAGACAAACAAATAAATATAAGAGTTTTGAGAGGAACAAAAATAGCAACTTTTTTGGGTGGGGTGGAGGTGGTGGTTAGGGGTATGGGGGTGGGGGTAGTGATGAGTGTAGTAGGACGTGTAGGATTAAAATACTGGATTACTAAACACCGCTCAAAATTACTAGCCACCGCCCTAGAATATTACCTTTTTGCCCTTAATTCATATTAATTAGATTTTTGATCCTAACTTAACAATACTTTTCTCTGTAAACAACCCACCCGACGCAGCCGAACCGCCGCCACACTACCGCCGCACAGCCGCCGTCCGCCGCCATATTACCGCCACAGAGCGCTGCCTCGCCGCGCACCGCCGCCATGTCCGGAAAAGGAAAAATGCCGGTAATTTTATTTTTTCGTTTTACTGTTTCATTGGTCGCGGACGCCGTGCCGGAGTGCACGGCAGAGGCCGCGGCCGTTATTTTGTTACAGGCGTCCGACGATGATGCCTGGCCATGGCACAGGCATCCGCCGATTTCTCCTGTCCATGGCGCAGCGCCCACGGCGACGCCACCTGGTGTACGACGCCCACAATGACGTCCATACCATGGTTCAAAGGCGTCGACGGACGCCTAGCCGCTGAGAAGCGTCTGTCTCGGACGCTTGGACCATGGAAGTAGCGTCCAGACCAGACGCCTGTGCCATGGTTCAAGCGTCCGGTCTGGACGCCCCAGTCATATTTTTGGGAAAAAAAATAAAATTTTCAATTAATAATTAATCATGTATATTCTTTGTATGATTATTACTTATTAGTTGTATTGTTTGCTAAATGCAGATGAGAGGAGGAGCGGGCAAATCTATGACGCTAGTCACAGAGTTGATGGGTTCTGGAGCGCGTCACACCAGAGCTCGTGGTGTTGATGCTTCCATTCGTAGACAGCGGGAGGCAGGGCGTAGGGGATTCGAGGACGTACCTTATACTGATTTTGGTACTGAGGATTCGAGCGAGTATTATTCGCACGATGAGGCCGACGATCAGGAGGGCGGTGATGATTCTTCTTCATTTTCGTGCCGGGTTCGGAAGGGGAGAGGGGGGAGGTTTGTGACTTCTGGGTCTACCAGTAGTAAACGGCGTAGGGCAGAGGATGAGACATCTTGGATGGTTTCTGAGGAGATGCCTGGTGGCCCTATCGACGGCAGCGTTATCCCGAGTTTCGGTGGGCATGTCGCCGCGCGTATCTGGACTGGAGATATGAGAGGTTTGCTGAAGTGTCACACCAGGACTGCTGCTTGTCAGAGCTTGAGTCAGTGGCGCTCAGTTATGTCACCCTCTTTAGTGAGTCGGATCAGTGGGACTGGGTTATCCCACCTGACGGACGCCATGTTCAGACATATTGACTCCCCGTTGATTTCTGCGTTCGTTGAGCGGTGGCAGCCCGATACGAACTCTTTTCACATGCCGTTCGGAGAGATGACCATCATGTTACATGATGTGTGGCAGATCCTTCGCATTCCTGTCGAGGGGCGATTGGTTGATGCCGATAGCACATCTACACAGTTGCATGTGGATGTGATGGAGGTTCTTGGAGTATCGCGGTTGGAGCTACTGAGTACTCACTGGGGGTGGCGGCGTACTTATGGACTCGATTTTCAGGTCATGTCGCGATGGAGGTCGAGTGGAGGGCACCCAAGCCGTAGCTTGGATGTGGTTGTTATTTGGATCCACCTTGTTTGTTGACAAGAGTGGTAACCGGATTAGGCCTTCCTTCATATTGGAGGTGAGGGACGGTATGGATACTACCGGTCAGTATTCATGGGGTTCGGCCACATTGGCATTCATGTACCGTCAGCTCAGTATCGCTAGTCGCGGCGACTCCATGGGGATTTGTGGATGCCTTACCCTCGTTCAGGCTTGAATTTATGAGTATTTTCCCTGCTTTCGACCTCATCGAGAGCATATGATTGTTGACTCCACGTAGCCTCGAGCTTCTACATGGAGTGTCCAGCCCGAGGGTAGGGACGAGCACCGCCTCCAGTCTTTGCATCGCCGCATTGATCAGTTGACAACCGCAGAGGTATAACGATTCCTTCTAACAATCTCACAATTCATTTAAAAATAACTTGTATAACTTGTTGATTACATGTACGCAGATACAGTGGTTGCCTTATGGCCCTGATCCGGTGAGGGATGTCCCGAGGACCACATTCATTGGATGGCTACGATATCGGGTATTATCGAGCCATACATGCCTGGTCGGACATTACGGCAGCTCGGTTATGTGCAGACCATCCCTTTCCCGATCACCAGACCGGAGAAAGCGGTTCGGGCGTGGTCGAGCAGATTGTACCGAGTTGACTATCCCATCCGGATGTCATCTGATGCGTGGATGATGTTTCCGGGTGCATACAGGCTTCCTCTCGCTGACTATGAGGCGGCTACTCATGATCAGGCTGCTTGCACCGATGATTACATTGAGTGGTATTATCGGTATTCGCACCCTCAGCTACTGAACGACGGTGCAGCACCTGGATCAGTGATCCCTTCTCGTTCCAGCACCGATTACGTATGTTCTTTAACTTTGTACTTTGTTTGATTTCATCATACATTACTCATTGTATTATATTGTCTCTATTTTTTACAGTGGGTAGTCGATCCGTCGGTATTACCCAAAGATCAGACGTACACCTTCCCCGCACTGCGGAAGAAGCGACGACGATGCTCGAGGAGTTCATGAGGGATTGGCATTTGGCCAACTGATTTTGTATTTTATATTTTGTTTGTGACAGTATTTTGTTTGGCGTTTTCGTTTTTTTTTTTGTATTTTGTATATTTATTGACACTTTCGTTTTGCATTTGACACTTTACTTTTGTTTGTTTTTTTCTGTTCTGCTTACAAAAACGAAATTTTTTCTGTCAACTATCAAGATCAACATAAAAGAAAATCAACTATCAACTATAAAGATCAACAAAAACGAAAATTTTATTAATTAAGGAACATACAACAAATAAAGTTTTACATCATACCGACTAATCTATTCCATTTTTCTCTCCTGCTCGTATACAAATTCTCCCAGCCACCAACACTACTATCGTGGAATCTAAACCAGTTACTCGCTATGGGTGGTACAGGAAAATTAGGCATTAAATCTAGACGAATAAAATGTTTGTACGTATCTCCTAAATGACAAATCACAATCTCTTGGCTAGGCCGTGTTGCCGTTGAGGGTGCTTTCAACGGCAGCACAGTGAGACATGCAAATAAAGATCTACCGTTTCCGAATCCGAATAGTATGACAGCGGCATTGAAAATAGTAGCAATTGGGAATAAATATTCAGCAATAGCCATCCAATGATCCGATCCACATGCACCACCATACCATGTAATACGTCGAAAATCGATCGGTAGAGTGTACAGTTAGCCATAATTTCATTTGCAATGCATACACGTACAATACGCCATTTATCTTGGTCGCCAAATATGTAGTCGGCGATAACACGAAATCCGCAATTACCGTCTCCGGGGACATCGAGATAACCTTCAACAAACGGCAAAATAATTCCCGGTATCTTGTCGATATGGTGATAGTTACCAATCTCCACTCGGTGGTGTCCATCTGCAAACACATATTCAATATATTACACATTATCGAACTTAAAAAGATACAACTCATTGAAAAACTTCAAAAAATAATACATCTACAAAAAAAATTTCTTATAAATTGACAGAATTATTATATGTCGGCAATATATTAAAAGAAATATAAAAATTCAAAAGTCAATTTACATACTGGATTTTTTTTTTCCTAACGTTTTTTATTTAACTTGTAACATATAAATATAAAAAATTAGTCAAGAAGACTATTTTTATTTTTGTTTCTAATAAAAATTATCTTTTTATTTAACATGTAATACATAAGTATCCTAGTCCAATATAAAAAAGACACGGTATTAATAAATTTGTTCATACCTGATGAAGAGGCATTGTGGTGATGCGGAAGAGCCGACCCACGACCACTGGATGAGCGGGAACGACCACGACCCCTTTGGCTATACTCCCAACCACTAGGATCGCGTCTAGTCGATGAACTTCCTCTTGGTCGACCCTTAACTGCCGTATTCACTTGTGGTTCAACGTAACGTGTTTGATCAGGGTGAAGATGATCGTGGATCATAAGTGATACGTTACGGACAACTGCCGGATCGCTCTGTCTGACCTCATCGACAAGGGCCTGAAAGTACCGCTGGTCCTCCGATTCAGCACCGGTAGAAGGATCGACAAATTCGGTCGTGTCCCCACCATCACTAATAATAAGTGTTTGCCAAAATATGTGAAGACGACTTACACTGCATGGGGTCCGCGATTCCATATGTCTCTTGAGCTCACACGCACAAGGAATCTGATGGGTGGTTTGGAGTGAACAACCGCAACGATCGTACACTTGATCACTTAATTCTCTCATACGTGTCAATTCATTCGACAGTAATCGCAGACAATGATGGGAAACACGACAACGCAAGTAGTTGAACGGAAAACCAGAATACACCACGCTTGTACGACACCTAGACTGTTCAAGTGTGTATCTGATCTGCGTAAGTTGTGATTCAATCTCCTGGTCACTTTGGTCCAGACGGTATCGAGGGCTCCGGTGGAAGAATTAAGCCATTGCTTTAACTCGGCATGTGCACTCTCAACTCTACAAGTGGTTGTGTTTCCAAAATGAAGCACTTTATTCGTCCACGCAACAACGAACATCTCCTTGTATTTTAGCCATGTACCCTCAACGTATGATATCACCTTAGGATTCCATCTCCATGTATCCTTCATGAGTTGCACCGCTTGATCATATTCCTCTTCGGTCGCCGCTTCCATGATTTTCTTCCATTTCCCATTTTTAAACCTTTGGCCCATTTCTTTATCTTTTCCACAAATTCTGTAGACCTTGTCTTCAACATCCTTATTAATATGCCATGTGCAAAGTAAGTGGGCACTCTCTGGAAATATCTCTTCAATAGGACGCATCAATCCCAACTCGCGATCCGTAACAATAGCCGTCGGATGAACATCAAATCCAAGCAAAATTTTCAACTTCTGTAACACCCACGCGTAGCTCGATTCGGTCTCATCTTTCATAATTGCATAGGCGATTAGGAAGTTCTTGTTACATGGAGTCATCCCGACTATCTCGATAAATGGCATCTTGTACTTATTCATTTTGTAGGTGGAATCCATGCCAATGAACCATCTGTAGGTCCGGATTAAGTTGATTGATGTTGGATGTGCCATGAACACGTGGGTAACAACATTTGTATCCGGGTCGGCCTGCGTCCAATGTACGTAGTTATTCGTCGCAGCCAAATGGTGAAACTGACCGACGACATCTCTTTCTTCAAAATCATGCTTCCTCAAGTGGTCTCTATAATTATAAGATATGTCGTCTAGTCGGTTTGTCCTCGGGAAATTTATTCTGAATGGCCGCCAAGATGGCACACGGCTTGGCTTGAGCAGCACTCATCTCACGAACAACTTGTTTGGCCGATTTACTCAGTCCACTCATTTGACGATGCCCCTCCGGATAAACAATAAATGAGTGATTGTGCATACCCTTACTCCCAGAGATCGGTCTGATTATCCAACCACTCAAGTCATGCAATTGTTCGGCCTTTATCTGAAATGTACACTTGCATGCTTTCGTCTTTGTGTCCTTTCGAACAGCGACATCCAAATATCTTAATACCCTCTGCACTGCTCACCACGGTTACATCTCAATAGCTTTGTCTTTCCTTTATTCTTGTACGATGAAATGATCAACTCGAAACCAATTTGAAGAGCAATTTTTTTCGCCCAAGCAATCGCATCACAATCACTAGCGAATATTTCGTCATTAACGAAATAACCACTATAATCAACGCTGTCGCCTTCAAATTCTTCCAATATAACCTGAAATTTTAATTGAAAGAATGTTAATAATAATACCAATAATATTATTATTAGGGCGATTTACATCTGACTACCTTTTTAGATGGTCTAATTACAGTTTGGTCCCTATTGTTTCAGATATTACAATGAAGGACAAACTTTGCACTGTCCAGAAACTATATTTACAACCAAGGACAAAAGTCAAATTTTCAGATGATGTCATTTGGAGAGAAATCTTGATATTCGAATTTACCCTTTTATTTTTCCTTTTCTTGTTTACCCATTTATTTTTTGTCTCACATGAGTGGCGCATGTTGGGCCTCATTGTAATATATATAACACTTTTGGACTTCATGTAATAAATTTTCAAGCTTTTTAGAAAAATATTTTTTCCCAAAAAGAAAGTATTTTCTGGAAAAAATATTATTTTTCGAAAAAATAAAAAAATTATTTTCTGGGAAAAATTATCTTTTCGAAAAAATATTATTTTATGGAATTTTTATTTTTTGAAAAATTAAAAATATTTTCGAGACAAAATTATTTTTGGGCAAAATAATATTTTTTCGAAATAAAATTATTTTCCGAAAAACTATTATTTTTGAAAAAATAAAACTATTTTCTGGAAAAAATAAAAAAAAAATATTTTTTCGAAAAAAATAAAAAAATATTTTCTGGAGAAAAAGGTATTTTTGGCAAAATAATATTTTTTCGAAATTAAATTATTTTCTGGAAAAAAATATTATTTTTTCGAAAAAATAAAATTATTTTCTGGAAAAAAATAAAAATAAAAGATTTTTTCGAGAAAATTAAAAAAATATTTTCTGGAGGAAAAAATATTTTTTGGCAAAATAATATTTTTTCGAAATAAAATTATTTTCTTGAAAAAAATATTATTTTTTCGAAAAAATAAAATTATTTTCTTGAAAAAAATTAAATAAAATATTTTTGCGAAAAAAAAAATATTTTCTGGAAAAAAATTATATTTCGAAAAAAAAAAATATTTTCTGAAAAAAGAATATTTTTTAAAAGAAATGTATTAGCCAAACACTTTAATAACTTATAAACTATTTGTTTAATATGAAATGTATTTTAAAAGAAATGTTTTATTTAAGTAAATAGAGGGGCATTTTCGTCTTTTTAATAGAAGTCAACACCAATTCAGATTTTTGTCCTTCGCTGTAATTTATGAAACAATAGGGACTAAAGTGTAAAGAGGCCATCTAATAGGGTAGTTGGTTGTAATTTCCCCTTATTATTAATATTTAAAATCAGGCAAAAAAAAGGGTCCAGGCGTCCAAAAATTGCGCCTGGACCATGGCCGAGCGTCAGCTTGGGCCTTTGCCACTGTCTGGCGTCTGAATCGGACGCCTAGCCATGGCACAGCGTCTGAATCGGACATCCAGACCATGGTTCGGGCGTCTGGTTTAGACGCCTAGACCTAGGACGGAGCGTCACTTGCACGCCTGTACCATGGTCCAGGCGGAATCTGGGGACGCCTGTACCATGGAACAGGCGAAATAATCAGACGCCTGCGTCATTTTCTCCGAAAAATTACCTCCAGATGCGAATTCTCGTCCATTTTCGTAGTTGTCGATAATATTGACGATATATATTTGATTGTGTGTTATATTCGAAAAACTTGAGCTTGAAAGATTTGGTGTGGTGTGGTGTGGTGTTTAGAAAGAATGAAAGACTTGAAATGGATAAAAAGGTAATCTTATAGGGCGGTGGCTAGTAATTTTGGGCGGTGTTTAGTAATACCCTTAAAATAGGATACGATTTGCAAACAAAAGAATGATATTGCATTGGGGTGAGGGATTTGTGCAAAATGACTTTGTATTAACATGCAAATTTACATATATTTCAAGTGATTTTACCGCGTGTAGGGATGTACAAATCAGGTTTTTTTTTCCAAATCGGTTCGGGTTTTAAAATCGAACCGGTTTTTGATCGTATTTTGGGAATCAGTTTTTTGATCAAACCGGTTCGGGTTGGGTTGGGTTGGGGACTGTAAAAATTCGACCCTATACTAACCGGTTTGGGTCGGGTTGAGACCGGTTCGGGTAGGAAAAACCGGTTATAACCGTTTTTTTGTAAAAAAAAAACTTAAGAAAGTAATATATTCTTATTAAATAAACCTATTATACATTAAATATAAACTTTTATTAAATAAACTCATTACAACATCAACTTTTATTCAAACATTTAGAATTTAAAACATAAACTTTTATTAAATAAATCGATTACAACATCAACTTTTATTCAAACATTTAGAATTTAAAACATAAATTTTTATTCATCAAGAGTGATATCTTCTTCGGAGCTAGACTCGCACGAAGCTTCATCAAGAGCAATTTCTTCATCGGAGAGTGAGATTGCAAAACCTTCTTTACCGCAATGTTTACAATGAGCCTTAAGTTGCCCATCTGACAACTTCACAAGGTTGAAATTACACCAAATTTTTGGGTTTCGGGTTGTTTCTATAACTTCAACAATCTCGTGTGCATTCGTGGAAGCGGAAGAAGATTGAGTTGCCATTTGAATTGAGAGAAACGAGATTTTTGTAAATTTTTTAGTACTTGAAGAGTGTTTGAGTATTGTGACTAAACCAAAACTCAAATAGGCTATTTATAGTTGATTAGGGATGGCAAAATGGTAAAAAAAAAAGGCACAAAACGGTCATATTTTTGAAAAAAACGAAGCCTAACGGTGCACTGAAAAAACCCGGTTTCTAACCGGTTTTTCCAACCCGATTTCCGAAATCGGTTCCCCCAAAACCCGACCCGGACCAATTTCTAACGGGAAAATGGAAAACCAGGTAGAAACCGCCGGTTTTTATACAACCCGAACCGATTTTGGACAAAAACCGGTTTTGACCGGTTTCGATTTCGTTTTTTTTTTCGGTTTCAGTTTCGGTTTTGTTTTTTTTGCCCACCTCTACATGCATGTACATATATTTCAAGTGATTTTATCGAGTAGAACAACATACAAATATGTCCTAGTTATAGTAGTATGCATTAGTTCTGTATCTGAAATAGATAATTATGCAGCTTGTCGTTTATATCATTTGTAGGTGTTTGAGGCCATATATACAAGAAAGACACATCCTAAACCTCAAGAATAACCAATCAATGCACGTGTTTGAGGCTATGTACACAAGAAAGACAGACATCCTAACCCTCAAGAATAACTAATCAATGCACGTAGGATATACGGATGCAAAGGCACAAAAATAGACGTGTTACAAGGCAACACAACCCCGGACGTGTTGGCAACACGACCATGTCCCGGACAATGTCAATAGACAGTGCGTACAAGCTCGTCTTGAGCACTATGACACGACCCTTATTGTCAGACGGTGTTGGCTTGGTCAATACACAGATTTTGGCCTTGAGACCTCTTTGGATGACTATAAATACATATGTAAGGTCCAAGAAAATCATAATTCGCCACATGAGCCCGCTCTCAAGCAGAAAAGACTCGGAACAAGAGGATGAGATTTACAAGAAGTCAAAACGGATCGAGAGATTCTTTACATCTGAAAGTTCTATTTCTTAATCTCATTGTTGTATTTCTTTTATTTATTGTGGAACATGTTTAAAATTACTATGTCCATTACCCCCAAAATGTCAATCGAGTTGGAATCACGACCCACACTTTCCCGACAAGGTTTTGGAGAAAATATACAAAATTGAAAAGAAAAAAACAGAGCTGAAAGGTTAACAAACAAATACCTCTTTTGTTGACCATAAAACAGCCCAAACTTCATTCGTTCGTTCATTGATTCATCCGTTCATTCGTTCAGATTTATCATCGAAATGCACTAAAATCTAAACACAGCATCTTAGAATTAATAGAAAAGTAAAGACAATATAGGTTAGGTAGCCCTTGCATGAATAGTTCTTTTTTTTTTTTTAATCAAAGTTGATAAATGTTAATACATTTACCAAATTTGACACCACCATAGCAGGTTTTGTGGACAACTACGGTCACCCAGATTGTTAATACAGAGAAATATCACAAAATATAGAGAATCCACTTGAAGTCCTAACTTCAACAAAGACTCGATACAAGCCGACATAATATAAGCATCACCATCAACTTTGTTTCCGTGCGCAACTGCTTGCTATGACTCAGTCCGTGGCCTTTTAGGGTCTGATCGATCATAAGGAGTAAAGAAAGGGGCATACTCCTCATCCCATTGATTCTTGAACGAATTAACCTAATCATTGTGGATATATTGAGATAAAAAAAATAATATAATTACTATATTTCAATTAGTTAATTAACAAAAATCAACAAACCTTGTTTAGTAATGACTCAAGAGTTTGATTCAATCCATTCGAACTATGTTCTTTGCCATTGCCATTGCTTGCTAAGGAAGGGCGCTAGTGAAGATAATCATTTAAAAAAAGGTTAGATCCAATGAGTGGCATCTAAAACGATATTTAATTTGGCATAATATATTTAAATCATACCACTTGATATCGTCGCCAAAACTCCCTCCTTACTCTAATCATATCACGACAAGTATCAGTGACGAATTTACGGTTGCGCAACATTTTCCAGTTGTCGTCTTTGGGGGATATTTTAGCAATCTGCTCTTCTACTTCTAGATGCAATTCCTTGACCGGCAACTTCTTTAGCAACTATAATTGAGATGATATGCATTGTAGCTAGCCCAATTAGAGAAAAAACATAAGCAAAAACTAGGATTTTCTATAGGCAGAAAAATTTACCTTAATTTGATTTTCTATCTGCGTCTTGGAAAAAGAAGGGTCGAGCGGTTTGTCAGATTTCTTAGCCTCTTCATGTTCATATTCAATCTCTAGAATCTTTTGAAGAAGGCCAGAAGCCTTATCCTTAACTTTGCTCTTCTCATAATAGTAAAGCTGTCAAAAGAGATTCCATAAAACCCAACAAAGTGTGTTTTTGGATTGATTGAAAAATAATGTCACTATATTTAAGGTTTACTGCAAGTATCAATAATCTAATTGATATCCAAATCTGTTCATTTATTTTAATTTCGAAAACAACTGAATCTCTAATATAATATCATACCCCAGTATCGATTTCATCCGCTATCAGCTCATATGAATTTGCATTAAGACGACGGATCTCAATTTCCTTCACCGGAATATCCCAACCATCATCTGCATCTGCACTCCCATAGCCCTTAACCAAATCACTATTTGATATCAATTCAACTATCCGCAAATCTAAATCTTCCAATTCCGTCTCGGATTTACTTTTTTTAAGAGTCAATGAGACTCCTAAATTCTGAAACAAAAAAAAATATTAGAAAATCTACAAAAAATGAAATCATGCTACCAATAATAAGCCTGCTTGGAGGAGGAATTACTACCTCACATGCTATTTTAAGTTTTTTCTGAAGAAAGTCCAACAACTTTTTCGTCCACTCAGCTGCACTAGAAAGGAAAATACAAAGATCCTCTGTAGCGTCCAGTCGAAGTTGGAATTCCTATTTACACATAAAAAAAAAAGAATCAGAAAAATTAATTAACTGAAAATATATGTATGTGATTTTGCATACCGTGACTACCTTCCTTTTAGACTTGATCTCTTTTTCGAAATCCATGAGCTCCATTATCTTAGTACAACACTCGTCGCAGGAACACGCCTCGGTAAAATCATGTTCCGGTGGAAATAGAATGCAATCATGCGCTTGGTCTTCTAGCTCGAATGCGTCGCAAAAAGCTTGATAGTCGTCATTCTTTCGTGCTTCACAGATGCTTAAAGATTCATTTGGTATTGGTCCTGCTACAGCAGACATGCTTATAATTGATTCCGGGATACCAGGGAGAGAGGGAGGTAGAGATTTGGGCTAAAAAAGTTAATAAGATGAAAAATTAATCCGATAAAATAGGTTAGCTTCAGGCAGGGAGATGGAACCCTAAAAAAAAGGGCAGAAGAGATTCGAGAGTTGGAGGTGGGGATGTTATATATGCCTTGTGCTGAATGAGTTGGGCCCAAGTTGAAAGCCCAAATGATATTCATGAGCTTTATCCCTAACTTCGCAGAACGAAATAGAAAGGAGAAATTAATACTCCCTCCGTCCCATCGATCTTGGTTCATATTATTTTTTGAGTCGTCCCAAGATATTTGGTCATTTCCATTTTAAGATATATTTAACTCTCGCAACTT
Source organism: Orobanche coerulescens (assembly GCA_033398695.1). Lineage (NCBI taxonomy): Eukaryota > Viridiplantae > Streptophyta > Magnoliopsida > Lamiales > Orobanchaceae > Orobanche > Orobanche coerulescens. The sequence continues at coordinate 193,317,756 of CM065803.1, read as the reverse complement.
TAAATAATATATATTCATACCATCACTTTATACACTACTTTTCAACTTCTTAAATTTCGTGCCGAAAAGTAAATGTTCAAGATGGGTGGGACGAAGAGAGTATTTGTTACTATATTTATGTAACATATTACCAATATAACACCAACTTAAAATAATTACACAGATTATCTATTTTTAGTTGTGTTTATATGTATTCATTAATTTATTTCTACATATTTCTCTCAACTTTTAGAATCGGTTCCGGGAAAAAAATTCATTTTCAATTCCGTAACTATTACTATGAACGAGTTTATTTCTATAGGACTATGCTTCTTCAACTTAGGGGCTGTTTACTTTTTTTCTATTAATACCTGAATGGATTAAGCTGTCTGAGTGGATTAATCTGTCTGATTTGAAAAAATATCCTGTTGTTTCTTTCTTTTCTGAATGAACTATCTGAATGACAAAAGTGACTATTTTACCCCTCTGAATTAAGTCCTTTTTGATAAAGGACGGATTGAGCATTTTAGTTTATATAATCAATTTAAATTATATGACATAATATTTATTTTAATTTATATTATAATATATATTCATAAATAATATTATAATTTTCAGGTATATTTAAATAATCAGACAATATTTTATAAATATATTAAGTTATATTTTAATATATATATATATATAGTTGTATTAATTTTTAATAGTCAATATAAAAAAATAAATTTAAATAATATAACATAATATATATTTTAATTTATATTATACTATATATTCATAAATCATATAATAATTTTCAGATATATTTAAATAATCAGACAATATTTTTATAAATATATTATGTTATATTTTAATATATATAGTTATATTAATTTTTTAATAGTCAATATAAAAAATCAATTTAAATAATATAAAATAATATATATTTTAATTTATATTATAATATATATTAAAAATTTATATTATAATTTTCAGATATATTTAAATAATTAGACAATAGTTTTATAAATATATTAAGTTATATTTTAATATATATTTATATTTTTTTTTTAATAGTAAATATAAAAAAATCAATTTATATAATATAACATAATATATATTTTAATTTATATTATAATATATATTCATAAATCATATTATAATTTTTAGGTATATGTAAATAATCAGACAATATTTTTATAAATATATTAAGTTATATTTTATTATATATAGTTATATTAATTTTTTAATAGTCAATATAAAAACTCAATTTATATAATATAAAATAATATATATTTTAATTTGTATTATAATATATTTATATTCATAAATCATATTATAATTTTCAGGTATATTTAAATAATCAGACAATATTTTTATAAATATATTAAGTTATATTTTAATATATATATATATATATAGTTATATCAATTTTTTTTATCAATAAATAGCTTATATTTTATGAATTTTAAATGTATAATATTAATATATATTTTAAATTTATACTATATATACTCAATTCTTTTATTATTAAAGAGGGTAATTTTGGTATATTGGGGAAGTATTTCTATCTTAATGGTAAGGACACCCCAAAAGTAGCTTAATGAAAAAGACATTATTAAGATCATTAAGTAGAAAGTAAACAGCAAAATATAGCTGATCGATTAAGCTGATTAAGCATTAAGCTGATTAAGTAAAAAGTAAACAAGCCCTTAGTCTCGTAAGTTATAAATTTGACCAATTTACGTCTAACGTTGCCCGAAAAATCATAAAGACGCCTGAATTTGTCATGTGCTTCGCATGTAGGGGTGAAAACTGGGCGGATATTTCCCGTCCGATCCGGAACCGTATCCGATCGGGATCGAATTTAGGATGAAAAATAGGTATCCGGTTGGATTCGGAAACGGATCCGGATAGTTGAATTCGGATACGGGTTCGAATTCGGATAATGCAATATCCGTCCGTATCCGAATTTTCCCATATTTATCGGATATTATCCGGATACCAATCCGGATAATAAATCCGGATATCTATATTTTTAAATTTTAAATATACTTTATTATATATATATATAAAACACTTTTGGACTTCAGTGTAATAAATTTTCAAACTTTCAAGAAAAAAAATATTTTTTTCAAAAAAAAAAAGTATTTTCTGGAAAAATATATTATTTTTTGAAAAAATAAAAAAAATATTTTCTAGGAAAAAAATTATCTTTTCGAAAAAAATATTATTTATGAAAATTTTTTATTTCTTCGAAAAAATTAAAAAAATATTTGCTGGAGAAAAATTATTTTTTGGCGAAAAAAAATTATTTTCTGGAAAAAATATATTATTTTTTCGAAAAAATAAAATTATTTTCTGGATTTTTTATATTTTTTGAAAAAAATAAAAAAAATACTTTTTGCGAAAAATATTTTCTGGAAAAAAAATTATATCGAAAAAAATTATTTTCTGAATTTTTTTTTTTAAAGAAATATATTAGCCAAACACTTTAATACTAACTTATAAGCTATTTGTTTCATATGAAATGTATTTTAAAAGAAATGTGCTATTCAATTAAATAGAGGGGCAATTATATATATTATAATAATTGTTAAAAACAATTAAATTAACGTTTAGTCTTTGCTAAGTATGGAGCTTATTTTTTTTTATGGGAGAGACTGAATAAGTAAAAATGAAGGAACCTTATTATGAAATGATTTTTAGAAAAATTACTATAGTTTGTATTAGAACTTTTATGAAATATTGTGTAAGTAGTTTTTTTATATGCTGCAATCACTTCCAAATGATTTTTGTATGACACGTATTATCTGATTATATTTATTCGAATCCGGCCCGAATCCGTCCTGTATCCGTCCCGTGTCCGTATCCCGAATAATCCGAATTCGTATCCGTATCCGGCCTTCCCGTATCCGACTTCGAATCCGAGAGAAAAATATGGGTTAGGATACGGGAAGAGCACTATTCACCCATATCCGATCCATTTTCACCCCTATTCGCATGTGATCTCGTAGGCTCAAATTTTCTATATTTTGTGGTTGAGCTGGAGTTCTACATGTAAATGATTTGTATTTAAAAATAAAAATAAGAATCCATGCATCCCATTTAATATATTAATTATGTTTGGCAAATAAAAAACCCATTCATCATGAACCTACATATACGTAAATATAAAACCACGAAAGAATTATAAAAATAATACCATTAGCTCATTAATAGCAAATAAACATAAAGGGAAAACAATTAGCCAATTGATATTATAGTGGTTCCTTTGCAGGTTATCACATTTACAAGTTTGTTGTGTATTGAGCTCGTACAATAACCAGTCGGTCTAGATATGAAAATATTAGTAACAACTACATAGAAGCACTGTGTTCTTCAGCCTAGAAGCATCACAGAATAATATGTTGATCTAATTTAGTATGGAATGAATTAAATATGCATGTGAAGACTCAACCTACTTTCACCTAAACATATAAGATCAAGTGCTGCTCATGATAAAATACTTGTTTGCTACAAACACTTGTGAGATAACTCACATGAGACACAAACAGGCCTATAACATTTCGTGGAACGACATTAAATGGAAAGAAAATGGAAAAACTAACTTCAAGGGTTGTAATGTTGAAGGGATGATGAATAGTCGGTAGAATAAAATGCATCTAAAAAACATAATCTTAGATCTTATGTTTGAAGCTCTAAGCAGCATAAAAGAAATAATTAACAAAAATCATTAAATTGAATTATACGACGCTTTACCGTGTATACAATTGTTAGGTATTCGACTATTGCCAAATAAGGCCTCGGTGAAACTAATTCGAAACCAAAGACACGAACAATGCGTGCAGGAGCAGGAACTATGGAACAAGGAATGAAATAAATGACCGACCAACCTATGATCCGAAAATAGTTTATCATCCAATTATTTTACAAACATTTCTTTTAAGTTCGAATATAAATAAAATAAAATAAAATGTGTAAAGAAGAAACATTAAGGGCTGTTAAGCAAACTTGACCTTTTATCGAATACACTACTAGAATTCACATTATTAACGACAAAGCAATAACGATCAACTGAAATTTTAGACGTTAAAAAGTATATATATACTATTATTAACAAGGAATTTTAGTATGGTCGTAAAAACCCAAACTGATGAAGTCTGGAGAAGCCTTCTGTTGTGGCATAACCCTTGATTACAAGTTCTAAGTGGATCTGGTAAGCTCCTGATTTCTAGTTTCTTGATTACAAATTCCTTACAATTTTTTCAATTTTAATCATTAGTTGTTAGTTGTTGTTTATGAAGCAGGAATTGAATTGAATTTTTTGTCATGAATTTTTATTCTACTTTTACTGAATTCTTTGTTTGCTTCAATTGTTATTTTTATGCTAAATTCTGTGTTTGCAAAGATATGTGTTTGTTGAATCTAAAGTTAAAAACCCCTCTAAAAGTTTCAAGTGTCTGGTAACATCAAATTCACATGGGCAATCTGAATTTGAGTTATTTCATACAAACTTTATTGTATTAGCTTGAAGTTTTATTGAGCATTCAGAAATCTCAAGTACAATATTACAAAAAATACCATGCTATGTATCTGACTTGGTTCTTTGTGGTCGGTCTTTAGAAGCAGGTATTATTTTTTTGTATTTGAATATTAGGAACATTTTGGGTGCTTGGATTTAGCCGTGGCACGGGCTGATCAATTAGTAATGAAAGAAAAAAGAATTTTACAGCATAGTAATTGTATATTGTGTGTAATAAAGAATGGACTAGACAGTCAATGTGTCTTTGAACAGTCATTTTTAAATCAGAGATGTCAACATTTTATCTGTATTATTAGTCATATGTTGGTTAGCCCCTGAGTCAATCATCCACCCCAAGTGGTAACTGACCCCATTAATCTTTATATTGGCACAGAAAAATTTATAGAAGTTCTGATTGAAAAACACATTACAATTGAAAAAGGAGCAAGATGCACTATATGCCATATTGGTATGTGCAGAGGAAGTAGTTTTATCATTCAAAAGATTCATCAACTTCAAAACCTGTTCATTTGCGAAAGACAAAGTACCAGAACTTTTGACATCATTATTGACCACAACATTATTATTTTTGTTAAAACCATTTGCAGGCTTCAAATTAGGATTTTTCTTAAAACCTGGAGGGTAACCAATAATTTCAAAACATCTGTCAATAGTGTGTCCTTTTAAACCACAATTCTTGCACAATAAACTGTCATAATTCCCTCTATTGTTATTCATATTGTTACTAGACCAATTATTGTTAAAATTTTTCCTACCATTAGGCCTAAAAACAAAAGCGTACACTTGAGGTTTTTTCAGAATTCACAGATGAAGAAGGAATCCCTCTGTGGGACTCTTCTCTGGATATAATAACAAAAGCATCCTTAACTTCAGGAAGGATTTCCCTAGTCAAAAGGCTGCTTCTTATAGGTTGATAAATGTCATCAAGCCCCATAAGAAATTGCATCAATTTTAACAGTTTTCCATGAATAATTAATCCAGCTCTAGCCTCACATGTACAATCTGGTAATTTAGTAATTAATTCACTAGAATTTACATTATTAACGACAAAGTAATAATAGCAAATTGAAATTTGAGACGTTATAAGTATATATATATATATATATCACACTATCAACAAGGAATTTTAGTTTGGGTCGTCACAACCAGCCCATTACAGCCCAAACTGTAGGAGCATGTCGTTAATGAAGGACACCACTCTCATCATCCGCCATAAACCTCTGTAATATCCGAGATTTTTATTCTGATTTGTTCGAAATTTTCTTTTTCTTAGACCGGAAATTTCTCGGTTTCCGAGCGTTGGTATTATTTTTTCTCGACAATCGATTTTGTGTTTATGGCCATATGTGGTGATTTGTTGTACATTATTTTCATTTCGGATCGATGTTGTTGTCATGGCGTTTAAATCGTGTTCGTTCCGTGCGTTTTTAAGGATCGAGTCGTCGAGCCACAGCGGCAGACGCTGGCCGGACGGTTGCGGGAGGAACGCACGGCAGCGGCGGCCCGCCGGACGGTTGCGGGAGGAACTGCACGGTAGGCTGGCTCTGGCCGGACGGCGCGCGGCCGAGGGCATAGCGTACGCCTTCTGCCGGGAGGCTGCGCGCTAACCGGCGATCGTAGCGCACGCTATGCGGCACCCAGCGCCACGCTACAGGCGGGCGGTGAGGCCCCAGAGGTTACAGACTCCAGAGAATTGGCCGTGAGCGCACGCTACGGCCGTCATGCCGCGCGCTAACGGCAGACGTAGCGCCTGCGCTCGGCATCTAGCGCGCGCTACAGGCGAGGATCAGTCCAGAGCCTGCAGGCCGGCGATGGTCGGCCGCTAGCGCCGCTGCACGCTAGCGCACGCTAGGCGATCTGCCTATATATTTGACCGAGCGACCTGTTTCAACACATTTTCATTTCATTCTTTTCCTTCCGCGGCGGAGGTTTTGAGAGATAGGAGACATGTTATTGAACAACAAATTCACGAAGTTCCCGAGTCCATATCATTGATAGATCAATCCATAACATCCTTCAATCGACGAATCAAGGTTAGTTTTTCCTAAAATCGAACTTTGGGAAATTTGGGGATCTTGGTAGATTTCGTCGTTTGAGCCTTATGAACTTAAATTACGATGGATAATTGTAGATTAAGTTGTATTATATCATTTTCATCATCTTTCCACGGTTTTACCATTTCCGATTAAATCGATTATATGAACTTCCGTTTGACGCCTTCAAGGTGTCCGGGGAAATGCCGCAGAGAGGAATTTGGTCGTTTTGTGATGTTTTTCCTCGTATGATTGATTGTTTATTCGATGATAGGATATTAGGGACGATTTCCCTACAAAAAAATCTGGTGTTGAGCCCTTCCGATCGTTGTTTTCGTTGGAGTTCCGGATTTTGCCAACCGACCGTACCTTCGGAGTATCCGCGAGAGATTACCAAGGCAAGTACCTTGATATACGAATTGTAACTGCGTGAAATCATCGTTGTCGAAGTGTATGAATTTATACGGATATATGTATATATATATATGTGTGTGTATATATATATATGTGTGTATATATATATATAGATGTATATATATTTATATGTTAAATATATGTATGTATATACGTATATTGATATATATGCCTGTAACACCCCAAACTAGGCGGATATTACAGTGCCGTGAATCCCCGACTGGGACCCACCAGGCAAATGAAAATGATGAATTAAATAATATAATTGTAGTACCGAACCACATTATATTACCAAGTACTCCGATGAGGAGTTTAAGTACATTACACCAGGACAAAACAGAATACTAGTATATTTTATATGGAGATAAAATACACCACCCTGAACAAATAAGCATCTCAAACGGAATTTGCAGCGGAAAATACAAATAACGGAAATGACTGAAATGACTGAAATAAACGGAATGATGGAATGATGAAATAACGGAATAGTAGGATGAGTGAAATAAACGGAATGACCGATATGGTGAAATAAACGGAATGGGGGCCCCATACTAGTATCACTTCGACTCGTCGCCGTCAACATGCTCTTCCCGTGCCTTTGCCTTGCCGTGACACGAAAACAAAATTCCCCAACGGGGTCGATTACGAACAACAATCCTCAAGGGTTGAAAATACACAAACATGATTTAACGAAGTTATGAAATATCCTTAATTATGAATTACGGCGAAGAGGAGTATCATAGTACGCCCGTAGTGTTACGTGCAAGTGTACAAGACGGATGACCGGACACACCCGTCCTTGTACCTAATTAGTCTCACGGAGGTAATCGTTCTGTGTGCAGTCCAATTTATCACTCCCGATACATGGCCATCACGTGCCCGACTAAAAATTCCACACATCCGCACCCGCCACGCAATATGAACCCGGAAGGTCATATGAACAAGAATGACCATAATGAATATCAATGAATAATAATAATCCGACAAAGTCAAGAATGACTCACCGATACGAAAGTGATAATGAAGTGATTGATAGTTTTCAATGAAATGATTGGAACCGCCGTTCCTCGCTAATGAAATGATTATCCGACAATTACAAGTCTCAAAATGATTAATACAATGAAGAATGAATTATGATTATGAATGATCAACAACAAAAGGAATGAATGTCCTTTTAACCGAGTAAGAATCAACTTACACAACAACGATGAAGAATGACCGTCCACGAACAACGTCTAATTGAGATATCGGTCGCTCGAACAACCTTAAATAATACAATTACCAACAATCCGTTCAATATACGAATCAAACACGAATATAACGAACTCAAAACGTCGATACGACTAAACCAAGTCCATAGAGGCATTAAATCAAACACGTAGTATCCAAACTCCGATTGTTTACAATCAAACCTCGATATACCAATATCAAATCCCCAAGAAGTGTTTCAAACCAACAAAACAACTCCAATACGATCAATAATCCGTTATGAATATCCAAAATGTGATTAAAACATCAATTAGTCGAAAATCCCCAATTCGACTCGATATTCAAGGTGTTCTTGAATAATCCCTCAATAATCCAATGAATCCTTATACAAACTCATAATCATATACATATCCCTTCATATATCATGATTATAACGTCCAAAACATCCTATTTCAACACAAAATCGAAGTCCAAAGTGTTGAAGGAATTACCTCTTGATGATCCAAGTGCTTTAATCCGAAGAATACGCGTTAGATTGATTATCCGGGCTTCACGATCGAAAGGAGATGAAGAAAATCAAACACCCAAATGATTGGTGAAGGAAAAACCCTCCCTCAAGCTTCCTCTCTCGGTTGCAAGTGAAAAAAATGGGAAAGGAATGGAAGAAATCTTTGAAAAAAGCGAATTTAAGGGAGTTGGTGCTGCCGGACACGGCCGTGCCGATCGGCACGGTCGTGTCGCGCATCTGCCGACAGTGGCGGCGATGACTCGGCCGTGTCTGCCCGACACGGTCGCGGCGGAGGGCCTCCCGGCGATGACCCGTCCGGCCGACTTCGGCATGACTTCGGCCGTGCGGGCGACACGGTCGGGCGTCTTTGGCGATCGGTTACGGCTTATCTGAAGGGTTCGACTCGGCCGTGCGACGACACGGTCGGGTCCAGAGGCGAACACTCGGCACTTTCCGGACGAGTGCGGCACGGGCCGTGTCGGGACGACACGGCCGAGTTCGTTCGGCGATGATCGGCCAATGAGCGGTTGAGCTAAAACGACCATAACTCTCTCGTCCGGACTCCGATTGACTCACCGTTTGAACCATTGGAAAGCTAACTCGATGCTCTATAATAATGCAAAGATTTAGAATTTTTGGAGTTACCAAAAATTAATGGTGATCTAACAAAGTCGAACTCATATGAGGAAAGTTGAAACAATGAACAATAACGATACACCACTCGAAGTTTCTCCGAACGGTGAACACGGTGAACGAATATGATTGATGAATGATTATAAATGGGTGAAAATCCACTGAATGACAATCACCGAATGAAGTTACTGAATGATAATGACTGAATTACAACCGGGTATTACATACACCCCCCCTTAAAAGAGTTTCGTCCCCGAAACTAAGGGTCAAACAACTCGGGATAACACTCCCGCATATTCTCCTCGGTTTCCCAAGTGGCCTCTTCGACTCCGTGTCTAGACCACTGAATCTTGACCAAAGGGATCGTCTTATTCCTCAACTGTTTGATTCGCCGCTCTAAAACTCGCTCTGGACTCGCCTATTATGATTGATCGTCGGCGATCTCGATCTCATCGAATCAAGTATGTGACTCGGAGTGCAACATACTTCCATGGCGAGAGACATGAAACACATTATGAATTCGGCTCAACGCCGGAGGTAAAGCCAAGCGATAAGCTAACTCGCCCACTCGATCCAAAATCTCAAGCGGTCCAGTGAATCTCGGACTTAACTTCCCCTCTTCCCGAAACGGAAGATACCACGACTCGGGGATACCTTGACCAACACGTGGTCACTGTCTCGAACTCTAATGGTCGGCGGTTATCGCATATGATTTACATCGACTACGGCGGTCAACAAATGATTCTGATCAAAGTTACCTTTTCACGGCGGCTATAAGCATATCGGGCTCGGTGCGGTTGATTACGATAAGTCGTCCCAACACAACGGAGATCGACAACGGCGACCATACAAGGCCTCGTAAGGTGCCATCTTGATCGAAGCATGCCAACTATTATTATACGTGAACTCGATCAATGGTAGTTGGGCTTCCCAATCGTCTTTCCAATCGAGGACGCATGCCCTCAACATGTCCTCTAATGTCTGAATAGTCCTCTCTGATTGTCCGTCGGACTGAGGATGAAAGGCAGTACTGAGATTAAGCTGAGTTCCCATAGCACGATGAACTGATTTCCAAAAATGTGACACAAACCGTCCGTCACGATCGGAAACGATACTCTTAGGAGTACCGTGCAGTCTCACTATCTCTTTGATGAAAAGTTGGGCAAGTCTCTCGGGACCCCACGTATCCTTGATCTCAAGGAAATGAGCTGATTTAGTTAAGCGGTCCACGATCACCCAGATCGTATTCATGCCACGACGACTCGTCGGCAAACTCGTGATGAAATCCATAGAAATGTCTTCCCACTTCCATTCGGGAATAGGAAGTGGTTTGACATACCGCCGGCCGATGTTCAATCTTAACTTGTTGACAGTTAAGCATCTCGAAACAAATTCTGCGACTTCTCGCTTCATATTACTCCACCGGTAATTTTGTTTCAAGTTCTTGTACATCTTGCTAGACCCGGATGCACGAATAAGGGTAGCATGAGCTTCTTTCAAAATCGAGTTTTCAACTCGTCATTCGCAGTACACACAACCGATTCTTAAACCTCAAAAGTCCATCCTCGTGGACCACAAATCCAGGGGCTTTCCCCTGAGCCACATCCTCACGGATGCGTAACACTGATGGGTCCGAACCCTGATTCTCTCGAATTGTCTCCTCTAGTGACGATGAAATCTCTAACATACAAAGCTGCCCCTGAACTCGCTGAAGCCAAACCTCGATCTCGGGTCTAAGGAATTCCTGCTGAAGCTCCTTCTGAACTGTTAAACGGGCAAGCATCTGCTCCTGAACGGACTTACGACTCAAGGCGTCGGCGATGACGTTCGCCTTGCCCGGGTGATAGAGGATCTCGATATCATAATCTTTGATTAATTCCAACCACCGTCTCTGACGCATATTTAACTCATACGAGTAAATATATACTTTAAACTCTTATGATCGGTGAATATCGACGGTGACGCCATAAAGGTAATGACGCCAAATCTTCAAAGCGAACACCACGGTGCTAGCTCCGTGTCATGGGTCGGATAATTAACCTCGTAAGGTCTCAATTGCCGTGAAGCATAGGCAATAACTTTCCCGTTACGCATGAGTACACACCGAGACCACGTCCGGATGCATCACTATAAACCACAAATCCTTAGTTCCTGCGGCAAGGAAATTACAGTCTTGACATTAACCGGCTCTTGAGTTCCTCAAAACTCCGTGACACGCGTCGGACCACGTGTATTTCTTATCCTTCCGCAATAAGTTCGTCAAGGGTTGAGCGATTTTAGAAAATCCTTCCACAAATCGCCGATAATAACCCGCTAATCCGAGAAACTTGGATTTCCTTAACGCTTTTCGGAGGTAGCCAATCTCGAATAGCCTCCGTCTTGAGGATCGACACGAACTCCGTCGATGAAATTACGTGTCAGAAAGCGTCACTTCGGACATCGAACTCACATTTGGAGAACTTACCATAAAGTTGTTCTCGTCTCAACACGTCGAGCACTCGATGAAGGTGAGACTCGTGTTCCTCCCGGTCACGAGAATAAATCAAAATGTCATCGATGAAGACAACAACAAACCGATCCAAAAGTCGATGAAAACCCGATTCATTAACTCCATGAATACCGCAGTGCATTAGTCAATCCGAACGGCATAACCACAAACTCATAATGACCATAGCGTGTTCGAAACGCTGTCCTCGCGATGTCCGACTCTCGGATCCGCAACTGATGATATCCAGACCTTAAGTCGATCTTGGAAAATACTGAAGCTCCCTGCAGTTGATCTAAGAGATCATCAATACGGGGTAAGGGATACTTATTCTTGATTGTCACCCTGTTCAACTCCCGATAATCAATACATAAGCGAAATGAACCATCCTTCTTCTTGACAAACAATACTGGTGCTCCCCACGGGGACGCACTCGGTCGGATGTAACCTTTCTCGAACAACTCCTCAAGTTGGTTCTTTAACTCCTGCATTTCGGTCGGGGCCATCCGGTACGGTGCCTTCGATATCGGGGACGTACCAGGCTCCAACTCAATCGTGAATTCCACACCCCTCTGTGGAGGCAAACCAGGTAACTCGTCTGGAAAAACATCGGCATATTCCCTCACCACTGGAATATCCGTCAACATTACTGATGACTTCTCGGTTTTGGCCATATAGCACCAATAACCGACACATCCCTGATTGAGTAATCTTACTGCTTTCATCAAATTAATGACCTTACGAGCAGTAGGATTACCTCCTGAAACACACATTCAACCCCATAAATGCGAAATGATAGTGACCATACGCTTACGGACACTAATGATGGCATCATGACGATCCATCCAATCAATACCCAAGATGACGTCGTCTCTCGGCAAATCTACCACGATTAGGTCCGCGGCCATACACGACCATGGCCCGAATCGGACAATTACGAATCTCACGATTGCCGATAATTCGTCTACCATCGGGTAGGCCCGATGACATAAGGCTCACAACTAGTAGCACTACCCGGGCGTAGTCTACTCAAACATGACTCGGAAATGAATGAATGCGATGCACCGGTATCAAAAAGGGTACACACGAGGTTGAGATAGAATATCGAGTATACGAGATCATTCGGGCCTCGGGATCATCGGTCTTCTTCATCTCATAAATCCGGGGCTTGCTAGTCCGACGCCGGGCGCTCCGTCGATGGCTAAAAGCTCCACCTTTAGTCGCTCCCGTCGTTTTAAACGGCCGATTGAAGTGGTCGATTACGAGCGGTGTTGCTTAGGTGCACGAGATGACGTCGAGTAGGTTTGGAGTCCCTACGGCAAAAAGCGGGCCTTATGTCCCACAATTCCACGATTATGACACGTGACAGGTGTCTCGGACACTTGGTGCCGACATGACCAAGATCCCCACGGTTGTAACGGTGATGGCGAATCGCGCTCGTGGCGAGATTCCGCGGGTTTAGGCGACACTGAGGTCGCTCAAAAGCAGAGCCCGCACGGGTTTCTTGAAGGTTGTCGACCACCTTGGTGATTACGATTCTTCGATTTCTTGCTAGCGACGAAGGTTCTTTGCTTAGCAATTTCCTTAGCGATGGCTCGTAGGTGAGAGCTTTCTCAATGAATTCGCCAACGTGGTGCAATTATGATTAAATGGCGAAGTCTCATACGGGGTTTCACCTCTTGCTGAAATACTTGATCTTATCCGCCTCCGAATGAATGATGGATGAGGCGAAAGGAAGAAGTTCTGAAATTTCTCGGCAATGGCGAGAACATCCTCGTCTGGCGAGGGTCGGGGGTGAGCAATTCCGGACTTGGCCTCTCTGAGTGGGGCCGGATAATACCTCTCCATCATGAGAGTCTTGAACCGATCCCAAGTACAAGATCCTTCGGTGGGCTTCAACGATAACCACCAAGAATGTGCGCTCTTACCCGGGTAGTAAGCCGCAACGAAACTTTGTGTCCTTGGGACACTCTACCATAGCAAACAACTTCTCGAAATGCTCGAGCCAATGAATGATATCTGCCGGCTCGAGGCAGGCCCTCAAAAGTAGGTGGCCTCGCGAGAGATATCGCCGATGATATTACTCACATTCCTCTCTTGCCTCGAGGTGGCGGCGGAGGAGCTGCTGATTTTGATTGACGGAGTTATGCATTGTCTCCATCAAGCGAGCCATCCGGGTCATTTGGGCCATCATGCCACTGCATAAAGCGAGTGGGTCAACCCGGACACCCTCGGCGAGCCGTGTCCGGTCGACTCCACGATAGTGAATGATCGCGTCCGGTGAATGAGTGGCGGCGTCACGCTCGATGAATTAGCATTATTCCTCGCGCGTTTGCACGTGTATTCACATGAGCTCTCGGGATTCGGCCCGCTCCACGGCCTCGTCCTCCACGTCCTCTTCTTGCCCTCTCCATCCTGAAGTAGGAAAGTCCCATGATGATTATATACACCGCATGAAATATACGTTATGATTATGACATGAGATTATGAAAATGAGCATACGCGCTCTAACACGGTGATTACATGAATGATTAAGCGAGGTGACATGATTATCGATGAAATTATTGAAATGATTATCTTGAATGAGTTAACAAGATTAATGATTCGATCTTCACGATCAACAATGAACAATGAAATTAATTGGTGATTAATGAGTTAACTCGACCGTCTGGTCAAAATGACAATGATGATTGAGGATTGTTAATCGATGAATTATGAATGAATGATTATTGCAGAAATTATACCATGGCATTAGAAATCTTACGGTTCTTGGTCCGATTGGCTCGGCATTTGCACGAGTCACACGTGGCGAAAGTCCAATGATACTAGTCCGATGACGATAATTTCAAATGAGACATGACTTGGAGGGTAGTATTCAAAACCACGCTCCGATACCAACTCTGTAACACCCCAAACTAGGCGGATATTACGGTCTGTGAATCCCCACCAGGACCCACCAGGCAAATGAAAATGATGAATTAAATAATATAATTGTAGTACCGAACCACATTATATTACCAAGTACTCCGATGAGGAGTTTAAGTACATTACACCAGGACAAAACAGAATACTAGTATATTTTATATGGAGATAAAATACACCACCCTGAACAAATAAGCATCTCAAACGGAATTTGCAGCGGAAAATACAAATAACGGAAATGACTGAAATGACTGAAATAAACGGAATGACTGGAATGACTGAAATAAACGGAATGACTGGGATGACTGAAATAAACGGAATGACTGGGATGACTGAAATAAACGGAATGACTGGGGCCCCCTACTAGTATCACTGGGACTCGTCGCCGTCAACATGCTCTTCCCGTGCCTTTGCCTTGCCGTGACCTGAAAACAAAATCCCCCAACGGGGTCAGTTACACAGAACAACAATCCTCAAGGGTTGAAAATACACAAACATGATTTAACTGAAGTTATGAAATATCCTTAATTATGAATTACGCTGAAGAGGAGTATCATAGTACGCCCGTAGTGTTCTGTGCAAGTGTACAAGACGGATGACCGGACACACCCGTCCTTGTACCTAATTAGTCTCACGGAGGTAATCGTTACCGTGTGCACAGTCCAATGTATCACTCCCAATACATGGCCATCACGTGCCCGACTAAAAATTCCACACATCCGCACCCGGCCACGCAATATGAACCCAGAAGGTCATATGAACAAGAATGACCATAATGAATATCAATGAATAATAATAATCCGACAAAGTCAAGAATGACTCACCGATACGAAAGTGATAATGAAGTGATTGATAGTTTTCAATGAAATGATTGGAACCGCCATTCCTCGCTAATGAAATGATTATCCGACAATTACAAGTCTCAAAATGATTAATACAATGAAGAATGAATTATGATTATGAATGATCAACAACAAAAGGAATGAATGTCCTTTTAACCGAGTAAGAATCAACTTACACAACAACGATGAAGAATGTCCGTCCACGAACAACGTCCTAATTGAGATATCGGTCGCTCGAACAACCTTAAATAATACAATTACCAACAATCCATTCAATATACGAATCAAACACGAATATAACGAACTCAAAACGTCGATACGACTAAACCAAGTCCATAGAGGCATTAAATCAAACACGTAGTATCCAAACTCCGATTGTTTACAATCAAACCTCGATATACCAATATCAAATCCCCCAAGAAGTGTTTCAAACCAACAAAACAACTCCAATACGATCAATAATCCGTTATGAATATCCAAAAATGTGATTAAAACATCAATTAGTCGAA
Source organism: Orobanche coerulescens (assembly GCA_033398695.1). NCBI lineage: Eukaryota > Viridiplantae > Streptophyta > Magnoliopsida > Lamiales > Orobanchaceae > Orobanche > Orobanche coerulescens. The sequence goes on along the minus strand of CM065803.1, from coordinate 193,301,697 downwards.
AATCCCCAATTCAACTCGATATTCAAGGTGTTCTTGAATAATCCCTCAATAATCCAATGAATCCTTATACAAACTCATAATCATATACATATCCCTTCATATATCATGATTATAACGTCCAAAACATCTATTTCAACACAAAATCGAAGTCCAAAGTGTTGAAGGAATTACCTCTTGATGATCAAGTGCTTTAATCAGAAGAATACGCGTTAGATTGATTATCCGGGCTTCACGATCGAAAGGAGATGAAGAAAATCAAACACCCAAATGATTGGTGAAGGAAAAACCCTCCCTCAAGCTTCCTCTCTCGGTTGCAAGTGAAAAAATGGGAAAGGAATGGAAGAAATCTTTGAAAAAAGCGAATTTAAGGGAGTTGGTGCTGCCGGACACGGCCGTGCCGATCGGCACGGTCGTGTCGCGCTCCCGGCGACTGGCGGCCGATGACTCGGCCGTGTCACCTTGACACGGTCGCGGCGCGAGGGCCTCCCGACGATGACCGTCCGGCGACTTCGGCATGACTCGGCCGTGCGAGCGACACGGTCGGGCGTCTTGGCGGTCGGTTACAGCTTATCTGAAGGTTCGACTCAGCCGTGCCAGGCGACACGGTCGGGTCGAGGCGAACACTTCGGCACTTTCCGGACGAAATGCAGCACGGGCCGTGTCGGACGACACGGCCGAGTTCGTTCGGCAGTGATCGGCCAATGAGCGGTTGAGCTAAAACGACCATAACTCTCTCGTCCGGACTCCGATTGACTCACCGTTTGAACCATTGGAAAGCTAACTCGATGCTCTATAATAATGCAAAGATTTAGAATTTTTGGAGTTACCAAAAATTAATGGTGATCTAACAAAGTCGAACTCATATGAGGAAAGTTGAAACAATGAACAATAACGATACACCACTCGAAGTTTCTCCGAACGGTGAACACGGTGAACGAATATGATTGATGAATGATTATAAATGGGTGAAAATCCACTGAATGACAATCACCGAATGAAGTTACTGAATGATAATGACTGAATTACAACCGGGTATTACAATGCCTATGTCGGTGAACGACGAGTGGTGAATGCTAACACTAGTTGGCGTACTCAACTTGGATTGATGGATGAACTATAGTTATTCATATAATATAGTAAGGTTATATGTATATATATATATATATATATATATCTATATATCTATATATATATTCGGTTGAGTCGCAATATAAGGATATGTGTGTAGCGTTGGTTGGTTGTGCCGAAGGCTTATTGTGTTGGATCTTGATTGATAATATACGTGTTATTGTTTATTGTGTGGTTATGGACTGTCGAATAAATTGTGTGAATTGGTGTATTGATTTGATAATTGTTGAAATGATTGATTGCGTACTTGATGTTTGTAATAATGTGAATACTTGTTGTGAGAGACGTCGTATCCGGGAACCTCGAGGCGGGGTGTGTACTCCGGCACGGTGTCTGCTGCAATGTGCGGCTCCATATGTTTGGTGAACACCGGTGTTACCTAATGCGCGTGCAAGGCGGCTCACGGGAGTGATCGCGGCGCGGTGACATGTTCAAGGGCGGCCAACATAGTGGAGTGAACGCCGGTGCACAGTGTGCAAGGGAGGCGCTGGCGGGCTTATTGGTAACGGATATTCGAGTGATAGCTAAGACCCCGTTATCAACAATCCTCGTATTTCAAAGTTCTTTCAACTCTTTTCAAATCTTGGTCTCGATATAGATCGTGATTCGTGTTTTTCAAAGCTTGTTTCATGTTGTTTTCAAAGCGTTGGTATCGGGGTTAATTAACCAAGGATGTTTGTGAAATCTCAGGGTTAATTAATCAAGGGTCTTGAGCACGAATTGTCGAATGAGAGGTCGTGCCTTTGATTGTCTTGTGATGATTATTACGTGCATTGGGTCGAGGACCTCGAATAATGTTGTAATGGTTTTCTTGTAAATTGTTTTCCACATGTTGGGTCGAGGATTCGAGAGTTTTGAAGTATTTTCTAAAAGTATTCCCGTTTGATTTTCAAAATCCCATGATGGCACGAGTCAATAATGATGTTTTCAAACTTTCTTATCAAAATACTTTTCCTTGTATAAAAAGGGATTTTCGACTCCTTGGGCTCGTTTAAAGTTTCATTGGTGTTATGTTCGTCTGAGAGAATATGACTATGTGATTATCTTTCACTTTGTGTATGTGATACTATTCTGTGGACTATGGGAATGTGTGGTTTATGTTAAGGCTTCACATTGTTGAGATTTGTGTTGTTATTATTCGTATATCTTGTATATTATGTACTTGCACTAGCAAAATTCCGGTTGCTAACCCCGAGTTTTCGGGGGTGGGTGCATTATGCGCTCGAGTTTTGGCGGCTCGGGAGAAGTCACGAGATTGGCTTGGAAGGAGATGGAGGACAATGATACTAATCACGCGAGTCGAGTCTTTTCCTTTGTTTGATTGGTCGGTATTTCTCTGTCGTTCGAGTATTCACCCTTGCATGGGTGTAGTTTTCATTTATTAAATTGAGTTGTCATTCTTTTCGGTGTTCAAGTTTATTATTGTCATTGTAATGTGAATGTCGTTATTTTCTGAATTGGTTAATGACCTTGTCGGTCTGCTTTGCATTTAATTTTGACCCCGGTCGGTCAATCATTGAGTAGTATTTTGGAGCTTAGCCTGGTAGATCCTTGTGATAAGGGTCTACGGCGTGTGACATTCCCGGTCGTATTCTGGGGGTGTTACATTTATGGTATCAGAGCTTAGGTTTGCGAAAAACCTAGGCCGTTGGGTCAAGTCCATGTCTTGTGTAAGTCGCGCGCATCAGAGTTGTGATTAGTATCGTGGTTCCGACATCATCTTCCGGCAATCTGTGATGGTAAGCCTCCCGATCGTAAGTCCCCTTATATACGTATTTGATTATATTGTGCTAATGTGTTTAATGTGAACTAGGGATTGGAACTTGTTGGTGATATTATTGTTTTAGGATATAACATGCGTATGCGGTCCGAGCAAAAATGGTTATGTAATATGCTTCGGAAGTCGAGCATATTTATCTATTTCTGCACTTTATTAGAATAAATTTATGAGTGTTAATTTTATCTGCTGCGTGAGTATTTTGAAATAGCTTTTGGTACCTTGTAAGCCGAGTTTTGATATTTTGGTCTTGCACGTTCTGATAGTATTCTTATGACGGTATTTGATATTTTTATAAATGACTTAGTGAGTATTCGAGAATATTACCAACATCGGCCTTTTTGGCAATTTGAACATTTTTTTAAAAATGATTTTTAGTCTGGTGGGTTCCGGCACGGGGCCCACATTTATAGTATCACGAATATTTTAAAGTGGTGCTTTGAAATTTTCTAACATTGTGAAAAGCCATGATTTAATGTCGTCATGTTAAATGGTCACGTATCTCGGTGGAAAATTCTTTCGAATAAACATTTTGGTAGAAGAGGAAAGATTTTCAAAATTGTGGTATTTGGGAATCTAACACTTTTGAAATATTTCAAATTAGTTACAATTCAATTTTGAATTTTTTTTACATTACTCGAAAATAATTTTTAGAGTCGTTATATAAACTTCCTCTTAGAAATAAAAGACAGTATTTATGAGTCTTGGGCGCAACGTGACTAGCCCTCTTTCCCAAAAATTTGTTTTCATTAAGTGCATACATATAATGATCGTCCTCGTCGAAGGACTCGAAATTGACTTCATAAAACTTTACGCTTTACGTTATTCTATAGATGTTAACTAAATCTTGTGTTGAAAATTGTGATATATTGCGCAACTGATTATTTGATAACGTTGAACGGTACTATCTGTATTAGTATGTCGAGCTTTGGCGGACGTAAGTGTGATGACGGAAGTGGAAGCGACAAGGTGGTTCGTACGACAACGATTCATGCTACGGTGAAGGAGTATCAAGATCAAACGATATCCTATGAAATCTCCTCAATGGTCGAGCCCACGAGCGAAACGAAGAGACCGGGGACATCTGGGAAATTTTTGGGCGATGAAGAGTCTAAGGCTCCCAAACCCCCGCGTCGTTCGGACGCGTCGTCTTTGCGGTCGGGAGTGAGCGCTGGGGATCCCAAGCCAACATCGGTGATTATCGGTAAGAAGAGAAGGTGCTTCAACTGCAATCGTCAGGGACATGATCGTGCAAATTGTCCCTTTCCACTCTTGACTTGTTACCGGTGTGGGTGCGAAGGTCATCGGGAGAAACATTGTGAGACAGTTTCCGAATTGGCAAAGAATGCCGCCCTAAGAGAGAGCAGAACTAGGGACCGGGAAGTGTCCCGAAATCCTATGTTTCCTTCTGAAGATCCTAGCATGGGAGAATGAAGATTTTGTACTATGTCTTAATCGTTGCTGTTTCAAACAATCGTGACTTCGATCGTATTTCGTTTCATTGCTTTACGTTTCCAACTCTTGTTGTTCTAAGTTTCGGGATCATAATGTCCTCTTAGTATGGGGGAATGTATTACCCGTACTCTTCTTAGTATTTTCGGTATGGGACGACTTTCGTTGTTGGTAATTCATCTGCGCACCTTTCGACCATTTTAAACTGCCTTGTACTTGCTAGGTCAGTTCATCGTATTTCTGGAACCTTGCACTCGCGCTTTGCTCGTGATGATTTGAAATTTGAGCAAGTAGTTATTTCCTTGATTGTTCGCCGCTCTCTATTTTAAGTTTGGACGAAACTTATTTTAAGTGGTAGAATGTAATATCCGAGATTTTTATTCGATTTGTTCGAAATTTTCTTTTTCTTAGACCGGAAATTTCTCGGTTTCAGCGTTGGTATTATTTTTCTCGACAATCGATTTTGTGTTTATGGCCATATGTGGTGATTTGTTGTACATTATTTTCATTTCGGATCGATGTTGTTGTCATGGCGTTTCGTCGTGTTCGTTCCGTGCATTTTAAGGATCGAGTCGTCGAGCCACAGCCGGCCAGGCTGGCCAGGACGGTTGCGGGAGGAACTGCACGGCAGCTCGGCGCCCAGGCAGACGGTTGCGGGAGGAACCGCAGTAGGCCAGGCTCGCCGGACGGCGCGCGAGGACCGGCATAGCGTACGCCATCTGCCCGGGAGGCTGTGCGCGCGCGATCGTAAGCGCGCACGCTATGCGGCACCAGCGCCACGCTACCCGGGCGGCGGTGAGGCCCCGAGGTTACGGACTCCAGAAGGTGGCGGTAGCGCACGCTTCTGGCCGCGCGCTAACCGGCAGACGTAGTGCACGCCGCCGGCATCTAGCGCGCGCTACAGGCGAGGATCAGTCCAGAGCCTCTGGATAGGCGATGGTCGCCCGCTAGCGCACGCCGCGGCACGCTAGCGCACGCTAGGGCGGATCTGCCTATATATTTGGCCAAGCGACCTGTTTCAACACATTTTTCATTTCATTCTTTTCCTTCCGCGCGAGGTTTTGAGAGATAGGAGACATGTTATTGAACAACAAATTCACGAAGTTCTGAGTCCATATCATTGATAGATCAATCCATAACATCCTTCAATCGACCGAATCAAGGTTAGTTTTCCTAAAATCGAACTTTGGGAAATTTGGGGATCTTGGTAGATTTCGTCCGTTTGAGCCAAATGAACTTAAAAAACTGATTTATAATTTTAGATAAAGTTGTATTATATCATAATCATCATCTTTCCACTGTTTTACCAATTCCGATTAAATCGATTATATGAACTTCCGTTTGACGCCTTCAAGGTGTCGGGAAATGCCGCAGAGGAATTTGGTCGTTTTGTGATGTTTTTCCTCGTATGATTGATTGTTTATTCGATGATAGGATATTAGGGACGATTTCCCTACAAAAATCTGGTGTTGAGCCCTTCCGATCGTTGTTTTCGTTGGAGTTCCGGATTTTGCCAACCGACCGTACCTTCGGAGTATCCGCGAGAGATTACCAAGGCAAGTACCTTGATATACGAATTGTAACTGCGTGAAATCATCGTTGTCGAAGTGTATGAATTTATACGGATATATGTATATATATATATATATATGTGTATATATATATGTGTGTATATATATATAGATTTATATATATTTATATGTTAAATATATGTATGTATATACGTATATTGATATATATGCCTATGTCGGTGAACGACGAGTGGTGAATGCTAACACTAGTTGGCGTACTCAACTTGGATTGATGGATGAACTATAGTTATTCATATAATATAGTAAGGTTATATGTATATATATATATATATATCTATATATCTATATATATATATATTCGGTTGAGTCGCAATATAAGGATATGTGTGTAGCGTTGGTTGGTTGTGCCGAAGGCTTATTGTGTTGGATCTTGATTGATAATATACGTGTTATTGTTTATTGTGTGGTTATGGACTGTCGGATAAATTGTGTGAATTGGTGTATTGATTTGATAATTGTTGAAATGATTGATTGCGTACTTGATGTTTGTAATAATGTGAATACTTGTTGTGAGAGACGTCGTATCAGGGAACCTCGAGGCGGGTGTGTACTCCGGCACGGTGTACGCTGCAATGTGCGGCTCCATATGTTTGGTGAACACGGTGTTACCTAATGCGCGTGCAAGGGCGCTCTGTCGGGAGTGATCGCCGGCGCGGTGACATGTTCAATGGGCGGCCAACATAGTGGAGTGAACGCCGGTGCACAGTGTGCAGGAGGCGCTGGCGGGCTTATTGGTAACGGATATTCGAGTGATAGCTAAGACCCCGTTCTGAACAATCCTCGTATTTCAAAGTTCTTTCAACTCTTTTCAAATCTTGGTCTCGATATAGACCGTGATTCGTGTTTTTCAAAGCTTGTTTCATGTTGTTTTCAAAGCGTTGGTATCGGGGTTAATTAACCAAGGATGTTTGTGAAATCTCAGGGTTAATTAATCAAGGGTCTTGAGCACGAATTGTCGAATGAGAGGTGTGCCTTTGATTGTCTTGTGATGATTATTACGTGCATTGGGTCGAGGACCTCGAATAATGTTGTAATGGTTTTCTTGTAAATTGTTTTCCACATGTTGGGTCGAGGATTCGAGAGTTTTGAAGTATTTTCTAAAAGTATTCCCGTTTGATTTTCAAAATCCCATGATGGCACGAAATAATAATGATGTTTTCAAACTTTCTTATCAAAATACTTTTCCTTGTATAAAAGGGATTTTTCGACTCCTTGGGCTCGTTTAAAGTTTCATTGGTGTTATGTTCCGTAGAGAATATGACTATGTGATTATCTTTCACTTTGTGTATGTGATACTATTCTGTGTGGACTATGGGAATGTGTGGTTTATGTTAAGGCTTCACGACTGTTGAGATTTGTGTTGTTATTATTCGTATATCTTGTATATTATGTACTTGCACTAGCAAAATTCCAGATTGCTAACCCCGAGTTTCGGGGGTGGGTGCACATTATGCGCTCAGTTTTGGCGGCTGGGAGCGATCACAGTTGGCTTGGAAGGAGATGGAGGACAATGATACTAATCACGCCGAGTCAGAGTCTTTTCCTTTGTTTCAGTTGGTCGGTATTTCTCTGTCGTTCGAGTATTCACCCTTGCATGGGTGCAGTTTTCATTTATTAAATTGAGTTGTCATTCTTTTCGGTGTTCAAGTTTATTATTGTCATTGTAATGTGAATGTCGTTATTTTCTGAATTGGTTAATGACCTTGTCGATGCTTTGCATTTAATTTTGACCCGTCGGTCAATCATTGAGTAGTATTTTGGAGCTTAGCTGGTAGATCCTTGTGATAAGGGTCTACGGCGTGTGACATTCCGGCCGTATTCTGGGGTGTTACATTTATGGTATCGAGCTTAGGTTTGCGAAAAACCTAGGCCGTTGGTCAAGTCCATGTCTTGTGTAAGTCGCGCGCATCGAGTTGTGATTAGTATCGTGGTTCCGACATCATCTTCCGCAATCTGTGATGGTAAGCCTCCGATCGTAAGTCCCCTTATATACGTATTTGATTATATTGTGCTAATGTGTTTAATGTGAACTAGGGATTGGAACTTGTTGGTGATATTATTGTTTTAGGATATAACATGCGTATGCGGTCCGAGCAAAATGGTTATGTAATATGCTTGGAAGTCGAGCATATTTATCTATTTCTGCACTTTATTAGAATAAATTTATGAGTGTTAATTTTATCTCATTGCGTGAGTATTTTGAAATAGCTTTTGGTACCTTGTAAGCGAGTTTTGATATTTTGGTCTTGCGTTTTGATAGTATTCTTATGACGGTATTTGATATTTTTATAAATGACTTAGTGAGTATTCGAGAATATTACCAACATCGGCCTTTTTGGCAATTTGAACATTTTTTAAAAATGATTTTTAGCTGGTGGGTTCCGCACGGCCCACGATTATAGTATCACGAATATTTTAAAGTGGTGCTTTGAAATTTTCTAACATTGTGAAAAGCCATGATTTAATGTCGTCATGTTAAATGGTCACGTATCTCGGTGGAAAATTCTTTCGAATAAACATTTTGGTAGAAGAGGAAAGATTTTCAAAATTGTGGTATTTGGGAATCTAACACTTTTGAAATATTTCAAATTAGTTACAATTCAATTTTGAATTTTTTTTACATTACTCGAAAATAATTTTTAGAGTCGTTATATAAACTTCCTCTTCCGAAATAAAAGACAGTATTTATGAGTCTTGGGCGCAACGTGACTAGCCCTCTTTCCCAAAAATTTGTTTTCATTAAGTGCATACATATAATGATCGTCCTCGTCGAAGGACTCGAAATTGACTTCATAAAACTTTACGCTTTACGTTATTCTATAGATGTTAACTAAATCTTGTGTTGAAAATTGTGATATATTGCGCAACTGATTATTTGATAACGTTGAACGGTACTATCTGTATTAGTATGTCGAGCTTTGGCGGACGTAAGTGTGATGACGGAAGTGAAAGCGACAAGGTGGTTCGTACGACAACGATTCATGCTACGGTGAAGGAGTATCAAGATCAAACGATATCCTATGAAATCTCCTCAATGGTCGAGCCCACGAGCGAAACGAAGAGACCGGGGACATCTGGGAAATTTTTGGGCGATGAAGAGTCTAAGGCTCCCAAACCCCCGCGTCGTTCGGACGCGTCGTCTTTGCGGTCGGGAGTGAGCGCTGGGGATCCCAAGCCAACATCGGTGATTATCGGTAAGAAGAGAAGGTGCTTCAACTGCAATCGTCAGGGACATGATCGTGCAAATTGTCCCTTTCCACTCTTGACTTGTTACCGGTGTGGGTGCGAAGGTCATCGGGAGAAACATTGTGAGACAGTTTCCGAATTGGCAAAGAATGCCGCCCTAAGAGAGAGCAGAACTAGGGACCGGGAAGTGTCCCGAAATCCTATGTTTCCTTCTGAAGATCCTAGCATGGGAGAATGAAGATTTTGTACTATGTCTTAATCGTTGCTGTTTCAAACAATCGTGACTTCGATCGTATTTCGTTTCATTGCTTTACGTTTCCAACTCTTGTTGTTCTAAGTTTCGGGATCATAATGTCCTCTTAGTATGAGGGAATGTATTACCCGTACTCTTCTTAGTATTTTCGGTATGGGACGACTTTCGTTGTTGGTAATTCATCTGCGCACCTTTCGACCATTTTAAACTGCCTTGTACTTGCTAGGTCAGTTCATCGTATTTCTGGAACCTTGCACTCGCGCTTTGCTCGTGATGATTTGGGGCTGAGCAAGTAGTTATTTCCTTGATTGTTCCGCCGCTCTCTATTTTAAGTTTCGGGACGAAACTTATTTTAAGGGTGGTAGAATGTAATATCCGAGATTTTTATTCTGATTTGTTCGAAATTTTCTTTTTCTTAGACCGGAAATTTCTCGGTTTCCGAGCGTTGGTATTATTTTTTCTCGACAATCGATTTTGTGTTTATGGCCATATGTGGTGATTTGTTGTACATTATTTTCATTTCGGATCGATGTTGTTGTCCGCGAGCGTTTCGTCGTGTTCGTTCCGTGCATTTTTAAGGATCGAGTCGTCAGGCCACGGCAGCCGGGCGCTGGCCGGACGGTTGCGGGAGGAACTGCACGGCAATGGGCCCAGGCCGACGGTTGCGGGAGGAACCGGCCGCAGTAGGCCAGGCTCGCCGGACGGCGCGCGAGGACCGGCATAGCGTGCGCATCGCCAGGAGGTCAGGCGCCGCGATCGTAAGCGCACGCTATGCGGCACCAGGCCGCGCTACTGGCGGGCGGTGAGGCCCCGAGGTTACAGACTCCGAAGAATTGGCCGTGGCGCACGCTACGGCCGGCTGCGCGCATGCCGCGACGTAGCGCACGCTCGGCATCTAGCGCGCTACTGGCGAGGGATCAGTCCAGAGCCTCGGATCGGGCGATGGTCGGCCGCTAGCGCACGCCGGCACGCTTAGCGCACGCTAGGCGGTGCCTATATATTTGGCCAAAGCGACCACTGTTTCAACACATTTTTCATTTCATTCTTTTCCTTCCGCGGCCAGAGGTTTTGAGAGATAGGAGACATGTTATTGAACAACAAATTCACGAAGTTCCTGAGTCCATATCATTGATAGATCAATCCATAACATCCTTCAATCGACCGAATCAAGGTTAGTTTTTCCTAAAATCCAAACTTTGGGAAATTTGGGGATCTTGGTAGATTTCGTCCGTTTGAGCCTTATGAACTTAAATTACTGATGGATAATTGTAGATTAAGTTGTATTATATCATTTTCATCATCTTTCCACGGTTTTACCATTTCCGATTCGTCGATTATATGAACTTCCGTTTGACGCCTTCAAGGTGTCCGGGGAAATGCCGCAGAGAGGAATTTGGTCGTTTTGTGATGTTTTTTCTCGTATGATTGATTGTTTATTCGATGATAGGATATTAGGGATGATTTCCCTACAAAAAAATCTGGTGTTGAGCCCTTCCGATCGTTGTTTTCGTTGGAGTTCCGGATTTTGCCAACCGACCGTACCTTCGGAGTATCCGCGAGAGATTACCAAGGCAAGTACCTTGATATACGAATTGTAACTGCGTGAAATCATCGTTGTCGAAGTGTATGAATTTATACGGATATATGTATATATATATATATGTGTGTGTGTATATATATATATATATCTGTGTATATATATATATATAGATTTATATATATTTATATGTTAAATATATGTATGTATATACGTATATTGATATATATGCCTATGTCGGTGAACGACGAGTGGTGAATGCTAACACTAGTTGGCGTACTCAACTTGGATTGATGGATGAACTATAGTTATTCATATAATATAGTAAGGTTATATGTATATATATATATCTATATATCTATATATATATATTCGGTTGAGTCGCAATATAAGGATATGTGTGTAGCGTTGGTTGGTTGTGCCGAAGGCTTATTGTGTTGGATCTTGATTGATAATATACGTGTTATTGTTTATTGTGTGGTTATGGACTGTCGGATAAATTGTGTGAATTGGTGTATTGATTTGATAATTGTTGAAATGATTGATTGCGTACTTGATGTTTGTAATAATGTGAATACTTGTTGTGAGAGACGTCGTATCCGGGAACCTCTGAGGGCGGGGTGTGTACTCCGGCCTGGTGTACGCTGCAATGTGCGGCTCCATATGTTTGGTGAACACCGGTGTTACCTAATGCGCGTGCAAGGGGCGGCTCTGTCAGGAGTGATCGCCGGCGCGGTGACATGTTCAATGGGCGGCCAACATAGTGGAGTGAACGCCGGTGCACAGGTGTGCAAGGGAGGCGCCTGGCAGGCTTATTGGTAACGGATATTCGAGTGATAGCTAAGACCCCGTTACCGAACAATCCTCGTATTTCAAAGTTCTTTCAACTCTTTTCAAATACTGGTCTCGATATAGACTGTGATTCGTGTTTTTCAAATCTTGTTTCATGTTGTTTTCAAAACGTTGGTATCAGGGTTAATTAACCAAGGATGTTTGACGAAATCTCCGAGGGTTAATTAATCAAGGGTCTTGAGCACGAATTGTCGAATGAGAGGCTGTGCCTTTGATTGTACTGTGATGATTATTCTGTGCATTGGGTCGAGGACCTCGAATAATGTTGTAATGGTTTTCTTGTAAATTGTTTTCCACATGTTGGGTCGAGGATTCGAGAGTTTTTGAAGTATTTTCTAAAAGTATTCCCGTTTGATTTTCAAAATCCCATGATGGCCTGAGTCAATAATGATGTTTTCAAACTTTCTTATCAAAATACTTTTCCTTGTATAAAAAGGGATTTTTCGACTCCTTGGGCTCGTTTAAAGTTTCATTGGTGTTATGTTCCGTACAGAATATGACTATGTGATTATCTTTCACTTTGTGTATGTGATACTATTCTGTGTTGACTATGTGAATGTGTGGTTTATGTTAAGGCTTCACATTTGTTGAGATTTGTGTTGTTATTATTCGTATATCTTGTATATTATGTACTTGCACTAGCAAAATTCCGGTTGCTAACCCCGAGTTTCTGGGGTGGGTGCCTGTTATGCGCTCAGTTTTGGGCTCGGGAGCGATCACGGGATTGGCTTGGAAGGAGATGGAGGACAATGATACTAATCACGCCAGAGTCAGAGTCTTTTCCTTTGTTTCAGTTGGTCGGTATTTCTCTGTCGTTCGAGTATTCACCCTTGCATGGGTGTAGTTTTCATTTATTAAATTGAGTTGTCATTCTTTTCGGTGTTCAAGTTTATTATTGTCATTGTAATGTGAATGTCGTTATTTTCTGAATTAGTTAATGACCTTGTCGGTCTGCTTTGCATTTAATTTTGACCCCGGTCGGTCAATCATTGAGTAGTCTTTTGGAGCTTAGCCTGGTAGATCCTTGTGATAAGGGTCTACGGCGTGTGACATTCCCGGTCGTATTCTGGGGGTGTTACAACCTCAACGCCTCCGTGGGAGGTTCTTCCACAACCTTCATCTGCCCCCTAAAAACATGTGCCACTTCCACCCCCTATCTCGACTCAACAACTCCAGACAATCTCTTAATATGATTTAGTTACTAAACTAAACCCATACCAACATAAATGACTGTTGTGTTTTCTTTTGCAGATATTTTATATATAACATATATTTCCATTTTACTTGGTGGAATTGACTCCTAGTAAGGACTGGATGGCCATTGAAGATTACGTAAATGACCCATCATATGAAGTGGGAGTTAATAGTTTTATAGACTATGCATTTCAGAAGTTAGGAACTAATATTATTCGTTGTCCTTGCTGCAAATGTATGAATGGAGGGTCTGGTGATAGAGAGAAAGTGCGAGAACACTTATTAGTTTTTGGAATCGTCAAAAGGTACACCTTCTGGTATCATCATGGGGAAAGGTTGGGTGAGCCTTCATCGAGGGATAATGTTGTAGAAGGAAATGAAAACCAAGATGAAGTGCTTGGTATTTTAAGGGAATTATATCCGGAGTACAATGATGTTGGTTCCTCCTTTGATGATGATGATGATCATGATGATATTGAGGAGCCAAACGCTGACACTAAGAAATTTTATAAATTGTTGAAAGATTCACAACATCCAGTTTATGAAGGTTGCAAGAGTTCTAGAATGTCCGCGCTCTTAAAACTTCTTCATTTTAAGACTCTTGGCCGTTGGAGCAACGAGTCATTTACCATGCTTCTAGAATTCCTGAAGAATGATCTTCTTCCTGAGGGATCAAATTTTCCAGATTTGTATTATGAGTCCAAGAAGATCATGAAAGACCTTGGGCTATCATATCAGAAAATTGATGCATGTATTAATGATTGCATGTTATATTGGAGGGAGAATGATAAGCTCGATGCATGTAATATATGTGGTGCATCAAGATGGAAACTTGATAAACACAATGGGGAGAACAAGTGTAAGACAAATGGTAAACAAATACCTCATAAGACACTAAGATACTTTCCATTAAAACCAAGGCTCCAACGATTATATATGTGCTCCAAGATAGCTTCTTTGATGAGGTGGCACCATGGTAAAAAGAAGCTAGATGGTACGCTGAGACATCCTGTTGATGGATCAGGTTGGAATTCTTTTGACAAAAGTAATCTTAATTTTTCTGCGGATCCTCGAAATGTTAGGCTAGGGCTTGCTAGTGAAGGTTTTCAACCCTTTGCAAATTCAAAGACATCATATAGTATATGGACAGTGATACTTATTCCGTATAACTTGCCCCCTGAACTTTGTATGAAGCAGTCTAATATGATTCTATCAATGCTTATTCCTGGTCCTAAAGGCCCCGGCAATGCAATTGACATTTACTTGCAACCTTTAGTTGATGAATTGAAGGAACTGTGGGAAACTGGTGTGGAGACCTTTGATGCAGCAGCCCAACATCATTTTCAACTACGTGCAGCTTTAATGTGGACCATTAACGATTTTCCAGCATATGGGATGTTATCTGGGTGGAGTACTAAGGGGTATTTGGCATGCCCTTGTTGTCTTAAATATACACGATCGATGAGGCTATGTAATGGGGGTAAGGAATGCTTTATGGGCCATCAGAGCTATTTGCCAAAGAATCACAGATGGCGAAAGGATAAGGATTCATTTGATGGAGTTGTCGAGCGTGGTCTACCTCCAAAACCTTGTTCAATTGATGATATTCTTCGTCAACTTGAGGATCTCAAGAACATCAAATTGTCGAAGGATCCACGTGTGAAGACAAAATATCTCATGAGCTTAGGGGGGACAACTGGAATAAAAGAAGTATCTTCTTTGAGCTTCCATACTGGAGGACACATTTATTACGACACAATTTAGATGTAATGCATATTGAGAAGAACATATGCGACAGTGTTCTTGGGATAATTATGAACACCAAAGGGAAGACCAAAGACACCTTAAATTCACGTCATGACTTGGAAGCTTTAGGGTTGAGGTCAATGTTGCATCCAGTCAAAGAAGGGGACAAATTTAAGATGCCTCCAGTTCCATATACCTTTTCTCCTTCTGAGAAGCGAACTTTCTGTAATTTTTTAAAAGATCTAAAAGTTCCTGATGGTTTATCATCAAATATTTCTTATTGTGTAAACTCCAAGGATGCTAAAATTTTGGGTTTGAAGAGCCATGACTGCCACATAATACTCGAGCATCTCCTTCCTTTAGCAATACGTGGTCTTCTCACTCCAGTTGTACGTGAATCATTAATTGAGTTGTCAATGTTTTTTACTTCGTTGTGTGCTAAAGTAGTTAATGTGGATGACTTGGAGCAGCTAGAGTCTCAAATCCCGATCACTCTCTGCAAACTAGAGAAGATCTTTCCTCCTTCCTTCTTTGATGTGATGATGCATTTACCTATTCATTTAACAAATGAAGCTAAAATTGGAGGTCCTATTCAGTTCAGATGGATGTATCCCATTGAACGATACATGTATACACTTAAGTCATATATACGGAATAGGGCTCATCCAGAGGCTTCAATTGCGGAGGGATATTTAGCAGATGAGTGTATGACTCTTTGCTCTGTAACACCCCCAGATCCGACCGGGAATATTACAGCGCCGTGGGCCCCGAGATGGAACCCACAAGGCTGAAGGAAATTTTCGCAAACATTTACAAACGCCCAAGAGGCTAACGACGGTATTATCTATAAAAAACATTCGAAGATTTATAAAACTCGTTTATCAAACCGTCGTAAAAACTCATTTGAAACCACAAGGCCCAAAATGCCAAAACTCAACAGTTTAAAAACCTACGTTAAGCTATCGCTTACACGTACCGACAGAATAGATTTAGAAAATGATTGCCAAAGTAACCTAAATTACCGGATACCAAAAAGGCCATTTAAGAATACTCACGCAGCGGATAAAGACAAACAATTAAAATACTCTAGCAGCGGAATACAACAACTCATCAGAAACTCAAAACACAAATACATGCCCTTGCCAGTATCCCCCGGGAAGTTCATCTCTCCACGACCGCTACAAGCTTGATAATCCAAGAACCTAAAAAGAAAGCCCACGACGGGGTCAGCCATAATATCCAACAATGATAACCATCACATCTCGTCAATAATTACATATCAATGGAAATACTAAGTAAGAATACGACCAATGTAATCTTACCGTCATAACTTTACGAGAATCCACGATTCGTATCCTTAACAACACATTAAGATAATACCGAAATATCTCATGCGGTATCTCAACAATACTCAAGGTTCTCAAAACATTATCATAACTCGCGATACGGAAATTATACCAACTCTGGCCAATTCAATCCATCGGATAACATCGACAATTCCAATACGATAATCGATTGTCCATCAAAGACAGTACCAAGGAAATACGGAACATACCTCAAGATTACGAAATACCATGACAATCACGCCAGTCTAATCCGAGATCAGATCAACATAACATATGGACATGGTCCTAACACAAGACCTACAAATGCATACTCATATGACAAAGTCAATATGATCACAACAATAACGACAATGTATACTTATGGCAAACCCAGAATATACATATGCACAACAACAATACATGGCAATCCGATGATCCAGCGTTCACTGCCTAGATCCCTCGATGATCCCGTCAGACCAACCCGAGGTGGAAAACCCGTCCGTTGATCCAGCGCACGCTAGCATAGATCCCCCGATGATCCCGTCGGACCAGCCCGATGTAACACCCCCAATCCACTCAGGGATATTACACGCCGTAGACCCCTTTCCACAAGGAGCTACCAGGCGGGAGACTACAAATCAAAACCCACATGCGGTCAACTTGACCAAAACATAATACCGTAGACCGATTAGGTCTCTCAAAACATAGCATAACCGTACATCTGATGAAACTAAATTACAACTCGATCACATAGTACATAAAATGTCCATCCCCTCAAGGATGACAAGAACTCAAACTGACATATCACCGACTGACAGGACTACAAGCTGTGACTAGTATCGCCGCATTGCATCATCCTCCGAGCCAATCCCCGTGGTTGCTCACTCTCCGATGTAACACCGGAATAAATAACAAAATCCCCAACGAGGGGTTAGCGATGGAATCGCTAGCAAGTAACCAAGCTATACAATTATACATCAAGAATACAACCGTTATGAAAATAACATTTCGACAAGGTAGTAACACGATCCCCGAGTCTAAAGTCTTTTGAAAATTTATTCCTTTAAAACAAACCATGGGGATTACTCCGAAATCATTGTAAGAGATTATTTAGAGACTTCGGGGTCTCGGTGTAAAATCTGAAATATGAATGTTTATCCTTTTCAAAAGGTTTTCTTTCAAAATCATACAAATGATTTTATTCTCAACTCAAACCTCAAGATCAAAACCATATTCACCAATATAATCGGGATTCAAGATTCAAAACATAAACAATTCGGAGATATCAAATCAAATAAAACGTCTCCGTGGCCCCGAAGGGTCCCACCCGGATTAGTCATCAAGAATAAACTCGAACACACCCATAAGTTATCTTGACATCGCACTCGCAAGTGACGATTCTGAGCCCTCTCCAGACCTACCCGATTAGATAACCTTATGGTCAAATCGTAACATCCGGCCGTACTCGCAAGCACGCGCTCCGGAGGCCTCGACGGACCCTACCCGGATAACATCATTCAAATACACCCATAAGTTATCATGACATCGCACTCGCAAGTGTCGATTCTCTGAGCCCTCCCTGCACCTACCCGAATTGATAACCTTATGGTCACAACGCACGTCCGCCGTACTCGCAAGCACGCGCTCCGGGAGGCCTCGACGGGACCCTACCCGACAACATCTCAATTCGCTAAGATACACAACAACAACAAAGGCACAATATTCACTACAACCGAAACACGTAACATATAAGTTAATGTAACATAACTTCCACAAAGGCACAACATCCACAAGAAACCATCATTCAGAAAAAGGCCAACGAGCAAATAATACAAGTATTACGCGATTCCACAATTCTTGATTAACTACTCATTTCTAGTATTTATTTTAATCACAAAATAACATGATGAGGTAGTTATCATTATTCTTGAAACTAAAGTTTACGTTGGTAATTACCTTCATAAAATCACATCTTCATTTAAAGTAAGTTACGGTTAAATATACCGTCACTAACGAGTCCACGTTAAATTCACGACACATCACATTCTCAAAGTATAAAGAATATAGACGAGATACTCGCCTCAAGTCCAACGCACGCGGAGCAACGGAAAGCTCGACTTAATGACCGCTACGACACTCAAGAACACGATTCAACCGGGAAGCTCGGACCCGAAGAAGACAACGAGCGGGAGGGTTCCGACTCGAGTCCTTCACAAGAATTCGACCCTAACAATATATAATCAATAAATCATCGATCATACGAGGAAGAATAATCGAAGAACGCCCGAAAACCCTCTATGACATTTTACCGACACCTTCAAGGCGTCGGTCAAGAACTCGACCCAAATAACGAATCGATACGATCCAACCATGGAATAACAAGGGAAATGATATAATACATCTAAATAATCATCAATCCATCATAATCCTAAGATAAATCGGATTAATCGGACGAAAACAACCAAAATACCCAAATTCCCCAAAACTAGATTATCAAGAAATCTAACCTTGATTCGGTAGATCGGAGGAGGTTATGAGGTGATGGATTGATGTTAGAAACTCAAGAACTTCGTGGATTGATATATAAACAACATCTAATCACGTACTCCAAGCCCCAGCCACGGAAGGAAATGAGAGGGATGAGAAAAATAGGTGTAAACCCGATTGCTCGAACATATATATACTCCCCAAAGATCCTGCCACCACTTACGGCCGAATCGGCCGACCTTACGGCCGTAATCGGCATTCGTCAAAATCCGCCAGCGCATGCCGATCGCTTACGGCCAGAATCGACAGGACCTTACGGCCGTAACTCGGGACTTACGGCCGCACACGGCAGTCCTTACGGCCAGAACCGCATTCGTCCTAAGTTGCACGCACCCGTCGGCCGTAACTCTCGACTTACGGCCGTAACCGGCATTCGTCTGCCAGCCTGCCGAACACTTACGGCCGTAATCGCACCTTACGGCCGTAACTCGCCGCACTCAAGACTGCCGCGCCGCCTCTTGGCCGTGGCCACTCCGACGATCCGAACGACCAAACCCGAACACGAATACGAATCGAACATACGGTTACGAAGTACTCGCAAATACGAATCCGAGCACTAAGAGAACACACGATTCCGACCACCCAAGGCTCGAAATTCGACAATGGAAAGTAATTACCCCAAACTTTGGGAAATTACGAAAACGCCCAAAACGCCGGAAATCACGATACGTGATCGAATAACCAAACCGAAGTTCACAACACGCCTAACAAAGTTAAACGGACTTGCGGGAAACTCAAATGTTAGCTGACGAGATTCGCAAGAATCGAACTCAAGTGCGGAAAAACCGCTAAAAAGCACGGAACTCAACAAAACGACACCGAAACGAGCTCGGATGACAAAAAGTGAAGAATTAATCAATCTCGAAATGACGAAACGGTCATGATCGAGTCGTCAAAACGGACTTTCGCCGAAAAAAAAAAAATTACCGGAAATCGAAATTACGGGTATTACATTCTACCCCTCTAAAAAAAAGTTTCGTCCCGAAACTTAAACTAAAAAAAAGTGAAGTCACAAACAACAAAGCACGGCCGACAAAATCTCAACGGTCCCGACGAACCGATCCCGATACCGATGCCGAAACACGATTCTGGGAAACCTCATGGAATAATTCACAATACTGAACTCTGTGGCCCTCGAGTCCACAATTATAACAAGTAATCCGTTGCGAAGGACAATTAGCTTGCACATGACCGACAACATTGCAGTTAAAGCACCTCCCAGTCTGACTAGGAGTCAAAGAAGACAACTTGGAACTCTTGGTTCCACCGAACGAAGAAATTGAAGGTTTCGCCGTACGACTACGCGAAACTCGATGAGAAGAATTTCCATCTCTTGCACCGTCCGAAAAATCTCCAGACGTCCTCTGTCTCTTCGACTCATGCGAAGGCCCAGTAGATAACGATGCCATCTCGTACGCCATGGCTCGATTCTGATACTCTCTCAAAGTAGCACAAGTGAAACCCGACATGTACTGTCGAATCTCTGGTCTCATCCGCATATCAAAATGACGGATCTTGTCCTCCTCGGTCCTCACCTGATTCTTCACAAAGGCGAGCTGTCGACTATAATCGACAATAGCCTGCGACACGGGTACATCCTGTGGCTCGGCTAGGTAAAAATCTCGGATCCTCTGCTCTCGAATCGGCCTCGGGCAAAATTCCGCTTCCATCAACTTCTTGAACTCTTCCCAAGTAACAGCATGATCTTGAGGCTCAACGGCCTCCCACCAGTTAGCGGCGTCATCAACGAGAAGGAACTGGGCGATAGGAATCCTCCGCTCCTGGGACAACCAATCGCCTTGAAAATCTTCTCCAATGGATAAGCCAACCGTCCCCACCCAAAGTATCACCCGCTCCCGCAGCGAGGGGGACGATATGAACCACTTCTCTAAGCCACCGAGTCGATCCAACATCCTCATTCGCAGTATGGTTACGCCGAACCACCTGAGCTAAATGTGTCATCTGGTCCGCCACCTGTTGGAGCACGGTGGCAACACCAAGACTAATTCCATTACCGGTAGTACGATCCTGGTCGCGCGGAGGGTTACCACGACCTCGACCTCTCGGCATACTGAATGGGCAACCGATCAGAACAACAAAACAACCACCACATAATCAATATAGAGCAACCAACAATAACACAATAAAATACTCATTCCGAGTTGTAACACGAATACATGAACTATCACTGCAACGACAGGAATTCAAATTCATAAATCATTCACTTAGCCATGTTAACATAACGTACGACCTTTACCAAGTTTATCACGGTCAAAACCACAAACATATCATCAGGGTCGAATATGGGTAATATTTTAAAAACAAATTTTTTTTTTTTTTTTTTTTTAAGGTGCTCGTCCAAATGATAGTATTTTAAAATTCCTGAATTTGAAAAATTTGCTGAAGCGAATTTTAGAAAAGAAAAGTTTGATCAAAACTACGAATCTATTATCATCTCTGTCTCGTTTTGAAAACAATGTACAAGACATTCTAAATTACCACATCCGGATAACGTCAAAGAAACACACAATTATACCGAACTATGAAATCATCGTATCTGGGCGTACACCCATAACTTGCTAACAAGAATTGTGACAATATATAATACGTCAATAATATCCACACAGTGAAGCAACTAAGCGCAATCACGATATCGCAGCTTAGGGTTCACGATCGTCACAGACGGACCATATGATTAGGTCGATAGAGATTGAGCAATGTAAAATGATCACCTATAGAATTGTAATAAAGAAAGGTACAGTAAAAATTTTCCGACGGCAAAACAACATAACAAACATATAACATAAATTTTTCAAAATTCTTTTGGTCTCAACCGAAGGTGACGGTAATATTTTGCGGCCCAAAATACATTAATATACATTTTTCCTCATACCGCCTGATGGTGTCATTTGAAAATACAGGATTAACTATGTCAAAACTCGACCGATTTCAAAATTCATACGGGCTGCTGGTTTAATCGAACCATAAAAATATTTTCAAAATCAACTTTCACAAAAATGTTCCGACCCTTATGGCCCCTCAAAAATATATTCTCAAATCTACCCGCAGCGGAATAATTACGATAGTCCAAACAAACTGATCGAACTAAAAACCACCTGCTCAAACGACAAACAAAATCACAAATTCAACCAAACACATTTCGGGCGCATCAAGTTAAAACATATATCCAGACTATCATTTGAGCTTTTC
Organism: Orobanche coerulescens; assembly: GCA_033398695.1. Classification (NCBI taxonomy): domain Eukaryota; kingdom Viridiplantae; phylum Streptophyta; class Magnoliopsida; order Lamiales; family Orobanchaceae; genus Orobanche; species Orobanche coerulescens. The sequence goes on along the minus strand of CM065803.1, from coordinate 193,279,898 downwards.
ACCGAATTAACTGTCGGCACACTTTCGAAACCCATCAAAGTTCACAAATTTCACAACATACCACCCCACACGGCGGTTCAAAGTCAAAACATCAATACGTCCCAAATATATTCGTATATCGTGCGTCACGAGCATCGAATACAACTCCCTTACACAACACCGTAAATAAGGACACACATCACATTTAATTCGCACACGTAAAAACATGAAATACAGTACCTCACATAAAGAAGGAGACTTACGTCCACAAAGCCGCACGGAGATAATGGCCGCAACACGATACTAATCACAACGAACCACAATTGATCACAACGGATCGCAATGATCTCGCTTGTTCACAATCGCTCACCCGGTGACACGACAAGACTCGACTCCGACAAGACACGACTCGACAAGACTCAACTAGACCCAACCGCCTAGGTTTTCGCAAACCTAAGCTCGATACCATTTATGTAACACCCCAATCCACTCGTGGATATTACACGCCGTAGACCCCTTTCCACAAGGAGCTACCAAAGGGAGACTACAAATCAAAACCCACATGCGGTCAACTTGACCAAAACATAATACCGTAGACCGATTAGGTCTCTCAAAACATAGCATAACCGTACATCCGATGAAACTAAATTACAACTCGATCACATAGTACATAAAATGTCCATCCCTCAAGGATGACAAGAACTCAAACCGACATATCACCGATGCAGACAGGACTACAACCGTGACTAGTATCGCCGCATTGCATCATCCTCCGAGCCAATCCCGTGGTTGCTCACTCTCCAAATGTAACACCTGAATAAATAACAAAATCCCCAACGAGGGGTTAGCGATGGAATCGCTAGCAAGTAACCAAGCTATACAATTATACATCAAGAATACAACCGTTATGAAAATAACATTTCGACAAGGTAGTAACACGATCCCCGAGTCTAAAGTCTTTTGAAAATTTATTCCTTTAAAACAAACCATGGGGATTACTCCGAAATCATTGTAAGAGATTATTTAGAGACTTGGGGTCTCGGTGTAAAATCCTGAAATATGAATGTTTATCCTTTTCAAAAGGTTTTATTTCAAAATCATACAAATGATTTTATTCTCAACTCAAACCTCAAGATCAAAACCATATTCACCAATATAATCGGGATTCAAGATTCAAAACATAAACAATTCAGATATCAAATCAACAAATAAACGTCTCCGTGGCCCCGAAGGGTCCCACCCGGATTAGTCATCAAGAATAAACTCGAACACACCCATAAGTTATCTTGACATCGCACTCGCAAGTGACGATTCTCGGAGCCCTCTCCGGACCTACCCGATTAGATAACCTTATGGTCAAATCGTAACATCCGCCGTACTCGCAAGCACGCGCCTCCGAGGCCTCGACGGACCCTACCCGGATAACATCATTCAAATACACCCATAAGTTATCATGACATCGCACTCGCAAGTGTCGATTCTCGAGCCCTCCCTGCACCTACCCGAATTGATAACCTTATGGTCACAACGCACGTCCGGCCGTACTCGCAAGCACGCGCCTCCGGAGGCCTCGACGGGACCCTACCCGACAACATCTCAATTCGCTAAGATACACAACAACAACAAAGGCACAATATTCACTACAACCGAAACACGTAACATATAAGTTAATGTAACATAACTTCCACAAAGGCACAACATCCACAAAGAAACCATCATTCAGAAAAGGCCAACGAGCAAATAATACAAGTATTACGCGATTCCACAATTCTTGATTAACTACTCATTTCTAGTATTTATTTTAATCACAAAATAACATGATGAGGTAGTTATCATTATTCTTGAAACTAAAGTTTACGTTGGTAATTACCTTCATAAAATCACATCTTCATTTAAAGTAAGTTACGGTTAAATATACCGTCACTAACGAGTCCACGTTAAATTCACGACACATCACATTCTCAAAGTATAAAGAATATAGACGAGATACTCGCCTCAAGTCCAACGCACGCGAGCAACGGGAAAGCTCGACTTAATGACCGCTAGGACACTCAAGAACACGATTCAACCGGAAGCTCGGACCGAAGAAGACAACGAACGGGAGGGTTCCGACTCGAGTCCTTCACAAGAATTCGACCCTAACAATATATAATCAATAAATCATCGATCATACGAGGAAGAATAATCGAAGAACGCCCGAAAACCCCTCTATGACATTTTACCGGACACCTTCAAGGCGTCGGTCAAGAACTCGACCCAAATAACGAATCGATACGATCCAACCATGGAATAACAAGGAAATGATATAATACATCTAAATAATCATCAATCCATCATAATCCTAAGATAAATCGGATTAATCGGACGAAAACAACCAAAATACCCAAATTCCCCAAAACTAGATTATCAAGAAATCTAACCTTGATTCGGTAGATCGGAGGAGGTTATGAGGTGATGGATTGATGTTAGAAACTCAAGAACTTCGTGGATTGATATATAAACAACATCTAATCACGTACTCCAAGCCCGACCACGGAAGGAAATGAGAGGGATGAGAAAAATAGGTGTAAACCATTGCTCGAACATATATATACTCCCAAAGATCCTGCCGACCACTTACGGCCAGAATCGGCCGACCTTACGGCCGTAACCGCATTCGTCAAAATCCGCCAGCGCATGCCGATCGCTTACGGCCAGAATCGACAGACCTTACGGCCGTAACTCGGGACTTACGGCCGTACACGGCAGTCCTTACGGCCGTAATCGCATTCGTCCTAAGTTGCACAGCACCCGCACGGCCGTAACTCTCGACCCTTACGGCCAGTACCGGCATTCGCCGTGCCTGCCGAACACTTACGGCCGTAATCGCACCTTACGGCCGTAACTCGGCCGCACCAGCACTGCTGCGGCCGTCTCGGTAGTGGCCACTCAGATTATCCCAACGACCCCGAAACCCGAACCATAATACGAATCGAACATACGGTTACGAAGTACTCGCAAATACGAATCCGAGCACTAAGAGAACACACGATTCCGACCACCCGAAGGCTCGAAATTCGACAATGGAAAGTAATTACCCCAAACTTTGGGAAATTACGAAAACGGCCCAAAACGCCCGGAAATCACGATACGTGATCGAATAACCAAACCGAAGTTCACAACACGTCTAACAAAGTTAAACGGACTTGCGGGAAACTCGAAACAGCAGTTTCGGACGAGATTCGCAAGAATCGAACTCAAGTGCGGAAAAACCGCTAAAAAGCACGGAACTCAACAAAACGACACCGAAACGAGCTCGGATGACAAAAAGTGCAGAATTAATCAATCTCGAAATGACGAAACGGTCATGATCGAGTCGTCAAAACGGACTTTCGCCGAAAAAAAAGAAATTACCGGAAATCGAAATTACGGGTATTACACCCGAGGTGGACATACAACAACAATGCACAAATGCATATAACAATGATACACAATGCATGACAACAACGATACACGCATGTATCACAACATGATCGACATGAAATGACAAAAATGATTAGAGTACTTGCCCCGAGTCCTTCGAGAGCAATCTCGATGTCCAGACCATCACGAACCATTATTCTGAATATTCGACGATCCGAAATGTCACGGATGGTAAATAATTCACGCCTTTGTCTATACCATGATGTATCCTCGATACCAAGTATGCCAACAAGAATGTAAATCATATACATTATGATTTAATTCCCAAAACTCAAATACAACCTATAATCTCAACTCTCATGTGATTACGATTTATAAACATTGCTATACGAATTATAAACGAATGAAATTGAAACCATTCATTAAATATTATAAACCGAGCAAGTAATAACTTGCCTCGATACCAATGAAGCCATTACCAATTCCTTGCTGTCGTCTACATGTCCCTCGGCCCTGATCAAAGCAATCTACGAACATTCTTGAATACGACCGCAAAGCATGGTTCTAAAAATCGATCAATAATCTCAACCTATTACAATAATCGATTTAACATACATTCGATAACAATCAACAATCGATATAACTAATCCACAAACCCAACAATTTCAAAATATCTCGATTAAACACAAGTCCGAACAATCTAACTCAAACAATTACGAATTCATTCCCATGATTCCACAAAGCCCACATATCGATTCGATAAGGCGAGTATACAAACTTAACCAAAATATTCCAATCAATTTCTCTTTCAAAACTTCAATCAAACACCTTGAAGGCGGAATTCAAAGGTATATTCGAATCATCAATCAACAAACACCAACCACATCAAGAACACGAAGAACACAATCACAAACATATATATCCTTCAACATTATATGATTCTAGCCATCGATACGAACTAAACAACCCAAATATATCAAGAATCTCAAACATCCCAAAAATATTAAAGTTCAAGCCAATTACCTTCAATCCGGCGAAAGAATCAAGAATGATATTATAATCCTTGTTCCAAGCTTTCCTAGACGTTATCACTTGATAAACCAACTCAAAATCTAAGGTTTAGGGGTTAAAAACCGAGTTTGGGTGATTTGGGACGAAAGGGGATCGTGTAGGATGGGTTGGGAAATGAAATTCCCGACTGCTTTACGTTTTATACGCCTGTGCATGTTAGCGTACGCTAACTTCATCAATAGCGTGCGCTACCTCTTCCTGCAATACATACAAGATAGTTTTTGCCATTTTGAGCACAACTCACTCATCCGGACTCCGATTAACTCACCGTTTGAACCATTAGAAAGCTAACTCGATGCTCTATTATACTGTTATGTTTCAGAATTTTTGGAGTTTTCAAGAATCGGTAGTGATTTTCCAAATTCGAACCTTATACACATTACTTTCCAAACAAGTGTCCAAATCTTATTTCCACTAACATTTCAACATATAGTCTTCTTAATCATATCATATACACCAAGAATCATAATCACTTGCATGTTCATCATCATACGAAGTAAACAATAACAACAACATTAAAAACCCGAAATGAAGGGAGATATTAACCAACATATCTCTTGAAGAAAAACAACACCGTTCAAAACCACACGAATCATATCAATATCCGCATATCAACCATTTATCAACATAACTCAGTAATCCATCTCATAACCATACTCATCAACTCATAAACATGACGATCATCAACTTAAGAACATCATATACTGTAATATCCGCAATTTCGAATTTCGGTAATTTTATTTTTTCGGCGAAAGTTCGTTTTGACGACTCGCTCATGACCTTTCGTCATTTCGAGAATGATTAATTCTGCACTTTTTGTCATCCGAGTTCGTTTCGGTGTCGTTTTATTGAGTTCCGTGTCCTTAATCGACTTTTCTAAGTATGAGTTCGACTTTGTAAAGTCACCATTAATTTTTGGTAACCCCAAAAATTCTGAATCTTTGCAATATTATAGAGCATCGAGTTAGCTTTCCAATGGTTCAAACGGTGAGTCAATCGGAGTCCGGACGAGAGAGTTATGGTCGTTTTAGCTCACCCGCTCGTTATTGGCGATCACGCCGGCCGAACTGGCCGTGTCGTCCGACACGGCCCGTGCCGTGCTCGTCCGGATAAGCCGGAAGTTTCGCCTCAGGCTCGACCGTGCCGCCCGACACGGCCCGTGCCGAACTCTTCCGGATAAGCTCGAGATGATCGCCGACACGCCCGACCGTGTTCCGTGACACGGCCGAGTCGCGTGCCGAAGTCGCTTTGACGGCCATCGGAAGGCCCTTCAGCCGCGACCGTGTTCCGGCAGACACGGTCGAAGTCTTTGCCGTCAATCAGCGCGCCACGACCGTGTCGAGCGGACACGGTCGAGTCTGCTGCTATTTAAAGCCCAGAATGCTTTTTTCGCCATTTTTCTCCTTCTTCCACTTCTCTTCCAGATGGGCGTGTTCCAAGATTGTAGCCATGTTGTTTAACAACATATACATGAAGTTTGGAGGTTCATATCATCAATCATCCGTCCTATAACATCCTTTGATCGAAAGGACCGTGCCGATTTCCTAGAAATCTAGTTTTGGGGAATTTGGGGTTTTTGTTGTTTTCGTCCGATTAATCCGATTTAACTTAGGATTTTGATGGATTGATGATTATTTAGATGTATTATATCATTTCCTTTATTATTCCATGGTTGGATCGTATCGATTCGTTGTTTGAGTCGAGTTCTTGACCGACGCCTTGAAGGTGTCCAGAAATGTCTTAGAGGGGTTTTCGGGCGTTCTACGATTATTCTTCCTCGTATGGTCTATGATTTATTGATAGTATGATGTTATGGTCGTGTTTCTTGCGAAGAAACCGTGTTGAACCCTTTCGCTCGCCGCCGCCTTCCGCTTCGATAGCATTGGGCGTTTGAAGCTTTCCGCTGAGCCGTGTTCGTCGGAATACTTGCGTATCGATTTTGAGGCAAGTACCTTGCCCGCATTTTCTCTTTTTATGTATATGATGATCGGTGGTCGTCTTGATGTGTTTGTTTGGTTATTTGAAATGAAGTTTCAAAAGGATTTCGGTTTGGCCTCGTTAAAGGCCTTCTTTCAAAACGCGTGTGTTTTGTGAACGGTATTTTGAGAATTGATTATGATTTGATTATTTTGAATGTTGAAGGATTTTATGAGGATACTCCTCTTGTTTAAAGTTATGGAATCGTGTATTCCGTATTTAAGCTTGTTATTGTATTTTTGAAGAGTTTGGTAATGGTGTCGAGTTAATGGCCATCTCTAGTGAGTATTCTTAATGAACTTACATTCTTAGCATGTTAGTATTGCATGAGTAACGTGTGTGTGTGTATGCTCACTACGGGTTAGATCCGACGGGTCTCGGTAGGGCTCCACGAAGCCGTGGACCGCGAGCTTGCTTTTAACCACTGTGGGTTAGATCCGACGGGGTCTCGGCAGGATCCACGAAGCTGTGGGTCCGCGGTTAATTGTGGTGCATTTTGCAAATGTGATTCGATATTGGCATTTCCGGAAATGAGTGCTTTTGAACGGTTTTCATGATTGCATGCATTGACTAAGTGTGTAAGAGGTAAGTTGTTCGTTTGGCCTACTTGGCTAGGATGGCTCTAGAGTATTTTGTGGTTTATGTTTTAAATCCTTTATTTGTGGATTTTGATGTTGGGAGACGAACCTCGTGGTCGTTCTTGTGTACTGTGAGTTGATGAGATTTGGGGCTAAAATCCCAAGGGTTTTGTAAAAGTCGTTTTACGGATTTGGGGCTAAAATCCCAACGATTTGGTTAATGTCATTTTCCGTAAAGTAAACTTTTGGGGCGGTGACCCCTTTGTCTTTTGGATTTTTGAAAAGTAGGATTTGATAATCCTAAATTGTTTTCTATTAAAACTCTCGATGGCATTCTAAACCGCTTTATAAATCATTCCCATTGATTTATGATATTTCGCTTTTGAAATGTTTCCTCAAACCCTTGCCTCGGGAAGTACTTTTCGCTTCGTTTGGATCTTTGAGGATCCTCGGTTATTGTTATTCGTGGAATGTGAATTGTATGGCTCGTATTTGCACTTTGTATTTGCACTAGCAAAACAAAGGAGTTTTGCTAACCCCGAGTATTCGGGGTGGATGTCCTTTTGCATTCAGGTTTTGGAGCATAACACGTGGTCGGCACGAAGGATGATGAAAGATGATCGATACTAATCACATGAGGAACCGTATATCGTGTGTTGGTTCGGTTGTACTTTATTTTTCTTTGTATTGTTCCGTTGTATGGGTGTAGTTGTATTTTGGTCCCTGCGTGGGCATGAGTTGTATGTATTTGTTGAAAGACCAAATCGGCTCATCGAGTCATTTTAGCCTCAAAGGCATGGTTAAGTTGTTATATGTCGTTACCCACTGGTAGATCCTTGAGGAAAGGTTCTACGGCGTGTAATATCCCCGAGCGGATCGGGGTGTTACATAAATGGTATCGGAGCTTAGGTTGAGGAAAACCTAGGGCCGCCGGGTCAAGTCGTGTTGTTTGAGTCTTGTTTCGCCGGATTTTATCCGACCGAGTCGTGTCGCGACGCTGTCGTTTGAGTTTGTTGGTCGTGATTAGTATCGTGGGGCGATCATCATCTTCGTGCGACACTGTGGAAGTAAGTCTCCTTTTTGTGTTGTGCCTCGTGTGACACGAGCTATTTTTATGATTATTTGTTAAGTGGTGGAATTCTTATGTGAATTTTGATTTCACGATATGTATTTAGTCGACTCGTATTTGATTTATACGAGGAGTGTCGCCACTTTTGATGTCTTTTTATTGTTGTTTTTGTCCGTGGCTGATGAATTTCGAATCGATCCGCACGCTTTACAAGTTCTATTGTGGAAGCTTTGTGCTTATACGCTGTTCGACTTGTTCACTAGCCAAAGGGAGAGTATTTTATCGCTGGTTTTGTTCTGAATGTGGTATTTTATCGCTTATTTCCGTTTAAAGACATGTGTTGTCTTGATTTTAAACGCTTTGATGCGTGTGCTAGGAGTTGTTTTAGTGAACGTCGGTATGTGTGAGTTTTGGGCATTCTGACCTATTGGATTTTTGAAAACCTTGAGTATCTTAGAAAAATAAACTTCGAGACATACTTTTCAAATGACTTATTTTCTTGTGGTACATCCTAGGTGCCACAATATATTTCAAAAATTTTCTACCTCGAGGACCAAAATATTTTTGAGATATTTTCAACACTTTTATTTAGACCCGAGGGTCGAATATTTTGAAAGTTTTCACTAAGAGAAAATGTCCTCATTTTTATCAAATGTGATATGGTTCTCCAAAGTCTCGATAATGATGTTTCACGTTTGTACTTTTTGAAAGGTGATACTCAAGATCAATCGGTGTTCTTCTAAATTATTTTCAAAATGAGGTTTTCGTTTTTAAAACCTATCCATTCCCGTTTGAGGACTGGGTATGTATGTGTGATGTTCGCGTTGTCATTTTGATACTTTCTCCCGAGTATGATCGAATTGGCGGTGTGAGCGTTGAGACGCTTTCCACACATTGGTTGTGCTAGCCCCTGTGAGAGGCGGAATGTTGGTATTGAATGTTGTCGCCTCGTGGCGATTTCTGCGTTGTCGAGGGTATGCGAGCTGTTAGAGGTTGGTATGGTATGACCGTGTGCATCGGTGATGGTTCCGTTATGCGTCGATTGTTTAATGTCTTGTTACCTTGCTCCTGTTTCTTGTGAATTTCGTGGACGAGGTCGGAGGTAATGCCCGTACTATTTTGACTTCTGTATTTTCTCTTTCTCCAGTCTATCGATTCGCTCATGTTCGTTGGCACTTTGTGAACTTGTTTTGTATTTCGGTTTCATCGTTCGAGCAAGCTGTGATCTTGTTGTGGGCCGATCTGGTTATCGATGTGACTTTTTTCGAGTTCGGTTCGATTCTTGTGAACCTTGTTCGGGAGTGGCGTCATCTGGTTCTATTAGTTCTTTTATTCGAAGTGGATCGGATTTAGAACTCTTGTGTTTTCGACTTTGTCGACTCATCATGTTCATTGACCTTTTCGAGTTCGTCCTGCCCCTTGCCTTTGTTGATCGAACGAGGGTGGTATTATTTCAGAATTTCTCGTTCGTCGTTGTGACCTTTCGATCGTTACTCCCTTTTCTGTGGATCTGGTGCGAGTGTGCATCTTGTTGTTTTCATCGGATCATGTTTTGTCTCGAGTCGAGGTGTGAACCTCGGAGTTGCCGGTTGAACCTTATTGTTCTTCGTGATCCGAACATGATCGTTCGATTTTTGTTGTCTCGATCTTTGTGGTTTGATCGCTTGATTGTTCGGTTTTGTCAATCTCGTTTCGTGATTGTTGAACATTCAGACTCCTTCAAATTTCCTTAAGTTCGGGAAATTAGTCTCGCTTTTCGATCTTCCAACCTTTGGGCGGTGGAATTTCGTATTTGTTCGGGCCGTGTGGCTCATGTTTTGATCAATGTACCGTTAGGTCACCAATCGTATTGATTTTCGTTCGTTGTGTTTTGTGATTGTCGGATAATTGACTTGGCTATATTATCCGCTTGTTGACGCTTGTCGCTTGTTGGTTTTATTATATCCCTAACGGCGAAGTCGTGTTGGTCGCCGTGGAGCGTGTTTACACGCCGTATATTCTTTCGCGTTGTTTGTAACATTTCGCCGTTGGGCGTTGGTTGCGCATTCTTGTGTATCTCGTTGAGTTTTCTGGCGGAATATTTCTTCCCCCTACTTGTTTTAAGTTTCGGACGAAACTTCTTTTAAGGAGGGTAGAATGTAATATCCGCAATTTCAATTTCGGTAATTTTATTTTTTCGCGAAAGTTCGTTTTGACGACTCGCTCATGACCTTTCGTCATTTCGAGAATGATTAATTCTGCACTTTTTGTCATCCGAGTTCGCTTTGGTGTCGTTTTATTGAGTTCCGTGTCCTTAATCGACTTTTCTAAGTATGAGTTCGATTTTGTAAAGTCACCATTAATTTTTGGTAACCCCAAAAATTCTGAATCTTGCAATATTATAGAGCATCGAGTTAGCTTTCCAATGGTTCAAACGGTGAGTCAATCGAGTCCTGAGAGAGTTATGGTCGCTTTAGCTCACCCGCCGTTATTGGCGATCACGCGGCCGAACTCGCCGTGTCGCCCGACACGGCCGTGCCGTGCTCGTCCGGATAAGTCGGAAGTTTCGTCTCGTGGCCCGACCGTGTCGTCCGACACGGCCCGTGCCGAACTCTTCCGGATAAGCTCGAGATGATCGCCGACACGCCCGACCGTGTTCCAGACACGGCCGAGCCGTGCCGAGTCGCTTTGACGGCCACCTTCGGAAGGCCCTCCGCGCGCCGCGACCGTGTCCGGCAGACACGGCCGAAGTCCCTCGCCGTCAATCGCGTGCCACGACCGTGTCGCGGACACGGTCGAGTCTCTGTGCTATTTAAAGCCCAGCAATGCTTTTTCGCCATTTTTCTCCTTCTTCCACTTCTCTTCAGCAGATGGGCGTGTTCCAAGATTGTAGCCATGTTGTTTAACAACATATACATGAAGTTTGGAGGTTCATATCATCAATCATCCGTCCTATAACATCCTTTGATCGAGCGACCAGTCGATTTCCTAGAAATCTAGTTTTGGGAATTTGGGGGATTTTGTTGTTTTCGTCCGATTTATCCGATTTAACTTAGGATTTTGATGGATTGATGATTATTTAGATGTATTAGATCATTTCCTTTATTATTCCATGGTTGGTTCGTATCGATTCGTTGTTTGAGTCGAGTTCTTGACCGACGCCTTGAAGGTGTCCAGAAATGTCTTAGAGGGGTTTTCGGGCGTTCTACGATTATTCTTCCTCGTATGGTCGATGATTTATTGATTGTATGATGTTAGGGTCGTGTTTCTTGCGAAGAAACCGTGTTGAACCCTTTCGCTCGTCGTCTTCCGCTTCGATAGCATTGGGCGCCAAGCTTTCCGCTGAGCCGTGTTCGTCGGAATACTTGCGTATCGATTTTGAGGCAAGTACCTTGCCCATACTTTTCTCGCTTTATGTATATGATGATCGGTGGTCGTCTTGATGTGTTTGTTTGGTTATTTGAAATGAAGTTTCAAAAGGATTTGATTTGGCCTCGTTAAAGGCCTTCTTTCAAAACGCGTGTGTTTTGTGAACGTATTTTGAGAATTGATTATGATTTGATTATTTTGAATGTTGAAGGATTTTATGAGGATACTCCTCTTGTTTAAAGTTATGGAATCGTGTATTCGTATTTAAGCTTGTTATTGTATTTTTGAAGAGTTTGGTAATGGTGTCGAGTTAATGGCCATCTCTAGTGAGTATTCTTAATGAACTTACATTCTTAGCATGTTAGTATTGCATGAGTAACGTGTGTGTGTGTATGCTCACTACGGGTTAGATCCGACGGGGTCTCGGTAGGGCTCCACGAAGCTGTGGACCGCGAGCTTGCTTTTAACCACTGTGGGTTAGATCCGACGGGGTCTCGGCAGGGATCCACGAAGCTGTGGGTCCGCGGTTAATTGTGGTGCATTTTGCAAATGTGATTCAATATTGGCATTTCCGGAAATGAGTGCTTTTGAACGGTTTTCATGATTGCATGCATTGACTAAGTGTGTAAGAGGTAAGTTGTTCGTTTGGCCTACTTGGCTAGGATGGCTCTAGAGTATTTTGTGGTTTATGTTTTAAATCCTTTATTTGTGGATTTTGATGTTGGGAGACGAACCTTGTGGTCGTTCTTGTGTACTGTGAGTTGATGAGATTTGGGGCTAAAATCCCAAGGGTTTTGTAAAAGTCGTTTTACGGATTTGGGGCTAAAATCCCAACGATTTGGTTAATGTCATTTTCCGTAAAGTAAACTTTTGGGGCGGTGACCCCTTTGTCTTTTGGATTTTTGAAAAGTAGGATTTGATAATCCTAAATTGTTTTCTATTAAAACTCTCGATGGCATTCTAAACCGCTTTATAAATCATTCCCATTGATTTATGATATTTCGTTTTGAAATGTTTCCTCAAACCCTTGCCTCGGGAAGTACTTTTCGCTTCGTTTGGATCTTTGAGGATCCTCGGTTATTGTTATTCGTGGAATGTGAATTGTATGGCTCGTATTTGCACTTTGTATTTGCACTAGCAAAACAAAGGAGTTTTGCTAACCCCGAGTATTCGGGGTGGATGTCTGTTTTGCATTCGTGTTTTGGAGCATAACACGGTGGTCGGCACGAAGGATGATGAAAGATGATCGATACTAATCACATGAGGAACCGTATATCGTGTGTTGGTTCGGTTGTACTTTATTTTCCATTCGTATTGTTCCGTTGTAGACGGTGTAGTTGTATTTTGGTCCCTGCGTGGGCATGAGTTGTATGTATTTGTTGAAAGACCAAATCGGCTCATCGAGTCATTTTAGCCTCAAAGGCATGGTTAAGTTGTTATATGTCGTTACCACTGGTAGATCCTTGAGGAAAGGTTCTCTGTTAGGATTGTATATCGCAAAGCATACTTTATGCTTGTATTACCTAAATTCCCTATTACTACCTATGAGGATATTAATTATATTTAATCACATGTTTTGCATATTAATTCACGTTATGGTTATGCAAATGAAATGTCTAATTATTTTATATTGTAGATAATGTGGTGTGTTGGTGTCACACGGAAGATCACATTATCGGTGCCTTATAAAATAATATAATAGTTCACAACCTATATAATTATTAGACAAATTATATAAAGGGTTGTAGTGTATGCTTGAGTATAGTTGGTCTTGACTATTAGCATACATTAGCGTATTTGCATACGTTGAACAGATCGAGGTGAGATAGTGTCTTCAGATCGATCGTAAGAAGAACGTAAATCTCGGATAATTATTATTTCTTAATTCTAAGTATATAATATTTAATTGTGTATTTATAATAATTATTGCTTTGATTTACCATAGGTGAGAGTCAAAATGATCGACTCAATAAGCCTCGTATCTTGGGCAATAATATTGTTTATACGACAATTATTATTACTAGAAATCGTGTCCCGACTCGTGCGGGTTGATGATGTCCCCTTGAGGAGCTCGATAATGATTATTATATTAAACCCTGCAGGTGGATTTAATTCCGATATAATAATAAGGTTCGAGTGGTACTACTCTTGGATAAGATATTAATTAATTAAAGCTGTCAGTAGCTTATAATTAATTAATGGACATTCGATATCTTAAACACGGGAAATAATATATTTAATAAGGAGCCCAATTTCGTAATTTAGGATTTTGGTAGGAAGTGCAATATCAACCTTTTAGTGGACTAAGTTGATATTAATTGATTCACCATATATTAGGAAGAGTCCTAATAAGGTAAGGTGAATTAATTGGGAGTCCTTCCATAATCCTCCTTTAGATCCCTAGTAGTCCAAGAGCCTATAAATAGGACATTATGGGGTGTTGGCCGATTTGTACATGCTTGGTGAGATTGTGTGATCAATTTTTTCCTCTTGTGTTTAATTGTAGATCTAGACTTGTGTCTTTGATTCTACAATTTAGATAACACAATTAATTTGCTAAGAGTGTTCATAAAATACTAGAGAGCAAAGAAAAATATAGTGATCACATATCAAAGTTGTTTCGGCCGATCCATAGGTGTCCAAGCAAGTTCCGTAGCTCGTTGCCCACACAACGTCCGGCTCAAGGCGGATCATACTCTAGAAGACCCGAAGGAACACATACAAGGCGATCAAGAAGGAAATAACCAACCGCTTCAAAAGGTAATATCCTATGATCTTGGATCTAGATTAGGATATTTTAATTAATCAACATATTTAATTAATAAATAATAAATAATATTTAAATTGCTTGTTAGTCTTAGTAATTAATTAATTAGCATGCCTAAATAGATCTAATGCTCGTAGATGCGTAAAACGCTATAATCATATTTTCCCAAACTTCGCTTCATTGCGTTTTACTTTCCAACAATTGGTATCGGAGCCGATTTTTGTGCTTTTGCTATTTTAATTAATTTTAGTGATTAATTGATAGCAATTTAAATATTCATATATTTTGATGTTGGAATATTTTGCTAGATGTGTTCTTGCAGTGATATGATCCAATTATCATGGTTTATATGAATGGTGCATTTATTTATTTATTTTTATTAATTATGCAATTGTTGGTTTGGCCCGCTTTTGAGGCATGTAATGGTTTTTCCCGTGAGAAAATCCGCGGTAGTTCTAGGTGGTTTTATTTTTCGTAATCTTGATGTAATTTCGATGTATTTTATTTCGTATAAAATTGTAATCGAATTCGAAAAGACGGATCACGAAGAAATAGAGCGTAACCGGATCGCCGGGATCGCTTGGCGAAGCCGCGCCGACAAGCAGCAGGTCGCTGAAAGAAGAGGCCGCCGCCGAGCAGCCGAAGCGGCCGCTGCAGCGGCACTGTCCGGCCGGCCACTGTTCGGGCCGGCCGCCCAGCTTTTGGTCCGTCCTGCTTCGCTGTTCGGTCCCTACTGGGAAGTCGGGATTTAAAATTAAATTTTTTTATGTAATTAATTTTGCATAAAAGTAAAATTTTAATATTTTGAAAATTCACGACCCTAGGGAGAAGCGACGAGATGCTTGATTCAAATGGGAGAGATCGAGCCAAGATTTTCTGATTCAACTCAAGGAAGAAGACCATGATAATTGGATAATTAATTATCCATGCTTTATTTTTGGTTTTATTGTTTTGATGTATGGCATGTATGGATGTATGCGTGATATGTTTCCTTGCATGTTAGGACGAAAATTAAAAACCTTAAGGCTAAAATAACTAAGTGATTAAATTGATTTTTATTTTAATTAAAATCAAATTGGCCTCCATAATTAATTTAAATTGTGAAGTAATTAGCATGCGCGTTGACATTAGAGTCTTCCTCCATATCGGATGTGCTAATTATAGGTTCACTAGTTTTAAATTTCAAAATGATAACATAAGGTAAATATTACTTTTTATGATAGGACCTCTCCATCTGTAGGACTATTATTTAAAAGATAATATTTTAAGGATGTTAAATTATGGTGTTCACTTAGGTGTATTAATTAATAAGCTCCCATCGGAGTCTATGTTAATTAATACATGGCCAAGAGGAACCAACTATTAATTTTACTTGTCATAACGTAATTTGACTAGATAGTAAAATTAAAGACGTAAAACTCTACTTGAAAAATGTATGTGTAAACGTCCACACGATCGTGGCTTGCATGTGCGGATTTTTTTGAGGTGTTGGTTGCTAGCATATATATTGTGTTTTTTGAGGTTTTTCGATATATTTTGCTATGCATTATGTGATGAATGTTTTAATTTTTATTCTCGATGTCTTTCAATCCACTAGCCGTTATTCTCAAAGAAAATAAACTAGATGGCACTAACTTTGCCGATTGGAAAAGAAATCTTGACATTGTCTGATCACGAGGGGCATAAGTTTGTCTTAATCGAGGAGAGCCCTCTAGAACTGTAGAACCGGATGCCACTCCCGAAGAGTTGGCGGAATTCGAAATGGAAAAAGTCTGATGAGATGGCTCATTGTTACATTTTGGCTTCACCGACAAATGTATTGCAAGATCGATCGACGATGGGTTCGGCCGCGAAATGATGAAAAGTCTCACCGAGATGTTTGGTCATCGAACCGGGCGGCTAGACAAAATGCTATGAGGGTATTGATGACAACCCAAATGTCCAAGGGACTCCAAGAAGGGATCATGTTCTAAAAATGATGTCTCATTTGAACGAATCGAGCATATTGGGGCTACTATCGATGCGGAAACGCAGTCGATATTATCTTAGGCATTTTACCTAGAAGCTTTGAGCAGCTACTCAACTACAATATGAACCGTAGGACATATAGTTTGGCGGAACTTCCGACAGAGCTTCATCTGTAAGGTCTCTTCAAACAAGGTTATCATCAAATTCTTGCGGCAACCGGTGCGACTTCCTCCAAACCCAAATGGGGAAAGAAGAAGAAGCAGTCGGCTGAAGCAAGTGGCAGCCCTCAAGGTGAAAAGCAAGGCTCCTCACCCCGAGGCGAACAAAAGCCAAAGGGAAAGTGCTACAAGTGCGGTCGAAAGGACATTTTAAAGCGGATCGCCTCGCTCTTAAGAAAGGTATGTCTCGTGCACTAGTAGTCAAAACATGTTTGGCGGCTTGTTCTTCCACTTCGTGGATAGTTGATTCGTGCTCCACCGATCATGTTTGCTTTGACTCGCATGGTTTTCGTGTAACCAAGCATTAGTGCGGGCGAGATTACCATCAATCAGCGATTATTCCGTGCTTATGGTCATTGCGGTGAGTCGTGCGGTTGAAGATTAATGATAAATTATTAGTTCAATAATGTATTATTAGTACGATTTTAGAATGAATTTAATTTCGCTTTCTAAATTAAAATGCGATGGTTATTCATTTCTTTTGATGATGATGCCATTATTAAGAAAAGAAGCGGTGAATATATTTGCAGAGGTACTTTTAATGATGGACTATATATTGTTAATGCCGCACAAACTCCTATGTATAAATCACTTAACTCTTTGTCTAAACCTAAAAAGAGAAAAGAACCTTCAAGCATAAACCAAACATATCTGTGGCATTTACTAGGACATGTAAACCTTAGAAGGATTCAAAGATTGGTAGATGATGGCCCATCGATGATCTCCAAGTTGAGTCATTTCCAATTTGTGAATCTTGTCCTGGAAGGTAAGATGACCAAAAGGGTTTTTAAAACCAAGGGAAACCGTGCTCGGGATGTGTTAGAATTGGTTCATACGGATGTGTGTGGTCCAATGAATATCCAGTTAGGGAGGTTTCGAATATTTCATCACGTTCATAGATGATTATTCGAGATATGGATACATCTTTTTGATGCGACGTAAGTCCGAAGCTTTTGACAAGTTCGGAGACTTCAAGGCTGAAACGGAGAAGCGTCATGGGAAGAGTATCAAGTCACTACGATCTGATCGTGGTGGCGAATACCTTAGTGGAGAGTTTTGGATTTCTTGGCAAATGAGGGGATTTCGTCCCACCACCGCTACGGAACTCCACAACAAAATGGTGTTGCCGAAAGAAGGAATAGGACTCTTTTGGAAATGGTTAGATCAATGATGAGTTACTCGATTTACCTATTTCGTTTTGGGGATACGCCTTAGAAACAGCAAGGCGTACATTCTAAACTTGGTGCCTTCAAATCGGTTCCAAAACACCCACGTAAGCGGAGTGGGCGTAAGCCCGCCTAGGACATGTTCGGATTTGGGGTACTCCAAAGACATGTGCTGAATAAGGAAGTCGATAAGTTGGCATCTCGCATGTATACGAGTGTTTGTGGGATATCCTAAGGGAACGAAAGGTGGCTTGTTCTATAGTCCTCAGATCGAAGGTCATTGTTAGCACCAATGCCCGATTTCGGAAGAGGATTATATGATTAGTCACAAGCCCATGAGTGAAATAATTCGAAGAGCCGAGGGGCGAGACTCCGTCTATACCAATCGCATAAGCGCCAACTAACACCGCACCACGACGATTCTCAAACTTTTACACCAACTCAGGATTTACCTCGTCAGAGCGGAGGGTTGTTCGTCACCCGAACGATTCATAGGCGTGGGAAAGTCTTCGACTCAATCCCGCATTTAAGATGAATCGGTTCCTGGACCTATAAGGAGGCAATCCAAGATAAAGATGTCGACTCTGGCAAGAAGCAATGGAATCGAAATGGGATCTATGGATTCAAATCAAGTGTGGGAGCTAGTAGAGCTACCCGATGGTGTACAAGCCATTGGGAGTAAATGGGTCTACAAGCGAAAGAAAGGACGTGACGGGAAGGTTGAAACTTTCAAAGCGAGGCTTGTTGCAAAAGGTTACACTCGTAAAGAGGGTATCGATTATGATGAAACCTTTTCACGGTAGCCATGCTTAAGTCAATCCGGATTCTTTTAGCTATAGCCGCGCATTTGGATCTCGGAGATTTGGCAGATGGATGTCAAGACCGCATTCTTGAATGGGAGTCTAGACAAGGAAATCTATATGCGCCAAGAGGGATTCATTGCTAAAGGAGAAGAGCACTTGGTGTGCAAACTTAAGAAATCCATTTATGGACTTAAGCAAGCATCTAGATCTTGGAACACTCGTTTTGACGAAGTAGTCCAAATATATGGATTCGCCCAATGTCCGAGTGAGAGTTGTGTGTATAAGAAATGCGATGGAAACGTGTTGGTGTTTCTTGATCGTATGTGGACGATATCCTTCCGATTGGAAACAACGTGAAGGAATTGTCGGACGTACGGGTATGGTCAGGCGATTCGATATGAAGGATCTAGGAGAAGCGTGACACATCCTTGGAATCGTGGATCTTTCGTGATCGGAAGAAGAGGATGTTGTGCTTATCCTGCATCCTATATCGATACAAAGGTCAAGCGTTTTAGCATGGAGAATTCCAAGAAAGGTTTTCTACCTTACAGACATGGAATTCAACTATCTAAGAACATGTGTCCTAAGACACAAAAGGAGATAGATGACATGAAGATGGTTCCTTATGCATCCGCTGTGGGAAGTCTCATGTATGCTATGCTTTGCACTAGACCAGATATCTGTCATGCCGTGGGCATGGCTGCTAGATATCAGTCGAACCCAGGACCAGGACACTGGATTGCTGTCAAGCACATACTCAAGTACCTGAGAAGGACTAGGGAGTACATGCTTGTATATCAATCAGACGACCTATTTCCGGTGGGTTACAAGATTGTAGCCATGTTGTTTAACAACATATACATGAAGTTTGGAGGTTCATATCATCAATCATCCGTCCTATAACATCCTTTGATCGAAAGGACCGTGCCGATTTCCTAGAAATCTAGTTTTGGGGAATTTGGGGGTTTTTGTTGTTTTCGTCCGATTAATCCGATTTAACTTAGGATTTTGATGGATTGATGATTATTTAGATGTATTATATCATTTCCTTTATTATTCCATGGTTGGATCATATCGATTCGTTGTTTGAGTCGAGTTCTTGACCGACGCCTTGAAGGTGTCCGGTAAAATGTCTTAGAGGGGTTTTCGGGCGTTCTACGATTATTCTTCCTCGTATGGTCGATGATTTATTGATTGTATGATGTTAGGGTCGTGTTTCTTGCGAAGAAACCGTGTTGAACCCTTTCGCTCGCCGCCGTCTTCCGCTTCGATAGCATTGGGCGTTTGAAGCTTTCCGCTGAGCCGTGTTCGTCGGAATACTTGCGTACCGATTTTGAGGCAAGTACCTTGCCCATACTTTTCTCGTTTTATGTATATGATGATCGGTGGTCGTCTTGATGTGTTTGTTTGGTTATTTGAAATGAAGTTTCAAAAGGATTTCGGTTTGGCCTCGTTAAAGGCCTTCTTTCAAAACGCGTGTGTTTTGTGAACGGTATTTTGAGAATTGATTATGATTTGATTATTTTGAATGTTGAAGGATTTTATGAGGATACTCCTCTTGTTTAAAGTTATGGAATCGTGTATTCCGTATTTAAGCTTGTTATTGTATTTTTGAAGAGTTTGGTAATGGTGTCGAGTTAATGGCCATCTCTAGTGAGTATTCTTAATGAACTTACATTCTTAGCATGTTAGTATTGCATGAGTAACGTGTGTGTGTGTATGCTCACTACGGGTTAGATCCGACGGGGTCTCGGTAGGGCTCCACGAAGCTGTGGACCGCGAGCTTGCTTTTAACCACTGTGGGTTAGATCCGACGGGGTCTCGGCAGGGATCCACGAAGCTGTGGGTCCGCGGTTAATTGTGGTGCATTTTGCAAATGTGATTCGATATTGGCATTTCCGAAATGAGTGCTTTTGAACGGTTTTCATGATTGCATGCATTGACTAAGTGTGTAAGAGGTAAGTTGTTCGTTTGGCCTACTTGGCTAGGATGGCTCTAGAGTATTTTGTGGTTTATGTTTTAAATCCTTTATTTGTGGATTTTGATGTTGGGAGACGAACCTTGTGGTCGTTCTTGTGTACCGTGAGTTGATGAGATTTGGGGCTAAAATCCCAAGGGTTTTGTAAAAGTCGTTTTACGGATTTGGGGCTAAAATCCCAACGATTTGGTTAATGTCATTTTCCGTAAAGTAAACTTTTGGGGCGGTGACCCCTTTGTCTTTCGATTTTTGAAAAGTAGGATATGATAATACTAAATTGTTTTCTATTAAAACTCTCGATGGCATTCTAAACCGCTTTATAAATCATTCCCATTGATTTCTGAACTTTCGTTTGTGAAATGTTTACTCAAACCCTTGCCTCGGGAAGTAATTTTCGTTTCGTTTGGATCTTTGAGGATCCTCGGTTATTGTTATTCGTGGAATGTGA
This sequence comes from Orobanche coerulescens, assembly GCA_033398695.1. Classification (NCBI taxonomy): domain Eukaryota; kingdom Viridiplantae; phylum Streptophyta; class Magnoliopsida; order Lamiales; family Orobanchaceae; genus Orobanche; species Orobanche coerulescens. Next base: position 193,259,126 of record CM065803.1, on the reverse strand, counting down.
ATTGTATGGCTCGTATTTGCACTTTGTATTTGCACTAGCAAAACAGTGGAGTTTTGCTAACCCCCGAGTATTCGGGGGGTGGATGTCTGTTTTTGCATTCAGGTTTTGGAGCATAACACAGGGTCGGCACGAAGGATGATGAAAGATGATCGATACTAATCACATGAGGAACCGTATATCGTGTGTTGGTTCAGTTGTACTTTATTTTCCGCTGCTGTATTGTTCCCGTTGTACGGGTGTAGTTGTATTTTGGTCCCCTGCGTGGGCATGAGTTGTATGTATTTGTTGAAAGACCAAATCGGTCTACTGAGTCATTTTAGCCTGAAAGGCATGGTTAAGTTGTTATATGTCGTTACCAGCCTGGTAGATCCTTGAGGAAAGGTTCTACTGTTAGGATTGTATACTGCAAAGCATACTTTATGCTTGTATTACCTAAATTCCCTATTACTACCTATGAGGATATTAATTATATTTAATCACATGTTTTGCATATTAATTCACGTTATGGTTATGCAAATGAAATGTCTAATTATTTTATATTGTAGATAATGTGGTGTGTTGGTGTCACACGGAAGATCACATTATCGGTGCCTTATAAAATAATATAATAGTTCACAACCTATATAATTATTAGACAAATTATATAAAGGGTTGTAGTGTATGCTTGAGTATAGTTGGTCTTGACTATTAGCATACATTAGCGTATTTGCATACGTTGAACAGGATCGAGGTGAGATAGTGTCTTCTCAGATCGACCGTAAGAAGAACGTAAATCTCGGATAATTATTATTTCTTAATTCTAAGTATATAATATTTAATTGTGTATTTATAATAATTATTGCTTTGATTTACCATAGGTGAGAGTCAAAATGATCGACTCAATAAGCCTCGTATCTTGGGCAATAATATTGTTTATACGACAATTATTATTATTACTAGAAATCGTGTCCCGACTCGTGCGGGTTGATGATGTCCCCTTGAGGAGCTCGATAATGATTATTATATTAAACCCCGCAGTGGATTTAATTCCGATATAATAATAAGGTTCGAGTGGTACTACTCTTGGATAAGATATTAATTAATTAAAGTCACAAGAGCTTATAATTAATTAATGGACATTCGATATCTTAAACACGGAAATAATATATTTAATAAGGAGCCCAATTTCGTAATTTGGGATTTTGGTAGGAAGTGCAATATCAACCTTTAGTGGACTAAGTTGATATTAATTGATTCACCATATATTAGGAAGAGTCCTAATAAGGTAAGGTGAATTAATTGGGAGTCCTTCCATAATCCTCCTTTAGATCCCTAGTAGTAGTCCAAGAGCCTATAAATAGGACATTATGGGGTGTTGGCCGATTTGTACATGCTTGGTGAGATTGTGTGATCAATTTTTTCCTCTTGTGTTTAATTGTAGATCTAGACTTGTGTCTTTGATTCTACAATTTAGATAACACAATTAATTTGCTAAGAGTGTTCATAAAATACTAGAGAGCAAAGAAAAATATAGTGATCACATATCAAAGTTGTTTCGTCCGATCCATAGGTGTCCAAGCAAGTTCCGGTAGCTCGTTGCCCACACAACGTCCGGTTCAAGGCGGATCATACTCTAGAAGATCTGAAGGTAGAAATACAAGGCGATCAAGAAGGAAATAACCAACCGCTTCAAAAGGTAATATCCTATGATCTTGGATCTAGATTAGGATATTTTAATTAATCAACATATTTAATTAATAAATAATAAATAATATTTAAATTTCTTGTTAGTCTTAGTAATTAATTAATTAGCATGCCTAAATAGATCTAATGCTCGTAGATGCGTAAAACGCTATAATCATATTTTCCCAAACTTCGCTTCCGCTGCGTTTTACTTTCCAACATCTACGGCGTGTAATATCCCTGAGCGGATTGGGGGTGTTACATATACAATCCAAAATGAAATCCCAAAGTGGAGAGTAATTACCTCTTTGAAGGAATGGATTGAATCCCAAGGTTGAAGCCGTTTTCAATCACTTCCAAGCTTCAAATGTTGTTAGGAATGATAAACTCAAGTGTTTGGAACCTCAACTTCTCTCTAAGACCTCTCTCTATCGGTTTACATGAAGAAATGGACGGAAATGACGAATAATGGCCAACTGCACTTATATATATATACTGTACATTACTAACGTACGCTAACATCTTCAGTTAACGTACGTTACACACTTAGCGTGCGCTAACTGTCTTTGTTAGCGTGCGCTATCGAAGTCCAGAGGCAACTGTCTTACTGCATGAAGTGATTTACGTACGCAATGCCCATGCAATAGCGTACGTAAATGCCTCTATTTAGCGTACGCAAGTGTCCTACCTTAGCGTGCGCTACTCATAGTTGACTCGTTTGTCTGTATGCTTCCGAAGATAGGTCCACACGCCGAAAGTGCTGACGAGGATAAGATTCCTTTTTGTCCGATATATAGTTAGCGTGCGCTAATCAACATGCATTAGCGTGCGCTATCACTACATTACAACATCCGTTGACTTATCAGAATGTGCGTCGAAAGTGTCCTGGTCCACACGCAGATTCCTTCCGATCTGACTGCATTAGCGTGCGTTATCTTATATCTCTAGCGTGCACTAAACCTGCACGATAGCGTGCGCTACTCATGATTATTAGCGTGCGCTAATAATATTACACTTAGCCATTTTCAGCTATTCTTGTCCAACGTCTCAACATACAGAATACGAACATACGGCATACTGAATACATATACTTCTTACATCCAATTGTCGACCAAGTACGACAATTATACCAATACTGACATCTCAGTCCTTCATTATTTTATCCATACTGTACAGATTCCACGCTGTACAACATAACTCGGATAAAATAATATTAAATATCAGTAGTAGAAATTCTGGATATTACATTCTACACCACTTAAAATAAGTTTCGTCCTCGAAACTTGCAATCCGTCATAAAAACAAATAAACCGTTCAACCAAAATATCCCGAAATAATCACGACAACGATGAATCATCATTATGCGCCAAGTCGACGATCTCCTGAGATACTAGCAAGTGACTTCACTGAAAAGCCTCAACACGGTTACAATAACAATTCCATAAATCCCAACCAGATATATTATCGTCAGATGAAATAATCTATCCGTGTCAGATCTTGTCTGCCTGATCGCACAATCAAATCCCAATCTGGATACAAATCAATAATACACGATACAACTATGAAACAACTGTCCAAAACAATGACAACAGACCCCGAAATATCGACATAACGTCCGAACGCTCATACGATCATTAACGATGATCAATCAACAAATTAGCCAAGAATATCATCGACATGATAAACTCTAATTCGACCATCCAAAGGTCAAAACACACTTCGAGAATACTTTCACACGGTAAGCTCCAACACGGTCAACACAGAACCACGGAAATAGATATACGAAAGAATAACATTCTCAAAATGACACAACAATCACGTACAGTAGATCTCAATAAACATACCCGACTGGCGAACATATCTAATCCTATATGGAGTGGGAACGACCACTCAATATTCAAAGCAACCAGCATGGGGTCACCATCTCCAATGTCTCAGTTTCACAAAACCCACAGTTCCAAAATTACATCATGTGCATGAATTCTTCATCTTGTAGCATATTCTTCTTATCCGATCAATCAACCGATCATCCCTAGATAACCAACTACCATACTGAAGTTCGAATCTTTATTCATCGTACCGTACTGATGCCTTATCCAGTTTGTGAGTCACACTCATAACTCCATCATGATATGCATTATGCACTAAATGCGTATTTATATCGATCATATTTTCAAAACCAGTTTGAAATCATATAGTCTCGTCAAAAGACAAATTTCCGAAAGTTCTTTCAAAAATTTCAAAACTCAAAACATAAATTTTCGTAAGTCCACGAAATCAATTTTCGAAAAAATTAAATCGGCTCGTTGGTGCCAAGTATTCGATAACAGTTTACTTCGATTCTACACGATTTCGAAGTTTCAAATGAAAATTATGCAAATGCTGGACTACATCCATATTATTGTATACCAATTCGGTTCGCTATTCCATCGGAAAACCACACGATAAAGTTCCGAAATTTTCAATATATAAACTCCGACTAAAAACTCCTTTTCCACATATGACTCGCAACGTCAATCATTTTCCATCCTGGATCACCTCAATTATGCTATGACAATGCAATGAAACAAATCAACACAGCGAAAGACTTCCCGAGAAGTTTCTTTTGAACAAGTAATCCAGAACCCCGAAAGGCAGGAACGACATAGATAAACGATTGATAAAGTGTTTTACAAGTCTCGGGAGTTTTTTAAGAAAACAAAAAAAAAAGTCTTTTGAAATATTAGGGTCTCAGCCCGTATCTCATTCCGCATTACAAGAAGTTTAAAAAGTAGGAAAATCTTTTTTTTTTTTCGGACCCCAAGTCCTGAGTTATAAAACAATTTCAAAAATCTATTGGGTCTCGGCCCAAAAATCATTTACGGTAAAACATCCGTAAAACATTCATTTTGAAAAGTATCATTTTCAAATGCTCAAAAACAGTTCATATATCTCAAAATGAACTAACATGACTACATGTTCTCCTGAACAATCCACAATATTTCTCCCAAATGCACAGCTCCGTTCCAAAACTTAATCGACATATTGATTTCCAAAATCATAACTTCTCAATATCATCAATCATGTCCCCTGTCATCTCATACTGTAACGTATAATATCTTTCTGAACCTCAGAACATATCAACTTAGAACGACAATAAATCTCAATGCAATTCAAAAATCCAATACTTACAGATCGTGAAGCCGACGATTCCCGTGATCGGCACATGTCTCGACTCAAGAAAATACTCGACACGTATATTTTCAAAACACACATTTTGCAAACTCGGTTCAACTCGAGAAAACAACACGGCTCTATACGAAGAAACACGTTAACACCATTTGAAAAAGTTACAACAATCCCGGTACCACCTTTGGTAAATCACATAACGCACAAGCCCGAGTGAACAACAAAAACCCAGAGCTCAAACACTTGTCAACCGACAACTCGAATGACACGACAAAAGCACGACCCAACTCGACCCGACTGCCTAGGTTTTCACAACCTAAGCTCTGATACCATATTCTGTAACACCCCCAGATCCGACCGGAATATTACGGCCGTGGGCCGAGATGGAACCCACAAGGCTGAAGGAAATTTTCGCAAACATTTACAAACGCCCAAGAGGCTAACGACGGTATTATCTATTAAAAACATTCGAAGATTTATAAAACTCGTTTATCAAACCGTCGTAAAAACTCATTTGAAACCACAAGGCCCAAAATGCCAAAACTCAACAGTTTAAAAACCTACGTTAAGCTATCGCTTACACGTACCGACAGAATAGATTTAGAAAATGATTGCCAAAGTAACCTAAATTACCGGATACCAAAAATGCCATTTAAGAATACTCACGCAGCGGATAAAGACAAACAATTAAAATACTCTAGCAGCGGAATACAACAACTCATCAGAAACTCAAAACACAAATACATGCCCTTGCCAGTATCCCCCGGGAAGTTCATCTCTCCACGACTGCTACAAGCTTGATAATCCAAGAACCTAAAAAGAAAGCCCACGACGGGGTCAGCCATAATATCCAACAATGATAACCATCACATCTCGTCAATAATTACATATCAATGGAAATACTAAGTAAGAATGCGACCAATGTAATCTTACCGTCATAACTTTACGAGAATCCACGATTCGTATCCTTAACAACACATTAAGATAATACCGAAATATCTGTACGATATCTCAACAATACTCAAGGTTCTCAAAACATTATCATAACTCGCGATACGGAAATTATACCAACTCTGGCCAATTCAATCCATCGGATAACATCGACAATTCCAATACGATAATCGATTGTCCATCAAAGACAGTACCAAGGAAATACGGAACATACCTCAAGATTACGAAATACCATGACAATCACGCCAGTCTAATCCGAGATCAGATCAACATAACATATGGACATGGTCCTAACACAAGACCTACAAATGCATACTCATATGACAAAGTCAATATGATCACAACAATAACGACAATGTATACTTATGGCAAACCCAGAATATACATACGCACAACAACAATACATGGCAATCCGATGATCCAGCGTTCACTGCCTAGATCCCTCGATGATCCCGTCAGACCAACCCGAGGTGGAAAACCCGTCCGTTGATCCAGCGCACGCTAGCATAGATCCCCCGATGATCCCGTCGGACCAGCCCGAGGTGGACATACAACAACAATGCACAAATGCATATAACAATGATACACAATGCATGACAACAACGATACACGCATGTATCACAACATGATCGACATGAAATGACAAAAATGATTAGAGTACTTGCCCCGAGTCCTTCGAGAGCAATCTCGATGTCCAGACCATCACGAACCATTATTCTGAATATTCGACGATCCGAAATGTCACGGATGGTAAATAATTCACGCCTTTGTCTATACCATGATGTATCCTCGATACCAAGTATGCCAACAAGAATGTAAATCATATACATTATGATTTAATTCCCAAAACTCAAATACAACCTATAATCTCAACTCTCATGTGATTACGATTTATAAACATTGCTATACGAATTATAAACGAATGAAATTGAAACCATTCATTAAATATTATAAACCGAGCAAGTAATAACTTGCCTCGATACCAATGAAGCCATTACCAATTCCTTGCTGTCGTCTACATGTCCCTCGGCCCTGATCAAAGCAATCTACGAACATTCTTGAATACGACCGCAAAGCATGGTTCTAAAAATCGATCAATAATCTCAACCTATTACAATAATCGATTTAACATACATTCGATAACAATCAACAATCGATATAACTAATCCACAAACCCAACGATTTCAAAATATCTCGATTAAACACAAGTCCGAATAATCTAACTCAAACAATTACGAATTCATTCCCATGATTCCACAAAGCCCACATATCGATTCGATAAGGCGAGTATACAAACTTAACCAAAATATTCCAATCAATTTCTCTTTCAAAACTTCAATCAAACACCTTGAAGGCGGAATTCAAAGGTATATTCGAATCATCAATCAACAAACACCAACCACATCAAGAACACGAAGAACACAATCACAAACATATATATCCTTCAACATTATATGATTCTAGCCATCGATACGAACTAAACAACCCAAATATATCAAGAATCTCAAACATCCCAAAAATATTAAAGTTCAAGCCAATTACCTTCAATCCGGCGAAAGAATCAAGAATGATATTATAATCCTTGTTCCAAGCTTTCCTAGACGTTATCACTTGATAAACCAACTCAAAATCTAAGGTTTAGGGGTTAAAAACCGAGTTTGGGTGATTTGGGACGAAAGGGGATCGTGTAGGATGGGTTGGGAAATGAAATTCCCGACTGCTTTACGTTTTTATACGCCCAGGCATGTTAGCGTACGCTAACTTCATCAATAGCGTGCGCTACCTCTTCCCAGAATACATACAGTATAGTTTTTGCCATTTTGAGCACAACTCACTCATCCGGACTCTGATTAACTCACCGTTTGAACCATTAGAAAGCTAACTCGATGCTCTATTATACTGTTATGTTTCAGAATTTTTGGAGTTTTCAAGAATCGGTAGTGATTTTCCAAATTCGAACCTTATACACATTACTTTCCAAACAAGTGTCCAAATCTTATTTCCACTAACATTTCAACATATAGTCTTCTTAATCATATCATATACACCAAGAATCATAATCACTTGCATGTTCATCATCATACGAAGTAAACAATAACAACAACATTAAAAACCCGAAATGAAGGGAGATATTAACCAACATATCTCTTGAAGAAAAACAACACCGTTCAAAACCACACGAATCATATCAATATCCGCATATCAACCATATTATCAACATAACTCAGTAATCCATCTCATAACCATACTCATCAACTCATAAACATGACGATCATCAACTCAAGAACATCATATACAATCCAAAATGAAATCCCAAAGTGGAGAGTAATTACCTCTTTGAAGGAATGGATTGAATCCCAAGGTTGAATCCGTTTTCAATCACTTCCAAGCTTCAAATGTTGTTAGGAATGATAAACTCAAGTGTTCGGAACCTCAATTTCTCTCTAAGACCTCTCTCTATCGGTTTACATGAAGAAATGGACGGAAATGACGAATAATGGCCAACTGCACTTATATATATATATACTGTACATTACTAACGTACGCAAACATCTTAAGTTAACGTACGTTACACACTTAGCGTGCGCTAACTGTCTTCGTTAGCGTGCGCTATCGAAGTCCAGAGGCAACTGTCTTACTGCATGAAGTGATTTACGTACGCAATGCCCATGCAATAGCGTACGTAAATGCCTCTATTTAGCGTACGCAAGTGTCCTACCTTAGCGTGCGCTACTCATAGTTGACTCGTTTGTCTGTATGCTTCCGAAGACAGGTCCACACGCCGAAAGTGCTGACGAGGATAAGATTCCTTTTTGTCCGATATACAGTTAGCGTGCGCTAATCAACATGCATTAGCGTGCGCTATCACTACATTACAACATCCGTTGACTTATCAGAATGTGCGTCGAAAGTGGCCTGGTCCACACGCAGATTCCTTCCGATCTGACTGCATTAGCGTGCGTTATCTTATATCCGTAGCGTGCGCTAAACCTGCACGATAGCGTGCGCTACTCATGATTATTAGCGTGCGCTAATAATATTACACTTAGCCATTTTCAGCTATTCTTGTCCAACGTCTCAACATACAGAATACGAACATACGGCATACTGAATACATATACTTCTTACATCCAATTGTCGACCAAGTACGACAATTATACCAATACTGACATCTCAGTCCTTCATTATTTTATCCATACTGTACAGATTCCACGCTGTACAACATAACTCGGATAAAATAATATTAAATATCAGTAGTAGAAATTCTGGATATTACATGCTCAAGGTATCTGCATAGTGTAGAGACAAGATTTAATCGTCTTGGTCGTAATTATGAAAATGTACGTGGTGGTGGTGGAACATTGCCTATTTTTAGTCGTCCTGGCCGAGGTTTAGTAGCTGCAACTTTTAAATATCTCCAAAAGCGTGATATGAATCAAGCTCACATTTATATTTTAAAGAATTGTGATGATGTTCAACCTTTTCTTAGGTATAAATCTAACTATTATCATTTTTTCCTTCTATTTTTCTTAAGTTGTCAATTTTTAAGTACTTTCATTTTTATAGAGAGTTTTATGAAGCTCATGCATCGACGAATCTTGGAATCACCGAAGAGGAATGAAGCCATAAATTTAAGAAATGGTTTAAGAATGAAGTAAGCAATTTACTTTTTATCATGTTTTTGGACGAATGAAATTCAAATAAATAAATAAATTAATGTTTGATTATTGCCTTTTGCTAGGTCGCGCGGTTATACAAAAATGATAAGAGCACGAAAGTGAACAATTTGCTCTCATTGTCACGTGGGCCAACACAATATGTGACATCTTACAGTGGTTATATCGTTAATGGTTATAGGTTTCACACAGAAGATCGTGAAAAATCTTTGAGAACCCAAAATAGTGGGGTGGTTGTGATTGGAAACACGGGGAATGGAGATGAGAACATAGATTATTATGGAGTAGTAACTGATATAATAGAAATCCAGTATCTTGGGCGGAATCGAGTTGTGTTATTCCGATGTAAATGGTGGGATGTATATGATAAGTTAAGAGGAGTCAAAAGTGATGAATATGGATTTCTTAGTATTAATTGCAACAAGCAATTAAAAACTAATGAACCATTTATCTTAGCTAGTCAAGCGAGACAAGCTTTCTATGTCAACGACAACATTAATAAAGGTTGGAAACTCGTGTCAAAGACCCAACCACGCAACTATAATGAGATGGCAGATGATGAAAATGATGGTAGAAATGAAGATGGTGTATATCAACATGGTGAATTATTTGAACCTACATATGTCGCATCTTCCTCAAAAAACGCAAGTGCTACAATTTGTAGAAGCGAAGTGGGAATAGATCCGAGTATTTGAAGGATAATTTAAGTAGACGTCAAGAGCGACGACATATGAAGGGGCGGAGAGGACTGTTTCATTTATTAGTTGTTCTTTCTTTAGGCTTTTAAGTACTGATGTATTAATCATTTTGTAGTTTTTGAACTTCTTTATGTTTGTATTAATCATTTTGAGGACATCTCATATTTGGATAATGTTTGTTCAGCCAAAAAGAAAAAAAGTGTAAGCGGGTGGTATACGTTACTAGCTTCTACAAGGAAAAAAAAATGTTTGGCTGATGTTTGTTCTACCAAAAATAAATAATTGAAATCTGCACTTTGTTTCGTAAAACCTTTTCGTATGGCTTTGATATTGTAACAACTTGAATTGTAACACCCCCAAAACCATCTGGGATATTACAGCGCCGTGGGTCCCGCGCCGGAACCCACCAGGCTAAAAAAACCGTTTACAAAACCAATTCAAAAGCGCCAAAAGGCCGATGACGGTAATATTTTAAATACTCAAATATTTTCAAAAGCATAATTTTGAAATACCGTCATACAATACCATTTGAAAATACAAGGCGAAGTGCCAAATCTCAACAGTTTAAAATATACGTTAAGCCACAACTTAAACGTACCGATAAAATAATTTGGGAAAAAGAGTTTGACGAAAATAACCCAAGTTCGCAAAATGCCAAAAAGGCCCTTTTTTAAAATACACACACGCAGCGGATAAAGATACCGAAAAGCCATTTTGAGATATACAGACGCAGCGGATAAATACAGTTCAAAATACACATTTGCAGCGGAAATAAATAACCGGAAAAGAATACTCAATTTTCCGAAAACAAGCCACAGCCAGTATCACATCAGGAAGCTCATCCCCTCACGACCGCTATTAGCTCGATCTCCAAGTACCTAAAAATAAAGCCCACGACGGGGTCAGCCACAATACTCAATAATGATACCGATCACATCATCATAAATAATTACATACCAATGTAATAATATAGTAAGAATACTACCAAAGTAATCTTACCGTTATAACCTTACCAATTCATAATAATCCAAATCCTTACCATAATCCACATTTCGCATCCTCGAATGACGAAATGAACTTAACAACAATTATCTGTATTGAATTTCAAAAATACCAACAATCCTCAAAACATCATCATAACTCATAAGTGTGGAAATAATCCAATCTGTGTCAAATCCTGTCCGTCGGATTACACAATCAAATCTCAACATGTATAAACCAATAATACACAACATATCTGTAGATCAACTACCACATGATAATGATAACAAATCCTGAAACATCGACGTACAGTCTGAATGCTCATACGATCAATAACAATGATCAACCAATACATCACTGAGAATATCATCGACATGATAGCTCCAATATGACCAACGAAGGATCAACGATGACTGAGAGTACCCTCAACAAGGTAAACTACAAACGCGATCAACAAAGGATCAACTATAACCGAGAATACCCTCAACAAGGTAGACTCCAAATGATCAACAAAAGACCAACAACAACCGAGAATACCCTCAACAAGGTAGACTCCAAATGTCAACAAAATACCAACAATAACCGAGAATACCCTCAACAAGGTAGACTCCAAATGATCAACAATAATGGATCTCAAGAAATAACTCTGACTGTCGAACATACCCCTCGGGCGTATGAACAACCAGTCGCAAACCGTCGAACATATCCAATCATACATAGACTATGAACGACCCAACAATATGGCTCAAAAGATGGACGTCACAGTACGCCCGATCCGGAAATGTGTCCGTGCACAAGCCACCCCGGGTATTGATCACATACACGTGTGGTCTTTACCTAATTAGCCTCACGAACTAAGTCTCGTGTGCACGGTTCAATGTGGAAATATCAACACATAACCATCATGTGCCTGGCTAAAAATCCTACACAATAACCAATCGGCACGCAGATATGACTCCAGATATGTCACGATGCAACATGACAACGAAACTCAAAGAAATACATATCCAATAAGGATCAAAAGACTCACCGAAGTGAACAACAACAGACTGACAATGAAAAGTCGACACGACTAATCAATATCCAAAACATCAATCCTGGGATCATCATCCCCAAATAAATGACCAACATGATCTACGATCTCAATACAACAGTCCTCGGATCAACATCCCTCAATGAATAACCGATACGAAACTCATTATACGAAACCTCAACATATACAACAACTCAACATACTAATTATCCACATGACTGAACAAATACTTAGATTACCTCAAAGCCGAGGACCATATCCATCAACATCCCCCAATGAGACGATCAACACAACCATTAATACCAATAATAGTCCTTTCTAACAACATTGCTATATGAATTATAAATGAAATGAAAACGAAACCATTCATCAAATATTATAAACTGAACAAGTATAAACTTGCCTCGATACCGATACCACGAATCCGTTATCAAAATCCATTGCCTTTGTCTACGAGCTCCTCAATCCCGACCAAAAGCAATCTACGAACTCTTTAGCCTCAACCGCAACTCAACGGTCATAATCCACGATCAAAACATATCAACCTATTGCAATAACCGATTAACACACATTCGATAAAAATCAATAACCGACATACTCAACCAACAAACTCAACGGTTCAACGAAACCTCGATCATATACATAATACCAAATAATCCAACTCAACAAATACGAACCCATATCCACGATACAAGCCGTAACTCGATGAACACAAATAACAATCAATAACTGATCAACAACGGTTCTACAATATCCCGATTAAACATATATCCAAACAACCCGAACCAATCAAACACGAATTCAAAACCACAATACGATTCCAAAATCCGAAGATTATATCAATAATCAATTTAAACCAACAAGGGTCTAACATTACCGATTCCAAATTCAATCTTAAATACGGATACAAGTTTCCTCCTTGTAAATTCATAATATAAACCAATTACCGGTTATCATCATCAATCCGGACGATCCGATTAATTCAACATCATAGATAACCATATTCCAAAGGTTTCAAATAATTTCATTATCCGAATTGAACACTTATTCAATAAGTATGAATTTCCAAATTCAAACATGAATAATAATTCTCATCAAACTCGAAATCGTATTCGTATTCCTATACGAATATTGTACCAAATACATAACTCAGTTCTAAATGTGAATATCCCATATTCATATCCAAAACACCAACACTTTAAAACGTATTCATCAAATCAATGATCACTTCATCTCGACATTAAGGATTTTATAACATATTCGATTCCAACTTCAACTCCAAATACGAAGACAAAACTCCTTCTTGTTCATACTTGTAAATTCGTAGAAAACAATTTACCGATTATTATCGTGAATAATCACATTCCAAAATTATCCTAAATCCTTCCAAAATCATAACATGTAACTCAAGAGTTCTTTAAGAACACGAATTATCCAAATTCACGTTCATAATCCATAAAACAACATAACCCGATGTTTTCTAATATCTAAACAACCCTTAATCATAATTCAAGGTGTATATAATCATGTCCTTCAACATATACTTCTCATAACATCATGAATCGCAACAAACCACCAAGAACATCGAGAATACTACGATTCCATAATCATAACAACATAATCGAATCATTTGATCACCAATTCATTATCTTCCTTTAACAAAATTCCCATAATTACCAAGAATCATCACAACAATATCATTTCCATCACCATTCATACGAAAACGTGTAGAATTTTCCAAGTTCTACTCATTGAGACATTTCATCGAACACTTTGAAGGCATAGTCCAATTCAATCGATTATTCAAAGAAATACTCGAATTCTTTCCACAAAACTTCAAGAATAATGAATGATTACGAGTTTACAATCAAGTTCAATCAACAATCTGAATCAATACGAAGCAAATCGGCCAAAACACCAAGAAATCTCAAGAACATCCAAAAACCAAAAGTTTAGGTGTTCTTACCTTCGATCCGAGTGGAAGTTGATGTTAATCCATGATTCCAACTTCCAAAACATGTTTCTAGATGATGATATTACTCAAATCCATCCACTTTGATGAAGAAATCGCCAAAAAACGAAGAGAAAACATGAAAATGGCCGGATGACTCGGTCTAGGCCTTATATAGGCCGAGACCTGCCGGAAGCTTACGTACGTAACCGGTCGGGCCCTTACGTACGTAACCGGCCATGGCCGAAGTCTCGCCCACTGCCGGAACCCTTACGACGTAATCGGCACTGCTTACGACGTAATCGCCCTTACGGCCAGAATCGCCACCGCTTACATACGTAATCGCCGCCCTAGCCATCCTCGCGAGTCACCGCCGACCGTGATCGGCCACCCCACGAGTCACCGCCGACCATGCTCGCCATTCCAACGAGTCACGACCGGCCATGCTCGCCATCCAGTCATCTCGCCACGACTCGGCCAACGCCCCGTAACGCACGTAACACTTAATCCGCGCGTCGTAATACGACGTTGACTTGCTACAAGATAATACTCGACATGCATATAATACACCCCGTATAACGTATGTAACTCCGTCCGTTGACTCACCTGCCCACATCTGCGCCGAAAGCCGCCACCACGGGCCCCACTGTCCGATTCTTGTTACGTCGTTATGTACACTATATAACGTCGTAAGCTAACACATTTTACGACGTAAGCTCCAAGGCTTAACGACGTAATGGCTTTTATACTTAGCCAAAATCCAACTATTCCAATTCACGTCTCGCTGTACAAAATACAAACATACGGCATACTGAATACATATACTGAATCCAAAAATATTCTCATACGGTATACCTGATATCCAAATCAGTTCAACCTGATACAACATATCCTGAATATATCTGTCAATCCAAAAACGATAATCACACTAGTATAACTGTCTCGGTTCTCAATTTATTTTATACATACTGTATAGATACCAAACTATACAGTATATCTCAGATAAAATAACGCGAAAAATTTATACTGAAAATACGGGTATTACATACTACCCCCCTTAAAATAAGTTTCGTCCTCGAAACTTGCAACCAGTCACCAACAACAGATAAATCCAAAATTTTCCAACTCATCACAAAATAGTCAATCGTCGCCACAAGCGAACAACCAAAACGATATACTTACAGGTGCGTGAAGCCGATGATCTCCCGTGATACTAGCACACGACTCCCACACGAAGTCTCAATATAATCGAAACACACGAATATCACAAGTAGCAATTTGAAAAGATCTCAAAAATTTTGGAAACTCCAAAAATCGATTCGACTCAAAAGTCAGAAAAACTCATTTTCAAAAGCCACGCTACTACCGTACCGGTAGAGCCACATAACACACACGCCTGGGTTTCACAAAACCCAAGCTCCGATACCATCTTCTGTAACACCCCCAAAACCATCTGGGATATTACAGCGCCGTGGGTCCCGCGCCGGAACCCACCAGGCTAAAAAAACCGTTTACAAAACCAATTCAAAAGCGCCAAAAGGCCGATGACGGAAATATTTTAAATACTCAAATATTTTCAAAAGCATAATTTTGAAATACCGTCATACAATACCATTTGAAAATACAAGGCGAAGTGCCAAATCTCAACAGTTTAAAATATACGTTAAGCCACAACTTAAACGTACCGATAAAATAATTTGGGAAAAAGAGTTTGACGAAAATAACCCAAGTTCGCAAAATGTCAAAAAGGCCCTTTTTTAAAATACACACACACAGCGGATAAAGATACCGAAAAGCCATTTTGAGATATACACACGCAGCGGATAAATACAGTTCAAAATACACATTTGCAGCGGAAATAAATAACCGGAAAAGAATACTCAATTTTCCGAAAACAAGCCACAGCCAGTATCACATCGGGAAGCTCATCCCCTCACGACCGCTACTAGCTCGATCTCCAAGTACCTAAAAATAAAGCCCACGACGGGGTCAGCCACAATACTCAATAATGATACCGATCACATCATCATAAATAATTACATACCAATGTAATAATATAGTAAGAATACTACCAAAGTAATCTTACCGTTATAACCTTACCAATTCATAATAATCCAAATCCTTACCATAATCCACATTTCGCATCCTCGAATGACGAAATGAACTTAACAACAATTATCTGTATTGAATTTCAAAAATACCAACAATCCTCAAAACATCATCATAACTCATAAGTGTGGAAATAATCCAATCTGTGTCAAATCCTGTCCGTCGGATTACACAATCAAATCTCAACATGTATAAACCAATAATACACAACATATCTGTAGATCAACTACCACATGATAATGATAACAAATCCTGAAACATCGACGTACAGTCTGAATGCTCATACGATCAATAACAATGATCAACCAATACATCACTGAGAATATCATCGACATGATAGCTCCAATATGACCAACGAAGGATCAACGATGACTGAGAGTACCCTCAACAAGGTAAACTACAAACGCGATCAACAAAGGATCAACTATAACCGAGAATACCCTCAACAAGGTAGACTCCAAATGATCAACAAAAGACCAACAACAACCGAGAATACCCTCAACAAGGTAGACTCCAAATGTCAACAAAAGACCAACAATAACCGAGAATACCCTCAACAAGGTAGACTCCAAATGATCAACAATAATGGATCTCAAGAAATAACTCTGACTGTCGAACATACCCCTCGGGCGTATGAACAACCAGTCGCAAACCGTCGAACATATCCAATCATACATAGACTATGAACGACCCAACAATATGGCTCAAAAGATGGACGTCACAGTATGCCCGATCCGGAAATGTGTCCGTGCACAAGCCACCCCGGGTATTGATCACATACACGTGTGGTCTTGTACCTAATTAGCCTCACGAACTACGTCTCGTGTGCACGGTTCAATGTGGAAATATCAACACATAACCATCATGTGCCTGGCTAAAAATCCTACACAATAACCAATCGGCACGCAGATATGACTCCAGATATGTCACGATGCAACATGACAACGAAACTCAAAGAAATACATATCCAATAAGGATCAAAAGACTCACCGAAGTGAACAACAACAGACTGACAATGAAAAGTCGACACGACTAATCAATATCCAAAACATCAATCCTGGGATCATCATCCCCAAATGAATGACCAACATGATCTACGATCTCAATACAACAGTCCTGGGATCAACATCCCTCAATGAATAACCAATACGAAACTCATTATACGAAACCTCAACATATACAACAACTCAACATACTAATTATCCACATGACTGAACAAATACTTAGATTACCTCAAAGCCGAGGACCATATCCATCAACATCCCCCAATGAGACGATCAACACAACCATTAATACCAACAATAGTC
The DNA here is from genome assembly GCA_033398695.1 of Orobanche coerulescens. NCBI lineage: Eukaryota > Viridiplantae > Streptophyta > Magnoliopsida > Lamiales > Orobanchaceae > Orobanche > Orobanche coerulescens. Next base: position 193,241,589 of record CM065803.1, on the reverse strand, counting down.
CTTTCTAACAACATTGCTATATGAATTATAAATGAAATGAAAACGAAACCATTCATCAAATATTATAAACTGAACAAGTATAAACTTGCCTCGATACCGATACCACGAATCCGTTATCAAAATCCATTGCCTTTGTCTACGAGCTCCTCAATCCCGACCAAAATCAATCTACGAACTCTTTAGCCTCAACCGCAACTCAACGGTCATAATCCACGATCAAAACATATCAACCTATTGCAATAACCGATTAACACACATTCGATAAAAATCAATAACCGACATACTCAGCCAACAAACTCAACGGTTCAACGAAACCTCGATCATATACATAATACCAAATAATCCAACTCAACACATACGAACCCATATCCACGATACAAGCCGTAACTCGATGAACACAAATAACAATCAATAACTGATCAACAACGGTTCTACAATATCCCGATTAAACACATATCCAAACAACCCGAACCAATCAAACACGAATTCAAAACCACAATACGATTCCAAAATCCGAAGATCATATCAATAATCAATTTAAACCAACAAGGGTCTAACATTACCGATTCCAAATTCAATCTTAAATACGGATACAAGTTTCCTCCTTGTAAATTCATAATATAAACCAATTACCGGTTATCATCATCAATCCGGACGATCCGATTAATTCAACATCATAGATAACCATATTCCAAAGGTTTCAAATAATTTCATTATCCGAATTGAACACTTATTCAATAAGTATGAATTTCCAAATTCAAACATGAATAATAATTCTCATCAAACTCGAAATCGTATTCGTATTCCTATACGAATATTGTACCAAATACATAACTCAGTTCTAAATGTGAATATCCCATATTCATATCCAAAACACCAACACTTTAAAACGTATTCATCAAATCAATGATCACTTCATCTCGACATTAAGGATTTTATAACATATTCGATTCCAACTTCAACTCCAAATACGAAGACAAAACTCCTTCTTGTTCATACTTGTAAATTCGTAGAAAACAATTTACCGATTATTATCGTGAATAATCACATTCCAAAATTATCCTAAATCCTTCCAAAATCATAACATGTAACTCAAGAGTTCTTTAAGAACACGAATTATCCAAATTCACGTTCATAATCCATAAAACAACATAACCCGATGTTTTCTAATATCTAAACAACCCTTAATCATAATTCAAGGTGTATATAATCATGTCCTTCAACATATACTTCTCATAACATCATGAATCGCAACAAACCACCAAGAACATCGAGAATACTACGATTCCATAATCATAACAACATAATCGAATCATTTGATCACCAATTCATTATCTTCCTTTAACAAAATTCCCATAATTACCAAGAATCATCACAACAATATCATTTCCATCACCATTCATACGAAAACGTGTAGAATTTTCCAAGTTCTACTCATTGAGACATTTCATTGAACACTTTGAAGGCATAGTCCAATTCAATCGATTATTCAAAGAAATACTCGAATTCTTTCCACAAAACTTCAAGAATAATGAATGATTACGAGTTTACAATCAAGTTCAATCAACAATCTGAATCAAAACGGCTAAATCGGCCAAAACACCAAGAAATCTCAAGAACATCCAAAAACCAAAAGTTTAGGTGTTCTTACCTTCGATCCGGGTGGAAGATGATGTTAATCCATGATTCCAACTTCCAAAACATGTTGCTAGATGATGATATTACTCAAATCCATCCACTTTGATGAAGAAATCGCCAAAAAACGAAGAGAAAACATGAAAATGGCCGGATGACTCGGTCCAGGCCTTATATAGGCCGAGACCTGCCGGAAGCTTACGTACGTAACCGTCCGGGCCCTTACGTACGTAACCGGCCATGGCCGAAGTCTCTGCCCAATTCTGTCGGAACCCTTACGTACGTAACCGGCAGCTGGCTTACGTACGTAATCGCCTCTACGGCCAGAATCGCCACCGCTTACGTACGTAATCGGCCGCCCAGCCATCCTCGCGAGTCACCGCCGACCGTGATCGGCCACCCCCACGAGTCACCGCCGACCATGCTCGCCATTCCAACGAGTCACGACCGCCATGCTCGCCATCCAGTCATCTCGGCCACGACTCGGCCAAATGCCCGTAACGCACGTAACACTTAATCCGCTGCGCACGTAATACGACGCTGACTTGCTACAAGATAATACTCGTATTGCACGTAATACACCATGTATAACGTCGTAACTCCGTCCGCTGACTCACCTGGCCCACATCTGCTACAAAGCCGCCACCACGGGCCCCACTGTCCGATTCCTCTTGTTACGTACGTTATGTACACTATATAACGTACGTAAGCTAACACATTTTACGTACGTAAGCTCCAAGGCTTAACGTACGTAATGGCTTTTATACTTAGCCAAAAATCCAACTATTCCAGTCCGACGTCTCGCTGTACAAAATACAAACATACGGCATACTGAATACATATACTGAATCCAAAAATATTCTCATACGGTATACCTGATATCCAAATCAGTTCAACCTGATACAACATATCCTGAATATATCTGTCAATCCAAAAACGATAATCACACTAGTATAACTGTCTCGGTTCTCAATTTATTTTATACATACTGTATAGATACCAAACTATACAATATATCTCAGATAAAATAACGCGAAAAATTTATACTGAAAATCCGGGTATTACATGAATAATGGAATCATAGTAGGTTGCAACTGCTATAGGAAATATAGTATAGTTCAGACTTATACCAACTTAGTTTGCAAATGTGTGGTGCATCAGTTAAAATGTGTGCTTCAAACATACTCAACAAATTTATGTCTTTAGATTCATCGACCAACATAAAGTAAACTGCTCATTCTTGCCCTGATGACGCTGAGAAAATTTCTCACCACATTTATAACACAAGTGATTATTCTTCCTATATTGAAATTCCTCACGAGTTATCTTCTTAAACATATTGGCAGTATAACCCCCTTCTTATCAGTCCAACTTGTGCTCTTAGTAGTAAATCTTGTGTCATATTTTCTCTGTTGACTCTAATTTTCCTTATTGACTGTTCCAAAATTACTCTTCCCTTTTTCATTCTTCTTAATTATGAGATCAACAGTTTGTTCTTGAAATTGGGCAATTTTCATAGCATCTACTAAGGTCTCAGGCATCATTAACATAACTATGGGTTTCAATTCCCCTTTTAAACCTGATTTGAAACTAGACACAAAGTAAGACTCTCCCATACTAGCATTTTTACAAAGCAAAACTGCCTTGAGTTTTTCAAACTTATCAATATATACCATGACTGATCCTATTTGAACCAATTTGTTAAACTCCTCTTAAGAATCAATGCCCCCTTTTCTATCAACCTTTTAATCAAATCCTCACAAAATTCCAACCAAGACATACACCCTTTCACAGATTTATAACTTTGAAACCAAGTATCTGCTTTCCCATCAAGATACAACTCTACTAAATCACATTTGAGATTGTCACTAACCTGGTGGAAGAGAACTTATTGCATTTATGAATCCAGTTTATTGGATCTTCTCCTCGGAAATGAGTCAATTCAACCTTGAGAATACTGAAACTCAACTTGCCCTGATTCTCTTTGTCAGACCTTTGCTGTACCGATGATGTGTTTGTGTTGTAGTTTGTAAGTGTGTCATGATTACCTACATTACATGTTTATGACTGTGTTATAATCACATTCTAAAGTCAGTCTTCTAATAGATGTATTCTTCTATGTGCCGTAATGTGTTTTTATAATTATGTATATAATTAATATAATTTTAGTCTGTTACATGTAATCATTGTTCTGTTATGAGATAATATTGCTTATTTATCTTTGTTGTGTGCATTGTTATGTGTGTCTTTGATTTTCGTTTACCCGATTTTTCTAAAGTATTTTATTAATATATTTTTAATAATAAGAAAACTTGATAGAAATTTCAAGTCGTTACGAAACATACATTTTCTAAAAAAATTTGCGGAATTTAAATTGAGTTCAAATCTCTAATACAACCGTAAAAATTCAACAGTGGAACTTGAGATGACGTGAATGCAAAGTGCTTGAATATTTAACCAACAAATAGAATAACCCACTGATTAAAATTTTGATATGCATAGATTTTGATGCATATTTCTTCCATTACTTTTCTGATCGGTAATAATAAGTAATTTTGCTGATAATGTACTACTAAATGCACCTGATTGATTTACATTTTATGATTTTCAGGGAAAATGGTTCATCCAGATGAGAAAGTGGTTCATCCTTATCAAAAAGTGGTTCGTCCAAATGAGGAAATGGTTCGTACAAATGAGCCTGCACGTAAAAAACCTTCTATGCTGGGTTCTAAAAGGCATTATGTACCACCTCAATGGTTAGCAAGGGGACGTGTACAGAGGTTAGCAGAGATTTATCCTTTCAAAAGACAAGTTGGAGCTAAATCTTGCATTGGAGCTGACAGTGATGTATTAAAGTCAAATCAAGGTCAATAGAGTCGTCCAAAAGGGCTTTTTACTAAGAATAATTCTAATGTCAATGTTCATGGAGCTTCCTTCAATCCATTATTTGCCCCCTCTCCTCGTGTAAGCAGTAACATTATGGAAGATTGGAATTCATCATCAGATTCAATTCATGAGGATAATAATGATGACCATGAGCTGGATTCTTCATTTGAAGGTGCGGATATGCACATTAAACTAGGCAATGAGAATGTTGATGATCATGATCATGATTCGGATGATATTGAAAATGTCAATGGCAATGACAATGTAAGGGGTAAATCTTTAGCAATTCAAGAAGATACACAAGGTAATGGTTTCACATATTTCTTTCCTTTGATATGTCTTTTTAATTTTTATCAGTCAGTGATTTGAAGAATATTTTATTTTAGTTGAAGGTGGTGGCTCGTCTACTACTAAGAAGAAAAATGAGAGTGAAAAAAAGGGGAAGAAAGAAATGTCAGGCAATTGCAAAGCTTAAACCTAATGAAAAGTTAGAAATTGATTTCTACAATAATCGAGCTGTGGGGATGAATCACAAAGTATTTGTAAGACATTTGGGAATCATAGTGCGAGATACAAATATGTGTCCTCTGAGAGTGCACAAGTGGAATGATATTGGAGAAAGAGAAAAGGAACACATGTGGAATGCAGTTACGGTAAGAAGTCAGATAAGTAGATTTAAATTTTTTCCCTTAAATCAATGCATAAACTATTTCAGCTTCCCCCTTTTTAATAAAATAAAGAAAGCTCTAAAAAGATTTAACTAATTTAAATATCAAAAGATGAAACCTAAAAAATATAAATTAAAACAAATACTGAACAGTCAGGCATAAACTCTCCATTCCTCCCTCTTTCTCTCTCCCTCTCTCTCTTTCCACTTGGTACTAGTGTACACAGTTAGGTAGTCTAACTTTTTTCATCAAAGCATATCAATTATCATTATTATTATTATTATTGATATCCAAGTTGAATCTGAAAGATCTCACCCCTGGATTATTTATTATATTATAGGATGTCTTTACTAATGAAAATATGGAAACTTACAAGGAGCATTTTCTTGCGCATATGAGAGAGTTATGGACGAATTGGAGAGCGGACTTTTTAAGGTATAACGTCACCAAAAAGAAAATCACCTTACAAGCTGCATACAAAGGTAAACCACCCAATGGACTCGACAAGGATGAGTGGAAGTGGCTCATAAAGGAGATATATTCAAGTGATGATTTTAAGGTAACTTGTACATAAGCTGGGTACGACACATTTTAGCTCCTTCCATTGTATTTATTGCAATAATAGTAGTTCTTTTAAATTTTAGGAAAGAAGTGCAAAAAACTCCATTAACAGAGGTTAATTTGCTAAAGGGCTAATGCATCGAACAGGGAGCAAGCCTTTCAGGCAGGTCATTTGGGATGATTTGGTAAGAAATATAATATTTAGATTATTTTCTCGTTGTTGAGAAATTATATATGAATAAAAATTATTTTGAGAATTGATGATTTGTTTACGGAAAAAGGGAGCAAATAAGGGGAATAAACCAAATTTGGTTGATGTGTTCTATTCGACTCGCAAGAAAGGCACTGAACTTCCAAATGTCGAGACAACACAAAAATACGTATGTCCATTGAATGCCTATATAGAGTTGAACCAACTTAATTTGTTTAATTTCTTAAATATTAATAATTCGATTATGGTTATGTAGGATGAAATTCGAGACATAATGGAAAAAGAACCATCTCTGTCCCATGTTGAGGTGAGAAATACTTTTGTTATGTTTTTTTTGCACATATATCAGGTATATATAATGGTTTGAAGCTGTCTTTTTTTAGAGTCAGCTTCAATCTTTTAGGCATTTGTCATGGCATGTTAATTCATGTGTGTGAAAGTTAGATTTGTTAGATTTTTAGTCCCCCTGACTAATTGTAATATCCGTGTTTTCTATTTTTGGTAATTTCTATTTTCGGTGTATATTCGTTTCGGACAACTCGCTTGGCACTGTTTTGGAATTCTGAATCTATTTTGTTCTTGGAGTTTCTCCGTTGGGATGAGTCTCGATGATGTTTTTACATAATTTCATCTTGAGTTATATTTTATCGCATGTGTATTCGATTCTCGTTAAACTCGTTCGATTTCATCATTTTCCTATTTCCATGAGTTCGTATGGTTGAGTAGAGCATGTTGTGAGTTTCGGATTGTTAATCCGACGTTGTATCGTGATTTTCGGATGTTTGGGCCGTTTTTGTAATTTCCTATAAGTTTAGGGAATTTGTTCCTTGTTCGATTTTGGTTGTGTACCGCGGACCGTTTTGGGGTTTCCGTACTTCCATTTCGTGTTATTGTTTCCCAAATATCGATTTCTATTGCTTTTATTCTCTTTCCGGATCATTTTTTATCATTTTGGGACCCAAGGGGGGTGTGGGCCGCGGCACAAGGAATGTGCGCCGCGGCACACACATTGTCCAGCTCGCCGAGCAAGGTCAGACTGTGTGCGGCACATGCGGCAGGCCGCAACACACCGCTGAGTCATCGCCGCGGCACACTCGTCCGGCCGCGGCACACTCGTGTTGCACTTATCGGCCAAACCTTCACTGCGTGTGCCGCGGCACATGCCGGCAGGCCGCTGCACACCGCTGAAGTCACCGCGGGAACATTCGTCCCGGCCGCGGCACCGCGATCACCGGGCGAAGTGGCCCCGTGCCGCGGCACACTTCGCCGGGCCGCTGCACACCGTGCCGGCCGCTATAATCGCGTTTTTCAATGAGATTCACTCATTTTCTTCCTTTTCTTCAACCATACGAGAGAGAGGGCTTGAGGGGGGAGACTTCCCATCATCTTTCACTTGGGTGTTTGATTTTCTTCATTTCCTTTCGATCGTGAAGCTCGTATTGTGGATCTAACACGTGTTCTTCGGATCAAAGTGCTTGGATCTTCAAGAGGTAATTTCTTCAACATCTTGGATTTTGATTTTGTATTGAGTTATGATGTTTTGGATGTTAAGATCATGTTGTATGAAGTGATATACACATGATTATGGATATGTTTGATTATTCATTGGATTATTGAAGGATTATTCAAGAACACTTTGAATATTGAATTGGATTTGGGGATTTTCGATTAAGCATTGTTGTAATCACGAATTTGATTATTCATATTGGATTATTGATCGTATTGAAGATGATTTGTGATTTTGAACTCCAAGTTTTCCATTGTTCGTCGCTTATAGTCGACGATACCCAAGTCATGACCGACAAATTGTTCCAGCGGGTAGAATTAGGATTAATTCTTACCTTTCCGCATTAATGAGACTTGTTGTATACCGTTATTATGATTAGGAACGGAGTTGGGAGGATTGTTCGGACCAAAACCCATTCCTTCGCCGTTTCCTTCGTTTCGTCTTATTCAAGGCAAGTATATGTATTACATTTCATTATGTATGTTGTGTTTTCGAAATGATTAATGAATTGTGGTTTTCGAGTGCGTGAGTTGTGTTCCTTCCACCCGGAGTGTCCGACGGGATGTCTGGGGGTCGATACTAAGGGGTACGGCCGAGGAAGTGGACTTGGGTGCGTTTGTGATTGAACTTCCACCCGGAGTGTCCGACGGGATGTCTGGGGGTCGATATTAAGGGGTACGGACGCGGAACTGGTATCCCACCTGGAGTGTTCTACGGGATGTCTGGGGGTCGATACTAAGGGGTACGGCCACGGGATACCAGTTGTGATTTTGTGATATCGTGATGATTGAAACTGAATTGATTGCCAATGTAGTATTCCGGAATATTTATGGCAAATGATATCTGATTGAGATGATTGTGTAAAAATCGTATTTGTATATAATGTTGTGTAATTGTGTACTTGCACTAGCTATTCGAATGCTAACCCCTTAAATGGGGGAAATGCGTCTTATGCATTTCAGGTACCGGGAGAGCTGAGGACCAGGCACGGGACATGCACGCAAAGGATGGGCTGGCTTGATGATGTGGCTCGAGTCTGTATTTCTATGTTTTGTCATTGCATTTTTCGAGTACTGGAGTTAGACTGTTTTCTTTTAAACTTGGTTTAAGTCCCCTGCGTGGGCAATGAATCGGTATTTAACCTATGTCTCATGTACTCCGTTAAAATGTTTTGACCGAGGCCACGGCCTTAATTACTTTTTGAGTGCATCATTTGGGATTACATTGTGGTTTATGTGTCATATGTTACCCTGGTAGACCTCACGAGGGTTCTACGACGTGTAATGTCCCATTTGTGAATTGGGGTGTTACATTTATGGTATTGGAGCCTAGGTTTTGAATACCTAGGCTGTCGGTAAAGTTTTGGGTCTGTCAGTTGCGTCATTAGAGTCAGTCGTTGATCTTAATATCATCATGCTACCGTCTTTTCGTGCGACCCGTGGCTGTAAGTCTCCTCGAACTCTTATATTTCTGTAATTCGTTTTCTTGCGTTGTTCGGAATTATGAATTGTGATACCGACTTTGTCAATTGTGAATCTTTCTGATCTTGTCCTTTTCATTCTTCCTTTAGTATGTTGAGAGGTCATGGTAGACCAGCTAGGGGACGCGGCCGAGGCCGTGGTCGGGGTGCCGATAATGAAGAGGGCTCAATTTCTCAGTCCTCTGCGGACTCAGCCTCTCACTCAGTGCCGTCGGGTAATAATGCCGACGCCGGGGCTACTGCCGTACTTCAGCAGTTAGTAGCCCAGCTTGCTCAGATAGCTCAGGGTGGACGCAAGAATCCGCCCCCGACACCTGAAGAGGAAGCTAGTAAGTGGCTTCATACGGTGACTAAGATGCACCCACCTCGTTTCTCCGGATCTTCTGACTCCCTCGGTTGGGAGAATTGGCTCTTTCAGTTGTCCAGAACCTTCCATGCCATAGCTTGTCCCGAAGACAGGAGGGTACATATTGCCCAGTACCTCCTGGATAAGGAAGCTGCAGAATGGTGGGAGGCCGTTGTGCCCAGAGACCGTCGAGCTACTTGGGAGGAATTCAAGGCTGCTATGGAAGCAGAATATTGTCCACCGCCAGTTAAGGAGCGCAGAATTGTGGAGTTCTTCACCGCTACGCCAAAGGAGGTGCCTATTTCTCAGGCCATCATTACTTACAATCAGCAGTTGGGTTTCATGAGAGATCAAGTGAGGACGGTGGCTGATAAAATCCGTTACTTCAATATGCGCATGAAACCGCATATCAGGCAGAGTATGGCCCTGCTCATGTGTGTCACTTTGAAGGAGTATCAGGATCGCGCTCTAGCGGTCGAGATGGCCGCACCGGAATCAGAGTTGGGTACCGAGGCCAAGAAACAGAAAATGGTTGGCAGCTTTTCAGCCGGAAAGAGTGGCCAATTTTCGAGAGCACAGTCTACCCCTACACCGAGGAAGAGGCCATTTCATCAGGCTGGGGGATCTCAGGGTAATCGTTCAGTTCAGTCCGTTGCTTCTGGTGGCAGGGTTTGTTTTAACTGCAACCAATATGAGCATTTGATGAAGGATTGCCCTTCTCCTCCAGTTACTTGCTTTACTTGCGGACAGACCGGGCATCGGACAGCTCATTGTGAGAGAGCCACCAGGGCCGCTAGAGTCCCGACTACCACTACCGATCATAGGGATCACAGCACTCCAGCTACTCGTGTTCCGCAAAATTCGGGTCGTGGTAGGGGTTGGGGTCATCCGGATCGCCGTACAACATCGAGTTCGGGTTTAGTTCACCCTCGATTGTATCAGATGAGGCGCACAGAGGAGGCAGACATTCCGGTGGCGTCAGGTACCACTCAGATCCTTACTCATCCAGTTTCAGTGCTTTTTGATTCGGGTGCTACCCATTCCTTTATTGCATCGGATTGTGTGAGTCGTATTGGCTTTGACTGCTTGTTTGAGTGTGAACCATTTGTAGTGGGTACGCCCAGCGGGGAACGTATGGTTGGGGACCGGAAAGTTAGGGATTGCCCAGTGAGGATCGGGAGCCGGGATTGGCCCTCGAATCTCATTGGTTGGATCGTCACGGTGCTATCATGAACTATCGGACTCGTACTATCTCGATAGTGGCTGAGGACGGCACCGAGCATACCCTCGTCGGTTGTAAGCTGGGTAGATCGGGGAGTATGATTAGCGCCTTGAAGGCGATGAAACTTCTGAACCAGGGTTGTGTCGGTTACTGGTGTTACGCTCTGAAGGCGGAAGATGGTGGAGTTTATTTGTCGTCTATTCCAGTTGTTAGTGAATACCCCGACGTATTTCCAGATGACTTGCCGGGATTACCACCACATCGAGAGGTGGAGTTTCCTATTGATCTAGAGCCGAATGCAGCCCTTATTTCTCGAGCGCCGTACCGTATGGCACCGTCGGAGATGTTAGAGTTGAAGAATCAGTTGGGAGAGTTGTTAGATAAAGGGTATATTCGACCGAGCGTATCGCCTTGGGGTGCGCCCGTACTTTTTGTTAAGAAGAAGGATGGATTCGCTTCGTTTATGCATCGATTATCGAGAATTAAACAAGTTGACCATCAAAAATAAATACCCTTTGCCCCGGATTAACGACTTGTTCGATCAGCTTTAGGGGGCGACAGTCTTTTCGAAGATTGATTTGCGATCGGGCTACTACCAGTTGAGGATTCGGGACATCGATATACCGAAAGCTGCCTTTCAGACGAGATATGGCCATTACGAGTTTGTGGTTATGCCTTTCGGGCTAACCAATGCCCCATCAGTGTTCATGCAGTTGATGAACAAAGTTTTTATTGAGTATCTGGACAAATTCAAGGTCGTCTTTATCGATGACATTCTGATCTATTCACGGAGTCGGGAGGAGCACGCCTTACATCTCCGGATTGTATTAGACATTTTGAGAGCTGAACAGTTGTATGCGAAGTTCTCTAAGTGTGAGTTTTGGCTCGAAGAAGTGATGTTCCTCGGGCATGTGATTTCAGCAAAGGGAGTTCGGGTAGATCCGCAGAAGCTAGAAGCAGTAATGGCTTGGGAGCCGCCTAAGAATGCGAAGGAGGTGAGGAGTTTTCTAGGTCTCGCCGGTTATTACCGTAGATTTTTTGAAGGGTTTTCTAAGATCGCTAGACCACTCACTCAGTTGCTCCAGAAGACTCAGAAATTCGAGTGGACCACAGACAGACAGAATAGTTTTGACGAGTTGAAGAGACGACTAACTACCGCACCCGTGTTAGCATTGCCTCAGGGGAACGAAGATTTCGTGGTATATAGTGATGCTTCGGGCCTCGGACTCGGATGCGTTTTGATGCAGAGAGATAGGGTTATTGCTTATGCGTCCCGCCAGTTGAAACCGTATGAGACGAATTACCCCACACACGATTTGGAGTTAGCTGCGGTCGTTTTCGCCTTAAAGATCTGGAGGCATTATCTCTATGGGTCGTCGTGTAAGATATTTACGGATCACAAGAGTTTGAAGTATATCTTCAGTCAAAAAGAGTTGAACATGAGACAGCGAAGGTGGTTGGAGCTAATTAAAGATTACGACCTCGAGATACTTTATCATCTGGGTAAGGCTAACGTAGTGGCTGATGCATTAAGCCGAAAACCGGTGGCGTTACCGATGTTAGAGGTACTCACGCCACAGAGCAGGATGCGCTGGGATTTTATTTTTCAGAATATCGAGGTTTGGGTTCAGAGAGTTCAGGGTCAGTTATGTGCGTTGGAGATCACTTCGTCCTTGACTGAAGATATCAAGGCGAAATAGTATGATGATCTGTTTTTAGTCCAGCTGAGGGAGGATGTGAGGAAGGGGAAAGCCCCTGGATTTGTGGTTCAGGATGATGGCGTTCTGAGATTTCGCGGCAGATTATGTGTACCGAATGACATTGAGTTGAGACAGAAGATTTTGAGTGAGGCTCATACTACGCCTTATTCCATACATCCTGGTACGAGCAAAATGTACAAGGATGTGAGGAGTAACTATTGGTGGAGTAATTTGAAATCGGACGTTAGCGAGTTTGTGGCGAAGTGTTTGACCTGTCAGCAGGTTAAGATTGAGCATCAGCGGCCCGCGGGGTTGCTACGACCACTTCCCATTCCGGAATGGAAATGGGAAGACATCTCTATGGATTTCATTACCGGGATGCCTAGGACTCGGACTAGAATGAATATGATTTGGGTTATTGTTGATCGACTAACCAAATCAGCTCATTTCCTGGGTATTAAGGACACTTGGGGACCGGAGAGGCTGGCGCGAGTGTTTATTGCAGAGATTGTGAGATTGCCTGGGACTCCTAAGAGTATTGTTTCAGATCGAGATGGCCGGTTTGTATCACATTTTTGGCAGGCGATTCATCGAGCTTTGGGGACTGAGTTGAGACTCAGTACGTCTTACCACCCTCAGACTGACGGACAGTCAGAACGGACGATCCAGACGTTGGAGGATATGTTGAGAGCTTGTGCCTTAGATTGGAAGGATGATTGGGAGTCGCACTTGCCTTTGATCGAGTTCATGTACAACAATAGTTGGCATGCCTTGATCAAAATGGCACCATTCGAAGAGGAGGTGCAGATCGCCGTTGTGTTGGGATGATGCGTCCGAACTGATTGGTACCGAGCCCGATATGGTAGTTGAGACGAGAGAGAAGATTGCCCTGATTCGCGATAGATTGGTGACGGCCCAGAGCCGGAAGAAGTCTTATGCCGATACACGTCGCCGACCGTTGGAGTTTGAGGTGGGAGACCACGTGTTTCTTAAGGTGTCGCCGACACGGGGTGTTTACCGCTTCGGTCGGAAGGGTAAACTTAGTCCGAGATTTATTGGGCCGTTCGAGATTCTAGAGAGAGTTGGAGAGCTTGCATATCGGTTAGGTTTGCCGCCGTCCCTGAGCCACGTGCATAACGTATTTCATGTTTCCCAGCTTAGGAAGTACGTACCGGACCCTAGCCATATTATTGATTTTGGAGAGATCGAGTTGGGGCCCGACATTACCTTCGAGGAGTGGCCGATTCAGATCTTAGAGCGTCGGGTGAAGCAACTCAGGCACAAAACCATTCCTTTGATTAAAGTGCAATGGTCGAGGCATGGGTCCGAGGAAGCCACGTGGGAGACGGAAGAGAGTATGAGATCAAGATACCCCGAGTTATTCGTGTTGTAAGTTTTGGGACGAAACTTATTTTTAGGGGGAGATAATGTAATATCCGTGTTTTCTATTTTTGGTAATTTCTATTTTCGGTATATATTCGTTTCGGACAACTCACTTGGCACTGTTTTGGAATTCTGAATCTATTTTGTTCTTGGAGTTCTCCGTTGGGATGAGTCTCGATGATGTTTTTACGTAATTTCATCTTGAGTTATATTTTATCGCATGTGTATTCGATTCTCGTTAAACTCATTCGATTTTGTCATTTTCCTATTTCCATGAGTTCGTATGGTTGAGTAGAGCATGTTGTGAGTTTCAGATTGTTAATCCGACGTTGTATCGTGATTTTCGGATGTTTGGGCCGTTTTTGTAATTTCCTATAAGTTTAGGGAATTTGTTCCTTGTTCGATTTTGGTTGTGTACCGCGGACCGTTTTGGGGTTTCCGTACTTCCATTTCGTGTTATTGTTTCCCAAATATCGATTCCTATTGCTTTTATTTTCTTCCCGGATCATTTTTCATCATTTTGGGACCCAAGGGAGGTGTGGGCCGCGGCACAAGGTATGTGCGCCGTGGCACACACATTGTCCAGTTTTTGGCCGAGCAATGCATGTGCGTGTCGCGGCACATGCCGGCAGGCCGCGCATACCGCTGAGTCACTGCGGCACACTCGTCCTGGGCCGCGGCACACTCGTGTTGCACTTATCGCCAAACCTTCGCATGCAGGTGCCGCGGCACATGCCGGCAGGGCCGCGGCACACTGCCGAGTCACTGCCGCGGCACATTCGTCCGGGCCGCGGCACACTGCCGATCACTGGGCGCAGTTTTGGCCCTGTGCCGCGGCACACTTCGGCTGGACCGCGGCACACTGTGCAGTCCTCGCTATAACTGCGTTTTTTCCAGCGAGATTCACTCATTTTCTTCCTTTTCTTCAACCATACGAGAGAGAGGGCTTGAGGGGGGAGACTTCCCATCATCTTTCACTTGGGTGTTTGATTTTTTTCATTTCCTTTCGATCGTGAAGCTCGGATTGTGGATCTAACACGCGTTCTTCGGATCAAAGTGCTTGGATCTTCAAGAGGTAATTTCTTCAACATCTTGGATTTCGATTTTGTATTGAGTTATGATGTTTTGGATGTTAAGATCATGTTGTATGAAGTGATATACACATGATTATAGATATGTTTGATTATTCATTGGATTATTGAAGGATTATTCAAGAACACTTTGAATATTGAATTGGATTTGAGGATTTTCGATTAATCGTTGTTGTAATGACGAGTTTGAGTATTCATATTGGATTATTGATCGTATTGAAGATGATTTGTGATTTTGAACTCCAAGTTTTCCATTGTTCGTCGCTTATAGTCGACGATACCCAGGTCATGACCGACAAATTATTCCAGCGGGTAGAATTAGGATTAATTCGTACCTTTCCGCATTAATGAGACTTGTTGTATACCGTTATTATGATTAGGAACGGAGTTGGGAGGATTGTTCGGACCAAAACCTATTCCTTCGTCGTTTCCTTCGTTTCGTCTTATTCAAGGCAAGTATATGTATTACATTTCATTATGTATGTTGTGTTTTCGAAATGATTAATGAATTGTGGTTTTCGAGTGCGTGAGTTGTGTTCCTTCCACCCGGAGTGTCCGACGGGATGTCTGGGGGTCGATACTAAGGGGTACGGCCGAGGAAGTGGGCTTGGGTGCGTGTGTGGTTGAACTTCCACCCGGAGTGTCCGACGGGATGTCTGGGGGTCGATACTAAGGGGTACGGCTGCGGAAGTGATATCCCACCCAGAGCGTTCGACGGGATGTCTGGGGGTCGATACTAAGGGGTACGACCACGGGACACCAGTTGTGATTTTGTGATATCGTGATGATTGAAACTGAATTGATTGCCAATGTAGTATTCCGGAATATTTATGGCAAATGATATCTGATTGAGATGATTGTGTAAAAATCGTATTTGTATATAATGTTGTGTAATTGTGTACTTGCACTAGCTATTCGAATGCTAACCCCTTAAATGGGGGAAATGCGTCTTATGCATTTCAGGTACCGGGAGAGCTGAGGAGCAGGCATGGTACATGCATGCAAAGGATGTGTTGGCTTGATGATGTGGCTCGAGTCTGTGTTTCTATGTTTTGTCATTGCATTTGTCGAGTACTGGAGTTAGACTGTTTTCTTTTAAACTTGGTTTAAGTCCCCTGCGTGGGCAATGAATCGGTATTTAACCTATGTCTCATGTACTCCGTTAAAATGTTTTGGCCGAGGCCACGGCCTTAATTACTTTTTGAGTGCATCATTTGGGATTACATTGTGGTTTATGTGTCATGTGTTAGCCTGGTAGACCTTACGAGGGTTCTACGGCGTGTAATGTCCCATTTGTGAATTGGGGTGTTACACTAATAATTTGACAAGTAATTATTACAAGTAATATTTAGACCACCTTACTAATTTCTGCAGAGAGAGAGTTGTTTCACAAGTAGTAATTAGTGCCATTAAACCTACTGTTTCTATTAATATGCATAGGTAATTGCAGAGTCGTTGATGTCAGAAGCCTTACATTTATTAAGGAATGGTTTGAAGGTGTTGATGCTGAGAAACAACACTATGTGGCAAGTAAGTGTAATTTTTTTGAGGTTGGTATATAACAAATCACAATATCTTGCCAGTCCACAATTTTTACTAGCTCGATGCACAAAAGTAAAAACGTAACTCATGGTCAGATAAGAGGTATGGAAAAGTTTAATTATAATCTAACAATAAGATATGGTATTTACAGTGGCGGAACCGAACCAGAATATCTTTCAAGGGGGGCAAAAAACCGATCAAAGAATCATTACACCTCGCCCACCCTGTACTCCCGCCTGGATATTTACCTCTATGTATGTATGTCAGTCATAAATTTAGTTAGACAACTAGTTTATTAAAAGGTAGTTGTGTACTTAGATCCGTCTTAAATAAATAACTACTTCCTCTAGTTTATTACTTCCTCCGTCCCAACAATGTGAGTCGTTAAAATCTCTAATTTTTTATACAAAAAAACAACTTCGAAAAAATATTAGATAGAAGCACATCTATCATACGCCTTATAGTACTTGCAAAAAAAACAAATGTCTCGCATAAAATGGGACGGAGTTAGTATTTAGTATATATCATTTAGAGGTCTCCTTGAGTAGTAGGTAAATCATAGAGGGGAACCACTGCCAATCTGTACTATTGTTATAGCTAATCTGGTGGAAGGGAATAACAGCTCTTGGAAACCCTGCCAATCTGTAGTATTGTTAGTGAATAGAGGGGAATAGCAGCTATTGTTATAGAGGGGAACCCCTGCCAATATTGTTAGTGCATTTTTTCTTGGAAACAATATTTTCTCACCAAACAAGCTTTCAGACGTTTTTTTCATATTGACATTGTTGACACACCCTTTATTTTTCAAGATTTAATTCCCTTTGTTTCTTTTGTTGATGTTCTGTTCTTTTAAACTACTTAAGAATACTGATTTGTTTGTTCGTTTATGAAGGTAGCAAAGAAGGTTTTTAAGTCGAAGTCTCGTGATCGAGTTGTGGGTTTTGGAGGGGGAGTAACACTTAAAGATATAACAGGATCACAACCTTGCAGAGAGAAACTTGTATCTGAGTTGTCTGCCGCCAAAAAACAAAACCAAGCTCTTATCAGTCATGTGGAAACAATACAAGAAGAGAACAATGAACTTAAGGGCCGTATGGGTTCACTTGAAGCTCAGTTGAAAATATTTAAAGATATGTTGGTGCAAAAACTTAATGTTTTCATTCCTTCGGAGAACATTTCAGGCTCATCTAATACTTGAAGATGAGTAATGGCGGCCGCACGTTAGTCCTCACAAGACTTTTATGTAGTAGTTTTTTTTTTTTTGTTTAAAAACAAGAATTTGTCCCTACAAGACTTTGCATGTCGTAGTAATGGCAACTTTGGATGTTTGTGGTTTCAAGTAACTAGTACTGTTGGATTATTAATGTTTAAGTTACAAAAGTTAGTTTGATAAAGTTTTTTGATTTATGTGGAATGAAATAGCCAATTCAAAATAAATCGAGGTAATGTGGTTCTTGATATCTATAATTAGAGTTAGCGATGGATTTTCTGGTCGTTATAGTAAAAAAATTAAAACAGTTGGTCGTTAGAATAGAATTTTACGAGGGACTCTTTGGTCGTTATGGTGTAAGAGTCGTCGTTAATGGATCTTGAATCTACGACAATATATTGTGCCATCGTAAATAAATAACGACAAGTTATTAAGTTGGTTGTTAATTGTTAACGACGAATACTTAGGTTGTCGTTATTACTAAACGACGAATAATTACGCCGTCGTTATTTGCTAACTACGAACGTCATCGTTAAAACCTTTAACGACGGAACCTATTACAATAACCCAACGACGAAATTCTTTTTGTTGTTAAAACTTTTAACGACCTTTTTTTGGTGATTTAGCGACGACTTTGTTCGTCGTTAAAAGACCTTTTTCTAGTAGTGATAAAGAGCTAAAATGCAATTCTAGACATAGGTAAAAAATTTGGAACAGACCGGGCGCATTTAACATAAATGAAGCAGGAAAAAATATTGGAACAGACCAGACGCATTTTACATAAATGAAGCAGGAAAATATTAGCTGAAAGGCCAACGAAATAAATGGGAAAAAATATGAATTTAGGGGTTCCTTGATAGAATTTGGCGGAGAGGTCCTCAATCAATTTCACCCAAACAATAACAGGAATCAGAAAAAGAAATGGGGCACATGAAATACTCTCACCCTTAATTCCATAGAAGGAAGAGAAATCATACAAAACATCGCAGTCAGACTAATTGCAGAAGGCAGAGATTTTAAACACCAAAAATAAGAAGATTCAAGTTGGCTAAACTCTTTAGCTTGAAAAAGAAGCTGAGTAAATCCCTTCTCAAATTTAGAAGACGGTGATTTAGTCTCTTTGCCCTAGCCCCGACCTTTTGTAATGACAACACGATCTTTATAAGTACGAGTTCTTTTCTACTCTCACAAACACACAACAGGCACGCAGTAACCAAAACACACTGCACACACTCACTGCATATGCATACAACACATGCAATAAACCATAATACACAATACACATTGGCACATGCGCATAAAATACATGTACACATCACACTCCGACATACAACATGCACAAAACACATTGTAGACACTCACTGCATATGCACAGAACCATAATCACAACAAATTAACACACACACACACACACACACACACACACACCATAGGAAGCCCTATTTTTTACTCCAACCGTCCTCTCAAAAATTAGGTGTTGGGTTTCAATGTGGTTCGAAAATGCAGGCTGTTGTCATTCTGGAGGAATCGAAAATGAAATGTTATGAATTTTGATAGGGACAATAAAGGCAAGTGTTCTGAAAGCTACATTCAGGGCAAACTGCATATGCAGAGAATGAAAATGACACCCAATTAACACACACAATAGAAAACCCTAACTTTTACTCCAACAATAGACAAGTTAGTCCAATGTTAAAGTACAATGACCTACTGACGCAATTTACAAAACTTTGAATTCTATCATTATAACGTAACTTTTTTAATAATTAATCACACGGAATAGCAAATTTGGACTTATGGTTTCCAATTTATTGTGAAACTGTAGGTAGATATCGTACTGGTGGAGGGTTTCTATTTTCCTGGGGGTTTAAGGGTCACGTATTCAAAAATTGCCTGCTCTAGAAAAACACCAGCACTAATGGAGTACTAATTACCACTTTCAATCAACCCACAGACCACGAATAACATTACAGACTCTGTCAGGCTCACCACAAGAGAAACCGGGAAAAACAATATAGTATATATCTTATCTTATCTATAATACTTAAAGCTTATCCCCCTTAATTTAATGTGCAAGGGGGTTGTGCAAAGCTATATCAATTACAACTATTGATTTAATAATTCAATTAATTGAATGTTGTCTCTCCATATACTCATCGAGTTACTATGCAATGATAACGAGCCATTCCATCTGCTTAAAAACCGTTTCCTCTACTCAACAAACCCTTCATTTCATATGCTAAAAACCATTTTATAAGAATGCATTAATTCCCTTTAATAAAAAATAGTATTAACTCATACAATGTATAAATAAACCACTTTCATTTGAGTGAAATCCCAATACGCATGCAAGTTGCTGTGTGCGAGTTGTTTGTAAATTCTAAGCATCAAATACCCTTTAGTGCAGTATCCTGATCGGTTTGTTTGATGTATTTGTTAGCTTCGTGCTGCCATTCTTCACTTTCTCTGGAAGGGCTTGCAAGGTAATAACTTACTGGAGTCAAGAATGAAAACAATGGCATGACATCTTCAAGATCAATTGATAGAGTTCAATCAGAGTCTGCAGGTAGGAAAACACTTTTCACCACACACGAACCAAACTGAAGCCAAACGTACATGATCGCCTTCACGTACCAATCACCAAAACTAATACCGCGAGCTATCGAATCAAAGTCTTAACCCACACACGAACTCAGTTTTAATATTGTAACCCAAACCAGCCCTCGAACAAGGGGTAGACGAAACCAAAAATCTAGACACGAACAAGAACTAAATTTCGAACAGGTGCAAAATGTATGGAAGTTGTGCAATTGTCTTTGTGGTGAAGAAGTTGTGAAAATGATTTGTTTTTGTTATGTGAGAAGGTATGTAACTGACTTGCACACTAATTGGTCGAAAATTACGGGATTGAATGAGCAGTATAATTGACTGCGTAATGAGTAGCGGTATGGGTTTTAATAAGGAGTTTAATGCCTCTTGACCAGGCGTTACAATTCTTTCTTATACAAGTTACTAATGTGTATTCATGTGTCCTCTTATAACCATTCATGCATGAATGTATTAGTAACAAAAACAATTGTTTCTTAGCCCTCGAACATGGGGTGATGGGCTTCCAACAAGTCTGCTCTTTTTGTATTTCATAACCTTATGCATCTATAGTTCGTCTTTAAATCTTTAGCATAATTTCTATTGATATCCTCATTATAATTTCTATATCAAATGAACCAATGAGCCACTGGCTTAAATAAATACATTACAAATTTGTTGCAGCTTCCATAGACAAATGGATAATAGTTTAAAGAAGGGCTAAGAATGGTAAAATCAACCAGCAATAATTTATTCATATCACATTTTGTATGATGCTATATATAAACGCCCGAGTTAACAATTCCTCCTTGCTATGCAGGACTGCCTTCGTGTTATGTCTAACAACAAGCCATTGTAAGTTGATGCAACAGTGAGAATTCTTGCGACAACAACCAAGTTGAGGAGGTGATGCCCGAGAGGGGAAGCTACTCTGTTAGGCCTTCATTTGGGGTTCTTATGTTTTTAATGCTTATGTGTTATTTTAGAGGTGATTCTGTATATATATAGTTTGTACATATATTTTACTAAATTTATGAAATGAGCACATGGAAAACTTTATCATACATAGTTTGTACAATATGCTAAAAGGTGTAGATGTATTTACTGTCAGAAAATTTATATGATTGTAAAAAAACATCAAGCGCCGAAAAAACAAATCCAAACTGTGTGCAACGCAATAAACCAAAAAATGGTATATCTACCTAAAAATTAACAAAATCCTACCGAGGCACCCCAAGTTATACATTGTTGTATATTTTAGCCTCACCATCACGGTAACAACTCAACAATTTACTCAAATATTACACAATCAATAATTAGATACAATATAAAAAAGTTATGATAATATCACAATCAAATCAACTAAAATATACAATACATTACATATAACTAATTACATAGACTAAAATAAAAGGACAATAACAATAAAAAAAGATATAAACTTCTCTAAAACGCATCTAAATTCCGCCATATGCTCATTCAACCGCACCAACATTACGTAAAAAATACGTAGATATTCAACCAAAGACCGTGCAACGCACGGGTTGGATAAAGCCTCGTATATATAAAGATTGAGTCCTTAAATTTATTGTGGAGTCTCAATGATATTAATTAATTGATATTTTTACATTTAATATTAGTTCATATTAAATTATTTCCTCTACTTTAATATATTAAATAATATTAAGTATTAAATCCATATCTTAAATGTTTCATGTCTTAAAGTATTAATTAAAATCCTATAATTTAATTAGCTACCATTTATTTAAAAATTGAATTTCATGTTAAATCTTTACGACTTAAATTCCTTTACTTGAATGAACTTGAATGCCCATCACTTCATTTTTATAAAAATCATTTCAAGCCTTTTTGGCTTCATCTCATTTTATTGTCCAACTAATTGAATTAAGTTGAGTATTCATGATTTAAATCTTTATGAATTTTGTAATAACATTTGCCATAACTATAGCAATAAGTTAATTTTCTGAACTTTTACAAACATCTTCATTAAAGCTTTATTAGTATTTATACTAAAACCCAAACAAAACCCAAACGGTGGCAAAATTATTTGGACTTATTTATTAACCCTCTTTCATAAATAGCTTCATTTTGCAAGTAATTAAAATAGACCGTTCATATCCTTATGGAAGGTTACATACTACATATTGTGTGTATAAATAGTTTACTTTGCATATCAAACAATATTAATACAAACGAAAACAATACTAATCCAAAAGAAAACAATATTAGTTTACTAATACTAATGGATATTTTACAGGGAGTGTTGTACATTGAACAAGAAAAGAAAATAATTAGACAAGGGCTTCATATATTACAAGAAGGTTTTTACAAACAAAGATGAATACAAATCATGAAAAACATTTAGATAAAAATTGCCAACACATGCGGACATTATTCACGTCAATGTTGAAGGTTTAATAAGTACGGCCGCTTCTACTATTTTATGGGTTTTCAGAAATTTTGGCCTTGAAAGAAAATTTAGTTCATTAGTATTACTTTGTCATTTTTTATTTTTTACTAATAACCCATAATTTTTTTAGTGAGAAACCAATATTTACGCTCTTTTGTATGACCTTGCATAATGGAATAAAAGGATAAAGTACATACTTTTAGCTCAAAGCCGTTTGTTAATTATAATAACATATACAAAAGGTTGAGTTATAGACATAAGAAAAAGTTAAAACTTTTTATCGAAAAATAAAACCCGTGCATCGCACGGGTCGTAATGCCTCATGAATATGATCAAAAAAAAGTACACCACAAACCCACAAATCTATGTTAAACCATCGTAGAATATGAATATATAGAGCAGATATCAATTACAAGCATATATAACTTTTGTAGAATGTGCATAATTGTTTAAAGAATTGTAACTGGTGAACTAAACCTTTACTAAAATCAGTTCAATATTTTTTAAGTAATATTTCTTTAAAAGAAAGATAATCAAGAATCGACATTTCAGTAGAAGTATCTGTAACACCCACAATCCGCTTAGGGATATTACAAGCCGTAGAACCTTTCCTCAAGGATCTACCAGGCTGGTAACAACATAGAACATCTCAACAATGCCTTTAAGGCTAAAATGACTCAGTAGACCGATTTGGTCTTTCAATAAATACATACAACTCAAACTCATTACATGCCCACGCAGGGGTCGAATACAACACACTCCCGTACAACAGGAAAGGATACTGCAGCGGAAAATAAACTATAACTAAACCAATGACATCATATGGATCCTCGTGTGATTAGTATCGTTCATCTTTCATCATCCTTCGTGCCGACCCTGTGTTATGCTCCCAAACCTTAATGCAGAAACAGACATCCAGCCCCCGAATACTCGGGGGTTAGCAAAACTCCACTGTTTTGCTAGTGCAAGAACAAAGTGCAAATACGAGCCATACAATTCACATTCCACGAATAACAATAACCAGGAATCCTCAAAGATCCAAACATAACGAAAATACTTCCCGAGGCAAGAGTTTGGGTAAAACATCCTAAAACCGAAAGGTCACAAATCAAGGGAAAATAATTTATAAAACGGTTTAAAATGCCATCGAGAGTTTTAATAGAAAATAATTTAGGATTATCGAATCCTTATCTTTCCAAAAATGAACAGAGTCACAGCCCAAAGGTTTTGTTTTCGCAAATAGAAAACCGATAACAATTCACAGGGTTAAAACCCACGTCACGTGTCCTCGACGGACATAAAATCAATACCAACTCGTGAAGTTTTTACTCGTGAATCCAGGGCTCACCCATTGAATTACCCTTCGAGGCCCCGTCGAACCTACCCAAGGTGAGTAAAATACATTCACTAAATATACACAACAACCTGTGAAGTTTTTACTCGTGAATCCAGGGCTCACCCATTGGATTACCCTTCGAGACCCCGTCGAACCTACCCAAGGTGAGTGAAATATATTCACTAAATATACACAACAACCTGTGAAGTTTTTATTCGTGAACCTAGAGTGAAGTCATAGATTCCCTCGAGGTCCCGTTGGACCCTCCCGAGGTGAGTAAAATACATTCACTAAACATACACACCAACCTGTGAAGTTTTTACTCGTGAACCCAGAGTGAAGTCATAGATTCCCCCGAGGCCCCGTCGGACCCTCCCGAGGTGAGTAAAATACATTCACTAAACAAACACGCACAGGCATCGCCTAGGACCGGGACGAAGCCACAAATCCCACCCGAGGCCTCGAAGGACCCTCCCGAGCTGGCTAGCGAAACAATCATGCAAAAGTAGCATATCACACCAAGGATATCCAAACAATTCACCCAGAGACATCAAACACTTAGCAAAATACCACGTCAAACTATAACGCACCGAAAAGAGATAATATACGTACACACGCATTATCAAGCGCAACATCAACACCAAACATATCCAAAGGATTCACGTAGTCACTTACAACCCACACAATTTACAAAACACACGCGTTTTGAAAGTGAGCCTTTAACGAGGCTAGCCGAATCTTTTGAAAACTCATTTCAAACAAACAAACAAACATACCAAGACGATCACCAATCATCATATCCACAAAACAAGAAATGTATGGATAAGGTACTTGCCTCGAATAAGAACAACGCGGAGAATCGACCGAAGTAGGTTGGCACGAACCGACCACGAACCCGCCGACTCCACGGAACGTTAACCCGCGACAATAAACTACGAACAACAATAAAAACAATGAAAACGAATTCCATAGCATGACTCAAAGCCGTTGCATTCAAAGAACGAATGACGAAAGTTCAAGTTTTTCCCCCAAAACGCCCAAGAACACGATTTATCCCGTCAAAACATGAAAACGGAATTTCAAACCGAAATATGGATATACAATCCATAGGATATGTTTAACAACATCATTTAACAACAATCGATCCATTAAAAATGGATGGAAAACTAAATCAAGAACAAATCCCCCAAAAAGTCGATTCGAAGGAAATCAAGAAATATACTTCGATTCGACGAAGAACAATGGATTAAATGATGTTAAACACAAGAATACTACTAAGATTAATCATACCCATCATGGATTAATCAACGATACGGAACGAATCGGCCAAAATTGCAAAAACCCCAAAATTCAAGAAACTAGGGTTCGAAGAAGAGATTACCTTGATTCGCTGGATCAAAGGATGATATAGGATTGACAATTGATGATATGAACTCCAAGACTTCATGGATTTGTTGTATGACAACATGTCTCCACGCCCAAGAAGTCTCCAGCCGCGGAAGAGGAAGAATGAAGTGAGAAAATGGTGAAAAAAAACGCCTGCCCGACCATATATCACGCCCGATGGCGTACGGCGAGGCACGCCGGCGGCGGTCGTGCGTCGGGTCGTCTTGGCGCGCCTGTCAAGCAAACCGGCACGCACGAGCACCGGCACGAGCACTCGCCGTGCACATGCGATCGAGGCCGTCTGAGCACCTGATCGTGCGCGCAGCTCGTGCGCCACGCTCGTGCGCACCTGGCCGGTCCCTGCCGCACGTGGCCGGCCCGTGCCTAGCCGCCATGACTCGACGACTCGAATTCCCGAAAACGTACATAACAAACACGACAAATAGTATAACATTCAAAACACGAGTTAATCACTAAACAAACACATGGTTCCGACAAACAGAAGGTTGAAAGGATGATACGAAGGCAAACACCCCAAAACTTTGGGAAATTACGAAAATGGCCTAAAACGTCCGAAATACACGATACACGATCGAAACACCAAACCAAAGCTCGCAAAATGAATAATAACATTAAATGAACTTATGAGAAACTCGAAACAATAGTTTCAGACGAGATTCGCAAGAATCGAACTCAAGTGCGGAAAAGCCGCTGAAAAGCACGGAACTCAATAAAACGACACCGAAACGAACTCGGATGACAAAAAGTGCAGAATTAATCATTCTCGGAATGACGAAACGGTCATGGGCGAGTCATAAAAATGGACTTTCGCTGAAAAAAAGAAATTACCGGAAATCTAAATTACGGGTATTACACACTACCCTCCTTAAAAGAAGTTTCGTCCCGAAACTTAAAACAAGTAGGGAGAAGCAATATCCTGCCAGGAAAACTCAACGAGGTACACAAGAAATGCGTAACTTATACCCATCGGCGAAACGTTACAAGCAACGCAAAGGAATATACGACGTGAAAACACGCTCCACGACGACTAACACAACGCCACCGGTAGAGACATAATAAAATCAATAAGTGATAAGCGTCATCAAACAGATAGTACAATCAAGTCGATTATCCGAACAATCACAAAGACAACGAACGAAAGATCAATATGATTGACCAACCCAACGGTTCATCAATCAAAACGCGAGCCAAACGCTGAACAAATAAGGAATTCCACCGCCCAAGGGTTGGAAGATCGAAACGAGACTAATTTCCCGAACTTAAGGGAATTACGAAGGAGTCTGAACGTTCAACAATCACGAGACGAGATCAACAAAAACCGAACAATCATACGATCGAACCACAACGATCGAGACAACAAAAACCGAACAATCATGTTCGAATCACGAAGAACAATAAAATTCAAACAACAACTCCAAGGTCCACAAGAATCGAACCGAACTCGGAAAAGTCACAGCGATAACCAGATCGAATCAAAACAAGATCATAGATCGTCCGAATGATGAAACCGAAATACAGAACAAGTTCAGAAAGTATCAACGAACACGAGCGAGTCGATAGAATTGAGAAAGAGAAAATGCAGAAGCCAAAAAAATAATACGGGTATTATATTTGACCTCTTCTAAAAGAAGTGTCGTCCCCGAAACTCACAACAACGAAATCAAGGTGACAACACAACAAGCAACCGACGAAAACATCCTTCAAAGGCCTCTCAAAGCCGATTTTGATAACTGTGCTGAAGCGCGAACTCCGAAAGTCTCGGTAGCCAATTCGCAAAACTGAATTCGGTGTCCCTCGAGTCCGCACTTGAAATGCATTACTGACGAGAAGGACAATTTACACGTGCATGCCCCGGCACATCACGGTTGAAACGCTTTGGCTCAGCATACCGAATATACAAATGCTAGATACAATGGAACATAACATCACAAAACAACAAATCGGAGATGCCAACTTGGCATAACATATCAACACATACTAAAATCACAACAACCATGGCATCGTTCGACGATTACAACGGCCCGAACGATAACCAACATATAATTACTAAACATCACGAAACAACTACGTATGTACACAATCATACAAACTCAAGTCCTAACCGCTCACACGGGTGCGATAGCACGCAATCACCACGAAATGACAACGTTAAATATCAACATCACACCTCTCACCGAGGGCTAACACAATAATGGCGTGGCGAACGACTCAGCGCTCACACCACCAATTCAATCACAATTCGGGGTTAACACCGTAACGAAAGTTCGAAAACCATACATGCATCTCCGGTCCGCAAACAGGAATGATAGGTTTTAAAAACGAAAACCACCTTTTTGAAAACAATTTGGAAACACCGGTAGATCTTGAGTATCACCTTACAAAAAGTAGGTACAAACACCATTATCGAGACTTTGAAAACCATCTTGCGTTTGAATAAAAATGAGTACACTTTTCTTTTAGTGAAAAACTTTCAGAAATATTCGACCCTTGGGTCTAAGCAACTGCATTTGAAAATATCTCAAAATATTTTTGGTCCTCAACTGGAATTTTTTTGAAATGTATTGCGGCATTAGAAAGCACCTTCAAAACACCGCAAGAAAATAATTCGTTTTAAAAGTACGTCTCGAATTTTAATTTTCTAAGATACTCAAGGTTTTCAAAAATAATTGAATGGGCTAGAATGCCCAAAAATTTCAGGTAATTACACGGAACATTATAGCGCCGTGGGTCCCGCGCCGGAACCCACCAGGCTAAAACCATTTACAAAAACGCCAAAAAGGCCGATGACGGTAATATTTCAAAAACTCAGAAAAGCCATTTACAAAATACTAAATACCGTCATAAGAATTTCGCCAAAACGATCAAGACCATAATGCCAAAAACTCGGTTAAGGGAATTGGTTTTCGAAATAAAACTCAGTTGGTAAAATACCGAAAGCCATTTCAAAAGAACTCATGCAACAGATAAAAGAAATACAGTAGAAACTCTATAAATTAAAACTATTGGGACAACCAAAATTTATTAATTAAAAGAGTTATTAATTAATCAATAAATTAATAATTATTAATTTATATATTAATTAATATTTTATTAATTTATAATGAAATACTTAATTTACAAACAACTTTCAAACTTTCACTTAATTATTGTACAATGCATGTACGTATCAAATGAAGGGTCCAATTTAAAATAACCCTTCAATCTCTAATCTTATTATGCGTCCTATGTTGAATATATCAGTGTATATTTTTTCTATAAATACAAAATCAAAATATGCGAACATTAAAGCGGCCATCATATTGAATAATTTATTGCTGAGCCTATATGAGAATACAACACTAGAAGTTCTTACAGTGATAAGGAAAATTAGAGATGCGATTTAAGATGAAATTGATTCCAACAAAAAAGAAATACAATTGAGTAATTTTTTAAGAAACTTTCATAAATTATTCCTATAATATGTACAATATATAAGGAATTATTAATTTATATTTTATATGGGACCTATAGAAATTATCAAAAATGTATTATCTTATAATTTTAGCGAATTATTAATTTAGCACCCTATCCCTGAGTCGGGACCGGCCAAAACTATTATCTTAGAGAGTTTATTAAATAATCGAGTATTAAATTATCGAGTTTCTACTGTACAGTCCAACATGCACAATCCAGCAACACTACTCCTCACATGAACAAAATATGAGAGTCAAATAACCACATATCACGAAATCAAAATCCATAAGAGGATTCCGTCAATTAACTCATAATCATACCTGTAACTCGCATCAAACGAGGCACAAACACAAAGAAGGGAGACTTACATCCACAGGTCGCACGAAGATGATGATCGCCCCACGATACTAATCACGACCAACAAACTCAGACGGCGCGTCGCGACACGACTCAGTCAGATAAAATCTGAAGAGACAAAACTCAATAGACCCTACTTGACACGACAGCCTAGGTTTCCACAACCTAAGCTCCGATACCATTTATGTAACACCCCCAATCCGCTCAGGGATATTACACGCCGTAGAACCTTTCCTCAAGGATCTACCAGGCTGGTAACAACATAGAACATCTCAACAATGCCTTTAAGTCTAAAATGACTCAGTAGACCGATTTAGTCTTTCAATAAATACATACACCTCAAACTCATTACATGCCCACGCAGGGTCGAATACAACACACTCCCGTACAACGGGAAAGGATACTACAACGTAAAATAAACTATAACTAAACCAATGACATCATACGGATCCTCGTGTGATTAGTATCGTTCATCTTTCATCATCCTTCGTGCCGACCCTGTGTTATGCTCCCAAACCTGAATGCAGAAACAGACATCCACCCCCCGAATACTCGGGGGTTAGCAAAACTCCACTGTTTTGCTAGTGCAAGAACAAAGTGCAAATACGAGCCATACAATTCACATTCCACGAATAGCAATAACCAGGAATCCTCAAAGATCCAAACGTAACGAAAATACTTCCTGAGGCAAGAGTTTGGGTAAAACATCCTAAAACCGAAAGGTCACAAATCAAGGGAAAACAATTTACAAAACGGTTTAAAATGCCATCGAGAGTTTTAATAGAAAACAATTTAGGATTACCAAATCCTTATCTTTCCAAAAATCAACAGGGTCACAGCCCAAAGGTTTTGTTTTCGCAAATATAAAACCGACAACAATTCACAGGGTTAAAACCCACGTCACGTGTCCTCGACGGACATAAAAATCAATACCAACTCGTGAAGTTTTTACTCGTGAATCCAGGGCTCACCCATTGAATTACCCTTCGAGGCCCCGTCGAACCTACCCAAGATGAGTAAAATACATTCACTAAATATACACAACCACCTGTGAAGTTTTTACT
This sequence comes from Orobanche coerulescens, assembly GCA_033398695.1. Classification (NCBI taxonomy): domain Eukaryota; kingdom Viridiplantae; phylum Streptophyta; class Magnoliopsida; order Lamiales; family Orobanchaceae; genus Orobanche; species Orobanche coerulescens. The sequence continues at coordinate 193,211,513 of CM065803.1, read as the reverse complement.
CGTGAATCCAGGGCTCACCCATTGGATTACCCTTCGAGGCCCCGTCGAACCTACCCAAGGTGAGTAAAATACATTCACTAAATATACACAACAATCTGTGAAGTTTTAACTCGTGAACCCAGAGTGAAGTCATAGATTCCCCCGAGGCCCCATCGGACCCTCCCGAGGTGAGTAAAATACATTCACTAAACAAACACGCACAGGCATCGCCTAGGACCGGGACGAAGCCACAAATCCCACCTAAGGCCTCGAAGGACCCTCCCGAGCTGGCTAGTGAAACAATCATGCACAAGTAGCATATCACACCAAGGATATCCAAACAATTCACCCAGAGACATCAAACACTTAGCAAAACACCACGTCAAACCATAACACACCGAAAAGAGATAATATACATACACACGCATTATCAAGCGCAACATCAACACCAAACATATCCAAAGGATTCACGTAGTCACTTACAACCCAAATAATTTACAAAACACACGCGTTTTGAAAGTGAGCCTTTAACGAGGCTAGCCGAATCTTTTGAAAACTCATTTCAAACAAACAAACAAACATACCAAGACGATCACCAATCATCATATCCACAAAACAAGAAATGTATGGATAAGGTACTTGCCTCGAATAAGAACAACGCGGAGAATCGACCGAAGTAGGCTGGCACGAACCGACCACGAACCCACCGACTCCACTGAACGTTAAACCGCGACAGTAAACTACGAACAACAATAACAACAATGAAAACGAATTCCATAGCACGACTCAAATCCGTTGAATTCAAAGAACGAATGACGAAAGTTCAAGTGTTTCCCCCAAAACGGCCAAGAACACGATTCGTCCCGTCAAAACATGAAAATGGAATTTCAAACAGAAATATGGATATACAATCCATAGGATATGTTTAACAACATCATTTAACAACAATCAATCCATCAAAAATGGATGGAAAACGAAATCAAGAACAAATCCCCCAAAAAGTCGATTCGAAGGAAATCAAGAAATATACTTCGATTCGACGAAGAACAATGGATTAAATGATGTTAAACACAAGAATACTACTAAGATTAATCATACCCATCATGTATTAATCAACGATACGGAACGAATCGGCCAAAAACGCAAAAACCCCAAAATTCAAGAAACTAGGGTTCTAAGAAGAGATTACCTTGATTCGCTGGATCAAATGACGATATTGGATTGACAATTGATGATATGAACTCAAAGACTTCATGGATTTTTTGTATGACAACATGTCTCCACGCCCAAGAAGTCTCTAGCCGCGGAAGAGGAAGAACGAAGTGAGAAAATGGTGAAAAAAAATGTCTGCCCGACTATATATACTGCCCAGTGACGCACGAGCAGGCACGCACGAGCGGCCGGTCGTGCGCGCCCACTGTCAGCAAACTGCCGGCACGCACGAGCACTGGGCACGAGCACTCATTCGTGCGTGTGCAGTCAGGGCTGCACGAGCACCTGATCGTGCGCGCAGCTCGTGCGCCACGCTCGTGCGCACCTGGCCGGTCCCTGCCGCACGTGGTCGGCCCGTGCCTAGCCGCCATGACTCGACGACTCGAATTCCCGAAAACATACGGAACGAACACGACGAATAGTATAACATTCAAGACATGAGTGAAGCACTAAACAAAAACATGGTTCCGACAACCCGAAGGTTGAAAGGACGATATGAAGGCAAACACCCCAAAACTTTGGGAAATTACGAAAATAGCCCAAAACATCCGAAATACACGATACACGATCGAAACACCAAACCAAAGCTCGCAACATGAATAATAACATTAAATGAACTTACGATAAACTCGAAACAACAGTTTCGGACGAGATTCGCAAGAATCGAACTCAAGTGCAGAAAAGCCGCTAAAAAGTACAGAACTCAATAAAACGACACCGAAACGAACTCGGATGACAAAAAGTGCAGAATTACTCATTCTCGGAATGACGAAACGGTCATGAGCAAGTCGTCAAAACGGACTTTCGCCAAAAAAAAATTACCGGAAATCGAAATTACGGGTATTACAGTATCATGGGAAATAGTTGAACTCTAAAATGAGAGAAAAACCAGAAGAAACTTTAGTTGGATCTGCAAAATACATCAATACCTTCGATGAATATGAAAACAAGTGTTGGAAAAAATACAACCTTGTTTTGCTAATTGCCCCCATACAGCATAAAGTCTTCAAAGTCATCATTTCGCTCTAAGTATGGAAGCTGTTAGGAAACTTCATACAGCCTGTCCATACAGCGAGACATCTTCCTACATAGTCCATTCCTACAATGCTTACACCATTATACAGCAGAGATGAAGAAAGTTGGATACAACAATCTTGCTGTAAGTGTCTTACTTAGGAAAAGTAAAACATATATCCAACAGGACTGAAGAAAAGTTTTGAACCATTGTGAAATAAATATTGTTTATTCATAAAGTATTCACGGTTAAAGTAGCATTTAATACTGATAGGACAAACATTTAATGCGGCGAAAAGACAACAGCCTGAACACGCTGAAGAGCATTTAATGCAAAGTCAAAGAGAATGTTTGAAGCATTAAATGCAGATCGCCTTTAATTCAAACATTCTGCAGCCGCCAATCAGAGCTGTCTCAATCACACCAACTGGCCAATGACTACATTTATAACAGATCTATTTACAAGGTTATAAATAGCCCCAAGCAAGAGAACATCAGATACAAGTGATCACTCCCTGCGATGGGACATAAAAACCATGGCTATGCTTGTGTCCTGTAACTTAAATGATATTTCCACTTTTGATCTCTTTTCTAACCTAAAGGCAGTTAAATATGATATACAGAGGAGAGAGAAATCTAAAGATTCACATGCTAAGATTACAACACTGGCTGCTGTATCTGACAGGAGACATAGTTCAGCACCCAGCACATCTAAATCAGCATGCAAGGCAGCAGACAGCGACGATGACATCCTATCACAAGACGAGATGGCCCTGCTCATGCACAAATTCAAGAAGTTCATCAAACAGTCTGGAAAGGACCCATACATGCCAAAGCCATTTAACAGGGTAAGCTCTGAATCCCCTTCATCTGGAGAATCTAACCTGTGTTATAATTGCAGGAAGCCAGGACATTATGCAAATAAGTGTCGTCATCCAAAAGTGCAAAATTTGCCCGAAGCTGAGCAACGAGAAGATGATGAGAAGAGGCGTGCCTGGAGAAACAACCTCAAGGTCCTGATTGTTGAATCAGAAGCCTCGCCTGCATCGAACAAGACCCAGGAGTGCCTACAGGCAATCACTGACACTGACTACTCCGATGATGAAATTAAGGATAAAGCATATATGTGCTTTATGTCCAAATAAATAGAGAATGATGATGACAACGATGATAAGGTAAGGTCAAACTCAACTATTCATATCAATGCATCGCATACATTTGAAAATATGATGAATTAATTTAAAAATATTTAAAAAGCCCATGAAATGCTCAAACAAGAAAATATACAGCTCTCCATTTTAAACCTGGAGCTGAAAGATGAAAATGACTGCTAAAAAACAACTATTAAAACATGTTGTTGGATTGCGAAACTAGCAAAGTCACTTATGAAAAACTCATTGAAAGCAATCATCAACTTGCAAAAGATCTAAATGAGGCAAAGTCTCATAGTGAGTGTAAGACAAATGATTATGCTTTACTTGAAGCTAAAGTACAAACTCTCGAGAAACGAGAAGGAGACACTCCCAAAAATCAGACTTTAGCCGACGACTTAAAGTGGTCGGCTAAACCCCAAAGTCGTCGGCTAATCATGCCAGCCGTCGGCTAAAAAACCGTCGGCCGATATTCGTCGGCCAAGGTTTAGCCGACGACTTTGTGCAGTCGTCGGCTAAAGTTCAACGTTTAGCCGACCACTACTACACGGTCGTCGGCTAAACCTGTTGGGGAAAAAAAAAATTTTAGCCGCCGACCTTAACGCGCCGGGCGGCTAAAATTGGTTTTTAAAAAAAAAAATAGAGTTTAGCCGACGACCGTCTTATATGTCGTCGGCTAAAACCATTTTTTAAAAAAAAATTAAATTATTTTAGCCGACGACTTATAAGACGGTCGTCGGCTAAAACCCTTTTTAAAAAAAAAATAAATTACTTTAGCCGACGACCGTCTTATATGTCGTCGGCTAAAACCCTTTTTAAGAAAAATAAATAAATTACTTTAGCCGACGACCGTATTATATGTCGCTCGCTAAAACCGTTTTTTAAAAAATTAATTGATTTTGGGATCCCAAAACTCGTATTTTTGCACTGCAATTTTTATACACCACTCTCATTATCAACAACAATCAACGCGCAATGATTCAACTAATACCATTAATAATATGCCCAACATTATATGCATCACAACGCACAACACATTCAAGAACATTAATTTCATCAACATACTAGTAGCGTCAATAAAATCACTTACACAATTGTAACACAAATATAAATATACAAGAGTACTACAACAACACAACTACAATCCAGTGCCAAAATCATCTAAATGTCGAAATGTAGTAGTAGAAGGATTACCACCATCCCCTAGATCCTCGTCACGAGGCTGTGAAGATGGGGTCTGTCCGAAGAGAGAAGGCGGTGGAGCAGGTGCCTGCAGTCCAACCTGAGTAATGGTTTGAGTTAGCGTCATCATATAGTCCATCATGGCCTGCTGATGTCTCTGGAAACTCTCTAACCGCGACTCAGTCCTCTGCTCGCTCTCATGTAATCGCGTCTGAGTCCTCCTTTCATTCTCAGCTCGGAGCTCCCTCTCCGCCCTCAACTGCTCCTCGAGATAGGCAGTCCGTGCATCCCGTCCGCGAGGGCGCTGGAATCCGGGGGTATCTTTCAATACATGGTGACCCTCGGCTCCCATCATCTTAGTGCGGTACCGACTACCTCTAGGAGGGTAGACGGTACCCCACACCCTAGCGCGAACATAAGGATCGACCTGATCGATCTGTCCAATGGCAGAATCGAGGTCAGTCTCCGCTAAGTCCGGATACTGCTCCCGAGCAATCTCAGCAAGCATCCTCTGAGACTCCTCCCGCACACGCTCCTAAGTTAATATGAAAATAAATATTTGAATATCAATAAAAGTATGATACAAAGGCATTTATTTTATTACTAAAATAAAATACAAAAAGACTTACATGTTCCTCGGGACGGTTCGGAAATGCTTTCTGAGTCACGTAGGCAAATGCGTCCAACGAATCAGAAGAAATGGCCTCGTGCGCAACTCTGGCTAACGACCGGGAACCTGCATCGTGATGGTCGATCAGGACGGCCACGATTGGTCGTGTTGGTCAAGCTAGTCGCCTTCAAAAAAATATTATTTAGAATCGAGTTTATATTTAGAATTCAAAAAAATAAAAACTGAAATATTATTATTTTTTATTAAATACTAGCATTTTTTTTTAATAAATAAAATACAATATTCAGATTTTTATTTTTTTATGGAAAATAATATTCTAGTTTTTATTTTTATTAAAACAATTAATTTTCCACTTTTGAATAAAAAAATTCCGATTTTTTAATATTAATAATATTCCAGAATTTTAAAAAAATACATGAAGTTCCGATTTTTTCTAATTTTAAAAAACCGGAACTTCAAGTATTTTTTATATTCTGAAACATTAATTTAAAAAAATGGAGTTTATATGTAGAATTCAAAAAACTAAAATCTGAAAGAGGAAGAATGAAATGAGGGTATTTTAGTCATACCATGAACTCTGGGTCGCGAAAATGGGCGCGTAGCCACTTCCACTCGTACTCCCGGAACTTGAATTCTTCCGGGGTAGCCTCTCGGGTATCACCCCAGGCTGTTGAGAACATGTGCATCTCATTTTTCCAAGATTTGTACCTACAACACACGTTGCACAACATATATCATTCGTAAGAAAAAAATTACGCAAACAATGTAGATACAAAATAAATTAAAATGACTTACTTGGTAGACTGCACCTCGTCACACCAAGTACGTAGTAGAGAGTCGGGAATGACAAACCACACCTATGAACAACATAAATACGCAATAATTTAAAAACATCACATATTGCATTTTCAAGAACTACGTGTTGATTGAAAAACACTTATTAAATATTTATTAACTTACCGACATAGCATTATTCAAAGCATCCTTCACGCACCGTGGCACGTCCCCCAATCGGGCCACAAAACGGACTCATCCCGAATGACAAAGCCAACATTACGGCTATATGACGCCGCAACGTCAGAAGACATCACCGGCCGGCCGTGTCTGTCTAGAGGAATCTCATAACGGCCATGCTTACTTACGTACGAGTCGAGCGTCAGACCCTTTGCTGGGCTACGAGTCTTCTTCTTTTTCTTCTCCTCCTCGACTACATTTTCCCTTTCTCCTTCTCCCTCTCTATCTCCTCGTACAGTTCCGATTCGAAACCCGACAACTCCGCCAAAACATGTTGTCTGGCCAAGACTCGTAGACGTACGCCTCGTCAGGGCTAATCAATCGAACGGGAACTCGGGCTCCCGTCTCATCGACCTCTGGAATAGTCGGAACCATCGGAGGCATGAATAGAGTCGGCGGTGGACCGTGGGGCACCGCGGACGAGGAACTCCGTACATCTCCTGATGTGTGAGGGCTAGACGTGGGTCGGTGGATGGGAGGCATACGAGTCTCCGGCTGCGAGGGGGTCGGCCGTGGTGTCTGAAAGGATAAACGCCGCGCTAGTGCAGCGGGCTCATCTGTCGCCCTATAAAAATCGTCAGCATTCATGCCGGTAGCTTCTAGTATCTGGCGGGCACGAACGCTGCTCTGAGATATGTATAGTGTACCGGGATCCGCCTTACTAGAGGCTGCGGAACTCCCCCCCGAATCGGGAGTGGTCGACTTTGTCGACTTCTTCCCCAACGCTTTCTTTATTCTATCCATAATCTAAACAAATAAATCAAATTCACAACTCAACACAACAGTAATTATCAATGCCATACCACGTTAATCTTTCGATTAACGCCGACTATAAAATTCCTTCCTCCTCAAACAAATTCATCAAATATTTCTAAACAAATTCATCAAATAATCTAAACAAATTCATCAAATTCACAATTCAACACAACAGTAATTATCAATGCCATACCACGTTAATCTTTCGATTAACGCCGGCTATACAATCCCTTCCTCCTCAAACAAATTCATCAAATTCACAACTCATTAAATACAAAATATTGAAAATACTAAATTCATCAAATATTGCATCACAACTCATTAAACAATTTATCTAATTCATCACATAATTTAAACAAATTCATCAAACAAATACAATAAATTCAACAAACAAAATAAAAAAAATAAGGACAAGGGTTACCGTGGCCGGGCCGGCGGGCGACGGGCGGAGGGCATCTGGCGGGCGGGCGGGCGATGGGACCGGGGCTGGCGGGCTGGCGGGCGGAGGGCTGGCGGGATAGCGGGCGGACGATCGGCTAAACCAGAAGACGGGACGATCGGCTGGGTGACGATCGGCGGGACGGGGGCTAGGTGACGGGCGGTTGAGGCTGGGTGACGATCGGCGGGCGACGGGCGACAACTAAACCAGAAGAAGAAAATAACAAAAGGGAGGTATGAGAAACGTATAAAAGGTGGAATTTAGCCGACGACAAGATCTACGTCGTCGGCTAAACTTTTTTTAAAAAAAAATTATACTTTAGCCGACGACATATAAGACGGTCGTCGGCTAAACCGCAAGATGACCCGACCGTGTTAGACAACACGGTCGGGCGTAAGCGATGTGTTTTCAATTTCGGCGGGTGCGACACGGCCGTGTCGATGGACACGGTCGGGTGTTTAGCCGACGACCTTCTTTAAGTCGTCGGCTAAAGTTTATTTTTTTTTAAAAACATTAGTCGATCGTGTCGGGACACGGCCGTGTCGCACTGCCGGAATGGGAAAACACATCAGTATGGATGACCCGACCGTGTTGTCTAACATGGTCGGGTCATCGGGGTTTAGCCGACGACCGCCTTATATGTCGGCTAAAGTATAATTTTTTTTTAAAAAACTTTAGCCGACGACTTATAAGACGGTCGTCGGCTAAACCCCCCAGTTTTGTTTTAATAATATTATTCATATTATATTAATGTTATGATTATGATTATTATTATTACTATTTTTTTAATTATATTTAACAAATGAAAATATACATCTACTAAATTTATGGCCCATAGTTTGAGTCATCACTGCAGTCTGTCTCATTATCTGAGTTGATATCCGGCAACATATGCCTCAAGTCGTCCACATTATCGTCATCAGAATTTTTAAGTAATTCGTTTGTATCAACGTCAACGTACCCGCGAGCATCACCACGGAGTCGGACGACTCATCCTTCAGGAACATTATTCATTGTAATTGTCGTTGATGGTGGAATATTTGCTGTATCTGGCTCTTGATAAGCATCATCGTCATCAGTACCTGTTGTTTCTCCCAGTGTAGCAGCACTAAAAATATTCCTTGTTGTCACAACGTTCACTACCTTCCATGTGCCTTTCTTCACCAAGTCGTCCAAATAATACACCGACTTTGCTGATGTAGCAAATACAAAAGGATCACTTTCATACCACGAAGTGGAAGTGTCAACAGATAACAGCCCGTAGTCGTCTTGCATATCGGTTCCAAGACTGGTGTCGTACCATCGACACTTAAACAAGTAAATTGTCATGCCTTCCCCGTAAATTAGTTCTACCACTTACAAAAGAACACCGTAATATCCACCATCTATCATAACCCCAGAATTTTGACATCTTTTTTTTTGGTCTCTCTCAAGGCATACGAATGTGACACCGTTGACTTTGGCCATCGAATAAATTCTTGACATAACCGGCTTCATAGAAAGAAGCATAAGTTCACGCGACCAGTTAGGGTGTCTGTCATCTTGTATGTGTGTCATCTGTCGTAAATAAACTTTTTATGTAAAAAATATCTTAAGTCCAAAATGCAATAGCAACTGAATGTATACGTACCCATTCTCCAAAATAGTCGGCAAAAGTGTCATTGTGGAATCTAGTGTCACCTCGCACCATATCGCATGACAAGTGGATGTCTTTACAGTACTGAACTTCTGGACAATTGAGCAATATCCACCAATGTGCAATTCGTGACTCGTACGGGTCTAATTGTCTTCCTGACAACCTCCCATAGACGTCAACCTTAGTGGATATGATAGAAAGATTGAATTGTATTTTATCTGCTGGAATAGAGCGGGAAGGGGTCTCGAAGGTGCCCAAATACAACTTGATATGCATAATACACTCCGACGCAAGGTAAGATTCTGCAATGCATCCTTCTGGTGCAGACCTATTGGCCACAGAGTCTTTGTAATCACCGAGTTGCCTGTAATATTGTCATTGTGTTAAAAATCATACTTAATTTGACAATATATATATATATACAAAATTATGTTACCTTTTAATCGGGTACATCCACGTGTAGTGCACTGGACCAGTGACCAATAACTGCCTGGGAAGGTGGATCATGAGGTGAGGCATGAGGTCAAAAAGGTTTGGAGGAAATATTCGCTCAAACTTGCACAAGATATAGATGATCTCATCTTGCATTTTACGCAAATCAGATCTCTTGACTTCTCTCGTACATAATTTCTGGAAAAATATTGACAATGCAACACACGGCTCGACCACCTGTTTTGGTAAGTACGGTCGAATAAATACCGGAAATAGGCGTTGGAGTAGGATATGTCAATCATGACTCTTCAAACCAGTTAACTTGTTCTCCCTGAAATTAACACATCTTCCTATATTTCTAGCATACCCGGTAGGATACCTAGCAGTCTTTATCCAAAGAAATATCTCGGTTCTGCTCGCAGTTGATCGTGTAAGCTGTCTTAGGCATTTTTTGTTTTCCCTTGACAGTTTTCAACCACAAATGTTTTCTTATGCTCATTTCTTTCAAACCTTTGCGTGCTTTTGGCCCATCTTTGGTCTTTCCATCCCAACCTAAGGTTGTCCCAACCACACTTTCGCAAACATTCTTTTCAATGTGCATGACATCCAAGAAGTTCTTTATCAGTAACTTGGACCGAAGGCAATTCCCGAATATACTTTTGTGCGACCAATACTTATACTGTCGGGCCTTTCAGGGTTGCCGTAATCACATCAGATGGTTGCTAAGTCGACCAAAATCGTACTCATTAAGAATTGATAGTATTTCATCACCTGTCCACTGTCGTGGTGGCTCGCCCATTTCTACAGTGCCATCAAATGCTACAGCATCCATACGCCACTCATGTTCCCTCTCAAGCCATATCCGATGACAGATTCGGATAACTTTCCTACAGTGGTACCTAGCACAATCTGCATTCAAACACACTAGACAACCTCTATATCCGCTAATAATGCATCCGCAAAGATTCCATATGCAGGAAAATCACTAATAGTGCCAATACACATGGCGTGCAAGTATAACGTCTCGGACGAATAACTGTCGTACGTGGGATGACCTTGCTCCCACAACAATTTCAGCTCCTCTATCAAAGGTCTCATATACACATCGATACACTTTCCCGGATATCCCGACCCCGGGACTAACAAGGTCAACATATTATACTCCTTCCGCATACACATCCATAGAGGAAGATTGTAAGGAATCACTACAACAGGCCATATGGTATATGAAAGACTCATGTTACCAAAAGGATTGAAACCATCAGATGCAATCCCGAGCCTCACATTTCGGATATCTGAAGAAAAATTCGGATACTCCCTATCTATATGCTTCCACGCTTCTCCATTTGAAGGGTGTATCATAGTATCCCTGTCATTAGTGCGCGGATCGGCATGCCATCTCATTGCTTTTGCCGTGTGAGGAGACATAAAAAGCCGTTCCAACCTGTCCTTCAGTGGAAAATACCAAAGTACCTTCACTGGTTTCTCTTTTCCAGAAGGAGTGATCCTATATCTCTCTGTATCACATACATGACATCTCGTGAGGTCTTCATTAGGATGCCCCCATAATAGAACACAATCATACATGCAGACGTGGATCTTAATGTAGGAAAGACCAAGATCTTTCAAAATTCGTCTCATTTTTGAATATGTATTAGGAAGATGATGACCCTGTGGAAGCATATTACTCGTAAGCTCCAAGTAATCATCTACAGACTTGATGGATGATTTGTTTTCCACCTTTAATCTCATCGTTTCCATGACACAATCAAGAATAGTCATGTTACACCCTGGGTATAGAGGGGTCTGTTGGAGTTGAATTAGCTTGTTGTACCTGTCAAGCCCAGCAGTATTGCAAGGCAACGGTCTACGGGGTCGTGGGATTTGCTCAGTTGGTACAAACGTCTCGGAAAAACCAAACACATCATCAATCAACCTCCTCTTCGGATCAGTGAACCCGTCATTACCACTAAATTCTCCGTGATCATACGGAATAACAGAATCCGGTGCTTCACCATGGTATATCCAACATGTATATTTACTCCAAAAACCATTCTTCTTTAGGTGTTCCCAGACCTCATCAAATGGAAAACGAAACATATCACTGCGACATCTACATTTATTACATGGACAGTAGTGCAACGTATTACCACTGTCGTGCTCTTTTACAAATCTCATAAACTGCTTCATCCCATCCATTACACTTGGATCCCATTTTCGTAACCCAATCCAACTCTTGTCCATCCTGAAAATGTATACATTTTCCAATATTACCAACTAACTAATATTGTTCAAATTATAAATGAAATCACAACAAACAATTAATCATAATGATTATCACCATAAAACTTAATCGTTTTACATAAAAGCTATCGAATGTGACATGAATAATACAAAGTTTTGAAATCACAATAAAAATACAATAAAATACGTACCTTAATCGAAATGGTGATTATAACAACCGGTAGAAACCTTCGTCACTCCAGCTAGCACAACTCAAAGTAGCAACTCACAAGCTTTTTTCGGGAATAACTGATAAGATCGGGAATAGAAATGTACTCTTTAGCGGGGAGAGGGGCAAGATTGGGTTGGTGTTCCCTGAACTATAAATAATTATCACTTGGAGGTTTAGCCGACGACCTAGATCTAGGTCATCGGCTAAAGTATTTTTTTTTGAAAAAGGGTTTAGCCGACGACCTCGATCTAGGTCGTCGAATAAACTATTACAATATTTTTTTTCTGGAAGGAGTTTAGCCGACGACCTAGATTTAGGTCGTCGGCTAAAGTATATTATTTTTTTTTCGAAAAAGTGTTTAGCCGCGACCTCGATCTAGGTCGTCGGCTAAAAGATTACAATATTGTTTTTTTCTAGGAGTTTAGCCGACTACCTAGATCGAGGTCGTCGGCTAATTTTTATATATATATATATATATATATATTTTAAAAAGTGTTTAGCCTCCGACCTCGATCTAGGTCGTCGGCTTAAACATTACAATATTATTTTTTTTTCGGTCGGAGTTTAGCCGAGGACCTAGATCGAGGTCGTCGGCGAAAGTATATATATTTTTTTAAAAAGTGTTTAGCCGACGACCTAGATCTAGGTCGTCGGCTAAGCCATTGCAATATTATTTTTTTCGAAAGGGGTTTAGCCGATGACCGAGATCAAGTCGTCGGCTAAATTTTTTTTTTATTTTTTTCGGTCGGCTAAACGTTATCTCGGTAGTCGGCTAAACCTCTTAAATATAGCCGACGACTATTTCGAACTTTAGCCGACGACCTCCGCCAAGTCGTCGGCTAAAAGCCTTTAGCCGACGGTAAGAGTCGTCGGCTAAAGTGCGAAGTTTAGCCGACGACACTTTATAGTCGTTGGCCGTTTTTTTTCGGGTCGTCGGCTAAAGTACTTTTTTTGGTAGTGAGAACTAAAGACCATCCTGAGATCTTTTGAAAAATCTTCTCGAATGATGGAAGAAATCCTATGAATTGGGTAGCATGCCCACGATAAACGTGGCTTAGGATATGACTCGTTGTCCCATAAGAGAAAATCTAGTACGATGTTCGTCACGGGAGTGGAACCTATATTTCTGAAACCGAAGAGGCCCCGAGTCCGCAAAGGTTACAACTGCCGCACCTCGTACAACAAAGGCTGTGATTGTGCCCCCAAGTTCCTATCCAGCAGCGGAAACCTCAGCCTCCCAGACCTGTAGGACGTAATGATCATCAATTGTATTCTCCCCGAACATACCAACAGCGTCAGCAGCCCTCCAGAAAGAAGGCTGTATCTAAGTATAAGAGGCAAGCACCGCAGTACTACCAATATTACAGTGCACTTAGATACTGGATACAAGAGCCCCGTTATCGATCCAGGAAATAGGCTGCCACGCAGTACCACCAATAGATCTGGGAATCCAGCTGGAAACGTAGAAGACAAGCTGTAAGGCCGAAGAAAATGGTTCCCCTCCTAGATGGTGACCGTACTGGAATCAAAACCCTAGATTTTTCATGTATAATACTCCAAATTACAGGGAATACGTGCCCGCCCCACGTAAATATCGCAAAACTAGACCAAAAGCAACCTACATCAAACCAATTGGTGTCAGGCAAATTTGGATACCAAAAGGATACATCCATGGACCCAATAATCAAAGGGGACCTAAATCTACCTAATCTCTTTGCTTACACGACATCAAGGAGAAAGATGTCTGGTACTTCGATAGCGGATGTTCTCGGCATGTGACAGGAGATAGTAGCAAGCTGTCAGATTATGTAGAAGGTCGTGTGATTAGTGCATAATTGATCTAAAAATCCATATACAAAATATTTTTTACGGGCATAATCGTACTGATTTGTGATTAAGAATACATATTTTACAGATATGTCCAAACATGAGCTAAAAATGGTTATTTTACAGATTACTGACATGAAGCATCCAAAAGGACGAAAAACAAGATCAAATCCAACGATGGGAAATTTTCAAGGAGACAGTCTACAAAACGATCAAAGCAACACAACGAAAATCATGGCCGCTTCTTCGGCCGTTTTTCACACAGCGCAAATCAGGGCCGCTTCTTCGGCCGTTTCTCACACGGCGCACATTTTCCGCCGGGTCCTTGCGCGTGTTCCGGACAAGACCGAGTCACCCTAATACGGCTATATAATACGGCGCAAAATGAGCCATTTTCCAGTGCCGTTTTTCAGTAGATGCCATGCAAAAATAATCCATTTTTGACCATCTTGTGAACTCAACCACAAGATATTTTTATGGTCAAAAATCTGAAAAATCAAAGACATGGGTGAAGTGTGAACAAAGAATTAATCAAGATACTACAGTAAGATATTTTGAATTAAATAATCAATTGTATTCTTGAAAATAACCTATAAAAGGACACCTTCACCCATGAAGAAAAGAATCATCTCATCTTCTTGCCAAGAAACACCCCTTCCTTTTAGCAAGATATTTTTTTTAGAACTCTCTACTTTAGTTTGTATTTCATTTTTGATTTGAAGTTTTTTCTTTCATTTAGTTTGTAATTGAAAAGTGCTTGATCAATAAGCATTTAGTATTTTACTTAGTGTTTTACTTTCAATTTTTGTAAGCTTGTAACCTTTGAACAAGTTTGAAGTTATAATTTGAAGTATATTTCTTGCACTTTGATACATCATTTTCAAGTAAGTTTTCATCTATTGTCATTGAGTTCTAGTAATTAAGAGTTTATATATATATATATTATGTATATCATTTATTTCTATTATAATTTTATTTTGTATAGACCAATAAGTAGCTAATCTTTCTTCCTAGGGGAAGGGGGATTTCTATTAGGTTATATATTGAGTATTTGATTGATTTACACTATTTTGATTAAAAGGACTAATTGGTTTAAATAGAGATTGATCATATCCTATTTCTACTAATGAAACCTCCTTGATTGATTGTTGAGTGAATTGGAAACATATCTTTTCAATCTATCAAGTGTTAATCTTGTTATCAACATCTTAAGATTGCGAAAGTGATTAAGACACCTTTGAATACGAAAGTTATGAGGTGAAAAGTTGATTACTCGATAAACATTCGTTTTTCTTTTATATCCGTGTAAATCAATTCCTATACTTAATTAAAAACCTAATTTAATGAACCCGTAATCCCCTAGATTTTATAAATTCCCAACTCATTTTAATTCTATTCACTTTCACTAGTTAAAAATAGTCTAGTTAAAAAATAGTCTTAATATAAATAGTATAGTATAAAAATAGTCTCATTAAAAATAGTCTAGTTAATCTAGTTAAAAATAGTCTTAATATAAATAGTCTAGTTAAAATAGTCTTATTAAAAATAATCTTATTAAAATAGTCTTATTAAAAATAATCTTATTAAAATAGTCTTATTAAAAATAATCTTATTAAAATAGTCTTATTAAAATAGTCTTATTAAAAATAGTTTAAATTAAAAATAGTACATTTTAATTTAGTTAATATTTAAAAACCCAATAATCAATTTTAGAATATTTTAGTATTTATTTCTTGCAATCTATACAAAATATTATACGAAGCCCTGTTGAACAATCCTCGAGAGAAAAGACCTTGGTAGAACTTACCACAACTACTTCTACCTCGTATATATTTGCGAGCGACTCAAAAACTCCTATTTTTAGGATAAGTTTTTGACCGATCAAATTTTGGCGCCGTTGCCGGGGATTGTTTTAGGCCAAATATAATTTTTGTATACTTTTGTTTATATCTTGTGATTTTATCTTTCTTTATTTTTGCATCTTTTATTCTTCTTGTTCTTAATATTTTTTTTTCACATAAGGTGCGCTTAATTGTTTTCTAGTCTATGAAGGGCCGTAGGTCCCTTGTAAGAACTTTGGTACCATACAACGAAAACGTTCATCCCAATTATCGAGTTGGAGATAGCCTGGAAGATATTAGCAGTGAAGGAGAATTTTTGACAGAAGAAAACACTGAATCTTCCGATCAAGAAGAAAAGTCAAACGAAGAACATATGGCAGACCAACAAACTTTGAAAGATTTTGCTAGACCGGTGATCGGTACAACAACGTCATGCATACAACTTGGTCAAACAGCACGAAATTATGAATTGAAATCCATTCATTTCAACCAACTCCCATCTTTTTATGGGATGCCAAACGAGGATCCTTTAAGCTTTATTCGTGATTTTTACTCGGTTGTCAATACCTTTCCATTACAACAATTGACCGAGGATCAATTAAAAATGAGGTGTTTTCCTTACACCTTAAAGGATCGAGCAAAAACATGGATTATGACGTTGCCACCAAATTCATTGGCCGCTTGGGATGATGTGTGCAATAAATTCATGTCTAAATTTTATCCACATCATAAAACGGCGGATCAAAGAACCAAAATTGTGGCTTTTACGCAATCGGAGGGGGAACAATTTTTTTAAGCATGGGATCGTTTCAAAACTCTTTTACTAGCATGACCCCATCATCATTATCATTTACACTATTTGAGTCAAACTTTTTATGATGGGCTAACTCATAATTGTCAATTCTCTGTTGATAATGCAGCTGGGGAAGATATAGGAACACCAACGGCGCAAGCCGCTTTTGATTTATTTGAAAAAATTGCTATATCCTCCCAGCAAAAGAGTGCACGAGGAAGGAAAGTTGGAGCTAATGAAGTAAATTCCACCAGCGATCTCACTGCGCATATTGCCGAGCTAACCAAGCAAGTCCAACGACTTACATCTCAAGGAATTTCTCAACCACCCACAGTCATGCCGTCTCAAGAAGTATTTTTCGCCGGTGGGGAGTATAATCATGCACCCAACATTAATCCCCCGACGAACCCTAAAGAGGTAAATGCTTTAAATAATTTTTACCAACGCCCCAGAAATGACCCTTTTTATGAAACCTATAATCCAGGTTGGCGAAATCACCCTAATTTCTCTTGGGGTGGACATCATCATCAACAACCACCACCTCCTCAACATCAAAATTTGCAACAACCATATCAAAGACCAAACCAATTCCAAGGGTCATCATCAAACCAACCCAGAAAACCCTCATTAGAAGAAACACTTCAATCATTCATCCAAAACTCGGATCGAAGATTTGAAGCAATGGAAGCATCAGTGAAACGAGTCGAAACTCAAGTCGGGCAACTAGCAAGTCAACTGCAAAATAACCAGAAAAGGAGGTCACCAAGTCAACCCGAACAAGCTAAAGCTATCACCACGCTGAGAACTGGTAAGATTTATAACAATCAAGTTGATTCCCCTTCTAATGATGATATTTCAATTATTGCAGGAAACGAGGACGAAGATAAGGAATCAAATGAAAATTCTAAAGAAGAAGTCCCCACCCCAACACTACACAAATCTAAAAATCCATACAAACCCCCGATACCTTTTCCAATCCGACAAAAAAATGAAAAACTTGAGAAGCAATTTCTAAATTTTTTTGATATGCTGTCCAAAGTAAATGTAAACCTTCCTTTATTGGAAATAATAAAAAGTGTCCCAGCATACGGAAAATTTTTCAAAGAATTACTCACGGATAAAAAGAAGTTTGGATATAGAGAAAAAATCATTGTCTCAGAGGTTATGTCTGCATTGCTCCAACAACGATTACCTCCCAAGCAAAGTGATCCAGGTAGCTTCATCATAAATATCGCTATGGGAAACGGTAAGAAGACCACTGCTATGCTTGATCTTGGAGCAGGTATAAATTTGATGCCATTATATATTTTTGAGCAACTTGATCTTGGTGAACTTAGCCCAACTAAAATATGTTTACAATTGGCCGATAGATCACTTCGTTATCATGTTGGAATTATCGAAGATATTTTGGTAGACATAGAGGGGCTTATTATTCCAGCAGATTTTGTTGTCTTAGAAATGGGACAATGTCTAGAAAATGGAAAAGATCATTCTATTTTATTGGGAAGACCTTTCATGGCTACCGCTGAAACAATAATTAATGTTAAAAGAGAAAATTAACCATGAGTGTGTTAAATGAAACCGTGACATTTTCTGTGTTTAATTCGCCCCCTGTTCCTAGTTATGATTTATACGAGGAGTGCGCTTTTGTTGATATTATTGACAATTCTGTAGAAACTCTCATTATACAGAAACAAGTAATGGAATGTTCACACCTTAACCCGGAAGTTAAAGGAGAAGTGTGCAAAAATCTCTTACGGGGGAATAAGATAGATAGTCTGGAGTCATTAATGGATAGCAAAGAAAAAAAAATACCGGAGCTTAAAGAATTGCCTAAGCATTTAAAATATGTTTTTCTAGAAGAGGAAAATAAAAAACCCGTAATTATTAATGCATAATTGAGCGAAGATGAAGAATTTCTTTTAATAGAAGTTTTGAGAAAATGCAAAGAAGCAATAGGATGGGGTTTGAGTGATATTAAGGGAATTAGCCCTTCGACATGTATGCATAAAATAATCCTAGAAGAAGGAGAAAAACCAAGAAGAGAAGCACAACTGAGATTAAATCCCAATATGCTAGAGGTAGTAAAAAAAGAAATTTTAAAATTGCTAGCTGAGGGAATTATTTATCCTATTGCGGATAGTGAATGAGTAAGCCCGATACATGTGGTGCCAAAGAAGAGTGGCATAACAGTGATTGAAAATGATAAGGGGGAGCTAGTACCAATGAGGGTAACAACCGGGTGGCGGATGTGCATTGATTATCGAAAATTAAATGCCGCCACCAAAAATGATTATTTTTCTCTACCTTTTATTGACCAAATGCTTGATAAACTTGCAGGACACAAATTCTACTGTTTTCTTGATGACCTTTCAAGGTATTACCAAGTGGCAATTGCACCCGAGGACCAATCTAAAACCACATTCACATGCCCTTTTGGAACTTTTGCTTGTCGAAGAATGCCCTTTGGATTATGCAATGCACCAGGAACTTTTCAAAGGTGCATGTTGTCAATTTTCTCAGATATGATCGGTGATTCTATTAAGGTATTTATGGATGACTTTTCAGTATTTGGATCATCTTTTGATGATTGCTTAAATAAATTGACCAAAGTACTTGAACGTTGTATTGAATGTCATTTAACTCTCAGCTGGGAAAAAAGTCATTTTATGACAGAAAGTGGAATTGTGCTAGGCCATGTGGTGTCAAATCATGGAATTGAAGTCGACAATGCAAAAATTGATGTCATTCAAAAATTACCGCCACCAAACAATGTAAAGGCAATCAGGAGCTTTTTAGGACATGCCGGTTTTTATAGAAGGTTTATCAAAAAATTTTCAAAAATAAGTAAACCTCTCTGCACTTTGCTTACCAAAGATGTTTCCTTCATTTTCGATGATGCTTGTCTCGACGCTTTTAAAACCTTGATAGAGAAACTAACCACGACACCAATCGTAATTGCCCCTGATTGGTCTTTACCTTTTGAAATTATGTGCGATGCATCTGACCGAGCTGTTGGTGCAGTTTTGGGCCAAAGAATTGATAAAATGATCCCTGTCGTTTATTATGCCAGTTTAACATTGAATGATGCACAAGTTAATTATACAACAACCGAGAAAGAATTACTAGCTGTGGTTTTCTCACTTGATAAATTTAGATATTATATTGTAGGATCTAAAGTGATTGTACATTCAGATCATGCAGCTTTACGACATCTGTTGAAAAAGCAACAAGCGAAAGCTCGGTTGATTCGGTGGATTTTAATGCTTCAAGAATTTAATGTGGAAATAAAGGATCGAAAAGGAAGTGAAAATGTGGTCGCAGACCATTTGTCTCGTTTAAAAATAACAGAAGAAATAGTTAACAAACATGAACAAATTGTGGACTCTTTTCCACATGAAAATCTATTTAAAATTTCTTCGGTACCTTGGTTTGCAGATATTGTGAATTATTTGGTTTGTGAAATGCTCCCATCGAACATTTCGTACCAAGAAAAGAAAAGGTTTTTATCATCATGCAAAAACTACTTCTGGGACGAACCATGCCTTTTTCGATTATGCAAAGATGAAATCATGAGGCGATGTGTCCCAGAAGATGAGCAACAAAGTGTACTAACCTTTTGCCACGAACTTCATTGTGGAGGACATTTTGGCAGACGAAAGACCGCTAAAAAAATTCTCCAATCTGGTTTGTATTGGCCATCCTTATTTAAAGACGCACATCATTTTTGTGTTTAGTGCGATAGGTGTCAACGAATTGGTAATATCGGAAAAAGAAATGAGATGCCCCTCACGATCAATTTGGTCGTAGAAATTTTTGATGTATGGGGAATTGATTTTATGGGACCACTCACTAAATTTGAAAATTTTGAGTACATTATTTTAGCAGTCGATTATGTATCCAAGTGGGTTGAGGCAATCCCCACAAGGACTAATGATGCTAATATTGTTGTTAAGTTTTACAGGAATACATAATCAGCCGTTTCGGATTTCCCAAGGCAATAATCAGTGATGGGGGATCCCACTTCTGCAACAAGTTATTTGACAAGCTTATGGCCAAAAATGGCATAAATCACAAAATTGCAACTCCCTACCATCCACAAACGTCGGGTCAGGCTGAAACAAGCAACCGACAAATAAAAGGGATCCTGGAAAAAACTGTGTGCCCAACTCGAAAAGATTGGGCTGAAAAATTGGTCGATGCACTTTGGGCATACCGAATAGCATACAAGAGTCCATTGGGAATGAGCCCCTACCGTCTAGTCTATGGAAAAACTTTTCACCTTCCAGTTGAAATCGAACATAAAGCTTATTGGGCAATTAAGGCTGTTTCAATGGAATTGAAAGAAGCTGGACAGGAAAGACTGCTACAAATATCTGAATTAGACGAGTTAAGAAACGAAGCATACGAGAACTCTCTGATTTACAAAGACAAAGTCAAGAGACTTCATGACCAGAAGCTTACCCTCAAGCATCTTGAACCAGGTACGAAAGTACTTTTATTTAATTCTCGTTTGCGATTATTTCCAGGTAAGCTAAAATCACACTGGACGGGACCCTTCGAGATTGAGGAAGTATTTCCATATGGAGTAATTAGACTGATAAATCCTCAAACAAAAGTGTCATTTCAGGTGAACGGACACAGGGTAAAGCCTTATTTTGAAAATCAGAAAATTCCTCTCTAAGAGAGCATAACCCTTGGAGATCCGTCGCACGACTAAAACAGGCAGTTGTCAAGCTAATGACATTAAACGAGCCCTTATTGGGAGGGAACCCAATTATTTATTCTTTTTATTATTATTTATTTTCAAAAAATCAAAAAAATTAAAAAATCAAAAAAATCAAAATAAAAAAATAACAAAAAAAAAATCGTTGTATGACACGGCGAACAACACGACACTAATCTGGACCGTTTCCAGTGCCGTGTCTATTTTCCATCAAATATCACTGTACGACACGGCGCACAACACAGCGCAAACTGGACCGTGTTTTAGCGTCGTGTTCTGGCAGACAGGTTTTTTAAACACGAAGTCGGCCCTTTCATTCTTATTTATTTCTCACCCTAACCTCCGACCTCCTCCCCTAAAAATCCCAACTTTTTAATTTCTTTTTGTTAGATTAGTTTATTTCAATACATAATACCTCAATCAACCTACTTTCAACAAATTTGTTAGGAATTTTCCAGAAATTCGTCATCAAGCAACAATGTAAGTTTACTTCAAAATTCTTCAATATTTGATGCGAATTCGATTCTCATTATGTTTGTAGATATGTGGGTACGTTTATTCACGTGAATGAACACTTTTGTTGGATTATATGTAAGGATTTAACACTTCTTGATAAGTTGAAATGAAATTATGTCAAAATTTTGATGGTTTTGGTTTATAAAATTTTACATGAAGAAAGTTTGTAAATTCGTGGTATTTTGCTTAGATTAGTATTGTTCTATTGCTAATCGCATAGTTTTGAAGCATTCATGTACCAAGGGGGTTAGATTTTGTCCATAAATTGATGAATTTGGAAGCTTGTTAATCACGATTACAAGGTGTACGATGAAATGCTTAAATGAATTTTTCTTGTAATAATTGTGCAGGATAACCAGGACTCGCAAGCGCTGGGCATCCAGCCCTTTAGCATCATCTTCTGCCACCGAGAGCGACAATTCTCAACCAGAGCATACCACGGGGACCTTTGATGCTATACGCTTTACAAGTGCTGAAAATGCGGAATGGTTTGAGCAATGAGCTCATTCCAAACTTCTGGTCGAGAAAGATATCACATAGGAGGTTGAAGATAAATTCAACCTATCTCAATTATTCAGTCACCTACATTGGGAGAATGCGTTGAACTTCCCTGATCATTAATACGGAGATTTTGTCCGTGAATTCTACGCTAACGTAGAGGCTAAACGTAAAGATGACTATGCTATACGAAGCACAGTTAGAGGGACATCAGTGGTAATCACTGAGAGCTCGATAAATCACTCGCTACACACTCCAGACGAGGGGGACAAAGTAAATTTCAGAAAAGCCTTCAATCCCCCAGAAGGACCGGTGTGGAACACTAGTAGTGCCATGGCGCGGTTTGACATCCAGTACACTCCTTCCCGGAAGGATGGAGTGAAGATCGGGACCTTATCATTCTCCGACAAGCACCGCCTCATTTTATACCTTCTCGGCACAAATGTTCTTCCTCGTTCGAGTAGTGAAAATGAAGTACGAGTTGGGGATTTATATTTTTTGGATAAAATGGTGCATGGGCTAGGTTCTATACAGGGATTGAATTATGGGAGTATTATATACAATCACGTGCGTGATTTCCTGCGGAAAAAAAGCCCCAAGCACTCCATTCCTTATCCCCGGTTGAGCACGTTGATACTTGAGCAGGCGGATGTTGACTTCTCAAATGCCGACCGCACAGTAATTAAAGACCGGGACAAATTGAGGCGTGCTACTTGTAGCCGAATGTGTATTGAGTTCGAAGAGGATCCGCAGCACGAGCAGGAGACACATTCTCCGACTGGCGGAGCTGACAGCGAGAGCCCTTCAAGAGAGCCCACCACATCCCTCCATCCGAGCCATCGCCACCAGTCTCCGTCCCTCCTCCGTCGCATATCTTGATAATTATTATCATGTATATGTGACTCTATAATTTTGGGCGAAATACTTGTGTTGTATTTTAGGTCGAGGCAACGGCAACGCATGGGAAGAGTACAGTGACGGCGAAGGGTTTGAAGGATACTAGTTCGGGGGGCCCAAAGTCTTTTGTTATCCGGTTGTGCTTAAATCGTGTAATATCACTTCTCCGTTTCATTTAAACTGTTGTTGATTGTAATATTATAAGTATATTCCATTTTCATATGGTCTATACTAGTATTTGGATCCTGTGTATTTTAAGGCTAATAGCCGTACTATTTGTAAACTCCCGATCGGAGTAAGGATTATTGTTTTGTGGTTCAGTATCACAAAGTATGTCACGATTAATCTATATTTTAGTATCGCCTGGTGGGTCCCAGTGTGGGTCCACGACACGGTGATAGCCGTCTTTTAGGGATGTTACAGAATATGGTACCGGAGAGTCGTTTCTCTTTAAGAGTCGTTATGAAGTGAACTAGTATTAAGAAACCTTCGCGTCATGTGTGACCTGTGCAAGCGCCTAACCCTACGAGCCAAATCCGGTATGTCCCTTGTGAGCCATGATTTAATTACTGGCATAATATTGATGTCGGAATGGATCCTTTTGTTGATCTTGATATTTCGAGGATCTGTGGTGGGATGTATCTAATCTTTATTCTGAGAAAATTTGGGACTGATTATGTGATTGAATCTGTTTCGACTAGATGTTGATATGATATTTTGTGTGGCACTCGCGGTGCCGATAATTCATTATAAATTGTTTTCTTAAGTATGTAATTTCATTGTTGCTATTAACTTAGTATGAATTTTGATTGGTCGTAAAGACGGTCATAAACTGTGCTTATGGTATTTGTTTGATTCTTTCGGTATGGAAAGAAATCTGAGAGGCCATGGTAGGGGGGGCGAGGCCGTGGAAGGGGCCGATCCCAAGGCCCCGAGCCAATACCCGTTCGAATGTGGGACAAAGTTCAGCAGGTAGTGACTCACCTTCTGAGAACCAGTCTCACCATGCTGAACGACATGAGGATGCACGCGTCGACCCATATGTTGTTATACAGGATATGATGACCCAGATGACCCAGATGGGCCAATTGATGGAGACCATGCAGAGAGCCTCTACTACTGGCCAACATCAAGGACAGCAGCCTTCGCCTCTGGTGCACGGCGGGATCGTGAGCTGGATCATTAGCAACATATCGCTACAACGACCTCCGACCTTTGAAGGCTCCTCTGAGCCTGCTGATATTGTAGACTGGATAGAACATTTCGAGAAGTTGTTCGAGTTGGTTGATTATCCAGTGGAGAATCACGTTTCTGTGGTGGCTTACTACCTCAGTAAGAGCGTCCATACTTGATGGCTTTCAGTGAGACCCGCTGATGGTGTATGTACTTGGGAGGAATTCAAAAACCTCATGCTGGACCGTTATTATCCAAGACAACTCCGTGAGGCCAAACTGTCAGAATTGCTAAACCCAGACCCATCTAAAGATAATGATGTACTATCTGTTGCCAAGAAATTTCAGGCACTTCTTCCTTTCGCCTCGTCGATTGTCCGAACGGAGGCTGATAAGATCAAGTATTTTCTCAAGAGACTTAAACCCTGGATGAGAATGCAGCTGTTGAATCACCACTGCATGACTCTACCAGAGTTCATTGAGAAAGCTCTTGAGTACGCGCTTACAGCAAAGGAGATTTCCAAGAAGCAACCACAGTCCAACAATAAGAGGTCCAGGAACCAGAACCAGGCTAATAGTAACTAGAGGACGTTCAAGAAACCCCAGTCTGTGCAGAATGTAGGTCACAAGTCGTCCAGATACAAGTCTAGAGGGGGAGGGGTGAATAGACTTGTAGAAACTCTTAAACTCTTTTTCTCGAATAGTGAGTTTCTTCAGCTGATAGTTAAACAAATGACTTGGAGTCGTTTGTTCTTAGATATATGCGGAAGTCAGCTGATGACGAATAGAAATCAACTTAATGAAACACTTAACAATGAATGCAGCAGTTAAAGTATGATGCAATAAAACAATAAATAACGCAGGCAATTATAGTGGTCTCAGAGGTGGGGTAATCCTCTACTAATCCACTTTTCTCCAAACCAGTTGGAGATGAATTCACTATAATTTTCAACCAGTGATAAATATTACAGTGATTCAAACCACACTACAACAGCTTCCAACCAGTAGAAATACGTGCCGTTGTACACACTTGACTGCCTTGCACCTCTTGATCCTCGATCCTTGGATGCCTTTACAGTCTCTTACTTCAACTAGTGAAGTACCCCGTACTCAGATTTATAGACAAGAGTTTTTCGTCTTCTCCAACTAAGAGCTTCTTTAAGTATGAACTTTTAGAACTGCTCTCTTCACGATGCTATTGATTGCTTTAGATTGCTTGATTGCTTTGATTGCTTTGATCGCTTGAATGTATGTTCACACCGGTAGTTGCTAAGCTTCAAATCTTCGGATATATATAGGTCACGATCTCTGAGCTTTTTCCTTGTAGCCGTTGCAAATCTTTTGAACAAATCCGTCCGTTTGAGGGAGACTTCATTGTTTAATCTTTCTGGACGTTGCAAGGCTGGATTCCCATTATTTTATTTTATCTTCCGACCGTTGTGAAGACTTCTGCATGTGAGCGCCGAATCTTTTGAATATAAAACGATTAAAGTCTTCAAGGTGGGTCTGGATGATTTATTTAAATCATATCTCTTGCGGGAATCACTCCAATTTGTCTCTTCACGTTGCATGTGAGCTTTCCGTAATACTTGACTTTTCAACGCATGCTGACGTGGACTTGGAGTACTTGGCTGCCTTCGACTAGGCTGATATGCAGCTAACATCTCTGCAGACAGGTCCTCTCGGCTGTTCACTGTTTGTGACTTATCTGATCAGGTGACTTCCCTGAGGTACCTTGGCTGCAGTCTGGTCAAACTTCTCTGATAAATTTTGTTGACCAGAGCTACCCTGACTGGACTCGGCTGTTCCTCTCTGATGGACTTAACTGTACTCAGTACTTAGCCGATTTTCAGCCTAACTAATTTTTGGCCTATAAAAGACACTCATTTGGTTCTTCTTTACATTTTGCCAAGTTTTATACTTAACATATTTGGCCTATGGAAGATACTCATTTGGTTCTTCCTTACATTTTGCCAAGTAATAAACATTTGATTTTATATTAATGAAATCATCAAAATCTAACAAGTATTCCTAACAAATTCCCCCTATTTTGATGATGGCAAAACTTTAAGTAAGTAATCAATTGACCAAGTCTGCACTTAAGTGCAAGACACAAACTAAAATCAGTCTAATATTGAGACAACTGGAAATTGTCATTCAACAGACTGTTATAAGATTTTCTGACTTGTTTATGTTTGAAATTTACAAGAAAGTTTTTACAGGTACAGAAAATAAAATTACAAGTACAAAGAAATAAAGTCATCTGCCTCTTCCTCTGCCTCTGCGAATAGGCTGTTTGGCAGGCCTGAATGGTTTAGCTCCAATTGGTCTTATCTTGACTGGAGCAAGACCATATTTTCTCTTCACAACAAGAGCTGCAAAGTCTTGTTCTTGCTGTGATGTAAATCTATTCTCAAGACATAACTGCTTGATTTCTTGTTGAAGCTGTAGCTCATTTAGCTCATTGTCCAGACGGGTTGGCGCTTCCTCTGCTCTGAATGATGGAATCATAGGATAAGCGTTTAGTTCCTTAGCCTTCTTCTTCAGAATGGTCCAGAGTTTTAGGTAAGCTTCTTCCATTAAATTGATGAAGGTCTGCTGTGGGGAGAGATTATCATCCTGGAGTAGTTCCCAGACGTAATAATCTCTGATAAATTTCTTCTTAGCAGCTCCCCACATGGGCAGGGCTTCATATGGAATAAAGTCCTCAACATACCACAGCTCATTTCCTTCCCATTCTAGAGTAGGCCCAAAACCTCCTCTAGTCCTCCTTCTCTTTCCTTCAGGCTGATCAGCCTGGTCATCTGGATACACAGCTTCCTTCCTCTTCAGACTTGAGGGTCCTTCAATTTGAAGAACATCTTGCTTCTTCTTTGACCCTATCTCTCTCTCTTCCCCCTGAACTCTCTCTTCCCCCTTTTTGCCAGCATCAACAAGGGTAGTTAATTGCTGCTCCATTTTGCTCATCCAATCAGACATGCCAAATGGCATTCTGTTGTTGGTAGGGGGAGGGGGCTGAGGAATCTCTCTCTGCAGAAGAGTGTCGATCTTGGCATTGATTGATTGAAGGTCAGGAGTGACCTGAGACATTAGTAGCTCTCCAATTGTATCGACGATTTGCCTGATCAGCTCAGTCATGGTAGGAGATATCTGAGCTGAGGGAGAGTGCTCTCCTGAGCCTTCTACAAAAGAGCCACTAGACTGCAGGCTTCTGTCTGCAGCTGGAAGTCCAGAGGGGGTTTTCTCCGGGGTCCCTGACTGAGTCTTGACCCGACTCTGCGTCTAGCCAGTGTACGGCAGTACCACGATCTATCTGCAGCTTCGTGAATAGGCTCTGGCTCTGGCTCTGGCTCCTTTTCTTCTTCTCTCTCTTCCTCTTTCTCTTCCTCTTCTTTCTCTTCTTCTGCCTTTTCTCCAGAATTTTCTTTTCCTTCCTCCTCATCGTTTTCTTTTTCATTTTCTTTTTCTGCTCCTGCATCTCTTCCATCATCATCATCATCATTGTCATCATCATTATCATCATCATCCTTCTCCTCTTCTCCTCCTTCACCATCATCATCCTTCTCATCCTCATCCTCCTTTTCTTCTTCATCTTTTTCTTGTTCTACCTCTTCTCCTTCTTCTTCATCTCCTTCATCAGCCAACTCTTCTGTTTTCTCAATTTCTCCTGACTGTTTTTCAACTAGAATATTTTCTTCTGTTTTTCTCTCTTCTTTCTTTTCTTCTTCTTCTTCAACAACCAAATCAACAACTTCATTATTTACTTCTCCATCTACTTCCTCAATTCTAATCTCTTTTTCAACTTCCTCCTCCTCCTCTTCTCCAAAGTAACCATCAAAAATGCTAAGCATGATAGAATGGATAAATTGGTCCATGTTTGTTTTAAAATGGGACATGAACCAATTATCCTGGAGGAATAATACTAAGTCTGATTCTTTGCAAAAGTGAATCAGAACCTCCTCAGTGGCTTGGGGATATTCCCAACCATTAGTTGCAATGTAGGTTTGAAGGTTTGAAAATGTCATAGTTTTGAAAAACTTCCACTCTTCAAAAATATGTACAAAAGAGTGTTTTAATGCTTGTGGATTCACAAGCTGGAGTTGTTCAATTGAAAGGTTGAAAGTATTGTTTTCAAGCAGGATAAAGGTATAATCAGCTTCAGGGATAGAAATTATGAGACCTGCTTCTTCTTCTTCGGAAATGTAGACTGGGGGGGTGAGAACAGGTACAATCCGAGTCTCAAGGGTGCCTGGTGCAGGCAGGTCTTCCGGATGAATTGGTGATCTTACCGAGGGACTTGCAAGGTGTTCAGACTGCTCTCCCTCACTGAATTGCAGTTTCCTTGGCCTCTCGGGAGAGGGTTCTGGTGATGACTGCAGAGTAGAGGGTCCTTCAGGGGCTGGTCCCCTTCTTTTAAATCTGACTGCAATGGGTGTGTCGTCAGATTCGGTATCCGACTCGACTGCAGTTGCGATCTCAGCTGCAGGTCTGTCCGATTCTCCTGATGAGTAGTATCTTGGATATGTCCTTGAGTCCGGTAGCTCCTTCAACAACTGAGCTGCTCTCCCAGTGCCTCCGAATTTCTTCACCTTCTCGTGGTCCATATGACCAAGCCTTTTGTTGGGGTGGAAGGGGTCAGTGTTTCCCTTTGCCACACCAGTCTTCTCCAAAAACCAACTTAAATGTGTTCCAAACGCCAGCTTTGTTTTGAACCTCTTCTCATCAACAATCCATTCGGCTTTGTTGACCTCTCGCACAAGTTGCCTGAAGATGTAGTCAGCCCAATCAACTTCTTCTTCCTGAATCAGTGCTCCCAGCACCATAAACTTAGACGACGACAGTTGATTATAACTGCCCGCCATCCCCATGACTATTTTGTTGGTAATGTCCAACGCAACACGGTAAATCCTCTTGAGTTCATTCCTCTTGGATGTGAATTTCAGTTTTTCCGGGATATTTTCCACCTTAATCTTTTTCCATGTTTCGGCGGCGGATTGCTTGAGAGCTTCGACCGCTAAACCACGGTGCTTCATTCCGAAGACAGTACGGATCGTCTCTCGAGATATGCTGACTGGTATTCCGCCAACTGTGCTATGAATTCCATCTTGAATCAGATAAGCTTCGCGATAGAACTCGACGACATCCTCTTTGAACAGGTGTTGCGGGTTGATGTCTAGAAATGGGTAGATCTCATTAAGCTTCATTGCGCGAATCAGATTGAACATGTCGTAGTCCTCCAGATTGGCTTCCAACAAGCCTTCAAAGTCGACGACCAATGAGAAAATGATCTGGTCTTACCGCCTTCAAATTAACTCCTTCGAAAGATGCCATTTCTGCAAATAGAAGATTTTAGCGTATTTGGTGTTCCAAAAATTTTGCTCTGAAAAATCTAGGGTTTCTGTAAGCGTAAAGAGTAAAGTGAAAGGTCTTTTTTACTTATAAAGAAGATGAAAAGACGTTTGTATTAATTTATTATATATTTGAATCGGTGGTACGCCTTTTGATATTCTTTTGAATTTCAAATTTGAATCGGTGGCCCAGTTTAAAATTCGACGGTTGATTCTGATTGGCCACCGTGGAGGTTGATTTAATAGGCGATTGACGCGTGTATTAAAAATTGCCACTTGGCTTAGGAAAATATATTTAACTGCCAGTTGTTAACCAAAATTAATATAATATTATAGATGTGGCAGATAATAATTAAATATTCAGAGGTCAGTTTAGAAAACTTAGCTGGTCTGATTTGTTGACTGTTGACCGCTCTGCATCAGGTGAGTTGACTTCTCGCCTGGTATTCTGATCATCTAGGTTGCTTTGTTCGTCCTTCGTCTTCTCGCCTGCATCAGCTAGGATCTGATTCTGCAGCTGGGGTCCGTCCTTCGTCTTCTATTCTTTAACTTGCTTCAGTACTAGATTCCCAATCTAGTAATCCAAGATCTCTGCTCAGCTCCAAAAATCTTTCTTCTGGCAAGGGTTTAGTGAAGATGTCAGCTATCTGGTAGTCTGTGCTGACTCTTTCAACTCTAACCCTTTTGTTAAGCACATGGTCTCTAATGAAATGGTGCTTAACATCAATGTGCTTCGTCCTTGAATGCAAAACCGGATTGTTGGTTATTGCAATAGCACTATTGTTGTCACACCAGATAGGAACTTCGTTTGCAATGATATTATAGTCCCTTAGCTGCTGTCTAATCCATAAAATTTGTGCACAACAGCTACCTGCAGCTAGGTATTCTGACTCTGTAGTGGAGATAGAGTTAGAAACCTGCTTCTTGCTAAACCAGGATATCAGTCTGGTTCCTAGGAATTGACACGTTCCACTAGTGCTCTTCCTGTTGATTTTGCATCCTGCGAAATCAGCATCTGAGTATCCTGACAGCTCGAAGCAATCATCCTTGGGATACCATAGTCCAACATTAATTGTAGACTTCAGGTATTTTATTATCCTCTTGGCTGCATCTAGGTGTGATTGCTTCGGTTTGGACTGGAATCTTGCACAAACTCCAACGGCATATGATATGTGTGGCCTGCTTGCAGTGAGGTACAGGTCCTCTGTAGTGGGTTGAGTCCACTGATATGCCTGCCTCGTCTGCATCCAGGTGAGTACTTGTGCTCATTGGAATTCTTACGGGCTTGGCTAATTCCATTCCATATCTCTTGATAAGATCTCTGGTATACTTTGCTTGGTTGATGAAAATTCCTTTTTCCATCTGCTTAACTTGTAGTCCGAGAAAGAAGTTAAGCTTTCCCATCATACTCATCTCAAATTCTCCTTGCATGAGGTTGGAGAATTTCTCGCATAGCTCTGGATTGGTTGACCCGAATATGATGTCATCCACATAAATCTGGACTATTAATATGTGGCCTTCGTGTTCTACTCTGAATAGGGTCTTGTCCACTTTTCCTTTGCAAAATCCATTTTTCTCAAGAAACACAGACAGTGTTTCATACCACGCTCTTGGTGCTTGCTTAAGTCCATATAGAGCCTTTAACAGCTTATAGACTTTGTCTCATTTGACAAAACCTGGGGGTTGCTCTAAATCGACTTCTTCTTCTAGAATTCCATTCAGAAAAACACTCTTTACATCCATCTGATATACTTCAAAGTCCTTGAATGCAGCATATGCGAGGAATAGTCTGATGGCCTCTAATCTTGCAACAGGTGCATAGGTTTCATCAAAATCTATTCCCTCACACTGTGCATAACCTTTTGCTACAAGTCTGGCTTTATTCCTAACAACAGCTCCGTCTTCATCACTCTTGTTTTTATACACCCATTTGGTGCCAATAACTTTCTTATGATCAGGTCTGTCTGTTAGTTCCCAAACTTTGTTTCTTTCCATCTGCTCCAATTCCTCTTGCATGGCATTGATCCACGAATAATCTTCTAAGGCTTGTTCTGTAGTCTTGGGTTCAATTTGTCACATAAAACATGAGAACATCGCCATTCCTGCTGGTAGGGTTGACTGTCTCGTCTTAACTCCATCAGTCAACTTTCCAATTATTTGCTGAATTGGGTGATCCTTGAGCCATTTGGGGATATCGTCCTCTTCTGGGTTTGTTCCCCCTGTTGGATTGCCCTGGTGGTTATCTGCATCACTGGTTCTGGGTTCCGCAATCGATCGGCTACGGTTGGTTCGACCGCAGATGAGTCTTTGTCACTCCCCGGGTCTTCTTCAAGAAAGAATCGGATCAGATAGGTTTGGTGATCCTGTCTGATCTGCAGTTGGGTCTTCAGACTGGTCTGCAGGTGAGTCCACCATTCCAGTGTCATGAACAATGACTTCTTCAAGGGTTGCTGACTTGAGCTTGTTCTCAATTAGCTCAACTTGTTTCCTGTACTCAACGGTAGATTCATCAAAAACAACATGGGGTGTTTCCTCCACAAGTAAGGTTCTTTTATTAAAAACTCTATATGCCTTGCTTCTTTGGGAATATCCCATAAAGAGACCGTCATCAGTTTTAGCATCAAAGGCATTTAGCTGTGTTTTACCATTGTTGTGGATGAAACACTTACAACCAAAAACATGAAAGTAAGCAACAGTAGGAGTTCTATTATTCCAAACCTCATAGGGAGTTTTGCCATGTCTCCCTACTATCATACTCCTGTTCTGGGTGTGACAGGCTGTGTTAACAACTTCAGCCCAGAACCTTTTGGGTAGGTCCGCTTCTGCAATCATGGACCTTGCTGCTTCCTTCAGGGTTCTGTTCCTTCTTTCAGCAACACCATTCTCACAAGGCCCCTGGCCGCAGAGAGCTCATCTTGGATCCCATTCGATCAGTAATCGCTATCGCCTTGTTGAGAAACTCTTCTCCTCCATCTGATCTGATCTTGATTATGGAAAGGGATTTCTCATTCTGGATCCTTCTCAGCAGCTCAGGTAACTTGGTCAAGGTTTCACTTTTCTTGTATAGGAAGATAATCCAAGTGTACCTTGAATAATCATCTACTATTACAAGGGCATGCTTTTGGCCGCTCAAAGTCCTTGGTTTGATAGGACCAAATAGATCCATGTGGAGTAGATCTAAGATCCTTGTTGTGAGCGTTGTAGGCTGAACTGGCTTGAACGATGCCTTGGTCTGCTTTCCTTTCTGACATGCATCACAGAGTGCTTCCTTCTTGAATGCTTCATTTGGAAGTCCTCTGACCAGCTTATGAGAGCTAATCTTGTTGATGGCTTTGAAGTTCAGGTGACATAGTCTTTTGTGCCATGACCATCCATTCTCGCCATCTGTCTTGGATAGAAAACAGGAGTTAGGTGTTCCTGTGTTCCAATCAATCATGTAGACATCTCTTCTTCTGAAACCTTGTAGCTTTATTTCTCCAGATAAGATGTCTATCACCATACACTTCAAGATGGTGAAGACTACTAGGTTCTTCTCATCACAGAACTGGCTTATGCTCAGGAGGTTGTACTTGAGCCCTTTGACATAGTGAACTTTGGATATTACAATGTTTCCTCGGTGCAGCTCTCCAAAGCCTTTTGTCTGTCCTCTAGAGCTATCTCCAAAGGTTACATCGGGACATCTTTCTTTGATGTATTTGGTCAGCATCTTCTTGTTCCCGGTCATATGCCTCGAGCATCCAGAGTCTACAAACCATTCTTCACCTCCAAAATTTGAGCTTGAGGAGATGTGGTTGTAGTCCTTCCACCTTTTCTGCAATTAAACAAGCAGAGATTTAGGTACCCAAATTTGTGTGGGTCCTTTGGAGTTAGCTGGTTTCCTGGAGAATTTCTCCTTGGATTATAGAAATTGTTATTATTATTATTATTATAACCCTCATAAGGTGTCTGTGGTCGAGGTCTGAATCTC
Source organism: Orobanche coerulescens (assembly GCA_033398695.1). Classification (NCBI taxonomy): domain Eukaryota; kingdom Viridiplantae; phylum Streptophyta; class Magnoliopsida; order Lamiales; family Orobanchaceae; genus Orobanche; species Orobanche coerulescens. The sequence continues at coordinate 193,178,027 of CM065803.1, read as the reverse complement.
CTGGTTGGATTGTATACCTGATATTCCTCAAAATTTTGATAGTGTGGGCCATTTCTAAATCTAGGCTGAGACCATTTATTAAATTTTTGTGGTCTCCACACTTGTTCATTTTGGTAATTAGGATAACCTTGAGGTTTCCATCTGCCCCTCCCATTATGAAATCTATTTTTGGGGAGTTGTTGGTAATAGTGGGCATGTTGTCTGGGCTGCTGCTTTTGCCTGGGCCACTGCCTAGTCGCCTGTCTAGGTGGCTGTTTGGTGTAACCTGACTGCAGCCTAGACATTTGACTTGGCTGTTGCCTGTTTTTGAATATCGGTTTATATACAGGCTCAGCAGTCGAGACAATTGTTTCTCCCTTGATAAACTTGGTTTCAGAACTAGAGGGAGTGTGAGAATCATATCCAAGGCCTGATTTGGTATATAGTGACCTTTTATAAGTACACAATTCTCCCAGAGTTGAAGACGCCTTCAGGGAGGTTATTTCCTGTGCCTGAGTCTTATTTATCTGAGCCAGCTTCGTAAACTCGGCTTTGGCATGAGCAAGTGCAGCTGATTTTTCTTTAAGTAAAATGGTTAGTTGATCTATCTCAGCTGTATGAACATTTGCTTGGTTTTTAAAGTCAGATGTAGTTATCTCAACCTTATTCAGATTTAGACTGAGTTTTTCGAAATCATTTTTCAGTTGCCTATTCTCATCTTGCAGCTGAGTCTTCTCTGTTGATACAGCTTGGTGTGCAGATTTCAGTGTTTCAAAATCTTTAAATAACTGATTTACCGATTCATGTAGATCCATATCTTGTGACATGGTTGAGCTATTATTTGGACCGGTGGGTTTAGAAGTTACCTCTTCATCAGCTAGGTTTGCCATCAGGCAGTCATACTCCTCATCTTCATCAGAAAAGAATCCACTGCTTGATTCGACATGCTCCTGGTCTTCGATGAGGGCCTTTCTTCTATCTTCTTTTCTGCCCACCTCCTTCTTGGTTTTGTCCTTCTTGAGCTCGGGACAATCCATTTGGATGTGTCCTATTTTGTGACAGTTGTAGCATTCTACTTTCCAGCTTCCAGCCTTCTGGTTCCTTCTTGGATTCTCCTTATAATTTTTCTTATACTTGGAGTAGTTCTTTCTAAAATTGCTAAACCTTTGCATTATAAAAGCTATTTCTTCCTCAAAATCTAGTGGATTTGGAGGTTTCACATCAGATAGGCTCTTGGCAGGGGACTCGGCTGCAAATGCGATTCCCTTCTCTGCAGGCTCAGTTGAGGATGAACTTGGAAGCTCGAACTCATAAGCCTTCAGATCAGAGAACAGCTCCTGAATCTTTATCTTATTCAGGTCCTTGGACTCTCTCATGGCTACGGCCTTCATGCTCCATTCGGGGTTGAGAGATCTGAGAACCTTTAGTGCTATTTCCCTGTTGCCATAGGTTTTTCCAAGGGAGTTGATCTCATTGATAATCTCAGTGAACCTTGTGTCCACTTGGTCTATGGATTCACCATTCTTCATTTTAAAGTTGTCAAATTTTGGGATAGCAATTGACAGCTTGTTTTCCTTGATCAGCTCAGTTCCTTCACACATTAGGGCTAATGTGTCCCAGATTTCTTTGGCATTCTTACAGTTCTTGATCTTGACCATGGTGGATTTGTCAAGAGTTTGATATAACACATCTCTGGCCCGGTTATCAAGATTGGCCAGCTTTCTTTCTTCGGGAGTCAGCTACGTCCTCTTCTTAGGAATCTTCTCTGGCCTCCCTGCTGCGATCTCCTCTGCTGTGTTGTCCTTCTCAAAGATGAATGGACCGTCTTCAATGATGCACCACATGTCGTCATGAATCGAAGATAAGTGTGCCTGCATTCTTATCTTCCACAGATCATACTTGTCAACTGAAAACACAGGGAGTCTAGAGTGCATGTGTTCCATTATAAAGTGAGAGTAAAGATATATATATCTGATATAGATCTGGTTCGTGAAATAAATGAGCCAACCTCTCCGATACCACTTGTAGGTCACAAGTCGTCCAGATACAAGTCTAGAGGGGGGGTGAATAGACTTGTAGAAACTCTTAAACTCTTTTTCTCGAAGAGTGAGTTTCTTCAGCTGATAGTTAAACAAATGACTTGGAGTCGTTTGTTCTTAGATATATGCGGAAGTCAGCTGATGACGAATAGAAATCAACTTAATGAAACACTTAACAATGAATGCAGCAGTTAGAGTATGATGCAATAAAACAATAAATAATGCAGGCAATTATAGTGGTCTCAGAGGTGGGGTAATCCTCTACTAATCCACTTTTCTCCAAACCAGTTGGAGATGAATTCACTATAATTTTCAACCAGTGATAAATATTACAGTGATTCAAACCACACTACAACAGCTTCCAACCAGTGGAAATCCGTGCCGTTGTACACACTTGACTGCCTTGCACCTCTTGATCCTCGATCCTTGGATGCCTTTACAGTCTCTTACTTCAACCAGTGAAGTACCCCGTACTCAGATTTATAGACAAGAGTTTTTCGTCTTCTCCAACTAAGAGCTTCTTTAAGTATGAACTTTTAGAATTGCTCTCTTCACGATGCTATTGATTGCTTTAGATTGCTTGATTGCTTTGATCGCTTGAATGTATGTTCGCACCGGTAGTTGCTCAGCTTCAAATCTTCGGATATATATAGGTCACGATCTCTGAGCTTTTTCCTTATAGCCATTGCAAATCTTTTGAACAAATCCGTCCGTTGGAGGGAGACTTCATTGTTTAATATTTCTGAACATTGCAAGGCTGGATTCCCATTATTTTATTTTATCTTCCGACCGTTGTGAAGACTTCTGCATGTGAGCGCCAAATCTTTTGAATATAAAACGATTAAAGTCTTCAAGGTGGGTCTGGATGATTTATTTAAATCATATCTCTTGCGGGAATCACTCCAATTTGTCTCTTCACGTTGCATGTGATCTTTCCGTAATACTTGACTTTTCAACGCATGCTGACGTGGACTTGGAGTACTTGGATGCCTTCGACTAGGCTGATATGCAGCTAACATCTCTGCAGACAGGTCCTCTCGGCTGTTCACTGTTTGTGACTTATCTGATCAGGTGACTTCCCTGAGGTACCTTGGCTGCAGTCTGGTCAAACTTCTCTGATAAATTTTGTTGACCAGAGCTACCCTGACTGGACTCGGCTGTTCCTCTCTAATGGACTTAGCTGTACTCAGTACTTAGCCGATTTTCAGCCTAACTAATTTTTGGCCTATAGAAGACACTCATTTGGTTCTTCTTTACATTTTGCCAAGTTTTATACTTAACATATTTGGCCTATGGAAGATACTCATTTGGTTCTTCCTTACATTTTGCCAAGTAATAAACATTTGATTTTATATTAATGACATCATCAAAATCTAACAAGTATTCCTAACACAGAATCCTTCTGAGTGGCCTCCTGCAGCGTCAAAACTGACAAGACCACATCTTCGAGCGGTAAGCTCATAGATTGTGTGTTATAATTATGGTGATCAGGGGCACATCAGCTCCAAGTGCCCGAAGCCGGCCATTGCATGCCATGCTTGTGGGATTTCGGGGCATCGTCCTCGTTGGGTGGACCAGGGCGTACTCCACCAGCCTCTAATGTCCAGTTCAGGCTTTTATTCAGGACCGTATGCCTCCATCCGCTTCCTATCAGACTACCGGGGCGAACAGAGGGATGGGCCTTGGAAATCAAGCTGGTACATCTGGTACCAAGACTGCGAAACCCAAAGTCTATGAGATGAAGAAGGTCGATGATCGCGAAGCCAGCATGATTGCAGGTACCCTCGAGATTCGCTCTCAGCCCGTATGTGTTCTTTTTGATACTGGTGATTCACATTCCTTTATATCTGCTTCTTGTTTGAGTCGTTTGTAATTAGTTCATGTTGTTGATTGTGAGCCTTATGTAATTGGTCTACCCCATGGTAGAATAATTGTTGGGAATCGTGAAGTTCAAAACTGTCCAATTCGTATGACCGACCGTGAGTGGTTGTCAGATTTAATTGTTGTCGATTTGCCTAAAGATGATGTAATCTTGGGTATAGATTGGATGGATCGTCATGATGCCATACTTAGCATCTGCAAGCGGATGGTAACCATCACTTTTGACGATGGATTCGAGTGTATTTTTCAGGGTGATAATCTCAGCCGTTCCGAGAGAATCATCAGCGCTATGAAAATAGTGAAAATGCTTAATGAGGGATGTATTGGTTATTCCAATATTCCGAGACTACGCAGATGTTTTTCCAGATGAGTTATCGGGTTTACCTCCGCATTGTGAGGTAGAATTACCATTAAGTTAGAGCTAGGTACGTCCCCGCTTTCAAAAGCACCGTATCGCATGGCTCCAACTGAGATGCAAGAGTTGAAGAATCAGCTTGAGGATTTGATCGAGAAGGGTTATGTTCGACCCAGTGCCTCCCCTTGGGGGCACCGGTATTATTTGTACGGAAGAAAGACAGATCCTTACGTTTATGTATTGACTACCGAGCTGAACAGGGTAACAATTAAGAATAAATAACCATTGCCTCGTATTGATGGTTTGTTGGATCAAATCCAAGGCACTTCTGTGTTTTCTAAGATCGACTTGAGATCTGGATATCACCAGTTGAGGATTCGGGAGTCCGATATCTCGAAGACAGCTTTTTGTACTCGCTCTGGGCATTATGAGTTCATAGTAATGCTATTTGGACTGACTAACGCACCAGCGGTATTCATGGAATTGATGAATCGAATTTTTATTAATTTTCTAGATCGTTTCATGGTCGTGTTCATCGATGACATCTTGATTTACTCCCGTATCCGTGAAGAACACGAGTACCATCTCCACCAGGTTCTCGATGTGCTGAGATGAGAACAAATCTATGGAAAATTTTCTAAATGTGAGTTCTGGATGGCTGAGGCTACTTTTCTTGGACATGTTATATTGGTTGAAGGGGTTAGTGTGGACCCACAAAAGACAGAGGCTATCCGGGATTGGTTACCTCTGAAGAATGTGAAGGAAGTTTGTAGTTTTCTTGGTCTTGCAGGCTATTATAGACGATTTGTGGAAGGCTTTTCCAAGATCTCTCAACCACTTACTAATATGTTCAGGAAGGACAAGAAGTATACTTGGTCAGAAGCTTGTCAACGAAGCTTTGATGAACTCAAAATTCGATTGATTCCGGCACCTGTTTTGGTCTTACCTCAAGGGATCGAAGGATTCATGGCATATAGTGATGTGTCAAGACAGGACCTTGGATGTGTATTGATGCAGAAAGGTAAAGTGATTGCGTATTCATCAAGACAGTTGCGACCCTATGAAGTTAACTATCCGACCCATGACTTGGAGCTAGCAGCCGTGGTGTTTGCTTTGAAGATTTGGCGCTACTACTTGTATGGAGTCACCTGTCAGATTTTTATTGATCATAAGAGTTTGAAGTATATTTTTACTCAGAAGGAGTTGAACATGAGACAGAGAAGGTGGCTGGAGCTGATTAAGGACTATGACATTGAGATCCTATACCACCCGGGAAAGACGAATGTGGTTGCCGACTCCCTGAGTCGTAATATAGTACAGGAGCAAATGCTTAGCCGCCTGACATCCCAAAGAGAATTGCAGTTAGATCTTATGAGGCCGGAGATTGAAGTTTGGCTACATCATGTTCAGGGACAACTTTGCATGCTTAAGATTTTGTAGTCCTTTGGTGATGAAATCAGATTGAAGCAGATTACGGACCCATTCTTATCTCGGGTTCGGAATAAAGTAACTCAGGGGAAGGACCCTGGATTTGTGATCCACGAGGATGGAATGATACATTTCAAGAATCGAGTATATGTACCGGCAGATGAAGAGTTGAGAAAATCTATTCTGAGAGAGGCTCATGCTACCCCTTATTCTATTCACCCAGGGTCTAGCAAGATGTACAAGGATTTGAAGCAATGTTATTGGTGGGGCAATATGATACGAGAAGTTGCAGAATTCATTACAAGATGTTTGACCTGTCAGCAGGTTAAGATTGAGTACCAACGACCAGCAGGTATGGTGAACCACTCTCTTTTACCGAATGGAAATGGGAGGACATATCGATGGATTTTATCACTAACTTACTGATGAGTCGCCGAGGAATGAATACAATTTGGGTGATTGTGGATCGTCTAACCAAATCAGCCCACTTCTTGGAGATTAAAGACACATGGGTCCCTAGAGGTTGGCCCAGCTGTTCATTAGAGAAATTGTAAGGTTGCATGGTACTCTCAAGAGTATTATATCGTATTGTGATGGGCGGTTCGTGTCACAATTTTGGAAATAAGTTCATTGTGTGATGGGTATACAGTTGAACTTCAGTACAACATTTCATCCTCAGACCGATGGCCAGTCTGAGAGAACTATCCAAACTCTAGAAGATATGTTGTGGGCGTGTGCTCTCGAATGGAAGGACGACTGGGAAGCCCAACTACCTTTGGTGGAATTCACCTACAATAATAGTTGGCACACTTCGATTCAGATGTCACCTTATGAAGCATTGTATAGCCGTCGTTGTAGGTCCCCTTTTTGTTGGGACGACCAGTCTGAATCTCTGGGTACGGAACCTGATATGTTTTAGCCCGTGAGAAGATCGCCCTGATTAGGAGTCATTTGTTAACGGCTCAGATCCGGCAGAAATATTATGCCAACAATCGTCGACGGCCACTTAAGTTCGAGGTTGGTGACCATGTGCTAATGAAGGTGTCCCCTACTCGAGGTGTCTTTCATTTTGGGAAGAGAGGTAAACTGAGTCCAAGGTATGTCTCCTAGTTGAGGAAGTATGTTGCTAATCCGCACCACATACTTAAGTTCGAATAGATCGAGTTAGTTGATGACCATTCTTACTAGGAACGTCCCGTACAGATACTTGAGAGGAGGATCAAATAATTGAGGAACAAGACGATTACCCTGCTGAAGGTTAAGTGGTCACGACACGGAGTCGAGGAGGCTACGAGGGAGACCGAGAGCATCATGCGAGAGAGGTGTCACGAATTGCTTACCCCTTAGTTTTGAGGACGAAACTCCTTTTAAGGGGGGAGTATGTAATATCCGACAGTAATTTCTTATCTATTGTTGTATTATTCGGATAATTTGAGTATAGTTGTAACCATGTTACATTTAGTTTAATGTTTATTGATGTCAGAATATATCAGAATAGACATGATTATAATTGTCATTCGCATTGTGGTTGATTGCTTGATGTTGTGTAGATTGTTAAATTTTCGGGCTAGATTTTCTTTGTTTAACATACGCTAAGATTTAAATTAATGTTCGCTAATTCATTGTCTTTACGTACGTAATGAAGTAGTGGTTACGTACGTAATGCTGAGAATCTTATCCGATCTCAACTTTCGGCATGGAGGGCCAGGCAAAATCCGGATAATTGGCCCTTTCGAGGCAGCCAAGTTGACATACATTATGTAGGTAATGCTGAGGCTATAACGTACATAATAAGGTTGGTGTTTTGAGGCAGTATCCTCTGGAGGCAGATTACGTACGTAACAACTTATGTGTAGCATACGTAAAGTGATTAACATGCGTTAGCTTCATGCTATAACGTACGTAACAGATTGTGCTATTTATAAATAGATAGCTTGTGTCTTTCATTTGCGCGATCCAACTTTGATTTTCCCTTCAAGTTTCCATCCCTATGCTTCCCTAAACCGATTCTGCACCCTTCCATCTTATCTTGGAGCTTGCATCTTTGATTGAATCATATTTTTTGGAAACTTGGAGTGTGTTCTTGATAGTTTTGGTGTTATTCTTCTTTTCTTGAGGTTAGTCATCTTAAACTCTTGCTGATTTCATGCTTTTGATGATGTTAGTAAAGAGTACTTCTTATAATGTTAGGTTAAACCGGTATAACCTAATGATTATTGAACATTTGATCAAACTAAAGTGAAGAACATGACAATATTGTTAGTATCAATTCTTGAATGTTTGAAAGGTTGAAAGATAACTTAGTTATGGTTGTTTATGTCTAGAACCTGATATTGAACATGATAATTGAAACTTATAAGATTAGAATTCTCTTGATGCTTAGAGATTTTAGAATCTAATCATGTCTTGAAGAAGAGGTTTAGTTAATCCTTGAGGAATAATAATGAACTATTTAAATACACTCATGATTTGATACATTTATGCTGAGCTTGATAAATTGATGATTTGGGCTGTCTAAAGCGTTATGTACGAAGGTTGGTGATATTCTGAAAATATTTATTACAAGTTATGGCAATACTAACATACTGAATTGGTTAATTGAAGTTGTTTAAATAAACTTGCTCATAATGATAACAAGAGTATTATAAGGACATTTTTTTGCGGATAATCCGATTGTAAAAAATGAATTAGATGCATAGAGATACATCAATAGTCGATAGAACGTTCTTTGGGATAGAATAAATTACTCGGGTAGGTTTCGGGTGTCGTTTCCTACGACTTGATATTAATATTGTGTGAATGTATTGTTGAATGAATTATGTTGCATTCAAGGTTGCTTTCGAGTGAGTACTTAGTCGAGGATACCGTCCGGTCGATCATTTGGAGAAGGACTATCTTTCGTCTACGGAATTGAGGCAAGTTATCTTGCTTGGTTATACTGATGATTGAATTCTTGTGAACGTTATATGTTTTGTGTATATGAAATGCTTATGAATCTGTGATTCGTAATGTGATATTGTTCTTGATACTATTTCCGTTTTCATTGTGGGTTTGCACTCCCAAGTTCATCACCTTTGAATCGTTGATCTCGTTTATCATTATTGTCACTTCGGTGAGTTTCTTGATCCTTACTTGGATACATAATAATTGAATTCGTTGTCATGTTGTATCGTGACACATCTGGAATCATATCTGCGTGCCGATTGGTTATTGTATAGGATTTTTAGCGAGGCACATATGGTCATACGTTGATGTTTTCGTATTGGACTGTGCACACGAGACGTAGTTCGTGAGGCTAATTAGGTACATTGTCACACGTATATTCTGGATTCTGTATACGGGGTGGATATGTGCACGGACACATTTCCGGATCGGGCGTACTGTGATTTCCATCTTGAGCCATGTTGATTGATCGTTCATATTCCATGTATGATTGGATATGTTCGACGGTTTGTGATTGATTGCTCACACGCCCGAGGGGTATGTTCAATAGTCGGGATGTTTCCTTGACATCCAGTATATGTGAATTGTATAATGTTTTGAGAATTAATATCATGTATATCTGACCCTGTGGTTTTGGGCGAAATACTTGTGTTGTATTTTAGGTCGAGGCAAGGGCAAGGCACGGGAAGAGCACAGTGACGGCGAAGGGTTTGAAGGATACTAGTTCGGGGGCCCCAAAGTCTTTTGTTGTCCGTTGTGCTTAAATCGTGTAATATTACTTCTCCGTTTCATTTAAACTGTTATCGATTGTACTATTATTTAAGTATATTCCATCTTCATGTGGTCTATACTAGTATTTGGATCATGTGTATTTTAAGGCTAATAGCCGTACTATTTGTAAACTCCCGATCGGAGTAAGGATTATTGTTTTGTGGTTCAGTATCACAAAGTATGTCATGATTAACCTATATTTTGGTATCGCCTGGTGGGTCCTAGTGTGGGTGCACGATATTATGATAGCCGCCTTTTAGGTGTGTTACAGTGTTCGTATATATTAATGATGCGCATGTCAATAGAAGAATTATCCATTAAATGCATAATAAGGATTGTGAATATTTTAAAACTTATCTCCATAGAGTCGGTCGTAATTGTTCATGTAAATTTCATATTTGCTGTTGTATGCCATATTCATAGAAATATCTATATTGTATCATAAGAGGCTGGATCATAGAGAGGTTAGAATGAAATCGGACAACTACAAAGAGGTCAACTGAGACCAAATGGTTGTAGAGAATCGAACCCCAAGTTGGGCAGTACTGTAAAGACTCGTGTGCTTCGAATGATGTCATATATTGAGGCCAATCCAAAATCAGGCGGAGAGTTGAATTTGAAGCCCAACAACCATTGAAAAATCGAGCTCAAGTCATTAACATAGTCTCATCATTATATCAATAATTCTCATAATGAAATTTAAGCAATTCGACAATTATGTACAATGCAGCTCGGGACTAGCCAATCATACTCATGCAAAACTTTGAGGTAAATTATGAAGGTAAAATGTTTGCTCGTGATCCACTTAATTGCATCTGACTATCTATATTGAATATCCCCAAAATAAAAGCTCAATGAATCACTTTAAGACGATCATGCTTTCAATCTAATGTAAAGATCTCCAAAGGTGTCAAAAATTAGCAAAAAGATCATTTTCGGTTATCATCGTATGCACCCTTTTTAGTTTACGTGGGTTTTTTAATAGCTCATGATATATCAACTTAATCATACTTATACTCACATTATAAAATATCTCATGTAAAGCATGCTCTTATAGATCAATATATTGAATATATAGTTTGCAAGGAAAACTTATCCTTGAGATGTTATCCTTCTTTGTGATTGATGATTTTCTATCTGAGCAGCCTGTTCTCGAAGGCTTGAAACAAATGGGGTTAACCTTAGTCCTGAAAAGGGGAATTAAGTTGGGACAATATTTTGTATCAAGTTTCCGAATTTGAATTTTATTTGAGGCTCAATATCATCTTCTTTCTTCAGGTCATTCTTTTTTTTTTATCTGCCCCACTCCAAGATTGCTGTTCCTTCTCATCTTGGTTGACCCCAGACACGCACTTACACATGCATCCCGGCAACAGCAATAAAGGGCGACGATTATGTTGATGAGTATGGACCTGGAGGCACAGACTGGGCGGGTCACTGTATATTCCTACATGAGCTTCTACAAATTCCTCCGTGATTGGAGATGGCTGGAGGGAGATGAGATGCGGCAATTCAGGCATCCTTAGTCTCGAATTCCAGTTGTTTTAGACAAAGAACTCGAGTTTTTTGGTTCGAGGGTGATGATTCTGCCCCAAAACGAGCGGTATGCAAATTCTGATATTCAGTATTTTTGGTTAGAATGGTGTTCTTCAATCAATGTGCATAACTCAAACAATAGTTTATAGGTTTGTTCAGTTGATAATTGGTGAATAAAATATTTAGCTAAAAACTGCTTCGAGCTGATGTGTCTAATTTGGAATTACACTCATATTTAATTATAGTTGAACCTACATAGCCACCGGGGGTCTCTGCGTGCACAACACTATCTTTGTCGTGCCGGCCCATTCGATCACACACACCGGCGCAGGTGTATGTATGTGCGTGTCCCATCTGACGCACAACAGTGCACAACATGGTGTTGTGCACTGCAGGGGTTCCCATCCTCATAGCCACACACAAAGCAGGAGATTGAATCAATCGGACTTAGAGTCCATATGTGAATAAGGGTAAAACTGACTTTAGAAGTGTATAAAAGATGAATCAGGACATGTAGACACACCAGCTGAGATGAGCGTGTCGCTCGGGCTGATCGAATTCGGCCTGGGCTAGATATGGCTGATTGGACACATTCCCTGTCGGGGCGTGAAGCCTAGTTGGGTCGACACTCTTAAAGGGGCGGTCACCATTGTGTATTGTCCTTGATGGACAAGGACACTATCTTACCTTGTGTGTCTAGTTTATTTATCCATATAAACAACTAGACATCGATATAAAAATATATATGTGTAATTAGAGCCTAATACAAAATCATCCAACCCTAATTATATTATATGCCGTGAGACAGAAAGAGTAAAGAAGGAGACTTGGAGTTCTTCTTCTTGCTCGTGTTCTAAGCTAACAACTGAAGGAGATTCTGCTGTGTGGATGGAGTCATCAAGACAACTTCACAAAGATCAAGGTCACATATATAGTTATTACATGCATCCAAAAGATATAATTCTTGTACTTTAACTTGTACTAGATTAGATTCATATATTACATGTATGCATTCTTTAAAATGATTTTTGATGATTCTGCCAAATTAGATTTGATCAAAACCCAACAGCGCATCAGAGCTACTTACACATGTTCTGTCTGATCTAATTAATTCCAAGTATTGAGTACTATTTATTTGGTTTAGGTTTTAATTGACTGGATATTTTTATGTTCTGAAATCTTAATTATGAAATTTCCCTAAGTTTTGTTAAATTAAAAACTTGTAGTTTTTATTTTATTTTTCCAGATTTTATTTTCTATTATTTTAATAATTTTTTCAAAAAAATTCTATCTGGCAGCGAGCTTCCGGCTGCCAAAAAAAAGTAAGAATATCAGCGAGAAGCAGGCTGGGTCGTGCGACTACGGAAATAGATATGGAAGGCATGAGCAGCTGTTAGGCATGTTCGGGCTATTTGCTCGGAATGTTGTTCGGAATGAAGTCCGTGCAATTAATTCAGAATTTGTATGAGTTTCGCTTGTGGTAAAATTAGAATGAATCTGATACATTGGATGTATTTTATGAATTTAGTGAATAAATTAGACAAAAAAACTAAGTTCGTTGAGACACTTGGTGCCCCCCATCAATTATAATCAATTAAAATTTAATCAATAATAATTAATTTTGAAAATGAATTAAATAGAAAATGTATCAAATTTAGTTAAATTAATAATTTAAAATTATTAGGCTTGATTAGATATGCAAGTATTTATATGATTTAGAACCGTATATTTAGCTTTGTATTGGGCCATTCACAGTATGGGTGGATGTAATGTTAGAATGGGATTCATAGAAGGGATTATAGTGATTTAGTATGACCAATTTTTCTTTTCGGTATTTCGGTCTGTGAATTGACTATATTTTGCGGTCTTCATACCGCCTAAAATATGTAATTTAAACGGTCTGTGTACCACCTTTATTTCTTGAATTTTAATTTTTTTATACATGGTCTATGTACCATTAAAAATTTGTAAAATTGCAAAGACATCAAGGACTTAAGCTATTGGCAGTCAATAAAGGATATGATATAGCTTACAAGAAAAAGGATTGGAGACTAGATCTTTAGTGGCCATACAAGAATCACTTTAATGCGATTTCAATTTTTTTATTGTTCGCATGTGATGTTTATATGTATCTTAATGCGATTTCAATTTTTTCAATGCGATCGAAGCAACATAATAAAGATAAATCCTAGTAATAATGATTAAATAGCTTTCCAAAATTAAAAACTTCCATTAAGCCTTCAATAACTAGTGATAGGATTTTGCCAAAATAATTATATCACTTCTAATCTTGGGATAATGCGGGTTGGTATATTAAGGCAAAGTATGATAGAGCATTAGATGTAACCTATCAACCAATAGTAGTATTGGATACTATTAGTAACTGAATTACTTACCATTTTCAAAAACTAATAAGTGATAAGTGAAAGCTTGTTTAAAGATTTTGTGATAAAGGGTCTTGGAATCTGACTAAATAATATTGAATAAAATGTTGAATAATTAGAATGTATGTTTACTTTCAATCATTTAGATTAATGGTTTACTTATTGTATTTTTCTTTCTACTTGTAGTAATCATGTCTGAAAACAACAACCCTGTTACTTTCCAAACTACCTCTTATAATTTTAAGATCAACCCTTGAAAAGGAAAAACTTAACACTACCAAAAATCAGACTTTAGCCGACGACTTAAAGTGGTCGGCTAAACCCCAAAGTCGTCGGCTAATCATGCCAGTCGTCGGCTAAAAAACCGTCGGCCGATATTCGTCGGCCAAGGTTTAGCCGACGACCTTTGTGCAGTCTTCGGCTAAAGTTCAACCATTATCCGACCACTACTACACGGTCGTCGGCTAAACCTGTTGGAAAAAAAAAAGTTAGCCGACGACCTTAACGAGACGGTTGGCTAAAATCATTTTTTTTAAAAAAAAAATATAGTTTAGCCGACGACCGTCTTATATGTCGTCGGCTAAAACCATTTTTAAAAAAAAAAATTAAATTATTTTAGCCGACGACCATCTTACAGGTCGTCGGCTAAAACCCTATTTTTTAAAAATAAAAAATAAATTACTTTAGCCGACAACCGTCTTATATGTCGTCGGCTAAAACCCTTTTTAAAAAAAAAATTAATTCAGATTTTGGGATCCCAAAACCTGTATTTTTTGCACCTGCAATTTTTATACACCAGCTCTCATTATCAACAACAATCAACGCACAACATATTCAAGAACATTAATTTCATCAATATACTAGTAGCGTCAATAAAATCACTTACACAATTGTAACACAAATATAAATATACAAGAGTACTACAACAACACAACTAGAATCCACTGCCAAAATCATCTAAATGTCGAAATGTAGTAGTAGAAGGATTACCACCATCCCCTAGATCCTCGTCACGAGGCTGTGAAGATGGGGTCTGTCCGAAGAGAGAAGGCGGTGGAGCAGTGCACAGATCCACTGAGTAATGGTGCAGTCGGCGTCATCATATAGTCCATCATGGCTGCTTTGTCTCTGGAAACTCTCTAACCGCGACTCAGTCCTCTGCTCGCTCTCATGTAACCGCGTCTGAGTCCTCCTTTCATTCTCAGCCCGGAGCTCCCTCTCCGCCCTCAACTGCTCCTCAAGATAGGCAGTCCGTGCATCCCGTCCGTGAGGGCGCTGGAAGCCGGGGGTATCTTTCAATACATGGTGACCCTCGGCTCCCATCATCTTAGTGCGGTACCGACTACCTCTAGGAGGGTAGACGGTACCCCACACCCTAGCGCGAACATAAGGATCGGCCTGATCGATCTGTCCCATGGCAGAATCGAGGTCAGTCTCCGCTAAGTCCGGATACTGCTCCCGAGCAATCTCAGCAAGCATCCTCTGAGACTCCTCCCGCACACGCTCCTAAGTTAATATGAAAATAAATATTTGAATATCAATAAAAGTATGATACAAAGGCATTTATTTTATTACTAAAATAAAATAAAAAAAGACTTACATGCTCCTCGGGACAGTTCGGAAATGCTTTCTGAGTCACGTAGGCAAATGCATCCAACGAATCAGAAGAAATGGCCTCGTGCGCAACTCTGGCTAACGACCGGGAACCCAGACTGTGATGGTCGGATCCGGCCACGATTAGTCGTGTTGGTCAAGCTAGTCGCCTTCAAAAAAATATTATTTAGACTCGAGTTTATATTTAGAATTCAAAAAAAAATAAAAACTGAAATATTATTATTTTTTATTAAATACTAGCATTTTTTTTAATAAATAAAATACAATATTCAGATTTTTAGTTTTTTTATGGAAAATAATATTCTAGTTTTTATTTTTATTAAAACAATTTATTTCCACTTTTGAATAAAAAAATTCTGATTTTTTAATATTAATAATATTCCAGAATTTTAAAAAAATACATGAAGTTCCGATTTTTTCTAATTTAAAAAAACCGGAACTTCAAGTATTTTTTATATTCTGAAACATTAATTTAAAAAAATGGAGTTTATATTTAGAATTCAAAAAAATAAAATCTGAAAGAGGAAGAATGAAATGAGGGTATTTTAGTCGTACCATGAACTCTGGGTCGCGAAAATGGGCGCGTAGCCACTTCCACTCGTACTCCCGGAACTTGAATTCTTCCGGGG
This sequence comes from Orobanche coerulescens, assembly GCA_033398695.1. Taxonomy (NCBI): domain Eukaryota; kingdom Viridiplantae; phylum Streptophyta; class Magnoliopsida; order Lamiales; family Orobanchaceae; genus Orobanche; species Orobanche coerulescens. Next base: position 193,162,468 of record CM065803.1, on the reverse strand, counting down.
TAGCCTCTCGGGTATCACCCCAGGCTGTCCAGAATATGTGCATCTCATTTTTCCAAGATTTGTACCTACAACACACGTTGCACAACATATATCATTCGTAAGAAAAAAAATTACGCAAACAATATAGATACAAAATAAATTAAAATGACTTACTTGGTAGACTGCACCTCGTCACACCAAGTACGTAGTAGAGAGTCGGGAATGACAAACCACACCTATAAACAGCATAAATACGCAATAATTTAAAAACATCACATATTGCATTTTCAAGAACTACGTGTTGATTGAAAAACACTTATTAAATATTTATTACCTTACCGACATAGCATTATTCAAAGCATCCTTCACGCACTGCGGCACGTCCCCCCAATCGGGCCACAAAACGGGGACTCTGTCCCGAATGACAAAGCCAACATTACGGCTATATGACGCCGCAGCGTCAGAAGACATCACCGGCCGGCCGTGTCTGTCTAGAGGAATCTCATAACGGCCATGCTTACTTACGTACGAGTCGAGCGCCATACCCTTTGCTGGGCCACGAGTCTTCTTCTTTTTCTTCTCCTCCTCGACTACATTTTTCCCCTTCTCCTTCTCTTTCTCTATCTCCTCGTACGCTGTCTTCGAAACCCGACAACCGCGCACAACATGTTGTCTGGCCAAGACTCATAGACGTATGCCTCGTCAGGGCTAATCAATCGAACGGGAACTCGGGCTCCCGACTCATCGACCTCTGGAATAGTCGGAACCATCGGAGGCATGAATAGAGTCGGCGGCGGACCGTGGGGCACCGCGGACGAGGAACTCCGTACATCTTCTGATGTGTGAGGGCTAGACGTGGGTCGGTGGATGGGAGGCATACGAGTCTCCGGCTGCGAGGGGGTCGGCCGTGGTGTCTGAAAGGATAAACGCCGCGCTAGTGCAGCGGGCTCATCTGTCGCCCTATAAAAATCGTCAGCGTTCATGCCGGTAGCTTCTAGTATCTGGCGGGCACGAACGCTGCTCTGAGATATGTATAGTGTACCGGGATCCGCCTTACTAGAGGCTGCGGAACTCCCCCCCGAATCGGGAGTGGTCGACTTTGTCGACTTCTTCCCCAACGCTTTCTTTATTCTATCCATAATCTAAACAAATAAATCAAATTCACAACTCAACACAACAGTAATTATCAATGTCATACCACGTTAATCTTTCGATTAACGCCGGCTATAAAATTCTTTCCTCCTCAAACAAATTCATCAAATATTTCTAAACAAATTCATCAAATAATCTAAACAAATTCATCAACTAAACAATTCAACACAACAGTAATTATCAATGCCATACCACGTTAATCTTTCGATTAATGCCGGCTATACAATCCCTTCCTCCTCAAACAAATTCATCAAATTCGCAACTCATTAAACACAAAATATTGAAAATACTAAATTCATCAAATATTGCATCACAACTCATTAAACATTTTATCTAATTCATCACATAATCTAAACAAATTCATCAAACAAATACAATAAATTCAACAAACAAAATAAAAAAAGGACAAGGGTTACCGCGCCGGCCGGAGGGCGACAGGCGGCGAGGGCGACGGCGGAGGGCGACGGCCGAGGGCGACGGCGAGGCGGCGGCGGAGCGACGGACCGGGCGGCCGGGCGGAGGGTCAAGGCGGTGGAGGGTCGCGGGCCGGACGATCAGCTAAACCAAGACGGGCGACGGAGGATCGGCGGGCCGGGGCTAGGTGACGGGCGGCCGTGGTTGGGTGACGATCGGCGGCGATTGGGGTTGGGGCGGGTGACGATCGGCGGGCGAATGGCTAAGGGGGCGTAAGAAGAAAATAAGAAAAGGGAGGTACGAAACGTATAAAAGGTGGGGTTTTAGCCGACGACAAGATCTACGTCGTCGGCTAAAGTTTTTTAAAAAAATTATACTTTAGCCGACGACATATATGACGGTCGTCGGCTAAACGGAAGTGACCCGACCGTGTTAGACAACACGGTCGGGCAAACAGCTTGTTTTCAATTTCGGCGGGTGCGACACGGGTCGTGTAGATGGACACGGTCGGGGGTTTAGCCGACGACCTTCTTATAAGTCGTCGGCTAAAGTTCAATTTTTTTTTAAAAACATTAGTCGATCGTGTCAGGGGACACGGGCCGTGTCGCACTGCCTGAATGGGAAAACACATCGTATGATCGACCCGACCGTGTTGTCTAACACGGTCGGGTCACTCCGGTTTAGCCGACGGCGTCATATATGTCGTCGGCTAAAGTATAATTTTTTTTTAAAACTTTAGCCGACACGTAGATGTTGTCGGCTAAACCCAGGTTTTTAATAATATTCTTGATATTATATTAATGTTATGATTATGATTATTATTATTACTATTTTTTTTAATTATATTTAACAAATAAAAATATACATCTACTAAATTTATGGCTCATAGTTTGAGTCATCACTACAGTCTGTCTCATTATCTGAGTTGATATCCGGCAACATATGCCTCAAGTCGTCCACATTATCGTCATCAGAATTTTCAAGTAATTCGTTTGTATCAACGTCAACGTACCCGCGAGCATCACCACGGAGTCGGACGACTCGTCCTTCAGGAATATTATTCATTGTAATTGTCGTTGATGGTGGAATATTTGCTGCATTTGGCTCTTGATAAGCATCATCGTCATTAGTACCTGTTGTTTCTCCCAGTGTAGCAGCACTAAAAATATTCCTCGTTGTCACAACATTCACTACCTTCCATGTGCCTTTCTTCACCAAGTCGTCCAAATAATACACCGAATTTGCTGATGTAGCAAATACTAAAGGATCACTTTCATACCATGAAGTGGAAGTGTCAATAGATAACAGCCCGTAGTCGTCTTGCATATCGGTTCCAAGACTGGTGTCGTACCATCGACACTTAAACAAGTAAATTGTCATGCCTTCCCCGTAAATTAGTTCTACCACTTCCAAAAGAACACCGTAATATCCACCATCTATCATAACCCCAGAATTTTGACATCTTCTTTTTTGGTCTCTCCCAAGGCATACGAATGTGACACCGTTGACTTTGGCCATCGAATAAATTCTTGACATAACCGGATTCATAGAAAGAAGCATAAGTTCACGCGACCAGTTAGGGTGTCCGTCATCTTGTATGTGTGTCATCTGTCGTAAATAAACTTTTTATGTAAAAAGTATCTTAAGTCCAAAATGCAATAGCAATTGAATGTATACGTACCCATTCTCCAAAATAGTCGGCAAAAGTGTCATTGTGGAATCTAGTGTCACCTCGCACCATATCGCATGACAAGTGGATGTCTTTCCAGTACTGAACTTCTGGACAATTGAGCAATATCCACCAATGTGCAATTCCTGACTCTGCACGGGTCTAATTGTCTTCCCGCAACTCCCATAGACGTCAACCTCGGTGGATATGACAAAATTTGAATTGTATTTTATCCGTGGAATAGAGCGGGAAGGGGGATCGAAGTTGCCCAAATACAACTTGATATGGGTAATACACTCCGACGCAAGGTAAGATTCTGCAATGCATCCTTCTGGTGCAGACTTATTGGCCACGGAGTCTTTGTAATCACCGAGTTGCCTTTCAACCGGGTACATCCACGTGTAATATTCGCTCAAACTTGCACAAGATATAGATGATCTCATCATGCATTTTACGCAAATCAGATCTCTTGACTTCTCTCGTACATAGTTTCTGGAAAAATCTTGACAATGCAACACACGGCTCGACCACCTGTTTTAGTAAGTACGGTCGAATAAATACCGGAAATAGGCGTTGGAGTAGGATATGACAATCATGACTCTTCAAACCAGTTAACTTGTTCTCCCTGAAATTAACACATCTTCCTATATTTCCAGCATACCCAGTAGGATACCTAGCAGTCTCTATCCAGCAAAATATCTCAGTCTCTGCTCGGCAGTGATGGTGTAAGCTGCCTTAGGCATTTTCTTCTCCTCCTCGACTACATTTTTCCCCTTCTCCTTCTCTTTCTCTATCTCCTCAGACAGTTTCGTCTTCGAAACCCGACAACTGCGCCAAAACATGTTGTCTGGCCAAGACTCATAGACGTATGCCTCGTCAGGGCTAATCAATCGAACGGGAACTCGGGCTCCCGACTCATCGACCTCTGGAATAGTCGGAACCATCGGAGGCATGAATAGAGTCGGCGGCGGACCGTGGGGCACCGCGGACGAGGAACTCCGTACATCTCCTGATGTGTGAGGGCTAGACGTGGGTCGGTGGATGGGAGGCATACGAGTCTCCGGCTGCGAGGGGGTCGGCCGTGGTGTCTGAAAGGATAAACGCCGCGCTAGTGCAGCGGGCTCATCTGTCGCCCTATAAAAATCGTCAGCGTTCATGCCGGTAGCTTCTAGTATCTGGCGGGCACGAACGCTGCTCTGAGATATGTATAGTGTACCGGGATCCGCCTTACTAGAGGCTGCGGAACTCCCCCCCGAATCGGGAGTGGTCGACTTTGTCGACTTCTTCCCCAACGCTTTCTTTATTCTATCCATAATCTAAACAAATAAATCAAATTCACAACTCAACACAACAGTAATTATCAATGTCATACCACGTTAATCTTTCGATTAATGCCGCTATAAAATTCTTTCCTCCTCAAACAAATTCATCAAATATTTCTAAACAAATTCATCAAATAATCTAAACAAATTCATCAACTAAACAATTCAACACAACAGTAATTATCAATGCCATACCACGTTAATCTTTCGATTAATGCCGGCTATACAATCCCTTCCTCCTCAAACAAATTCATCAAATTCGCAACTCATTAAACACAAAATATTGAAAATACTAAATTCATCAAATATTGCATCACAACTCATTAAACATTTTATCTAATTCATCACATAATCTAAACAAATTCATCAAACAAATACAATAAATTCAACAAACAAAATAAAAAAAAGGACAAGGGTTACCGCGGCCGGGAGGGCGAGGCGGAGCGGAGGCGACGGCGGAGGCGGGCGAGGGCGACAGGCGGAGCGTCGGGCGGGGCGGCAGGGCCGGGGCGGCGGAGGCGGCGGGCTGGAGGGTCGGGTGGGCAGACGATCGCTAAACCGTAAGACGGGCGACGGAGGATCGGCGGGCCGGGGCTAGGTGACGGCGGCTAGGTGACCGGCGGTTGGGGCTGGGTGACGATCGGCGGGCGATTGGGGTTGGGGCTGGGTGACGATCGGCGGGCGAATGGCTAAGGGGGCAGAAGAAGAAAATAAGAAAAGGGAGGTACGAGAAACGTATAAAAGGTGGGGTTTTAGCCGACGACAAGATCTACGTCGTCGGCTAAAGTTTTTTTAAAAAAAAAATTATACTTTAGCCGACGACATATATGACGGTCGTCGGCTAAACCCGGAAGTGACCCGACCGTGTTAGACAACACGGTCGGGCAGCAAACGATTTGTTTTCAATTTACGCGGGTGCGACACGGGTCGTGTAGATGGACACGGTCGGGGGTTTAGCCGACGACCTTCTTATAAGTCGTCGGCTAAAGTTCAATTTTTTTTTTTAAAAACATTAGTCGATCGTGTCGGAGGACACGGGCCGTGTCGCACCTGCCTGAATGGGAAAACACATCAGATGATCGACCCGACCGTGTTGTCTAACACGGTGGTCACTTCTCGGTTTAGCCGACGACCGTCATATATGTCGTCGGCTAAAATATAATTTTTTTTTTTTAAAAACTTTAGCCGACGACGTAGATGTTGTCGTCGGCTAAACCCCTGTGTTTTTAATAATATTATTGATATTATATTAATGTTATGATTATGATTATTATTATTACTATTTTTTTAATTATATTTAACAAATAAAAATATACATCTACTAAATTTATGGCTCATAGTTTGAGTCATCACTACAATCTGTCTCATTATCCGAGTTGATATCCGCAACATATGCCTCAAGTCGTCCACATTATCGTCATCAGAATTTTCAAGTAATTCGTTTGTATCAACGTCAACGTACCCGCGAGCATCACCACGGAGTCGGACGACTCGTCCTTCAGGAATATTATTCATTGTAATTGACGTTGATGGTGGAATATTTGTCGCATTTGGCTCTTGATAAGCATCATCGTCATTAGTACCTGTTGTTTCTCCCAGTAGCAAAGACTAAAAATATTCCTCGTTGTCACAACATTCACTACCTTCCATGTGCCTTTCTTCACCAAGTCGTCCAAATAATACACCGAATTTGCTGATGTAGCAAATACTAAAGGATCACTTTCATACCATGAAGTGGAAGTGTCAATAGATAACAGCCCGTAGTCGTCTTGCATATCGGTTCCAAGATCGGTGTCGTACCATCGACACTTAAACAAGTAAATTGTCATGCCTTCCCCGTAAATTAGTTCTACCACTTCCAAAAGAACACCGTAATATCCACCATCTATCATAACCCTGCAATTTTGACATCTTCTTTTGGTCTCTCCCAAGGCATACGAATGTGACACCGTTGACTTTGGCCATCGAATAAATTCTTGACATAACCGGATTCATAGAAAGAAGCATAAGTTCACGCGACCGATTAGGGTGTCCGTCATCTTGTATGTGTGTCATCTGTAAATAAACTTTTTATGTAAAAAGTATCTTAAGTCCAAAATGCAATAGCAATTGAATGTATACGTACCCATTCTCCAAAATAGTCGGCAAAAGTGTCATTGTGGAATCTAGTGTCACCTCGCACCATATCGCATGACAAGTGGATGTCTTTCCGATCAACTTGGACAATTGAGCAATATCCACCAATGTGCAATTCCCGACTCAGACGGGTCTAATTGTCTTCCTGGCAACCTCCCATAGACGTCAACCTCGGTGGATATGACGTAAAATTTGAATTGTATTTTATCCGTGGAATAGAGCGGGAAGGGGGATCGAAGTTGCCCAAATACAACTTGATATGGGTAATACACTCCGACGCAAGGTAAGATTCTGCAATGCATCCTTCTCGTGCGACTTATTGGCCACGGAGTCTTTGTAATCACCGAGTTGCCTTTCAACCGGGTACATCCACGTGTAATATTCGCTCAAACTTGCACAAGATATAGATGATCTCATCATGCATTTTACGCAAATCAGATCTCTTGACTTCTCTCGTACATAGTTTCGGAAAAATCTTGACAATGCAACACACGGCTCGACCACCTGTTTTAGTAAGTACGGTCGAATAAATACCGGAAATAGGCGTTGGAGTAGGATATGACAATCATGACTCTTCAAACCAGTTAACTTGTTCTCCCTGAAATTAACACATCTTCCTATATTTCCAGCATACCCAGTAGGATACCTAGCAGTCTCTATCCAGCAAAATATCTCAGTCTCTGCTCGGCAGTGATGGTGTAAGCTGCCTTAGGCATTTTCTTCTCCTCCTCGACTACAATTTTCCCCTTCTCCTTCTCTTTCTCTATCTCCTCAGACAGTTTCGTCTTCGAAACCCGACAACTGCGCCAAAACATGTTGTCTGGCCAAGACTCATAGACGTATGCCTCGTCAGGGCTAATCAATCGAACGAGAACTCGGGCTCCCGACTCATCGACCTCTGGAATAGTCGGAACCATCGGAGGCATGAATAGAGTCGGCGGCGGACCGTGGGGCACCGCGGACGAGGAACTCCGTACATCTTCTGATGTGTGAGGGCTAGACGTGGGTCGGTGGATGGGAGGCATACGAGTCTCCGGCTGCGAGGGGGTCGGCCGTGGTGTCTGAAAGGATAAACGCCGCGCTAGTGCAGCGGGCTCATCTGTCGCCCTATAAAAATCGTCAGCGTTCATGCCGGTAGCTTCTAGTATCTGTCGGGCACGAACGCTGCTCTGAGATATGTATAGTGTACCGGGATCCGCCTTACTAGAGGCTGCGGAACTCCCCCCCGAATCGGGAGTGGTCGACTTTGTCGACTTCTTCCCCAACGCTTTCTTTATTCTATCCATAATCTAAACAAATAAATCAAATTCACAACTCAACACAACAGTAATTATCAATGTCATACCACGTTAATCTTTCGATTAACGCCGGCTATAAAATTCTTTCCTCCTCAAACAAATTCATCAAATATTTCTAAACAAATTCATCAAATAATCTAAACAAATTCATCAACTAAACAATTCAACACAACAGTAATTATCAATGCCATACCACGTTAATCTTTCGATTAATGCCGGCTATACAATCCCTTCCTCCTCAAACAAATTCATCAAATTCGCAACTCATTAAACACAAAATATTGAAAATACTAAATTCATCAAATATTGCATCACAACTCATTAAACATTTTATCTAATTCATCACATAATCTAAACAAATTCATCAAACAAATACAATAAATTCAACAAACAAAATAAAAAAAAAGGACAAGGGTTACCGCGGCCGGGCTGGAGGGCGACGGGCGGAGCGGAGGGCGACGGGCGGAGGGCGACGGGCTGGAGGGCGACGGGCGGAGGGCGTCGGGCGACGGCAGGACCGGGTCAAGCGGAGGGTCAAGTGGGGCCGAGGGTCGGGTGGACGATCGCTAAACCGAAGACGGCGACGGAGGATCGGCGGGCGGGGGCTAGGTGACGGCGGCTAGGTGACGGCGGTTGGGGCTGGGTGACGATCGCGCGATTGGGGTTGGGGTGGGTGACGATCGGCGGGCGAATGGCTAAGGGGCGTAAGAAGAAAATAAGAAAAGGGAGGTACGAGAAACGTATAAAGGTGGGGTTTTAGCCGACGACAAGATCTACGTCGTCGGCTAAAGTTTTAAAAAATTATACTTTAGCCGACGACATATATGACGGTCGTCGGCTAAACTCGGAGTGACCACCGTGTTAGACAACACGGGCGGCAAACAGCTTGTTTTCAATTTCAAGCGGGTGCACGGGTCGTGTAGATGGACACGGTCGGGGTTTAGCCGACGACCTTCTTATAAGTCGTCGGCTAAAGTTCAATTTTTTTTTAAAAACATTAGTCGATCGTGTCGGGGACACGGGCCGTGTCGCACCGCCGAATGGGAAAACACATCAGATGATCGACCCGACCGTGTTGTCTAACACGGCCGGGTCACTCGGTTTAGCCGACGACCGTCATATATGTCGTCGGCTAAAGTATAATTTTTTTTTTTAAAAAACTTTAGCCGACGACGTAGATGTTGTCGTCGGCTAAACCCCCAGGTTTTTTAATAATATTATTGATATTATATTAATGTTATGATTATGATTATTATTATTACTATTTTTTTAATTATATTTAACAAATAAAAATATACATCTACTAAATTTATGGCTCATAGTTTGAGTCATCACTACAGTCTGTCTCATTATCTGAGTTGATATCCGGCAACATATGCCTCAAGTCGTCCACATTATCGTCATCAGAATTTTCAAGTAATTCGTTTGTATCAACGTCAACGTACCCGCGAGCATCACCACGGAGTCGGACGACTCGTCCTTCAGGAATATTATTCATTGTAATTGTCGTTGATGGTGGAATATTTGCTGCATTTGGCTCTTGATAAGCATCATCGTCATCAGTACCTGTTGTTTCTCCCAGTGTAGCAGCACTAAAAATATTCCTCGTTGTCACAACATTCACTACCTTCCATGTGCCTTTCTTCACCAAGTCGTCCAAATAATACACCGAATTTGCTGATGTAGCAAATACTAAAGGATCACTTTCATACCATGAAGTGGAAGTGTCAATAGATAACAGCCCGTAGTCGTCTTGCATATCGGTTCCAAGACTGGTGTCGTACCATCGACACTTAAACAAGTAAATTGTCATGCCTTCCCCGTAAATTAGTTCTACCACTTCCAAAAGAACACCGTAATATCCACCATCTATCATAACCCCAGAATTTTGACATCTTCTTTTTTGGTCTCTCCCAAGGCATACGAATGTGACACCGTTGACTTTGGCCATCGAATAAATTCTTGACATAACCGGATTCATAGAAAGAAGCATAAGTTCACGCGACCAGTTAGGGTGTCCGTCATCTTGTATGTGTGTCATCTGTCGTAAATAAACTTTTTATGTAAAAAAGTATCTTAAGTCCAAAATGCAATAGCAATTGAATGTATACGTACCCATTCTCCAAAATAGTCGGCAAAAGTGTCATTGTGGAATCTAGTGTCACCTCGCACCATATCGCATGACAAGTGGATGTCTTTCCAGTACTGAACTTCTGGACAATTGAGCAATATCCACCAATGTGCAATTCCTGACTCGTACGGGTCTAATTGTCTTCCTGGCAACCTCCCATAGACGTCAACCTCAGTGGATATGACAGAAAATTTGAATTGTATTTTATCTGGTGGAATAGAGCGGGAAGGGGGATCGAAGTTGCCCAAATACAACTTGATATGGGTAATACACTCCGACGCAAGGTAAGATTCTGCAATGCATCCTTCTGGTGCAGACTTATTGGCCACGGAGTCTTTGTAATCACCGAGTTGCCTTTCAACCGGGTACATCCACGTGTAATATTCGCTCAAACTTGCACAAGATATAGATGATCTCATCATGCATTTTACGCAAATCAGATCTCTTGACTTCTCTCGTACATAGTTTCTGGAAAAATCTTGACAATGCAACACACGGCTCGACCACCTGTTTTAGTAAGTACGGTCGAATAAATACCGGAAATAGGCGTTGGAGTAGGATATGACAATCATGACTCTTCAAACCAGTTAACTTGTTCTCCCTGAAATTAACACATCTTCCTATATTTCCAGCATACCCAGTAGGATACCTAGCGCCTCTATCCAAAGAAATATCTCGGCCTCTGCTTCAGTTGATGGTGTAAGCTGCCTTAGGCATTTTTTGTTTTCCCTTGACAGTTTTCAACCACAAATGTTTTCTTATGCTCATTTCTTCCAAACCTTTGCATGCTTTTGGCCCGTCTTTGGTCTTTCCATCCCAACCTAAGGTTGTCCCAACCACACTTTCGCAAACATTCTTTTCAATGTGCATGACATCCAAGAAGTTCCTTATCAGTAACTTGGACCAGTAAGGCAATTCCCAGAATATACTTTTGTGCGACCAATACTTATACCTGTCGGGCCTTTCAGGGGTTGCTGCAAGCACATCAGGATGGTTGTTAAGCTGACCAAAATCGTACTCATTAAGAATTGATAGTATTTCATCACCTGTCCACTGTCGTGGTGGCTCGCCCATTTCTACAGTGCCATCAAATGCTGCAGCATCCATACGCCACTCATGTTCCCTGTCAAGCCATATCCGATGACGCATTCGGATAACTTTCCTACAATGGTACCTAGAACAATCTGCATTCAAACACACTGGACAACCTCTATATCCGCTAATAACAGATCCAGACAGCATTCCATATGCAGGAAAATCACTAATAGTGCCGATACACATGGCGTGCAAGTAAAACGTCTCGGACGAATAACTGTCGTACGTGGGATGACCTTGCTCCCACAACAATTTCAGCTCCTCTATCAAAGGTCTCATATACACATCGATACACTTTCCCGGATATCCCGGCCCCGGGACTAACAAGGTCAACATCTTATACTCCTTCCGCATACACATCCACGGAGGAAGATTGTAAGGAATCACTACAACAGGCCATATGGTATATGAAAGACTCATGTTACCAAAAGGGTTGAAACCATCAGATGCAATCCCGAGCCTCACATTTCGGATATCTGAAGAAAAATTCAGATACTCCCTATCTATATGCTTCCACGCTTCTCCATCTGAAGGGTGTATCATAGTATCCCTGTCATTAGTGCGCGGCTCGGCATGCCATCTCATTGCTTTTGCCGTGTGAGGAGACATAAAAAGCCGTTCCAACCTGTCCTTCAGTGGAAAATACCAAAGTACCTTCACCGGTTTCTCTTTTCCAGAAGGAGTGATCCTATATCTCTCTGTATCACATACAGGACATCTCGTGAGGTCTTCATTAGGATGCCCCAGAATAGAACATAATCATACATGCAGACGTGGATCTTAATGTAGGAAAGACCAAGATCTTTCAAAATTCGTCTCATTTTTGAATATGTATTAGGAAGATGATGACCCTGTGGAAGCATATTACTCGTAAGCTCCAAGTAATCATCTACAGACTTGATGGATGATTTGTTTTCCACCTTTAATCTCATCGTTTCCATGACACAATCAAGAACAATCATGTTACACCCTGGGTATAGAGGGGTCTGTTGGAGTTGAATTAGCTTATTGTACCTGTCAAGCCCAGCAGTATTACAAGGCAACGGTCTACGGGGTCGTGGGATTTGCTCAGTTGGTACAAACGTCTCGGAAAAACCAAACACATCATCAATCAACCTCCTCTTCGGATTGGTGAACCCGCCGTTACCACTAAATTGTCCGTGATCATACGGAATAACAGAATTCGGTGCTTCACCGTGGTATATCCAACATGTATATTTACTCCAAAAACCATTCTTCTTTAGGTCTTCCCAGACCTCATCAAATGGAAAACAAAACATATCACTGCGACATCTACATTTATTACATGGACAGTAGTGCAACGTATTACCACTGTCGTGCTCTTTTACAAATCTCATAAACTGCTTCATCCCATCCATTACACTTGGATCCCATTTTCGTAACCCAATCCAACTCTTATCCATCCTGAAAATGTATACATTTTCCAATATTAATCCAACTAACTAATATTGTTCAAATTATAAATGAAATCACAACAAACAATTAATCATAATGATTATCATCATAAAACTTAATCGTTTTACATAAAAGCTATCGAATGTAACATAAAAACCAAACCAAACCAAACATACCCAGTATATCCCGCGCAGAGTGGGGTCTCGGGAGGGTAAGATGTACGCAGACCATGCCCCTACTTTTTACGGTAGGGAGGCTGTTTCCGTGAAGACCCCCAGCTAAGTGCACAACAAAGTAAAGAGTGGTATATACAAAGACGCATAGGATATGAAAAAGCTCACGACCATACCTGAGCCCATGGTTTAATTCACATGGGACTTACCTAAGGGGACTTCGGCAACTGCACTCTCGATGAACGCTACTCTAACCGAAGAGAGGTTGACTCTGCGCACAAAAAAAAAAAGGGAATGCTCTAGGTCAAAGCTAATCGAGACAACCTAATCCTGACGCTCTCAACTACAGCACCGCTCCCTAGAAAAGAATCCACAACTCTGATCTGGCGCCTCCAAGAGCACCTATCAACAGCCATGGTCTCGGAAAGGTTTAAAGCCTTCAAATCTAATCTCAGCTGCTCCTCCCACGTCCTCCTCGGTCTGCCTCTCCTCCTCTCCCCGGTAACCAATAAACTCTCGACCCTCCTCACCGGAGCAGAAGCCTGCTTCCTGCGGACGTGGCCAAACCATCTCAATCTCCCTTCCCTAACTTTCGCTGAAATGGGCGCCACTTCAAGCGCGTTCCTGAAAACCCCGTTCGAGATTCTATCCAATAAAGTGCGACCACACGACCAACGTAACATTCTCATTTCAGCTGCTTCCAACTTGCTCTCAAGCGACTTCTTCATCGCCCAACATTCGGAGCCATACAACATTGCAGGTCTGATTGCCGCTCTATAGAATTTACCCTTCAACTTAAGAGGGACTTTCTTATCGCACAGGACCACAGTCGCTGCTCTCCACCTAAGCCACCCCGCCTTGATACGATGAGTGACATCATCTTCACACTCACCTTCCTTCTGAATGATCGAACCCAAATACTTGAACTTATCCGTACGGGGCACGATCTGATCCGTAATCATTATCTCTACTTCTTCCTCGTTGGCCTCACCACTAAAGTTACACATGAGATACTCGGTCTTAGACCGGCTCACGCGCAAGCCCTGGGATTATAACTTAGACCTCCATAGCTCCAACTTCGCGTTCACCTCCCTCCTCAACTCCGCCACTAACACAATGTCGTCAGCAAAAAGCATGCACCACGGGACGCCATCCTGAATCCCCCGCGAAATGACGTCAAGGATTAGAGCGAAGAGAAGAGGGCTAAGCGCCGACCCCTGGTGTAGTCCTATCGAATGTAACATGAATAATACAAAGTTTCGAAATCACAATAAAAAATACAATAAAATACATACCTTAATCGAAATGGTGATTATAACAACCGATAGAAACCTTCGGCACTCCAGCTAGCACAACTCAAAGTAGCAACTCACAAGCTTTTTTCGGGAATAATTGAAAGAATCGAGAATAGAAATGTGCTCTTTTAAGATTGGGTTGGTGTTCCCTGAACTATAAATAATTTTCACTTGGAGGTTTAGCCGACGACCTAGATCTAGGTCGTCGGCTAAAGTATATTATTTTTTTTTAAAAAAAAGGGTTTAGCCGACGACCTAGATCTAGGTCGTCGGCTAAACCATTACATTATTATTTTTTTTTTCGGAAAAAGTTTAGCCGACGACCTCGATATAGGTCGTCTGCTAAAGTATATTATTTTTTTAAAAGTTTTAGTCGACGATCTAGATCTAGATCGTCGGCTAAACCCTTACAATATTATTTTCGGAAGGCGTTTGGCACGACCTAGATCTAGGTCGTCGGCTAAAGTAAATTATTTTTTTTTAAAAAAAGGGTTTAGCCGACGACCTAGATCTAGGTCGTCGGCTAAACCATTACATTATTATTATTTTTTTCGGAAGGAGTTTAGCCGATGACCTAGATCTAGGTCGTCGGCTAAAGTATATTATTTTTTTTCTTTTCGGTCGGCTAAACGTTATGACGGTCATCGGCTAAATCTCTTTAATAGAGCCGACGACTATTTCGAGATTTAGCCGACGACCTCCGCTAAGTCGTCGGCTAAAACCGTTTAGCCGACGGTATTTTGAGTCGTCGGCTAAATTGCGAAGTTTAGCCGACGACACTTTATAGTCGTCGGCCGTTTTTTTTCGGGTCGTCGGCTAAAGTACTTTTTTTGGTAGTGTAATGGCTCAAATTTTCTGGACTCGCATAGAAATCTAATAATAGTTCTGAGGCCAGAAAAGAAAGACTTAGGATTTCACAACCATATCTCTATTCTGGTGCCTATTACCACAATCCCCCAAAGGCAGGTTGAGACTCGTGCCAAAGAACAGTCGCTTGATGTCACTAAACTGATGTTGGCGACCATGGTTTTACAATCGCAGAAGCAGTTTGAGAACGTAGATGCATACAACATACTTCAGCAACTTAAGAACATGTTACAAGAGCAACCTAGAATTGAGAGGTTTGAGACCTCAAAAATAATTCTCGATGCTATGCTCGAGAAAAGGAAATATCATTGGGTCTCATGTGTTGAAGATAATTAGATACTTCGACAACATGATAAGGCTAAGATTTCCATATAGCCAATAGTTGGCTACTGACATCATTCTATTCACTTCATGATGGTTATTGTACTTTCATGATGAACTATAACATGAACAGAATGGAGTTGTTGATTGAGCTGCATGGGATGCTTAAAACTGCTGAACCAATAATCAAGGTGGTGCCTAAGCGTGAGGATAAAAGGGAGTGGTTAAAAGACAAAAGCAATAGGTTGTGTCTAACCACAACCAGCTTCTGGGAAGATAAAGGTTGTTAAGACTCCAATAGAAAGTTCTTGTTGCACTAAACTTGGGCATTGGAAGAGAAACTACCCGAGGTATCTAAAAGATCAGAAGAATGAGGATGTTGTTACGATCCCAGGTACTTACGTTATAGGTTGTTGTTTTACTGTCCTACTTCATGGGGCTATAAATAAGGGGGAGACTAGAGAAAGGCGAAGTGCGCCTATGCGTGGGGAATGGAGTAAGAGCTGATGCATTAGCCATAGAAACATTTCTTTTGTCTTTGCCATTAGGGCTTGTTTTGGAACTTCATAATTTTTATATGTTCATGCCATTACAAAGATTATAATATATGTTTTAATGTTAGACACTAAAGGCTATGAATTCGGGATTAAAAGAGGTATATGCTCTATTTATCTTGATAATATGTTCTTGAGACAAGCATAATTAAACAACGGTTCGTATGTGCTAAACATGGATAATAAAATCTACAAACATATACACCAAAAGGCTAAACCAGACAAACTGAATCCAACTCACCTATGGCATTGTCATCTAGGATATAATAATATAAAACGCATAGAGAAACTCCGTAAAGAGAGAATTCTGGACTCATTTCACTTAGAGCCATTTGAACATGTGAATTATGTTTAATGGGAAAGATGACAAAATCACCATTCACTAAGATGGGCAAAAGAGCAAGTGATTTATTGTAACTCATTCAAACAGATGTTTGTGGCCCAATGAGTTCAAGCGCAATAGGTGGATTCAGCTACTTCATTACTTCTACCGACGACTTAAGTAGATATCGATATGTCTACTGAATGAGACATAAGTCCGAATCTTTTGAGAAACTCAAGCAATTTCAAAGCGCAGTAGAAAATCAACTTGCCGATAAGATAAAGGCACTTCTAATTGATCGTGGTAGCAAATATATGAGCCAAGAGTTTGATGACCGTATAAAGTTCTATCGAAATTCACCCCTCCTAGAGCACGCCAATGGAATGACGTGTCATGAAGGAGAAATTAATTGCTATTGGATATGGTTTGATCCTTGGTGAGTCAAGCCAATATTCCGATCTCCTTATGAGGACATGCTCTATCAACTGCTATACTTACACTAGATTGGGCACCATTTAAAGATGTAGAAAATACACTGTATGAGATATGGAGAGGGAAGGTACCCAAATTGTCTTTTCGCAAAATCTGGAGATGCGAAGCATATGTGAACATCTAGTTTCTGACAGGCTTGCTCCCAAAATCAGATACATATCTATTTGTGGGTTATATAAAGGCTAAATTACATAAAAATTGCTCACCTTTTTTGAAATTCTCGTTTATTTCCCCAACTTTTAATTTTAGGCTAAAATTGTCAACCTTTCAATTTTTCTCAATTTTCACCCGATTTCGATTTTCCGGTGAAATTATTTACTGACATGGTCTAATTACTCATGTGGAGCTGAGGTGGCGCTGAGGTGGCTTGAATTGGTCGATTATGTGGCACAAATTAAAATTATGTCGTCTAAAAATTAGATGAAAATTGAGAAAAATTGGAAATTTAGCCTAAAATAAAAAAAAGGTGGGGAAATAAACCAAAATTTCAAAAAAGGTGAACAATTGTTATGCAAATTGGCCAAATAGACGTTTTTCTTTTTTTAACCGACGTCGTTTATCGAATTGGACCAATTTTCCCTGTAAGCAACGCCGATGTCCAGCTCAGCTTCGATTTGGGGGAAATGATAAAGCGAGTGAAAATTGAGAAAAATTAAAAGGTCGACAATTTTAACCTAAAATTAAAAGGTGGGTAAATAAACCAGAATTGCAAAAAAGGTTAGCAATTTTTATGCAATTTAGCCTTATATAAAAGAGACAAAGGTGTACTACTTCTACTACCGTACCGAGGACAAAGTGTTTGTTGCTTGAGAAGGTTTCTTTCTGAAAAAGAAACATCTTTCCAAAAATACAAGTGGGAGTAAAGTTCACGTCAAAGAAACTCAATAAGAGCAACAAACAAAATTCGATACTCTTCTTCATACCTCCTTGAAACACGTGCTTCATACAAATTTATTCATGATAATCCTGAACCAGTTTTAGAAACTGCTAAAGAAGTTTCTCAACCCCTTTGTAAGTCTCAAAGATATAGAATTCATCCAGAAAAATATTACAGTATTAATCTAACTAGAAGTTATCTAGTCATGTTTTTAGAATACAATGAACTAAGCGCCTATAAAGAAGTTGGGACATGCTCGGATTCTGATAAATTGCAAGAAGCCATGAAATCCAAAATGGACTCCATTTACGAAGATCAAGTATGGGTCTTAGTTTATTTGCCTAATGGGGGTAAAAATTATGGATAACAAATAGGGTTTTTAAGATAAAACCCGGCTTGGGTATAAAACCAAAAGTTTTCAAAACTAGATTGGTAGCAAAAGATTACAAACAAATTCATGGGGTGGATTATAATGAAAACTTCGCCCCAGTCATGATGCTTAAATCTGTAAGGATTATCCTAGCTATTGCATCTCATTATGATTATGAGATTTGGCAAATGAATGTCAGAAACGCCTTCCTAAATGAGATTTTGGAAGAGGATGTATATATGATACAGCTAGAGGGTTTTTAGGATCCAAAACATGCTGGGAAGGTATGTAAACTTCAAAGAGCCATATATGGTTTGAAGCAAGTATTTTGGAGTTGGAATCTTCGATTTGATGAAGCAATTCACGAATTTGGTTTCATAAGAAACAAAGAGGAATATTTTGTGTACAAAAAAGTTAGTGCGAGCAAAGTTGTGATCCTAGTTCTATATACTGATGGTATTTTTTTTACTGAAAACGATGTTCTTGTGCTACAGTCTAGTGAAGGCTTAGCTCAGTAAGTATTTCTCAGTGAAGGACTTAAGAGATGTAATACCCGAGATTTCTGATATGTAATTGGAACTTGTGATATTGTAATTGTTGCACTTTGATCTGAGTATTATTCTCCGTATTTCATAGTCCGGTGTTGTTGAGCGTATGATTTCGTGAATGTGATTTAAATTGTGATTCTGTGCATGTAGCGCACGCTATCGTCTATGTGTAGCGTACGCTAATTTGGATCCATAGCGCACGCTACAAAGGAACCTTAGCGCACGCTATACGTGGTCAATATGATTGAGACGTGTGGTAGGTGAGATCAGGCCGGGGATCTTGGTCGGATTGTGTCGGGATGAACCTGGACGGCTTTCGAGAAAAAGCCAAGTCAACGCTTTAGCGCACGCTACTCACATGAGGGTAGCGCACGCTAAAGGCTGAGTACAGTGAAATCAGTAACGTTTCAAATAGCCGTTAGCGCACGCTATGTGCATGGACTAGCGCGCGCTAATAACCATTTTCTATATATAGGACATCATCCTTTTTCATATTTTCAGAACTTTCACTCCCCCATTCGAATTCTTGAACTTAGAAAGACCCTATCTTCATCCTAAACACTTCTTGCCGGCATTCTAGCTCGTGTTGAAGATTGTAGATCATTGGAGGATTGGTGTTCAAACCTTCGGCGTTGGATTGCTTCGAATTTCCTCCTTGTTCTTCACTACTTTGAGGTAGGTGATTCTTCACCAATATTAGTAGTATTCTGAAGGACGTTTGATCATGTTAAATTCGTTAATAGTCGATCATCATGTGTTAGAAGGATATTTTGACGCTTCGGCACTTATTCATCGTATGATCCATTGAACCTTTTTAGTATGTGGACTCCTAAGCATATTATGTATCTTCAAAACCGATCATGACCACTATATGAAGATTTCCTAGTTCGTATCTTTTACGTAGGGAATCATATGTCTTGGGACTTGGAATGAACGGAACTTAGAATATTTTCTTGAAGATCAAGATGAATTATGGTGTAATAATGATGATACGTATCCTTGTGTCTCGTAGTCCTTTAATCCATAAAGATCTTTCATAAACCGTATGAGTATGATGTGCACGGAGTTGGCATGTATTAACACTGAGGATTTCATGAGTTTTCATCACCTTTAACTCAAGTTCTATCTAGTAGTGACTTCCATGCACGATTAGCGCACGCTAAGATGCATATATTAACGTGCGCTATCGGGAATGAGTAACGTGCGCTATGTTGGATATGTAATGTATGTTATATCATTAGGCAGGGCAGTCGGCTGTTCAGAGAAGACTGTCAGTACACAGCTAGCGCACGCTAAACCTGGTCATTTGCGTACGTTAACGGGCAGGCTTAGCGCACATTACGTAGAGTACGTAGCGCGCGCTAAGTAGTTCAGGCAGAATTCATTTTTAGAGCTTGCGACCGTAAACCAAATTGTTAGACGTTCGTACGAATTGAGAGGAATTCTTTAATATTTCTTAGGTCCGAGCCTTTCATAGGGGACGATCGAGGGGCGGTGACATACGGACGCGTGTCATTTGTTGGAGTACTTCCATTCTTGCCATTTTCGAGGCAAGTATCATATGTTGAGTTTGATTTATATTGGAACCTTGATCATGCTTATGGATTTGTTCATGTTGTCAAATATGAGATGTATTTCTGTAATTTCTCGTGATATTCGTTGTTAATTGTTCATATTGATGAACATATTGAAATGCATATATGTATGCATAATTGATTGGTTTATGGTATAAATGATCCGAGGGGATCATGAGGATCTATGCTGAGGGCGCTGGATCGCTGGACGGGTTTTCCACCATGCGTTGGTCCGACGGGATCATCATGGGGATCTATACCAAGGGCGCTGGATCGCTGGATTACCCTGTATTATGTTGATGGAATCGTGAGGATTCGCATCGTTGGATTCCGGTGACGGAAGTCCGTTTTGCATGTTTTATGATGCACTGATGATTTATGTATTATGATACTTGTACTAGCATTGTTTTGCTAACCCCTTCGGGGGTGGACATTGTTTTGATGTTCAGGTAGCCAAGGAGCGGGGAAGCAACCACAGTACCGACAGGACGATGAAATGGCTCAGTGATGTGGTTGATGTTTATTGTTATTATGATTTGTCTTCATGGTTCATTTAGTACTCGAGTATGTCTGGTTTAATAGTGTCATTTCGATATGGTTGTATAAGTTAACTCATTTGATCGGTTGAACCAAATCTGTATTTTGAACTTCAGTTGTACGATTGGATTATATTTACATTTCTTTTAAATTAGCCTTGTAAATCCTTACTTAAAGGGTTTACGGCGCTGTTATTATTCCGAATATCTCGGGGTGTTACAGAATATGGCATCGGAGCTAAGATTCATGGATATCTTGGCAGTCGGGTTAGTTGGGTCTGTTTACGTTATTTGATTATTGGTCGGTTGTAACATCACTGCTGAGCCAGCATCGTCGTGGGGACCGTGGTTGTAAGTTTCCTAATCTCAAATACTACCGTTTTAATTAATTCATGTTTTGTGAACATTGATGGACGTACTTTTAGAAAGTTTGCCCTGGAGATTGAGTATTTGTGTTTACAGTATGTTGAGAGGAGGTCGTGGACGCGGACGCGGTCGTGGACGCAGACGCGGTCGTGGACGCGGATGTGGAAATGCGAGATAAGAAGAGTCGGTGTCTACCCCAGAAATAACCGCTAGTCGAACGGATTCCCATTCCGGGGGACAACAGGGATCGGCAAATAATAACGCAGATCCTAACGTGCCGGGAGTGCTTCAGCAGGTGGTTGCTCAGATAAACCAGTTTGCTCAAGTTGTGGATCGCATGCAGACGGCAATAGGACAGCAGCATAACATGGATAATCGGGGAGATAAATGGCTTACCGAGGTGATCAAATTGCATCTTCCGAAATTTGACGGTTCGGCTGAGACGATTTCTTGGGATCACTGGCTGAAGGAGTTAGAGAAGATTTTTGCGGGGATTAACTGTCCCAACGACAGGAAGGTTCCGGTCGCCCAGTATCTTCTGACAGGGGAGGCTTTCGACTGGTGGGAGGCCATTCGACCGGAGGAGCATAATGTTGACTGGACGGAATTCAAATTAATGATGGAAGCGCAGTATTGTCCTCGCCCAGTTAGAGAGGCCCGAGTTCGGGAGTTTTTCTCACCACAAAATTCAGAAGCATCTGTGACGGACGTGATTAAGACCTTTAATCACCAGCTGACTTATGTGCGTCACTTGGTCAGGACCGAGGCGGAGAGGATTTTCCATTTTGACATGCGAATGAAGCCGGAAATTCAGCAATATATGTCCGGATTTGAATGTACCACTTTGCGACAGTATCAGGACAAGGCGTTGGCCTATGATATGAAGGAGGCAGCAGTAGAGAAATCGACGGAAGCAAAGAAGCAGAAAGTGGCTGGCAACTTCACGGAGAATAAGAGTAGTGGGCCTCGCAGGGGCCAGTCCTCTTTTCATTCATCCAGGAGGCCTCCGCATCCTTCTCGAGGAGGAAAGAAGTTCCGGGCAGCACCAACCGTTTCAAACGCAGGGAAGAAATGTTATAACTGTGGCAAAGCGGGGCATATTCGACGTGACTATTTCGCACCTGCTGTGACCTGTTTTGAGTGTGGACAAAAAGGACATCGCGCAACATTTTGTGGGAATGCGACCCGATCTTTTGGTACTCGCACTCCTGTACCGGTTCCGAAGGACACCAGTGTAAACCAGACGCAGCAAAGCAGTTTCCCGCAGCAGAATGTTGGGAAAAGAGAGGCATCCAGCGCTGGGTCCCGTCGATCCGAGGTATAGGATACTTATTCTTGATCGTCATCTTGTTGAGCTCCCTGTAATCAATACACAGTCGGAGGGATCCGTCTTTCTTCCAGACAAAGAGAACGGGCGCTCCCCAAGGAGAAACGCTAGGTTGAATATAACCCTTCTGTAATAATTCCTCCAGTTGCTTATTGAGTTCATACATCTCGGTTGGCGCCATACGGTATGGTGCTCTGGAAATAGGAGCAGCTCCAGGCTCTAATTCGATAGTGAATTCCACCTCTCTATGCGGAGGTAACCCAGGTAGTTCGTCAGGAAATACATCGGAGAACTCATTCACAACTGAAATAGACGAGAGCTCTACTCCTTCCTCTTTCCTCATGGCATAGCACCAAAGTCCATGACATCCCTGCTTCAGTAATTTCACGGCTTTCATTGCTTTGATCAATTTTCCCGAGCTTCCGGGTCTCCATCCTCGGAATAAGTGTTCAGATCCGTCATCAGTAATGATAGAAATAACTCTCTTTCGGTAATTCAGAATAGCTCCATAACGGTTGAGCCAATCGTCTCCGAGAATTAAATCGTCACCGTAGATGTCAACAACAATAAGATTCGATAGCCAATCTCTCCCTCCTATAGACACGGGAAAATCTCTAGCTTCTAGGGTTCCCACAATTTTCTCTCCGCTCGGTAATCCCACAACATAAGGTTCACAATTATACAAGCACGAGATTTTCAAATGATTAACACAGTTCAAAGATATAAAAGAATGTGTAGCTCCCGAATCGAACAAGACACTAACTGGTTGCAAAAGGATCTGAATCGTACCTGATGCAACAGCTGTGTTCTGATCATCCTTCCTCATCTTGTTTGATCAACTGCAAGGGGCGAGGGTATTCTCGAAGCTTGACTTGCGATCAGGATACCATCAGTTAGGAATTAAGGAATCGAATATACCTAAGTCTGCTTTCAGGTCCCGGTACGGACATTATGAATTTTTAGTGATGCCCTTTGGACTTACAAATGCTCCTGCGGTATTCATGCAATTGATGAATCGGGTATTCTTAGAATACTTGGATAAATTTGTGGTCGTCTTCATTGATGACATCTTGATATATTCGAAGGACACAGAGGAGCATGCCGAACATTTGCGTGTGGTTTTGAGCACCTTGAGGAAGGAACAACTGTATGCAAAGCTTTCAAAATGCGAGTTCTGGCTTAGGGAAGTAACTTTCCTTGGGCATGTGATATCAGCTGACGGAGTTCAGGTGGACCCGAAGAAAGTCGAAGCAATCTTAGAATGGGAAGTTCCTAATAACGTGAAAGAAGTCCGGAGTTTCCTAGGACTTGCTGGATATTATCGCTGCTTTGTAGAGGGATTTTCCAAAATTGCTCGTCCGCTCACTCAGCTGTTACAGAAAACTCAAAAGTTTATGTGGGATGAGAAATGCCAGACTGGTTTTGACGAACTTAAGAAGAGACTGACGACAGCACCTATATTAGCGTTACCAGAGGGAACTGATGGATTCATGGTATACAGCGACGCTTCAAATCAGGGTCTGGGATGTGTGTTGATGCAAAAGGATAAGGTGATTGCTTATGCTTCTCGGCAGTTGAAACCGTACGAGGTTAATTACCCGACTCATGATCTGGAGCTAGCAGTTGTAGTCTTTGCATTGAAAATTTGGAGACATTATTTGTACGGCACTCATTGTCAGATCTTTACAGATCATAAGAGCCTCAAGTACATTACATTTTCACCCAGAAAGAATTAAACATGAGGCAGAGAAGGTGGCTGGAATTGATCAAGGACTACGACTTGGAGATTCTCTATCATCCGGGGAAAGCAAACGTTGTAGCCGATGCATTGAGCCGTAAACCTGTTTCTCTTCGAGTGTTGGAAGTACTTACGTTCCAAACCAGCATTCAACGGGAACTGATCCGCGAAGGGATTGAAGTATGGGCACCAAGAATCCAAGGGCAACTATATGTGATGGAACTGACTTCATCACTAGTCGAGGAGATCAAATCTAAGCAGTTGAACGATTCTCTGATACTTCGGTTATGCGACGAAGTAAATAAAGGAAAAGCCCCAGGATTCGTGATACAAGATGATGGAGTTCTGAGATTTCAGAGTCGACTTTGCGTTCCCAATGATGATGATTTGAGACGGGCAATTCTGAAAGAAGCTCATAGTGCACCTTATTCTATCCACCCGGGCACCAGTAAAATGTATAAAGATCTTAAACAAAACTTCTGGTGGGGGAATATGAAGAAGGACGTAGCAGAGTACGTTTCGAAGTGTTTGACTTGTCAACAGGTTAAGATTGAACATCAGCGACCTGCCGGAATGTTAAAGCCGCTTTCGATCCCTGAGTGGAAGTGGGAGGATATCTCGATGGATTTCATCACTAGTATGCCAGGGACTAGAACGGGAATGAACATGATTTGGGTTATAGTTGATCGACTAACCAAGTCGGCTCATTTCCTAGGAATTAAAGATACATGGGGACCCGAGAGATTGGCGCGAGTATTTATTGCGGAGATAGTCAGATTGCATGGGATGCCGAAGACCATTATTTCGGATCGAGATGGTCGCTTCGTGTCGCACTTCTGGAAGGCAGTTCACAGGGCTTTGGGGACTGAGCTCAACTTTAGCACGGCTTATCATCCCCAAATGGACGGTCAGTCCGAAAGGACTATACAAACAGTAGAAGACATGCTTAGAGCTTGAGCTTTGGATTGGTCAACCGATTGGGAAGTTCATTTGCCATTGATTGAATTCACCTACAATAATAGTTGGCATGCTTCTATTAAGATGGCACCATTCGAAGCTTTGTACGGGAGAAGATGCCGATCACCCTTGTGCTGGGATGATTCTTCGGATTTGATCAGGACGGAACCGGAATTGATAGTTCAGACTCAAGAGAAGATAGCTTTGATTCGAGAGAGACTGTTGACCGCCTAGAGTCGACAGAAGTCTTATGCAGATGTACGTCGTCTCCCTCTAGAGTTCGACGTTGGGGACCATGTACTATTGAAGGTGTCTCCTACACGAGGGATTTTCCATTTTGGGAGGAGAGGTAAGCTAAGTCCGAGATATATCGGGCCATTTGAGGTCCTAGAGAGAGTTGGGGATTTAGCATACAGGTTGGCCTTACCGCCATCACTGAGTCACGTTCACAATGTGTTTCACGTATCCCAATTGCGGAAGTATGTACCGGACCCCAGCCACATCATTGATTTCGACGAGATCGAGATAGCTAATGACGGCACCTTCGAAGAGAAACCAATCAAGATACTTGAGAGTCGGATCAAACAATTGAGGAATAAACCAATACACTTGGTTAAAGTACAATGGTCACGACACGGAGTTGAAGAGGCCACTTGGGAAACGGAGGACAGTATGAAGACTAGATATCCGGAGTTGTTTTCATCTTAAGTTTCGGGACGAAACTTCTTTTTAGGGAGGAAGGATGTAATACCCGAGATTTCTGATATGTAATTGGAACTTGTGATATTGTAATTGTTGCACTTTGATTTGAGTATTATTCTCCGTATTTCAGAGTCCGGTGTTGTTGAGCGTATGATTTCGTGAATGTGATTTAAATTGTGATTCTGCGCATGTAGCGCACGCTATCGTCTATATGTAGCGTACGCTAATTTGGATCCATAGCGCACGCTACAAAGGAACCTTAGCGCACGCTATACGTGGTCAATATGATTGAGACGTGTGGTAGGTGAGATCAGGCCGGGGATCTTGGTCGGATTGTGTCGGGATGAACCTGGATGGCTTTCGGGAAAAAGCTAAGTCAACGCGTTAGCGCACGCTACTCACTATAGGGTAGCGCACGCTAAAGGCTGAGTACAGTGAAATCAGTAACGTTTCAAATAGCTGTTAGCGCACGCTATGAGCATGGAATAGCGCGCGCTAATAACCATTTTCTATATATAGGACAACATCCTTTTTCATATATTCAGAACTTTCACTCCCCCATTCGAATTCTTGAACTTAGAAAGACCCTATCTTCATCCTAAACACTTCTTGCCGGCATTCTAGCTCGTGTTGAAGATTGTAGATCATTTGAGGATTAGTGTTCAAACCTTCGGCGTTGGATTGCTTCGAATTTCCTCCTTGTTCTTCACTACTTTGAGGTAGGTGATTCTTCACCAATATTAGTAGTATTCTGAAGGACGTTTGGTCATGTTAAATTCGTTAATAGTCGATCATCATGTGTTAGAAGGATATTTTGACGCTTCGGCACTTATTCATCGTATGATCCATTGCACCTTTTTAGTATGTGGACTCCTAAGCATATTATGTATCTTCAAAACCGATCATGACCAGTATATGGAGATTTCCTAGTTCGTATGTTTTACGTAGGGAATCATATGTCTTGGGACTTGGAATGAACGGAACTTAGAATATTTTCTTGAAGATCAAGATGAATTATGGTGTAATAATGATGATACGTATCCTTGTGTCTCGTAGTCCTTTAATCCATAAAGATCTTTCATAAACCGTATGAGCATGATGTGCACGGAGTTGGCATGTATTAACACTGAGGATTTCATGAGTTTTCATCACCTTTAACTCAAGTTCTATCCAGTAGTGACTGCCATGCACGATTAGCGCACGCTAAGATGCATATATTAACGTGCGCTATCGGGAATGAGTAACGTGCGCTATGTTGGATATGTAATGTATGTTATATCATTAGGCAGGCGATACTGCTCGAGAGAAGATCACAAGATAACAGCTAGCGCACGCTAAACCTGGTCATTTGCGTACGTTAACGGGCAGGCTTAGCGCACGTTACGTAGAGTACGTAGCGCGCGCTAAGTAGTTCAGGCAGAATTCATTTTTAGAGCTTGCGACCATAAACCGGATTGTTAGACGTTCGTACGAATTGAGAGGAATTCTTTATTATTTCTTAGGTCCGAGCCTTTCATAGGGGACGATCGAGGGGCGGTGACATACGGACGTGTGTCATTTGTTGGAGTACTTCCATTCTTGCCATTTTCGAGGCAAGTATCATATGTTGAGTTTGATTTATATTGGAACCTTGATCATGCTTATGGATTTGTTCATGTTGTCAAATATGAGATGTATTTCTGTAATTTCTCGTGATATTCGTTGTTAATTGTTTGTATTTATGAACATATTGAAATGCATATATGTATGCATAATTGATTGGTTTATGGTATAAATGATCCGAG
Source organism: Orobanche coerulescens (assembly GCA_033398695.1). Lineage (NCBI taxonomy): Eukaryota > Viridiplantae > Streptophyta > Magnoliopsida > Lamiales > Orobanchaceae > Orobanche > Orobanche coerulescens. The sequence goes on along the minus strand of CM065803.1, from coordinate 193,135,053 downwards.
GGGATCATTAGGATCTATGCTGAGGGCGCTGGATCGAATGTCCACCATGCGTTGGTCCGACGGGATCATCATGGGGATCTATGCTGAGAGCGCTGGATCGCTGGACGGGTTTTCCACCATGCGTTGGTCCGACGGGATCATCATGGGGATCTATACCAAGGGCGCTGGATCACTGGATTACCCTGTATTGTGTTGATGGAATCGTGAGGATTCGCATCGTTGGATTCCGGTGATAGAAGTCCGTTTTGCATGTTTTATGATGCACTGATGATTTATGTATTATGATACTTGTACTAGCATTGTTTTGCTAACCCATTCGGGGGTGGACATTGTTTTGATGTTCAGGTAGCCGAGGAGCGGGGAAGCAACCACAGTACCGACAGGACGATGAAATGGCTCAGTGATGTGGTTGATGTTTATTGTTATTGTGATTTGTCTTCTTGGTTCATTTAGTACTCGAGTACGTCTGTTTTAATAGTGTCATTTCGATATGGTTGTATAAGTTAACTCATTTGATCGGTTGAACCAAATCTGTATTTTGAACTTCAGTTGTACGATTGGATTATATTTACATTTCTTTTAAATTAGCCTTGTAAATCCTTACTTAAAGGGTTTACGGCGCTGTAATTATTCCGAATATCTCGGGGTGTTACAAGAGAGACGTAGTATATATTTGGTATACGAACATATAGAGATAGATCCAAGAGGATTATTAGACTTAGTCAATGAACTTACATAGATAAAGTGCTTGATAGGTTCAATATGAAAAATTACAAGCGATGCTTTCTTCTCATGTATCATGACATGTCTCTAAGAAAGCCTCACTGTCCTTTAGGGCCTGATGAGCAAAAGAGAATGAGTATGGTTCCTTATGCATCTGCGATAGGGTCCAACATGTATGTCATGATATGTACTCGATCTTATATGTCGTATGCTTTGAGCATGACGATCGAATACCAGCCGAATCCAAGTGAGGCACATTGTTGTGCAGCCAAAAATATTCTTAAGTAATTGAAAAGGACTAAAGATAAATTACTGATTCATGGTGGACAAAGCAATCAGTTGTTAGAGGCTATGCTGATACGAGTTTCCAAACGGACAAAGATGACTTCCAGGTAACTTCTGATCACAATCTGGTTACATCTTTTATATAAATGGAGGCGTAGTTAGCTAGAGGAGTGTAATACCCGAGATTTTTATTTCGGTTGCCTTGAACTATGTGTCAGTTGGTGTCGGTTATTTCATGCCGTTATGATTATATGGAATTTTTTCTGTTGAGAACGGGTTGATATACTCTGTTGTAGTGTTTGACGAGCGAGACTTATCGTCCCGTACATTTGTTTGACTAAATTTGAGCGTGTGGTGCGGTATGTTTTGTTTCCTAATTTGCTCGTTATTGCTTTGAATCTTAGCCAGTGCGTTAGTGTGACCGAGACGTTGTCGAATGCCTAACCGGACTATCGGAACGATCGATTCCCGACCGTAGGACCTGGCCGAGTTACGGCCGCAGTGCAGTACCTGTTATGGCAGCAAGACATGGCCAGTTACGGCTGCAACATCTTGCCGATTACGGCCGTAAGGCTCCCGTACGGGTTGGGCAGTTTCCCAGGTATGTTCGACTACAGCCGTAATGGGACGGAAGCTACGGCCGTAAGGCCTGTTACGTACGTAAGCCCTGGCCGGTAACGTATGTAACACTGTCGGCATTTTTGGGCAGAATGTTCGGCCATGTCCGGTTACGTCCGTAATCCATGGCAATTACATACGTAAGGCGGTCGGCAGGCTGCCTATATAAGGCCTGTCGACGGGTTTTTGGGCCATTCTCCACTTTTCTTCTTCCTTCTTCGCGAATATTCGACGAAAATCGAAGGGTTTGATCGGAAATCAGTAGTACATCAGTTGGGAAGCTTGAATCATGATTATTATCATCATCTAATCCTTGTTCTTCGTCCGAATCGAGGTATTTTGGCTTGAACCCATGTTTTTGAAGATTTTGGGTATTTTCCTTTTTATTTCGATTCCAATCTATTTTTGATTAATTAATTGTTGTATAAATGTTGTTTTGGACATGTTATATGGATTGGATACTCATATCTTCGACTCGAGGGGTGATTTCTTTGTTCTTGGAGGGTCTTGAACATTTATTGCTCGATTAATTGCCGCAATGAATCTCCTTCGATAGTTTAGTAGGATTTCTGTTGTTTTGGGTTTGATTCTCGTTGTAATCATAATTCCGTTGTTTTCGCCCGGAGGATTGTAGGTGTTCGAGGTCTATCGGAGCAGCCGTGTTCGTCGGGGTATTCGGTAGCAGTTAATGAGGCAAGTATCTTGCTATATGATTTGTGTCTTGTGGATAGAAACTTCGTGTTAGATTAATGATGAATTGTTTTGCCTTCGTGATTATGCTTCGTATGATTTTATAAGTGTGAACAATTGATGGTAGTGATGATGTTTCTCACTTGGTTAATGTCGTGGAATGGTGTTGGTTGCGTTAATCGTATGGTTCTTGTTGTGCGTGATTGGTCATGGTTGAGTTATCGTGATGATCATGACATTTGTGTCGGATTGATTATATACTTGAATATGTATTATGGTGTATTGTTGAATGGTTTGACGTATTGATAACAATGTGTGTTACTTGCTGTGATGTGTTAAGTTGATCAATATGAGTTGCGTCGTAATAATGTGTGTGTTCCAGGTAAGGTCTGACGAGGCCTCTGGAGTTTGGTACATGATGTGTACGAACAATATGTGTATTCCAGGTAGGGTCCGTCGAGGCCTCTAGAGTTCGGTACATGATGTGTACGAACAATGATCGTGTAACAGTGATTGATTGGATAATGTTTTAAGAGTTGGGTTACGGACCCATGATGATATCTTAACTAGAGTGTTTGAAACGAGAATCAGGCTGAGGCGCTAACGTTTTCGAAAAGGTTTTGTAAATTGGGACTCGAGCTCCAAAAGAATTTCTACTTTAAAAACTCCCGAAATGATGAATTTCCTTTTCAAATACTTCTTTGCTTGATTTCGAAATTCTAAAAACTTCTCGAGAACATTTTTATAGTCAATTTCCGTATCAAATTCGTGGTTGCTATTTGCTTGTTACAATTCATATCGCATTATACTTACACTAGCAAAATAGTTGAATTTTGCTAACCCCTGAGTAATCGGGGGGTGGATGTCTGTTTTGTGTCCAGGTGCTTGCAATTTTGGGGAGCAGTCACAGGATCGGCACAGGGAGTGACGGGCTACGATACTAGTCGAGAGTTGGGAGTTAAGTCGAGTTATGTTATATCGTCAGAGTCGTTTTCCGCTTTTCTCTATTTTGTATCTTTACCCCTGCGTGGGCATTCATTGTAAAGAGTTGTGTTTTTCTGTTTATGTCAGTCGTACGACCTCACCGGTCCATGTAGTTGTTTATAATTGACCCTAACGGTCTGTATCATTGTATTGTTTACCCCGGTTAGGCAAATACTTGGTCGTTTTGTGATGTTTAGCCTGGTAGATCCTCGTGGGAAGGATCTACGGTGTGTAATAATCCCATACAGTTTTGGGGGTGTTACATTTATGGCATCGGAGCTTAGGTTGCGGAAACCTAGGCTGTCGGGTCAAGTCGAGTCGTGATTTGTTGAGTAATATCTTGTCTTATCATTCGAATTATCGAGTGACAAGTTGAGTTGTGCGTAGTCACTGCGTGTCGGATATGTTGTCGGATGAGATTAGTATCATGGGCGACTGTCATCTCCGTGCGGCCTGTGGACGTAAGTCTCCTCTTTTATGCTTAGTATCTGTGTTTCATGATTTCCTTTATGTGCGATATTTGTGGTGCATAATTTTATTTGCACAGTGTTGTGTAATGAAGTTGTATTCGATACTTGTGACACCCTGTATGTGTATACAAATGGACGTATTGATGTCTTGTGTTGGCCACTAAGTATACAAGATACAGCTTGGAGAGTGTTTTAAACAACAAGCTGTACGGTTTTCAAATCTGAGTGCGTAGCGGAAGTCTTGTCAAAGTAAGTTGCTGTAAATACAGCAACTTGATATGAAATATATACTTATAGATAATCACAAATATTAAAACAGTAAATGCAGAAGGTAATTGGCACAGTAATTAAAGTGGTTCGAGGTAAACCCCTCTACGTCCACTAGTCCTCCACACAGGAGTGAAAATGTTTATTATAAATACTACATACACAACTACGTATTTATAATCAAACCTAATCAGTATATCATTCACACAGATTGATATAATGATCTTAGCCTTCAACCGTTCACACAGATTGGTTTGAGTTTTCACTTGACTGGCTTCTTCACACACAGTTCCGAAGCTTCGTCTTCTTCAATGCAAGTCCGTCACACAGTTCGGGAAGAGTAAAGATTCTCAGTCCACACAGGGCTGATGGGTATGTTCAAGGGTTAGAACAATATTTGAACAACAGCTTTGACTTTTTGAGCTTTTAGCTGATGATGTGTTGATCACGGTTTTGAGTACTGTATTTCTCTTCTTTCAGAATAGCAGAATGCCTTGGGAGATATGTTTGCTCTGAATATTCATGTAAGCACTTGGTTCACTTGCGTATGAATTTGATCGTTTGTTCGTTTGTTTGCGTGTTTTCGTCTATCTCGATCTTCAAAGACTGGGGATATATATAGCTTTCTGAAATATATCCGTTGATATAAATCGGTTGAGCAAGATTCCGTTCTAACGGGATGATGTGTTTGAACAAAACACGATCCGGATTTTGCGCTAGATTTGAAGATCTCTGACGGCTTGATATTTAAATACTTTATCCTTTAGTATTTATATATATTCTCAAATGGGACTTTGACTTAGTGAATAACAAAGATTCCTTCTTGTCATGTTTGGATGCTATATGGAATGATAGCTGTGTTGTCGATTCGAGACAGCTTCCATACTTAGTCATTATAAGACTCCTTTGCTGTATGATTTGATTCTGTATGCTGGGGCTACGAGAAGTCTTCGATACAGGTTAATATCTTTTGATCATCTTTTCGATACAGCTGCTTGCTGTATGCTGGATTGGCATATTTGTCAAAACATTCTGTCTTGATCTTCTCGATACAGGGATTGTTATCCCAACAATTTCCCCCTTTTTGATAATTTGCCAAGTCCTTCTAAGTCTTCCTTTTAAAATCTTATGATGTTATCCAAACATCCTTGATGATGCCAAAAATTTGACATTTAGCGTCTTGAAGGAGGGCAGACTTCTTGGTCTTCTGTTCGAATGTTCTGGTCTTCAGCATTTAGCCTAATACTAAGAACTGCTCGCTGGCAAGTTCAGCTTTTATCAAAAGAGTGATACGTGATTAAACTTATGATTGGCGCGCAGGCACAATCTTACATTGTATTCTAGATACATACAACTTAAACTATGAACTGTTCACAGACAAGTTCTTTACAGCTTATGTATTAAGATAAGTTTCATATTTGAATACAGCAAGGATAAATTTAAGTGTTTGTAACATACAATAACACAGTAGATTACGAGTTGTAATCTTTCAAAACAGGCAAAAATTTTATTGATATTAAAACAAAGAGTACAAAATTTTGCTGTTCTGAAAATAAGATTACAGAATTATAATACAAGGAAATTTAACTCCTGTAGTCTGAAATGAATGCCTCCAAGGCTTTTTAGGGTTATTATTGGTACCCTTCCACCAGTTTTGATGTGCGTCCCTGTCTCGATTCAGATATAAGGCTTGACCTTCATATGATTTATCGAAGACTAGGATCCAATCATCTGGATGGGTAACAAAGTCACCATTTTTGTGCTTTGACTTCATCTGCAGCTGTAGCGGGAGCGTTTCTTCTTCCAGCCTTTTCTGGAACTCCTCTACGGCTTCCTTTACCGTCCTGCATCTGTTGAATAATGAGTATTCCCTGATAAGAACAACAAAGTGTCTTAGCAGTTCATTTCTCCTCCAGTTCTTGATCTCTTCAGTAGTAGGCTGTGGCCGGCCGGGAGGTTCAGAGCTTGAGGCTTTCGGACTAGGCTCTTCCAAGGATACTTAGGATCCTGGAATTCTGATCGATCTCCCTGTATCCTAACATTTGGAGATGAGATACGGGCTATATCAGCAGTGATGGAGTCTACAAAAGGAGCTAACAATTCTTTCTCTTGCTCCAGCCTCGTTCTCCTAGCAGCTTCCCTCGATTCTTTCCCCTTTTTGGCGTCATCAAGGTATGACACCTTTTCATCAAGGCGTTCCAGGATTTGCAAAGCAGCATCCTTTTTCGTCTCAATATTATTCATTTTCTCAACAAGGGAGCAGAGCACCTGCGACATATCCTGAATTTTCTTGTCGTGGGCTTGAAGCTGAGAACCGGATTCGATCAGAGAAGATGCTGTCTTGGCCTCAGACACGCGTAGCTTTGATTTCTCTTCTCTCAGGATTTGCTCCTGTTGTTCTTGCAATTGGCTCAGTGCCTGCTTGAAGACGTGTGGCAAGACAGTGAAGGCTTCTACCACCCGGGAGACTTTATGCTTCAGTCCTGTCATTGCTTCAACGGTAGAAGTGTGTAGACAATCAAGAGCTTTTTCCACAGAGTACAGGGCATTGACGGCGTCCTGGATGATAACAGTTTGGAGGCCAAGAGTATGTAATCGCTCTTTTCTTGTGGCAGTCCTAGGAGAGTCTGGCTGGGCAAAATCCTCAACTCCGTTCAACCGTCTCAAATTCACATTGGGACGTGAATTGAGTTGGACATCCTCAGGTATTATACCATCGTCAGATTCCAAGGCGGTTGAGGGTGCGGGAGTATCAGATTCGGGCTCGGCGACAGGGGGTGCTGCATCCTCCTGTGCTGAAGTGGGTTCTGAAGACATGGATACATGAGGGACTGATTCCTCCTACTGTCTCTCAGCTTCCGCCTGCTCCTGCAGAGGGACTGATTCCTCATGCGAGATGGCACTGGATTCTTCTTCTTCTTGTTGCAAAATAGATTGTTCCTCAGCGACATGAGGGGCTGAATCCTCGTTGTCGGGAACAGTGTCTTGTTGATGGGGAGGTGAGTGATGTTGACTCGAAGTTCCTGCACCCATCTGAAATTCAGATTCTTCGCGACTCTTTCTTAGACCAGCTTATAGGGCATCATCATTATCGTCTGAGTCGGGATATGATTTTGGACTTTCGGGAGATTCCTCGGACTTAGCTTTACCTTTCTTTCGAGCTTTGGCTTTTTCAAACAAATAGCTCTCAATAAGCTCTTTAACGCATAGGTTGTCCCATTGGATCAGGATAGCAATATCTTTAGCGTCCGTCACTTCCAAAACAAATCTTTCTTCGTTACTCCATTCGCTCCAGTTGTATAGGGTTTCGTACGGAGAAAGTTTGTAACTCTTCCATTGGACAAACCGTTTGTAAGCCTGTTCGATTTGCACAGATAGTAGGATTTTGTTAATAATTGTGTCCGGGGAGGGGCTGCGTACAGCGCCTGGGTTTGCTGTAGGTATGGGTTCCTCTACAGGTGTGGAATCCTGTATCGAGAGGGATTCCTTACAGGGGTTGGTACCCTGATAGGAGATGGATCCTGAACTGGTGTGGGATCCCGCATAGGAGAAGTAGCTTTTGGCTCCAAAGTGGCAGCCGACTCGCCAGAGTCTTATATATTAGCAGATATCTGAGCATCTGTCATAGCCGTCAAAGGCTCGGGATCTACTGTATCGATAGTAGCAGGCATCTCTTCCACAGGGGTTGGGCCCTGGGGGAGTTGTTCAGTGGGTTTAGTCATAGTAGAAGCGTCCTTGGAGTTTTCTGTGGCCTTAACTTTTGAAAGCCTCCTTAGCTTCCTTTTCGGCTTCTCAACAGCAACTGGAGTTTTGCTGTGAGTTCTTTTTCTCTTCCTTGAAGTCTCCTTGCTATGAGACTTCGAAGATACGTCCCTTGGATCGGCAGAAAGCGGCAATTTGCGAACGTAGGGCCTGTTTGAAATGAGGGGTCCTTTCCTGAAGACGGTGGGTTGGATGCTTCCCATATAAATGCGAGAAGTGATCTTCTTGGCTTTTTCTTCTTGAGGGACACCGCATTTGGTCAGAATGTAGTTCAACAGCAGACCAAAGGATTTCTTCTGTAAAGCAGGCTTAGAAACTTCTTCCTGCAACCGTTTGAGGATGATTTGACACTAGTTGACCTTCTCACAGGTCATTATTGCAACCATCATCCTAAACCTAAGATTGGTGCACATCTCAAAAGCACCTGTTCTGTTCTCAATAATACGACAACAGAAATCATGTAAGTACAAAAAGTAAATAGAAGTTTTTCTTAAGGCAGGAGGTGTGAACCGTTTCAACCGAGGATGAACCGGTGAACAAGCCATAGTAAGCGGTTAACAATTCCTGGGACCTAAAGGTCTCAAGATCTTCCATTGACAGGCCATCAGCAGGTAGCCTGTAGATATTCTGGAGTAGCTCTTGGTCAACGTGGATCTCAACTCCATGAACGACGGCTGTGATGTCAGCGACATGTCCTCCCTGGGCCTGTGAAAGGAAACGAATGGCAGCATTGAGGTAGAACTCCTCAACCAGATGAACATCAAATCATTCAGCAGAGTGGCTGCCAAGGCGATAGAGGCCTTGTTGACGAATCCTAGTGATGACGTATTCCATCGATTCGACGTCATCCACTTCGGCATGAACACGTTCAAGCAAGACAGATCTGGAAAAGATCCGTCCGTCGATGATGTTGGTTGTTTTCTTGCGAGAGATGGAAGATGTCTGGGAAGATGCCATTGTTGATACTCGAAGAAAAGTTAAAAAGGTTTCAAGCAAAAATGCAGTAAATACAGAAAAACTTGTAGGCTGTATGCTCAAGAACTCTTACAATATGCAGAAAGCATAAAGAGTCTCAAATGGCATTTTCAGTCCTTTAGTAGTGGGCGGTGAAGAAGGGTTTTCAGATACTGGACGGTCAGATTTAAGGGATGGGAACCGTTTGTTTAAAATGGACGATCACGATTGGACTGAGTGTAACCAGTACAACTTATCCAAATAATTTAAAATAGGAGCGTGTCCCACTTCTGACTTTTCAAATTACCCTTATTGCCTGAAACGGTGGTGTACAATTAATAAAAAATTTGAAAACATCACGGCTTGAAGATATCAATGTCCAGATGTCGTGTAAAGCATTTAATGCAAACGGCTTGTAATGATAATAGGGCACGCAGACATAAAATATTTTAAAATAAATAACATGATAATTGATTTCCCATTTTATGTGCTGTATCCGTGAAAATACAGCGTTCCCCCTTAAAAAGTACATACAGGTTTCAATTCGATACAACAGCTTTCGGATTAATGCTGTATTCTTGGGTCATACGGTATTCCCCCTTAATTATTGCACACTTCAGCTGTAGGATAATTCATATCGCTTGGTTCCTATAGTGCTGTTCTGATGGACTGAGTGTAAAGATAACTAATGGTGGATACTGTATTCTTGGGTCTTACAACATTCCCCCTCAATTTGCTGAGAAAAAGCATTAAAAACTTACAGGGAGTAAGAAGTCCGAAGTTTCTTAGGGCTTGCTGGATATTATCGTCGGTTCGTGGTAGGGTTTTCTAAGATTACCCGCCCACTTACTCGACTACTGCAGAAAACTCAAAAGTTTGAGTAGAATGAGATGTGCCAGAAGAGCTTTGATGAATTGAAGAAGAGATTGACGACGGCACCGATTTTAGCACTTCCACAGGGAATTGGAGGATTCATAGTTTACAGTGATGCTTCGAACCAAGGACTCGGATGTGTATTGATGCAGAATGAGAAAGTGATCACCTATGCATCACGACAGCTGAAACCTTATGAAGTAAACTACCCAACGCATGATTTGGAGCTAGCAGCAGTAGTTTTTGCTTTGAAAATCTGGAGACATTACCTGTACAGGACTCACTGTCAAATCTTTACGGATCACAAGAGTCTAAAATACATCTTCAGTCATAAAGAGTTGCACATGCGGAAAGGAGATGGCTGGAACTGATTAAGGACTACGACTTGGAGATTTTTTATCATCCAGGCAAAGCAAATGTAGTGGCCGATGCACTCAGCCGCAAGCCTGTTTCTATTCAGATGCTGGAGACTCTGACCTCCCAGTCCAGCATTCAATAAGAATTGATTCGCGAAGGAATTGAAGTATGGTTGCAAAGAGTCCAAGGACAACTGTGTGTGATGGAAATAACTTCGTCGTTAACTAAAGAAATCAAATCTAAGCAAGTAGATGATCCTCTGATGATTCGGTTACGTGATGAAGTGAACAAGGGAAAGGCCCCAGGATTTATAATTCATGATGATGGAGTATTGAGATTCTAGAGCCGACTTTGCGTTCCTGATGTCGATGTCCTGAAACAGACAATTATGAAGGAAGCTCACAACATGCCCTATTCTATCCACTCGGGCACCAGCAAGATATATAAGGACCTGAAGCAAAACTTCTGGTGGGGCAACATGAAGAAAGATGTAGCAGATTTTGTCTCGAAATGCTTGACTTGTCAGCAGGTTAAGATCGAGCATCAATGACCTGCCGGAATGCTGAATCCGCTCCCGATTCCTGAATGGAAATGGGAGGACATATCGAAGGACTTTATCACTAATATGCCGGGAACAAAGATAGGAATGAACATGATTTGGGTGATAGTTGATCGTCTATCCAAATCGGCTAATTTTCTAGGCATTAAAGACACGTGGGGACCCGAGAGGTTGGCACGAGTATTTATTTCATAGATAGTCCGATTGCATGGTACGCCGAAGACCATTATTTCTGACCGAGACGGACTTTTTGTGTCTCAGTTTTGGAAAGCAGTTCATAAGTCCATGGGAACCGAATTGAACTTCAGCACAGTTTATCACCCGCAGACAGATGGGCAATCCGAGAGAACTATTCAAACAGTGGAAGACATGCTAAGATCTTGTGCCTTAGATTGGTCAGCTGATTGGGAAGTTCATTTACCGTTGGTTGAATTCACTTACAACAATAGTTGGCATGCTTCCATTAAGATGGCACCGTTTGAGGCATTATACGGGAGGAGATGCAGATCGCCCCTATGTTAGGACGATTCATCAGACTTGATTAGGACAGAACCGGAATTGATCGTACATACACGAGAGAAGATAGCCTTGATTCGTGAAAGGCTGTTGACCGCCCAGAGTCTACAGAAATCTTATGCAGACGTACGTCGTCGCCCATTGGAGTTCAGTACTGGAGATCACGTACTTTTAAAGGTTTCTCCTACTCAGGGAATCTTTCGTTTCGAAATAAAGAGGAAGTTGAGTCCGAGATATATCGGGTCGTTCGAGATTCTTGAGAGAGTTGGAGAATTAGCATAAAGATTGGCATTACCATCGTCACTGAGCCATGTTCATAACATATTCCACGTATCTCAGTTACGGAGATATATACCGGATCCTAGTCATGTCATTGATTTCGGCGAGATCGAAGTCGTTCAGGATGGCACGTTTGAAGAGAGACCGATCAAAATACTCGAGAGTCGAGTTAAACAATTGAGGAACAAATCGATCGCTTTGGTTAAGGTTCAGTGGTCACACCACGGAGCGGAAGAAGCCACTTGGGAGATGGAAGATAGCATGAGGTCCAGATATCCAGAGTTATTTTCGTCTTGAGTTTCGGGACGAAACTCCTTTTTAGTAGGAGAGTATGTAATATTCGGATTTATTATTGAGTATTTCATCTGTATTTGAACCCTGTATCATTCGGAATTGTGATATCGATAATCGAAGTATGATATTTCTCATATTTGTATCCTTATACACGAGTATGGCAACATGTAAATTTTCCCATGCAAATACGTGATAATGTACGTTAACTAGGAAGCCTAACGTACGTTATTAGTCTGCGTTAGCGTATGCTACGAACGTATCATAGCATGCGTTAACCAGCCAATAATTGAGCTGGGCAGCAGTCACATGCGCCAGCCGGACATGGGTCCAGATAAGATTCCCACGGATGAACCTGGACAGTTTTGGAGTCAACGCTCGTTAGCGTACGCTAATAGTTAACGTACAGAAACATTATAAAAGGGACAGCACCCCATTTTATTTTGTTTACGTTTTCTTCACTTGTCCTTCATTTCTTAGAAGTCAGATAGAGTCTCCCCTCCTTCATAAACACATATAAACCATCTCTACATGATCATTGAAGATTGGAGATTACTTATACTTGATCAATGAAATGTAGAAAGATCTTAGATTGGCAAACAAGAAACCGGTGTTGGATTCTACCTATTATCTCGGTGTTTCCTTCATCTTAAGGTACGTTATACTATCTCCAACCTTGGTTTCGTGTTCTTAAGGATATGATGATCATGCTATCAAGATATTAAGTTCCATTGATGAATTATTCGACCAAACATCACGTTTAGAAGTTGGGATGATTATGCTTAAGATATCGTCGTTGAAAACATCATAGTTGGAACCCTATCACGTCAAATGATGAGAGAAATATTCTGAGGTTGATATTCCGTATTGGATAACGTTGCCATATTGATTAAAGACTAGGAGTAGATATCACTTCTGATTAAACGGACTTAAGAAAGAATCATCGAAGGTTGTATCCTTTCTTATGAGTTGGAATTGTTAAGTTCATCTTTGTAACAAAATCAGAATATACCGATGCTATTAGAATCTAACGCATCAACCTTAGATCACCGAACTTCGCATGAGAAATTGTAATCATAATTGGAGTATGATAACCATGATGATACATGTATCCTTGAATTCGAAGGTGTTTGAATCCGTAAGATCATTCGTAACTGTATGAGCATGATATGTATGGAGATAACGTACATTAATCACTAAGAATTTCGTAATCTTCATCACAGTTAGAACAGTCATCTGCCCAGTGGGGAACTGTCATACCTGTCAAGCGTTCGCTAAGCTTTGTAGTAAATGTACGCTATCGGGCATAGATAACGTACGCTACGCTTGGTACGTAACGTACGTTATATCATCAGACGAGTCAGTCGACTGATCAGAGAGTAACTGTCAATATATGGTTAGCGTACACTAGACCTTGTTGTTTATGTACGATAACGAGTAGGTTAACGTACGCTACCAAAGGTACGTAACGTACGTTAAGCAAGTCAGGCAGATTATATTTTATGAACTTCCGACAGTGGATTATTAGGTGTTCGTACGACTTGAGATGAATTCTGTATTATTTCTTTTGTTAAGGTTCGAGCTTAGTAACGTGATTGATCGAAGGGAGCGACCTTCGAGCGTTTTGATATTCGTGGGAGTATTATTCTTGTCTTCGAATCGAGGCAAGTACCTTAATTGTTTTTATGTATTGATGTTATACATATTGTTGTACATATATGTCGTTGTTGTATGTCCACCTCGTGTTGGTCCGACGGGATCATCGGGGGATCTATGCTAGCGTGCGCTGGATCATCAGATGGGTTTTTCCACCACGGGTTGGTCTGACGGGATCATCGTGGGTTCTAGGCAGTGAATGCTGGATCGTCGGAATTACCATGTGTATGTTGTGATATCATGTTATGATTATCATTTGTGTATGTTATTTACAAGTTTCTCGTAGGAGGAGACTCGTTGGTATTTTGTCATTCATGTTGTTATTATTCTTCGTGAAATGTTGAATAATATGTTGTGGTACTTGTACTAGCATCGTTGTGCTAACCCCTTCGGGGGTGAACATTTGGTTGTGTTCAGGATCCAGGAGAGCAGGGAAACAACCACTAGAGTACATGATGGCGACGAGTGCAGTGATGTTAGGACGGGTTTATTAAATGCATTGATTGTGTTGTTTTAATAAGTACTCGAGTACGTTGCCGTTTGTGATGATTTAGATTTGGTGATGTATTAATACTCTTCTTTTGGATATTTGTATTCTCAGTATTGGCCAAAACTGTTTGTATTTTATTTCAGTTGCTTTCATACGTTAGTGTCTGTTATCGTCGTTTTATTTCTCCAGCCTTGTAAATTTTTATGTAAAGGATTTACGGCGCTGCAATATTCCTGAATATATCGGGGGTGTTACAGTATCGTTCACACATATTGATACAAAGATTGTTGGTTTCAACCGTTCACACAGATTGGTCAAAGCTTTCACTTGATAGCTTCTTCACACACAGTTCTGAAGCTTCGTCTCTTCAATGCAGATCCGTCACACACAGAGTTCAGGAAAAGCAAGGCTTTCTCAGTCCACGCAGGGCTGATGGTTTTCTTCGAATGTAAGATCACGGGTTGAACAACAGCTTGACTTCTTGAGCTTGAGCTTATGATGTGTTGTTCAAGGATGACACTTGTATATTTCTTTTCTCAAGATTGGCAGTATGCTTGAAGAAATATGTTTGATCTTGACATACTGTTCTTGAGATGTTCACGAGTGTATCTCAGTATATCTCAGCTTGCTCAGTACTCAGATCTTTAATATTCGTATGAGTTTATCTATATTCTCTGATATAATCGTGTATTTCTGATCTTCAAACTTTGGGGTATATATAGCCTTTGGAATAGATCCGTTGGGAATAGATCCATTGAGCAAAGAGTCCGTTCCAACGTGTTGATTGACTTGCACAATACAAGATCCGGATTTTGCTCCTTGTCTGAAGATCTTTATCGGCTGGTATTTAAATACTTTATCCAGTTAGTATTTAAATACTTCTTTTCAAACGGTGGCTTGACTTTAGCGTATAAAGCAGATTCCGTTTCAACGGTCTTCAGTCTTATTGGATAAGTGTTGAAGATCTCAACACTTAGAGCCTGTATGCTGTATCCAACATGTTGCGTAGCTGTAGGTTCCACACTGTAGGCTATCTTAGGGCTGCTGTATGGAAAGATGTTGTATGAATTTTCAGGACAACTTCCATACTTGGTGTCATTTTGACTGATGAGCTTCTTGCTGTATGATGGCACTTTATACTTTTGCTGTATGTTGGCACTTTATCAAAACACTCATCTTGTTGTATGATTGTCTTCGGGACAGCTACTTGTTGTATATTGGCACATTATCAAAACTCGGTATAGGATTGTTTATCCCAACAGTTTTGCTTCTAAAAAATTAGGGTTCTAAAATCTTGAAGACGGTAAAGGTTGTAAAATGATTTTCACCGCCTTAAATAGCGAGTTGAAAGGATGCTTTGAATTTTTAGTAATAAAATAATCAACTGGTGGTACGATTTTTGTCGGTTTAAGAAGTGACGGTTGAATTTGATTGGATCTCGTGTAGGTAGTGTGAACGTGTGTTTGTCCGCGTATATAAAGAAAATAATATAATAATTGAGTTGGTCTAGAAACTTAGCTGATTGACTGTTTGACTTCTTGTCTGCTCTACATCAGGTAGCTTGTGTCTCCTGTGGTCAGCTAACTTTTGCTTGTCTGATCTGCATCAGTTAGCTTTCTGCATCAGGTAGGATGTGTTGCCAGAGGTCATCTAGGATTCTTCATCTGTCCTTCGGCTTCTCGTCTGGTCTGATCAGATGGGTTCCTTTTCTGCTCTGATCATGTAGCTCTTCCTTGCTCGTCTGATCTGATCATCAGGTAGTTTTTTCATCTGTGCTAGATTTCTAATCTACTAGACCAAGTTCCCTGCTTAGCTCCAAAAACCTTTCTTCTGGCAAAGGTTTAGTGATTATGTGAGCAATTTGGTATTCTGTGATGACTCTTTCTACTCTGGCTCTCTTGTTAAGCACATGATCTCTGATGAAATGATGTTTAACATCAATGTTCTTTGTCCTTGAGTGTAATACTAGATTATTGGTTATTGCAATTGCACTGTTGTTATCACACCATATTGGGACTTCATTTGCAATGATGTCGTAGTACCTTAGCTGTTGTTTGATCCAAAGAATCTGTGCACAACAGCTACCTGCAGCTAGATATTCTAACTCTGTGGTTGATACTGAGTTAGATTCCTTCTTCTTGCTAAACCAGGATATTAATCCGGTTCCTAGGAATTGGCACGTTCCACTGATGCTTTTCCTATTAATCTTGCATCCTGCAAAGTCTGCATCTGAGTATCTTGATAGCTCAAAGTTGTCATGTTTAGGATACCATAATCCAACACTAATTGTAGACTTAAGGTATCTGATAATCCTCTTAGCTGCTTTGTGGTGAGATTGCTTTGGTTTGGATTGAAATCTTGCACATACTCCCACTGCAGATGAGATATCAGGTCTGCTTGCAGTGAGGTATAGCAATGATCCAATAAGTCCTCTGTAGTGGGTTGAACCCACTGATATGCCTCCTTCATCTGCATCTAGGTATAGGCTTGTGCTCATTGGTATTGTTGATGGTTTGGCTGAATCCATTCCAAATCTCTTGATTAAGTCTCTTGTGTATTTGGCTTGATTGATGAAAATTCCATTATTCATCTGCTTGACTTGCAAACTAAGAAATAAGTTAAGATTTCCCATCATACTCATCTCAAATTCTCCTTGCATGAGATTTGAGAACTTCTCACATAGCTCCGGGTTGGTTGAGCCAAATATGATGTCATCCACATATATTTTTACTAATAATATGTGGTCTTCATGCTCCACTCTGAATAGGTCTTGTCCACCTTGCCTTTGCTGAAACCGTTCTTCTCTTGAAACACAGATAGTGTCTCATACCATGCTCTTGGTGCCTGCTTGAGACCATATAGAGCTTTTAAAAGCTTGTAGACTTTGTGTCCTTTGACAAATCCAGGGGTTGCTCCACATAGACTTCTTCTTATAGAATTCCATTGAGAAAGGCACTTTTCACGTCCATTTGGTAGACTTCAAAATCTTTGAATGCTGCATATGCAAGGAATAGTCTGATGGCTTCCAATCTTGCAACAGGTGCATAAGTTTCATCAAAATCTATTTCTTCACATTGTACATATACTTTAGCAACTAGTCTGGCTTTATTCCTAACAACAGCCCCATCTTCATCACACTTATTTTTGTACACCCATTTGGTGCCTATAACCTTCTTGTGACCAGGTCTGTCTGTTAGTTCCCAGACATTGTTTCTCTCCATCTGGTTGAGCTCTTCTTGCATTACATTGATCCATGAGTATTCATCCAGTGCTTGCTCTGTTGTCGTGGGTTCCACTTGAGACATGAAAAATGAGAACATTGCCATTCCTGCTGGTACTGTGGATTATCTGGTTCTGACTCCATCAATTAGATTTCCAATGATTTGTTGAATGGGATGATCTCTGTGCCATTTGGGGATATCTTCTTCTTCAGGGTTTGTTCCCCTCATAGAGTTGCTTTGGTGAACTTCTTCTCTCTCTGCATCATCTTGGTTCGGACCTCCCTGGTTTGCAACTGGATCAGCTACTGTCTTGTTATCTGCAGCTGGGGATCCTGTCTGATTTGCAGATCGGTCTTCATCAGCTACATCTGGATCAAGTAGGTTTTGGGGTCCTATCTGATCTGCAGTTGGGTCTTTAGGCTGATCTGCAGGTGAGTCCATCATTCCTGTGTCATGAATGATGACTTCTTCTAAGGTGGCGGATTTGAGCTTTTTCTCAATGGATTCCACCTGTTTCCTGTACTCAACAGTAGACTCATCAAACACAACATGAGGTGTTTCTTCCAAAGCTAAGGTTCTTTTGTTAAATACTCTGTATGTCTTGCTTATTTGTGAGTATCCCATAAAGAGACCATCATCATAGCATAAAAGGCATTCAGTTAGGTTTTACCACTGATGTGGATGAAACACTTACAACCAAAGATATTAAAATATGCAACAGTTGGTGTTCTGCCATTCCAAACCTCATAGGGAGTTTTGCCATGTCTCCCTACAATCATACTCCTGTTCTGAGTGTGGCATGCTGTGTTGACAACTTCAGCCCAGAACCTCTTTGGCAGGTCAGCTTCAACAATCATGGACCCGACAACTTCCTTCAAGGTTCTGTTCCTTCTTTCAGCAACACCATTCTGCTGTGGAGTTCTGGCTGCAGAGACTTCATGTTGGATCCGATTCTGATCACTGTAGTTAGTGATTACCTTGTTGAGAAATTCTCCTCCTCTATCTGATCTGATCTTGATGATTGAGAGGGATTTCTCATTCTGAATCTTATTTAGCAACTCAAGTAGCTTTGTTAGTGTTTCACTCTTTTTATAGAGAAAAACAATCCATGTATATCTTGAGTAGTCATAAACTCCTACTAGAGCATGCTTTTTTCCACTCAATGTCCTTGGATTTATGGGGCCAAAGAGATCCATATGAAGTAGATCTAGAACTCTTGTGGTGAGAGTGGTAGGTTGAACTGGTTTAAATGATGCTCTGGTTTGCTTCCCTTTCTGACATGCATCAGAGAGAGCTTCCTTCTTGAATACTTCTTCTGGAAGTCCTCTGACCAACTTTTGAGAGCTAATCTTGTTGATGGCTTTAAAGTTTAGATGACATAGCCTTTTGTGCCACAGCCATCCATTTTCAGCAATTGTCTTGGATATAAAATAGGTGTTGGGAGTGCCTGTATTCCAATCCATCATGTAGACATCTCTCATTCTGAATCCTTGTAGCTTCACTTCTCCTGATAGGATATCTATCACCATGCATTTCCAAATGGTGAAGACTACTTGGTTCTTCTCATCACAGAACTGACTTATGCTGAACAGGTTGTATTTGAGCCCTTTGACATAGTGGACTTTAGATATTGTTACTTTTCCTCTGTGCAACTTTCCAAATCCTTTTGTTTGTCCTCTAGAGCAGGGGCACAGCTACACGGGGCGGGGCGACCCCCCCAAATTTTTTTTCCGATGTAGGGGGTGTATAGTTTTCGTGTAGAAAAATTTCGGTATATTCGGTTTCGACCCCCAAAATTTCGGTATTACCCGAAAAATAGCATTAGGAAAAAAAATTTTTGATCCCGACCCCCGACTGAAATTTTTCTAGCTTCGCCACTGCTCTAGAGCTATCTCCAAAGGTTACATCTGGGCCTCTTTCTTTGATATAATTTGATAGCACCTTATTCCCAGTCATGTGCCTTGAGCATCCAGAATCTACAAACTATTCTTCTCCTCCCATGTATGAGTTTTAGGAGATGTGGTAGAAGTCCTTCCACCTTTTCTGCAATCAAACAAGCAGAGATTTAGGTACCTAAATCTGTGTGGGTTCTTGGGGGTTAGTAGGTTTCCTAGAGAATTGATTTCTCCTTGGATTATGAAGTTATGTTGATTGCCCCTAAAAGGTGTGTGTTGTCTAGGTCTATATCCCTGGGTGGGATTGTATACTGGATATGCCTCATAAAATCTATGGTGTGGGCCATTTCTAAATCTTGGCTGAGACCATTTATTAAATCGTTGGGGTCTCCACACCTGTTCATTTTGAAAACTTGGATAACCTTGAGGTTTCCATTTGCCTCTCCCATTCTGAAATCTATTTTTAGGGAGACTCTGGTAATAATTGGCATAATGTCTCTGCTGCTGCTTATGCCTTGCCTATTACCTAGTCTCTGGTCTAGGTGGCTTCCTTGTATACCTTGGTTGCTGCCTAAACCTTTGACTTGGCTGCTGCCTATTTTGAAATACGGGTTTATAAGTAGGCTCATCAGTTGGGACAGGTGTTTCTACCGTGATGAAAGTAGTTTTTGAACTAGAGGGAGTGTTGGGGTCATATCCAAGGCCTGATCTAGAATAAAGTGACCTTTTGTTCATACACAGTTCTTCCAGGGTTACAGATGCCTTTAGAGATGTTATATCTTTAGCCTGTATGCTATTTAGCTATTTTACCTTGGCTAGCTCAGCTTTAACATGAGCAAGTGCAGCTGAATTTTCACTATTTAAAACAGTCAGCTTATGTATCTCAGCTGCAGTATTTTCAGCTGAGTCTTTCGAAGAATTTTCAGATCGTTTTTCAAGCTCAGCTATAACATTTTTAAATTTTGCTGACTCTTGACTGAGCTTGTCAAAATCATTTTTCAGCTGGACTCTCTCATATTTCAGCTGTTCATTCTCGATTGTGTGATCTGGTGGTGATTTTAAGGTTTCAAAATCTTTCAGCAATTGATTAACAGATTTACGAAGATCCATGTCTTCAGATACGTCAGAGCTGAAACCTTCAGTATTTTGAGGTTTACAAGTTACCTCTTCATCAGCTAGGTTAGCCATCAAAAAATTGTTTTCATTATCATCATCAGAGAATAATCTACTGCTTGAATCTACTCTCTCTTCGATATGATCTTCAATGATGAGAGCCTTCCTCTTGTCTTCCTTTATGCTCATGTCCTTCTTGATTTCATCCTTCTTAAGATCAGGACAGTCAAATTGTATATGTCCCGTCTTATGACAATTGTAGCATTCAACCTTCGAGTTTCCAGCCTTTTGATTCCTCCTTGGATTGTCTTTGTAGTTCTTCTTGTACTTGGAGCAATTTTTCCGGAAGTTGCTGAATCTTTGCATTATGAATGCCATCTCTTCCTCAAAATCTAAAGGATTTGGAGGTTTGACTTCAGATAGGATCTTGGCAGGGGACTCTGCTGCAAATGCTATTCCCTTTTCTGCAGGCTCAGTTGATGATGAACATGGAAGCTCGAACTCATAAGCCTTCAGATCAGAGAACAACTCCTGGATCTTTATCTTGTTGAGATCCTTTGACTCTCTCATAGCCACAACCTTCATGCTCTATTCGGGGATGAGGGATCTTAGAACTTTTAGGGCTATCTCTCTGTTTCCATATGTCTTCCCGAGGGAGTTGATCTCATTAATGATCTCAGTGAATCTTGTGTCCACTTGGTCAATTGATTCACCATTCTTCATTTTGAAGTTGTCAAACTTTTTAGTAGCAATTGACAACTTATTCTCCTTTATCAACTCGGTTCCCTCACACATTACAGCTAATGTGTCCTAAATTTCTTTAGCATTTTTACAATTCTTGATCTTGACCATGGTTGATTTGTCAAGAGTCTGGTACAGCACATCTCTGGCCCGGTTGTCAAGATTGACCAGCTTCCTTTCTTTAGGGGTCAGCTACATCCTCTTTTTGGAAATCTTCTCTGGCTTCCCAGCTGCAATTTCTTCAGGAGAATTATCCTTCTCAAATATGAAAGGACCATCTTCTATGATTCACCACATGTCGTCATGAATGGATGATAAGTGTGCCTGCATTCTTATCTTCCAAAAATCATATTCATCAACAGAAAATACAGGTAACCTAGAGTGCATGTGTTGCATGTGTTCCATTCTAAATGAGAGATTAAAATATATATCCTCTGATATATGGATCTGGTTCTGTCAAACTTGAACCAACCTCTCTGATGCCATTTGTAGGTCATAAGTTGTGAGGAATAAGTCTGGGGGAGGAATAAACTTATTGAAACTTTTTTCCTGAAGTCAGATGACTTTCTCAGCTGATAGGTGCAGATGACTTAAAGTCATCTGTAGACAAGTATGCAGAAGATAGTTGATGACAATAACAGATAACTAAATGCTCTCGGCAGATATCTAATCAATGGAACAATTTATTATGTATGCAGCATGGAGATATGATGTTCAATGCAGTAAAACACGCAGGCACTTATAGTGGTCTCAGAGGTGGGGTAATACTCTACAAATCCACTTCTCTCCAAACCAGTTGGAGATAAATTCACTATAACTGTCAAGGAGTGATAAATGTTACAATGAATTTTCCCTAGTTACAACAACTTCCAACCAGTGAAAACCCGTGGCCGTTGCAACTTCTTTGACTGCCTGGCACCTCCTGATAGAAAACCTGTAGATGCCTCAACAACTTCTCGAGTTGTTTATCACCTTCCAATCAAGAACCGGTGGATGCCTTATCAGTCATGAAACTTCTAAAAAACTCATTCACAGAAGTACCCCAAACTCAAACTTTAAAGACAAGAGTTTTTGTCTTCTCCAACTAAAGAGATTCTTCGAATATGACTGCTTAAGCTTTGCTCTTTCACGATGCTATTGATTGCCTTTAGCTTTGATTGCTTTGTTCGCTTGAAAGTATTGTTCTCATCATACTTTGCTCAGTTCATATCTTCGGATATTTATAGTACGATCCTTTGAGCTTCCTTCGTAGCCGTTGCACTACTGTAACAAATCCGTCCGTTGGAGAGTCGACTTCTTTGTTTATATTATCAATCCGTTGCAAGGATTAATTCCCTTTCCAAATCCGACCGTTTGAAAGACTTTCTTCAATTTAGCGCCATTATTCTTGATTAGAATAAGTATAAAGTCTTCAGAGCGCAGATCCTGATGAATATTTAATTCCTTGATTTCCGGTAATCTCTTCAGTTTGTCTCCTACGTCCTACATGCGACTTTCCGTGATTGTTGACTTTTCAACGCTTTGCTGACGTGGACTGAGTATCTTGGATGAACTGAGAACCTGTCTGAAATAACTTGGTCAAAGCTGCCTGAAGTGCAGTCAACCTTCTCTGATCTGAACTTCTCTGCTCTGAACTTCTCTCCTCTGAACATCTCTGATCTAAAATTCTCTGAGATGATCTTCTCTGATCTGAAGTGAAGTTCTCTATCCTGGAGTTCTCTAATTTGAAGTTCTCTGAGATAAAGTCTTCTGATCTAGAATGAACCGATTGGATGCATCAGAGACAACCAGGAGGTTATCAAAAGTGAGCTTAAAAAGGTCAACGATCGTCTCGACCGAACACACGAGCAGATGGCACGCATTCACCAGCACTTCGGCATCAGGCAACCATCACCACAACCCGGGCCATCGGCTTAGTGCTACTTTTTTTTATTTTATTTGTGTTATTTTTCTGACTTCTTTTCTTTTTGTCTTGTTTAGACTGTTTGCGTATTTTTTCTTTTTCTTGCAATTATGGATTTTGTTTTTATTTATTTAACTTATTTCAACATGGTTTTCTGCTTTTGTTTCAAAGTTCTTCTTAGGGATTGCTATGAGGATCAACCGTACCACACGAGAGGGGAGTCCTTTTTCTTCTATCTTTTCAATACATCGAGGACAATGCTTATTTCTAAAGTGTGGGGTGATATCGGAAATATATGAATTTTTTAAATCATAAAAAATTAAAAAAATATCTCCAACAGTCAATTTGTAATATGTCTTACTACTCACCTCAGGAGACTTGTTTATAAAAATTTTGGTGCAGTAAAATGACCATGGGTTAAACTTGAATTTTCGATGAAAGGTCAAACTCAATTGTTTCAAAAAAAAAAATTTGTGTGAATTCATGAAACATATATATTTAAGACCTTGTGAGCTTTTGAACTGTTGTTTACTTGCTATCATTGATTGAGTGCGCTATTTGTGTTGTGAAACTCTAGAACCTATATTGGTATCTTACTCAAAACTACAAAGTGTGTGCAAAATAGTGAAAGTGATTTTAGGCGATTTTTTTTAGCCTTTCAATCTTTTCGGCCTACCCCAAAAATTATTAATTTGTTAGGCGTATTTTTATACGCTTATTTATCATTATCTTGTATTATTTTGGCGAGTAAATTTGCATAAATGAGCTTTTAATGCCTTATTCTCGTATGTTTGACAGGAGATTGGAGTCCGGAAGCTAAAACGAGGCAAAACGGGCGAAAACGGCGATTTTTGGCCTGGGGCCGCGACACAAGGCAAGTGGGCCGCGACACACAAAGAGGACCAGCGGGCCTCAGAGTAATCTGTACTCTGTGCCGCGGCACAGACCAGGTGAGCCGCGGCCCAGAAGAAAGCCACAACGCCCAGGTTTTAATCTGCACGCCATGTGCCGCGGCACAGATTAAGTGAGCCGCGGCACACAGGGCGGTTTTGGTATGCTCCGCGCGGGTTTGGGCCGTTTTGAAGCCAGTTCTCGACCTAATCACACGGACGCGATTTGGAGGCTGTTAGGAGCTATAAATAAGGGTTTAAGACCCTAATTAATCATCTTTGATCGGGGAAAATCTTGAAGGAAGATAAGCAGAAGACAGCAAGAGCAGAGGGCGGAAGCCAGAAGAACGGAGGAATTCGAGCTCTTCATCTGCGTTTGATTTTTAGTGCTTTCATTCATTAATTCTGTATTTTCATTATTTAGCATGTCAGGCTAAAACCCTTGTTCTAGGATTTTGATGAAACCTAAGTTTTGACGGATTTGCTATTGATTATCTATTTAATTCCCTTTTCTATTGAGTTTTCCTAATAAATTTTAATGCTTTCAATTGTCTGGCCAATAATTGAATTGTTTTAATTACCTTACTCGAATCGGGAGAGGAGAGTTTGTGAGGAACTATTGGTGAGGACCGTTTTATCTTGTGAGATAGGAATATACTCATAGGAACTACGTGGCCTTTTGAGGATTTTATGCTTTTTGCCTATTGACGAATTAATTCACCTAGGGATAGAGTGCGTTATTCACCTTTAGAAAAATCTATTGACCTTGGGAGAGGCGGTAGAGTATATTAGCAATCTTCGCCTTCAATAAATTGGGGAAACCATTAACTTCAGATAATCGAGAGTAAATTCGGATAAACTAAGGTGGATTCAGAATCCTAGAATTATTCATCATTTGATTTTCCTTCTTTGATCGATCGTTTTTACTGTTTAGTCTTTTATTAAATTCTTTTAGTAATTAATTGCAACCCAAAGTTCGATTGTTCAAATAAAACTAGAATACATAAAAATCGGTAGTTAGTGATTCAGTCCTCGTGGGAACGATACTCACTCATCACTTTATTACTTGTATACGATAACGTGCACTTGCGTTAACGAAATATCGCAACAAGTTTTTGGCGCCGTTGCCGGGGACTGATTTTTACTAATATCGATTTCAGTATTTCTAGTCTTAGTTTGGGCATTTTTTTATTTTCGTGTATTTTATTTTATTTTACTTGTTCTTCCTTTCAGGATCTTTCGCGTAGTGCATGAGAAAATTCGGTAACGAAAGCCTACTACCTTTGGATACCGAACTCTAGCGCACTCTTCGAAGAAACAAAAAGGAGAAACGAGATTCACCGACCCCAGCCACCATGGCCAATAATATCGAAAATCACGGAGGTGATAATCCTGTTCAGCAAGTTCAACCGGCATTAGCACTTCGAGATTATGCTATGCCGCAGATTAATGCAAACTTTTTGGGGATTCGGCGTCCCACTATCCAGGCGAACAATTTTGAAATCAAGCCTGCAATTATTCAGATGGTGCAAGCAAGCCAGTTCTGTGGATTGCCGAATGATGACCCCAACGCACACATTGCGTCGTTTCTCGATATTTGTGACACGTTCAAGAACAATGGTGTCACCGATGATGCTATCCGATTACAGCTTTTCCCTTTCTCTTTGAGGGACAAAGCCAAATTTTGGCTCAATTCTTTACCGCCGGGCTCGATCACGACATGGGCAGAATTAGCGCAAGCCTTCCTTGCTAAATTCTTCCCACCTTCAAAGACGGCGAGGTTACGAAACGAGATCACTACTTTTGGTCAATATGATATGGAATCGCTTCACGAGGCGTGGGAGCGATACAAAGATTTTCTAAGGAGATGCCCGCATCACGGCTTACCGGATTGGCTCCAAATTCAGACATTCTATAATGGATTGAGTGCCTCAACACACACTCTTGTCGATGCGGCCGCTGGAGGAGCCTTAATGGGAAAAACTATGGCTGAAGCACATTATTTGTTGGAAGCTATGGCCGCAAATGCATATCAATGGCCGGCCGAAAGAGTAAATCCGAAGCGAGTTATGGAGATCTCAAATAATGATCCAATCTCTACATTGTCAGCCCAAGTCACAGCACTAACGCAGCAGCTTCAAGCATTTTTGTATGCTCCTTCCCCCGTTACCATTGAGTCTTGCAATTGGTGTAACGGATCTCACCCTAGCGCGGAGTGCCAAGTCGTAAACCCATTCGAGCAGCCCCCAATTGAACAAGCTCAGTTCGTAGGAAACGGGAACCGGAAAAATAATCCGTACTCCAAAACGTATAATCCGGGATGGCGTAATCATCCCAACTTCTCATGGAGAAACGGACAGAGCTCGAACCAGCCTCCGTTCGCTCAAAACCAACAGCAGCCTCCTCCCGCTCCAAAAGTTTCTCTCGAGGAAGCAATTGCGAAATTAGCAGCGAATACGAGTCAATTCATGACCCGTACAGAAGCAACATTTCAAAATAATTCCGCTTCCATTCGCAACTTGGAAGTCCAACTAGGCCAGATTGCTAATGTGTTGACAGCCCGCCCGGAGGGAGCATTGCTAAGTACGACCGAGACAAATCCTAGAGAAAGTCTAAATGCGATCAGTTTGAGAAGCGGGAAGGAGGTGTGTGACCAGCCCGAGAGGAGTGAAAAGAGAAGTGAAATTTAGGAGAAGAAAAATTCAGCGACGGAGGAATCACAAGATTGGAGACCCTCGATAACGTTTCCGGATAATTCGAAGGCATATGTACCACCCATCCCATTTCCGCAGTGGTTACAACAGAAAAAGGCGGACAAGCAATTCTCCAAGTTTCTCGATACTTTAAAAAAGCTTCACATAAATATTCCATTCGCTGATGCATTGGAGCAAATGCCGAGTTACGTTAAATTCATGAAGGAGATCTTGTCAAAGAAAAGAAAGCTCGAGGAGTTTGAGACAGTCGCCTTGACGGAGGAGTGAAGCGCGATCCTTCAGAAAAAGCTTCCACCAAAATTGAAGGATCCGGGAAGTTTTAATATACCTTGCACAATGGGAAATCTGACTTTTGAAAGGGCATTGTGCGATCTCGGCGCTAGTGTTAATCTCATGCCTCTGTCTATCTTCAAGAAACTTGGAATTGCAGAAGCGAAACCGACGACTATCTCCTTACAATTAGCGGATCGATCGATCAAATATCCAAGGGGAGTGATAGAGGATGTGTTAGTAAAGGTTGATAAGTTCATATTTCCAGCCGATTTTATTGTGCTCGACATGGAGGAAGATCAAGATATCCCAATTATTTTGGGAAGACCATTCTTAGCGACCTGCCGAACTCTTATAGATGTGGAAAAAGTGGAACTAACTCTAAGGGTTCAATACGAGCATGTCACGTTCCAAGTGTTTAAATCTTTTCCAAGTCCAGGTGGTGTTGAGAAGAACTCAAAAATTGATAGTGTGGATACCGTTGCGAAAGACACACACCGGAAGAATCGTCGGTCGGAAAAGTCAGAATCTGTTTCAACTGCCTCAACGCCTAATAAAGAGCAAGTCACTTGTATTAAGCATTTGAAGATGTCGCCATCCGTTCAGCCACAATCGGAAAAGTCTCATTCTGTCCTAAGTTCGTTCGCGAAAGATAAAATAAGCCAAACGTAAAACGGAGGCCAAATCATGAGAAAAATGGGTGCTTCGGGAAGTTGTTTGTGTCAAAACCTTTTCACAAACAAGATTTGGTGTCCGAACCGAAAATTGAATCGTCAAAGACCAATGGTCAAAATTTTAAAACGCATATTAACGGTTCGATGAACGGGGCGGAGTCCAAATGGAGTTTGCGAAAAGCGAACTGATTTTTTTTCAATAGGTCTGGCTGAAGACTATAAACTTAGCGCTTCTCGGGAGGCAACCCGAGTTTTAGTAGTAGATTTTTTTTAGTGTTTTAGTATTTTCTTGCAATTTTGAATATTTTTTTTTCTTCATTTTTGCTTTGATTTGCTGATCCCTCTCGTTCTTGACGTGTTCCTTTTAAAATTCTGTGCAGGAAAAGTCCCAAGGAAAGATGGATGCCTAAGCCGCGGCACAAACTTACTGAGCCGCGGCACACTTGAGTCCTGAGCCGCGGCACTTTGTTGCTGAGCCGCGGCAAACCAACTGTCAAATGCTGAGCCCAGGACGCTGTACTCTATGCCGCGGCACAGACCAAGTGAGCCGCGGCACAACAACACTCTGAGCCGCGGCACCTGCGTTCTGAGCCGCGGCACATGTTGACATAAAATCCACAACCAGGAATGTTGTACTCTGTGCCGCGGCTCACTTGAGCTGTGCCGCGGCACACCTTGCGGAATTTGAACATCCCAGGTAGTTTATAACTCTCATTCGGCCGGCCACCCCAAGTACACTTCCCTTCCTTTCCCTTGCGCGCGATCGACCGACCTCTATTCCCCTCATCTTCTTGCAATTTTCTTGCACTCTTGACAATCCAAGCAAGGTATGTCTAAATTTCTAATCTCAAATTGTTCTATGAATTTAAAGGTGAAGTTGTGTTATGCATTTGATGATTGATCATGTTTATTTTTTGTTTTTCTTTCAAAAATTCCTATCAAGTTGAGTTGATGACATGATGGTTTTTGATCGTTTTTTAATGATTATTTTTTATTATAAATGAGTTGAATATGTCGGTTTTCATGACGAATGATTCGTGTTGTTGTTTTTGGGTATTTAATCGAGCTATTGTTATATTTGTGCTTCAATTGAACTCATGCCCTTTAAGTGTTTGATGAAATGTCTGAATGAAAAATTTTCTTTGTTAGGTCAATATTTTGAAATTTTTCGTGCCTCTTTTTGTGCAAAACTGATGTTACGACACTGTTTTCTCTCTGAAGAAACGGTTGAGTTTTAGTCGAGTTGTAGTCAGTAATATCTGTTTTTGTTGAGTATTCATCTAGGTCCGAAATTTTTCTCGTTTTTGTAGAAATCTTAGCAGATAAGAGAGGAGACATACGTGTTTTCAAATCATCGTCTATACGTTTGGTTTCATTTTTCGGTTAGCTAGTCGTCCAGTAACATAAGTCCTGTTGGCACTTGCTTTGAGTTTAGAGTCGGACAGTTTTTCCCGAAAAGTCGAGATAATATTTGTTCTATGACGGGAAGTCTAGTAACCGGGGGTATTCGCGTGACCCGTTGTTTACTCTCGCGTAAAACGACGACCCTGATTAGACTAGTGATGTAGAAATTTCGCATGTGCCAATGATAGGGAGCCTAGTAACCGGGGGTATTCGCGTGACCCATTGTTTACTCTCGCGTAAAACAGCGACCTTGAATCGAACATGCGGGAATAGCTATTCGAGTTGTTTCTCCGCTCGGGAGGGGAACTTAGTAACTAGAAGCATCCATGTGCCCCATGAGTGTCTTTTACGTCAAACGGTTCCCCAACACATGAGAATGAAATTCCACCCTAGGATTATCCCGATAAAATATCCCGAGATCCGAACCTAGTGGTCAACTCGAATCAATTTATTGATCATATATAAGGGAACACTATCCGAGGGTTAATTTTGATGAAACTCTTGAAATTTTTGCCACTAGACTGTGGAACTGGGCGACTTAGCTTGTTTATTTTAACCTTTCTTATTGACGGTCGATTAAATTCGCGTTTGTAAATCTTTGAGCTGGATTTTCTTCATGAACAAGTGATTAGGACTGAAATTGGTTACTTTGTGGAATCAGTGTTCTGGATGTAGCTCGCTATTACGATACTTGTATTATTCAGAGAGAATTTCAGGATAGTATTGATTAGGTTGAGCACTTTGAGTTGCACGATTATTCACGATATTCTTTTGTTGAAATTAATTCTTTTTGCTTGAGGACAAGCAAAGACTTAAGTTTGGGCGTATTTGTTAGGCGTATTTTTATACGCTTATTTATCATTATCTTGTATTATTTTGGCGAATAAATTTGCATAAATGAGCTTTTAATGCCTTATTCTCGTATGTTTGACAGGAGATTGGAGTCTGGAAGCTAAAACGAGGCAAAACAGGCGAAAACGGCGATTTTTGGCCTGGGGCCGCGGCACAAGGCAAGTGGGCCGCGGCACACAAAGAGGACCAGCGGGCACCAGAGTAATCTGTACTCTGTGCCGCGGCACAGACCAGGTGAGCCGCGACCCAGAAGAAAGCCACAACGCCTAGGTTTTTATCTGCACGCCATGTGCCGCGGCACAGATTAAGTGAGCCGCGACACACAGGGCGGTTTTTGTATGCTCCGCGCGGGTTTGGGCCGTTTTGAAGCCAGTTCTCGACCTAATCACACGAACGCGATTTGGAGGCTGTTGGGAGCTATAAATAAGGGTTTAAGACCCTAATTAATCATCTTTGATCGGGGAAAATCTTGAAGGAAGATAAGCAGAATACAGCAAGAGCAGAGGGCGGAAGCCAGAAGAACGGAGGAATCCGAGCTCTTCATCTGCGTTTGATTTTTAATGCTTTCATTCATTAATTCTGTATTTTCATTATTTAGCATATCAGGCTAAAACCCTTGTTCTAGGATTTTGATGAAACCTAAGTTTTGACGGATTTGCTATTGATTATCTATTTAATTCCCTTTTCTATTGAGTTTTCCCAATCAATTTTAATGCTTTCAATTGTCTGGCCAATAATTGAATTGTTTTAATTACCTTACTCGAATCGGGAGAGGAGAGTTGGTGAGGAACTATTGGTGAGGACCGTTTTATCTTGTGAGATAGGAATATACTCATAGGAACTACGTGGCCTTTTGAGGATTTTATGCTTTTTGCCTATTGACGAATTAATTCACCTAGGGATAGAGTGCGTTATTCACCTTTAGAAAAATCTATTGACCTTGGGAGAGGCGGTAGAGTATATTAGCAATCTTCGCCTTCAATAAATTGGGGAAATCATTAACTTCAGATAATCGAGAGTAAATTCGGATAAACTAAGGTGGATTCAGAATCCTAGAATTATTCATCATTTGATTTTCCTTCTTTGATCGATCGTTTTTACTGTTTAGTCTTTTATTAAATTCTTTTAGTAATTAATTGCAACCCAAAGTTCGATTGTTCAAATAAAACTAGAATACATAAAAATCGGTAGTTAGTGATTCAGTCCTCGTGGGAACGATACTCACTCATCACTTTATTACTTGTATATGATAACGTGCACTTGCGTTAACGAAATATCGCAACATAATTCCCTCGTTAAACCCAATTGAGCTTATTGCCTATTTTATTGTTAAACACATACTGAGCTTTCCATCGCTATAAATCCTTTGACCCATACTTGAACAGTTAAAAATTATTTTTTGACAAGGATAAAGATATTGTGTGGTGACATTGGGTGGTATATATTGTTGGTAGTGTTGAAAAATGGAGAAAGTATTTACTCCGCTGTTTTTGGAAACTTAGTAACCGGGTGTATTCATGTGACCCATGTTTACATTCGCGTAAAACAGTTACCTTAGATATGAGTAAGCATAGAAGCAGTTTGTGTATGTTTTTATCCTAGTAACCGGGTGTATTCATGTGACCCATAGTTTACATTCGCGTAAAACAGATAATAAACAACCCAAAAAAAGAGGAAAAGGCGAAAAATAAAAAATAAAAAATAAAATGGTTGATTGAAAAGCAAGAAAAAGAGCTCAGATAAATCGAAGCATAAGTAAGGGGATCGATAGAAAGCTTCACTAAATAGCTTCTAAAGTGCTTACCTGTTGATAAAACTCGATTCAGGATATTTTCTAATTGTTCAGTTTCAAGTCACTTTATCCATATTCTCCTACTCCAACCAAAGAGCCGACATTACAACCTAAAAGTCCTTTTTGATTCACAACGTTACACACACAAGTGGTAGAGATAAAAGACGATTTGCACGCCTATGGAAATTTTCACTTCATTAAATAAGCTTGAGCAAAAATATGTCCCATATACACTTGAGAGTGAGCAATACACTTATCCGGCGAGTTCTATGAATTCATACTTTTTGTTTAAAAAGGAAACTTTCTTGAGATTTGACAAAATTATAAAAACTTGGTCTAATTTACCCCTTGAGGTATGGTAAAATTATTGGTACGTTCAATCATAGAATATCTGAGGTTTAATTGAGGACAAGCAAATGATTAAGTGTGGGGTATTTGATTAGTGCATAATTGATCTAAAAATTCATATACAAAATATGCCTTTTACTGGCATAATCGTACTGATTTGTGATTAAAAATACATATTTTATAGATATGTCCAAACATGAGCTAAAAATGGTTATTTTACAGATTACTGACATGAAGCATCAAAAAGGACGGAAAACAAGATCAAATCCAACGACGGGAAATTTTCAAGGAGACAGTCTACAAAACGATCAAAGCAACACGGTGCAAATCATGGCCGCTTCTTCGGTCGTTTTTCACACGGCGCAAATCATGGCCGCTTCTTCGGCCGTTTCTCACACGGCACACATTTTCCGCTGGGTCCTTGCGCGTGTTCCGGACAAGACCGAGTCACCCTAATACGGCTATATAATATGGTGCAAAATAAGTCGTTCTCCATCGTCGTTTTTCAGCAGATGCCATGCAAAAATAGTCCACTTTTGACCATCTTGTGAACTCAACCACAAGATATTTTTATGGTCAAAAATCTGAAAAATCAAAGAAATGGGTGAAGTGTGAACAAAGAATTAATCAAGATACTACAATAAGATATTTTGAATTAAATAATTAATTGTATTCTTGAAAATCACCTATAAAAGGACACCTTCACCCATGAAGAAAAGAATCATCTCATCTTCTTGCCAAGAAACACCCCTTTCTTTTAGCAAGATATTTTCTTTAGAACTCTCTACTTTAGTTTGTATTTCATTTTTGGTTTGAAGTTTTTTCTTTCATTTAGTTTGTAATTGAAAAGTGCTTGATCAATAAGCACTTAGTATTTTACTTAGTGTTTTACTTTCAATTTTTGTAAGATTGTAACCTTTGAACAAGTTTAAAGTTATAATTTGAAGTATATTTCTTAGACTTTGATACATCATTTTCAAGTAAGTTTTCATCTATTGTCATTGAGTTCTAGTAATTAAGAGTTTCTATATATATATATATATTATGTATATCAATTATTTCTATTATAATTTTAGTTTGTATAAACCAATGAGTAGCTAATCTTTCTTCCTAGGGGAAGGGGGATTTCTAATAGGTTATATATTGAGTATTTGATTGATTTACACTATTATGATTAAAAGGACTAATTGATTGAAATAGAGATTGATCATATCCTATTTCTACTAATGAAACCTCCTTGATTGATTGTTGAGTGAATTGGAAACATATCTTTTCAATCTATCAAGTGTTAATCTTGTTATCAACATCTTAAGATTGCGAAAGTGATTAAGACACCTTTAAATACGAAAGTTATGAGGTGAAAAGTTGATTACTCGATAAACATTCATTTTTCTTTTATATCCGTGTAAATTAATTCCTATACTTAATTAAAAACCTAATTTAATGAACCCGTAATCCCCTAGATTTTATAAATTCCCAACTCATTTTAATTCTATTCATTTTCACTAGTTAAAAATAGTCTAGTTAAAAAATAGTCTTAATATAAATAGTATAGTATAAAAATAGTCTCATTAAAAATAGTCTAGTTAAAATAGTCTAGTTAAAAATAGTCTTAATATAAATAGTCTAGTTAAAATAGTCTTATTAAAAATAATCTTATTAAAATAGTCTTATTAAAAATAATCTTATTAAAATAGTCTTATTAAAAATAATCTTATTAAAATAGTCTTATTAAAAATAGTTTAAATTAAAAATAGTACATTTTAATTTAGTTAATATTTAAAAACCCAATAATCTATTTTAGAATATTTTAGTATTTATTTCTTGCAATCTATACAAAATATTATACGAAGCCCTGTTGAACAATCCTCGAGAGAAAAGACCTTGGTAGAACTTACCACAACTACTTCTACCTCGTATATATTGCGAGCGACTCAAAAACTCCTATTTTTAGGATAAGTTTTTGACCCATCATCGTGGTCCAAAAGTGCGATTTAGTGACAAATCTAAAGGAAGAACAAGAGGGAGGGAACCTTGCTTGTAGGAGAGTTTAAAGTCACCTACGTACCATATGTTGAAGTCTTACAGTATAATCTATTTAGTATTAGTCACTTCTGTGACAAACAGTTCTCTGTCAAATTCTACATAGATCACTGTAGGTTGAAGGACATCAAGATCAAGCAAGTCGTCCTCGCAGGAAGCCGGTCAGGTAATATGTATATTGCTACTGGAAGCCCACGAGCTCTACTATTCCATGTTTTGACATCAAATGCACTGCAGATCAAAGCTGGCTATGGCACAAAAGGATGTCACAAATCAACTTCAAGACTATCAACAAGCTCGCTAGATAGGGAATGGTCAGAGGCTTTCCCGATGTGTCATTTCATAAAAGCAGCGTCTGTGGATCCTGTCAGAAAGACAAGAAAGTTAAGACCACCCTGAAAAGCAAGTCATACCTGTCCACCAACAGGGTACTGAATTCACTACACATGGACCTCTACGGCCCTGTAGACCCTGTAAGTTTGGGAGGTAAGAAATATTGTCTTGTTGTTGTTGACGATTTTTACAGGGATGCTTGGACAATATTTCTGAGCAAGAAGAAAGATACCATCACAAAGTTGTCAGAGCACCTGAAGAAGGTACAGAATGACAAAGGGATGAGTATTGTGTCCATTCGTTCTGATAGAGGCGCTGAATTTATAAATCTCTTTATAGAGCTATACTATACGGACAGCAGAATACAACATGAATACTCAGCAGCCCGAACTCCTCAACAAACTGGCATTGACGAGCGAAAAAATAGGGTGCCCAAGGAAGCAACAAGGACCATGCTAGCCGCAAGCAAATTGCCGCAGAGGTTCTGGTAAGAAGCAACAAATACATCATGCTATACATAAAATTGTTGTATCATCAACAAGCATCACAACAAAATAGCATACGAGGTATGGAATAATAAAACACCAACGGTTACATACTTTCACATTTTTGGTTGCAGGTGTTATGTTCTAAACAATGAGAAGGATCAACTCAAGACCTTCGATGAAAAGTCATATGAAGGTATCTTCATTGGATACTCCTCTGTCAGCAAAGCTTTGAGAATTTTTAACAAAAGGAAGCTGAAAATAGAGGAATCCATCCATGTAGTATTCGACGAACCCCATTGTGACCCTATAGGAGCAGAAGACATAACCCAAAATATCCAAATGCTCTCCATTGACGATCTCCAAACACTGTAGGACTGCAGGTTAAGCAATTGCCTACATGTGTCTTTATCAACCAGTAGAAGTACATCAAGGAGTTGCTCAACAAATTCGGAATGAACAACTCCAAATCCTCCTCCACCACCATGAGCACTTCCACGTAAATAAGTACTGACGAAGCTAGAAATCCAGTTGATCAATCATTCTACAGGAAGCTAATATGCTCACTTCTGTACCTAACAGCCAGCAGGCCTGATACCCAGTTTAATGTAGGAGTGTGTGCTCAGTATCAGGTAGCACCTAAGGAGTCACACTTCACCACAGCCAAACAAATCCTTAAGTATGTAATAGGAACAATCGATGTAGGATTGTGGTATCCTAAAGAAGGATGATTCGATTTGGTAGGATACATCGATTCGGATCTCAAAGACTATAATTTGGATAAGAAGAGTACAAACGGCACTTGTAACTTCCTTAGACCTAGACTTGTGTCATGGTTCACTAAGAAGCAATTGGCCAACTCGCTTTCTACAATTGAGCCGGAATATTATACAACTGGAAGTTGCTGTATGCAGATTCAATGGATGCAACAACAATTACAAAATTATGGAATCAGTGCCAAAGAGACACCAATCATGTGCGATAGCAAGAGTGCAATTGCAATCACGCACAAATTATATTGCACTCGCGAACTAAGCATATTGACATGAAGCATCATTTTATCAGGAATCATGTTGATAATAAAGATGTTTGGATCGAGAAGATCATA
Organism: Orobanche coerulescens; assembly: GCA_033398695.1. Classification (NCBI taxonomy): domain Eukaryota; kingdom Viridiplantae; phylum Streptophyta; class Magnoliopsida; order Lamiales; family Orobanchaceae; genus Orobanche; species Orobanche coerulescens. The sequence continues at coordinate 193,099,493 of CM065803.1, read as the reverse complement.
TATCCAGTTAGCCAACATCTTTACAAAACCTCTCATCACCACCAAATTCTGCATGCTTCTCCAGGAATTGGGAATGTTACAGCCAGACTCCATGTAAGTTGTTACATTTTACTCATCAATTGAGGGGGAATGCTCTAAGACCCAAGAATACAGTATCCACTTTAATTAACTGTACGATCAGAACTTCAAATCGTATCCTTACTGTAGGAAGAAGAAGGCATATAACCTTCCTACAGATGACATGTGCATTAATTAAGGGGGAATACAGTATGACCCAAGAGTACAGTATTAATCCACTATTGCTGTAAGAATTGAATCATGTATGTACCTTTAAGGGGAACACTGTATTTTTGCGGAAATAGCACATACACTGTTAGATATCAATTAATATTTTAATCGTATTCCAAATTCATACACTTATTCATAGCAGACTATTTTAAGTCCACATGCACTGTCTGAATTTAAAACAATTTATCCTTCAATTACTTTATGGACACCTGGACTTTACTGCCTTAAATACCCTGATTTCAAAATTCAAACCGCTGTTTCATGCAATAGTGGAAGACGAACTGTGTCAAAAGTGGGATGGGCCCACTAATTTCAAAACTGATGGATTAGCCATACAAGTTTCATCTGAGTCCTCATGTACGTTCATTTAAAGATGGTTCCCATCCCTTAAATATGACCCTTCACTGTATACCTAGTCTTCTCTGCACTCTATAAAAGGGTAAGTATGCTGATCTGCAGGCTCTTTATGCTTTCTGCATATTATTGAGCCTACAACATACAGCCTACATACTTTCTTGCTTTCTGCTCTCTATTTTGTCAATCTATTTCTGCAAAATATCTTCCCAAACTTCATCTCTCTCAACTAAGAAGAAGGACCTTATCATCGATGGAAGAATATTTGCATGCTCAGTTTTACTGGACCGTGTCGCTTTTGAGGATGAAGATGATATCGGGATGAACCTTGTGATATCCCATGTGAAGCAAACCGGTCTCTACCGTCTAGGTAGCTTGCATCTGGAGAGATATGATGAACTTATTGTTGAAGAATTCTTTGTTGATGCTGAGTTCCACTATGCGTCGAACAAAAAGGTATCTGACATCACTGCCATCGTCAGCACCATCCAAGACAAGGAGATAACCATCGACCGTGAACTCCTTGAATGCATATACAGACTTCCCTATGATGGGTTATCATTGGAGGAACTGGAGTATTTTGGATCTGAGGATCTTTTGAAAGCTTACTAGGGACTGTTCACTGGGAACTCCCAACCTTCCTCAGTCCATATGTCGTCACAAGAAGAACTTCACCCTGTCGTATCTTTATTTGCATGATTTTTGCTGCAGCGTGGTTGAGAACAGAACAGGTGCATTTGAGATGTGCACTAGTCTTCACTTCAGGATGATGGTGGTCATTATGTCCGGAGAAAAGGTGAACTGATGCCATATCATTTTGAAGAGGCTTAAGGAGGGAGCATCAAAGCCTGACACTACCAGAAAATCATTTGGCCGGATATTGAACTATATCCTGACTAGTTGTGGCATACAGCAGTCACCCAGTGCCAAGAAAATTCTTGCCGGGAAGTTTCTTGGTGGCTCGAAGCCATCAGTGTTCAACAAGTACTCGCTTCTCGCCAACAGGCCCGATCTATTCATAGCAAGATCCTAGGGACATCACTGACCTTCCCTCAAAATCCAAATCGGTTGACAGCAAGAAGAAAGCTGTCAACAAGAAAAGAAGTTTTCCCGACAGCAGCTCCCCTATATCTGTCGAGAAGAAGAAGAAGAAGAAGAAGCAGAAAATCATGAAATCTACAAAGCCGGAAGCTGTCCCTACACAACCCCAGTGGCTACAGCGGCCATTGAGGTAAATTCGCAAGTTGTATCTGCCGAAACAGAAATCCCACAGGGCGCAACCCATTTGGAAGGAACTCTGGCTGCTCCCACAGCAGATCCTGAGCCCATTGAGGCCATGATGGGTGACTAGAAGTTCATAGAAATATAAGGTACTGGTGAATCGACTGCCCATTTGGAGGTGATAACCACCACTCTAAACAGTGCACCCACCCGTGAAAGGATTCCCTCTCCTAACAGGGCATACCACCTTGTTAATGATCCCACTTCTCCCCAGGTTTCCTTACCTGTCGAGAATCCCAATCGAAAAGTGGTACCCACTGCTGTTCGGAGTCCCTCCCCGACTGATATCATTAGTAACACTCTCCTTCAAGTCCAAACATAAGAAGCCTACGAGCGCTTCAAAGTGTGGAAATCATACATGATCGCCCCTTACGACACCCTGTACAACTAGGAGGACTGGAAGGAAGAATAGTTGTTCGCCTTGCAAGTGATGGACTCCCAAAATGTCGAAGTCCTGATCAAATGAGATGATCATCTTTTCCAGGAGCTTATTTCTTTACACTTGGTGGCAAAGGAGAAGACGAGACTGCAAGGGAAATCTCCATCCACCCACAAGCCCAAGAGCCCGAGCCGCCACCCCGACTCTGACAAAGACGATGATGACCTTCAGACAGGTCTGAGGTTGAGCCGTGAGGAGGCTTGTGAGAATGAATTTGCTCAGTCCAATGCTGCAAATGGCCAAGCATTGTCTGCTGAGCAACCATCAGCACCCACTCAAGAAGATTCAGTCCCTCCACTCGATGCTGATGCGACCCACACCGTACGACAAGAGGAAACAATCCCTCTTAAGGAACATGCGGCTGCTGAGGGCCAACAGGAGGACCCTATCATTGCTGTACCACTTGCTATAGAATCTGAACAGAGATAGGATAAATTAGTCTCCTCTGTCTCTCCATCATCTCAAGTGGAACCATCCGAGGTTCCTGCTCTGCAAGAAGAAATGCCCACTCCTCTCCAACCTGGATCTCCATCTGGATTGGACGAAGATATCCTATTCGCTGATGACATGCCCCAAAGGCCTCATCACATTGTGGTCATTAAATAGCTCGGAGAATCTTCAGACGTCTAGATAGTGCATCCCTACTCTCCGTGCACAGAGGCACGTATCGAGCAATTAGAAGCCATCGGTCGCCAAACCATGTTCCTGCAGGATGCCGTCAAGGCCCTGTATGACGTCCCGAAGCTGCAAAGGGCTGGATGCATGAAACCGATCAGGATGAGTTCCCGAAGATGCAAAGGGATATTACAGATGTGGAAGAGGCTTTTCAGCTCATGCCCAATGCACTATGGCAAGCCCTGAACCAAATGAAACAGCATCAGGAGCGAATCCTGAAGTAAGAAAAAGAGAAGCTACGTATCGCTGAAGCAAAGACTGTTGTCGCCCTAGAATTCACTGGATCAAAACTCAATGGCCATGATCACAAGATCAATGATCTAACAACAGTGGTTGCAAAATCGGTTGAAACTATCACTGATCTGAAACACAAACAGGTCAAATTTACGGAACTCCTTCGGGATATTCGCAGCAAGGTCTCGGACCTTGACAATGCCAAAAAGGGATGGAGATGGAGTCCATACTCGATTACAGTGTTGCTGCTGCCATTGGAAGACTAGCCGGACTTGGGTTAGGACAAGAAAACAAGGGATACAGGGTGTCTGGTATTCGTCCAGAATTTCAGGATCTCAATTTCTCGTGGAAGAGCAATGTGCAAAAGCTGCAGAAATGAATCTCCCAACAGATAGACAGCCTACAATAGATGAGTTGAAGGCATGGAAAAATAATGAACTGATGAGATACTTCTGTGTTCTCATAAAGGAATCTCCCATGTTCAATAAATTCAAGACGTTGGAGGATGCAGCTAAAGAATTTTCACGGCTTCTTGCACAAGGAAAGCTCCTACTACAGATAAAGCTGAAATCCCAAGCTATGAAGGGCGATCGGATAACACATCCGGAAGGCTTGATCCTTTCCTTTGATGCGACCCATGAAGGTAGAAGTCTTTACAGGGATCGATGAAAAGATAATCTTGTCAACTGGTGGAAGGGAATCAAGAATGACCCCTCTCGTAGGACTTGGCGACATCAGTCAAACAGGGGATAGTACAGTTATTCTGCATGTTCATGTTTCCTGTCTGCTTCTAATGTAACTTTCTATTCAATCAGCACAGTAATCGATTATCAATAAAACTTTGATTTCTTGAAAGATTATAGCTCGTGATCCACTTTTACTATTTTACTGTTTTGATTACGGCGAAATATTGAATTATTCAACAAGTATAAAAACTTGATAATCCTCAAGCTATAAGAACTTGTCTGCGAACAGTTCATAGATTAAGTTGTATTAAATTAAGACTACATCCTGTAAGGTTATGTCTGCATGCCAATCATAAGTTAAGTTGTAGTACAGTTAGTCCTGTAAGAGTTTTCTTTTTAGAACTTGCCTGCGAGCAGTTCAAATTTTTAGACTAAGTCATGAAGATCAGATCTTTTGACAGAAGACTAGAAGACATCCTCTCTGTATCAAGGAAGTTTTGGCATTATCAAAAAGGGGTAAATTGGTGGAAAAAAGACAGTCTTGTGCCACCATACAGCATAAAGTCTTAAAAGTTAGCATTTCGCTCTAAGTATGGAAGTTGTTAGGAAACTTCATACAGCCTGTCCATACAGCGAGAGAGCTTCCTACATAGTTCATTCCTACAGTGCTTACACTATTATACAATGGAGATGAAGAAAGTTGGATACAACAATCTTGCTGTAAGTGTTTTACTTAAGAAAATTAAAACATATATCCAACAGGGCTGAAGAAAAGATGTAACTCATTATGAAATAAACAATGTTTATTCATAAAGTATTCACGATTAAAGTAGCATTTAATTCTGATATGACAAGCATTTAATGCGACCAAAAGAGACAACAGTCTGAACGCGCTCAAGAGCATTTAATGCAAAGTCAAAGAGAATGTCTGAAGCATTAAATGCGAATTGCCTTTAATTCAAACATTCTGCAGCCACCAATCAGAAATGTCTAAATCTCACCAACCGGCCAACGACTACATTTATAGTAGAACTACTTCCAAGGTTATAAATAGCCCCAAGCAAGAGGACATCAGATACAAGTGACATTGTCTCACGCAATACATCTAACAATTAGCTCTAACAATCAAAATATCGAGCTAACAAAGAGTAGTATATTTATTTTGCATACAACATCATCAAAGAAATGTACAGTCCTCAACGCAAACAGCACATCATACAACAAACACTCATCAAAACATACAGCTCCTGTTTGAACATGTTCTATCCAATCCTTCCGTTGAGATAACCTTAGCCCTGTGTGGACTAAGTCCTTGCTAGTTCCAATCTGTGTGGGAAGAATAACATTAAAGACAAAGATTCGATCTGTATGAGAAGAAGCTAGTTGAAATAGCCTAAGACAATCTGTGTGAAGGGCCTAAGCTGTTGTCGGCTGTATCAATCTCTGTGAACTATATAACGACATGTTTAGTTAAAGTCATGTTGTTGTGTACGTAGTGATTTAAGAAACATATTACTCCTGTGTGGAGGACCAGTGGACGTAGAGGGGTTTAACTCGAACCACTTATATCTGTGTGCACTTACATTCTGTCATTTACGGTTTCATATCTGCCTGTGTAATTTATAGAATACATATTGCAAAAGCCTGTACGCACCAAGCAAACAGGAGATTACCTTGTTGTTGTCTTTACAGCAACTTAATATCAGTCTTCCGCATACGCTAATAACTTCGGAAAAGATACATCTTACTCCACCCTCCCTTCAAGTTGTTTACTGTATACTCTGTGGCCAACAACAAGCCTGCCAGAATTCCAAGAACATAAGAAAAAGTCCCAATTGAATCTCTGGGTGGGGGGGAGGGAGAACTCGTAAAAGACCTTCGACGAAAAATCTGAAGCCTGGCGAATGAGATGAGGGAGAAAGTTAAATTGAGATGGTGGATGGTGAGGGCGTGAGATTTGTAAGAAATGAAGTAGTAGGTGTGATTCGAAGGGAAAACCACAACAAAAATTGATGAAGTAGGCAGCTGAAGGAGGTGAAGACCCGGGCGATGAAAAACATCGGCCCTTCTTATACCCAGCAAGACCCAAAAAGTTATGGACTTCCTTGACATTATTAGGCGGTGCCCAATCTAGCACTGCCTCAATCTTCTACGGGTCTACACGAACCCCTTCAGCCGAAACCACATGGCCGAGAAACATAACTTCAACCAGAACTCACATTTTGAGAATTTCGCATAAAGGTGTTCGGCTCTCATAACGTCTAGTATCAAATGAAAGTGTCGGGCATGCTCCTCCTCATCTCTAGAATAAATCAAAATATTGTCAATAAAGACGACCACACATTTATCAAGGTATTCAATGAATATCTTGTTTATCAGCTGCATGAATACTGCCGGTGTGTTAGTCAGTCCAAAAGGCATGACCACAAACTCATAATGTCCGTACCTCGTCCGGAAAGTGGTTTTCGGAGCGTCGGACTCTTTCACTCAGAGCTGGTAGTATCCTGATCTCACATCAATTTTTGAGAATACTGCGGCTCCCTGCAACTGATCAAATAAATCATCTATACGGGGCAACAGATACTTGTTCTTTATGGTCACTTGGTTTAGCTCACGGTAATCGTATAAACATAGCGAACCATCCTTCTTTCTCACAAAAAGAATAGGTGCGCCCCAAGGCGAAGCGCTCGGTCTAATGTACCCTTTCTCTGACAGTTCTCCTAACTGATTCTTCAATTATTGCATTTTCGAAGGTGCCATATGATAAGGCGCCTTAGAAATCGGTGCCGCATCAGGCTCTAAATCAACCGAAAATTCTATCTCTCGATCTGGCGGTAGTCCCGGAAGATCGTCTGGAAATAGGTCTGGATATGTATTAGCAACTGGAATCAAAGAGAAATCGACTCCATTCCCTTCCGACCTCAGAGCATAACACAAATAGCCCATGCAGCCTTTATTCAAGAGTTTTACGGTCTTCATAGCGCTGATAAGAAACTTAGGTTGACCCGATTTACGTCCCATGAACGAGTACTCAAAACCATCTTCAGTCATCATAGTGATAACTTAGTGCGGTAATTCATAATCGCTTGGTGACTCTCAAGCCAGTCCTCACCGAGGATCAAATCCTCGCCCTCGATATCAACCACAATCAAATTCGACAACCAATCAATACCTACTATGCTCACCAGATAATCTCTAATCTCCCGATTCCCCACGATTCTATCCGCGCTAGATAGTTTCACAATGAAAAGATCGCAAACAGTCATACAATTTATATTCAAATGACGTATACAATCCAAGGAGATGAAAGAATGTGTAGCACATGAATCAAAAAGTACTCGAACTGGATGAGTTAGGATATGAATGGTCCTTGAGGCCACTGCCGCATCAGGTTCATCTGCTCGACGCATCTTATAGAATTGTGGGTATGCCGAACCAATGCTAGAATATCCCTCTCTAGCGGTCTGACTCCGTCCCCGGCCTCTTCTGTAACCCTATTATGACTGGCTAACTGATTGCTGCTGGTTCATACTCTAATCTCTAAGCGCTGGGGCAGAAGCCCGAGTATCCAAGTCTGATCTTGTTCGAGGCAATATACTGCACTGTGCCCCATATGACCACAAGAGTGACATATCAAAGGTGGAAAATTACACTCCAGACTGATGTGCCCTGGATGACCACAGTTGAACAGATTATCGGGCGAGTTGAGGTGCCCGAAGCAGAACGTAAACTCTTTTTTTCCTTAAAAGAACGCAAAGTCTGCCCAACAGAACGGTTAGTTGACTGAGCTCTCTGAAAGTTGCCACCCTTAGAACCAAAAAAATTACCGGTGGTCTCTCGCTTCTTTGGCTCGTCTGGGGTGTCCTTGTGGGGACACAACATGTCATATGCCAAAGCTGTAACACCCCTAAGACGATCAGGGCATATTACAGCGCCGTGGACCCCTCGCTGTGGAATCCACCAGGCTAACGTACCAAAATGACATCCGACTAGGACATACAACCATCAACAAAACGACAATTCAAATAAAAGACTACAATTCGACAAATAAAATCTGACATCACATCCATTTCCCAAAACAGGAACACAACATTACAAATTCAAAAAGGAAGTACTCGAGTACTTAAATCAATCGACATAATATGTAAACGACAAAACAGAACACCAATAGACGACCACTGGACAGTATCATGCTTGCCCATCATCCTCGTACGGCTCGAATGCTCGCTTGTCTCCAAGACCGGTACCTGAAATACAAAAAGTATTTCCCCCATTTAAGGGGTTAGCGACAACTGCTAGTGCAAGTACAATCCATTTGAACTACATTCTAATCAGATGAATATATGCGCCAAAATCATTTTAGAAATCATTTATATTACGGAATATTTACGGTGCACAAGCACAAAACACATTTCTCCAACAAAACAATTCAAAGTTAACCATTGGTACGAGACACACGGCCACCGTACCCCGCAGAGCCCTGTCGGACATCCCTGGGTGGTTAACCATAGTTCATGATACACACACACATGGCAATACGTATCCCTAGAGGCCCCGTCGGACCGTGCCTAGGTGAACATACACATATCCATCCACACAACCACGAATAGCCATAATTCAAATACTAGAACAGGTAAACAAATGTAAAGTACTTGCCTTTGAGACATCTCCGACGAAATGGGGACGAACAACGACTACGAATGATCCGGATGGAAAACGACGGTTCCTAAATGAAGGATCAATATAACTCAGTCCCCACGCATGACAATCATCGAACGGAATACACTCATAACCCCGATTACAATTCACGACAATAAACGTTCAATCGATACGGGCGAGGGTTTATGCAAAATCTCCCCGTATCAACAACTCATGGATTAACTCGAGGAAAATGGATTGGGAATCACCCAACAATAAGAATCGGTAAGAAATTTCTTAACATACATGAACAATTCGAAATCAATCACGAAAAACCCGAAAACCCCCCAAATTAGACAAGTTTAGGCTTCCTGAAGGAAATACCTCGGATTCGGACGATGGAGGATGCTTACGTTGATAATGATATGTTAGCAAGAACCTACGGTGATGGAATACGAAGAATTCTCCGATCAAAACTGAAGGGAATCGCCCTCTGTAGTCGCCCGATGAAGAAAACGAAAGAAAAGAATGAAAACTGCTGTTTCTGAACTGCCCGCTGATCTAATAAAAACGCATAGTTAGCGCACGCTAACCATCCAAAGGTAGCGCGCGCTAACGGGGCTACAAACAGTCCAGTAGCTGAATACCCCTCGATAGCGTACGCTAACAATAACTAGTTAGCGTACGCTAACTGCACATCGATAGCGCACGCAAGGGATTAAGGAGTAGCGTGCGCTACCCACGCAGATTCGATCTTGCCAGTCGATCTGGCCGCCGAAGTTACAAAACTCGAAACGCACGACAAGGCCAGAATCCAAAAACATAAACACGAAATATATAAGACAATAGAGCTAGGCGCTGAAAGAAAATATAATTCCGACCACCGGAGGGTCCGCAATGCGACAACAAAAATGAAATTCCCCAAACTTATGGGAAATTACAAAAATGGCCCAAGTGCCCGAAAATCACGAAACGACGTCGGATTTACAAACCGAAAGTCTCAACACGACCAACTCAACCATACGAACTCGCACAAACCAAGAACCAATGAAAACTAACGAGTTTTACGAGAATCGAACTTCCATACCGCAAAACATGTCATAAAATAAAATTACGTGAAAACATCACAAAAACTCGACCAAATGGAAAAACTCCAAGAGTAAAGTAGATTCAAAATGTCGAAACGGTTACAAGCGAGTCGATAAAAATAGACATACACCAATAATGGAAACTGCTAAAAATGGAAAGGTACGGATATTACATTCTCCCCCTCTAAAATAAAGTTTCGTCCCGAAACTTAAGAATCAAAAAGCTCGGGGTGCCTCGAACGCATATCTTCCTCTAACTCCCACGTCGCTTCTTCTACTCCGTGCCTCGACCATTGCACCTTAACTAAAGGAATGGTTTTGTGCCTTAACTACTTGTCTCGACGCTCCAAAATTCTGACGGGCCTCTCCTCAGACATAACATTCTTCTCGATCTCCACGTCTCCGAAATCAATAACGTGGGATGGGTCCGGAACGTACTTTCTCAACTGGGAGACGTGAAATACGCTATGAACATGACTCAATGACGGAGGCAAAGCTAAACGGTATGCCAACTCACCGACTCTCTCCAATATCTCGAAAGGCCCAATATACCTCGGGCTGAGCTTCCCCTTTTTCCCAAAACGGAAAACTCCCTTCGTCGGGGACACTCTCAACGGAACATGATCTCCCACCTCAAACTCCAAATGTCAACGCCTAACATCCGCATAAGACTTTTGTCGACTTTGAGCTGCCAACATTCTCTTTCTAATCAATTCAACTTTCTCCCTCGTCTCCAACACAAGGTCCGGCTCGGTGCCAACTAGATCGGACGGTTCATCCCAACATATCGGTGATCGCAACGTCGGCCATACAGTGCCTCATACGGTGCCATCTTAATCGACGCGTGACAACTATTATTATACGTAAACTCAATCAAGGCCAGATGCTCCTCCCAGTCACTACTCCAGTCTAACGCACACGCATGCAACATATCCTCAAACGTCTGAATGGTACGCTCGAACTGTCCGTCGGTCTGAGGGTGGAAGGATGTACTCAAACGCAAATGTGTCCCTAATGCCTCATGTACTGCCTGCCAGAAATGTGATACAAACCGGCCATCTCTATCCGAAATAATAGACTTCGGCGTACCATGAAGTCTCACTATCTGTGCAATAAAAACACGAGCCAACTTTTCCGGACCCCAAGTGTCCTTGATGCCCAGAAAATGCACCGACTTAGTCAGTCGGTCTACGATCACCCACACCATATTCATTCCGGTCTTCGTCCTCGGCAAGTTCGTGACAAAATACATGGAGATATCCTCCCATTTCCATTCCGGGACGGGAAGTGGTTTCAACAAACCGGCTGGCCGCTAATGCTCGATTTTGACTTGCTGACAAGTCAAACACTTAGCCACAAACTGAACTACCTCATTCTTCATGTCGTTCCACCAAAAAATTTTCCTCAAATCTTTATACATTTTACTCGAGCCCAGATGGACTGAGTAAGGCAACGCGTGAGCCTCTCTCAAAATAGTCTGCCTCAATTCCAAGTCGTTCGGAACACAAAACCGACCTTGGAATCTCAACACACCATCCTCATGTATCACGTTTTTATGAGGTCAAGTGCAAAAGATTCGGAAAGATGATCATACAAACAAGAAATCGGATAAAGAAATACTCTTTTGATTTGATTTGAAGTACAAATACAGTCGCCCGAGGGCAAAATACAAAAAAGGGAAGCTTAGAAAATTACAAGTAAAAAAGAAAAACAAAAAGAGCAAGCCAGCTCAGGGTGTCCCTACCGAGCCATCACCCCCGGCCGCAGGATCGGCGTTCCCTCCCTCACCAGTATCATGGCACTGCACCCCTGTCCTCCGGGGCATCCGGGTAAACAAGGTTGTCCTGCGACGGATACCAGCTAAAATCGACCCCATGATCCGAGGAGAGGTCGAGGACCGACACGAAAAAGGCAGGCTGCAAAGGGTACTCAAGTGCATAGGCTTTGAAGTTATCAGCCAAAGGGCCGACCTCGATCCATCCCTTCTTAGTGGCGCCGATTGCGTCAGCATAAGCTATATAATAGGCAAATTCGCTTACGTACTCCACGTTAAGGAAGGGATCGGCCTCGGTCGCCTCCAGCTTTCCCTTAGCTGTTCAACCGTTTGTTTCGCGCCCTGGAGCTCGGAAACCTTGGCGGCCACCTATTCTTTCGATGACGCCAGCTCGCTGGTCAGCCAGTCGACGGTCACCCTTCAGCTCGGCGACCTCCTTCTGTGCAGCCGAGGCCGATCGGCGGGCGTCCGTCATTTGATCCCGCATCCGGTCATTCGCCGCCTGGGCCCGGCCAAGGTCCTGGCTTGCCTTGTTGGCCGCCTCTACGGAGCTCTTCTCCATCACTCCGAGCCTGTTAGTAAGCTCGACATTTTGTTTTCAAGCAGCCTCGATGTCCGCCTGGAGACGAGCGACGGAGGGCCACCCGTCATAGTCCTTCACGGCCTGAACAGCCATCGTCACAGTCTAAAGGGCTAGAGAGAAAGTCGCCTGCATCGCGTCAGCGGATCGCCGGCGCGCGATTGCGTCCAGGTCGGTCGTCTAGGCCTTCTGCAGTACAACGACAGTCCGAGCAACGTAATGAGGGACATCGGAGGCCTCACGAGGGGCATTGCTCGATAAGAAATCAAGCACCATCAGCAAGCATTTCGGGTAGGAGCGACAGACCCTGCACCAAGAACAAAAGAGTTAGTATATTTCCAACAAGGAAATATCATAACCCAGGAAAGCAACCAAGCTCACCTTTCGACCTTCTCCGGGTCGCGGCCAAAGAATGGCCTCCCATGAGTGGTCTCAGCGCGGGCAAGCGCTGTGGCCTCCAGGAAGCTCGAGGAGGGTGTGGACCCCTCCGCCATTGGAATCGCAGAAAGTGGAGGCGCGGCAATCGGCAGCACCATGGTAGGCGCATCAGCAGTAGCACAGGCCAAGGGCTCCTCCGCCCTCTCCCTCTTGCGATTGATCCGGAGTTCTCCCTCCTCCCGAAGCTCTTGTTCACTGGCGACCGGCTCCACGACAGGCCTTGCCTCCGGATAGGTCGGATCGGCACCACAGGAACTCGGCTTGTTTTCTTCCCTTAGCGAAGGCAACTCATAATCCCGGGGTTCGACATTGCGATCTCTGTCGGGGGTTCTGGGAAGCGAGGGAAGTGGATTTCTGCAAGGAGAGCGATCAACAAAAGTTAGTCACCTTCCTCAATCGAGACGATTGTCAAGCAAAGGACGATCGTGAAAATTCGTACCTGGAACCCTTAAGTGGCGAGGAAAATGAAAGAGCCGAGCGGCCAACCAGCAGGTTTCGTTGTTGATCCGGCGAGCGTCGATATGAGAATCGGGAAGACTACGTATCTGCTCCAAAACAATCGCAAAATCAAAGGCTAGCTCTACTGCCGCCAGAACAAGGACACCTGCAAAAAGAAGGCCAAATTAGATCAGTTCAGAATTTATCCGAACAAAGGGAGAGTTAAAACCGTTACTTGGACTCCCCTCCTGGAAGCCGGTGGGGATATCCAACTCGTCGGTGGGATTGTCACTTGCGGCCGATTTCCACGCACCGCTGACCCAAAACCACTTCGTCAGATCGCCTCGGACCTTGTTCGGCACCCCAAGAATCACCGGGCCCGTATGACCTTGAATGTGGTAGATACCAACAGAACCCTTCTGAGCCGTCAGCTTGAAAATAGAGTTCATCTCCAGCGGCGAAGGAAGACGGTACAGCCTGTGACCGCCGAACAAGGTAAGAGTGCTGACGATCTGCAGCCAGGAGTTCGGCGTCAGTTGAAGCAGCGCCACATTCCAGGCGATTAAGTATGATACGGCGAACGGCAGTGGGAACCGCAGTCCGGCCTCCATGATCACCTCATTAACGGCGACCATGCCCTCAGGAGGTTGGTCGGCACGTTCATTCTCGGTGGGCACATAGAGGGAACGTCAGAGGGGGCATGGAACTTCGCCTTCCAACGAACCAAATCTTTCCTGGTCGCCGAGCTTTTGCTCTGGCCAAGGGACCATGGGGAGCGGAATGCGGCCTGAAACAGCATCCGCCTTTCGGGTTCATGGGGATGGGCGACCGAGTACTCGCAGAAGTCAAACTTGGGTTTCGGTCCGGCTAGTTTCTTCATAAGTTCGGCAAAGTCTGAAAAGGCTTTGCCGAATGCACTGTTTTGCTCCCAGTACGCATTCACCGCCATCTCCTCTTCAGCCAGCGAACTCTTTCGCTCCATCTCCGCCGCCCTGGCCGCATCAGCCTCATTAAAGAGTTCTTCAACCTCCACGGGTTCAATCCCAGCGCGAATAGCCTCGACGGCCGTCTCCACATGAAACTCCACGGGGATTTCATCCCGGGCGGTCGAAGTCCCGGCGGTGGAGGTGCTACTCATCTCATACACTGTTGGTTTTCCTCCTGACATCTTCAGAATAAGAAATGAAAGAGAGAAAAGTTTTTTTTTTCTTACCTAAAAAGTCTAGTTGAACGACGCTCGGCAACACAAAAATCTTCAGAGGAATCTGGCGTCACTTTCTTCTCAGGCAAAGTGCAAATAGGTTATAAACCAGAAACGCTAACCCCTTTTATAGGCGAGAGCAGGGTCTTCTGGGCAAATAAACAAAGTTTCAAGGGCCGAAGCGCAAAGGTCGGAAAAGGCCGCATTTAATGCCGCCCTCGAATCCCGCGTGCGCGTCATTTCGAAGGCATGCCAAACGGCAAGTCTGACAAACCGCCATACTCCCCCAACAGGAACGCGACACGTGCCCCGATGACGTTTCAAGTCTGCTTTCATTTCCCGCTCTTTTCAGGGACCGAGTAGGTCGTCCAAATTCAAAATCAAGGTCCGCTCAAGAAGACGATCGTCTGTTCTATAAAGTTTCGAGTCGCTCGCCTTTAATTCGAACGATCGCCAGTAGAACCACCTCACCCCGCGTCTTTAACATCGGAGCGAGCTGGGGGCAATTGTTGTGAGGCGATTAATACGCCTCAGCGGTGATCGGCACAAGGGCTGAGCGACCTTATTCAACATCAAATAAACCAAGGCAGACTTACCAAACGAAGATTCCAGAGCGAGATCAAGTGCCGAGCGATCGACATCCAGGGCGAACGTCTCTTGGAACCTAGCGATTGACTCTAGTGCCCGACTAAGGACGACCGTCTTATGCCACGTGTAGAGCCAACATCCGTCAAGTCTACAAAGATCGAATCTCGGGATGAAGGCCCACGTGCAGACCCACAAATGGCGTCACAGGAAAAGGCTTTTTGACTCTAGCACATCACCAGCTGTCAGTGACTATGACAGCCTCTCACCTACCGACACACCCGCAAAAATGTCCTAGGTGGGACCTCCCAAGACTGCGACGTGAGGCACGTGTTGTCTTCTCATTGGTTCGTACATTTGTTTTCCAGTAGCAGTTGCGGACTTTAAGGAAACCGACCCACATGCGGAGACAATCGCCCGTTTAATTTAATGCAAGAAAGGCAATCGCCCGTCTGGGATTAAGACATCCCAACAACCTCCTCTTCTATAAATAGGAGACCTCCAACAGTTGAAACAAGACAGCAAAAAAGACAGAGAACACTTCATCTTTGTAACAAGAACTCACAAAGCATTAACTCTGGTTCTTCCGGCAATCATCAGCACTCAAGAGCTAGATAACTAGGGTCATTACACTCATTGTAATCATACTCTAACATTAATAATTGTACTCCAAAGCAATATTCTTATTAATAATATCTCGCGAGAGCATTTAACCCGGGATTAACAACCCCAGCAAATCTTGTGTTATTTTTATTCCCTCGCTCGTGCTCTTGCATTTTATTTGTTACTCATCCGTAGCCATATCCAGCAAATCATTTCGAATAATATTTTGGGTAACAACACATTTCATATGTGTTCCCTTTTTTCTTCTTTAAGTTCATTTGCTATACATATTAAATTTTGGGTTTGTGTGCATAATTTGTTCCTTTTATGGTATGTGATTCTCTGATATTAAATATGTAGCTGATTGTTTGGGGTTTGGATAGGTGCTATATTTTGTTTTTGTTTTCCTCTTTATCTCTCTTTTTTTGCTTGGATTAGAAATTGTTAATGATAACGAAATTGAAAACGGCTGTTGGTCTCTTATGGAGATGAAAAAAATATTAACAGTTCATTTATGTGCTTCACATTTGTGTTCCCCTTACGAAAAATCGTTCTTTTATAGGATGAGTTGGAGGCACAGTGTACACAGGGCAGCTTCACTCCCGAGGGACGACATGATATATTGGCTGAGGCCATTGGGAGACCGGAGCACCCTGGCCGTGTTCGTGGGATTAGATTTGCTCTAGGCATTCGAGATTATTTTGGACGATCTTCACGTCGATCTGCATCATCAATAAATGAAAGTGTGTTGGAGGAACTAACGAAGAAGATCACATATGATTTCACACAAAATTTGATGAAAACATTTGGCCAAACATTGGAGTATTTGGGTGTTCATTCACACAAGCCCCACGCCGATCTACGTACACCCGATGATCATCGTGTTACCTATGTCAGTACGAAGGGGAGTTGTGTCGATGATGTTTCTGGCCCTTTAGGAGGAAAGACTCTGCCTGGGGACACTGGTCGATTTGGATTTTATGTGGACGAGTGTCCTCCTCGTCTAGTCACGATCGGTCGAGTTCATCATGGAGATTCTACCCTACATTGTGCACCTTTACCAGCTAATTTGGTTAAGGTAGTAGTCGAGGAGGTCTTAGATGGCGGTGCCGAAGTTCCTATACCTACTGAAGAGGTACGCTTAGTGACGGAAGCTCTAGGTACCTTTATTGCATGGCCAAAGAATCTTGTTGTTGCCGACTTTATCAAGGTATATTTCTTTTGTGTTTTTAATATTAAATTTAAATAAAAGATACTCCAATTATAGTTGTTTTTACACTGCTCGTCCTCAAGCAATTAGGTGAAAATTTAGGATATTTAGAATTAGGCTACTATTATGAAATGCCTGGATTTTACACCCTTGGGCTTTTTTTACACCTACTAGTATGAAATGCATAGTAGAAAATTTAGAATATTACTATTATAAAAACTTTCTTAGTGACTGCTAATGATGATAATGAAGCCAAGGCTCTTATTTTTAAGAAACCAATATAGAATAACGAACCCATGAATGAATACAGTAAACACATAAGAAAGAAAATTATTCATACTGCAATGAATACAACTACTATATTTGGTAACCTTGGGCTTTTTTTTAGATTTTACTATAACGATGCATTTCATGTATCTTGTATATGATTTAGGATATTGAGCGACCTGATCCACCTAAGAAACATGCTCGTCGAGATGAATGGCCCAGTCACGGAGATGACAAGTTGAGAGAGTTATTTAGTGTTGCAGCGACTCTCTATAGTGACCCGTTATAGGTGCCATGTGATACAGCTTCCTTTGGCTGTGGTGGTGAGGACGTTCCCTTGTACATAAGTTACAATGCTCTTTTGCAAATCATTCAAGACAAGCAGCGGCTTAGCTTATCGATTCTACAGTTTTGGACTTTGTAAGTAATTCTTTACATGCATATTTATGTATATTTATCAAAAATTCATAGTTTGGAATGTAAATAAGATATTAATAGTTTGTTTAACAAATTAGGTACTTATCGAAATTGAACGTGGGCAAGATGGACGAGGATTTGTATGGATATATTGATCTTCAATCCATACAAAATATGGAAAATAAGGGAGAGGAGACCTCCGGATACATCACTTCCCGTATGTCGGATGCAAAAAAAACAGATATACCTTGGAGCTTGCCATCATGAGTAAGATCTAACATTCGTCTCACTACCCTCTTTTTCTCTCTAAAAGTCTTAATATCTCTTTCTTGTCTTTGTAGATTTTTATATATTAATAATTATGTAAGTAGATGTATTTAGATTGGTTATGGAAAAATTAAATATTCCAGCCCCCCCTTGTAATACGTTTGTTAATGCAGTGAGCATTGGCAACTTTTGGTCATTATTCCGTCAAAAGGCAAAGTTGTGTGGTTTTTCTCACTACACCATAAGCCTGACAATCGCATTAAGGCCGTAGTCGAGAAGTAAGTTTTAACTGGTAGCATTTACATTAAATATATATATATATATATATATATATATATATTACTTTCATTTCATAATAAACAAAGTGGAGGTTTGGAGTGTGGGTATTACGTCATGGATTGGATGTCGACTATTGTCCGAGCTCGTATTATCGACGGATAGATGGAGGTGATAAACTTTTATTTCAATTTTTTAAATTATTTCAGTTTAAAAGTGATTTGTTTAAGTTGATGAGTTTGTTAATTTTTATATATATATATATATATATATATATATATATATATATGTGTGTGTGTGTGTGTTTATATGTACAAATATTTGATGATGTTGCAGCACTTCCTATAGATAGAATTCGGGAAATTCGAACCGAATGGGCAAAATAATTTTTGGAGGTTAGGAACCGTTTATATGCGTAGATTTTTTTTGTTAGTTCGGGAATTGTGTTGTATTTATTTTGAATTGGATGGAACGTCATTGTATTGGTATTCTAGATATTTGTAATGAGCGTTATTGTGTTTAATTGTTGGATGGAAGTTGTGTTATATTGGTGAATGTTTCAAAGTTGTGTTATTGTATAACTTTGAAGCATCATTGTATTGGTGTTCTTGATTGTTGGATGAAAAGTTGTGTTATACAGGTGGGTAAATTAAATAAATAAATCTGGTATTAAAAACAAATAAGTTTAACAGCGGTTGTTAGAAAGAATCGATGTTAAATGCAAAATTAACATCGGTTCTTTCAGAAACTCACTGTTAATTCAACCGGGATCTATTGGAGCGTGGGATAAGTTGTTACTTCTTCCTCGTTGCACTTTGCAAGTGTTTAAACCCACAAATAGACAAGAAAGCAGATCTGGGAATCGAAAGGCCTTGCAAAATCGTTCAATACTGAGCTCGCTAGCCACATGGGGGAAAGAGGATGGTGTTGCCATTTTAGTCAAAAATATATTAGATGGATCGGGTCCGGTGCCTCTAAACCAAGGGAGCGTTGATATCCAAAAGGAGGAAAATGCTGGTAACACCAACATCAGAGCGTGCCTTCGACAGGTTGCTGATGGTCACTTTACAGCAGCGGTGAAGGTGTTGTGCTCATCAGGGGTGGCTCCGCATAATGGTGATACTATGATGGCTTTGGAGGCTAAACATGCACACAAACCACCACCGTCTATGCCGAGCACTATTTATGCTGAGCCTGCCCTTGTTGTGGAGGTTGATAACGTCATTGGTTGTATTAAATCCTTCCCTAAAGGGACTTCTTGTGGGAGGGACGGCTTGCGGTCACAACTCATTTTGGATGCTTTGTGTGGAGATGGGTCTGCTGTTGCCACTGGTTTATTATTTGCTATCACTGTTGTGGTTAATTTGTGGTTATGGGGGAGATGTCCGTCGGCTCTTACGGAGTTTGTTGCGTCTGCTCCTCTTACGCCGCTCTTGAAACCCGACAACGGGATCCGACCTATTGCAGTGGGTACTATATGGAGGCGGTTGGTTTCCAAGGTGGCTATGAAAGGTGTTGGCAAAGAAATGACCTAGTACCTTAATGATTTTCAGTTTGGGGTCGGTGTGTCAGGTGGAGCAGAGGCCATATTACATAGCGTTAACAGGTTGTTAAGTGATCGTCACACTGACGGGTCTCTTGCGATGCTTATAGTGGATTTTTCTAATGCCTTTAACTTGGTGGATAGATCATCTTTACTTCATGAAGTCAGGATGAGGTGCCCTTCTATTTCTTTATGGGTAGAATTTCTATATAGGCAACCAGCCAGATTGTATCTTGGAGATAATCATATATGGTCCACCACTGGGGTTCAGCAAGGTGACCCGTTAGGACCACTTCTTTTCGCTCTTGTGTTGCATCCCCTCGTGCACCAAATCAGTAACAATTGCAAGCTTCTTCTTCATGTGTGGTATCTTGATGATGGGACGGTCATTGGTGACACTGAGGAGGTGGCTAGGGCTTTGGGCATCATTAGGTCGGCGGGTCCAGCTTTTGGTCTTGAATTGAATATTAGGAAAACCGAACTTTTTTGGCCTTCTTGTGATGGTAGGAAGCTTCGTGAGGGTTTATTCCCAAACGACATCGGTAGGCCATCGTTGGGGGTGAAGGTTCTTGGGGGGGGGGGGGCAGTTAGTAGGAATGCTGGTTTCATTAGTTGGTTGGTAAAGAAGAGAGCTTCTAGTGCTATTGATATGATGCGTCTTCTTCCCCAGCTAGGAGACCCGCAGAGTGAGCTCCTCTTGCTTTGATCTTGCATGGGTATTGCTAAACTTTTTTTTGGCTTGAGGACGTGTCAACCCGTATATGTGGAGGAGGCTGCTATGCTTTTTGACAAAAGATTGCGTGAGGCGATCGAGGATATGGTAGTTTGTGGAGGTCCCTTCTTTGGGGACCTCCAGTGGCGACTTACCTCTTTACCTATTAGGTTTGGTGGTTTGGGTCTATATTCGGCGGTAGAGGCTTCATCTTATGCCTTTTTGGCCTCGAGGTCCCAATCTTGGGTGCTTCAGGACCACATCTTACGCAGCAGTGGTGTATGTGATATGGATTATGATTATGATTGTGCTTTGACTTGTCTTCGTGATATGATTCCAAGTTTTGCCTTTGGCAGTTTCACTAAAAAGGACACCACCCCCACTATAGCCCAACACACATTGGCGAGTGCTCTTTTAGCAAGATTGCCCAGAACATGGAAGTTCACTTTGAGATGACTGTTAGACAAAAAGTTGTTTTTGAGTGTCTGCGTGCACCACATGCTCAAGAATTTCTCCTTGCCATCCCTATAGATGGTCTCGGTCAACATATGTCGCCGATTGAGTATTGCACTATCCTTAAATATCGCCTCATGATCCCTATTTTCCCGGTTCATGAAATTTGCCCAGTTTGTCATAAAGCTTGTTTGGATTCATTCGGAGAGCATGCAGTTCATTGTAGAGAGCTTCTGGGTTCAAATACCGACACGATTTGGTTAGGGATGTTCTTTTTGACATATTCAGGCGGGATGGGATTTCAGTTAAGAAAGAAGCACCTGTGAATTTCTTGACTGACCCGATGGAAGGAAGATCGACACTTAGACCAGCTGACATTTTGGTCTTTGGATGGATAGGAGGGAAACATGCTTGTGTAGATCTAACGGGGGTTTCTCCACTTGTGGGTTTGGGGAATCATGCTTTTACGGAAGGTCAGGCTGCTTTGAAAGACGCTTCATGTAAAGTAACCAAACACGAGAAAGCGTGCCTTGATAACCAACACGCATTTATACCTTTTGCATTTGATACATTTGGCTTCCTTGCACCTGAGGCTGTGGAGCTGCTCAAAAGAGTCCAACGGGTTATGCATGGCAATGTTACGACCCCAAGATCTCTGAATGTAGTTTTTAAAAGACTTAGTTTTGCTATTCTAAAAGGGTTAGCGGCGTATCTTGTTGCCCGCTTGCCTGTCGTTTCAGTGTAAAATGTTACTTGCGAGTTTGTTATTGTTGAATGAAGATTTAACAGCGGTTGTTACAAAGAACCAATGTTGAATGTAAAATTAACATTGGTTATTTGTAACAATCGTTGTTAATTAACATCGGTTCTTTATAACAACCGATGTTAAATTAACAGCGGTTTTCTGAAAGAACCGATGTTAATTTTACATTTAACATCGGTTCTTTTTAACAATCGATGTTAAATTAACAGCGGTTTTCAGAAAGAACCGATGTTAAATTTAACATCGGAGCCTTAAACAGCGGTTCGAGAACCACTGTTAAAATGGCTCCAGAACCGCGGTTAATGGCCAGTTTTGTATTAGTGCGATACCGAACAATAAAATTCTGAAAGAGTATCTAAAGATAGTTAATTATTACATCACCAATTCCAAAATTATGAAAATAAAATTCTCAACTGAATGTAAATATCAAATACAACAAGACGACATGCGTACTCGAGTACTTCTTAAAAACAACACTAAACTCGACAAATCATTCCGACTGGAACATCACTCTGCACCTCCGTCGTCATGCAGCTCTAATGGTTGTTTCCCCGCCCTCCTGAATCCTGAACATAAACAAATATTCACCCCCAAAGGGGTTAGCACAACGATGCTAGTACAAGTATGATAATTATACCATAATGGGTTATTCAACATCTCATGAATAATAATAGTAATAACACAAATGACAATAACGATGAGCCTCTTCCTACTAGAAGACTCACAAATATCATACACAAATGATAATCACAACATGACATCACAACATACACATGGTCATTCCGATGATCCAGTATTCACTGCATAGATCCCAAGACGATCCAGTCGGACCAACACGAGATGGAAAAACCTGTCTGATGATCCAGCGCATGCTAGCATATATCCCAAGATGATCCCATCGGACCAACACGAGGTGGACATACAACAACGACACGTATGCACGACAATATATATAACATCAATACGTAAAACACAATTAAAGTACTTGCCTCAAATTGACGACAAGGATACTACTTTGACGGATATCAATACACTCGAAGGTCGCCCCTTCGATCAATCACGTTGCAAAGCTCGAACCTTAAACAAAAGAAATGATAAAGAGTTCATCTTACGTCATTTAACTAACGTACGAACATCTAACATTCTAATTATGGTAGAAAGTTGTCAACATTACGTATCTTGCCTGATGTCTTCATAACGTACGTTACATACCCAACGTAACATACGTTAAGTCTGTACGTTAGCGTACGTAAGCTCCGAAGCCTAACATATGCTAAGCATGTATTTGACAGCTCTCTTCTCTGATCAAGTGACTGTATCACCTCATGATATAACGTATGTAATGCATGCTGCTTAACGTACGTTATACTCGCAAATACATTACTCATGCGAAATTGAATGATCCTAAGGTGTTCGACGTCTTCGAATTCAAGGATAACATGTCATCACAACGCAATATTCCAAACTTGATTATAAATTCTCATATGCAGTTCGGAAAATCTATGGTTGTTATCAATATCATCACTACATTCAAACTTTCATCATGAAGATCGGCTAATTAATCCACCTTTACAAGATATGACAAAACCTTCAATGTTTATCCTTCTAAGTTCATCTAACCAAGGTGATAATAATAACAAGTATTGATTATAACGAAAACTCCAACTAATACAGATTACAATCTCAGAAAATTTCCCTTACTTTGTTCAACATAACGAGGTTCGAACTATAATACTCTTAACCAGTGGCGGAAGCAGAGCATTTACTCAGGAGGGTCCGGAGCTATAAAAATTACGGAGATCGGACAACTATATATATAACTTCCCCTGTTTTATAATGGAATTTCCATCCGTCGGGGGGTCCGTGGACCCCCTTGGACCCCCCTCCCTCCGCCCCTGCTCTTAACAATGGTGAACCTAAGCATAATCATTCCAACTTCCTTAAACATGGTGTTCGGTCAAATAAGTCATCCATGGAACCTAATAATCTCGGTAGCATGCTCATAGCATTCTTAAGAACACTAATTCAAGGTTGGAGATAGCATTAACATACCTTAATATGAAGAAAACGTCAACACAATAGGTAGAATCCAACTCCAGATGCTTGAGTACCAATCCAAGGTGCTTCTCAACTCAAATGACTAAGTAGGGATGTTAAACAAGTGTATAAGTATCAAGGGAACTCTCTGGACTTAAAGGAAACGAAAGAGAAGTGAAAGGAAACGAGGTGAAATGAAATGGGGTGCTGTCCCATTTATACTGTCCTAAGCTTTACGTACGTTAGCCTTAGTGCTTAACGTAAGTTATACACTTAGCGTACACTATCTACTATCCTTACCGTACGTTATCATCTAATGATAGCTTACTGCCTCGTTCCTGTTCTCTCTTACGTCCACTACATCAACACCGTTACATATGTAATCAACCATACTTAGCATACGCTATATACATCACTTAGCGTACGTTAATCCCCGTTGACCCAAAACTGTCCAGGTTCATGCCGAGGGAATCTTATTCGGGCCCTTCACCAACTGGCCCATGTGCTAGCCGCCTTGATAAATTATTGGCTGCCTTATGTACGCTATGCTTCATTCATAGTGTATGCTATCTGTAGTACATAACGTACGTTATGCTTACTAGCCAGCGTACGTTATGGCGTAGTTGCATGTGAAAATTTACAAGTTTATATTATCATGCATGCGGATACGAATACGGAAAAGATCATACTTCGATTATTGATATCACAAATTCGAATAATATAAGGTTCAAATACGAACGAAAATACTCAACAATTTATCCGGATATTACATACTCTCCCTCTAAAATGGAGTTTCATTAATAATTCTGGGTATCTGGACTTCGTACTATCCTCCGTTTCCCAGATGGCTTCTTCAACTCCGTGGGGCGACCATTGGACCTTAACCAAAATGATCGGTTTATTTCTCAATTGTTTGACTCAACTTTCGAGTATCTTGATTGGTTTCTCTTCGAACGTGCCATCCTTAATGACTTCGATGTCACTGAAATCAATGACATGATTGGGATCCGATATGTACTTCCGTAACTGAGATACGTGGAATACATTATGAACGTGACTCAATGATGGTGGTAAGGCCAACCTGTACGCCAACTCTCCAACTTTTTCAAGAATCTCGAACGGTCCGATATATCTCGGGCTCAGCTTTCCCTTCTTCCCAAAACGAAAAATTCCCCGAGTAGGAGAAACCTTTAAAAGTACGTGATCTCCAATACCGAATTCTAACGGGCGACAGCGTACGTCTGCATAAGATTTCTGCTGACTCTGGGTGGTCAACAGTCTTTCACGAATCCAAGCTATCTCCTCTTGCGTCTGTACGATCAACTCCGGTTCCGTTCCGATCAAGTTTGATGAATCCTCCCGTACAATGCTTCAAAAGGTTCCATCTTAATGGAAGCATGCCAACTATTGTTGTATGTGAATTCAATCAATGGTAGATGAACTTCCCACTCAATCGACCAATCTAAGGCACAAGCTCTCAGCATGTCTTCCACTATTTGAATAGTCCTCTCGGACTATCCGTCTGTCTGCGGATGATAATCTGTGCTAAAGTTCAGCTCGGTTCCGAAGGCTTTATTATGATCTACTTTCCAAAAATATGACATGAAGCGACCGTCTCTGTCAGAAATAATGGTCTTCGGCGTACCATGCAATCGGACTATCTCTGCCATAAACACTCGTGCCAACTTCTCTGGTCCCCAAGTGTCCTTAATGCCCAGAAAATGAGCCGATTTGGTTAGACGGTCAACTATCACCCAAATCATGTTCATCCTTGTTCTGGTCTTCGGCATACTAGTGATAAAGTCCATCGACACATCTTTACACTTCCATTCAGGAATCAGGAGTGGCTTCAGCGTTCTGGCGGGTCGTTGATGCTCGATCTTAAACTGTTGACAAATCAAACATTTCTAGACATAATCCCCTACATCTTTCTTCATGTTGCCCCACCAGAAATTCTGCTTCAGATCCTTATACATTTTCTGGTGCCCGGGTGGATAGAATAGGGCATGCTGTGAGCTTCCTTCATGATTGTCTGTTTCAAAACATCGACATCGGGAACACAAAGTCAGCTCTGGAATCTCAAAACTCCATCATCATGAATTACGAATCCTGGGGCCATTCCCTTGCTCACTTCATCACGTAACCGAATCATTAGAGGATCATCTAATTGCTTAGATTTGCTTTCTTCGATTAACCATGAAGTTAATTCCATCACACACAGTTGTCCTTGGACTCTTTGCAACCATACTTCAATTCCTTCGCGAATCAATTCTCGTTGAATGTTGGACTAGGAGGTGAGAGTCTCCAGCATTTGAATAGAAATAGGTTTGCGGCTTAATGCATCGGCCACTACATTTGCTTTGCGTGGATCATAAAGAATCTCCAAGTTATAGTCCTTAATCAATTCCAGCCATCTCATATGCCGCATGTTTAACTCTTTCTGACTAAAGATGTATTTGAGACTCTTATGATCCGTGAAGATCTGACAGTGAGTCCTGTACAAATAATGTCTCCAAATTTTCAAGGCGAAAACCACAGCTGCCAACTCCAAATCGTGTGTTGGATAATTTACTTCATAGGGCTTCATCTGTCGTGATGCATAGGCGATCACCTTCTCATTCTTCATCAGTACACACCCGAGACCTTGGTTTGAAGCGTCACTATAAACTATGAATCCTCCAGTTCCCTATGGTAGTGCTAAAATCGGTGCCGTCGTCAATCTCTTCTTCCATTCATCAAAACTGCTCTGACACATATCGTTCCACTCAAACTTTTGGGTCTTCTATAGTAATCGACTAAGTGGGCGGGTAATTTTAGAAAACCCTTCCACGAACCGACGATAGTACCCAACAAGTCCTAGGAAGCTTCCGACTTCCTTCACATTCATAGGAGGCTTTCAATCCAAAATTGCTTCGACTTTCTGGGGGTCTACTCGGACTCCTTTCGCTGATACCACGAGACCGAGGAACATCACTTCCTTTAGCCAGAATTCACACTTAAAAAGTTTGGCATATAATTGCTCGTTTCTTAAGAGGTCCAAAATGATTCGTAAGTGGTGTGCATGCTCTCCCGGGCTCTTGGAATAAACCAGAATATCATCAATAAACACAAATACACATTTGTCCAAATACTCTATGAACACTCGATTAATCAACTGCATGAACACGACAAATGCATTAGTGAGACCAAACGGCATCACTACAAACTCATAGCGTCCATAGTGAGTTCTGAACGCTGACTTCGGAACATCGGATCCCTTAATCCACAACTGATGATATCCCAATCTCAGATCGATCTTAGAAAATACTATTGCTCCTTGCAACTGGTCAAACAAATCATCAATCTGTGACAACAGGTACTTGTTCTTAATCGTCATCTTGTTCAGCTCTCGATAGTCAATACACAATCGAAGCGATCCATATTTCTTACCGACAAAAAGAACTGGTGAACCCCAGGGCGAAACGCTTGGCTGAATATAGCCCTTGTCCAGTAACTCTTCCAGTTGCTTCTTCAATTCGTACATCTCAGTAGGTGCCATACGATACAGCGCCTTAGAAATCGGTGTAGCTCCTGGTTCCAGCTCGATGGTGAATTCTACATCTCGTCATGGAGGTAGTCCAGGTAATTCGTCAGGGCACACATCCGGAAATTCACATACAACATGAATGGATGAAAGCTCTACTTTTCCATCTTCCTTCTTCATTGCATAACACAAGTATCCAGTACAGCCCTGCTTTAGCAATTTGACAACTTTCATTGCTTTGATCATCTTTCCTGAGATTCCTAGTCTCCATCCCTCGAATAATATTTCAGAACCATCTTCATCTATCATCGAGATATTCCTCTTCCGGTAGTTTACAATAGCTCCATATCAATTAAGCCAATCATCTCTGAGAATCAGGTCGTCTCCTTGCATTTATATCACAATCAGATTTGAGGTCCACTCTCTGCCTCCAATTAATATAGGAAAATATCTAGTTTCCAACTTTCCCAAAATTCTCTCCCCACTCGGTAAACCCACAATATAAGTCTCACAATTATAAAAACCAGAAATGTTCAAACGATTAACACAACACAATGATATAAACGAATGTGTAGCCCATGCATCGAACAAAACGCTAACTGGTTGTGAAAGAATCTGAACGGTACCTGATGCAACAGCAGCATCCTGATCGTCTAGCCTTCTCATCTCATACAGATGTGGAGGAACGGATCTGGCACTCGATGTCCCCTTTTGGTCGAACTGTCCTCTGCCCCACCCTCGACAAAAACTATGGGGCGTCTGGACACTCTGCTGCGTCTGTGGAACACTCGCCTCTCTCTGAACTGGCTGTGATACACGAGCTCCAAAGGACTTAGCATCCTCCTCACAGAACACTGCACGATGTACCTCTCGACCACAATCATAACACGTCATGGCGGGAAGTGATCAATCACGTCGATAGTGTCCTGTCCGACCGTAGTTAAAACACTTACTGGTTGCATCCATCGTGGCTGATACTGCTGTGGAGTTCTTCCCACCCTTGGATGGATGTGGAGGTCTCTTGAATGAATGAAAGGATGACTGAGCCTTGCGGGGCCCACTGCTCTTGTGCTCCGTGAAATTACGAGAGACTTTCTATTTCTTGGACTCTGAGAACTTTTACATGGACACTTCCTTTATTTCATACGCCCACGCTTTGTCCTGATACTGATGGAGAGTGGTGCATTCGAAACCTGACATGTACTTCTGTATCTCCGGTTTCATTCTCATATCGAAGTGGATCATCATTTCTGCATCGGTCCGGACCAGGTCTCGAACAAATGCCACCTGCTGATTAAACATCTTAATCGCGTCAGATACTCGCACATCTGACGGCTGCGCGGAGAAAAATTCTCGAAATTTAGCTTCCCTCACTGGACGAGGGCAGTACTGTGCTTCCATCATCAATTTAAATTCTCCCCAATCGGCATCATGATCTATAGGTCGGATAGCTTCCCACCACTCTAACGCTTCCCCTGTCAGAAAGTACTGGGCAATAGAGGCTCTTCGGTCGTCTGGGCAGTTAAATCCGGTGAATATTTTCTCCAGCTCCTTCAACCAGTGATCCCATGTCGGTATCTCAAAAAAACCATCGAATTTTGGCGGTTGCATATTTGCACCTCCTGTAGCCATCGATCTCCTCGATTTCCCAAGTCTGGGATGCCCTGCTGTCTCTCTCCCAGTTGCAATCCTACTGCCACTTGCATTCGGTCCACAACCTGAGCAAACTGAGTCATCTGGTTGACCACCTGACGAAGAATGTCAGGAACAACAGGTTCTGCTTCATTGTTAGTATAATCTTGTGGCTCTCCTAAGCTGTGGCTAGCCTGATTTGAAGGTGAAGCTTCTCTCTCAGCATTTCTTCATCCGCGTCCACGACCGCGACCACGTCCATGCCCTCCTCTCAACATACTGTAAGCATAATTACTCAATATACAGGGAAAAATATTGTTCTAACGTTCAAGTATAAAGAGGTATAACATATAAAGGATAAGATAGAGTTTAGAAACTTACAACCACCGTTCGCACGAAGACGTAGGCAGTACAGTAATGTTATGCACGGCCAGTTACCTCAAAAGACATATACGACCCTTATCGTAACCCAACGGCCAAGATATCCATAATCTTAGCTCCAATACCATATTCTGTAACACCCCCGATACATTCAGGAATATTACAGCGCCGTAAATCCTTTACGTAAGAATTTAGAAGGCTAAGATTACCTTAACAACATAATTAAAGAAGAGTATCCAAAGATAGTTAATTATTACATCACCAATTCCAAAATTATGAAAATCAAATTCTCAACTGAACGTAAATATCAAATACAACAAGACGACATGCGTACTCGAGTACTTATTAAAAACAACACTGAAACTCGACAAATCATTCCTGCCAGAACATCACTCTGGATCTCCGTCATCATGCAGCTCTAGTGGTTGTTTCCCCGCCCTCCTGAATCCTGAAGATAAACGAATGTTCACCCCGGAAGGGGTTAGCACAACGATGCTAGTATAAGTACGATAATCATACCATAACAGGTTATTCAACATCTTATGAATAATAATTGTAATAACACAAATGACAATAACGACGAGCCTCTTCCTACGAGAAGACTCACAAATATCATACACAAATGATAATCACAACATGACATCACAACATATACATGGTAATTCCGATGATCCAGCGTTCACTGCAAAGATCCCAAGATGA
Organism: Orobanche coerulescens; assembly: GCA_033398695.1. NCBI lineage: Eukaryota > Viridiplantae > Streptophyta > Magnoliopsida > Lamiales > Orobanchaceae > Orobanche > Orobanche coerulescens. The sequence continues at coordinate 193,070,008 of CM065803.1, read as the reverse complement.
TCCCGTCGGACCAACACGAGGTGGAAAAACCTGTCCGATGATCCAGCGCACACTAGCATAGATCCCAAGATGATCCCATTGGACCAACACGAGGTGGATATACAACAACGACACATATGCACGACAATATGTATAACATCATTACGTAAAATACAATTAAAGTACTTGCCTCAAATTGACGACAAGGATAATACTTTGACGGATATCAATACACTCGAAGGTCGCCCCTTCGATCAATCACGTTGCAAAGCTCGAACCTTAAATAAAATAAATGATAAAAAGTTCATCTTACATCATTTAACTAACGTACGAACATCTAATATTCTAACTATGGCTGAAAGTTGTCAACATTACTTATCATGCCTGATGCATTCATAACATACGTTACATACCCAACGTAATGTACGTTAAGTCTGTACGTTAGCGTATGTATGCACCGAAGCCTAACGTACGCTAATCATGTATTTGACAGCTCTCTTCCATGATCAGGTGACTGTCTCACCTGATGATATAACGTACGTAATGCATGCTGCTTAACGTATGTTATACTCGCAAATACATTACTCATGTGAAAATGAATGATCCTAAGGTGTTCGACGTATTCGAATTCAAGGATAACATGTCATCACAACGCCATATTCCAAACTCAATTATAAATTCTCATATGCAGTTCAGAAAATCTATGGTTGTTATCAATATCATCACTACATTCAAACTTTCATCATGAAGATCGGCAAATCAATCCACCTTTACAAGATATGACAAAACCTTCAATGTTTATCCTTATAAGTTCATCTATTCAAGGTGATAATAAGAACAAGTCTTGATCATAACGAAAACTCCAACTAATGTAGATTACAATCGCAGAAAACTTCCCCTACTTTGTTCAACATAAAGAGGTTCGACCTATAATACTCTTAACAATGGTGAACCTAAGCATAATCATTCCAACTTCCTTAAACATGGTGTTCGGCCAAATAAGTCATCCATGGAACCTAATAATCTCGGTAGCATGCTCATAGCATTCTTAAGAACACTAATTCAAGGTTGGAGATAGCATTAACATACCTTAATATGAAGAAAATGTCAAGACAATCGGTAGAATCCAACTCTGGATGCTTGAGTACCAATCTAAGGTGCTTCTCAACTCAAATGACTAAGTAGGGATGTTAAACAAGTGTTTAAGTATCAATTGGAATTCTATGGACTTAAAGGAAATGAAAGAGAAGTGAAAGTAAACGAGGTGAAATGAAATGGGGTGCTGTCCCATTTATACTGTCCTAAGCTTTACGTACGTTAGCCTTAGTGCTTAACTTACGTTATACACTTAGCATACGCTATCTACTGTCCTAAGCGTACGTTATCGTCCAATGATAGCTTACTGCCTCATTCATGTTCTCTCTTATGTATGCTACATCAACACCGTTACGTACGTAATCAACCATACTTAATGTACGCTATATACATCACTTAGTGTATGTTAATCCTCGTTGACCCAAAACTGTCCAGGTTCATGCCGCGGGAATCTTATCCGGGCCCTCCACCAACTGGCCCATGTGCTAGCCGCCTTGATCAATTATTGGCGGCCTTACGTACGCTATGCTTCATTCATAGCATACGTTATGCATAGTACATAACGTACGTTACGCTTACTAGCTAGCATACGTTATGGCGTAGTTGCATGTGAAAATTTACAAGTTGATATTACCATGCATGTGGATACGAATACGGAAAATATCATACCTCGATTATCGATATCACAAATTCAAATAATATAGGGTTTAGATACAGACAAAAATACTCAACAATTTATCCGGATATTACAAAAAACACAGTGAAAGGTTTCCCGAGATGTTTCATTTGAACAAGATAATTCTAAACCTTGAAAGGCGATAATAAAATGAGTAAACAACTTGTAAAACATTTCAAAGATCTCGGGAGTTTTCAGAAGAATACATTTAGGATTTGAGAATCCTCATCTTTTCAAAAATCACGTTATGGCCACAACCCAATGATTTGTTTTCCCAAAATAATAATCCGACAATCATTTACGGGGTCCACGACCCAAATATCCATATCAATCATACGCCCAAAGGTTATTATCGTCCCATGCTAACAATCATGAACCTCAGAGCTTCTTCCTGCGTACCCGAGTGAATAAACCAATGGTAAACAAATGGAATATCCATACCTCATGATTAACCATGGATTCGCATTATAAGCTACGATCCCTCAAAGGACTCGGAGTCCATCCCTTAGTGGTTAACCCATATCGCCATGATAAACATCAAGCAAACAACTCAAATAGTAGAAGTCCACAACGGACATATAACATATACTCATAGTTATCTTGGCATCAGGCTAGGAAGCACGAACCTCGGAGCCTCGCGACGACGTACCCGTTTTAGATAACCTATGACGAGTATGCAACATATCCAAATATACACCCATAAGTTATCCTGGCATCGTGCTAGCAAGCACGAACCTCGGAGTCTCCTCGAGACATACCCGGCTTGGATAACCCTATGGTAAAACTCGACCCTTCCTAACAAGGATGGATCCCGGAGGTCTCAACGAACCCTACCCGGTAGAACATCACTTACAAATGATTATATACTACGAGGAGATATACCTCTCGAACAATACCGAATAATACCACCTTTTACCAAGGGGTCAATAAACATTACGAACACAACAATTCGCACTCATCAAACGAATACACATTCGAACCTACAACCCTTAACTAGGGAATAAGGGCTTTTATAATCACATAGCACAAAGGCAATATATATCAATTCGCATCCATAATGCACGTATCCATAGAACTTATTCGTTCGGAAAGTACTTGAGCGTTTCTGAAAGAAAGTCATTAAAGGAATTATATCAATCCTTTTTGAACATTCGTCATGACTACTCAAATAACACACATATTCCATTACCAATTATCACATCTACAAAGTACGAAAGGTATGGGCAAGATACTTGCCTCGACAATCGACACTCGCTTACTCCTACGATCCCGGCTAGGTCGGGTAGCCCCGAACACCTACAATCCTCGCGAACAACAATGATAACATAATTACTATGAGGACTAAACCAAAAACTGTGGAAATCGCCTCAAACCAACAAAGAAAAACTCATATGAACATTTAATCGAACATTAAATGTTCACAGTTCCTCAAGAACACTAAATTCATCAGTCGGGCCTAACGAATTGAAGATATGGATATAAAATCCATAGAACATGCTTAACAAGATCATTTAACACCAATCGATTCACCAAAACCGAATTGAATACGAAATCAAGAACAAATCTCCAAAAAGTCAACTCTAGGTAAATCAAGAAAAATACCTCGATCCGACGAAGAACAATGGATTAGATGATGTTATAATCACCTACGATGCTCCAAAACACCTTGGAATGGAACAAAATCAGCCCAGACCACGTACCCTAGTCGCCCTTGACTCACACCCGCGGAGAAAAAAAGAAATGAAGAGGAAATTAGAATATAAGCTTGCTGTCCGGTTTATATACAAGACAGACTAGCGTACGCTAATCAACATATTCTAGTGTGCGTATCGAAGCCACAATACAAAGTGTTCTACCAACCATACAGTTAGCGCGCGCTAATCGCTAAATACTAACTTGCGCTAACGAGTCTCATTACCAGTCCAGTGGCTTCTGGACTGCCCAAGAACTATCAGTTAGCGTGCGCTGCCCTCCTGTAGCGTGGGCTCTAAATATGCATAGCGTGCGCTACCGAACTCCCAGTCGAATGAAGTAACTACTGGACTGTCTCAACCTATTCAGGTAGCTTGAGATAATCACGATATGAGCGTGCGCTTTCACCAAGTATTAGCGCACACTAACTACAATACTTAGCGTGCGCTATGCCTACTGCACAGGCATGCAGGATAGTTTCGGTAACTCAACACAACACGGTACATCATACCGTACACAACATAGGGAGAAATTCCAAATAATCATTAACGCAACAAAAATAACCCGCACAACCGATAAATAATTTCAAAGTAACTGAAAACGGATATCTAGGGTATTACATTCTACCCTCCTTAAAAAGAAGTTTCATCCTCGAAACTTGAAACACGAAAACAAGGCAACAACAAAGCAACATCTGACAGACAACACCTATCAAGGATTTCAAAGAGTTGATCCTGATATCGGTGCTGAAGTCCGGATCTTAGAAGACTCGGCAACCAACTCGCAAAACTGGATTCGGTGACCCTCGAGCCCACACTTGTAACATGTCACTAGTGGGGAAGGACAATGTGCACGAACATGACGCGGAACATTACAGTTAAAACATGTTATATCCTTACCAGGAGTCGAAGCTGATGACTTAGAACTCTCGATTCTACTCGTCGAGCGACGGAGCTTCACGGCAGAAAGACCACGGTGCTGTAATTTAGAAACTCCAACTCTTCAGCTGATATGAATATCATCAAACGTCCTCTGTTTTTTCGACTCGGGCATATGCTCAGTCGATGATGAGGCTAGTTCATAGGCTAATGCTCGATTCTGATATTCCCTCAATGTAGTACTAGTGAATCCCACCATGTACCGGCGAATCTCTAGCTTCATCCGCATGTCAAAGTGACGGATCTTCTCTTCTTAAGTCCTCACCTGATATCGCACATAGCTGAGTTGTTTGCTATAATCGATGATAGCTTGAGACACCTGTACCTCTAGCAGTTTGGCCAAATAAAAATCACGAATTTTCTGCTCTCGAATCAGTTCTGGACAAAATTCGGCTTCCATTAATTCATGGAATTCCGCCCACATGACAACACGATCACGAGGCTTAACAGCCTCCCACCAGTTAGCGGCATCTCTATCAAGAAGGTACTGAGCGATAGGTACTTTCCGTTCTTCAGGGCAATCAACTGTCTCGAATATCTTTCCCAACTGGAAAAGCCAACCATACCAGCCCAATGCATCAGCGGCACCAGCGAAATGAGGGGGATTCATCCGAACTACTTCTCGTAGCCATTGGTTTGCGCCGAAATTCTGGGTCACATATGTGTTACGTCGCCTGGGTCAATTGAGTCATCTGTGTAGCTACATGTTGCAATATAGTAGCAACACCAATGCCAATGTAATTCTCGGCAATATTCTCTTGGTTCCGCATTTGATCCCCACGAACATCTATACCGCGGCCACGACCGCGACCTCTGCCTCTTGGCATACTGAGCAAATACCCACTCAACACGATGAAACACAACATCGCAAAATAATATACCAAAGTGCCAATCTCGGCACAACATATCGACATTAGGCAACAAATAGTAAAACTGTAAAAATATCCACTCCGGATACACGAATATGAAAAAAGTTTGCAATTGAAAGAAGCGAAACTTACGGTCATAACCAAAAGAAAATTAACAACCATTATCGTTACAATCACGGTCATAATATACTACACATGGTTTAAACTCCACGAGGTATCCATTTGAATAATATCATTAGAAAGTATTGGAATTCATATATTTTTTCCGAAATAAAATTTGTAAATACTTATGATACCTCGTGCTACTTTATCAAATTCATGAATCATAAGTTTTAACCATCTCCCTTTGAAAACAATTGCAAACCAATATTCCAAAATATCAATTTCTTCGGAAACAACATCATCACCATTAACAGCAAAAGGTGTATCCCGTGGTCATGCTCTTCTGGCACCCGTAACTCCCTGAGATATTCAGGATTATTACAGCGCCGTCAATCCTTGATATAAGGATTTACAAGGCTAAGAATTTGAAAACAACATTATTAAAGGAAAACAGCCAAAAGAAAATTAATTATTACATCACCAGTTCGAAAAGCACAAAATCAATCCCCATCTGAATTTAATTTTCAAAGACAATAAGAAAACATGCATACTCGAGTACTTATTAAAACAACACTAAAACTCGACAAATCATTACGGCCAGAACATCACTCTGCACCTTCGTCGTCATGCAGCTCCAATGGTTGTTTCCCCGCCCTCGTGGATCCTGAACATAAACAAATGTTCACCCCCGAAGGGGTTAGCACAACGATGCTAGTACAAGTATGATAATTACACCACAACAGATTATTCAACGTCTCACGACGAATAATGGCAATAACGTAAATGACAATAATTACCACGAGTATCTCATACGAGAAGACTCACAAATATCATACACAAATAATAATCACGACATGACATCACAACATACACATGGTAATTCTGATGATCCAACGTTCTCTGCATAGATCCCAAGATGATCCCGTCAGATCAACACGAGGTGGAAAAACCTGTCCAATGATCCAGCGCACGCTAGCATTAGATATCAAGATGATCCCGTCGGATCAACACGAGGTGGACATACAACGACATATATGCACGAGAATATGTATAATCATCAATACATAAAACACATTTAAAATACTTGCCTTAGAAAGATGGCAAGAAATATATATATACTTCAACGATTTCAACAAACTCGAAGGCCGCCTCTTTCGATCAACTGTTCAAAATGCTCGAACCTTTAAACAAATAGGAAAATAACGACAACTCAACTTTCGTAACAATATAAATGTACGAACATCTAATGTCTACTATGGTCGGGTTTACACTCTAAGTTAGCCGGTTCACGATTCAACTCATTCGACGAATGCTCAGTCGAACTAATGACATACTTCATGCGAATCAAATGACCATAACGGAGATGAAAGTCGACGTCAACGAGTTCAAGGATATTCAAATCATCATAAATTCACACTTCAATTCCTGATTATCAATTCCACTACTTGGTTTGGTTATTTAACACATTTCAACCGAGTTCTAGATTGATTCATCCCTACAATTCGTTCTTCCACAAGCTATCCTTCTTGCCAAAGTTTATAAGTTCATAACAATTGTTATCCATCAACATACTTCGTTCCAATCATCAATATGAAGATCATCATGTCCAGAAATCACTACAATTCATGAATTACGTTTGAAGAACACCTTATACTACACATGGATTATTCTTAGTGAAGACCCTTAGAATTCATCTTCCTGAATATCCCCATTCTAGGTGATGATATTAACAATTCATTGGTATACAAGTGATTCAGAAATGACATCCAAAATGTGCAACTAATCTCAGGAACTATATCCTAGGTTCAACTCAATAATGCTCGATTATAATCTTCTTACTCAAAGAAGTTCTAACATGATTACCTCAGATTTTCCTAAGGTATGGTGTTCAACTTAATAAGTTATCAATAACCTTAATAGTTCGAGGAGAAATGTTTATAATCCGAATAATAACATGAATTCTAAGCTCGGGCAGCAATACATACCTTATACGGAAAGAAAGATGAAAACACTTGATGAACTCAACGTCGAACGCTTGAACACCAATCCCCAAAGCTCCTTGCCTTCAATGAGTATAATCAGAGGTTGATATGAAGGGTTAAGGTTGAGAGGGTAACTCTCTAAGTCTCGGAAATTGGGTATAGGGCAAAGGGTAATCTGAGCAATGAAATGAGGTACTGTCCTATTTATAGAAAATGACTATTAGCGCGCGCTATTGCTCCTCTTTAGCGTGCGCTAACGGGATCCCAGCCCACTGTCTCTTCTGTCCTCGGCCTTACGTTCGCTAAATAGCTTTACATACGCTAAATACAACAGTTAGCGTACGCTAACACCCATCACAACGTGCGCTAACGGCTTTACAAAAGCTCACTGACCTCAATGTACTAGATTTAGCGTGCGCTAGCATCTCTTTCATAGTGCGTGCTAAACACCATTGACTCGACTTTTCCAAAAGCCGTCCAGGTTCATCCCGACATATCTTTATCCAAGATACGTGATCCGATCTCACCTACCAACCTGTCTCAGTCATGATGACCATACCTAGCGTGCACTAAGTCTCAACTTCAGCATGCGCTAGTTCACATATTTAGCGTGCGCTATACTTCAATGTTTAGCGTGCGCTAAATATACATAAGTACATGTATGAATTAACATCTATGAAATCATACACTCAACAATACTGTATTATGAGCTACGAAGGAATATACTCAGATCAATAACACGACATGTGCAATGTCACAAGGTTCAAGTACAGATAAAATAAACATCAGATATTCGGGTATTACAGCACCGACCCCCAGAGGTTTCACCGAACCGTCCCCGGGTGAAAAAGACTCATACCCGTACTAATCATTCCCACGTACCCACAATCATGTTGGGATAACATCGTAGAAATCATGAGCATACCAAACCATGCCATCATAACATACAGGCATACAACTATAGTTTCCCAATGAGAATGATAATAGGACAATAAATCAAATCATTCATTCTCACAAGCAGTCGCTTTAGTTCTAAACTCTAGCATATCGCCTTAAGCAATAAATCCATTTAGAACGCACACTATAAATGCGATTAGCGTGCGCTAACCGACTCAATTTAGAAAATTTTCCAAATCCGAATTCAATCAAGTGAGATTTTTCTTCTTTCACTATTTATTTTTGAAATTAAAAATCACATTTTGATTTAAAATATAAAAATTTCGATAGTGTGAAAGATTTTTAAAATCTTATATTTGAGTTATTGGAAAATAAAATTGACAAGTAAAAATTATTTTCAAAACCCCTTGAAACCTGACAAGGGATTAACGACGGAAACATTTCTCAAAATATCTCAAGACACTTCAAAACACGATTCTCAAATGCCGTCGAATTCATTTAAAATACAAGGCTGGCTTGCCTAAATTCATATCATTTTTCCAAATCCACAATACGCCGCCATTTGACCGCATCGTCGAAATATTTTCAAAAGCGAATTTTCCACAATACACTCAGGGCTAAGAAATTTTAGGAAATCAATTCCAAACACACACGTAGCAGATATAATTACTAATAGGAACACATTGGTTGCAAACAACAACAATTAGCCAATCACAATTGACATCTCAAACACATGCCAATACGGCAATCAAAATCATTAGTCCAACAAACACAGCTCGAGAACACTGATTTCAACATACGCCAAACCATCTCTTCCAAGTTTAACGGCATAACTAATGAATGTTAATTTAAACACATGTCGAAACCATCTTTATGAGTTATAAATCAACTCTAATAACAATATACCTATCGAAACACATTAATGTTTCAAGTTTTCACATTATACTACACCACTCAGTGTCAAATCCATCGATACATGTACTTCATTACACACGTAATATACCACGAGTATCAAATACGAATTTCATCTCCATGACATGCATGTAAACAGAGTCATGAAAAACAGATAATGCACATAAAATAGGAGACTTACATCCACAAGTCGCACGAAGATGATGGCTGCATCACGATACTAATCACGGCCGACAACTCAGACGACGCGTCGCGACACGATTCAATCAGACAAAATCCGACAAGACAAGACTCAACAATACTCGACTTGACCCGACAGCCTGGGTTTCCACAACCTAAGCTCTGATACCATATTCTGTAACACCCCCAACCTATTTGGGAATATTACAGTGCCACAGACCCTCTTAAGAGGATCTACTAGGCTGGATACCAACACAAGACATCATATCTAATGCCAACATGACTAGACAAATGAGAGAGTAGACCGATTTGGTCTTTTATCAATACATACAATGTAAACATCATATACAACTCTGTCAAGAAACTCATACCCGCACAGGGGTCAAAATAAAACAACACTCCCGTAAGGCGGAAGAACAATACAGCGGAAAGAATAATACAATTCGACCATGTTGAATACCCAATACTGGCCCTCATGTGATTAGTATCATTTATCTTCCATCATCCTTCGTACCGATCCCGTGGTTTACTTTCCAAGAATCTGCACGTACCTGAATGCAACACAAACATCCACCCCCGATTACTCGGGGGTTAGCAAAATTCCAGTATTTTGCTAGTGTAAGTATAAAGTGCAAATATGAGCCATACATAACATATTCCACGAATATAATAGTCTGAAATAATCATCGAGTAAAAAACACAGTGAAAGGTATCCCGAGATGTTTCATTTGAACAAGATAAGTCTAAACCTTGAAAGGCAATAATAAAACGAGTAAACAACTTGTAAAGCATTTCAAACTCGGGAGTTTTTAGAAGAATACATTTAGGATTTGAGAATCCTCATATTTTCAAAAATCACGTTAGGTCTGCAACCCAATGATTTGTTTTCCCAAAATAATAATCCGACAATCATTTAGGGGGTCCACGACCCAAACATCCATATCAATCATACGTCCAAAGGTTATACTCGTCCCATGCTAATAAGCATGAACCTCGGATCTTCTTTGTGCATACCCGAGTGAATAAACCAATGGTAAACAAATGGAATATCCATACCTCATGATTAACCATGGATTTGCACTATAAGCAACGATCCCTCAGAGGACTCGGACTCCACCCCTGAGTGGTTAACCCCATATCGCCACTACGCCATAAATGGCCTTTAGCAACCACAATACTGTGTCACCTTAGGCCCAATTTTCTGTTGCCACAGACCCAAAATGGGCAAAGGTAACACTTTAGCTAAGTTGCTCTGTGAGCAGTAACCTTTGGACTCAAACGCAACATGATGAGCAGGCTATGCTAACATAGACTAACTCATTACCAAAGAACTCTACAACAACGTCATGAGGATCCTACAGCAACATCAGTTCTGTGTTGCAACAGACTTTATGATTTTACAAAAAAGCAAATGGGCCCCACAAAGTGGGTCCTGACGGTGGGCCCCGTTGGTGGGCCCCACCTTAGCGGGGCCCGCATGTAGGGCCCACATGTGGGCCCATTTTGCGGGGCCCTTTGGTGGGTTCGGGGGTAGGGCCCACGTGTGGGCCCACTTTGTGGGACACCTTGATGGGGCCCGCAGGTAGGGCCCACTGTCTGGGGTCCACTTTGTAGGCCCCATAAGATATGCAAAATCAGTTATTCTACTGTAACACCTATTTTACCAACGGCAACACCCTGTGTGTTGCCAATGCAAGGCATTGGTAACACATATATTATACCTAAGGTAACACCTTAGTTTAACAAAATAAAAATGTAAAATTTAAATATTACATTTCCCATTAAAAATACAAACAAACCAATTCAAAAAAACATCCAATCATAAAACCACCAACTACTTTAGTTCAAAACCAAAACCCATATCCGTCAACTCAAACTTTAAGTACTAGAACAAAAATAAAACATAAACGCGATAAAAGAACCAACACACTAGTTCAAAAGGTACAAAGATATGAAAGTGGATGTCTAAGCGCTAGGGTCGCCGGTCATCGGAGTACCATCTCCTAATGTGTCGCTAGAAATTGTGGCACAAATTTCACCAAAATTAATTTGCAAGGTGGGGTTTGCTTCAGCCAATTTTTTCAGGACCAATGTCAAGTTGTCCTGTACCTTCTGATTCACCTTGGCATCCACTTCTTCATTGACCTTCTGTTTACCTTTGCGTCCATTTCACAACAAGGTCCCGCCGTATCTTTTTGTCAACTCTTGAATGTATGAATCTGCTGGAGTGGAGCACAGGTAGAAGTTTTGACAACCTTTGCATCATGTCTGCGATAAGCCAACTCGGACCATGGGATTTTTTTCACTGAAACTAGTTCCTCGATTCCATCAAGTCGATGATGACTTGAGTTTGGTCTTAATCGTAGCCTACAAAATAAACCAACATTGCATATGGAAATAATTAGTCGGAGAGGAAGATAAAATATGGATTCAAGGAATTGACTAAAAATAATTACTTACAATTGAACTTCATCACTTGAATTAGTCCAGTATTTGCGTCTGTGCTTGCGCTTTCGAGTTTTAGCAAAAACTTGTGCATCACATAACGTATCACCTGACTTCTTTTCCTAGCAAAAAAACAAAATGCAAATCACCTAATATTATATATGTTCATACCAATTATTTTGATATGAGAATATCTATTTAATTATTCAACAAATGACCTTGACAATATACATGTTCCAGGACAATATACATCTACAGGACCAGGACAATTGAGAAATTATTTAATGCCACATGACCATTTTGTTATAACTATTTTAGCTGCCCCCGAAGCGCTACCATCAGCTGAATCTATATGGGGCCTTGTGTTAGGCCATGGTAGTACCGACCTGAGGGACTGACTTTGAAGCATGTTAACTAAATTTAATATACGTTCTGACAAGTGAGCCTTTACCATTCCTTCTTGTGGCTTCTGCTTTCACATACCTTCTGACTTGGAACTTGTTCAAGAAGAATATATAGAAGAACAAAATCTACAGGACAATATCCCACCAAAAAAAAAAAAAAAAAATCTACAGGACAATATACATGTACCAGTGTACAGGACAATATACAAAATCTACCCGGAAATTCTATGATGTACTTAAAAAGAAGAATTACAAGTACTATACCACCAGATACTACGAATTTTGAGATCTTTAAATCGTCACTGTATTAACTTGGATTTAATGCTTGTTTGAGACGAAAGCAAAGATAGTCATCTTATCAAAACGAGCAATGAGAAAGAAGAGACAGAAGTTATAGTATTACATCGTATAAATATTTTGGGAATAAAATAACTGGAATAGTCAGATGTTGTAAAATGAGTATACTAAAATGAGTACATCTGCACAGCACATACGAACGTACCATTTTGTATCGAACTTGGGAAAATAGTTTTGGACCAACAGTGTGTGTGTCTTTGTACATGCTACGACTTTTAGCATTTTTCTCGGCCTTCAACTACAAAAACAAACATGAAAAAGAAGCACTAGTTTATGTCACTAAATTGATTAAATATCAAATTGTCAATAAATTTTACATATACCTGATCTACAAAAACAAACATGAAAAAGAAGCACTAGTTTTTTTGTCAATTAAAATTATACATATACCTGAACTTCAGGATCTCCCCAATACTTTAAGAGCAACTTGAAATCCTCAAGCGGAATTTCCTGTGGCTTATTTTCTATCCTCTCCTCATCAGTTTCATAAGGCTTATAATGATCCCTCTTAATTCGACTCTTGTACCCCTTCCAAGACTCATTATCTGTCTTGATGCCCATTTTCGACATTCGTCGGGAATAATATAACGTTGCTTACATAGAAATTAAACATAAAAAGGAATAAATAAATCTTGAATGCTATTTGACCATTATTTACGTAAGGGTAGTTAAAATTTATTGATTACCTTAGTATAATTCCACAAGATGTCCTTTAGGTCTCCAGGAACATGATCCCAAGATGCATAAGTCACTGGCACACACTTCTTTAGTGTCCCCAGAAAGTTACTCAGTTCAGAAATCCTTCGATCATCATCTGAAACAGGCTGGAACTTCTCGTTTACTGAGATGACAACCCTTTTGTCAAACGTCCTTGCATGTACTTTATCCATCCTGGTTTTCCCTCTTAGTTTTTTAGGAACTACAACTTTACATACCAAGTATATAACATATGAACAAAGATTCAGTTAAACCATGACACTATACAAACATGAATATAGTAGATCCAAATGTATGCAAACATCAAGTCAAGTAAGAGGCCCAAACCTGGTTCAAATTCTTCATTTTCAGTGTATGGCAAATCTGCTTCCAGAACCCTATCAACAGTCTTAGTTCCACTTCCACTTGCAACAGCATTTGCAGCTTGTTCTCGTTTGCGTTCCAGCATAGCAAGGTAATCAGCCATTGATCCTATTCTTTCTGTACATGGTAACTGAACTGGTGAAGCAGGCGTGACAAGCACTGAATTTGCCGCCTCTTTTGCACTCGCATTATTCTGAGTTGAACCCTTTTTAGTTGCAGTCACAGCACTAGCTCGCAAACGAGTAGTTGGTCCGGTGAGAAGCTTGCTTTTCTTCAATTTTTGGGTTCTCTGAAAAATATATTCAATTAGTACTATCTAATATTTTTGCAGTTATTGTGATTTTAACTACAAATTAATTCTCTCGTTACGACACACCTCTGGCACAATTTCTGAAGCATCATCATCACTTTCTTCCTCATTTTCTGGAACATATTCATTTTCATCTCGCATCTTTTTTTTTCCTCTGTTTTTTTTGAATCCATCTACCACATCAGTAACTAATGTAGGCAAATTTAACTCCCTAAGCTTTTCATTGTTCCTCACGATATTTGCGCTTTAAGTCGTTCATACTCCGTTAACTTTAACGGCTTTATTGGAGATGGAAGTGGAGGTGGAAGATTTCCAACCTGCACATAATCAAAAGAAACAAATATTGTGTCAACTTGCAAAAAATTTAGAACACTGATCACACCGATCACGTAATCAAAAATATTGATTCAAGTCTTCTAACCTGAATGTCATTCTCATCTATATCCTCATTTTCATCCCTTGAATTATGTAAATCCAATTTCCTCCGAACACTTGCAGACTTCAGAATCTCATTTTCATCTATGGCTTGTTGATTATTCATCGGTTTCGACTTCCGAGCACTCCTCGTTTCAGTTGACTTAGGGCACTGGTTGCTTATCATATCATTGATTTCTGGCCTAGCACTTGTCAGCCGTGCCGATCTCCTAGCACTAGTGACTTCAGCATTTTCACTTGACTTTCGATAACTCTTGACTTCAGTTGGACTCTTCACTTGTGCATTATTCAGCCGTGCGGACTTCCTAGGACTGTATACTTCAGTACACTTCTTATTTCTTGCCTGCTGTCGCAATTGATGAGTGGTCACGAACTGACGTTTGGTTCGTTTTGGAGTCTGACAATACATTTTAATTATCAGTACAATTGCATTAGGATAAACAATACATGCATGATCTAATAACTAAATACTTATATTACCAACATAAGATGATGCCTTCACGAACTAATAACTAAACATAAAGTTTAATACCTTCAAATACATTAGGCCTTGGTCATTATTACTACATCTTGTTTGCATCTGCGATCGCTCAATTTTAGTATTGACAACATTGTCAATATAGAAATCCACGTGGTCATCATTCTGAGTTTCTTTAACTAAGTCAAACAGGTCCGCATCATTTGCCACCAGTTTCCACCCCCCTGCCTCATTACCATTTCTTTTGTAAACTCCTCCAATTTCAGTGTATTCAAGATCATTCAGAACATGTTCCATCAGCACCGGGTAGGAAAACAAGTCAGATTCTACGTTCATTATCTCAGTCTCTTTTCCGCCAACATATTGTCCATTCTGAAATTTTCCCATGTGGTAAAATCTGAGATTAAGTAACCTATCTTCCATCCTATAAAAATAGAAGAAAATTACATTAGGATCGATACAAAAAATAAGTGAGTGCAGCAAATGCAAAGTAAAAACAGAAAGAAGCAATCCGAGAAATTACAAGTAAAAGGTGCCCAATTAAATCACAATAAAAAGACACTAGACTTCACTAACTTATGAGCGGTAATAATAAATAAAGCGATGTGATTCTTCTCTAGCAATAATACTAAAAGGCAATATGATGCCTACTAACTTTAACTAAAAGGCAGTAAATACTAGACTTCACTAATTTTAACTACTAAAATTCATTATTACATAAAGTAGTAAATACATAAACAGTTCTGAATTATGTGAAAACAGTAGATGATTTTCTTGACTTATTTTGGCGGGATGACAATTTTCGTTGGCGGGATGTCTTCTCTAGCCCAATTCACATGAATAACTTGATTTCCTGTTCCACAACCATTTTATATCATGTAAAAGCTGGATCAGTCCCATCATTCTCATTCCCATTTTCACTTTCGACATCACACCACCTCGTGTCTGTTGATAACGTTATGTAATGTCTTCTCGGTTGGATCTTTTATATAAAAGACTTGTTGAACTTGTGAAGCCATCACATATCGATCGATTTTGGACCAATCTATTAAAATTCACCCGAGTCACCCATACAAATCCTTTTCTCGCATAGTACCAACAAACACTTGAATAAAATCACAGTGAAATCTCCCCAATAGTCAATTTCTAGGATTTCTTCAATTGATCCATAATAATCGACAACACCGACATGTGGATTCTGATCTTTCGAACTTGCAAAGCTAGTGGTCAAGGAAGACAAAAATACACCACTATTCTGTGTTGTACACTTAGCATCTCTGGCTTTTGTAAAGAATCGGCATCCATTAATAACATATCCACTAAACCTCTTAGCTGCTCGATTAGGGCCCAATGCAAGAAGTTGTAGTTCCTTCGAAATGTACTCTTTCTCCACAACTTCTTCCTTCATCCAATTCCAGAAATCTTCCATATGTGCCCTCTCTCTTTTATATCTTTTCAATATTGCATGACCATCAATTAAAGCTCGATGTTCCCTACAATAATTACCTAGTTAATATTATCAAGATAGAAGCATTCTAATTCTTTTTAAAACAAATTAGACATTAAAACTTACTCGATTAAACTCTCAACATCCTTGTTACCACAATTGAATAAGATGTACCGATGACATGCCATCCATTGAGATTCTTCGAGTTGAATAGGTTTTCCATCTTTATTTCTTCTTGTGCCAATTGGATATTCCATCTTTTGTGGACAACTCTCGGATTTAGGTACTGTGTCACCGCTTAAGAATCTTGAGCAGAACGTCAAGCATTCTTCTGCAAGGTAGCCTTCGGCGATGGAACCCTCTGGTTTAGACTTATTGCGCGCATAAGATTTCAGCTTACATAGATAACGCTCAATTGGCCACATACATCTCAAGTGTGCAGGTCCCCCATATTCAACTTCCTGGCACAAATGAACCAGCAAGTGAATCATTACGTCAAAGAATGCCGAGGGAAAAATCATCTCAAAACTACAAACAATCTCAACAATTTCTTGTTGTAGCCTCTTCGTATCACGCAAATCGATTACTTTGCTCCAAAGACCTCTTAGGAATGCACCAAGTCTGATCAAAGGTACAGCAACCTCAGGTTTCAATGTTTTTTTCACTGCAAATTGTAACAAGTAGTGAAGAACAAAATGAGCATCGTGGCTCTTATACCCCGAGATTACCCTTTCCTTTGTGTGAACATACCGACTGATATTAGGCTGCCGTATGGAAGTTTGGCCTTCTCCAATGCATGCGTAATATATCTTTCTCTTGTTTCGTCATGTCAAATATGGCAGCCCTAATCTCATGATATTTTCCATCACTTGATTTAACAGGATGAAGGACCTTCCTGATGCCCATTTCTTGTAAATCAAAACGAGCATTTAAATGGTCTTTCGACTTACGGCCCATATTCAGCAAAGTACCGAGTATATTGTCACATATATTTTTCTCGATATGCATAACATCAAGGTTATGCCGCAATAAATTGTGACTCCAATACGGTAAATTAAAAAATATTGATTTTTTTTTAAAGGGGAATCCCTTTTACGCTTTATACCCCTTTTGCCCTTTTTCTTGCTTTTAGCGTTCCCAAATTCATTTTCGTAGCCCGACAATAATTCAACTACATCTGTTCCGGTTAAAATTGGTGGAGCCTGTCCCATTTCAACTTCACCATTGAATCTTCTTTTGTCAAACCTCCATTTGTGATCCGGATCTAGAAATTTTCTATGATTCATGTAGCACATTTTTTTACTGTGTTTCAAGTACATTGAAGATGTCTCATAATGGCATATGGGACAGGCTAATTTACCCTTTGTGCTCCAACCGGATAACATTGCATATCCCGGAAAATCGCTAATGGTCCACAACACGCTTGCACGTAGCCTAAATTTCTTATCAGTAAAGGCATCATAGGTTTCTATGCCTATATCCCATAATTCTTTCAACTCTTGATTAGAGGTCGCATAAATACATCAATGCTATTTTTCGAGAATCTGACCGAGATGATTGTCGAAAGAATCAAATTTTCGAGCTTCATGCATAGCCAAGGTGGGAGTTTGTAATTTACAAATACAATTGGCCATGTTGAGTGAATCAAGTCATTATGCAGTAAGGACCGAATCCATCGGCCACACCAAGTCGGATATTTCTATTTTCTATTGAAAAATCGGGATACCTTGCATCCATTGCTGCCAAGCCTCGGCATCAATTTGGATGTCTAAGCTTCCCATATTTTTTAGTCCGACGGCATGCCATAACATAAGTTCGTAATACTCCTTGGACATAAACAACCTTTTCACCTTGGTTTCGGTGGAAAATAGCGCATAACCTTCGCCGGAACTCTGCGAATCACCTTCTCTGGGTCATTGTCACCGTTGCCTTTTTTTCAACTACGCCCATCTCGAAACACCGCAAGTCTTACAAACATCTTTATCCTTGTTTTACGCTTGTCTGACATGCAATCATTTGGACATGCATGTATTTTTTCGTAATTAAGCCCTAAATCTTTAATGATATTCTTTGCGGAATTAAAAGATAAAGGTATATGGGCCAGGGAAAGCCTCTCTCGGCAATCGTAGTAGATCCCCGAATGCGACCTCCGTAATTCCATGTGAACATTTTAATGAATAAAGCCTAATGATAAAACTTAATCGCGAAAATTTTGAACAGCCAGGATAAAAAGGCTGTTATCCGTCTTCGAGATGGCGAGTGAACTTATTAAAATCAGCAGTTGGTACATTAGTGTGCTCATCCCCACCATTCCGCATTCCATGAGTACGGTGCAACATGTCACCTAGATTGTCTCCAAAATCTTCCCCACCCTCACAATCCATGTCTTCGTCACTCCTTCGTCGAGAAACCTCACATATCCATTCCATATACAATGGAGATGGACCATTATATATGAGATGGTTGTATATTACATCTTGACGATACCACTTATCATTTTTACATTTCTTGCAAGGGCACGTTATTTCATCACCTACAGCAAACCTAGAAACTGCATTTTGTATAAAAGCTTTTACCCCACTAATATAGCCATCACTAAACTTTGGAAGCTCTATCCATGAGTTTCCCTCGTCATCCATCCCTACATTTATCAAGCACCAGTATATTGACTATATTAACATAACAAGACAAGTGTGTGTGTGTGTGTAAACAGGCCTGAACCTCGTCGAGGTGTTTATTCAGGCCAACCTATCTGTTTTTAAATTATCGTAAGTCATATATAGCTAACTATCAATTACTAATTAATTATAGAAATAATTATATTACATATACATTAGCTTAAACATGTTAACAATAAAAGGACAATAACATGCCGTATATGGTACAACATTGCGGATATAGGTTTTGTACTAAAAACTAAAGTCAAATACCACACTTCAATCAATATAGCGGCGAAACACAAAGTCCGTCACAGAAACAACATTCAATGTAAACACATAGTAAATGAACACATTTCTTGCAAAACCATACAATATATCAAAAACATTAAAAATTTAACTTTTCGGTCAAACAAACGACTCTAAATTAGCATATTTCTACCTAGAAATCTAAAAGTATGTCATTAACCTATACATATTTTTACATGCGCACATAAATAAACACATTGAGTGTTTTTTTCTAGTTTTTGTGTGTGACAGCAGAGAGGGAGAGGCGGGGAGAGAGGGACAGAGAGGGGAGAGAGACAGAGAGAGGTCGAATCGAAGCATGCAACATAAATATATACAGATCGATGAATGAACACAAACAAAGCTTACAAATCGAAGCATAAAAAGAGAGATTTATACCTTAAATCAAACACAAACCAAGCTTGGATTGAACCCTAATTGATTTTAATCCTTCACGACGAGCGATTGAACCCTAATTAAACATAAATCCTTGATGATTGAGCAACTGAGATAGCCGAGCAGTTATTTTTTGGTTGTAGCTGTAGCATCTCTTTCCACAGAGATAAACTTCTTTTTGTTTGTTTGCCCCAATTTCCCCCGACTTGTTTTCCCCCAATTTTCATTTGACGCTCTCCCTTAATCTGTTTTGCCGCTCTCACTTCATCCGTTGACTTTACTTTTTGCTTTTCTCTAATATTGTAAATTTAATTTATTTTTTGGTAATAAAATATACTTATTAAATTTGTTATTTTAATTATTTTGTAATTATTCATAGTTATTACATGTTTTTATTTTTTTAATAATTTTTTAATTATTTAAATCAAAATTTATTATTTTTCAAATACTACTTTATTTTAAAACCTTTTCAATTTAAATTTATTAAAAATATTTTATTATTTATAAAATATATATAATTCATTTATTTGATAGAATATTTTTTATAAAAATATATTCAATGTTTTATTAAAATTAATTATTTTAAAGTTAAAATTTTATTAAATCATTAATTTTATATAAAATTCAATATTTTGTTTATTAATATTCTAAGGTAACACATCTAATGGTGTTACTGAGAGTTACACTTTTTATAGCTAGAGTAACATATATTTCAGGATTTGGTAACACCATAACCCGAACGTTGTGGTAGGTCCAAAATTTCATAGCTATGGTAACATCCAATAAGGCAACACCGCCCCCTAAGTGTTGTAGAAAGCCATCTATGGTGTAGTGCGCCATGATAAACATCAAGCAAAACAACTCAAATATTAGAATTCCACATCGGACATATAACATGTTAGGAATACTTGTTAGATTTTGATGATGTCACTAATATAAATTCAAATGTTTATTACTTGGCAAAAATGTAAGGAAGAACCAAATGAGTATCTTCCATAGGCCAAATAATGTTAAGTGTAAAACTTGGCAAAATGTAAAGAAGAACCAAATGAGTATCTTCTATAGGCCAAAATAAGTTAGGCTAAAAATCGGCTAAGTACTAAAGAACAGCTAAGTTCATTAGAGAGGTACAGCCGAGTCATATCAGAGAAAATTTGGTCAACAAATATTATCAGAGATGTTTGACCAGACTGCAGTCGAGTAACCTCAGACAGGTCAGCTGATCAGGCGAGTTCCAAACAGTGAACATCAGAGAGGTCCAGAACTGCAGAGAAGTTACTTCACATCAGCCTACTCAAGATCAGCCAAGTACTCCAAGTCCACATCAGCATGCGTTGAAAAGTCAAAAATTACGGAAAGTTACATGCAACGTGAAGAGACAAATTGGAGAGATTCCCACAAAGAATATGAATTTAATAATCTATCTAGACCCACCTTGAAGACTTTAATCGTATTATATTCAAAAGATTCGGCGCCTCACATGCAGAGTCTTCACAACGGTCGGAAGATAGATTAAAATAATGGGAATCCAGTCTTGCAACGTTCAGAAAGAAAACAATGAAGTCTACCTCTCCAACGGACGGATTTGTTGAAAAGATTTGCAACGGCTATGAAAGAAAAGCTGAGAGATCGTGACTTATATATATCCGAAGATTTGAAGCTGAGCACATATAACAACAACTACCGGTGCGAACATACTTTCAAGCGTTCAAAGCATTCAAGCAATGTAAAAGCGAAATACAGCATCGTGAAAAGAGCGGTTCTAAAAAGTTCATACTTGAAGAAGCTCTTAGTTGGAGAAGACAAAAACCCGTGTCTTAAATTCTCAGTTCGGGGTACTTCACTGGTTGAAGTTCGAGACTGTAAAGGCATCCAAGGATAGAGGATCAAGAGGTGCAAGGCAGTCAAGTGTGTTACAACGGCATGGATTTCCACTGGTTGGAAGCTGTTGTAGTTTGGTTGAATCACTGTAATATTTATCACTGGTTGAAAATTATAGTGAATTCATCTCCAACTGGTTTGGAGAAAAGTGGATTAGTAGAGGATTACCCCACCCCTGAGACCACTATAATTGCCTGCGTACTTTACTGTTTTATAGCATCATACTTTAACTACTGCATTCATTGTTAAGTGTTTCATTAGTTGTTCTGTATTCGTCATCAGCTGACTTCCGCACGTATTAAGAACAAACGACTCCAAGTCATTTGTTTATCTATCAGCTGAAGAAACTTACTCTTTGAGAAAAAGAGTTTAAGAGTTTCAATAAGTCTATTCACCCCCTCTAGACTTATTCTGGACGACTTGTGACCTACAAGTGGTATCGGAGAGGTTGGTTCATTTATTTCACGAACCAGATCTATATCGAGATATATCTTTACTCTCATTTTATAATGGAACACATGCATTCTAGACTACTGTGTTTTCGATTGTGAGTATGATCTTTGGAAGATAAGAATGCAGGCACACTTATCTTCAATCCATGATGACATGTGGTGCATCATAGAGGACGGTCCATTCATCTTCGAGAAGGACAACACTGCAGAGGAGATCGCATCAGGGAAGCCAGAGAAGATCCCAAAGAAGAGGACAAGCTGACTCCCGAAGAAAGAAAGCTGGCCAATCTTGATAACCGGGCCAGAGATGTGCTATATCAAACTCTTGACAAATCCACCATGGTTAAGATCAAGAATTGCAAGAATGCCAAAGAAATATGGGACACATTAGCCCTAATGTGTGAAGGAACGGAGCTGATCAAGGAAAACAAGTTGTCAATTGCTATTAAAAAATTTGACAACTTCAAAATGAACAATGGCGAATCCATAGACCAAGTGGACACAAGGTTCACTGAGATTATCAATGAGATCAACTCCCTCGGCAAATCTTATGACAATAGGGAGATGGCGTTGAAGGTTCTAAGATCTCTTAATCCTGAATGGAGTATGAAGGCAGTAGCCATGAGAGAATCCAAGGATCTTAATAAGATAAAGATCCAAGAGCTGTTCTCTGATCTGAAGGCTTATGAGTTCGAGCTTCCAAGTTCATCCTCAACCGAGCCTGCAGAGAAGGGAATAGCCTTTGCAGCGGAATCCCCCGCCAAAAGCCTATCTGATGTAAAGCCTCCAAATCCGTTAGATTTTGAGGAAGAAATGGCGTTCATAATGCAAAGGTTCAGCAACTTCCGGAAAAACTACTCCAAATACAGAAAAAATTATAAGGAGAATCCCAGAAGGAACCAGAAAGCCGGAAGCTGGAAGGTGGAGTGCTATAATTGTAACAAGACAGGACACATACAAATCGACTGTCCTGATCTCAAGAAGGACGAGAGCAAGAAGGAGGTGGGCAGAAAAGAAGACAGAAGGAAGGCCCTCATCGGAGAAGATCAGGAGCATGTAGAATCAAGCAGCGGATTCTTTTCTGATGATGATGAAGAGTATGACTGCCTGATGGCCAACTTAGCTGATGAAGAGGTAACATCAAAACCCCCTGGTTCAAATAATAGTTCAGCCATGTCACAAGATATGGATCTACATGAATTTGTAAATCAGCTATTTAAAGATTTTGAAACACTAAAATCTGCACACCTATCTGTGTCAGCAGAGAAGACTCAGCTGCAAGATGAGAATAGGCAGCTGAAAGAACTGAATACAGTTGAGATAAATGCAACTAACTTGCAAAACCAGGCTGATGACAATACAACTGAGATAAATCGACTAACTGTTTTACTTAAAGAAAAATCAGCTGCACTTGCTCATGTCAAAGCCGAATTTACTAAGCTGACTCAGGCAAATAAGACTCAGGCGCAGGAAATAACCTCCCTGAAGGCGTCTTCAATCCTGGAAGAATTGGGTACCAATAAAAGGCCACTATATTCCAGATCAGGCCTTGGATATGATCCTCACACTCCCTCTAGTTCTAAAACCACTTTTATCAAGGGAGAAACAATTGTCTCGACTGCTGAGCCTACATCTAAACCGATATTTAAAAATAGGCAACAGCCAAGTCACAAGTCTAGGCTGCAGCCAGGTTACACAAGGCAGCCACCTAGACAAGCGACTAGGCAATGGCCCAGGCAGAAGCAGCAGCCCAGACAACATGCCCACTATTATCAACAACTCCCCAAAAACAGATTTCAAAATGGGAGGGGCAGATGGAGACCTCAAGGTTATTCTAATTTCCAAAATGAACAAGTGTGGAGACCTCAAAGATTTAATAAATGGTCTCAACCAAGGTTTAGAAATGGCCCACATTATCAATATTTTAAGGAATATCCGGTATACAATCCCAACAGGAGATACAGACCTAGACCTTACACACCTTATAAGGGTAATAATAACAATTTTTATAATCCAAGGAGAAATCAATTCTCCAGGAAACCAACTAACCCTAGAGGACCCACACAGATCTGGGTACCTAAATCTCTGCTTGTTTGATTGCAGAAAAGGTGGAAGGACTACAACCACATCACCACAAACTCAAACTTTGGAGGTGAAGAATGGTTTGTAGATTCTGGATGCTCGAGGCACATGACCGGGAACAAGAAGATGATGTCTAAATACACAAAGAAAGAGGTCCTGATGTAACCTTTGGAGATAGCTCTAGAGGACAAACAAAGGGCTTTGGAGAGCTACACCGAGGAAATATTGTAATATCCAAAATTCATTATGTCAAAGGGCTCAAGTATAATCTCCTGAGCATAAGTCAGTTTTGCGATGAAAAGAATCTAGTAGTCTTCACAATTTGGAAATTCATGGTGATAGATATCCTATCTGGCGAAGTGAATCTACAAGGATTCAGAAGGAGAGATGTCTACATGATAGATTGGAACACAGGAACACCTAACTCCTATTTTCTATCCAAGACAGTAGCTGAGAATGGATGGCTGTGGCACAAAAGATTATGTCACTTGAACTTCAAATCCATCAACAAGATTAGTTCTCAGAAGCTGGTCAGAGGACTTCCAGATGAAGCATTCAAGAAGGAAGCGCTTTGTGATGCATGTCAGAAAGGGAAATAGACGAGAGCATCATTCAAGCCAATCCAGCCTACAACCCTCACAACAAGGATCTTAGATCTACTCCACATGGATCTATTTGGTCCTATCAAGCCAAGGACTCTAAGCGGCCGAAAGCATGCACTTGTTGTAGTAGATGATTATCACTTGGATTATCTTCTTGTATAAGAAGAGTGAAACCTTGACCAAGCTACCTGAGCTGCTGAGAAGGATCCAGAATGAGAAATCCCTATCCATCATCAAGATCAGATCAGATAAAGGAGGAGAGTTTCTCAACAAGGCGATCACTGATTACAGCGATCAAAATGGGATCCAGCATGAGCTCTCTACAGCCAGGACTCCGCAGCAGAATGGTGTTGCTGAAAGAAGAAACAGAACCCTGAAGGAAGCAGGAAGGTCCATGATTGCAGAAGCGGACCTGCCCAAGAGGTTCTGGGCTGAAGCTGTCAACACAGCTTGCCATACTCAGAACAGGAGTATGATAGTAGGGAGACATGGCAAAACTCCCTATGAGGTTTGGAATAATAGAACTCTTACTGTTGCTTACTTTCATGTTTTTGGTTGTAAGTGTTTCATCCACAACAATGGTAAAACACAACTAAATGCCTTTGATGCTAAAACTGATGATGGTATCTTTATGGGATACTCACAAAGAAGCAAGGCATATAGAGTATTTAACAAAAGAACCTTAGTTGTGGAGGAAACACCCCATATTGTTTTTGATGAATCTACGGTTGAGTACAGGAAGCAAGTTGAGCTAATTGAGAATAAGCTCAAATCAGCAACCCTTGAAGAAGTCATTGTATATGACACTGGAATGATGGACTCACCTGCAGACCAGCCTGAAGATCCAACTGTAGCTGCTGAAGACCCAACTGCAGATCAGACAGGATCACTAAACCTATCTGATCCAGTTGCCGCTGATGAAGACCCAGCCGTAGCTGATAAAGACTCATCTGCAGATCAGACCCAACCCGCAGATGACAAGACAGTAGCTGATATAGCCGCAGACCAAGGAGACCAGAACCCAGCTGATGCAGAAATCTATCAGAGCAATTCAATAGGGGGAACAGACCCAGAAGAAGACGATATCCCCAAGTGGCTCAAAGACCATCCAATCCAGCAAATCATCGGGAAGCTGACTGATGAAGTTAAGACAAGACAGTCAACTCTACCCGCAGGAATGGCTATTTTCTCATGCTTCATGTCTCAAATAGAACCCAAGACAACCGAACAAGCTTTAGAAGATTATTCTTGGATAAATGCCATGCAAGAAGAACTGGAGCAGATAGAAAGAAATGAAGTTTGGGAACTAACAGACAGACCAGATCACAAGAAGGTTATTGGCACCAAATGGGTGTACAAAAACAAGAGTGATGAAGACGGAGCTATTGTTAGGAATAAAGCCAGACTTGTTGCAAAAGGTTATGCACAGTGTGAAGGAATAGATTTTGATGAAACCTATGCACCTGTTGCGAGATTAGAGGCCATCCGACTATTCCTCGCATATGCTGCATTCAAAGATTTTGAAGTCTATCAGATGGATGTAAAGAGTGCTTTTCTAAATGGCATCCTAGAAGAAGAAGTCTATGTAGAGCAACTCCCAGGTTTTGTCAAAGGAGACAAAGTCTACAAGCTATTGAAGGCTCTCTATGGACTTAAGCAAGCACCAAGAGCGTGGTATGAAACACTGTCTGTGTTTCTTGAGAAGAATGGTTTTTGTAAAGGAAAGGTGGACAAGACCCTATTCAGAGTGGAGCACGAAGGCCACATATTAATAGTAAAGATATATGTGGATGACATCATATTCGGCTCAACCAATCCAGAGCTATGTGAGAAATTCTCCAACCTCATGCAAGGAGAATTTGAGATGAGTATGATGGGAAAGCTTAACTTCTTTCTCGGATTACAAGTTAAGCAGATGGAAAATGGAATTTTCCTCAACCAAGCTAAGTATACCAGAGATCTAATCAAGAGATTTGGAATGGAATCAGCCAAACCAGCAAGAATTCCTATGAGCACAAGTACTCACCTAGATGCAGATGAGGGAGGCATACCAGTGGATTCAACCAACTACAGAGGACTCATTGGATCATTGCTTTACCTCACTGCAAGCCGCCTTGACATATCCTATGCCGTAGGAGTTTGTGCGCGATTCCAATCTAAGCCTAAGCAGTCACATCTAGATGCAGCAAAGAGGATAATCAAATACCTTAAGTCTACAGTCAATGTTGGACTATGGTATCCCAAGGATGATAACTTCGAGCAGTCAGGATATTCAGATTCAGATTTCGCAGGATGCAAAATTAATAGGAAAAGCACTAGTGGAACGTGCCAATTCCTAGGAACCAGACTGATATCCTGGTTTAGCAAGAAGCAGGTTTCTAACTCTATCTCCACCACAGAGTCAGAATACCTAGCTGCAGGTAACTGTTGTGCCCAGATCTTATGGATCAGACAACAGCTGAGGGACTATAATATCATTGCCAATGAAGTCCCTATCTGTTGTGACAACAATAGTGCTATTGCAATAACTAACAATCCGGTTTTGCATTCGAGGACCAAGCACATTGATGTTAAGCACCACTTCATCAGAGACCACGTGCTTAACAAGAGAGTTAGAGTTGAAAGAGTCAGCACAGACTACCAGATAGCTGACATCTTTACCAAACCTTTGCCAGAAGAAAGATTCTTGGAGATGAGCACAGATCTTGGTCTACTAGATTGGGAATCTAGTACAGAAGCAAGCTGAAGCATATCAGAGGAAGGACGGACCCAGCTGATTAGAGGAATCAGACCCTAGCGGATGCAGACAAAAGGACGAAGGACGGACAAAGGAACCTAGCTGATCAGAATCTCATGCGAGAAGTCCATGGAAACAACTCACCTGATGCAGAGCAGTCAACAGTCAACCAGCTAAGTTTTCTAAACTTAACGACCTCTGAATATTTTATTATTATTGTCTGCTATATGTATAATAATATTATATTAATTTGTGGTTCGCAAGTGGCATTTAAATACACGTGGCGATCACTTGATAAATCGACCTCCACGATGGCCAATTAAAACCAACCGTCAAATTTTAAAATCTAAACCTGGACCACCGTTTCGAATTTGGAATTTAAAAAGAATCTCAAAAGGCAAACCACCGTTTCAAAAGAAATAATAATTTAATCCATACGTCTTTTCATCTTCTTTATAAGGACGGAAACCCTTCACTTTACCTTTACGCTTACCATTCTTTTAAAACCCTAGATTTACAGAGCAAAAATTCTTTGAACTCCAAATACACTAAAAATCCTTTGTTTGCAGAAATGGAATCATATTTCGAAGGCGTTAACATGAAGGCGGTCAAAGACCAGATTATATTTTCTTTGGTCGTTGATTTCGAAGACCTTTTGGAAGCAAATCTGGAGAACTACGACGTTCTTGACCTGATCCGTTCGATGAAGTTCAATGGCATTTACCCATTTCTGGATATTAGTCCTAAACATCTGTACAAGGAGGACGTCATCGCCTTCTATCGCGAAGCCCATGTGATTCAAGGAGGAATTAGGAGCACTTTTGGCGGAATTCAAGTCGACATTTCGCCGGAGTCGATTCGTACAACTTTTGGTATGAGGCACCGCGACATACCCGTCGAGGCACTCAAACAGTCAGCAACCGAAATCTGGAAGAAGATCAAGACGGACATTCAGCCGGAAAAGCTGAAGCTCACTGCTAAAAGGAGCGAGATTAAAAAGGTCTATCGATATGCGTTGGATATAACCAACAAAATCATTATGGGTATGGCCGGCAGTTACGACCAACTGTCATCGGCGAAATTCACAGTGCTGGGAGCACTGATTCAAGACGAGGAAATTGATTGGGCTGACTATATCTTTAGGCAGCTTGTTCGAGAGGTCAACAAAGCCGAATGGCTTGCTGATGAAAAGAGATTCAGATCCAAGCTGGCGTTTGGAACGCAACTGAGTTGGATCCTTGAGAAATTGGGTGTGGTAAAGGGTAAGACTGACCCCTTCCACATCAACAAGAGGCTTGGTCATCTAGACCAAGAGACTCTGAGGAAGATAGGAAACAACATAAGAGCAGCTCAAATATTGAAGGAGTTGCCTGACTCAAGGACCTACCCCAGATATTATTCATCAGGCGAGTCGGACCGACCTGCAGACGTCAACCCAACTGCAGTCGAGTCAGACTCCGAGTCAGACAACACACCGATAGATGTCTGATTCAAAAGAAGAGGACCAGCCCCTGGAGAACCATCCATCATGCAGTCATCTCCAGAACCCTCTCCCAAGAGGCCCAGGCGACTGCAGTTTAGTCAGGAAGAGCAGTCAGATCATTATGCCAGTCCTATAGCCAGGTCGCCTACTCACCTGGAAGACCAGCCTGCTCTAGGCATCCTGGAAACTCAGATCGTGGCTGTCCTCACTCCAGCATACATTCCAGAGGAGGAAGAAGCAGGTTTAATCATCTCAATCCATGAAGCAAACTATACCTTTAACCTGCTGGACAACAATGTTTTCAACCTGTCCATTGAACAATTACAGCTTGTTAAACCACAAGCCTTAAAGCACTCTTTTGTTAACATTTTTGAAGAGTGGAAATTTTTCAAATCTCTGTCATTTACGAAACTTCAAACTTATATTGCAACCAGTGGTTGGGAATATCCCCAAGCCACAAAGGATGTACTGATACATTTTTGTAAAGTATCTGACATAGTTTTGATCCTCCAGGAGAATTGGTTCATGTCTCATTTCAAAACCAACATGGACCAATTCATCATTTCTATAATGTACAGTATTTTTGAAGGTTCATTTGAAAAAGAAGATGAGGAGTAAGAAGAAAAAGAAATTAGAATTGAAGAAGTAAATGGAGAAGAAGATGAGGAAGTCATTATCATAGATGACGAAGAAGAGGAGCAGGAAGAGAAAAACAGAAGAAAACATTTTAGTTGAAAAACAATCTGAGGAAGTTGAGAAAACAGAGGAGTTAATTGATGAAGAAGAAGAAGAAGGGGAAGAGGTAGAACAGGAGGATGATGAAGGAGAGAAGGATGATTATGAAGGCGAAAAAGATGATGAGAATGAAGGAGAAGATAAAAAAATATGGGAAAAAGGATGATGATAATAATAATGATGATGAGGATGATGATAAGGATGAAGGAGGAGATCAAGGAGCTGAGAAATAAAAGGAAAAAGATGAATAAGAAAAAGAAGAAGAGGAGAAGGAAGAGGAACTGGAGAAAGAGCCAGAAGTAGAGGCTGCAGACAAGGCTGGGGCGCCTGCCCGGTATACCAGCCTGGACGCCGAGTTGGCTGAGGACTCCAGATCAGGGACACCAGAAAAGACCCCATATGGAGTACCAGCTGCAGATAGGAGCCTGCAGTCTAGTGGTTCATTTGCAGAAGGCTCAGGCGAGCACTCTCCACCATCGCATATCTCACCTGTGATGACTGAGCTGATTAGACAGATAGTGAAGGATACCATTGGAGAGCTGCTTGCATCTCAGGTCACTCCTGACCTCCAATCCATCAATGCCAAGATTGATACATTGCTGCAATGGGAAGTCCCTCAACCTCCTCCCCCTACAAACAACAGAATGCCATTTGGCATGTCTGACTGGATGCACAGGATGGAGCAGCAGCTAACCACTTTGGTTGATGCTGGCAAAAAGGGGGAAGATAGGATACAGGGGGAAGGAAGTATTCAAGGAGATATTAGGGAGGAGCTTAGAACGAAGAAGAGGCAGGATGTCCAGATGATCACTGCTAGGACATCCTCAGCTAAATGGAAGGGAGGAGCAGAACCAGATGAACAGGATGATCAGCCTGCAAGCAAGAAAAGGAGGACTAGAGGAGGATTTGAGCCTACTCTAGAGTGGGAAGGCAAGGAGTTGTGGTATGTTGAAGAATTTATACCAGAAGAAGCTCTACCCATGTGGGGATCTGCAAGGAAAAAATTCATCAGAGACTACTACATCTGGGAAATACTCCAGGATGATAATCTCACCCCACAGCAGATCTTCATCAACTTCATGGAAGAAGCTCATCCACAACTCTGGACTATTCTGAAGAAACATGCTGAGACATACAACGCTTATCCGATGATCCCTTCGTTCAGAGCCAAAGAACCTCCCACCTTGGAGAAAGGTAGTGCTTTAAATGAACTTACTCTCCAGAGAAAAATCAAGAAGCTGTGTCTTGAGAATAAGTTTTCATCACAAGAAGAGCAAGACTTTGCAGCTCTTGTTGTAAAGAGGAAGTATGGTCTTGCCCCTGTCAAGACAAGACCAATTGGAGCGAAACCTTTCAGGCCTACCAAACAGCCTATTCGAAGAGGCAGAGGTAGAGGTAGATGACTTTCTTATTTTGTACTTGTAATGATTTTATTTCTGTACTTGTAAAATTTTCTTGTAATTCAGACATGTATTTGTAATCAAGTTAGAAAATTTTATAACAGTTTTTGAATGACAATTTCCAGTTGTCTAAAAAATAAGACTGATTTTAGTTTGTGTCTTGCACTCAAGTGCAGACTTGTTCATTTGAATATTTCCTTAAAGCTTTGCCATCATCAAAATAGGGGGAATTTGTTAGGAATACTTGTTAGATTTTGATGATGTCACTAATATAAATTCAAATGTTTATTACTTGGCAAAAATGTAAGGAAGAACCAAATGAGTATCTTCCATAGGCCAAATAATGTTAAGTGTAGAACTTGGCAAAATGTAAAGAAGAACCAAATGAGTATCTTCTATAGGCCAAAATAAGTTAGGCTAAAAATCGGCTAAGTACTAAAGAACAGCTAAGTTCATCAGAGAGGTACAGCCGAGTCATATCAGAGAAAATCTGGTTAACAAATATTATCAGAGATGTTTGACCAGACTGCAGTCAAGTAACCTCAGACAGGTCAGCTGATCAGGCGAGTTCCAAACAGTGAACATCAGAGAGGTCCAGAACTGCAGAGAAGTTATTTCACATCAGCCTACTCAAGATCAGCCAAGTACTCCAAGTCCACGTCAGCATGCGTTGAAAAGTCAAAAATTACGGAAAATCACATGCAACGTGAAGAGACAAATTGGAGAGATTCCCGCAAAGAATATGAATTAAATAATCTATCTAGACCCACCTTGAAGATTTTAATCGTATTATATTCAAAAGATTCGGCGCCTCACATGCAGAGTCTTCACAACGGTCGGAAGATAGATTAAAATAATGGGAATCCAGCCTTGCAATGTTCAGAAAGAAAACAATGAAGTCTACCTCTCCAACGGACGGATTTGTTGAAAAGATTTGCAACGGCTATGAAAGAAAAGCTCAGAGATCGTGACCTATATATATCCGAAGATTTGAAGCTGAGCACATATAACAACAACTATCGGTGCGAACATACTTTCAAGCGATCAAAGCATTCAAGCAATCTAAAAGCGAAATACAGCATCGTGAAAAGAGCGGTTCTAAAAAGTTCATACTTGAAGAAGCTCTTAGTTAGAGAAGACAAAAACTCGTGTTTTAAATCCTGAGTTCGGGGTACTTCACTGGTTGAAGTTCGAGACTGCAAAGACATCCAAGGAACGTGGATCAAGAGGTGCAAGACAGTCAAGTGTGTTACAACGGCACGAATTTCCACTGGTTGGAAGCTGTTGTAGTTTGGTTGAATCACTGTAATATTTATCACTGGTTGAAAATTATAGTGAATTCATCTCCAACTGGTTTGGAGAAAAGTGGATTAGTAGAGGATTACCCCACCTCTGAGACCATTATAATTGCCTCCGTACTTTACTGTTTTATAGCATCATACTTTAACTGCTGCATTCATTGTTAAGTGTTTCATTAGTTGTTCTGTATTCGTCATCAGCTGACTTCTGCACGTATTAAGAACAAATGACTCCAAGTCATTTGTTTATCTATTAGCTGAAGAAACTTACTCTTTGAGAAAAAGAGTTTAAGAGTTTCAATAAGTCTATTCACCCCCCCTATAAACTTATTCCTAGACGATTGTGACCTATATAACATACACTCATAGTTATCCAGGCATCATGCTAGCAAGAACGAACCTCGGAGCCTCACGACGACGCACCTGTTTTGGATAACCCATAACGAGTATGCAACATATCCAAATATACGCCCATAAGTTATCCTGGCATCGTGCTAGCAAGCACAAACCTCAGAGTCTCCTTGAGACATACTCGGCTTGGATAACCCTATGGTAAAACTCGACCCGTACTAACAAGGACAAGTCCCAGAGGTCTCAACGAACCCTGCCCGGTAGAACATCACTTACCAATGATCATATACTACGAGGAGATATACCTTTCGAACAATACCGAATAATACCACCTTTTACCAAGGGGTCAATAAACATTACGAACACAACAATTCACACTCATCAAACGAATATACATTCGAACATACAACCCTTAGCAAGGGAAAATGGGCCTTTATAATCACATAGTACGAAGGCAATATATATCAATTCGCATCCATAATGCACGCATCCGTAGAACTCATTCATTCGGAAACTACTTGAGCGTTTTTGAAAGAAAGTCATTAAAGGAATTGTATCAATATTTTTCGAACATTCATCATAACTACTCAAATAACACACATAGTCCATTACCAATTATCACATCTACAAAATACGAAAGGCATGGGAAAGATACTTGCCTCGATAATCGACACCCGCTTACTCCTATGATCCCAGCTCAGTCGGGTAGCCCCGACCACCTACAATCCTTGCAAACAACAACGATAACATAATTACTACGAGGACTAAACCAAAACGGTGGAAATCGCCTCAAACCAACAAAGAAAAACTCATATGAACATTTTAATCGAACATTAAATGTTCAAAGTTCCTGAAGAACACTAAAATCATCAATCGGGTCGAACGAATCGAAGATATGGATATACAATCCATATAACATGCTTAACAACATTATTTAACACCAATCGATTCACCAAAACCGAATTGAATACGAAATCAAGAACAAATCTCCAAAAAGTCAACTCTAGAAAAATTAAGAAAAGTACCTCGATCCGACGAAGAATAATGGATTAAATGATGTTATAATCACCTAGGATGCTCCAAAACACCTTGGAATGAAACAAAATCGGCCCAGACCATGAACCCTAGTCGCCCTTGACTCACATCCGTGGAGGAAGGAAGAAATGAAGAGGAAATGAGAATATAAGCCTGTTGTCCGGTTTATATACCAGACAGACTAGCATGCGCTAATCAACATATTCTAGCACGCGCTATCGAAGCCATAATACAAAGTGTTCTGCCAACCGTACAGTTAGCGTGCACTAATCGCTAAGTACTAGAGTGCGCTAACGAGTCCCATTCAGTCCAGTGGCTTCTGGACTGCCCAAGAACTACCAGTTAGCGTGCATTAACTGCTGCACCTTAGCACGCGCTATAAATCTGCATAGCGTGCGCTACCAAACTCCCAGTCGAATGCAGTAACTACTGGACTGTCTCAACCTATTCAGGTAGCGTGCGCTAATTGTAACACCCCCAGAATTTGACTGGGAATGTCACATGCCGTAGACCCTTCTCAAAAGAATCTACCGGGCTAAACTCCAATAGACTGCTCAATGGTAGACCGACCAAGTTCAAATTAATTACAAAACAGACCGACAAGGTTAAACAATTCTAAAACCAATACAGTCCACAACTCAATGACAATAATAAACTTGAATATAAAAAAAAAAAGAATGACAACTCAATTTAATAAATGAAAACTGCACCCGTGCAAGGATGAATACTCGACCAAAAGAGAAATACTGACCAAAATTAAACAAAAGAAAAGGCTTTGACTCTTGTGTGATTAGCATCATTGTCCTCCATCTCCTTCCAAGCCAAATCCGTGACTGCTCCCGAGCTGCAAAACCTGAGCGCATAGCAGGCACCCACCCCCCGAAAATCCAGGGGTTACCAAATTAGAATTTTACTAGTGCAAGTACATAATATGCAAAATATACGAAAAATATCAACACAAAACTCAACAACCGCGAAGCCTTAACACGAACCACATATTCACACAACTAGCACAGAAGAGCATTCACACAGACATGTTTTCTATCATAACATCAAGGAAACTTTTAGACGAGCCCCAATGAGTCAAAAGAACTAGTTAGAATAACCATTTAAAAGAAATATTTTGGAAAAACATTTTGATAAGATGATTTGAAAATGCTATTGTTGACTCGGGCCATTTTGGGATTTTGAAAATCGAATGGAAATACTTTTAGAAAATAACTTCAGAATTTCTCGGGTCTTTGACCGAGCATGTGGAAAATAATTTTACAAGAAAACCATTTCAACATTATTCGGGGTCCTCGACCCAATTTATAGAATACTATCACAAGAGAATCATTTCAACATCTCACGAGGTTCTCAACCCAATCCCAAGAATATCATCACAAGCATAATCATCTCAACATCTTATGGGGTCCTCGAACCAATCCATAGTCATCACAGCACAATCGATGTCACAACCTCTCATTTCGACAAATCTTGCTCAAGACTCTCGATTAATTAACCCTCGGAAATCTCGTCAGATATCCTTGGTTAATTAATCCTGATACCAACATTTAAAGTGAGCTGAAACAAACTATCAGAAGCACAAATCTCAGTCTTTATCGAGACTAACAGTTTAAAATGAGTTGAAAGAACTTTTGAAGTACGAAAATTGTTCGGTATCGGGGTCTTAGAAGTCACTCGAATATCTGTAACCAATAAGCCTGCCAAGCGCCTCCCCTGCACACCTGTGCACCAGCGTTCACTACCACTATGTTGGCCGCCCCTTGAACATGTCACCGCGCCGGCGCTCACTCTCACAAGAGCCGCCCCTTGCACACGCATTAAGTAACACCAGCGTTCACCAACCATATGGAGCCGATCATTGCAGCATACACCAGGCCGGAGTTCACGCCCCACCCTCAGAGGCTCCGGATACGACGTCTCTCACAAACAAATATTCACATTGTTTCACATATCAAATACAAAGTCAATTATCACAACGATTGTCACAATCAACACGCAAGCATCACAAAGGGTCTATCAATCAACAATTTAACATCCAAACATGTAAATAAATAATACCACACGCACCATCAATCAAAACTCGACACAATACACTTTCGGGCACAAACAACCATCTCTACGTATAACCATCGACCGCAATTCAACAAAATGTACATGACCGACTATAATATCCCTATAACTTTAGATTATACTCTCATCCAAATTACATACGTCAAACAATATTAACATCAATCACTCAATATTCACAAACATACACTTATATATATATATATATATATATATATATATATATATATATATATATGGGGGTGATTCAGGTGAGAATGCAATTATTAAGTTAAGAAATAAGAATGAATTTCATCCATAGATCTTGATAAATGAATGGTCTAGATTTATTCTCACAAAAATTTGATGCATATACTGCATTATTTTAATGCATCGATATTTTGATGCATATAATGTATATTTTAATGCATTGCAATTTTGATGCACGAAATGCATAAATTTCATGCATAATTAGTACAAAACTAATGCATATTCACAATTCGCAGGATAAGAATCATTCTAATTTGATCCTATATATATATATATATAAAATAATACATACACTTCGGCAACTATGATTTGACGTAGGTATAATTCGTATATCAAGGTACTTGCGTTGGTAATTCCTCGCGAATACTCCGAAGAATACGGTCGATCGGAAAAATACGAAACTCCAATGAAAATAACGATCGGAAGGGTTCAACACTAGATCTTCATAGGGAATTCATCGCTAATATCCTATCCTCAATTAAACAATCAATCACACAAGGAAAAACATCATAAATCGGCCGTATTTCCCTCGGCGACATTTTCCCAGACACCTTGAAGGCGCCAATTGAGAAATCAATTAAACGACGAATCGGTAATGATAAAACCATGGAAAAATGATGAAATTGATAGAATACAACCTAATATTCGATTATCCAACAGTAATCTGAGTTAATACAACTTAAACGGACGAAATCAAACAAAATCCCCAAATTTACCAAAATTAAGATTTTAGGAAAACTAACCTTGATTCGATCGATCGGAGAAGATTATAGGATGATTAATCGATTTTAGAAACTCCAAAACGATGTGGATTGGTAGTTATACACCATGCCTTCGGGTTCTCCAAGTATTGACTTCGGAAGAGGTGAGTTAGGGTGAGAAAATGGGTGACGAATACGTCTGCCCGGTCATATATATTCGAGAGACGCACGAGCAGTCACGCACGAGCAGCCGGCCGTGCGTGACTCGTGCGCCAAAAGCACCTTCGAGAACCTTTCGAACATGTCTGGGGGTCTTCCGGACACGCACAAGCATGACGCTCGGGCGTCCGGTCGTGCGCGCCCCTGCCAGGAGTCTGCCGAGACGCACGAGCACCAAGCACGAGCACCCGCTCGTGCGCACGCAGTCAGGGCCGCAGGAGCGCCGGATCGTGCGCCCTGCTCGTGCGCCATGCTCGTGGGCACCTGGCTGGTTCCTACCGCACCTGGCCGGCCAGTGCCCAACCGCCATGACTTGACAACTCGATTTTCTGAAAACATACGGAACGAACATGACGAAACGCTCGCGGACAACATCATTGATCTGAAATGAAATATCATGAAACAAACCACCAAATACGACCACAAAATTAGTCAACGAGAAAAGAATACCAGCAGTCGACGATCGAGAAATATCCAGTCTATAAAGAAAAAACAAATTAACTAGAACGAAAATCTCAGGTATTACATTCTACCCCCTTAAAATAAGTTTCGTCCCGAAACTTAAAATAGAGAGCGTTAGAATAAACAAGGAAAAGTAACTATTTTTCTCAGCCCCAAATGTCAAAACATCTCGAGAAATGCGCGAACGCGAGAATCCTTGAAATACAATGAACTGACTAACCAAATATCCGGTACGTGAGTCGAGGCGATAAAAATATATATGAACACGAGGAGTCGAAGTGGAGGAGTATGAATTTGGAGATAAAAGCTACGAGAGTTTAGAAAAATCACAAAATGGCTCAGACGTCCTGAAACCATGTTTCGAGCTCGACCAACCCCATCCAAGCTCATAACACATCTGGAAATATTAATTGCACATGTGAGAACAATAGTTTTGAACAAAGTTTGCAAGGATCAAATTCGGATGTGGAAAGGCTACAATAATCCACCGAATTCAACATAAGAGCTCCGAAATTCATTCGGAGGACGATGCCTAAATGAGAACAAGATAGTTTAAAATTGTCGAGAGTATCACAAATGAATTACCAACAATGAGAAGTCGCCCAACACCAAAAATACTAAAAAAAGTACGGGTAATACGTTCCCCCATACTAAGAAGATGTTACGACCCCGAAACTTAAAACAACCGGAGTTGGAAACGTAAAGAAATGAAATGAGAGACAATCAAAGATACGATGGTCGGGAATGACAATGATTAAGACATAATACGAAATCTACACTCACAAACGTTAGGATCTTTAGGGGGAGAGGTAGAGGTTCGGGACACCCCCTGGTCATTTGTTCTGCTCCGTACGGAGACTATCACCCAATACCACATCCGATGTCCTTCACACTCGTACTGGTAACAAGTCAAGACTGGAAAGGGACAATTTGCATGAACATGCCCCTGACAGTTGTAGTTGAAGCACCTCCACCTCTTACCGATTGTCAATGATGCTGGCTTGGGATTCCAGTCATTCACTCTCGACCGCGAAGAGGACGCATTCGAACGACGTGGGGATTTGGGAGTCTTAGTCCCTTTGCCGCCCAAAAATTTTCCAGATGTCCTCGGCCTCTTCGCTTTGCTCGTGGGTTCAACTATTGAGGGAATTTCATAGGATATCGTTTGATCTTGGTACTCCTTCACCGTAGCATGAATCGTTGTCGTACGAACCACCTCACCACTTCTACATCCATCATTACAGCAACGTCCGCCAAGGCTCGACATAATAATACATATGATGCCATTAGCATAACTAAATAATTAATCGCACAGTATACCGCGATCATCAACACATGTTTTAGTTAGCATCTCCGAATGTCCAAGATAGGCAACACTAAAATGAAAAAGAATTCAGAGAGCATGCGTACTATATACGAGTCCGAGTATCCTTATTACGCCCAGAAATCACTTTATACGCTCCTCAGAATAACAGTAGTATTGAAAAGCGCGAAGTTTTCTGAAATTAATTTCTAGTCCTTCGACGAGGACGACCATTTCGAGTCATGTTTCGTCCAAAACTAGTAAATATTGTTCTTTAATTAGAAGAGGAAGTCTTATTTCATATGTCGACTTTAAAACTGTTTTTGAATGTTGCACAAAATAATTTGTGTTTTTAAAATTTCAAAGACATCACAACTAATTTGAAATATTTCAAAAATTTAATTTGGAATTCTAATACCAAAATTTTAAAGTCTTTCCTCTTCTACAAAATGTTTAATCAAAAAAAATATTTTTCACCGGAATACGTAACCATTTGATACGACGATATTAAATCGTAGGTTTTCACAATATTTGAAAATTTTTAAAACATCACTTTAAAATGTTCGTGCAGTGGATACCCTTAAAAATTCATTCTAATAAAATGTAAAAATCGATAAATATACTCGATTTTCGGAGCGTACTACATGACCATTTTCACTCGGACCGTATACGCATGTTATATCCTAAAACAGTAGTACCACAAACAAGTTCCAGTCCCTTGTTCAACATTAAACACTTTGGCACAACATAATCAAATACACATATAAGGGGACTTACAATCGGGAGACTTACCATCACGGATCGCCTGAAGATGTTATCGGAACCACGATACTAATCACAACTCCGATGCGCGCGACTTACACAGGACATGGACTTGACCCAACGGCCTAGGTTTTTTGCAAACCTAAGCTCTGATACCACAACTGTAACACCCCCAGAATTCGACTGGGAATGTCACATGTCGTAGACCCTTCTCAGAAGAATATACCCGGCTAAACTCCAAAAGACTGCTCAATGGTGTAGGCCACAAGTCGACAAGAATAAGTCTAGGGGGTGAATAGACTTATTAAACTCTTTCCCAAAGGTCAGGTCAGTTTCTCATATGTGATAAAGTACAGATGACTTATGTCGTTTGCAGACAGATAATGCGGAAGACATCTGATGACGATACAGATAACTAATGTTGTTTGCAGTTAACTTCTAATGGAACAGTAAATATCAATGCAGCAGTTAAGTATGATGTGTAGAGCCGTAAATCACACAAACACTTATAATGGTTTCATAGGTGGGATAATCTTCTACTAGTCCACTTCTCTCCAAACCAGTTGGAGATAAATTTACTATAACTGTCAACCAGGGATAAAGGTTACAATGAATTTCTTCCTTGTTACAACAGCTTCCAACAAGTGGAAATCCGTGGCCATTGCAACTCCCTTGACTGCCTAGCACCTCTTGATCGAAAACCCTTGGATGTCTCAACAACTCTCGAGCTATCTATCACCTTCCAATCAAGAACCCGTGGATGCCTTATCAGTCACGAAACTTCTAAAACCTCATTCACAGAAGTACCCCTTACTCAGCTTTAAAGACAAGAGTGTTTGTCTTCTCCAACTAAAGAGCTTCTCAGAATGTGACTTTTTAAGATTTTCTCTTTCAAGATGTTATAGATCTCTTTGATAGCTTTGTTTGCTTTATTGCTTTGTTTGCTTGAAAGTACTGTTCGCATCGTACTTTACTCAATTCATATCTTTATATATTTATAGTACGATCCTTGAGCTTCTTTCATAGCCGTTGCATCACTATAACAAATACGTCCATTGGAGAGTGGACTTCTTTGCTTATCTTATCATTCCGTTGCACGGGTTTATTCCCCTTTTCAATTTCGGACCGTTTGAGAGTCTTTCTTTCTTAGATCTATTATTCTTGGTTAGAATAATCATGAGTCTACAGAATGCGGATCTCAAGGAATATTTTATTCCTAGCTTTCTGGAAATCTTTCCCGTTTGTCTCCTACGTCTTGCATGTGGCTTTCTGTAGTTGTTGACTTTCAACTCTTGCTAACGTGGACTGAGTATCTTGAACTTGGCTGATATCTTGACTGAGAACCTATCTGATATCTCTTGGTCAAACTCGCCTGATGTGCGATCAACCTTCTCTCGATGAGAACTTCTCTGATGTATCTTGGTAGAAGTTCTCTGAGATAAAGTTCTCTGCTCTGGACTTCTCTGAGATAAAGTTCTCTGCTCTGAAGTTCTCATTATGAATTCATTTGATCGAAGTTCTATGACACGATGAATGTTATCGATCGATGGCCAAACTTGGTGATATTTGTTGAACAGGTTTCTCGTCGATAACTTGACTATAGATTGGTTTTGGTCAAACCTCTATGATATTATGCGTTGACCAAAACTTGTCTGATGTAGCGCCTTCTTCAGAACTTATCTGCAGCTAGGTTTTGGTCAAACTTCTCTGATGTTTTGCGTTGACCAAAACTTTCTCTGATAATGAACTTGCCTGATAACTTCTCTGATAAATGTCAGTTCTATACTTAGTCAATTTTGTACTGATCAACATTTGATCAAGACTTAGCCTAACTTTAAAGGCCCATATAAGATACTCATTTGGTTCTTCTTTACAATTACCAAGTACTTAAAAACATACATTTGAATAATTATCAATACAGGGATGACATCATCAAAATTCAACAAGTATTCCAAACAAATTCCCCCTATTTTGATGATGGCAAAACTAAAAGCATTTCAAATGTAAGACTGGTCTGCACAGAATAAAGTGCAAGACAATAAAACTCGGTCTATTTTGAGACAAATAGTGGTTGTCATTCAAGTGACTGTTATAAATTTTTATTTGATGTTTACATTACAGTGGAGTTGAATGAAACAAAAAAGAAGTAATAAAATTACAAGTTTTACAGAATTACAAGTAAATTACAAATGTAAAATAACAAGTAAAAAAAATTATATTCCTCTCCCTCTGATCTGCTGCCTTGCAGGAGGGAGTGATCTCAATGGTTTGGCTCCAATTGGCTTCTTAGATACTGGGGTTAGCCCATACTTCCTCTTGACTACCAATGAAGCAAACTCTTGCTGCTCAGGAGTTGTGAACTTATTTTCCACGCAAAGTTCTCTGATCTCTTCTTGAAGAGCCAACTCATCATGTTCATTATTCATAAGTGTGGGGGCTTCTTCAGGTCTGAAATTAGGGATCATTGGGTAGGCATTGAAGTTCTTGGCAGCATATTTCTTCAAAACTACCCAGGGTTTTGGGAAGTTCATATCTATAAAATTAAAAGGTCTGTTGTGGGGAGCAACCTTTGTTGTGAAGCATCTCCCAGAGATAATAGTTCTCTATAAACTGCTTTCTTGCACTCCCCCACATGTGTTCTGCCTCTGCAGGCATGAACTCTTCAACATATTGAAGCTCCTTCCCTTCCTATTGATATCTGACCTCTGGATCATGTCTTGTTCTCCTCCTCCTGGCTGCAGGTGGATCAGATGGTGAAGCTACTTCTTTTCTCTTCAGATGAGAGGTACCTGCCTGTAGAAGAGGGAGGCCTTGTCTGGCTATTTCTTCTCTGCCTTCCCCCTGTGTAACGTCTTCCCCTTTGCCTTTTCTTCCCTCTTATCTTCCCCCTTTTTGCCGGCATCAACAATAGTGGCAAGCTGCTCCTCCACTCTAGTCATGAAATCAGACATGCCAATAGGCATTCTAGAGTTAGTGAGAGGTGGGGAAGGCTCCTTCTTGTTGATCAGGGTATCCATCTTGGCATTTAGAGACTGCAGTTCAGGCTTGACTTCAGTTGCTAGAAGCCTGGAAACTGTTTCTTCAACAATTCCTCTGATCAACTCAGTCAGATTTGGGGCTAGCCGATACACAGGTGGCTCTGCACGAACAAAATTTTCTCCTGAATCCTCTTGTGCAGTTGGTGTCTGAGCAATGGATTTCTCAGAAGAGACCTGCCTATTAGCTGGCTCCTGATCAGATGGGGTCTTCCTAGGTGTTCCTGATATGCCATCTGATAGGTCCTTATCTGTAGGGGACTTTCGCTCTGCAGATGGTTGTTTCTTCTTTGCAGAGGACTTCTGCTCTGCAGATGACTTTTTGCTTCTGGGGGGTTTTGGTCAGGCTGTTCCCCCTGATTATCTCTTTCAGCTTGGGTTGAACCAGGAGCATGATCAGGTTCCTGTTGATCATGATCCTCATCTTCATCTCTTCTTTCTTCTTCCTTCTTTTCATCATCATTCTCCTTCTCTTCTTCTTTCTCCTTTTCTTCTTCTTCTTTCTCATTTTCTTCTCCTTTCTCCTTTTATTCTTTAGTCTTTTCTTTTTATGTTTCTTCCTCCCTTTCCTCATCCTTCTTTTCAACTTCATCTTTTTGTTCAATTTCTATCTATTCTTTTTCAACTTCTTCAGTTTCAGCAATGATAATTTTATTCTCTTCTTTTTCTCTTTCTTTTCTTACTTCATCCTCCTCAGGAAATTTTTTTTCCTGAAATACATCTTTCATGACCTGGAGGATTAATTGGTCCATGTTTTGTTTAAAGTGATAGATGAATCGGTTCTCCTCCAAGAACTTTCCCACCTCATTCTCTTGACAGAAATATAAAATGAAATGCATTCTACTGAATGGGGTGCTCCCAAGTACTTCTCTCCACAAAACTTTTTGGTTGAGAGAAGTTGAGCAATTTAAGTTCTTTCTATTCTTCATATATATTAATAAAAGAGTAGTTTAGAACTTCCTTCCTTACAATCTGTAGTTGAGCTGTGGTCAGGTTCATAGAGTTGTTTTCTCTGAGATTGAAAGAGTAGCCTGCTTGAGGTGCTTCAATTGTCTCCTCTACTTCTTCTTCATCTGTTTGTCTTATAAGAGTTAAAAGGTGAACCACATTAGGCACCAACTCAGATGAATGGTGAGGATGATCTTCAGATTCTGTAGATGCAGGTGATGATGAAGGCTGCACCTCCTGTTCTTCGTCTGAGGGATAGTCCACCAGTCCTCTTTGTCTCTTTGGGGACTGATCTGGTGAAGAAGTGATGTGAACAACTTTCTCTGCTTCAGGTAACATTCTTTTCAACTTGGCCAGAGGAGTGTTGTCATCGTCGGACCCATCTGCAGGTGACTTCTCTACTGCAGGTGACTTTTCGACAGCAGGTGACTTCTTCACTGCAGATGGGGTTGATGTGATCTCCTCTACAGGTAACTCATGGGGTGTCTGCTCTGCTGCATCAGATCGGACTTTGTCCAAGTCCGAAGGTGCTCTATAGGGAGAGGTTCCACTGGTCATCTCCCTTAAGACCTTGGCTGCTTTCCTCTCAGCTCCTAGCTTCTTCAAAGTTTCTTGGTCTAGATGACCAAGTCTTTTGCTTCGTTGGAAAGGGTTTGAAGTTCCTTTTGACTTTCCGAGGAACTCCAGGATCCAACTGATCTGGGTTCCATAAGAAAGCTTCTGTTTAAACTTTTTCTTCTCTGCAATCCAGTTTACTTTGTTTACTTTGTGGATTAACTGCTTGTAAATGTATTCAGGCCAGTTAATTCTTTGATGCTGGATAATCGCTCCCAGCAAAACAAATTTGGTAGATGATAGTTGGTTATTGTTGGCCACTAAGTATACTGGATACAGCTTGGAAAGTGTTTTAAACAACAAGTTGTACTGTTTTAAATCTGAGTGCGTAGCGGAAGTCTTAGATATAGCAAGTTGTTGTGGATACAGCAACTCGATGTGTGGTGTATACTTAAATAATCACAGTTAAATAAAATAATAAAAGCAGAAGGTAAATAACACAGTATTTAAAGTGGTTCGAGGTAAACCCCTCTACGTCCACTGGTCCTCCACACAGGAGTAAAAAGTTTATTATAATTACTGCGTACACAACTACGTAATTATAACAACACAGATAATATATCGTTCACACAGATTGATATACTGATCTTAGCTTTCAACTGTTCACGCAGA
This sequence comes from Orobanche coerulescens, assembly GCA_033398695.1. Classification (NCBI taxonomy): domain Eukaryota; kingdom Viridiplantae; phylum Streptophyta; class Magnoliopsida; order Lamiales; family Orobanchaceae; genus Orobanche; species Orobanche coerulescens. The sequence continues at coordinate 193,025,351 of CM065803.1, read as the reverse complement.
TTGGTTTGAGCTAACACTTTGACTGGCTTCTTCAGACACAGTTCTGAAGCTTCATCTTCTTCGATGCAATTCCTTCACACACAGTTCCGGAGAAGCAAATATTCCTCAGTCCACATAGGGCTGATAAGAGTTTGTTCAAAGATAGAACATTGTTGAACAACAGCTATGACTTTCTGGACTGTAAGCTGATGATGTGTTGTTCAAGAGTTGAGCACTGTATATCTCTTTATATCTGAATAGCAGTGAGCTTTGGAGATATGTTTTGCTCTGATGTATATGATAATAACTTCGTATGCTTTGGTTTCTGGTAACTGATCTTCAACGACTTGAGGAGATATATATAGTCTTCTGAAAAATATATCCGTTGAGATAAATCCGTTGAGCAAGATTCCATTCCAACTGGATGATGTGTTTGAATAAAACACGATCCGGATTTTGCGGGATTTGAAGATCTTTTGACTTATAGTATTTAAATACTTTATCATTTAGTATTTAAATACTTCTTTATCAACAGGACTTGACTTCTAGCGAATACTGAAGATTCCTTCTTTGTCCTGTTGAGAGCTGTATGGAAGGATTACGTATTGTCAATTCAAGAAAGCTTCCACACTTAGTCTTTATGAGACTTCTTTCTTTGAATGATAGATTCTACCGTATCTTTGGATCTAAGAGAGGTCTTCGATACAAGTTGACATTATTGATCAACTTTTCGATACAGTTTCCTTACTGTATGCTGGATTGGCATATTGGCAAAACATCTTATCACCACTATTCGATACAGGGATTGTTAATACTAACTGTTTCGATACCGGGTATTGTTATCCTAACAATTTCAGATAATGGTTGTTATCCCAATAATTTCCCCCTTTTTGAAAATTTGCTAAGACTTAAATCTTTCAAGCTATCTTGATGATGCCAAAACCTTCTTCATGAAGCGAATAACTTTCTTGATGACTTCGGGCAGATATCTTGGTCTCCTGTCGAATGATCTGGCTTTCAGCAACTTAGTCTAATTTATGAACTGCTCGCAGGCGAGTTTGATACAGCTAAGAGTTTTTACAGCTTAAGATTATGATTGGCGCGCAGGCACAATTTTACAATGTATTCTAGATGCATACAACTGAATCTATGAACTGTTCGCAGACGAGTTCGTACAACTTAATTTATAAACAAGTTTCTATACTTGTGATTAATTTCAGTAATTAAATTAAATTACGTAATCATATAATAACACAGTAGATTACGAGTTGTAATCTTTCAATACAGGCAAAATTTTTATTGATATTCAAATAGAGTACAAAGATTGCTGTTTTGAAAGAAAAATTACAATCAAACAAAAATACAAGGATTTCAGATCCCATAATCAGAGTGTCTCCATGGCCTCTTATCGGGATCGTTCTCGGTTCCACGCCACCAGTGCTGTAGGGAATTATTGCCTCAATCTAAATAGATTGCTCTACCATCATATGATCTGTCGAAGGCAAGAATCCAGTCCTCTGGGTGGGTGATCCGATCTCCTCTTCTATGTTTGGACTTCATTTCAATTTGGAGAGGAAGCTTTCCTTCTTATAACATCTTTGTGAATGTGTCTGTAGTCTCTTCTAATGTTTTATAACCTTTGAAGATGGCAGATTCCACAGCGAGTTTTGAAAAATATCTCATCAGTTCATTTCTCCTCCATTGCTTCACTTCTTCAGCAGTAGGATGGCGGTTGGTTGGCAGACGAATTTCAGAAGGCCTTACGATCATGTTTTGCCATGGGACAGTGGGGTCATGAAACTCTGGTCGAGAACTTGAAATCTTGTAACTTTGAGAGGGTGCAGCTAATTTATTCAGTTCAGCAGTAATGCTGTCTTGAGCAGCATTAAACTCTCTTTCATGCTGAAGCCTTGTTCTTCTCGCTGCTTCTCTCGCTTCTTCCCCCTTTTTGGCATCGTCAAGGGATGATACCTTTTCATCAAGACGTCTTAGGATTTCCAGTGCGGTATCCTGCTTTGTCTCGATATTTGAAATTCTTTCGACTAGGGAGGAGAGCACCTGCGACATATCATTGCTATTCTTGTCATGGATTCACAGATGAGAACTTGTTTCGATCATGGCGGATGCGGTCTTGGCCTCGTACACACGAGTTTTAGATTCCTCTTCTCTCAGGAGTTGCTCTTTCTTCTCTTGCATATTCTTCAAGGCTTGCTTGAAGACTTCTGGCAAGACAGTGAAGGCTTCGACTACTCGAGAGACTTCATGCTGTAATCCAGTCATTTCTTCAACTGCGGATGTGTGTATCCAATCCAAAGCTTTTTCAGCTTAGGGAAGGGCATTCACTGCATCCTGAATGAATACAGTCTATAGGCCAAGAGCTCGCAATCGCTCTTTTCTTGTTGCAGGGCGAGGAGAATCCGGCTGAGCAAAGTCTTGTGCTGAATTCAACCTTCTCAAGTTCACGGTAGGACATGAAGTGAGTTGGACATCCTCAGGTGTAATACCGTCGTCGGATTCCAATACGGTTGGTGGGTCAGCATCAGCTGATTCAGTTTCGGCAGTGGGAGGTGCGACATCCTCCTGATTCGAAGGGATTTCTGTAGACATGGGTACAGGAGGGACTGATTCCTCCTGGTGTCTTTCAGCTTCCGGATGTTCCTGTAGGGGGACTAATTCCTCTTGCTGGAAGGTGCTAGATTCTTCTTCTTCTTCGGCGACAGCAGGCTCGGGTGCCTGTTCCGAAGCGGATGGTTGATCCTCTGCGACAAGAGGGACTGATTCCTCCTAGTCGGGAACAATATCTTGCTGTTGCGAGGGTGGCTCATTGCAGCTTGATGTCTCTTCATCATTTTGGTGAATTTGGGGGACTTCTCTTTCTTGAGCCTCCTCACAGCTCATTCTCAGACCTGCCTGAAAGGCATCGTCGTCGTCGTAGTCTTCATTTTGACTTTTGGGAGATTCCTCGGACTTATCCTTTCCTTTTCTTCTGGCATCTGATTTGTGCAAAATATGGCTTTCAATTAGCTCTTTGCAGTATTGATTATCCTATTGGATCAGGGCTTCAACTTCTGTGGAGTCCGTCACTTCCAACACGAATCTTTCTTCATTGCTCCAGTCGCTCCAGTTGTATAAGGTATCGTATGGAGATAGCCAATAGCTTTTCCATTGAAGAAATTTTGCATACGCCTGTTCAATTTGCACAGAAAGAAGAGTTTTATTGATAATAGTGTCTGGGGAGGGACTTCGTACAACGTTTGAGTCCGCTGTAGCGAATTGTTCCTCTACAGGTGTAGGATCATGTATGGAATAGGGATTCCTTACAGGGGATGGTACCCCAAAGGAAGGTGGATACTGTACGGGTGTGGAATCCCGCATAGGAGAATTAGCTGTTGGCTCCAAAGGGGCAGCCGACTCGCTAGAGTCTTCCAAGTTGGCAGATGACCTTGTATCCGTCGTTGCCGTCAAAGGCTCGGTATTTATTGTCGATACAGTAACGAGCATCTCTTCCACAGGGGTTGGGCCCTGGGGTATTTCATCAGTGGGTTGCGCCACAATAGGAGCATCCTCGGAGGGTTTGGTGGATTTAGCTTTTATGAGCCTCCTTAGCTTCCTTTTCGGCTTCTCAGCAGCAGCAGGTGTCTTGCTGTGAGATCTCTTTCTTTTCCTTGAAGATTCCACACTATGGGATTTCAAAGAAATATCCCTTGGATCTTCAGAAACGGGCATACTGCGGACGGATGGTTGGTTGGCGGTCAGGGTGCTCTGGTTAAAGGCCGAAGGCTTGACGCCTCCTAAGTAGATACGGGAACTTATTTTCTTCATATCTGAGGATTGTTCAAGTCCCCACTTCGTCAGAATGTGGTTTAGAAATAAACCAAATGACTTCTTTTGCGATGCAGGTTTTGACACTTCTTCCTGCAGACCCTTCGGAATAATTTGACACCAATTGACCTTTTCACAGGTCAAAATTGCAACCATCATCCTAAATCTAAGATTTGTGCACATCTCAAAGGCACCAGTGCGATTCTCGATGATACGGCAACAAAAGTCATCTAAGTACACGTATGGCAAACAGAATTTTTTCTTGTGACGGGTAGTGTGAACAGATTCAACAGAAGTTGATCCGGTGAACAGGCCATAGTACTTGGTCAACAGCTCTTGAGACCCAAAAGTCTCAAAGTCTTCCATGATCAGGCCATCAGCGGGCAGCTATGTTGCACAGGTGCGGGGTGGGGGTGCGGGTGCGGGCAGATACGGGTGCGGGGATACGGTTTTTTTGAAAATGTGAGGGTGCGATACGGCAAGGATACGTCTGTTTATTTTATATTTTATTATATATAACACTTGTTAAATATAAAAACAACAATTCAAATATCACCATAAAACCAATTCAAATACATAAAACAAGTCATACAAAAACAATTCAAAATGGCTTTGAGCAAGTGAGCTTTCTAATCTTTGTCAGTGAATACTGCTAAAGTTAAAAGTAATTAATTATTACATGATTTACTTTTTGTATTTTAGTTTATTTGATTTACTTTTTAAAAATTACAAAAAAAATCTAAAAAAAATGGACTCGCGTATCCTGTGCTAGGATACGCGAGTCCGTTTTTTTTTTTGCACGGATTCGCCACGTGGCGAATCCCACGCGAATCGCACCCGCACCCGCACCCATGCAGTATCCGATACTGCATACTGCCCAATTTTGAAGAATCCGTGCATCATAGGCGGGCAGACAGTAAATTTTCTGGAGAAGATCTCGGTCGATGTGGATCTCCATTCCGCGGATGACGGCGGTGATGTCAGCGACGTGGCCTCCATAGGCCAGCGACAGAAAGCGAACGTCAGTGTTGAGGTAGAAGTCCTCAACCAAATGGACGTCGTATTTCTCGGCGGTGTGGCTTCCAAGGCGGTAAAGGCCTTGCTGACGGATTCTGGTGATGATGAACTACATGGGTTTATCGTCATTAGTTTCAGCGCGGATTCTATCGATGACGACAGATCTGGAGAAGATTCGTCCATCAATGATGTTCAAGGCTTTCTTGAGGGCGGTGATAGAGGTCCGAGAAGACGCCATAGATGAATCTCAAGAAAAGGTGAAAGAGATTAAGAGAAATTTGCAGTAAAAGGCAGAAAAACTTGGAGGCTGTATTTGCTTGAGTGCTCTTAAATTATGCAGAAAGCGTAAAGAGTCTCAAATGGCAATTGCAGTCCTTTTATAGTGGGCGGCGAAGAAGGGTTTTTCAGAGAACGAATGGTCAGATTTAAGGGATGGGAACCGGTTTTTGAAATGAACGGTCACGATGGACTGAGTGTAACTGGTACACTTATCCATGGAATATTAAAATATGAGCGGGTCCCACTTCTGACATTTGTTGTTACCCTTAATGCCTGAAACGATGGTTTAAATATTAAACAATTTGAAAAACATCGCGGCTTTTGAGATTTGATTGTCCAGATGTCGTGTAAGGCATTTAATGTAAATGACGTTTGACATGAAAACAGGGCACGTGGACAACAATGATTTTAAATGAAATATATAATATATATTGAATCGAATTCCCATAGTATGTGTTGTATCCGCGACGATACAACGTTCCCCCTTAAAAGGTACATATAGGTTTCAGTTCCATACAGCAACTTTTGGATTAATGCTGTATTCATGAGCCATACTGTATTCCCCCTTAATTATTGCACACGTCAGCTGTAGGATGATTTATATTACTTTGTTCACTACAGTGCTGTATTGACGGTTCTGAGTGTACAGATAATTAATGGTGGATACTGTATTCTTGGGTCTTACAGCATTCCCCCTCAATTGTTGAGTAAAAATAGTAAATACTTAGAGGGAGTCAGGCTGTAGAAATCCCAATTCTTGTCGAAGCATGTTGAATCTTGGTGTGTCGAGAGGCTTGGTGAAGATTTTGGCCAATTGAATATCCATATGAACCTTTTCGAGCCGAACATCCTTGTTCTCGAAATGATTCCATATGAAATGATGCTTCATGTTGATATGCTTAGTGCACGAGTGCAGTACAGGGTTATGCATTATAGCAATTGCACTCGTGCTATCACACATGATTGGCGTTTCCCTGGCTTCAATCCCATAATCTGAAAACTGTTGCTACATCCAAAGGATCTACATACAGCAGCTACCAGCAGCATAGTACTCTGATTCAGCTGTGGAAAGTGAGTTTGCCAATTGCTTCTTACTGAACCAAGAAACAAGTCTAGGTCCGAGAAAGTGACAAGTTCCACTTGTACTCTTCCTATCTCACTTGCAGCCTCCGAGATCCGAGTTGTTGTATCCAACTAAATCGAATCCGTCTTCTTTAGGATACCACAGTCCTACATCGACTGTTCCTTTAATATACTTCAGGATTCATTTAGCTGTATTGAAGTGTGATTCCTTAGGTGCTACTTGATATATCGCACACACTCCTATAGCAAACTGGATATCGGGCCTGCTAGCCGTTAGGTACATGAGAGAGCCAATAAGATTCCTGTAGAGTGATTGGTCAACCGACTTCTGGCTTCATCAGCATTAATTTGCACGGAAGTGCTCATGGGGGTTGGCGATGATTTGGAAGTGTTCATTCCAAATTTGTTGAGAAGCTCCTTGCTGTATTTTTCCTGGTTGATGAAGATCCCTGTAGGCAACTGCTTTACCTGCAAACCTAGGAAATAACTAAGTTCTCCCATCATACTCATTTCAAATTTACTTTGCATGAGATAAGAGAACCTTTGACACAAAGCAAAGTTAGTTGAACCAAATATAATATCATCTACATATATTTAAACCATTAGAAGGTCATCGCCTTCCTATATTTTGAACAAGGTTTTGTCCACAACACATTTCTCAAATCCATTATTGGTTAGATACTGGGACAGGGTCTCATACCATGCTCTAGGGGCTTGTTTAAGTCCATACAGTGCTTTCCTCAGCCTGTATACTAAATCGATGCTGTCTGTGTTGGCAAACCCTGGTGGTTGTTCAACATAAACTTCTTCGGCAAGGTCTCCATTCAGGAATGCACTTTTGTTGTCCATTTGATATATAATGAAGCTCTTATGGGCGGAAAAGGCTAAGAATATCCTAATGGCTTCTAGTCTGGCTACAGGGGCAAACATTTCATCATAGTCTATGCCTTCTTCCTGTCTATAGCCTTGTGCAACTAGTCTGGATTTGTTCCTTATGATCAGTCCATTTCGATCTTTCTTGTTTCTAAATACCCATTTGGTTCCTATAACCGATTGATGCGTAGGTCTGGGTATAAGATACCATACATTGTTTCTTTCGAAACCGTTAAGCTCTTCTTCCATAGATGTTATCCAATGAGAATTATTAAGAGCGTCTATGGTAGAAACATGTTCGGACCGGGCTAAGAATATAGCAATAGGGCACATGTTGAGTCTTCTAAGCTCGGATTGAGATTTCCATTCAGGAAATGGTGATTTCTCAGTATCTAGTTCTTCTTTTGCACACAGTACATTTCCTTGTGTACTCTGTATTCTCATTCAGGTAGAAACACCAGCATTTATGTTTCCAATGATAAGATCTTGCGGGTGATCTCTCAACCATCTTCGGTCGGGATCTAATTCAGGGTCCCGTACTGTATCGAGAGTTGCTGTAGTTTCAGTTTTAGCTTGTACAGCATTGGCTTCATCTACCTCAATTCTTACAGCTGCGGGGTTGATTTCTAGGTCAACAACAGGTTCTATGGGAGTTGGAGGATCTAAGATCGAGAGTTGTTGGATGTTATGAGTAACACCTTCTACTCCTGTAGGGTCATGGTGAGGCTCGTCGAACACTACATGAACTGATTCCTCGATCGTCAGCTTCCTTTTATTAAAAATCCGGAAAGCTTTGCTGACGGAGGAATATCCTACAAAAATTCCTTCATCTGACTTCTCATCGAAGGTTTTAAGTTGATCCTTCCCATTATTTAACACATAGCACCTACATCCAAAAATGTGAAAATACGAAACTAACGGAGTTTTGTTGTTCCATACCTCGTATGCTATTTTGTTGTGGTGCTTGTTGACGATACAGTGGTTTTGAGTGTAGCATGCTGTATTGGTTGCTTCACCCCAGAAACGCTGTGGCAACTTGCTTGCGGCAATCATTGTCCTTGTCGCTTCTTTCAGTGTCATATTCTTTCGCTCGGCAACACCATTTTGTTGAGGTGTACGGGCAGATGAGTATTTGTGCTGTATCCCATTCTCCGAACAGTACTGCTCTATAAAGCGGTTTGTAAATTCTGTACCTCTGTCGGAATGAATGGACACGATACTCAAGCTCTTTTCATTTTGAAGCTTCTTCAGGAGCTCGGGCAGCTTTGATGTTGTTTCCTTCTTCTTGCTTAGGAAAATTGTCCAAGCATACCTGGAGTAGTAATCAACAACAACAAGACAGTATTTCTTACCTCCCAAACTTACTGGGTCGACAGGACCATAAAGATCCATTTGTAGCATCTCCAACACTCTGTGGGTTGAAAGGTAGGATTTGCTCTTTAGGGTGGACTTGATTTGCTTGCCTTTCTGACATGGTCCGCATACACTGTCCTTTTTTAATAACATGTTTGACAATCCTCTGACCAGTCCCTGTCTTGAGAGCTTGTTGATCGTCTTGAAGTTGACGTGAGACATCCTCTTGTGCCATAACCAGCTTAGATCTGCAGTGCCTTTGGCAACAAAGCATGGAATTGAGGAGCTCATAGGCTTCGAGTCAGCAATATACATGTTACCTGATCTACTTCCTGTAAGCACGACTTCTTTGGTCTGGATGTTCTTGACTCTACAACGATCTATATAGAATTTCACCGAAAACTGGCTAATACTAAGTAGATTGAACTGTAAGCCTTCAACATATGCAACATCGGTGACCTTGAATTTTCCGACAAGAAGGTTTCCTTTTCCTCTTGTTCTTCTTTTAGATTTATCACCGAAGCGCACTTTTGGACCGCGACCTTCTACGAAATCTGATATCTTGCTTCTATCTCCGGTCATATGCTGAGAGCATCCACTATCGAAGTACCAGATGTCCTCCTCTTGGATGTCCTGTATGCAAAGAGATTAAGTAGATTTAGGTCCCCTTTGATTTTTGGGTCCATGAATGTTAGTGCCTTTGGGTACCCATATTTTCCTGACAGCAATTGGTTTACTGTAGGTAACATTTGGTACAGACTTGTGGTATCTACGTGGGGCATCTAAGTAGTTACTGTAACCATGATAATCATTATGCATGTAAAAATTAGGGTTATTATTATTAATCCAGTACGTATGCAGTCTTGGAGGTGGAGCCATTTTCTTTGGCCTTACAGCTTGGCTTCTAGGTCTCCAGTTGGATTCCCAACGCTGTTGGTGATACTGTGCGGACACTTGCTGTCTCGATGAATAATACGGCTCCTGTATCTAATACTTAGGCGTGTTATACTGAAAGTACTGCCGTGTGGGCCTTTGGTATTTGGACACAGCCTTCTTTCTGAACGGTTGTTGGCGCTGTTGATATGCTCGGGGAGCATGCTGTTGCGTGCGCCTTACAGGTTGGAACGGCTTATGATTCCGCTGTCTAGAATAAGATTGCGGGGGCGGAATGGCAGCCTTTGCTTTTCGCGGTGCAGCAGGTTCCTTCACAGGACTAGGGGTATCTTCTGATACAGGAATGTGTTCCACACTCTTGACGAACACAGTACTAGTTTTCCCTTTGTTGGAAAGTGAGTTGTATCTTAAGCCACTTTTATCATGAGCATGCTGCCTAGTGCTTAGAATTTCTTCCATTCTTTTCGGTGATTTCTCGAAAGACTTTAGAATGGTCTCAAGTTCGCTTTCTCGTTTCTCGAGAGTATTAAATTTAGCTTGAAGTAGAACAAAATCATTTGTCTTGCTTCCATTTTGAGACTTAGTCTCACTTAGTTCATGAGCAAGTTGATGATTGCTCTCTACGAGTTTTTCATGCTCGACCTTGCTGTTTTCACAATCAATAGACATATTTTCATAATTTATTTTTAGCAAGTCGTTTTCTTCTTTCAGCTCTATGTTCGAAAGTTGAAGCTGAATGTTTTTATTTTTCAAAGTCTCGTGGGCTTTTTGAATATTTTTAAATTCATTCATCATGTTTTCGAAAGTATGCGATGCATTTACTAGAATGGCTGAGGTTGAGCTTACCTCATCATCGCTGTCTTCTTCTTCCATAATGTCCTTGGCCATAAAGTACATATATGCCTTATCTTCGAACTCATCGTCATATGAATCACTTTCAGTGACCACCTGAAGACATTCTTTGGATTTGGATGGTGTGGGGGAGGCTTCTGATTCTCCTATCAGTGCCTTGAGATTGTTTTTCCAAGCACATCTTCGTTCATTCCTCTCTTGTTGCTCGGCTTCCAGCAACCTTTGGACTTTAGGATGAGGACATTTGTTTGCATAATGCCCTGGTTTCCTGCAATTATAGCACAGATTAGCGTCACCAGAGGAAGTTTCAGTACTTACCTTGTGAACAAGCTTGGGCCTGTAGGGAGTCTTTCCAGACTGCTTGATGAACTTTTTGAATTTGTGCATGAGAAGCGCCATTTCATCTTGAGACAGGATGTCATCGTTACTGTCTGTACTTTTGTAATTTGGCTTTGATGGGCTGGGCATGCTGTGTCGACGGTTCGATACAGCAGCTAAGGCTGTAGTCCTAGCTGGAGATTCTTCAGCTTTCTCTCTTCTGTCAATATCATACTCAAAAGCTTTGAGGTCAGAGAAGAGATCAAAAGTAGATATTTCATTTAGATTACACGACACATGGATAGTTGTGGTCTTAATGTCCCATCGGGCAGGGAGAGATCTGAAAATTTTTAATTTCTTCTCCTTTTGGGTATAAATTTTGCCCAAAGCTTCAAGTTCACCAACAATTCCAGTGAATCTGAGGTTAAGTTCCTCAAGTGTCTCAGTCGGGTAGCCCCGACCACCTACAATCCTTGCAAACAACAACGATAACATAATTACTACGAGGACTAAACCAAAACGGTGGAAATCGCCTCAAACCAACAAAGAAAAACTCATATGAACATTTTAATCGAACATTAAATGTTCACAGTTCCTGAAGAACACTAAAATCATCAATCGGGTCGAACGAATCGAAGATATGGATATACAATCCATATGACATGCTTAACAACATTATTTAACACCAATCGATTCACCAAAACCGAATTGAATACGAAATCAAGAACAAATCTTCAAAAAGTCAACTCTAGAAAAATTAAGAAAAGTACCTCGATCCGACGAAGAATAATGGATTAAATGATGTTATAATCACCTAGGATGCTCCAAAACACCTTGGAATGAAACAAAATCGGCCCAGACCATGAACCCTAGTCGCCCTTGACTCACATCCGTGGAGGAAGGAAGAAATGAAGAGGAAATGAGAATATAAGCCTGTTGTCCGGTTTATATACCAGACAGACTAGCATGCGCTAATCAACATATTCTAGCGCGCGCTATCGAAGCCATAATACAAAGTGTTCTGCCAACCGTACAGTTAGCGTGCACTAATCGCTAAGTACTAGAGTGCGCTAACGAGTCACATTCAGTCCAGTGGCTTCTGGACTGCCCAAGAACTACCAGTTAGCGTGCATTAACTGCTGCACCTTAGCACGCGCTATAAATCTGCATAGCGTGCGCTACCAAACTCCCAGTCGAATGCAGTAACTACTGGACTGTCTCAACCTATTCAGGTAGCGTGCGCTAATTGTAACACCCCCAGAATTTGACTGGGAATGTCACATGCCGTAGACCCTTCTCAAAAGAATCTACCGGGCTAAACTCCAATAGACTGCTCAATGGTAGACCGACCAAGTTCAAATTAATTACAAAACAGACCGACAAGGTTAAACAATTCTAAAACCAATACAGTCCACAACTCAATGACAATAATAAACTTGAATATAAAAAAAAAGAATGACAACTCAATTTAATAAATGAAAACTGCACCCGTGCAAGGATGAATACTCGACCAAAAGAGAAATACTGACCAAAATTAAACAAAAGAAAAGACTTTGACTCTTGTGTGATTAGCATCATTGTCCTCCATCTCCTTCCAAGCCAAATCCGTGACTGCTCCCGAGATGCAAAACCTGAGCGCATAGCAGGCACCCACCCCCCGAAAATTCAGGGGTTACCAAATTAGAATTTTACTAGTGCAAGTACATAATATGCAAAATATACGAAAAATATCAACACAAAACTCAACAGCCGCGAAGCCTTAACACGAACCACATATTCACACAACTAGCACAGAAGAGCATTCACACAGACATGTTTTCTATCATAACATCAAGGAAACTTTTAGACGAGCCCCAATGAGTCAAAAGAACTAGTTAGAATAACCATTTAAAAGAAATATTTTGGAAAAACATTTTGATAAGATGATTTGAAAATGCTATTGTTGACTCGGGCCATTTTGGGATTTTGAAAATCGAATGGAAATACTTTTAGAAAATAACTTCAGAATTTCTCGGGTCTTTGACCGAGCATGTGGAAAATAATTTTACAAGAAAACCATTTCAACATTATTCGGGGTCCTCGACCCAATTTATAGAATACTATCACAAGAGAATCATTTCAACATCTCACGAGGTTCTCAACCCAATCCCAAGAATATCATCACAAGCATAATCATCTCAACATCTTATGGGGTCCTCGAACCAATCCATAGTCATCACAGCACAATCGATGTCACAACCTCTCATTTCGACAAATCTTGCTCAAGACTCTCGATTAATTAACCCTCGGAAATCTCGTCAGATATCCTTGGTTAATTAATCCTGATACCAACATTTAAAGTGAGCTGAAACAAACTATCAGAAGCACAAATCTCAGTCTTTATCGAGACTAACAGTTTAAAATGAGTTGAAAGAACTTTTGGAGTACGAAAATTGTTCGGTATCGGGGTCTTAGCAGTCACTCGAATATCCGTAACCAATAAGCCTGCCAAGCGCCTCCCCTGCACACCTGTGCACCAGCGTTCACTACCACTATGTTGGCCGCCCCTTGAACATGTCACCGCGCCGGCGCTCACTCTCACAAGAGCCGCCCCTTGCACACGCATTAAGTAACACCAGCGTTCACCAACCATATGGAGCCGATCATTGCAGCATACACCAGGCCGGAGTTCACGCCCCACCCTCAGAGGCTCCGGATACGACGTCTCTCACAAACAAATATTCACATTGTTTCACATATCAAATACAAAGTCAATTATCACAACGATTGTCACAATCAACACGCAAGCATCACAAAGGGTCTATCAATCAACAATTTAACATCCAAACATGTAAATAAATAATACCACACGCACCATCAATCAAAACTCGACACAATACACTTTCGGGCACAAACAACCATCTCTACGTATAAACATCGATCGCAATTCAACAAAATGTACATGACCGACTATAATATCCCTATAACTTTAGATTATACTCTCATCCAAATTACATACGTCAAACAATATTAACATCAATCACTCAATATTCACAAACATACACTTATATAGATATATATATGGGGGTGGTTCAGGTGAGAATGCAATTATTAAGTTAAGAAATAAGAATGAATTTCATCCATAGATCTTGATAAATGAATGGTCTAGATTTATTCTCACAAAAATTTGATGCATATACTGCATTATTTTAATGCATCGATATTTTGATGCATATAATGTATATTTTAATGCATTGCAATTTTGATGCACGAAATGCATAAATTTCATGCATAATTAGTACAAAACTAATGCATATTCACAATTCGCAGGATAAGAATCATTCTAATTTGATCCTATATATATATATATATAAAATAATACATACACTTCGGCAACTATGATTTGACGTAGGTATAATTCGTATATCAAGGTACTTGCGTTGGTAATTTCTCGCGAATACTCCGAAGAATACGGTCGATCGGAAAAATACGAAACTCCAATGAAAATAACGATCGGAAGGGTTCAACACTAGATCTTCATGGGGAATTCATCGCTAATATCCTATCCTCAATTAAACAATCAATCACACAAGGAAAAACATCATAAATCGGCCGTATTTCCCTCGGCGACATTTTCCCAGACACCTTGAAGGCGCCAATTGAGAACTCAATTAAACGACGAATCGGTAATGATAAAACCATGGAAAAATGATGAAATTGATAGAATACAACCTAATATTCGATTATCCAACGATGTCGAGTTAATACAACTTAAACGGACGAAATCAAACAAAATCCCCAAATTTACCAAAATTAAGATTTTAGGAAAACTAACCTTGATTCGATCGATCGGAGAAGATTATAGGATGATTAATCGATTTTAGAAACTCCAAAACGATGTGGATTGGTAGTTATACACCATGCCTTCGGGTTCTCCAAGTATTGGCTTCGGAAGAGGTGAGTTAGGGTGAGAAAATGGGTGACGAATACGTCTGCCCGGTCATATATATTCGAGAGACGCACGAGCAGTCACGCACGAGCAGCCGGCCGTGCGTGACTCGTGCGCCAAAAGCACCTTCGAGAACCTTTCGAACATGTCTGGGGGTCTTCCGGACACGCACGAGCATGACGCTCGGGCGTCCGGTCGTGCGCGCCACTTGCCCGAGTCTGCCCGAGGCCTTGAGCACCAAGCACGAGCACCCGCTCGTGCGCCTTGATCGAGGCAGCGAGGCGCGGATCGTGCGCCCTGCTCGTGGGCACCTGGCTGGTTCCTACCGCACCTGGCCGGCCAGTGCCCAACCGCCATGACTTGACAACTCGATTTTCTGAAAACATACGGAACGAACATGACGAAACGCTCGCGGACAACATCATTGATCTGAAATGAAATATCATGAAACAAACCACCAAATACGACCACAAAATTAGTCAACGAGAAAAGAATACCAGCAGTCGACGATCGAGAAATATCCAGTCTATAAAGAAAAAACAAATTAACTAGAACGAAAATCTCAGGTATTACATTCTACCCCCTTAAAATAAGTTTCGTCCCGAAACTTAAAATAGAGAGCGTTAGAATAAACAAGGAAAAGTAACTATTTTTCTCAGCCCCAAATGTCAAAACATCTCGAGAAATGCGCGAACGCGAGAATCCTTGAAATACAATGAACTGACTAACCAAATATCTGGTACGTGAGTCGAGGCGATAAAAATATATATGAACACGAGGAGTCGAAGTGGAGGAGTATGAATTTGGAGATAAAAGCTACGAGAGTTTAGAAAAATCACAAAATGGCTCAGACGTCCTGAAACCATGTTTCGAGCTCGACCAACCCCATCCAAGCTCATAACACATCTGGAAATATTAATTGCACATGTGGGAACAATAGTTTTGAACAAAGTTTGCAAGGATCAAATTCGGATGTGGAAAGGCTACAATAATCCACCGAATTCAACATAAGAGCTCCGAAATTCATTCGGAGGACGGTACGCTAAACAGAACAAGATAGTTTAAAATTGTCGAGAGAATCACAAATGAATTACCAACAATGAGAAGTCGCCCAACACCAAAAATACTAAAAAAAGTACGGGTAATACGTTCCCCCATACTAAGAAGATGTTACGACCCCGAAACTTAAAACAACCGGAGTTGGAAACGTAAAGAAATGAAATGAGAGACAATCAAAGATACGATGGTCGGGAATGACAATGATTAAGACATAATACGAAATCTACACTCACAAACGTTAGGATCTTTAGGGGGACAGGTAGAGGTTCGGGACACCCCCTGGTCATTTGTTCTGCTCCGTACGGAGACTATCACCCAATACCACATCCGATGTCCTTCACACTCGTACTGGTAACAAGTCAAGAGTGGAAAGGGACAATTTGCATGAACATGCCCCTGACAGTTGTAGTTGAAGCACCTCCACCTCTTACCGATTGTCAATGATGCTGGCTTGGGATTCCAGTCATTCACTCTCGACCGCGAAGAGGACGCATTCGAACGACGTGGGGATTTGGGAGTCTTAGTCCCTTTGCCGCCCAAAAATTTTCCAGATGTCCTCGGCCTCTTCGCTTTGCTCGTGGGTTCAACTATTGAGGGAATTTCATAGGATATCGTTTGATCTTGGTACTCCTTCACCGTAGCATGAATCGTTGTCGTACGAACCACCTCACCACTTCTACATCCATCATTACAGCAACGTCCGCCAAGGCTCGACATATTAATACATATGATGCCATTAGCATAACTAAATAATTAATCGCACAGTATACCGCGATCATCAACACAAGTTTTAGTTAGCATCTCCGAATGTCCAAGATAGGCAACACTAAAATGAAAAAGAATTCAGAGAGCATGCGTACTATATACGAGTCCGAGTATCCTTATTACGCCCGGAAATCACTTTATACGCTCCTCAGAATAACAGTAGTATTGAAAAGCGCGAAGTTTTCTGAAATTAATTTCTAGTCCTTCGACGAGGACGACCATTTCGAGTCATGTTTCGTCCAAAACTGGTAAATATTGTTCTTTAATTAGAAGAGGAAGTCTTATTTCATATGTCGACTTTAAAACTGTTTTTGAATGTTGCACAAAATAATTTGTGTTTTTAAAATTTCAAAGACATCACAACTAATTTGAAATATTTCAAAAATTTAATTTGGAATTCAAATACCAAAATTTTAAAGTCTTTCCTCTTCTACAAAATGTTTAATCAAAAAAAATATTTTTCACCGGAATACGTAACCATTTGATACGACGATATTAAATCGTAGGTTTTCACAATATTTGAAAATTTTTAAAACATCACTTTAAAATGTTCGTGCAGTGGATACCCTTAAAAATTCATTCTAATAAAATGTAAAAATCGATAAATATACTCGATTTTCGGAGCGTACTACATGACCATTTTCACTCGGACCGTATACGCATGTTATATCCTAAAACAGTAGTACCACAAACAAGTTCCAGTCCCTTGTTCAACATTAAACACTTTGGCACAACATAATCAAATCACATATAAGGGGACTTACAATCGGGAGACTTACCATCACGGATCGCCTGAAGATGTTATCGGAACCACGATACTAATCACAACTCCGATGCGCGCGACTTACACAGGACATGGACTTGACCCAACGGCCTAGGTTTTTTGCAAACCTAAGCTCTGATACCACAACTGTAACACCCCCAGAATTCGACTGGGAATGTCACATGTCGTAGACCCTTCTCAGAAGAATATACCCGGCTAAACTCCAAAAGACTGCTCAATGGTGTAGGCCACAAGTCGACAAGAATAAGTCTAGGGGGTGAATAGACTTATTAAACTCTTTCCCAAAGGTCAGGTCAGTTTCTCATATGTGATAAAGTACAGATGACTTATGTCGTTTGCAGACAGATAATGCGGAAGACAGCTGATGACGATACAGATAACTAATGTTGTTTGCAGTTAACTTCTAATGGAACAGTAAATATCAATGCAGCAGTTAAGTATGATGTGTAGAGCCGTAAATCACACAAACACTTATAATGGTTTCATAGGTGGGATAATCCTCTACTAGTCCACTTCTCTCCAAACCAGTTGGAGATAAATTCACTATAACTGTCAACCAGGGATAAAGGTTACAATGAATTTCTTCCTTGTTACAACAGCTTCCAACCAGTGGAAATCCGTGGCCATTGCAACTCCCTTGACTGCCTAGCACCTCTTGATCGAAAACCCTTGGATGTCTCAACAACTCTCGAGCTATCTATCACCTTCCAATCAAGAACCCGTGGATGCCTTATCAGTCACGAAACTTCTAAAACCTCATTCACAGAAGTACCCCTTACTCAGCTTTAAAGACAAGAGTGTTTGTCTTCTCCAACTAAAGAGCTTCTCAGAATGTGACTGTTTAAGATTTTCTCTTTCAAGATGTTATAGATCTCTTTGATAGCTTTGTTTGCTTTATTGCTTTGTTTGCTTGAAAGTACTGTTCGCATCGTACTTTACTCAATTCATATCTTTATATATTTATAGTACGATCCTTGAGCTTCTTTCATAGCCGTTGCATCACTATAACAAATACGTCCATTGGAGAGTGGACTTCTTTGCTTATCTTATCATTCCATTGCACGGGTTGATTCCCCTTTTCAATTTCGGACCGTTTGAGAGTCTTTCTTTCTTAGATCTATTATTCTTGGTTAGAATAATCATGAGTCTACAGAATGCGGATCTCAAGGAATATTTTATTCCTAGCTTTCTGGAAATCTTTCCCGTTTGTCTCCTACGTCTTGCATGTGGCTTTCTGTAGTTGTTGACTTTCAACTCTTGCTAACGTGGACTGAGTATCTTGAACTTGGCTGATATCTTGACTGAGAACCTATCTGATATCTCTTGGTCAAACCTGCCTGATGTGCAGTCAACCTTCTCTGATGAGAACTTCTCTGATGTATCTTGGTAGAAGTTCTCTGAGATAAAGTTCTCTGCTCTGGACTTCTCTGAGATAAAGTTCTCTGCTCTGAAGTTCTCTGTTATGAATTCATTTGATCTGAAGTTCTATGACCTGATGAATGTTATCTGATCTGATGGCCAAACTTCAGCTGATATTTGTTGAACAGTTTCTCGTCTGATAACTTGACTATAGATTGGTTTTGGTCAAACCTCTATGATATTATGCGTTGACCAAAACTTGTCTGATGTAGCGCCTTCTTCAGAACTTATCTGCAGCTAGGTTTTGGTCAAACTTCTCTGATGTTTTGCGTTGACCAAAACTTTCTCTGATAATGAACTTGCCTGATAACTTCTCTGATAAATGTCAGTTCTATACTTAGTCAATTTTGTACTGATCAACATTTGATCAAGACTTAGCCTAACTTTAAAGGCCCATATAAGATACTCATTTGGTTCTTCTTTACAATTACCAAGTACTTAAAAACATACATTTGAATAATTATCAATACAGGGATGACATCATCAAAATTCAACAAGTATTCCAAACAAATTCCCCCTATTTTGATGATGGCAAAACTAAAAGCATTTCAAATGTAAGACCGGTAGTGCATGAGAATAAAGTGCAAGACAATAAAACTCGGTCTATTTTGAGACAAATAGTGGTTGTCATTCAAGTGACTGTTATAAATTTTTATTTGATGTTTACATTACAGTGGAGTTGAATGAAACAAAAAAGAAGTAATAAAATTACAAGTTTTACAGAATTACAAGTAAATTACAAAAGTAAAATAACAAGTAAAAAAAATTATATTCCTCTCCCTCTGATCTGCTGCCTTGCAGGAGGGAGTGATCTCAATGGTTTGGCTCCAATTGGCTTCTTAGATACTGGGGCTAGCCCATACTTCCTCTTGACTACCAATGAAGCAAACTCTTGCTGCTCAGGAGTTGTGAACTTATTTTCCACGCAAAGTTCTCTGATCTCTTCTTGAAGAGCCAACTCATCATGTTCATTATTCATAAGTGTGGGGGCTTCTTCAGGTCTGAAATTAGGGATCATTGGGTAGGCATTGAAGTTCTTGGCAGCATATTTCTTCAAAACTACCTGTGGTTTTGGGAAGTTCATATCTATAAAATTAAAAGGTCTGTTGTGGGGAGCAACCTTTGTTGTGAAGCATCTCCCAGAGATAATACTTCTCTATAAACTGCTTTCTTGCACTCCCCCACATGTGTTCTGCCTCTGCAGGCATGAACTCTTCAACATATTGAAGCTCCTTCCCTTCCTATTGATATCTGACCTCTGGATCATGTCTTGTTCTCCTCCTCCTGGCTGCAGGTGGATCAGATGGTGAAGCTACTTCTTTTCTCTTGGATGAGAGGTACACTTTGTAGAAGAGGGAGGCCTTGTCTGGCTATTTCTTCTCTGCCTTCCCCCTGTGTAACGTCTTCCCCTTTGCCTTTTCTTCCCTCTTATCTTCCCCCTTTTTGCCGGCATCAACAATAGTGGCAAGCTGCTCCTCCACTCTAGTCATGAAATCAGACATGCCAATAGGCATTCTAGAGTTAGTGGGAGGTGGGGAAGGCTCCTTCTTGTTGATCAGGGTATCCATCTTGGCATTTAGAGACTGCAGTTCAGGCTTGACTTCAGTTGCTAGAAGCCTGGAAACTGTTTCTTCAACAATTCCTCTGATCAACTCAGTCAGATTTGGGGCTAGCCGATACACAGGTGGCTCTGCACGAACAAAATTTTCTCCTGAATCCTCTTGTGCAGTTGGTGTCTGAGCAATGGATTTCTCAGAAGAGACCTGCCTATTAGCTGGCTCCTGATCAGATGGGGTCTTTCCAGGTGTTCCTGATATGCCATCTGATAGGTCCTTATCTGTAGGGGACTTTCGCTCTGCAGATGGTTGTTTCTTCTTTGCAGAGGACTTCTGCTCTGCAGATGACTTTTTGCTTCTGGGGGGTTTTGGTCAGGCTGTTCCCCCTGATTATCTCTTTCAGCTTGGGTTGAACCAGGAGCATGATCAGGTTCCTGTTGATCATGATCCTCATCTTCATCTCTTCTTTCTTCTTCCTTCTTTTCATCATCATTCTCCTTCTCTTCTTCTTTCTCCTTTTCTTCTTCTTCTTTCTCATTTTCTTCTCCTTTCTCCTTTTATTCTTTAGTCTTTTCTTTTTCTGTTTCTTCCTCCCTTTCCTCATCCTTCTTTTCAACTTCATCTTTTTGTTCAATTTCTATCTATTCTTTTTCAACTTCTTCAGTTTCAGCAATGATAATTTTATTCTCTTCTTTTTCTCTTTCTTTTCTTACTTCATCCTCCTCAGGAAATTTTTTTTCCTGAAATACATCTTTCATGACCTGGAGGATTAATTGGTCCATGTTTTGTTTAAAGTGATAGATGAATCAGTTCTCCTCCAGTAACTTTCCCACCTCATTCTCTTGACAGAAATATAAAATGAGCTGTTCTACAGCAATGGGGTGCTCCCAAGTACTTCTCTCCACAAAACTTTTTGGTTGAGAGAAGTTGAGCAATTTAAGTTCTTTCTATTCTTCATATATATTAATAAAAGAGTAGTTTAGAACTTCCTTCCTTACAATCTGTAGTTGAGCTGTGGTCAGGTTCATAGAGTTGTTTTCTCTGAGATTGAAAGAGTAGCCTGCTTGAGGTGCTTCAATTGTCTCCTCTACTTCTTCTTCATCTGTTTGTCTTATAAGTGTTAAAAGGTGAACCACATTGGGCACCAACTCAGATGAATGGTGAGGATGATCTTCAGATTCTGTAGATGCAGGTGATGATGAAGGCTGCACCTCCTGTTCTTCGTCTGAGGGATAGTCCACCAGTCCTCTTTGTCTCTTTGGGGACTGATCTGGTGAAGAAGTGATGTGAACAACTTTCTCTGCTTCAGGTAACATTCTTTTCAACTTGGCCAGAGGAGTGTTGTCATCGTCGGACCCATCTGCAGGTGACTTCTCTACTGCAGGTGACTTTTCGACAGCAGGTGACTTCTTCACTGCAGATGGGGTTGATGTGATCTCCTCTACAGGTAACTCATGGGGTGTCTGCTCTGCTGCATCAGATCGGACTTTGTCCAAGTCCGAAGGTGCTCTATAGGGAGAGGTTCCACTGGTCATCTCCCTTAAGACCTTGGCTGCTTTCCTCTCAGCTCCTAGCTTCTTCAAAGTTTCTTGGTCCAGATGACCAAGTCTTTTGCTTCGTTGGAAAGGGTTTGCAGTTCCTTTTGACTTTCCGAGGAACTCCAGGATCCAACTGATCTGGGTTCCATAAGAAAGCTTCTGTTTAAACTTTTTCTCCTCTGCAATCCAGTTTACTTTGTGGATTAACTGCTTGTAAATGTATTCAGGCCAGTTAATTCTTTGATGCTGGATAATCGCTCCCAGCAAAACAAATTTGGTAGATGATAGTTGGTTATTGTTGGCCACTAAGTATACTGGATACAGCTTGGAAAGTGTTTTAAACAACAAGTTGTACTGTTTTAAATCTGAGTGCGTAGCGGAAGTCTTAGATATAGCAAGTTGTTGTGGATACAGCAACTCGATGTGTGGTGTATACTTAAATAATCACAGTTAAATAAAATAATAAAAGCAGAAGGTAAATAACACAGTATTTAAAGTGGTTCGAGGTAAACCCCTCTACGTCCACTGGTCCTCCACACAGGAGTAAAAAGTTTATTATAATTACTGCGTACACAACTACGTAATTATAACAACACAGATAACATATCGTTCACAGTTGATATCTTGATCTTAGCTTTCAACTGTTCACGCAGATTGGTTTGAGCTAACACTTTGACTGGCTTCTTCAGACACAGTTCTGAAGCTTCATCTTCTTCGATGCAATTCCTTCACACACAGTTCCGGAGAAGCAAATATTCCTCAGTCCACATAGGGCTGATAAGAGTTTGTTCAAAGATAGAACATTGTTGAACAACAGCTATGACTTTCTGGACTGTAAGCTGATGATGTGTTGTTCAAGAGTTGAGCACTGTATATCTCTTTATATCTGAATAGCAGTGAGCTTTGGAGATATGTTTTGCTCTGATGTATATGATAATAACTTCGTATGCTATGGTTTCTGGTAACTGATCTTCAACGACTTGAGGAGATATATATAGTCTTCTGAAAAATATATCCGTTGAGATAAATCCGTTGAGCAAGATTCCATTCCAACTGGATGATGTGTTTGAATAAAACACGATCCGGATTTTGCGGGATTTTAAGATCTTTTGACTTATAGTATTTAAATACTTTATCATTTAGTATTTAAATACTTCTTTATCAACAGGACTTGACTTCTAGCGAATACTGAAGATTCCTTCTTTGTCCTGTTGAGAGCTGTATGGAAGGATTACGTATTGTCAATTCAAGAAAGCTTCCACACTTAGTCTTTATGAGACTTCTTTGCTGAATGATAGATTCTACTGTATGCTGGATCTAAGAGAGGTCTTCGATACAAGTTGACATTATTGATCAACTTTTCGATACAGTTTCCTTACTGTATGCTGGATTGGCATATTGGCAAAACATCTTATCACCACTATTCGATACAGGGATTGTTAATACTAACTGTTTCGATACCGGGTATTGTTATCCTAACAATTTCAGATAATGGTTGTTATCCAAATAATTTCCCCCTTTTTGAAAATTTGCTAAGACTTAAATCTTTCAAGCTATCTTGATGATGCCAAAACCTTCTTCATGAAGCGAATAACTTTCTTGATGACTTCGGGCAGATATCTTGGTCTCCTGTCGAATGATCTGGCTTTCAGCAACTTAGTCTAATTTATGAACTGCTTTCATGAGCGAGTTTGATCTGACTAAGAGTTTCTGACTTAAGATTATGATTGGCGCGCAGCACAATTTTACAATGTATTCTAGATGCATACAATCAATCTATGACTGTTCATGACGAGTTCGTACAACTTAATTTATAAACAAGTTTCTATACTTGTGATTAATTTCAGTAATTAAATTAAATTACGTAATCATATAATAACACAGTAGATTACGAGTTGTAATCTTTCAATACAGGCAAAATTTTTATTGATATTCAAATAGAGTACAAAGATTGCTGTTTTGAAAGAAAAATTACAATCAAACAAAAATACAAGGATTTCAGATCCCATAATCAGAGTGTCTCCATGGCCTCTTATCGGGATCGTTCTCGGTTCCACGCCACCAGTGCTGTAGGGAATCATTGCCTCAATCTAAATAGATTGCTCTACCATCGTATGATCTGTCGAAGGCAAGAATCCAGTCCTCTGGGTGGGTGATCCGATCTCCTCTTCTATGTTTGGACTTCATTTCAATTTGGAGAGGAAGCTTTCCTTCTTATAACATCTTTGTGAATGTGTCTGTAGTCTCTTCTAATGTTTTATAACCTTTGAAGATGGCAGATTCCCTGACGAGTTTTGAAAAATATCTCATCAGTTCATTTCTCCTCCATTGCTTCACTTCTTCAGCAGTAGGATGGCGGTTGGTTGGCAGACGAATTTCAGAAGGCCTTACGATCATGTTTTGCCATGGGACAGTGGGGTCATGAAACTCTGGTCGAGAACTTGAAATCTTGTAACTTTGAGAGGGTGCAGCTAATTTATTCAGTTCAGCAGTAATGCTGTCTTGAGCAGCATTAAACTCTCTTTCATGCTGAAGCCTTGTTCTTCTCGCTGCTTCTCTCGCTTCTTCCCCCTTTTTGGCATCGTCAAGGGATGATACCTTTTCATCAAGACGTCTTAGGATTTCCAGTGCGGTATCCTGCTTTGTCTCGATATTTGAAATTCTTTCGACTAGGGAGGAGAGCACCTGCGACATATCATTGCTATTCTTGTCATGGATTCACAGATGAGAACTTGTTTCGATCATGGCGGATGCGGTCTTGGCCTCGTACACACGAGTTTTAGATTCCTCTTCTCTCAGGAGTTGCTCTTTCTTCTCTTGCATATTCTTCAAGGCTTGCTTGAAGACTTCTGGCAAGACAGTGAAGGATTCGACTACTCGAGAGACTTCATGCTGTAATCCAGTCATTTCTTCAACTGCGGATGTGTGTATCCAATTCAAAGCTTTTTCAGCTTAGGGAAGGGCATTCACTGCATCCTGAATGAATACAGTCTGTAGGCCAAGAGCTCGCAATCGCTCTTTTCTTGTTGCAGGGCGAGGAGAATCCGGCTGAGCAAAGTCTTGTGCTGAATTCAACCTTCTCAAGTTCACGGTAGGACATGAAGTGAGTTGGACATCCTCAGGTGTAATACCGTCGTCGGATTCCAATACGGTTGGTGGGTCAGCATCAGCTGATTCAGTTTCGGCAGTGGGAGGTGCGACATCCTCCTGATTCGAAGGGATTTCTGTAGACATGGGTACAGGAGGGACTGATTCCTCCTGGTGTCTTTCAGCTTCCGGATGTTCCTGTAGGGGGACTAATTCCTCTTGCTGGAAGGTGCTGGATTCTTCTTCTTCTTCGGCGACAGCAGGCTCGGGTGCCTGTTCCGAAGCGGATGGTTGATCCTCTGCGACAAGAGGGACTGATTCCTCCTGGTCGGGAACAATATCTTGCTGTTGCGAGGGTGGCTCATTGCAGCTTGATGTCCCTTCATCATTTTGGTGAATTTGGGGGACTTCTCTTTCTTGAGCCTCCTCACAGCTCATTCTCAGACCTGCCTGAAAGGCATCGTCGTCGTCGTAGTCTTCATTTTGACTTTTGGGAGATTCCTCGGACTTATCCTTTCCTTTTCTTCTGGCATCTGATTTGTGCAAAATATGGCTTTCAATTAGCTCTTTGCAGTATTGATTATCCTATTGGATCAGGGCTTCAACTTCTGTGGAGTCCGTCACTTCCAACACGAATCTTTCTTCATTGCTCCAGTCGCTCCAGTTGTATAAGGTATCGTATGGAGATAGCCAATAGCTTTTCCATTGAAGAAATTTTTCATACGCCTGTTCAATTTGCACAGAAAGAAGAGTTTTATTGATAATAGTGTCTGGGGAGGGACTTCGTACAACGTTTGAGTCCGCTGTAGCGAATTGTTCCTCTACAGGTGTAGGATCATGTATGGAATGATGGTACCCCAAAGAAAGGTGGATACTGTACGGGTGTGGAATCCCGCATAGGAGAATTAGCTGTTGGCTCCAAAGGGGCAGCCGACTCGCTAGAGTCTTCCAAGTTGGCAGATGACCTTGTATCCGTCGTTGCCGTCAAAGGCTCGGTATTTACTGTCGATACAGTAACGGGCATCTCTTCCACAGGGGTTGGGCCCTGGGGTATTTCATTAGTGGGTTGCGCCACAATAGGAGCATCCTCGGAGGGTTTGGTGGATTTAGCTTTTATGAGCCTCCTTAGCTTCCTTTTCGGCTTCTCAGCAGCAGCAGGTGTCTTGTTGTGAGATCTCTTTCTTTTCCTTGAAGATTCCACACTATCGGATTTCAAAGAAATATCCCTTGGATCTTCAGAAACGGGCATACTGCGGACGGATGGTTGGTTGGCGGTCAGGGTGCTCTGGTTAAAGGCCGA
Source organism: Orobanche coerulescens (assembly GCA_033398695.1). Classification (NCBI taxonomy): domain Eukaryota; kingdom Viridiplantae; phylum Streptophyta; class Magnoliopsida; order Lamiales; family Orobanchaceae; genus Orobanche; species Orobanche coerulescens. The sequence continues at coordinate 192,999,445 of CM065803.1, read as the reverse complement.
AGGCTTGACGCCTCCTAAGTAGATATGGGAACTTATTTTCTTCATATCTGAGGATTGTTCAAGTCCCCACTTCGTCAGAATGTGGTTTAGAAATAAACCAAATGACTTCTTTTGCGATGCAGGTTTTGACACTTCTTCCTGCAGACCCTTCAGAATAATTTGACACCAATTGACCTTTTCACAGGTCAAAATTGCAACCATCATCCTAAATCTTAGATTTGTGCACATCTCAAAGGCACCAGTGCGATTCTCGATGATACGGCAACAAAAGTCATCTAAGTACACGTATGGCAAACAGAAATTTTTCTTGTGACGGGTAGTGTGAACAGATTCAACAGAAGTTGATCCGGTGAACAGGCCATAGTACTTGGTCAACAGCTCTTGAGACCCAAAAGTCTCAAAGTCTTCCATGATCAGGCCATCAGCGGGCAGCTATGTTGCACAGGTGCGGGGTGGGGGGGGGGGGGTGCGGGTGCGGGCAGATACGGGTGCGGGGATACGGTTTTTTTGAAAATGTGAGGGTGCGATACGGCAAGGATACGTCTGTTTATTTTATATTTTATTATATATAACACTTGTTAAATATAAAAACAACAATTCAAATATCACCATAAAACCAATTCAAATACATAAAACAAGTCATACAAAAAACAATTCAAAATGGCTTTGAGCAGCGGAGCTTTCTAATGCTGTCCGTGAATACGGCTAAAGGTAAAAGTAATTACTTATTAAATGATTTACTTTTTGTATTTTAGTTTATTTGATTTACTTTTTAAAAATTACAAAAAAAATCTAAAAAAAATGGACTCGCGTATCCTGTGCTAGGATACGCGAGTCCGTTTTTTTTTTTTGCACGGATTCGCCACGTGGCGAATCCCACGCGAATCGCACCCGCACCCGCACCCATGCAGTATCCGATACTGCATACTGCCCAATTTTGAAGAATCCGTGCATCATAGGCGGGCAGACAGTAAATTTTCTGGAGAAGATCTCGGTCGATGTGGATCTCCATTCCGCGGATGACGGCGGTTGTAAATCAATGATGTCAGTGTTGAGGTAGAAGTCCTCAACCAAATGGACGTCGTATTTCTCGGCGGTGTGGCTTCCAAGGCGGTAAAGGCCTTGCTGACGGATTCTGGTGATGATGAACTACATGGGTTTATCGTCATTAGTTTCAGCGCGGATTCTATCGATGACGACAGATCTGGAGAAGATCCGTCCATCAATGATGTTCGAGGCTTTCTTGAGGGCGGTGATAGAGGTCCGAGCAGACGCCATAGATGAATCTCAAGAAAAGGTGAAAGAGATTAAGAGAAATTTGCAGTAAAAGGCAGAAAAACTTGGAGGCTGTATTTGCTTGAGTGCTCTTAAATTATGCAGAAAGCGTAAAGAGTCTCAAATGGCAATTGCAGTCCTTTTATAGTGGGCGGCGAAGAAGGGTTTTTCAGAGAACGAATGGTCAGATTTAAGGGATGGGAACCGGTATTTGAAATGAACGGTCACGATGGACTGAGTGTAACTGGTACACTTATCCATGGAATATTAAAATATGAGCGGGTCCCACTTCTGACATTTGTTGTTACCCTTAATGCCTGAAACGATGGTTTAAATATTAAACAATTTGAAAAACATCGCGGCTTTTGAGATTTGATTGTCCAGATGTCGTGTAAGGCATTTAATGTAAATGACATTTGACATGAAAACAGGGCACGTGGACAACAATGATTTTAAATGAAATATATAATATATATTGAATCGAATTCCCATAGTATGTCTTTGTATCATGACGATCTGACGTTCCCCCTTAAAAGGTACATATAGGTTTCAGTTCCATACAACAACTTTTGGATTAATGCTGTATTCATGAGCCATACTGTATTCCCCCTTAATTATTGCACACGTCAGCTGTAGGATGATTTATATTACTTTGTTCACTACAGTGCTGTATTGACGGTTCTGAGTGTAGGGATAATTAATGGTGGATACTGTATTCTTGGGTCTTACAGCATTCCCCCTCGATTGTTGAGTAAAAATAGTAAATACTTAGAGGGAGTCAGGCTGTAGAAATCCCAATTCTTGTCGAAGCATGTTGAATCTTGGTGTGTCGAGAGGCTTGGTGAAGATGTTGGCCAATTGAATATCCATATGAACCTTTTCGAGCCGAACATCCTTGTTCTCGAAATGATTCCTTATGAAATGATGCTTCATGTTGATATGCTTAGTGCACGAGTGCAGTACAGGGTTATGCATTATAGCAATTGCACTCGTGCTATCACACATGATTGGCGTTTCCCTGGCTTCAATCCCATAATCTGACAACTGTTGCTACATCCAAAGGATCTACATACAGCAGCTACCAGCAGCATAGTACTCTGATTCAGCTGTGGAAAGTGAGTTTGCCAATTGCTTCTTACTGAACCAAGAAACAAGTCTAGGTCCGAGAAAGTGACAAGTTCCACTTGTACTCTTCCTATCTCACTTGCAGCCTCCGAGATCCGAGTTGTTGTATCCAACTAAATCGAATCCGTCTTCTTTAGGATACCACAGTCCTACATCGACTGTTCCTTTAATATACTTCAGGATTCATTTAGCTGTATTGAAGTGTGATTCCTTAGGTGCTACTTGATATATCGCACACACTCCTATAGCAAACTGGATATCGGGCCTGCTAGCCGTTAGGTACATGAGAGAGCCAATAATATTCCTGTAGAGTGATTGGTCAACCGACTTCTGGCTTCATCAGCATTAATTTGCACGGAAGTGCTCATGGGGGTTGGCGATGATTTGGAAGTGTTCATTCCAAATTTGTTGAGAAGCTCCTTGCTGTATTTTTCCTGGTTGATGAAGATCCCTGTAGGCAACTGCTTTACCTGCAAACCTAGGAAATAACTAAGTTCTCCCATCATACTCATTTCAAATTTACTTTGCATGAGATAAGAGAACCTTTGACACAAAGCAAAGTTAGTTGAACCAAATATAATATCATCTACATATATTTAAACCATTAGAAGGTCATTGCCTTCCTGTATTTTGAACAAGGTTTTGTCCACAACACCTTTCTCAAATCCATTATTGGTTAGATACTGTGACAGGGTCTCATACCATGCTCTAGGGGCTTGTTTAAGTCCATACAGTGCTTTCCTCAGCCTGTATCCTAAATCGATGTTGTCTGTGTTGGCAAACCCTGGTGGTTGTTCAACATAAACTTCTTCGGCAAGGTCTCCATTCAGGAATGCACTTTTGTTGTCCATTTGATATATAATGAAGCTCTTATGGGCGGAAAAGGCTAAGAATATCCTAATGGCTTCTAGTCTGGCTACAGGGGCAAACATTTCATCATAGTCTATGCCTTCTTCGTGTCTATAGCCTTGTGCGACTAGTCTGGATTTGTTCCTTATGATCAGTCCATTTCGATCTTTCTTGTTTCTAAATACCCATTTGGTTCCTATAACCGATTGATGCGTAGGTCTGGGTATAAGATACCATACATTGTTTCTTTCGAAACCGTTAAGCTCTTCTTCCATAGATGTTATCCAATGAAAATTATTAAGAGCGTCTATGGTAGAAACATGTTCGGACCGGGCTAAGAATATAGCAATAGTGCACATGTTGAGTCTTCTAAGCTCGGATTGAGATTTCCATTCAGGAAATGGTGATTTCTCAGTATCTAGTTCTTCTTTTGCACACAGTACATTTCCTTGTGTACTCTGTATTCTCATTCAGGTAGAAACACCAGCATTTATGTTTCCAATGATAAGATCTTGCGGGTGATCTCTCAACCATCTTCGGTCGGGATCTAATTCAGGGTCCCGTACTGTATCGAGAGTTGCTGTAGTTTCAGCTTTAGCTTGTACAGCATTGGCTTCATCTACCTCAATTCTTACAGCTGCGGGGTTGATTTCTAGGTCAACAACAGGTTCTATGGGAGTTGGAGGATCTAAGATCGAGAGTTGTTGGATGTTATGAGTAACACCTTCTACTCCTGTAGGGTCATGGTGAGGCTCGTCGAACACTACATGAACTGATTCCTCGATCGTCAGCTTCCTTTTATTAAAAATCCGGAAAGCTTTGCTGACGGAGGAATATCCTACAAAAATTCCTTCATCTGACTTCTCATCGAAGGTTTTAAGTTGATCCTTCCCATTATTTAACACATAGCACCTGCATCCAAAAATGTGAAAATACGAAACTAACGGAGTTTTGTTGTTCCATACCTCGTATGCTATTTTGTTGTGGTGCTTGTTGACGATACAGTGGTTTTGAGTGTAGCATGCTGTATTGGTTGCTTCACCCCAGAAACGCTGTGGCAACTTGCTTGCGGCAATCATTGTCCTTGTCGCTTCTTTCAGTGTCATATTCTTTCGCTCGGCAACACCATTTTGTTGAGGTGTACGGGCAGATGAGTATTTGTGCTGTATCCCATTCTCCGAACAGTACTGCTCTATAAAGCGGTTTGTAAATTCTGTACCTCTGTCGGAATGAATGGACACGATACTCAAGCTCTTTTCATTTTGAAGCTTCTTCAGGAGCTCGGGCAGCTTTGATGTTGTTTCCTTCTTCTTGCTTAGGAAAATTGTCCAAGCATACCTGGAGTAGTCATCAACAACAACAAGACAGTATTTCTTACCTCCCAAACTTACTGGGTCGACAGGACCATAAAGATCCATTTGTAACATCTCCAACACTCTGTGGGTTGAAAGGTAGGATTTGCTCTTTAGGGTGGACTTGATTTGCTTGCCTTTCTGACATGGTCCGCATACACTGTCCTTTTTTAATAACATGTTTGACAATCCTCTGACCAGTCCCTGTCTTGAGAGCTTGTTGATCGTCTTGAAGTTGACGTGAGACATCCTCTTGTGCCATAACCAGCTTAGATCTGCAGTGCCTTTGGCAACAAAGCATGGAATTGAGGAGCTCATAGGCTTCGAGTCAGCAATATACATGTTACCTGATCTGCTTCCTGTAAGCACGACTTCTTTGGTCTGGATGTTCTTGACTCTACAACGATCTATATAGAATTTCACCGAGAACTAGCTAATACTAAGTAGATTGAACTGTAAGCCTTCAACATATGCAACATCGGTGACCTTGAATTTTCCGACAAGAAGGTTTCCTTTTCCTCTTGTTCTTCTTTTAGATTTATCACCGAAGCGGACTTTTGGACCGCGACCTTCTACGAAATCTGATATCTTGCTTCTATCTCCGGTCATATGCTGAGAGCATCCACTGTCGAAGTACGAGATGTCCTCCTCTTGGATGTCCTGTATGCAAAGAGATTAAGTAGATTTAGGTCCCCTTTGATTTTTGGGTCCATGAATGTTAGTGCCTTTAGGTACCCATATTTTCGTGACAGCAATTGGTTTACTGTAGGTAACATTTGGTACAGACTTGTGGTATCTACGTGGGGCATCTAAGTAGTTACTGTAACCATGATAATCATTATGCATGTAAAAATTAGGGTTATTATTATTAATCCAGTACGTATGCAGTCTTGGAGGTGGAGCCATTTTCTTTGGCCTTACAGCTTGGCTTCTAGGTCTCCAGTTGGATTCCCAACGCTGTTGGTGATACTGTGCGGACACTTGCTGTCTCGATGAATAATACGGCTCCTGTATCTAATACTTAGGCGTGTTATACTGAAAGTACTGCCGTGTGGGCCTTTGGTATTTGGACACAGCCTTCTTTCTGAACGGTTGTTGGCGCTGTTGATATGCTCGGGGAGCATGCTGTTGCGTGCGCCTTACAGGTTGGAACGGCTTATGATTCCGCTGTCTAGAATAAGATTGCGGGGGCGGAATGGCAGCCTTTGCTTTTCGCGGTGCAGCAGGTTCCTTCACAGGACTAGGGGTATCTTCTGATACAGGAATGTGTTCCACACTCTTGACGAACACAGTACTAGTTTTCCCTTTGTTGGAAAGTGAGTTGTATCTTAAGCCACTTTTATCATGAGCATGCTGCCTAGTGCTTAGAATTTCGTCCATTCTTTTCGGTGATTTCTCGAAAGACTTTAGAATGGTCTCAAGTTCGCTTTCTCGTTTCTCGAGAGTATTAAATTTAGCTTGAAGTAGAACAAAATCATTTGTCTTGCTTCCATTTTGAGACTTAGTCTCACTTAGTTCATGAGCAAGTTGATGATTGCTCTCTACGAGTTTTTCATGCTCGACCTTGCTGTTTTCACAATCAATAGACATATTTTCATAATTTATTTTTAGCAAGTCGTTTTCTTCTTTCAGCTCTATGTTCGAAAGTTGAAGCTGAATGTTTTTATTTTTCAAAGTCTCGTGGGCTTTTTGAATATTTTTAAATTCATTCATCATGTTTTCGAAAGTATGCGATGCATTTACTAGAATGGCTGAGGTTGAGCTTACCTCATCATCGCTGTCTTCTTCTTCCATAATGTCCTTGGCCATAAAGTACATATATGCCTTATCTTCGAACTCATCGTCAGATGAATCACTTTCAGTGACCACCTGAAGACATTCTTTGGATTTGGATGGTGTGGGGGAGGCTTCTGATTCTCCTATCAGTGCCTTGAGATTGTTTTTCCAAGCACATCTTCGTTCATTCCTCTCTTGTTGCTCGGCTTCCAGCAACCTTTGGAATTTGGGATGAGGACATTTGTTTGCATAATGCCCTGGTTTCCTGCAATTATAGCACAGATTAGCGTCACCAGAGGAAGTTTCAGTACTTACCTTGTGAACAAGCTTGGGCCTGTAGGGAGTCTTTCCAGACTGCTTGATGAACTTTTTGAATTTGTGCATGAGAAGCGCCATTTCATCTTGAGACAGGATGTCGTCGTTACTGTCTGTACTTTTGTAATTTGGCTTTGATGGGCTGGGCATGCTGTGTCGACGGTTCGATACAGCAGCTAAGGCTGTAGTCCTAGCTGGAGATTCTTCAGCTTTCTCTCTTCTGTCAATATCATACTCAAAAGCTTTGAGGTCAGAGAAGAGATCAAAAGTAGATATTTCATTTAGATTACACGACACATGGATAGTTGTGGTCTTAATGTCCCATCGGGCAGGGAGAGATCTGAAAATTTTTAAATTCTTCTCCTTTTGGGTATAAATTTTGCCCAAAGCTTCAAGTTCACCAACAATTCCAGTGAATCTGAGGTTAAGTTCCTCAAGTGTCTCAGTTGGTTTCATTTCAAAGGATTCAAATTGCTGAGTAAGTTTTGAAATTTTATTTTCTTTTGAGAGCTCAGTTCCCTCACAAATTAACTTGAGTTTATCCCAGATTTCCTTGGCTGTTTTACAGCTCTTTACCTTCAAGAATGTGCCTTTGTTGAGAGTGACAAACAACGCATTCTTTGCAACATTGTCGAGGTTGGCGGGCTTTCGTTCATCTGTGGTCCATTGTTCGCGCTCCTTCTCGAGCATCTCAGCATGGGCTTGGCTTTAGATCCTTGCGGCCGTGTTTACCTTCATGATCTTAATGGGGCCATCCTGTATAACAAAAATCATCTCTTTGTGCATTGCTGCAAGATGAGACTCCATCATGATTCTCCAATCATCAAACTCGTTAATAGAAAACATAGGTGCTTTGTTGATTATAGATGTATCCATGTGAGAATAAAGGAATGAAAAAGACTGTTTTTAAAATTAAGTGATTTTGGATCTGATTCGGTTAAAACTACGACTGATTCTTTTTAGAATCAACCTCTCCGATACCACTTGTTGGCCACTAAGTATACTGGATACAGCTTGGAAAGTGTTTTAAACAACAAGATGTACTGTTTTAAATCTGAGTGCGTAGCGGAAGTCTTAGATACAGTAAGTTGCTGTGGATACAGCAACTCGATGTGTGGTGTATACTTAAAAAATCAGAGTTAAATAAAACAAAAAAAGCAGAAGGTAAATAACACAGTATTTAAAGTGGTTCGAGGTAAACCCCTCTATGTCCACTGGTCCTCCACACAGGAGTAAAAAGCTTATTATAATTACTGCGTACACAACTACGTAATTATAACAACACAGATCCATATATCGTTCACACAGATTGATATACTGATCTTAGCTTTCAACCGTTCACACAGATTGGTTTGAGCTAACACTTTGACTGGCTTCTTCACACACAGTTCTGAAGCTTCGTCTTCTTCGATGCAATTCTTTCACACACAGTTCCGGAGAAGCAAAGATTCCTCAGTCCACACAGGGCTGATAAGAGTTTGTTCAAAGATAGAACAAGGTTGAACAACAGCTATGACTTTCTGGACTGTAAGCTGATGATGTGTTGTTCAAGAGTTGAGCACTGTATATCTCTTTATATCTAAATAGCAGTGAGCTTTGGAGATATGTTTTGCTCTGATGTATATGATAATAACTTCGTAAGCTTCGGTTTCTGGTAACTGATCTTCAACGGCTTTAGGAGATATATATATAGTCTTCTGAGAAATATATCCGTTGAGATAAATCTGTTGAGCAAGATTCCGTTCCAACGAGATGATGTGTTTAAATAAAACATGATCCGGATTTTGCGGAATTTGAAGATCTTTTGACTTACAGTATTTAAATACTTTAACATTTAGTATTTAAATACTTCTTTATCAACGGGACTTGACTTCTAGCGAATACTGAAGATTCCTTCTTTGTCCTGTTGAGAGCTGTATGGAAGGATTACGTATTGTCAATTCAAGACAGCTTCCATACTTAGTCTTTATGAGACTTCTTTGCTGAATGATAGATTCTACTGTATGCTGGATCTACGAGAGGTCTTCGATACAAGTTGACATTATTGATCAGCTTTTACGTCTGATTTCCTTCTTGTATCTTTGGATTGGCATATTGTCAAAACATCTTATCACCACTATTCGATACAGGGATTGTTAATCCTAACTGTTTCGATACCGGGTATTGTTATCCTAACAATTCCAGATAAAGGTTGTTATCCCAACAGTTATAACTACCCGCCATGCCCATAACAATCTTGTTGGTGATGTCAAGGACATATCTTTAATCTTTCTTCAGGTTGCCTCTCTTGGCTGTGAATTTGACCTTGGTGGGTTGCTGTGGTAATTTGATCTCGTACCGGGTTTCCATAGAGCTTTGTTTTAGGGCTTTTACAGCAATACCCTTATTCTCCATGTTGAATGCATCCGCAAAGGTCTGGGGAGTGATAGTGACCTCTTCTCTGAAAACTGGACTGGTGATACAGTGCTTGGTGACTTGAGCTTCCTTGAAGAAGCAAGTAACAGCTTCCTTGTACAGCTGCTTCGGGTTGATGTCCAAAAAGTGATAGATGCCGTTCTTCTTCATTATTCGGATGATATGGTGCATTTCATCGATGTCCACCATGTTAGTCTCCAGCAAACCTTCGAAATCCACCACAATACTGAAAATAATTTGCTCCTTCACCATCTTTAGGTTGACTCCATCGAAATACTGAGTAACGTCCATTTTTGAAAATAAAATTAGGGTTCTGATTTAGTGCAGTGAATATTCAGGAATTTTTCTTGCTTTTGAAAATTAGGGTTCGTAAGCTTGAAGACGATAAAGTTTTTGTGAAATGGTTTCGATCGTCTTATATAGTCATTTGAAACGACGCTTTGAATTTAATAATAAAATAAGTAAGCAGCGGTCCAAGTTTTCAGAATTTAAAATGACGGTTGGATTTGATTGGACATCATGGAGGTAGTGTGATCATGTGTTTGTCCACGTGTAAATATAATAATTAAGTCGGTCTAAGAATTAGAAACTTAGCTGGTTGACCATTTTTACGTTTTGTCTGCTCTGCATCAGGTAAGTTGTGTCGCCTGTGGTTGACGTCAGCTAACTTTTCCTTGTCTGGTCTGATCAGGTAGCTTTCTCGTTTGGTCTGATCATCAGGTAGCTTTCTGCATCAGGTAGCTTTTTTGCATCAGGTAGCTTTCTTGCCATCTGGTCGGATCATCAGGTAGCTTTCTCGTCTGTACTGGATTCCTAATCTAGTAGGCTAAGTTCCCTACTTAGCTCCAGAAACCTTTCTTTTGGTAAAGGTTTTGTGAATATGTCAACAATTTGGAACTCCGTGCTGACTCTTTCCACTCTAACTCTCTTATTTAGCACATGGTCTCTGATGAAATGATGTTTGACATCTATGTGCTTTGTCCTTGAGTGTAATACTGGATTGTTTGTGATTGCAATTGCACTATTATTGTCACACCAGATAGGAACTTCATTTGCAGTGATGTTGTAGTCCCTTAGCTATTGTCTGATCCATAGGATTTGTGCACAGCAGCTGCCTGCAGCTAGGTACTCTGACTCGGTTGTGGAAATTGAGTTGGATACCTGCTTCTTGCTGAACCATGATATTCTGGTTCCTAAGAATTGTGCTTTTCCCATCAATATTGCATCCTGCAAAGTCTGCATCTGAGTAGCCTAATAACTCAAAATTATCATTCTTGGGATACCATAGACCAACATGAATTGTGGATTTAAGGTATCTGATTATCCTTTTAGCTGCTTCCTGGTGAGACTGCTTCGGCTATGACTGAAATCTTGCACATACTCCCACTGCATATGAAATGTCAGGTCTGCTTGCAGTGAGGTATAAAAGTGATCCAGTAAGTCCTCTGGAGTGAGTTGGGTCTACTGAAATGCCTCCTTTATCTGCATCAAGGTGTAGGGATGTGCTCATTGGTACTCTTTCTGGTTTGGCTGAATCCATGCCAAATATTTTGACTAAATCCCTTGTATATTTAGCTTGATTGATGAAGATTCCTTTGTCCATTTGCTTGACTTGCAAACCAAGGAAGAAGTTTAGCTTTCCCATCATACTCATCTAAAATTCTCCTTACATGAGATTTGAGAACTTCTCGTATAGCTTCGGGTTGGTTGATCCAATGATGAAATAATCCACATATATTTGAACTAGCAATATGTGGTTTTCATGCTCCACTCTGAATAGGGTCTTGTCCACCTTTCCTTTGCTGAATCCATTCTTCTCCAGAAACACAGATAGTGTCTCATACCAAGCTCTTGGTGCTTGCTTTAGTCCATATAGAGCTTTCAGAAGCTTGTATACTTTGTCTCCTTTGACAAATCCGGGGGGTTGCTCCACATAGACTTCTTCTTCTAGGATTCCATTGAGAAAATCACTTTTCACATCCATTTGGTAGACTTCAAAATTCTTGTATGCTGCATATGCAAGGAATAGTCTGATAGCTTCAAGTCTTGCTACAGGTGCATAAGTTTCATAAAATCTATTCCTTCACATTGAGCATATCCTTGTGCAACGAGTTTGGCTTTATTCCTAACAACAGCCCCATCTTCATCATATTTGTTTTTATACACCCATTTGATGCCTATGACTTTCTTGTGATCTGGTTTGTCTGTTAGTTCCTAGACATTGTTTCTTTCTATCTGGTTGAGCTCTTCTTGCATTGCAATTATCCATTAGTAGTCCTCCAGTGCTTGATCTGTTATTTTGGGTTCCGTATGAGACATGAAACATGAGAACATTGCCATTCCTGCCGGTTCTGTGGATTTTCTGGTTCTAACTCCATCAGTTAGGTTTCTAATTATCTGTTGAATGGGATAATCTCTGATCCATTTGGGGATATTATCTTTAGGGTTTGTTCCCCCGGTTGAGTTGCTTTGGTGATCTTCTTCTCTTTCTACATCAGCTTGGTTCTGGCCTTCTTGATCTGCAACTGGATCAGCTATGGTCTTGTCATCTGCAAGTGGGGATCCTGTCTGCTCTACATGTGTGTCCTTGTCAGCTACAGGCTACAGTTAGATCAGGTAGGTTTTGGAATCCTATCTGATCTGCAGTTAGGTCTTCTGGCTGATCTGCAGTTGGGTCTTCAGGCTGATCTGTAGGTGAGTCCATCATTCCTGTGTCATGAATGATAACTTCTTCTAGGGTGGCGGATTTGAGATTTTTCTCAATTTATTCCACCTGTTTCCTGTACTCAACAATCGACTCGTCAACCACAACATGAGGTGTTTCTTCCACAATGATCGCTAAGATTCGCGTAGTATGGTTTTCAAATCCGATCAATTTTAAAATTTGTAAAACCTCGAAGTATTTCCAAGGTGTCGAACCCAAGGGAATTGATATGTCGAAAATAAAGGAAATAACTCTACTCAAAATTTGACTGCTATTTAGGAATCCGAAAATTTGGTTTGTTTCTAATTATCTAACTTCAAAAATCGAAGAACAAAAATTAAATAAAAGATGAATTATCTAAATTAAGCAAATAAAGTAAATTAACAAGATAAAATCACAAGTTGAAAGCTAATTGATCCTAGGGTAGTATCATCTAATTGAGTTCACACAATCCATTCACTTGATTCCTTCTCCCCAAATTTTAATTCAATCCTAGAAATAATCACTCAGCCGATCTAGAATTCCGATCAAGGCAACCTAGAAAGATAGTTAATTTAAACCCTTTTTCCCCGCCAGGACTCAAAGAATTTAAATCACTTAAAAAGCACCAACTTATTTATCTATGATTTATCTTACTCCACTTAGGTCTTAAGATCAAATCATATTGTGCATCAAGTATTTCCACTAATTAATTAATCCTTCCGGGCAAAATTAATTAGCTAACATGCATCGATTAAGGGCCCTTTAATCTAGCATGAGATTTAACACATCTTGAACACAAGCCTAGGATGAAAGGTCAAAAGGTAATCAAAGGGACATCATGTGAACATCAATTAAAATTACTAACCCTAGAATCAATCAATGGATTTAGCCAGACATAATTGAAATTAAACAAGAAATAGATGGAGATTGCATATTATTAATATGAAAAGAGAGATTACAACCCTTTCGGATGAACTCTGAGTCTTCAATCTCCGAAAAAGTAGAAAAATAATAATACTTGCTTCCTTCCAAAAAGTTCTAGTCTCCAAGGAATTAATCTTGCCAAAAAGATGTAAAAGTGTGCTAAAGATGATAAAAGGTGATAAAGGATGTTCAAGGATGAAAAACTAGGTCTAGGAAGAGGTGTATATATCCTATGGGAGTTAAACTCCCGATTGGAACTAATCTAGGAAACAAAATCTATCCAAAAGAGTCACAATCCGTCAAAACACAAGATCCCGCTGAGCAGACTATCGGACGCACATATCGGCCGATAGGCTGGCCCGATAGTTGGTTCGTCGGTCGACTTCACACGATAGGGCCTGGACACCTTTCGGACGCACCTATCGGCCGATAGGCTGGCCCGATAGGTGGTCTGACTTTTGCAAAAATCCGTTTCTTCCGTCCGTTTGACTCGACTCTCGGTCCTTTGTCTCGTTTTGGGTCCTTTTGGCTCTAAAAACCTGCAAACACACTAAAACCAACCCAAACGCGTAATACGGCTCGACTAATCATAAATAAGCCAAATACGAGCACATTAATCACGAAACGAGATAAAAACATAGTATAAAATCCTAGAAAAATGTGGTAAAATTACCACTTATCAAACCCCCCCAAACTGAAGCCTTGTTCGTCCCGAACAACAAAAAAAGAAAAGAAAAAGAATGTCGTGAATCATCGTGCAACTCATAGTGTTCAACCTAATCAATACTATCCTGTAATTCTCTCTAAATAATTCGAGTGTCGTAATAGCGAGCTGCACTCAGAATAATGATTCCGCAAAGTAGTCAAGTTCAGTCCTAATCATTCGTTCATGAAGAAAATCGAGCTCAAAGATTAACAAAACGTGAGTCAAATCGACCGTCAATATGAAAGGCTAAAATAAACAAGCTAGTTCGTCCCGTTACACAGTCTAGTGGCACAATTTTCACGAGTTTCATAACAAATAAACCTCGGACAGTATTCCCTTATATATATGTTCAAGAATTTGGTTCGAGTTGACCACTAGGTTAGGATCTCGGGATGTTTCATCGGGGTAATCCTAGGGTGGAACTTCCATTCTCATGTATTAGGAAACCGTTTGACGTAAAAGACACTCATGGGGCACATGGATGCTTCTAGTTACTAAGTTCCCGTCTACAGCGGAGAAACAACTCGAATATATAATTTCCGCATGTCCGAATCAAGGTCGCCGTTTTACGCGAGAGTAAACAGCGGGTCACGCGAATACCCCCGGTTACTAGGTTCCCTATCATTGGCACATGTGAAATATCTAAATCACTAGTCTAATCAGAGTCGTCGTTTTACACGAGGATAAACAACGGGTCACGCGAATGCCCCCGGTTACTAGACTTCCCTTCATAGAACAACATTACCTCGACTTTTGGGAAAAACTGACCGACTCTAAACTCAATCTAAGTGCCAACACGACTAAAGAAACAGTACGACTCACTATCCGGAAGATGTAACCAAACGTATTGACGGTGATTTTAAAACAAGTATGTATCGTCTCTTATCTGCCAAGACCTCTACAATCACGAAAAATTTTGGACCTAAATGAATACTATGCAAAACAGAAATAACTGACTACAACTCGACTAAAACTCGACCGTTTCTTCAGAGAGAAAAACAGTGTCTTAACATCGGTATCACACAAATAGAAGCACGAAAAATTCACGAATAAAGAAAACCTAAGACAAGCAAGGCTATCTAAAAAAATTTTTACGCAAAGTAGACCAAAATCTAAAAAAAAACTATTTACCCAAGCAAGGCATCAAAGCAAACAACGAAAAGCAAATAAAAGCAAACACGAAAGTAAATAAAAACTACTACGACCTAAAAAATAGAAACTAGCAAACACACCAAACGAAAATGAAGCATAAAAATCTAAAAAACTAAGCAACAAAACCAAATCCACGCAACACCAATATGAGAAGCACAAATAAAAACAATGGGCACCAACACAAGCAAATAGTGATACAAGGCAAACAAGGTACTCACACGTGCCGAAATTAACAAAGCCGCACTTCTCCCCCCCCCCCAAACTTATTTCGCATCCCAAACGAGGAATAAGTTTGAAAAGAGAAAGGAGTGGCTTTGTTAACGGAGTACCTGATCACTGCGGCGGAAATGGCGGGTTTGTCGGCGAGCTCGGATCATAGCGGACATGTGAATCGGGGAAAGGAGCAAAGTGGTACATCTCGTGTACCATTCGGTTGTAGTGGTCCTCCTGGGCCCACCTATCTTCCTGCCTCTTCCTCTCTTGCTCCCTCGAAGCAATCTCCTCTTGTGGCCACACTCTGTCCTCTTCGGCTCGTTTCTCCACGAGCTCGTACAACTCATTGACCCGAGTGGCAACAACACCCACCCTAGTCTCAACCTCGCCCAGCCGAGTTCCCAAAGAACCAAACTCGGTTGTCAAAGAATGCATACTCGCCAAATGATAATTGTCTTGCGCCTGCATACTCTCTTCGTGCATCTCTCTCTCTCTCTCAAAAAATCTCGACTCAAAAGCCTCAAAATCCGGAGCTCTCATCTGAAAACTACTACCTCCACCGGTGGGAATCTCGTCACGGCTACCCCCCTCGGGTATATCATCCAGCTCCTCCTCGGCTCCCTCCAAGAACGGCTCATCAATGGTCACCTCCCGGCGTTGCCTCTTACGAGACGCATCCAACGGTCGGATAAGTGCCAAATGAGCCTCGAAGCTCATACTCCACCTCGCATATACATCGGACGCGTCGCCCATCACAGAGGTCAAGGTCGGAGAGGGGAGTCGGAATAGGGACACAGTTTTGTTCCGACCGTGCAATTTCCAGTCGAACCCCTCGGTGAAGGCAAGCATCTCTTGCCTCTGCAGTGTCGGTTTATCCAAATAAATGTCTCGGGACACCAGCTCTCCTCTAATGCGCACCCCGAGATGCTCCGCGATAGGGGTCACGAATGCCCCAATCCCAATCCTCTGCTTCCCGGTCAGCCGGGCTTGTTTCTCCATGTGCTCAATCAGAAAACATCCAGCATGCTTCCGCCTACCGTTCAAGGCCGACCATAAAAGGTGAAGATCAGTGGACAAGCACATCCCCGAGTCGGTACGGCTCAAAATCGTCGAGTTGAACATACGGTGGACATAACGGAGAACTGGGTTCCTGATCGAGGAGGCCTTGGCATACGTCGGATTATAAATGAGAAGCGTCTCCTCCCTGCGGTAAATCATCTTGGACCACAGCTCTAAGTTTTCTTTGGCATGATCGCCCTGATGGAATGACCCGTCCTCGGCCCCGTTGATAATGGCGTTAACTTCGTCGGCCGAGAGCTCCCTTTCTGTGTTGTCGAGGTTGAAGCGAATAGATGCCGGAGTCCCGTGCTCCCTAAAAACCTCAAGCGTGGACAGAAACTCCACGGTGAGCACGTGGTAAGCGAGATAGTTTGCCCGAAAAATGTGCTCAAACCCGCACTGTCTCGCTAGTAACATAATATCATTGTATATCCCCATACCCCGAGCCGTCTCCTCATGCAAAAATCGGCAATGCTTGTGTGACATTCCGATAAGGTGCGACCACCTTCTTTTAGACTCAGATCCAGTCAATCTTAGCTTGAACTTCTTCGGGTCGAGCGCAGCCGGGATCGGAATAGCCGGCACTACTTTCGTCGGAGCCCTTTCCTTCTCTGTGGTTGCCTTAGACTTTCCGGCCTTACGCGGCTTCGACTTCTTGCTTTGATTTCCAGCCATTTCAAACTTCCTACAAAACAACCATCCAATCAATATCCAATAAGCAACCTATAATGCAAACATTCATCAAGCGTCGACATAATCCAATAATCCCACAATATCAACTAAGAGCCCTATAATGTCCAATAAACATCAAAATCATAAACCCGACAGCCATATACTACGATCAACAAATCACACAACCTCCCCCAAACTTAGACTCCCCATTTCATATTCAAAGGATCAAAATCACAACCCACAATAACAAAACAACCCACTACGATCATATTAGGGCAAATTCTCTCCAATCCAATCTAATTCATCAACAATTCAACTCATATCAATCCCAATTAACAATTCAATTCAACAAATTTACCCAATTTCAACAAATTCGAAATTAGGGTTCTTCCAATTTGGGGGTTTTTTTTCAAAATTCGTTCAATTTCATCAATTAATCCCCCAATTCGAAGTACCCATGAACAATCAAGCATAGATAACATGTTTCCAGCAAGATTCTATCAACAATCGGGCATAAAATTCACAGAACATCAAAGTCTAACAAAATCCCCCAAAAAGTGGATCCCCAATTCGAAATTCATCAAAACTCCAAAAAGAATCCATCAAAGTGCTTCAAAACATTTATAGAATTGAAAAACAAGAGGATTAAGTGTCGAAATTAAGTACCTTGATCGAGTTTTGAAGGAAAAACAGATGCGAAAATTGCCCCTTATGTTCTATCGGCCGATGTGTGTGTGTTTGTGAGAAAAACGGGTGGGAGAAGTGTATAAAAGGGGTTATTAATCAACCGGGTCGAAGCGGATACTGGATCGGGTATGTCCTATCGGCCTCGCCTATCGTCCGATAGGCTGGGCCGATAGGACAGACAGAAACTTACGTACCTCATATCGGGTCATGATATCGGTCGATAGGGTCTGCCTATCGACCACTGCTTGTAACAATTAATTTTTTTAATTTTCCTCAGCCTATCGGCCGGGCCTATCGGCCGATAGGCTCGCCCGATAGGTTTGTCTGTCTCAAAATTTTTTTTCAGCTTTTTCTATTTCGCACACTTAGTCCCGTTTTCGCTTGGATATGGCTATTAAAGACCTGCAAGTATCCAAAACTCGGCGTGCATGGATTAGAACTTAACAAAACTAACAAAGCTACTACGAAACTAGAAACTACAAAAATCACGCAAACGAAAAATCGAAAACAAACGAATAAAACGAACTAATATACATACGTTGGGTTACCTCCCAACAAGTGCTACGTTTAACGTCTTTAGCTAGACGATACCTCATTCATTCCGGGCCTTTGAGGTAAGTAACATACATCTCTTCGTGGTGCAACGGCTTGAAATAGTGCTTCATCCGATGTCCGTTCACAATAAACTTGTTCCCATCTTCTTTCATCACGACACATGATCCGTTTTGATTTACTTGAAAGATGGTGTATTGACCAGTCCACTTTGACATCAACTTCCCCGGAAATAGACGAAGCCGAGAATTGAAAACGAGCACTTCGTCTCCCGGGACGAAGTCCTTCTTCCGAATGCGATCATCGTGAAACTTTTTCGCTCTTTCCTTGTAAATCCTTGCATTTTCGAAAGCCTCGTTTCTCCATTCATCGATTTCCAGCAGCTTCTCTCTTCTCGATCCACTAGCCTCAAGAAATTCGAAATTAATCCGTCTAGTGGCCCAATACGCTTTAACTTCGGCTCCACCGTAAATGACAGGATTTCCCAAAGACGAGCTGGTATGGAGACATTCCAATTGGAGTCTTATACGCGGTCCGATAAGCCCAAAGTGCATCATCTAGATATTTTGCCCAGTCCTTCTTGTTCGTGACCGTCTTCTCTAAAATTTGTTTGATCTCCCGATTGGCGAGCTCGGCTTGTCCATTAGCTTGCGGATGATAGGCGGACGTAATCTTATGTTTAACTCCATATTTTGCAAGAAGGGTTCCTAACCACCTATTATTAAAGTGGCTCCCCCCGTCACTCAACAAAGCTCGTGGAGTCCCGAAACGAGTCAAAATGTTCTTATTAAGAAATTTAATCACCACTTTCGAATCGTTCGTAATCGTCGGCATCGCCTCAACCCATCTCGACACGTAGTCGACCGCAAGTAAAATATACGAATAGCCTCGTGATTTTGCAAACGGACCCATAAAATCGATACCCCATACGTCAAACAACTCTACTTCCATAATAGCGTGCTGCGGCATCTCGTCTCTTTTTGCTATGTTCCCCAATCGTTGGCATCTATCGCAATGTTTCACAAAAGCTTGGCAATCTTTATGAATAGAAGGCCAATAGAAGCCACATTGGTACACCTTCATGGCCGTTCGATTCGCTGCAAAATGACCCCCACTCGGTGCACTATGGCATTCTTCAATTATCCTTCGCCATTCGCTTTGTCAAACACACATGCGAATAATCCCGTCCGCGCACCTCCGATAAAGAATAGGGTCTTCCCAATAGTAGAATTTAACGTCATGGAAGAATTTCTTTCTTTGATGAGAAGAAAGACCCGTTGGAACATGCTTGATAGCAAGGAAATTAACATAGTCCGCGTACCATGGTGTATCGTCGGCCAAGGCTAGGATATGCTCGTCCGGAAAGTTCTCCTTTATTTCGACCCTCGAATCTTCTCCCTCAACCGGCTTCTCGAGACGGGAAAGGTGATCGGCAACAACATTCTCGCACCCCTTCCTATCCCGGATCTCCATGTCGAACTCTTGTAGAAGGAGTATCCATCTCACTAATCTCGGCTTCGAATCCTTCTTGGCAAATAGATAGTGAATCGCTGCGTGATCGGTATGAACAATAGTGTGAGTGCCCACTAGGTAAGGTCGGAATTTGTCGAATGCATAGACCACAGCGAGCAACTCTTTTTCCGTCGTGGTGTAGTTCATTTGGGCCGAATCCATCGTCTTACTCGCATAATAAATTACCCGGAAAAGCTTATCCCGTTTTTGACCCAAAACGGCCCCAACGGCCCAATCGCTCGCGTCGCACATCAACTCGAATGGTGCACCCCAATCCGGAGTGATCAAGACCGGCGTCGAAATTAAGGCTCGTTTCAATGTCTCAAACGCCCTCAAGCAATCATCATCAAACTCAAATTTCGCGTCTTTCTCGAGCAAGGAACATAACGGCTTCGTGATTTTTGAGAAATCCTTTATGAACCGTCTATAGAACCCCGCATGGCCTAGGAAGCTTCGTACTGATTTAACATTGGTTGGAGGCGGTAATTTCTCGATAGCAACCACCTACGCTCGATCCACCTCAAAACATTCCGAAGATACTATATGCCCCAAAGACTACTCCCTCTTGCACCATGAAGTGACATTTCTCCCAATTTAGAACAAGGTTCGTCTCCTCACACCGGGCAAGTACCAAAGATAAATTTTTCAAGCAATGGTCGAAAGATGAACCAAAAACTGAAAAATCATCCATAAATACCTCCATTATGTTCTCGACTAATCCGTGAAAGATGGCCATCATGCACCTTTGAAAAGTTGCGGGTGCGTTGCACAAGCCAAACGGCATACTCCGGTAAGCGAATACCCCATAAGGGCACGTGAAAGCAGTCTTGTGCTGGTCTTCCGGAGCGATAGCAATTTGATTGTACCCCGAATACCCGTCCAAAAAGCAATAATACTCGTATCCGGCCAAACGATCTAGCATTTGATCAATAAATGGAAGTGGAAAATGATCCTTCCTCGTCGCCGCATTAAGTAGCCGGTAGTCGATACAAACTCTCCATCCCGTGACTAGCCTTGTCGCGATTAATTCATCTTTCTCGTCCTTGATCACTGTCATACCCCCTTTATTAGAGACGACTTGAGTAGGACTCACCCACTCACTATCGGAAATCGCATATATCATCCCGGCATCTAACAATTTGAGCACCTCTTTTCTCACAACCTCTTGCATTGCTGGATTTAATCTTCGTTGCGGTTGCACCCTCGGTTTATGATCGTCTTCTAGCAAAATCCGGTGCATACAAATAGAAGGGCTTATTACCTTAATGTCCGAAATCGTCCATCCAATCGCCCCTTTGTGTTTTCGCAGCACCCGTAATAGCTTCTCCAAGTTAGTAGGTCCGAGAGAAGAAGAAACTATCACGGGATAGGACTCGTTCTCGCCCAAGAAGCAATATTGTAAGTGACCCGGCAACGGCTTAAGTTCTAACTTCGGCACCTCGACCGATCGGTCCTCAGCGACAACTCCCCCTTGAACGGGTTTGTTGACATCAAGATAGCATACGTCCCTCTCATTATATCTAAACTCGTTCGCCTCCAACATTCGAACATACATTGGCAAATCCTCGTAAATTTCTTCAACATCGGAATGTGAGTAAATGGATTGTGAAATGCAATGCTCCAACAAGTCGGTCGGGGGCAGCATAATAGACTCAATTGCATAACATTCCTCGGGCGCATCCTCGGGCTTCTTCATCGCGTCATAGATGGAAATTTTCAGATTTTGATCATTAACCCGGAAGGTAAGATCACCCTCTTGGACGTCGATAAGTGCTCTCCCCGTCCCTAGAAACGGTCTCCCAAAGATTAATGGTTGATTCTCGTCCTCGGGCATATCAAGAACTACGAAATCGGCCGGGAAGACTAAGTGTTGGACTCTAACGAACACATCCTCCACAACTCCCCTCGGATAAGAGATCGACCGGTCCGCCATGAGTAGAGAAATGGTAGTCGGCTTCATCTCCCCAATCTTCAACCTCTTAAAGATGGATAGAGGCATAAGATTGATGCTTGCCCCGAGATCACACAACACATTATGGAACGTTTGGTCGCCAATCATGCATGTAAAAGTAAAACGTCCCGGATCCTTCGCTGAGCGGGAGCGGGTTTGGAATGATAGCGCTACACTCCTCTGTCAAATTTATTGTTTCAAACTTCGCCAACTTCCTCTTGCTTGCCACAGCGTCTTTCAAGAATTTAACGTACCCCGGCATGTCTCTCAAAGCGTCTAGAAGTGGAATGTTGATATTCACCTTTTGAAACATGTCGATAAATCGTTGAAGCTTTTCATCATGTCTCGACTTGGCCAATCGCTGTGGAAATGGAGCTTTTACCTCAAAATCCTTCACATTCGAACCTACAGGAGCCTTTCGACCGATAGGGGGGTCGATAGGCTCAACTGCTGGCATTCTGTATGGGTATCGGATGGGCCTATCGGCCGATAGTCTTGGCAGAGAGGCCTGCTGCGTTTCATCTTCCTTCTCGTTCTCGGATCCCGTTTCTAGTACATCCTTGTTTCCAGATTCCTCAATTTCAGCCCCATGATTACTGTACCTTGTCCCACTCCGAAGCTCGATTGCGTTGCATTGTTGCGTCTTCGGGTTGGTCTCGGTACTGCTCGGAAAATGACCCGGCTTATGAATTCCGGCTTGGGCGTTCGCCATTTGACCCATTTGGGTCTCCACCATCGACATCTGCTTTGTCAAGGCTATCACTGAGTTTCCAATAGATGTCACACTATGCTCGAGAGCCCCGAACCTCTTGTCTGCTTTATAAATAAAATCTTTTTGACTCGCCTCCAATCGTTCCAACATCTCTTCCATCGGTGTCTTAGCAATCGGCTCTTGAATAACCCCGTTTTTCACGTTAAATCCCGGTGGTGGCTGAAGAGCATTGTTCGGGTTGGCATAGGAGAAATTAGGGTGGTTTCGATTGTTCGGATAATAGTTCCCCCTATTCCCCCCTTGCCAGAAGTTTCCTCCTTGCACGTAATTTACATCCTCCTCAATTGCAATATGCTCGTTTAGCTCTTCAAAAACTGCATTGCTTCCCAAAGTCTTCTTTCTTATCATCTCAAGCTCTTTTTGTTGTCTTTCAAATTTCGCCTTCAAATCACCGTAGGCGTCTTCGTCATTGGATGGGACCTTTCTTCTCGTCATCTTCCTATCGGTCACCTCCTCGTAATCATTGTTGACCGCTAGCTCGATGAGATTCTTGGCCTCTTCATAATCGTTAGCAAGAAATCCCCCTTTCGAGGAATAGTCCAACTCTCTTCTAGCCTTCCTCGTCAAACCACGATAAAACCGAATGTAGATTTCCTCCTTGTCAATTCCATGCTGTGGGCATTTGCGAAGTAGCTTCTTAAATCGGATCCATGCCTCGTATAAGTATTCATCCTCATATTGCTCGAATTGCAAGATATCGTTGATTTGTTTTTGCACCTTCGAAGGAGGATAGAACTGTGCTAAGAACAACCGAGTCATCTCTCTCCAAGTACCAATTTCCTTCCGATCTAGGCTCTTGTACCAATCTAGCGCATCGTCTTCTAAGGAGAACCAGAATAGGCGGAGCTTAATGACATCCGGAGGCACTCCGTTTTGCTTGATGGTGGCACATATGTCCAAAAACGACTCAAGATGAGCGTTTGGATCTTCATTAACTCCTCCTCCGTATGTTTGAGACTTCACCGTAGTGATGAGGGATGGCTTAAGCTCGAAGTTGTTGGCATCAATCTTTCCCCAACCTCCTTCTTGATAATCGTCCAGCTTAGGTCGAAAGCGGGCATTCAAAGGGATCTTCTCGGGACGAGCGAGTTCTCGTGGTGGGTCAACAATGCCGGCCATGGTATCAACGATAGGTATAGAAATAGTCTCGGTTCTCGCTTCTTGCTTCTTCCTCCTCAAAGACTTCTCGATTTCCGGATCCAAAGAAAATAAGTCCTTTCCTTGGGATCTTGTGATCATGCACCGCCTACAAGGAAGAGAAAACAAGATGTGAGGAAACGAGATCGAATATTAATAATAATAGTATACAACCTAAAGTAACAATCTCTTCTTTTTCGAATTATCCCTTTAAGTTTTCTATCAATTCCCCGGCAACGGCGCCAAAAATTGATCGCTAAGATTCGCGTAGTATGGTTTTCAAATCCGATCAATTTTAAAATTTGTAAAACCTCGAAGTATTTCCAAGGTGTCGAACCCAAGGGAATTGATATGTCGAAAATAAAGGAAATAACTCTACTCAAAATTTGACTGCTATTTAGGAATCCAAAAATTTGGTTTGTTTCTAATTATCTAACTTCAAAAATCGAAGAACAAAAATTAAATAAAAGATGAATTCTCTAAATTAAGCAAATAAAGTAAATTAACAAGATAAAATCACAAGTTGAAAGCTAATTGATCCTAGGGTAGTATCATCTAATTGAGTTCACACAATCCATTCACTTGATTCCTTCTCCCCAAATTTTAATTCAATCCTAGAAATAATCACTCAGCCAATCTAGAATTCCGATCAAGGCAACCTAGAAAGATAGTTAATTTAAACCCTTTTTCCCCGCCAGGACTCAAAGAATTTAAATCACTTAAAAAGCACCAACTTATTTATCTATGATTTATCTTACTCCACTTAGGTCTTAAGATCAAATCATATTGTGCATCAAGTATTTCCACTAATTAATTAATTTTTCCGGGCAAAATTAATTAGCTAACATGCATCGATTAAGGGCCCTTTAATCTAGCATGAGATATAACACATCTTGAACACAAGCCTAGGATGAAAGGTCAAAAGGTAATCAAAGGAACATCATGTGAACATCAATTAAAATTACTAACCCTAGAATCAATCAATGGATTTAGCCAGACATAATTGAAATTAAATAAGAAATAGATGGAGATTGCATATTATTAATATGAAAAGAGAGATTACAACCCTTTCGGATGAACTCTGAGTCTTCAATCTCCGAAAAAGTAGAAAAATAATAATACTTGCTTCCTTCCAAAAAGTTCTAGTCTCCAATGAATTAATCTTGCCAAAAAGATGTAAAAGTGTGCTAAAGATGATAAAAGGTGATAAAGGATGTTCAAGGATGAAAAACTAGGTCTAGGAAGAGGTGTATATATCCTATGGGAGTTAAACTCCCGATTGGAACTAATCTAGGAAACAAAATCTATCCAAAAGAGTCACAATCCGTCAAAACACGAGATCCCGCTGAGCAGACTATCGGACGCACATATCGGCCGATAGGCTGGCCCGATAGTTGGTTCGTCGGTCGACTTCACACGATAGGGCCTGGACACCTTTCGGACGCACCTATCGGCCGATAGGCTGGACCGATAGGTGGTCTGAATTTTGCAAAAATCCGTTTCTTCCGTCCGTTTGACTCGACTCTCGGTCCTTTGTCTCGTTTTGGGTCCTTTTGGCTCTAAAAACCTGCAAACACACTAAAACCAACCCAAACGCGTAATACGGCTCGACTAATCATAAATAAGCCAAATACGAGCACATTAATCACGAAACGAGATAAAAACATAGTATAAAATCCTAGAAAAATGTGGTAAAATTACCACTTATCACACAACTAATGTTCTTTTGTTAAAAACTCTGTATGACTTGCTTATTTATGAGTATTTCATAAAGAGACCATTATCAGTTTCAGCATCAAAGGCATTCAGTTGAGTTTTACCATTGTTGTGGATGAAACACTTACAACCAAATATATGAAAGTATGCAACAGTTGGTGTTCTGCCATTCCAAACCTCATAGGGAGTTTTGCCATGTCTCCCTACTATCATACTCCTGTTCTGAGTATGGCATGCTGTGTTGACAGCTTCAGCCAAGAACCTCTTTGGCAGGCCAGCTTCAGCAATCAATAACCTGGCAGCTTCCTTCAAGGTTCTATTTCTTCTTTCAGCAACATCATTTTGCTATGGTGTTCTTGCGGCAGAAACTTCATGCTGGATTCCATTCTGATTACTGTATTCAGTGATTGCCTTGTTGAGAAATTCTCCTCCTCTATCTGATCTGATCTTGATGATTGAGAGAGATTTCTAATCCTGGATCCTAATTAGCAGCTCAGGTAACTTTGTTAGTGTTTCACTCTTTTTATAGAGAAAAAACAACCCATGTGTACCTTGAGTAGTCATCTACTATTGTTAGAACATGCTTCCTTCCACTCAATGACCTTGGCTTGATGAGGCCAAAGAGATCCATATGAAGTAGATCTAAAATTATGGTGGTGAGAGTGGTAGGCTGAACTGGTTTGAATGATGCTCTGGTCTGTTTTCCTTTCTGACATGCATCACAGAGAGCTTCTTTCTTGAATACTTCTTCTGGAAGTCCTATGACCAGCTTTTGAGAGCTTATCTTGTTGATGGCTTTGAAGTTTAGGTGACATAATCTTTTGTGCCATAGCCATCCATTTTCAGCAATTTTCTTATATAGAAAACAGGTGTTTGGAGTGCCTGCATTCCAATCAATCATGTAGACATCTCTTCTTCTGAATCCTTGTAGCTTTACTTCTCCCGATAGGATATCAATCACCATGCATTTCCAAATGGTGAAGACTACTAGATTCTTCTCATCACAGAATTGGCTTAAGCTCAATAGATTGTATTGAAGTCCTTTAACATAATGGACTTTGGATATGGTTATATTTCCTCTATGAAGCTCTCCAAATCCTTTTGCCTGACCTCTAGAGCTATCTCCAAAGATTACATTTGGGCCTCTTTCTTTGGTGTAGTTTGAAAGCACCTTCTTATTCCCTGTCATGTGCCTTGAGCATCCAGAATCTACAAACCATTCTTCACCTCCTATTGTTGAACTTGAGGAGGTGTGGTAGTAGCCCTTCCGCCTTTTCTGCAATCAGACAAGAAGAGATTTAAGTACCCAAATTTGTGTGGGTCCTTTGGGGTTAGTAGGCTTTCTGGAGAATTGGTTTCTCCTTGGATTATAAAAGTTATGTTGTCTACCCCTATAAGGTGTGCTGCCTGGGTCTATATCCTTGGTTAGGATTGTGTACTGGATATGTCTCATAAAATCTGTGGTGTGGGCCATTTCTAAATCTCGGCTGAGACCATTTGTAAATCGTTGGGGTCTCCACACATGTTTATTTTGGAAATTTGGATAACCTTGCGGTTTCCATTTGCCTCTCCCATTTTGAAATCTGTTTTTAGGAAGTCTTTGGTAATAGTGGGCATAATGTCTTGGCTGCTGCTTTTGTCTTGGCCATTGCCTAGTCTCCTATATAGGTGGCTGTCTTGTGAACCTTGGATGCTGCCTAAACTTTTGACTGGGCTGCTGCTTATTTTGAAACTACGGGTTTATATGTAGGCTCAGTAGCTTGAACAATTGTTTCTCCCTTGATAAAAATGATTTTTGAACTAGAGGGAGTGTTGGGTCATATCCAAGGCCTGATCTGGAATAAAGTGGCCTCTTGTTCATACACAATTCATCCAAGGTTATAGATGCCTTGAGGGATGTTATTTCCTTAGCTTGTGTATTACTTAGTTGTGTCAGTTTGGCAAACTCAGTTTTAACATGAGCAAGTGCAACTGATTTCTCACTGTTTAAAATAGTTAACCTTTTAATCTCAGCTGTAGCATTATCAGCCAGGTTTTTCAATTTGTTTTCAGCCTATTTTCAAATTCGGTTTGATTTGTGTCAACTCTATGCTGAGTTTTTCAAAATTATTTTTCAGTTGCCAATTCTCATCTTGTAGCTGTGTTTTCTCGGCTATCACGGTTAAGTGTGCAGATTTTAATTTTTCAAAGTCTTTAAGGAGCTGATTGACAGATTCATGTAAGTTAATATTTTGAGATATGTCTGAGCTATCATTACTAGAAATTGAGGGTTTAGATGTTACATCTTCATCAGCTAGGTTGGCCATCAGACAGTTGTATCCATCATCATCATCAGAGAAGAATCCACCACTTGATTCTACTCTTTCTTCAATTTAATCTTCTCCAATGAGAGCTTTTCTTGTCTTCTTTTATGCCCACTTCATTCTTTGATTCTTCTCTCTTGAGATCAGGGCAGTCAAATTGTATATGCCTGATTTTGTGGTAGTTATAACATTCCACCTTCCAGTTGCGTGCCTTCTGGTTCC
Organism: Orobanche coerulescens; assembly: GCA_033398695.1. Taxonomy (NCBI): domain Eukaryota; kingdom Viridiplantae; phylum Streptophyta; class Magnoliopsida; order Lamiales; family Orobanchaceae; genus Orobanche; species Orobanche coerulescens. The sequence continues at coordinate 192,972,074 of CM065803.1, read as the reverse complement.
TTCTTGAATTGTCCTAGTAGTTCTTCTTGTATTTGGAATAATTCTTTCTGAAATTACTGAACCTCTGCTGTAATACTCGTAATTTCGATTTCCGGTGATTTCTTTTTTTTTCCGACGAAAGTCCATTTTGATAACTCGCTCATGATTGTTTCATCATTCTGAGAATGATTAATTCTGCACTTTTTATCATCTGAATTCGTTTCGGTATCGTTTTGTTGAGTTTTGTGTTTCTTAGCGACTTTTCTGCACTCGAGTTCGATTCTTGCGAATCTCATTCGAAACTACTTTTTCGAGTTTCCCGTAAGTCCGTTTAACTTTATTAGACGTGTTGTGAACTTCGGTTTGGTTATTCGATCACGTATCGTGATTTTCGGGCATTTTGGGCCATTTTGTAATTTACCCAAAGTTGCGGGTATCCGCATTCGTGTTTGTTGTTTTGACCCTTTTCATGGTCGCGTGTGATTAATTGTTGCATGGTATTTCATTTCGGGTCGATGATGTTGCCCACGAGCATTTTGTCGTGTCCGTTCCGTGCGTTTTTGGATAATCGAGTCGTCGAGCCCTGGTGGTCGGGCACTGGCCGGACGGTTGCGGGTACTGGCCGGACGGTTGCGGGTACTGGCCGGACAGTTACGGGAACTGGCCGGACAGGTGCAGCAGAAACCGGCGTAGCGCACGCTACGTCCAGAAGGCGCGCTACTGCCGGAAGGTAGCGCACGCTACGGCCGGTTGGCTGCGCGCGCTAGTCGGCCGAGGCAGTAGGGCAGTGGGGTACTGGACTCGGGTGGATCGGCAGGTAGCGCACGCTACTGTCGGGCACTGCGTACGCTACGTCTGGCAGGTAGCGCGCGCTACGGCCGGAAGGCTGCGCACGCTACCTGGTCGAGACAGTAGGACAGTGAGGTTCTGGATTGCGGCCCGGGCCGATAGTACACGCTAGTTCGGCAGCCTAGCGCACGCTAGGCTGCACCAGTATAAATGTGACAGAGCAGTCGCATTTTCACTCGTTTTTCATTTCTCTTCTTTTCGATCCGCGGCTGGAGGTTCGGGGTAGACGAAGCCATGTTGTTGAACAACAAATCCATGAAGTTCTTGAGTTCATATCATTGATTAATCATCCTATATCATCCTTTGATCCATCGAATCAAGGTGAGATTTCCTAGAACCCTATTTTGAGAAATTTTGGGGTTTTTGCATTTTTGTCCGATTCGTTCCGTATTGTTGATTAATTCATGATGGGTATGATTAATATTAACAGTATTCTTGTGTTTAACATCATTTAATCCATTGTTCTTCGTCGAATCAAAGTATATTTCTTGATTTCCTTCGAATCGACTTTTTGGGGGATTTGTTCTTGATCTCGTTTTCCATCTATTTTTGATGGATCGATTGTTGTTAAATGATGTTGTTAAACATATCCTATGGATTGTATATCCATATTTCATTTTGGAATTCCGTTTTCGTGTTTTGACGGGACGAATCGTGTTCTTGGCCGTTTTGGGGGAAACACTTGAACTTTCGTATTTCGTTCTTTGAATTCAACGGCTTTAAGTCGTACTATGGAATTAATTTTCATTGTTGTTATTGTCCTTCGTAGTTTATTATCGCGAGTTGGCGTTCGGTGGAGTCGGCGGGTTCGTAGTCGGTTCGTGCCAACCTACTTCGGTCGATTCTCCGCGTTGTGGTTATTCGAGGCAAGTACCTTGTTCATACGCTTCTCGTTTTGTGGATATGATGATCAGTGGTCGTCTTGGTGTATTTTTTTGGTTATTTGAAATGATTTTCCAAGAGATTCGTTTTGGCCTCGTTAAGGGCTCTTTTTAAAAATGTGTGTGTGTTTTGTGAACGGTGTGTTTTGGGTAATTGTTTATGATTTGATTGTTTTGAATGTTGAGGGCTTTGGTGATAAACCTGTTGTTTAAAGTTATGGAATCATGTATTCCGCATTAATCGTATTATGTTGTGATGAGTTTGATAACGGTGTCGAGTAAGTGGCCATCTCTAGTAAGTATTCTTGATGAGCTTACATTCTTAGCATATTAGTATTGCATGAGTAATGTGTGTGTGTGTGTATGCTCACTACGAGTTAGATCCGATAGGGTCTCGGTAGGGGTCCACAGAGACGTGGATCGACGAGCTTGCTTTTAACCACTACAGGTTAGATCCGACGGGGTCTCGGTAGGGGTCCACAGAGACGTGGATCGACGGTTAATTGTGGTGCATTTTACAAATGTGTTTTGAGATTGGCGTTTCAGAAAATGAGCATTTTTGAACGACTTTCATGATTGCATGCATTGACTAAGTGTGTAAGAGGTAAGTTGTTCGTTTGGCCTACTTGGCTAGGATGGCGCTAAAGTATTTTGTCGTATGTGTTTTAGTCTTTTAATTGTGGGGTTTTGATGTTGGAAAACGAAACTTGCTATCGTTCTTGTGTACTGTGAATGGATGAAATTTGGGGCTAAAATCCCAACGGTTTTGTAAAGGTCATTTTATGGAAAATAAACCTTCGAGGCGGTGACCCCATTCGGATTTCGAGTTTTGGAAAGAGAAGGATTCAGTAATCCTAAATTGTTTTCTATTAAAACTCTCGATGGCATTTTAGACTGTCTTATAAATTATTTTCCCTTGATTTGTGACCTTTCGGTTTTAGAATGTTTTGCCCAAACTCCTGCCTCGGGAAGTGCTTTCCGTTACGTTTGGATCTTTGAGGATTCCTGGTTATTATTGTCCTTGGAACTTGTATTGTATGGCTCGTATTTGCACTCTGTTCTTGCACTAGCAAAACAATGGAGTTTTGCTAACCCCCGAGTATTCGGGGGGTGGATGTCTGTTTTTGCATTCAGGTTTGGGAGCATAACATAGGGTCGGCATGAAGGATGATGAAAGATGAACGATACTAATCACACGAGGATCCGTATGATGTCATTGGTTTAGTTGTATTTTATTTCCGCTGCAGTATTCTTTCCCGTTGTACGGGAGTGTGTTGTATTCGACCCCTGCGTGGGCATGTAATGTGTTTGAGTTGCATGTATTTATTGAAAGACCAAATCGGTCTACTGAGTCATTTTAGCCTTAAAGGCATTGTTGAGATGTTCTATGTTGTTACCAGCCTGGTAGATCCTTGAGGAAAGGTTCTACGGCGTGTAATATCCCTGAGCGGATTGGGGGTGTTACATAAATGGTATCAGAGCTTAGGTTGTGGAAACTTAGGCTGTCGGGTTTAGTTGTGTCTTTTGAGTTTTGGTCTCGTCGGATTTTGTCTGACTGAGTCGTGTCGCGACGCATCGTCTGAGTTGTTGGTCGTGATTAGTATCGCGGGGCGATCATCATCTTCGTGCGACCTGTGGATGTAAGTCTCCCTTCTTTGTGTTGTGCCTCGTGTGACATGAGTTGCTTGTATGATTATATCGTTAATTGATTGAATCCTTCCGTGGATTTTTATTCCGTGATACGTGGGTATTCGACACTAATATTTTATTTATATATGGAGCGGTGTCGCTGCTAATGTATTTTCGAACTGTATTTTATCCACTGCGTGAGTCCTTTCAAAATGACTTTCAGTATTTTGCAAACTGAGTTCTATTTCGTAAAACCGATTCCCTATATCGAGTTTTGGCACTTTGGCCTTGAATGTTTTATGACGGTTTGATAAAGGATTTTGTGAGTTTTGGGCATTCTGGCCTATTGAATTTTTGAAAACCTTGAGTATCTTAGAAAATTAAATTTCGAGACGTACTTTTAAAACGAATTGTTTTCTTGCGGTGTTTTCAAGGTGCTTTCTAGTACCGCAATATATTTCAAAAATTTTCCAATTGAGGACCAAAAATATTTTGATATTTTCAATTATTTAGAAATACTTTGTTTAGACCCGAGTCGAACATTTCTGAAAGTCTTTCATAAAAAGGGAAGTGTCCTTGTTTTATCAAGCGTGAGATGGTTTTCAAAGTCTCGATAATGGTGTCTGTGCTACTTTTTGAAGGGTGATACTCAAGATCAACTAGTGTTTCCAAAATTATTTTTTTTCAAAGATGGTTTTCATTTTTAAAAACCTATCATTCCTGTTTGCGGTCTGGTAATATTTGTATGATGTTTTGTGATTATGTGCTGATTATCGTTCGGGCCGTTGAGATCGCCGAACGATGCCATCGTTGCTTTGATTCTGTGTATGCGGGCTACCTTGCGTTGATATGTTGTGTGGAATTGGCATCTCGGGCTTGTTGCTTTGTGATGTTATGTTCCATTGTATCGAGCATTTGTATATTCGGTATGCCGAGCCGAGGTGTTTCAATCGTGGTGTACCGGGGGCATGCACGTACCAATTATCTTTCTCGTCGGTAACGCATTTCAAGTGTGGACCCGAGAGACACATGATCCAGTTTTGCGAGTTGGGTTCCGAGTCTTTCGGGGCATGAACTTCAGCACAGATATCAGGATCGACTCTAAGAGGCCCATGGGGAATGTTTCCGTCAGCTGCCTTCACCACATAGGGTCGGCACGAAGGATGATGAAAGATGATCGATACTAATCACATGAGGAACCGTACATTGTGTATTGGTTCAGTTGTATTTTATTTTATGCTGCTATATTTTTTCCCCGTTGTACGGGAGTGGTTGTATTTTGACCCCTTCCTGGGCATGTATTGTAATTGAGTTGTACGTTTTTACTGAAAGACCAAATTGGTCTACTGAGTCATTTTAGCCTTAAAGGCATTGTTGAGTTGTTCGATGTTGTTACCAGCCTGGTGTAATACCCAGTTGTAATTCAGTCATTATCATTCAGTAATTTCATTCGGTGATTGTCACTCAGTGGATTTTCACTCATTTATAATCATTCATCAATCATATTCATTCACCGTGTTCACCGTTCGGAAAAACTTCGAGTTGTGTATCGTTATTGTTCATTGTTTCAACTTTCCTCATATGAGTTCGACTTTGTTAGATCACCATTAATTTTTTGTAACTCCAAAAATTCTAAATCTTTGCAATATTATAGAGCATCGAGTTAGCTTTCCAATGGTTCGAACGGTGAGTCAATCGGTGTCCGGACGAGAGAGTTATGGTCGTTTTAGCTCAACCGCTCATTTTTCAGTTTTGGCCGATCACTGCCGAACGAACTCGGCCGTGTCGTCCGACACGGCCCGTGCCGTACTCGTCGGAAAGTGCCGGAAGTGTACGCCTCGGGACCCGACCGTGTCATCAGCGCACGGCCGAGTCGAGCCCTTCCGGATAAGCTGGAAGCGGCTGACACGCCGGCCGTGTCGCTGCAGCGCGATCGAGTCATCTTGAGTTTGCCGGACGGGTCATTGTCGGGAGGCCCTCGCGCCGCGACCGTGTCATGCGGTGACACGCTCGAGTCCCTGTCGGCCAATCACGGCCGGTGTGCGACACGACCGTGCCGATCGGCACGGCCGTGTCGGCAGCGATCAACTCCCTTAAATTCGTTTTTTCAGATTTCAACCATTTTTTCCCCTTTTCTTCACCTTCAACCGAGAGTAAGCTTGAGGGAAGGTTTTTCCTTCACAAATCATTTGGGTGTTTGATTTTCTTCATCTCCTTTCGATCGTGAAGCCCGGATAATCAATTTAACGCGTGTTCTTCGGATTAAAGTACTTGGATCTTCAAAGGTAATATTCTTCAACACCTTGGATGTCGATTCTATGTTGAGATATGATGTTTTGGACGTTATAATCATGTTATATGAAGGGACATGTATATGATTATGAGTTTATATAAGGATTCATTGGATTATTGAGGGATTATTCAAGAACACTTTGAATATCGAGTTGAAATTGGGGGTTTTCGATTAATTGTGGTTATAATCACGTTTTCGGATATTCATTTTGGATTATTGATAGTATTCATGGGGTTTTGTGGGTTTGAATCATTCATTGGAAGTTGGTTTCGGATGTAATTGAGTTTTGGTTGTAAACAATTGGAGATTGTTTACAACGCGTTTGTTTTAATGCCCCAATGAGTTTCGGGTATTGTTGTATCGACTTTTGAGTTGGTTGTGGTCATGCTTGATTCGTGTATTAAGAGAATTGTTGGTATTTATGTTGTTCAAGGTTGTTCGAGCGGCCGATAATTTCATTAAGGACGTTGATCGTGGAAGTACCTTCTCGCCTTCGGTTTGAGGCAAGTTTTATACTTGTACGAGTCAATGAGATTAATGTCATCATATATGTGTATAAATGTGTTGTATCATTCCGAGACTTAGTCTCTTCATGAATTCATTGATATTAAGAGATCGTTCGATACGATACCTTTCGGCAATTTTGCCCAAATATTTATTGTTATTCCTTTTTGGATTGTCATTAAAACTGTACACGCCTATTAAAGGCATTGGCTTATTCATTTCTCACCTTCGTCTTCGGTAACCGATAAAAGGTACCGAGGCATCCTTCATATCATTGTTATCGAATTGCCGTTCGCAGACAAATCGAAATATTCAATCATTCACTATATCATTGTATCGATTGACCGTTCTAAGGCAATCGAGGTATTCAATCATTCATCATATCGTTCATATCGATTAGCCATTATAAGGAAATCGAAGCGCTCAAGCATTCATGGAATCATCCGTTGCATCATTGTCATCGGTTAGCCGTTCTAAGGCAATCGAGGTGTTGAGTTGGGACTGTCGAGGATGGTGCTGGCCGACTCAAGACAGCATACCATCCCTAATTGTGATACGGCTTTCATGCCGTGGCTTCGGCCCTAATTGTGATACGACTTTCATGCCGTGGCTTCGCCCTAATTGTGATACGGCTTTCATGCGGTGGCTTCGCCCTAATTGTGATACGGCTTTCATGCCGTGGCCCGCCCTAATTGTGATACGGCTTTCATGCGTGGCTTCGCCCTAATTGTGATACGGCTTTCATGCCGTGGCTTCGCCCTAATTGTGATACGGCTTTCATGCCGTGGCCCGCCCTAATTGTGATACGGCTTTCATGCCGTGGCTTCGCCCTAATTGTGATACGGCTTTCATGCGTGGCCGGCCCTAATTGTGATACGGCTTTCATGCCGTGGCTTCGCCCTAATCAATAACGGACTTTGTTTGGCTTCATGTGATTGTGATATTTGTGAGTTTTTTGCTTTTAGGCCTTGTGATTGTCTTGTTAATTTCATTGGAGCCTCGGGCATTGTGATTCATATTTAATCCTGCTCGGTTTGGTTCATGTCGTGTAATTCATTGTGGTATTCTCGTGATTATGATTCGCCGTTGGGCACTTATGTTCTAACTCGTCGAATGTATTATTAGTATGCCGTGTGCTTAGTATTTCACGAATGCTCGGTTCTTACCTTTGGTTGTGAGCATCTAGTATTATTATCATCATTATACCGTTTCATTCTGCCTTTGGATGCATATCATGTTATACATGTATTTGATGTTCATTATCTGGATGACTTACCCCGTGGGGGCGGAACATGTTTTCATGTTTTAGGTGCTTGCGAGGAGAGAGTTGAGGCACAGGGGCATGACGATGGCGACGAGGCATACGAGCGATACTAGTCCGAGTTGTTCATTGTTGGTCAGTCAGTTGGAGTGTACTCCAGTCTTGTCAGTTGTTGTCGTGTTGTATTACCCGAACAGATGTTCGTGGATGCTGTTGTATTTCATTTTGGCCATGTAGGCCACTTTTGTCGTTGAAATTCCTTATCGGAATATTGTGTCGGATATCATGGTAGGAACTTTGATTTTCCCTTGTTGTTTAATTTAATGTATTTTAGTCATGTTCGCCTGGTGGATCTCCTGGCGTGGGGTCCACGGCACTGTAATAACCCAATAGGATTTGGGGGTGTTACAGAAATGGTATCGGAGACTTGGGTTGTGTAATACCCTGAGATGTGAGTTATGTGGTCCTACCGTCGTGGTAGTAGTGGGATTGTCAGATTATGACAATCTAGTCAGTCAGGTTTTGTGAGTCGTAATATTAGTGCGACTGCACGAGTCATTCATTCATCGAGTCGTCGTCAGTGAAGACTAGTATCGCGAGACCTCGAAGCTTCGTATGACCTGTGTAAGGACTCGATTCTCTTTGTTTTCATATATTCATCATGTTATTAATTTTTCATGTTTGTTGAAACATATATGTGATATTAGTGTTACGATTGATTCATGACTAATTGTTTTGGAGCACGTGTGACCTGTGTAAGTGCTAAGGATCAACTCATTCACCAGTTAATAATCCTCAATCACCATTTTGATCTTGTCGATCATGTTAATTCATTCATCACTCTGTTAATCTCATCGTTCAATTAATTCATTCATCACTCAGTCAATATCATTCATCACTCAGTTAATTCATTCATCACTCAGTCAATATCATTCATCACTCAGTTAATTCATTCATCACTCAATTAATTCATTCATCACTCAGTTAATTCCTTCATCACTTAGTCAATCTCATTGTTCAGATCAATTCATTCATCACTCAGTTAATCTCATTGTTCAGTTAATTCATTAATCACTCAGTTAATCTCATCGCTCGATTAATTCATTCACCACTCACCAATCTCATTACTCAAGTAATTCATTCAAGACTCACTCAATCTCATTATTCATTAATTCATTCATCACCCAATCGATCTCATTGCTCAATTAATTCATTCATCACTCACCAATCTCATTACTCAATTAATTCATTCTTCACTCAGTCTATCTCATTATTCAGTTAATCATTAATCACTTATTCAATCTCATTGCTTAGTTAGTTCATTCATCACTCACTCATTGCTCAGTCAATTCATTAATCATCCAGTCCATCTCATTGTTCAGTTGTTGATCTTGTGGATTGAATTTTCAACCTTGTTAACTTGTTCAAGGTAATCATTTCAGGAATTTCATCAGGTTATCATGTTACCTCATTTGACCTTTCATGCGATCTCATCATATTCCGGTGTCATGTGGACGATCATTTTACGCATTATTAATGCATTCATTGTGTTAGAGCGTGTATGCTCATTGTTATCATTCCGTCTCATAAACATAAAGCGATCTTCATACGAGATCTGTAATTATCACGTGACTTTCCCGCCTCGGTATGGAAAGAGGCATCGAGGAACATCGGACTCACGTCCAAGGGATCGCTTTCTAGTCGTCTTCGTCTGGAAGAGCATCTTCATCTCGCATTTACGAGTTCGATGCTTTTTACTTTAATCATGATACAATATGACATCCATCACCGGTTTTGAGCAAGTTAATTCTTGTTCGGTAATAGGATAATCATTCATTTCATTGTCGTTCATTCATTCACTTAAGTCATTCATCATATATCAATCATGTTGAGACTTGTCATCATGAAATTATTCATTTAATTGACGAGGAACAACGGTTCCAATAATTTCACTTGAACTATCACTCATGACGTTATTAATTCACCTTGGTGAGCCATTCTTAATCCTGGTCGGATTTATAGTCAATTATCATTCATCATTCATTTTAGTCACTTTCATTCTCGTGACCTTCTGAGATCATAGTTAGCGGCGAGTTCATCGTCGGATATACCTCTAATCGTTGAGGTACCAAGTCGAGGTATTTTCCGTTTCGGAAGACGGGGGAAGTTGAGTCCGAGATTCATTGGACCGTTTGAAATTTTGGATCGAGTAGGCGAGTTAGCTTATCGATTGGCTTTGCCTCCGGCATTGAGCCGAATTCATAATGTGTTTCACGTCTCTCAGTTGCGGAAGTATGTTGCCGACCCGAGTCACATACTTCAGTTCGACGAAATCGAGATCGCGGATGATCATTCGTACGAGGAGCGTCCTGTACGAGTGTTGGAGCGGCGAATCAAACAGTTGAGGAATAAGTCGATTCCTTTGGTCAAGATTCAGTGGTCTAGACACGGAGTCGAAGAGGCTACTTGGGAAACCGAGGATAGTATGCGGGAGAATTATCCCGAGTTGTTTGACCCTTAGTTTCGGGGACGAAACTCTTTTAAGGGGGGGTGTATGTAATACCCGGTTGTAATTCAGTCATTATCATTCAGTAATTTCATTCGGTGATTGTCACTCAGTGGATTTTCACTCATTTATAATCATTCATCAATCATATTCATTCACCGTGTTCACCGTTCGGAAAAACTTCGAGTTGTGTATCGTTATTGTTCATTGTTTCAACTTTCCTCATATGAGTTCGACTTTGTTAGATCACCATTAATTTTTGGTAACTCCAAAAATTCTAAAACTTTGCAATATTATAGAGCATCGAGTTAGCTTTCCAATGGTTCGAACGGTGAGTCAATCGGAGTCCGGACGAGAGAGTTATGATCGTTTTAGCTCAACCGCTCATTTTTCAGTTTTGGCCGATCACTGCCGAACGAACTCGGCCGTGTCGTCCGACACGTCGAGTGCCTTACTCGTCCGGTAAGTGCCGAAGTGTTCGCCTCAGACCCGACCGTGTCGTCTGGCACGGCGAGTCGAGCCCTTCCGGATAAGCCGAGCGATCGCTGACACGCCCCGGCCGTGTCGTGCAGCACGGCCGAGTCATGCCGAGTCACCGCCGGACGGGTCATCGCCGGTAGGCCCTCCGTGCCGCGACCGTGTCATGCGGGACACGGTCGAGTCCTGCCAATCGGCCAGCCGTGTGCGACACGACCGTGCCGATCGGCACGGCCGTGTCCGGCAGCAATCAACTCCCTTAAATTCGTTTTTTTCAGCATTTCAGCCATTTTTTCCCCTTTTCTTCATCTTCAACCGAGAGAGTAAGCTTGAGGGAAGGTTTTTCCTTCACAAATCATTTGGGTGTTTGATTTTCTTCATCTCCTTTCGATCGTGAAGCCCGGATAATCAATTTAACGCGTGTTCTTCGGATTAAAGTACTTGGATCTTCAAAGGTAATATTCTTCAACACCTTGGATGTCGATTCTATGTTGAGATATGATGTTTTGGACGTTATAATCATGTTATATGAAGGGACATGTATATGATTATGAGTTTATATAAGGATTCATTGGATTATTGAGGGATTATTCAAGAACACTTTGAATATCGAGTTGAAATTGGGGTTTTCGATTAATTGTCGTTATAATCACGTTTTCGGATATTCATTTTGGATTATTGATAGTATTCATGGGGTTTTGTGGGTTTGAATCATTCATTGGAAGTTGGTTTCGGATGTAATTGAGTTTTGGTTGTAAACAATTGGAGATTGTTTACAACGCGTTTGTTTTAATGCCCCAATGAGTTTCGGGTATTGTTGTATCGACTTTTGAGTTGGTTGTGATCATGCTTGATTCGTGTATTAAGAGACTTGTTGGTATTTATGTTGTTCAAGGTTGTTCGAGCGGCCGATAATTTCATTAAGGACGTTGATCGTGGAAGTACCTTCTCGCCTTCGGTTTGAGGCAAGTTTTATACTTGTACTAGTCAATGAGATTAATGTCATCATATATGTGTATAAATGTGTTGTATCATTCCGAGAGTTAGTCTCTTCATGAATTCATTGATATTAAGAGATCGTTCGATACGATACCTTTCGGCAATTTTGCCCAAATATTTATTGTTATTCCTTTTTGGATTGTCATTAAAAGCATACGCCGATTAAAGGCATTCGCTTATTCATTTCTCACCTTCGCCGCTTCAGAACCGATTAAAGGTACCGAGGCATCCTTCATATCATTGTTATCGAATTGCCGTTCGCAGACAAATCGAAATATTCAATCATTCACTATATCATTGTATCGATTGACCATTCTAAGGCAATCGAGGTATTCAATCATTCATCATATCGTTCATATCGATTAGCCATTATAAGGAAATCGAAGCGCTCAAGCATTCATGGAATCATCCGTTGCATCATTGTCATCGGTTAGCCGTTCTAAGGCAATCGAGGTGTTGAGTTGGGACTCGAGGATGGTCTTTGGCCGACTCAAGACAAAGATACCATCCCTAATTGTGATACGGCTTTCATGCCGTGGCCGCCCTAATTGTGATACGGCTTTCATGCGTGGCCCGGCCCCTAATTGTGATACGGCTTTCATGCCGTGGCTTCGCCCTAATTGTGATACGGCTTTCATGCCGTGGCTTCGCCCTAATTGTGATACGGCTTTCATGCCGTAGCTTAGGCCCTAATTGTGATACGGCTTTCATGCCGTGGCTTCGGCCCTAATTGTGATACGGCTTTCATGCCGTGGCTTCGGCCCTAATTGTGATACGGCTTTCATGCCGTGGCTTCGGCCCTAATTGTGATACGGCTTTCATGCCGTGGCTTCGGCCCTAATTGTGATACGGCTTTCATACCGTGGCTTCGGCCCTAATCAATAACAGCTTCGGGCTGTTTCGGCTTCATGTGATTGTGATATTTGACAGTTTTCGGGTGTTTTTAGGCCTTGTGATTGTCTTGTTAATTTCATTGGAGCCTCCGGGCATTGTGATTCATATTTAATCCTGTTCTGGTTTGGTTCATGTCGTGTAATTCATTGTGGTATTCTGTGATTATGATTCGCCGTTGGGCACTTATGTTCTAACCTGTCGAACAAGTATTAATAGTATGCCGTGGGCATAGTATTTCACGAATGCTCGGTTCTTACCTTGGTTTGTGAGCTCGTATTATTATCATCATTATACCGTTTCATTCTGCCTTTGGATGCATATCATGTTATACATGTATTTGATGTTCATTATCTGGATGACTGACCCCGTGGGGGCGGAACATGTTTTCATGTTTTAGGTGCTTGCGAGGAGAGAGTTGAGGCACAGGGGCATGATGATGGCGACGAGGCATACGAGCGATACTAGTCCGAGTTGTTCATTGTTGGTCAGTCAGTTGGAGTGTACTCCAGTCTTGTCAGTTGTTGTTGTGTTGTATTACCCGAACAGATGTTCGTGGATGCTGTTGTATTTCATTTTGGCCATGTAGGCCACTTTTGTCGTTGAAATTCCTTATCGGAATATTGTGTCGGATATCATGGTAGGAACTATGATTTTCCCTTGTTGTATAATTTAATGTATTTTAGTCATGTTCGCCTGGTGGATCTCCTGGCGTGGGGTACACGGCACTGTAATAACCCAATAGGATTTGGGGGTGTTACACCTGGTAGATCCTTGAGGAAAGGTTCTACGGTGTGTAATATCCCTGAGCGGATTGGGGGTGTTATATAAATGGTATCAGAGCTTAGGTTGTGGAAACCTAGGCTCTCGGGTCAAGTTGTGTTGTTTGAGTCTTGTTTCATCGGATTTTATCTGACTGAGTCGTGTCGCGACCCGTCGTCTGAGTTTGTTGGTCGTGATTAGTATCGTGGGGCGATCATCATCTTCGTGCGACCTGTGGATGTAAGTCTCCCTTCTTTTTGTTTGTGCCTCGTCTGTTGCGAGTTACTGGTATGATTATGAGTTAATTGACGGAATCCTCTTATGGATTTTGATTTCGTGATATGTGGTTATTTGACTCTCATATTTCATTCATATGAGGAGTAGTGTTGCTGGATTGTGCATGTTGGACTGTATTTCTTTTATCCGCTGCGTGAGTTCTTTTGTAATGGCTTTCGGTACTTTACCGACTGAGTTTTATTTCGAAACCAATTCCCTTAACCAAGTTTTTGGCATTATGGCCTTGATCGTTTTGTCGAAATTCTTATGACGGTATTTAGTATTTTGTAAATGGCTTTTGTGAGTTTTTTGAAATATTACCGTCATCGGCTTTTTTTGGCGTTTTTGTAAATGGTTTTTAGCCTGGTGAGTTCCGGCGCGGGACCCACGGCGCTATATTGTTCCGTGTAATTACCTGAAATTTTTGGGCATTCTATCCCATTGAATTATCTTTGAAAACCTTGAGTATCTTAGAAAATAAATTTCGAGATGTACTTTTAAAATGAGCTATTTTCTCGTGGTACATCCAAGGTGCCATAATATGTTTCAAAATTCTTCTACCTCGAGGACCAAAATGTCTTGAGATATTTTCAATGTTTTAGAAACACTTTTACTTAGACCCGAGGGTCGAATATTCTGAAAGTTTTTCACTTAGAGAAAGTGTCTTCATTTTTATCAAATGCGAAATGGTTCTCCAAGGTCTCGAGAACGATGTTTCACGTTTGTACTTTTTTTTAAAGGTAATACTCAAGATCAGCCGGTGTTTTTCTAAATTATTTTCAAAAGGAGATTTTCGTTTTTAAAACCTATCCATTCCCGTTTGCGGTCTGGGGAATGAATGTATGATGTTCGCATTGTCGTTATGATGTTAGCTCCCGAGTGTGATCGAATTGGTGGCATGAACGTTGAGGCGTTGCCACGCATTTGCTGTACTAGACCTCTGTGAGAGGCGTGAACCGGTGTTTACTGTTTATCGCCTCGTGGTGATTTGCATGTTGTCGGACGAGTGTGAGTTGTTAAAACTTGGATTTTTGTGCGCTTATGCACATGGGTGATTGTATCATGATGTTTGTTATTGTTTGCTGTCTATCGTTCGGGCCGTTGTAATCGTCGAACGATGTCGTTGTTGTTGTGATTTTTGTATGCGTTGATATGTTATGCTGAGTTGGCATCTCCGGTATGTTCTTTTGTGGTGTTATGTTCCATTGTATCTAGCATCTGTATTTTCGGTATGCCGAGCCGAGGCATTTCAATCGTGATGTGTCGGGGGATTGCACGTGTAAATTGTCCTTCTCGTCAGTAACGCGTTTCAAGTGCGTACTTGAGGGACACATAATTCAGTTTTACGAATCGGCTACCTAGACTTTCGGAGTTCGCGCTTCAGCACAGATATCAGGATCGGCTTTGAGAGGCCCATGGGAGATTTTTCTGTCGGTTGCTTTTTGTGTTGTTACCTTGTTTCCGTTGTTGTGAGTTGCGGGAACGACATTTCTTTTATAAGAGGTCGAATGTAATACCCGTATTGTTTTTTGACTTCTGCATTTCCTCTTTCTCAAGTCTATCGACTCGCTCGTGTTCGTTGATACTTTATGAACTTGTTCTGTATTTCGGTTTCATCGTTCGAACGAACTGTGATCTTGTTTTGGGTCGATCTGGTTATCGCTATGATTTTTTCGAGTTCGGTTCGATTCTTGTGAACCTTGTTCGGAAGTAACATCTTTTGGTTCTACTAGTTCTTTTATTCGAAGTGGATCGGATTTTGAACTTTTGTATTTTCGACTCGGTCGACTCGTTTATGTTCGTTGACATTTTCTGAGCTTGTCCTGCCCCTTGCTTTTGTTGATCAAACGAGTGTGGTATTGTTTCGGAATGACTCGTTTGTCGTTGTGACTTTTCAATTGCTATTCCCTTTCCTGTGGATCTTATGTGGATGCACACCTTGTTGTTTTCATCGGATCATATATTGTCTCGAGTCGAGATGTGAACCTTGGAGTTGTTATTTTGAATTTTATTGTTCTTCGTGACTCGAACATGATTGTTCGATTTTTGTTGTCTCGATCGTTGTGGTTCGATCGTTTGATTGTTTGGTTTTGTTGATCTCGTTTTGTGATTGTTGAGCATTCAGACTCCTTCCTAATTTCCTTAAGTTCGGGAAATTAGTATCGTTTTCGATCTTCCAAGACTTGGGCGGTGGAATTCCGTATTTGTTCAGCGATTGGCTTGCGTGTTGATTGATGTACCATTAGGTTGGTCAATCATATTGATTTTCGTTCGTTGTGTTTTGCGATTGTTCGGATAATTGTCTTATCTGTTTGATGATGCTTGTCACTTGTTGGTTTTATTATGTCTCTACCAGTGGCGTTGTATTGGTCGTCGTGGAGCGTGTTTTCACGCCGTATATTCCTTTGCGTTGCTTGTAACGTTTCGCCATTGGGCATAAGTTACGCGTTTCTTGTGTATCTCGTTGAGTTTTCCTGGTGGGATATTGCTTTTCCCTACTTGTTTTAAGTTTCGGGACGAAACTTCTTTTAAGGAGGGTAGTATGTAATATCCGCAATTTTGATTTCCGGTAATTTTCTTTTTTTTGGCGGGAGCCCGTTTTGACGACTTTCTCATGACCGTTTCGTTATTTCGAGAATGATTAATTCTGCACTTTTTGTCATCCGAGTTTGTTTCGGTATCGTTTTGTTGAGTTCCGTGTTCTTAAGCGGTTTTTCCGCACTTGAGTCCGATTCTTTTGAATCTTGTCCGAAACTGTTGTTTCGAGTTTCTTGTAAGTTCATTTAATGTTATTATTCATGTTGCGAGCTTTGTCTTGGTGTTTCGATCGTGTATCGAGTATTTCGGGCGTTTTGGGCCATTTTCGTAATTTCCCAAAGTTTGGGGTAATTACTTTCCGTTGTCGAATTTCGAGCCTTCGGGTGGTCGGAATCGTGTGTTCTCTTAGTGCTCGAATTCGTCTTTGCGAGTACTTCGTAACCGTATCTTCGATTCATATTCAGGTTCGGGTTTCGGGGTCGTCCGGGCTGTCGGAGCTGGCCCCGGCCGAGTTATGGCCGGGCATGTTGGGGCCAGGCCAGCCCTGGCCGAGTTACGGCCGGAAGCATGCACTTGTTGTAGTAAATGATTATTCAAGGTACACTTGGATTATCTTCTTGTATAAGAAGAGTGAAACCTTGACCAAGCTACCTGAGCTGCTGAGAAGGATCCAGAATGAGAAATCCCTATCCATCATCAAGATCAGATCAGATAAAGGAGGAGATTTCTCAACAAGGCGATCACTGATTACAGCGATCAGAATGGGATCCAGCATGAGCTCTCTGCAGCCAGGACTCCCCAGCAGAATGGCGTTGCTGAAAGAAGAAACAGAACCCTGAAGGAAGCAGCAAGGTCCATGATTGCAGAAGCGGACCTGCCCAAGAGGTTCTGGGCTGAAGCTGTCAACACAGCTTGCCATACGCAGAACAGGAGTATGATAGTAGGGAGACATGGCAAAACTCCCTATGAGGTTTGGAATAATATAACTCCTACTGTTGCTTACTTTCATGTTTTTGGTTGTAAGTGTTTCATCCACAACAACGGTAAAACACAACTAAATGCCTTTGATGCTAAAACTGATGATGGTCTCTTTATGGGATACTCACAAAGAAGCAAGGCATATAGAGTATTTAACAAAAGAACCTTAGTTGTGGAGGAAACACCCCATATTGTTTTTGATGAATCTATTGTTGAGTACAGGAAGCAAGTTGAGCTAATTGAGAATAAGCTCAAATCAGCAACCCTTGAAGAAGTCATTGTACATGACACTGGAATGGTGGACTCACCTGCAGACCAGCCTGAAGATCCAACTGTAGCTGCTGAAGACCCAACTGCAGATCAGACACGATCACTAAACCTATCTGATCCAGTTGCCACTGATGAAGACCCAGCCGTAGCTGATAAAGACTCATCTGCAGATCAGACCCAACCCACAGATGACAAGACGGTAGCTGATCCAGCCGCAGACCAAGGAGACCAGAACCCAGCTGATGCAGAAATCCACCAGAGCAATTCAACAGGGGGAACAGACCCAGAAGAAGACGATATCCCCAAGTAGCTCAAAGACCATCCAATCCAGCAAATCATCGGGAAGCTGACTGATGGAGTTAAGACAAGACAGTCAACTCTACCCGCAGGAATGGCTATTTTCTCGTGCTTCATGTTTCAAATAGAACCCAAGACAACCGAACAAGCTTTAGAAGATTATTCTTGGATAAATGCCATGCAAGAAGAACTGGAGCAGATGGAAAGAAACAAAGTTTGGGAACTAATAGACAGACCAGATCACAAGAAGGTTATTGGCACCAAATGGGTGAACAAAAACAAGAGTGATGAAGACGGAGCTGTTGTTAGGAATAAAACCAGACTTGTTGCAAAAGGTTATGCACAGTGTGAAGGAATAGATTTTGATGAAACCTATGCACCTGTTGCGAGATTAGAGGCCATCAGACTATTCCTCGCATATGCTGCATTCAAAGATTTTGAAGTCTATCAGATGGATGTAAAGAGTGCTTTTCTAAATGGCATCCTAGAAGAAGAAGTCTATGTAGAGCAACTCCCAGGTTTTATCAAAGGAGACAAAGTCTACAAGCTATTGAAGGCTCTCTATGGACCTAAGCAAGCACCAAGAGCGTGGTATGAAACACTGTCTGTGTTTCTTGAGAAGAATGGTTTTTGCAAAGGAAAGGTGGACAAGACCCTATTCAAAGTGGAGCACGAAGGCCACATATTAATAGTAAAGATATATGTGGATGACATCATATTCGGCTCAACCAATCCAAAGCTATGTGAGAAATTCTCCAACCTCATGCAAGGAGAATTTGAGATGAGTATGATGGCAAAGCTTAACTTCTTTCTCGGATTACAAGTTAAGCAGATGGAAAATGGAATTTTCCTCAACCAAGCTAAGTATACCAGAGATCTAATCAAGAGATTTGGAATGGAATCAGCCAAACCAGCAAGAATTCCGATGATCACAAGTACTCACCTAGATGCAGATGAGGGAGGCATACCAGTGGATTCAACCCACTACAGAGGACTCATTGGATCATTGCTTTACCTCACTGCAAGCCGCCATGACATATCCTATGCCGTAGGAGTTTGTGCGCGATTCCAATCTAAGCCTAAGCAGTCACATCTAGATGCAGCAAAGAGGATAATCAAATACCTTAAGTCTACAGTCAATGTTGGACTATGGTATCCCAAGGATGATAACTTGAGATCGGGATATTCGATTGATTTCGCAGGATGCAAAATTAATAGGAAAAGCACTAGTGGAACGTGCCAATTCCTAGGAACCAGACTGATATCCTGGTTTAGCAAGAAGCAGGTTTCTAACTCTATCTCCACCACAGAGTCAGAATACCTAGCTGTAGGTAGCTGTTGTGCCCAGATCTTATGGATCAGACAACAGCTGAGGGACTATAATATCATTGCCAATGAAGTCCCTATCTGTTGTGACAACAATAGTGCTATTGCAATAATCAACAATCCGGTTTTGCATTCGAGGACCAAGCACATTGATGTTAAGCACCACTTCATCAGAGACCACGTGCTTAACAAGAGAGTTAGAGTTGAAAGAGTCAGCACAGACTACCAGATAGCTGACATCTTTACCAAACCTTTGCCAGAAGAAAGATTCTTGGAGCTGAGCAGAGATCTTGGTCTACTAGATTGGGAATCTAGTACAGAAGCAAGCTGAAGCATATCAGAGGAAGGACGGACCCAGCTGATTAGAGGAATCAGACCCTAGCTGATGCAGACAAAAGGACGAAGGACGGACAAAGGAACCTAGCTGATCAGAATCTCATGCGAGAAGTCCATGGAAACAACTCACCTGATGCAGAGCAGTCAACAGTCAACCAGCTAAGTTTTCTAAACTTAACCGACCTCTGAATATTTTATTATTATTGTCTGCTATATGTATAATAATATTATATTAATTTGTGGTTCGCAAGTGGCATTTAAATACACGTGGCGATCACTTGATAAATCGACCTCCACGATGGCCAATTAAAACCAACCGTCAAATTTTAAAATCTAAACCTGGACCACCGTTTCGAATTTGAAATTTAAAAAGAATCTCAAAAGGCAAACCACCGTTTCAAAAGAAATAATAATTTAATCCATACGTCTTTTCATCTTCTTTATAAGGACAGAAACCCTTCACTTTACCTTTACGCTTACCAGTCTTTCAAAACCCTAGATTTACAGAGCAAAAATTCTTTGAACTCCAAATACACTAAAAATCCTTTGTTTGCAGATTATATTTTCTCTGGTCGTTGATTTCGAAGGCCTTTTGGAAGCAAATCTGGAGAACTACGACGTTCTTGACCTGATCCGTTCGATGAAGTTCAATGGGATCTACCCATTTCTGGATATTAGTCCGAAACATCTGTACAAGGAGGACGTCATCGCCTTCTATCGCGAAGCCAATGTGATTCAAGGAGGAATTAGGAGCACTGTTGGCGGAATTCAAGTCGACATTTCGCCGGAGTCGATTCGTACAACTTTTGGTATGAGGCACCGCGACATACCCGTCGAGGCACTCAAACAGTCAGCAACCGAAATCTGGAAGAAGATCAAGACAGACATTCAGCCGGAAAAGCTGAAGCTCACTGCTAAAAGGAGCGAGATTAAAAAGGTCTATCGATATGCATTGGATATAACCAAAAAAATCATTATGGGTATGGCCGGCAGTTACGACCAACTGTCATCGGCGAAATTCACAGTGCTGGGAGCACTGATTCAAGACGAGGAAATTGATTGGGCTGACTATATCTTTAGGCAGCTTGTTCGAGAGGTCAACAAAGCCAAATGGCTTGCTGATGAAAAGAGATTCAGATCCAAGCTGGCGTTTGGAACGCAGCTGAGTTGGATCCTTGAAAAATTGGGTGTGGTAAAGGGTAAGACTGACCCCTTCCACATCAACAAGAGGCTTGGTCATATAGACCAAGAGACTCTGAGGAAGATAGGAAAAAACAGAAGAGCAACTCAAATGTTGAAGGATTTGCCTGACTCAAGGACCTAGCCCAGATATTATTCATCAGGCGAGTCGGACCGACCTGCAGACGTCAACCCAACTGCAGTCGAGTCAGACTCCGAGTCAGACAACACACCGATAGATGTCTGATTCAAAAGAAGAGGACCAGCCCCTGGAGAACCATCCATCATGCAGTCATCTCCAGAACCCTCTCCCAAGAGGCCCAGGCGACTGCAGTTTAGTCAGGAAGAGCAGTCAGATCATTATGCCAGTCCTACAGCCAGGTCGCCTACTCACCAGGAAGACCAGCCTGCTCTATGGAGCCTGGAAACTCAAATCGTGGCTGTCCTCACTAAATCATACATTCCAGAGGAGGAAGAAGCAGGTTTAATCATCTCAATCCCTGAAGCAAACTATACCTTTAACCTGCTGGACAACAATGTTTTCAACCTGTCCATTGAACAATTACAGCTTGTTAAACCACAAGCCTTAAAACACTCTTTTGTTAACATTTTTGAAGAGTGGAAATTTTTCAAATCTCTGTCATTTACGAAACTTCAGACTTATATTGGAACCAGTGGTTGGGAATATCCCCAAGCCACAGAGGATGTACTGATACATTTTTGTAAAGTATCAGACATAGTTTTGATCCTCCAGGAGAATTGGTTCATGTCTCATTTCAAAACCAACATGGACCAATTCATCATTTCTATAATGTATAGTATTTTTGAAGGTTCATTTGAAAAAGAAGATGAGGAGTAAGAAGAAAAAGAAATTGGAATTGAAGAAGTAAATGGAGAAGAAGATGAGGAAGTCATTATCATAGATGACGAAGAAGAGGAGCAGGAAGAGAAAAACAGAAGAAAACATTTTAGTTGAAAAACAATCTGAGGAAGTTGAGAAAACAGAGGAGTTAATTGATGAAGAAGAAGAAGAAGGGGAAGAGGTAGAACAGGAGGATGATGAAGGAGAGAAGGATGATGATTAAGGCGAAAAAGATGATGAGAATGAAGGAGAAGATAAAAAAGATGGGAAAAAGGATGATGATAATAATAATGATGATGAGGATGATGATAAGGATGAAGGAGGAGATCAAGGAGCTGAGAAATAAAAGAAAAAAGATGAAGAAGAAAAAGAAGAAGAGGAGAAGGAAGAGGAACCGGAGAAAGAGCCAGAAGTAGAGGCTGCAGATAAGACTGGGGCGCCTGCCCGGTATACCATCCTGGACGCCGAGTTGGCTGAGGACTCCAGATCAGGGACACCAGAAAAGACCCCATCTGGAGTACCAGCTGCAGATAGGAGCCTGCAGTCTAGTGGTTCATTTGCAGAAGGCTCTGGCGAGCACTCTCCACCATCGCAGATCTCACCTGTGATGACTGAGCTGATTAGATAATTAGTGAAGGATACCATTGGAGAGCTGCTTGCATCTCAGGTCACTCCTAACCTCCAATCCATCAATGCTAAGATTGATACATTGCTGCAACGGGAAGTCCCTCAACCTCCTCCCCCTACAAACAACAGAATGCCATTTGGCATGTCTAACTGGATGCATAGGATGGAGCAGCAGCTAACCACTTTGGTTGATGCTGGCAAAAAGGGGGAAGATAGGATACAGGGGGAAGGAAGTATTCAAGGAGAGATTAGGGAGGAGCTTAGAACGAAGAAAAGGTAGGATGTCCAGATGATCACTGCTAGGACATCCTCAGCTAAAAGGAAGGGAGGAGCAGAACCAGAAGAACAGGATGATCAGCCTGCAAGAAAGAAAAGGAGGACTAGAGGAGGATTTGAGACTACTCTTGAGTGGGAAGGCAAGGAGTTGTGGTATGTTGAAGAATTTATACCAGAAGAAGCTCTACCCATGTGGGGATCTGCAAGGAAAAAATTCATCAGAGACTACTTCATCTTAGAAATACTCCAGGATGATAATCTCACCCCACAGCAGATCTTCATCAACTTCATGGAAGAAGCTCATCCACAACTCTGGACTATTCTGAAGAAACATGCTGAGACATACAACGCTTATCCCATGATCCCTTCGTTCAGAGCCAAAGAACCTCCCACCTTGGAGAAAGGTAGTGCTGTAAATGAACTTGCTCTCCAGATAAAAATCAAGAAGCTGTGTCTTGAGAATAAGTTTTCATCACAAGAAGAGCAAGACTTTGCAGCTCTTGTTATAAAGAGGAAGTATGGTCTTGCCCCTGTCAAGACAAGACCAATTGGAGCGAAACCTTTCAGGCCTGCCAAACAGCCTATTCGAAGAGGCAGAGGCAGAGGCAGATGACTTTCTTATTTTGTACTTGTAATGATTTTATTTGTGTACTTGTAAATTTTTCTTGTAATTCAGACATGTATTTGTAATCAAGTCAGAAAATTTTATAACAGTCTTTTGAATGACAATTTCCAGTTGTCTCAAAAATAAGACTGATTTTAGTTTGTGTCTTGCACTCAAGTGCAGACTTGTTCATTTGAATATTTCCTTAAAGCTTTGCCATCATCAAAATAGGGGGAATTTGTTAGGAATACTTGTTAGATTTTGATGATGTCACTAATATAAATTCAAATGTTTATTACTTGGCAAAAATGTAAGGAAGAACCAAATGAGTATCTTCCATAGGCCAAATAATGTTAAGTGTAGAACTTGGCAAAATGTAAAAAAGAACCAAATGAGTATCTTCTATAGGCCAAAATAAGTTAGGCTAAAAATCGGCTAAGTACTAAAGAACAGCTAAGTTCATATTATCAGAGATGTTTGACCAGACTGCAGTCAAGTAACCTCAGACAGGTCAGCTGATCAGGCGAGTGCAAACAGTGAACATCAGAGAGGTCCAGAACTGCAGAGAAGTTACTTCACATCAGCCTACTCAAGATCAGCCAAGTACACCAAGTCCACGTCAGCATGCGTTGAAAAGTCAAAAATTACGGAAAATCACATGCAACGTGAAGAGACAAATTGGAGAGATTCCCGCAAAGAATATGAATTAAATAATCTATCCAGACCCACCTTGAAGACTTTAAAATCGTATTATATTCAAAAGATTCGGCGCCTCACATGCAGAGTCTTCACAACGGTCGGAAGATAGATTAAAATAATGGGAATCCAGCCTTGCAACGTTCAGAAAGAAAACAATGAAGTCTACCTCTCCAACGGACGGATTTGTTGAAAAGATTTGCAACGGCTATGAAAGAAAATCTCAGAGATCGTGACCTATATATATCCGAAGATTTGAAGCTGAGCACATATAACAACAACTACCGGTGCGAACATACTTTCAAGCGATCAAAGCATTCAAGCAATCTAAAAGCGAAATACAGCATCGTGAAAAGAGCGGTTCTAAAAAGCTCATACTTGAAGAAGCTCTTAGTTAGAGAAGACAAAAACTCGTGTCTTAAATCCTGAGTTTGGGGTACTTCACTGGTTGAAGTTCGAGACTGCAAAGACATCCAAGGATCGAGGATTAGGAGGTGCAAGACAGTCAAGTGTGTTACAACGGCACAGATTTCCACTGGTTGGAAGCTGTTGTAGTTTGGTTGAATCACTGTAATATTTATCACTGGTTGAAAATTATAGTGAATTCATCTCCAACTGGTTTGGAGAAAAGTGGATTAGTAGAGGATTACCGCACCTCTGAGACCACTATAATTGCCTGCATACTTTACTGTTTTATAGCATCATACTTTAAGTGTTGCATTCATTGTTAAGTGTTTCATTAGTTGTTCTGTATTCGTCATCAGATGACTTCCGCACGTATTAAGAACAAATGACTCCAAGTCATTTGTTTATCTATTAGCCGAAGAAACTTACTCTTTGAGAAAAAGAGTTTAAGAGTTTCAATAAGTCTATTCACCCCCCCCCCCCTCTAGACTTATTCCTGGACGACTTGTGACCTACATAACATACACTCATAGTTATCCAGGCATCATGCTAGCAAACACGAACCTCGGAGCCTCACGACGACGCACCTGTTTTGGATAACCCATAACGAGTATGCAACATATCCAAATATACGCCCATAAGTTATCCTGGCATCGTGCTAGCAAGCACAAACCTCAGAGTCTCCTTGAGACATACTCGGCTTGGATAACCCTATGGTAAAACTCGACCCGTACTAACAAGGACAGATCCCAGAGGTCTCGACGAACCCTGCCCGGTAGAACATCACTTACCAATGATCATATACTACGAGGAGATATAGCTTTCGAACAATATCGAATAATACCACCTTTTACCAAGGGGTCAGTAAACATTACGAACACAACAATTCACACTCATCAAACGAATATACATTCGAACATACAACCCTTAGCAAGGGAAAATGGGCCTTTATAATCACATAGTACGAAGGCAATATATATCAATTCGCATCCATAATGCACGCATACGTAGAACTCATTCATTCGGAAACTACTTGAGCGTTTTTGAAAGAAAGTCATTAAAGGAATTGTATCAATCTTTTTTGAACATTCATCATAACTACTCAAATAACACACATAGTCCATTACCAATTACCACATCTACAAAATACGAAAGGCATGGGAAAGATACTTGCCTCGATAATCGACACCCGCTTACTCCTATGATCCCAGCTCAGTCGGGTAGCCCCGACCACCTACAATCCTTGCAAACAACAACGATAACATAATTACTACGAGGACTAAACCAAAACGGTGGAAATCGCCTCAAACCAACAAAGGAAAACTCATATGAACATTTTAATCGAACATTAAATGTTCACAGTTCCTGAAGAACACTAAAATCATCAATCGGGTCGAACGAATCGAAGATATGGATATACAATCCATATAACATGCTTAACAACATCATTTAACACCAATCGATTCACCAAAACCAAATTGAATAAGAAATCAAGAACAAATCTCCAAAAAGTCAACTCTAGAAAAATAAAGAAAAATACCTCGATCCGACGAAGAATAATGGATTAAATGATGTTATAATCACCTAGGATGCTCCAAACCACCTTGGAATGGAACAAAATCGGCCCATACCATGAACCCTAGTCGCCCTTGACTCACATCCGTGGAGGAAGGAAGAAATGAAGAGGAAATGAGAATATAAGCCTATTGTCCGGTTTATATACCAGACAGACTAGCGTGCGCTAATCAACATATTCTAGCGCGCGCTATCGAAGCCATAATACAAAGTGTTCTGCCAACCGTACAGTTAGCGTGCACTAATCGCTAAGTACTAGCGTGCGCTAACGAGTCCCACTACTACCCAGGTGGCTTCGGATCGCCAAGAACTACCAAGAAGGCATTAATCGCCGCACCTTAGCACGCGCTATAAATGCATAGCGTGCACTACCAAACTCCCGGTCGAATGCGGAATTCATCGGACTGTCTCAACCTATTCAGGTAGCGTGCGCTAATTGTAACACCCCCAGAATTTGACTGGGAATGTCACATGCCATAGACCCTTCTCAAAAGAATCTACCGGGCTAAACTCTAATAGACTGCTCAATGGTAGACCGACCAAGGTCAAATTAATTACAAAACAGACCGACAAGGTTAAACAATTCTAAAACCAATACAGTCCACAACTCAATGACAATAATAAACTTGAATACAAAAAAAAAAGAATGACAACTCAATTTAATAAATGAAAACTGCACCCGTGCAAGGATGAATACTCGACCAAAAGAGAAATACTGACCAAAATTAAACAAAAGAAAAGACTTTGACTCTTGTGTGATTAGCATCATTGTCCTCCATCTCCTTCCAAGCCAAATCCGTGACTGCTCCCGAGATGCAAAACCTGAGCGCATAGCAGGCACCCACCCCCCGAAAATTCAGGGGTTACCAAATTAGAATTTTACTAGTGCAAGTACATAATATGCAAAATATACGAAAAATATCAACGCAAAACTCAACAGCCGCGAAGCCTTAACACGAACCACATATTCACACAACTAGCACATAAGAGCATTCACACAGACATGTTTTCTATCATAACATCAAGGAAACCTTTAGACGAGCCCCAATGAGTCAAAAGAACTAGTTAGAATACCCCTTTAAAAGAAATATTTTGGAAAAATATTTTGATAAGATGATTTGAAAATGCTATTGTTGACTCGGGCCATTTTGGGATTTTGAAAATCGAATGGAAATACTTTTAGAAAATAACTTCAGAATTTCTCGGGTCTTTTACCGAGCATGTGGAAAATAATTTTACAAGAAAACCATTTCAACATTATTCGGGGTCCTCGATCCAATTTATAGAACACTATCACAAGAGAATCATTTCAACATCTCACGAGGTTCTCAACCCAATCCCAAGAATATCATCACAAGCACAATCATCTCAACATCTTACGGGGTCCTCGACCCAATCCACAGTCATCACAGCACAATCGATGTCACAACCTCTCATTTCGACAAATCTTGCTCAAGACTCTCGATTAATTAACCCTCGGAAATCTCGTCAGATATCATTGGTTAATTAATCCTGATACCAACATTTAAAGTGAGCTGAAACAAACTATCAGAAGCACAAATCTCAGTCTTTAACGAGACTAACAGTTTAAAATGAGTTGAAAGAACTTTTGAAGTACGAAAATTGTTCGGTATCGGGGTCTTAGCAGTCACTCGAATATCTGTAACCAATAAGCCTGCCAAGCGCCTCCCATGCACACCTGTGCACCGGCGTTCACTACCACTATGTTGGCTGCCCCTTGAACATGTCACCGCGCCGGCGCTCACTCTCACAAGAGCCGCCCCTTGCACACGCATTAAGTAACACCAGCGTTCACCAACCATATGGAGCCGATCATTGCAGCATACACCAGGCCGGAGTTCACGCCCCACCCTCAGAGGCTCCAAATACGACGTCTCTCACAAACAAATATTCACATTGTTTCACATATCAAATACAAAGTCAATTATCACAACGATTGTCACAATCAACACGCAAGCATCACAAAGGGTCTATCAATCAACAATTTAACATCCAAACATGTAAATAAATAATACCACACGCACCATCAATCAAAACTCGACACAATACGCTTTCGGGCACAAACAACCATCTCTACGTATAACCATCGATCGCAATTCAACAAAATGTACATGACCGACTATAATATCCCTATAACTTTAGATTATACTCTCATCCAAATTACATACGTCAAACAATATTAACATCAATTACTCAATATTCACAAACATACACTTATATATATATATATATATATATATATATATATATATATGGGGGTGGGTTCCTGTGAGAATGCAATTATTAAGTTAAGAAATAAGAATGAATTTCATCCATAGATCTTGATAAATGAATGGTATAGATTTATTCTCACAAAAATTTGATGCATATACTGCATTATTTTAATGCATCGATATTTTGATGCATATAATGTATATTTTAATGCATTGCAATTTTGATGCACGAAATGCATAAATTTCATGCATAATTAGTAGAAAACTAATGCATATTCGCAATTCGCAGGATAAGAATCATTCTAATTTGATCATATATATATATGTATATATATATAAAATAATACATACACTTCGGCAACTATGATTTTACGTAGGTATAA
Organism: Orobanche coerulescens; assembly: GCA_033398695.1. NCBI lineage: Eukaryota > Viridiplantae > Streptophyta > Magnoliopsida > Lamiales > Orobanchaceae > Orobanche > Orobanche coerulescens. The sequence goes on along the minus strand of CM065803.1, from coordinate 192,944,181 downwards.
TTCGTATATCAAGGTACTTGCCTTGGTAATTTCTCGCGAATGCTCCGAAGAATACGGTCGATCCGAAAAATACGAAACTCCAATGAAAATAACGATCGGAAGGGTTCAACACTAGATCTTCATAGGGAATTCATCGCTAATATCCTATCATCAATTAAACAATCAATCACACAAGGAAAAACATCATAAATCGGCCGAATTTCCCTCGGCGACATTTTCCCAGACACCTTGAAGGCGCCAATTGAGAATTCAATTAAACGACGAATCGGTAATGATAAAACCATGGAAAAATGTTGAAATTGATAGAATACAACCTAATATTCGATTATCCAACAGTAATCTGAGTTAATACAACTTAAACGGACGAAATCAAACAAAATCCCCAAATTTACCAAAATTAAGATTTTAGGAAAACTAACCTTGATTCGATCGATCGGAGAAGATTATAGGATGATTAATCGATTTTAGAAACTCCAAAACGATGTGGATCGGTAGTTATACACCATGCCTTCGGGTTCTCCAAGTATTGGCTTCGAAAGAGGTGAGTTAGGGTGAGAAAATGGGTGACGAATACGTCTGCCCGGTCATATATATTCGAGAGACGCACGAGCAGTCACGCACGAGCATCCGGCCGTGCGTGACTCGTGCGCCAAAAGCACCTTCGAGAACCTTTCGAACACGTCTGGGGGTCGTCCGGACACGCACGAGCATGACGCTCGGGCGTCCGGTCGTGCGCGCCACTGCCAGGAGTCTGCCGAGACGCACAAGCACCAAGCACGAGCACCCGCTCGTGCGCACGCAGTCAGGGCCGCAGGAGCGCCGGATCGTGCGCCCTGCTCGTGCGCCATGCTCGTGGGCACCTGGCTGGTTCCTACCGCACCTGGCCGGCCAGTGCCCAGCCGCCATGACTTGACGACTCGATTTTCTGAAAACATACGGAACGAACACGACGAAACGCTCGCGGACAACATCATTGATCCGAAATGAAATATCATGAAACAAACCACCAAATACGACCACAAAATCAGTCAACGAGAAAAGAATACCAGCAGTCGACGATCGAGAAATATCCAGTCTATAAAGAAAAAACAAATTAACTAGAACGAAAATCTCGGGTATTACATTCTACCCCCTTAAAATAAGTTTCGTCCCGAAACTTAAAATAGAGAGCGTTAGAATAAACAAGGAAAAGTAACTATTTTTCTCAGCCCCAAATGTCAAAACATCTCGAGAAATGCGCGAACGCGAGAATCCTTAAAATACAATGAACTGACTAACCAAATATCTGGTACGTGAGTCGAGGCGATAAAAATATATATGAATACGAGGAGTCGAAGTGGAGGAGTATGAATTTGGAGATAAAAGCTACAAGAGTTTAGAAAAATCACAAAACGGCTCAGACGTCCTGAAACCATGTTTCGAGCTCGACCAACCCCATCCAAGCTCATAACACATCTGGAAATATTAATTGCACATGTGGGAACAATAGTTTTGAACAAAGTTTGCAAGGATCAAATTTGGATGTGGAAAGGCTACAATAATCCACCGAATTCAACATAAGAGCTCCGAAATTCATTCGGAGGACGGTACGCTAAACAGAACAAGATAGTTTAAAATTGTCGAGAGTATCAAAAATGAATTACCAACAATGAGAAGTCGCCCAACACCAAAAATACTAAAAAAAGTACGGGTAATACATTCCCCCATACTAAGAAGATGTTTCGACCCCGAAACTTAAAACAACCGGAGTTGGAAACGTAAAGAAATGAAATGATTAAGACATAATACGAAATCTACACTCACAAACGTTAGGATCTTTAGGGGGAGAGGTAGAGGTTCGGGACACCCCCTGGTCATTTGTTCTGCTCCGTACGGAGACTATCACCCAATACCACATCCGCTGTCCTTCACACTCGTACTGGTAACAAGTCAAGAGTGGAAAGGGACAATTTGCATGAACATGCCCCTGACAGTTGTAGTTGAAGCACCTCCACCTCTTACCGAGAGTCAATGATGCTGGCATGGGATTCCAGTCATTCACTCTCGACCGCGAAGAGGACGCGTACGAACGACGTGGGGATTTGGGAGTCTTAGTCCCTTTGCCGCCCAAAAATTTTCCAGATGTCCTCGGCCTCTTCGCTTTGCTCGTGGGTTCAACTATTGAGGGAATTTCATAGGATATCGTTTGATCTTGGTACTCCTTCACCGTAGCATGAATCGTTGTCGTACGAACCACCTCACCACTTCTACATCCATCATTACATCAACGTCCGCCAAGGCTCGACATATTAATACATATGATGCCATTAGCATAACTAAATAATTAATCGCACAGTATACCGCGATCATCAACACATGTTTTAGTTAGCATCTCCGAATGTCCAAGATAGGCAACACTAAAATGAAAAATAATTCAGAGAGCATGCGTACTATATACGAGTCCGAGTATCCTTATTACGCCCGGAAATCACTTTATATGCTCCTCAGAATAACGGTAGTATTGAAAAGTGCGAAGTTTTCTGAAATTAATTTCTAGTCCTTCGGCGAGGACGACCATTTCGAGTCATGTTTCGTCCAAAACTGGTAAATATTGTTCTTTAATTAGAAGAGGAAGTCTTATTTCATATGTCGACTTTAAAACTATTTTTGAATGTTGCACAAAATAATTTGTGTTTTTAAAATTTCAAAGACATCACAACTAATTTGAAATATTTCAAAAATTTAATTTGGAATTCAAATACCAAAATTTTAAAGTCTTTCCTCTTCTACAAAATGTTTAATCAAAAAAAATATTTTTCACCGGAATACTTAACCATTTGATACGACGATATTAAATCGTAGGTTTTCACAATATTTCAAAATTTTCAAAACATCACTTTAAAATGTTCGTGCAGTGGATACCCTTAAAAATTCATTCTAATAAAATGTAAAAATCGATAAATATACTCGATTTTCGGAGCGTACTACATGACCATTTTCACTCGGACCGTATACGCATGTTATATCCTAAAACAGTAGTACCACAAACAAGTTCCAGTCCCTTGTTCAACATTAAACACTTTGGCACAACATAATCAAATACACATATAAGGGGACTTACAATCGGGAGACTTACCATCACGGATCACCTGAAGATGTTGTCGGAACCACGATACTAATCACAACTCCGATGCGCGCGACTTACACAGGACATGGACTTGACCCAACGGCCTAGGTTTTTTGCAAACCTAAGCTCTGATACCACAACTGTAACACCCCCAGAATTCGACTGGGAATGTCACATGTTGTAGACCCTTCTCAGAAGAATATACCCTGCTAAACTCCAAAAGACTGCTCAATGGTGTAGGCCACAAGTCGTCAAGAATAAGTCTAGGGGGGTGAATAGACTTATTAAACTCTTTCCCAAAGGTCAGGTCAGTTTATCAGATGTGATAAAGTACAGATGACTTATGTCGTTTGCAGACAGATAATGCGGAAGACAGCTGATGACGATACAGATAACTAATGTTGTTTGCATTTAACTTCTAATGGAATAATAAATATCAATGCAGCAATTAAGTATGATGTGTAGAGCCGTAAATCACACAAACACTTATAGTGGTTTCATAGGTGGGATAATCCTCTACTAGTCCACTTCTCTCCAAACCAGTTGGAGATAAATTCACTATAACTGTTAACCAGGGATAAAGGTTACAATGAATTTCTTCCTTGTTACAACATCTTCCAACCAGTGGAAATCCGTGGCCATTGCAACTCCCTTGACAGCCTAGCACCTCTTGATCGAAAACCCTTGGATGTCTCAACAACTCTCGAGCTATCTATCACCTTCCAATCAAGAACCCGTGGATGCCTTATCAGTCGCGAAACTTCTAAAACCTCATTCACAGAAGTACCCCTTACTCAGCTTTAAAGACAAGAGTGTTTGTCTTCTCCAACTAAAGAGCTTCTCAGAATGTGACTCTTTAAGATTTTCTCTTTCAAGATGTTATAGATCTCTTTGATAGCTTTGTTTGCTTTATTGCTTTGTTCGCTTGAAACTACTGTTCGCATCGTACTTTACTCAATTCATATCTTTATATATTTATAGTACGATCCTTGAGCTTCCTTCATAGCCGTTGCATCACTATAACAAATCCGTCCATTGGAGAGTGGACTTCTTTGCTTATCTTATCATTCCATTGCACGGGTTGATTCCCCTTTTCAATTCCGACTGTTTGAGAGTCTTTCTTTCTTAGATCTGTTATTCTTGGTTAGAATAATCATGAGTCTACAGAATGCGGATCTCAAGGAATATTTTATTCCTAGCTTTCTGGAAATCTTTCCCGTTTGTCTCCTACGTCTTGCATGTGGCTTTCTGTAGTTGTTGACTTTCAACTCTTGCTGACGTGGACTGAGTATCTTGAACTTGGCTGATATCTTGACTGAGAACCTATCTGATATCTCTTGGTCAAACCTGCCTGATGTGCAGTCAACCTTATCTGATGAGAACTTCTTTGATGTATCTTGGTAGAAGTTCTCTGAGATAAAGTTCTCTGCTCTGGACTTCTCTGAAAGAAAGTTCTCTGCTCTGAAGTTCTCTGTTATGAATTCATCTGATCTGAAGTTCTCTGACCTGATGAATGTTATCTGATCTGATGGCCAAACTTCAGCTGATATTTGTTGACCAGTTTATCGTCTGATAACTTGATTGTAGATTGGTTTTGGTCAAACCTCTATGATATTCTGCGTTGACCAAAACTTGTCTGATGTAGCGCCTTCTTCAGAACTTATCTGCAGCTAGGTTTTGGTCAAACTTCTCTGATGTTTTGCGTTGACCAAAACTTCTCTGATAATGAACTTGCGTGATAACTTCTCTGATAAATGTTAGTTCTATACTTAGTCGATTTTGTACTGATCAACATTTGATCAAGACTTAGCCTAACTTTAAAGGCCCATATAAGATACTCATTTGGTTCTTCTTTACTATTGCCAAGTACTTAAAAACATACATTTGAATAATTATCAATACAGGGATGACATCATCAAAATTCAACAAGTATTCCAAACAAATTCCCCCTATTTTGATGATGGCAAAACTAAAAGCATTTCAAATGTAAGACTGGTCTGCACAGAATAAAGTGCAAGACAATAAAACTCGGTCTGTTTTGAGACAAATAGTGGTTGTCATTCAAGTGACTGTTATAAATTTTTATTTGATGTTTACATTACAGTGGAGTTGAATGAAACAAAAAAGAAGTAATAAAATTACAAGTTTTACAGAATTACAAGTAAATTACAAAAGTAAAATAACAAGTAAAAAAAATTATATTCCTCTCCCTCTGATCTGCTGCCTTGCAGGAGGGAGTGATCTCAATGGTTTGGCTCCAATTGGGTTCTTAGATACTGGGGCTAGCCCATACTTCCTCTTGACTACCAATGAAGCAAACTCTTGCTGCTCAGGAGTTGTGAACTTATTTTCCACGCAAAGTTCTCTGATCTCCTCCTGAAGAGCCAGCTCATCAAGTTCATTATTCATAAGTGTGGGGGCTTCTTCAGGTCTGAAATTAGGGATCATTGGGTAGGCGTTGAAGTTCTTGGCAGCATACTTCTTCAAAACTGCCCATGGTTTTGGGAAGTTCATATCCATAAAATTAAAAGGTCTGTTGTGGGGAGCAACCTTTGTTGTGAAGCATCTCCCAGAGATAATACTTCTCTATAAACTGCTTTCTTGCGCTCCCCCACATGTGTTCTGCCTCTGCAGGCATGAACTCTTCAACATATTGAAGCTCCTTCCCTTCCTATTGATATCTGACCTCTGGATCATGTCTTGTTCTCCTCCTCCTGGCTGCAGGTGGATCAGATGGTGAAGCTACTTCTTTTCTCTTCAGATGAGAGGTACCTGCCTGTAGAAGAGGGAGGCCTTGTCTGGCTATTTCTTCTCTGCCTTCCCCCTGTGTAACGTCTTCCCCTTTGCCTTTTCTTCCCTCTTATCTTCCCCCTTTTTACCGGCATCAACAATAGTGGCAAGCTGCTCCTCTACTATAGTCATGAAATCAGACATGCCAATAGGCATTCTAGAGTTAGTGGGAGGTGGGGAAGGCTCCTTCTTGTTGATCAGGGTATCCATCTTGGCATTTAGAGACTGCAGTTCAGGCTTGACTTCAGTTGCTAGAAGCCTGGCAACTGTTTCTTCAACAATTCCTCTGATCAACTCAGTCAGATTTGGGGCTAGCCGATACACAGGTGGCTCTGCACGAACAAAATTTTCTCGTGAATCCTCTTGTGCAGTTGGTGTCTGAGCAATGGATTTCTCAGAAGAGACCTGCCTATTAGTTGGCTCCTGATCAGATGGGGTCTTCTCAGGTGTTCCTGATATGCCATCTGATAGGTCCTTATCTGTAGGGGACTTTCGCTCTGCATATGGCTGTTTCTTCTTTGCAGAGGACTTCTGCTCTGCAGATGACTTTTTGCTTCTGGGGGGTTTTGGTCAGGCTGTTCCCCCTGATTATCTCTTTCAGCTTGGGTTGAACCAGGAGCATGATCACGTTCCTGTTGATCATGATCCTCATCTTCATCTCTTCTTTCTTCTTCCTTCTTTTCATCATCATTCTCCTTCTCTTCTTCTTTCTCCTTTTCTTCTTCTTCTTTCTCATTTTCTTCTCCTTTCTCCTTTTATTCTTTAGTCTTTTCTTTTTCTTTTTCTTCCTCCCTTTCCTCATCCTTCTTTTCAACTTCATCTTTCTGTTCAACTTCTATCTTTTCTTTTTCAACTTCTTCAGTTTCAGCAATGATAATTTTATTCTCTTCTCTTTCTCTTTCTTTTCTTACTTCATCCTCCTCAGCAAATTTTTTTTTCCTGAAATACATCTTTCATGACCTGGAGGATGAATTGGTCCATGTTTTGTTTAAAGTGATAGATGAATCAGTTCTCCTCCAATAACTTTCCCACCTCATTCTCTTGACAGAAATATAAAATGAGCTGTTCTACAGCAATGGGGTGCTCCCAAGTACTTCTCTCCACAAAACTTTTTGGTTGAGAGAAGTTGAGCAATTTAAGTTCTTTCTATTCTTCATATATATTAATAAAAGAGTAGTTTAGAACTTCCTTCCTTACAATCTGTAGTTGAGCTGTGGTCAGGTTCATAGAGTTGTTTTCTCTGAGATTGAAAGAGTAGTCTGCTTGAGGTGCTTCAATTGTCTCCTCTACTTCTTCTTCATCTGTTTGTCTTATAAGAGTTAGAAGGTGAACCACATTGGGCACCAGTTCAGATGAATGGTGAGGATGATCTTCAGATTCTGTAGATGCAGGTGATGAGGAAGGCTACACCTCCTGTTCTTCGTCTGAGGGATAGTCCACCAGTCCTCTTTGTCTCTTTGGGGACTGATCTGGTGAAGAAGTGATGTGAACAACTTTCTCTGCTTCAGGTAACATTCTTTTCAACTTGGCCAGAGGAGTGCTGTCATCGTCGGACCCATCTGCAGGTGACTTCTCTACTGCAGGTGACTTTTCGACAGCAGGTGACTTCTTCACTGCAGATGGGGTTGATGTGATCTCCTCTACAGGTAACTCATGGGGTGTCTGCTCTGCTGCATCAGAGCGGACTTTGTCCGAGTCCGAAGGTGCTCTATAGGGAGAGGTTCCACTGGTCATCTCCCTTAAGACCTTGGCTGCTATCCTCTCAGCTCCTAGCTTCTTCAAAGTTTCTTGGTCCAGATGACCAAGTCTTTTGCTTCGTTGGAAAGGGTTTGCAGTTCCTTTTGACTTTCCGAGGAACTCCAGGATCCAACTGATCTGGGTTCCATAAGCAAGCTTCTGTTTAAACTTTTTCTCCTCTGCAATCCAGCTTACTTTGTTTACTTTGTGGATTAACTACTTGTAAATGTATTCAGGCCAGTTAATTCTTTGATGCTGGATAATCGCTCCCAGCAAAACAAATTTGGTAGATGATAGTTGGTTATTGTTGCCCACTAAGTATACTGTATACAGCTTGGAAAGTGTTTTAAACAACAAGTTGTACTGTTTTAAATCTGAGTGCGTAGCGGAAGTCTTAGATATAGTAAGTTGTTGTGGATACAGCAACTCGATGTGCGGTGTATACTTAAATAATCACAGTTAAATAAAATAATAAAAGCAGAAGGTAAATAACACAGTATTTAAAGTGGTTCGAGGTAACCCCTCTACGTCCACTGGTCCTCCACACAGGAGTAAAAAGTTTATTATAATTACTGCGTACACAACTACGTAATTATAACAACACAGATAATATATCGTTCACACAGATTGATATACTGATCTTAGCTTTCAACTGTTCACACAGATTGGTTTGAGCTAACACTTTGATTGGCTTCTTCAGACACAGTTCTGAAGCTTCATCTTCTTCGATGCAATTCCTTCACACACAGTTCCGTAGAAGCAAATATTCCTCAGTCCACATAGGGCTGATAAGAGTTTGTTCAAAGATAGAACATTGTTGAACAACAGCTATGACTTTCTGGACTGTAAGCTGATGATGTGTTATTCAAGAGTTGAGCACTGTATATCTCTTTATATCTGAATAGCAGTGAGCTTTGGAGATATGTTTTGCTCTGATGTATATGATAATAACTTCGTATGCTTTGGTTTCTGGTAACTGATCTTCAACGACTTGAGGAGATATATATAGTCTTCTGAAAAATATATCCGTTGAGATAAATCCGTTGAGCAAGATTCCATTCCAACGGGATGATGTGTTTGAATAAAACACGATCCGGATTTTGCGGGATTTGAAGATCTTTTGACTTACAGTATTTAAATACTTTATCATTTAGTATTTAAATACTTCTTTATCGACGGGACTTGACTTCTAGCGAATACTGAATATTCCTTCTTTGTCCTGTTGAGAGCTGTATGGAAGGACTACATATTGTCAATTCAAGACAGCTTCCACACTTAGTCTTTATGAGACTTCTTTGCTGAATGATAGATTCTAATGTATGCTGGATCTACGAGAGGTCTTCGATACAAGTTGACATTATTGATCAACTTTTCGATACAGTTTCCTTACTGTATGCTGGATTGGCATATTGGCAAAACATCTTATCACCACTATTCGATACAGGGATTGTTAATCCTAACTGTTTCGATACCGGGTATTGTTATCCTAATAATTTCAGATAAAGGTTGTTATCCCAACAATTTCCCCCTTTTTGACAATTTGCTAAGACTTAAATCTTTCAAGCTATCTTCATGATGCCAAAACCTTATTCATGAAGCGAATAACTTTCTTGATGACTTCGGGCAGATATCTTGGTCTCGTGTCGAATAATCTAGCTTTCAGCAACTTAGTCTAATTTATGAACTGCTCGCAGGCGAGTTCGATACAGCTAAGAGTTTTTACAGCTTAAGCTTATGATTGGCGTGCAGGCACAATCTTACAATGTATTCTAGATGCATACAACTAAATCTATGAACTGTTCGCAGACGAGTTCGTACAGCTTAATTTATAAACAAGTTTCTATACTTGTGATTAGTTTCAGTAATTAAATTAAATTACGTAATCATATAATAACACAGTAGATTACGAGTTGTAATCTTTCAAGACAGGCAAAATTTTTATTGATATTCAAATAGAGTACAAAGATTGCTGTTTTGAAAGAAAAATTACAATCAAACAAAAATACAAGGATTTCAGCTCCTATAATCAGAGTGTCTCCATGGCTTCTTATCGGGATCGTTCTCGGTTCCACGTCACCAGTGCTGTAGGGAATTATTGCCTCGATCTAAATAGATTGCTCTACCATCGTATGATCTGTCGAAGGCAAGAATCCAGTCCTCTGGGTGGGTGATCCGATCTCCTCTTCTATGTTTGGACTTCATTTCAATTTGGAGAGGAAGCTTTCCTTCTTCTAACATCTTTGTGAATGTGTCTGCAGCCTCCGCTAATGTTTTATAACCTTTGAAGATGGCAGATTCCCTGACGAGTTTTGAAAAATATCTCATCAGTTCATTTCTCCTCCATTGCTTCACTTCTTCATCAGTAGGATGGCGGTTGGTTGGCAGACGAATTTCAGAAGGCCTTACGATCATGTTTTGCCATGGGACAGTGGGGTCATGAAACTCTGGTCGAGAACTTGAAATCTCGTAACTTTGAGAGGGTGCAGCTAATTTATTCAGTTCAGCAGTAATGCTGTCTTGAGCAGCATTAAACTCTCTTTCATGCTGAATCCTCGTTCTTCTCGCTGCTTCTCTCGCTTCTTCCCCCTTTTTGGCATCGTCAAGGGATGATACCTTTTCATCAAGACGTCTTAGGATTTCCAATGCGGTATCCTGCTTTGTCTCGATATTTGAAATTCTTTCGACTAGGGAGGAGAGCACCTGCGACATATCATTGATATTCTTGTCATGGATTCACAGATGAGAACTTGTTTCGATCATGGCGGATGCGGTCTTAGCCTCGGACACATGAGTTTTAGATTCCTCTTCTCCCAGGAGTTGCTCTTGCTTCTCTTGCATATTCTTCAAGGCTTGCTTGAAGACTTCTGGCAAGACAGTGAAGGCTTCGACTACTCGAGAGACTTCATGCTGTAATCCAGTCATTTCTTCAACTGCGGATGTGTGTATCCAATCCAAAGCTTTTTCAGCTGAGTGAAGGGCATTCACTGCATCCTGAATGAATACAGTCTGTAGGCCAAGAGCTCGCAATCGCTCTTTTCTTGTTGCAGGGCGAGGAGAATCCGGCTGAGCAAAGTCTTGTGCTGAATTCAACCTTCTCAAGTTCACGGTAGGACGTGAAGTGAGTTGGACATCCTCAGGAGTAATACCGTCGTCGGATTCCAATACGGTTGGTGGGGCAGCATCAGCTGATTCAGTTTCAGCGGTGGGAGGTGCGACATCCTCCTGATTCGAAGGGATTTCTGTAGACATGGGTACAGGAGGGACTGATTCCTCCTGGTGTCTTTCAGCTTCCGGATGTTCCTGTAGAGGGACTAATTCCTCTTGCTGGAAGGTGCTGGATTCTTCTTCTTCTTCGGCGACAGCAAGCTCGGGTGCCTGTTCCGAAGCGGATGGTTGATCTTCCGCGATAATAGGGACTGATTCCTCCTGGTCGGAAATAATATCTTGTTGTTGCGAGGGTGGCTCATTGCAGCTTGATGTCCCTTCATCATTTTGGTGAATTTGGGGGACTTCTCTTTCTTGAGCCTCCTCACAGCTCATTCTCAGACCTGCCTGAAAGGCATCGTCGTCGTCGTAGTCTTCATTTGGACTTTTGGGAGATTCCTCGGACTTATCCTTTCCTTTTCTTATGGCATCTGATTTATGCAAAAGATGGATTTCAATTAGCTCTTTGCAGTATTGATTATCCTATTGGATCAGGGCTTCAACTTCTGTGGAGTCCGTCACTTCCAACACGAATATTTTTCATTGCTCCAGTCGCTCCAGTTGTATAAGGTATCGTATGGAGATAGCCAATAGCTTTTCCATTGAAGAAATTTTTCATACGCCTGTTCAATTTGCACAGAAAGAAGAGTTTTATTGATAATAGTGTCCGGGGAGGGACTTCGTACAACGTTTGAGTCCGCTGTAGCGAATTATTCCTCTACAGGTGTAGGATCCTGTATGGAATAGGGATTCCTTACAGGGGATGGTACCCCGAAGGAAGGTGGATACTGTACGGGTGTGGAATCCCGCATAGGAGAATTAGCTGTTGGCTCCAAAGGGGCAGCCGACTCGCTAGAGTCTTCCAAGTTGGCAGATGACCTTGTATCCGTCGTTGCCGTCAAAGGCTCGGTATTTACTGTCGATACAGTAACGGGCATCTCTTCCACAGGGGTTGGGCCCTGGGGTATTTCATCAGTGGGTTGCGCTACAATAGGAGCATCCTCGGAGGGTTTGGTGGATTTAGATTTTATGAGCCTCCTTAGCTTCCTTTTCGGCTTCTCAGCAGCAACAGGTGTCTTGCTGTGAGATCTCTTTCTTTTCCTTGAAGATTCCACACTCTGGGATTTCAAAGAAATATCCCTTGGATCTTCAGAAACGGGCATACTGCGGACGGATGGTTGGTTGGCGGTCAGGGTGCTCTGGTTAAAGGCCGAAGGCTTGACGCCTCCTAAGTAGATACGGGAACTTATTTTCTTCATATCTGTGGATTGTTCAAGTCCTCACTTCGTCAGAATGTGGTTTAGAAATAAACCAAACGACTTCTTTTGCGATGCAGGTTTTGACACTTCTTCCTGACCCTTCAGAATAATTTGACACCAATTGACCTTTTCACAGGTCAAAATTGCAACCATCATCCTAAATCTAAGATTTGTGCACATCTCAAAGGCACCAGTGCGATTCTCGATGATACGGCAACAAAAGTCATCTAAGTACACGTATGGCAAATAGAAATTTTTCTTGTGACGGGTAGTGTGAACAGATTCAACAGAAGTTCATCCGGTGAACAGGCCATAGTACTTGGTCAACAGCTCTTGAGACCCAAAAGTGTCAAAGTCTTCCATGATCAGGCCATCAGCGGGCAGCCAGTAAATTTTCTGGAGAAGATCTCGGTCGATGTGGATCTCCATTCCGCGGATGACGGCGGTGATGTCAGCGACGTGGCCTCCATAGGCCAGCGACAGAAAGCGGACGTCAATGTTGAGGTAGAAGTCCTCAACCAAATGGACGTCGTATTTCTCGGCAGTGTGGCTTCCAAGGCGGTAAAGGCCTTGCTGACGGATTCTGGTGATGATGAACTCCATGGGTTTATCGTCATTAGTTTCAGCGCGGATTCTATCAATGATGACAGATCTGGAGAAGATCCGTCCATCAATGATGTTCGAGGCTTTCTTGAGGGCGGTGATAGAGGTCTGAGCAGACGCCATAGATGAATCTCAAGAAAAGGTGAAAGAGATTAAGAGAAATTTGCAGTAAAACGCAGAAAAACTTGGAGGCTGTATTTGCTTGAGTGCTCTTAAATTATGCAGAAAGCGTAAAGAGTCTCAAATGGCAATTGCAGTCCTTTTATAGTGGGCGGCGAAAAAGGGTTTTTCAGAGAACGAATGGTCAGATTTAAGGGATGGGAACCGGTTTTTGAAATGAACGGTCAGATGGACTGAGTGTAACTAGTACACTTATCCCTGGAATATTAAAATATGAGCGGGTCCCACTTCTGACATTTGTTGTTACCCTTAATGCCTGGAACGGCAGTTTAAAATATTAAACAATTTGAAAAACATCGCGGCTTTTGAGATTTGATTGTCCAGATGTCGTGTAAGGCATTTAATGTAAATGACGTTTGACATGAAAACAGGGCACGTGGACAACAATTATTTTAAATGAAATATATAATATATATTGAATCGAATTCCCATAGTATGTACTGTATCCGCGACGATACAGCGTTCCCCCTTAAAAGGTACATATAGGTTTCAGTTCCATACAGCAACTTTTGGATTAATGCTGTATTCATGAGCCATACTGTATTCCCCCTTAATTATTGCACACGTCAGCTGTAGGATGATTTATATTACTTTGTTCACTACTGTGCTGTATTGACGGTTCTGAGTGTACAGATAATTAATGGTAGATACTGTATTCTTGGGTCTTACAGCATTCTCCCTCAATTGTTGAGTAAAAATAGTAAATACTTACAGGGAGTCAGGCTGTAGCAATCCCAATTCTTTCCGAAGCATGTTGAATCTTGGTGTGCCGAGAGGCTTGGTGAAGATGTCGGCCAATTGAATATCTGTATGAACCTTTTCGAGCCGAACACCCTTGTTCTCGACATGATTCCTTATGAAATGATGCTTCATGTTGATATGCTTAGTGCGCGAGTGCAGTACAGGGTTATGCATTATAGCAATTGCACTCGTGCTATCACACATGATTGGCGTTTCCCTGGCTTCAATCCCATAATCTGACAACTGTCGCTGCATCCAAAGGATCTGCATACAGCAGCTACCAGCAGCATAGTACTCTGATTTTGCTGTGGAAAGTGAGTTTGCCCATTGCTTCTTACTGAACCAAGAAACAAGTCTAGGTCCGAGAAAGTGACAAGTTCCACTTGTACTCTTCCTATCTCGCTTGCAGCCTCCGAGATCCGAGTCGCTGTATCCAACTAAATCGAATCCGCCTTCTTTAGGATACCACAGTCCTACATCGACTGTTCCTTTAATATACTTCAGGATTCGTTTAGATGTATTGAAGTGTGATTCCTTAGGTGCTACTTGATATCTCGCACACACTCCTATAGAAAACTCGATATCGGGCGTGGTAGCCGTTAGGTACATGAGAGATCCAATAAGCTTCATGTAGAGTGATTGGTCAACCGACTTCTGGCTTCATCAACACTAATTTGCACGGAAGTGCTCATGGGGGTTGGCGATGATTTGGAAGTGTTCATTCCAAATTTGTTGAGAAGCTCCTTGCTGTATTTTTCCTGGTTGATGAAGATCCCTATAGGCAACTGCTTTACCTGCAAACCTAGGAAATAACTAAGTTCTCCCATCATATTCATTTCAAATTTACTTTGCATGAGATGAGAGAACCTTTGACACAAAGCAAGGTTAATTAAACCAAATATAATATCATCTACATATATTTAAACCATTAGAAGGTCATCGCCTTCTTGTATTTTGAACAAGGTTTTGTCCACAACACCTTTCTCAAATCCATTATTGGTTAGATACTGGGACAAGGTCTCATACCATGCTCTAGGGGCTTGTTTAAGTCCATACAGTGCTTTCCTCAGCCTGTATACTAAATCGATGCTGTCTGTGTTGGCAAACCCTGGTGGTTGTTCAACATAAACTTCTTCGGCAAGGTCTCCATTTAGGAATGCACTTTTGACGTCCATTTGATATACAATGAAGCTCTTATGGGCAGAAAAGGCTAAGAATATCCTAATGGCTTCTAGTCTGGCTACAGGGGCAAACATTTCATCATAGTCTATGCCTTCTTCCTGTCTATAGCCTTGTGCGACTAGTCTGGATTTGTTCCTTATGATCAGTCCATTTCGATCTTTCTTGTTTCTAAATACCCATTTGGTTCCTATAACCGATTGATGCGTAGGTCTGGGTACAAGATACCATACATTGTTTCTTTCGAAACCGTTAAGCTCTTCTTCCATAGATGTTATCCAATGAGAATTATTAAGAGCGTCTATGGTAGAAACATGTTCGGAATGGGCTAAGAATATAGCAATAGTGCACATGTTGAGTCTTCTAAGCTCGGATTGAGATTTCCATTCAGGAAATGGTGATTTCTCAGTATCTAGTTCTTCTTTTGCACACAGTACATTTCCTTGTGTACTCTGTATTCTCATTCAGGTAGAAACACCAGCATTTATGATTCCAATGATAAGATCTTGCGGGTGATCTCTCAACCATCTTCGGTCGGGATCTAATTCAGGGTCCCGTACTGTATCGAGAGTTGCTGTAGTTTCATCTTTAGCTTGTACAGCATTGGCTTCATCTACCTCAATTCTTACAGCTGCGGGGTTGATTTCTAGGTCAACAACAAGTTCTATGGGAGTTGGAGGATCTAAGATCGAGAGTTGTTGGATGTTATGAGTAACACCTTCTACTCCTGTAGGGTCATGGTGAGGCTCGTCGAACACTACATGAACTGGTTCCTCGAACGTCAGCTTCCTTTTATTAAAAATCCTGAAAGCTTTGCTGATGGAGGTATATCCTACAAAAATTCCTTCATCTGACTTCTCATCGAAGGTTTTAAGTTGATCCTTCCCATTATTTAACACATAGCACCTGCATCCAAAAATGTGAATATACGAAACTAACGGAGTTTTGTTGTTCCATACCTCGTATGCTATTTTGTTGTGGTGCTTGTTGACGATACAGTGGTTTTGAGTGTAGCATGCTGTATTGGTTGCTTCACCCCAGAAACGTTGTGGCAACTGGCTTGCGGCAATCATTGTCCTTGTCCCTTCTTTCAGTGCCATATTCTTTCGCTCGGCAATACCATTTTGTTGAGGTGTACGGGCAGATGAGTATTCGTGTTGTATCCCATTCTCCGAACAGTACTGCTCTATAAAGCGGTTTGTAAATTCTGTACCTCTGTCGGAACGAATGAACACGATACTCAAGCTCTTTTCATTTTGAAGCTTCTTCAGGAGCTCGGGCAGCTTTGATGTTGTTTCCTTTTTCTTGCTTAGGAAAATTGTCCAAGCATACCTGGAGTAGTCATCAACAACAACAAGACAGTATTTCTTACCTCCCAAACTTACTGGGTCGACAGGACCATAAAGATCCATTTGTAGCATCTCCAACACTCTGTGGGTTGAAAGGTAGGATTTGCTCTTTAGGGTGGACTTGATTTGCTTGCCTTTCTGACATGGTCCGCAGACACTGTCCTTTTTTAATGACACGTTTGGCAATCCTCTGACCAGTCCCTGTCTTGAGAGCTTGTTGATCGTCTTGAAGTTGACGTGAGACATCCTCTTGTGCCATAACCAGCTTAGATCTGCAGTGCCTTTGGCAACAAAGCATGGAATTGAGGACCTCATAGGCTTCCAGTCAGCAATATACATGTTACCTGATCTGCTTCCTGTAAGCACGACTTCTTTGGTCTGGATGTTCTTGACTCTACAACGATCTATATAGAATTTCACCGAGAACTGTTTATCACAGAACTGTCTAATACTAAGTAGATTGAACTATAAGCCTTCAACATATGCAACATCGGTGACCTTGAATTTTCCGACAAGAAGGTTTCCTTTTCCTCTTGTTCTTCCTTTAGATTTATCACCGAAGCGCACTTTTGGACCGCGACCTTCTACGAAATCTGATATCTTGCTTCTATCTCCGGTCATATGCCGAGAGCATCCACTATCGAAGTACCAGATGTCCTCCTCTTGGATGTCCTGTATGCAAAGAGATTAAGTAGATTTAGGTCCCCTTTGATTTTTGGGTCCAAGAATGTTAGTGCCTTTAGGTACCCATATTTTCCTGACAGCAATTGGTTTACTGTAGGTAACGTTTGGTACAGACTTGCGGTATCTACGTGGGGCATGTAAGTAGTTACTGTAACCATGATAATCATTATGCATGTAAAAATCAGGGTTATTATTATTAATCCAGTACGTATGCCGTCTTGGAGGTGGAGCCATTTTCTTTGGCCTTTCAGCTTGGCTTCTAGGTCTCCAGTTGGATTCCCAATGCTGTTGGTGATACTGTGCGGACAGTTGCTGTCTCGATGAATAATGCGGCTCCTGTATCCAATACCTAGGCGTGCTACACTGAAAGTACTGCCGTGTGGGCCTTTGGTATTTGGACACAGCCTTCTTTCTGAACGGTTGTTGGCGCTGTTGATATGCTCGGGGAGCATGCTGTTGCGTGCGCCTTACAGGTTGGAACGGCTTATGATTCCGCTGTCTAGAATAAGATTGCGGGGGCGGAATGTCAGCCTTTGCTTTTCGCGGTGCAGCAGGTTCTTTCACAGGACTAGGGGTATCTTCTGATACAGGAATGTGTTCCACACTCTTGACGAACATAGTACTAGTTTTCCTTTTGTTGGAAAATGAGCTGTATCTTAAGCCACTTTTATCGTGAGCATGCTGCCCAGTGCTTAGAATTTCTTCCATTCTTTTCGATGATTTCTCGAAAGACTTTAGAATGGTCTCAAGTTCGCTTTCTCGTTTCTCGAGAGTATTAAATTTAGCTTGAAGTAGAACAAAATCATTTGTCTTGCTTCCATTTTGAGACTTAGTCTCACTTAGTTCATGAGCAAGTTGATGATTGCTCTCTACGAGTTTTTCATGCTCGACCTTGCTATTTTCACAATCAATAGACATATTTTCGTAATTTATTTTTAGCAAGTCGTTTTCTTCTTTCAGCTCTATGTTCGAAAGTTGAAGCTGAATGTTTTTATTTTTCAAAGTCTCGTGGGCTTTTTGAATATTTTTAAATTCATTCATTATGTTTTCGAAAGTATGCGATGCATTTACTAGAATGGCTGAGGTTGAGCTTACCTCATCATCGCTGTCTTCTTCTTCCAGAATGTCCTTGGCCATAAAGCACATATATGCCTTATCTTCGAACTCATCATGAGATGAATCACTTTCAGTGACCACCTGAAGACATTCTTTGGATTTGGATGGTGTGGGGGAGGCTTCTGATTCTCCTATCAGTGCCTTGAGATTGTTTTTCCAAGCACATCTTCGTCCATTCCTCTCTTGTTGCTCGGCTTCCGGCAACCTTTGGACTTTGGGATGAGGACATTTGTTTGCATAATGCCCTGGTTTCCTACAATTATAGCACAGGTTAGCGTCACCAGAGGAAGTTTCAGTACTTACCTTGTGAACAGGCTTGGGCCTGTAGGGAGTCTTTCCAGACTGCTTGATGAACTTTTTGAATTTGTGCATGAGAAGCGCCATTTCATCTTGAGACAGGATGTTGTCGTCACTGTCAGCATTCTTGAAATTTGGCTTTGATGGGCTGGGCATGCTGTGTCGATGGTTAGATACAGCAGCTAAGGCTGTAGTCCTAGCTGGAGATTCTTCATCTTTCTCTCTTCTGTCAATATCATACTCAAAAGCTTTGAGGTCAGAGAAGAGATCAAAAGTAGATATTTCATTTAGATTACACGACACACGGATAGCTGTGGTCTTAATGTCCCATCGGGCAGGGAGAGATCTGAAAATTTTTAAATTCTTCTCCTTTTGGGCATAAATTTTGCCCAAAGCTTCAAGTCCACCAACAATTCCAGTGAATCTGAGGTTAAGTTCCTCAAGTGTCTCAGTTGGTTTCATTTCAAATGATTCAAATTGCTGAGTAAGTTTTGAAATTTTATTTTCTTTTGAGAGCTCAGTTCCCTCACAAATCAACTTGAGTTTATCCCAGATTTCCTTGGCTGTTTTACAGCTCTTTACCTTCGAGAATGTGCCTTTGTTGAGAGTGACAAACAACGCATTCTTTGCAACATTGTCGAGGTTGGCGGGCTTTCGTTCATCTGTGGTCCATTGTTCGCGCTCCTTCTCGAGCATCTCAGCATGGGCTTGGCCTTCGATCCTTGCGGCCGTGTTTACCTTCATGATCTTAATGGGGCCATCATGTATAACAAAAATCATCTCTTTGTGCATTGCTGCAAGATGAGCCTCCATCCTGATTCTCCAATCATCAAACTCGTTAATAGAAAACATAGGTACTTTGTTGATCATAGATGTATCCATGTGAGAATAAAGGAATGAAAAAGAATGTTTTAAAAATTAAGTGATTTTGGATCTGATTCGGTTAAAACTACGACTGATTCTTTTTAGAATCAACCTCTCTGATACCACTTGTTGGCCACTAAGTATACTGGATACAGCTTGGAAAGTGTTTTAAACAACAAGATGTACTGTTTGAAATCTGAGTGCGTCGCGGAAGTCTTAGATACAGTAAGTTGCTGTGGATACAGCAACTCGATGTGTGGTGTATACTTAAATAATCACAGTTAAATAAAACAATAAAAGCAGATGGTAAATAACACAGTATTTAAAATGGTTCGAGGTAAACCCCTCTATGTCCACTGGTCCTCCACACAGGAGTAAAAAGCTTATTATAATTATTGCGTACACAACTACGTAATTATAACAACACAGATCCATATATCGTTCACACAGATTGATATACTGATCTTAGCTTTCAACCGTTCACACAGATTGGTTTGAGCTAACACTTTGACTGGCTTCTTCACACACAGTTCTGAAGCTTCGTCTTCTTCGATGCAATTCCTTCACACACAGTTTCGAAAAGCAAAGATTCCTCAGTCCACACAGGGCTGATAAGAGTTTTTTCAATGATAGAACAAGGTTGAACAACAGCTATGACTTTCTGGACTGTAAGCTGATGATGTGTTGTTCAAGAGTTGAGCACTGTATATCTCTTTATATCTAAATAGCAGTGAGCTTTGGAGATATGTTTTGTTCTGATGTATATGATAATAAATTCGTAAGCTTTGGTTTCTGGTAACTGATCTTCAACGGCTTGAGGAGATATATATAGTCTTCTGAAAAATATATCCGTTGAGATAAATCCGTTGAGCAAGATTCCGTTCCAACAAGATGATGTGTTTAAATAAAACACGATCCGGATTTTGCGGGATTTGAAGATCTTTTGACTTACAGTATTTAAATACTTTATCATTTAGTATTTAAATACTTCTTTATCAACGGGACTTGACTTCTAGCGAATACTGAAGATTCCTTCTTTGTCCTGTTGAGAGCTGTATGGAAGGATTACGTATTGTCAATTCAAGACAGCTTCCATACTTAGTCTTTATGAGACTTCTTTGCTGAATGATAGATTCTACTGTATGCTGGATCTATGAGAGGTCTTCGATACAAGTTGACATTATTGATCAGCTTTTCGATACAGTTTCCTTACTGTATGCTGGATTGGCATATTGTCAAAACATCTTATCACCACTATTCGATACAGGGATTGTTAATCCTAACTGTTTCGATACCGGGTATTGTTATCCTAACAATTTCAGATAAAGGTTGTTATCCCAACAGTTATAACTACCCGCCATGCCCATAACAATCTTGTTGGTGATGTCAAGGACATATCTGTAATCTTTCTTCAGGTTGCCTCTCTTCGCTGTGAATTTGACCTTGGTGGGTTGCTGTGGTAATTTGATCTCGTACCGGGTTTCCATAGAGCTTTGTTTTAGGGCTTTTACAGCAATGCCCTTATTCTCCATGTTGAATGCATCCGCAAAGGTCTGGGGATTGATAGTGACCTCTTCTCTGAAAACTGGACTGGTGATACAATGCTTGGTGACTTGAGCTTCCTTGAAGAAGCAAATAACAACTTCCTTGTACAGCTACTTCGGGTTGATGTCCAAAAAGTGATAGATGTCGTTCTTCTTCATTATTCGGATGATATGGCGCATTTCATCGATGTCCACCATGTTAGTCTCCAGCAAACCTTTGAAATCCACCACAATACTGAAAATAATTTGCTCCTTCACCATCTTTAGGTTGACTCCATCGAAATACTGAGTAACGTCCATTTTTGAAAATAACATTAGGGTTCTGATTTAGTGCAGTGAATATTCAGGAATTTTTCTTGCTTTTGACAATTAGGGTTCGTAAGCTTGAAGACGATAAATTTTTTGTGAAATGGTTTCGATCGTATTATATAGTCATTTGAAAAGACGCTTTGAATTTAATAATAAAATAAGTAAGCAGCGGTCCAAGTTTTGAGAAGTTAAAATGACGGTTGGATTTGATTGGACATCATCGAGGTAGTGTGATCATGTGTTTTTCCACGTGTAAATATAATAATTAAGTCGGTCTAAGAATTAGAAACTTAGCTGGTTGACCATTTTGACTTTTTATCTACTCTGCATCATGTAAGTTGTGTCGCCTGTGGTTGACGTCAGCTAACTTTTCCTTGTCTGGTCTGATCAGGTAGCGTTCTCGTTTGGTCTGATCATCAGGTAGCTTTCTGCATCAGGTAGCTTTTTTGCATCAGGTAGCTTTCTTGCCATCTGGTCGGATCATCAGGTAGCTTTCTCGTCTGTACTGGATTCCCAATCTAGTAGGCTAAGTTCCCTACTTAGCTCCAGAAACCTTTCTTCTGGTAAAGGTTTTGTGAATATGTCAGCAATTTGGAACTCCGTGCTGACTCTTTCCACTCTAACTCTCTTATTTAGCACATGGTCTCTGATGAAATGATGTTTGACATCTATGTGCTTTGTCCTTGAGTGTAATACTGGATTGTTTGTGATTGCAATTGCACTATTATTGTCACACCAGATAGGAACTTCATTTGCAGTGATGTTGTGGTCCCTTAGCTGTTGTCTAATCCATAGGATTTGTGCACAGCAGTTGCCTCCAGCTAGGTACTCTGACTCGGTTGTGGAAATTGAGTTGGATACCTGCTTCTTGCTGAACCATGATATTCTGGTTCCTAAGAATTGTGCTTTTCCTATCAATATTGCATCCTGCAAAGTCTGCATCTGAGTAGCCTGATAACTCAAAATTATCATTCTTGGGATACCATAGACCAACATGAATTGTGGATTTAAGGTATCTGATTATCCTTTTAGCTGCTTCCTGGTGAGACTGCTTCGGCTATGATTGAAATCTTGCACATACTCCCACTGCATATGAAATGTCAGGTCTGCTTGCAGTGAGGTATAGAAGTGATCCAGTAAGTCCTCTGGAGTGAGTTGGGTCTACTGAAATGCCTCCTTCATCTGCATCAAGGTGTAGGGATGTGCTCATTGGTACTCTTTCTGGTTTGGCTGAATCCATGCCAAATCTTTTGACTAAATCCCTTGTATATTTGGCTTGATTGATGAAGATTCCTTTGTCCATTTGCTTGACTTGCAAACCAAGGAAGAAGTTTAGCTTTCCCATCATACTCATCTAAAATTCTCCTTACATGAGATTTGAGAACTTCTCGTATAGCTCCGGGTTGGTTGATCCAATGATGAAATCATCCACATATATTTGAACTAGCAATATGTGGTTTTCATGGTCCACTCTGAATAGGGTCTTGTCCACCTTTCCTTTGCTGAATCCATTCTTCTCCAGAAACACAGATAGTGTCTCATACCAAGCTCTTGGTGCTTGCTTGAGTCCATATAGAGCTTTCAGAAGCTTGTATACTTTGTCTCCTTTGACAAATCCGGGGGGTTGCTCCACATAGACTTCTTCTTCTAGGATTCCATTGAGAAAATCACTTTTCACATCCATTTGGTAGACTTCAAAATTCTTGTATGCTGCATATGCAAGGAATAGTCTGATAGCTTCAAGTCTTGCTACAGGTGCATAAGTTTCATAAAATCTATTCCTTCACATTGAGCATATCCTTATGCAACGAGTCTGGATTTATTCCTAACAACAGCCCCATCTTCATCACATTTGTTTTTATACACCCATTTGATGCCTATGACTTTCTTGTGATCTGGTCTGTCTGTTAGTTCCTAGACATTGCTTCTTTCTATCTGGTTGGGCTCTTCTTGCATTGCAATTATCCATGAGTAGTTCTCCAGTGCTTGATCTGTTGTTTTGGGTTCCGTATGAGACATGAAACATGAGAACATTGCCATTCCTGCCGGTTCTGTGGATTGTCTGGTTCTAACTCCATAAGTTAGGTTTCTAATTATCTGTTGAATGGGATAATCTATGATCCATTTGGGGATATTATCTTTAGGGTTTGTTCCCCCGGTTGAGTTGCTTTGGTGATCTTCTTCTCTTTCTACATCAGCTTGGTTCTGGCCTTCTTGATCTGCAACTGGATCAGCTACGGTCTTGTCATCTGCAAGTGGGGATCCTGTCTGCTCTACAGGTGTGTCCTTGTCAGCTACAGGCTACAGTTAGATCAGGTAGGTTTTGGAATCCTATCTGATCTGCAGTTAGGTCTTCTGGCTGATCTGTAGGTGAGTCTATCATTCCTGTGTCATGAATGATAACTTCTTCTAGGGTGGCGGATTTGAGCTTTTTCTCAATTTATTCCACCTGTTTCCTGTACTCAACAATCGACTCGTCAAGCACAACATGAGGTGTTTCTTCCACAACTAATGTTCTTTTGTTAAAGACTCTGTATGACTTGCTTATTTATGAGTATTTCATAAAGAGACCATTATCAGTTTCAGCATCAAAGGCATTCAGTTGAGTTTTACCATTGTTGTGGATGAAACACTTACAACCAAATATATGAAAGTATGAAACAGTTGTTGTTCTACCATTCCAAACCTCATAGGGAGTTTTGCCATGTCTCCCTACTATCATACTCCTGTTCTGAGTATGGCATGCTGTGTTGACAGCTTCAGCCAAGAACCTCTTTGGCAGGCCAGCTTCAGCAATCAATAACCTGGCAGCTTCCTTCAAGGTTCTGTTTCTTCTTTCAGCAACATCATTTTGCTATGGTGTTCTTGCGGCAGAAACTTCATGCTGGATTCCATTCTGATCACTGTATTCAGTGATTGCCTTGTTGAGAAATTCTCCTCCTCTATCTGATCTGATCTTGATGATTGAGAGAGATTTCTAATCCTGAATCCTAATTAGCAGCTCAGGTAACTTTGTTAGTGTTTCACTCTTTTTATAGAGAAAAACAACCCATGTGTACCTTGAGTAGTCATCTACTATTGTTAGAACATGCTTCCTTCCACTCAATGTCCTTGGCTTGATGAGGTCAAATAGATCCATATGAAGTAGATCTAAAATTATGGTGGTGAGAGTGGTAGGCTGAACTGGTTTGAATGATGCTCTGGTCTGCTTTCCTTTCTGGCATGCATCACAGAGAGCTTCTTTCTTGAATACTTCTTCTGGAAGTCCTATGACCAGCTTTTGAGAGCTTATCTTGTTGATGGCTTTGAAGTTCAGGTGACATAATCTTTTGTGCCATAGCCATCCATTTTCAGCAATTTTCTTATATAGAAAACAGGTGTTTGGAGTGCCTGCATTCCAATTAATCATGTAGACATCTCTTCTTCTGAATCCTTGTAGCTTTACTTCTCCAGATAGGATATCAATCACCATGTATTTCCAAATGGTGAAGACTACTAGATTCTTCTCATCACATAATTGGCTTAAGCTCAACAGATTGTATTGAAGTCCTTTAACATAATGGACTTTGGATATGGTTATATTTCCTCTGTGAAGCTCTCCAAATCCTTTTTTCTGACCTCTAGAGCTATCTCCAAAGATTACATTTGGGCCTATTTCTTTGGTGTAGTTTGAAAGCACCTTCTTATTCCCTGTCATGTGCCTTGAGCATCCAGAATCTACAAGCCATTCTTCACCTCCTATTTTTGAACTTGAGGAGGTGTGGTAGTAGTCCTTCCACCTTTTCTGCAATCAGACAAGCAGAGATTTAGGTACCCAAATTTGTGTGGGTCCTTTGGGGTTAGTAGGCTTTCTGGAGAATTGGTTTCTCCTTGGATTATAAAAGTTATGTTGTCTACCCCTATAAGGTGTGTGCTGTTTGGGTCTATATCCTTGGTTAGGATTGTGTACTGGATATGTCTTATAAAATCTGTGGTGTGGGCCATTTCTAAATCTCGGCTGAGACCATTTGTAAATCGTTGGGGTCTCCACACATGTTTATTTTGGAAATTTGGATAACCTTGCGGTTTCCATTTGCCTCTCCCATTTTGAAATCTATTTTTAGGGAGTCTTTGGTAATAGTGGGCATAATGTCTTGGCTGCTGCTTTTGTCTTGGCCATTGCCTAGTCTCCTATATAGGTGGCTGTCTTGTGAACCTTGGCTGCTGCCTAAACTTTTGACTGGGCTGCTGCTTATTTTGAAACTACGGGTTTATATGTAGGCTCAGTAGCTTGAACGATTGTTTCTCCCTTGATAAAAATGATTTTTGAACTAGAGGGAGTGTTGGGTCATATCCAAGTCCTGATCTGGAATAAAGTGGCCTCTTGTTCATACACAATTCATCCAGGGTTATAGATGCCTTGAGGGATGTTATTTCCTTAGCTTGTGTATTACTTAGTTGTGTCAGTTTGGCAAACTCAGATTTAACATGAGCAAGTGCAACTGATTTCTCACTGTTTGAAATAGTTAACCTTTTAATCTCAGTTGTAGCATTATCAGCCAGGTTTTTCAATTTGTTTTCAGCCTATTTTTAAATTCGGATTTGATTTGTGTCAACTCTATGCTGAGTTTTTCAAAATTATTTTTCAGTTGCCAATTCTCATCTTGTAGCTGTGTTTTCTCGGCTATCACGGTTAAGTGTGTAGATTTTAATTTTTCAAAGTCTTTAAGGAGCTGATTGACAGATTCATGTAAGTCAATATTTTGAGATATGTCTGAGCTATCATTACTAGAAATTGAGAGTTTAGATGTTACCTCTTCATCAGCTAGGTTGGCCATCAGACAGTTGTATCCATCATCATCATCAGAGAAGAATCCACCACTTGATTCTACTCTTTCTTCAATTTAGTCTTCTCCAATGAGAGCTTTTCTTGTCTTCTTTTATGCCCACTTCATTCTTGGATTCTTCTCTCTTGAGATCAGGGCAGTCAAATTGTATATGCCTGATTTTGTGGCAGTTATAACATTCCACCTTCCAGTTGTCTGCCTTCTGGTTCCTTCTTGAATTGTCCTTCTAGTTCTTCTTGTATTTGGAATAATTCTTTCTGAAATTACTGAACCTCTGCTGTAATACTCGTAATTTTGATTTCCGGTGATTTCTTTTTTTCGACGAAAGTCCGTTTTGATGACTCGCTCATGACTGTTTCATCATTCTGAGAATGATTAATTCTGCACTTTTTATCATCTGAGTTCGTTTCGGTATCGTTTTGTTGAGTTGTGTGTTTCTTAGCGACTTTTCCGCACTCGAGTTCGATTCTTGCGAATCTCATTCGAAACTACTTTTTCGAGTTTCCCGTAAGTTGGTTTAACTTTGTTAGACATGTTGTGAACTTCGGTTTGGTTATTCGATCACGTATCGTGATTTTCGGGCGTTTTGGGCCATTTTGTAATTTACCCAAAGTTGCGGGTATCAGCATTCGTATTTGTTGTTTTGACCCTTTTCATGGTCGCGTGTGATTAATTGTTGCATGGTATTTCATTTCGGGTCGATGATGTTTCCCACGAGCATTTTGTCGTGTTCGTTCCGTGCGTTTTCGGATAATCGAGTCGTCGAGCCCTGGTGGTCGGGCACTGGCCGGACGGTTGCGGGTACTGGCCGGACGGTTGCGGGCACTGGCCGGACAGGTGCGGCAGAAACCGGCGTAGCGCATGCTACGTCCGGAAGGCGCACTACTGCCGGAAGGTAGCGCACGCTACGGCCGATTGGCTGCGCGCGCTAGTCGGCCGAGGCAGTAGGGCAGTGGGGTACTGGACTCGGGTGGATCGGCAGGTAGCGCACGCTACTGTCGGGCACTGCGTACGCTACGTTTGGCAGGTAGCGCGCGCTACGACCGGAAGGCTGCGCATGCTACCTGGCCGAGACAGTAGGACAGTGAGGTTCTGGATTGCGGCCCGGGCCGATAGCACACGCTAGTTCGGCAGCCTAGCGCACGCTAGGCTGCACCAGTATAAATGTGACAGAGCAGTCGCATTTTCACTCGTTTTTCATTTCTCTTCTTTTCGATCCGCGGCTGGAGCTTCGGGGGAGACGAAGCCATGTCGTTGAACAACAAATCCATGAAGTTCTTGAGTTCATATCATTGATTGATCATCCTATATCATCCTTTGATCCATCGAATCAAGGTGAGATTTCTTAGAACCCTATTTTGAGAAATTTTGGGGTTTTTGCGTTTTTGTCCGATTCGTTCCGTATTGTTGATTAATTCATGATGGGTATGATTAATCTTAGCAGTATTCTTGTGTTTAACATCATTTAATCCATTGTTCTTCGTCGAATCAAAGTATATTTCTTGATTTCCTTCGAATCGACTTTTTGGGGGATTTGTTCTTGATCTCGTTTTCCATCTATTTTTGATGGATCGATTGTCGTTAAATGATGTTGTTAAACATATCCTATGGATTATATATCCATATTTCATTTTGGAATTCTGATAAGTGTCATTTTTGTACACTTATCCATGGTTTGTATCGATAAAATTCACCCATAATTGAGCTAGTCTACTCGTTTTTTGCTTTTAATTTATTAGTTTTAATAATTTTATTTTTATTGGATGATGATCGGATTAAATAACTGAATTACTCAAGAAACAACATGTTTAATAAATATTCTCTTTATTGAATTTTGATATATTCATGTTGTAGGGCTTTCGAGACGAATTCGGCAGTCTTTCCGGATTCAAAATCAGAGTTATATATCAAAAGTTATCATCCGAAGAAGATCTGGGGCAAAAACGCAAAGTCTGAGGAATTCTGGGCTTAAAACGTAACTATCAAAACTTCAAATGAGCAAATTAACGACGCAACGTTACGGCCGTAACATTCTGTAGTTACGGCCGTAAGTCACCTCATTTACGGCCGTAACTCCTGAATGTTACGGCCGTAACTCTTGACAGATTGCTATGATTTGTCTAATTTTTTATACTTTTTGTGTATTATTGAGGGGATGGCTGGCATTGATCCGATATAATGTAATAATGCTGTAGTTTTGGAGCTATTAGATGACTTTAGGTGTATAAATAGACCCCTTAGATCCTTCATCATTCACCATTCATCATATAATTTTCCATTTTCTTGTAAACTTTTCTTTTTGTGTGAAGAACACACTTGTGTTCTTGAGTGATCTTTGTTAGTGTGGTACAACATATGTTGTTCACAGAGTTTATTGTTTCTATCTCCTTTATCTACTAAGGGAGTTAGGATCAATTCTTTCTCTTGATTCAACTAAACATGACCACCAAAGCTTGTAATATGTGTAATAAACCCTTTATGGGCTAAGTTTCTTAAGTTGGGATTATAAACAAGGTTAGTCATGTTATTTATGTTTGTATAAAGATATATTATGAATTACTTATTATTGTGTGTGATTTTCATTGTTTTAACAATCTTTATTTATTTGGCCAATTAATGAAGATATTTATGATCTTCATATGTTTCGAAAGAAAATATGTTTGATTAGATCAAATGATCTTCACTCTAAGTTGTTCTAGGGGATAGAAATATACCCCTAGTCCTTAGATGATTCATTGAGTTATTTTCACAAATCCTAATGCTATGTATTGAAGCCAATCAACATAGAAATATAGTGGATTGATTCAATATGTAAGGGCGTTTATAGTTCGAAGAGAAACCGTCTTTTTAAGGAAAATCGAATCTACACAACATAATAAGTAAATTCATCTTATGATCTCCAATACATCTTTTATAACTAATGACGAACTAAGTTTGTAATCCCAACTATTTCATTTTATCATTAATCAATCTATTAATATTGCAATCTTTTTATTTCCTTATAATATTAGAATTATTATTGCAATTTCTTTGCAATTATTAAACCAAACTTTTAATTGTGTGTTTCACTCATCTTAAGTATCTATAAAAATAGACTAATAGTGTATAATTCAAATTATAACATAACTTCCTTGTGGGATCGATAAACCGGACTCAAAAAGTCCACTTTACTACTTGATACGATATCGTGCACTTGCGATAGTTACACAAAAAGCGTGTCAAGTTTTTGGCGCCGTTCTTAGGGAAGTATAAGTTATATTTGAAAAATTACATTATTAACTATTGTTATAAATACAACTTTTTCTTTGTTGTAGATTCCCTTGTCTATGCGAAGGACATACAATCGCGATTTAGTTTTACTAGATCCCGAGATCGAAGCCACATATAGAAGAAGGCGAAGAGAACAAAAGAAAAACATTATTTCTTCACCATCAATGGCGGACGAACTAAATCCACGTCTCCCCCAAGGAAATGATAACGAAAGAATTCCTCCGGTGGGGGGAATACCTAATGTTCAAAACATTCAACATCAACAATATCCTATTGTACGGGAAATAGATGAAGACAACATGCTCTTTGGGAAATTCATGAACCCCCCATCTTTGAGCGTTCAATCAAGTGTAATCTATCCACCATTTGGAGTGGACAATTTTCAAATTCGCCCAGATGTCATCAATCTCTTCTCCAACAACAACTCATTCTATGGAAGAACCGACGAAAATCCATATCTCCATATTAACCGTTTTGTGGAAATATGTGGAAATTTCAAATATCCAAATGTAAATGACGAGGCGATCAAAATGAGACTTTTCGTGCACACTTTGAAGGACAGAGCAAGAGAGTGGCTAGATACTTTGCCACCACGAAGCATAACAAGTTGGCCCGAATTTGTCCAAAAATTCACCACTAAGTACTTTCCACCAATAAAAGTGGCGAAACTCAAATACGAAATCTCTACATTTCGTCAACAAGATTCAGAATCATTCCACGAAGCATGGGAGAGATACAAGGATATGCTACGAAAATGTCCTAACCATGGTTTCAATTTGGGAGCACAAGTCAATTACTTCTATTCTGGAATTTTACCTTCATGCCGAGACAATGTCGATTCATCATCAAATGGCTCACTGGGAAACAAAACTATGAAAGAGGCTTATAATCTTTTTGAGGTTATAAGTGAACAAAGTGCAAGATGGCCAGACAGAAATATCCAAAAGAAACCAAATGGTGTTTTTGAAGTGGATTCTTATTCACTTATGTTGGCAAAAATTGAAGCTCTATCAAAGAAAGTCGAGGAAATGTCTTTTCAACTCCTCAACTGTGAAGACGGTGCAAACTCCACAAATTTCAGCTTTTTCATGTGAAATTTGTGGAGCAACTCACAAAAGACTATCTCGTCCCTTAGTGCAACAAGAACAGTCACCACCACCACTGGAACAAGTGGCGTATGCTCGATTTCCAAAGGCAAGCATACAATCCTTACGGGCCAACATACAATCCAGATACAAAAATCATCCAAATTTTTCTTATGCAAACAACAACAATGTGTTGAATCCAACGCATCAAGAAAAGAAGCCCGGATGGGAAGAAGCAATCACGAAGCTAGTGAACAACAATCAAGTATCAACAACGCAATGATGCTTCAATTAAAAATCTGAGACACAAGTTGGCCAAATGGCCAAAATACTTTCAGAAAGATCTCAAGGCATGTTACCTAGCAATACCGAGGTAAATCCAAGGAAAATGTCCAAGCTATCACAACAAGAAGTGGAGTGCAATGCCCAAATTTCTATGGAAAACCATCTGGAAAAACAAAAAATAAACAAAAAGAATCGTCTGAGGACCTTCATCTCAAAAAGGTCCAATTGCTACAAAAACTTAAGTTCCACCTATCCCATTTCCTCAACGGTTGAAGAATCACAAGCTCGATGCTCAATTCGGGAAATTCTTGGAAATCTTCAAAAAGCTACACATCAACATTCCTTTTGCC
This sequence comes from Orobanche coerulescens, assembly GCA_033398695.1. Taxonomy (NCBI): domain Eukaryota; kingdom Viridiplantae; phylum Streptophyta; class Magnoliopsida; order Lamiales; family Orobanchaceae; genus Orobanche; species Orobanche coerulescens. The sequence continues at coordinate 192,913,403 of CM065803.1, read as the reverse complement.
GATGCTCTAGCACAAATGCCAAGCTATGCCAAATTTATGAAAGATATTCTTTCAAACAAACGAAGGCTTGAAGAATACGAAACTGTCATGCTAACAGAGGAATGTAGCGCAATACTACAAAAGAAGTTGCCACCCAAGCTAAAAGATCCGGAACTTTCACAATCCCGGGTACAATTGGTGAAGTAAATTTTGGCAAAGCTCTTTGTGATTTAGGGGCAAGTATCAACTTGATGCCCCTGTCAATTTTCAACAAATTGAATTTGGGAGAAGCAAAAGCAACAACAGTTTCGCTACAATTAGCCGATCGGTCAATCAAATATCCACGTGGGATAGTTGAAGATGTGCTCGTCAAAGTTGATAAATTCATATTCCCAGCAGATTTTATCATCCTAGACATGGAAGAAGATCAGGATATTCCCATTATTCTGGGACGACCATTTCTCGCAACCGGACGTGCTCTTATTGACGTCTATGAAGGAAAGCTAATTCTCAGAGTGGAAGACGAACATGTCATCTTCGATGTCTTAAAAACTTTGAATCAACCCTCCACAGATGAGTATTGTCTAAAAATAGACACAATTGAAGCCATGGTGAACAAGTCTTTAGAGAAAATTCTATCTAAAGATCCTCTTGGGACATGTATAGCAAATTCTCTAACCAAAGATGGAAGAAGAATATCACTTGGCCGAAACAGTTAACTATCTGGAAGCACTACCAACCTTAAGAAAGCATCCACATTTTGAAGAATTGGGGACAAGCTCCGCTAAACCCCTCCCTTCTTTACAAGAAGCTCCAACACTTGATCTCAAACCTCTACCCACACATTTGAGATACGCTTACTTGGGCGTTTCTCAACACTTCCGGTCATCATATCTAACATATTGACCAAACTTGAAGAAGGGAAATTACTAAGGGTATTGAGGAATCACAAAAGAGCAATTGGATGGACTATTGCATACATTAGAGGAATAAGCCCCTCTATATGCACTCACAAAATCTTGATGGAAGATGACTGCAAACCTTCAATTGAGCATCAACGACGTTTGAATCCAAACATGAAGGAAATTGTGAAGGCAGAGATTCTTAAATTACTTGACGCAGGAATCATTTATCCAATCTCAGATAGTCCATGGGTGAGCCCTGTACATATGGTGTCCAAAAAGAGTGGAATCACGATCATTGAGAACGAGCACAATGAACTTATACCAACACGACCGATCACAGGATGGAGAATGTGCATTGATTACAGGAAACTAAACAAGACGACAAGAAAAGATCATTTTCCACTCCCATTTATTGATTAGATGCTAGATAGATTGGCAGGACATTCTTACTACTATTTTCTCGATGGCTATTCAGGGTACAACCAAATCGTAATAGCCCCAGAAGATCAAGAGAAAACAACATTCACATGCCCTTATGGAACATTTGCCTACAGAAGAATCCCATTCGGATTGTGCAATGCTCCAGCCACATTTCAAAGATGCATGATGTCAATATTCTCAGACATGGTTGAAAAATTCATTGAAGTTTTCATGGACAATTTCTCGGTTTTCGGAGATTCATTTGATAAATGCCTAATTCACTTAGGCATGGTCTTGGAAAGATGTGAAGACACAAATCTAGTTCTCAATTGGGAGAAATACCACTTCATGGTCTAGGAAGGAATCGTACTTGGCCATAGAATCTCACAACATGGAATTGAAGTCGATAAGGCAAAGATCCAAGTGATTGCAAAACTTCCTCCACCAATTTCGGTGAAAGGAGTAAGGAGTTTTCTCGGACATGCAGGATTCTATCGGAGGTTTATAAAAGATTTCTCAAAAATAGCAAAACCTCTCTGTTCTTTGCTTGAGAAAGATACACCATTCCTTTTCACAAATGAATGCCACGTGGCCTTTGCAACTTTGAAGGATAAGCTTACATCAGCTCCAATCATCATTTCTCCAGATTGGACTATTCCTTTCATTTTAATGTGCGATGCAAGTGATTATGCCGTAGGGGCCGTCTTGGGCGAAGAAGGACAAAATGATGCAAGTGATCCATTATGCTAGCAGACTATGAATGATGCTCAATTTGAACTACACAACAACCGAAAAGAGATGCTTGCAGTGGTTTATGCTTTTGACAAATTTCGATCCTACTTATTGGGATCAAGGGTCATAGTCTACACCGATCATTCAACTTTGAAATATTTAATGACAAAGCAAGATGCAAAGTCAAGGCTAATCCGATGGGTTCTACTTATGCAAGAATTCGACATAGAAATCGAGACAGAAAGGGAACAGAAAACCAAGTGGCGGATCATCTCTCTAGACTCGACCAAAACAATGCTCAAGAGAAGGAAATAAATGAAGTATTTCCTGATGAACAACTGCTCCAAATCTCTAATATCCAGGAAAAACAAAATGCACCATGGTATGCCGACATCGTTAATTTCCTTGTTAGTGGAATAATTCACCCAAATTTTTCCCATCATCAAAGAAAAATTCTTCTCCCGGTTGAAATACTATTACCGGGAAGATCCTCTGTTGTTCGACGAGGACCTGATCAAATCATCCGGAGATGCATACCGAAGAAGAAATGGAGAAGGTATTAGAAAGATGTCATTCCTCTCACTATGGAGGACATTTTGGAGGTTCAAAACAAGACAAAAATTCTTGAAGCGGGATTCTATTGGCCCACTCTGTTCAAAGATGCACATACACTTGTCTCGAAGTGTGACGGTGCCAAAGACATGGAAACATGTCAAAAAGAAATGAAATGCCAATGAATTTCATCCTTGAAGTTGAAATCTTCGACGTTTGGGAATTGATTTCATGGGACCCTTTCCATCATCATTCTCTAATGAATACATCCTTGTAGCCGTTGACTACGTATCGAAATGGGTGGAGGTCATTTGCATTACCAACAAACGAAGCTAAGGTCGTGGTAAATTTTCTAAAGAAAAATATATTCACTCGCTTGAACTCCGAGAGTTATTATCGTGATGGCGGATCTCATTTCGCAATCACCGTGTTAAGGCTCTATTGACCAAATTCGGAGTAAAACACCGTGTCGCTACCTCTTATCACCCACAAACCCGGTGGACAAGTCGAAATTTCCAATCGTGGAATCAAACGTATACTTGAGATGACAATCGACTCATCTCGAAAAGATTGGTGGAAAAAGTGGATGATGCGCTATGGGCTTACAGACAGCCTATAAGACACCGATAGGCATGTCTCCATTTCGTCTGTTTTTGGAAAAGACTCACACCGCCAAAGAGAACTTGAACATCGAGCTTTTTGGGCTATAAAAAAACTAAACTTTGACGAACAGTTGGCTGGAAAGAAAAGGTTGCTGCAGTTAAATGAGTTGGATGAAATCCGACTCGACTCATATGAAAATGCCAAAATCTACAAAGAAAAAACGAAAAGATGGCATGACAACAAAATTCTAAGAAGAGATTTTAAAACAGGAGACCAAGTTCTGCTTTTTAATGCACGACTGCGTCTGTTTCCGGGTAAGCTACGATCACGATGGAAATGCCCTTACACGATCAAAGAGGTGTTTTCTCATGGAGCTGTGGAGATTTATAATACAACCGACGGGAGTTTCAAAGTAAACGGTCAACGGTTAAAGCCATATCTGGGAGGAGAATTCTCGACAGCAAAATCAATCATAATGCTGGAAATACCTAATTAATCTGACGAGAAGTCAAGCTAAGGACGTTAAACAAAGCGCTTATTGGGAGGCAACCCAATCTCTATTATTTCGCAAATAAGTTTGGGGGTAACACGGAAGGATTCAACAACAACAGCAAGGATCAGATCGTTCATAAAATCCAGGGAGTCTTTCTTTCATTATTCTCAAACATATAATAATTATAATCTTGTTTTTATAAAAAAAAAAAAAAAAATAATATAAATAAATACGGCCGTAAGTTATTAGATACGGCCGTATGTTGTCCAATTATATTTTTACGAAAGCGCATTACGGCCGTAACTAGTGTACGTTACGGCCGTATCTTTAAAAACTGCCTCTAAATAAAACGAACGTCTCATACGGCCGTAACTTCTTTGTGTTACGGCCGTATCTTAAAACTCGTTTGAAAACGAAAGCAACTTACGGCCGTAATTTGTATATGTTACGGCCGTAACTAGTAGTCTGTATAAAAAAACCGTCCTTAAACACTTCACACACACCGCACGAGACACAAGCCCAGGAGAGCGATTTTTCCCCCTATCAATCCCTACTTGCTAAAAACTCAAATTCATCAATACAATTCATTAACATATCAACATTCATACATAATCATCGTGTTCTCTTTCAATCCTTGTTTCAATTTATATATTCTTGAGTTTTAGTTTGTAGTTTTTCTCTTCATATTTGTTTTTCGATTCTTATTTCCGTATGATTCGTTGATTAAATCTTGTTCATTTGTGAGTATTGTTGACATTTGTATCGTTATTTGATTCATTGATTTGTGGTGGCTTTATGGATTTGAGTTTGAATAAGAAAAACTTGTTAAAAACTATGAACTCAAGGTGTCCGACGAAATGCCACAACGAAAATCTTTGAATTTTTTTATGTTTTTATTGGTTTTGCTTGATGATTATAGTCGTGTGATGAAAAGAAGTTGATTTTGTTCAATTTCGGGATGGCACCAAGAAATCAACAAAAGGAAAAGAAAAGGTCGGCTCGTCATCTCAAGGTTCGCACCGCCACAAAGAAAGCGAGAACACGAAGTGCATTAAGGAAAGATTGTTCAATCTTGATGATTTCATCGGCCATGCGGATAGAAACACAATCACTACCCCTTTCATCCAAAAATTCTTAGACAACGGCCGGGAGAAGTTCGTTTCCGATCTCCCAAATGGTAACCCGACCTTGACCCTAAACTTTTACAATTCTTTCAACAAGTCCATTGGGCGGTAGGGTCACCTACTTATCATCGACTACGTGAATGGGAAATCGATAAATTTTTCACCGGATGTCATTAACAAGTTTTTGGGGTTAATGGTACTAACGCGGTTGACATTAATATCTTGCCTAATGAAGAGGTGCCGATGATAGAGTTTCTACTGGGCATTAGTGAGCGAGTTGCATGACAGTATTGGGATGATCAAACCCCGATACAACCAAGCGGACCTTATGGATGATGCTTGGTATTTATGGATGTGGGCAGCCGGGAGTATTTACCCGACTTCGACTCTGACGACGGTTTCCATTGGCCACCTGCGAGGTTTATATGTTATCCGCCGAGGGGTAAAAATGGATTTGGGTACTCACATTTACACTACTATTTGTCACTATGCCGGCATGGTACCGACTAGGCAGAAAATGCCATACCCCTGCCTTATCACCGGTATTTGCAGGAGCCAGAGAGTCAAAATTTCGGCAGGGGGTGATATTTTAACACATGGGGATCGATTGAATGGCCGGAGTAGTATTTTTCGAAGTACTCAATTGGGAAGCAAACGGGCACGTTTGGAACCGGAAGAGGAGAGTAGCGAGGAAGAGGAATATGAGGCCGAGGAAGATGCCGGTTATGAGTTGACGGCTTTTGAGGAAAATTTGCTTTAAAGAGTTCATGTATTAGAAACATCCCAGTCTGATATTATGAGAAAGCATAATGAAATACTCGAGCGACAATTAGAAACGGAGAAGCGCTTTGAAAAGCTTTTCCGTTTTCTAAACATCCCTGACGACACACCTGGAGGATCACAAAACTAAAATTTCAGGGAGTTTTCTGTGTTCTCGCATGCTATTATATTTTTTTTTAAAAAAACTCGGGACCGGTGTACGTATAAGTTTGGGGGTGATGGTTTCATACTTGTGTGTTTATTTTGTGGTTTTTGAACTATGATTTTTATTTGGATTTTCATTGTGGTGTGTTTTTATTATTTGGCATTGATTAGGTTTAGTATATATATATATATATATATATATATATATTTATAGTATTTTGATTTTTGAGATTTTTAGATCTGGCCATAACACCATAAATTAGCTATATACAAACTTCTAAAATCGTTTTAACCGGTAAAAAAATTGTATATTCCAAATTTTTTTTTTTTGAGCCTTAATCTCTCTTTCCAAGCCTTGTAATTATCATATAAAATCGAGTCATTCGTTACCTTGAGAAAAGAAGAATCAATTGGTTGATGAAAAATAAAGCGAAATTTACTTAATTTGTGGAGTTTTTGATTTTTCATGCTTAACTAAATGATTTTACGCAAAAATTCTATTCCCTAAAAAAGGAGTCATTGGTGAAAAGAGCTACACGTTAGCAAATAACGGTGTGAAAGCTATCACCTAAAAAATAAATGACGAAAAGGAGAAGTGTTGAGCGAATAAATGCCTAATTTTGGAAGTCTTAAATTTTGCGAAAAATAAAGGACTAACCATTGTTGGTGCGTAGCCGTCTCGAAAAATTGGTGAAAAGAGCTACACGTTAGCAAATAACGGTGTGAAAGCTATCACCTTTTTACGAAAAAAAAGGAGATAGAAATTGTGTTAGTGAAAAGAGCTACACGTTAGCAAATAACGGTGTGAAAGCTATCACTAAAAGGGATGTAGTGTATGAGCAGATTTGAATTAATTAGCACAATTTCAATACACTCAATTTTGTAAAAATCACAATATTTGATGACGCCAATGAAATTCTTCTTCATATTGAGTCGAAAAATAAACGAGTGATCGAGAGCAACCATTAAAGGGAGTCGTGTGTATCACGAGTGGGAAAGAAATAATCAACCTTTTGGGGAAAACCTTACATTTTGGAATTACAAAATAAAAACCGTGTTTTAACTTCAAAAATATTAGTAGATTTATTTTGAATCTTGATTCATTTCTATCTACCGTATAAAGTGGTTGTTGTTTATTAATGGCATTTTGATCTCCTTTTCTCTTTTTATGTTTTAATTTATGTGTGTATTAATTTTCTTATTTTTTTATTTTTATTTTTATTTTTGGAGTGTGAATAATAAAGAGTCTTGCTCGGGACTAGCAAGAATTCAAGTTTGGGGGTGTGATAAGTGTCATTTTTGTACACTTATCCATGGTTTGTATCGATAAAATTCACCCATAATTGAGCTAGTCTACTCGTTTTTGCTTTTAATTTATTAGTTTTAATAATTTTATTTTTATTGGATGATGATCGGATTAAATAATGAATTACTCAAGAAACAACATGTTTAATAAATATTCTCTTTATTGAATTTTGATATATTCATGTTGTAGGGCTTTCGAGACAATTCGGCGGTCTTTCCGATTCAAAATCGAGTTATATATCAAAAGTTATCATCCGAAGAAGATCCTGGGCAAAAACGCAAAGTCCGAGGAATTCAGGGCAAAACGTAACTATCAAAGCTTCAAATGAGCAAATTTACGAAGCCACGTTACGGCCGTAACATTCAGGAGTTACGGCCGTAAGTCACCTCATTCTGGCCGTAACTCCTGAATGTTACTAGTAACTCTTGACATTGCTATGATTTGTCTAATTTTTTATACTTTTTGTGTATTATTGAGGGGATGGCTGGCATTGATCCGATATAATGTAATAATGCTGTAGTTTTGGAGCTATTAGATGACTTTAGGTGTATAAATAGACCCCTTAGATCCTTCATCATTCACCATTCATCATATAATTTTCCATTTTCTTGTAAACTTTTCTTTTTGTGTGAAGAACACACTTGTGTTCTTGAGTGATCTTTGTTAGTGTGGTACAACATATGTTGTTCAGAGTTTATTGTTTCTATCTCCTTTATCTACTAAGGGAGTTAGGATCAATTCTTTCTCTTGATTCAACTAAACATGACCACCAATGCTTGTAATATGTGTAATAAACCCTTTATGGACTAAGTTTCTTAAGTTGGGATTATAAACAAGGTTAGTCATGTTATTTATGTTTGTATAAAGATATATTATGAATTACTTATTATTGTGTGTGATTTTCATTGTTTTAACAATCTTTATTTATTTGGCCAATTAATGAAGATATTTATGATCTTCATATGTTTCGAAAGAAAATATGTTTGATTAGATCAAATGATCTTCACTCTAAGTTGTTCTAGGGGATAGAAATATACCCCTAGTCCTTAGATGATTCATTGAGTTATTTTCACAAATCCTAATGCTATGTATTGAAGCCAATCAACATAGAAATATAGTGGATTGATTCAATATGTAAGGGCGTTTATAGTTCGAAAGAGAAACCGTCTTTTAAGGAAAATCGAATCTACACAACATAATAAGTAAATTCATCTTATGATCTCCAATACATCTTTTATAACTAATGACGAACTAAGTTTGTAATCCCAACTATTTCATTTTATCATTAATCAATCTATTAATATTGCAATCTTTTTATTTCCTTATAATATTAGAATTATTATTGCAATTTCTTTGCAATTATTAAACCAAACTTTTTAATTGTGTGTTTCACTCATCTTAAGTATCTATAAAAATACACTAATAGTGTATAATTCAAATTATAACATAACTTCCTTGTGGGATCGATAAACCGGACTCAAAAAGTCCACTTTACTACTTGATACGATATCGTGCACTTGCGATAGTTACACAAAAAGCGTGTCAAATTCCGTTTTCGTGTTTTGACGGGACGAATCGTGTTCTTGGCCGTTTTGGGGGAAACACTTGAACTTTCGTATTTCGTTCTTTGAATTCAACGGCTTTAAGTCGTACTATGGAATTCATTTTCATTGTTGTTATTGTCCTCTGTAGTTTATTATCGTGAGTTGGCGTTCGGTGGAGTCGGCGGGTTCGTAGTCGGTTCGTGCCAACATACTTCAGTCGATTCTCCGCGTTGTGGTTATTCGAGGCAAGTACCTTGTTCATACGCTTCTCGTTTTGTGTATATGATGATCGGTGGTCGTCTTGGTGTGTTTTTTTGGTTATTTGAAATGATTTTCCAAGAGATTCGTTTTGGCCTCGTTAAGGGCTCTTTTTAAAAATGTGTGTGTGTTTTGTGAACGGTGTGTTTTGGGGAATTGTTTATGATTTGATTGTTTTGAATGTTCAGGGCTTTGGTGATACCCCTGTTGTTTAAAGTTATGGAATCATGTATTCCGCATTAATCGTATTGTGTTGTGATGAGTTTGATAACGGTGTCAAGTAAGTGGCCATCTCTAGTAAGTATTCTTGATGAACTTACAGTCTTAGCATATTAGTATTGCATGAGTAATGTGTGTGTGTGTATGCTCACTACGAGTTAGATCCGACAGGGTCTCGGTAGGGGTCCACAGAGACGTGGATCGACGAGCTTGCTTTTAACCACTACAAGTTAGATCCGACGGGGTCTCGATAGGGGTCCACAGAGACGTGGATCGACGGTTAATTGTGGTGCATTTTACAAATGTGTTTTGAGATTGGTGTTTCCAAAAATGAGCGTTTTTGAACGGCTTTCATGATTGCATGCATTGACTAAGTGTGTAAGAGGTAAGTTGTTCGTTTGGCCTACTTGGCTAGGATGGCGCTAGAGTATTTTGTCGTATGTTTGTTAGTCTTTTAATTGTGGGGTTTTGATGTTGGAAAACGAAACTTGCTATCGTTCTTATGTACTGTGAATGGATGAAATTTGGGGCTAAAATCCCAACGGTTTTGTAAAGGTCATTTTACGGAAAATAAACCTTCGAGGCGGTGACCCCATTCGTATTTCGAGTTTTGGAAAGAGATGGATTCAGTAATCCTAAATTGTTTTCTATTAAAACTCTTGATGGCATTTTAGACTGGCTTATAAATTGTTTTCCCTTGATTTGTGACCTATCGGTTTTAGAATGTTTTACCCAAACTCCTGCCTCGGGAAGTGCTTTCCGTTACGTTTGGGTCTTTGAGGATTCCTGGTTATTATTGTCCTTGGAACTTGTATTATATGGCTCGTATTTGCACTCTGTTCTTGCACTAGCAAAACAATGGAGTTTTGCTAACCCCCGAGTATTCGGGGGGTGGATGTCTGTTTTTGCATTCAGGTTTGGGAGCATAACACAGGGTCGGCATGAAGGTTGATGAAAGATGAACGATACTAATCACACGAGGATCCGTATGATGTCATTGGTTTAGTTGTATTTTATTTCCGCTGCAGTATTCTTTCCCGTTGTACGGGAGTGTGTTGTATTCGACCCCTGCGTGGGCATGTAATGTGTTTGAGTTGCATGTATTTATTGAAAGACCAAATCGGTATACTGAGTCATTTTAGCCTTAAAGGCATTGTTGAGATGTTCTATGTTGTTACCAGCCTGGTAGATCGTTGAGGAAAGGTTCTACGGCGTGTAATATCCCTGAGCGGATTGGGGGTGTTACATAAATGGTATCAGAGCTTAGGTTGTGGAAACTTAGGCTGTCGGGTTTAGTTGTGTCTTTTGAGTTTTGGTCTCGTCGGATTTTGTATGACTGAGTCGTGTCGCGACGCGTCGTCTGAGTTGTTGGTCATGATTAGTATCATGGGGCGATCTGTAATATCCGCATTTTTCTTCCCCTTGTATTTTTTCTTTTTCGGCGTATTTCCCGATAGTAGTCACCCTCGTGTATCTTTCAGTGTATCTTTTATATTATCTATGGATTTTATCCCCGTTATTGTTGTGCGGAACTGCCGTTTCGGGGTTGCCGTGGATCCATTCAATGTTATGATGCCCGTTGAGATGTCCCGTTGGATGTTTCGTCCACCTTCCGGTGTTTTGAACCGTTCATATTTCATACCTAGCGCACGCTATTTTTCTGCATAGCGCACGCTAGAGGCCCCTTAGTAACGCACGCTACGTTGGTTTCGTAGCGCGCGCTAGCGACTAGCCCTGGGAGTGGCAGTGCTGTTTTTCCAGCCTTCTGGACTAGCGTATTAGCGTACGCTACGTATACTAGCGCACGCTAATGTCGAGAGGCTAGCGCACGCTGATGATGCCCGGTAGCGTGCGCTAGCGTGAGTGTCCAGTACTGGACAGTTTACTACTGAACCCGGTCAGGTGCCAGTTAGCGCACGCTACGCTTGTATGGTAGCGCACACTAACGAATCAGTTAGCGCATGCTACGCTTGTATGGTAGCGCACGCTAACGTATCAGGTGGGTTCTGGGCAGTTTGCCACTGGACTCGACTGATGTCCAGGTAGCGCACGCTATTGGTCGATAGCGCGCGCTACCGAGAGGTTATTAGCGCACGCTACGTTTCGAGTAGCGCACGCTAATGGCCAAAAATCTGGCTACTGGACTGGGACGCTAACGGTAGGGATTGGAATTTTATCCCGTTAGCGCACGCTAACCTTGAGGTTTTAGCGTGCGCTAACACTCCCTGGCTATATAAACCAGGGAGTTGACCGAGATAATCATAATTCCTCATTTCTTCCTCTCTCCGCGGCGAAGGCGATTCCAAGGCGATTTTCTTGGCGATTTCTTACTCCAATCATCTCATCCAACATCTTTCTTGAGTTCTTGGAGTATTATAACAACATCAACACGAATCTTTCATCCCAATCCAAGGTAAATCTCTTAGAACCCTACTTTTCGATAAATTGGGGGTTTTGGGATTTGCTTCCGATCCATTCCGTTTTGTTGATGGATTCATGATGAATATGATTAATCTTGTTGGTATTCTTAGTTTCCCTACGGATTCATGGTATATTTCGTGATTTTTATGGAATCGAGAGGGTTTGGTTGTGGTCCGCCCTCGTTGTTGTTTATATACGAATATACATGAATCGTAGCCGGGTTTTTGGGTGTATTCAAATTCCGTATTCATTTAGAAATGGTTGTGATTGTATTCTTCGAATCGTTAGGTTCGGTTTCATTGGTTCCTAGCGTTCGTCGGTGACTTTCCTTTCCGTTCTTCGCGTCGTCAATAATTCAAGGCAAGTATTTTTGGAAACCTTTATGCTTAACGTGGAATGGTAATGTATTTTGTGTGTGATTTGCTCACCTCGTGTTGGTCCGACGGGATCAAGGAGGGAATCGAAAGGGTTGAGTCCTCGATTCATGAGTTTGTTTAGCTAGCCAGTGCGGGAGGGTCCTTAGAGGCCTCGTGCGGGAATCTATGATATTACTCTGTTCCCAAGGCGATGCATGTGCGTGTTTTGTTTTATAATATAGCCAGCGCGGGAGGGTCCTTAGAGGCCTCGTGCGGGAATCTATGATATTACTCTGTTCCCAAGGCAAATTGTTTGACTGTTTATTTCCGGGAAAAGACATGTCTAGTTTTGGTTTTGAAATGATATTGGTGCATGTACTATGAAATGTGTAAGCGATTGGTTTGCCTTGATTACTTGTACTAGCGTAATTGCTAACCCCTTTGGGGACCCGTTTCGGGGAAATTCTTGTTATGGATTTCAGGTTATGGTTATCCGGACGAGCGAGCACCGGGACAGTACGAGGATGTCGGCCAGGGTCGTTGACATGTGCAATTGGGTCGCCTTATTTCCTTTGTCTAATTCGATATGGTTGTTTCCTATATTTCTAAACTTATAGATTGTACTCGCGAGTACTTAGGCTTTTCCTTTCTGGTTGTGTTGGGACTTCGTTGGAGTTACTATATTTGTCGGTTGATGTTTACTATGCCGGTTGTACCGGACGTGTTGTTTTATGTTCTTGTTGTTAATAATTGTTTCCTTGCTAACCGAGACGGTTAGTCGAGAGGTGTTCTCTTGTGTTAGCCTGGTGGATCCCATGTAGGGGTCCACGGCGCTGTAATACACCTCGAATATCTTGGGGGTGTTACAGAATATGGTATCAGAGAACTAGGTTTATGGATACCTAGGCTTGTCGGTTATTTGGGTCTAGTCGTGTTTTGTTTTGCACATTGTCACAATGCTGCCGGCATCTCAGTACTTCCAGTGCTCGTAAGTTTCCTTACCCGATTGTTTACTTTCACATACTGTATTCCGTTTCTTGAACTGTGGTTATTCTCCCTCTTTTGCTTATCATCGTAGTTGTTTTTTTTTTTCCTTCCTTACTCATCCTCGACATGCTCCTGTTATCTTTTAACACCAGTATGGTGTTGGGATTTGGTAATTAAAATCGAATAACGCAGCGGAAAATAAAACGGTCCAACCGGATAAAACCAAACCCCAAAAACGGACCGATCAAGCATCATATAAACGAATATAAATAACGAGGAAGTGAATCAAAGAATACTTACCCTCGTAGTCCTTTGATGATATAATCTTCGAAGGTGAAACCCGAACAAACTTTCTCCGGTTACCGACACGATCACGAATCCAATTCGTTGTAGCTTGTTGAATGATCCAACACCGAAATTGCCGAATGTCTCTACGTTATTACGCGTCGGATATTGATCGGAAAAATAAAATATCAATTCGTTCTCAAAGAACACGGCTAGGAATTGATACGGTATTTTTCTTCTCTTCTCTTCTTCCTTTTCTTTCTCTCAAAGATGAACAAGAAAAGAAATAAATTTTTCTCTCCCTTCCCTTAAAAAAACTCACGGCTGATTTCCCTAAGGATTTGTGAGTGTGTTTCTTTGTTATCTTTTTACATCACATAATGAGAAGATAATTCCATTATATAATGGAGATGATATCAAAATGATGAGATATGAAATCTCATCCTTTTGTCTTCAACCCATTAAATAATTAAACACACAACACACACCACAAGGAAGGAAGGGAGGAAAATGAGGGGGGCGGCCCACTAGATTTTAGGTGAGAAAACGAGCCGAGCCACTCGGTTCATGTACCGGACGTTCGCGTGTCTAGTCCGTTAAATACACTTCGCTTTATCTCAAATGTATTTATACTTAATTAATTAATCCAATTAATTAATTTTATCAAATACAAAATTATAATAATATATTTCCAAGAAATAATTATTTATGAATTAAATTAATTACTCAGGAATTAATTTCATTTCACTAGACCGCATGATTTATCAAAGAAATCAAATTAGATATCTAATATCCAATATTAATGAAGAGATAATAAATATATATTTATCCATCAAATATCCTTGTGCGCGACTCGTAGGTCCGTCTTAGTCGGCAATGGGAGGAACCAAGGAGTACGGGTAACACTTAGCCGCCTAGTGCTTCGCATCAGAACCCAACTAAGAACGAATGATCGGATCATTCCAAAACCATTATGTCGTGAATACCGATACGTATAAACCCTTCAATCATATGTCCTGGCCAAGTATTAGGGTCACGGAAAAGTCAAACCTCATCAGAATTTGACACTATGCTTTCGTTAATGCAACCGAGATCGACGAGCTCTCGTGTATCAAATACAACTAGCTCTAAATGCTTTGCCAAAGACTTATAATCTCATTTGCCATTAACCGCATAGACATTTACTCGCTCACTTACAGGAGAAAGAATTCTATCTTGGTATTCGGTAGAGACTGCTACTTGCCCACTAAGTAGCATTTCGAGGTTGACCCCACCCACCGGCGATTGGATAGAACTACACTAATGACAGACTCAATGTCACAAGCACATCTCCTACATAAACCTCAAGTCAAAGGTCCACGTATACCTATCACAACCTTCGATCCAGTCATTGACAAACCCTGAGTGATATCCATGTGACCGAATCGAGGTGAGTCGTGTTCGAGTACACTAATCTCATTAGCATACCAATAGCGTGTGCTCCCACTAACTCTTAGTGAAGACCGGCACTCTACATGTCAAAGTACACGTTATACAAGTATTGTCTAAACTTATTGCCCAGTTAAGTTTTATCGACTTGCGAACGAGTTAAGCATTTGAGCTCTAAACACTTCCAGTGCCTATCTCCTTATCTCCATAAGGAGTAGAATGTTTGCTCTCAAATGCAAGGACTATTATTCTATATACCAAATCACAATGCCAGTGATATACAATAATATAGAAATAATTATTGCCTTATTAAATTTTCATAATTACAATACATATGCTCTCACTCTCTCATCCTCTGAGTGGCATTCGAGGGCATATCTCTAACAATCTCCCACTTGCACTCAATGCCACAAACTATGGTATCTAATACCCATACTCTCCAGATGTCTCTCTAAGACCTTCTGAGATAGTGGCTTGGTAAGCGGATCAGCAACGTTATTTGCTGTGTCTACTCTCTGCAGTATAACATTTCCTTCCTGAACCATTTCTCTCACAAAATGATATTTTCTCGCAATATGTTTGGTATTGTGGTGAGCCCTAGGCTCCTTAGCCTGTGCAACAGCTCCGTCGTTGTCACAAAACAGCGTCACGGGCTTCTCCGCATTAGGAACCACTTGAAGTTCCTCAGTGAACTTCTTAATCCAAAAAGCTTCTTTAGCAGCCTCCGTGGCTGCCTGGTATTCGGCTTGACATGTAGAGATAGCAGTCGAACTTTGCTTGGCACTTCTCCAAGAAACTGCCCCAGCATTCAGAGTGAAGATATACCCTGATGTGGACATCTGAGCATCCATGTCCCCCGGAAAATCTGAGTCTGTATAGCCCATCACTCTAATTTCTCCACCGCCGTATGTAAGAACCAAGTCTTTAGTCCTCCTTAGGTACTTAAGAATATTCTTTACAAGCACCCAATGTTCCCGCTGGATTTGATCAAACCGACTTACTACGCTCAAAGATAGGCAATGTCCGGTCTAGTGCAAATCATAGCATACATGAGGCTACCTATCGCCGAAGCATAGGGCACCTTACTCATTTCCTTTCTGTCTTCCTCACTTTGAGGACACATCTCTAAGGAAAGTTTTGCACCATGTTGCATAGGAAGGAACCCTCTTTAGAATCTTCCATCCTAAATCGCCTGTGATCTTTTCTATATAGAGGGCTTGGGAAAGACCTAACATTCTTTTCGCTCTATCCCTAGAGAGACGAATACCCGTAATATAGGTAGCTTCTCCCAAGTCTTTCATTGAGAACTCTTTAGAAAGCCAAGCTTTCACGTAACTAAGCATTCCTACGCTGCTTCCTATAAGTAGAATGTCATCTACATATAGTATTAAGAACGCAATTTTGCTCCCACTAACCTTCTTGTAAATACAGGCTCCTCTTCATTTTGGACAAAATCAAACTCTTGACTGTCTCGTTAAAACGAAGATTCCAACTCCGTGAAGCTTGCTTCACCCATAAATGGCACTGAAGTTTGCATACTTTATGAATATTGGTTTGAGATATGAATCCTTAGTCGCTCCATGTAAATCTCCTCCTCGAGGAATCCATTTAGGAATGCCGTTTACATCCATTTGCCATATTTCATAATCTAAATGGGCCGCTATGGCAAGCATCATGCGAATAGACTTAATCATAGCTACAGTGAGAAGGTCTCAAGTAATCGATTCCTTCTCGTTGGGAATAACCCTTTGCCACAAGCCCGGCCTTATAGGTATCAACCTTGCCATCTCCATCAGCCTTTCTTTTATAGATCCATTTGTTTCCAATAGGCACTATGCCTTTAGGACGATCTACTAAAGTCCGCACTGATTAGCATGCATTGAGTCTATCTCGGTTCCATAGCTTCTTGCCACTTGGTGGAGTCAACATCTACCATCGCTTGGTCGTATGTAGAAGGATCATTCTCTTGACTACTTTCTCGTCATCTCATGGACACCCAGCCTCTTGATGCAGATAGCCATACCTCTCGTAATTGAGAAATTCTACTAGACTTGCGAGGTTGTGTTTGTATTTTAAGGTTGGGTTCTAATATCTTGTATAGGTGTCTCATTTAGTGTTTCTTTTATTTCTTCTAAAGAAATATTTCTACTCGCCCTCCTTCCCGAATAAACCGATCTTCCAGAAGTGTGCTTGTATAGCAACGATGATCCTATGATCTTCGTGCATGTAGAATAGATATCCCATGGAATCCTCGGATATCCTATGAAACGACCTTTCACGACCTAGTTTCCAATTTCTCTACTTTAGTCTTCTTGACATAAGGTGGCATCCCCAAATCCTAATGTGATTAAGACTTGGTTTCCTACCTCTCCACATCTCGTGGGGAGTCTTAGGAACGGATTTGGAAGGACATCTGCTTAAGATATGCACAGAAGAAGTGAGCGCGTAACCCTACGTATAAATCGGTAGATCAAGATAGTTAAGCATGGAGCGAACCATGTCCAACAAGGTTCGGTTCCTTCTTTCGATACACCATTTAATTGTGGAGTAGCCGAGGAGTGAATTGTGACACTATTCCTAGTTCCTTTAAGAACTCATCAAATTCGGTACTCATGTACTCACCACCCCTGGTCCTGACCAAGAGTCTTAACACGGTTACTGCTTGATTTTCAACTAGGGCTTTAAATTCCTTGAATTTATCAAAAGCTTACTTATGTTTCATTAAGTACACAAATCCATACCGTATGGTCATCGGTGAATGTAATGAAATATCAAAGCCGCCTCGTGCCACTTCAAAAGGGCCACAGACGCGGTATGGATCAATCCAAGTTTTTCAAGCCTCTTTCAAAAGTCCTGCGAAGGGTAACTTAGTCATTTTGCCTTGAAGGCAAGATTCACAAGTTGGATAGGGATCTCGATCCCAATGGACCCGTAAGCCCATCTTTCTCCATTTTATGAACCTTGGTCCGACCGATATGACCAAGTCTAAGATGCCACTTAAGTGCTTGGTCTGCTTCATCCCTACCACGCTTCCTAGTTATAGTGTTCACAGCTTGTTTTATTCTTTAGATTTAAATGGTATAAACCATTTAATAATGTAGCATACCAACCAATTTATTTCTAAAATAAATACGACAGACCCATCTCCAATAAAGAAGTGAAATCCCTTTCGGTCCATGACCGGAATTGATACAATATTTTGTGCCCCTTGGGCAAAACAAGTACATCATCTAAAGTAAGAATAAAACCAGATTCTAAATCCAACATAAGGGATCCGATATCGAAGCCTCGACACTATGCCCACTTCCGACGGTGACCATCACCTCCCCTGAATCCGACTTCCTACTTCGTTCCAGATCCCGATTCATTGTACAAATGTGAGAACTCGCACCGAATCAAGTATCCAAGAAGTAGAATATACAGATTCTGAACAATTTGTTTCTAAAACCAGTAGTTCCGCACTGAAGGCGCATTACGGTCAAGCTTTGGATGCACTCTTCCAGGGCCTAGCTCACCGCAGCTTGAGGCATACATCCGCTTTCTTGGCCCCCTTGCTCTTTTGAACCATTGGGGCCTTGCCCTTTCCCTTGTCGATCTTGGCTATTGGACCTAATCGCTTGATCTTTTTCTTCTTATTCTTGGACTTCCAAGTCCTTAAGAAATCACAAGTGCAGCCTTCCTTTCCTTTGTCTTCATCTCGAGACTGGGCGTCGCTTGTTCATTAGCCCACTAAGTTACATGCAATCTCATTGCATTGAAGTTCATGACAAATTGTGAAAAGGAGTCGAAGTGACTGCAGGATAAGGTCATTGGAGAGATGCATGCATCTGAAAATCAAGAGCTTCTAATCTCTCAATCATCGAGATCATTTTGAGGACATGGTCCCCAACCCTCTCTCCTTCCTTCATCCGGCGCCGAATAATTGCTTCGATATCTCATATCTAGCCTCGGCTATGCTCTCCATAGAGCTCGGCCAGTGCGATAAGATGGCTCTCGAAGACGTCATCTTTTCATGGGCACGTTGAAGCTCATTGGTCATTGAGCCTAACATGTACCCTCGCACTCTTATGTCGTCTTTTAACCATTTCTCATGGGCATCGACATCTTCCTGATTGGCTCGGGTTCTTGCAGGAGCCGCCGGGATGTCCGCCTCCAAGACGTATCCCAAGATTTCCATAGTTAGGACAATCCTCAAGTTCCGGCCACCCACATAGTTCGGACCACCAGACGTTCTTTTCAAGTAGTATAGCGAGTGGGTTCATTGTCATATTGAGAGTTTTGCTAATCAGAGAATAATTTAAGATTCGTTAGTGATTATTTAATTATGATCCGAGTAAAGAATTTAAGGACTTTCTTTATTCATAACTCGGCTCCCACTATTTTATCGGTATTTACACACTCCCATGTTAAATCCTAAGTCTTGGGTGACTTCATAGTGGTGATCGATTTCTTTACAAAGTTTAATAGAGGGCAACCCATACGGTTTCTATTCTATTATTCTTTATAAAGTGGTGTCTAATACCAACCCATCTAATGGATGATTCGATCTTCTTTTACCCCTAGTTCACTTGCCCTCAACCCATTCGGTTTCTATGGCTCGCTGAACTATCTAAGTTTAAACCGTCAACTCCTATTAGTCTGACAATTGAATCTTACCCGGCAACCCATACGGTTTATAGGGGTTTGATTTGTCACAACCAAAGACATCTAATGCACTCTAGGAATTTATCAACTTTCCCCAAAAATATTACTCCCGACATACTCAAGAATAATATTCCGGTTTAGATTTCAATTTTCCATGAGTTTGACGGAGGGTAGGAAACCTCGTAACCTTTATAACTTAGTGTTTGTAAGTGGGAGTATAAACGCGATTATATGTTACACTTTGCACATTAATCCGTGTATAAGCTCTGTTTGTCGGTTTTTTTTTTTTTCATACAATATGAAAACATACACAACCTAAAACTAACAACATGCGCTTCATGGACCGTTCCTAGAACAAAAACATCGTAATCTAATTACATGTCTTCGGTCTTGAATCTACGTCTTCTCGAGCGAATCTTCCTCCGGTCTTCGTCATTACATATAAATTTTACATTTGAAAAATTGCATCCTATACAAATTTTCTAGTAAAATAAATAGGCTCAAAACGGCCTTTACAACCCAATCGAACAAAACAAACGATTCAAAACTAGGTCCATGAACTACATCCCCATTCAAAATTAATGCAACAATTACATTAAAATAAATGGCAATAATAATTAATCTAAAATTGATCTAATCAATAAAAATTAATCCAACAATTAGAATTAATCCAATTAATTCACTTAACCGTTAATTTTAATTTGCTCCGGACAAAATAAATATTTCATTAAATTAATTCCCTTAAAATAAAATTACCATAATTATATTTTAGTCAAATTAAATCCAATTTAATTTGCGGAAAATTAATTTACCGAACGAAATATAAAAACGGAGTCGGAAAACACAAGGCCCGGGCCAAGCCCGCGGCCCGACAGGGGCTGCCCAGCCCAGCCCAGCAGCCCAGCCCAGCCCAGCCCAGCCAGCCCAGCCCAGCCAGCCCAGCCCAGCCCAGCCCAGCAGTCCCGGCAGCCCCGAGCTGCCGGGTCCGGCCAATTTTCCGGCTCATTTTTTTCGTCCCGAATCCAAAAATAATATTTTTTTAATTTTTATATTACACAATTAAATCAGTTTTTCAAAAGAAAAATAGATTTATATTGTAACATAAAATCATGAAAAATAATTTTTAGATGAACAATTAAACATCAACAATTAAAATTTTTATGATACTAAATCATAAAAAAAAAATCAAGCATTCCAAATGCAAATATCGAATATACGATCGCATAGACCTTTCTCTGATACCACTGTTGGGATTTGGTAATTAAAATCGAATAACGCAGCGGAAAATAAAACGGTCCAACCGGATAAAACCAAACCCCAAAAACGGACCGATCAAGCATCATATAAACGAATATAAATAACGAGGAAGTGAATCAAAGAATACTTACCCTCGTAGTCCTTTGATGATATAATCTTCGAAGGTGAAACCCGAACAAACTTTCTCCGGTTACCGACACGATCACGAATCCAATTCGTTGTAGCTTATTGAATGATCCAACACCGAAATTGCCGAATGTCTCTACGTTATTACGCGTCGGATATTGATCGGAAAAATAAAATATCAATTCGTTCTCAAAGAACACGGCTAGGAATTGATACGGTATTTTTCTTCTCTTCTCTTCTTCCTTTTCTTTCTCTCAAAGATGAACAAGAAAAGAAATAAATTTTTCTCTCCCTTCCCTTAAAAAAACTCACGGCTGATTTCCCTAAGGATTTGTGAGTGTGTTTCTTTGTTATCTTTTTTCATCACATAATGAGAAGATAATTCCATTATATAATGGAGATGATATCAAAATGATGAGATATGAAATCTCATCCTTTTGTCTTCAACCCATTAAATAATTAAACACACAACACACACCACAAGGAAGGAAGGGAGGAAAATGAGG
Source organism: Orobanche coerulescens (assembly GCA_033398695.1). Taxonomy (NCBI): domain Eukaryota; kingdom Viridiplantae; phylum Streptophyta; class Magnoliopsida; order Lamiales; family Orobanchaceae; genus Orobanche; species Orobanche coerulescens. Next base: position 192,892,334 of record CM065803.1, on the reverse strand, counting down.
GGGGCGGCCCACTAGATTTTAGGTGAGAAAACGAGCCGAGCCACTCGGTTCATGTACCGGACGTTCGCGTGTCTAGTCCGTTAAATACACTTCGTTTTATCTCAAATGTATTTATACTTAATTAATTAATCCAATTAATTAATTTTATCAAATACAAAATTATAATAATATATTTCCAAGAAATAATTATTTATGAATTAAATTAATTACTCAAGAATTAATTTCAATTCACTAGACCGCATGATTTATCAAATAAATCAAATTAGATATCTAATATCCAATATTAATGAAGAGATAATAAATATATATTTATCCATCAAATATCCTTGTGCGCGACTCGTAGGTCCGTCTTAGTCGGCAATGGGAGGAACCAAGGAGTACGGTAACACTTAGCCGCCTAGTGCTTCGCATCAGTAACCCAACTAAGAACGAATGATCGGATCATTCCAAAACCATTATGTCGTGAATACCGTATAATGATAAACCCTTCAATCATATGTCCCGCCAAGTATTAGGGTCACGGAAAAGTCAAACCCTATCAGAATTTGACACTATGCTTTCGTTAATGCAACCGAGATCGACGAGCTCGTGTATCAAATACAACTAGCTCTAAATGCTTTGCCAAAGACTTATAATCTCATTTGCCATTAACCGCATAGACATTTACTGCTCACTTACAGAGAAAGAATTCTATCTTGGTATTCGAGAGACTGCTACTTGCCCACTAAGTTGCATTTCGAGGTTGACCCCACCCACCGGCGATTGGATCGAACTACTCTAATGACTCGACTCAATGTCACAAGCACATCTCCTATCGAAACCTCAAGTCAAAGGTCCACGTATACCTATCACAACCTTCGATCCATATTGACAAACCCTGAGTGATATCCATGTGACCGAATCGAGGTGAGTCGTGTTCGAGTACACTAATCTCATTAGCATACCAATAGCGTGTGCTCCCACTAACTCTTAGTGAAGACCGGCACTCTACATGTCAAAGTACACGTTATACAAGTATTGTCTAAACTTATTGCCCAGTTAAGTTTTATCGACTTGCGAACGAGTTAAGCATTTGAGCTCTAAACACTTCCAGTGCCTATCTCCTTATCTCCATAAGGAGTAGAATGTTTGCTCTCAAATGCAAGGACTATTATTCTATATACCAAATCACAATGCCAGTGATATACAATAATATAGAAATAATTATTGCCTTATTAAATTTTCATAATTACAATACATATGCTCTCACTCTCTCATCCTCTGAGTGGCATTCGAGGGCATATCTCTAACATATGGATGCCGGAGGAAACCGTGGTCGTGGTCGTGGTCGTGGCCGTGGACGCGGCCGAGGACGTGGGGCAGCCGGTGGGGCAGCCACGTTGCACTCTTCAGGAGCCGGCAGTACCGGCGACCGTCACAGTCATGCTTCTTCTCAGGAGCGCGCCGATCTTGGTATTGCGGCTGTTATGCAGCAAATGGTTAACCAAATGGCGGCTATAGCTCAGGTGGTCCAGAACCCCAACCAGGCCCATGCTAATCGGGGCGGAGCGGATCGCTGGCTTCAGGATGTCATCAAGATGCATCCTCCTCAGTTTTCGGGAGCTTCGGACCCGATCGGCTGGGAAGGGTGGATCAAGGATATATCCAAAGTCTTCACTGCTACCAACTGCCCCGAGGACCGTAAGGTCCCTATTGCTCAATACTTTCTCACGGGAGATGCTACAGACAGGGAGGCCGTTGGTCCCAAAGATCATGTTGCTTCGTGGGCCGAATTTCAAGAATTGATGGAGACCGAATATTGTCCGTGGCCGGTCAGGCAGGCCCGAGTGCATGCTTTCTATGACGCTCAACCACGGGATATTCCCGTATCCCAAGCTATTGCCGAATTTAACAAGGAGTTGGGTTATGTGAAGACCCAAGTTGTCACTGAGAGCGACAAAATTTTCCATTTTTCCAGGAGGATGAAACTGTCCATTCGGGACTACATGTCTGGACTCGTGTGCACTACCTTGAAGGATTATCAGAGTAGGGCCCTCGCTTATGATATGTCGGTGACGGCTAGTGATTTGGCTCGTGAGAGCAAGAAACAGAAGTCGGTCGGAAATTTTTCTGGTCCCAAGAGTGGGGGCCAGCAGAAATCTCTAGCTGCAAATATTTCTACGGGCGGTTCGCCTCATTTCTCTGGGAGCTTTCGGGGTGCCGCCGGAACCTCCGCTCGTGAGCCCACATGTTTTAACTGTGGTGCACATGGCCATAGGAGCCGACAGTGTTCTCGTCCGAAGTTTACCTGTCATACTTGTGGACAGCTAGGCCACAAGGCCCCTTTTTGTGAGCAGATCAAACAGGTTCGCGGCGCCCGTTCTTCTCAACCAGTTCCGTTGGAGCCGAGTGTGAACCAGGGCTCATTTGCTCCGCCACCTCCACCGAGTGCCGGCCGAGGTAAGGGTCGGGGTCAGCCCGCTAGGGGTGGAGTTTCCAGTGTCGGCTCTGCTCAGCCGCGTATCTATGAGATGAGGAGGGCCGATGATCCAGCAGCTACTGTGGCGACAGGTACCGTTCACATTCATTTCCATCCTGTCAGTGTGCTTTTCGATTCGGGTGCTACGCATTCATTCATTTCTCTAGAGTGTGTACGCCGTTTGAGTCTTGACTGTTCGTCACCTTGCGAGCCTTTCATCGTTAAACTTCCTAGCGGTGATAGAATTGTCGGTGATCGAGAGGTCCGAGACTGCTCTGTGTTTATTTGTGAGAGAGCTTGGCTCTCTAACCTTATTGTTGTTAATATTGAGGGTGACGATTTGATTCTCGGGGATGATTGGCTCGAGCGGCATGGCGCAATCATGAACTACCGCACGAGGATCATCACCATGTTAGCCGAGGATGGCACCGAGCACTCCTTCGCGGGGCGAAGGAGGGGAAATCAGAAATTCGTCATTAATGCCTTGAAGGCGATGAGTCTCCTGCGAAAGGGGTGTACTGGTTATTGGTGCTATGCCTTGAAGGCGGAGGATGGTAGGGTCGAGCTTTCGTCGATTCCAGTCGTTAATGAGTTTCCTGATTTATTTCCTGGCGAGTTACCGGGATTGCCACCAGATCGTGAGGTTGAGTTTGCTATAGAGATAGAGCCGGGCGCGGCTCCGATTTCGAAGGCGCCGTATCGTATGGCACCTTCAGAGATGGCAGAGTTGAAGAAGCAGTTGAGTGAGCTTCTTGAGTCGGGGTATGTTCGACCGAGTGCCTCGCCTTGGGGTGCACCGGTCCTGTTTGTGCGGAAGAAGGATGGTTCACTACGTTTGTGTATCGACTATCGCGAACTAAACAAGGTAACCATCAAGAACAAGTATCCTTTGCCGAGAATCGATGACTTGTTTGACCAGTTGCAGGGAGTTGCGGTGTTCTCGAAGATTGATTTGAAATCGGGGTACTATCAGCTTCGGGTGAGAGAGTCCGACGTGCCGAAAATAGCTTTTCGGACGAGATACGGACATTACGAGTTTGTAGTTATGCCTTTCGGGTTAACTAATGCGCCGGCGGTGTTCATGCAATTGATGAACAAAGTCTTTATCGAGTATTTGGATAAGTGTGTCGTCGTCTTCATTGACGATATTCTTATCTATTCGAGGAATGAGGTAGAGCATGCCCATCATCTGCGGATAGTGTTAGACATTTTGAGGACCGAGCAACTCTATGCGAAGTTCTCGAAATGTGAGTTCTGGCTGAAGGAAGTGATGTTTTTGGGTCACGTGATTTCAGCCGAGGGAGTCCGTGTGGATCCGCAGAAAATTGAGGCGGTGTTGGATTGGGCACCGCCCACAAATGTGAAGGAGGTCCGTAGTTTCTTGGGTTTGGCTGGCTACTACCGTAGGTTCGTCGAGGGTTTCTCAAAACTAGCTCGGCCACTTACACAGTTGCTCCAGAAATCCGAGAAGTTCGTCTGGAATGACGAGAGACAGTCGAGTTTTGAGGAACTGAAGAAGCGTTTAACTTCAGCCCCAGTTTTGGCGTTGCCATGTGGCAACGATGGATTCGCCGTTTATAGCAATGCTTCGGGACAGGGTCTTGGGTGTGTATTGATGCAGCACGGCAAGACCATTGCCTTTGCGTCGAGACAGTTGAGGCCGTATGAGCTTAACTACCCTACTCATGATTTGGAGTTAGCGCCAGTCGTTTTTGCGCTCAAGATTTGGCGTCACTATCTTTTCGGCTCTGCATGTCAGATTTTTACCGATCATAAAAGTCTGAAATACATATTTACTCAGCGAGAGTTGAATATGAGGCAGAGGAGGTGGTTAGAACTGATTAAGGATTATGACCTCGAAATCCTTTATCATCCGGGCAAGGCGAACGTTGTGGCCGATGCCTTGAGTCGGAAACCGATCACATTGCGAACGCTTGAGATCCTTACGCCCCAGTCTGAGCTTCGGCGGGCTCTGATCGAGTTAGATGTTGAGGTTTTGTTGCCTGGAGCTGTCGGGCAACTTTGTGCTTTAGAGATTTCGTCGTCTTTGATCGATGAAATTAAGCTGAAGCAATTAGAGGATCCGATGATTACTCAAATCCGAGAGAACATTCTTAAGGGAAAGTCTCCTGGGTTTGTGATTCACGAGGATGGTGTTTTGAGATTCCAGAGTCGGCTTTGTGTGCCGAACGATCCAGAGTTGCGACAGAGTATTTTGCATGAGGCCCATTCCACACCCTATTCCGTTCATCCTGGTTCGAGTAAGATGTACAAGGACCTGAGGAGGAACTTCTGGTGGAATGATATGAAGGAGGAGGTCGCGCGGTTTGTGGCGAGATGTCTGACTTGCCAGCAGGTCAAGATCGAACATCAGCGACCGGCTGGGTTATTGCAGTCACTTCCCATTCCAGAATGGAAATGGGAAGATATATCGATGGATTTTGTTACGAGTTTGCCGAGATCGAGGTCGGGCATGAATATGGTATGGGTGGTTGTTGATCGTCTGACCAAGTCGACACATTTTCTGGGCATCAAGGACACTTGGGGCCCAGAGAAATTGGCTCGTGTGTTTATCGCGCAGATTGTGAGACTTCACGGTACTCCGAAGTCTATTGTTTCGGAATCGTGATGGCCGTTTTGTATCGCACTTTTGGCAGGCGGTGCATAAGTCGTTAGGTACCCGTTTGCATTTGAGTACCTCTTTTCATCCCCAGACAGATGGACAGTCGGAACGCACTATCCAGACATTTGAGGACATGTTGCGTGCTTGTGCCCTCGACTGGAGTAGTGACTGGGAGGAGCACTTGCCATTGATCGAATTCACGTACAACAATAGTTGGCACGCGTCGATTCGGATGGCACCGTATGAGGCACTTTATGGGCGACGATGTCGATCGCCGATTTGATGGAATGAGGCATCCGATTTGGTCGGGACCGAACCGGATGTCGTTTTAGAGACGAGACGGAAGATAGAATTAATTCGAGAACGGATGTTGACTGCCCAGAGTCGACAGAAGTCATATGCCGATGTCCGTCGTCGACCTTTAGAATTCGAGGTGGGAGACCACGTTTTGCTGAAGGTGTCGCCGACGAGAGGAGTTTTCCGTTTCGGGAAGAAGGGGAAGTTGAGTCCGAGATTTATTGGACCCTTCGAGATTCTCGAGCGAGTCGGTGGGTTAGCGTACCGTTTGGCGTTACCCCCGGCCCTGAGTCATGTTCATAGCGTTTTTCATGTTTCCCAGCTGAGGAAATATGTCCCGGATCCTAGTCACATCATCGACTATGGGGAGATTGACGTTGCCGAGGATATTACTTTTGAGGAGCGTCCTTTGAATATTTTAGAGCATCGGGAGAAACGACTGAGGCATAAGACCATCCCTTTGGTCAAGGTGCAGTGGTCGAGACACGGTGTCGAGGAGGCAACTTGGGAAACCGAGGAGAGCATGCGTGCTAGGTACCCTGAGTTGTTTGTTTCTTAAGTTTCGGGACGAAACTTGTTTTTAGAGGGGTAGAATGTAATATCCGCATTTTTCTTCCCCTTGTATTTTTTCTTTTTCGGCGTATTTCCCGATAGTAGTGACCCTCGTGTATCTTTCAGTGTATCTTTTCTATTATCTATGGATTTTATCCCCGTTATTGTTGTGTGGAACTGCCGTTTCGGGGTTGCCGTGGATCCATTCTATGTTATGATGCCCGTTGAGATGTCCCGTTGGATGTTTCGTCCACCTTCCGGTGTTTTGAACCGTTCATATTTCATACCTAGCGCACGCTATTTTTCTGCATAGCGCACGCTAGAGGCCCCTTAGTAGCGCACGCTATGTTGGTTTCGTAGCGCGCGCTAGCGAGTAACCCTGGGAGTGGCAGTGCTGTTTTTCCAGCCTTCTGGACTAGCGTATTAGCGTACGCTACGTATACTAGCGCACGCTAATGTCGAGAGGCTAGCGCACGCTGATGATGCCCGGTAGCATGCGCTAGCGTGAGTGTCCAGTACTGGACAGTTTACTACTGAACCCGGTCAGGTGCCAGTTAGCGCACGCTACGTTTGTATGGTAGCGCACACTAACGAATCAGTTAGCGCACGCTACGCTTGTATGGTAGCGCACGCTAACGTATCAGGTGGGTTCTGGGCAGTTTGCCACTGGACTCGACTGATGTCCAGGTAGCGCACGCTATTGGTCGATAGCGCGCGCTACCGAGAGGTTATTAGCGCACGCTACGTTTCGAGTAGCGCACGCTAATGGCCAAAAATCTGGCTACTGGACTGGGACGCTAACGGTAGGGATTGGAATTTTATCCCGTTAGCGCACGCTAACCTTGAGGTTTTAGCGTGCGCTAACACTCCCTGGCTATATAAACCAGGGAGTTGACCGAGATAATCATAATTCCTCATTACTTCCTCTCTCCGCGGCGAAGGCGATTCCAAGGCGATTTTCTTGGCGATTTCTTCCTCCAATCATCTCATCCAACATCTTTCTTGAGTTCTTGGAGTATTATAACAACATCAACACGAATCTTTCATCCTAATTTAAGGTAAATCTCTTAGAACCCTACTTTTCGATAAATTGGGCGTTTTGGGATTTTCTTCCGATCCGTTCCGTTTTATTGATGGATTCATGATGAATATGATTAATCTTGTTGGTATTCTTAGTTTCCCTACGGATTCATGGTATATTTCGTGATTTTTACGGAATCGAGAGGGTTTGGTTGTGGTCCGCCCTGTTGTTGTTTATATACGAATATACATGAATCGTAGGCGGGTTTTCGGGTGTATTCCAATTCCATATTCATTTAGAAATGGTTGTGATTGTATTCTTCGAATCGTTAGGTTCGGTTTCATTGGTTCCTAGCGTTCGTCGGTGACTTTCCTTTCCGTTCTTCGCGTCGTCAATAATTCAAGGCAAGTATTTTTGGAAACCTTTATGCTTAACGTGGAATGGTAATGTATTTTGTGTGTGATTTGCTCACCTCGTGTTGGTCCGACGGGATCAAGGAGGGAATCGAAAGGGTTGAGTCCTCGATTCATGAGTTTGTTTAGCTAGCCAGTGCGGGAGGGTCCTTAGAGGCCTCGTGCGGGAATCTATGATATTACTCTGTTCCCAAGGCGATGCATGTGCGTGTTTTGTTTTATAATATAGCCAGCGCGGGAGGGTCCTTAGAGGCCTCGTGCGGGAATCTATGATATTACTCTGTTCCCAAGGCAAATTGTTTGACTGTTTATTTCCGGGAAAAGACATGTCTAGTTTTGGTTTTGAAATGATATTGGTGCATGTACTATGAAATGTGTAAGCGATTGGTTTGCCTTGATTACTTGTACTAGCGTAATTGCTAACCCCTTTGGGGACCCGTTTCGGGGAAATTCTTGTTATGGATTTCAGGTTATGGTTTTCCGTACGAGCGAGCACGGGACAGTACGAGGATGTCGGCCAGGGTCGTTGACATGTGCAATTGGGTCGCCTTATTTCCTTTGTCTAATTCGATATGGTTGTTTCCTATATTTCTAAACTTATAGATTGTACTCGCGAGTACTTAGGCTTTTCCTTTCTGGTTGTGTTGGGACTTCGTTGGAGTTACTATATTTGTCGGTTGATGTTTACTATGCCGGTTGTACCGGACGTGTTGTTTTATGTTCTTGTTGTTAATAATTGTTTCCTTGCTAACCGAGACGGTTAGTCGAGAGGTGTTCTCTTGTGTTAGCCTGGTGGATCCCATGTAGGGCTCCACGGCGCTGTAATACACCTCGAATATCTTGGGGGTGTTACACGATCATCATCTTCGTGCGACCTGTGGATGTAAGTCTCCCTTCTTTGTGTTGTGCCTCGTGTGACATGAGATGCTTGTATGATTATATCGTTGATTGATTGAATCCTTCCGTGGATTTTTATTCCGTGATACGTGGGTATTCGACACTAATATTTTATTTATATATGGAGCGGTGTCGCTGCTAATGTATTTTCGAACTGTATTTTATCCACTGCGTGAGTCCTTTCAAAATGACTTTCAGTATTTTGCAAACTGAGTTCTAATTCGTAAAACTGATTCCCTATATCGAGTTTTGGCACTTTGGCCTTGAATGTTTTATGACGGTTTGATAAAAGATTTTTTGAGTTTTGGGCATTCTGGCCTATTGAATTTTTGAAAACCTTGAGTATCTTAGAAAATTAAATTTCGAGACGTACTTTTAAAACGAATTGTTTTCTTGCGGTGTTTTCAAGGTGCTTTCTAGTACCGCAATATATTTCAAAAATTTACCAATTGAGGACCAAAAATATTTTGAGATATTTTCAATTATTTAGAAATGCTTTGCTTAGACCCGAGTCGAACATTTCTGAAAGTCTTTCATAAAAAGGGAAGTGTCCTCATTTTATCAAGCGCGAGATGGTTTTCAAAGTCTCGATAATGGTGTCTGTGCTACTTTTTGAAGGGTGATACTCAAGATCAACTAGTGTTTCCAAAATTATTTTTTTTCAAAGATGGTTTTCATTTTTAAAAACCTATCATTCCTGTTTGCGGTCCGGTAATATTTGTATGATGTTTTGTGATTATGTGCTGATTATCGTTCGGGCCATTGAGATCGCCGAACGATGCCATCGTTGCTATGATTCTGTGTATGCGGGCTACCTTACGTTGATATGTTGTGTGGAATTGGCATCTCGGGCTTGTTGCTTTGTGATGTTATGTTCCATTGTATCGAGCATTTGTATATTCGGTATGCCGAGCCGAGGTGTTTCAACCGTGGTGTACCGGGGGCATGCACGTACCAATTATCTTTCTCGTCGGTAACGCATTTCAAGTGTGGACCCGAGAGACACAGGATCCAGTTTTGCGAGTTGGGTTCCGAGTCTTTCGGGGCACGAAATTCAGCACAGATATCAGGATCGACTCTAAGAGGCCCATGGGGAATGTTTCCGTCAGCTGCCTTTATGTTGTTGCCTTGTTTCCGTTATTGTGAATTGCGGGGATGACCTTCTTTTATAAGAGGTCGAATGTAATACCCGTATTGTTTTGGACTTCTGCATTTTCTCTTCCTCAAGTCTATCGACTCGCTCGTGTTCGTTGACATTTTCTGAGCTTGTCCTGTCCCTTGTTTTTGTTGATCGAACAAGTGTGGTATTGTTTCAGAGTAACTCGTTTGTCGTTGTGACTTTTCAATTGCTATTCCCTTTCCTGTGGATCATATATGAATGCACATCTTGTTGTTTTCACCGGATCATATATTGTCTCGAGCCGAGATGTGAATCTGGGAGTTGTTTGAGTATTCGGGGGGTGGATGTCTGTTTTTGCATTCAGGTTTTGGGAGCGTAACACAGGGTCGGCACGAAGGATGATGAAAGATGATCGATACTAATCACATGAGGAACCGTACATTGTGTATTGGTTCAGTTGTATTTTATTTTATGCTGCTATATTTTTTCCCCGTTGTACGGGAGTGGTTGTATTTTGACCCCTTCCTGGGCATGTATTGTAATTGAGTTGTACGTTTTTATTGAAAGACCAAATCGGTCTACTGAGTCATTTTAGCCTTGAAGGCATTGTTGAGTTGTTCGATGTTGTTACCAGCCTGGTAGATCCTTGAGGAAAGGTTCTACGGCGTGTAATATCCCTGAGCGGATTGGGGGTGTTATATAAATGGTATCAGAGCTTAGGTTGTGGAAACCTAGGCTGTCGGGTCAAGTTGTGTTGTTTGAGTCTTGTTTCGTCGGATTTTATCTGACTGAGTCGTGTCGCGACGCGTCGTCTGAGTTTGTTGGTCGTGATTAGTATCGTGGGGCGATCATCATCTTCGTGCGACCTGTGGATGTAATTAAGTCTCCCTTCTTTTTGTTTGTGCCTCGTCTGTTGCGAGTTACTGGTATGATTATGAGTTAATTGACGGAATCCTCTTATGGATTTTGATTTCGTGATATGTGGTTATTTGACTCTCATATTTCGTTCATATGAGGAGTAGTGTTGCTGGATTGTGCATGTTGGACTGTATTTCTTTTATCCGTTGCGTGAGTTCTTTTGTAATGGCTTTCGGTACTTTACCGACTGAGTTTTATTTCGAAACCAATTCCCTTAACCGAGTTTTTGGCATTATGGCCTTGATCGTTTTGGCGAAATTCTTATGACGGTATTTAGTATTTTGTAAATGGCTTTTGTGAGTTTTTTGAAATATTACCATCATCGGCTTTTTTTGGCGTTTTTGTAAATGGTTTTTAGCCTGGTGGGTTCCGGCATGGGACCCACGGCGCTATATTGTTCCGTGTAATTACCTGAAAATTTTGGGCATTCTATCCCATTGAACTATCTTTGAAAACCTTGAGTATCTTAGAAAATAAATTTCGAGACGTACTTTTAAAATGAGCTATTTTCTCGTGGTACATCCAAGGTGCCACAATATGTTTCAAAATTCTTCTACCTCGAGGACCAAAATGTCTTGAGATATTTTCAATGTTTTAGAAACACTTTTACTTAGACCCGAGGGTCGAATATTCTGAAAGTTTTTCACTTAGAGAAAGTTTCTTCATTTTTATCAAATGCGAAATGGTTCTCCAAGGTCTCGAGAACGATGTTTCACGTTTGTACTTTTTTTTTAAATGTGATACTCAAGATCAACCGGTGTTTTTCTAAATTATTTTCAAAAGGAGGTTTTCGTTTTTAAAACCTATCCATTCCCGTTTGCGGTCTGGGGAATGAATGTATGATGTTCGCATTGTCATTATGATGTTAGCTCCCGAGTGTGATCGAATTGGTGGCATGAACGTTGAGGCGTTGCCACGCATTTGCTGTACTAGACCTCTGTGAGAGGCGTGAACCGGTGTTTACTGTTTATCGCCTCGTGGTGATTTGCATGTTGTCGCACGAGTGTGAGTTGTTAAAACTTGGATTTTTGTGCGTTTATGCACATGGGTGATTGTTTCATGATGTTTGTTATTGTTTGCTGTCTATCGTTCGGGCCATTGTAATCGTCGAACGATGTCGTTGTTGTTGTGATTTTTGTATGCGTTGATATGTTATGCTGAGTTGGCATCTCCGGTATGTTGTTTCGCGGTGTTATGTTCCATTGTATCTAGCATCTGTATTTTCGGTATGCCGAGCCGAGGCATTTCAATCTTGATGTGTCGGGGGATTGCACGTGTAAATTGTCCTTCTCGTCAGTAACGCGTTTCAAGTGCGTACTTGAGGGACACATAATTCAGTTTTGTGAATCGGCTACCGAGACTTTCGGAGTTCGCGCTTCAGCACAGATATCAGGATCGGCTTTGAGAGGCCCATGGGAGATTTTTCTGTCGGTTGCTTTTTGTGTTGTTACCTTGTTTCCGTTGTTGTGAGTTGCGGGAACGACATTTCTTTTATAAGAGGTCGAATGTAATACCCGTATTGTTTTTGGACTTCTGCATTTCCTCTTTCTCAAGTCTATCGACTCGCTCGTATTCGTTGATACTTTATGAACTTGTTCTGTATTTCGGTTTCATCGTTCGAATGAACTGTGATCTTGTTTTAGGTCGATCTGGTTATCGCTGTGATTTTTCCGAGTTCGGTTCGATTCTTGCGAACCTTGTTCGGAAGTAACATCTTTTGGTTCTACTAGTTCTTTTATTCGAAGTGGATTGGATTTTGAACTTCTGTATTTTCGACTCGGTCGACTCGTTTATGTTCGTTGACATTTTCTGAGCTTGTCCTGCCCCTTGCTTTTGTTGATCAAACGAGTGTGGTATTGTTTCGGAATGACTCGTTTGTCGTTGTGACTTTTCAATTGCTATTCCCTTTCCTGTGGATCTTATGTGGATGCACACCTTGTTGTTTTCATCGGATCATATATTGTCTCGAGTCTAGATGTGAACCTTGGAGTTGTTATTTTGAATTTTATTGTTCTTCGTGACTCGAACATGATTGTTTGATTTTTGTTGTCTCGATCGTTGTGGTTCGATCGTTTGATTGTTTGGTTTTGTTGATCTCGTTTTGTGATTGTTGAGCATTCAGACTCCTTCCTAATTTCCTTAAGTTCGGGAAATTAGTATCGTTTCCGATCTTCCAACACTTGGGCGGTGGAATTCCGTATTTGTTCAGCGATTGGCTCGCGTGTTGATTGATGTACCATTAGGTTGGTCAATTGTATTGATTTTCGTTCGTTGTGTTTTGCGATTGTTCGGATAATTGTCTTATCTGTTTGATGATGCTTGTCACTTGTTGGTTTTATTATGTCTCTACCAGTGGCGTTGTATTGGTCATCGTGGAGCGTGTTTTCATGCCGTATATTCCTTTGCGTTGCTTGTAACGTTTCGCTATTGGGCATAAGTTACGCGTTTCTTGTGTATCTCGTTGAGTTTTCCTGGTGGGATATTGCTTTTCCCTACTTGTTTTAAGTTTCGGGACGAAACTTCTTTTAAGGAGGGTAGTATGTAATATCCGCAATTTCGATTTCCGGTAATTTTCTTTTTTGGCGGGAGCCCGTTTTGACGACTTGCTCATGACCGTTTCGTTATTTCGAGAATGATTAATTCTGCACTTTTTGTCATCCGAGTTTGTTTCGGTATCGTTTTGTTGAGTTCCGTGTTCTTAAGCGGTTTTTCCGCACTTGAGTGCGATTCTTTCGAATCTTGTCCGAAACTGTTGTTTCGAGTTTCTTGTAAGTTCATTTAATGTTATTATTCATGTTGCGAGCTTTGGCTTGGTGTTTCGATTGTGTATCGAGTATTTCGGGCGTTTTGGGCCATTTTCGTAATTTCCTAAAGTTTGGGGTAATTACTTTCCGTTGTCGAATTTCGAGCCTTCGGGTGGTCGGAATCGTGTGTTCTCTTAGTGCTCGAATTCGTCTTTGCGATTACTTCGTAACCGTATCTTCGATTCATATTCAGGTTCGGGTTTCGGGGTCGTCCGGGCCGTCGGAGCTGGCCCCGGCCGAGTCATGGCCGGGCATGTTGGGGCCAGGCCAGCCCTGGCCGAGTTACGGCCGAAAGGGCCCGGTGGTTATGTACGTAAGGCCGGTTACGTACGTAAACCTTGTCCGGTTACGTACGTAATGCTGCCGGAATTTTCTAGGCAGTGAGTTCGGCTATGGCCGGTTACGTACGTAAGGCGGCCGACAGACAGCCTATATAAGGCCCAGCAGTCGGGTTTTTCACCATTTTTCTCATCCCTCTCTTTTCCTTCTGCGGCTGGGGCTTGGAGTACGCGATTAGATGTTGTTTATCTATTAATCCACGAAGTTCTTGAGTTTCTAACACCAATCAATCATCCCATAACCTCCTCCGATCTACCGAATCAAGGTTAGATTTCTTGATAATCTAGTTTTGGCGAATTTGGGTATTTTGGTTGATTTCGTCCGTTTAATCCGATTTAACTTAGGATTATGATGGATTGATGATTATTTAGATGTATTATATCATTTCCCTTGTTATTCCATGGTTGGATCGTATCAATTCGTTGTTTTGATCGAGTTCTTGATCGACGCCTTGAAGGTGTCCTGTAGAATGTCATAGAGGGGTTTTCGGACGTTCTACGATTATTCTTCCTCGTATGATCGTTGATTTATTAATTATATGATGTTAGAGTCGAGTTCCTTGCGAAGAAACCGTGTTGAACCCTTCTGTTCGTCGTCGTCTTCCTTTTCAATGGCATCGGGTGTTTCGAAGCTTCCCGGTTGAACCGCGTCCGTTGGAGTACATGCGTGCCGATTTTGAGGCAAGTACCTTGTTCATACGCTTCTCATTTTATGGATATTATGATCGGTGGTCGTCTTGGTGTGTTTGTTTGGTTATTTGAAATGAATTTCCAAGGGATTCGTTTTGGCCCCGTTAAGGGCTCCTTTTAAAAATGTGTGTGTGTGTTTTGTGAACGGTGTGTTTTGGGAAACTGATTATGATTTTATTATTTTGAACGTCGAAGGTTTTAATGATGCTTCCATTGTTTCAATGTTGTGGAATCGTGTATTCTGTGTTAATTATGTTGTTGTGTTTTGAAGCGTTTGATAACGGTGTCGAGTAAGTGGATATCTCTAGTAAGTATTCTTGATGAGCTTACATTCTTAGCATATTAGTTTTGCATGAGCAACGTGTGTGTGTGTGTGTATGCTCACTATGGGTTAGATCCGACGGGGTCTCGGTAGGGTTCCACAAAGGTGTGGATCGACGAGCTTTGATTTTAACCACTACGGGTTAGATCCGACGGGGTCTCGGTAGGGGTCCACGGAGGTGTGGATCGACGGTTAATTGTGGTGCATTTTTTTCAAATGTGTTTTGAGATTGGCGTTTCTGGAAACGAGGGTTTTGATCAGTGATTTCATGATTTGCATGCATTGACTAAGTGTGTAAGAGGTAAGTTGTTCATTGGCCTACTTGGCTAGGATGGCACTAGAGTATTTTGTCGTATGTGTTATTGTGTTTTAATTGTGGGGTTTTGAAGTTGGAAAACGAACCTTACTATCGTTCTCGTGTACTGTGATTTGATGAAATTTGGGGCTAAAATCCCAACAGTTTTGGTAAAGGTCTTTTTACGGAAAATAAACCTTTGGGGTGGTGACCCCTTTCGTATTTCGAGTTTTGGAAAGAGAAGGATTCGGTAATCCTAAATTGTTTTTTATTAAAACTCTCGATGGCATTTTAAATTGTTTTATAAATTGTTTTCATTGATTTGTGATCTTTCGGTTTTGGAATGTTTTTCCCAAACTCTTGCCTCGGGAAGTACTTTTCGTTTTGTTTGGATCTTTGAGGATTTCTGGTTATTCTTATTCGTGGAATGTGAATTGTATGACTCGTATTTTTGCACTTTGTTCTTACACTAGCAAAACAGTGGAGTTTTGCTCACCCCCGAGTATTCGGGGGGTGGATGTCTGTTTTTGCATTCAGGTTTTGGGAGTGTAACACAGGGTCGGCACGAAGGATGATGAAAGATGATCGATATTAATCACATGAGGAACCGTACGTTGTGTATTGGTTCAGTTGTACTTTATTTTCCGCTGCTATATTTTTTCCCCGTTGTATGGGAGTGGTTGTATTTTGACCCCTGCGTGGGCATGTATTGTAATTGAGTTGTACGTTTTTATTGAAAGACCAAATCGGTCTACTGAGTCATTTTAGCCTTGAAGGTATTGTTGAGTTGTTTGATGGTGTTACCAGCCTGGTAGATCCTTGAGGAAAGGTTCTACGGCGTGTAATATCCCTGAGCGGATTGGGGGTGTTACACCGTTCATGTCGTCGTCAATTACTCAAGGCAAGTAGTTTTGGAAACCTTGATGCTTAACATGAAATGGTGATGTATTTGTGTGTGCTTTGCTCACCTCGGGAGGGTCTAACGGGGCCTCGAGGGAATCCAATGGTTTAGCCCTGGATTCACGAGTTCGATTCGCTAACCAACTCGGGACGGTCCGTAGAGGTCTCGAGTGGGATCAGTGGTATAGCCCTGGTCCTAGGCGATGCCTGTGTGTGATTTGTTTTATGATATGGCCAGCTCGGGAGGATCCTTAGAGGCCTCGAGTGGGACCAGTGGTATAGCCCCGGTCCTAGGCAAATTGATTTTGACTGTTTGTTTTCCAGAAAAGACATGTCTGGTTTTGGTTTTGAAATTGAATTGGTGCATGTACTATGAAATGTGTAAGCGAATGGTTTAATTTGATTACTTATACTAGCGTAATTGCTAACCCCTTTGGGGACCCATTTTGGGGAAATTCTTGTCATGGGATTTCAGGTTTTGTTCATCCGGACGAGCGGGCGCTGGGACAGTACGAGGATGCTGGCCAGGGTTGTTGACATGAGCATTTGAGTCCCTTTATTTCTGTTGTCCTTTCGATATGGTTGTTTTCCAAATTATAAACTTATAGATTGTACTCGCGAGTACTTAGGCATTTTCACTCGGATTGTAGTTTGTATCATTGAAAGTTATTTAGTTTTGTCGGTGATGCTTATTTCGCCGGTTGTACCGGGCATGTGATTTAATTTTCGTCTTGATGATGTGTGTTTTCTCGCTAACCGAGATGGTTAGGCGAGTGGTAATTCTAATTTAGCCTGGTGGGTCCCATGTAGGGGTCCACGGTACTGTAATACACCTTGAATATCTCGGGGGGTGTTACAGAAAACCCGTCCAATGATCTAGTGCCCTCAGCATAGATCCCAAGATAATCCCGTCGGACCAACACGAGGTGGGCAACTAATTCAGCGCCCTCAGCATAGATCACAGGATCCCATCAGATCAATACAACATATGCAATACAACTATGCATACACAGATGCAAAACAATATGTTCATCAACATGAACAACATATGAATCAATAATATGAGCGACATTACGACAAATCAATGTGGACGACCTCATGTTCAAAAACATGAACGACAATATGCATGATCAAAATCATCAACATTAGACCAAAATAAAATTAAGATACTGGCCCCGAGTCCTTCGAGAGCAATCTCGATGTCAAATCATCAACGACGATTATCCCCATTGTTCGACGATCCAAAATACCATGGCCATAGATAACTCATATCCTCGTCTTTACAATAATGTACCCTTGATACCCAAGTACACCAATAACGAATGGAAATCATATATATTATGATTTTAACTCCCAAAATCGGAAACCAACATATAATCCGAATTTCTAAAGTTTACAATAATAATCATTACTATATGCAATATAACCGAGATGAAACTGAAACCATTCATTAAGTATTATAAACTGAACAAGTAATAACTTGCCTCGATACCGACACAACGATGATAAAGTCGTTACCAATTCTATTGCCTTCGTCTACGAGCTCCTCAGCCCCGACCAAAGCAATCTACGAACTCTTTAACCTCCATCGCAACACAACAATCGTAACCCACAATCAAACATCACAACCTATTGCAATAATTGATTAACACACATTCGATAATAATTAACAACCGATATAACGAACCAATCAAACTCAATGGTTCATCGATACCTCGATCATATACAAAACCATATAATCTAACTTAACAAATATGAACTCATATCCATAACACGATTCCACACTCCGATAATCATATCATATAATTCAAGAGTTTCTTCAAGAACACGAATTATCGGAAATCACGTTCATACTTAACCAAACGGCATAATCCGATGTCTTGTAACATCTAAACAATCACCTAATTTATAATCCAAGGCATATATATCATCAAACTCTCCTACATATACTTCACATAACATCAAGAATCACAATAATACCACCTTAACCATCATCATACGAATTAATTATCAATAACTAGTTCAAAATCCGAAAGTAAAGGGAGGGGTAAACCAACATGCTTCCTAACAAGTAAACATCCTTCCATGAACCGAGCTACAATAAGAGGGATGTGAATATTACCTTGTATTGATGAACTACGATGAAGAACAACCGAACTCCTTCCAAGAATCATCATCAACCCTATGAACAAAGCTCCAACTCCGTGTTCTCAAGCTCACAGTCAACTTAGAGACACCAAAAATCGGTCTGGGGAAGTTGGGAGACGAAAAATGAAAATGAACTCTTGAAATGATGAAATGACGGAGGTCCCATATTTATAAGCTTTCACGCATTACGTACGTTACATGAACCTATTAACGTACGTAATGTCCTTTACGTACGTTATCCGTCTTCGATAGCGTGCGTAACGACAATCCAGAACTCACTGCCTTATTTCGTACCTTGTGTTACGTACGTAACACCTGTGCCATAGCGTACATAACACATAGTTGACTTGCTACGGTAAAATACCCATTTAACGTACGTAATGTACCATTCATAATGTACGTTAACTAAGAGTTGACTTTTCCTGTCCGTATCTGTGCCGTAAGTTGCGACACCTTGGATCCTGTCCGATTCTCTTCATAACGTACGTTATATACTCAACGTAGCGTACATTATGGCTTGGTCTTAACGTACGTGTTGCGATTTTTATTGAACGCAAGTGCACGTTATCGTATACAAGTAATAAAGTGATGAGTGAATATCGTTCCCACGAGGACTGAATCACTAACTACCGATTTTTATGTATTCTAGTTTTATTCGAACAATCGAACTTTGGTTTTGCAATTAATTACTAAAAGAATTAATAAAAGACTAGACAGTAAAAATGATTGCTTGAAGAAAGAGAATCAAATGATGAATAAGTCTAGGATTCTGAATCCACCTCGGTTTATCCAAATTTACTCTCGACTATCTGAAGTTAATGAATTTCCCAATTTATTGAAGGTGAAGATTGCTAATATACTCTACCGCCTCTCCCGAGGTCAATAGATTTTTCTAAAGGAGAATAACGCACTCTATCCCTAGGTGAATTGATTCGTCAATAGGCAAAAAGCATAAAATCTCCAAAAGGCCACGTAGTTCCTATGAGTATATTCCTATCTCACAGAATAAAACGGTCCTCACCGATAGTTCCTCACCAACTCTCCTCTCCCGATTCGAATTGAATGATTAAAACAATACAACTATTGGCCAGATAATTGAAAGCATTAAACATGATTGGGAAAACTCAACAAAAAAGGAATTAAATAGATAATCTCAAGCAAATCCGTCAAAACGTAGGTTTCATCAAAATCCTAGATTAGGGTTTTAGCCTGACATGATAATTAATGAAAATACAGAATTAATAAATAGAAGCATGAAAATCAAACGCAGATGAAGAGCTCGGATTCCTCCGTTCTTCTGTCTTCCGCCCTCTGCCCTTGATCTCTTCTACTTCTCTCCTCTGCGATAGTCTTCTGTGTTCCTTCTTTACCCAAGCCTCCAAGATTCCTAGATTCCCCGATTTCCAAGATGATTAATTAGGGTCTTAAACCCTTATTTATAGCTCTCAAAAGTCTCCAAATCGCGTCTGTGTGAGTAGGTCGAAAACTGGCTTCAAAACGGCCCAAATCCGCGCGAAGCACACCAAAACCGCCTAGTGTGCCGCGGCTCACTAAATCTGTGCCGCGGCACATGGTCTTCAGCTGGACGCCTGGGCGCCTTTTAATTCATCTGGGCCGCGGCTCACCTGGACTGTGCCGCGGCACAGAGTACAGTCTACTCTGGTGCCCGCTGGTTGCCCTCCTGTGCCGCGGCCCACTTGCCTTGTGCCGCGGCCCACAGCCAAAATTTGCCATTTTCGCCCGTTTCGCCTCGTTTTAGCTTCCGGACTCCAATCTCCTGACAAACATACAAAATTAAGGTATTAAAAGCTCATTTAAGCAAATTTACTCTCCAAAATAATACAAAATAATGATGAATAAGCGTATAAAAATACGCCTAACAAATACCCCCAAACTTAAGCCTTTGCTTGTCCTCAAGCAAAAAGAATTAAATTCAAAAAAAGAATGTCGTGAATAATCGTGCAACTCATAGTGCTCAAACTAATCAATACTGTCCTGAAATTCTCTCTGAAAAATACGAGTATCGTAATAGCGAGCTACACTCAGAACACTGATTCTACAAAGTAACCAAGTTCAGTCCTAATTACTCGTTCATGAAGAAAATCCAGCTCAAAGATTAACAAACATGAATCAAATCGACCGTCAATATGAAAGGTTAAAATAAACGAGCTAAATTCGCCCCGTTCCACAGTCTAATGGCAAAATTTTCACGAGTTTCATAAAAATAATCCTCGGACAGTATTCCCTTATATATATATATGCTCAAGAAATTGATTCGAGTTGACCACTAGGTTCGGATCTCGGGATGTTTTATCGGGATAATCCTAAGGTGGAACTTCCATTCTCATGTATTGGGAAACCGTTTGACGTAAAAGACACTCATGGGGCACATGGATGCTTCTAGTTACTAGGTTCCCCTCCACAGCGGAGAAACAACTCGAATAGCTAATTCCTGCATGGCCGAATCAAGGTCGCCGTTTTACGCGAGAGTAAACAACGGGTCACGCGAGTACCCCCGGTTACTAGGCTTCCCGTCTTCGGCACATGTGAAATTTCTAAATCACTAGTCTAATCAGGGTCGTCGTTTTACGCGAGAGTAAACAACGGGTCACGTGAATACCCCCAGTTACTAGACTTCCCATCATAGAACAAATATTATCTCGACTATTGGGAAGAACTGACCGACTCTAAAACTCAAAGCAAGTGCCAACACAACTTATGTAACTGGACGACTAGCTAACCGAAAAGTGTAACCAAATGTATCGACGGTGATTTTAAAACACGTATGTATCCTCTCTTATCCGCCAAGACCTCTACAATCACGAAAAAAAATTTCGGACCTAAATGAAGACTAAGCAGAAACAGAAATCACTGACTACAACTCGACTAAAACTCGACCGTTTCTCCAGAGAGAAAAACAGTGTTGTAACATCAGTATTACACAAATAGAAGCACGAAAAATTCACGAATAGAGTAAAATCAAGACAAGCAAGGCTATGGACAAAAAGATAACTAAAAAAATAACAAAAAGTGCAACGAAATAAGTACAGCAGTAAATGTAGCAACAGAAATAGACCCCCCCCAAACTTAGGACGTACATTGACCTCAATGGACAAAATATAATATGCAATAGAATAAGAAGGTCAAGTACTCCCCTCCAGTCCTCTCACGAGCTGGTGTCGGCATCATCCGGTGAGGAGGGTGGTGTGGCTGGCCGAGCAGGTGCAATAAATGGACCGTCTGGGTGCATGATATGGGCCATCCATGCGGCAAGGTGCTCCTGATGGTAGGCGTTCCTCGCTGCCAGACGCCTCGCCTCACGCCGGTTGGCCCGGCGGGCCTGCTCTCTCATCTCACCCCTGACAGCAGCAATAATGCTCTCTCGCTCCGTCCGCTGCTCCTCTCGCATGGCAGCCAGCATACTCTCCCTCTCTCTCCTCATCTCCTCTCTCTCTCCTCATATCCTCCCTCAGGTCCTCTCTCTCTCTCCTCATATCCTCCCTCAGATCCTCTCTCTCTCTCTCCTCATATCCTCCCTCAGCCTGTCGAACATCGCCTGAAATCTCTCTCTGTCGCGCGGCGGGCCGGCATCTGCCTGCCCCTGTGTCAGTAAAAGAGGCTCGGGGGACCCCTCGTGGGGCTCATATAGTAGAAATCCTCTCCCCCGAGCGTGCGCCGGCGCTCTTCCCCACTGGTCAAAATGTGAGATGATGCGGTGGTCGATCGGGGCCTGGGGAACCAGCATCGGCTCGTCGTCTGACCACATCAGCCCCGACTGCCAGCACAGAGCGCAAATAAGCGAGGGGTGCTTCAACCCCGTCTTGGCCCCTCCCTGAATGTACTGGAATATAGATCGGACCAAGAGAGGGGCCACATCGAACCGCAGCCCGGATGTGATAGCATATAGTGTCCGGGCGCGGGAGACAAAAACAGTGTGGATTTGAGATGTGGGGTCTATACGAGCGCAGATAAAATATAGCCAGGCACGCCCGAGCCGACTGAAGCGCGAGCTCTTGAGTGGAAAGTGGAAGAACCCGGTGCGCGCCGCTCCCAGTCGGAGTCGGGCTGCGTAATAGTCTCGAGCAGAGCCTCCTTCGGGAGGCTAGCCATAACTCGGTCATAAGCCGTCTCATCTACCACCGGCAGCCCAAACAACCTCCGAATAGCAGCTGTGGAATAATCAACCGTAATACCTCGGACATCGACCTGAGTCCGAGTGTCTGACTGCTGCAACATCTGGCCTGCTCGAATGTGTTTCAATAACGCACTGGCATAGAACTCCTGCACTATCGATATCACCGCTGGCTCGGGGGGTGCAACGAATCCGGCCCACCCCATCTCGTCTATCATAGCAAGCAGTTCCCCGTCTTGGGGGGCTGGAGTGAATCCCCTCTCCGGGATAATAGGTCGCGGCCGAATCTTCTCATTGAAGATTTTGTGGATCTCCGGGTCAGAAAACTGGTGCGCCTCCGACTCGGCGCGACTACGAGAGGTTTCCCCTCGAGTGGGGGATGACTGAGTCCTGGCCCTCTTGCTCAGCTTTTTAGTCCTAGCCATAGTGAGTCCTGAAAAAAAATTAAACACCGAAGGTTACTTACTCAAACAATAACGAGAATAATCATCACTCGGCTAAGGATATCCGGCCGTAAATCAGAAATTTTTACGAGATAGCACAACCGTGAGAGAAAAATGAAATTGAACCATAACGTTTAAACTAGACGTACGGGTTGGGGTTGCTGTAATTCCAGAACGAATACGTTGCACACCGATTAAAAAATATTGCCTTAACGAAGAAAATTTTTCATTTAGACATTTCATCGAACACTTAAAGGTCAAGAGTTCACTTGAAGAACAAATATGGCAATAGCTCGATTAAATCCCCAAGAACAAAAACACGAATCATTCACCATCAAAAACGACATATTCAATTCATTCGTAATCCAAAATAATCATGAAAAATCGATCAAAACATCATGTCCTCCACTTAACCATCATAGAACTTTTGAAGGAAATAAACATATTCAATCCTCAAATGCATAACACAACTTCAAATTTAAATTCATAGAACAATTTGAGATTAGAGATTTGGACATACCTTGCTTGGATTATGAAAATTGCAAGAAAATTGCAAGAAGAAAACGAGAAGAGGAAGAAGGCTTCTTGGCCGGTCGCGCGCGCAAGGGAGAGGGAAAGGTTTTTACCTGGGGTGGCCGGCCGAATGAGAGTTATAAGGTACCTGGGCCCTTCAAATTCCGCATCGTGTGCCACGGCACAGCTCATGTGAGCCGCGGCACCGAGTACAGTCCCTTTTACCTGCTCGTTTGTTTTGTTGTGGGCCGCGGCTCAGCTTTCGTGTGCTGCGGCTCAGGGCTCAGGTGTGCCGCGGCTCAGTAATGTTGTGCCGCGGCACAGAGTACAGAAAGTTCAGCTCTCCCTTTCGATTTGTGTGTGCCGCGGCTCAGTAATGAATTTCTCCCCTGGGACTTTTCCTGCACAGAATTTTAAGAACACGTCAAGAGCGAGAGGTAAAAGCAAATCAAAGCACAAAATGATGAAAAATAAAAAATGCAAGAATGCAAGAAAAATATACAAACGCAAAAATCTACAACTACAAACTCGGGTTGCCTCCCGAGAAGCACTAAGTTTATAGTCTTCAGCCGGACCTATTAAAAAAAATCAGTTCGCTTTTCGCAAACTCCATTTGATCTCCGACCCGTTCATCGAACCGTTAATATGATTTTTAAAATTTTGACCATCGGTCATTAACGATTCGATTTTCGGTTCGGACACCCAATGTTGGTTGCGGAAAGGTTTTGACGAGAAAAACTTCCCGAAACACCCGTTTTTCTCATGACTAGATGGCCGTTTGATTTCCGGCTTATTTCCCTCTTTCAAAAATGACTTTATGACCACAGCAGACTTGTCCGAGTGTGGCTGGTCAGATGGCGATGATTGCATGTTCACATGCTCGAGAAATGCTACTCGTTCTACATCTTTCTTAAAAGTTGGACCATCTGACACGGAATCTGAATTTTTCGACCGACGATTCTTCCGGTGTCTTTCTTTAGCAATGGCCTCCACACTTTCACTTTGTGAGCTCTTATCAACACCTCCCGGCCATGAAAAGGATTTGAATACTTGGAACGTAACATGCTCGTCTTGAACCCGCAGAGTTAATTCTCCTTTTTCCACATCTATAAGAGTTCTGTCGGTCGCTAAAAATGGTCATCCCAAGATAATCGGGATATCTTCATCTTCCTCCATGTCGAGAACAATAAAATCCGCTGGAAAGATAAATTTATCCACTTTTACTAACACATCCTCAATCACTCCCCTCGGATACTTAATAGATCGATCCACTAATTGCAAAGAGACCGTCGTCGGCTTTGCTTCTCCAATTCCCAGCTTCTTGAAAATAGACAGAGGCATGAGGTTAATACTAGCACCGAGATCGCACAATGCCTTATTAAAAGAGAGATTCCCCATGGTGCACGGTATGTTGAAACTTCCCGGATCTTTCAATTTTGGTGGAAGCTTCTTCTGAAGAATCGCGCTGCATTCCTCCGTCAAGGCGACTGTCTCAAACTCCTCGAGTTTTCTTTTCTTTGACAAGATCTCTTTCATGAATTTAACGTAGCTTGGCATTTGTTCCAATGCGTCGGCAAATGGAATGTTAATACGAAGCTTCTTTAACACGTCGAGGAACTTAGAGAATTGCTTGTCTGCCTTTTTCTGCTGTAATCTCTGCGGAAACGGGACGGGTGGTACATATGCCTTCGGGTTATCCGGAAACGTTATCGAGGGTCTCCAATCTTGTGATTCTTTCATCGCGAAATTTTTCTTCTCCTCAATTTCACTCCTCTTTTCACTTCTCTCGGGCTGGTCACACACCTCCTTCCCGCTTCTCAAACTGATCGCATTTAGACTTTCTCTAGGATTTGTCTCGGTCGTACTTGGCAATGCTCCCTCCGGGCGGGCTGTCAACACATTAGCAATATGGCCCAGCTGGACTTCCAAGTTGCGAATGGAGGCGGAATGATTCTGCAATGTCGCTTCAGTACGGGTCATGAATTGACTCGTATTTGCTGCCAATTTCGCAATTGCTTCCTCGAGAGAAACTTTTGGAGCGGGAGGGGGCTGCTGTTGGTTTTGAGCGAACGGAGGCTGGTTCGAGTTCTGTCTGTTTCTCCATGAGAAGTTGGGATGATTACGCCCTCCCGGATTATATGTGTTGGAGTACGGATTATTTTGCCGGTTTCCGTTTCCTAGGAACTGAGCTTGTTCAA
This sequence comes from Orobanche coerulescens, assembly GCA_033398695.1. Lineage (NCBI taxonomy): Eukaryota > Viridiplantae > Streptophyta > Magnoliopsida > Lamiales > Orobanchaceae > Orobanche > Orobanche coerulescens. The sequence continues at coordinate 192,867,252 of CM065803.1, read as the reverse complement.
TTTGGGGCTGCTCGAACGGGTTTCCGACTTGGCACTCCGCGCTAGGGTGAGATCTGTTACACCATTTGCAAGACTCAATGGTAACGGGGGAAGGAGCATGCGAAAATGCTTGGAGCTGCTGCGTTAATGCTGCGACTTGGGCTGACAATGTAGATATCGGGTCATTACTCAAAATTTCCACCACTCGCTTCGGCGTTATTCGTTTGGATGGCCATTGATAAGCATTAGCGGCCATAGCTTCCAACAACGAGTGTGCTTCAGCCATCGTCTTTCCCATCAAAGCTCCACCGGCGGCTGCATCCACGAGAGTGCGTGTGAAAGCACTCAAACCATTGTAGAACGTCTGAATCTGAAGCCAGTCTGGAAGGCCTTGATGTGGGCATCTCCGTAACAAATCTTTGTATCGCTCCCATGCCTCGTGAAGCGATTCCATGTCATACTGACCAAAAGTAGTGATCTCGTTTCTCAGTCTCGCCGTCTTAGAAGGTGGGAAGAATTTAGCAAGGAAGGCTTGCGCTAACTCTGCCCATGTCGTGATCGAGCCCGGCGGTAAGGAATTCAACCAAAATTTCGCTTTATCCCTCAAAGAGAAAGGGAAAAGCCGTAATCGGATAGCATCGTCGGTGACACCATTGTTCTTGAACGTGTCACAAATCTCGAGAAAAGAAGCAATATGTGCGTTGGGATCATCATTCGGCAATCCACAGAATTGGCTCGCCTGCACCATCTGAATAATAGCAGGCTTAATTTCGAAATTATTCGCCTGGATAGTGGGGCACCGAATCCCCGAAAAGTTTGCGTTAATTTGTGGCATAGCATAGTCTCGAAGTGCCATTTCCGGTTGAGCTTGCTGCACAATATTATTTCCTCCTTGAATTTCGATATTTTCGGCCATGTTTACTTTCGTCTGTAACTCTCGTTTCTCCTTCTTGTTCCTTCGAAGAGTGCGCTCGAGTTCGGTATCCAAAGGTAGTAGGCCTTCGTTACCGAGTTTTCTCATGCACTACGCGAAAGATCCTGAAAGGAAAAACAAACAAATAAATAAAATTAAATACACAAAAATAAATAAATAAAAACGTTCAAACTAAGACTAGAAATACTGAAATCGATATTAGCAAAAATTTCAGTCCTCGGCAACGGCGCCAAAAACTTGTTGCGATTTTACTTGAACGCAAGTGCACGTTATCGTATACAAGTAATAAAGTGATGAGTGAATATCGTTCCCACGAGGACTGAATCACTAACTACCGATTTTTATGTATTCTAGTTTTATTCGAACAATCGAACTTTGGTTTTGCAATTAATTACTAAAAGAATTAATAAAAGACTAGACAGTAAAAATGATTGCTTGAAGAAAGAGAATCAAATGATGAATAAGTCTAGGATTCTGAACCCACCTCGGTTTATCCGAATTTACTCTCGACTATCTGAAGTTAATGATTTTCCCAATTTATTGAAGGCGAAGATTGCTAATATACTCTACCACCTCTCCTGAGGTCAATAGATTTTTCTAAAGGCGAATAACGCACTCTATCCCTAGGTGAATTGATTCGTCAATAGGCAAAAAGCATAAAATCTCCAAAAGGCCACGTAGTTCCTATGAGTATATTCCTATCTCACAGAATAAAACGGTCCTCACCAATAGTTCCTCACCAACTCTCCTCTCCCGATTCGAATTAAATGATTAAAACAATACAACTATTGGCCAGATAATTGAAAGCATTAAACACGATTGGGAAAACTCAACAAAAAGGGAATTAAATAGATAATCTCAAGCAAATCCGTCAAAACGTAGGTTTCATCAAAATCCTAGATTAGGGTTTTAGCCTGACATGCTAATTAATGAAAATACAGAATTAATAAATTGAAGCATGAAAATCAAACGCAGATGAAGAGCTCGGATTCCTCCGTTCTTCTGGCTTCCGCCCTCTGCCCCTGATCTCTTCTGCTTCTCTCCTCTGCGATAGTCTTCTGTGTTCCTTCTTTTCCCAAGCCTCCAAGATTCCTAGATTCCTCGATTTCCCAGATGATTAATTAGGGTCTTAAACCCTTATTTATAGCTCTCAACAGTCTCCAAATCGCGTCCGTGTGAGTAGGTCGAAAACTGGCTTCAAAACGGCCCAAATCCGCGCGGAGCACACCAAAACCGCCTAGTGTGCCGCGGCTCACTAAATCTGTGCCGCGGCACATGGTCTTCAGCTGGACGCCTGGGCGCCTTTTAATTCATCTGGCCCGCTGGTTGCCCTCCTGTGCCGCGACCCACTTGCCTTGTGCCGCGGCCCACAGCCAAAATTTGCCGTTTTCGCCTGTTTCGCCTCGTTTTAACTTCCGGACTCCAATCTCCTGACAAACATACAAAATTAAGGCATTAAAAGCTCATTTAAGCAAATTTACTCTCCAAAATAATACAAAATAATGATGAATAAGCGTATAAAAATACGCCTAACAGTACGTCAGCTCCCCTGCTTAACGTACGATACGCTTGTTTTTACAAAGTTTTCTAATCAGACGACTGCATCTCACCTGATACTTTAATGTATGTAATACATAACGTATAACGTACATTATACTTACCAACTTAACGAACGTAAGCTCCTCAGCTTAACGTACATAATGGATTTTGTACTTAGCCAAAAATAACCGCTCCTGCATGTCGTCTCAACATACCGAATACTTAGACATGACATACTGAATATATATACTCATCCCACTAACATTCTCACATGATAGACCCGATATCAAAATTAAACAATCTGATACACGATATCCTCAAATGCAATTGTCGACCAAGCGCGACAATTATATAAATACAACTGTCTCAGTCCTTTAATTGTCTCATCCATACTGTACAAATTCTACACTGTATAATATAACTCGGATAAAATAACATTAAACAACCGTAGTAAAAATTCAGGATATTACAGTAGGCATGTTATCGGTCCGATTCGGTCTGCGTATTGGCTTAGAGGGCCAAAGCCGGTAAGATTACCGTGTATACCCGAGACCGGATCGATAAGCAATCAGTTCTAATGTCAGAACCGAAACTAACCCGGTAATCCAACGGGGTATTTTACACCTGAGACTGGTAAGACCCAATCCGGTTAAAAACTGATAAGTCCCGGTTCGCAGACTCATTAATTACCTAAGACAGACCCGAAAATTACACGGGAAGGGTCTAAAGACCTGCATAATTAATACTTACGTTTCAAAGTAAAACTTCTATAACTTAATACCCTCAGGACCATAAAATTTTATTAATTTAGAGAGAGATTAATATATCAAAAATTAACAATTTATTAATTAATAGAAAATTTCTCAATTCAACAAATACAACTTTGATAAAAATATTGTGCGCAAATAAATTGTACATAATATTTCAATTAATTTAAAATAAGTAGATTCCTGTATGGTAATGCTCATTTTTACACATGTTCTTATAAGGTTTTTCGGGATTTTAAGATCCTAAAATGTGTATAATTGTATTATTTGTGCTTCAATTGTGTTTGTTTGACTCAATCATGCTTGGGTATGTTTTGTTGCTTTTATAGGTGTTTTCAAGGACATTATCAAGCAAGAATAAAGTCTCAACCCCCGATACATATCAAGCAATGCATAGACGTAAGATCGAGCCGAAAATGATTGAAAAATGGAGTTAGAACAGAACAACACGACCCTGGCCGTGTCAAAACAAGTCGACCGTTTCGACTGACTCGACCGTGTCAAACTAACTCGGCCGTGTCATATGACATGGCCAACGAATCGATCGAGTTACACAGCCAGACATTTTTCATTTTTAGAACACTTCGACACGGCCGAGTCACTTTTCGGTGCAAAGTCACTTGATTGACGTTTTAACATGATTTAAACAAGAAAAATGGTGTTTTGGCTTGATAAAAAGGGTCCTTGACTGGACTTTGGAGGGATATTCAGACTTGGAGAGTTAGTGAGGATTGAAAAACACAAAAGTAAGAAGAAAAACTCACCAAGAGGAAACTTTGAAAAAGCTCAAGGAAGAACACATCAAGAATACTTCAAGGCTTGGATCGAGACCACTCACGATATTATCCTAGTTGTACCTTCTTCTTATCTTTTACTCATTTTGTTGATGTATTTAGCTTGAACATGATGATTATTGATCTTTCTTTTATTACCATGTCCGGCTATTCACTATGTTTTTGAAGGATTGATGATTATAAATATTTATTGTGATTTCTTTTTCAAATACTTGGTTTTGATTCATGTTAGAACACTTGATCAATGTTTTTACATGTTTGACTTAATTGCTTGTAATTCGAGAGAAGATGGCATTAATAGGTTTCGAGAATTTGACGTAGTTAATTACGAGATTGAGAAATCGGTGATAAACTATGATGATCTATAATCTTATAAATTTTGGAGTTATATAATTTATAATAGACGGAGATGTTATTATAGGTTGTTTAATCTATGTTTTAATGCATCTCAAGAGGGACTTTAAGATATTGTTGTGATTATCATTTTGGAAACGCACATAGAACTTTTTGAATTCAATCCCGACTAAACTTAGTAATCAACAAAAACTTAGCCTTGGAATCTATCTTTCAAAACTCTTACAATTCTCTTTGATTCGGATATGATAATTGTTTGAATTAGTTTTATTATTTTTATTTTATTTAGGTAACCATTCATCCACTTAACGATCGTCTAAATAAAATTGGAATCACTGTAATCTAGTAATTAATACAATAGGAATAATTAGTCTCTGTGGAATCCGACCTTGCTCGCCACTTCCTAGATTTACTCCGTACACTTGCGGATAGTTAAAACATAGAGTGAACATATTTTTGCCGCCGTTTCCGGGGACTAATTTATTTTTATTAGTATTGATATTATGATAAGTGCTTCTAGTCTTTAGACATTTTCTTATTTTTGTTGCATAGCTCATGTTGTGCAAATTTCTCTCCTACTGAGGGAGTGCATGGACACCCGTTCATCTCGAGTGCCTTCAGAAACCTTCATCCCAGAAGTAGAAGCATTTGCCCTAAGAACAAGTGCCACCTCACGGAAACTAAGAAGGGATCTTTTTGAAGACATGGGGAGAGCAAGAGACAACACGGGGATGAATAACACGAACACAAGAAATGAAAATGCAGTAGCCCAGGATAATGGTGGCGCACGAATTGAGAATCCCGCAACTAGGGTACAGTCAATTCAGGATGGATTCCGACCAAATCTTGATCGAAACTTTGGAGGAATTACTCATGTTCCAATCAACGCTCTGAATTTCGAGTTGAAGCGCGCTTTAATTTTAATGGTTCAACAGAATCAATTCGGAGGATTTGCTGTTGAGGATCCGCATGCTCATCTCACACATTTCATGCAAATATGTGATACTATCAAAATTAATGGGGTCTCAGATGATGCAATATGCCTACGGTTATTCCCATTCTTTTTTAGAGAGAACGCACGAAACTGGCTTAGGACCTTAGCTCTAGAAAGTATAAGTACATGCGAGGACCTAAGTGAAAAATTCTTGTTCAAAATTTTCCCACCTAACAAGACGATAAAGCTAAAAAGTGAGATTACTCATTTTCATCAGTTAGACTCCGAACCATTATATGTAGCGTGGGAACATTTCAAAGATTTACTCAGGCGATGTCCTCGACATGGTTTCCCACAAGACTAACAAACATGTTTCTTCTGCAATGGTCTTGTGGGAGAAACGAGAAATTTCCTTGATGCCTCCGCGGGAGGGGCATTACTATCAAGAAGCGCTGAAGAAGCTTATGGATTAATAGAAGAAATGGCCATGAACAGTTATAAATGGCCAATGGAAAGAGTGAATGTTAGAAGGGTGGCTGAGGTATCTGATTCGTGTAATATCCAGAATTTCTACTACTATTGTTAAATGTTATTTTATCCAAGTTATGTTATACAGCGTGGAATTTGTACAGTATGGATAAAATAAATGAAGGACTGAGACATCTGTATTAGTATAATTATCGTACTTGGTCGAAAATTATATTAGAGGATATAGTGGGTTGTGTATACGTATTCGATATGTCGAGACGATAGGCAGGAACAGTGGTAAATGGCTAAATACAGAGCCCTTAACGTACATTAAGTTTATGAGATAACGTACGCTAAGATGCTAAGTGTTACGTACGCTATGTATAAGGCATTACGTACATAACGAGAGGAATCAGACAGAGGAATCAATGCCTGCCATGTGGAGCCCATGTATAGGCTGGCGTGCCAAAAGATAAGTCAACTAGGTATTACGTATGCCATGCAGAGCATATTACGTACGTAATATGATCATATACTGTAGCAAGTCAACATACGTATTACGTACACTATCGAGCAAGGATTACGTACATAAGGCTTTGAACGAATTGAGACAGTAGCCTCTGGGTCGGCATTACGTATGCTATCAAGGATAGATAACGTACATAAATAGATGTTACGTACGTTACTAGTGCATGTTACGTACGTAACGATCTGGGAGTTTGTATAAGTGGGATGCTCGTCACTTCATTTTTCTTCAGAACTTGATTTTGTTTTTCGCCTTCAACACTCAGATATGGGGTTTTGGTTTTTCTAATTCGATTATGAGCTTAAGGGCTTGGATCTGGAGCATGAGATGAGGAGTTATGGATGACTCTCGAGAGGGTTACTTGTGTATTTCATGTTCTTGAGGTATGTTGTTGAACTCTACATCTTGATTTCGGATTCTTGGTATTGTTATCCGTATTTGATTCATATGATGATGATTATAGTGGTGTGATACGATTCTTAATGTTATGAGAAGTGCATATTGAAGAATACGATAATATATGACTTGAATTATGATTTGGATGATTATCTACATGTTAAAGGATATCGGATTACGTTTTTTTATGGCTATAATCATGGTTTCGAATCACTTAGTGTTCTTGAGGAACTCTGGACAAATAGAACATAGCAAGACAATTGTATGTTGAATTATCGGTATCTTTAGATATGAAGATGGAATGTTCGTTAAGTTATGTTGATCGTAGTGGTAGAATTCGTATGTTCTTGATGAAATACAAATCATGATAAACAATTTGGAATCCAAAAAGATTGTGATTGATCATTGAATATGATTTCCTTTACATTCGTATCCGTAATCGTATTGTGGTTGTGGATTCGTAATTGTTTGAGTTAGATTGTTCGGACTTGCGGTTAATCGAGATATTGTAAGATCGTTGGGTTTGTTGATCCGTTATATTGATTGTTAATAATGATTATCGGATTTCGGTTGGTATTATGGATATGAGTTCGTGATGGTTTGAGTTATACTATTTGGTTTTATATATGGTCGAGGAACTGTTGAGCCGATGAGTTTGATTGATTGGTTATATCAAGAATTGATTAATATCGAATGTGTGCTAATTGATTACAATAGGTTGTGATCATGGATCGTTGGTTATAATCGTCGACTAGAATAATATGTTGCGGCCACGTTCGAGAATGTTCGTGATAGGCTTTGGTCTGGGCCGAGGAACTCGTAGAAGACGACAAGGACTTGGTAACGGCTGCATCCTCGTCATGTTGATATCGAGGCAAGTTATTACTTGCTCAGTCTACAATATTTAATGAATGGTCTCTGTTCATTCGTTTATAATTCGTATAGCAATGATTATAATTGTGAACACAGGAGATTTGGTATTGTAAGTTGTTTTCGGATTTTGGGAATTTAAATCATAATGTATATGATTTACTTTTGTTATTGGTATACTTGGGTATCGAGGATACATTGTGATAAAGACGAAGATATGAATTATCTACCGTTCATGACATTTTGGACCGTCAAATATTGAGGATAATGGTTGGTGATGGTTTAGACATCGAGATTGCTCTCGAAGGACTCGGGGCAAGTACTCTAATCATTTTTGTCATTTTGTGTCGATTATTATGATACATTATGTATTGTTGTTGTCATGCATTTATGTATTGTTGTTAATATGCATTTGTGCATTGTTGTCGTATGTCCACCTCATGTTGGTCCGACGGGATCATCTTGGATATCTATGCTATGTGCGCTGGATCGCTGGACAGGTATTTCCACCATGCGTTGGTCCGACGTGGTCATCATGGGAATCTATAGCTGTGTGCGCTGGATCGTTGGATTACCATGTGTTGCTGTTGTGCATATGTATATTATGGGTTATCCACCTCGTGTTGGTCTTTCAGGATCATCTTGGGATCTATGCTGTGTGCGCTGGATCATCATATTTCCATAAGTATACATTGTTGTTGTTATCATGGGCATATTGATGTCATCATGTGAGTATGCATTTATAGGTCTTGTGTTAGGACCATGTCCGTATGTTGTATTGATCTGATCTCGGATTAGACTGACATGATTGTCGTGGCATTACATATCTTGAGGTATGTTCTGTATTTCCTTTGGTATTTTTCTTTTAATGGACAATCGATTATCATGTTGGGATTTGATGATGTTATCCGATGGATCGAATTGGTCAGAGCTGGTATTTTTCCGTATCATGAGTTAGTGATGATATTTTGAGAATCTTGAGTATTTTTTAAGGAACAATACAGATGTTAAGTTTTAGTTTATTGGTTAAGCGAGATTACGAGATGTGCAACATGATAATGGTTATTTTGATGAGGATTATTCGAGTAAGTAAAGTTGCGGCGGTAAGATTACACTGGTCGTATTCTTATATAGTATTTTAATTGGTATGTAATTATTGACGCGATGTGATCGTTATTATTGTTGGATATTATCGTTGGCCCTGTTGTGGGCTTTCTTTTTAGGTTCTTAGAATATCAAGCTTGTAGCGGTGGTGAGGAGATGAGCTTCCGGGAGGATACTGGCCATGGCATGTTTTTGTGAATCGAGTATTCTGATTATATGTCGTATTCCGCTGCTAGAGTATTCTTAATTATTTATCCTTTCCGCTGTGCGAGTACTCTTAAATGCTCTTTTGGCTTTTGGCAACTGGAGTTGCTTTGGAAATGGTTTTCTAAACTATTTTGTCGGTACGTGTAAGCGATAGCTTAACGTATGTTTTTAAACCGTTGAGTTTTGACATTTCGGGCCTTATCTGTTCAAATGAGATTTTACGACGGTTTTGATAAACGGATTTTATAAAGTCTTTGAATGTTTTAAAAGGTAGTACCATCGTTAGCCTCTTGGGCTTTTGTAAATGTTTGCGAAAATGTCTTTTAGCCTTGTGGGTTCCGTCTCGGGGCCAACGGTGCTGTAATATTCCTGGATGGCTTTGGGGGTGTTACAGAATATGGTATCGGAGCTTAGGTTGAGAAAACCTAGGCAGTCGGGTCGAGTCGAGTCGTGTTTTTATTGCTCCATTTGAGTTGTCGATTGATGAATATTAGAGCCCTGGGTTTTTGTTGTTCACTCGGGCTTGTGGGTTATGTGATTTACCGGTGTGGTGGTGGGGTTGTTGTAACTTTTCCAAATGGTATTAATGTGTTTCTTCGGATAGAGCCGTGTTGTGTTCTCGAGTTAAGCTGAGTTTGCAAAATGTGGGTTTTGAAAATATCTGTGTCGAGTATTTGTCTAGAGTTGAGACATGTGCCAGTATCAACGGGAATCGTCGTCTCCACGATATGTAAGTATTTAGATTTTTGAATTGCATTGAGATTTGTTGCCATTCTATGTTGATATGGTTTGAGATTCAGAATGATATTATGTAACACCCCCGATATATTCAGGAATATTACAGCACCGTAAATCCTTTACATAAGGATTTACAAGGCTGAAGAATTGAACAGACATTAAAAGGTATTAACGAATGGAAATAACGGAATTAAGATACAGCAGTTCTGACCAACTGAGAGTACAATTGTTCAACAGGAACTTAATAATACATCACCAAATTCAAATTCAACATAAATGACTTCGTACTCGAGTACTTATTGAAATAACCAATAAACAACAGACAAATGAACCCGGCCGAAACATCACTCTGCACCCTCGTCGTCATGCAGCTCCAGTGGTTGTTTTCCCGCTCTCCTGGATCCTGAACATAAACAAAATGTTCACCCCCGAAGGGGTTAGCACAATGATGCTAGTACAAGTACCACAACATATTATTCATATCTCACGAATAACGTAAACGACAAGAAAAATACCAACGAGTCTTCTCCTACGAGAAACTCAACAATGACATGCACAAGTGATAATCACAACATGATATCATAACATACACATGGTAATTCCGTCGATCCATCATTCACTGCCTAGAACCCACGATGATCCCGTCAGACCAACCCGTGGTGAAAAAACCCGTCCGATGATCCAGCGCACGCTAGCATAGATCCCCCGATGATCCCGTCGGACCAACACGAGGTGGACATACAATAAAGACATACATGCACGACAATATGTATAATAACAATACACAAAACAATTAAGGTACTTGCCTCGATTTGAAGACAAGAACAACACTTCCACGAAAATGAACACTCGAAGGTCGTCCTCCTCAATCAATCACGTAACGAGACCAAACCTTAACAAAAGAAATGATATAGGATTTATCTCACGTCATACGAATGTTTAACAATTCGATTTACGGCCAAAAGTTCATAAAATGCAATCTGCCTGAACTGCTTAGCGCACGCTAAGTACTCTGCGTAGCGTGCGTTAAGTCTGCTCGATAGCGCATGCAAACAACAAAGCCTAGCGTACGCTAACTATGCATGGTCAGTACTCCACTGGTCAGTCGACTGACTCGTCTGATGGCCTAGCGTACGTTACGCACCAAACGTAGCGTACGCTAACTCGTGCTCGATAGCGCACGTTAATATTAATAGCTTAGCGTGCGCTATCTATGCATGGCAGTTTACTGCTGGGCAGTAAACTGTTCTCATCATGATCAAAACAATGAAATCTTCCGTGATAATTCATGTTACCTCCATGAATATCATGTTCATTCTCTTATGAATGATTTTACGGATAACAACAACTTCGGATTCAAGGATATGCATACCATTAAAACCATATTCCATTTTGACTACAAATCTTCATACGACAATTCGAAAAGCTTAACGGTTGATATCAACACCTTTATATCAATCAATATTATCATGCTGAAGTTGTTAAACATTCCATCTATACTAGATAAATCTTTCCATGATCAATCCCTTAGATTTATCTAACAATAATGATGTTAAAGTCAAGTCCATGATTGTTATGAAGTCATCTACTAGATTCGGATTACCAATGGTAGAAGCTTCCTTTACTTTGTTCAGTGTAATAAGATTTCGAATCATGATGATCATAATCAAGGTACTTAAGGCTTAATCATCTCAATATTCCAAACATGATATACTTTGGATAATTCATCTATGAAAATCCATATCTCGTTAACATGATCATCCAAATCGTTAGAATCCAACTCTAAGTCTGGAGATAGATTGAACATACCTTAATATAATGAAAATCACTGAACCGTAAGGTAGAATCCGACTCCGGTTGGTTGTATGCCACTCCAAGGTGCTATTCCACTTCAATGATTATTCCCAAGTGATAACCAATATATAAACACCAACAAAATGTGTTCTAAGTGTGTAGAAGTATTATTACAGCTCTCTGGTCTCTCAGGAATGAAGAATGGACGAGTAAAATGTAAGCCAAAATGGGTTGTTGTCCCATTTATAATATTCTGCATTTTAACAAGTTAGCGCACGCTACTAAGCATTCCTTAGTGTGCGCTAATAATGGTTGACTTCAGAATTGTCCGGGCTCGTCCGCGGGAATCTTATCCAGACCCATGTCCCGGCTGGCGCATATGCTAGCCGTCCCGCTCAATAATTGAGTTCTTAGCGCACGCAACTCCTATCTGCATAGCGTGCGCTAATAGTAGCCCGATAGCGCGCGTTAAGCTACATTCTTAGTGTGCGCTATCACAAGGTTGCATGAGAAATTTTGCATGTTTCTATACTTATGTACAATGATATCAATGCAAGAAATATCATACTCCAATAATCAAAACCACAAATCCGAATAATACAGGGTTTGAATACAGATGAAATACACCGTAATAAATCCGGATATTACATACTCTCCTACTAAAAAGGAGTTTTATCCCGAAACTCAAGACGAAAATAACTCGGGATATCTAGACTTCATATCCCGTTTCCCAGGTGGCTTCTTCCATTCCGTGACGTGACCACTGAACTTTGACCAAAACGATTGGTTTGTTCCTCAACTGCTTAACTCGACTCTCGAGTATCTTGACCGGTCTTTCTTCAAACGTCCCATCCTGCGCGACTTCGATCTTGCCGAAATCAATGATATGACTGGGATTTGGTATATACCTCCGTAACTGGGATACGTGGAACACGTTATGAACATGGCACAACAACGGCGGCAATGCCAATCTGTATGCCAACTCCCCAACTCTCTCGAGGATCTCAAATGGTCCGATATATCTCGGACTCAGCTTTCCTTTCCTTCCGAAACGAAAGATTCCCCGAGTAGGAGAAACCTTCAAAAGTACGTGATCTCGATCTTGAACTCCAATGGGCGACGGCGTGCGTCTGCGTAAGATTTCTGGCGACTGCGGGCGGTCAATGCCTTTCACGAATCAAGGCTATTTTCTCTCGAGTCCGCACGATCAACTCGGGTTCTGTTCCGATCAAGTCTGACGAATCGTCCCAGCATAGGGGCGATCTGCATCTCCTTCCGTATAATGCCTCAAACGGTGCCATCTTAATGGAAGCATGCCAACTATTGTTGTAGGTAAATTCAATCAACGGTAGATGAACTTCCCAATCGTTTGTCCAATCTAAGGCACAGGCCCTTAGCATGTCTTCCACCGTTTGTATAGTTCTCTCAGATTGTCCGTCAGTCTGCGGGTGATAAGCTGTACTGAAGTTCAATTCGGTCCCCAAGGCCTTATGAACTGCTTTCCAAAAGTGAGACACAAAACGGCCATCTCGATTAGAAACAATGGTCTTCGGCGTACCATGCAATCGAACTATCTCCGAAATAAATACTCGTGCCAACCTCTCTGGTCCCCACGTATCCTTAATGCCTAGAAAATGAGCTGATTTGGTTAAACGATCAACTATCACCCAAATCATGTTCATTCCTGTCCTGGTTTTCGGCATATTAGTGATAAAATCCATCGATATGTCCTCCCACTTCCATTCAGGAATCGGGAGTGGCTTCAACATTCCGGCAGGCCGTTGATGCTCGATCTTAACCTGCTGACAAGTCAAGCATTTCGAAACATAGTCAACTACATCTTTCTTCATGTTGCCCCACCAGAAATTCTGCTTCATGTCCTTATACATTTTACTGGTGCCCGGGTGGATAAAATAGGGCGAAATGTGAGCTTCCTTCATAATCGTCTGTTTCAGAACATCATCATCGGGAACACAGAGTCGGTTCTGAAATCTCAAAACTCCATCATCATAAATTATGAATCCGGGGGCCTTTCCTTTGATCACTTCATCATGTAACCGAATCATCAGAGGATCATCTGCCTGTCTAGATTTGATTCCTTCGGTTAATGATGAAGTTATCTCCATCACGCACAGTTGTCCTTGGACTCTTTGTAACCACACCTCAATTCCTTCACGAATCATCTCTCGTTGAAGGCTAAGTTGGGAGGTCAGCGTCTCCAGCATCTGAATAGAAACAAGCTTGCGGCTAAGTGCATCGGCCACTACATTTGCTTTGCCTGGATGATACGAAATCTCCAAGTCATAATCCTTGATCAGCTCTAACCATCTTCTTTGCCGCATGTTCAACTCTTTCTGACTGAATATGTATTTGAGACTCTTATGATCCGTAAAGATCTGACAGTGAGTCCCGTACAGATAATGCCTCCAGATCTTCAAAGCAAAAACTACTGATGCAAGCTCCAAATCATGTGTTGGGTAATTCACTTCATAAGGTTTCAGCTGTCGCGACGCATAAGCGATCACCTTATCATTCTGCATCAACACGCACCCAAGTCCTTGGTTCGAAGCATCATTGTAAACTATAAATCCTCCAGTTCCCTGTGGAAGTGATAGAATCGGTGCCGTCGTCAATCTCTTCTTCAATTCATCAAAGCTAATCTGACACAATTCATTCCACTCAAACTTTTGAGTTTTCTGCAGGAGTCGAGTAAGTGGGCGGGAGATTTTAGAAAACCCTTCCACGAATCGACGATAAGATCCAGTAAGTCCTAAGAAGCTCCGGACTTCTTTCAGGTTCTTTGGAGGCTTCCAATCCATGATTGCTTCGATCTTCTGAGGATCTACTCGGACTCCTTTAGCTGACACCACATGGCCGAGGAACATTACTTCCTTTAGCCAGAATTCACACTTAGAAAGTTTGGCGTACAATTGCTCGTTTCTCAAAAGTTCCAATACAATCCGCAAATGCTGCGCATGTTCCTCCGAGCTCTTAGAATACACCAGTATGTCATCAATGAACACGACCACAAATTTGTCCAAAAATTCAATGAACACTCTGTTCATCAATTGCATAAATACAGCAGGTGCGTTAGTGAGACCAAACGGCATCACTACAAACTCATAATGTCCGTAGCGAGTTCTGAACGCTGATTTCGGAACATCAAATTCCTTAATCCTCAGCTGATGATATCCTGATCTCAGATCGATTTTAGAAAATACTGTTGCCCCTTGCAACTGGTCAAACAGATCATCAATCTGTGGCAACGGATACTTGTTCTTAATCGTCATCTTGTTCAGCTCTCGATAGTCAATACACAGTCGGAGCGATACATCCTTCTTTCGGACGAAAAGAACTGGCGCTCCCCAGGGTGAGACACTTGGCTGAATATAGCCCTTATCCAGTAACTCCTCCAGTTGCTTCTTCAGTTCGTACATCTCAGTAGGTGCCATACGATACGGCGCCTTAGAAATTGGTGTAGCTCCGGGTTCCAGCTCAATGGTAAATTCTACATCCCTTCGTGGAGGTAGTCCAGGTAACTCGTCAGGAAATACATCTGGAAATTCGTTCACAATAGGAATGGATGAAAGTTCCACAATTTCGTCTTCTTTCTTCATTGCATAACACCAGCATCGATGCATACTGTTTCAACAATCGTGACTTTCATCGCCTTGATCAATTTTCCTGAGCTTCCCGGTTTCCACCCTTCGAACAATATTTCGGAACCATCGTCAGCGATCAGTGAGATATTCCTCCTTCGGTAGTTTACAATTGCTCCATATCGATTAAGCCAATCGTCTCCGAGTATCATGTCGTCTCCTTGCATTTCTATCACGATCAAATTTGAGAGCCACTCTCTGCCTCCAAATGATATAGGGAAATTTCTAGTTTCTAAGTTTCCGACAATCCTCTCTCCACTCGGTAAACAAACAACATAAGGTTCACAAGTATGAAAACCGGAAATATTCAAACGATTTACACAAGACAAAGATATAAAAGAATGCGTAGCTCCTGTATCAAATAAAACGCTAACTGGCTGGGAAAGGATCTGGGCCGATGCACGATGCGGCAATGACATCACGATCGTCTGTCCTCCTCATCTCGTACAGACGTGGGGGAGCAGATCCGGCACTCGATGTCCCCTTTCGGTCCCATTGTCCTCTGCCTCGTCCATGACCAAAATTGCGAGGCATCGAACACTTTGCTGCGTCTGTTGAATCTTGGCTTCCTTCGACGGCCGTTGTGGTGTACGGGCTCTAAAAGACTTTGCAACCTCTTTACAAAACACTGCCTGATGTCCCTCTCGTCCACAATCAAAACAAGTCACGGCAGGAAGGGGGCAATTCCGTCGATAGTGCCCCGTCTGGGCGCAGTTAAAGCATTTCCTGGTAACATCAATAATAGTCGATGTCGCTCCGAAGTTCTTTCCGCTCCTAACTGGGTGCGGAGGTTTCTTGAAAGAGTGAAAGGATGACTGGGCCTTACGGGGGCCGCTGTTCTTGTGCTCTGTAAAAGTACCAGAGACTTTCTGTTTCTTGGATTCCGAAAATTTCTCCATAGCTGCTTCCTTGATCTCATATGCCAACGCCTTATCCTGGTATTTACGGAGTGTGGTACATTCAAATCCGGACATGTACCTCTGGATTTCTGGTTTCATTCTCATATCGAAATGGATCATCATCTCTGCATCTGTTTTGACCAGATGTCGAACAAATGCCAGTTGTTGGTTAAACATCTTAATCGCCTGGGATACTGGCACATCAGAAGGCTGAGCAGAGAAAAACTCCCGAACTTTGGCTTCCCTCACAGGACGAGGGCAATACTGAGCTTCCATCATCAATCTAAACTCTGTCCAATCAGCATCATGGTCTACAGGCCGGATGGCTTCCCACCATTCGGACGCTTCCCCTATCAGAAAATATTGCGCGATAGAGGCTCTCTGGTTATCTGGGCAGTTAATTCCGGCAAAGATTTTCTCCAGTTCCTTCAACCAATGGTCCCAGGTGGGAGTCTCAGAAATACCGTCGAATTTGGGTGGTTGCATCTTCGCCACCTCTTGCAGCCACCGGTCGCCTCGATTTCCCATGTCTGGGATCCCTTGCTGTCTTTCTCCCTGCTGTAGTCCCACCGCCACTTGCATTCGGTCCACGACCTGGGCGAACTGAGTCATCTGGTTCACCACTTGACGAAGGATCTCTGCACTGACAGGATCTCGTTCGTTATTAATAGATTGTTGCGGCTACTTTGAGCTATGGCCTGATTAGAAGGCGACGCTTCCCTTTCAGTATTTCTTCGTCCGCGTCCACGACCGCGATCACGTCCACGTCCGCCTCTCAACATACTGTAAGCATAAATACTCAATATACAGGAAAGAGCATCGTTCTAATATTCGAGTATAAAGAGGCACAACATGTAAGGAACTAGATAGAGTTTAGGAACTTACAACCACCGTTCGCATGAAGACGTAGGCAGTGCAGTGATGTCATTCACGGCCGGTTACCTCAAAAAACATAACTGACCCCTATTTTAACCCAACGGACAAGATATCCATAATCTTAGCTCTGATACCATATTCTGTAACACCCCCGATATATTCAGGAATATTACAGCGCCGTAAGGATTTACAAGGCTGAAGAATTGAACAGACATTAAAAGGTATTAACGAATGGAAATAACGGAATTAAGATACAGCTGTTCTGACCAACTAAGAGTACAATTGTTCAACAGGAACTTAATAATACATCACCAAATTCAAATTCAACATAAATGACTTCGTACTGGAGTACTTACTGAAATAACCAATAAACAACAGACAAATGAACCCGGCCGAAACATCACTCTGCACCCTCGTCGTCATGCAGCTCCAGTGGTTGTTTTTCCGCTCTCCTGGATCCTGAACATAAACAAAATGTTCACCCCTGAAGGGGTTAGCACAACGATGCTAGTACAAGTACCACAACATATTATTCATATCTCACGAATAACGTAAACGACAAGAAAAATACCAACGAGTCTTCTCCTACGAGAAACTCAACAATGACATGCACAACTGATAATCACAACATGATATCATAACATACACATGGTAATTCCGTCGATCCAGCTTTCACTGCCTAGAACCCACGATGATCCCGTCAGACCAACCCGTGGTGGAAAAACCCGTCCGATGATCCAGCGCACGCTAGCATAGATCCCCCGATGATCCCGTCGGACCAACACGAGGTGTACATACAATAACGACATACATGCACGACAATATGTATAATAACAATACACAAAACAATTAAGGTACTTGCCTCGATTTGAAGACAAGAACAACACTTCCACGAAAATGAACACTCGAAGGTCGTCCTCCTCAATCAATCACGTAACGAGACCAAACCTTAACAAAAGAAATGATATAGGATTTATCTCACGTCATACGAATGTTTAACAATTCGATTTACGGCCAAAAGTTCATAAAATGCAATCTGCCTGAACTGCTTAGCGCACGCTAAGTACTCTGCGTAGCGTGCGTTAAGTCTGCTCGATAGCGCACGCAAACAACAAAGCCTAGAGTACGCTAACTATGCATGGTCAGTACTCCACTGGTCAGTCGACTGACTCGTCTGATGGCCTAGCGTACGTTACGTACCAAACGTAGCGTACGCTAACTCGTGCTCGATAGCGCACGTTAATATTAATAGCTTAGCGTGCGCTATCTATGCATGGCAGTTTACTGCTGGGCAGTAAACTGTTCTCATCATGATCAAAACAATGAAATCTTCCATGATAATTCATGTTACCTCCATGAATATCTTGTTCATACTCTTATGAATGATTTTACGGATAACAACAACTTCGGATTCAAGGATATGCATACCATTAAAACCATATTCCATTTCGACTACAAATCTTCATACGACATTTCGAAAAGCTTAACGGTTGATATCAACACCTTTATATCAATAAATATTATCATGCTGAAGTTGTTAAACGTTCCATCTATACTAGATAAATCTTTCCATGATCAATCCCTTAGATTTATCTAACAATAATGATGTTAAAGTCAAGTCCATGATTGTTATGAAGTCATCTACTAGATTCGGATTACCAATGGTAGAAGCTTCCTTTACTTTGTTCAATGTAATAAGATTTCGAATCATGATGATCACAATCAAGGTACTTAAGGCTTATTCATCTCAATATTCCAAACATGATATACTTTGGATAATTCATCTATGAAAATCCATATCTCGTTAACATGATCATCCAAATCGTTAGAATCCAACTCTAAGTCTGGAGATAGATTGAACATACCTTATTATGATGAAAATCACTGAAACGTAAGGTAGAATCCGACTCCGGTTGGTTGTATGCCACTCCAAGGTGCTATTCCACTTCAATGATTATTCCCAAGTGATAACCAATATATAAACACCAACAAAATGTGTTCTAAGTGTGTAGAAGTATTATTACAGCTCTCTGGTCTCTCAGGAATGAAGAATGGACGAGTAAAATGTAAGCCAAAACGGGTTGTTGTCCCATTTATAATATTCTGCATTTTAACAAGTTAGCGCACGCTACTAAGCATTCCTTAGCGTGCGCTAATAATGGTTGACTTCAGAATTGTCCGGGCTCGTCCGCGGGAATCTTATCCGGACCCATGTCCCGGCTGGCGCATGTGCTAGCCGTCCCGCTCAATAATTGAGTTCTTAGCGCACGCAACTCCTATCTGCATAGCGTGCGCTAATAGTAGCCCGATAGCGCGCGTTAAGGTACATTCTTAGCGTGCGCTATCACGAGGTTGCATGAGAAATTTTGCATGTTTCTATACTTATGTACAATGATATCAATGCAAGAAATATCATACTCCAATAATCAAAACCACAAATCCGAATAATACAGGGTTTGAATACAGATGAAATACACCGTAATAAATCTAGATATTACATATTATGCATCACAGTATGAGATGATAGAGTTGAGACAGGATTGATGATCATAAGAAGCTATGATTTTGGAAATCAATATGTCGGTTAAATTTTGGAACGGAGTTGTGCATTTGGGAGAAATGTTGTGGATGGTTGAGAAGAACATGTAGTCATGTTAATTCATTTTGAGATATCTGAACTGTTTTTGGGCATTTGAAAATGATACTTTTCAAAATGAATGTTTCACGGATATTTTACAGAAAATGATTTTTGGGCTGAGACCCAATTGATTTTGAAATAGTTTTATAACTCATGACTTGGGGTCCAAAAAGGGGTTTTCTACTTTATAAACTTCTTGTAATGTGGAATGGGATATGGGCTGAGACCCTAATGTTTCAAAAAGGCATTTCTGTTTTCTAAAACTCCCGAGATTTGTAAAACAGTTTACTAATCGTTTATGCATTTTGTTACTACCTTTCAGGGTTTTGATTTATTGTTCAAATGAAACTTCTCGGTAAGTCTTTCGCTGTGTTGATTTGTTTCAATGTTTTGTCGTAGCATAGTTGAGGTGATTCAGGGTGGGTTAATGGTCGACGTTGTGGGGTCATATGTGGAAAAAGGAGTTTTTATCGGAGTCTATATATTGAAATTTTGGAACTCTATCGTGTGGTTTTCCGATGGAATGTCAGTGGATTTGGTGACGAACTGGTATACAGGAGTATGTATGTAGTTAAGCATTTGCATAATTCCATTTTATTTAATTTTGTATACTCAAAAAAGAATTGTCATCGAAAACTTGATGAAAGCAAGCCGATTTGATTTTTCAAAAATTGATTTCGTGGTCTTACGAAAATTTGTCTTCTTGACAAGACTATATGATTTCAAACTGGTTTTGAAATTGTTATTGATATACATACGCATTCAGTGCATAGTGCATATCATGGTAAAGTTATGAGTGTGACTCACGAACTGGATAATACATCCGTATGGTACGATGAAAAGAGATTCGAACTTTAGTATGGTAGTTTGATTATCCAGGGATGGTCGGATTGATTGAGTGGATAAGGGAAATATGCTGCGTGTTATAGATTCATGCATAGAATATGATTTTGGAAACTTTGGAATTTGTGAAACCGGGACATATGTGCTATGTGATTCCATTGGTATGGTAGCGCGATTTTACTATAGTGATTTTTTTTGAATGATTCCTTTGTAAGTGTGGATTTGGGGATGGTGACCCCAGGATGGTTGTTTTGGGTAATGATTGGTCGTTCCACTCCATGTATGTTTGGGTATGTCCGTCAGTTTATGACTGGTTGTTCGTATGCCGAGGGGTATGTTCAACAGTCGGGTGTGTTTCTTTGAGATCCACTGTATGCGATTTGT
This sequence comes from Orobanche coerulescens, assembly GCA_033398695.1. NCBI lineage: Eukaryota > Viridiplantae > Streptophyta > Magnoliopsida > Lamiales > Orobanchaceae > Orobanche > Orobanche coerulescens. The sequence goes on along the minus strand of CM065803.1, from coordinate 192,846,549 downwards.
GTAACGTTTTGAGAATTTTATTCGTCCGTATATCTGTCTTTGTGGTTCTGTGTTCATCGTGTTGGAGCTTACTGTGTGAAGGTATTCTCGATTATTGTTGATCATTCATTGGTGATATTGGATTTTATCATGTTGATGATATTCTAGGTTGTGTTTTGACCTTTGGTTGGTCGTATTGAAGCTTATCATGTCAATGGTATTCTCGGTTAATTTTCTTGTTGATCATTGTTAATGATCGTATGAGCGTTCGAATTTTGTGTCGACGTTTTGGGATTTGTTGCCATTGTTTTGGGCAGTTGTCTCTCAGGTGTATCGTATTTTATTGATTGTATCAAAATTGGGACTTGATTGTGTAATCAGGCAGACAGGATTTGACACGGATAGATTATTTCATCCAAAGATGATATATTTCGTTGAGACTCATGGAATTGTGATTGTAAGTGTATTTAGGCTTTACAGTGGAGTCATTTGCTAGTATCATAGGAGATCATCGACTTGGAGCATTTGTAAGTATACTATTTTGGTTATTCGTTAATGATAATGATTGATCGTTGTCGAGATGGTTTTGGAATGTTTTGGTTGAACGATTTGTTTGTTTTTCTATGATGGATTGCAAGTTTCGAGGACGAAACTTATTCTAAGTGGTGTAGTATGTAATATCCGGAATTTCTACTACTATTGTTTAATGTTATTTTATCCGAGTTATGTTTTACAGCGTGGAATATGTACAGTATGGATAAAATAAATGAAGGACGGAGACATTTGTATTAGTATAATTGTCGTACTTGGTCGACAATTGTATTTGAGGATATAGTGTGGTGTGCATACGTATTCGGTATGTCGAGACGACAGGCAGGAACAGTTATAAATAGTTAAGTACAGAGCCCTTAACGTACGTTATGTTTATGAGATAACGTACGCTAAGATGCTAAGTGTTACGTATGCTATGTATAAGGCATAACACATGTAACGAGAGGAATCGGACAGAGGAATCAATACCTGCCATGTGGAACCCAGGTATCGGCTGGCGTGCCAAAAGATAAGTCAACTAGGTATTACGTACACTATGCAGAGCATATTACGTACGTAATATGAGCATATACTGTAGCAAGTCAACGTACGTATTACGTGTAATACCCCCAAACCACTCGGGAATATTACAGCGCCGCAGAACCTCTCTGTGAGGATCTACCAGGCTAAATACAAAAACAATACATCACATCACATGCCGACATGGCTACATAAAGTACCATTAGACCGATTTGGTCTTTTATCACAACACACACATCATTGCATACAAGACTCTTTCTCGGAACTCATACCCACGCAGGGGCTGGTAACGCTCCCATATGTCGGGATAATAACATATCAGAGAGATAACCAACAAGACTCTGTCCAAAACACTCTACAATTGGTCTTTATGTGATTAGTATCGTCGTCTTCCATCACCCTTTGTACCGATCCTGTGATTCGCTCCCTAGCAACCTGCAAGTACCTAGATGCAATACATACATCCACCCCGAATACTCGGGGGTTAGCAAAACTCCACTGTTTTGCTAGTACAAGTATAAAATACGAATACAAGCCATACACAACATACTCCAAGAATATAATAATCATGAACACGCTTCCCGAGGTAAATCATTTTATCAAGACAGTTCAAATCATCAAATGAGGGAAAATAAACCCAGTGTACCTCTTATAAAACATTTAATGATTTCGGGAGTTTTGAAAACATTTGGGATTAAGAATTCTCAAGTCTTTCGAAACCACTTAAGGACACGGACCAAATATCATTTTCCAAAATACAATTCCGATAACAAAGAAAACACGGGGTCCACGACCCAAATTACGAAACACGGGGTCCACGACCCAAATTACAAAACACGGTGTCCACGGCCCAATCATCCATAACAACGTATCCCCAGGGATTATTCGTGTCTCGTGCTACCAAGCCACGAACCTCAGATGCTCCCGCAGAACATACCCGAGTGAGTAACCCAATGGGAAACCATACCAAATTACATGCCACCGTGATAACAGTCACGTAACCATAGCCATACATACGTTCATAGTTCCCGACATCGCACTAACAAGCTACAACCCTCGGAGCCTCCATGAGACAAACCCGATTGGACAACCTATTGCACGTACATCACACAACCAAACCACAACCATAAGTTATCCCAGCATCGCGCTAACAAGTCACTAACCTTAGAGTCCCCGCAAGACATACCCGATTAGATAACCCTACGGTCACGCCCGACCCATACTAGTAAGTATGGATCCCGGAGATTCATCAATCTTACCCGGAGGCACATCACTTACAACAATCGCGCACAACGAACAATCCAATACCAGTACCAATACCAAACAACACTAAGGACCACAACTTCCTTACAAAGGATAGATAACTAATATCACACAACGTCACATTTTTACTGAACAAGTACACATAACAACACGTAATCCTCGGTAAATGATTACGGTCTATTATATTCACTAAATGTGATCATAACGTCTTTCAACAGCGAAACTAACACACATATTTCAAAAGCACACCTATTCACGAAGCATATGAGTTATCGTTGAGAGACAACATTTATCGAGAACATACCGATCCTTTTTAACATTCATTAAACATTCGGATATCGCATAAAATCACTTACCAACAATTATGCCTACAAAACATGAAACATATGGGCAAGATACTTGCCACGATACCACGAGCAACAGAACTACGAACGGACATGGTCGGGTAGCCCTCGAACTTCCAAAAACGACCAAGAACTGGACAACCTCACGAACACTACGAAAATAACATCACCATGAATAAATAACGCTAAATGGAATCCGAATCAACCCGAAAAACAACAAGAATCCGAGGGTTCTTCAAGAAAATCGGAAATCAAGTTCCGGGTGGTAAAAATCGATAAACGAGTTACAAAATCTGAAGATCATGGCCAAGACAACAAGAATACCATAATAAATTCATCAACCACGGATTAAATCGAAGAATCATGAAGAAACCCCCAAAAAGCATACAACTAGGATTCTAAGTAAGAAAATACCTCGATTCGACGAAGAACACGGATTGGATGATGATATAATCGACAAGAATCATCCAAAATGCCTTGGAATTGATTAGAACCGGCCAAGAACTTGAGTTCCCAAGTCTCCCGTCGCCAGCCGCCACAAAAATGAGGAAAAAAGGGTAAAAATGAGGTCTGGCCGAAGCCCATGCCTATATATGCCGACAGCGTTACGGCCGTAATCGGAAGCTCATTACGGCCGTAACCTGGTCAACACATGTAGCGTACGCAATGGTCGAAATCTTGTGCGCGTAACGATCACACCTTACAGCCATAATCGGCATAGCCTTACGGCCGTAACTGAGCTCCCAGTGCCACTGAATGAAATCTGCCGAATCACTACGGCCGTAACCGGCCAGTGCTTAGCGGCTGTAACGAGACCTTACGGCCGTAACCTGATGAACCTTATGGCCGTAATCGATTGTCCCAGGCCAAGGTGTGCGGGAGTCTTACGGACGTAATCGGCCAGGCCTTACGGCCGTAACTCGACCCAGCCAACACCCGACCATCCGGGTCGATACTCGACGACGTCTCGATCATGCGAACGCACCGACTATGATCCAAAACAATAACAAACAGGCTACGAAACTCAACGTACCACAATACAAGCATGCGATTCCAAAGACGCAATGACCACAGTCCATTCGACCGAAGAAAAATTCAACACAACCGGAATGAAGATCTCGGGTATTACATTTTACCCCTCTTAAAAGAAGTTTCGTCCTCGAAACTTAAAACATAGAACGAACAACGCAAAACAAAATCAGATAAAACACGTTATCCGTTGCCGACAACCTACAACGACTCACATGCACCACACAACTGCTACCATGCAACTCGCTACACCAGAACGATAACAAAACACAACGAACAAAAATCTATATGGTTGACCAACCCGAACAGTACATCAATCAAAACGCGAGCTAATTGCTGAACAAATACGAAATTCCATAGCCCACGGGTTGGAAGATCGAAAATGAAACTAATTTGCCGAACTTAAGGGAAATTACGAAGTGACCCGAATGCCAAAAAAATCACAGTACGAGATCAACAAAAATCAGACAATAAACGATCGAACCACAACGATTGAGATAATAGTCGAATAATCATATTCGAATCATAACGAACAACAACAAAAATTCAAATGGTAATATGAGGTCTGGTAAAAACGACGAGATACTCCTCTACATAAGATTCACAGTAACAGAACCGGATTCGGAAAAGTCACAACGACAAACAGATCATTTCGAAACAATACCACAACTCATTCGAACAACAAAAAAGTGAAGAATAGAACAAGTTCAGAAAATATCCACGGACACAAACGAGTCGATAGAGATGAAAATACAGAAATTCAAAATCCAATACGCTTCGAATAAAAGAAGTTTATCTCCGAAATTCGAAACAACAAAGCAAGAAAATAATATAACATACAACTGATAAACCACGCCTCTCAGGGAATCCTCGGAGTCGATCCTGATATCAGTGCTCAAGTCCATGCCTCGGAAGGCTCGGTGCCCAACTCGCAAAACTGAACTCGGTGTCCCTCGAGTTCGCACCTGTAACACGTTACTGATGGAGAAGGACAATGTGCACAAACATGTCCCGACACATTGTAGTTAAAACATCTCCTGGATTTACCAGGAATCAAAGCAGACGATTTGGAACTCACAGTCCCACGCATCGAGCGATGGAGCTTCACAGTGGAAAGGCTACGATGTTGCAAACTAGAAACACCACCTCCTGTACTGTCCACAAGGTCATCGAACTTTCTCTGCTTCTTTGACTCGGGCACACGCTCCGACGATAACGAAGCTAGTTCATGGGCTAAGGCTCTATCTTGATAGTCCCTCAACAAAGTTCAAGTGAATCCCGACATATACAAGCGAATCTCCGGCTTCATCCTTCTGTCAAAGTGAAGGATCCTCTCTTTCTCGGTTCTCACCCGATCTCGCACATAACTGAGTTGTTTACTATAGTCGATGATAGCCTGCGACACCAATATATCTTGTGGTTCTGCCAAATAAAATTCACGAATCCTCTGCTCTCTAATCGGTTTCGGGCAGAACTCAGCTTCCATAAATGCCTGGAACTCCGCCCATGTGATATTGCGATCACGAGGTTTAACAGCTTCCCACCAATTAGCGGCATCTTTGTCAAGAAGGTACTGAGCGATAGGTACCTTCCGCTCTTCAGGACAATCGACAGCCTTGAATATCTTTCGCAACTGTAAAAGAAAACCATCCCAGCCCAACACATCCACAACACCGGCGAATCGGGGGGATTCATACGAATTACTTCCCGAAGCCATTGATTTACACCGACGTTCTGAGTCGCGCCAGTGTTGCGTTGAACCGCCTGAGTAAAATGAGTCATCTGTGTTGCTACTTGTTGCAGTATAGTAGCAACACCAATACCAATATCATTGCCGGCAACATTCTCTCGATTCCGCATCTGATCCCCGTGGTCATCGGCACGATGGTTACGACCACGGCCTCTGCCCCTCGGCATACTAACAAGCAACAACCTATCGCAACGAAAGATCATAACACATACCAAAGATATCCCACATCTCCGTCTTCAATCAGACACAATTAAATCATATACATTATGATTTAATCCAGACTAGAGCACAATATACAAACCATCATACCGAAAATTTACATTTATAACACCATTGTTATATGAATTATAAATGTAATGAAATCAAAATCATTCATTATATCAAAACCATCTTCTATACGGGTCACGCGCCAGAACCCACCAAAATGAAAATCATTTTCAAAAACGTTCAAAAATGCCAAAAAGGCCGATGACGGTAATACTTTCCAAATATTCGCAAAAGTCATTTTCCAAATACCAAATACCGTCATAAAATACTATTTGAAATTACAAGGCGAAGACGCCAAAACTCAATAGTTTCAAAATGTACGACAAAAGAGTTAGGAAAAAGGGTTAACGAAATAACGTAAGTTTACGAGATACCCAAAAGGTCATTTTAAAATACACACGATTTGGTAAAAATACCAGAAAGTCATTTTGAAATATACACACGCAGCGGAGAAGAACACAGTTCAAAATACACATAATCACACACAACAATTGTTATCACTGGACAACACACATAGAATGCGGTCACAAACGGTCAGCCTAACAATCGCAAAAGTTAGACTTACGGCCAAAATGTAATTCCCGAGCTTCTGCTCAGACTAGTTAGTGTGTGTTCCAACAGAGACTTCGTGCGCTAGCCATGCCACGTTAGCGTGCGCTAGCCTCTCACTTAGCGTGCGCTAACTGTTCTAATCCATCAACACATTCATGAACATGTACCAAATAATACCAAAAGTTGAAGGTTACAAACAAACAACAACATACGAATCCAAACGCCGACAGTTCACATCATTATGACATTGCACAAATAACCATCAGAGGTTAAATAACATTCCAAACCGAGTCTCCACTTCTCCGTCAAAAGAACTATCTCGACGAGAGCATATCGTACGACTCAGCGTTCACACCACTACCTTAATCACAACTCTGAGCATTATAGCCAAAATAATAACATCCTCACTGCATACCTTTTTAACCGAAATTCATGAAACCGAAAAGTTGAAAGCGAAAGTCACGTCTCAAGTAAATTTTTGATAGACCTCGTTTGAGTATTTAAAAATCAAATTTTGAAAATTTGCAACGAAAGATGAAAATAAAATATATGTAGTTTGAATTCTCAAAATTTTCGGTATCGAGGTCATCATACGAAAATCAAACCTTTTTCCTTCTTGAAGGATGTTTTAGAATGAAAATTTACGAGACTCTCCAAAATATTTAAAGTTTTAAAATATCACATTGATAACCTTTCCTTGCGTAATCATGCTAAAACATTACTCTTGTAAAAACATTTTTATACGAGGATACATATACACATATATAAATATACATCGGTACATTTATAAGAATCAAACAAACATGGAGTACGTATTAACAATTCACATTTAAACTCCACATCATAACACAGAAATCATACAAGCTCGTGTAACACGAGACACAACAAAGTGGGGAGACTTACATCCACAGATCGCACGAAGATGATGGCTGCACCTCGATACTAATCACAACCGAAATCTCAGACGATGCGTCATGACACTACTCAGTCAGACAAAATATGACAAGACAAGACAAGACCCAACAACACACAACTCAACCCGACAGCCTAGATTTCCTCAACCTAAGCTCCAATACCATATTCTGTAACACCCCCAAACCACTCAGGAATATTACAGCGCCGAAGACCCTCTCCGTGAGGATCTACCAGGATAAATACAAAAACAATACATCAGATCACATGCCGACATGGCTTCATAAAGGACCATTAGACCGATTTGGTCTTTTATCACAACACACGCATCATTACATACAAGACTCTTTCCCGGAACTCATACCCACGCATGGGCTGGAATACATTAACACTCCCATATGTCGGGATAATAACATATCGGAGAGATAACCAACAAGACTCTATCCAAAATACTCTACGATTGGTCTTTATGTGATTAGTATCGTCATCTTCCATCACCCTTCATACCGATACTGTGATTCGCTCCCCAACAACCTCCAAGTACCAGGACGCAATACAGACATCCACCCCCGAATAGTCGGGGTTAGCAAAACTCCACTGTTTTGCTAGTACAAGTATAAAATACGAATACAAGCCAAACACAACATACTCCAAGAATATAATAATCATGAACACGCTTCCCGAAGTAAATCATTTTATCAAGACATTTCAAATCATGAAATGAGGGAAAATAAACCCAATCTACCTCTTATAAAACGTTTAACGATCTCGGGAGTTTTGAAAACATTTGGGATTAAGAATTCTGAAGTCTTTCTAAACCACTTAGGGACACAGACCAAAGATCATTTTCCAAAATACAATTCCGATAACAAAGAAAACACGGGGTCCACGACCCAAATTACAAAACTCAGGGTCCACGACCAAAATTACAAAACACGGTGTCCACGACCCAATCATCCATAACAACGTATCCCCAGGGATTATTCGCGTCTCGTGCTACCAAGCCACGAACCTCAGATGCTCCCGCACAACATACCCGAGTGAATAACCCAATGGGAAACCATACCAAATTACATGCCACCGTGATAACAGTCACGTAATCATAGCCACACAAACGTTCATAGTTATCCCGGCATCGCACTAACAAGCTACGAACCTCGGAGCCTCCACGAGACAAACCCGATTGGACAACCCATTGCATGTACATCACACAACCAAACCACAACCATAAGTTATCCCGGCATCGCGCTAACAAGCCACGAACCTCGGAGTCCCCACAAGACATACCCGGATTGGATAACCCCACAAGTTATCCCGACATGGGGCTAGCAAGCCCCGAACCTCCGAGTCCCCGCAATACATACCCGATTAGATAAACCTACGGTCACGCCCGACCCATACTAGCAAGTATGGATCCCGGAGATTCATCAATCTTACCTGGAGGCACATCACTTACAACAACCGCGCACAACGAACAATCCAATACCAATACCAAACAACACTAAGGACCACAATTTCCTTACAAATGAGAGATAACTAATATCACACAACGTTATATTTTTACCGAACAAGTACACATAACAACATGTAATCCTCGCTAAATGACTACGGTCTATTACATTCACTAAATTTGATCATAACGTCTTTCAACAACGAAACTAACACACATATTCCAAAAACACAGCAATTCACGAAGCATACGAGTTATTGTTGAAAGACAACATTTATCGAGAACATACCGATCCTTTTTAACATTCATTAAACATTCGGATTTCGCATAAAATCATTTACCAAAAACTATGCCTACGAAACATGAAACGTATGGGCAAGATACTTGCCTCGATACCATGAGAAATGGAACCACGAACGGACATGGTCGGGTAGCCCTCGAACTTCCAAAAATGACCAAGAACTCGACAACCTCACAAACGTTACAAAAATAACATCACCTCGAATAAATAATGCTAAACGGAATCCTAATCAACCCAAAAAACAACAAGAATCCGAGGGTTCTTCAAGAAAATCGGAAATCAAGTTCCGGGTGGTAAAAATCGATAAACGAGTTATAAAATCCAAAGATCATGGACAAGACAACAAGAATACCATAATCAATTCATCAACCATGGATTAAATCGAAGAATCACGAAGAAGCCCCAAAAAATCATACAACTAGGATTCTAAGTAAGAAAATACCCCGATTCGACGAAGAACACGGATTGGATGATGATATAATAGACAAAAATCTTCCAAAACGCCTTGGGATTGATTAGAACCGGCCAAGAACTCGAGTTCCAGAGTCTCCCATCGCCAGCCGCCACAAAAATGAGGAAAAAGGGGTAAAAACAAGGTCTGGCCGAAGCCCAGGCCTATATATGCCGACAGCATTATGGGCGTAACCCTCAGCTCATTACGGCCGTAACCTGGTCAATGCATGTAGCGTACGCAATGGCCTAAGTCTTGCGTGCGTAACGATCACACCTTACAGCCGTAATCGGCATAGCCTTACGGCCGTAACCAAGCTCCCAAGGTCACTGAATGAAATCTACCGAATCACTACGGCCGTAACCGGCCAGTAGCGGCCGTAATGAGACCTTACGGTTGTAACCTGATGAACCTTACGGCTGTAATTGAGTGTCCCAGGCCAGGGTGTGCAGGAGTCTTACGGCCGTAATTGGCTAGGCCTTACGACCGTAATCGGACAGGCCTTATGGCCGTAACTCGACCCAGCCAACACCCGACCATCCGGCTCGATACTCGACGACGTCTCAATCATGAGAACGCACTGACTATGATCCAAAACAATAACGAATAAGCTACGTAACTCAATGTACCACAATACAAGCATGCGATTCCAAAGACGCAACGACAACAGTCCGTTCGACCTAAGAAAAATTCAACGCAACCGGAATGAAGATCTCGGGTATTACATTACGTACGCTATGGAGCAAGGATTACATACGTAAGGCTTTGAACAAATTGAGACAATCAGCATTATGTAAGCTACCAAGGATAGATAACGTAAGTAAAGGGATGTTACATACGTTAACTAGTGCATGTTACGTACGTAACGATCTGGGAGTTTTTATAAGTGGGATGCCCGTCACTTCATTTTTCTTCAGAACTCGATTTCGTTTTTGGCCTTCAACACTGAGAGATGGGGGTTTAGTTCTTCTAAGTTGATTATGAGCTTAAGGGCTTGGATTTGGAGCTTGAGATGAGGAGTTATGGATGATTCTCGAGGGCGTTACTTGTGTATTTCATGTTCTCGAGGTATGCTGAACTCTACATCTTGATTAAGGATTCTTCAAATCGAGGCAATTGTAGACGATGAAAAGGACTTGGTAATGGCTGCATCCTCGTCGTGTAGATATCGAGGCAAGTTATTACTTGCTCAGTCTATAATATTTAATGAATGGTCTTTGTTCAGTCGTTTATAATTCGTATAGCAATAATTATAATTGTGAACACAGGAGATTTGGGATTGTAAGTTGTTTTTGGATTTTGGGAATTTAAATCATAATGTATATGATTTACTTTTGTTATTGGTATACTTGGGTATCGAGGATACATTATGATAAAGACGAAGATATAAATTATCTACCGTTCGTGATATTTTGGACCGTCGAATATTGAGGATAATGGTTGGTGATGGTTTAGACATCGAGATTGCACTCAAAGGACTCGAGGCAAATACTGTAATCATTTTTGTCATTTTGTGTCGATCATATTGTGATACATTGTGTATTGTTGTTGTCATGCATTTGTGTATTGTTGTTAATATGGATTTGTGCATTTTTATCGTATGTCCACCTCGTGTTGGTCCGAAGGGATCATCTTGGGTATCTATGATGTGTGCGCTGGATCGCTAGATAGGTATTTCCACCATGCGTTGGTCCGACAGGATCATCATGGGAATCTATAGCTGTGTACGCTGGATCTTTGGATTACCATGTATTGTTGTTGTGCATATGTATATTATGGGTTATCCACCTCGTGTTGGTCTTTCAGGATCATCTTGGGATCTATGATGTGTGCGCTGGATCATCGGATTTCCATAAGTATACATTGTTGTTGTTATCGTAGGCATATTGATGTCATCATGTGAGTATGCATTTGTAGGTCTTGTGTTAGGACCATGTCTGTATGTTGTATTGATCTGATCTGGGATTAGACTGACATGATTGTCGTGGCATTACATATGTTGAGGTATGTTCCATGTTTCCTTTAGTATTTGTATTTTAATGGACAATCGATTATCCTGTTGAGGTTTGATGATGTTATCCGATGGATCGAATTGGTCAGAGCTGGTATTTTTCCGTATCATGAGTTAGTGATGATATTTTGAGAATCTTGAGTATTGTTTAAGAAACAATACAGATGTTATGTTTGAGTTTATTGGTTAAGCGAGATTACGAGATGCGCAATATGATAATGGTTATTTTGATGAGGATTATTCGAGTAAGTAAAGTTGCGGCGATAAGAATACATTGGTCGTATTCTTACTTAGTATTTTCATTTGTATGTAGTTATTGACGCGATGTGATCGTTATCATTGTTGGATATTATGGTTGACCCCGTCGTGGGCTTTCTTTTTAGGTTCTTGGAATATCAAGCTTGTAGCGGTCGTGAAGAGATGAGCTTCCCGGAGGATACTGGCCATGGCATGTTTTTGTGAATCGAGTATTCTGATTATATGTCGTATTCCGCTGCTAGAGTATTTTTAATTATTTGTCCTTTCCGCTGCGTGAGTATTCTTAAATGCTCTTTTGGTTTTTGGAAACTGGAGTTGCTTTGGAAATGGTTTTATAAACTATTTTGTCGGTATGTGTAAGCGATAGCTTAACGTATGTTTTTAAACCGTCGAGTTTTGGCATTTCGGGCCTTATCCTTTCAAATAAGATTTTACGACGGTTTTGATAAATGGATTTTATAAAGTCTTCGAATGTTTTAAAAGGTAGTACCGTCGTTAGCCTCTTGGGATTTTGTAAGTATTTGCGAAAATCTCTTTTAGCCTTGTGGGTTCCATCTTGCAGCCCACGACGCTGTAATATTCCTGGATGGCTCTGGGGGTGTTACAATTCGGCCCTATAAAGGCACTAACTGTACAAGTGACAATGTTAACTAATCAGCTGGGGGCCCTAACAAAGGTAGGAGATGTGAAAATAACTCCTCAAGGAAGTGCACCACCATCAGACCCATTGGAGGAAGTCCACTACATTAATAATCGGAATTTTAACAATTTCCAGAACAATGCACCTCCGGGTTTCTGCCATCCCTCCAACAGAAATCATGAAAATTTTAGCTATGCTAATAAAAAAATGTTCTACAACTGTCGGCCGGGTTCAAAGTGTCAAATGGCAAAATAATTGAAGAATCGAAGCCTACTTCTAATCTAGAGAATATTTTAGCTACTTTTATGATGGAAACAAAGAGCCGATTCAGTCGAGATGAGGAAAAATAGACAAAATTGAGGGCCATGTGACCCAATTAGTACTACCATGGGAGCTCAAATGAAAACCTCGAGACTCAAATTGGACAGTTGGCTAAAGTTGTCGGGAGTCAACATCACCGAGGACAAATTCCGAGTAATACTGAAGTAAATCTCAAAAAATCTTGTCAATCTATCACCTTGAGAAGCGGTATGAAGGGCCAAAGATGCAAACAGACCAACAAAGAGAGGAAGGCATAGAGGATCAAACCAAACTTGTAGAGGAAGAAGTGAAGCATGACGCATCTAAGGGGACTAAGAAGCCTAAAATACCTTCTAACCCTAATTCAACTTTTAAAGTTCCTCTCCCTTTTCCTCGACGTTTTAAAAGAAAAAAACTGGATGCCCAATTTGCAAAATTTTTAGACATCTTCAAGAAAATTAACATCAATATCCCTTTTGCAGATGCTTCGGAACAAATGCCTAATTATGCAAAATTCTTGAAGGATGTGACGTCAATAAAAAGAAGGATGGAAGATCATGAGACGGTTAAATTAATCGAAGAAAGTAGAGCTATTATCCAACGCAAACTACCTCAATAGATTAAGGATCCTGGAAGCTGTACCGTTCCCTGCACTATTGGAAAAGTTTCATTTGATAAAGCTTTGTGTGATCTTGGTGCTTCAATTAACCTTATGCCTTTATCTATTTTCAGGAAATTAGGAGTTTGGGAAGTGAAAGCAACAATGATAATTTTACAATTGGTGGATCGATCAATAACATACCCCAAGGGGATTGTTGAGGACGTGCTAGTAAAAGTCAACAAATTTATATTTCCAATAGATTTTGTCGTTCTCGACATGGAGGAAGATTAAGATTTACCACTTATCCTTGGACGTCTGTTTTTAGCAACGGGAAAGGCTCTTATTGATGTTGAAATGGGAGAACTTACCCTACGTGTTAATGATAAGAATGTTCTATTTTCCATATATAAAGCTATGAAATTTCATGATGATATTGGCTATTGCAATGTTATTGATAGTATATTTTTATATGGAAAAAATAAAGTCTCGCACTCATTATCTTCTGATCCGTTGGAGTTTGCACTTGTGAACTCATGTTTTTCTAGTGAGTCAACCTTGGAGTTCGATGATTCTAACTTGTTTGATTATATTTGTGAATTACATTCTCTGCAGGAAGAACCAAAAATCGATAGATTCGAAGATTTCGAAAGAGAAATGGAATAAGAGAAGCATGGAGTAGTTGCTGAAATTAAATTTCCAGATGACACGGCCGGCGACTCGACCGTGTCAAATGACACGGTCCAAAATTTACGGTCCGTTTCATCTCAGTCGGGTAAATCACAACCAAGCCTGGACCTTAAAACCCTTCCAGAACACCTAAAGTATGCATTGATAGGTTGTAATAATACAAATCCAGTAATTGTATCGTCTTATCTTACCTCTACTCAATTAGATAAACTACTTCATGTTTTGAGTGCACATAAGTCTGCTATAGGATGGTCTATCTCAGATTTAAAGGGAATCATCCCCTCAATATGCTTGCATAGGATTTTGCTTAAAGAAAATTATAAACCTAAAGTGCAAAATCAAAGAAGACTTAATCCCATAATGCAAGAGGTAGTTACAAAAAACTACTTAAACTGTTAGATGCTGGAATGATTTACCCGATTTCTGAAAGGGGGGAATGACCGTGACTAAAGATGAGAAATATGAATTAATTGCTATGAGGGTAGTTACGGGATGGAAAGTGTGTATAGATTATAGGGCGTTGAATGCGGCTACTCGCAAAGATTATTTTCCTCTCCGTTTCACTGATCAAATGCTTGATAGATTGCCGGGCATGAATTTTTCTGTTTTCTTGATGGCTATTCAGGATATTATCAAATTTATGTAATACCAGAAGATCAAGAAAAAACGGCTTTCAGATGTCCTTATGGAATTTATGCTTATCGTAGAATGCCGTTTGGCTTATCTAATGCCCCAGCCACTTTTCAGCATTGCATGATGGCTTTCTTCCATGGTTTAATTGAAAATATAATGGAAGTATTCATGGATGATTTTCCTGTGTTTGGAAATTCATCATTGCTTGCATAATCTCACTTTAGTTTTGCAGCGCTGTGAAGATACTAATCTTGTGCTAAATCGGGAAAAATTCCACTTTATGGTGCAAGGAGGGATTGTCCTAGGTCATAGAGTATCCGCTGCAAGATTAGAGGTGGATAGAGCAAAGATTATCGCCATTGAGAAACTTTCCGCTCCGAAGAATGAAAAGGCCATTAGGAGCTTTCTTGATCACACTGGGTTTTATAGGAGGTTCATTCGAGATTTTTCTAAAACTAATAAACCTTTGAGTAAATTGTTAGAAAAAGATACTGCTTTCATTTTTTCTAATGAGTTTTTGCATGCATTTGAAACTTTAAATAAGGCATTAGTGAGTGCTCCTATCCTCGTAGTACCGGATTGGTCTCAACCTTTTGAGATCATGTGCGATGCAAGTGATTTTGCAGTTGGAGCTGTGTTGGGACAACATCGTGAGAAACTCAAGACATTAGACAGAGCCCAACAAAATTACACAACAACGGAGAAAGAAATGCTTGCCGTGGTATTTGCTTTTGATAAGTACCGATCATACTTAATTGGGACAAAGACGATAGTACATATGGACCACGCAGCTATCAAGTACCTATTTGATAAAAAAGATTCCAAATCTCGCTTGATTCGATTGATTCTCCTTCTACAAGAGTTTGACATGGAAGTTCGAGATAGGAAGGGTTGTGAGAATGTGGTGGCTGACCACTTATCTCTCCTTAAGTACAAGGAGGAGGAGGAGCCCGAAATTGAAGGTATTAAAGAAGAGTTTTCGGACGAGCTACTTTTTATAGTCGAACCTAAATTTCCTTTGTATGCTGACATTGTTAATTTTTTGGTTGCAGACGTACTACCTCCGAACTTGTCTCATTATTAAAAGAAGAAATTCCTACATGATATCAAGTTCTATATGTGGAATGACCCACTAATTTTCAAGAGATGTGTAGACATGATATTGCGGAGGTGTGTGCCGCAAGAAGAGTGGGAATGAATTCTTCAACAATGTCATTCCTCACCAACCGGAGGACACTTCGGAGCAACACGGACTGCTGCAAAGGTGTTGCAAAGAGGATTTTATTGGCCTACGTTATATAAAAATTGTTATCTCTTCATTCAACAATGTGATTGATGTCAACGAGTGGGGAATATTTCAAGGTGTCATGAGATGACCATGACCAATGTAATTGAGGTTGAACTTTTTGACGTCTGGGGCATCGACTTCATGGGCCCCTTTTCCTCATCATTTTGGAATAGGTATATTCTTCTAGTAGTCTAGTATGTATCTCTATGGGTCGAGGCACTTGATTCTCTAACAAATGACGCTAAAGTGGTGATGAAATTTTTAAAGAAGAACATCTTTAGCCGATTTGGAACCCCAAGGGCCTTAATCAGTGATCGAGGATCACACTTTGTAAACAAAATCATGGATAAGCTTATTCAAAAGTATGGGGTCCGATCGAAGAAATCATTGGCTTATCATCCGCAAGCAAACAGGCAAGCTGAACCGGCTAATAAAGAGATTAAACTAATTCTAGAAAAAATGGTGAGTACATCCCAAAAAGATTGGTCGTCAAAGCTTGACAATGCTCTGTGGGCCTATCGCACTGCATATAAAACACATTTGGGTACATCTCCTTACCAACTCATATTTGGAAAATCATATCATCTACCTTTAGAGTTGGAGCACAGAGCAATGTGGGCGGTAAAGAAATTAAATTTGGATTTTGAGGTGGCTGGAAAAAAGAGATTATTAGACCTAAATGAATTTGAGGACTTCCGCGATGAATGTTATGAAAATTCTCGAATCTACAAAGAAAGATAAAAAAAATGGCACAATAAGATGATCTTAAAGCATGAATTTGTGCCAGGACAACAAGTGCTTCTTTATAATTCGAGATTAAAATTGTTTCCCGGAATTAAAATCAAGATGGTCGGGTCCATTTGCAATCAAGAAAGTACTTCTACCCGGGATAGTTGAGCTCATGAGTAGAGATGGTGAGCTATTTAAAGTTAACGGACAACGAGTCAAACACTACTATCATCCAAATCAAAAGGAGGCCGTATCCATGATGACATTGACCGACCCATAGAACTTCCCGTTTCAAGCATCCGACTAAAGACATTAAACTTAGCGCTAATAAGGACGCAACCCAACGGTTTTTGTTAGTTTATTTTTTTGTCATTCGTACTTTATTTATATTTTTACTTGGTGTGGAACTGACCGGTTCAACTGTAGGCGTCTAATATGCAGAAAAAAAACTATCCCGGAAACCAAAAACAGAATAACAGGTATGACACGGCCGGGTAAAAAAACAGCTCGACCGTGTCAAATAGGCAGGAAGTTTTTCCTTTTCCAGGCAGGTACGACACGGGCCATGTCATTTGACACGGTCGGGTCAGGTGGGCAGAACAAATTCGTTTTCCAAGCAAGTATGACAGGGGCCGGGTCATTTGACACGGTCGGGTCAGGTGGGCATAAGGTTTTACGAAACAACTGCACAGGTAAGACATGGGCCGTGTCATATGACACGGGCCGTGTCGGTCAGGAGTATAAAAGGGACACTCGGTCGTGCCTCTGACTTCATCTTCTTCCCCAATTTTTTTTTCTCCCATAACCCTAATCCCCCAACCCTCTTCCAATCTTTATTTTCAAAAGGAAAATTTTACAAAATCAAGCAAAGAAACAAGAAACCCAACACAATTCCATCACTATCCAACCATCTAAGTGCTCCAAAGGAAGGATTTTAAAAAAAATCAAGAATTTTAGTTGTTAGCTATCTCATCAATTGCTCCGAATTTAAGGTATGTTATTCGATTTTGGATGATTAATTCTTGTCTATAAGGATACTAAGATTGTTTGGATTGTGAATTCTTGATTAATCTAGGGTTTATTTTTTGAACTTTTTTGGGATTTTTCATGAAACTCAATTTATTTTTAGAAATTCAATTACATGTTGGGAATTCTTGTGCTAAAAGGATATTGTATATGAATGAATTACTTGTTTCAAGAAGATTGGTGTTATCAATTTTACATAATAGTTATTTTTGGATGATCAATTAAATTTTGGGGTGAATATACAATTTGCTATAAGTTTGGGAGAAAATATATTATTGAGAATGTTGAGCCATGATAGAATGTTTAGAACAAGATTTTAACAATATGAAAAAAAAATTCTTGCAGGAATAATGGCTAGAGGACAACGAGGACGAGGTAATGCCCAAAGGGGACGAGGGAGACAAACGGTTGAACTCGAGCAACCGGAGAGAGTACCGGTCCAAGGAGCCGTTGAAACACCAGAAACATACGGAATTGAGCTCCCAGAGATACGACAAGCTCGGTGGGCGATGCTGGGCCAGAAAAAAATGCTTCCCACCCAATGGCCCGACAATGATTGCATGACAACAATGCGGATCAAAGATGATGTGCTGAAATTGCTGGAAAGGGTCATGTGGGACTGGATGATGACGCAACAATGGCCCACTTATAGATGCCTCACAATGGAGTCTCTAAGCACTTTAACAGTTAGAAGAGATCTAGTTACTCGTGAACCTACCGCAATAATATTCCGACTGAACAACGAAAATGAGAGATTATCTATCAGAGAGTTGGAGAATATTTATGGTACGCGAAACGACGGAGAATACCACATAAATAAATTTCAGTGCGAAACCTACTGGCGAGCGATGGTGGAATAACTGGGAAGCGAAGCACGGACTTATTCCAAAGTCGGACAAAGGATCATATATTCGCAATCCAGTACTCAGATATCTTCATAAAGTGATTGCGAATACCATTTTTGGTCGAAAAGAAACAGGACCAATTACCTAGCGAGAATTATACATTCTGACACACTTACTCGATGGGACAAATCCAGCAACCGGGGCAATGCTTGCTGAGCATTTTGATGATGTAGCTATGAAATCAAGAGGGGATATTAGGATAGGGGGTTTGATTACCCCTTTCGCACTTCATTATAATATACAGTTGGACCAAAGAACCCCCATGCCAGGAAACAAGCTATTATCTATATCCGTGATGAAAATGATGAATATCCTGGATTACGACTCATGTATGATATTCCTTCAAAATGATAATGATCATTTCCTTCTCCCGAATACGCCTCTAACCACAATTGATACTATTCGGGACTTGGGAAACTTACAGATGGCCACGGACGCGCACACATCATCTCGGATCGCAACAGGCTTGGTCTCCCCAGGTCAAAGTCCTCTTACCCATAATGTTTGACCTCGACACACGATAGATAGAGACAGAGCCGAGAGGATGGAAGAAGAGGATAGAGCCGAGAGAATGGAAGAAGAGGTGGCCTATGAGAGAGGGCCGGATGACAATGAAGAAGAAGAAAGTTCCAGGGATCGGCCTGAGACATCCAGACAAGCCGAAGCAAGACATGCCCCATCTCGGCCGACACTTAGAGAGGAGTTTGAGGCCTTTTGAGAGGAGACCCGACAGAGACAGCACGAGATGTTGACTCTATTGAGACAAATGCACTAATGGCATGTAGAGCAGGGCCACTTCCCCCCGCCCCATCAGTAGGACGGTTGTAAGTATTTCTTGGCCCCATATTTTTTTTAAATACTATACCCCCTTCGTGCGTATATTCTTTAATTCAAGTTTGGGGGAGAGATTGGGTCAAGAAATACTTATATTGTTTGTTTGTTTGTTTTTGTTTTTCGTATTTTATTTTTATTATCGACTTTTGGTGTGATTTTGTTGAATTTCGTGTGTTTTGAGTATCATATACTTTTGATGAAACTCGAAAGAATGAACTTTTATCTTGGATACCTCGGGATTTATGTTTTTGTTTGGATATGCAAGTCGAGGATAATTTGACGAGGAAAAATCATAGATAATCAAAAGGGTGTGGAATTAAATAAATGGTTTAATATCTTGGAGGTATGAACTAATCTTAACTTGTGAGCTTTTGAGCCTTTGTGCATCATTAAATATGCAAGTTTCGTTGTTGAGTGTATCATTCATGTTTTTATGACTCTAGAACTTGACTTGGTATCTTATTCGAAACCACCAGTGTGTGTGCAAATTAGTGAAAGTGATATTCGACAGTTTTTTATTTAGCCCTTCAATCTTTTTGACCAACCCGATAATTGTTACTTCCCTAGTTAGCCCAATTGAGCCTAAAACCTACTTTTTTTAGCCACATAATGAGCTTTCCATTCCTTTAAATTCTTTTTCCCTATACTTGAGCTTGTTAGAACTAATCAGTAAAAGAATAAAATAATATGTGTGGAGGCGAACGGGGAAGATTGTTTAAGTTCAGGATTGCGTTGGTTGGCAATTATATATCATAATAAGTTCTTAAAAAAATTATGTTGTCCATTATATGGAAGGTCACACTGGGTCTACTCGGATAATTACCCAGATAAATGGACAATAAAAATAAATGGAGCAATAAGGAAGAATAAGGTTGTGATTTTCACTTTCAAAAGTGCTTATTGCGATTATTATAAAGTTAAGGGGTTGAAAGAAGCAAATTAAAAAAAATTGAGCTTCTAAGTACTTAGTGGAGCAAAGTGATTACTGTGATTTAATTCTAATTAGCTTAAGTCAAGTCACTTTAGCCATATTTATCCTATTCCGACCAAAGAGCCTACATTACAACCAGCGAAGTCCTTTTTTATTCACAAATTTGCATGCACAAAATAGTGGTAGAGATGTAGACGATTGGCAAGCTTATGGGCATTCTTATTTCATTGAATGAGTTCTGAGCGTATACATGTCCCTTTATACACTTTGAGAGTGAGTGAATACACTTGACTGGTGAGGTTTATATTTTCCAAGTATTAGCTATGATGTTAAAGAAGCACCCCAGAGATTTGAATACTTTAAAGAACTCGACTTATTTATTACTCAAGGTGTATTGATGAATTTTCAAAATCACTTCTAGAAAATACCCATTTAACAGCGGACAATTAACAGCGGTTATGCCAAAACCGCTGTTAAATTTGTGCGGTTGCACGGATCGTAAATATTATGAAAAATTAACAGCGATTAATACAGAAACCGCTGTTAAATTCGGACACCTAACGGCGGTTGCAAAAAAAACGCTGTTAAATTTGGAAAATTAACGGCGATTGTGCAAAAACCGCCGTTTTTTCCTCTGTTAACAGCGGTTGTCTGGTTAACCACTGTTAAACATTTTTTTAATTTAACAGCGGTTCTCTATAACCGCTGTTAATGTTCTATTTAATTACTCCCGGTCTTCTTTCTTTCTTTCTTCCTTTCTTCTTTTTTTCCTTTCTTTCTTTCTACGCTTCTGACTCCCTGACTTTTCACAGTCGACCCGCGACCTCCGGCGACCTCCCGACCTCGCGACCCCCGCAACATACCCGACGTTTCGCAATAGATCGCGGATTATTTGGTAATTATTCCGAACTCTCTTCTTTGTTTCTATTTGGTAATTTTATCTAGTCTTTTAAGAATTGTTGTGTGCTGTTTAATATGTGTGTGTTGTGTGTGTATGTGCAGGTATAGGTGTGGCAGTGTGTGTAGTGTGTGTGCGTACAGTGTGTGTATGTGTATTGTGTGTGAGGCTGTATTGTGTTGTGTGTGTATGTGGTAGTGTGTACAGTGTGTGTGTGTATTGTGTCTGTGGTAGTGTGTGTTGTGTGTTTGTGGGGAAAAATATTTTTTTAGGCCCGTAACTTTGGCCTAGTTGGGTTATAAGGACATTATCTTTTCGGGCCTGGAGAAGAAGGACATTAATTTTAAAAAGTGGGAAAACAAGGACAATTAATCCCGAAGGAGGTCCGATTGGGCTTAATTGTCCTTGTTTTCCCACTTTTTAAAATTAATGTCCTTCTTCTCCAGGCCCGAAAAGATAATGTCCTTATAACCCAACTAGCCCAAAGTTACGGGCCTAAAAAAACATTTTTTCCTGTGTTTGTGTGTATTGTTTGTGTGTGGACTTTTAATTATACCTGGATTGTTTTGGAGAACAATGTTAAATCCTCAATAAAACCACAATAATCACAAACGTAGTATCCAAATGCACATAACGGGCAAAATATGTATGTGCGTGTGCACTATATGTATGTGAGTGTGTAATGTAGTTTTACATGTTATTTTCTTCTTGTTTGTCGTATAATTTAATCGATTTAGCTGAGTGTGTGTGTTTAATTATGTGTGTTGCTTTTGACAATACTATTTTGTGAAACACGAATTATTTTGGGATAGATTTGGTTACCTTCTTAAGGATCTTCTTCCTTTGGGATAGATGTTAACTTTCATCTTAAGGATCTTCTCCCAACAGTTCGTGCAGATAGAGTTAGCAATCTTGAGAAAGTCATAAATTGACGTAGTATACAGTTACTTCTATTTTGACAACCGTCGTTCATCTTTCTATTTTAAACAACAGTTATAGGACAACCATACCTTTGTCATTCTCTGTCAAAACAATTTTCAAAAAGTTAGTAATCATATAGAAATGAAATTCTTCCCCTTATACAAAACAATAGAAAATTGATGAACATAGTATGTGTAACAGAAAAGAAGAAATGGATCGAAGTTGGATGAATGCAATTCGTGCGAGTGTGGAGTATGACAATGGAATTGAGCAATTTCTTAAATTTGCTCGACAACATCGCTTGGAACCCGATGAACGATACTTTTGCCCTTGTGTGAAGTGTATGAATGGGAGACGACATGAGGCTGACACAATTCATGAACATCTTGTTTGTGAGGGGATAAACACCAACTATACGGTGTGGATATGGCATGGCGAAATAGTAGATGTTCCAACTGGAAACACTCATGTAGATATAGATGGTGATCAATTTGAAGAAATTATTCGTGATGTCGGACAAGAATCATTTCAAAGAGCTCATGTTTATGATGCGTTGAAAAGTGATTCAGAGACTCCATTGTATCTGGGGTGTGAAAATTTCACACGTCTATCTGCCGTGTTGAAGCTGGTTAATTTGAAGGCAATAAATGGGTGGAGTGACAAAAGTTTCACCGAATTGCTCCAGTTGATGAATGAGATGCTACCAAAAGGCAATACATTACCTAAGCGTACCTATAAGGCGAAGAAGGTTTTGTGACCGATGGGTATGGAGTATAAAAAAATACACGCTTGTCCCAATGATTGCATACTGTACAGAAAAGAGTTTCAAGAATTGCATATGTGCCCTAGGTGTGGGGTATCACGATACAAAGTGAAGAATGATGGAGAGAAGACACAACAAGGACCTCCCGCGAAGGTGTTATGGTATCTTCCGATTGTTCCAAGGTTCAAGCGATTGTTTGCTAATAGAGATGATGCAAAAAATCGCACCTGGCACGCAAATGAGAGCAAATGTGATGGGCTAATTCATCATCCAGCTGATGCTGCACAATGAAAGAAAATAGATCATTTATTTCCAGATTTCAGGAGTGACGCAAGAAACCTTAGGCTTGGACTTTCCACAGATGGAATGAATTCGTTCGGTAACTTAAGCACCAAGTATAGCTCTTGGCCTGTTTTACTTGTGATATATAATCTACCTCATTGGTTATGTATGAAATGGAAGTACGTTATGTTGTCAATGATGATTTCAGGACCAAAACAACCAGGAAATGACATAGATGTTTATCTAAGTCCGTTGATTGATGACTTGAGAATGATGTGGGATGAAGGGATTTACGTGTTTGATGGTTACCGCCAGCAAAATTTCAAGTTACATGCAATGTTATTTTGTACGATTAATGACTTTCATGCATATAGAAACTTGAGTGGATATAGTGTGAAGGGACATCATGCATGTCCTATATGTGAAGAAAACACAAGATACATCCAGTTGAAACATGGAAATAAAACAGTTTACACTCAACATCACCCGTATCGTAGATTGCGAAAAGCTTTTAATAGATTCCCAGAAAATGGACTTGCGCCGATGCCCTTAATAGGTGAGCAAGTGTACGATCGTGTGAAGAACATAAATACTATATTTGGAAAAACTAAAAAGAAGGCTGCTATGACAAACATTTGAAAGAAGAGGTCAATATTTTTTATCTTCCTTACTGGAGACATCTAGATGTTAGACATTGCATAGATGTTATGCATGTCGAAAAAAGTGTATGCGATAGTGTGATCGGCACACTTCTCAATGTTAAACGCAAAACAAAGGATGGTGTCCAGGCTCGTCAAGACTTAGAGGAAATGGGCATATGTCCTCAGTTGCATCTGCAAGTATTCTGTAAACGAACTTATCTTCCCGCTGGCATGTTATACTTTATCCAAAAGAGAGAAAATCAGATTTTGTAATTGTTTACAAGGCATTAAAGTGCCACAAGGTTATTCGTCGAATATTAAGAGTCTTGTATCGATGCAAAATCTGACATTAGTCGGCTTAAAGTCTCATGAATGTCATGTCTTGATACAACAACTTCTAGTTGTGGCTATATGTGACGTCTTGCCTAAAAAAGTGAGAAATGTCGCTTGTGTTTTTTCTTCAATTCTATATGTAGCAAAGTGATTGATCCTTTGGTTTTGGATGAGTGGAAAAACGAGGCTGTTGTTATCTTGTGCCAATTGGAGATGTATTTTCCTCCTTTTTTTTGATATTATGATTCACTTACTTGTCCATGTAGTTAGAGAGATTGAAGAGTGTGGCCCCATTTATTTGCGATGGATGTTTCCGATTGAGTGATACATGAAGATTTTTAAGGGTATAGTAAAAACCCATTTCGTCCAGAAGCATCTATTGTTGAGAGGTATATTGCAGAACAAGCAATCGAGTTTTGCACAGATTACATGTCACAAACACCATCTGTAGGGCTTTCGAAGTCTCGACATGATGGGAAACTTAATGGAAAGGGTACACGGGGTGTTAAAATATTAACCAAGAATCGCGATGAGGTGCTTCAAGCACATTTGTACGTTTTGAATAACACTGATGAGGTTCTTCCGTACTTGTCTGCTCACAAGAATCTTTTGAAGACAAAGAATCCCCGAATGAGGGGGAAATGGTTTTTGATTGAACATAATAAGACTTTTTGAGGTGGTTTAAGTTACAAATCTCCGAAGTGATAGCGCATCTGAAATGTTAAAATGGTTGGATTACGGGCCGAAGTCCGATGTCGTAACTTGGAATGGATATGATATCAATAAGTACTCATTCTATACAAAGTCACAAGATGACAAAAGTTCGGTTCAAAATAGCGGAGTTACTCTTCAAGCCGAGTCTAAACACTTTTCAAGCTCGAAAGATAAAAATCCAGTTATGGCATCGACAAGTTACTATGGAGTTATTGAAGATATATGGGAACTTGATTATGTTAAGTTTAGAGTGCCTATTTTTAAGTGTAAGTGGGTTAATAATAACACGGGTGTGGTAATCGATGAACTGGGCTTTACATTGGTAGATCTTCATAAGATAGCTTACACTGACGAGCCTTTTATCATGGCATATCAAGCTAAACAGGTGTTTTATGTCAAGGATCCATGCAATGAAATGTTGTCAGTGGTCATTCCGGGTGGAAGTGTGGATATTAATGAAACTGAAGAGTCAAGTTTTGACATTTGTGAGTTTATTCCTTTATCAACACGGATGCCCACTATCCTTGAAGAAAATGTAGCAGACGACATACATGCCATTCGAGATGATCATGATGAAGGCATATGGGAAAACGTTGTTATCTAGAGTCAAGTTAGATAGTTGATGATGAAGGCACAGTCGATGATGTTGAATTGTAGTATTAATGTTCAATTTTGTGACATTGTTAATGATTAAGTTAGTTTTGTTAAATTTTAGTACTAATGTTGAACGTTCTGTTCCGAAGAATCAAGTTTTTATATTTTAGTATTTAAGATTTATTTCATTATTTGTTATTAAAAAATGTGTGTGTATGTATGTATGTGCAGTGTATGCAGTGTGTGTGAGAGTGCAGTGTGTGTGAGAGTGCAGTGTGTGTAGTGCGTATGTGTGTGTGTGCAGTATGTGTGATTGTGTCCAGTGTGTGAGAGTGCAGAGTGCAGTGTGTGTGAGAGAGAGAGTGTAGTGTGTGTGTGAGAGTGCAGTGTGTGTAGTGTGTGTGTGTGAGTGTGTGCAGTGTGTGTGTGTGAGAGTGCAGTGCAGTGTGTGTGTGTGTGTGTGTGTGTGTGAGAGAGAGAGAGAGAGTGTGTGCAGTGTGTATGTTTTATGTGTGCAGTGTATATTGTGGTTGGTGATTAAATTTATTTGTTAATGCAGGCACATGGCGTCTCCTTCTCGTTACCCTCACACTCCTCCTCCCGCTCGTTCTCCTCATTCCTCCCGGTCTCCCGATGCTCATACACGTAGTACTTCTACATCAAGAAATCCCACGCAATGTAGAAATATGGCGAAACGCCATGTTGACGGAAAAAAATTACCTCTTGACATTGATCCAGTACGGGGAAAGATCAAATACGAACACAAATTGAAGTTAAGTACGTAATTGGGAAAACTTGCCAAAGATCATGTCTCGATACTGTACAAGAGTTGGAAGCAAGTACCCGACAAACCCGATAAAGAAATGTTGTGGCAGGATATATTGGTACATGACTCTCTTTTTGTATTAAAAATTGTGTATGTACTGTGTGTGTGTGCTATGTGTGTTTGTGTGATGTGTGCATTTTTTTGTTTGTGTGTGTGCTGTACTGTGTGTGGCAGTGTGTGTGTATGTGTACTGTGTGTGTGTGTGTGTGTGTGTGTGTGTGTGTGTGTTTGTGATGTGTGTGTGTTTGTGCTGTGTGTGTGTATGTGTTTTGTGTGTTTGTGTGTGCGTGGCAGTGTGTGTGTACTCTGTGTGTGTGTTTGTTTGTGTGTGTTGTGTGTGTGTGTGTGTACTATGTGTGTGTGTGTGTTTTTGTGCTGTGTGTGTATGTGTTTGTTTGTTTGTATGATGTGTGTGTTTTTTTTATGTGTGTGTACTGTGTGTTTGTGTGTGTGTGGCAGTGTGTGTGTGTGTGTACTGTGTGTGTTTTTGTGCTGTGTGTGTGTGTGTGTGTGTGTGGGTGGGTGGCAGTGTGTGTACTCTTTGTATGTGTTTTTATGCTGTGTGTGTGTGTGTGTTTGTTTGTGTGTGTGTATGTGTGGCAGTGTGTCTGTGTGGCAGTGTGTGCATGGAAAGGGTCCGTCTTGCAGTCAACGCAGCTCTCTGAAAGAGACATAACACCATGTAGCTATGAATCGGACAGAATCAACTCTAATTTGACGATCGGGTCCCCGAAGAAGGAACCGGAGGGATGCAATCGTGCACCAATCACAGCTTCTTCACCAAGACGTGTGAACAGAATGTACTGTGTGTGTGTGTGTGTTTTTGTGCTGTGTGTGTGTGTGTTTGTTTGTATGTTGTGTGTGTGTGTTTTTTTGTGTGTGTACTGTGTATGTGTGTGTGTTTTTGTGCTGTTTGTGTGCTATGTGAGTGTTTGTTTGTGTGTTGTGTGTGTGTTTTTGTGTGTGTGTGGCAGTGTGTGTGTACTGTGTGTGTGTTTTTGTGCTGTGTGTGTGTGTGTTGTGTGTGTGTTTGTTTGTGTGCTGTGTGTATGTGTTTGTGTGTGTTTGTTTATGTGGCAATGTGTGTGTGTTTACTCTCTGTGTGTGTATGTGTGTGTTTGTGTACTATGCGTGTGTGTGTGTTTGTGCTGTGTGTGTTTGTGTGATATGTGTGTGTTTGTGTGTTTGTGTGTGTACTATGTGTGTGTGTGTGTGTTTTAGTGTGTACTCTGTGTGCGTGTGTGTTTTTTTTTGTGCTGTGTGTGTGTTTGTGTGTGTGTGTGTGTGTGTGTGTGTGCTATGTGTGTTTGTGTGATGTGTGCATTTTTTTGTTTGTGTGTGTGCTGTACTGTGTGTGGCAGTGTGTGTGTATGTGTACTGTGTGTGTGTGTTTGTGTTGTGTGTGTGTTTGTGCTGTGTGTGTGTGTATGTGTTTTGTGTGTTTGTGTGTGCGTGGCAGTGTGTGTGTACTCTGTGTGTGTGTTTGTTTATGTGTGTTGTGTGTGTGTGTGTGTGTGGCAGTGTGTGTGTACTGTGTGTGTGTGTGTGTGTGTGTGTGTTTGTGCTGTGTGTGTATGTGTTTGTTTGTTTGTATGATGTGTGTGTTTTTTTTGTGTGTGTGTACTGTGTGTTTGTGTGTGTGTGTGTTTTTGTGCTGTGTGTGTGTGTGTGTTTGTGTGCGTGGCAGTGTGTGTACTCTTTGTGTGTGTTTTTATGCTGTGTGTGTGTGTGTGTGTGTTTGTTTGTGTGTGTGTGTATGTGTGGCAGTGTGTGTGCATGGAAAGGGTCCGTCTTGCAGTCAACGCAGCTCTCTGAAAGAGACATAACACCATGTAGCTATGAATCGGACAGAATCAACTCTAATTTGACGATCGGGTCCCCGAAGAAGGAACCGGAGGGATGCAATCGTGCACCAATCACAGCTTCTTCACCAAGACGTGTGAACAGAATGTACTGTGTGTGTGTGTGTTTTTGTGCTGTGTGTGTGTGTTTGTTTGTATGTTGTGTGTGTGTTTTTTTGTGTGTGTACTGTGTATGTGTGTGTGTTTTTGTGCTGTTTGTGTGCTATGTGAGTCTTTGTTTGTGTGTTGTGTGTGTGTTTTTTTGTGTGTGTGGCAGTGTGTGTGTACTGTGTGTGTGTTTTTGTGCTGTGTGTGTGTGTGTGTTGTGTGTGTGTTTGTTTGTGTGCTGTGTGTATGTGTTTGTGTGTGTTTGTTTATGTGGCAATGTGTGTGTGTGTACTCTGTGTGTGTGTGTGTGTGTGTGTGTTTGTGTACTATGCGTGTGTGTGTGTGTTTGTGCTGTGTGTGTGTGTGTGTTTGTGTGATATGTGTGTGTTTGTGTGTTTGTGTGTGTGTACTATGTGTGTGTGTGTGTTTTAGTGTGTACTGTGTGTGTGTGTGTGTGTGTTTTTGTGCTGTGTGTGTGTGTGTGTGTTTGTGTGCTTTGTGTGTGTGTTTGTGTGTGTGTGGCAGTGTGTGTATATGTTTGTGTGTGTGTTTTTGTGATGTGTGTGTGTGTTTGTGTGTGTGTGGCAGTGTGTGTACTCTTTGTGTGTGTTTTTATGTTGTATGTGTGTGTGTGTGTTTGTGTGTGTGTGGCAGTGTGTGTGCATGGAAAGGGTCCGTCTTGCAGTCAACGCAGCTCTCTGAAAGAGACATAACACCATGTAGCTATGAATCAGACAGAATCAACTCTAATTCGACGATCGGGTCCCCAAAGGAGGAGCCGAAGGGAAGCGATCGCGCACCAATCACAGCTTCTTCACCAAGACGTGTGAACAGAATGTACTGTGTGTGTGTGTGTGTGTTTTTGTGCTGTGTGTGTGTGTTTGTTTATATGTTGTGTGTGTGTGTTTTTGTGTGTGTGGCAGTGTGTGTACTCTGTGTGTGTATGTGTGTGTGTGCTGTGTGTGTTTGTTTGTGTGCTGTGTGTGTGTTTTTTTTTGTGTGTGTGTGTGGCAGTGTGTATGTGTACTCTGTGTGTGTGTGTGTTTTTGTGCTGTGTGTGTGTTTGTTTGTGTGACAATGTGTGTGTGTACTGTGTGTGTGTGAGTTTGTGTACTGTGTGTGTGTGTGTTTTTGTGCTGTGTGTTTGTGTGATGTGTGTGTGTGTGTGTGTGTTTGTGTGTGTGTGTACTCTGTGTGTGTGTGTGTGTTTTAATGTGCATTGTGTGTGTGTTTTTGTGCTGTGTGTGTGTTTGTTTGTGTGCTGTGTGTGTGTGTGTTTGTGTGTGTGGCAGTGTGTGTTTAACTCTAGTTTGTGTGTGTGGCTAACTTTAGTTTTAATTGTCAATATGTAGGTCAACTTTGATGTTAGCCAGATTAGCAATCTTGGTCATTTTCAGAAGAAGTCTTTACAGTCAATTGGCGTAAAATGGAGGCAATTTAAGTCTGATTTGACCGGTGAGTACATATATGGTCCAAGCAAAGGAAAATCTCCTTATGACAAATATGGTATCTCCGAGGAGGACTGGAGAGACTTCAAAAAGATTCATGAGGACTCCGCTTGGGAGGTATAACCGAAAAAAATGTTTTAAGTTTTTTTTTTAAAGTTCAATGCTGAAAGTAATGAACACACAATCAAATAAAATAATTTCTAATTAATAACATAAAATCTGAAATAAAAAAAATGTTTTAAATTTGAAAATATTTATAATATATATATATATATTACAATATTCGTAAAAGAATTGTACAATAATCTGAATAATTTTACAAGAATCAAATAAAACAATTTCTAATTAAGAACCTATTTCTAATTAAGAACATAAAATCTGAAAAAAATATTTTGAATTTGAAAATATTAATAAAATTGTTTATGGATTATTTGATACTTGTAACAGGAACAAAGAAGTAAGAAACAAGAATTAGCAAAAATGAACATTTCGCATTATATGGCTCGAGGAGGGTACGACTTGGTGGATATACGGGAGATGGAGAGGAAGATGAAGGAGTGTCGAGAAGTATCTAAATCTGAAGAAGATATTGTTATTGATCCCCCGTCTCCACCTACGCGTCATCAAAGGTGGAAGTTTGGTCATACAAAAAGACGGGGGGTATGTCATCCGATGCTGCACGGGAGATTGTCGAGAGAATTGTAATCCGTTATCAGTGCCGTGGGATGCAGCTATCTTTGGCTGTGGTGGTGATGATGTTACATCGTACATCGCTCACACTGATATTTTAGAGATCGTTCAAGGAAACGAGTGGCTTAGTTTATAGTTCTACAACTTTAGACTATGTGAGTAATTTCCTTTATGGAATTTTTTTACATTCGTAGTATGTGTGTGTGTACAGTGTGTGTGTGTGTGTGTGTGTGTGTTTGTATGTGTTGTGTGTGTGTATGTGCAGTGTGTTTGTTTGTGTGTGTGCAGTGTGTGTGTGCAGTGTGTGTGTGTTTTTGACTGTGTGGCAGTGTGTGTTTTTTACTGCGTGCACTGTGTGCAGTGTGTGTTTGTGTGTGCGGTGTGTGTGTGTGTATGTGCAGTGTGTGTTTGTGTGCAGTGTGTGTGTGTGTGCGTGTGTGTTTGTGTGCAGTGTGTGGAGTGTTTTTTTTATATTACTATTTTGCATAACAAATTAGGTATTTGTCTAATATGAATGTGGGCACGATGGACGAGGATTTGTATGGATATTTTGATCCTCAATCCATACAAAATATGGGACAGAGGGGATAGGAGATCTCGAGATATATATCGACGCGTATGCTTGAGTCGAAGAAGCAAATATACATGGGAGCTTACCATCATAATTAAGTTAAAGATTGTAAATTTCCAAATATTTTCTTTTTAACAAAACTATTTCTTTATTTTTTTACAACATAGTTTAGTAATATGTTTTTTCTTTCAAATGCATTTATCAATATAGGCATCATTGGCAACTTCTGGTCATTGTGCCAGCAAGAGGAACTATTATATGGTTTTTCTCACTACATAGTAGGCCTGAGTCTTGCATTAAGACCATACTCCAAAAGTAAGATTTTATTTATAACATATTTGCTTGAAAAATTTATATCAACGACTCAATATATTATTGTTACTTTTAAGTAGTGCCGTGACCACATTCAAGACCATGGATGGTATGCATACAAGTAAATCGAAGCAGGCGGTTAGTTGGATATATCCCAAGGTAATACATTTAATTACATGAGTGTAAATATGTGTGTTTGTGTGTGTAAATATTTGAGTGTGTACGATAATATTGTTTTTGGAAACACGAATTATTTTGGGATAGACGTGGTTAACGTCGTAAGGATCTTCTCCCTTTGGGATCGATGTTAACTTTCGTCTTAAGGATCTTCTCCCAGCATATCGTGTATGAAGTGTCCGTTTGTTTGTGTTGGTTTTTTTTCTGTGCAGTATGTGTTGTGTGCTATGTGTGTGTTTGTGTGTGTGTGTGTGTGTGTGTTTTTGTGTGTTTGTGTGTTGTGTGTACTCTATGTGTGTGTGTGTGTGTGCTGTGTGTGTGTATTTGTGTATATTTGTTTGTGTGCAGTGTGTGTGTGTGTGTACTGTGTATGTGTGTGTTTGTGTATGTTTGTGTGCAGTGTGTGCTGTGTGTACTGTGTGTATTTATGTTTGTGTGTATTGTGTAACACCCCCAGAAATTACCGGGATTATTACACGCCGTAGAACCTTTTCCTATAAGGATCTACCAGGCTAACAACCATGATACGAACAATGTTTGACCGCCCAAGGTCAAACAACTTACTAACACAGACCGATAAGGTCAAATACTAATTACACTGACCAATGAGGTCTCATGATTAAATCAACCCACATTATTGTACATACCCACGCAGGGGTCAAAATACAATATAGTGGAAGACTGAAAATAACTCAACAATACAACAACATCAAACTGGACTCTTAACTCTTGATTAGTATCGCGACTCGTCTTCTTCCATGCCGTACCTTTGGTTGCTCCAACGAGCTAAGCACACCTGAAATGCATGATACACATTTCCCCCATTTAAGGGGTTAGCATTTGAATGGCTAGTACAAGTATTCAGTCTATACAAAATATATCACGTCAATATCAGTTATATTAAAATAACAACAGTCGTGAAAGAAATTCCCGAGAGGTTTTCAATATTTAAGGTACAACTCAAGTCTTTGAAAATAATATATATCAACTCGAGAGTTTTAGAAAACGACTGAAAGTATTTTGGGACTTCAAGTTCGAGATTATAAAACCTTTCCAAAAACAATAGGATCTCGGCTTTTGTGAAACAAACATTTTCATAAATAGTAAATTCTACTGGACCTCACGTCCTTAATTTGGAAATCATTTCGAAGCAATTGGGTTTCGGCCCAAAGTTATTTTCCGCAAAACAATCTTTACACAACCATTGGATCGCCACCCAAAACTCTTCATACCATAGTACATGAAAACAATAGCAAGTTCCGTTTTCCAACACCAAAACCTCACAACCAAGGAACTAAACACATACGACACATATTCTAGTGCCATTCTAACCAAGTACCAAGACCCTATATATAATATATCTCAACATCGAGGATAAACGTTGTGATATTCCGGACATATCACAATTATTGAAAACATCAACATCAACATCACGAAAACCACACTTGGTAACCCGTGGCCGTACCCATTAGTATCGACCCCCAGAGGCCCCATCGGACCGTCCCCGGGTGGGAAACCACTTCCGCGGCCGTACCCATTAGTATCGGCCCTCAGAGGCCCCGTCGGGCCGTCCCCGGGTGGGAAACCACTTCCGCGGCCGTACCCATTAGTATCGGCCCCCAGAGGCCCCGTCGGACCGTCCCCGGGTGGAAGAACAACTCACGCACACTAGCGTTCACAACTTTCAGAAATTCCGAACGTTGAATATAATGTATATAGTTATGGCACTTGCTAGAATGACCACTCACCGACACATGACCACGACCGAAGACTGACGCAAATACAAACCATTCCTAGAATACGTCAATACCAGAAGGTATCCATGAGCAACACATTCAATACTCAATATATTCAAATTAACGATACGACTTCCCCAACAACTAACCATCCTAGACACACCTCTACGATACAAACCAATCAACTAATCTCAACAATTTACATAACATCATTCACGAGATATTAGTCGTATATGCAAGAATACTTGCCTCGATAATTGATGCAGAAAGCTCCGACGAACACGGCTCACCCGATCGATCCATTGAAATCCCAACCTTTATTATAAATACATAATAGACAATTTAGTATAAGGGTTCAATTTACTATATTATAATTACAAGGTATTTAATTAGATGATATATATTACCTCAATTGCGCCCCTTAATTTATCGATCGGATCAAACGACCAATGATACTCAACCCGAATCCATATCGATTAGTGATGGAAATTTTTATCAAAATTCTAGAACGACTACGTCCTGAGCACAAATTCTGAGATCGAACTCGCCCCGCATGTCCTAGTACACCAATCCACTCGTAGGTCAATTATCAAAATCTTCATCTATGCCTATGCGTTCCCCATCAATAATTCCAACATGAACCCATACACCACCACGATTACTCGCACGCGCGCGCATACATACACACTCATATATATGTACATCATCCTCCACATACACCTACACTTACAAACATATATACATAATATATACACACATACAGTACACACAATCTATACACACACATATAATATATATATATATAGGGTGGGGTTATTCTAAAAAGGGTCTTATAATAAAAAGTGTAGGAAGGATTGTGGAAGTGACATGTGTCACCTTGCCACATCATCATACCACATCATATGACATGTGGCACCCCCCCACCCCACCCCCCCACCCCCCCGACCCCCACGGAAAAAAAAATTTTCCCGCCAAAAAAAAAAAAAATGGGGGCCAAATTTTTTTTTTCCCGCCAAAAACTTATAAGAGTGATGCACCATTTTTTTGGTGCATCATAGTTATAAGTTTTGGTGCATCACACTAATAAGTTTTACTGCATCACAGTTATAAGTTACTGCATCATAGTTAACAGTTAAGTGCATCAACTATGATGAAGTAACTTACAACCTTAATGCACTAAATCATAATTGTGATGCATTAACTTTATAACTGTGATACAGTAATAATAAGTTTTACTGCATCTAGAGGTGGCCAAAAACCGAACCGAACCGAACCGAAACCGTATAGACCATTACGCTCGAACCGAACGTGTTAGGCAGTTAGATTCCAATCGAATCAAACCGTGTCAGACGGTTCGGTTCGGTTCGAAATGTAATCGGCGGTTCCTGCTCGAATCAGAATCAACTGTGGAACCGCGAACTGCCGGAATCGCGATTCACACGGCTCCTAACCGGAACCGTTGAAATGGCCTGTGTTTATGAGCGATTACGCAATGAGAAGTTCATTGTGAATGTCATCAGGACCGGAGTGAGGGTAGGAGTTGAGGTGCCTGTCGTATTCGGAGAGGAAGAAAAAGTGGGAGTTCAGGTGAAGAGCGATGATATTAAAATGGTTATTGAAAAGTTGATGGATGGAGGAGGAGAGGGAGAGGAGAGGAGAGAGAGAGCTCGAAAGCTCAGAGAAATGGCGAAACGTGCGTCGGAGAAAGTGAAAAACAAAAAAAAATAATAGGTTCGAACCGAAACTGTAGCACTAAGTTACCGGTTCGGTTCCGGTTCCCATTTCCGGAACCGTGGAACCGGCGGTTCGGTTCCGGTTCGAACCGAAACCGGAACCGTGGCCACCTCTAACTACATCGCAGTTATAAGTTACTGCATCATAGTTAACAGTTAAGTGCATCAACTATGATGCAGTAACTTATAACCTTAATGCACTAAATCATAATTGTGATGCAGTAGCTTTATAACTGTGATGTAGTAACTTTATAAATGTGATGTACTTATAAATTTTGGCGGGAATTTTTTTGGCGTGAAAAAAAATTTTTTTTTTTGCCCCAAAAAAAATTTCAGAAAAAAATTTTTCATGTGGGGTTGGGGGGGTGGGGGTGGGTGGGGGGGTGACACATGTCATATGATGTGGAATGGGGGATGACACATGTCACTCCCACAATCCTTCCTACACTTTTTATTATAAGACCCTTTTTAGAATAACTCAAACCTATATATATATACACAACACACGCACACATGTATGCACACACAAACACCAATACAGATACACACACCAACATTTATATATATATATATAGTTCTTATATATATATATATATATACACACACAGACTCACACCTTCAACACACACACACACATTCAACACACAAACACACACCTCCACATACAATCTGCACACACATCACAATTTATATACACACACATAATATATATGAATATGTACATTTATACAAACACAACATACATATATACACACGCATACATAACTCAGGCATCTCCTTACTCGAACCAACTAGCCAATCACGGACCGCCGAGCCCACATCTCGTCCAAATACAATCAACCAAACCCGAATGTCGATAACTCAAGCCTCGACTAGAGGTCACCACAAACTGGGCTCGACCGTCAATTTGAGAATCAACCTTACCACGGGAAGACAAGTCCAGCAGTTCCAAAGTCGTCCCCCAAAAATGCCTCGAACCCCAGCCATTCAATTCGAACCGCCGGAAACACAAACATGGGATCGACAACTCAGTCCATTTATGATGCCACCTGACCCCCATAACAACTCCGTCCAGAATTCCCTTCAAGGTCGTGTGGCCATCGTCCACCCATTACCACGAAACAATGAGTGAATGAAACATAAAAAAAATCTTTCGGGAGAATTGTACCAAAACCACCGTCTGTCCATCTCGACGGAATCGCCCCGATCGGTACCACATACCTCCATCGGTCGTCATCGCCGTGAATGAGGAGAAGGAGTTTCGAATCGGCCGACGCAGTGAAGAAGCGTTGTCGTCCATCGAAGAGAAAGAGGAATGGTTGTGTTGTTTTGTCCGTGGGAATAGGTGAGGGCAAGTATCTGCCTTATCAACTCCACGGGGTGAAAATTGCTCTATCAAATTGGGTCTATTTTCTAAATGGGCCCAATACAACTTCAATCAATTGCAGCCCAAGCATTAACCTATATTCCAATGCAAATTTATCGTTTACCACCTCACTATAATTCTACGTTGACCCCTCAACAACCATCATGGTCCGAAGTTAATTAGTCAATTAAAATGTAATAAAGAAATATTATAAATTATATATATGAATAAAAATTAATACCGACAATATTCTAATTTAATTCCCAATATTTTTATTTAAATTCCTGGGTATTGCATACTATTCCACTTAAAATAAGTTTCGTCCCCGAAACTTGCAATGTCTCAACCATCTCACTATAAAAGTTGTTCTAAATGTTGATTGTGGACCTGTTCAATACCATCCAAAACCCCAAGATTCGATCGATAAAACCTAACAAACTAGAAAGTGGCCACTCTGCGGTTGTAACATATATCAGTTCCAAAACATCTAAAAACGATAAACTGTAATCCCAGCTATCACAAAGACCAAAAACACGTGTCTTTGCATCATGGACCATAGTATCATAGTACCATTCATCTCTATTTACTGTCCAATACTAAAACGTCTCCATACTACAAGTCCTACTCCAACTTTCGCGAAACTGACCTCTCATCACTATATGATGCTCCTAAAAAAAAAAACAATACATACATACACCGGCCATTTTTTTTTTGACATACTTGATGAAAAAAAAATTCCAATCCCCTCGGTTTTAAATGGTCAAGTTTTTACAATAGATTGATACCTCGGCATGAAAAATCGTTAACTTTCAAAGTGCCTTCACGGCTTTATTAAATATGTTGTAAATATAATACTCTCCAATAGTATACGAACGCGTTTGAAATAAATTTTTAAAATTCAAAATGTGAGTTCAATTGCACACTCTTATAAGTATCATAATATAATGGTCAAATTTCTTCAACGAATTAGACATTCACCGCCAAACACATTTTTGCAAATTAAAATTAGGGGAATTAGTTTCATAAACCTCATGCATAATAATATTAGAAACTCGAGGTACGAAGTATGAAGTTCGAAATCACTTTCATCCACATGCTCGTCCTACTCTCACCTCACTATTGCAATAACTATTTATCCGTCTCGCCTAATCAGCACACTGATCGAATCATGAATACTTGCTCCACAATATATCAGAAGAAACTCAAGAGAGATCATCTTGTCTGTGACAACTATCGGGCTGACTTGCCGTTCGTCTTACATAAATAATTACCCATCAGAGATAACACTATTCTCATC
Organism: Orobanche coerulescens; assembly: GCA_033398695.1. NCBI lineage: Eukaryota > Viridiplantae > Streptophyta > Magnoliopsida > Lamiales > Orobanchaceae > Orobanche > Orobanche coerulescens. The sequence continues at coordinate 192,809,086 of CM065803.1, read as the reverse complement.
ATGTATCTTCGTTGGGGCATCTATCCCACTTAAAATAGTCATACACACCAAATAAAAATCGAAAAAAAAAATCCACTACCCAAAACTGCTAAAAATAATCTATCAAGATCTCCATCTTATATTTTAAAAATCCGAGTATTCAACTCGTTTAATCAAAATTCTAGGACCCTCGCCCTTTGTAAACAACCGAAAATATTCCATCTCTCGAAAATTTTCAAACAATCACTCTAATATATATTCGTATCATGCACCTTTTAATTTTGCTTTTTTTTCACAACGTATTCGAGTCTATGAAATTTTCTGAAACATTTTCAAATATACGCGTAGCTAACACAGTTATCAATAAAAACACATTTGTAGCAATTAGCAACAATGTCAAACATATTCAGTTCTCAAACACGTGCCCATCTAGCATTCGAATCATCATACTAATCAATACCACGCATGAATATAATCTCAGATTAAAACATACGTCGAAACCATCCGTTTGTGTTTCCGACAATCTCTGTCGTCAATACGTCTTATGGAACATAGTAATGTCCAGAGACTTCCACAACACGTTGTACCAGTCAAAACTCAATCTACCAGTACATCTCATTTGCTACACACGTAATATACCACAAGTGTCAAATATGGTTTATATTCTACTTCTTACTTGCAAACAAAATCATACAACACAAAATAAAAAATATAATATATATATAAGGGGAGACTTACATCCACATATCGCACGAAGATGACGGTCGCCCACGATACTAATCTCAACGAACAACACAAACGACATGATATGACAACGCACAAGTCGACTTGTTAACTGACAACTCTGACGACGCAACAAAACAAGACTCCACAAAACACGACTCGACGCGACCCGGCAGCCTAGGTTTCCACAACCTAAGCTCTGATACCATAAATGTAACACCCCCATAAATTACCGGGAATATTACACGCTGTAGAACCTTTTCCTATAAGGATCTACCAGGCTAACAACCATGATACGAACAATGTTTGACCGCCCGAGGTCAAACAACTTACTAACACAGACCGATAAGGTCAAATACTAATTACACTGACCAATGAGGTCTCATGATTAAATCAACCCACATTATTGTACATACCCACGCAAGGGTCAAAATACAATACAGCGGAAGACTGAAAATAACTCAACAATACAACAACATCAAACTGGACTCTTAACTCTTGATTAGTATCGCGGCTCGTGTTCTTCCATGTCGTACCTTTGGTTGCTCCAACGAACTAAGCACACCTGAAATGCATGATACGCATTTCCCCCATTTAAGGGGTTAGCATTTGAATGGCTAGTACAAGTATTCAGTCTATACAAAATATATCACGTCGATATCAGTTATATTAAAATAACAACAGTCGTGAAAGAAATTCCCGAGAGATTTTCAATATTTAAGGTAAAACTCAAGTCTTTGAAAATAATATATATCAACTCGAGAGTTTTAGAAAACGACAGAAAGTATTTTGGGACTTCAAGTTCGAGATTATAAAACCTTTCCAAAAATAATAGGATCTCGGCTTTTGTGAAACAAACATTTTCATAAATAGTAAATTGTTCTGGACCTCACGTCCTTAATTTGGAAATCATTTCGAAGCAATTGGGTTTCGTCCCAAAGTTATTTTCCGCAAAACAATCTTTACACAACCATTGGATCGCCACCCAAAACTCTTCATACCATAGTACATGAAAACAATAGCAAGTTCCGTTTTCCAACACCAAAACCTCACAACCAAGGAACTAAACACATACGACACATATTCTAGTGCCATTCTAACCAAGTACCAAGACCCTATATATAATATATCTCAACATCGAGGATAAACGTTGTGATATTCCGGATATATCACAATTACTGAAAACATCATCATCAACATCACGAAAACCACACTTGGTAACCCGTGGCCGTACCCATTAGTATCGACCCCCAGAGGCCCCGTCGGACCGTCCCCGGGTGGGAAACCACTTCCACGGCCGTACCCATTAGTATCGGCCCCCAGAGGCCCCGTCGGGCCGTCCCCGGGTGGGAAACCACTTCCGCGGCAGTACCCATTAGTATCGGCCCCCATAGGCCCCGTCGGACCGTCCCCGGGTGGAACAACAACTCACGCACACTAGCGTTCACAACTTTCTGAAATTCCGAACATTGAATATAATGTATATAGTTATGGCACTTGCTAGAATGACCACTCACCGACACATGACCACGACCGAAGACTGACGCAAATACAAACCATTCCTAGAATACGTCAATACCAGAAGGTATCCATGAGCAACACATTCAATACTCAATATATTCAAATTAACGATACGACTTCCCCAACAACTAACCATCCTAGACACAACTCTACCCATGAACAAGTATACAAACCAATCAACTAATCTCAACAATTTCAATCTCAGAATACACAATTAATAAATACGAGTAAACCATCATTCACAATTTACATAACATCATTCACGAGATATTAGTCATATATGCAAGAATACTTGCCTCGATAATTGATGCCGAAAGCTCCGACGAACACGGCTCACCCGATCGATCCATTGAAATCCAACCTTTATTATAAATACATAATAGACAATTTAGTATAAGGGTTCAATTTACTATATTATAATTACAAGGTAATTAATTAGATGATATATATTACCTCAATTGCGCCCCTTAATTTATCGATCGGATCAAACGACCAATGATACTCAACCCGAATCCATATCGATTAGTTATGGAAATTTTTATCAAAATTCTAGAACGACTACGTCCTGAGCACAAATTCTGAGCTCGAACTCGCCCCGCATGTCCTAGTACACCAATCCACTCGTAGGCCAATTATCAAAATCTTCATCTATGCCTACGCGTTCCCCATCAATAATTCCAACATGAACCCATACACCACCACGATTACTCGCACGCGCGCGCATACATACACACTCATATGTATGTACATCATCCTCCACATACACCTACACTTACACACATATATACATAATATATATACACATACAGTACACACAATCTATACACACACACATATATATAATATATATATATATATATATATATATACACAACACACGCACACAGGTATGCACACACAAACACCAATACACGTACACACACACCAACATATATATATATATATATATATATATATACACACACACGCATTCAACACACAAACACACACCTGCACATACAATCTGCACACACATCACAACTTATATACACACACACAATATATATATGAATATGTACACTTATACAAACACAACATACATATATACACACGCATACATAACTCAGGCATCTCCTTACTCGAACCAACAAGCCAATCACGGACCGCCGAGCCCACATCTCGTCCAAATACAATCAACCAAACTCGAATATCGATAACTCAAGCCTCGACTAGAGGTCACCACAAACTGGGCTCGACCGTCAATTTGAGAATCAACCTTGCCACGGGAAGACAAGTCCAGCAGTTCCAAAGTCGTCCCCCAAAAATGCCTCGAACCCCAGCCATTCAATTCGAACCGCCGGAAACACAAACATGGGATCGACAACTCAGTCCATTTATGATGCCACCTGACCCCCATAACAACTCCGTCCAGAATCCCCTTCAAGGTCGTGTGGCCATCGTCCACCCATTACCACGAAACAATGAGTGAATGAAAGATAAAAAAATCTTTCGGGAGAATTGTACCAAAACCACCGTCCGTCCATCTCGACGGAATCGCCCCGATCGGTACCACATACCTCCATCGGTCGTCATCTCCGTGAATGAGGAGAAGGAGTTTCGAATCGGCCGACGCAGTGAAGAAGCACCGTTGTCCATCGAAGAGAAAGAGGAATGGTTCTGTTGTTTTGTCCGTGGGAGTAGGTAAGGGGAAAAGAAGGGGTTGATCAAAAATGAGGAGGTTGCCAAGAAAGAGGGCAAGTATCTGCCTTATCAACTCCACCGGGTGAAAATTGCTCTATCAAATTGGGTCTATTTTCTAAATGGGCCCAATACAACTTCAATCAATTGCAGCCCAAGCATTAACCTATATTCCAATGCAAATTTATCGTTTACCACCTCACTATAATTCTACGTTGACCCCTCAGCAACCATCATGGTCCGAAGTTAATTAGTCAATTAAAATGTAATAAAGAAATATTATAAATTACATATATGAATAAAATTTAATACCGACAATATTCTAATTTAATTCCCAATATTTTTATTTAAATTCCTGGGTATTACATATTGTGTGTTGGTGTTGGTGTTTTTTTTCTGTGTTTTGTGTGTGCGCAGTGTGTGTCTGTTGTGTGTGTGTGTACGTTGTGTGTGTGTGTGTTGTGTGTGTCTGTGTAAATATTTGTGTTGTGTGTGTCTGTGTAAATATTTGAGTGTGTACGAAAACACGAATTATTTTGGGATAGACGTGGTTAACGTCATAAGGATCTTCTCCCTTTGGGATAGATGTTAACTTTCGTCTTAAGGATCTTCTCCCAGCATATTGTGTATGAAGTGAAGCTTTGTTTGTGTTGGTTTTTTTTCTGTGCAGTGCGTGTGCAGAGTGTGTGTGTGTGTGTGCTGTGTGTGTGTGTGTGTTTGTGTTTGTGTGCTGTGTGTGTGTGCTGTGTGTGTGTATGTTTGTGTTTGTGTGTGTTTGTGTGCTGTGTGTACTGTGTGTGTTTGTGTGTGTGTATTTGTGTGTTGTGTGTGTGTGTGTTTATGTATGTTTGTTTGTGTGCAATGTGTGTGTGTACTGTGTGTATGTGTATGTTTGTGTGCAGTGTGTGTTGTGTGTACTGTGTGTGTGTTTATGTTTGTGTGTGTATTGTGTATTTGTGTTGGTGTTTTTTTCTGTGTTGTGTGTGTGCGCAGTGTGTGTGTGTGTGTGTGTGTGTGTGTGTGTGTGTGCTGTGCGTACTGTGTGTTTTTATGTTTGTGTGTATTGTGTGTTTGTGTTGTTGTTTTTTTCTGTGTTGTGTGTGTGCGCAGTGTGTGTGTTGTGTGTGCGTGTGTTGTGCGTACTGTGTGTTTTTATGTTTGTGTGTATTGTGTGTTTGTGTTGTTGTTTTTTGTGTTGTGTGTGCAGTGTGTGTGTGTGTGTGTGTGTTTTTATGTTTGTGTGTATTGTGTGTTTGTGTTGTTTTTTTATGTGTTGTGTGTGTGCAGTGTGTATGTAGTGTGTGTGCAGTGTGTGTGTGTGTGCAGTGTGTGTTGTGTGTGTTTTTTGTTTGTGTGCAGTGTGTGTGTTTGTGTGCTTGTGTGCTTTATGTGTTTGTGTCAGTGTGTGTGTTTTTTACTGTGTATGTTGTGTGTTGATTTTATTTACTGAAAGCGACTCATATAATTGTGTCTTATTTTGTTTTAGTGTAATAAACAAAATGGAGGTTGGGAGTGTGGTTATTATGTTATGCACTAGATGTCGACTATCGTCCGAGCGCGTATTTTGGATGGTTGGATGGAGGTAGTATATTTTTAACTTGAAGTGGTGATAAAACTGTTTACTCGTTTACATTTAAAGTTTGTTTATTATACGTTTATATGTGCAGCTGTTTGATGATGTTGGAGCACTGTCTCAACATGTTATTAAGAAAATTCGAGTTGATTGGGGACATTATTTCTTGGAGGTTCGAAATCGTCTTGCGACATGATTTTGGTGTTTTTGTGTGAATTATTTGTATGAATTGTACATTTGATATTTGTATGAATTATTTGGATGAATTGGTGTTTTTTGTATTATCTTTTTCAATGAATTGGTGGTTCAATGAATTTGGTGTTGGTTAGTTCTTTTCAGTGTGTTTGGATTCGATGAATTGGTGGTTTATTGATTAGTTTGATCCGAGTCAGGTACTGGATCATGCAAAATAATGCAAAAGTTTGGGGAAAATCTGGACAAAATAACAGCGGTTCAGCAAAACCACAGTTAAATTCTTTGAAACTTTAACAGCGGTTCCGCCAAAACAGCTGTTAATTTGTAAACATAACGGCGGTTCTTTAACCACCGTTACGAATCAGCTGTTAACAGCGGTTACCGGAAACCGCTGTAAAATGGCATGTTTAACAGCGGTTACACTTAATCGTCGTTATTTTTATAATTCAACGGCGGTTACAAAAACCGTTGTTAAAATTAACAGTGGTACATACAACGGCGGTTCGATAAATGCTGTCAAAAGCCTGTTTTGTAGTAGTGAATAATCCTTTGAGGTATGTTGAGGGATGAGTTCTCTTAAGAGTGGTTATTTTAAAGTGCATTGCTCGGGATGATCAACGTTTAAGTTTTGGGGATTTTGGTAACACTCATTTTTACACATGTTCTTATAAGGTTTTTCCGGATTTTAAGATCCTAAAATGTGTATAATTGTATTATTTGTGCTTAAATTGTGTTTTTTGGACTCGATCACGCTTGGGTATGTTTTGTTGCTTTTATAGGTGTTTTTAAGGACATTATCAAGCAAGAATAAAGTCTCAACCCCAGATACATATCAAGCAATGTATAGACGAAAGATCGAGCCGAAAAAGATTGAAAAACAGAGTCAGAGCAGAACAACACGACCCTGGCCGTGTCAAAACAACTCGATCGTGTCGACTGACTCGACCGTATCAAACTAACTCAGTCGTGTCATATGACACGACCAACGACTTGATCGAGTTACACGGCCATACAATTTTTCATTTCTAGAACACTTCGACACGGGCCGTGTCATTTGACACGGACGAGTCACTTTTCGGTGCAAATTCCCTTGAATGACGTTTTAACACGGTTTGAACAAAAAAATGGTGTTTTTTGGCTTGATAAAAGGGTCCTTGGCTAGACTTTGGAGGGATATTGAGAGTTAGTGAGGATTGAAAAACACAAAATTAAGAAGAAAAACTCATCAAGAAAAGGAACTTTGGAAAAGCTCAAGGAAGAACACATCAAGAATACTTCAAGGCTTGGATCGAGACCGCTCACGACATTATCCGAGTATTATCTTCTTCCTATATTTTACTCATTTTGTTGTTTTAAGATATTGTTGTGATTATCATTTTGGAAACGCACATAGAACTTTTTGAATTCAATCCCGACTAAACTTAGTAATCAACAGAAACCTAGCCTTGGAATCTATATTTCAAAACTCTTAGAATTCTCTTTTATTCGGATATTATAATTGTTTGAATTAGTTTTATTATTTTTATTTTATTTAGTTAACCATTCATCCACATAACGATCGTCTAAATAAAATTGGAACCACTATAATCTAGTAATTAATACAATATGAATAATTAGTCTCTGTGGAGTACGACCTTGCTCGCCACTTCCTGCATTTACTCCGTACACTTGCAGATAGTAAAAAATAGAGCGAACAATGTATATGTTATTGAATATATTCATGTATCAAATTATTATTTATATCTTACTATACTAATTCATATACTTAATATTTCATTGTTTCAAATCAATATTATATTCATGAATTTAAGAATTTATTGAAACTAATTGAATATATTCATGTAACTATTAAGTTCATTGTCATTAATCAAATAATAAATTAAAAAACTATGTACTGATTTAATGTAACGAATTAAATATATTCATGCATGATAAGTGAATAAAATTACTATATAGATCTCAATATGGAAAGAAAAATAATAAGATCATAACACCAACCATGGCCTCTCATCTAAAACGTATCACAAAATCATCCATGACCGATCAAGTGCGTAAAGCACTATGTGAGTACAAGAAAGACCATCCTACATGCACTCAAAAAGATTTACAAGAGTGGGTTGACGAAAAATATTCGTTTGAAAGTAGTCAAGATACAATATCAAACACTCTCAACAGATTACAATAGATTCATATTTTAGCAAGTTACCATAGTAGTAATTGTAATATTTATGAATTATTAAATTATAGTTTCGATGATACCTTTATATTTATAAAGGGGATCTCCAAGAAATTATTATATTGTTATCTTATCGAATTTGATGATTTTTACATTAGCCCAAGTCGGGACCAGAGAAATTTATTATTTAAGAGAGTTTACTAATTTAAAAGGTATTAATTTATCGAGGTTTTACTATGACAAATTAAGTACATTTAAAATAAAAGCATCAAAACATATTCTTTATATGCTCAAAATAGATAGATAAATTTTAAATAATTCCAGTAGCTAGTACTTTGCAGTTACATTCAAAGTACCATCATCAAAAGAAATTTATCGTAGGCTCAAAAAGCCACTGAAGTAGTGTCTTCAATATCCAACTAGATTCAAAAAATAATATTCGAAAGTTAGTATTAAAAAAACTACTAATCTAAGGACATGTTTGGTATGGATAAAATTATTGAAATATTATCGATTTTTTACTGGGTTAACGGTTTCTGTCCTTATCGATTTCGGTTCCAACTTCAGTACTAGTATCCAGACTGCTAACATTTCGGGTGGGTACCGGTTCTGGATATTATCGAGCAGTTCTCGTGTATACTTGGACCGCTAACAGCCCTATGCACATGCAATGTATATACTATATATATATATAGTATATAATTGGGAAAATATTTACAACAATAATAATTTTATGAAGAATAAATTTTTCCTGTAATATTGCATTTGATACATTGATGATGAAATAATATTTATATTGAATGCTTAACTCATGCATCTTCAGTTTTGAAAATTGAAATTGTAGTTCACGAAAGAGGAGATTTTAGAAGTTTTATTGAGTAAAATATAAAAAATTATTCTTGACTTTTTTGTTCATATTACTATTATTATTAGTATTAATTATTATTTCTATTTATGCATCCTTAATATTAAAAACTTAAAAGGTATTTCATAAACTATGAGTTTAAATATTTTATCTCAATGTATAATGTATAATATTATTCAATATTAATATTATTATTGTTATAATTATTATTACTACTGAATCATACGTGCACCCCCACACAAAATTATTTAGAAAATTTAGAAGTGAAGGATAATTCATAAATTAAGGTATTATATGTAACACCCCCAGATCCGACCGGGAATATTACAGCGTCGTGGGCCCCGAGATGGAATCCACAAGGCTGAAGGAAATTTTCGCAAACATTTACAAAACGCCCAAGAGGCTAACGACGGTATTATCTATTAAAACCATTCGAAGATTTATAAAACTCGTTTATCAAACCGTCGTAAAAACTCATTTGAAACCACAAGGCCCGAAATGCCAAGACTCAACAGTTTAAGAACATACGTTAAGCTACCGCTTACACGTACCAACAGAATAGATTTAGAGAACGATCGCCAAGGTAACCTAAGTTACCAAATACCAAAAGACCATTTAAAAATACTCACGCAGTAGAAAAAGACAAACGATTAAAATACTCTAGCAGCGGAATACAACAACTGAACAGAAGCTCAATACACAAATACATGTTCTAGCCAGTATCCTCCGGGAAGCTCATCTCTCCACGACCGCTACAAGCTTGATAATCCAAGAACCTAAAAAGAAAGCCCACGACGGGTCAGCCATAATATCCAACAATGATAACCATCACATCACGTCAATAATTACATATCAATGGAAATACTAAGTAAGAATACGACCAATGTAATCTTACCGTCTTAACTTTACGAAAATCCACAATTCGTATCCTTAACATCACCATGGGATAATACCAAAATATTTGTACGGTATCTCAACAATACCCAAGGTTCTCAAAAACATTATCATAACTCGCGATACGGAAATTATACCAACTCTGGCCAATTCAGTCCTTCGGATAACGTCGACAATTCCAATACGAAAATCGATTGTCCATCAAAGACAAGTATCAAGGAAATACGGAACATACCTCAAGATACGAAATACCATTTCCATCACGTCGATCTAATCCGAGATCGATCAACACAACATACGGACATGGTCCTAACACAAGACCTACAAATGCATACTCATATGACAACGTCAATATGATCACAAGAATAACGACAATGTATACTTATGGCAAATCCATAATATACATATGCACAACAACAACACGTAGGTAATCCGATGATCCAAGCGTTCCTTTGCCTAGATCCCACGATGACCCCGTCGGACCAACCGTGGTGGAAAACTCCGTCCGATGATCCGGTAGCGCTAGCATAGATCCCCCGATGATCCCGTCGGACCAACACGAGGTGGACATATGACAACAATGCACAACTGCACAAAACAACAATACACAATACACGACAACAACAATGCACAAATGCATGACAACAACGATACACGAATGTATCACGACATGATCGACGCAAATGATAAAAATGATTAGAGTACTTGCCCCGAGTCCTTCGAGAACGATCTCAATGTCTAAACCATCATGAACCATTATCCTCAATACTCGACGGTCCAAAGTATCACGGACTGCAGATAATTCATATCTTCGTCTTTAGCACAATATATGTTCGATATACAAGTATACCAATAACAAAAGTAAATCATATACATTATGATTTAGATTCCCAAAACTCGAATACGATTTATAATCTCAAATCTCCTGTGATTACGATTATAAACATTGCTATACGAATTATACACGAATGAAACGGAAACCATTCATTAAATATTATGGTGAGCAAGTAATAACTTACCTCGATACCGATGAAGCTGTTACCAATTCCATTGCCGTCATCTACAAGTCCCTCGGTCCCGACCAAAGCAATTCACGAACATACTCGAGCTCGACCGCAACACACGGTTGTAATCACCGATCAATATTCTAAACCTATTACGATGTCGATAGACAACAAGTTTGATAACAATCAACAATCGATAAAACCAATTCACAAACCCAACGGCTCGACAATATCTCGATTAAACACTAGTCGAATCAATCCTACTCAAACCAGCACGAATTTACAACCACAACACGAAAATACTGCACTTTCTGGCTTCTTAGCGCACGTTAATCACCTAACGTAGCGTGCGCTAAGTTGCTCCCATTAGCGCGCTAGGCAGTAAACGTAGCGTGCGCTAATGCTGGACAGATGCATGTTTTTCAGATACCGATCAACTTATGGCGATTTCAAGAACACTAAGTGATTCTGAATCATGTTCAAAGCTATCAAAACAACGAAATCCGATATCCTTTAACATATAAACAATCATCCAACTTATAATCCAAGTTCTATATCCATATATCATCTTCCTTAATATTAATACACGAAACGTCAAGAACGTAACCACACTTCCTTAATCTTCCATTACAAAGAGTAATCATCTACAATAACATCAACATCCGAGGAGAAGGATTAATCCACTTATCTCAAGAAAGCGAACGACACAATCTAAATCACAAGAATCATATTAATATCATCATACTCCATTAATCCATCTCATAATCATGCTTGTCAAACTTGTTTATGTAATAATCATCAACATTCAATCAAAACGAAATCCAAAGATGAAGAGTGATTACCTTTATGAAGGAATGGATTGATTTCCAAGGTTGAATCCATTTCCAAGAATCACCAATGATTTCAAGAACAAAGCTTTAATCCATGATTTCCATCTTTAATCTTGTTAAAGATCACCACCTCACCGTGCTTGGGAACCTCAAGAACCTCCCAAAGCTCTCTCTATCGACTGAAAGTGAAAGAATGGACGAAATGCTTCATAATACCCGTCTGTCCCTTATATAGACGCATTACTAGCGTGCGCTAACATCTCATGTTTAGCGTGCGCTAAGGCTTTAGCGTGCGCTAATCGACCTTTGTTAGCGTGCGCTATCGTAGTCCGAGACTACTGTCTCGCCGTACATGAGCTTACGTACGTAATGCCCATGCATTAGCGTCGTAATTTACACTCTCTAGCGTCGCAAGTCCTTGCGTTTAGCGTGCGCTAACATCGATTGACTCGTTTATGTATGCTCCGAACACGGGTCCACACGCCGACTCGACTAGGATAAGATTCCTTTTTGTCCAATATACGATTAGCGTGCGCTAATCAACATGCATTAGCGTGCGCTAACACTACATTACAACATCCGTTGACTTATCGAACGTGCGCGAAAGCGGCGGGTCCACACGCAGATTCCTTCCGATCACATGCACTAGCGTCGCTAACCTATAAACGTAGCGTCGCTAATCACCGCGATAGCGTCGTTATGCATGAATATCGGTGCGCTAATAAGGCTATACTTAGCCATTTTCACTATTCTTGTCCAACGTCTCAACATACGTAATACGAACATACGGCATCGAATACATATACTTCTTAAATGTAATTGTCAACCAAGTACGATAATTGTACCAATACGAGATGTCTCGAGTCCTTCATTTATTTTATCCATCATGTACGGATACCACCTTTGTACAACATAACTCGGATAAAATAATGTTAAATAACTTGATAGTAGAATTTTCGGATATTACATACTACACCACTTAAAATAAGTTTCGTCCTCGAAACTTGCAATCCGTCATAAAAACAAATAAACCGTTCAACCAAAATATCCCAAAATAATCACGACAACGATGAATCATCATTATTACCGAATAACCAAAACAGCATACTTACATATGGCCAAGTCGACGATCTTCTGAGATACTAGCAAGTGACTTTACTGAAAAGCCTCAACACGCTTGCAATAACAATTCCATAAGTCCCAACCAGATATATTATCGTCAGATGAAATAATCTATCCGTGTTAGATCTTGTCTGCCTGATCGCATAATCAAATCCCAATCCTGATACAAATCAATAATACACGATACATCTGTGAAACAACTGCCCAACACAATGGCAACGAATCCCGAAATATCAACACAAAATCAACGCTCAGATGATCACCAGCAATGATCAACCCATAAATTAATCGAGAATATCATTGACATGATGAACTCTAATATGACCAATCCAAAGGTCGAAACGCAATCGAGAATATCATCACCATGATAAGCTCCAACACGGTCAACACAGAACCACGGAAACAGATATACGAAAGAATAGCATTCTCAAAACGACAAACCAATCACATACAGTGGATCTCAATAAACACACCTGACTGTCGAACATACTCCTCGGCATACGAACAACCAATCATAAACCGACGAACATATCCAATCATACATGGAGTGGGAACGACCACTCAATATCAAAACCCACCAGCATGGGGTCACCCTCCCCAAATCTATACTTACAAAGAAATCATTCAAAATTCACTATGATAAAATCGCGCTAATACCGTACCAATGGAATCACATAACACACATGTCCCGGTTTCACAAAATCCATGATTCCAAAATTACATCACGTGCATGAATCTACAACACGCGACATATCTCTCTCATTCAATAGATCAACCGATCATCCCCTGGATAACCAAACCGCCATACTAAAGTTCGAATCTCTTTTCCTCGTACCATCGATGTCTTATCCGGTTCGTGAATCTCATTGAGAACTTCACCACGATATGCATTATGCATTCAATGCGTATGTACATCAATCACATTTTCAAAACTAGTTTGAAATCATATAATCTTGTCAAGGAGACAAATTTTGAAAGTTCTTTCAAAAATTTCAAAACTCAAAACATAAATTTTGGTAAGACCACCAAATCAATTCTCGAAAAATAAAGCGGCTCATTTGGTGCCAAGTATTTGATAACTTGATTTCCTTCGAATCCACACGATTTGAAGTTTTAAAATGAAAACTATGCAAATGATTGACCACATCCGTACTCCTATATATCAATCCGGCTCGTCACAAATCCCACCGATATTCCATCAGAAACTACACGATAGAATCCAAAATCTCAATGTATAGACTCGACAAAAACTCCTTTTTCCACATATGACTCGCAACGTCAACCATTTTTCATCCTGGATCACCTCAATTATGCTATGACAATGCCTTGAAACAAATCAACACAACGAAAGACTTCCCGAGAAGTTTCATTTGAACAAGTAAATCAAAACTGCGACAGGCAGAAACGAAATAGGTAAATGATTGATAAAGTATTTTACAAGTCTCGGGAGTTTTTTAAGAAAACAGAAAAGTCTTTTGAAATATTAGGGTCTCAGCCCGTATCTCGTTCTGCATTACAAGGAGTTTAAAAAGTAGGAAACTCTTTTTCGGACCCCAAGTCCTGAGTTATAAAACAATTTCAAAAATTTATTGGGTCTCGGCCCAAAAATCATTTACGGTAAAACATCTGTAAAACGTTCATTTTGAAAAGTACCATTTTCAAATGCTCAAAAACAGTTCATATATCTCAAGATGAACTAACATGACTACATGTTCTCCTGATCAATCCACAATATTTCTCCCAAATGCAAAACTCCGTTCCAAAACTTAATCGACATATTGATTTCCAAAATCATAACTTCTCAAGATCATCAATCATATCCCAATTCTGTCATCTCATACTGTGAAGCATAATATCTTTCTGAATCTCAAAACGTATCAACTTAGAACGGCAATAAATCTCAATGAAATTCAAAAATCCAAATACTTACAGATCGTGAAGCCGACGATTCCCCGTGATACTGGCACATGTCTCGACTCAAGAAAATACTCGACACAGATATTTTCAAAACACACATTTTGCAAACTTAGTTCAACTCGAGAACACAACACGGCTCTATCCGAAGAAACACGTTAACACCATTTGAAAAAGTTTATAACAAGACCAGTACTACACTGGCAAATCGCACAACGCATAAGCCCGAGTGAACAACAAAAACTCACGGCTCCAATATTTTTCAATCGACAACTCAAATGACGCGACAGAAATACGACCCAACTCGACCCAACTGCCTAGGTTTTCTCAACCTAAGCTCCGATACCATATTCTGTAACACCCCCAGATCCGACCGGGAATATTACAGCGCCGTGGGCCCCGAGATGGAACCCACAAGGCTGAAGGAAATTTTCGCAAACATTTACAAAATGCCCAAGAGGCTAACGACGGTATTATCTATTAAAACCATTCGAAGATTTATAAAACTCGTTTATCAAACCGTCGTAAAAACTCATTTGAAACCACAAGGCCCGAAATGCCAAGACTCAACAGTTTAAGAACATACGTTAAGCTATCGCTTACACGTTGCGTCTGAATAGTTTTAGAGAACGATGGCCAAGGTATCCTAAGTTACGAATTACCCACAGACCATTTAAATTTACTCACGCACCGAAAAGACAAACGATTAAAATACTCTAGCAAATGAATACAACAACCGAATGAGCTCAATACACAAATACATGTTCTAGCCAGTATCCTCCGGGAAGCTCATCTCTCCACGACCGCTACAAGCTTGATAATCCAAGAACCTAAAAAGAAAGTCCACGACGGGGTCAGCCATAATATCCAACAATGATAACCATCACATCACGTCAATAATTACATATCAATGGAAATACTAAGTAAGAATACGACCAATGTAATCTTACCGTCTTAACTTTACGAAAATCTACAATTCGTATCCTTAACATCACCATGGGATAATACCAAAATATTTGTACGGTATCTCAACAATACCCAAGGTTCTCAAAAACATTATCATAACTCGCGATACGGACATTATACCAACTCTGGCCAATTCAGTCCTTCGGATAACGTCGAAAATTCCAATACGAAAATCGATTGTCCATCAAAGACAAGTATCAAGGAAATACAGAACATACCTCAAGATACGAAATACCATTTCTATCACGTCAGTCTAATCCGAGATCAGATCAACACAACATACGGACATGGTCCTAACACAAGACCTACAAATGCATACTCATATGACAACGTCAATATGATCACAAGAATAACGACAATGTATACTTATGGCAAATCCATAATATACATATGCACAACAACAACACGTAGGTAATCCGATGATCCAGCGTTCACTGCCTAGATCCCACGATGACCCCGTCAGACCAACCGTGGTGGAAAACCTGTCCGATGATCCAGCGCGCGCTAGCATTGATCCCCCGATGATCCCGTCTGACCAACACGAGTTGGACATATGACAACAATGCACAACTGCACAAAACAACAATACACAAAACACGACAACAACAATCCACAAATGCATGACAACAACGATACACGAATGTATCATGACATGATCGACAAAAATGATAAAAATGATTAGAGTACTTGCCCGAGTCCTTCGAGAAGCGATCTCAATGTCTAAACCATCATGAACCATTATCCTCAATACTCGGCGGTCCAAAGTATCACGGATTGCGGATAATTCATATCTTCGTCTTTAGCACAATATATGTTCGATATACAAGTATACCAATAACAAAAGTAAATCATATACATTATGATTTAGATTCCCAAAACTCGAATACGATTTATAATCTCAAATCTCCGTGATTACGATTATAAACATTGCTATATCGAATTATACACGAATGAAACGGAAACCATTCATTAAATATTATGAATCGAGCAAGTAATAACTTACCTCGATACCGATGAAGTCATTACCAATTCCATTGCCGTCATCTACAAGTCCCTCGGTCCCGACCAAAGCAATTCACGAACATACTCGAGCTCGACCGCAACACACGGTTGTAATCACCGATCAATATTCTAAACCTATTACGATGTCGATAGACAACAAGTTTGATAACAATCAACAATCGATAAAACCAATTCACAAACCCAACGGCTCGACAATATCTCGATTAAACACTAGTCGAATCAATCCTACTCAAACCGGACGAATTTACAACCACAACACGAAAATCGCACTTTCGGCTTCTTAGCGCACGTTAATCACCTAACGTAGCGTGCGCTAAGTTGCTCCCATTAGCGCGCTAGGCGATGGCGTAGCGTGCACTAATGTCGGGCAGATGCATGTTTTTGAATCTGATCAACTTATGGCGATTTCAAGAACACTAAGTGATTGAATCATGTTCAAAGCTATCAAAACAACGAAATCCGATATCCTTTAACATATAAACAATCATCCAACTTATAATCCAAGTTCTATATCCATATATCATCTTCCTTAATATTAATACGAAGCGTCAAGAACGTAACCACACTTCCTTAATCTTCCATTACAAAGAGTAATCATCTACAATAACATCAACATCCGAAACCGAGGAGAAGGATTAATCCACTTATCTCAAGAAAAGCGAACGACACAATCTAAATCACAAGAATCATATTAATATCATCATACTCATTAATCCATCTCATAATCATGCTTGTCAAACTTGTTTATGTAATAATCATCAACATTCAATCCAAAACGAAATCCAAAGATGAAGAGTGATTACCTTTATGAAGGAATGGATTGATTTCCAAGGTTGAATCCATTTCCAAGAATCACCAATGATTTCAAGAACAAAGCTTTAATCCATGATTTCCATCTTTAATCTTGTTAAAGATCACCACCTCACCGTGCTTGGGAACCTCAAGAACCTCCCAAAGCTCTCTCTATCATTGAAAGTGAAAGAATGGACGAAATGCTTCATAATACCCGTCTGTTCCTTATATAGATCGCATTACTAGCGTGCGCTAACATCTCATGTTTAGCGTGCGCTAAGGCTTTAGCGTGCGCTAATCGACCTTTGTTAGCGTGCGCTATCGTAGTCCGAGACTCTTGTCTCGCCGTACATGAGCTTACGTCGTAATGCCCATGCATTAGCGTCGTAATTTACACTCTCTAGCGTCGCAAGTCCTTGCGTTTAGCGTGCGCTAACATCGATTGACTCGTTTATGCGTATGCTCGAACACGGGTCCACACGCCGGCGGTCTGAGTAGGATAAGATTCCTTTTTGTCAATATACGATTAGCGTGCGCTAATCAACATGCATTAGCGTGCGCTAACACTACATTACAACATCCGTTGACTTATCGAACGTGCGCGAAAGCAAAGGTCCACACGCAGATTCCTTCCGATCATGCGCGCACTAGCGTCGCTAACCTATAAACGTGGCGTCGCTAATCCTGCACGATAGCGTGCGTTATGCATGAATATCAGCGTGCGCTAATAAGGCTATACTTAGCCATTTTCAGCTATTCTTGTCCAACGTCTCAACATACAGAATACGAACATACGGCATACTGAATACATATACTTCTTAAATGTAATTGTCAACCAAGTACGATAATTGTACCAATACAGATGTCTCAGTCCTTCATTTATTTTATCCATACTGTACATATACCACACTGTACAACATAACTCGGATAAAATAATGTTAAATAACAGTAGTAGAATTTTCGGATATTACATTATATAGACTCTATTGAGTATAATAATTAAGAATATTGTTGATTATAATTCCATTATCATTAATGTATTTTCAAGTTCTGAAAACTAAAAAAATAGTTCATAAATCACGGAGTTTCAAGAACTGTTATTCAGTTTAATGTATAAAATTATCACAATTATGGTGTTATACCAAAGTTGGTATGACACTAAACCCACTCTAATTCTATATTAGAGAACTATTAAAATCTAATATGTTTAATATATTTTAATATTAATATGATGGTACACCAAAATATATACAACACAAAAATTACTAGAATTATATATCCACTAAAATCCTAACAGACCGATAGACTTGAACTTTGTTCCTACATGACCTGATCAATTCGATCAGGCACTCGCCATCTATTTTCATTGTTCAAATCTTTGACAACACGAAAAACATTGTTCAAATCTTTGACAACATGAAAAAACAAAAAGCTCTGCCCCCCTCTCTATCTATCCAAGGGATGAAAGGGCAGAGGCCTTCGGTGTCCCTTCCAGTCAAGAATTGGGGACTCGCAATCACTAGCCAATAGGCTTTTCTCTCCCAATCATTTTACTAGAGGGGGCAACAAAATCAATTGAATAGACTCCTGGTTGCCATAGTTGTTGTACGAGTAATATGAGGCTACGAAGTCCCTTTGCCTCTGAGATCTATCCTTTCCCGAGATTTTCTTTTCATGTACCAATACGTAAGTCCGACATCCAATCAAAGAGGCAAGAATGAAACTCAAAGGAATTGTATATTATATGAAAGTAATTAAGAAGATTATTAAGTGATTAATTAGAATTTTATTTTGTGTTTGATTGATAGTAGTTAAAATTCAAATGCATTAACAATTAAATGAATGTGTAATGTAATCAATTAAAATTGAATTTAATAAAATAAGTAATATATAATTCTTATTTAATATAATCATTGTAACTTAATATTTAACATATTTTATCTTAATATAATGTTACACCAGAATTAATGTGACACCGAAGCTAGTACAATTATATATTATAGATATTCTCAAAACAATTAAATGGTCCTTAAAAAAGGCTATTAAATGGTGAGTGAAAAATGGTATAACTAGAGATGGGCGCGGCTAAATCGTCGGTTATCGGTTTCATCTTGATGGAACCAGGACAGAACCACCTATCATGTTTTGGTTCTAGACTGGAATCATTTTGGTTCTGGTTCCGACAGTTTCACGGTTCCAAACCTATTTCTATGGTTTTTAAAAAAAATATCTTATTATATTAAAATCGAAATACAAGTAGAACAATCTCTTATTTGATATCAAAATCAGAAAAAGCATTATGAACAAATACAATAACATTAAAAACTTTAAGCATTGTTGTAACATAAGCATGCAAAAATTGGAATGTTGGAGGATGGACCGAGTGGAACCGGTTCCTCGATTTGGGCTGCTCCGGTGAGAAGGGTCGAGGGTTTATCGGTTGCAGGGGGTAGGAAGAGAGGCAGACCGAGGAGGACGTGGGAGGAGCACCTGAGATTAGATTTGAAGGGCTTAAACTTATCCGAGACCATGAGTGTTTATAGGTGCTCTTGGAGGCGCCAGATCAGAGTTGCGGAATCCTTTTTAGGGAGCGGTGTAGTAGTAGAGAGCCTCAGGGTTGGGTTATCTCGGTTAGCTTTGACCTAGAGCTGTGCATTTTTTTTTGTTTTTTTTGACAGGGAGCTGTGCGCAGAGTCAATCTCCTTCTGTTTGAGCAACGTTCATCGAGAGTGTAGTAGTCAAAGTCCCCTTAGGTAAGTCTCATGTGAATTAAGTCATGGACTCAGGTATGGTTTTGAGCTCTATAGCTTTTACGAATCTTATGATTCTTTGTATATATCACCCAATATTTTGCTGTGCACTAAGCTCGGGGTCTTCACGGAAACAGCCTCTCTACCATAAAATTTAGGGGCATGGTCTACGTACATCTTACTCTCCCCAGACCCTGCTCTGAGCGGGATATACTGGGTATGTTTGGTTTGGTTTTCATACCAAAACCGCTTGTTCCAGGAATTAAATATATATATATATATATTGGATTAGTGAATATGTGGCGGTCATGTATGTAACGCCTCCAAAACCATCCGGGGATATTACAGTGCCGTGGGCCCCGCGCCGGAACCCACCAGGCTAAAACTCATTTTCGCAAATATTTCAAATACGCCAACAGACGAAAGAAGATAATGTTTTTTAATAATTTTCAAAAATCCATTTTCAAAATACCGTCACAAAAATAAAATCATTTAAAAGTAGAAGGCCAAAATGCCAAAATTCAACAGTTTTAAAAAGTACGTTAAGCCACCACTTACGTACCGATAATTGGGGAAGAAGATTTAACGAAATACCCCAAGTTTATAAATACCCAAAAAGGCCATTTTAAAGTTAAATACGAGTTGAAAAAAAATATCGGAGCGCCATTTTAAATACACACGCAGCGGATATAAATACAGTTCAAAATATACATTTGCAGCGGAATAAAACAACCAGTCAAAAATACTCTGTTCCCAAAAATAATGTCATAGCCAGTATCACCCGGGAAGGTCATCCCTTTACGGCCGCTACTAGATCGATCTCTAAGTACCTAAAAATAAAGCCCACGACGGGGTCATCCACAATACTCAACAATGATATCGATCACATCATCACAAATAATTACATAGCAATGTAATAACAAGGTAAGAATACCTCCAACGTAATCTTACCGTCATAACCTTACCAACCCATAGCAATCCATAACAAATCAATCCTTACCATAATCCACATTTCGCATTCTCAAATGATGAAATGAACTCAACTACAACCATCTGTACTATATCACAACAATACTCAGAATCCTCAAAAAATCATAAATCATAAGTGCGGAATAATCCATCCGTGCCAAATCCTGTCCGTCGGATTTATACCGTCAAATCTCAATCTGAACAAAAATAAATAACACAAAATATATCTGTAGATCAACTACCACAAAACAATGATAACAAGACCTGAAACATTGACGTATAGTCCGAATGCTCATACAATCAGTAACCATGATCAACCAATACATCATTCGAGAATATCATCGACATGATAAACTCCAACACGACCAACAAAGGATCAACGATAACCGAGAATACCATCAACATGATAACTTCCAAACACGATCAACAAAGGAACAACAATACCCGAGAATACCATCAACATGATAAACTCCAAACACGATCAACAAAGGATCAACAATACCCGAGAATACCATCAACATGATAAACTCAAAACACGATCAACAAAGGATAAACAATACCCGAGAATACCATCAACATGATAACTTCCAAACACGATCAACAAAGGATCAACAATAATTGAGAATACCATCAACATGATAAACACCACTATAATCATCATAATACGAAGAAAAACATCAACAATCAAACCAACAAGGATTGTATCATACTTAATCTGGAATCATCCTCATATCATGATTCATACGAAATCAACATAATCCAGAAATCCATCTCTCATCGGTTTAAACGAATCACAATCCTTACAACAGGAAGAATCTTAATTAACATCTGAAATTTCTTATCACAATTCCATTAAATCTCCTATAACATCAAGAATCGCAACAATTCTACCGAGAACATCAAGAACACTATGATTCCATAATCATAACCAACATAATCAAAGACATATATCATCATATCATCAGCCTCCTTAACAAGATTCCCGTAAATTCCAATAATCATCACAATAACTCCATAAACTATCATCATAAGAACTAATCATCAACAACAACATCAAAAATCCGAATTCAAGGGAGGATTATCTAACATAACTCTTAGAAGATGAAATACACAAGTAACCACCTTGAGAATCATCAATATCTTCATATCCAAGCCTCAAATCCATGCCCTTAAGCTCATAATCGACTTAGAAGAACCGAAACTCCATCTCTGAGTGTTGAAGGCGAAAAATGAAATCAAGTTCGGAAGAAAAATGAAGTAAAGGGAATCCCACTTATAAAAACTTCCAGATCATTACGTACGTAACATTCCATAGTTAACGTACATAACATCCCTTTACGTACGTTATCTATCCTTGCTAGCGTACGTAATGCCGACCCAGAGGCAACTGTCTCAATTCGTTCAAAGCCTTATGTACGTAACATGTGATAGTAGTAAATAAACAGGGTGATTTTATATTCTGTGAACCGTCGAATAATTCGGTCATCGTTTTGGAGTTGAGAATTATGTCGCTCGTGTTGTTTAGAGCGACGAACTTGAATTTTATAATTGCGGAGTGGTACTATATATTTCCTACATAATGTTTTTTTCGTCACTACCGTGTCAACATTCATTCGGATGAGATCGAGAGAACAATCCGGATAGTTATAATGATATATATATATATATATGAGGGATAAGAAGAGGATATATATATATATATAAGGGATAAGAAGAGAAAGAGAAGAGATAAGAATAAAGGAAGGGTCGTGAACCCACAAGAAGGAAGAAGAAGAGAGAGAGAGAGAGAGAGAGAGAGAGAGAGAGAGAGAGAGAGAGAGAGAGAGAAGTGCAGAAACAGGAAAAGAAGGAAGAAAGAGAGATAGAAGGAGCAGGAGAGACACGTTCCGCCGCCAAGGAGATTTCTCTGGTAAAATTTCACAATCTGTATATCGATTTGTTTGTATTGACGAGTAGATTGTGAATATGTATTTTGATTTTCAAACCAATTTCGGATTTGTCCGGACGGGGCAAAAAACAGTATTGCCGTCGACTTGCTGTACGGACTCTCCGGTTGTCGGAACTTTGTAAACTTTATATTGTTGCGAAGCTTTCGTCGCAAGGGGCTCGTTTATGTCCCTATTGTGAAGTTTCATAGCTGTTTGGTGGGTGGGTGTGCGAGGTGCGTGTATGTGTGTGTTACTATGTGTTATGTGTGTGTGTGTTGTGCTTGTGCCGTGTGTGTGTGGTGGGTGGTGTGTGACTGTGTTCTGTTGTGTTTGTATCTGTGTGCGTGTGTGTGTATGTGTGTGTGTTTTTGTGTGCTGTTGTGTGTGTGTGTGGTGTGTGGTGTGTGTCTGTGTGTTCTGTTGTGTGTGTATGTGAGTGCGTGTGTGTCTGTGTGTGTGTTTATGTGTGCTGGTGTGTGTGTGTGTTTGTGTGCGGATGTGTGTATATGTGTGTTCGTGTGTGTGAGTGTGTGCGTGTTGTGTACTGATGTGAGTTGAGAAGTGGGTATGCGTACGGGCGTGCCGATTTGGGGTATAAGTGTGTTTTTGCGTGTAATAATAGCGTTAGTCGATGTTAAAGAAGCTTCGAGTGAGGTTACGATAGACGGGAGACGTGAAAAAGACTATTAGATAGTGATATAAAGTTTTGGGGTGAAAAACATAAATTTTGAAAGTCCAGGGCTATGCCATTTGAGAATTAAAAATAAAGTTGGACTTGATTGAAGTTTTTAAATCTTCAATTTGACCCTAAACTTTAATATTTTCTTTGCAAAGTGTATAACCTTCTTGGTTTCAATCCAAAATGGGTCAAACGAACTTCAAATGGCTCCTAATTCGAAACACAATATTCTTACACCCCAATAACGCGCAGACTGTGTCCATAATTATGTCTCACCCAGACTCGGCTAAATTAGAATGTAGAGTTCTAACGGTTATATAAATCTTAACCCGTTAATCATATAATTTGATCCGTTTTAGGTTGAAGGTCTGGCTAATCGCTTAGTCTAGTTTTCTCGTCAATCGAACCTTGTCCATTCGCTGGAATGCCAGGCAAGTACTTTGATTGCGTTTGATGTACTTCGTGTGAATATGTGGAAGATTTGATTTCAGCGAAATGTGGTAATTTCAGAGAGTGTTATTTTAGAAAGTGGTAATTTCTGTGCTTTGTGACATGTGGTCACTAAGTGTGTGTGAGCCAAGTAAAACCAGCGATGGTCCCCTGGGATCTGTTAGACTGCGAGTATCGGCGGATTACTCGGTGGGGAATTTACTAGAAATTTAAATTATGTAATTTCTACCCTATAAAGTGTATCAATGTGATATTTGTGACATGAGTGATTAGTTGAAAAGTGAATTTGCGAATACTCAGCATCATTGCGCATTGATATGAAATAATATATCATAAACATGCATTGCGAAGCGGAAAGCGAAAAATCAAAGTAAGCGACTTGGGTTGGCCAAAAGAGCCAAGCGAAATGGGCCCGTATGCGTGAGTCATGACATGCATGGGAATTGCATCGCATTGCATAAAATAATGATGATTGTGGTATTGTATTCCAGAATATATATGATGGCACTGTGATGTGGTTGTTTATTCACTTGTGATACATATTCATGAATTGTTGTACTTGCACCGGCTATTTGCTGACCCCTTCTGGGGTGAATATACTTGATGTGCATTCAGGTGCAGGTCTTAGTGGCAAACCACCGCAGGAAGGGCACGAGGATGGGGAGCAACACTGATATCATGCACTATTTTGAGTATGTGGTCGTACTGTTGAGAATTGAGTTGTGTTTTGCCTTGTGCTCGCGCGAGTACTGTCGGGTAATGTGGGTGGGTTGTGGTTCAGTCATTTTGATGATGTTATGGTGTCATCTGGAATCCCACATAACAATGTATTGTTGAGTGTCGAAATGTAATGGTTTGAAGTTGAGTATTGTCAATGCATGTGTGGATTTATGTTGGTTTCAGCCTGGTAGGTTCTAAAAAAAAAGAATCTACGGCACTGTAATATCCCTGTAAATCACGGGGGCATTACAGATTGTGGTATCGGAGCATAGGTTTATGAATACCTAGGCTGTTGGTGTTTTGGGTCGGTCAAAGTTGAGTCAGTCGTCTGTTTATGATATCACTGGGTTGCTGCAACCTCGTGCGACCTGCGCTGTAAGTTCCCCTGATCCTAAATTTCTTTTTAAAATTATTTTAGTCCTGAACATATGGATTTTAAGTCCTTCTTGTGAACCGTATTCTGTTGGGGCTGTGTTCATTAGCTTGATCTTATCAGAACCCTGCAGGAAACCAGAGTAATCGGTTTGTATTTCTTCGAACTGTGTCCATTATTTTTCCTTCATGTATATGTTTGTGTAACTTGAGCCTACGGGCATATGGAGATGGTAAGTCTCGATTATAAGTCCCTCTTAGTTGTGCGGTGATTGTGTGGTGTTGATTCGATCAACCTTGGTCGAGGGGCTAGAACTTGTTGGTGGTATTAGGGTTTTGAGATGTACAATGCGTATACGGTCCGGGTGAAAATAGTTATACAACGTATATTGGAAAATTAGGAATAGTAACGATTCCTATATTCTTTTAAGAATGAGATTTTTAAGTATCAATTTTAACCGTTGCGGGAGTATGTTTAAAGTGGTTTTTAAAACTCTTTCAGATGGTGAAAACCTACGATTTAATATCGTCATATCAAACGAGTATGTATTCGGTGGAAAATCCTTTCTTTTCGATTAAACAAGTAGTAGAAGAAGAAGGATCTTCATTTTATCTAAGTTCCAAGTAATTTTTGGAAACATTTCGGATTATAGACGCCTTCGAAAATCTTAAAAGTATAAATTATTTTATGCATTATTTAAAAATGATTTCAAAATAGACGTGTAAAATAAAGCCTCCTCTTCCAATAAGAGTAAAGTAACTACGAGTTTTGGCGAAACATAGCTTTCCCTCTTATTTTGCTGGTACCACAATCGTAAGTTGTGGGGTCGTATGTCATGTGTGGACACGCATTTGGTTGCGATTCAGATCGTTGTGTGTTTGTTGTCTTAGTGGGGGTATGGTTGTGATGGTGAATTTTGGTTGGTATAGGTATGGCGTGCGCTATTGTACAGAATTGGAGATGCTACCTTGTGGATAGCGCACGCTAGTCTGTCCGGCATATAAACCGGACAGCAATCGTGATGTATCATTTCCACTCTTTTCCTTTTCTCCGCGGGCGACACCACAGTGTGAATCGAAGGTGACTAGGGATCGTGATCTTGGCCGATGTTGTTCCGTTTAAAGGTGTTTTGGAGTATAACAATATATAATCTATTGGTATTCGCCGGATCGAAGCAATTTCATGATTTTCTTGAGTTAATCATTTTGAAGATTTTGTTCTTGATATCATTTTCAACCCGATTCTGATGAATCAATTGATGTTAAATGTTGTTGTTGGTCATGTCATATGAATGATATATCCACAACTCTGACTTGTTCAACTCGGTTGACGATTCTAAAGATGCTGAGGAACCATGAACAATTAACGTTTGATCAAACGTTCGTAAACTATCGGAGAACAAAGCAAACGATCAAGGGTGTCCCGTACCCCAGATGATGGCAGGTGATGCTTTCATAATACATCGGAATTGTTGATGCTTCCGACAATTGTGGTTTTGATTCTATTTATCTTCTTGCCTTTCATCTCTAACTTGGTAGTTCTACATTTCGAGGACAAAACTCCCTATGAGGGGGAGAAGGGTACAATAATCGGGATTCTTGCGCTTGTACAATGTAGGACCTTGAACCCTTATGGTTGACTCTGTTGTTGCGCTAAAGAACTTGCGAGTTCGGTGGTACTGCGATGATTAGCTTTATGTCTGAGCCTATCGCAAATGTGGTTTCCATCATGTATTGGTTTCAATATCTTGTTGTATAATCCCGTTTTCATTGAATATTGAACCATATCCCCTTGGCAACTTATGATCCCACCCGAGTATACTATATCTATTCATGTTGTGCATTGCTTTGATTTCAACCTGTGTCGTTAACTAAATTGCGTCACTACCGAGAAATTCTCGTGATGTTAGTAGTCATTTAGCATTCGTCAGAATGCTCAGAGATTTGGTCATTCGACCTTATGAAGTTGTTTGTTATATTATTATCTTATTTTCATTGTTCAAAATTTTGGGGACAAACTTCTTTCATTTAAAGTGGATCGTAATATCCGAATTTTTGACTTCTATATGTTTCCATCTTATCGACTCACTTATGCTCGTCGATACCTGCTGAAAGTGTTCTATTCTGCGGTCTTTTCCGTTCGAACGAGTTGTGACATTGTTTCGGATTAGTCCCTTTATAGTTGTGAGATTTCCCAAGTTTGATGCAGCCCTTGTGAATCCTATGCAAAGTGAATGTCTTGTAATTCCTACAAGCCCACTTAATGTCTTGAGCTGAGGCGTGAACTTCGGAGTTTTTTGATTATTGTCGTCCCGATTAAGGTTGTTCGATCGTTGTGGTTCGATTGTTGTTGCTCGATCACGCATCATGATTATCGAACGGCTGATTTCCTTAAGATTCGGGTACTCATCCCAGTAAGTCATCTTCCAAACCTTTGAGGTTGTTAGAATTATATACTTGTTCAGCGTAAAGATCGCATTTGATTATTGTATTATTTGGATGACATGGAGTTTGTGTTCGCCGTTGCAGTAAATAAAGTGTGTCATCTAAAGTTTGCTTTACCTTGATTGTTTCATGTCTTAAGTTTTGGGACGAAACTTATTCCAAAAGGAGCAGACGTAATAATTTTATTTCCGTGTTAATTCCTTTTCTGTTGATCTATATTCATTTCTTCGGTGCGCTAGTCTCGACGATTAACATATGAGAGATGGTCATCATGTGTTGACATCAAGTGGGAGTACCGAGAGTTTGTGAATGCATCTTTTGGCTTGACCAATATTTTGGTCGTATTCGTACCATTGATTAACTCGATACTCATCAGGTATCCTTGCAAGTCTATTGCTAAGATTTTATTATTAATATTATCATTGTTATGGCGGCAAGAGATAATTAACACTGGATGACGGCGCCGCCATAATAGTGGCTACTAGAAACAACTGTAGCACTGCTAGAGTCGCTGACTTAAGATCGGTTTGATATGTATATAAGGCCCTGAGGGGTATTCCCAGTAAAATTAAGGCGCTAACCGAGAAGAAGCAGTTGAATGATCCTGTATATATGGATCCTACTAAGCATACCTGTTGTTTAGAGAATATCAACTATCTAGAGGCCGTAGCTCAATTTCATCGAGATTCAAATCAGACTGCGCAGGTAGCAGCTACACGAGAACGTGAGCATGCTGTGCAATTAGAAGCTCAATTGGCTGCAGTACGACGTACTCTTCGAGAGAGGGAAGCCCAGTACACCCAGGCGAGAGAGGCCCTCCAGGATCAAGTCCAGCAAGAGAGGGCGATGATACGGGCCAACGCTGAGGAGATCCTTGCTATCCTCCCAGTGGCCCCAATTCCGGTTTCAGAAGTCGAAGAGGACCCCGAGGAAGATCCCGAAGAGGACCCGGAAGAAGAGGTCGAAGACAACTCTGTTATCATTAACCCATGAGATATGCTTAACGGAGCATGTTATGTATATGATGTTTCCTTATAAGTGTGCATTGGTGTGATTTTTGCGATTTAAAGGATGAAATTTTGTATGGATATGATTGGTGACTCGGACATACTTCAACGACCCTCTTCCGTTTCAAGTTACGAAGACGAAACTTCTGTTAGGGGGGAAGGGTGTGATACGCCGTAGTAAATAAACCGGGTGATTTTATATTCTGTGAACCGTCGAATAATTCGGTCATCGTGTCGGAGTTGAGAATTATGTCGTTCGTATTATTTAGAGCGACGAACTTAAATTTTGTAATTGCGGAGTGGTACTATATATTTCATACATAATGTTTTTTTGTCACTACCGTGTCAATATTCATTGGGATGAGATAGAGATAATAATTCGGATAGTTATAATGATATATATATATATATAAGGGATTAGAAGAGAAAGAGAAGAGATAAGAATAAAGGAAGTGCCGTGAACCCGCAAGAAGGAAGAATAAGAGAGAGAGAGAGAGAGAGAGAGAGAGAGAGAGAGAGAGAGAGAGAACGAAGTACAGAAATAGGAAAAGAAAGAAGAAAGAGAGATAGAAGGAGCAGGAGAGAGACTTTCCGCCGCCAAGGAGATTTCTTGGGTAATATTTCACAATCTATGTATCGATTTGTTCGTATTGACGAGTAGATTATGAATATGTATTTAGATTTTTAAACCGATGTCGGATTGTCCGAACGGGGTAAAAAATGGTATTGCCGTCGACTTGCCCGTACGGACTCTCCGGTTGTTGGAACTTTGTAAACTTTATATCGTTGTGAAGCTTTCATCGCAAAGGGCTCGTTTCTATCCCTATTGAAAAGTTTCATAGCTGTTTGGTGGGTGGGTGTGCGAGGTGCGTGTATGTGTGTGTTACTGTGTGTTACGTGTGTGTGTGTGTGTGTTGTACTTGTGCCGTGTGTGTGTGGTGGGTGGTGTGTGTTTGTGTTCTGTTGTGTGTGTATGTGAGTGCGTGTGTGTGTATGTGTGTGTGTTTATGTGTGCTGGTGTGTGTGTGTGTTTGTGAGCGGGTGTGTGTGTTCGTGTGTGTGAGTGTGCGTGTTGTGTGCTGATGTGAGTTGGGAAGTGGGTATGAGTACGGGCGTGCCAATTTGGGGTATAAGTGTGTTTTTGCATGTAATAATAGCGTTAGTCGATGTTAAAGAAGCTTCAGGTGAGGTTACGATAGGCGGGAGACGTGAAAACGACTATTAGATAGTCATATAAAGTTTTGGGGTGAAAAACATAAATTTTGAAAGTCCAGGGCTATGCCATTTGAGAATTAGAAATAAAGTTGGACTTGAAGTTTTTAAATCTTCAATTTGGCTCTAAACTTTAATATTTTCTTTGAAAAGTGTATAACCTTCTTGGTTTCAATCCAAAATGGGTCAAACGAATTTCAAATGGCTCCTAATTCGAAACACAACATTCTTACACCCCAATAACGTGCAGAGTGTGTCCGTAATTATGTCTCACCCAGACTCGGCTAAATTAGAATGTAGAGTTCTAACGGTTATATAAATCTTAACCCGTTAATCATATAATATGATCCGTTTTAGGTTGAAGGTCTGGTTAATCGCTCAGTCTAGTTCTCGTCAATCGTACCTTTTCCATTCGCTGGAATGCCAGGAAAGTAGTTTGATTGCGTTTGATGTACTTCGTGTGATAATATGGAAGATCTGATTTCAGCGAAATGTGGTAATTTCAGAGAGTGTTATTTTAGAAAGTGGTAATTTATGTGCTTTGTGACACGTGGTCACTGAGTGTGTGTGAGCCAAGTAAAATCAGCGATGGTCCCCTGGGATCCGTTAGACTGCGAGTATCGGCGGATTATTCGGTGGGGAATTTACTAGAAATTTAAATTGTGTAATTTCTACCCTCTAAAGTGTATCAATGTGATATTTGTGACATGAGTGATTAGCTGAAAAGTGAATTTGCGAATACTCAGCATCATTGCATATTGACGTGAAATAATATGTCATAAACATGCATTACGAAGCGAAAACCGAAAAATCTAAGTAAGCGACTTGGGTTGGCCAAAAGAGCCGAGCGAAATGGGCCCGTGTACGTGAGTCATGGCATGCATGAGAACTGCATCGCATTGCACATAAAATAATGATGATCGTGGTAATGTATTCCAGAATATATATGATGGCACTGTGATGTGGTTGTTTATTCACTTGTGGTACATATTCATGAATTGTTGTACTTGCACCGGCTCTTTGCTGACCCCTTCTGGGGTGAATATACTTGATGTGCATTCAGGTGCAGGTCTTAGTGGCGAACCAGCGCAGGAAGGATACGAGGATGGCGAGCAACACTGATATCATGCACTATTTTGAGTATCTGGTCGTACTGTTGAGAATCAAGTTGTGTTTTGCCTTGTGCTCGCGCGAGTTTTGTCGGGTAATGTGGGTGGGTTGTGGTTCAGTCATTTTGATGATGTTATGGTTTCAGCTGGAGTCCCACAGAACAATGTATTGTTGAGTGTCGAAATGTAATGGTTTGAAGTTGAGTATTGTCAATGCATGTGTGGATTTATGTTGGTTTCTACCTGGTAGGTTCTAAAAAAAAAGAATATATGGCACTGTAATATCCCTGTAAATCACGGGGGCGTTACATAACCCTTGCTCCATAGCGTACGTAATATGTACATTGACTTGGTACAGTAAATTCTCCTATTACATACGTAATGAGCTCTGCATAATGTACGTAATACGTAGTTGACTTGTCTTTTGGCACGCCAGCCGATTTCTGTGGGCTGCACATGGCAGGTATTAATTCATCTGCACAATTCCTCTCATTACATACTTAATGCTTTATACATAACATACGTAACACGTTGTAATACCCAGTTGTAATTCAGTCATTATCATTCAGTAATTATCATTCAGTAATTGGCACTTAGTAATTATTCACTCATTAATGATCATTCATCGTTCATATTCATTCATTGTATTCACCGATCAGAGTATTTGTATCGTATATTAGTTATTATTCGTCTTTCTACTTGGATGGAGGATCGAGACGCGGTTTTCATCTTTGTCTTCGTCGTAATGGGCTGTGTGTGAGGAGTAGCACACGCTACGTACTCTCTTTAGCGCGCGCTAATTGAGTACGGGTAGCGCACGCTACCTCTCAGCATTAGCGCACGCTAGCGTGGTTCAGGCAGACAGTCCAGAAGGTACTGGACTGCAGTTGAGTTGCAGTAGCGCACGCTATGAATGGTAAGTAGCGCGCGCTAGTGAGTTCGGATAACGCATGCTATGCTAGCAGTATAGCGCACTCTAAGGTCAATCAGGCAGAGTCCAGTGGGTACTGGACTGATTTAGAGTAATTCATAGCATACGTTATGAATGGATATTAGCGTACGCTAATGGTGTAGTAGCGCACGCTGAATTTTGGGTGTAGCGTACGCTATCGCGGGCAGATGAGAGAACAGGAGGTTCTGGACTCCAGTCATTGGGCATCAGATATCAGTTAGCGCACGCTAACTTTTTGGGTTAATGCACGCTATCGGGAGGAGTTAGCGCACGCTACCAAGTTCGTAGCGTACGCTAAAGAGGCAATCAGAGTCACTGGACTGTTTGGTTAACTCTCTAGCGCACGCTAAATATGAGGGATTAGCGTGCGCTAAGCTGGAATAGTATAAATAGGACTGTCACCCCAGGTTTCGTCATTTTTCAATTCTCATTTTGTTTTTGGGTGATCCCGGGCGTTTTCGGGCGATTTGGAAGAATCTCTTCGAGTTGAATTCTTCTATCATCATCTTCAAGCTTATCATTCAGATTAATCATCATTTCATCCTCTCCAACACATCAAATCAAGGTAATTAATTCTTGGATCTAGAATTTCGGATTTTGAGTATTTTCCTACCGATCTCTTCGTGTAAGCTTGATCTTATGTTGAAATATGTTAGATATGGATTACCTACCTTGGATACATGTATTCCTACGGATTTATTGATGTGTTTTTCGGATTTGGTGAATATTTGGAGAATTAATCAAGAACACTTTAGAGTTGACTTTGATAATTGGGGGTTTTCGATTAGATGTTGTCGTTAACTCGATTTGTGGATTCCTATTGGATTATTGATATCATTGAAGGTGTTTTGTTGGATTCAACTACTCATTTTGGAGTTGGTTTCGATATATTTGGGATTTGGTTATAATCAAGTGTTGATGTTCACTAAGTGTTTGTTTGAATACCTCAATGAGTTGGGATATTGTTGTATCGACCTTTGAGTTAGTCGTAATTCATGCTTGATACGTATATTAAGCGGATTATTGGAAATTGTGTTATTCAAGGTTGCTCGAGCGACCGACATCTCATTTTAGGATGTTGTTCGAGGAAGGACATTCTTCACCGGTGTTGTGTAAGTTAATTCTTACTCGGTCAAAAGGATATTCATTCCTTTCGTTGTTGTTCATTCATAATCATAACTTCATAATGTATTAACCGTATTGAGACTTGTAATTGTCAAATAATCCTTTCATTCACGAGGAACGACGGTTCCAATTATTTTAATGAGCTATGAATCATTTCATTATTATTTCATCTCGGTGAGTCACTCTTGACCCTTATCGGATTGTTATTCATTAATACTCCTCATGGTCATTCTTATTCATATGACCTTGGGTTCACATTGCGTGGCCGGGTGGGGATGTGTGG
Source organism: Orobanche coerulescens (assembly GCA_033398695.1). Classification (NCBI taxonomy): domain Eukaryota; kingdom Viridiplantae; phylum Streptophyta; class Magnoliopsida; order Lamiales; family Orobanchaceae; genus Orobanche; species Orobanche coerulescens. The sequence goes on along the minus strand of CM065803.1, from coordinate 192,775,831 downwards.
AATTTTTAGTCGGGCACATGATAGTCATGTGAAGGGTTCACCGACACAATGGACTGTGCACACGGTAAAGTAACTCTGTGAGACTAATTAGGTACAAGGGCGGGTGTGTCCGGACACTCGTCTTGTGCACTTGCACATACCATTACGGGCGTACTATGATGCTCCTCTTCAGCTTAATTTCATAATTAAGATATAGGCTAAAATGCTCCTGGGGTCCCTTAACTTAATTTCAGATAACGATTTAGTCCTTTATCTTTTTTTATCCCAACTAAGTCCTTTATCTTTATAATTTTAAGCAAATTTAGCCTTTTCCGTTGGTCTCCGTTAACTATTATCCAGGTGGCTGTTAAGCTACTGACTATCACCTACGTGGCTATAAACATTCCTACGTGTCAAATCCCTAACCTATGTGTCAAATCCCTAACCTAGGTGTCAATACTCATTCATCACATTTCTCTCTCTATCTACACCCCCTCTCTCTCTAAATAAAAAAAACCACAATTAGTTCATGTTCGTCACATCATCTTCCCATTGGTAATCAAATTCAGTGATGGGAGATTCACCACCCGCCCCCTCCTCCTCCACCGCCGCCGCACCACCGTCGGCGTATGTAACCCTCGTCCAGCCCTCATCCAAGAAAAAATGCCACAGACCCGTCAAGATCTTCCGTGTCTTCCGCAACATCTTCCGCTCCTTCCCCATCATCACCCCCGCCTGCAAGCTCCCCTCCCTCCCCAGCGACCGAATTCCCAATCCCAGATCGTCCGCCGCCGCCTCCTGCGGCAGCACCCGCGCCACCAGGATGCTCTTCGGTACCGAAAGGGCCCCGTCAGCCTCTCCGTCCAGGAGAACCCACGCAGACCACCGCCCTCCCGAAGGAGCTCAGCGACGGGATGGTAAGGATTGCCTTGGAGTGAGAGAGGCCGTCAGAGAGGGAGAGGAAGAAGCTTCTTGACGAGCCTGTCTGGACGATGTTCTGCAATGGGAGGAAGAACGGGTATGGGGTTAGGAGGGAGGCGACGTAGGAGGATATGCACGTGATGGAGGTTCTGAAGGCGGTGTCGTTGGGGGCGGGGGTGCTGTCGCCGCGTGTGGAGGAGGGCGTTGGGGATGGGGAGATGACGTATGTGAGAGATGTGTTTGAGAGGGTGGTGGGGTCGAAGGATTCGGAGACGCTGTACATATTGAGCCCGGATGGGGATAATGGGACGGATTTGAGTATTTTCTTTGTGAGTGTATGACACCTAGGTTTGGGATTTGACACATATGTTAGGGATTTGATACGTAGGAATGTTTATAGCCACGTAGGTGATAGTCAGCAGTTTAACAGCCACCTGGACAATAGTTAACGGAGACCAACGGAAAAGGCTAAATTTGCTTAAAATTATAAAGATAAAGGACTTAGTTGGGATAAAACAAAAAAGATAAAGGACTAAATCGTTATCTGAAATTAAGTTAAGGGACCCCAGGAGCATTTTAGCCTAAGATATATCATGATTGTGTTTATTCAACTCTTGAGGATTGTTGTTCTGTGTAACTGACCCGTTGGGGGATGTTGTTTTCAGGTCATGGCAAGGCTAAGGCACGGGAAGAGAACGTTGACGGCGAGGAGTACCAGTGATACTAGTAGGGGGGCCCCAGTCCTTTCAGTCTTCATGTTTTCTTCATTTTTATTTCCGCTGCAGATTTCCGTTTGAATACTCATTTTATTCAGTGTTGTATATTTTATCTTCATATAAAATATACATGTATTCGGTATTATCTTGGGTGTGTTGTACTTGAAACTCCTCATCGGAGTAATTGATGATATAATGTGGTTCGGTACTACAATTATATTATTTAAGTCATTAATTTTCATTGGCCTGGTGGGTTCCAGTCGGGGGTCCACGGCACTGTAATAGTCGCCTAGTTTGGGGTGTTACAGAGTTGGTATCGGAGCGTGGTTTTGAATACTACCTTCCGAGTCATGTCTTATTTGAAATCAGCGTTCATCAGACTAGTATCATTGGACTTTCGCGTCACGTATGACCTGTGCAAGAGCCGAGCCCCTCAGACCAAAGAACAGTAAGATTTCTGACGCCATGGTATAATTTCTGGCAATAAGAATCACTCAGTCATTATTCAACAGGCAACAATCCTCATTCATCATTTTCATTTTTGATCATGTCGATCATGTTAACTCATTAATCACTCAGTTCATTTCACTGTTCAGTTGTCGATCTTGAGGATCGTATCATTAATCTTGTTAATTTGTTCAAGATAATCATTTCAAGAATTTCACCAGATAATCACGTCACTTCAGTTGATCACTCATGTAATCATTGTGTTTGAGCGCGTATGCTCATTTTCATCATTTCATAACGTAATCATAATGTGATATTCATGCGAGATATATAATTATCATGTGACTTTCCCACTTCAGTATGGAAAGAGCTGGCAGAGGCCGCGGTGCGGGCCGAAACCCGAGAGCTCGTGTGAATACACGCGCGAACGCGAGGAATAATGCTTATTCATCAAGCGGCGACGCTGCCACTCATTCACCCAAAAATGATCATTCACTGTCAGGGAGTCGTACCCGGGACACAGCTCAATCAGAAGGTATTCGGGTTGATCCACTCGCTTTTATGAAGGGCATGATCGCCCAGATGACTCAAATGGCACGCCTCATGGAGACGATGCATAACTCAGCTACTCGGAATCAACAGGCTCCTCCGCCGCTACCTCAGGGGCAAGAGAGGGGTGTAAGAAATATCATTGGCGACATCTCTCGCCAGAGGCCACTAATTTTTAGGGCTCATCTGAGCTGGCGGATATTGTTCACTGGCTTGAGCATTTCGAGAAGTTGTTTGCTATGGTGGAGTGTCTCGAAGGGCACAAAGTTTCAGTCGCGGCTTACTATCTGGGTAAGAGCGCTCATTCATGGTGGTTATCATTGAAGCCCACCGACGGATCTTGTACTTGGGATCAATTCAAGACTCACATGATGGATAGGTATTATCTGGCCCCACTCAGAGAGGCCAAGTTATCAGAATTACTCACTCCCGACCTCTCAGCGGACGATGATTTTATCGCTATCGCCGAGAGATTTCAGGAGCTTCTTCCTTTCGCCTCGTCTATTATTCACTCCGAGGCGGACAAGATCAAGTATTTCAGCAAGAGGTTGAAACCTCGTATGCATATGCAGCTGCTTCATAACAATTGCACCACTCTGGCCGAATTCATCAAGAAAGCTCTTACTTATGAGCTTACTGCTAAGGAGATTGCTAAGCAACAACCTTCATCTGCTAGCAAGAAGTCAAAGAATCGTAATCAGTCTGAATGCAGTCAGGCCACTTTCAAGAAGCCTCGTGCAGGCTCTACTTTTTCTGAGCGACCTCCTATGGCGCCTAGACCCGCGAAATCTCAGTCCCGTGTGTCCAGTTCGGCCATCACCTGTTTTAACTGTGAAGAACAAGGTCATTTCAGCACCAAGTGTCCGAGGCAGACTATCACGTGCCATAACTGTGGGATTGCTGGGCATAAGGCCCGTTAAGAGACTCTAAACCTACTCCGGCATCATCTCAGGCCCCGAGACAGTCAGCAGTGCAGAATTAGGCCACTCAGTCTGCATCATTTAAGATGATAGGATCAAACAAAGGCGGAGCCAAAAGCTATCAGACGGGAGAGTCCGGTTCAGGGGCCGGCAAGCCCCGAATTTATGAGATGAAGAAGGCCGACGATCCGGAGGCCCGAATGATCTCAGGTACACTCAAAATTCTATCTCAACCTGTGTGTACCCTTTTTGATACTGGTGCATCGCATTCATTCATTTCCGAGTCATGTTTGAGTAGACTACGTCTGGGTAGTGCTACCAGTTGTGAGCCTTATGTCATTGGTCTAACTGATGGTAGAAGAATTATCAGGAATCGTGAGATTAAGGATTGTCCGATTTAGCTTCATGGCCGTGATTGGTTAGCAGACCTAATCGTGGTAGATTTACCGAGAGACGATGTCATCCTGGGTATTGATTGTATAGATCGTCATAATGCCGTCATTAGTGTCCTTAAGCGTATGGTCACTATCATTTCAGACGATGGAGTCGAATGTGTATTTCAGGGAGGTAATCCCAGTTGTTTCGGAAGAGTCATCAATTTGATGAAAGCAGTAAAATTACTCAATCAGGGGTGTGTCGGGTATTGGTGCTATATGACCAAGACCGAGAAACCATCAGTAATGTTGACGGATATTCCTGTAGTGAGAAATATGCCGATGTTTTTCCAGACGAGTTACATGGTTTGCCTCCACAGAGAGATGTGGAATTCACGATTTAGTTGGAGCCTGGTACGTCTCCAATATCGAAGGCACCATACCGGATGGCCCCGACCGAAATGCAGGAGTTGAAGAATCAATTAGAGGATTTGACCGAGAAGGGTTATATTCGACCGAGTGCGTCCCCGTGGGGAGCACCTGTGTTATTTGTCAAGAAGAATGATGGTTCGTTTCGCTTGTGTATTGATTACCGGGAATTGAATCGGGTGACGATCAAAAAAACAAATATCCTCTACCCCGTATTAATGATCTTTTGGATCAACTTCAGGGAGCTTCAGTATTTTCCAAGATCGACTTAAGATCTGGATATCATCAGTTGCGAATTCGAGAGTTGGATATCGCAAGGATGGCGTTCCGAACACGCTATGGTCATTATGAGTTTGTGGTAATGCCGTTTGGGTTAACTAATGCACCTGCGGTATTCATGGAGTTAATGAATCGGGTTTTCATCAACTATTTGGATCAGTTCGTGGTTGTCTTCATTGATGACATTTTAATTTATTCTCGTGACCGGGAGGAGCACGAGTTTCACCTTCATTAGGTACTCGACGTGTTGAGACGAGAGCAATTTTATGGAAAGTTTCCCAAATGTAAGTTCTGGATGTCCGAAGTGGCGATTCTCGGACATGTACTTTCATCAGACGGAGTTCGTGTCGACCCTCAGAAGACGGAGGCTATCCGAGATTGGCAACCTCTGAAGAATGTTAAGGAAATCCGAAGTTTCCTCAGATTAGATGGTTATTATTGGCGATTTGTGGAAGGATTTTCTAAAATTTCTCAACCCATGACAAACCTTTTATGGAAGGATAAGAAATACACGTGGTCCGACGCGTGCCAACAGAGTTTTGAGGAACTCAAGAGCCACTTAATTTCAGCACCTTTCCTTTCTTTACCGCAAGGGACGGAAGGATTTGTGGTTTATAGTGATGCGTCCGGACAGGGTCTCGGATGTGTACTAATGCAGAACGGGAAAGTTATTGCTTATGCTTCACGGCAATTGAGACCTTACGAGGTTAATTATCTGACCCACGACCTGGAGCTAGCAGCCGTGGTGTTCGCATTGAAGATTTGGCGTCATTATCTTTATGGCGTTACCTGCCAGATATTCACTGATCATAAGAGTTTGAAGTATATGTTTACTCAGAAGGAGTTAAATATGCGACAGAGACGGTGGCTGGAACTAATCAAAGATTATGATATTGAGATACTTTACCACCCAGGCAAGGCGAACATTGTTGCGGACGCCTTGAGTCGTAAGTCCGTTCAGGAGTAGATGCTTGCTCGATTAACAGTTCAGAAGGAACTTCAGCAGGAATTTCTGAGACCCGAGATCGAGGTCTGGTTACCGCGAGTACAAGGGCAACTTTGTACGTTAGAGATTTCATCACCACTTGAGGAGGCGATCAGGGAGAATCAGGGTTCGGACCCATTTTTGTTGAGCATTCGAGATTATGTGACTCAGGGGAAAGCCCCTGGATTTATGGTCCACGAGGATGGACTTTTGCGATTTAAGAATCGGTTATGCGTACCGGCGAATGACGAGTTGAAAAACTCGATTTTGAGAGAAGCTCATGCTACCCCTTATTTCATTCATCCGGGGTCTCGCAAGATGTACAAAGACTTGACACAAAATTACTGGTGGAGTAACATGAAGCGAGAAGTCGCAGAATTTGTTTCGAGATGTTTAACCTGTCAGCAAGTCAAGATAGAATATCAGCAACCGGCGGGTTTGTTGAAACCTCTCCCTATTCCAGAGTGGAAGTGGGAGGATATTTCAATGGACTTCATCACGAGTTTGCCGACGAGTCGTCGTGGCATGAATACAATTTGGGTAATTGTGGATCGTCTAACTAAGTCAGCCCATTTCCTTGAGATTAAGGATACGTGGGGTCCTGATAGACTTGCCGAGTTGTTCATCAAAGAGATAGTGAGACTGCACGGTACTCCTAAGGGTATCCTTTCCGATCGTAACGGACGATTTGTGTCACATTTTTGGAAATCAGTTCATCTTGCTATGGGAACTCAGCTTAATCTCAGCACAGCTTTTCATCCTCAGTCCGACGGACAATCAGAGAGGACTATTCAGACATTAAAGGACATGTTGAGGACATGCGTCCTCGTTTGGAAAGACGATTGGGAAGCCCAACTACCGTTGATTGAGTTCATGTACAATAATAGTTGGCATGCTTCGATTAAAATGGCACCTTACGAGGCCTTGTATGGTTGTCGTTGTCGATATCCTTTGGTGTTGGGATGACTTATCAGAATCAATCGGCACCGAGCCCAATAGGCTTATAGCCGCCCGTGACAAGGTAGCTTTGATCAGGAGTCATTTGTTGACCGCTCAGAGTCGACAGAAATCATACGCATATAACCGTCGTTTGCCATTAGAGTTCGAGGCGGGTGATTATGTTTGGTCAAGGTATCCCCGAGTCGAGGTATCTTCCATTTTGGGAATAGGGGAAAGTTGAGTCCGAGATTCATTAGACTGTTTGATATTTTGGATCGAGTAGGCGAGCTAGCTTATCGATTGGCCTTACCTCCGGCGTTGAGCCGGATTCATAATGTGTTTCATGTCTCTCAGCTACGGAAGTATGTTTCCGACCCGAGTCACATACTTCAGTTCGACAAAATCGAGATCGCGGATGATCATTCATATGAGGAGCATCCTGTACGAGTCTTAGAGCAGCGAATCAAATAGTGGAGGAACAAGACGATTCCTTTGGTTAAAATTCAGTGGTCTAGACACGGAGTCGAAGAGGCTACTTGAGAAACCGATGATAGTATGCGGGAGAGTTATCCCCGAGTTGTTTGACCCTTAGTTTCGGGGACGAAACTCTTTTAAGGGGGGGTGTATGTAATACCCGGTTGTAATTCAGTCATTATCATTCAGTAATTATCATTCAGTAATTGTCACTCAGTAATTATTCACTCATAAATGATCATTCATCGTTCATATTCATTCATTGTATTCACCGATCAGAGTATTTGTATCGTATATCAGTTATTATTCGTCTTTCTACCTGGATGGAGGATCGAGCCGTGGTTATCATCTTTGTCTTTGTCGTAATGGGATGTGTGTGAGGAGTAGCGCACGCTACGTACTCTATTTAGCGCGCGCTAATTGAGTACAGGTAGCGCACGCTACCTCTCAGCATTAGCGCACGCTAGCGTGGTTCAGGCAGACAGTCCAGAAGGTACTGGACTGCAGTTGAGTTGTAGTAGCACACACTACGAATGGTAAGTAGCGCGCGCTAGTGAGTTCAGATAATGCACGCTATGCTAGCAGTATAGCGCGCGCTAAGGTCGATCAGGCAGAGTCCAGTGGGTACCAGACTGATTTGGAGTAATTCATAGCGTACGTTATGAATGGATATTAGTGTACGCTAATGGTGTAGTAGCGCACGCTGAATTTTGGGTGTAGCGTACGCTATCACGAGCAGATCAGATAACATGAGGTTATGGACTCCAGTCACTGGGCATCAGATATCAGTTAGCGCACGCTAACTTTTTATGTTAACGCACGCTATCGGGAGGAGTTAGCGTACACTACCAAGTTCATAGCGTACGCTGACGAGGCAGTCAGAGCTCACTGGACTGTCTGGTTAACTCGCTATCGCAAGCTAAATATGAGTGCTTAGCGTGCGCTAAGATGGAACAATATAAATAGGACAGTCCTCCCAGGTTTCGTCATTTTTCATTTCTCATTTCGGTTTTGGGCGATCCCGGGTGTTTTCGGGCAATTTGGAAGAATCTCTTCGAGCTGAATTCATCTATCATCATCTTCAAGCTTATCATTCGGATTAATCATCATTTCATCCTCTCCAACACATCAAATCAAGGTAATTAATTCTTGGATCTGGAATTTTGGATTTTGAGTATTTTCCTTCCGATCTCTTCATGTAAGCTTGATATTATGTTGGAATATGTTAGATATGGATTATCTACCTTGGATACATGTATTCCTACGGATTTATTGATGTGTTTTTCGGATTTGGTGAATATTTGGAGAATTAATCAAGAACGTTTTAGAGTTGACTTTGATAATTGGGGGTTTTCGATTAGATGTTGTCGTTAACTCGATTTGTGGATTCCTATTGAATTATTGATATCATTGAAGGTGCTTTGTTGGATTGAACTACTCATTTTGGAGTTGGTTTCGATATATTTGGGATTTAGTTATAATCAAGGGTTGATGTTCGCTAAGTGTTTGTTTGAATACCTCAATGAGTTGGGATATTGTTGTCTCGACCTTTGAGTTAGTCGTAATTCATGCTTGATACGTATATTAAGCGGATTATTGGAAATTGTGTTATTCAAGGTTGTTCGAGCGACCGACATCTCATTTTAGGACGTTGTTCGAGGAAGGACATTCTTCACCGGTGTTGTGTAAGTTAATTCTTACTCGGTTAAAAGGATATTCATTCCTTTCGTTGTTGTTCATTCATAATCATAACTCATTCATAATGTACTAACCGTATTGAGACTTGTAATTGTCAAATAATTATTTCATTCACGAGGAACGACGGTTCCAATCATTTCAATGAGCTATCATTCATTTCATTATTATTTCATCTCGGTGAGTCACACTTGACCCTTATAGGATTGTTATTCATTAATACTCCTCATGGTCATTCTTATTCATATGACCTTCTGGTTTCATATTGTAATATCCGCAATTTTCAATTTCCGGTAATTTCTTTTTTTCAGTGGAAGTCCGTTTTGACGACTCTCTCATGACCGTTTCGTCATTATGAGAATGATTAATTCTACACTTTTTGTCATCCGAGTTCCTTTCGGTGTTGTTTTGTTGAGTTCTGTGCTTTTTAGCGACTTTTCCGCACTTGAGTTCGATTCTTGCGAATCTCGTCAGCTAACTTGTTTGAGTTTCCCAAGTCCGTTTAACTTTGTTAGACGTGTTGTGAACTTCGGTTTTGTTATTCGATCACGTATCGTGATTTAGGCGTTTGGGCCATTTTGTAATTTCTTGAAAGTTACGGGTATCCGTATCTTGAATTGTTGTCTCGACCCGTTTCTTGGTCGCGTATGATTAATTATGGTATTATTTTTCCATTTCGGGTCGTTGATGTCGTCCGAGAACTTTTCGTCGTGTTCGTTAGTGCGTTTTGAAATCGGGTCGTCGAGCCACTGGCGGTTGCGGAGCCAGGACGGTTGCGGAGGCGGCCCGGCCGACGATTGCGGGCACCGGCCGGACAGTGCGGCGGGAACCGGCGTAGTGCACGCTTCTGCCGGAAGGCTGCGCGCGCTAACCGGCAGTGTAGCGCACGCTAGCTTGGTCGACAACGCCTGCTATCGGGCGGGACGGTGGGGTTTCGAGGTTACGGACTCGGTCGGAGATCGGCAGTAGCGCACGCTCTTGTCGGTCGTAGCGCATGCTAACCGGCGAGGGTAGCGCCTGCTGCCGGCCGACTAGCGTCGTTACAGGCAAGTTTGTTAGTCCGGTGGCTCTTGGCCAGTCGGCTAGCGCGCGAGCTTGGCATGGCGCACGCTAGCGAGTCAGCGGGACGAGTCATGGTCGGCAGAATTGGTCGGTGGTGCCGGGTCATGCGGGCCATGGCCGAGAGTGCTCGGCCGATACTGGCCGATAGCGCACGCTAGTCCGGGAAGGCTAGCGCACGCTAGTTCCGGCCCAGTATATATATGAATGACCAGCCACTTTTCCCTTCGTTTTTCATTTCCTTCCTTCTCCGTCCGCGGCTGGCGATTCATGGGTGACGAAGCCATGTTGTTTAACAACAAATCCATGAAGTTCTTGAGTTCATAACATCAATCAATCATCCGTTATCATCCTTTGATCCAGCGAATCAAGGTAATCTTCCTTAGAACCCTATTTTCGTGAAATTGGGGATTTTTGCATTTTTGTCCGATTCGTTCCGTGTTGTTGATTAATTCATGATGGGTATGATTAATATTGATAGTATTCTTGTGTTTAACATCATTTAATCCATTGTTCTTCGTCGAATCGAAGTATAATTCTTGATTTCCTTCGAATTGACTTTTGGGTGATTTGTCCCCGATCTCGTTTTTCATCCATTTTCGATGGATCGATTATGGTTAAATAATGTTGTTAAACATATTCTATGGATTGTATATCCATATTTAAACTTGGAATTCCGTTTTCGTGATTTGACGGAACGAATCGTGTTCTTGGCCGTTTTGGGGGAAATCCTTGAACTTTCGTCATTCGTTCTTTGAATTCAACGGCTTTGGGTCGTGTTATGGAATTCATTTCATTGTTATTATTGTCCTTCGTAGTTTATGACGTGAGTTGGCGATCGGTGGAGTCGGCGGGTTCGTAATCGGTTCGTGTCAACCTACTTTGGTCGATTCTCCGCGTTGTTCTTATTCGAGGCAAGTACCTTGTCCATACTTTTCTTGTTTCGTGGATATGATGATTGGTGATCGTCTTGATTTGTTTGTTTGTTTGAAATGAGTTTTCAAAAGATTTGGTTAGCCTCGTTAAAGGCCCTCTTTCAAAACCGTGTGTGTTTTGTGATTGGTGTGGTTCGTGAATAACTATGTGAATTCTATGTATATGCTTGGTGTTCATGTTGCACTTGGTATTGTGTGTGGACGTATATTATTTAATTTCGGTGCATTGTGGATTGACGTGGTGTTTTGCTAAGTGTTTGATGCCTCTGGGCGAATTGTTTGAATATCCTTGATGTGATATGTTATTTGTGTGAATGTGTGGATATGGTTGAAGGTCTACGGTGGCACATGGCATGTGATCATGTGGCCAGGATGCAACAAGTGATTGATCCAACCGTGAGAGCCTGAGATAATCTACGTTGGCACATGGCATTTGATCTTGTGGACAGGATGCAACAAGCTATTGATCCAACAGTGAGATTTGTTTTATTTGTTTCGCTAGCTTGACTCGGGAGGGTCCTTCGAGGCCTCGGGTGGGGCGTCGGTGGTAGCGTCCGGTCTAAGCGATGCGCGTGTGTGATTATGTTTCGTTGATTTTACGTCCGTTGAGGACACGTGATGTTGGGCTTTGACCACGTAAATTGTTGGTGGTTTCTATTTGCGAAAACAAAACATTTGGTGTGACCACTATTGATTTTGGAAAGAGAAGGATTTTATAATCCTAAATTATTTTCTATTAAAACTCTCGATGGCATTTTAAACTGTTTTGTAAATTGTTTCCCTTATTTGCGATCTTTCGGTTTTGGAAATGTTTACCCAAACTCTTGCCTCGGGAAGTACTTTTCTTTACGTTTGGATATTTGAGGATTCCTGATTATTATTGTTCTTGAAACTTGTATTGTATGGCTCGTATTTTCGCACTTGTACTTGCACTAGCAAAACAGTGGAGTTTTGCTAACCCCCGAGTATTCGGGGGGTGGATGTCTATTTTTGCATTCAGGTTTTGGAGCATAGCACAGGGTCGGCACGAAGGATGATGAAAGATGAACGATACTAATCACACGAGGATCTGTTGACGTCGTTTTGGTCTAGTTGTATTTTCTTTTCCGCTGCAGTATATTTTCCCGTTGTACGGGTGTGGTTGTATTTTGACCCCTGCGTGGGCATGAGTTGTATTTGAGTTGTATGTAATTGTTGAAAGACCAAATCGGTCTACTGAGTCATTTTAGCCTTAAAGGCGAGGTTTAGATGTTTGATTTTAGTTATCAGCCTGGTAGATCCTCGAGGAGAGGGTCTACGGCGTGTAATATCCCTGAGCGGATTTGGGGGTGTTACAGAATGGTATCAGAGCTTAGGTTGTGGAAACCTAGGCTGTCGGGTCAGTGGTGTCTATTGAGTTTTTGTCTCGTCGGATTTTATCTGACTGGGTTGTGTCGCGACGCGTCGTCTGAGTTTGTTGGTCGTGATTAGTATCGTGGGGCGATCATCATCTTCGTGCGACCTGTGGCTGTAAGTCTCCCTTCTTTGTGTTGTGCCTCGTCTGACATGAGCTATTTTTATGATTATTTGTTAAGTGACGGAATCCTTTTATGAATTTTGATTTCGTGATATGTGGTTACTTGACTCTCTTACTTCGTTCATATGAGGAGTAGTGTTGATGGATTGTGCATGTTTGACTTTATTTCTTTTATCCGCTGCGTGAGTTCCTTTGTAATGGTTTTCGGTATTTTACCGACTGATTTTTATTTCGAAAATCGATTCCATTAACCGAGTTTTGATGTTATGGTCTTGATCATTTTAGCGAAATTCTTATGACGGTATTTAACGTGTGGAAAATGGCTTTTGTAAATTTTTGAAACATTACCGTCATCGGCCTTCTTGGCGTTTTTGTAAATGGTTTTTAGCTTTGGTGGGTTTCGACGTGGGATCCACGGCGCTATAGAGTTTCGTGTAATTACGAAATTTTTGGGCATTCTAGCCCATTGAATTAACTTTGAAAACCTTGAGTATCTTAGAAAATAAATTTGAGACGTACTTTTAAAATGAATTATTTTCTCATGGTACATCCAAGGTGCCACAATATGTTCCAAATCCTTCTACCTCGAGGACCAAAATGTTTTGAGATATTTTCAATGTTTTAGAAACACTTATACTTAGACCCAGGGTCGGATATTTCGAAAGTTTTCACAAAAGGAAAGTGTCCTCGTTTTATCAAGCAAGATGGTTTTCAAAGTCTCGACAATGATTTTTGTTCAACTTTTTGTAAAATGATACTCAAGATCAATGGTGTTTCCAAATGTTTTCATAAGGTGGTTTTCGTTTTAAAACCCATCATTTCTGCTTGTGGTCGGGAAGGTGGGATGACGATCTTTAATGTTGTCATTTCGTGGGGGCTTGCGTGTTATCGCTTTGTGTGAGTTGTTAAAGCTTGAGTTTGTACGTTTGCGTACATGTGTGATTGTTTTATGATGGTTGTAATTATGTCTTTGGTTATCGTTCGGTCGTTGAGGTCGCGAACGATACCGTCGTTGTTGTAGTGTTTGTGTGTATTACTTTACGATGGTAATCGTTGTGTATGATATGTGTTATGATTCTTTGTTGCGCTGAGTTGGCATCTCGGTTTGTTGTTTTGTGATGTTATGTTCCATTGTACCTAGCATTTGTATTTTCGGTATGCGAGCGAGGCATTTCAACCGTGATGTGTCGGAGGAATGTACGTGCATTTTGTCCTTCTCGTCATTAACACATTTGAGTGTGGACTCGAGGACACGAATTCAGATTTGCGAATTGGCTCCGAGACTTTCGGAGTTCGCGCTTGCCACGATTATCGAGAATCGTCTTTGAGAAGCCTTGAAGGATGTTTTTGTCGGTCGCTTGTTGTGTCGTCACCTTGGTTTCATTGTTGTGAGTTTCGGGGCGACACTCCTTTTTGAAGAGGTCGAATATAATACCCATATTATTTTTGGCCTCTGCATTCCTGTTTCTCGAGTCTATCGACTCGCTCGTGTTCGTTGATACCTTGAACTTGTTACGTATTTTAGTTTCATCGTTCGAATGAGCGTGATCTTGTTTTGGGTTGATACGGTATCGTTGTGACTTTTCCGAGTTCGGTTCGATTCTTGTGAACCTTGTTCGGAAGTGACATCATTTGGTTCTACTAGTTCTTTTATTCGAAGTGGATCGGATTTTGAACTTGTATATTCTACTTTGTCGACTCATTTATGTTTGTTGACAATTGTGAGCTTGTCTGCCCCTTGCTTTTGTTGATCGAGCGAGTGTGGTATTGTTTGAATAACTCGTTTGTCGTTGTGACTTTTCAAACGCTATTCCCTTTCTGTGGATCTTATGGGAATGCATGTCTTGTAGTTCTCACGGATCATCACGGGAGTTGTTGTTTGAATTTTATTATCCTTCGTGTTTGGACATGATTGTTCGATTTTGTTGTCTCGATCGTTTGTTTGTTCGGTTTTTGTTCTCATTTCGTGATAGTTGAGCGATCAGGCTCCTACCAAATTCCCTCAAGTTCGGGAAATTAGTCTCGTTTTCGATCTTCCAACCCTTGGGCGGTGGAATTCCGTATTTGTTCAGTGATTGACTCGCGTTTTGATTGATGTACCGTTGGGTCGGTCAATCTTATTGATTTTCGTTCGTTGTGTTTTTTGATTGTTCGGATAATTGACTTGACTATATTATCCGTTTGATGACGCTTGTCATCTGTTGGTTTTATTGCATTCCTAACGGCGGCGTTGTGTTGGTCGCCGTGGAGCGTGTTTTCACGCCGTATATTCCTTTGCGTTGTTTGTAACATTTCACCGTTGGGCATTAGTTACGCATTCTTGTGTGTCTCGTTGAGTTTTTCCTGGCGGAATATTTCTTCCCCCTACTTGTTTTAAGTTTGAGACGAAACTTCTTTTAGGAGGGTAGAATGTAATATCGCAATTTTCAATTCCGGTAATTTCTTTTTTTGGTGGAAGTCCGTTTGTGACTCTCTCATGACCGTTTCGTCATTATGAGAATGATTAATTCTACACTTTTTGTCATCCGAGTTCGTTTCGGTGTTGTTTTGTTGAGTTCTGTGCTTTTTAGCGACTTTTCCGCACTTGAGTTCGATTCTTGCGAATCTCGTCAAGCTATTGTTTGAGTTTCCCGCAAGTCCGTTTAACTTTGTTAGGCGTGTTGTGAACCGGTTTTGTTATTCGATCACGTATCGTGATTTCCAGGCGTTTTGGGCCATTTTGTAATTTCTTGAAAGTTACGGGTATCCGTATCTGGAATTGTTGTCTCGACCCGTTTCTTGGTCGCGTATGATTAATTATGGTATTATGTTTTCATTTCGTCGTTGATGTCGTCCGCGAACTTTTAAATCGTGTTCGTTCGTGCGTTTTGAAATCGGGTCGTCGAGCCACTGGCGGTTGCGGGGGCCGGACGGTTGCGGGGCTGGCCGGACGATTGCGGCACCATTTGACAGTGCGGCGAGAACCGCGTAGCGCACGCTCTGCCGGAAGGTTGCGCGCTAACCGGCAGTGTAGCGCACGCTAGCTTGGTCGACCAACGCCGCTTATCGGGCGGACGGTGGGGTTTTACGTGGTTACGGACTCGGTCGGGATCGGCGGTGGCGCACGCTCTGTCGGTCGTAGCGCACGCTAACCGGCGAGGGTAGCGCCGCAGCTGCCCGGCCAACTAGCGTCGTTACAGGCAAGTTTGTTAGTCCGGTGGCTCTTTGGGCAAAGTCGGCTAGCGCGCGAGGCCGGCGTGGCGCACGCTAGCGGGAGTCGGGCGGGCGAGCCATGGTCGGCGAGGTGGTCGGTGGTGCGGGTCATGCGGGCCATGGCGAGAGTGCTCGGCGATCTTGGCCGATAAGCGCCGCGCTAGTCGGGAAGGCTAGCGCACGCTAGTTCCGGCCCGATATATATATATGAGAACCGGACCACTTTTCCCTTCGTTTTCATTTCCTTCCTTCTCCGTCCATGTTTGGCGATTCATGGGTGACGAAGCCATGTTGTTTAACAACAAATCCATGAAGTTCTTGAGTTCATAACATCAATCAATCATCCGTTATCATCCTTTGATCCGAATCAAGGTAATCTTCCTTAGAACCTATTTTCGTGAAATTGGGGATTTTGCATTTTTGTCCGATTCGTTCCGTGTTGTTGATTAATTCATGATGGGTATGATTAATCTTGATAGTATTCTTGTGTTTAACATCATTTAATCCATTGTTCTTCGTCGAATCGAAGTATAATTCTTGATTTCCTTCGAATTGACTTTTGGGTGATTTTTCCCCGATCTCGTTTTTCATCCATTTTCGATGGATCGATTATGGTTAAATGATGTTGTTAAACATATTCTATGGATTGTATATCCATATTTCAACTTGGAATTCCGTTTTCGTGATTTGACGGAACGAATCGTGTTCTTGGCCGTTTTGGGGGAAATCCTTGAACTTTCGTCATTCGTTCTTTGAATTCAACGGCTTTGGGTCGTGTTATGGAATTCATTTCATTTTTATTATTGTCCTTCGTAGTTTATGACGTGATTTGGCGATCGGTGGAGTCGGCGGGTTCGTAACCGGTTCGTGTCAACCTACTTTGGTCGATTCTCCGCGTTGTTCTTATTCGAGGCAAGTACCTTGTCCATACTTTTCTTGTTTCGTGGATATGATGATTGGTGATCGTCTTGATTTGTTTGTTTGTTTGAAATGAGTTTTCAAAAGATTTGGTTAGCCTCGTTAAAGGCCCTCTTTCAAAACTGTGTGTGTTTTGTGATTGGTGTGGTTCGTGAATAACTATGTGAATTCTATGTATATGCTTGGTGTTCATGTTGCACTTGGTATTGTGTGTGGACGTATATTATTTCATTCCGGTGCATTGTGGATTGACGTGGTGTTTTGCTAAGTGTTTGATGCCTCTGGGCGAATTGTTTGAATATCCTTGATGTGATATGTTATTTGTGTGAATGTGTGGATATGGTTGAAGGTGTACGGTGGCACATGGCATGTGATCATGTGGCCAGGATGCAACAAGTGATTGATCCAACCGTGAGAGCCTGAGATAATCTACGGTGGCACATGGCATGTGATCATGTGGCCAGGATGCAACAAGCGATTGATCCAACCGTGAGATGTGTGTGATTTGTTTCGCTAGCCAGCTCGGGAGGGTCCTTCGAGGCCTCGGGTGGGACGTCGGTGGTAGCATCCCGGTCCTAGGCGATGCGCGTGTGTGATTATGTTTCGTTGATTTTACGTCCGTTGAGGACACGTGATGTTGGGCTCTGACCCTGTAAATTGTTGGTGGTTTCCTATTTGCGAAAACAAAACATTTGGGCTGTGACCCTATTGATTTTTGGAAAGAGAAGGATTTTATAATCCTAAATTGTTTTCTATTAAAACTCTCGATGGCATTTTAAACTGTTTTGTAAATTGTTTCCCTTATTTGCGATCTTTCGGTTTTGGAAATGTTTACCCAAACTCTTGCCTCGGGAAGTACTTTTCTTTACGTTTGGATCTTTGAGGATTCCTGATTATTATTGTTCTTGGAACTTGTATTGTATGGCTCGTATTTTTGCACTTGTACTTGCACTAGCAAAACAGTGGAGTTTTGCTAACCCAGTATTCGGGGTGGATGTCTATTTTTGCATTCAGGTTTTGGAGCATAGCACAGGGTCGGCACGAAGGATGATGAAAGATGAACGATACTAATCACACGAGGATCTGTTGACGTCGTTTTGGTCTAGTTGTATTTTCTTTTCCGCTGCAGTATATTTTCCCGTTGTACGGGTGTGGTTGTATTTTGACCCCTGCGTGGGCATGAGTTGTATTTGAGTTGTATGTAATTGTTGAAAGACCAAATCGGTCTATTGAGTCATTTTAGCCTTAAAGGCGAGGTTTAGATGTTTGATTTTAGTTATCAGCCTGGTAGATCCTCGAGGAGAGGGTCTATGGCGTGTAATATCCCTGAGCGGATTTGGGGGTGTTACACATATTGCGTGGCTGGGTGGGGATGTGTGGAATATTTAGTCGGGCACACGATAATCATGTGAAGGGTTCACCGACACAATAGACTGTGCACATGGTAAAGTAACTCTGTGAGACTAATTAGGTACAAGGGCGGGTGTGTCCGTGCACTCATCTTGTGCACTTGCACATACCATTACGGGCGTACTATGATGCTCCTCTTCAGCTTAATTTCATAATTAAGATATATCATGATTGTGTTTATTCAAGTCTTGAGGATTGTTGTTCTGTGTAACTTACCCCGTTGGGGGATGTTGTTTTCAGGTCATGGCAAGGCTAAGGCACGGGAAGAGAACATTGACGGCGAGGAGTTCCAGTGATACTAGTAGGGGCCCACAGTCCTTTCACTCTTCATGTTTTCTTCATTTTTATTTCCGCTGGAGACTTTCGTTTGAATACTCATTTTATTCAGTGTTGTATATTTTATCTTCATATAAAATATACATGTATTCGGTATTATCTTGGGTGTGTTGTACTTGAAACTCCTCATCGGAGTAATTGATGATATAATGTGGTTCGGTACTACAATTATATTATTTAAGTCATTAATTTTTATTGGCCTGGTGGGTCCCAGTCGGGGGTCTACGACACTGTAATATTCGCCTAGTTTGGGGTGTTACACATGTAGCATCTTAACGTACGTTATCTTATAAACTTAACGTACGTTAAGGGCTCCGTACTTAGCCATTTACAACTATTCCTATCCATCGTCTCGACATACCGAATACATTTACACGATATACTGAATACATATACTCGTCCCAAAAAAATTCTCATACGATACACCTGATATCCAAATCAGAACAATCTGATACACCATATCCTCAAACATAGCTGTAAATCAATGACGTCAATTACACAAATACAACTGTCTTGGTTCTCAATTTATTTTATCCATACTATATAGACACCAAGCTATACTATTTTATCTCACATAAAATAATGCGAAAAATTTATACTGAAAATCTGGGTATTACATACTACCCCGTTAAAATAAGTTTCATCCTCAAAACTTTGAATCCTGTCACAAATAATAACTCAACCAAAATTTCCAAACTCTTCACGAAAGCAATCAAACATCGCCACAAATGAATAACCAATCAATATAAGCCTCTACCTGCCCGTTTGTTTGAGGGTTGTAAGGGGCCGAGAACAGCTTTTTTATTCCCCATTTTTCATAGAATTTCATAACATCCAAATCATCGAACTGCTTTCCGTTGTCGAAGATGATAGCCTGAGGTAGACCGAAACGGCAGATGATGTTTTTCCAAATGAACTTGATTACTTGCTCTTGGCCGATCTTGTTGAGTGGTTCAGCCTCTGCCCATTTCGTGAAATAATTGACCCCCACGATGGCGAATTTACATCCCCCCGGTGCCGTAGGTAATGGATCGATGAGGTCGATGACCCATTAGGCGAACAGCCACGGACTATACATAGAGGTGAGTTGCTCGGGGGAGAGCTTGATGTTCGGGCCCATGATTTGACACCTGTGACAAGATCGAGCGTAGGCGATCACGTCCTTTTGTAGGGTAGGCCAGAAAAAGCCTTGCCTGGTCGTCTTGTGAATGAGGGCTTGCCCTCCCGCGTGATTTTTGCAGATCCCATCATGGATTTCGGCTAAAACAAGTCGTCCTTCCTCCGGTGTAATGCACTTGAGGAGAGGAAGGCTGAAAGATCCCTTGTAAAGCTGGTCGTCTAAGAGGGTGTATTCGGTTGCTCGGAGCTGAAGCTGGTGAGCCTTGACCCGACCTGTGGGGATCGTTCCGTCCTCCAAGTATTCAATGAACGGAGTCATCCAGTTCTCTTCGGCGATGGCAACTGTGGCGACCAAGCTTTTGTCGATCGCTGATCTTTCCAATTTGGTGATTTGGATGTTAGAGAAATCCGCTGCCTCATCCGACGATGCGAGTTTAGATAGGGCATCAGTCTGGGAGTTGTGCTCTCTCGGGATTTGCTCGATCAGCACTTCTTCGAAATCTGTGCACATTTCGGCGACCAACTCTTGATATTTGATTATCTGTTCACCGCGCGCCTCATATTCTCCCTTAACTTGGTTCACAACCAAGAGGGAGTCCATGAAGATGTGAAGGCGACGAATGCCCATGGAGAGCGCTAGATCGAGCCCGCCTACTAAGGCTTCGTACTCGGCTTCATTGTTGGTCGCTCGGAAATCAAAACGCACAGTATTTGTAAACCTCTGGCCATCGGGGCTGGTGAGGACAATCCCTGCCCCCGCTCGCGAGCTGGTCGACGAGTCATCTACGTACAGTTTCCAGGCGGGACGGACGACCTGGGTTGGGCTAGGCGGGAATGTTAATTCCACCACAAAATCCGCCAGCGCTTGGCCCTTGATCGCCGTGCTAGGAGCATACGTGACGCCGTATCGGGTAATCTCTAGTGACCACTTGAGGAGTCGCTCGTTGGTGTCTGGACAGTGCAGAACTTGCCTTAGAGGGAGAGTCGACAAAACCTCCACTTGGTGTTCGAAGAAATAGGCTCTCAGCTTGCGAACACTCATGACAAGTGCGTAGGCGAGCTTCTCTAGAGGCGTGTAACGTGTCTCCGCGTCGTGTAGCGCTTAACTAACGAAGTAGATCGGCAAGTGGGTTTGTCCCTCGGCTCGCACTAATACTGCGCTCAGTGCGACCTCTGAGGCTGCCGGGTAAAGGAACAGCTTCTCACCGGGGATCGGTTTTGCCAAAATTTTGGGGTTGGAAAGATACTCCTTGATTTTGGCGAATGCCATTTGACTTTCTTTCGTCTACGCAAATTTTTTATTCTTTATGGTGGTGAAGAAAGACTTGCTTTTGTCTCCGAGCCACGAAATGAAATGGTTAAGGGCTGCCAAACACCCCGTGAGGCGTTGCACCTACTTGACATTCCGTGGTTCTTGCATGTCGAGGATTGCCTTGATCTTGGTGGGGTTCTATTCGATCCCCCTTTGGCTCACGATGTGCCCCAGGAATTTTACGGAGCTTACTCCGAAGTTGCAATTTTTTTGGTTTAGCTTCATGTTAAAATTCTCGAGGATGGCGAACGTCTCGGCGAGGTCTTTGAGGTGATTTTACTTTTTGAGGCTCTTGACCATGATGTCGTCAATGTAAACCTCCATGGTCTTGCCGATTTGATCAGCGAACATCCCGTTGACTAGGCGTTGGTAGGTCGCCCCGGCATTTTTCAGACCGAACGGCATTCGGACCCAAAAGTACACATCTTTTTCCGTGTGGAATGATGTGTGTTTTACGTATTTTTCCGCCATCGGGATCTGATGGTATCCGGCGAAGGCATCCATAAACGACATCATTTTGCAACCTGCCGTGCTATCGACCAAGTGGTCAATGTGAGGCATTGGAAAGTGATCTTTCGGACAAGCCGCATTGAGGTTGGTGAAATCGATGCATAACCTCCAGGAGTACCGCGTTGTCCACCCACTGTGGCTCATCGGTAGCTACCCCGATCAGTTTATTGTCGAGTAGCTTCTTGACTTCTGCATCTAGTGCAGCATATTTCTCTAGACTGAATTTCCTATGTTTCTGGTGAACAGGCTTCCTTGTCGGCTCAATCTTCAGATAGTGGCAAGCATGTTCAGGACTGATGCCGACCATATCTTGATGCGACCAGGCAAAGACTCCGATGTTCTTTCATAGTACACTGATCAGATCGTCTTTTAGCTCGGGATCGACGCTCGAGCCGATCTGCGCTTCCCACTTTGGGCGAGCCAGATCGATTGTAATACTTTCCAACTCTTCGGTGGGGACTGTAATACCCGCAAATTCGATTTCCAGTAATTTTCATTTTCCGGCGGAGGTCCGTTTCGACAACTCGCTTGACACTGTTTTGGAATTCTGAACCTATTTTGTTCTTGGAGTTTCTCCGCTTAGACGGGTCTCGATGATGTTTTTACGTAATCTCATCTTGTGTTATATTTTGTCTCATGTGCATTTGATTTGTAATACCCGGCTATAATTCATTCTGTACCACTCAGTAATTATCAGTCTGTAATTATCACTCAGTAATTTTCACTCATTAATAATCACTCATCATTCATGAATCACTCTTTTGCGTTCAATGTTGGCATGTTGTAATCGTATATCAGTTACCGATCGTCATTTTATCTCCGTTTTTAGATCGAGACGGGAGTATGATCATTTTCATTGTGATTGATAGCCTTGTACTGGGAGTATCATCTTTGGATCGTGTTAGACTTGTTCACTTCCACATTCGTATGATATGTCGGATCATTCATCAGTCGTAGCGAGGAATCGGAATTGTCGGATTGATTCACCTTGGCCAGCATCGAGTTACGGCCGTAAGGTTCTGGGCTACGGCCGTAAGTCAGCGGGTACGGCCGTAAGGCTGGCCGGTTACGGCCGTAAGTGATCCAGCAGGCTACCCAGGCATTTTGGCCGAAGGTGAGTTATGGCCGTAAGGAAGATGAGATACGGCCGTAAGTGGTGTTCGTATATTTCGGGTGTTGTCGACCAAGGGTGACTTACGGCCGTAAGGGTTGCGACATACGGCCATAAGTCGAGGCAGGTACGGCCGTAAGACTTGGCCGGATACGGCCGTACGTTGCAGGAAGGATGTCTGGCCATTTTTGACGAAGGCGGGTTACGCCCGTAAGGTTGGCCGGATACGGCCGTATCATCCGAGTTACGGCCGTAAGGTGTGCGGTACGGCCGTAAAGAGTGTGACGGGTGTTTTTGACGAAGGCGGGTTACGCCGTAACTCGAGAGCGATTACGGCCGTAAGTCTGCCGGCGAGGCTTTGGACGAAGCCGAGTTACGGCCGTATGAGTTGGCGATTACGGCCGTAAGGCCGTTGACTTGGAAAGTTACGGCCGTAAGAGGGCGAGTTCTGGCCGTAACTTCCGGTATTTATAGTTTGGCGGGACACTTTTTCCTCATTTTCTTCATTTTCACTTTCTTCTTCCTTTTTGTCAGAGAGAGCTTGGGGAAAGGGATTCTTCCTTCATCAAACACTTGTGTACTTGAGTTTCTTCATTTCCATTCGATCATATAGCTCGGATACTCGTTTTAACTCGTGTTCTTCGGATCGAAGTGGTTGGATCTTCTAGAGGTAATTTCTTCAACATCTTGGATTTCGATTTTGTGTTGAGATATGATGTTTTGGACGTTATAATCATGTTATATGAAGGGATATGTGTATGATTATGAGTTTGTATAAGGATTCATTGGATTATTGAGGGATTATTCAAGAACACTTTGAATATCGAGTTGGATTTGGAGATTTTCAACTAATTGTTGTTATAATCACGTTTTTGGATATTCGTTGTGGATAATTAATCGTATTGAAGATGTTTTGTTGGTTTGAAACACTTCTTGGGGGATTTGGTATTGGTATATTGAGGTTTGATTGTAAACAATCGGAGTTTGGACGCAACGTGTTTGATTTAATGCCTCAATGGACTTGGTTTAGTCGTATCGGCGTGTTGAGTTCGTTATATTCATGTTTGTACGTATATTAATCGGATTGTTGGTTATTGAATTGTTCAAGGTTGTTCGAGCGACCGATATCTCAATTAGGACATTGTTCGTGGAAGGATAATTGTCACCGGTGTTGAGTAAGTTAATTCTTACTCAGTTAAAAGGATATTCATACCTTTTGTTGTTGATCATTCATAATCATAACTCATTCATCATTGTATTAATCATATTAAAACTTGTTATTGTCAATTAATCACTTGATCATAAGGAGCAGCGGTTCCAATCTTTTCGTTGAGCTATCATTCATTTCATTATTACTCTCATCTCGGTGAGTCATTCTTGGCCTTGTCTAATTATTATTCATTGATATTCATTATGGTCATTCTCGTTCATATGACTTTCTGGGTTCATATTGCGTGGCCGGGTGTGGCTGTGTGGAATTTTTAGTCGGGCACACGATG
Organism: Orobanche coerulescens; assembly: GCA_033398695.1. Classification (NCBI taxonomy): domain Eukaryota; kingdom Viridiplantae; phylum Streptophyta; class Magnoliopsida; order Lamiales; family Orobanchaceae; genus Orobanche; species Orobanche coerulescens. The sequence goes on along the minus strand of CM065803.1, from coordinate 192,752,207 downwards.
GTTATTGTATTGGGTTCACCGATACATTAGACCGTGCACACGGGTCATATTGTCTCGTGAGACTAATTAGGTACACGGAAGGATGTTGTACACTTGCACAGAACATTACGGGCGTACTATGATACTCCTCTTCAGCGTAATTCATAATTAAGAATATTTCATAACTTCAGTTAATTCATAATTGTGTATTTTCAACCCTTGAGGATTGTTGTTCTGTTTAACGGCCGGTTGGGGATTTTGTTTTTCAGTCGTGGCAAGGCAAACGCACGGGAATAGCAGGTTGATGTCGAGGAGTCCCAGTGATACTAGTAGGGGGCCCCGATCTTTCATTATTCATGTTATTGTCCTTTATTTTCAGCTGAGACTTTCATTTGAATACTCCGTTTCATTCGGTGTTGTGTATTTTATCTTCATATAAAATACACTAGTATTGATATTATCTGGTGTGTTGTAACTAAACTCCTCATCGGAGTAATTATTGTTGTAATGTAGTTCGGTACTACATTTATCTTGTGTAATTCATTCATTTTCATTTGCCTGGTGGGTCCCAGTTGGGGATCTACGGCACTGTAATATCCGCCTAAGTTTGGGGTGTTACAGAGTTGGTATCGGAGCGTGGTTTTGAATACTACCTTCCGAGTCATGTCTCATTTGAAATCATCGTCATCAGACTAGTATCATTGGACTTTCGCGTCACGTGTGACCTGTGCAAATGCCGAGCCAATCAGACTGGAAGAACTGTAAGATTTCTAACGCCATGGTATAATTTCTGGCAATAGTCATTCATTCATCAGTCATCAATTAACAATCCTCAAACATCATCATTCATTGTGATTAGGACGATCATGTTAACTCATTAATCACTTAATTCATTTCATTACTCAGTTAATAATCAGGACGATCACGTTAACTCATTAATTACTCAATTCATTTCATTACTCAGTTGTCAATCTGGAAGATCATATTATCAATCTTGTTAAGTTATTCAAGATAGTCATTTTAAGAATTTCATCAGATAATCATGTAACTTCAGTAAATCATTCATATAATCACTAAGTTAGAGCATGTATACTCATTTTCATCATCTCATGACATAATCATAACGTGTTAATCATGCGGGAAATATAATCATTATGCGACCTTCCTACTTGATATGGAGAGAAGCGTCGAGGATGCACAGGAGAGAGGCGCGGTGCGGGCCGAAACCCAAGAAATAATCACTGCCGGAAATCGTGCCCGGGACTCGGCTCGATCGAGAAGATATTCGGGTTGATCCACTCACTTTTATGCAGCCATGATGACCCATGTGCTTGCTCAATCATCATTGCGCCACTGACCGGATTAATCGAGAGAACTCTCCGTATGAGCCAGTGCTAAGGAAAGTGCTGAACAACAACCTTCATTTGTCGGCAAGAAATCAACGGCGTAATCAATCCGAAGGCGGTCGATCAACCTTCAAGAAGCCTCGTGTGAGTCCTATCGTTCGGCGACCTCTACGGCGCATAATCGTGCGGGATCTCGATCACGAGCGGTCAATTCAGCCATCATCTGTTATAACGTGGGGATCTTGGTCATGTCGGCACCAAGTGTCCGAGGCGATCATCACGTGCTATAATTGTGGGAATTCTGGGCATAAGGCCCGTTTTTGCCGAAAGGACTCCAAGTCGGCTCCGGCGGCATCCCAAGCCCCGAAGCAACCAGCGTTTCAGAATCAGACTGCTTTGTCAACGTCGTTTAAGACATTGGAAGCAAATACAGTTGGAGCTCGTATTTATCAGACGGGAGCGTCCGGTTCGGGGACCGGCAAGTCCCAGATTCATATGATGAGGAGGATCGACGATCCGGTGGCCCGAATGATTTCAGGTATACTCGTAATTTTACTTCAACTTGTGTGTACCTTTTGATGCTGGTACACCGCATTCATTCATCTTCGAATCATGCTTGAATAGACTTATTTTGGGATAGTCCTATTGCTTGTGGACCACATACCATCGGTCTACCTGGCGATGGAAGAATTTTCGGAATCATACCGAAGTAAGCTTAGTGACCGCGATTGATTGATGGACCTAATCGTGGTGAATTTTATCTTAGGACGATGTAATTTTCGGTGTTAGTTGGGTTGATCGTTTTGATACTATCCTTTATGTTTGTTAGCGTTTGGTCGCTATCTTTCCGTCGTTGGTTGTCGAATGTGTACTTCATGGGAGTAATCCCCGTTGTTCCAGTAGAATTATTATTAGGGCGGAAGCAGAGAGATTCCGCAATCGATCTATTCAATCATTCATTATATCATTTTCATCGATTGGCCTTTCTAAGGCAATCGAGTCATTCAATCATTCATTGTTTCATTTTCATCGATTGGCCTTTCTAAGACAATCGAGTCATTCAATCATTCATTGTATCATTTTCATCGATTGACCTTTCTAAGGCAATCGAGTTATTCAATCATTCATTTGCGTCATTTTCATCGATTGACCTTTCTAAGGCAATCGAGCTATTCAATCATTCATTGTGTCATTTTCATCGATTGGCCTTTCTAAGGCAATCGAATTATTCAAACATTCATTGTATCACTTTTTATCGATTGACCATTCTAGGAAAATCGAAATGTTCGATCATTTGTGGTATCATTGTCATCGATTGACGACGTATTTCCAGACGAGTTATTTGGTTGTCTTCACATAGAGTAGTGGAGTTCGGAGTGAGTTGGAGCCAGTCGTCCCCTTAATCGAAGGCACCGTATCGGATGGCCCCGACCGGAATGCGGAGTGGAAGACTCAACTTGAGGAGTAGTTCGAGAAAGGTTATCGCCGACCGTTTGCGTCCCCGTGAGGAGCACCGGTGTGATCTGTCAAGGAGAAGGATGGCTTGTCTCAAATGCATGTATAAATTATCAAGAGTTGAACAGGTGATGATCAAGATTAGTACCCTTACCCGTAATGATAATCTTTTAGATCAACTTGGGAGCTTGATGTCTTCGGGATCGACTTAAGATCTGAATATCACCATTGCGGATTCGAGAGTCGGATATCGCAAGGACGGCGTTTCGAACACGCTATGGTCATTATGGGTTCGTAGTTATGTCGTTCGGGCTAACTAATGCACTGCGTTATTCATGGAGTTAATGAATCGGGTTTTCATCGACTTTTTGGATCGGTTTGTTGTTGTCTTCATCGGCGACATTTGGATTTATTCTCGTAGCCGAGAGGAACACGAGGTTCATCTTCATCGGAGTTCTCGGCGTGATGAGGCGAGAGCAACTTTATGGAAAGTTTTCCAAGTGTGAGTTACGGAGGTCGAAATGACTTTCTCGGGCATGTAATTTCATCGACGAGTTCGTGTCGACCCTCGAGAAGACGGAGGCTGTCCGAGATTGGCAACCTCCGAAAGATGTTAAGTAAATCCGAAGTTTCCTCGGATTAGTTGATTAATTATTCAACCCACATTGTAGCTAGCAACCGTGGTTTTCGCGTTGGAAATTTGGCGTCATTACCTTTATGGCGTCACCTGTCAGTTATTCACCAATCACAAGAGATGAAGTATATATTTACTCACAAGGAGTTAAATATGTGACAGAGGCGGTGGTTGGAACTAATCAAAGATTATGATATCGAGGTCCTTTGCCACCCGGGCAAGGCGAATATTGTCGCCGACGCCTTGAGTCGTAAGTCCGTTCTAGAGCAGATGCTTGCTCGTTTAACAGTTCAGAAGGAACTTCAGCAGGAATTCCTTAGACCCGAGATCGAGGTCCGGCTTCAGCGAGTTCAGGAACAGCTTGTATGTTAGAGATTTCATCATCTCTTGAGAAGGAAATCAGGGAGAATCAGGGTTCAGATTCATTTTGTTGATCATCCGCGAAGATGTGGCTCAGGGGAAAGCCCCTGGATTTGTGGTCCACAAAGATGGACTCTTGAGATTTGAGAATCGGTTGTGCGTACCGGTGAATGATGAGTTGAAAAACTCGATCTTGAGAGAAGCTCATGCTACCCCATATCCGGTTCATCCGGGGTCTAGTAAGATGTACAAGGACTTGAAACGAAATTTCTGGTGGAGTAATATGAAGCGAGAAGTCGCGGAATTTGTTTCGAGATGTTTAGCCTATCAGCAAGTCAATATGGAACATCAGCGACCGCGAGTATGCGATACCGCTCCTATTCCGAATGGAAGTGGGAAGACATATCTATGTAAATCATCACGAGTTGCCGACGAGTCGTCGTGGCATGAATACGATCGAGCGATCGCGGACTACTTTACTAATTAGCTCATTTCCTTGAAATCAAGAATATGTGGGGTCCCGAGAGACGGCGATTGTTCATCAAGGAAATAATGAGACTTCACGGTACCCCTAACGGATCGTTTCGATCGTGACGGACGATTCGTGTCCCATTTTGGAAATCGTTCATCGTGCTATGGGAACTGGTGAATCTCATTACCGTTTTTTCATCCTCGGTCAGACGGACAATCGAGAGGACTTTTCGGACATTGGAGGACAAGTTGAGGGCATGCGTCCTCGATTAGTAGAGGATTGGGAAGCCCAATTCTTGTTGTTTGTGTCCACGTACAGTTTAGTTAGCATGCTGCGATGAAGGTAGCACCTTACGAGGCCTGGTACGGTCGTCGTTGTCGATCTCCCTTGTGTTGGGACGGCCCATCAGAATCAATCAGCACCGAGCCCGATATGCTTATTAGCCGCCCGTGAGAAGGTAGCTTTGATCAGGAGAGGCGTCATTAGCGCTCGAGTCGGCAAATCATATGCGGTGTCGTCATCGACCACTAGAGTTCGAGACGGGTGATCCCGTTTTGGTCAAGGTATCCCCGAGTCGAGGTATTCTCCGTTTCGGAAAACGGGGAAAGTTGAGTTCGAGATTCATTGGACCGTGTGAGATTTTGAATCGAGTAAGCGAGTTAACTTATCGTTTGGCTCTATCTCTGTTGTTGGGCCGAATTCATAATGTGTTTCACGTCTCGCACATACTTCAGTTCGACGGAATCGAGATCGCAGATGATCATTCGTATGAGAAGAGCCCCATACGAGTGTTGGAGCGGCAAATCAAACAGTTGAGGAATAAGGCGATTCCTTTGGTTAAGTTTCAGTGGTCTAGACACGGAGTCGAAGAGGCCACTTGGGAAACCGAGGAGAGTATGCGGGGGAGTTATCCCGAGTTTTTTGACCCTTAGTTTCGGGGACGAAACTCTTTTTAAGGGGCGGAGTATGTAATACCCGGCTATAATTCATTCTGTACCACTCAGTAATTATCAGTCTGTAATTATCACTCAGTAATTTTCACTCATTAATAATCACTCATCATTCATGAATCACTCTTTTGCGTTCAATGTTGGCATGTTGTAATCGTATATCAGTTACCGATCGTCATTTTATCTCCGTTTTTAGATCGAGACGGGAGTATGATCATTTTCATTGTGATTGATAGCCTTGTACTGGGAGTATCATCTTTGGATCGTGTTAGACTTGTTCACTTCCACATTCGTATGATATGTCGGATCATTCATCGATCGTAGCGAGGAATCGGAATTGTCGGATTGATTCACCTTGGCCGGCATCGAGTTACGGCCGTAAGGTTGAGGCTACGGCCGTAAGTCGGCGAATGCGGCCGTAAGTGGCCGATTCTGGCCGTAAGTGATCCAGAGCTACCCGAGGCATTTTGGCGAAGGTGAGTTACGGCCGTAAGGAAGATGAGATACGGCCGTAAGTGGTGTTCGTATATTTCGGTGTTGTCGACCAAGGGTGACTTACGGCCGTAAGGGTTGCGGCATACGGCCGTAAGTCGAGGCAGTACGGCCGTAAGACTTGGCCGGATACGGCCGTGCGTTGCGGGAAGGATGTCGGCCATTTTTGACGAAGGCGGGTTACGCCGTAAGGTTGGCGGATACGGCCGTATCATCCGAGTTACGGCCGTAAGGTGTGCGATACGGCCGTAAAGTGTCGGCGGGTGTTTTTGGTGAAGGCGGGTTACGCCGTAACTCGAGCGATTCTGGCCGTAAGTCTGTCGGCGAGCTTTGGACGAAGCCGATTACGGCCGTATGAGTTGGCGATTACGGCCGTAAGGCCGTTGACTTGAAAAGTTACGGCCGTAAGAGGGCCGAGTTACGGCCGTAACTTCCGGCGATTTATAGTTTGGCGGGACACTTTTTCCTCATTTTCTTCATTTTCACTTTCTTCTTCCTTTTTGTCCGAGAGAGAGCTTGGGAAAGGGATTCTTCCTTCATCAAACACTTGTGTACTTGAGTTTCTTCATTTCCATTCGATCATATAGCTCGGATACTCGTTTTAACTCGTGTTCTTCGGATCGAAGTGGTTGGATCTTCTAGAGGTAATTTCTTCAACATCTTGGATTTTGATTTTGTGTTGAGATATGATGTTTTGGACGTTATAATCATGTTATATGAAGGGATATGTGTATGATTATGAGTTTGTATAAGGATTCATTGGATTATTGAGGATTATTCAAGAACACTTTGAATATCGAGTTGGATTTGGAGATTTTCGACTAATTGTTGTTATAATCACGTTTTTGGATATTCGTTGTGGATAATTAATCGTATTGAAGATGTTTTGTTGGTTTGAAACACTTCTTGGGGGATTTGGTATTGGTATATTGAGGTTTGATTGTAAACAATCGGAGTTTGGACGCAACGTGTTTGATTTAATGCCTCAATGGACTTGGTTTAGTCGTATCGGCGTGTTGAGTTCGTTATATTCATGTTTGTACGTATATTAATCGGATTGTTGGTTATTGAATTGTTCAAGGTTGTTCGAGCGACCGATATCTCAATTAGGACATTGTTCGTGGAAGGATAATTGTCACGGTGTTGAGTAAGTTAATTCTTACTCGTTAAAAGGATATTCATACCTTTTGTTGTTGATCATTCATAATCATAACTCATTCATCATTGTATTAATCATATTAAAACTTGTTATTGTCAATTAATCACTTGATCATAAGGAACGCAGTTCGATCTTTTCGTTGAGCTATCATTCATTTCATTATTACTCTCATCTCGGTGAGTCATTCTTGGCCTTGTCTAATTATTATTCATTGATATTCATTATGGTCATTCTCGTTCATATGACCTTCTGCAGGTTCATATTGCGTGGCGGGTGTGGTAGTGTGGATTTTTTAGTCGGGCACACGATGGTTATTGTATTGGGTTCACCGATACATTAGACCGTGCACACGGGTCATATTGTCTCGTGAGACTAATTAGGTACACGGACGGATGTTGTACACTTGCACAGAACATTACGGGCGTACTATGATACTCCTATTCAGCGTAATTCATAATTAAGAATATTTCATAACTTCAGTTAATTCATAATTGTGTATTTTCAACCCTTGAGGATTGTTGTTCTGTTTAACTGACCCCGGTTGGGGATTTTGTTTTTCAGGTCGTGGCAAGGCAAACGCACGGGAATAGCAGGTTGATGTCGAGGAGTCCCAGTGATACTAGTAGGGGGCCCCGATCTTTCAGTTATTCATGTTATTGTCCTTTATTTTCGCTGCAGACTTTCATTTGAATACTCCGTTTCATTCAGTGTTGTGTATTTTGTCTTCATATAAAATACACTAGTATTCGGTATTATCCTGGTGTGTTGTAACTAAACTCCTCATCGGAGTAATTATTGTTGTAATGTAGTTCGGTACTACATTTATCTTGTGTAATTCATTCATTTTCATTTGCCTGGTGGGTCCCAGTTGGGGATCTACGGCACTGTAATATCCGCCTAAGTTTGGGGTGTTACATGATTCTCGTTAAACTCGTTCGATTTCATCATTTTCTTACTTCCATGAGTTCGTATGATTGAGTAGAACATGTTGTGAGTTTCGGATTGTTAATCCGACGTTGTATCGTGATTTTCGGATGTTTGGGCCGTTTTTGTAACTTCCTAGAAATTTAGGGAATTTGTTCCTTGTTCGACCTTGGTTGTGTACCTCAGATCGTTTTGGGGTTCCGTACTTCCATTTCGTGTTATTGTTGCCCAAATATCGATTCCTATTGCTTTTATTCTCTTTCCGGATCTTTTTTCGTCATTTTGGGACCCGAGGGGGGGTGTGAGCCGCGGCACAAGGATTGTGCGCCGCGGCACACATACTACCCGATTGTTGGCAGCCGAGGCATGCCGTGTGCCGCGGCACAAGGATTGTGCGCCGCGGCACACAGCCGAGTCGGCCGCGGCACACTTGTCCGGCCGCGACACACCCTGTGGCACTGCCGCTAAAACCTCTGTACCGCGTGCCGGCACGCCCGGCAGCTGCCGCGCACATGCCGAGTCCGAGCCGCGGCACACTCGAATGAGCCGCGGCACAACGAGCGGTCGCAGACCAGGCGCAATTTTTGGCCCTGTGCCGCGGCACAGATTAGCTGAGCCGCGGCACACAATGCGGTCAGCGCTATAACTGGGTGTTTTCAGCGAGTTTCGCTCATTTCCTCCTTTTCTTCCACCGTGCGCGAGAGAGAGAGGGTTGAGAGGGGGATTTCTTCTCCACACCCTTTTGATTGTGTGTTTTTCTTCATCTTCCTTCGATCGTGTAGCTCGGATTGTGGATCTAGCACGTGTTCTTCGGATTATAGGGTTTGTATCTTCAAGAGGTAAGATCTCTTATACCCTAGTATGATTTTTGGAGAGGGTTTGGTGGTGATCTTGTGTTTTAATCCGAATTAACCGATGTTGTTGTTAGATTTTGATAGTACTCTCGTGACCCTTGGTTTTCTTGTTTTTGGTTGGGATGAAATCCCGTTAGTTCACCGTTAACCGATTTCAATTCCCTACGCACTCTTGGTGTTCGATAAATTGTCCCAACGGGTAGAACTAGGAGGGATTTCTTCGTATTCATGATGTGAGATTGATTGTATATCATTATTGTGTTAGGGTCGGATTTGAGAGGATTGTTCGGACCGGAACCTATTCCTTCGCGTCGTATTACCAAGGCAAGTACCTCGATATACGAATTGTAACTGCGTGAAATCATTGTTGTCGAAGTGTATGAGTTTATATGGAGGTATATATATGTATGTGTATATATATATGTGTGTTTATATATATAGTTACATGTTAAATATATGTATGTATATACGTATATTAATATATATGTTTATGTCGGTGATCGACGAGTGTTGAATTCTACCATTAGTTGACGTACTCAACTTGGATTGATGGGCGAACTATAGTTATTCATATAATATAGTGAGGTTATATATTTATATATACATATATATCTATATATATAAATGTGTATATATTCGGTTGAGTCGCAACATAGAGATATATGTGCGGTGTTGATTGAGTTTGATTGATAACGTGCGTGTTATTGTTTATTTGTATGGATATGGACTGGCGGAGAAATTGTGTGACTTGATGTACCGAGTTGAAAATTGTTGTGACAATTGTCCGTGTGCTTGATGTTTGAACAATGTGGATACTTGTTGTGAGAAACGTCATATCCGAGAACCTCGAGGCGGGCGGTGTAATCCGGTGTACGCTGCAATGTGCGGATCCATATGGGTGGTGAACGCCGGTGTCACCTAATGCGCGTGCAAGGGGCGGCTCTTGCGGGAGTGACGCCGGTGCGGTGACATGTTCAAGGAGCGGCCGACATAGTGGAGTGAACGCCGGTGCACAGGTGTGCAGTGGAGGCGCCTGGCAGGCTTATTGGTTACGGGTATTCGAGTGATAGCTAAGACCCCGTTACCGAACGATGTTCGTATCTCAAATTCTTTCAACTCACTTTTAATATTTGTCTTGATACAGACCGCAATTCATGTTTTTGAAAGCTTGTTTCAAATTGTTTTTAAAGCGTTGGTATCAGGGTTAGTTAACCACGGAGGTTTGACGAAATCTCTGAGGGTTAATTAATCGGGGGTCTTGAGCAGGATATGTCGAATGAGAGTTTTGTACCTTTGATTGTATTGTGGTGCTATTCTGTGTATTGGGTCGAGGACCCTGTGGAATGTTGAGATGATTGGTTTCGTGATGATGTTATTTGGAATGGGTTGAGAACCCTGTGAGATGTTGTAATGATTTCGTTTGTGACGGTGTTCTATAAATTGGGTCGAGAACCCCAAATAAGTTGACTTGGTTTTTGTGTAATCGTTTTCCATACGTTGGGTCAAGGACCCGAGAGTTTTGAAATTAATTTCCAAAAGTATTCCCATTCGATTTTAAAAACCCCTAAACGGCCCGAGTCAATAATAATGATTGCAAACTATCTTATCAAAATACTTTTCCTTTTACAAAAGGGATCTTCCTGACTTCTTGGGCTCGTTTAAAGTTTCATGAATGTTATTTTCCGTAAGGAGAATATGACTATGTGATTACCTTTCACCTCGTGTATGCGAGTGTTATTCTGTCTTGTTGTGGGAATGTATGGTTTGTGTTAAGGCTTCACGGCGGTTGAATTTTGTGTTATTCTTGTTCGTATATCTTGTATATTATGTACTTGCACTAGCAAAATTCCGGTTGCTAACCCAGAGTTTTCGGGGTGGAGTGCTGTTATGCGCTCGAGTTTTGGCGGCTCGGGAGCGATCACGGGATTGGCTTGTAAGGAGATGGAAGGCAGCGATGCTAATCACACAGTCGAGTCTTTTCTTTTGTATCATTTTGGTCGGTATTTCTCTGTCGTTCGAGTATTCACCCTTGCATGGGTGTAATTATCATTTATTAAATTGAGTTGTCATTCTTTTCTGTGTTCAAGTTTATTGTTGTCATTGTAATATGAATGTCGTTAGTTTCTGAATTGGTTTATGACCTTGTTGGTCTGCTTTGTATTAAATTTTGACCCCGGCCGGTCAATCTTTGAGTAGTCTTTTGGAGTTTATCCTGGTGGATCCTTGTGATAAGGGTCTACGGCGTGTGACATTCCCGGTCGTATTCTGGGGGTGTTACAGGGACGGTCGCTTATCATTTGGAGCGATCGCCGGACTCGATCCTTGGATCAACATCGAGGCTTGGCTCGAAACCGATCCTCTGTTCGATGTCGTCTGATGATCGATGTGAGATGTCGTCTTCTGAGTTGGGTTGGTATGAGGTGCTTGGCTCTTCGATCTCCATTGGTTGGTTGTCGATCGTCCCAGTGTTACAAACAGGGCAAGAAACGTTTAAAGGAAAAGCTACAACACAAGAGTAGTTCAAACACTTCTTCACCATTAGCTGATCTCCTTTTACAGTACCGACTATCCCTTCGGCAGTGGGGAACTTGATACAATAAAAGAAAGAGGAGGCGACCGCCTCAAAGGTTTCTAAAAAGGGGCGACCTAGGAACCCATTATAGATACTGGGCATGTCTATGATTACAAAGTTCAGGTTCCTAGTGATCTTAACCTTAGGATCGTAACAGCAGACTAGCTCGACGGGGAGCTTGATCCTTCCATAGGCTTTGACCGTGTTGTCGCTGAACCCTTGAAGCATGGTTTTGAACGGCATGATAAATTTAGTCAGGTTGCCGAGCTGGTCCAGAGCATACTTGAATATGATGTTTCAAAAGCTCCCGTTGTCAACCAGCATGCGGTTGACCGTTTTCCCAATGATACATGCAGAGATCACCAAGGCATCATCATTGGGGCACTGCACTCCCTCCCTATCCTTGTTGGAGAATGAGATGAGCGCATCTCTGGAGATGGTTGGCGCCGGGGGCACCACGACATGGACTCCGGAAAACGCCCTCAGCTCGGCCTTCCATTTTTTGTTTGACATGGTGGAAACCGGGGAAAGACCTCCAAGATTTCCACCTCCTGATTGGAGCATATTGACCCGGCCGTCGGGGTTGATCGGAGGGATCGACTCATCTGAGTACTCCGGCATGTTTTGCTCGATTCTGGCGACCGGATTGGGAGGTTGACGGTCGTCGTTCTGTCGACGATTGCGCCCCCGGTCCTTTCCGCCCGGGGCTCCGGCTTGGTTACTAAATTGTCCAGCTTGCCTTCCTCGAACAATCTCCAGAGTTGTCTGAGGAGGTCGCGGCATTGGCTGGTGTTGTGGCCGGGACTTTTTTGGTAGGCACAAAATTTATTGTGGTCCAGGTGACCGTTGTCCCTCATCGGCTTTGGCTTGCTTAGCCATTCGCACCCCTTGATGGCGTTGAAGATATGGGCCGGAGATAGATTGAGGTTGTGGAGGAGGTGGACTTCCACATCCTCGATGGCCTTGAACTCACCGGGTGGCTTTGCGACCGCCCTTCTGGGCTTGGCGATCTTCTTCTTCGGGAAGGGAGATGGCGCCTTCCTTTCTCCAGTTGTCCCCTCACCTAGGCGAAGGGTGAGCAACCTCTGCCTGGCCAGGAAGTCGGCAGCCTTGGCGTGGAAGATCGTGTCGGTCGGGGGGATGTCCTTCGTGAGGTGCCTGAACATGGGTGAAAGACCATCGAATCCCTCCAGAACCGAGTAGAGGGAGAGCTCGTCACTTATGGGCTCGCCGGTGAGGACTATTTTGTCCATCTGGTCGATGTAATCGTCATCGGACTCGTCTTTCCCCTGCCTGATCTTCATCATGCGGTGGGGACCTTCCTGCCGAGCGACCTTGGCGGCGAAGTACGACGTGAAGTCGCTCGCCAGCTTTTCAAAACAGTTAATTGAGCGCGGTGGCAATGACATGTACCACCTATGGGAAAGATTGCCCAATGTTAATGGGAACATTCGGAATTTCGTCACGTCTGACGCCCCGCATCCGGTCATGTAGATCCGGAACCTGCTTAAATGAGTCTCGGGGTCCGACCTCCCCTCATACAAAGGTGTCTGAGGAGGAGCGATATTTGGTTGCACGGGGGCAATCTCGAGACCTTTCTCTTGGCGCCCGCGAGCAGCTCACTTGGTCCGACGACCTTTCTCTTGGCTCCCGCCCCAGTTTGTAGGAGCGCTTTCATATCGTCAAGCTGACACTGCATTGTGGCCATCATCGTAGCCTGGCTGCTCGCGGTCTGGCTCTCGGAGTGGGAGCTGAGGCGATCATGTACTGATCTCCTGGCTCCGTTGTAGGCGATGAGTTCTTTGCCGCCGAACTCGATTTTTCAGCGAGGGGGAGCCAGATGGCTGGCCTGCTTTCTGGGAGTTGGGTACGCCGAACTCCTGGTGACGGATTCAAACTCCGACGTCTCATGGCTACGGCCAGAATGCCCAGGTTGCCATGAAGGATCACTTCCTAGGCGGTTAAAGACGAAACTATCCCGCCTCGCGAGTGCCTTTTCTTGCGACTCGGGGGTTTCTAGCGATTGCTCGACATATAACCCCTTGAGCTTTCGTTTGCCCGCGCGGCAGATGGCTGATGGGGTAATAGTGGGTGCGTCGCATGCTCTCCGTCACTCCCTTGGGATGGCCATGGCCTCCTCGATCTGTTCCGCGGTTTGGATTTGATCGAGTGAGAGGCTGGGGCCGTCCCTCGGGGGCGGGAGTGAGAGTTTGGCGTCATCGCGGCTGCCTTCCGCCGTAGGTTGGGACTCGGTTTGGGCCGGAATAAGGCTTCCGGCGGACCGTAAGGTGGCTCTCTTCGAGGTGGTGGCAGACGTCATTATCTCGAGGGTTTTCTTTCGAAGAGCAGTGAATGTTTCTTCAAGTATATGTTCCGGAGAACAGTGAGTGTTCTTCGAAATGGTCGGAGAGAAAATAAGGGTTAAATGCGCCCTTCCTCTAGCGCCAATTGTTGTTACCCAAAATATTATTCGGAATGATTTGCTGGATATGGCTACGGGTGAGTAACAAACAAAATGCAAGAGCATGAGCGATGAAATGAAAATAACACAAGATTTGTCGGGGTTGTTAATCCCGGGCTTGAATGCTCTCGCGAGATATTATTAATAAGAATACTGCTTTAGAGTACAATTATTAATGTTAGAGTACGATTACAATGAGTGTAATGACCCTAGTTATCTAGCTCTTGAGTGCTGATGATTGCCGCAAGAACCAGAGTTAATGCTCTGTGGGTTCTTGTTACAAAGATGAAGTGTTCGCTGTCTTTTTCGCTGTCTTATTCAACTGTCGGAGGTCTCCTATTTATAGAAGAAGAGGTTGTTGGGATGTCTTAATCCCAGACGGGCGATCGCCTTTCTTGCATTAAATTAAATGGGTGATCGTCTCCGCACGTGGGTCGGTTTCCTTAAAGTCCGCAACTGCTACTGGCAGCCAAATGTGCGAACCAATGAGAAGACAACACATGCCTCACGTCGCAGTCTTGGGAGGTCCCACCTAGGACCTTTTTGTGGGTCTGTCGGTAGGTGAGAGGCTGTCATTGTCACTGACAGCTGGTGATGGGCTGGAGTCAAAAAGCCTTTTACTGCGGCGACATTTGTGGGTCTGCACGTGGGCCTTCATACCGAGATTCGGTCTTCGTAGACTTGACGGATGTTGGCTTTATACGTGGCATAAGACGGTCGTCCTTGGTCGGGCACTAGAGTCGATCGCTAGGTGCCAAGAGACAATCGCCCTGGACGTCAATCGCTCAGCACTTGATCTCGCTCTGGAATCTTCGTTTGGTAAGTCTGTCTTGATTTATTTGATGCTGACTAAGGTCGCTCGGCCCTTGTGCCGATCGCCGCTGAGGCGTATTAATCGCCGCACAACAAAATGAGAAAATCAAAACCTAACCATAGTATATTATGAACTAATTATAATGAACTCCCAAATAGAACTCATAAAAGGATGACATACCTTTCCATAGGCATCTTAAAGAAGAAACAGTAATCATTTATTGTTTTTCAGAACAATAAATGAAAATTTGCCATGTTATAAAGAAGAAATAGTAATCATTTATTCACAACCTTTAAATATTTCAAATTAAATATTACGACTTTTATTTTTTTCAACAACAAAAATTTAAGTTATAGAATTTAATTGCAAAACAAAAATTTGCGGAATCAACTTTTGGAAAGATAAGAAAACTAAGTTTATTTAATTTTAAATACATTGTCAAATATTAAAGGATATTTTAAACTTACGATCGTAGTAACAATCTCTCGTGCAGCATCTGATGACACTCCCCCAGATATTTTTTGGCGACCAAGCTTCAACCTCTGATGACGTGAAGGAGGAGATGGAGGATCAATAATAACATCTTCTCCAGATTTTGATGCTTCTTCTTTACGCTCCTTCATCTTTCTCTCCATCTCTCGTACCTCCACAAAATCATATCCTCCTCGAGCCATAGTATGGGGAGCATTGTTTAGCTTCGCTATCTCTCGTTTCTTGATTCTCTTTTCCTGAAAAAAATTTACAAGGAATCGAAATAATATGTAAGGAAATGAAACGAGAGGTGGAATCGATCTATAGAAAATTATTTGCAAGGATTCGAAATAATATGTAAGGAAATATCGGTAAGTAATCGAGCTACAAAAATGTCTTTGAATTCAGATTCACATCCCAAGTAGGGTCCTCACGAGTCTTCTTGAATTCTTTCCAATCGTCCTCCGATATACCATACTTCTCACAAGGAGACAACTTTTTCGACGGATCATATATATACTCGTCGGTCAAATCAGTCTTAAATTATCTCCACATCCTGCCAATTGATTGCAATGTCTTCATGCGAAATTAGCCAATATTGCTAATTTGACTCACATCAAAGTTGGCCTACATTGACAATTCAAATTGAAACGTTATCGATAATACAATTTAAAATTATTTGAAATAATTTTAGTTTTTATTCAAGATTATTTATATTTAATTCAGTTTTTTAAATTATTTAATTTAATTTCAGTTTTATAGAATAATTTACTTAAATTAATATTTTTTGTAAATTTCAGTTTTATTCCAGATTATATATATTTAATTCAGTTTTTTAAATTATTTTATTTAATTTCAGTTTTAGAAAATAAATTACTTAAATTAATATTTTTTTTTATAAATTTCAATTTTTGTTCAAGATTATTTATATTTTATTTAGTTTTTTAAATTATTTAATTTAATTTCAGTTTTTATAGAATAATTTACTTACATTAATATTTTTTTTATAAATTTCAGTTTTATTCCATATTATTTATATTTAATTCATTTTTTTAAATTATTTAATTTAATTTCAGTTTTTAGAAAATAAATTACTTAAATAAATATTTTTTACAAATTTCAATCCAGGTATGTTTGCCATCCCTTGTCGAATAGGTAATTCTGATTTGAGCAAGCTGTGTTAGACATAGGGGCTTCTATAAATGTCATGCCACAATCTATTTATTCTTCTTTAAATTTGGGACCCTTAAAAGAAACGAGAATAATAATTCAATTAGCTGATCGTAGTCATGTATATCCCGAGGGAGTTATTGAAGATGTACTTGTGCAAGTTAATGAGCTTGTTTTTCCAGCCGATTTTTATGTTTTAGATATGCAAGGCGATTCGGCAAATTCAACACTAATTTTATTAGGAAGGCCATTTTTGAACACCGCTGAAACAAAGATAGATGTTAGAAAGGGTTCCCTCACAATGGAATTTGAGGGGCAAGTCGTAAAATTTAATATTGATGAAGTAATGAAATTCCCTAAAGACGCGTGTTCTTTGTTTGCATTAAGTGTGATTGACCCTCTCGTCGAGGAAGTGTTTGAACTTGATTGCAGGAAAAAGCTTTAGGAAGATGTCTTTGGCAACACGGAGGAATCGAGCACACACATTACCAAGATTGTAGGTCGCAAACACACTGCCAAACTCATCAAGCTCATAGAACATCATAAGAAGACCCTCCCCTCCACGGAACAAGTGCCCGAGCTCGAGCTAAAGCCACTACCCGACCACCTAAAGTACGTATACTTGGGAAAAAATGACACAATACCAGTAATCATTTCGGCCAAGTTAACACCCGTACAAGAAAAGGCCCTCATCACCGTCCTCGAAAAGTACAAGGAAGCAATCGGCTGGACCATTGTCGACATTCGCGGGATCATCTCGGCCATATGATGCATCATATTTTATTGGTTGAAGAGGCCAAGCCTAGCCGAGAATCCAAACGAAGACTAAACCCACCAATGATGGAAGTAGTGAAAAAGGAGGTTCTTAAGCTTCTTGACGTAGGGATGATATATCCGATTTCCGACAGTAAGTGGGTGAGCCCCACACAAGTAGTTCCAAAAAAATCGGGTATCACAGTGGTGGAAAACAAAGAAGGCGAACTAATTCCGAGCCATGTTCAGACTGGATGGAGGGTGTGCATTGATTTTCGAAAACTAAATGCAATGACCCGAAAGGACCACTTTCCATTACCTTTCATCGATAAGATGATCGAGCGATTAGCGGGACACTCATTTTATTGTTTTCTTGATGGTTTCTCAGGTTACTTTCAGATCGCGATTGCACCCGAGGATCACGATAAGACAACCTTCACGTGCCCCTTTGGGACGTTCGCATACCGTCGCATGCCATTCAGACTGTACAATGCACCGGCTACCCTTCAGAGATGTATGGTAAGTATTTTTTCCGAATACGTAGGGAACATCATAGAAATTTTTATGGACGATTTTAGTGTTTATGGGGATTCTTTTGAGTTTTGCCTTGAAAATCTTACGCTCATTCTTCAGCATTGTGTTGAAACGAATCTTGTATTAAATTGGGGAAAATATCACTTTATGGTTAAACAAGGCATAGTCTTAGGACATTTGGTATCGTCAAAGGGGATAGAAGTTGATAAATCAAAAATCAATACAATCACTGCATTACCTTACTCCGTAAGTGTGCGGGAAGTTCGTTCTTTTATTGATCATGCAGGATTTTATAGGCGATTTATGAAGGACTTTTCCAAGATTGCCGCCCCTTATGCAAATTACTACAAAAAGAAGTCGATTTCGTTGTAAACAAGGAGTGCAAGGCTGCGTTCGACAAATTGAAGTACCTCCTGACCACACCTCCCATAATTCAGCCACCCAACTGGAACTTGCCATTTGAGATAATGTGTGACGCAAGCGATTACGCCGTCGAGCCGTCCTTAACCAAAGAGTGGGAAGAGCAGCACATGTGATATACTATGCTTCAAAGACCTTGAATCCGACCCAAACAAATTACTCCACTATGGAAAAGGAGCTCTTAGCTATAGTTTTTGCCTTAGAAAAATTTTGTTCATACTTACTTGGGACTAAACTTGTTATTTTTTCTGATCATGCAGCACTGAAATTTTTACTTGCGAAAAAGGAGGCAAAATCGTGACTTATCCGTCCTATTACTCCAAGAGTTTGGTTTAGAAATAAGGGACAAAAAGGGAGGTGAGAAGTATGTGGAAGATCACCTAAGCCGAATAGTGCTGGAAGAAGAAAAAAAAACTATGTCAGACAGCTTCCCGGACGAGCAGTTGCTTGCTGTGTCACGACACTGGGACAGTATTACCACACTAGGTCACCCAGTGTCAGATTCTGCCGCACCATGGTACGCTGATTTGGTGAATTTCATTGTCGCTAACGTGTTTCCTACATGTGTGACAAGAGATAGGAAGGATAAACTCAGGAGCAATGCCAAATATTATGTATGGTACGACCCGTACTTATAGAAACACTATCCCGATCAAGTGATTAGAAGATGCATCTCGGAGAGCGAATTTCAGTCAATCCTAACTTTTTCCCATACGTACGCATGTGGTGGACACTTTGGAGCAAGGAGGACAGCCCACAAGGTTCTTGAAAGTGGATTTTATTGGCCATCAATTTTTAGAGACGCTTTCATCTTTTGCAAGTCTTGTGATAATTGTCAAAGGACGGGTAACATCTCCCGACGAAATTAGATGCCGCAAAATCCAATTTTGATTTGCGAAATTTTTGACGTATGGGGCATGGATTTCATGGGCCTGTTTCCTTCATCATATGGGAAGTTATATATATTACTCATGGACTACGTTTCTAAATGGGTGGAAGCAACCGCAACCTGCACTAATGATTCCAAGGTCGTGGCAAAGTTCGTGAAATCGAATATCTTCTCAAGGTTTGGAATCCCAAAAGCCATAATCAGTGATCGAGGGAAGCATTTTCGAAATCAAACAATTGAAGCACTGCTGAGGAAATATCACGTCATACACAGAGTGTCTACTTCTTACCATCCACAATCCAATGAGCAAGCTAAAATTTCCAACCGAGAGATCAAATCGATTTTAGAAAAAACTATTCAACCGAATCGCAAGGATTGGAGTTTGAGACTCGATGATGCATTATGGGCATACAGGACGGCATATAAAACACCTATAGGAATGTCACCATACAGGTTAGTTTATGTAAAACCATGCCACTTACCCGTCGAGTTGGAACATCGAGCGTTCTGGGTAGTTAAAAAGTGCAACATGAATTTTGATGAAGCTGGCATACACAGGAAACTTCAATTACAAAAACTCGAAGAAATAAGAAATGATGCATATGAGAATTCCGCAATTTATAAGGAGAAAACCAAATCTTTTCACGATGCAAGAATAACAAGGAAGGAGTTTATCGTGGGGGAAAAGGTGTTGTTATACCACTCTAGGCTAAAGTTATTTCCCGGTAAGTTGCGATCTCGATGGGTCGGGCCATTTATCGTCACCCAAGTTTTTCCACATGGAGCTGTGGATATTCGATCTATGAAAACTGACAAGGTATTTAAAGTCAACAGACATCTGCTCAAACCATATCTCGAAGCAACACCTGATTACAACTTGGAACAATTTGAGCTCGAGGATCCAACTACCACTTAAACAAGGAGTTCGTCGGGCCAACGACGTTCAAAAGAAGCGCTTGTTAGGAGGCAACCCAATGATAGTAGTTAACTTTAAATTACATTTTTTTCATTTTTTCTTGCATTTTAATTTTTCCTTTAATCGGCCAATTTTTTTTTCTCTTCGCAATTTTTTTGTGACTCTTAAAACAAGTCTTAAATTGGCCAGGACTAAAAATATTCTCAAACAAGTTTTCGGCCCAGTTTTTCTTCTCTAGATAATTTTTGCATAATAAGTCAATTGGGTTGATTTTTCAAAGAAAAAAAAATGGGGGCCCAATAATTGAAATTTCTTCAGCCCAGATTTTTTGTCTAAATTTTTTAAGTTCAGATTTTTTTAAGTTAATTACCCAATCTCCCCCGACTCTACTTCCTCCCCCTTGCAAAGAAATCTTTCCTCTTACTTTCATATCTCCCTGACCCTTGCAGGACCGCCGCCGACATGTCGGAAAAAGGTAGGAGGAATGTTCACTGACCGCTGAACCGCCCTGATCGAGTCCCGACCAAACTAGCCCGGTGCACTCTTTTCTTTTTTTCCATACTTGATTTGTGCTTTATTTTTTTAGTTTTTCTTCATGCTGGATTATATATGTTGCGTTTTATTCGCTAAAATTGTGTCTCCTCGCACTTTGATTTGTGATGATTGTCCTTTAGTCAATTGAGAATAGTTGGTGAGAAGCATAATGGTTTTTAGAGTTATTTGCTCGTTTGGAATATTAGTTGGAATTAGCTCAATTTGTGGTTTTTAGTTCCGCCTTTCTGTGAAAATTGGTTGGTTTTGTATTAGCTTTTAATGGAATATTTCTGTGATTTATAGATATAAAAATTACAACACTATTAGAAAAGCTAGGAAGGAAGAATATTATTAAGATTTCACTTGTGATTTGTACTTGGTCATTTACCCTCTTATTAAAATTTCATTGGTCGTTGAATTTTTTGGCTTACCGCATACACGGAGGCTAGTAGAAAAAAGGGGAGAGATGTTGAGCAACAACAGGTGCCTAATTTTGGGGGTCCTAAAATGTTGTGAAAATAGTAACAACAGAAAATAAAGGACTAACTCATTGTTGGTGCCTAGCTGCCGTCTCACACACAAAAATAAAAATGGGTTGGTGAAAAGAGCTACACGTTAGCAAATAACGGTGTGAAAGCTATCACCTAAAAAAATCTAAGATTTTCCGAATATGATGAAGCTTGTGGATAGTACATTCGCGTAAGTTCCTGTCAATAAACAGCCAAATGAAATAATAAGTTTGGGGAGATGACTAAAGTCTTTATCATAAGTTGAAATTTTTTTAACTATTCTTCTCTTCTTGGAACTGTTTAATAGGATTGCATTTTTATGTTTGATAATTCTATGTAATTTTCATTAATTGTTTATGCAAAAAGTCTCCTGATTGCGCAAAAGAAGCGATTATTATACCACTATTTGAGTTAACAAAGGCTAAATATTTCAGGGCAAGCAAATCATATTCTTACTTTTGTTATCGCTACGATCCAACTCATTCTAAATTGCTTGAGGACAAGCAAACTTTTAAGTTTGGGGAGATTGATGGGGGAATTTGAACTTTTATTTTAAGCGATTACTTGTGCATTTTGGGTCGGTAAATGGAATTTTTTATCGAGCGTCTCATAGGGCGAATTTTTTCAAATCTTTCGATATTTTTATGCTTGAGGAGAAGCATTGATTTAAGTTTGGGGAGATTTGATCGGTAGAAAATATTACATAATTATATGTGCTAAATATATAATTATATTATATTTGTTTTAGCACAACTTGATGGTTTTCTACATATTTAATTTATGATGGTAATTTAATTCATTAGTGGAATTTATTCATTATTTTAGGTATTTGTTATATTCTTGGAGTCGGAATAATTATCAGGCAAACAAGATATATCCAGTACAAGGAAGAGACTTGACCGAAAGGAACTGAATAGAAGAGTCCTACTATAAATAAAAAATCTCACGGCCGAAAACAGAAGGAAAGAAAGAAGACTCCTATTAGGAAAACAAAAGGGCGGCCGAATGTTTGAAGGAATAAAACTCCTGCCTACACGTTATAAATAGAAGAAGACAAACATCATCAATTAATCTCACGCCATATCAAGGAGAACTCAATAATTGTCCACCTTACAATCAGCACACGACAATTTAAAGTGCATTTCTTTTTTTAAATTAATCTACGAATGGATTAAAGCGATGCAGTGGATTAATTTATGCGATTTGGAAAAATGTCTTGTTGTTTCTTTCTTGTCTGAATGAACTATCGAATGACGAAATGGCCAATTTTTGTCCTCGATTATAAAATAAGTGCTGTTTGATATACTGTTCGTTATTTTTTAAGCCGAATAGTATTTTTGAATGACATAAACTAGTTAAACATCAAAACATAATGTCAAACTTTATTGATATCATCAAAAACAACAATAATAAGTACTTATAAATAAAATACTTCAACATCTTATTTTGAACACAATTCTTAAAATTAAGCATTAGAAACCAAACTATTTGCAATTTCATCACGCAAATTAAATTAGTCATATATTGTGTGCTATTAGCACCCCATTGTGTTATGTCGAGCCCTTCTTCTCCACTTCCTTCGCCTTCTTCTTCATTGTTAAATATAGTATCCTCATTGCACTCCAGAAACAACTGGTCCTGAATATTGCATTTCCTGATAAAATTATGTATCGCAAAGCACGCAATGACCACATTTCTTTGTATTGTAAATGGAAAAGGAGCCATCTGCTTCAGAATTGGAAATCTTAATTTCAAGACACCATAAGCACGTTCAATAACATTCCTAAGCTGGGCATGTGCATGATTGAACAATTCTTCTTTAGTCAAAGCACGTCGGCGTCGGAAATCTGCTAACCAATACCTCGTGTTACGATATGGAGCCAAAAATCCACGGGAATTGGCATATGCAGCATCGCAAAGATAATATTTGTCTGAAAATTAAAAAACATCAAATGTATAACATACAAATAAAAAAGCAAAAGTATAATTTGAGAATGATGTATACCTTGTGGTGGAAAGGGAAAGCCAGAATTCGGGTTACTATATATACATCAAACGATTTAGAATGCATATACATTCAACATTAAAACAGCAAGAATATAACAGCAACAATATAACAAAAAAATAGTCATAACAACTTGGTTTTTACCAAAGAGCAACACAACAATAAAACAGAACCAAATAGTCCCAACAAAAAACAAGTCTCAAGTATCATTCAAAAACAGCAAAACTAGTAAAAAAAAATACCAAATAGTGAACTAGTGGTATCCTTGTTTTGCTCCAACCGTTTTTACCCAATCCTTAGCAAACTCTGACGGTATTCCAATCCATGCTTCTCTATTCCGGCTATCCGTAAGAAGAGAAAAAGCAATGCGAAACAATGGATCTTCTTTTCCCCATCCAAGGTCGTTCAATTTTTTCATGCATGCTTCATACGAGAAAGGATCGGGTTTCTCGTGTTTTAATGCCATATTATCTAGAAAAATCATAAGTTTCTCATCTAAATCCGAGGTTACTTCTCTAGCCTTTCTTTTTCTTGTCAACATGAGTACGAGAGGAACTAGGTGTTGACGACATGGGAGCTTGTTCACTTGATATAGGGTCTTGAAAGTGTGAACGCGAAAGGCTCAACGGTTGGCATAGGGTCTTTTGATGTCGGTCCATAGCCTCAATACCGTGCACACACCACCCTCAAATAGTTGTGCACACAACTCGGGGTATAGTAGACTTGACGTCCTCAAATATTCAACATATTTATTGGAATGTGTTAAAAAATAAAGTTATCAATATACAAAATAAATAAAAGCGAAAATAAATTGCCAATTATGAATATACCTCACTCTCCAATTCCCATTCTTGAGGTGTTAAGTTGAATGTGTTGGTTGAAGGATCATACAAATTGCCAGTTTTGTTTTTTAATTTCAACCATGCTCCATATTTCCCCTTTAGATAATCAAATTTATTACGCATCGCTTCTGTCAACGGTAAAATTATGAGTTGCTTTGAGGGTTTGACAACTTTGATCCATGAATTCGGTTTTAATGCACTACCTTCCTTCCCGTTCAATGAAACCTCAAGAATACAACTTTCAAAAAGGTCTTCATAACATTGGGGTCCCTCCAACTTATCTAGTTCGTTTATTTGGTTGTGTTTCCCCAATTTGTTCCATACCTAAAACAAGATGAAATTATCAAACCAACTACCAACAAGCGACCACGGAATCCCTCGAAGAAATGAAAAAAAAACTAAATATACATCATAACAAACACTCCCATCGTAAATGATATTTATCTCTACCAAATCAAAACAAGATAAAATCATGGAATCGGAAAAATAAAAAATAGCCATGGAATCGAAAAAACAAGCGGGAAAAATAAACAAGCGGGACATGAAAAATAAACAAGCGGGAAAAATCAAAAAAACGAACTGGAATCGAAAAGGTGAATGGCGGAGATAATACTACCAGATTTAACAAAAGGTCATAAACACAATGATGATGCAAATCCCTTTAAAAAATGGCCACTAAAAAAAATGCGCAGTGACTAGTTGATAAAACAACATACTTCATTTAATCCAATTTAAACAAGCAGCAAAAAGGGACGGTGATGGCGGGCGTCGGCGATGAAAAAACGAACACCTTTCGGCGGCGATGGCGACGGCGAGGCGGGCGTCGGCGATGCGGACGTCGGTGAGGCGGGCGACGGTGAGGCGGGCGAGGGCGATGCGGACGGTGGAGAGAGAAGAAAAGGGACGGGAGAGAGAAGGGGAATGGCGGAGAGAATGGCAGAAGGGGAAAAGGGAGGGGAAAAGGGAGAAGGGGAGAAGAAAGTGAAGATGAGAAAGGGGAGAAGTCGTGCGGTAGGTGAGAAAGGGCAGAATACGTAATTTGATCTGCTGAATGGGAAGCACCTCGTTTTTTAGGCTGAATCATAATGCCAAATTTCAGCCCATTCAGCAAAAAGTAAACAAAAAAAAAATCTGAGCGATTCAGATGGTTCAGTATTCAGCCCATTAAGTAAAAAGTAAACGGGGCCTAAGAGAGAGAAGGGCAGCAGCAAAAATAAAAATAAGAAGGAGGCACGGCTCCCGAGGCTAGAAGGGAGAAGGAGCACGACGGTTGAACACTTCGGCCGAGAGCAGGAAAAAGAATTATTTTCTGGTTCCAATTTTCTATTACCATTGATTATTGCTTCATGCTTTATTTAGCCATCATGTCCGGCTAATTTATCTATTCCAGTTCTTAGGGATGTTTGAACCCGTATCTATATTATTTATGTTTTAATCCCATAGCATATTCTTGACTTAATTCCTTTGAATTATCTTTGTGGTATTGAGTAGATTTATTTATGATATAACTTACTTTAATTAGCCTGATCAACTTAATTGAGGTTTTTATATCTATTGCTAGACTTAGGGTTATAATACGTAATCGTTATAATTCTAAATCACAAGTAGAAACAATTGATTTTATTCAGTTGGGTAACACTGTAATATCCGTGTTTTCTATTTTTGGTAATTTTTATTTTCGGTGTATATTCGTCTCGGACAACTCGCTTGGCACTGTTTTGGAATTCTGAATCTATTTTGTTCTTGGAGTTCCTCCGTTGGGATGAGTCTCGATGATGTTTTTACGTAATTTCACCATGAGTTATACTTTATCGCATGTGTATTCGATTCTCGTTAAACTCGTTCGATTTCGTCATTTTACTATTTCCATGAGTTCGTATGGTTGAGTAGAGCATGTTGTGAGTTTCGGATTGTTAACCCGACGTTGTATCATGATTTTCGGATGTTTGAGCCATTTTTGTAATTTCCTATAAGTTTAGGGAATTTGTTCCTTGTTCGATTTTGGTTGTGCACCTCGGATCGTTTTGGAGTTTCCGTACTTCCATCTCGTGTTATTGTTTCCCAAATATCGATTCATATTGCTCTTATTCTCTTCCCGGATCATTTTTCATCATTTTGGAACCCAAAGGGGGTGTGGGCCGCGGCACAAGGATTGTGCGCCGCGGCACACACATTGTCCAGTTCCTGGCCGAGCAATCTGTACCGTGTGCCGCGGCACATGCCGTCAGGGCCACGGCACACTGCCGAGTCACTGCCGCGGCACACTCGTCCGGGCCGCGGCACACTCGTATGGCACTTATCGGCTAAACTTTGCATGCAGTGTGCGCGGCTGCGCCGGCGAACGCGGCACCTGCTTCGGGTCACTGCCGCGGCACACTCGCCCGGGCCGCGGCACACTGCCGACCACTGGGCGCAATTTTGGCCCTGTGCCGCGGCACACTTCGGCTGAGCCGCGGCACACTGTGCGGTCAGCGCTATATCAGCGTTTTTTTTCAGCGAGTGCAGTTCATTTCTCCTTTTCCTTCCACCGTTCGAGAGAGAGAGGCTTGAGAGGGAGATTTTCCTCCATCTATCACTTGATTGTGTGATTTTCTTCATCTCCTTTCGATCGTGAAGCTCGGATTGTGGATCTAACACATGTTCTTCGGATTAAAGTGCTTGGATCTTCAAGAGGTAAGATTTCCTATACCCTAGTATGAATTTGGGGAGGGTTTGGTGGTGATCTTGTCTTTTAATCCGATTTAACCGATGTTGTTGTTAGATTTTGATAGTATACTCGTGACCCTTGGTTTCCTTGTTATTGGGTGGGATGAAATCCCGTTATTACACCATTGACCGATTTCATTTCCCTATGCACTCTTGGTGTCCGATGAATTGCCCCAACGGGTAGAATTAGGATTAATTCTTACCTTTCAGCATTATTGAGACTTGTTATATACCGTTATTGTGTTAGGAGCGGATTTGGGAGGATTGTTCGGACCAAAACCTATTCCTTCGACGTTTCCTTCGTTTCGTCTTATTCAAGGCAAGTACATGTATTACATTTCGTTATGTATGTTGCGTTTTCGAAATGAATGATGAATTATGGTTTTCGGGTGCGTGAGTTGTGTTCCTTCCACTCGGAGTGTCCGACGGGATGTCCGGGGGTCGATACTAAGGGGTACGGCCGCGGAAGTGAACTTGGGTGCGTGTGTGGTTGAACTTCCACCCGGAGTGTCCGACGGGATGTCTGGGGGTCGATACTAAGGGGTACGGCCGCGGAAGTGGTATCCCACCCGGAGCGTTCGACGGGATGTCTGGGGGTCGATACTAAGGGGTACGGCCATGGGATACCAGTTGTGATTTTGTGATATCGTACTGATTGAGACTGATTTGATTGTCAATGTAGTATTCCGGAATATTTATGGCAAATGATATCTGATTGAGATGATCGTGTTAAACCGTATTTGTATATAATGTTGTGTAATTGTGTACTTGCACTAGCTATTCGAATGCTAACCCCTTAAATGGGGGAAATGCATCTTATGCATTTCAGGTACCGAGAGGGATGTGGAGCAGGCACAGGACATGCACGCAAAGGATGGGCTGGCTTGATGATGTGGCTCGAGTCTGTATTTTTTATGTTTTGTCAATGCATTTGTCGAGTAATGGAGTTAGACTATTTATTTTTTAACTTGGTTTAAGTCCCCTGCGTGGGCAATGAATTGGTATTTAACTTATGTTCATGTACTCCGCTAAAATGTTTTGGCCGAGGCCACGACCTTATTTACTTTTTGAGTGCATCATTTAGGATTACATTGTGGTTTATGTGTCATGTGTTAGCCTGGTAGACCTCACGAGGGTTCTACGACGTGTAATGTCCAAGTTGTGAATTGGGGTGTTACAAACACAAAATCAAGATCCCTTAGGTCGAGCTTGTGAACTCAATATCTTGTCTATTTCCATCGTTTTAGTTCCTAATGCATCTAACGAATAAGATTTGAAGAGCTTGTTTTGAATCCTTCGTATGGGTAGATTTAATTGAAGAACTTGTTTTGATTAAATAAACTTAAGAAACGATTGGGGTTAACAGAGCTTGTTGTTGACTTCGGAGTAGGAGTTCATTAGGAATTAAGAAAAGATAAAGTGTTGCATTAATTCATAGATTAAATTAGAACATGGGATAACGGAACTAAGAACTGGATATTAACCACAATCGTTTTTTCTTACTAAAATTTATTTCTTTTTATTTGTCTACTTGTTATTTTAGTTTGTTTACTTTAACCCAACCAACCCCCCCCCCCCCTTATTATATCTAGTATTATTATTTTTAGTATTATTTATTTAGTACTACTATTTTAGTTTCAGAAAAATATCCAACTCAAGAAGTTCGATTAATTCATCCGTTCCTCGTGGGATCGATCCTTACTTATCAATACTACTATTTAGTATAAGTGAGTCAAGGACTTTTTATAAATATCTAATTTTGACGCGTCTCGACAGCGCGGTCACTATACCTCAAGAACACTGAAATCACCCTTCGGGTTGAAACGAACCGAAGGTATGGATATACAACCCATAAAACATGTTTAATAACAACATCTACACCAATCGATTCATCAAAATCGGGTGGAATACGAAATCAAGAACAAAACTTCCAAAAAGTCAACTCTAGGAAATCAAGAAAAATACCTCGGATCGATGACGAAGAACACAAATTGGTGTTATTAATCTACACCAAGAACTCGAGGGGGATGATATATCAAGATTGAAGATGTCCCAATCGCACCAAAAATCACCCGAAAATCGCCCACAGAGAGAAAGAAGAAAAGGAAAAGGAGAGGAAATGAAATCCTCTCCAAAATCCCGCAGATAAAAGGGCTGCTGACTCGCGTGCCGCGGCGCAGGCTGAGTGTGCCACGACCCGCGACTGGAAATTGAGAGCAGGTTTCTGGGCCGTGCCGCGCGGTACATCCGCGCCCAGCCCAGCTCTTGGAAGGGGCGTGCTGCGGCACACATCACCTTGTGCCGCGGCGCACGCTGTTTCCATCTAAAAGTGATGAAAAACGACCCACGAACATGATATACTCAGTCGACGCATAGTCACGACCATTTAAAGGCCTGAACGAACTATCACGAACCCTCGTTTAGTGACTTCAGGTCGAAACGGTCGGTCCTAACACGACGGTACCATCAAACGACTCGGAAAGAGAGAACGTAATTGAATCCCAAAACTTTGGGAAATTACGGAACGACTCAACAAGATAATCGATCGAATCACCAATAAAAGTTCACAACATTTCTAACAAAGTTAAATGGACTTACGGGAAACTCGAAACAACAGTTTCGGACGAGATTCGCAAGAATCGAACTCAAGTGCGGAAAAGTCGGTAAGAAGCACGGAACTCAACAAAACGACACAGAAACGAACTCGGATGTCAAAAAGTGCAGAACTAATCATTCTTAGAATGACGAAACCGTCACAATAAAGTTTCTAAGATGGACTTCCTCCAAAAAAATAAAATTACCGAAAATCGAAAATTGCGGATATTACATACTACCCTCCTTAAAAGAAGTTTCGTCCCGAAACTTAAATCAAGTAGGGAGAAGCAATATCCCACCAGGAACATCTAAACGAGATACACAGGAACTATATCGCTTACGCCCATCGGCGAGATGTTACAATAATGCAAAGGAACATACGACGTGGAAACACGCTCAACGACAACCATCACAATGCCACAAGCAGGGGCATAACACAATCAAAAAGTGCCAAGAATCACCAAGCAGATAACGTTATCAAGTCAATTATCCGGATCATCAAGAGACAAAAGGAACATATTACAAGAAAACATGCACAGTCGAAAAATAGAAATGAAGCGCACAAGGATCCGCAAAGGTAACCACGGAGAACTCCGACCATGCCGAAATTCTCGAAAACCACACTAGGCATCTCCGTGTCCCTTCGGGGAAGATACGTAAACTCGATCCCCAAACCTCTCAGCTACCATCTCGCAGTGCACAGCTCAGTGTCCCACATGACCGCAATCGAAACAGCCGACTAACGGTGAATGACGTCTTCGTGGTACGAGATCAGGCAACAACAATCGATCAACCACGAAAAAACAACAATGATCGAACAACAATGATCAAACAACAACGATCGAACAACAACGCTCGAATAACAATGATCGAACAACAATGATCGAATAACAATGATCGAACAACAACGATCGAACAATGACTCCGAAGTTCACACTTCAACTCAAGACATTAAAAGAACTTGTAGAAACTAAAAGGCGTTAATTTCGAACAAGGTTCACAAGAATCGAACCGAACTCGGAAAAGTTACAACGATAAACAGATTGATCCGGAACAAGGTCACACCCCGTTCAAACGATGACAACTGAGATACCGAACAAGTTCAGAAAGTATCAACGAACACGAGCGAGTCGATAGAATTGAGAAAGAGAAAAGGAGGAAGTCAAAAATAATACGGGTATTACGTTCAACCTCTTTTAAAAGAAGTGTCGTCCCTAAAACTCACAACAATGGAAGCAAGGTAACAACAAGTAACCGACAAAAACATCCTTCATGGGCCTCTCAGAGCCGATCCTAATATCTGTGCTGAAGCTCATACCCCGGAAGACTCGGTAACCAACTCGCAAAACTGGATTATGTGTCCCTCGAGTCCACACTTGTAACATGTTACTGGCGCGAAGGACAATATGTATGTACCTGCCTCCGCACATTACAGTTGAAGCACCTCGGCATACCTAATATACGACTGCTAGGTACAATGGAATATAATCGCAAAACAACATACCAGAGATGCCGACTCAGCACAATATATCAACGTAAGGCAACCCACATACACAAAATCACAACAACAACGGCATACGTTCGGCGATTTCAACGGCCCGAATGATAACCAGCACACAATCACAAAACATCATGAAACAATCACAGATATACACAATCATACAAACCCGAGCTGTAATAGCTCGCACAGGTGCGATAACATGCAAATCATCATGAAACGACAACATTAAAGACCAACATCACACCTCTCACAGAGGGCTAACACAATAATTATGTGGCGAACGACTCAACGCTCACACCACCAATTCAATCACAACTCGGGGGCTAACACCCTAACGAAAGTGTAAACATCATACATACATTCCTGGACCGCAAACAGGAATGATAGGTTTTAAAAATGAAAATCACCTTTTTGAAAACAATTTGGAAACACCAGTTGATTTTGAGTATCACCTATGAAAAAGTATTACAAACATCGTTATCGAGACTTTGAAAAACCATCTTGCATTGGATCAAAATGAGGACACTTTTCTTTTAATTAAAAATTTCAGAAATATTCGACCTTCGTGTCTAAGCAAATGCGTTTCCAAATTACTGAAAATATCTCAGAATATTTTGGTCCTCAAGGTAGAAGAATCTTTAAACATAATGCGGCACTAGTAGGCACCTTGAAAATACTGCGAGAAAATAATCCATTTAAAAGTGCGTCTCGAAATTTATTTTCTAAGATATTCAAGGTTTTCAAAAATACAATAGGCCAGAATGCCCCAAAATTCGCACGTATCAACACTCGCTTATACACATCATAGTACACGCATCGAATCGTTCAAAATCAGAGAATACATGTCTTTTACCGGAAAACAAACAGTCAAATATCACAGTAAAAAACCGCCTAGGATCGGGGCGAAACCACTGATCCCATTCGAGGCCTCTAAGGACCCTCCCTGACTGGTTAGCAAAAACAAGATCGTCAATCCGGAGTTAAGTCACGGATTCCACCGAGGCCTCGTCACCCTCCCGGAGTGAGCAAATCACACACATATACATTCCCATTCCATATTAAACACAAAGTTTCACAAGAATACTCGCAAAACGAGCAATTTATTTTGAAATACACACGCAGCGGATGAAACCAACAGTCAAAAACACATTAGCAGCGACACCACTCCTCATATAAACAAAATATGAGAGTCAAAGAACTACATATCAAGAAATCAAAATCCATATAAGGATCATCACTTAACAATTAATCATACAAGTAGCTCATGTCACAAGAGGCACAACACAAAGAAGGGAGACTTACATCCATATGTCGCACGAAGATGATGACCGCCCCACGATACTAATCACGACCAACAAACATAGACGGCGCGTCGCGACAAGACTCAGTCAGACAAAATCCGACAAGACAAGACTCAATAGATACGACTTGACCCGACAGCCTAGGTTTACACAACCTAAAGCTCTGATACCATTTATGTAGCACCCCAATCCACTCAGGGATATTACACGCCGTAGACCCTTTCCTCAAGGATCTACCAGGCTGGTAACTAAAATCAAACATCTCAATGTCGCCTTTAAGGCATAAATGACTCAGTAGACCGATCTTGTCTTTCAATTAATACATACAACTCAATCTCAATACATACCCACGCAGGGGGCAAAATACAACACACTTCCGTACAATGGGGAAAATACTGTAGCGGAAATAAAGTACAATCAAACCAATACAACAACGTATGGATCCCCATGTGATTAGTATCGATCATCTTCCATCATCCTTCATGCCGACTCTGTGTTATGCTCCCCAAAACCTGAATACAATACAGACATCCACCCCCGAATTAATTGGGGGTTAGCAAAATCCCACTATTTTGCTAGTGCAAGTACATAATCATACGAAAAGTAACAAACAAATAGAAATCACGAATTGGGTACGACAATTAACTACCAAAGCCTTCCCGGGAGTTTTTATTAATTAGAAAGCCATCAAAGAAGTGTTGAAAATAAATTCCTCATCTTGGGGATTTTAAGAGTAGAAACCTCGTTGGACCTGAAGTCCTTAGTTGAAAAAAATAACCATTTCAAGATGAATGGGTCTCGGCCCAAAATCACTTTCCGTAAAACGACCTTTACAAAACTGTTGGGATCTCAACCCAATTCTCATCAAATCACAGTACACGAGAACAATATAAAGGTCCATTTTCCAACATCAAAACCGCACAGTTAAAGGACTAAACACATACGACAAAATACTCTAGTGTTATCCTAGCCAAGTAGGTCAAATGAACAACTTACCTCTTACACACTTAGTCAATGCATGCAATCACGAAATCACCGTTCAAAAATTCCGGAAACGCTATAACCTAAAACACATTTATAAAATGCATCACAATTAACCGTCGATCCATCCCTCCATGGACCTCTACCGAGACCCCGTCGGATCTAACCCGTAGTGGTTAAAAGCAAAGCTCGTTGATCCAACCCTCCCTGGATCTCTACCGAGACCCCATTGGATCTAACCCGTAGTGAGCATACACACACCCAACACTAATATGCTAAGAATGGCCACTTACCCGACACAAATATCATACTCATCACAATATCCCCATCACGAACAATCAACCACAACACAACGACACAATTAACATGGAATACACGATTCCATAACATTAAACAAGCAGGGATATCCTTAAAGCCCTCAATGTTTAAAATAATCAAATCATAATCAAAGATACCTGCCCAAATCTATCAACAGCGGTGTCGAAAGAATGACGTGATCGAATAAGTGACTTTCAAATTCCGGCTGGATGGGACCGGGGAAGAAGCCCCCAAAATCCAGAAAACCAAAAATTTCAGTGGGGCTCACATGACTCATATTAACGAGGGTAAACCAACCATCATAAATCCAACATGTAAACTCTATTTTCAGGGCACAAATCGTATAAGAAAATACTTGCCTCAAAACCACGATCGAAACGAGACGATGAACGGGATGCGGTCGGGCAGCCCTGAACTCCTGAACATATTCAAGAATACAATAGCACCGCGAACACTACGAGAATAACACTACACGAATTACCAACACAAAACAGAGATCAACTCGGAATCCTCGAGCACCTATAATCCTCCAGAAGAAACAACAAAAACATGATTACGACGAGGATCAAGACCAAAAACAACGGAGATCACAACAAAATATCGAAGGAAAACTCATTCGAACTTTTAATCGAACATTAAATGTTCACTACACCTCAAGAACACCGAAATTATCCTTCGGGTTGAAACGAACCAAAGGTATGGATATACAACCCATAAAACATGTTTAATAACAACATCTACACCAATCGATTCATCAAAATCGGGTGGAATAGGAAATCAAGAACAAAACTTCATAAAAGTCAACTCTAGGAAATCAAGAAAAATACCTCGGATCGATGACGAAGAACACAAATTGGTGTTGTTAATCTACATGAAGAACTCGAGGAGGATGATATCTCAAGATTGAAAATGTCCCAATCGCCCAAAAATCGCCCGAAAATCGCCCACGGAGAGAAAGAAGAAAAGAAAAAGGAGAGGAAATGAAATCCTCTCCAAAATCCCATGAATAAAAGTGGCGACTCGCGTGCGCATGGCCTTGTGAGTATGCCGCGGCCCGCGGATGGAAATTGAGAGCAGGTTTCTGGGCCGTGGCGCGGCGCAGACACAGCGTGCCGTGGCGCACGGTATAGCTTCCCCAGCCCAGCTCTTGGAAGGGGCGTGCCGCGGCACACATCCCCTTGTGCCGCGGTGCACGCTGTTTGCGCCTAAAAGTGACGAAAAACGACCCACGAACATGATATACTCGATCGACGCATAGTCCCGACCATTTAAAGACTTGAACGAACTATAAAGAACCCTTGTTTAGTGACTTCGCATCGAAACAGTCGGTCCTAACACGACAGTACCATCAAACGACCCGAAAAGAGAAAGAACGTAATTGAATCCCAAAACTTTGGGATATTACGGATCAACCCAACACGATACTCGATCGAAACACCAATAAAAGTTCACAAGATCTCTAACAAAGTTAAACGGACTTACGGGAAACTCGAAACAACAGTTTCGGACGGGATTCTCAAGAATCGAACTCAAGTGCGGAAAAGTCGCTAAGAAGCACGGAACTCAACAAAACGACACCGAAATGAACTTGTATGTCAAAAAGTGTTGAACTAATCATTTTTAGAATGACGAAAAGGTCACAATAGAATCGCTAAGATGGACTTCCGCCGAAAAAAGAAAATGACCGGAAATCGAAAATTGCATGCTACCCTCCTCAAAAGAAGTTTTGTCCCGAAAGTTAAAATAAGTAGGGAGAAGCAATATCCCACCAGGAACATCTAAACGAGATACACAAGAACTGTATCGCTTGCGCCCATCGGCGAGACGTTACAAGAATGCAAAGGAGCATACAGCGTGGAAACACGCTCAACGACAACTATCACAATGCCACAAGCAGGGGCATAACACAATCAACAAGTGCCAAGCATTACCAAGCAGATAACGCAATCAAGTCAATTATACAAACCATCAAGAGACAAAAGGCACCTATTATAAGAAAACACGCACAGTCAAAAAATAGAAATGAAGCGCACATCGATCCGCAAAGGTAACCACGGAGAACTCCGACCATGCCAAAATTCTCGAAAACCACACTATGCATCTCCGTGTCCCTTCGGCGCAGAGACGTAAACTCGATCCCCAAACCTCTCGGCTACCATCTCTCAGTGCACAGCTCGCTGTCCCAAATGACCGTAATCGAAACAGCCAACTAACGGTGAATGATAGGTCTTCGTGGTACGAGATCAGGTAACAACAATCGATCAACCACGACATAACAACAATGATCGAACAACAACGATCGAACAACAATGATCGGACAACAACGATCGAATAACAATGATCGAACAACAACGATCGAATAACAATGATCGAACAAATACGATCGAACAACGACTCCGAAGTTCCCACTTCAAATCAAGACATTAAAAGAACTTTTAGAAACTAAAAGGCGTTACTTTCGAACAAGGTTCACAAGAATCGAACCAAACTCGGAAAAGTCACAACGATAAACAGATTGATCCAGAACAAGGTCACAACCCGTTCAAACGATGACAACTGAGATATCGAACAAGTTCAGAAAGTATCAACAAACACGAGCGAGTCGATAGAATTGAGAAAGAGAAAAGGCAAAAGTCAAAAATAATATGGGTAT
Organism: Orobanche coerulescens; assembly: GCA_033398695.1. Taxonomy (NCBI): domain Eukaryota; kingdom Viridiplantae; phylum Streptophyta; class Magnoliopsida; order Lamiales; family Orobanchaceae; genus Orobanche; species Orobanche coerulescens. The sequence continues at coordinate 192,716,637 of CM065803.1, read as the reverse complement.
TACGTTCATCCTCTTTTAAAAGAAGTGTCGTCCCCGAAACTCACAACAATGGAGGCAAGGTAACAACATGTAACCGACAGAAACATCCTTCATGGCCCTCTCAGAGCTGATACTGATATCTGTGCTGAAGTTCGTACCCCGGAAGACTCGGTAACCAACTCGCAAAATTGGATTCTGTGTCCCTCGAGTCCACACTTGTAACACGTTACTAGCGAGAAGGACAATTTGTACGTACCTGCCTCCGCATATTACAGTTGAAGCACCTCGGCATACCGAATATACGACTGCTACGTACAATGGAATATAACATCGCAAAACAACATACCAGAAATGCCGACTCAGCACAACATATCAACGTAAGGCAACCCACATACACAAAATCGCACCAACGACGGCATACGTTCGGCAATTTCAACGGCCCGAATGATAACCAGCACACAATCACAAAACATGATGAAACACTCACACATGTACACAATCATACAAACCCGAGCTCTAACAGCTCGCACAGGTGCAATAACATGCAAATCACCACGAAATGACAACATTAAAAACCAACATTACACCTCTCACAGAGGGCTAACACAACAATTGCGTGGCGAATGACTCAACGCTCACACCACCAATTCAATCACAACTCGCGGGCTAACACCCTAACGAAAGTGTGAACATCATACATACATTCGTGGACCGCAAACAGGAATGAAAGGTTTTAAAAACAAAAACCACCTTTTTGAAAACAATTTGGAAACACCAGTTGATTTTGAGTATCACCTTTGAAAAAGTATTACAAACATCGTTATCGAGACTTTGAAAAACCATCTTGTGTTGGATCAAAATGAGGACACTTTTTTTTTTAATCTGAGAATACATGTCTTTTACCGGAAAACAAACAGTCAAATATCACAGTCAAAAACCGCCTAGGATCGGGGCGAAACCACTGATCCAATTCGAGGCCTCTAAGGACCCTCCTGAACTAGTTAGCGAAAACAAGCTCGTGAATCCGGAGTGAAGTGACGGATTCCCCCGAGGCCTCGTCGGACCCTCTCGGAGTGAGCAAATCACACACATATACATTCCCATTCCATATTAAGCACAAAGTTTCACAAGAATACTCGCAAAACGAGCAGTTCATTTTGAAATACACACGCAGCGGGCTAACACAACATCACACCTCTCAAAGAGGGCTAACACAACAATTGCGTGGCGAACGACTCAATGCTCACACCACCAATTCAATCAAAACTCGGGGGCTAACACCCTTACGAAAGTGTGAACATCATACATACATTCCTGGACCGCAAACAGGAATGATAGGTTTTAAAAATGAAAACCACCTTTTTGAAAACAATTTGGAAACACTAGTTGATTTTGAGTATCACCTTTGAAAAAGTATTACAAACATCGTTATCGAGACTTTGAAAAACCATCTTGTGTTGGATCAAAATGAGGACACTTTTCTTTTAATTAAAACTTTCAGAAATATTCGACCTTCGGGTCTAAGCAAATGCGTTTCCAAATTACTAAAAATATCTCAGAATATTTTGGTCCTCAAGGTAGAAGAATCTTGAAACATACTGCGGCACTAGTAGGCATCTTGAAAATACTGCGAGAAAATAATCCATTTTAAAATTGCGTCTCGAAATTTATTTTCTAAGATATTCAAGGTTTTCAGAAATACAATAGGCCAGAATGCCCCAAAACTCGCACGTATCAACATTCGCTTATACACATCATAGTACACGCATCAAATCGTTCAAAATCAGAGAAAACGTGTCTTTTACCGGAAAACAAACAGTCAAATATCACAGTCGAAAACCGCCTAGGATCGGGGCGAAACCACTGATCCCATTTGAGGCCTCTAAGGACCCTCCCGAACTAGTTAGCGAAAACAAGCTCGTGTTTCCGCAGTGAAGTCACGGATTCCCCCGAGGCCTCGTCGGACCCTCCCGGAGTGAGCAAATCACACACATATACATTCCCATTCCATATTAAGCACAAAGTTTCACAGGAATACTCGCAAAACGAGCAATTCATTTTGAAATACACATGCAGCGGATGAAACCAACAGTAAAAAATACATTAACAGTGACACCACTCCTCATATAAACAAAATATGAGAGTCGAAGAACCACATATCACGAAATCAAAATCCACAGAAGGATTCCATCACTTAACAATTAATCATACAAGTAGCTCATGTCACACGAGGCACAACACAAAGAAGGGAGACTTACATCCACAGGTCGCACGAAGATGATGACCGCCCCACGATACTAACCACGACCAACAAACTCAGACGACGCGCCGCGACACGACTCAGTCAGACAAAATCCGATTAGACAAGACTCAACTTACACGATTTGAACCGACAGACTAGGTTTCCACAACCTAAAGCTCTGATACCATTTATGTAACACCCCCAATCCACTCAGGGATATTACACGCCGTAGACCCTTTCCTCAAGGATCTACCAGGCTGGTAACTAAAATCAAACATCTCAATGTCGCCTTTAAGGCGTGAATGACTCAGTAGACCGATTTGGTCTTTCAATTAATACATACAACTCAATCTCAATACATGCCCACGCAGGGGTCAAAATACAACACACTCCCGTACAACGGGGAAAATACTGCAGGGGAAATAAAGTATAATCAAACCAATACAACAACGTATGGATCCTCATGTGATTAGTATCGATCATATTTCATCATCCTTCATGCCGATCCTATGTTATGCTCCCCAAAACTTGAATGCAATACAGACATCCACCCCCGATTACTCAGGGGTTAGCAAAATCCCACTATTTTGCTAGTGCAAGTACATAATCATACGAAAAGTAACAAACAAATAGAAATCACGAATTGGGTACGACAATTAACTACCAAAGCCTTCCCGAGAGGTTTTATTAATTAGAAAGCCATCAAAGAAGTGTTGAAAATAAATTGATCATCTCGGGGATTTTAAGAGTAGAAACCTCGTTGGACCTCAAGTCCTCAGTTGAAAAAAATAACCATTTCAAGACGAATGGGTCTCGGCCCAAAATCACTTTCCGTAAAACGACCTTTACAAAACCGTTGGGATCTCAACCCAATTCTCATCAAATCACAGTACACGAGAACAATAGAAAGGTCCATTTCCCAACATCAAAACCTCACACTTAAAGGACTAAACACATACGACAAAATACTCTAGTGCCATCCTAGCCACGTAGGCCAAATGAACAACTTACCTCTTACACACTTAGTCAATGCATGCAATCACGAAATCACCGTTCAAAAATTCCGGAAACGCTATAACCCAAAACACATTTATAAAATGCACCACAATTAACCGTCGATCCACCCCTCCATGGACCCCTACCGAGACCCCGTCGGATCTAACCCGTAGTGGTTAAAAGCAAAGCTCGTTGATCCACCGCTCCGTGGACCTCTACCGAGACCCCGTCGGATCTAACCCGTAGTGAGCATACACACACCCAACACTCATGCAATACTAATATGCTAAGAATGTAAGTTCATTAAGAATACTTGCTAGAAATGGCCACTTACCCGACACAAATATCATACTCATCACAATACCCCCATCACGAACACTCAACCACAACACAACGACACAATTAACATGGAATACATGATTCCACAACATTAAACAAGCAGGGATATCATTAAAACCCTCAATGTTTAAAATAACCAAACCATAATCAATTCACACGACTCATATTAACGAGGGTAAACCAACCAACATAAATCCAACATGTAAACTCTATTTGCAGGGTAAAAATCGTATAAGAAAATACTTGCCTCAAAACCATGATCGAAACGAGATGATGAACGGGATGCGGTCGGGCAGCCTCGAACTCCTGAACATATTCAAGAATACAATAGCACCGCGAACACTACGAGAATAACACCACACGAATTACCAACACAAAACAGAGATCAACTTGGAATCCTTGAGCACCTATAATCCTCCGGAAAAAACAACAAAAACATGATTACGACGAGGATCAAGACCAAAAACAACGGAGATCACAACAAACTATCGAAGGAAAAGTCATTCGAACTTTTAATCGAACATTAAATGTTTACTACACCTCAAGAACACCGAAATCACCCTTCGGGTTGAAACGAACCGAAGGTATGGATATACAACCCCTAAAACATGTTTAGTAACAACATCTACACCAATCGATTCATCAAAATCGGGTGGAATACGAAATCAAGAACAAAACTTCCAAAAATTCAACTCTAGGAAATCAAGAAAAATACCTTGGATCGATGACGAAGAACACAAATTGGTGTTGTTAATCTACACCAAGAACTCGAGGAGGATGATATCTCAAGATTGAAAATGTCCCAATTGCCCAAAAATTGCCCGAAAATCGCGCACGGAGAGAAAGAAGAAAGAAAAATGAGAGGAAATGAAATCCTCCCCAAATCCCGCAGATAAAAGGGCTACTGACTCGCGTGCCGCGGCGCAGGCTGAGTGTGCCACGGCCCACGGCTGGAAATTGAGAGCAGGTTTCAGGGCTGTGGCGCGGCGCAGACACAGCGTGCCATGGCATGCGGTACAGTCGCCCCATCCCAGCTCTTGGAAGGGACGTGCCGCGGCACACATCCCCTTGTGTCGCGGCGCACGCTGTTTGCGCCTAAAAGTGACGAAAAACGACCCACGAACATGATATACTCGATCGACTCATAGTCCCGACCATTTAAAGACCTGAACGAACTAGCACGAACCCTCATTTAGTGACTTCACGTCGAAACGGTCGGTCCTAACACGACAGTACCATCAAATGACCGGGAAAGAGAAAGAACGTAATTGAATACCAAAACTTTTGGAAATTACGGAATGACCCAACATGATACTTGATCGAAACACCAATAAAAGTTCACAAAATGTCTAACAAAGTTAAACGGACTTACGGGAAACTCGAAACAATAGTTTCGGACGAGATTCGCAAGAATCGAACTCAAGTGCGGAAAAGTCGCTAAGAAGCACGGAACTTAACAAAACGACACCTAAACGAACTCGGATGTCAAAAACTGCAGAACTAATCATTCATAGAATGACGAAATAGTCACAATAGAGTCGCTAAGATGGACTTCCGCCGAAAAAAGAAAATTACTGGAAATCAAAAATTGCAGATATTACATACTACCCTCCTTAAAAGAAGTTTCGTCCTGAAACTTAAAAAAAGTAGGGAGAAGCAATATCCCACCAGGAACATATAAACGAGATACACAGGAACTGTATCGCTTATGCCCATCGGCGAGACGTTACAAGAATGCAAAGGAACATACGGCGTAGAAACACGCTCAACGACAACCATCACAATGCTACAAAGAGGGGCATAACACAATCCACAAGTGCCAAGCATCACCAAGTAGATTACGCAATCAGGTCAATTATCCGAAACATAAAGAGACAAAAGGCACCTATTACAAGAAAACGCGCACAGTCGAAAAATAGAAATGAAGCGCACAATGATCCGCAAAGGTAACCACGGAGAACTCCGACCATGCCGAAATTCTCGAAAACCACACTAGGCATCTCCGTGTCCCTTCGGGGCAGAGAAGTAAACTCGATCCCCAAACCTCTCGGCTACCATCTCGCAGTGCATAGCTCGATGTCCAAAATGACCGTAATTGAAACAGCCGACTAACGGTGAACGATAGGTCTTCGTGGTACGAGATAAGGCAACAACAATCGATCAACCACGACAAAAAAACAATGATCGAACAACAACGATCGAACAACAATGATCGAACAACAATGATCGAATAACAATGATCGAACAACAGCGATCGAATAACAATGATCGAACAACAATGATCTAATAACAATGATAGAACAAGAATGATCGAACAACGACTCCGAAGTTCACACTTGAACTCAAGACATTAAAAGAACTTGTAGATACTAAAAGGCGCTAATTTCGAACAAGGTTCTCAAGAATCGAACCGAACTCGGAAAATTCAACGATAAACAGATTGATCCGGAACAAGGTCATAACCCGTTCAAACGATGACAACTGAGTTACCGAACAAGTTCAGAAAGTATCAACAAACACGAGCGAGTTGATAGAATTGAGAAATATAAAAGGTAGAAGTCAAAAATAATACAGGTATTACGTTCAACCTCTTTTAAAAGAAGTGTCATCCCCGAAACTCACAACAACGGAAGCAAGGTAACAACAAGTAACCGACAAAAACATCCTTCATGGGCCTCTCAGAACCGATCCTGATATTTGTGCTGAATCTCGTACCCCGGAAGACTCGGTAACCAACTCGCAAAACTGGATTCTGTGTACCTCGAGTCAACACTTGTAACACGTTACTGGCGAGAAGGACAATTTGTACGTACCTGCCTCCGCACATTACAGTTGAAGCACCTCGACATACCGAATATATGACTGCTAGGTACAATGGAATATAACATTGCAAAACAACATACCGGAGATGCCGACTCAGCACAACATATCAACGTAAAGCAACCCACATACACAAAATCACAGCAACGACGGCATACATTCGGCGATTTCAACGGCCCGAATGATAACCAGCACACAATCACAAAACATCATGAAACAATCATAAATGTACACAATCATACAAACCCGAGCTCTAACAGCTCACACAGTTGCGATAACACCCAAATCACCACGAAACGACAACACTAAAGACCAATATTACACCTCTCACAGAGGGCTAACACAACAATTGCATGGCGAACGACTCAACGCTCACACCACCAATTCAACCACAACTCGAGGGCTAACACCCTAACGAAAGTGTGAACATCATACATACGTTCCTGGACCACAAACAGGAATGATAGATTTTAAAAACGAAAACCACCTTTTTGAAAACAATTTGGAAACACCAGTTGATTTTGAGTATCACCTTTGAAAAAGTAGTACAAACATCATTATCGAGACTTTGAAAAACCATCTTGTGTTATATCAAAATGAGGACACTTTTCTTTTAATTAAAACTTTCAGAAATATTCGACCTTCGGGTCTAAGCAAATGTGTTTCTAAATTACTGAAAATATCTCAGAATATTTTGGTCTTCAAGGTAGAAGAATCTTGAAACATACTGCGGCACTAGTAGGCATCTTGAAAATACTGCGAGAAAATAATCCATTTTAAAAGTGCGTCTCGAAATTTATTTTCTAAGATATTCAAGGTTTTTAGAAATACAATAGTCCAGAATGCCCCAAAACTCGCACATATCAACATTCGCTTATACTCATCATAGTACACGCATCAAATCGTTCAAAATCAGAGAATACAGGTCATTTACCGGAAAACAAACAGTCAAATATCACAGTCAAAAACCACCTAGGATCGGGGCGAAACCCCTGATCCCATTCGAGACTCTAAGGACCCTCCCGAACTGGTTAGCAAAAACAAGCTCGTGAATCCGGAGTGAATTCACGGATTCCTCCGAGGCCTCATCGGACCCTCCCGGAGTAAGCAAATCACACACATATACATTCCCATTCCATATTAAGCACAAAGTTTCACAAGAATACTCACAAAACGAGCAATTCATTTTGAAATACACACGCAGTGGATGAAACCAACAATCAAAAATACATTAGCAGCGACGTCACTCCTCATATAAACATAATATGAGAGTCGAAGAACCACATATCACGGAATCAAAATCCACACAAGGGTTCCATCACTTAACAATTAATCATACAAGTAGCTCATATCACACGAGGCACAACACAAAGAAGGGAGACTTACATCCACAGGTCGCAAGAAGATGATGATCGCCCCACGATACTACTCACGACCAACAAACTCAGACGACGCGTCGTGACATGACTCAGTCAGACAAAATCTGACGAGACAAGACTCAACAGACATGACTTGACCCGACAGCCTAGGTTTCCACAACGTAAAGCTTTGATACCATTTATGTAACACCCCTAATCCACTCAGGGATATTACACGTCGTAGACCCTTTCCTCAAGGATCTACCAGGCTGGTAACTAAAATCAAACATCTCAATGTCGCCTTTAAGGCGTAAATGACTCAGTAGACCGATTTGGTCTTTCAATTAATACATACAACTCAATCTCAATACATGCCCACGCAGGGGTCAAAATACAACACACTCCCGTACAACGGGGAAAATACTACAGCGGAAATAAAGTACAATAAAACCAATACAACAACGTATGGATTCTCAAGTGATTAGTATCGATCATCTTTCATCATCCTTCATGCCGACTTTGTGTTATGCTCCCCAAAACCTGAATGCAATACAAACATCCACCCCCGAATTACTTGGGGGTTAGCAAAATCCCACTATTTTGCTAGTGCAAGTACATAATCATACGAAAAGTAACAAACAAATATAAATCACGAATTGGATACGACAATTAACTACCAAAGCCTTCCTGAGAGTTTTTATTAATTAGAAAGCCATCAAAGATTTTTTTTAAATAAATTCCTCATCTCGGGGATTTTAAGAGTAGAAACCTCGTTGGACCTCAAGTCCTTAGTTGAAAAAAACAACCATTTCAAGACGAATGGGTCTCGGCCCAAAATCACTTTCCGTAAAACGACCTTTACAAAACCGTTGGGATCTCAACCCAATTCTCATCAAATCATAGTACACGAGAACAATAGCAAGGTCCATTTTCCAACATCAAAACCTCACAGTTAAAGGACTAAACACATACGACAAAATACTCTAGTGCCATCCTAGCCAAGTAGGCCAAATGAACAACTTGCCTCTTACACACTTAGTCAATGCATGCAATCACGAATTCACCGTTCAAAAATTCCGGAAACGCTATAACCCAAAACACATTTATAAAATGCACCAAAATTAACCGTCGATCCACCCTTCCGTGGACCCCTACCGAGACCCCGTCGGACCTAACCCGTAGTGGTTAAAAGCAAAGCTTGTCGATCCACCCCTCCCTGGACCTCTATCGGGACCCCATCATATTTAACCCGTAGTGATCATACACACACCCAACACTCATGCAATACTAATATGCTAAGAGTGTAAGTTCATTAAGAATACTTGCTAGAAATGGCCACTTACCCGACACAAATATCATACTCATCACAATACCCCCATCACGAACACTCAACCACAACACAAAGACACAATTAACATGGAATACATGATTCCACAACATTAAACAAGCAGGGATATCATTAAAACCCTCAATGTTTAAAATAACCAAACCATAATCAATTCACACGACTCATATTAACGAGGGTAAACCAACCAACATAAATCCAACATGTAAACTCTATTTGCAGGGCAAAAATCGTATAAGAAAATACTTGCCTCAAAACCATGATCAAAACGAGATGATGAACGGGATGCGGTCGGGCAGCCTCGAACTCCTGAACATATTCAAGAATACAATAGCACCGCGAACACTACGAGAATAACACCACACGAATTACCAACACAAAACAGAGATCAACTTGGAATCCTTGAGCACCTACAATCCTCCGGAAAAAACAACAAAAACATGATTACGACGAGGATCAAGACCAAAAACAACGGAGATCACAACAAACTATCGAAGGAAAAGTCATTCGAACTTTTAATCGAACATTAAATGTTCACTACACCTCAAGAACACCGAAATCACCCTTCGGGTTGAAACGAACCGAAGGTATGGATATACAACCCCTAAAACATGTTTAGTAACAACATCTACACCAATCAATTCATCAAAATCGGGTGGAATACGAAATCAAGAACAAAACTTCCAAAAATTCAACTCGAGGAAATCAAGAAAAATACCTTGGATCGATGACGAAGAACACAAATTGGTGTTGTTAATCTACACCAAGAACTCGAGGAGGATGATATCTCAAGATTGAAAATGTCCCAATTTCCCAAAAATTGCCCGAAAATCGCGCACGGAGAGAAAGAAGAAAGAAAAATGAGAGGAAATGAAATCCTCCCCAAATCCCATGAGATAAAAGACTCTTGACTCGCGTGCCTTGTGCTGAGTGTGCCACGGCCCACGGCTGGAAATTGAGAGCAGGTTTCAGGGCTGTGGCGCGGCGCAGACACAGCGTGCCATGGCATGCGGTACAGTCGCCCCATCCCAGCTCTTGGAAGGGACGTGCCGCGGCACACATCCCCTTGTACTGCGGCGCACGCTGTTTGCGCCTAAAAGTGATGAAAAACGACCCACGAACATGATATACTCGATCGACACATAGTCCCAACCATTTAAAGACCTGAACGAACTAGCACGAACCCTAATTTAGTGACTTCACGTCGAAACGGTCGGTCCTAACACGACAGTACCATCAAATGACCGGGAAAGAGAAAGAACGTAATTGAATCGCAAAACTTTTGGAAATTACGGAATGACCCAACATGATACTTGATCGAAACACCAATAAAAGTTCACAAAATGTCTAACAAAGTTAAACGGACTTACGGGAAACTCGAAACAATAGTTTCGGACGAGATTCGCAAGAATCGAACTCAAGTGCGTAAAAGTCGCTAAGAAGCACGGAACTTAACAAAACGACACCTAAACGAACTCGGATGTCAAAAAGTGCAGAACTAATCATTCTTAGAATGACGAAATGGTCACAATAGAGTCGCTAAGATGGACTTCCGCTGAAAAAAGAAAATTACTGGAAATCAAAAATTGCAGATATTACATACTACCCTCCTTAAAAGAAGTTTCGTCCTGAAACTTAAAAAAAGTAGGGAGAAGCAATATCCCACCAGGAACATATAAACGAGATACACAGGAACTGTATCGCTTATGCCCATCGGCGAGACGTTACAAGAATGCAAAGGAACATACGGCGTAGAAACACGCTCAACGACAACCATCACAATGCTACAAAGAGGGGCATAACACAATCAACAAGTGCCAAGCATCACCAAGTAGATTACGCAATCAAGTCAATTATCCGAACCATAAAGAGACAAAAGGCACCTATTACAAGAAAACGCGCACAGTCGAAAAATAGAAATGAAGCGCACAATGATCCGCAAAGGTAACCACGGAGAACTCCGACCATGCCGAAATTCTCGAAAACCACACTAGGCATCTCCGTGTCCCTTCGGGGCAGAGAAGTAAACTCGATCCCCAAACCTCTCAGCTACCATCTCGCAGTGCATAGCTCGATGTCCAAAATGACCGCAATTGAAACAGCCGACTAACGGTGAACGATAGGTCTTCGTGGTACGAGATCAGGCAACAACAATCGATCAACCACGACAAAAAAACAATGATCGAACAACAACGATCGAACAACAATGATCGAACAACAATGATCGAATAACAATGATCGAATAACAGCGATCGAATAACAATGATCGAACAACAATGATCTAATAACAATGATAGAACAACAATGATCGAACAACGACTTCGAAGTTCACACTTCAACTCAAGACATTAAAATAACTTATAGATACTAAAAGGCGCTAATTTCGAACAAGGTTCACAAGAATCGAACCGAACTCGGAAAATTCAACGATAAACAGATTGATCCAGAACAAGGTCACAACCCGTTCAAACGATGACAACTGAGTTACCGAACAAGTTCAGAAAGTATCAACAAACACGAGCGAGTTGATAGAATTGAGAAATAGAAAAGGTAGAAGTCAAAAATAATACGGGTACTACGTTCAACCTCTTTTAAAAGAAGTGTCATCCCCGAAACTCACAACAACGGAAGCAAGGTAACAACAAGTAACCGACAAAAACATCCTTCATGGGCCTCTCAGAACCGATCCTGATATTTGTGCTGAAGCTCGTACCCCGGAAGACTCGGTAACCAACTCGCAAAACTGGATTCTGTTTACCTCGAGTCAACACTTGTAACACGTTACTGGCGAGAAGGACAATTTGTACGTACCTGCCTCCGCACATTACAGTTGAAGCACCTCGACATACCGAATATATGACTGCTAGGTACAATGGAATATAACATTGCAAAACAACATACCGGAGATGCCGACTCAGCACAACATATCAACGTAAAGCAACCCACATACACAAAATCACAGCAACGACGGCATACATTCGGCGATTTCAACGGCCCGAATGATAACCAGCACACAATCACAAAACATCATGAAACAATCATAAATGTACACAATCATACAAACCCGAGCTCTAACAGCTCACACAGTTGCGATAACACCCAAATCACCACGAAACGACAACATTAAAGACCAATATTACACCTCTCACAGAGGGCTAACACAACAATTGCGTGGCGAACGACTCAACGCTCACACCACCAATTCAACCACAACTCGAGGGCTAACACCCTAACGAGAGTGTGAACATCATACATACGTTCCTGGACCACAAACAGGAATGATAGGTTTTAAAAACGAAAACCACCTTTTTGAAAACAATTTGGAAACACCAGTTGATTTTGAGTATCACCTTTGAAAAAGTAGTACAAACATCATTATCGAGACTTTGAAAAACCATCTTGCGTTGGATCAAAATGAGGACACTTTTCTTTTAATTAAAGCTTTCAGAAATATTCGACCTTCGGGTCTAAGCAAATGTGTTTCTAAATTACTGAAAATATCTCAGAATATTTTGGTCTTCAACGTATAAGAATCTTGAAACATACTGCGGCACTAGTAGGCACCTTGAAAATACTACGAGAAAATAATCCATTTTAAAAGTGCGTCTCGAAATTTATTTTCTAAGATATTCAAGGTTTTTAGAAATACAATAGTCCAGAATGCCCCAAAACTCGCACATATCAACATTCGCTTATACCCATCATAGTACACGCATCAAATCGTTCAAAATCAGAGAATACAGGTCATTTACCGGAAAACAAACAGTCAAATATCACAGTCGAAAACCACCTAGGATCGGGGCGAAACCACTGATCCCATTCGAGACTCTAAGGACCCTCCCGAACTGGTTAGCAAAAACAAGCTCGTGAATCCGGAGTGAATTCACGGATTCCTTCGAGGCCTCATCGGACCCTCCCGGAGTAAGCAAATCACACACATATACATTCCCATTCCATATTAAGTACAAAGTTTCACAAGAATACTCACAAAACGAGCAATTCATTTTGAAATACACACGCAGTGGATGAAACCAACAGTCAAAAATACATTAGCAGCGACATCACTCCTCATATAAACAAAATATGAGAGTCGAAAGACCACATATCACGAAATCAAAATCCACACAAGGATTCCATCACTTAACAATTAATCATACAAGTAGCTCATATCACACGAGGCACAACACAAAGAAGGAAGACTTACATCCACAGATCGCAAGAAGATGATGATCGCCCCACGATACTACTCACGACCAACAAACTCAGACGACGCGTCGTGACATGACTCAGTCAGACAAAATCCGACGAGACAAGACTCAACAGACACGACTTGACCCGACAGCCTAGGTTTCCACAACCTAAAGCTTTGATACCATTTATGTAACACCCCTAATCCACTCAGGGATATTACACGCCGTAGACCCTTTCCTCAAGGATCTACCAAGCTGGTAACTAAAATCAAGCATCTCAATGTCGCCTTTAAGGCGTAAATGACTCAGTAGACCGATTTGGTCTTTCAATTAATACATACAACTCAATCTCAATACATGCCCACGCAGGGGTCAAAATACAACACACTCCCGTACAACGGGGAAAATACTACAGCGGAAATAAAGTACAATAAAACCAATACAACAACGTATGGATTCTCAAGTGATTAGTATCGATCATCTTTCATCATCCTTCATGCCGACTTTGTGTTATGCTCCCCAAAACCTGAATGCAATACAAACATCCACCCCCGGATTACTTGGGGGTTAGCAAAATCCCACTATTTTGCTAGTGCAAGTACATAATCATACGAAAAGTAACAAACAAATATAAATCACGAATTGGGTACGACAATTAACTACCAAAGCCTTCCTGAGAGTTTTTATTAATTAGAAAGCCATCAAAGAATTTTTTTTAAATTAATTCCTCATCTCGGGGATTTTAAGAGTAGAAACCTCGTTGGACCTCAAGTCCTTAGTTGAAAAAAACAACCATTTCAAGACGAATGGGTCTCGGCCCAAAATCACTTTCCGTAAAACGACCTTTACAAAACCGTTGGGATCTCAACCCAATTCTCATCAAATCATAGTACACGAGAACAATAGCAAGGTCCATTTTCCAACATCAAAACCTCACAGTTAAAGGACTAAACACATACGACAAAATACTCTAGTGCCATCCTAGCCAAGTAGGCCAAATGAACAACTTGCCTCTTACACACTTAGTCAATGCATGCAATCACGAATTAACCGTTCAAAAATTCCGGAAACGCTATAACCCAAAACACATTTATAAAATGCACCACAATTAATCGTCGATCCACCCCTCCGTGGACCCCTACCGAGACCCCGTCGGACCTAACCCGTAGTGGTTAAAAGCAAAGCTCGTCGATCCACCCCTCCCTGGACCTCTATCGGGACCCCATCGTATTTAACCCGTAGTGATCATACACACACCCAACACTCATGCAATACTAATATGCTAAGAGTGTAAGTTCATTAAGAATACTTGCTAGAAATGGCCACTTACCCGACACAAATATCATACTCATCACAATACCCCCATCACGAACAATCAACCACAACACAACAACACAATTAACACGGAATACATGATTCCACAACATTAAACAAGCAGGGATATCATTTAAGCCCTCAATTTTTAAAATAATCAAATCATAATCAATTCACACGACTCATATTAACAAGGGTAAACCAACCATCGTAAATCCAACATGTAAACTCTATTTGCAGGGCACAAATCGTATAAGAAAATACTTGCCTCAAAACCACGATAGAAACGAGATGATGAACGGGATGCGGTCGGGCAGCCCCGAACTCCTGAACATATTCAAGAATACAATAGTACCGCGAACACTACGAGAATAACACCACACGAATTACCAACACAAAACAGAGATCAACTCGGAATCCTCGAGCACCTATAATCCTCCGGAAGAAACAACAAAAACATGATTACGACGAGGATCAAGACCAAAAACAATAGAGATCACAACAAACTATCGAAGGAAAACTCATCCGAACTTTTAATCAAACATTAAATGTTCACTACACCTCAAGAACACCGAAATCATCCTTCGGGTTGAAATGAACCGAAGGTATGGATATACAACCCATAAAACATGTTTAATAACAACATCTACAACAATCGATTCATCAAAATCGTGTGGAATATGAAATCAAGAACAAAACTTCCAAAAAGTCAACTCTAGGAAATCAAGAAAAATACCTCGGATCGATGACGAAGAACACAAATTGGTGTTGTTAATCTACACCAAGAACTCGAGGAGGATTATATCTCAAGATTGAAGATGTCCCAATCGCCCAAAAATCGCCCGAAAATCGCCCACGGAGAGAAAGAAGAAAAGAAAAAGGAGAGGAAATGAAATCCTCTCCAAAATCCCGCAAATAAAAGGGCTGCTGACTCGCGTGCCGCAGCCGAGTGTGCTACGACCATGGTGAAATTGAGAGCAGGCCGTCTTCTTGAGGCGCGACTTGTGTCTGCCTTGACCAGCTCTTGGAAAGGCGTGCCGCGGCCACACATCCTTATCTGCATGGCGCACGCTGTTTGCGCCTAAAAGTGACGAAAAACGAACCACGAACATGATATACTCGATCGATGCATAGTCCCAACCATTTAAAGGCCTTAACAAAATATCACAAACCCTCGTTTGGTGACTTCGCGTCGAAACGGTTGGTCCTAACACGACGGTACCATCAAACGACCCGGAAGAGAAAGAACGTAATTGAATCCCAAAACTTTGGGAAATTACGGAACAACCCAACACGATATTCGATCAAAACACCAATAAAAGTTCACAACACGTCTAACAAAGTTAAACGGACTTACGGGAAACTCGAAACAACGGTTTCGGATGAGATTCGCAAGAATCGAACTCAAGTGCAGAAAAGTCGCTAAGAAGCACGAAACTCAACAAAACTACACCGAAACGAACTCGGATGTCAAAAAGTGCAGAACTAATCATTATTAGAATGACGAAACGGTCACAATAGAGTCGCTAAGATGGACTTCCGTCGAAAAAAGAAAATTACCGAAAATCGAAAATTGCGGATATTACAATGGCGACGGCGACGACGAAGGCTAAGGCGATGGCGACGGCGAAGGGAAAATTCGGGGGGGTTTTGCGAAGGAGAAAGACCGAGGTACAGAGGTTTTTGCCTTGGCAGTACAGAGGAAGAGTAATAGACATTGACTTGTTTCGTGTAATTAAAGTGATATTAACAGCGGTTGCCATTAAAAACCGTTGTCAAATGTATTTCATAAACTAACATCGGTTTAGGGGAAAAACTGTTGTTAACTTTCCAGCTGTTAACCGCAGTTATTAACGGAAACCACTGTAAAGCATTTAGTTGACACGGGCCGTGTCATATGACATGGTCGGGTCCGGTGGGCAGGGAGTTTTGCCTTTTCCAAGCAAGTATGACACGGGCCGTGTTATTTAACACGTTCGGGTCAGGGTTTTTTTTAGAATTATTTAACATCGGTTGAGGGAAAAAACCGTTGTTAACTTCCAAATGTTAACAACGGTTATTAACGGAAACCGCTGTTAAGCGTTGAATTTATTTTAATAATTTGTCGGTCTAATTTAATATCGGATGTTTCTAACAACCGATGTTAATTTTTTTTTATAATTATTTAACATCGGTTGTTTCTAACAACCAATGTTAAATATTTTTCTTTAGAATTATTTTACATCAGTTGTTTCTAACAACCGATGTTAAATATTTTTTTTTAAGAAAACACTAATTTAACATCGGTTGTTGCTAACAACCAATGTTAAAAAAAAATTTAGAATTGTTTAACATCGGTTATTTAGTAACCGCTGTTAAATGTTCTTTTAACAGCGGTTTTTAAAAAGAACCGCTGTCAATTTATTACACAATATTTACAGGTATGCCACCGCATCAATTTAACAGCGGTTTTGGAACAACCGATGTTAAAGTGGAGTTGTTAAAGACCAATTTTGTAGTAGTGTCGGGGTCTTAGCTGTCACTCAAATATCCGTAACCAATAAGCCTGCCAAGCGCCTTTCCTCCACACCTGTGCACCGGCATTCACTACCACTATGTTGGCCGCCCCTTGAACATGTCACCGCGCCGGCGCTCACTCTCGCAAGAGCCACCCCTTACACACGCATTAAGTAACACCGGCATTCACCAACCATATGGAGCCGCTCATTGCAGCGTACACCAGGTCAGAGTTCACGCCCCGCCCTCAGAGGCTCCTGATACGACGTCTCTCACAAACAAATATTCACATTGTTTCACATATCAAATACACAGTCAATTATCACAACGATTATCACAATCAATATGAAAGCATCACAAAGGGTCTATCAATCAACAATTTCACATCCAAATATATAAACAAATAATACCACACGCACCATCAATCAAAACTCGGCACAATATGCTTTCGGGCATAAACAACCATCTCTACGGTTATCCATCGATCGCAATTCAACAAAATGTACATGACCGACTATAATATCCATATAACTTTAGATTATACTCTCATCCAAATTACGTACGTCAAACTAATATTAACATCAATCACTCAACATTCACAAACATATGTATATATATATATACACTTATATATATATATATATATATTTAACACAAATATATATATATATATAATACATACACTTCGGTAACTATTATTTTACGTAGGTATAATTCGTATATCAAGGTACTTGTCTTGGTAATTTCTCGCGAATACTCCAAACTACGATCGATCGGAAAAATCCAGAACTCCAATGAAAACGACGATCGGAAGGGTCTAACACCAACTCTTTGCAGGGAATTCGTCCCTAATATCCTATCATCAATTAAACAATCAATCACATGAGGAAAAACATCGTAAATCGGCCGAATTTCCCTCTGCGGCATTTTTCCGGACACCTTGAAGGCGTCAATTGAGAACTCAATTAAACGAAGAATTGGTAATGATAATAACGTGGGAAAATGATGAAATTGATAGAATACAACCTAGTATTCGATTATCCATCAGCAATCTGAGTTAATACGACTTAAACGGACGAAATCATTCAAAATCCCCAAATTTACCAAATTAAGATTTTAGGAAAACTAAACTTGATTTGATCGATCGAAGAAGATTATAGGATGATTAATCGATGTTAGAAACTCGAAAACGATGTGGATCGGTAGTTATACACCATGACTTCGGGTTCTCCAAGTATTGGCTTCGAAAGAGGTGAGTTAGGGTGAGAAAATGGGTCAAGAATACGTCTGCCCGGTCATATATACTCGAGAGACGCACGAGAAGCCGGCCGTGCATGACTCGTGTGCTAAGAGCACCTCCGAGAACCTTTCGAACACGTCTGGGGGTCTTCCGGAAACACACGAGCATGATGCTCGGGCGTCCGGTCGTGCGCGCCACTGCTAGGAGTCTGCTGAGACGCACGAGCACCAAGCACGAGCATCCGCTCGTGTGCGCGCAGTCAGGGCCGCACAAGCACCGAATCGTGCGCCATGCTCGTGCGCACCTGGATAGTTCCTGCCACACCTGGCCGGCCAGTGCCCAGCTGCCATGACTCGACGACTCGATTTTTCGAAAACATACGGAATGAACATGACGAAACGCTTGCGGACAACATCATTGATCCGAAATTAAATATCATGAAACAAATCACCACATACGACTCCAAAATCAGTCAACGAGAAAATAATACCAACGGTCAACAACCGAGAAATATCCGGTCTAAAAAGAAAAAATTTCAAATTAACCAGAACGAAAATCTCGGGCATTACACTAATCACGAATATGAGCGTGTGCTATTACCAAGTATTAGCGTGCGCTAACTACAATACTTAGCGTGCGCTATGCCTAATACATAGGCATGCAGGACAGTTCCGGTAACTCAACACAACATGGTATATGGTACATCATACCGTACACAACATAGGGAGAAATTCCAAATATTCATCAATGCAACAAAAATAACTGGCACAACTGATAAATAATTTCAAAGTAACCGAAAACGAAAATCTAGGGTATTACAACCCTGTGGGGAGAGGGACTCCATACAGGTGTGGTACCCTGTTTGGAGTTGCGGATTTCGTCTACAAAGGGGCAGCCGATTTGCCAGATCCTTACAACTTCGCAAACAATTGTTCATCCATCATAGCCGCCACTGGCTCGGGATCTGCTGCATGAGTAGCAACTCTTTCTTCTAAAGGGGTTGCGCCCTGTTGGATAGATTCAGCTAATGGAGTGGTTGACAGGACTTCTATAGTGGTCGTTCTAGTCACCGTCGGATCATCCTTAGAAGACTTCTTGGTCTTCTTTCTTTTCTTCTCGACAGCTTTAGGAGAGCTGCAGTCGAGAATACTTCTTTTTTCATTCTTCACATCACTCGAGATCTTTAGAGTGACATCCCTCAGGTCACTAGAGATTGGCATGCTGAAAGGGTTGGGCATGTCAGCAAGGATGGGAGTTTTGTTGTATACTGTGGGTCTGATTCCACCGATAAACTTCCCGGTTCCAATCTTCTTGATGTCCATGGACTGCTTCACTCCGCAACGAGTAAGGATGTGGTTCAGGATTAATCCAAATTATTTATTGATAGACTCAGGCTTAGATGCCTCTTTTTGGATATGTTTCGAAAGAATTTGGCACCAATTAACCTTCTCACCAGAAATGATGGCGACCATCATTTTGAATCTCAAATTAGTGCACATTTTGAACGCACCAGTTCTATTTTCAACGACAAGGTAGCAAAAATTATGAAGGAAGACATGTGGAAGTGGGAAGTCTTCTTGTGGCAAGAAGGATGAATGTTTGTGGCCATGGAAGTGCCAGTGAGCAACTTCCAGTATGCAGACAGTAGGCTTTCAGACCCGAAGGTCTCCAGTTCTTCCATCTTAAGCCCGTCAGAGGATAGCTTATAAATCTTCTCCAGGAGATCCTTGTTCAGAGGGATCTCAATCCCTTGCACAGTCCCAATAACGTCAGTGATTTCAGCGCTTTTCCTCTGGGAGGAATATTTGAATGAGACGTCTAAAATAGAATTCACCCACTATCTGTTCGTCATAATTGTCAGCATGATGACTTCCAAGATGGTACACACCTTGTTGCTTCACTCTAGCAACAACCAGGACCATTCTAATTTTGTCTTCTCCTTCAAGAGCAATCCTCTCCATTAACACAGATTTGACCAAAATGCGACCGTCAATGATGGATTCCTTTTTCTTCAGAGAGACGGAAGAGGACTGTGAGGTAGTTATTTTCAAGCAAAGAGAAGTGAAATAACAGGAAATTAATCAAAGAAATGCAGAAGGTATGTAGACAGATTGCTGTAGACTCATTTAATATTGCAGAAAGCGTAAAGAGTCTGTGAGAGCAAAGTACTGTCCTTTTATTGGGTGCAAGACTCAGCTGTATAAAGCGAGTTGGCCAATTGCTTCTTACTGAACCATGACACAAGTCTAGGTCCAATAAATTGACAAGTACCGTTTGTACTCTTCCTATCCAACTTACAACCTCTTAGATCCGAGTCGTTGTAGCCTACCAAATTGAATCCTCCCTCCTTAGGATACCACAATTCTACATCGATTGTTCCTTTTACGTACTTAAGGATTCATTTTACTGTGGTGAAGTGTGACTCCTTAGGTGCTACCTGATACCGAGCACACACTCCTCCAGAAAACTAGATATCGGACCTGCTAGCTGTTAGGTATAGGAGTGAGCCTATAAGTTTCGTGTAGAGTGATTAATCAACCGGCTTTCCAGATTCGTCAGCACTAATTTGCATGGAAGTGCTCATGGGAGTAGGTGAGGATTTAGAGTTGTTCATCCCGAGCAGCTCCTTGCTATATTTTTCCTGGTTGATGAATATGCCTCTAGGCAATTGCTTAACCTGCAATCCTAGAAAATGGCTAAGTTCTCCCATTATACTCATTTTAGATTTACTCTGCATGAGATGAGAGAACCTTTGACATGGAGTGAGGTTATTTGAACCAAACATAATATCATCGACATATATTTGTACCATTAAAAGATCATTACCTTCATGTATCTTAAAGAGGGTCTTTTCCATTGCACCTTTCTCAAATCCATTGTTGATTCGGTACAGGGACATGGTTTCATACCAGGCTCTAGACGCTTGCTTAAGTCCATACAACCCTTTCCTTAGCCTGTATACTAGGTCTTCGCCTTCAGTATTGACAAACCCTGGTGAATATTCAACATAGACTTCTTCGGCAAGATCTCCATTCCGTAATGCACTCTTAACTTCCATTTGATATACTATGAAGTTATTATGGGCAGCAAATTCTAGGAAAATCCTGATGGCTTCTAGTCCGGCTACAGGGGCAAAGGTTTAATCGTAGTCTATGCCTTCTTCCTATCTGTAACCTTGAACGACTAGTCGATACTTGTTTCTTATGATAAGTCCATTTTAATCTTTTTTGTTTCTAAATACCCATTGGGTTCCAATTAAAGCCTGATGATCTGGTTTGGGTACGAGATACCATACATTTATTCTTTGAAACCATTTGGCTCTTTTTCAATTGAAGTGATCCAGTGGGAATTATTCAGAGCTTCATTGGTTGAAACAGGTTCGGCGTGGGCTAAGAATACAACTAGAGTGCACAGAGCTAGTCTCCCACGTTTGGCTTGAGATTTCCATACAAGGAATTAAGACTTTTCAGAATCTGTTTCTTCTTGTGCACAGAGTACAGTTCCTTCTGTACTCTGTATTCTTCTACGAGTAGTTACACCACCATCGATATCTCCTATAATAAACTTCTATGGGTGATCTCTCAACCATCTCCTATCAGGTTCTAACTTGGCATCCTGTTCTGTATCTTGTGGTGTTTGAGTCTCGGCTTCAGCTTGTATAAGATCAGCTCTTATGATCTTACAGCGGCTAGATTAATTTCTGGGTCCACGACAAGTTCTATTGAAGTTTGGGCTCATCAATAGAAAGTGTTTGGATGTTCTGGGTTATGCCTTCTACTCTTGTAGGGTCACAATGGGGTTCATCGAGTACTACATGGATGGATTCCTCTATTGTCAGCTTTCTCTTATTAGATATCCTGAAATCTTTGTTGATTGACGAATATGCCTTCATCCGACTTTTTGTCGAAGGTTTTGAGTTGATCATATCCATTGTTTAGAATATAATACCTGCATCCAAAAATATGAAAGTATGCAAACCATTGGAGTTTTATTATTCCACACCTCATATGCTGTTTTGTTGTGGTGCTTGTTGATAATACATCAATTTTGTGTATAGCATGATGTATTTGTTTCTTCTTCCCAAAACTGTTGTGGCAATTTGCTTGCAGCTAACATGGTCCATGTTGATTCTTTGATCGTCCTGTTTTTTTTACTCTGTAATGCCATTTTATTGGGGAGTTCAGGCTGCTAAGTATTCGTGTTGCATTCAATTGTCCGAATAGGATTACTCTATGAAGTGATTTGTGAATTCAGTACCCATATCCGAACGTATAGACACAAAACTCAATCCTTTCTCATTCTGTAGCTTCTTCAGGTGCTCTGGCAACTTCGCGATGGTATCCCTCTTTTTGCTCACAAAGATTGTCCAAGCATACCTAGAAAAATTGTCAATAATAACAAGACAATATTTCTTACCTCCCCAACTTATAGGGTTTACAGGGTCGTAGAGGTCATTGTGTAGCAAATCTAGTACCGTGTGGGTGGATAGGTATGACTTGCTTTTCAGGGTGGTCTTAACTTGCTTGCCATTGTGACAGGGTCCACAGACGCAGTTTTTATGAAATGACACATCGGGCAAACCTCTAACCATTTTCTATCTAGCGAGTTTGTTGATAGTCTTGAAGTTGATGTGCGGCATTCTTTCGTGACATAGCCAGCTTTAGTCTGCAGTGCCTTTGGCAACAAAACATGGAATAGTGGATCTCGTATGTCTCCAATCAGCAATGTACATATTACCTGATCTGCTTCCTATGAGGACGATTTCCTTGGTCATTATGTCCTTCACCCTGCAGTGATCTATATACAATTTGACCGAGAACTGTTTGTCATAGAACTGGCTAATACTAAGTAGATTATGCTTTAAGCCTTCAACATAGGCTACGTCAGTGGCTTTAAACTTTCCTACAAGCAGGATTCCCTTCCCTCTTGTTCTTCCTTTAGATTTGTCACCGAATCGTACCTTTGTACCACGACCTTCTACATAATCTAACATCTTGCTAATATCTCCTGTTATATACTAAAAATATCAGCTGTCGAAGTACTAGATATTCTCTACTTGATATCTGGTAAGCAATTTAGGTAGATTTAGGTCCCTTTTGATTATTGGGTCCATGGATGTTAGTGCCTTTTGGTACCCAAGTTTGCCTGACATCAATTGGTTGTTGTAGGTTATTTTTTGGTCCAGTTTTGTGATATTTACGTGGGGCAGACACGTATTCGCTGTAACCTTGATTATTATACAGGAAAAATCGAGGGTTTTTATTCCAAAACGATTGCCGTCTTAGATGAAAAACCATTTTCTTCGGCCTTACAGCTTGCCTTCTAGGTTTCCAGTTGGATTCCCAGAGTTGTTGGTGGTACTGCGCGATGGCCTATTTCCTGGATGGATAACGGGGCTCCTTTATCCAGTATTTAGGCACATTGTACTGTTGGTCGTACTACGGTGCGTGCCTCTGATACTTAGATACAGCCTTCTTTCTGAATGTCTGCTGGCACTGTTGGTATGCTCGGGGAGCATACTGTTGATTACGTCTTGTAGGTCTGGGAGGCTGAGGTTTCTGCTGTTATTAATAGGAACTTGGGGGCGAAATTGCAGCCTTTTTCATACAAGGAGGGGCAGCTATAACCATTTCGGGACTCGGGGTCTCTTCGGCTTCAGGAATGGGTTCCACCCCCTGACGAACAATGTATTAATTTTCCCTTATGGGAGAATGAATCATATCCCAAGCCACGTTTATCATGGGCATGCTGCCCAGTGCTTAGAATTTCTTCCATCCTTCTAGAAGATTTTTCGAATGATTTCAGAATGGTCTCGAGTTCTCCTTATCGTTTCTAGAGAGTTTTAACTTTAGCTTCGAGTAAAATATAATCATTTGTATTGCACTCACTATGAGACTTTGCCTCATTTAGATCTTTTGCAAGTTGAGGATTGCTTTCCATGAGTTTTTCATAAGTGACTTTGCTATTTTCGCAATCCAAAGACATATTTTCATAGCTGTTTTTGAGCAAGTCATTTTCATCTTTCAGCTCCAGGTTTAAAATTTTGAGCTGTATATTTTCTCGTTTGAGTATCTCATGGGCTTTTTGAATGTTTTTAAATTCATTCATCATATTTTCGAAAGTATGCGATGCATTGATAGGAATAGTTGAGTCTGATCTTACTACATCATCGCTGTCATCATCATCTATTTTCTTGGTCATAAAGCACATATATGCTTTATCCCCAATTTCATCATCGGAGGAGTCACTATTAGTGATTACCTGTATGCACTCCTCGGTCTTGTTTGATGCGGGCGAGGCTTCTGATTCACCAATCAGGGCCTTAAGCTTGTTTCTCCAGACACGTCTTTTCTCAACCTTTTCCTGTTGCTCAGCTTCGGGCAACTTTTGCACTTTTAGATGAGGACACTTATTTGCATAATGTCCTGGCCTCTGCAATTATTGCATAGGTTAGAATCACTAGATGAAAGGGATTCAGAGCTTACCCTGTTAAATGGCTTGAGCCTGTATGAAGTCTTTCCACACTGTTTGATGAACTTCTTAAATTTGTGCATGAGCAAGTGTAATACCCGTACTTTTTATTGACTGTTTGACCTTGCTGTTCTTCTTATTTTGTCGCTCTATAAACTCTTGGTGATGTTATGGATATCGTTTTTGAGTTTCATATCTTGTTTGGGTCACGATCGTGTTGTTTAGACCTTGCGGAAGTGTTCTGGGCCATAGAAATAGCGCACGCTAGGCCTAGGCTAACGCACGCTAATTTTGTGAGAATAGCGCACGCTAGTTTTGAGCCGTAGCGCGCGCTAAGGGATCAGTCAGGTCAGAACCAGTAACTCGGACTGCCCTCTGGACTGGCGGTTAATGCACGCTAGTAGTTCGTTAGTGCACGCTATTCGTGGTTAGTAGCGTACGGTAACATCCGTCTGTAGCGCACGCTAATGGGATGGTCGGCAGAGGCAGTGAGGTTGTCAGGTTTTCTGGACTATCAGGTAAGGTACGTTAGGCTTCGGCTAGCGCACGCTAAAGCTGTCGCATAACGCACGCTAAGCCATAGCGGTAGCGCACGCTAAGGCTTGAGCAGGGCAGAGGACAGTAGGTTCTGGACTTCAGTACTGGACACCACTTTTTGGCTAGCGCACGCTAGAGAAGGGCGATTTGTAATATCCGTGTTTTCTATTTTCGGTAATTTATATTTTTGGTGTATGTTCGTTTCGGACAACTCGCTTATCACTGTTTTGGAATTCTGAATCTATTTTGTTCTTGGAGTTTTTCCGTCTGGTCGAGTTTCGAGGATGTTTTTGCATAATTTCATCTTGAATTATATCTTGCCGCATGTGCGTTCGATTCTCGTAAAAGTTGTTCATTTTCGTTGTTTCTCGATTTGTATAAGTTTGTATGGTTGATTTGGTCGTGTTGAAACTTTCGGTTTGTTAATCCGACGTTGTACCGCGATTTTTCGGGCACTTGGGCCGTTTTTGTAATTTTCATAAGTTTGGGGAATTTCGCTTTATTTGCTTCATTTCAGACTCTCTAGTGATCGGGATTATATTCTCTTTCAACGCTCAGCTTTGTCATCTTGATTATTACGTGTTTATGTTTCCGGATTCTGGTCTTGCTTCGCATTTCGACATTTTCGTCTTTGTTAGCGGCGATGTCTTTGTGCGATCTTGAACTGCTGCCTGAGTAGCGCACGCTACTCCGGACTTACTTGCGTGCGCTATCACTGTGTGGTTAGCGTACGCTGACCTGGGGTCCGTAGCGTGCGCTAACGATTTCAGCGGTCTGGACAGTAGGTTCAGTGTTTCTGTACTAGACCAGGCAGCGCACGCTAACTCAGCGTTAACGCACGCTAATTCCTAATATTAGCGCACGCTAACCATGTGAGCTTGCGCACGCTAACTGGAAGACAGTAGGCAGGCTGTTCTTCCATGCCCCGTTAGCGCACGCTAATGCTTGTGCGTAGCGTGCGCTAAGACTGTTTAATATAAATAGGACAGCAGTAGTCAACTTCGTCATTTTTCCATCATTTCTTATCCTTCTCGGCTTTGAGCGATTCCAGAGGAGGGTTAGGGCCGATTACGACTAAAGTTTATCATTCACTACCACCGGGCACTCCTTGCGTGAATTCTTCAAGTTCCTAATCACTTTCAACCATCCGAATCAAGGTAAAAATTCCCAAAACCCTTGTTTTGAGATTTTGGGGGAATTTTGGGGATTTCTTGGGATTTGACTCTTTTAGTCCGAATTATCACTGGATTATTGCTAGACTTCGATCATGTATTTGTAATCCTTCGTTTTATTGATGATTTGTGATTTTAAACTCCAAGTTTTTCATTGTTCGTCACTTATAGTCGACGATACCCAAGTTATGTTCGACTAATGGTTGCAGCGGGTAGAACTAGGATGTATTCCAACATTTTCGTAGTTTTAAGATTAGTTGTTCATCGTTATTGTGTTAGGATCGGATTTGTGAAGGTTATTTGGGCCAAAACCTTTCCGTTCACCGTTTTCCTTCACGTCGTATTAATCAGGCAAGTACATGTATTATATTTCATTATGTGTGAACGGATTTGATGCGAATGATGTAAACTGTATTATTGAATGAATGTGATGGTTACACTTCCACCTGGGGATGGCATGTGGCCTCTGGGGGCCGATACTAATGGGTACGGCCACGGAAGTAGACTTGAGTGCGTGTGTTGATGTTCTTCCACCTGGGGACGGTTCGACGGGACCTCTGGGGGCCGATACTAATGGGTACGGCCGCGGAAGTGGTTTCTCACCTGGGGACGGTCCGACGGGACCTCTGGGGACCGATACTAATGGGTACGGTCGCGAGTTACAAAGCGTGGATAATTGTGATGTGGAAAACTTGTTGATGTACTGTTTTGGTGTTAATGTCATATTCCGGAATATTGATTTTCAAAATGATTTTCCTAACGATTTGTTTGCGTTGAATCGTGTATGTATATAATGCTGTGTAATTGTGTACTTGCACTAGCTATTCGAATGCTAACCCCTTAAATGGGGGAAATGCGTCTTATGCATTTCAGGTACTAGTCGAGCTGAGGAGCTGGCACGGGATGCGCATGCAAAGGATGGGTTGGCATGATGATGTGGCTCGAGTCTGTATTTTTATGTTTTGTCATTGCATTTGTCGAGTACCAGAGTTAGACTATTTACTTTGAAACTTGGTTTAAGTCCCCTGCGTGGGCAATGAATTGGATTTATCTTATGTTCATGTGCTCCGTTAAAATGTTTTGGCCGAGGCCACGGCCTTACTTTTTGAGTGCATCATTTGGATTATATTGTGGTTTATGTGTCATGTGTTAGCCTGGTAGACCTCACGAGGGTTCTACGGCGTGTAATGTCCCATTTGTGAATTGGGGTGTTACATTTATGGTATCAGAGCTTAGGTTTTGAATACCTAGGCTGTCGGTGAATTTTGGGTCTGTCAGTTACGTCGTTAGAGTCAGTCATTGAGCCTAATATCATCACGCTACCGTCTTTTCGTGCGACCCGTGGCTGTAAGTCTCCTCGAACTCTTATATTTCTGTAATTCGTTTTCTTGCGTTGTTCGGAATTGTGACTTGTGTTACCAACTTCGTGAATTGTTAATCTTTCTGATCTTGTTCTTTTCATTTTTCTCCTTCAGTATGTTGAGAGGTCGTGGTAGACCGGCTAGGGGACGCGGCCGAGGCCGTGGTCGGGGTGCTGATAATGAGGAGGGCTCACTTTTTCAGTCCTCTGCGGACTCAGCCTCTCACTCAGTGCCGTCGGGTAATAATGCCGACGCCGGGGCTACTGCCGTACTTCAGCAATTAGTAGCCCAACTTACTCAGATAGCTCAGGGTGGACGCCAGAATCCGCCCCCGACATCGGAAGAGGAGGCTAGTAAGTGGCTTCAGACGGTGAATAAGATGCACCCACCTCGTTTCTCCGGATCTTCTGACTCCCTCGGTTGGGAGAATTGGCTCTTTCAGTTGTCCAGAACCTTTGATGCCGTAGCTTGTCCCGAAGACAGGAGGGTATATATTGCCCTGTACCTCCTGGATAAGGAAGCTGCGGAATGGTGGGAGGCCGTGGCGCCCAGAGACCGTCGGGCCACTTGGGATGAGTTCAGGGCTGCTATGGAAGCACAATATTGTCCGCCGCCAGTCAAAGAACGCAGAATTGTGGAGTTCTTCACTGCCACACCCCAGGATGTGCCGATTTCCCAGGCCATTATCTCTTACAATCAGCAGTTGGGTTTCGTGAAAGATCAGGTGAGGACGGAGGCTGATAAAATCTGTTACTTCAATATTGTAACATCCCCAAAACCGTATGGGAATATTACACGCCGTAGACCCTTTCCACAAGGATCTACCAGGCTAAACATCCATAAACAACCAAATGCTTACGCGACCAGGGTCAAACAATAAAATGATACAGACCGATATGGTCACTTACACGTGAATACACAGACCGATGAGGTCACACAACCCAATCGATAAAACTGACTTAAATAACATTACCCACACAGGGGTCGAAATACAATACAAATAAGACCGAAATCAACTCGACAACACAACAAAAATCAAAATAACTCTCGACTCATGATTAGTATCGCACTCGTCATCCTCTTGTGCCAATCCTGTGATGCTCCCCAGACCGCATGTACCGGACGCAAAAGCAGACATCCACCCCCGATTACTGGGGTTAGTAAAACTCCTTTGTTTACTAGTGCAAGTATCAAATCATACGAAATGTAACAAGCAATTAATAATCGTGATCAAATATAATAATCAAGTATCAATTATTCCCGGGAGGTTTTCACAAGAGAAGATAAGCTATGAAGCATTCGAAAATAAGATTATCATTTCGGGAATTTTTAAAATTTCAAAACCATAAGACCTCAAGTCCTGATTCACAAAACCTTTCGAAAAACTTAAAGGCCTTAACCCAAAACTTGTTTCATAATTCAACAGTTTACAATACCGGAAACATTTCCATAAATCTCGTGGGGCTCGGCCCAACATTCTTTCTTAAAACTTTTCCTGTAAAAACTTTGATTTGAAAAGTATCATGCTCATGACACCGTGATCCACTGTCACGTGTCTCCGTAGGTTCAACAACCCGCACGGACTACATCACGCACAATTAAACAAACATAATCAATTCCGACACCGTGATCCACTGTCACGTGTCTCCGTAGGTTCAACAACCCACACGGACTATTAATCAAACATAACCAATTCTGACACCGTGATCCACAGCAACGTGTCTCCGTAGGCATAACAACCCGCACGCCCTATATCAATCAAAACAATCACACACACCCGACACCGTAGTCCACCGCCACGTGTCACCGTAAGCCCCGTCGAGCTCACCCGGTTGGACGCACCGTGTCCGAAACTCATGGTCTACCGCCATGCGTTATCGTAGGCCTCGTCAGACCAGGACGATTGGACCTCAGTACCTCACTAAGTTCTGATCCCGTAGTCCACTGCCACGAATCCTCGTAGGTCCCGTCGAACCAACACGAGTGAACTTAGCGGTCACACACATATTCACATTCACATTACATACAACAACGAGCACAATTAATCAATCACCTTGATCACCACAAAATCGTACATTGCACGCAAATAACACAACCTCGACACTCGCAACAACTATCATAAATCAACGACATTTAACCAACATAACACACATCCGGTACACAATACATTGTACAACCAAGTGTACAACCATCCCATATGTACGTCGCATTCCTGCACAAATGGCACAACGCCTAACACGTATACTGATATAACACTATTATCACAAAGCCTTCAAATTGCGGAAAACACAACCAACTCAAACGGAACATATTTACGAAGGCAATCAAAGTCATTATACATCTCATACGTAATTACTAGTCGCAAGATACAAGTCGTATAGTAAGATACTTGCCTTAATAACCGCTACCGAACGCTCCGAAGAACACGGTTCGACCGGGAAGCTCGAACCCTAAGGAAGGCAACGAACGGAAGGGTTCCGACTCGAGTTCTTCACAAGAATTCGATCCTAAGTCACAACGATGTCAATTCAATCACAATTCTACGAAAACGTATGGAACTTCCCAAGTTCTACTCATTGAAGCATTTTATCGGACACCTTGAGGGCATAGTCCAATTCAATCGATTATTCAAGGTAATACTCAAATTCGTTTCACAAAACTTCAGGGGTAATGAATGATTTCGAGTATACAACCATGTTCTAACAATAATCTAAACTAAAACGAATCAAATCGGCCAAAACATCAAGAAACCTCAAAAATTCCCAAAACCAAGAGTTTAGGTGTTCTTACCTTCGATCCGGGTGGAGTATGATGTTAATCCATGAATCAAACTTCCAAAACGTGTTGTTCTATGATTCTCTTACTCAAATCCATCCATTTATGCTGAAGAATCGCGAAGGAACGAAGGAAAAAATGAGAAATGGCCCGATAACTCACCTGTGCCATTAAATAGCCGATCTTGCCTTTGTGCCGCGGCACAGACAAGTGTGCCGCGGACCACGGCCAAAAACTGCCCAGCACTGGCTTAGTGCCGCGGCACAGCTGAAGTGTGCCGCGGCACACGGTACAGTCCATTCCAACACCAAAAGGCTCATCGTGCAGTCTTAGCTATTTCGACCATAACTCCTTCGTCCGGACTCCGATTGACTCACCATTTGAACCACTGGAAAGCTAACTTGATGCTTTATAATATTGCAAAGATTCAAAATTTTTGGAGTTTCCAAGAATTTATGGTGATTTTTACAAAGCCGAACTCATACTTAGAAAAGTCGTTTAGTAATCCTGAACTCAACAAAACGACACCGAAACCCGAACCTGAATACGAACCGAAGATACGGTTACGAAGTACCCACAAAGACGAATCTAAGAGCTAGTAGAACACACGATTCCGACCACCCGAAGGCTCGAAATTCGACAACGGAAGGTAATTACCCCAAACTTTGGGAAATTACGAAAATGGCCCAAATGCCCGAAAATCACCATACGACAACGAATAATCAAACCGAAGCTCACAACACGTATAACAACGTTAAATGAACTTACGAAAAACCCCAAACGCAGCTTTGAGCGAGATTCGCAAGAACCGAACTCAAGCGCGGAAAAATCGCTAAAAGCACGGAACTCAACAAAGCGGACCGAAACGAACTCGGATGACAAAAAGTGCAGAATTAAATATTCTCCGAATGACGAAACGGTCAAATGCGTGTTTTCGTATCGGACGTCCGCCGAAAATTGAAAATTTCCGGAAATCCGAAATTGCGGATATTACATTCTACCCTCCTTAAAAGAAGTTTCGTCCCGAAACTTAAAATAAGTAGGGAGAAGCAATATCCCAACAGGAAACCTCAACGAGATACACAAGAACGCATAACTTTCGCCCATTGGCAAAACGTTACAAGCAATGCGAAAGAATATACAGCGTGGAAACACGCCCCACGACGACCATAACAAAGCCACCGGCAATGATTCAAAACAATAACAATCAATTAACGACACATCACATACCACATCATATGCACACGTTTAATCAAAGAAACGTACGCGACAACAAGTCGCACCCGACTAAAACGGCTATGCGACAGAAACAAATAGAGTATTACGATAGAAATCATTCCGATTCTCATCAACAAGAAAATGTCTGACGTCAAAACACAAACAATTCAAGATAACGGAAAACGAGAATACCGGATATTACATTCTATCCTATTAAAATTAAGTTTCGTCCCGAAACTTAAAATAAAACATCATGATAGAATAGAAACAAAACCAGAAAGTTCACGCAACAAATATCAATCTCTACACGAATTACAGCACAAAGTACGATACACAACTACATCACTGGACACCACCGGGCCCTCCCCGAGTAGGAACGAAAACCCGATTCCCGAGCATCCTGGCAACGGACTCACAATGCACCGCTTGGTTCCCCAGTTGGCCGCACTTAAAACAATTAACCGGTGGCGAACGACAATTCTGTCTCGCATGGCCTACACGACTGCAGTTAAAGCAGGTCTTCACACTGATCGTCTTACTCGCCTCTGGGGTAAGGTTCTTAGACTGGTCAACCGAACGAGGAGTGCTCCCATAAGGAAACTGCAAAGCAACAGGCTCACGGATCTCACTCCTCTGGCCTCTTGAAAAATTCCTCGAGGTCTTCTGTCTCTTACTCTCTGAACCAGATTCCGTCACAGAAACGGCCATCTCAATGGCTAAAGCTCGGTCCTGATATTCCTTCAGGGTGGTACACATGAGCGGAGCCATACTCTCACGGATATGGGGTTTCATGCACATATTGAAGTATCGGACCTTGTCCGCTTCACTTCTCACTTGATCACGAACATAAGCCAACTGTCGATTATAATCGACTATCGCCTGGGATATTGACACATCCTGGGGCGTAGCCGAGAAAAATTCAACGATTCTGCGTTCACGAACAGGCAACGGGCAATACTCTGCCTCCATGGCGGTCTTAAACTCAGCCCATGTAGGTGTACGGTCTGCAGGCACTACAGCGTGCCACCAGTCTGCAGCTTCTTTGTCGAGTAGGTACTGAGCAATGGGTACCCTCCTATCATCCGGACAAGCTACAGCATCAAATATTCTGTCCAACTGGAAGAGCCAGTTTTCCCAACCTAACAAGTCAGACGAACCCACAAAATGGGGCGGCTGCATCTTCATCACATCTCGTAACCACTTACTAGTTTCGTTATCCCTAATTGGGTTCTCATCCCGACGTACGGCCTGATTCATCTGCACTAACCAATCAACCACCTGACGAAGTATGGTGGCGGCGCCAACGTCAACATTAACGCTAGTCGAATATCCCTGATCTGTACTGAGCTGATTGGTACTCGGCAAGGAGGGAGTCGCCCTCTCCTGCTCCCGATTACGACCACGACCACGACCACGGCCTCGACCTCGACCCCTTAGCATACTGAACGGACATCCAATCAGAATAACAAGATAAAACAAACCTCACATAATCGACATAAGCCCAAAATCAGCAGCACAATGCAATATTCACACGTTCACATTGACAAAGATGAACGACCTATACCTCAGCATACACGGTTAAAACATTAAGCATACCATTGTGGTCCAACACCGGTAATATTTTAAAAAAACAAGTTTATCGAGGTATTTGTTCGAATGATAATAATAAAAAATAAATTCGCGAGTTCGAAAGATTTTGCTGGGGTGAAATTTTGAAAGTACTTTGTTTAATACCTCGGTCATTGAAGTGGGGAACGATACCTAACGACGTATCCCGCCACTTGGGCATACAACCCAGATTTTCTGACGAGAATAATAATATAGCATCTCACTGCACGGTTTAACCTCAATACGTAAACACATAACGTTCTAAATTACGGAAGCCAAAGTTGTTTTGCAAAACAGAAATTTTCCAAAATCCTTTAGTTCATAAGCAAAATGACGGTAATATTTTACAATGTCCGAAGTATTTTAAAACACATTTTTCAAATACCGTCTGATTGTGTCATTTGAA
Organism: Orobanche coerulescens; assembly: GCA_033398695.1. NCBI lineage: Eukaryota > Viridiplantae > Streptophyta > Magnoliopsida > Lamiales > Orobanchaceae > Orobanche > Orobanche coerulescens. The sequence continues at coordinate 192,682,770 of CM065803.1, read as the reverse complement.
AATACACGGCCCATTTGTCAAAATTTAACAAATTTTAAAAATCCATATAAACCATGGTTTGACCGCACCACCAAAATATTTTCCAAAGATCGACTTCTACAAAATTCTCAAACTGTAAAGTCCTTCTGGAAACATTCACAAACTCACCCATAGCGGACAAAAATTACAACATTCCAAAAACAGTCGAACTTAAAACCACATACTCAAATGGCAACCAGGGTCGCCAATTCAATCAAATGCATCTCGTGGTATCAAGTTTAAACACACAGCAAAATCATTCATCGGAGTTTCTCACAAGCTCTACCGTTGGTACCTTCACAGAACCCATCAAGGTTTACAACCTTCACACCATACCACCCCACGCGGTGGTTCAAAAGTAAAACAACAATACGCTCAGCTATACTCATACCATGTGCCACAAGTATTAAACACGACTACATCACACAGTGCTGTGTAAAGAAAATCATGCACCGCAATCAACTCACTAAGATAAAATCGAGATACACAGGTATTACGCATAAAGGAGGAGACTTACATCCACAGGTCGCACGGAGGTGACAGTCGCCCACGATACTAATCTCGTCCGACGACATAACCGACACGTTGTGACCACGCACAACTCAACTTGTCACCTGACCACTCGAACGACAAGATAACACATTACTCGACAAAACATGACTTGAAACGACCCGACAGCCTAGGTTTCCGCAAACCTAAGCTCTGATACCATAATTGTAACATCCCCAAAACCGTATGGGAATATTAAACGCCGTAGACCCTTTCCACAAGGATCTACCAGGCTAAACATCCATAAACAACCAAATGCTTACCCGACCAGGGTCAAACAATAAAATGATACAGACCGATATGGTCACTTACACGTGAATACACAGACCGATGAGGTCACACAACCCAATCGATAAAACTGACTTAAATAACATTACCCACACAGGGGTCGAAATACAATACAAATAAGACTCAAATCAACTCGACAACACAACAAAAATCAAAATAACTCTCGACTCATGATTAGTATCGCACTCGTCATCCTCTTGTGCCAATCATGTGATGCTCCCCGAATCTGCATGTACCGGACGCAAACAGACATCCACCCCGATTACTCGGGGGATAGTAAAACTCCACTGTTTTACTAGTGCAAGTATCAAATCATACGAAATGTAACAGGCAATTAATAATCGTGATCAAATATAATAATCAAGTATCAATTATTCCCGGGAGGTTTTCACAAGAGAAGATAAGCTATGAAGCATTCGAAAATAAGATTATCATTTCGGGAATTTTTAAAATTTCAAAACCATAAGACCTCAAGTCCTGATTCACAAAACCTTTCGAAAAACTTAAGGGCCTTAACCCAAAACTTGTTTCATAATTCAACAGTTTACAATACCGGAAACATTTCCATAAATCTTGTGGGGCTCGGCCCAACATTCTTTCTTAAAACTTTTCCTGTAAAAACTTTGATTTGAAAAGTATCATGCTCATGACACCGTGATCCACTGTCACGTGTCTCCGTAGGTTCAACAACCCGCACGGACTACATCACGCACAATTAAACAAACATAATCAATTCCGACACCGTGATCCACTGTCACGTGTCTCCGTAGGTTCAACAACCCACACGGACTATTAATCAAACCTAACCAATTCCGACACCGTGATCCACTGTCACGTGTCTCCGTAGGCATAACAACCCGCACGGACTATATCAATCACAACAATCACACACACAGTCCTGACACCGTAGTCCACTGCCACGTGTCACCGTAAGCCCCGTCGAGCTCACGGTTGGCCGACGACCGTGTCCGAAACTCATGGTCCACCGCCATGCGTTATCGTAGGCCTCGTCGGAAAGCCACGATTGGACCTCGATGATACCTCACTAAGTTCTGATCCCGTAGTCCACTGCCACGAATCCTCGTAGGTCCCGTCGAACCAACACGAGTGAACTTAGCGGTCACACACATATTCACATTCACATTACATACAACAACGAGCACAATTAATCAATCACCTTGATCACCACAAAATCGTACATTGCACGCAAATAACACAACCTCGACACTCGCAACAACTATCATAAATCAACGACATTTAACCAACATAACACACATCCGGTACACAATACATTGTACAACCAAGTGTACAACCATCCCATATGTACGTCGCATTCCTGCACAAATGGCACAATGCCTAACACGTATACTGATATAACACTATTATCACAAAGCCTTCAAATTGCGGAAAACACAACCAACTCAAACGGAACATATTTACGAAGGCAAGCAAAGTCATTATACATCTCATACGTAATTACTAGTCGCAAGATACAAGTCGTATAGTAAGATACTTGCCTTAATAACCGCTACCGAACGCTCCGAAGAACACGGTTAGACCGGGAAGCTCGAACCCCAAGGAAGGCAACGAACGGAAGGGTTCCGACTCGAGTTCTTCACAAGAATTCGATCCTAAGTCACAACGATGTCAATTCAATCACAATTCTACGAAAACGTATGGAACTTCCCAAGTTCTACTCATTGAAGCATTTTATCGGACACCTTGAGGGCATAGTCCAATTCAATCGATTATTCAAGGTAATACTCAAATTCGTTTCACAAAACTTCAGGGGTAATGAATGATTTCGAGTATACAACCATGTTCTAACAATAATCTAAACTAAAACGAATCAAATCGGCCAAAACATCAAGGAACCTTAAAAATTCCCAAAACCAAGAGTTTAGGTGTTCTTACCTTCGATCCGGGTGGAGTATGATGTTAATCCATGAATCAAACTTCCAAAACGTGTTGTTCTATGATTCTCTTACTCAAATCCATCCATTTATGCTGAAGAATCGCGAAGGAACGAAGGAAAAAATGAGAAATGGCCCGATAACTCAGTCTAGGCCATTAAATAGGCTGATCTGCACTGTGTGCCGCGGCACAGGACAAGTGTGCCGCGGCCCACGGCCAAAAAAACTGCCCAGCACTGGCTTAGTGCCGCGGCACAGCTGAAGTGTGCCGCGGCACACGGTACAGTCCATTCCAACACCAAAAGGCTCATCGTGCAGTCTTAGCTATTTCGACCATAACTCCTTCGTCCGGAGTCCGATTGACTCACCATTTGAACCACTGGAAAGCTAACTTGATGCTTTATAATATTGCAAAGATTCAGAATTTTTGGAGTTTCCAAGAATTTATGGTGATTTTTACAAAGCCGAACTCATACTTAGAAAAGTCGTTTAGTAATCCTGAACTCAACAAAATGACACCGAAACCCGAACCTGAATACGAACCGAAGATACGGTTACGAAGTACTCACAAAGACGAATCTAAGAGCTAGTAGAACACACGATTCCGACCACCCGAAGGCTCGAAATTCGACAACGGAAGGTAATTACCCCAAACTTTGGGAAATTACGAAAATGGCCCAAATGCCCGAAAATCACCATACAACAACGAATAATCAAACCGAAGCTCACAACACGTATAACAACGTTAAATGAACTTACGAAAAACCCCAAACGACAGTTTCGAACGAGATTCGCAAGAACCGAACTCAAGCGCGGAAAAATCGCTAAAAAGCACGGAACTCAACAAAGCAGCACCGAAACGAACTCGGATGACAAAAAGTGCAGAAATAAATATTCTCCGAATGACGAAACGGTCAAAAGAGAGTTTTCGAAACGGACCTCGGCCGAAAAATGAAAATCACCGGAAATCCGAAATTGCGGATATTACAAATATGCGCATGAAGCCACATATTAGATAGAGTATGGCACCGCTCATGTGTGCCACTTTGAAGGAATACTAGGATCGCGCTCTGGCGATCGAGATGGCTGTCCCGGAACCAGAGTCGGTTTCGGAAGCTAAGAAGCAGAAGACTATTGGTGGGTTCTCGGCCGGAAAAGGTGGTCAGTTTTCGAGGTATCGTTCTGCTCCTACACCTGGGAAGAGGCCGTTTCATCAGGCCGATGGATCTCAGGGTAACCGTTCAGTCCAGTCTGTTGCACCTGGCGGGAGAGTTTGTTTTAATTGCAGTCAGCCCGAGCACGTTGTGAAGGATTGCCCATTTCCGTTAGTTTCTTGCTTTACTTGCGGACAGACCGGGCATCGGGCAGCTCATTGTGAGAGGGCCACCAGGGCCGCTCGAGTTCCGACTACCACTGCCGATCAGAGGGATCAGAGCTCTCCAGCTACTCATGTTCCGCAGGGTTTGAGTCATGGTAGAGGTTGGAGTCATCCGGATCGCCGCGCAGCGTCGAGTTCGGGCTCAGTCCATCCCCGATTGTATTAGATGAGGCGCACAGAGGAGGCAGACGTTCCGGTGGCGTCAGGTACCACTCAGATCCTTTCTCATCCAGTTTCAGTGCTTTTTGATTCGGGTGCGACCCATTCCTTTATAGCTTCGGATTGTGTGAGTCGTATTGGCTTTGACTGCTTGTTTGAGTGTGAGCCGTTTGTAGTGGGTACGCCCAGCGGGGATCGTATGGTTGGGGACCGGGAAGTTAGGGATTGCCCAGTGAGAATCGGGAGCCGGGATTGGCCCTCGAATCTCATTGTTATAGACCTTAAGGGTGAGGATTTGATCCTCGGGGATGATTGGTTGGATCTTCATGGTGCTATCATGAACTATCGGACTCGTACCATCTCGATAGTTGCCGAGGACGGCACCGAGCATACTCTCGTCGGCTGTAAGCCGGGTAGATCGGGGAGTGTGATTAGCGCCTTGAAGGCGATGAAACTTCTGAACTAGGGTTGTGTCGGCTACTGGTGTTTCGCTTTGCAGGCGGAAGATGGTGGGGTTGACATATCGTCGATTCCAGTTGTTAGCGAGTATCCCGATGTATTTCCGGATGACTTGCCGGGATTACCACCACATCGAGAGGTGGAGTTTCCTATTGATCTTGAGCCGAATGCAGCCCCTATTTCTCGAGCACCGTACCGTATGGCACCGTCGGAGATGCTAGAGTTGAAGAATCAGTTGGGAGAGTTGTTAGCTAAAGGGTATATTCGACCGAGCGCATCGCCTTGGGGTGCGCCTGTACTTTTTATTAAGAAGAAGGATGGATCGCTTCGTTTATGCATCGATTATCGAGAATTAAACAAGTTGACCATCAAAAATAAATACCCTTTGCCCCGGATTGACGACTTGTTTGATCAGCTTCAAGGGGCGACAGTCTTTTCGAAGATTGACTTGCGATCGGGTTACTACCAGTTGAGGATTCGGGACAGCGACATACCGAAAGCTGCCTTTCGGACGAGATATGGCCATTACGAGTTTGTGGTTATGCCTTTCAGGCTAACCAATGCCCCAGCAGTGTTCATGCAGTTGATGAACAAAGTTTTTATTGAGTATCTGGACAAATTCGTAGTCGTCTTTATCGATGACATTCTTATCTATTCACGGAGTCGGGAGGAGCACGCCTTACATCTCCGGATTGTATTAGACATTTTGAGAGCTGAGCAGTTGTATGCGAAGTTCTCTAAGTGTGAGTTTTGGCTCGAGGAAGTGATGTTCCTCGGGCATGTGATTTCAGCAGAGGGAGTTCGGGTAGATCCGCAGAAGATAGAGGCGGTGATGGCTTGCGAGCCGCCTAAGATCGTGAAGGAAGTGAGGAGTTTTCTGGGTCTCGCCGGCTATTACCGTAGATTTTTTGAGGGGTTTTCTAAGATCTCTATACCACTCACTCAGTTGCTCCAGAAAACTCAGAAATTCGAGTGGACTGCAGACCGACAGGATAGTTTTGATGAGTTAAAGAGACGTTTGACTACCGCACCCGTTTTAGCATTACCTCAGGGGAACGAGGATTTCGTAGTGTATAGTGATGCTTCGGGACTTGGGCTCGGATGTGTTTTGATGCAGAGAGATAGGGTTATCGCTTATGTATCCTGCCAGTTGAAGCCGTATGAAGCGAATTACCCCACGCACGATTTGGAATTAGCTGCGGTCGTTTTTGCCTTGAAGATATGGAGGCATTATCTCTATGGTTCGTCGTGTAAGATTTTTACGGATCACAAGAGCTTGAAGTATATCTTCAGTCAGAAAGAGTTGAATATGAGACAGCGTAAGTGGTTGGAGCTAACTAAAGATTACGACCTCGAGATACTTTACTATCCGGGTAAGGCTAACGTAGTGGCTGATGCGTTGAGCCGGAAGCCGATGGCGTTACAGATATTAGAGGTACTTACACCACAGAGTAGGATCCAGCGAGATCTTATTTGTCAGAACATCGAGGTTTGGGTTCAGAGAGTTCAGGGTCAGTTATGTGCGTTAGAGATCACTTCGTCCTTGACTGATGATATCAATGCGAAGCAGTATGACGATCCGTTTTTGGCCCAGTTGAGGGAGGATGTGAGGAAGGGGAAAGCCCCTGGATTTGTGGTTCACGATGATGGAGTTTTGAGATTTCGTGGCAGACTATGTGTACCGAGTGTTTTTGAGCTGAGACAGAAGATCTTGAACGAAGCTCATACCACGCCTTACTCCATACATCCTGGTACAAGTAAATTGTACAAGGATGTGAGGAGTAACTACTGGTGGAGTAATTTGAAGACAGACGTTAGCGAGTTTGTGTCGAGATGTTTGACCTGTCAGCAGGTTAAGATCGAGCATCAGTGACCCGCGGGGTTTTTGCGACCACTTCCTATCCCGGAGTGGAAGTGGGAGGATATTTCTATGGATTTCATTACCAGTATGCCTAGGACTCGGACTGGAATGAACATGATTTGGGTTATTGTCGATCGACTGACCAAATCAGCTCATTTCCTGGGTATTAAGGACACTTGGGGTCCAGAGAGGCTGGCACGAGTGTTTATTGCAGATATCGTGAGATTGCATGGGACTCCTAAGAGTATTATTTCGGATCGTGATGGCCAGTTTGTGTCACATTTTTGGCAGGCTGTTCATCGATCTTTGGGGACTGAGTTGAGACTCAGTACGTCTTACCACCCTCGGATCGACGGCGGTCGAGCGGGACGATCCAGACGTTGGAGGATATGTTGAGAGCCTGTGCCCTAGATTGGAAGGATGATTGGGAGTCGCACTTGCCGTTGATCGAGTTCACGTACAACAATAGTTGGCACGCCTCAATCAAAATGGCACCATTTGAGGCATTGTATGGGAGGAGGTGCAGATCGCCGTTGTGTTGGGACGATGCGTCCGAGCTGATTGGTACCGAGCCCGATATGGTAGTTGAGACGAGAGAGAAGATTACTCTGATTCGTGATAGATTGTTGACGGCCCAGAGTCTGCAGAAGTCTTATGCCGACACGCGTCGCCGGCCGTTGGAGTTTGAGGTGGGAGATCATGTTTTGCTTAAGGTGTCGCCGACACTGGGAGTTTACCGCTTCGGCCGAAAGGGTAAACTTAGTCCGAGATATATTGGGCCGCTTGAGATTTTAGAGAGAGTGGGAGAGCTTGCCTATCGGTTAGGCTTGCCGCCGTCTTTGAGTCACGTTCATAACGTATTTCATGTTTCCCATCTTAGGAAGTACGTATCAGACCCTAGCCATATTATTGATTTTGGAGAGATCGAGTTGGGACCCGACATTACCATCGAGGAGAGGCCGATTCAGATTTTAGAGCGTCGGGTGAAGCAACTTCGTCATAAAACCATTCCTCTGGTTAAAGTTCAATGGTCGAGACATGGATCCGAGGAAGCCACATGGGAGACAGAAGAGAGTATGCAGTCGAGATACCCCGAGTTGTTCGCGTTGTAAGTTTCGGGACGAAACTTATTTTTAAGGGGACATAATGTAATATCCGTGTTTTCTATTTTCGGTAATTTCTATTTTTGGTGTATGTTCGTTTCGGACAACTCGCTTAGCACTGTTTTGGAATTCTGAATCTATTTTGTTCTTGGAGTTTTTCCGTCTGGTCGAGTTTCGAGAATGTTTTTGCATAATTTCATCTTGAATTATATCTTGCCGCATGTGCGTTCGATTCTCGTAAAACTTGTTCGTTTTTGTTGTTTATCGATTTGTATAAGTTTGTATGGTTGAGTTGGTCGTGTTGAAACTTTCGATTTGTTAATCCGACGTTGTACCGCGATTTTTCGGGCACTTGGGCCGTTTTTGTAATTTTCATAAGTTTGGGGAATTTCGCTTTATTTGCTTCATTTCAGACTCTCTAGTGATCGGGATTATATTCTCTTTCAACGCTCAGCTTTGTCATCTTGATTATTACGTGTTTATGTTTCCGGATTCTGGTCTTCCTTCGCATTTCGACACGTTCGTGCTGTTGGCGGCAGTGTACTGTGCAGTACTGAACTGCTACCTGAGTAGCGCACGCTAATACGGACTTACTTGCGTGCGCTATCACTGTGTGGTTAGCATACGGTGACCTGGGGTCCGTAGCGTGCGCTAACGATTTCAGCGGTCTGGACAGTAGGTTCAGTGTTTCTGTACTGGACCAGGCAGCGCACACTAACTCAGCGTTAACGCACGCTAATTCCTAATATTAGCGCACGCTAACCATGTCAGCTTGCACACGCAAACTGGAAGACAGTAGGCAAACTGTTCTTCCATGCCCCGTTAGCGCACGCTAATGCTTGTGCGTAGCGTGCGCTAAGACTGTTTAATATAAATAGGACAACAGTAGTCAACTTCGTCATTTTTCCATCATTTCTTATCCTTCTCGGCTTTGAGCGATTCCAGACGAGGGTTAGGGCCGATTCTGACTGAAGTTCATCATTCACTACCACCGGGCACTCCTTGCGTGAATTCTTCAAGTTCCTAATCACTTTCCACCATCCGAATCAAGGTAAAAATTCCCAAAACCCTTGTTTTGAGATTTTGGGGGAATTTTGGGGATTTCTTGGGATTTGACTCTTTTAGTCCGAATTATCACTGGATTATTGCTAGACTTCGATCATGTATTTGTAATCCTTCGTTTTATTGATGATTTGTGATTTTAAACTCCAAGTTTTCCATTGTTCGTCACTTATAGTCGACGATACCCAAGTTATGTTCGACTAATGGTTGCAGCGGGTAGAACTAGGATGTATTCCAACATTTTCATAGTTTTAAGATTAGTTGTTCATCGTTATTGTGTTAGGATCGGATTTGTGAAGGTTATTCGGGCCAAAACCTTTCCGTTCACCGTTTTCCTTCACGTCGTATTAATCAGGCAAGTACATGTATTATATTTCATTATGTGTGAACGGATTTGATGCGATTGATGTAAACTGTATTATTGAATGAATGTGATGGTTACTCTTCCACCTGGGGATGGCATGTGGCCTCTGGGGGCCGATACTAATGGGTACGGCCACGGAAGTAGACTTGAGTGCGTGTGTTGATGTTCTTCCACCTGGGGACGGTTCGACGGGACCTCTGGGGGCCGATACTAATGGGTACGGCCGAGGAAGTGGTTTCTCACCTGGGGACGGTCCGACGGGACCTCTGGGGACCGATACTAATGGGTACGGTCGCGAGTTACAAAGCGTGGATAATTGTGATGTGGAAAACTTGTTGATGTACTGTTTTGGTGTTAATGTGATATTCCGGAATATTGATTTTCAAAATGATTTTCCTAACGATTTGTTTGCGTTGAATCGTGTATGTATATAATGCTGTGTAATTGTGTACTTGCACTAGCTATTCGAATGCTAACCCCTTAAATGGGGGAAATGCGTCTTATGCATTTCAGGTACTGGTCGAGCTGAGGAGCTGGCACGGGATGCGCATGCAAAGGATGGGTTGGCATGATGATGTGGCTCGAGTCTGTATTTTTATGTTTTGTCATTGCATTTGTCGAGTACCGGAGTTAGACTGTTTACTTTGAAACTTGGTTTAAGTCCCCTGCGTGGGCAATGAATTGGATTTATCTTATGTTCATGTGCTCCGTTAAAATGTTTTGGCCGAGGCCACGACCTTACTTACTTTTTGAGTGCATCATTTGGGATTATATTGTGGTTTATGTGTCATGTGTTAGCCTGGTAGACCTCACGAGGGTTCTACGGCGTGTAATGTCCCATTTGTGAATTGGGGTGTTACACGATTAGTGCACGCTAATGGGGCCGGCAGAAGCCACTGGACTACCCGGTGACCACGCTAGCGCACGCTAATGAAAGAAGCATAGCGTGCGCTAGGCTGGGCAGATATATATTGGACATTTTACTTCCATTTCGTCATTTTTTATCCTCTTCACTCATTTCCGACGGGAGCAGCTCGGGAGGGACGATTTTGGGCGATTGGAAGCGATATTTCTTCTAACAACAACGTATTTGGTTGGAGAACAAGGATTTCACAACATCTAATCCATCCTAATGTCCAAATCAAGGTAAAAATCCTTAGAACCCTATTTTTGGGAATTTTGGGGTTTTTCGTAGATTCGTCCGATTTATCCATTTTGAAGCTTGAGGACCTTGAGATTATGAAGTATCTATCCCGTATGCATGTTTTTCCTACGATTTTACGGATTGGATTGTGCTGTTTTCGGACTTGTGAGGGTTTGGACGATTTTCCAACCTCTAGTTGTTTATCCGTGTATTTTCATGAATCGTAGACGGGTTTCGGGAGTTCTTCGTGTAATTTGAGTATGGATAATTGATTATCATATTCCTTGCAAACCGTTTAGGTGCCGAAAGCGCGTTCTTGGACCTACCAAACTCATACCCTTTTTCCGTTCAATTTCTCAATGTCTCAAAGGCAAGTATATATTTATGATTGTACGTTCTCGACTTTGAAAGTAAGATATATTAATGGAATGATTATTTATATCCACTCTGGGGCGGGCCGACGGGTCCCCTGAGGGTTTCGTAGCCTTTTGGTGCGATTCCACGGAGGATACGAACGAACCACTCTGGGATGGACCGACGAGTCCTCTGAGGGTTCCCTAGCCTCTGGTGCGGTTCTACGGTACTCATATATGTATTGATGTGATGCTATGAGATTTAGGTATTCCGGAATACTAGTCTTGAATTGATGAATTGACGGTTACATTTACTTTATTGTCGAGGAGTATTGTACTTCATACTTGATATACTTGCACTAGCTATTCGACAGCTAACCCCTTTATGGGGGAAATACTTTTTATGTATCTCAGGTTTCAGGAGAGCGGACAAGCAGGTATCGGGTCGGCATGAAGATGGTGGGCAAGTGTGATACTGTGTCTTTCGTTCGGTTATGTTTTGAGTTTCCCCATTCAGTGTTGTTGTACTGGAATGGTTATTGAATACTCAAGTATTGTTTTCCATTTTCCTTGATGTTCTGGCCTGTGTTTGCCGAGGTATCGATTTGTGTTGTGATGTCTTTGGATACATTGGATATGTTTTGAATACCTTTTGTATTGTTCTTCATTCCATTGTATGTAGGCCTTCTCGGTCAAAAATTGTAGTTCCGCGTATGTTTAGCCTTGTGGGTCCCACAGTGGGGCTTACGGCGCTGTAATATTCCATGAATAACTTGGGGGTGTTACAAATTATGGTATCAGAGCTTAGGTCTATAGATACCTAGGCTGTCGGTCTTTTGGGTCGATTAAGTCGTCATTTGCCCACAGTATCACTACTTTGCCATCATCACAGTGCGAGCGGTACTTGTAAGACCTCTTACTCTTCTGGTATTTCCTTATTCGTTTTGCTTCTATTTTTGGTATTCTTGAGAATCGGTCACTTCGATGACGTGTGATTGAATTGTACTTACGTGCCTTGTGTGTTCTTCAGTATGTCAGCTGATAGGGGCCGTGGCCGTGGTCGTGGCCATGGGCGTGGAAGAGGTAGTGGCCATGGGCGTGGAAGAGGTCGTGGCGCGACCGTTTCCATCAGTTCTGTTGCGCGGTCGACCAACCCCAGTTTGTCGAACTCGGTGCATCCTGACACCGAAAGTCACCACGACCAGTCGAATGGCCAGGGGAACAGTGCGGACGTTGGAGTTGCGAATGTACTTCAACAATTGGCTACCCAGATGACCATTTTAGCCCAAACTGTTCAGCTGAATAATCCGAACCCAAACACGGATGCCTTGCTTCAGAATGTAATCCGTATGTACCCTCCAAATTTTGGCGGTGCCACAGACCCGTTAGGTTGGGAATATTTTCTAGCGGAATTGGAAAAGATTTTCGAAGCGGTTGATTGCCCCGAAGTGAGGAAAGTACCGATTGCCCAATATTTCCTCACTAAGGAGGCCGCTACATGGTGGAGAGTCATCAAGCCACGGGATCGTGTTGCCACGTGGAATGAATTTAAGGAGATTTTGGAGGCTGAGTTTTGTCCTTGGACGGTGCGAGAAGGCCGAATCCGAGCATTTTTCGAGGCTAAACCTTAGGATATTCCCGTTTCGCAGGTGATCATGGAATACAACCAACAATTGATCCATGTGAAGGATCAAGTGCGTAACGAGTGTGATAAGATCCGTTACTTTAATATGTGGATGAATATGGACTTACGGCGGTACATGGCTGGATTTGCTTGTACCACACTGAAGGAATATCAGGACAGAGCTTTAGCCCATGATATGTTAAGCCCCGAAAATGATACAGTTGAAGAATCGAAGAAGCAGAAGGTCGCGGGAAATTTTTCCGGCTCTAAGAGTGGCAACTTTCAGAGGTCACAAACGACCAACCGTTCTGCCGGAAAGTCGTCACGTTCTAATAAGGGAAAGAGGGGTTACCGTTCTACTCCGGGTACCACAAATCGCACGGTGACTTGCTACAATTGTGGTCGTCAAGGCCACTTTAATTTGTAATGCAATTTTCCGCCATTGACGTGTCACACGTGCGGACAGTTAGGTCATAGAGTGGCTTATTGTTCCGAGCCGAATCAGACTTTGGACACTCGGGCTTCTGCCCCAGCACCACTTGACCAAGGTATAAATCAGCAACAATCTTTTGGTCAACCTCAGCAGAATTTCGGCAGGGGCCGGGGACGGGGTCAGAACGCTGGAGGGGGAAACTCTAGCGTTGGTTCGGTGCAACCACGGGTTTATGAGATGTGCTGAACAAACGAACCCTTCGGGGCGGTGGCTTCAGGTACCATTCATATTTTATCTCATCCAGTCCGTGTGCTTTTTGATACGGGTGCTACACATTGTTTTGTTTCCTTGGAGTGTGTACGCTATTTGAATATAACTTATATGACTGCTTGTGATCCTTTCATTGTGAAACTACCTAGCATGGATAGAATTTTGGGGAACCGGAAGATTACAGGTTTTCCGGTGATTATATCCGGTATGGAATGGTTATCGAATCTGATTGTAGTGGATATGGTAGGCGAGTACGTGATCCTCGGCGAGGATTGGCTTGATAGTCATCAAGCGATTATGAATTACTGTACTAAGGTTATCACCATGATGATTAAAGATGGATCCGAGTACTCATTTTTGGGATGTAAGTCGGGCCAATCCAAGTTACTTATCAGCGCCATGAAGGTCGTAAAACTTTTGAATAAAGGTTGTACGGGCTATTGGTGTTATGCCTTGAAAACGAAAGGGAACGAAGTCGACTTCTCTTCGATTCCGGTTGTTAATGAGTATCCCGGTGTTTTTCCGGAAGATCTCCCGGGATTACCGCCAGATCGTGAGATAGAATTTTCTGTGGACTTAGAGCCAGATGCGGCTCCGATTTCTAAGGCACCTTATCGAATGGCACCTTTCGAGATGCAAGAATTAAAGAATCAGTTGGGAGAACTTCTGGAAAGAGGGTACATCAGACCGAGCGCTTCGCCTTGGGGCGCACTTGTCCTTTTTTGTGAGAAAGAAAGATTGTTCACTACGTTTGTGCATCGACTACCGTGAGCTAAACAAAGTGACCATCAAGAACAAGTATCCTTTGCCTCGTATAGACGATTTATTTGATCAATTGCAAGGGCTGCGGTGTAACACCCCCAAGTTATTCAGGGATATTACAGCGCCGTAAGCCCCGCCGTGGGACCCACAAGGCTAAACATACGCGGAACCATAAAATTTGACCGATAAGGTCTACACACAATGGAATGAAAACAATACAAAGGTATTCGAAACATAACCAATGTATTCACAAACATCACAACTCGAATCAATACTTCGGCAAACACAGTAGGAACATCAAGGAAAAGGAAAACAATACTCGAGTATTCAAAAGCCAATCCAAGACAACTACACCGAGCAGGAAACTCCAAACATAAGCGGAAGAAAGACACGGTATCACACTTGCCCACCATCTTCGTGCCGACCCGATACACTGCTGTCCGACCTCCTGGAACTGAAATACATGAAACGTATTTCCCCATAAAGGAGTTAGCGTCGAATAGCTAGTGCAAGTATATCAATATGAAACACAATACTCCTCGACAATAAAGTAAATGTAACCGTCAATTCATCAATTCAAGACTAGTATTCCGAATAACTAAAATCTCATAAGACGTATGTGAATGCCGTAGAAGCGGTTCGTTCACCTCATACGCCGTTACGTATGTGAATGCGTAGAAGCGGTTCGTTCACCTCATACGCCGATACATGTAGGAATGCCGTCAAAGCGGTTCGTTCATTACATGCCAACAATATATCTATGAATGCCGTAAAAGCGGTTCGTTCATGATATGCCATCAATATTTCTTACTTTCAAAGTCGAGAACGTATAATCATAAATGTATACTTGCCTTTGAGACATCGAGAAATCGAACGGAGGAAAGGTATGAGTTCGGTAGGTCGAAGCGCTTCCGGCACCTAAGCGATTCGCAAGGAATATGACAATTAATTTTCCATACTCAAATTACGAAGAGACTCCCGAAACTTCGTCTACGATTCAAGAAAATATACGGGTGAACAACTAAAGGTTGGGAAATCGCCCAAACTCCCACAAGTCCAGCGGCACAATCAACCCGTAAGATCGGAAGAAAACACTCATACGGTATAAATATATCAAAATCTCAAGGTTCTCAAGCTTCAATCGGATAAAACGGACGAATCTACGAAAACCCCAAAATCAACACAAAATTCAAAGTGTTCTTGAATAATCTTTCAATAATCCGATGAATACTCAAACATGTCCATAATCACGCATATATCACATCATACACCATGATTTTATCATCCAAAACGTCAATACCCACACAAAATCGAGAAGTCAAGATGTCAAAGAAATTACCTCTTGAATATCCAAGCTCTATGATCCAAGGAATACGCGTTAGATCGACTATCCGGGCTTCCCAACCGAATGAAAGTGGTAAAAATCCAACACACAAGTGAAAGATGTGAGAAAACTCCTCCTTCAAACCCTCTCTCTCGCAGGTGGAAGAAGGAAATGGAGGAAATGAGCTGAAATCTCGCTTAAAAAGCCGAATTATGCAGTTGACCGCATTGTGTGCCTCGGCTCAGCCCAGGTGTGCCGTGGTACAGGCCTAAAAATTGCACCCAGGTTTCGGCAGTGTGCCGCGGCTCAGCCCAGGTGTGCCGCGGCACCGGGTACAGGCGGTTTTTGGCTGAGGATGCAACACAAGTGTGCCGCGGCTCAGCCTAGGTGTGCCGCGGCAATGACTCGGCAGTGTGCCGCGGCACTGCCGGAGTGTGCCGCGGCACCCGGTACAGTCCGCTCGGCTAGATTTAGGAAATGTGTGTGGCGCGGCGCACACTCCTTGTGCCGCGGCTCACACCCCCTTCGGGTCCTAAAATGATGAAAAATGACCCGGGAAGAGAATAAAAGCAATAGGATTCAATGTCTGGGCAACAATAACACGAAATAGAAGTACGGAAACCCCAAGATGGTGGTTCCAAGCGATGATTACAAGGGTTCGCCCAACAAATCACGATTCGAAGAACATGAAGAGGTTTGAAATGACATGACTTTCGACCGGGTATTACATTCTCCCCCTCTAAAAAGAAGTTTCGTCCCGAAACTTAAGAAATAAATAGTTCGGGGTATTCCACCCGCATCTTCTCTTCCGTCTCCCAAGTCGCCTCTTCGACTCCATGCCTCGACCATTGGACCTTAACCAGTGGAATGGTCTTATGCCGAAGCTGTTTCTCGCGACGCTCAAGGATCTTCACGGGTCTCTCCGGAAAGGTAATATCCTCGGCTCGTCAATCTCACCGTAGTCGATAATGTGGCTCGGATCCGTGCGTACTTCCTCAAGCCGGGACACATGAAAAGCACTATGGACGTGACTCAAAGTGGAGGTAACGCCAAGCGATAAGCTAAATCTCAACTCTGTCCAAAATCTCGAAAGGTCCGATATACCTTGGGTGAGTTTTCCCTTTTCCCGGCGGAAAACTCCTGCAGTCGGCGATACTTTGAGCAAGACGTGATCCCCACTTCAAACTCCAAGGGTCGACGGCGAGTATCGGCGTAAGATTCTGACGGCTCACAGGCGATCGATGTCGATCTCAGATAATAGAAATCTTTTCCTTGGTCTCCAATAACATATCCGGTTCCGTCCCAACTAGCTCAGTAGCTTCGTCCCAACATAATGGCGACCTACATCGCCTACCATAGAGTGCCTCGAAGGGTGCCATTTTGATCGACGCATGCCAACTATTATTGTAAGCAAACTCGATCAACGGTAGGTGAAGCTCCCAATCATTACTCCAATCCAAGGCACAAGCCCGTAACATATCTTCCAGTCCGAATCGTCCTCTGTCGGCCGTCGGCGAGGATGAAAGGAAGTGCTCAATCTCAACTCAGTACCCAGAGCCTGATGAACGGCCTGCCAAAAGTGTGATACAAAGCGGCCGTCTCGATCAGAAACAATAGTCTTGGGGGCACCGTGTAGCCTCACGATCTCAGCAATAAAGGTTCGAGCCAGCCTATACGGTCCCCAAGTATCCTTAATATCCAAAAAGTGTGCAGACTTGGTCAATCGATCGACAATTACCCAAATCATATTCATTCCAGTCCGAGTTCTCGGCATGCCAGTGATGAAATCCATTGAGATGTCTTCCCACTTCCACTCGGGAATGGGAAGTGGTTTCAACAACCCCGCCGGTCGTTGATGTTCGATCTTGACTTGTTGACACGTCAAGCATCGTAGTACAAACTCCGTAACATCCTTCTTCATGTTATTCCACCAAAAATTGCGCTTCAAATCTTTGTACATCTTACTCGTTCCGGGGTGGATTGAGTAATGCGTAGCATGAGCTTCTCGGAGGATCCTCTATCTCAACTCCAAATCGTTCGGAACACAAAGCCTGCCCTGAAATCTCAGAATACTATCCTCGTGAACCATAAAGCCAGGAGCTTTTCCTTTAATCACATCTTCCTTCAGTTGAGAAATCATCGGGTCACTCCACTGCTTCCCTTTGATGTCGTCAACTAAGGACGAAGTAATTTCGAGTACACAATCGTCCTGTACTCGCCGAAGCGAAACTTCTATCCCTTGCTCAATTAAATCTTGACGAATTTTAAATGCAGGATGTAAGAACCTCGAGCATTTGAAGAGATGCCGATTTGCGACTCAAAGCATCCGCAACGACATTGGCCTTCCCGGGGTGGTAAAGAATTTCCAGATCATAATCCTTTATCAACTCTAGCCAACGTCTCTGTCTCATATTCAGCTCCTTCTGGCTGAAAATATACTTCAGGCTCTTGTGATCGGTATAAATCCGGCACGGTGAACCATACAAATAATGCCGCCAAATCTTGAGTGCGAAGACAATTGCGGCCAACTCTAAATCGTGAGTAGGATAATTCATCTCATAAGGCTTTAGTTGTCGTGACGCAAAAGCTATTGTCTTATCATGCTGCATAAGAACACAGCGCAGGCCTTGACCCGAAGCGTCGCTGTAGACTGCAAAGCCCTTGCTACCATGTGGTAAAGTTAAAATTGGAGCTGAAGTCAAACATCTCTTTAGTTCATCGAAGCTCTGTTGTCTCTCATCCGTCCAAACAAACTTTTCGGTCTTCTGGAGTAATTTCGTAAGCGGTCGAGCGAGTTTCGAGAACCCCTAGACAAACCGACGGTAATACCCAGCAAGGCTCAAAAAGCTACGAACCTTTTTAACATTTTTAGGCGGTGCCCAGCCTAGCACTGCCTCGATCTTCTGCGGGTCTACGCGAACCCCTTCGGCCGAAATCACATGGCCGAGAAACATAACTTCTTCCAACCAAAACTCACATTTCGAGAACTTTGCATAGAGGTGCTCGGTTCTCAAAATGTCTAAGACCAAACGCAAGTGCCGGGCATGTTCCTCCTTATCTCGAGAATAGATCAAGATGTCGTCAATAAAGACGACTACACACCTGTCGAGGTACTCGATGAATATTTTATTCATTAAGCGCATGAATCTTGCCGGCGCATTCACAACCCAAAAGGCATAACTACAAATTCATAATGCCCATATCTCGTCCGAACGCCGTCTTGGGCGTCGGACTCCCTCACCCGAGTTGATAATACCGGATCTTAAATCAATTTTCGAAAAGCTGCGGCCCCTTGCAATTGATCAAATAAATCGTCTATACGAGGCAAAGGATACTTGTTTTTGATGGTTACTTTATTGCTCACGGTAGTCGATGCACAAACATAGTGAACCATCTTTATTCCTCACGAAGAGAACAGCGCGCCCCAAGGCGAAGCGCTCGGTCTCGATGTACCCTTTTTCTAAAAGTTCTCCCAACCGAGTCTTGATTCTGCATCTCGGAAGGTGCCATCCGATAAGGTGCTTTAGAAATCGGAGCCGCATCGGCTCTAAGTCCACGGTAAATTCTATCTCTCGATCTGGTGGTATTCGGGAGGTCATCCGGAAAACATCGGTACTCACTAACAACGGAATCGAAGAGAAATCGATTTCATTTCCTTAGTTTTCAAGGCATAACACCAATAGCCCGCACAACCTTTATTCAAAAGTTTTACGGCCTTCATGGCATTGATAAGTAACTTGGATAGTCCCGACTTACGCCCCAAAAATGAGTACTCAGATCCGTCTTTAGTCATCATGGTGATAACCTTAGTACGGTAGTTCATAATCGCTTGATGACTATCAAGCCAATCTTCGCCGAGGATCACGTCCTCGCCTTCCATATCAACTACAATTAAATTCGATAACCAATCCATACCGGATATAGTCACCGGAAAATCTCTAATCTCCCGGTTCCCCACAATTCTATCCCCGCTCGGCAGTCTCACGATGAAGGGATCGCAAGCAGTCAGACAGGTTATATTCAAACGGCGTACACACTCCAAAGAAATAAAAGAATGTGTAGCACCCGAATCAAAAAGTACACGGACTGGATAAGATAAAATATGGATGGTACCTGAAGCCACCGCCGTGTCGGGCTCGTCTGTTCGACGCATCTCATAAACTCGTGGTTGCATCGAACTGACGCTAGAGTTCCCCCCTCCAGCGTTCTGACCCCGACCCCGGCCCCTGCCAAAATTCTGCTGAGGTTGACCAAAAGATTGTCGCTGATTAATACCTTGATCAAGAGGTGTTGGGGCAGAAGCCCGAGTGTCCAAAGTCTGGTTCGGCTCGGAACAGTAAATCGCTCTATGCCCCATCTGACCACATGTGTGACACTTTAATAGTGGAAAGTAGCATTCCGAACTAAAGTGGCCTGGACGACCACAATTATAGCAAGTCACTGTGCGATTTGAGGTACCCGGAGTGGGACGGTAACCCCTCTTCCCTTTATTAGAACGTGGCATTTGTCCGGCAAAGCGGTTAGTAAATGCAGTGACTTTGAAAGTTGCCACCCTTAGAGCGAGAAAAATTTCCCCACTTTACGCTTTTCGGTTCTTCAATGGTATCATTGTCGGGGCTCAACATATCATGGGCTAAAGCTCTGTCACGATCTTGTTTGATGTGGTACAAGCAAATCCGGCCATGTACCGCCGTAAGTCCAAATTCATCCGCATATCAAAATAACGGATCTTATCACGCTCGCTACGCACTTGATCCTTCACATGGATCAATTGTTGGTTATACTCCACGATCGCCTGCGAAACGGGAATATCTTGTGGTTTAGCCTCGAAGAAGGCTCGGATTCGGCTCTCTCGTACCGGCCAAGGACAAAACTCGGCCTCCAAGAGCTCCTTAAATTCATCCCACGAGGCAATACGATCCTGTGGCTTGATGACCTTCCACCAAGTAGCGGCCTCCTTAGTGAGGAAATACTGAGCAATTGGTACTTTCCTCACCTCGGGGCAATCAACCGCTTCGAAAATCTTCTCTAATTCCGCTAGCCAGTCTTCCCACTTAACAGTGCATGGCACCGCCAAACTGTGGAGGGTGCATACGGATTACATTCTGAAGCAAGGCATCCGTGTTTGGGTTCGGGTTATTCAGTTGAACAGTTTGGGCTAAAATGGTCATCTGAGTAGCCAATTGTTGAAGTGCATTCGCCACTACAACGTCTGCGTTGTTCCCCTGACCGTCTGACTGGTCGTGCTGACTCTCGGTGTCGGGATGCACCGATTTCGACAAACTAGGGTTGGTCGACCCCGCAACTGAACTGATGGAAACGGCCGCGCCACGACCCCTTCCTCGTCCACGGCCACGACCACGACCACGGCCCCTACCAGCTGACATACTGAAGAACACATAAGGTACGTAAGCACAATTCAAACACACGTCATTAAGGTGATCGATTCTCAAGAATATCCATAGAAGAAGCATAATGAATAAGGAAGCATCAGAAGAGTAAGAGGTCTTACAAGTACCGGTCGCACTGTGATGATGGCAGAGTAGTGATACTGTGGACAATTGACGACTCATTCGACCCAAGAGACCGACAGCCTAGGTATCCATAGACCTAAGCTCTGATACCATATTCTGTAACACCCCCAAGTTATTCAGGGATATTACAGCGCCGTAAGCCCCGCCGTGGGACCCACAAGGCTAAACATACGCGGAACCATAAAATTTGACCGATAAGGTCTACACACAATGGAATGAAAACAATACAAAGGTATTCGAAACATAACCAATGTATTCACAAACATCACAACTCGAATCAATACTTCGGCAAACACAGGCCGGAACATCAAGGAAAAGGGAAAACAATACTCGAGTATTCAAAAGCCAATCCAAGATAACAACAACCTTTGAGCAGGAAACTCCAAACATAACTGGAAGAAAGACACAGTATCACACTTGCCCACCATCTTCGTGCCGACCCGATACCTGCCTGTCCGACCTCCTGGAACCTGAAATACATGAAACATATTTCCCCCATAAAGGGGTTAGCCGTCGAATAGCTAGTGCAAGTATATCAATATGAAACACAATACTCCTCGACAATAAAGTAAATGTAACCGTCAATTCATCAATTCAAGACTAGTATTCCGGAATAACTAAAATCTCATAAGACGTATGTGAATGCCGTAGAAACGGTTCGTTCACCTCATACGCCGTTACGTATGTGAATGCCGTAGAAATGGTTCGTTCACCTCATACGCCGATACATGTAGGAATGCCGTCAAAACGGTTCGTTCATTACATGCCAACAATATATCAATGAATGCCGTAAAAACGGTTCGTTCATGATATGCCATCAATATTTCTTACTTTCAAAGTCGAGAACGTACAATCATAAATGTATACTTGCCTTTGAGACATCGAGAAATCGAACGGAGGAAAGGTATGAGTTCGGTAGGTCCAAGAACGCACTTCCGGCACCTAAACGATTCGCAAGGAATATGACAATTAATTTTCCATACTCAAATTACACGAAGAGACTCCCGAAACTCGTCTACGATTCAAGAAAATATACGGGTGAACAACTAGAGGTTGGGAAATCACCCAAACTCCCACAAGTCCGAAAACGGCACAATCCAACCCGTAAGATCGGAAGAAAACACTCATACGGTATAAATATATCAAAATCTCAAGGTTCTCAAGCTTCAATCGGATAAAACGGACGAATCTACGAAAACCCCCAAAATCCAACACAAAATTCAAAGTGTTCTTGAATAATCTTTCAATAATCCGATGAATACTCAAACATGTCCATAATCACGCATATATCACATCATACACCATGATTTTATCATCCAAAACGTCAATACCCACACAAAATCGAGAAGTGAAGATGTCGAAGAAATTACCTCTTGAATATCCAAGCTCTATGATCCAAGGAATACGCGTTAGATCGACTATCCGGGCTTCCCAACCGAATGAAAGTGGTAAAAATCCAACACACAAGTGAAAGATGTGAGAAAACTCCTCATTCAAACCCTCTCTCTCGCAGGTGGAAGAAGGAAATGGAGGAAATGAGCTGAAATCTCGCTTAAAAAGCCGAATTATGCAGTTGACCGCATTGTGTGCCACGGCTCGGCCAGTGTGCCGCGGCACAGCCTAAAATTGCTCTCGGGTTTCGGCGGTGTCTGCGGCTCGGCCAGTGTGTGCCGCGCACCGGGTCTGGCGGTTTTGGTGAGGATGCAACACAAGTGTGCGGCGGCTCGGCTAGGTGTGCCGCGGCAATGACTCGCGGTGTGCGCGGCCTGCCGGAGTGTGCCGCGGCACCGTCTGATCGCTCGGCAGTTTAGGAAATGTGTGTGGCGCGGCGCACACTCCTTGTGCCGCGGCTCACACACCCTTCGGGTCCTAAAATGATGAAAAATGACCCGGGAAGAGAATAAAAGCAATAGGATTCAATGTCTGGGCAACAATAACACGAAATAGAAGTACGGAAACCCCAAGACGGTGGTTCCAAGCGATGATTACAAGGCTTCGCCCAACAAATCACGATTCGAAGAACATGAAGAGGTTTGAAATGACATGACTTTCGACCGGGTATTACATGCGGTTTTCTCGAAAATTGATTTAAGATCCGGGTATTATCAACTCAGGGTGAGAGAGTCCGACGTTCCGAAGACGGCATTTCGGATGAGGTATGGGCATTTTGAATTTGTAGTTGTGCTTTTTGGGTTGACTAATGCGCCGACAGTATTCATGCAGTTAATGAATAAAATTTTCATCGAGTATCTCAACAAGTGTGTAGTCGTCTTTATTGATGACATTTTGATCTATTCTCGAGATGAAGAGGAACATGCCCGACACTTGCGTTTGGTACTAGATATTTTGAGAACCGAGCACCTCTATGAAAAATTCTCGAAATGTGAATTCTGGTTAGAAGAAGTTATGTTTCTCGGCTATGTGATTTCGGCCGAAGGGGTTCGTGTAGACCATAGAAGATTGAGGCAGTGCTAGATTGGGCACCGCCTAAAAATGTTAAGGAAGTCCGTAGCTTTTTGGGCCTTGCTGGGTATTAC
This sequence comes from Orobanche coerulescens, assembly GCA_033398695.1. Classification (NCBI taxonomy): domain Eukaryota; kingdom Viridiplantae; phylum Streptophyta; class Magnoliopsida; order Lamiales; family Orobanchaceae; genus Orobanche; species Orobanche coerulescens. The sequence goes on along the minus strand of CM065803.1, from coordinate 192,659,635 downwards.
CGTTGGTTTTTCGAGGGGTTCTCGAAACTCGCTCGGCCACTTACGAAATTACTCCAGAAGAACGAAAAGTTTGTTTGGACGGATGAGAGACAACAGAGCTTCGATGAACTGAAGAGACATTTGACTTCAGCGCCGATTTTAACTTTACCACATGGTAGTGAGGGCTTTGCAGTTTATAGTGACGCTTCGGGTCAAGGTCTTGGCTGTGTACTTATGTAACATGATAAGACGATAGCTTTTGCGTCGCGTCAACTAAAGCCATATGAGATGAATTATCCTACTCATGATTTGGAGTTGGCCGCAATTGTCTTCGCAATCAAGATTTGGTGGCATTGTTTGTATGGTTCTCCGTGTCGGATTTATACTGATCACAAGAGCCCGAAGTATATTTTCAGTCAGAAGGAGCTGAATATGAGACAAAGACGTTGGTTGGAGTTGATAAAGGATTACGATTTGGAAATTCTTTACCACCCCGGAAAAGCCAATGTCGTCGCGGATGCTTTGAGCCGCAAATCGGCATCTATTCAAATGCTCGAGGTTCTTACATCTCAGATGAAGATTCGTCAGGATTTAATTGAGCAAGGAATAGAAGTTTGGCTTCAACAAGTACAAGGACAGTTGTGTACTCTCGAAATTACTTCGTCCTTGGTCGACGACATCAAAGGGAAATAGTGGAGTGACCCGATGATATCTCAACTGAAGGAAGATGTAATTAAAGGAAAAGCTCATGGCTTTATGGTTCACGAGGATAGTATTCTGAGATTTCAGGGCAGGCTTTGTGTTCTGAACGACTTTGAGTTGAGGCAGAGAATTCTTCGAGAAGCCCATGCTACGCCTTACTCAATCCACCCTGGAACGAGTAAGATGTATAAGGACTTGAAATGAAATTTTTGGTGGAACAACATGAAGAAGGATGTCACGGAATTTGTACTGCGGTGCCTGACGTGTCAACAAGTCAAGATCGAACACCAAGGACCAGCGGGGTTGTTGAAACCGCTTCCCATTCCCGAGTGGAAGTGGGAAGACATCTCTATGGATTTCATCACTGGCATGCCGAGAACTCGTGCCGGAATAAATTTGATTTGGGTAATTGTCGATCGGTTGACCAAGTCTGCACACTTCTTGGGTATTAAGGATACTTGGGTACCGGATAGATTGGCTCGAACTTTTATAGCTGAAATCGTAAGGTTGCACGGTGCCCCCAAGACCATTGTTTCTGATCGAGATGGCCGTTTCGTATCGCATTTTTGGCAGGCCGTTCATCATGATTTGGGTACTGAGTTGTGATTGAGCACTTCCTTTCATCCTCAGTCGGACGGTCAGACAGAGAGGATGATTCAGACGTTGGAAGATATGTTGCGGGCTTGCGCCTTAGACTGGAGTAATGATTGGGAGCTTCACTTACCGTTGATCGAGTTTGCTCACAATAATAGTTGGCATGCGTCGATCAAAATGGCACCATTCGAGGCACTTTATGGTAGGCGATGTAGGTCGCCATTATGTTGGGACGAGGCTTCTGAGCTAATTGGAATGGAACCGGATATGTTGATGGAGACTAAGGAAAAGATTTCTATTATCCGGGACCGATTTCTGACTGCCCAGAGTCGTCAGAAGTCTTATGCTGATACTCGTCGTTGAGCCTTGGAGTTCGAAGTGGGGGATCATGTCTTACTCAAGGTGTCGCCGACCAGAGGAGTTTTCCGCTTTGGGAAAAAGGGGAAACTTAGTCCGAGGTATATCGGAACTTTCGAGATCTTGGACAGAGTTGGAGATTTAGCTTATCGCTTGGCATTGCCTCCAGCTTTGAGTCACGTACATAGTGTTTTTCATGTGTCTCAGTTGAGAAAATACGTGCCGGATCCGAGCCACGTTATCGACTACAGTGAGATTGATGTAGCCGAGGATATTACCTTTCCTGAGAGACCCGTGAAGATCCTTGAGCGTCGCGAGAAACAACTTCGACATAAGACCATTCCACTGGTTAAAGTGCAATGGTCGAGACATGGAGTCGAGGAGGTGACTTGGGAAACGGAAGAGAAGATACGGTCGGAGTACCCCGAACTTTTTATTTCTTAAGTTTCGGGACGAAACTTCTTTTTAAAGGGACAGAATGTAATACTCGTACTTTTTATTGACTGTTTGACCTTGTCGTTCTTCTTATTTTGTCGCTCTGTAAACTCTTGGTGATGTTGTGGATATCGTTTTTGAGTTTCGTATCTTGTTTGGGTGATGATCGTGTTGTTTAGACCTTGCGGAAGTGTTCTGGGCCAGAGAAATAGCGCGCGCTAGGCCTAGGCTAACGCACGCTAATTTTGTGAGAATAGCGTATGCTAGTTTTGAGCCATAGCGCGCGCTAAGGGATCAGTCAGGTCAGAGCCAGTAACTCGGACTGCCCTCTGGACTGGCGGTTAACGCACGCTATTCGTGGTTAGTAGCGTACGCTAACATCCGTCCGTAGCGCATGCTAACGGGCTGGTCGGCAGAGGCAGTGAGGTTGTCAGGTTTTCTGGACTATCACGTAACGTACGCTAGGCTTAGGCTAGCGCAGGCTAAGGCTTGAGCAGGGCAAAGGACAGTAGGTTCTGGACTCCAGTACTGGACACTACTTTTTGGCTAGTGCACGCTAGAAAAGGGCGATTAGCGCACGCTAACGGGGCCGGCAGAAGCCACTGGACTACCCGGTGACCACGCTAGCGCACGCTAATGAAGGAAGCATAGCGTGCGCTAGGCTGGGCGGATATATATTGGACAGTTGACTTCCATTTCGTCATTTTTCATTCTCTTCACTCATTTCTGATGGGAGCAGCTCGGGAGGGACGATTTTGGGCGATTGGAAGCGATCTTTCTTCTAACAACAACGTATTTGGTTGGAGAACAAGGATTTTACAACATCTAATACATCCTAACGTCCAAATCAAGGTAAAAATCCTTATAACCCTATTTTTGGGAATTTTGGGGGTTTTTTGTAGATTCGTCCGATTTATCCATTTTGAAGCTTGAGGACCTTGAGATTATGATGTATATATATCCCGTATGCATGTATTTCCTACGATTTTACGGATTGGATTGTGCCGTTTTCAGACTTGTGAGGGTTTGGACGATTTTCCAACCTCTAGTTGTTTATCCGTGTATTTTCATGAATCGTAGACGGGTTTCGGGAGTTCTTCGTGTAATTTGAGTATGGATAATTGATTATAATATTCCTTGCGAATTATTTAGGTGCCGGAAGCGCGTTCTTGGACCTACCGAACTCATACCCTTTTTCCGTTCAATTTCTCGATGTCTCAAAGGCAAGTATATATTTATGATTGTACATTCTCGACTTTGAAAGTAAGATATATTAATGGCATGATTATTTATATCCACTATGGGGCGGGCCGACGGGTCCCCTGAGGGTTTCGTAGCCTCTTGGTGCGATTCCACGGATGATATGAACGAACCACTCTTGGATGGACCGACGAGTCCTCTGAGGGTTCCGTAGCCTCTGGTGCGGTTCCACGGTATTCATATATGTATTGATGTGATGCTATGAGATTTAGTTATTCCAGAATACTAGTCTTGAATTGATGAATTAACGGTTACATTTACTTTATTGTCGAGGAGTATTGTATTTCATACTTGATATACTTGCACTAGCTATTCGACGGCTAACCCCTTTTATGGGGGAAATACTTTTTATGTATTTCAGGTTCCAGGAGAGCAGACAGACAGGTATCGGGTCGGCATGAAGATGGTGGGCAAGTGTGATACTGTGTCTTTCCTTCGGTTATGTTTTGAGTTTCCCCATTCAGTGTTGTTGTATTGGAATGGTTATTGAATACTCGAGTATTGTTTTCTATTTTCCTTGATGTTTCGGCTTGTGTTTGCCGAGGTATCGATTTGTGTTGTGATGTCTTTGGATACATTGGATATGTTTTGAATACCTTTGGTATTGTTCTTCATTCCATTGTATGTAGACCTTCTCGGTCAAAAATTGTAGTTCCGCATATGTTTAGCCTTGTGGGACCCACGGTGGGGCTTACGGCGCTGTAATATTCCCTGAATAACTTGGGGGTGTTACAGCAAGGCCATTTCATCTTGTGACAGGATGTCATTGTCACTATTTGCTGCCTTGTGTGCCGACTTGGATATGCTGGGTGCTGAACTGTGTCTCCTGTCAGATACAGCAGTCAGTGTTGTAGTCTTGGCAGGTGACTCTTCAGATTTCTCTCTCGTGTCTATATCATACTCAAATGCCTTTAGATTAAAAAAAGATCAAAATAGAAATATCATTTAAGTTACATGACGCACGCATAGCTGTGGTTTTTATGTCCCATTGGGCAGGGAGTGATCTAAATATGTGCAAACTTTCTCTTTTTGGGTATACACTTTACCCAATGATTCAAGTCCACCTACAATGCCGGTAAATATGAGGTCAAGCTCCTCAAGTGTTTCTGTAGGTTTCTTTTCAAAAGACTCAAATTGCTGAGTTAGTTTAGAAATTTTATTTTCTTTTGAGAGCTCAGTACCCTCGCAAATTGTAACACTCCCAGAATCAAACTGGGAATATTACACGCCGCAGACCCTCTCCGTGAGGATCCACCAGGCTAGACATCGAAACAACACAATACATAACATACTTTACATGGTAGAATAATGAGTCAATGGACTGATTTGATCTTACAACTCTAATATACATAACTCTATCTGGACTCATACCCATACAAGGGTAAAATACACTCACAAACCAAAAAGTACGATAGTGGAAAAGACCATACAACTAACTCCGACTGACTGCACCCAAAACTGGCCTTCATGTGATTAGTATCGATCGTCTTCCATCATCCTCCGCACCGATCATGGGTTTTTCTCCCAAAACCTGCATGTACCTGGATGCAGAACAGACATTCACCCCCCGAATACGCGGGGGTTAGCAAAACTCCACTGTTTTGCTAGTACAAGTATAAAATGCAAATACGAGCCATACACAACACATTCCGAGAATACAACGAATGACTCCCTGAGATATTTCATGAGTATGAAGTAGTTCAAATGATAAAAATATAAATGAAACCATTGGTCATTTAAAAATCGATTCACGATCTCGGGAGTTTTGAAAAAGTTTGATTGAAAAGTTCTTAATTTATCAAAAGCCACTTAGGGTCTGAGCCCAAAACTTTATTTTCCAAAATACAAATCCATTCCGAAAACACGAGGTCCATGACCCAACCAACCACATCACATACTCGAGGGAATAACCCAATGGTCAAACTCGATATACAACCAATCCACAATGCGCGGAAACAATCACAGGGCCTGCGTCCTTATGTCAAAAACATCACAACCAAGAAAACGAATCATATACGACACTTATACTGGTGCCATTCTAGCCAAACACCAAGACTCCATATATAATATCTCTCAACCCCGAGCACCAAGCATTGTTATACTGCGGACATATCACAACCAAACATCAGTAAAAACACTCTCGCAATTCTCGCGACCCGATCCAGCCATCAAGCCACCAAGTCCCTGTGTGCCCCGTCGAGGGACCCCAGGTGAGAATACCCACTCGAAAGTAACCCTCGCAACCCGGTCCAACCGCTCAGCCACTAGGTCCCCGTGTGACCCCATCGAGTCAACCCCGAGTGAGAGTACCCGAGAACAACCTTACAATTCTCATCAGTTCACATTTCCAAACCACAATTCCCCAAGAGTCAATCACAATATAGATAGTCGGGGTATTTTGCTAGAATGGCCAAATCATCCAACACATACTCAGGGCCCGGAACCAAAACCTTCAACAAGAAAGCACACTACCTCAACAGCACCGAACGGCACAACCAATATCACATAAACTCACATATTCATCAATAATTACATGTCTCCACGCCCACATCCTAATCAAAGGATTGAAGTTCAAAACTTACCAATGATGTAATCACACATAATAACATCACATGAAAGTAATGCGATCCTATACTCAACACTAATACACATAATCAATTAAGCACATTAATTCACAAAACACATGAGTCACCTTTTAAGAAAACCATGGTTGTAAATATACCGATTTTTTTGAAAACATTCATTTAGCATATATCATCGATTACCAACCATTATATCCACAAAACACGTAATATATTGGCAAGATACTTTCCTCGATAATAGATACCGGACACTCCGACGAACAGCTCAACCGAGAAACCTTGAATACCTCCAATCCTCCAGGCGAAAACAACAGAAATACGATCTATCGGGAAGCTTGAAGAAAACAACGAACGGAAGAGTTCCGACTCGAGTTCTTCGCAAGGAACCTGACCCTAACATCACATCATCAATAATCAATAATCGTACGAGGAAGAATAATCGTAAACGCCCAAAACCCCCCTCTAAGAACTTTCACCGAACATCTTCAAGGCGTCCATTAAGAACTCAACAAAATGATGGATCTTTAGCAATCGAACCATGAAACAACAAGGAAATGAGTAGAATACAACTTAATAATCAAAAATCCATCACAAATATAAGTTAATACGGATCAAACGGACGAAATCAAACAAAATCCCCAATTTTCACAAAACTAAGATTTTAGGAAAACTAACCTTGATTCGCTGCATCTAAGGATGTTATGGGATGATCAATCGATGATATAGGCTCGGGAACTTCATGAATTAATTGTTAAACATCATGCCTTTAAGTTCCCCAACGCTCCAGCCGTGGAAGGGAAAAAGAGAAACGTGAAAAATGAATGAAATTGGACTGCTCGATCATATTTATACTGGTGCGCACTGGCGTGCGCTAGGCTTTCGGTAGCGTGCGCTATCGGGCAGTCGCGGCCCAGAACCTTCGGCCGGGACCCGCCATCACGTGCCAGTCAACCCGCCCAAAACCTTCCGTCCGGCCGAGGTAGCGCGCGCTGCACGGGCGCCTGCGTGCGCTAGCCGACCCGTCCAGAACCCCCTGGACTAAACTGCTCATCCAGGTTGTTTGCGCTGCCTTCCGGCCGTAGCATGCGCAGCCTTCCGGCCGTAGGGTCCGCTGCCTTTCAACAGTAGCGCGCGCTATGCCGATTCCTGCTGCACCTATCCGGCTAGTGCCCGCACCCGTCCGGCCAGTGCCCAGCCACCATGACCCGACGACTCGATTTTTCGAAAACACATGGAACGAACACGACAAAACTCTCGCGGACAACATTATCGATCCAGAATGAAAACAACATACAACAAATCACCACATATGGCCATAAACACAAAATCTGTTGTCGAGGAAATAATACCGATACTCGACAACCGGAAAATATCCGACAAAATCCAAAATAACCGGAACAAAAATCACGGGTATTACATTCTACCCCCCTTAAAATAAGTTTCGTCCCGAAACTTAAAACAAAAGCAAGACGATTCTAAATAACACACGTTATCTGATACTGACAGCACACAAGAGCTTCATGCAGTTCAAAGCTACCGCGGTCCGATTCAACACGCAAGAACGCTTACGAAAAGCAACGAACATGAATCAATGCGGTTGATAAAATCGGGCAGTACAAAAATCAAATCACTAGTACGACGCTTGAAAAATATGAAATTCCAATAGCTCAAGGATTCGGAAGATCAAATACAAGACAATTTTCCCAACACTTAAAGAAATTACGAATTGGCCCAGACGCTAAATAATCACAATTAAGAGATCGAACAATAATGATCGGATAATGAACAATGATCGAGCAACGACGATTAAACAACAACTCTGAAGTTCACACCTCAAATCAAGACATCAATAAGCCTGTAGGAACCACGAGGTGTTAATTTCGTACACGGTTCACAGAGAATCGATCCGAACTTGGAAAGGTGACAATGATATACAAATTAATTTGGAACAATGTGAAAACTTGCTCGAACGACAAGGGCGAGAGACAACACAAGGTCAGAAGCATTAACGGACACCATCGAGTCGAACAAAACGGAAGCGAAAAAAAAATGTGGGTATTACACCATATCACCTTTAAAATAGGTTTCGTCCATAAAACCTAAACAACGAGAACGAAGTGCTAGAATAGCAGCCTTCCCGGCAATATTCTCTTGGTTCCGCATCCAATCTCCATGACCATCTGTACCGCGGTCACGACTGCGTCCTCTGCCCATCGGCATACTAAGCGGATACTCACTCAATACGATGGCACAACTTCATAAAATAATATACTAAAGTACCAACTCCGCGCGACATATCACATAAGACAAATAATAGCAACATGGTAAAAAGATCCACGAGGTATCCTTTTAAAGGAAATCTTTAAATTTGTATGTTTACTCGAAATAGAATTTTTGAAAGTACTTTTGGTTCCTCGGGCCATTTTAAATTTGTAAACAAAAGACTTTAACATTCTCATTTTGAAATTATTTGCGAAACAATAACTCCTTGCAACCGGCATTATCAAAATCACCATGCCACTACGCATCACCATCACCGTTAATAACAAACAAGGTAATCACGCAAGATCATCAAGCCATTCGTACATGTACTAAACATTTCCACCAATCAACAATCATTTTGGAGTTTAAATCGAGTAAGATTTTCATATTTCACTATATATTTTTGAAAAAAAACCGTATTGGATTTTGAATATATAAAAAAAATCTTTATGGTGTAAAATATTTTTGAAAATTATGTACTCGAATTATTTGAAAATAAAAAAATACATTAAAATCATTTTCGAAAATCCTCTCAGCACTACGCAAAAATCAATGACGGTAGTATTTTACAAAATGTCCAAAGGTACTTTAAAACAACTCTTTTCAACACCGTCGAGTTTTTATTTGATAATCCGAGGCCGGCTCGTCAATTCAAAATAATTTTCAAAGTCCACACGAAGCCATCGATTAATTGAACTGTCAAAACTTTATGAAATTTTCAGGAAAGCGTTTTCGAACACATACAGAGCAGACATAATTTATCAATTCATCAAACACAATCAATTACAACCTAGCACTTAGGAAAGTCATAACACACTTTCACACACAACAGTTGTCATCACTAAACAACACAAGTAGAATACAGTCACAAGTGACTGGCTGCCGAAAGTTAACCTAACGGCTAAAAATGTGGTTCTACTGCCTCTGCCCAGGCTGATTACCGCGCGCTACAACAATATTAGCGTGCGCTACTCATGCCACATTAGTGCGTGCTAGCCTCGAACTTAGCATTCGCTAACTGCTCTAATTCAGCAACATGATTGCGAACATTTATACGACATTACTAGAACCGAAGGTTACAAATAAACAACAGCAACATACGAACCTAAATGCCATTGATTCATATAATTACAACACCGCACGAGCAACCATCAAAAGGCAATTGTCATTCAAACCGAAATCTCACCTCTCAATAAAGAGGGATATCTCAACGTATACATACCAATCGACCCGGCATTCACATCATTATTTTAATCATAAAACTGGCACCACTTGTAATATCCGCAATTTTCGATTTCTGGTAAATTTCTTTTTTCGGCCGGAGTCCGTTTTGACGACTCGCTCATGACCGTTTCGTCATTTCCAGAATGATAAATTCTGCACTTTTTGTCATCCGAGTTCGTTTCGGTATCGTTTTGTTGAGTTCCGAGCTTTTTAGCGACTTTTCCGCACTTGAGTTCGATTCTTGCGAATCTCGTCCGAAACTGTTGTTTCGAGTTTCTCGTAAGTTCATTTAATGTTATTATTCATGTTGCGAGCTTTGGTTTGGTGTTTCGATCGCGTATCGTGATTTTCGGACGTTTTGGGCCATTTTCGTAATTTCCCAAAGTTTTGGGTAATTACTTCCGTTGTTGAATTCGAGCCTTGGTGGTCGGAATTGTGTGTTCTCTTAGCTTTTAGATTCGTCTTTGCGAGTACGTCGTAACCGTATCATCGATTCGTATTCGAGTTCGGGTTTCGGGGTCGTTCGGGCCGTCGGAGTTGGCCCGGCCGAGTCATGGTGGCCCGGGCAATCCCAGGCAGCCTTGCCGAGTCACGGCAGTAGTGCTCGGCGGCTCCACGGCGCGTCACGGCCGCGGTGATCGGCGGCTTCCGGCGAGCCACACCGTGGGCCGCGGCACATCTTTGGAAGGGCCGCGGCACACTCTGTGGCATTTTCGGCCAAACCAGATCTGCGGGTGCCGCGGCTGCGCCCGGCCGGCCGCGGCACACCGCCGACCACCGGGAGCCATTTTTGGGCTGTGCCGCGGCACACTCCCATTGGCCGCGGCACCTTGTGCGGCTATTTATGGCCCTGCACACGGGTTTTTGGCCATTTTTCTCCTTCTTCTCCTTCTCTTCCGCGGCTGGGGGTGATCTTACCATGGAGCCATGTTGTTTAAAAACAAATCCACGAAGTTATTTAGTTCATATCATCAATCAATCATCCGTTATCATCCTTTGATCCAGCGAATCAAGGTGAGATTTTCTAGAACCCTAATTTCGTGAATTTGGGGGTTTTTGCGTTTTTGTCCGATTCGTTCCGTATTATTGATTAATTCATGATGGGTATGATTAATCTTGGTAGTATTATTGTGTTTAACATCATTTAATCCATTGTTCTTCGTCGAATCGAAGTATATTTCTTGATTTCCTTCGAATCGACTTTTTGGGGGATTTGTCCTCGATCTCGTTTTTCATCCGTTTTTGATGGATCGATTATGGTTAAATGATGTTGTTAAACATATTCTATGGATTGTATATCCATATTTCAACTTCGAATTCCGTTTTCGTGTTTTGTCGGGACGAATCGTGTTCTTGCCGTTTTGGGGGGAAACGCTTGAACATTCGTCGTTCGTTCTTTGAATTCAACGGCTTTGAGTCGTGTTATGGAATTCATTTCATCGTTGTTATTGTCCTTCGTAGTTTATGAACGCGAGTTGGCGATCGGTGGAGTCGGCGGGTTCGTAGGCGGTTCGTGTCAACCTACTTCGGTCGATTCTTCGCGTTATTCTTATTCGAGGCAAGTACCTTGCCCATACTTTTCTCGTTTTATGGATATGACGGTGGTCGTCTTGATGTGTTTGTTTGGTTATTTGAAATGAAGTTTCAAAAGATTTCAGTTTGGCCTCGTTAAAGGCTCTCTTTCAAAACGCGTGTGTGTTTTGTGAACGTTGCGTTTTGGGAATTGATTATGATTTGATTATTTTGAACGTTGAAGTCTTTGATGATGATACTCCTGTGTTTAAAGTTATGGGATCGTGTATTCCGTATTTAATCAATGTTGTGGTGTTTTTGAAGAGTTTGATAATGGTGTCAAGTTAATGGCCATCTCTAGTGAGTATTCTTAATGAACTTACATTCTTAGCATGTTAGTATTGCATGAGTAACGTGTGTGTGTGTATGCTCACTACGGGTTAGATCCGACGGGGTCTCGGTAGGGGTCCACAGAGACGTGGATCGACGAGCTTTCTTTTAACCACTACGGGTTAGATCCGACGGGGTCTCGGTAGGGGTCCACAGAGACGTGGATCGATGGTTAATTGTGGTGCATTTTACAAATGTGACTTATTTATGGCATTTCCGGAAATGAGTGCTTTCGAACGGTTTTCATGAGTGCATGCATTGACTAAGTGTGTAAGAGGTAAGTTGTTCGTTTGGCCTACTTGGCTAGGATGGCTCTAGAGTATTTTGTTGTTTGTTTTAAATCCTTTATTTGTGGATTTTGATGTTGGGAGACGAACCTTGTGGTCATTCTTGTGTACTGTGAGTTGATGAGATATGGGGCTAAAATCCCAATTGTTTTGTAAAAGTCATTTTATGGATTTGGGGCTAAAATCCCAACGGTTTGGTAAATGTCATTTTTTTGGAAAGTAAACCTTTGGGGCGGTGACCCCTTTTGTCCTTTGGATTTTGAAAAGTAGGATTTGATAATCCTAAATTGTTTTCTATTAAAACTCTCGATGGCATTCTTGTAATACCCGAGATTTCTGACTTGTATTTGGAACTTGTGATAATGTAATTATAGTACTTTTATCTGAGTATTATTCTCCGTATTTCATAATCCGATGTTGTCGAGCGTATGATTTCGTGTATGTGATTTAGAAATTGTAATTCTGCGCATGTAGCGCACGCTATCGGCTATCTGTAGCGTACGCTAACATGGACTCAATAGCGTGCGCTATAAAGGATTATTAGCGCACGCTATGCGTGGTCAATTTGATTGAGACGTGCGGTAGGTGAGATCTGGCCGGGGGACCCCTGTCGGATCGTGTCGGGATGAACCTGGACGGCTTTTGTAACACCCCCAATCCGCTCAGGGATATTACACGCCGTAGACCCTCTCCTCGAGGATCTACCAGGCTGATAACTAAAATCAAACATCTAAACCTCGCCTTTAAGGCTAAAATGACTCAGTAGACCGACTTGGTCTTTCAATAATAACATACAACTCAATTCCAAACACATACCCACGCAGGGGTCAAAATACCATAAACTCCCGTACAACGGGGAAAAGATACTTCAGCGGAAAAGAAAATACAACTAGACCAAAACGACATCAACAGATCCTCGTGTGATTAGTATCGTTCATCTTTCATCATCCTTCGTGCCGACTCTGTGCTATGCTCCAAAACCTGAATGCAAAAATAGACATCCACCCCCCGAATACTCGGGGGTTAGCAAAACTCCACTATTTTGCTAGTGCAAGTATAAATACGAAAACAAGCCATACATATCATACTCCACAAAAACAGAATAATCGCGAATATACTTCCCGAGAAAATTCACTTGATCAAACCATTCAAAACGTGAAAGGTAGGAAATAACCCAATGTCCATATTATAAAACATTTGACGATCTCGGGAGTTTAGAAAACATTTGGGATATAAGAATTCTAAAACCTTTCGAAAACATTTAGGGACACCACAAAAGTCATTATCCAAAATTCAATTTCCAGTAAAAATACGCAGGGTCCACAACCCATTTCACAAAACACGGGGTCCGTGACCCAAATCACAAATCACATGTTCCTAAGGATTATTCGTGTCCCGTGCTAACAAGCCACGAACCTCAGATGCTCCCGAAGAACAAACCCGAGTGAATAACCCAATAGGAAAAACATATCAAATCACATGTCTCCACGACACGAATATCACAACCAAACCACAACCATAAGTTATCCCGGCATCGCGCTAACAAGCCACGAACCTCGGAGTCCCCGCAAGACATACCCGATGATAACCCCAAAAGTTATCCCGGCATCGGGCTAGCAAGCCCCGAACCTCGGAGTCCCCACAAGACATACCCGTATTGGATAACCCTACGGTTTCGCCCGACCCATACTAGCAAGTATGGATCCCGGAGATTCAACAATCCTACCCGGAGGCACATCACATACAACAAGCACACAACAATAGTCGATTGTCAAGACAAGCAACATTAAGCATCACAACCTCCTTTCAAAGGAGTAACGACTAACATCACATCATGTCGAATACCCACCGAACAAACATACAATTCAATACACAATCCTCGGCAAACAATTATGGTCTATTATATTCACTCAATGCGATTATAACGTCTCTAAACGTACGAAACTAACACACATATTACGAGAACATATCCATTCACGAAGTATTCGAATTATCGTTGAAAGACAATATTTATCGAGGACATACCGATCCTTTTTAACGTTCATTAAATATTGGATTTCGCATAAAATAATTTATCAATAATTATGCCGATGAAATATGAAATGTATGGGCAAGATACTTGCCTAGATATCACGAGCAATGGAAAAATGAACGGATACGGCCGGGTAGCCCTCAAATTCCCGAACACTATCTAGAACGCGATAGCACCGAAATTACTACGGGAAAACGCCACATGAATCATCAATCACCAACGGAATTCAACATCGGAATCATCGAGCACCTATAATCCTCCGTAAGGAATAATAAAACACGATTACGACGAGAATCAAGGCCAAACACAATGGAAATCCCAACAAACTATCAAAGGGAACTCATTCGAACATTTAATCGAACATTAAATGTTCAAGACCCTTCAAGAACAAATAAATCACCCCTCGGGTCGAACGAACCAAAGATATGAGTATCCAATCCGTAGAAAAAGTTCAAAACAATGTTTATACAACAATTAATTGATTAAAAACGGATTGGAATCGAAATCAAAAAGGAAAATCCCCAAATCTACAAAAACAAGGGTTCAAGCCAAAATACCTTGATTTGGATGAATGATTCAAGTAGACGTCAAAAATCTACAACAAGACTTGAGGTGGATGATCTCTACAAGTTTGGGAGCACTCAAATCGCCCAAAAATCGCCCACAAATCGCCCTAGATGGAAGGAGGAAGAAGAGAGGAGAAAAATGAAGTTTTCTCCTCGAAAATCTGCTAAAAACGCAGAAAAAGCTCGTGTGCCGCGGCACAGGATGAGTGTGCCGCGGCCCAGGGCCAAAAAAAACGCCCAGGAATCAGCTTAGTGCCGCGGCACAGCTGAAGTCACGGTACAGCCCACTCCAACACGAAAAAGGCATATCGTGTAGTCTTAGCTATTTCAACCATAAATCCCTCGTCTGGACTCCGATTGACTCACCGTTTGAACCATTGGAAAGCTAACTTGATGCTCTATAATGTAGCAAAGATTCAGAATTTTTGGAGTTTCCAAGAATTAATGGTGACTTTACAAAGTCGAACTCCCACGTGAAAAAGTCGATTAAGGACACGGAACTCAACAAAACGACACCGAAACGAACTCGGATGACAAAAAGTGCAGAATTAATCATTCTCGGAATGACGAAACGGTCATGATAGAGTTGTCAAAACGAACTTCCTCCGAAAAAAGAAAATTACCGAAATTCGAAATTGCGGATATTACATTCTACCCTCCTTAAAAGAAGTTTCGTCCCGAAACTTAAAACAAGTAGGGGGGAGCAATATACCCGCCAGGAAAACTCGACGAGATACACAAAAATAGAAAACTCGCGCCCAACGGCGAAACGCTGCAAGAAACGCAAAGAGACATACGGCGTGAAAACACGCTCCACGACGACCAACACAACATCGCCGTTAGGGATACAATAAAACCAACAAATGACAAGCGTCATCAAACGGATGATATAGCCAAGTCAATTATCCGACAATCACAAAACACAACGAACGAAAGTCAGTATGATTGACCAATCCAACGGTACATCAATCGAAACGCGAGCCAATAGCTGAACTAATACGGAATTCCACCGCCCAAGGGTTGGAAGATCGAAAACGAGACTAATTTCCCGAACTTAAGGGAATTACGAAGGAGTCTGAACGCTCAACAATCGCGAAACGAGATCAACAAAAACCGAACAATCAAACGATCGAACCACAAAGATCGAGACAACAAAAATCGAACGATCATGTTCGAATCACGAAGAACAATAAAAATTCAAACAACAACTCCAAGGTTCACATCTCGACTCGAGACAATATATGATCCGGTGAAAACAACAACATATGCATTCACATAAGATCCACACGAGAGGGAATAGAAATTGAAAAGTCACAACGACAAACGAGTTATTCCGAAACAATACCACGCTCGTTCGATCAACAAAAGCAAGGGGCAGGACAAGCTCAGAAAATGTCAACGAACATAAACGAGTCGACAGAGTCGAAAATACAGAAGTTCTAAATCCGATCCACTTCGATTAAAAGAACAAGTAGAACCAAAAGATGTTACTTCCGAACAAGGTTCACAAGAATCGAACCGAACTCGGAAAAGTCACAGCGATAACCAGAGCGACCCAAAACAAGATCACAACTTGTTCGAACGATGAAACCGAAATACAGAACAAGTTCAGACAGTATCAACGAACACGAGCGAATCGATAGACTTGAGAAAGAGGAAATGAAGAAGTCCAAAAACAATACGGGTATTACATTCGACCTCTTATAAAAGAAGGTCGTCCCCGCTACTCACAATAACGAAATCAAGGAGACGACACAACAGGCAATCGACAGAAACATCCTTCAAAGGCCTCTCAAAGCCGATTCTGATATCTGTGCTGAAGCGCGAACTCCAAAAGTCTCGGTAGCCAATTCGCAAAACTGAATTCGGTGTCCCTCGAGTCCACACTCGAAATGTGTTACTGACGAGAAGGACAATTTGCACGTACATTCCCCCGGCACATCACGGTTGAAATGCCTTGGCTCGGCATACCGAAAATACAAATGCTAGATACAATGGAACATAACACCGCAAAACAACATACCGGAGATGCCAACTCAGCACAACAAGGAATCATAACACATATCATATATAACGATTACCATCGTAAAGTAATACACACACAAACACTACAACAACGACGGTATCGTTCGGCGACCTCAACGGCCCGAACGATAACCAGTACATAATTACAAACATCATGAAACAATCACACATATGCATAAACGCACAAAAATCCAAGCTTTAACAACCCACACTCGTGCAACAACACGCAAATCACCACGAGGTGATAAACAGTAAACACCAGTTCACACCTCTCACAGAGGGCTAGTACAACAAATGCGTGGCAACGCCTCGACATTCATGCCACCAATTCGATCATACTCGGGAGTAACATCATACATACATATCCAGCCCTCAAACGGGAATGGATAGGTTTTTTAAAATGAAAACATCCTTTTGAAAATAATTTAGAAAAATGCCGGTTGATCTTGAGTATCACCTTTCAAGAAAAAGTACAAACGTGAAACATCGTTATCGAGACTTTGGAGAACCATCTCGCATTTGATAAAAATGAGAACACTTTCTTTTCGTGAAAAACTTTCGGAAATATTCGACCCTCGGGTCTAAGTAAAAGTGTTTATAAAATATTGAAAATATCTCAAAACATTTTGGGTCCTCGCGGTAGAAGAATTTTGAAACATATCGTGGCATCTTGGATGTACCACGAGAAAATAATTCATTTTGAAAGTACGTCTCGAAATTTATTTTCTAAGATACTCAAGTTTTTCAAAGATAATTCAATGGGCTAGAATGCCCAAAAATTTCAGGTAATTACACAAAACATTATAGCGCCGTGGGTCCCGCGCCGGAACTCACCAGGCTAAAAACCATTTACAAAAACGCCAAAAAGGCCGATGACGGTAATATTTCAAAAACTCACGAAAGCCATTTACAAAATACTAAATACCGTCATAAGAATTTCGTCAAAGCGGTCAAGGCCATAATGCCAAAAACTCGGTTAAGGGAATCGGTTTTCGAAATAAAACTCGGTCGGTAAAATACCGAAAGTCATTACAAAAGAACTCACGCAGCGGATAAAAGAAATACAGTTCAACATGCACAATCCAACAACACTACTCCTCATATGAACGAAATATGAGAGTCAAATAACCACATATCACGAAATCAAAATCCATAAGAGGATTCCGTCACTTAACAAATAATCATAAAAATAGCTCGTGTCACACGAGGCACAACACAAAGAAGGGAGACTTACATTCACAGGTCGCACGAAGATGATGATCGCCCACGATACTAATCCCGACCAACAAACTCAGACGACGCGTCGCGACACGACTTAGTCAGACATAATCCGACAAGACAAAACTCAACAGACACCACTGACCCGACAGCCTAGGTTTCCACAACCTAAGCTCCGATACCATTTATGTAACACTCCCAATCCGCTCAGGGATATTACACGCCGTAGACCCTCTCCTCGAGGATCTACCAGGCTGATAACTAAAATCAAACATCTAAACCTCGCCTTTAAGGCTAAAATGACTCGAGAGACCGACTTGGTCTTTCAATAATAACATACAACTCAATTCCAAACACATACCCACGCAGGGGTCAAAATACAATAAACTCCCGTACAACGGGGAAAAGATACCGGCGGAAAAGAAAATACAACTAGACCAAAACGACATCAACGGATCCTCGTGTGATTAGTATCGTTCATCTTTCATCATCCTTCGTGCCGACTCGTGCTATGCTCCAAAACCCGAATGCAAAAATAGACATCCACCCCGAATACTGGGGTTAGCAAACTCCACTGTTTTGCTAGTGCAAGTATAAATACGAAAACAAGCCATACATATCATACTCCACAAAAATGAATAATCGCGAATATACTTCCCGAGAAAATTCACTTGATCAAACCATTCAAAACGTGAAAGGTAGGAAATAACCCAATGTCCATATTACAAAACATTTGACGATCTCGGGAGTTTAGAAAACATTTGGGATATAAGAATTCTAAAACCTTTCGAAAACATTTAGGGACACAGCCCAAAAGTCATTTTCCAAAATTCAAGTTCCGGTAACAATACGCAGGGTCCACAACCCATTTCACAAAACACGGGGTCCGTGACCCAAATCACAAATCACATGTTCCTAAGGATTATTCGTGTCCCGTGCTAACAAGCCACGAACCTCAGATGCTCCCGAAGAACAAACCCAAGTGAATAACCCAATAGGAAAAACATATCAAATCACATGTCTCCACGACACAAATATCACAACCAAACCACAACCATAAGTTATCCCGGCATCGTGCTAACAAGCCACGAACCTCGAAGTCCCCGCAAGACATACCCAATGATAACCCCACAAGTTATCCCGGCATCGGGCTAGCAAGCCCCGAACCTCGGAGTCCCCGCAAGACATACCCGTATTGGATAACCCTACGGTTTCGCCCGACCCATACTAGCAAGTATGGATCCCGGAGATTCAACAATCCTACCCGGAGGCACATCACATACAACAAGCACACAACAATAGTCGATTATCAAGACAAGCAACATTAAGCATCACAACCTCCTTTAAAAGGAGTAACGACTAACATCACATCATGTCGAATACCCACCGAACAAACATACAATTCAATACACAATCCTCGGCAAACAATTATGGTCTATTATATTCACTCAATGTGATTATAACGTCTCTCAACGTACGAAACTAACACACATATTCCGAGAACATATCCATTCACGAAGTATTCGAATTATCGTTGAAAGACAATATTTATGGAGGACATACCGATCCTTTTTAACGTTCATTAAACATTGGATTTCGCATAAAATAATTTATCAATAATTATGCCGATTAAATATGAAATGTATGGGCAAGATACTTGCCTCGATATCACGAGCAATGGAAAAATGAACGGATACGGCCGGGTAGCCCTCAAATTCCCGAACACTATCTAGAACGCGATAGCACCGAAATTAATACGGGAAAACACCACATGAATCATCAATCACCAACGGAATTCAACATCGGAATCATCGAGCACCTATAATCCTCCGTAAGGAATAATAAAACACGATTACGATGAGAATCAAGGCCAAAAACAACGGAAATCCCAACAAACTATCAAAGGGAACTCATTCGAACATTTAATCGAACATTAAATGTTCAAGACCCTTCAAGAACAAAGAAATCACCCCTCGGGTCGAAAACCAAAGATACGAGTATCCAATCCGTAGAACAAGTTCAAAACAACGTTTATACAACAATTAATTGATTAAAAACGGATTGGAATCGAAATCAAAAAGGAAAATCCCCAAATCTACAAACACAAGGGTTCAAGCCAAAATACCTTGATTTGGATGAATGATTCAAGTAGAGGTCAAAAATCTATAACAAGACTTGAGGTGGATGATCTCTACAAGTTTGGGAGCACTCAAATCGCCCAAAAATCGCCCACAAATCGCCCTAGATGGAAGGAGGAAGAAGAGAGGAGAAAAATGAAGTTTTCTCCTCGAAAATCTGCTAAAAAACGCAGAAAAAGCCCGTGTGCCGCGGCACAGGATGAGTGTGCCACGGCCCAGGGCCAAAAAAAACGTCCAGGAATCAGCTTAGTGCCGCGGCACAGCTGAAGTGTGCCGCGGCACACGGTACAGCCCACTCCAACACGAAAAAGGCATATCGTGTAGTCTTAGCTATTTCGACCATAACTCCCTCATCTGGACTCCGATTGACTCACCGTTTGAACCATTGGAAAGCTAACTTGATACTCTATAATGTTGCAAAGATTCAGAATTTTTGGAGTTTCCAAGAATTAATGGTGACTTTACAAAGTCGAACTCCCACGTGAAAAAGTCGATTAAGGACACGGAACTCAACAAAAAGACACCGAAACGAACTCGTATGACAAAAAGTGCAGAATTAATCATTCGCGGAATGATGAAACGGTCATGATAGAGTTGTCAAAATGAACTTCCTCCGAAAAAAGAAAATTACCGAAATTCGAAATTGCGGATATTACAGCTTTCGGGAAAAGCCAAGTCAACGCCTTAGCGCACGCTACAGGTATATGCGTAGCGCACGCTAAGTGCTGAATGCAGTTAAGTCAGTGAGCCGTTAGCGCACGCTACGAGCAGGGACTAGCGCGCGCTAATAGCCATTTCTTATAAATAGGACAACATCCTATTCGTGATTTCAGTTCTTTTTTCTCCCATAAACCGAATTCTTACACTTAGAGCATAACTCCCTTCATCCTAAACACTTCATATCAACATCCTAGCTCGTGATTGAAGATCGTATATAGTTGGAGATTGGTGTTCAATCCTTCGGTGTTGGATTGCTTCAATTTCCTCCGTGTTCTTCACTACTTTGAGGTAGGTGATTCTTCACCGATGTTAGTAATGTTCTTAAGGACGTTTGATCATGTTTTGATAGCCAGTTATTTAGTTTATAATCGGTCATCACATGTTAGAAGGATACTTTTGACGTATCGGCACTATATATCGTATGAACCTTTGAACCATCTTAGTATATGGACTCCTAAGCATTTTCAAATCGATTTATGATCAGTAATCGGATATTACCTAGATTGTTACATTTTACACATTGGAATCATGCGTTTTGGAACGTAGGACGAACGGAACTAAGAATATTTCTTGAAGATCTAAGATGAATTATGATGTTGAGATGATCATCCGTATATTTGTATCTCATAATCATAGAACTTCCACAAACCTTATTAACATGATATGTTCGAGGATGACTTGTATTATCACCATAGAATTCATGAGTTCATCACCATTCAACCCAGTTTTCTGTTAGCAGTATTCTGCCATGCAAGATTAGCGCACGCTAACATATGTAAGTTAACGTGCGCTATCGGGGTTAAGTTAACGCACGATACGTACGTAACGTACGTTATGAGATCAGCCGAGTCAAACTGTCAGTCCGTGGCTAGCGTACGCTAGTCTTATACGATAGCATACGCTAACAGGCAGGCTTAGCGCACGTTACGTAGAGTACGTAGCGCACGCTAAGCAGTCCAGGCAGAATTGTTTAAATTGAGCTTTTGGGCCGTAGACCGAATTGTTAGGCCATCGTTCGACTTGAGATGATTTGTATATCATTCCTTTTGTTAAGGTTCGAGCTTGCTACGTTGATCGAAGGAGGCGGCCTTCGAGTGTGTTGAGATCATTGAAGTATTTCGTTCTTTCCATCTTCGAGGCAAGTATCGTAATATGTTAATATTGATATTTTGAGCATGCGTGTGATTATTCATGTTGTTGAACATGAGATTTATTTCATTGAAGTGTCATGATATTCGTTATCTAGTGTTTGTATGTTCATGTTGATGAACATAATGATTTGGCATATGTGTTTGCATGAGTTGTGTTTGTGTACGTTGTACGATCTATGCTGAGGGCGCTGGATCGGATGTCCACCTCGTGTTGGTCCGACGGGATCATCTTGGGATCTAGGCTGAGGGCGCTGGATCATTGGACGGGTTATTTCCACCTCGTGTTGGTCCGACGGGATCATCTTGGGATCTATGCTGAGGGCACTGGATCATTGGAATACCCTTGCTGTGTTAATGGAATCTTGTGGATTCGCATTGTCGGATTCCGGTAGCGGAAGTCCGTGTGGTGTATCTTGTTATGTATTGTTGATGCATATTCGAATTGTTTAATATGATACTTGTACTAGCATCGTTTTGCTAACCCCTTCGGGGGTGGACATTTGTTTTGATGTTCAGGTAGCCAAGGAGCAGGGAACAAACACAAGATGCAACGTGGCGGCGAAGGGGTTCATGATGTTTGTTGTTGTTGGTGAATTGTTTTCTTGTTTTGATTTCAGTACTCAAGTACGCGTGTCGTATTAATATTATTTCGATATGGTTGTATAAATTACTCGTTGAACCAGTTGTTCGGTTTGTAAACTTGAATTTCCAATGATGATGATGTCTTATATTTACCTTTCTTTTAAATTAGCCTTGTAAATCCTTAAAGGGTTTACGGCGCTGTAATTATACCGAATATCTCGGGGTGTTACAGAATATGGTATCGGAGCTAAGATTTATGGATATCCTGGCAGTCGGGTTTTAAGTTGGGTCTGTTTACGTTATTGATTTACGAGTCATTCGTAACATCACTGTTCAGCCAAAAGTCGTCATGTGGACCGTGGTTGTAAGTCTCCTAATCTCTTATACTACCGTTTTACTTAATTACTGTTTTGTGAGTATTGACGGGCTTTATTTCGTAAACTTTGTCCTGGATATTGAGGAATTGTGTTTACAGTATGTTGAGAGGAGGACGTGGACGCGGACGCGGTCGTGGATGCGGACGGGGTAACATGAGACAGGAGGATTCCGCAACTACCCCAGAATTATCAGCTAGTCGAACCGATTCCCATTCTGGAGGGCAGCAAGGATCGGCGAATGACGACGCAAATCCTAACATGCCGGGAGTGCTTCAACAGGTGGTGGCGCAGATAAACCAGTTCGCCCAGGTAGTTGACCGCATGCAGACGGCGATGGGACAGCAGCACCACAAGGATAACCGGGGAGACAGATGGCTTGTTGAGGTGGTCAAATTGCACCCGCCAAAATTTGACGGATCTGCTGAGGCAATTACTTGGGATCACTCGCTCAAGGAGTTAGAGAAGATATTCGCGGGTCTTAACTGTCCCGAGGACCGGAAGGTCCCCATTGCCCAGTATTTTCTGACTGGGGAGGCCTTTGATTGGTGGGAAGCTATCCGACCCGAAAATCATAATGTTGAATGGACGGAATTCAAATTAATGATGGAAGCACAGTATTGTCCTCGTCCAGTTAGAGAGGCAAAGATTCGAGAGTTTTTCTCACCACAGAGTTCGGAAGCATCTGTGACAGATGTAATCAAAACTTTTAATCATCAGCTGACTTGTGTGCGACACTTGGTCAGAACGGAGGCGGAAAAGATTTTCCATTTCGATATGCGGATGAAGCCGGAGATTCAGCAGTACATGTCCGGATTCGAGTGTACTACGTTGCGGCAGTATCAAGACAAAGCACTGGCCTACGACATGAAAGAGGCGGCGGTGGAGAAATCAGTGGAGGCAAAGAAGCGAAGATGACCGGCACTTTTCGGAGAACAAGAGTGGTGGGCCCCGTAAGGGCAGTCTTCCTTTTATTCGGCTAGAAACCTCCACATCCTTCTAGAGGCGGGAAGAAGTTCGGACTACATCGCTAGCCCGGACGCATCAAAGAAATGCTACAACTGTGGTCGAGCAGGGCATATTCGACGTGATTGCCCCGCGTCTTCTGTGACTTGTTACGATTGTGGACAAGAAGGGCACCGTGCGGCCTTTTGTGGAGTTGCTACTGGATCTTTTGGTACTCGCACTCCAGCGCCAGTTCCGAAGGAGACAAGTGTGAACCAGACGCAGCAGAGTGGATTTCAGCAGCAGAACGTCGGGAAGAGAGAGACATCCAGTGCTGGGTCCGTTCCTCCGCGCCTATACAAGATGAGGACATCTGACGATCAGAACACTGCTGTTGCATCAGGTACGATTCAGATCCTTTTGCAACCAGTTAGTGTTTTATTCGATTCCGGAGCTACACATTCTTTTGTATCATTGAACTGTGTAAATCGTTTAAAGATCTCGTGCTTATCTGATTGTGAACCATATGTTGTGGGTTTGCCGAGTGGAGAGAGAATTGTGGGAACCCTAGAGGTTAGAGATTTTCCAGTATCTGTAGGAGGGAGAGATTGGCCATCGAATCTTATTGTAGTTGACATCTACGGTGACGATTTAATTCTCAGAGACGATTGGCTCAACCGTTATGGAGCCATTCTGAATTACCGAGAGAGAGTCATTTCTATAATTGCTGATGACGGATCTGAACACGTATTCCGAGGATGGAGATCGGGAAGCTCGGGAAAATTGATCAAAGCGATGAAAGCAGTGAAATTACTGAAGCAAGGATGTCATGGACTTTGGTGCTACGCCATGAGGAAAGAGGAAGGAGTAGAGCTCTCGTCTATTTCATTTGTGAATGAGTTCTCAGATGTATTTCCGGACGAACTACCTGGGTTACCTCCGCAGAGAGAAGTGGAGTTCACTATCGAATTAGAGCCTGGAGCAGCTCCTATTTCCAGAGCACCATACCACATGGCGCCAACCGTGATGTATGAACTCAAGAAGCAACTGGAGGAATTATTACAGAAGGGCTATATTCAACCTAGCGTTTCTCCTTGGGGAGCGCCCGTTCTCTTTGTTCGGAAGAAAGACGGATCCCTCCGACTCTGTATTGATTACAGGGAGCTCAATAAGATGACGATCAAGAATAAGTACCCTATACCTCGGATCGACGACTTGTTTGATCAACTGCAAGGGGGGAGGGTATTCTCGAAGATTGACTTGCGATCAGGATACCACCGATTGTAATTAAGGAATCGGATATACCAAGTCCGCTTCGTGTCCCTGACGGCATTATGAATTCGTGGTGATGCCGTTTGGACTTACCAATGCTCCTGCAGTGTTCATGCAATTGATGAATCGGGTATTCTTGGAATACTTGGATAAATTTGTGGTCGTCTTCATTGATGACATCTTGATATATTCAAGGGACGCAGAGGAGCATGCCGAACATTTGCATGTGGTTTTGAGCACTTTGAGGAAGGAACAGTTGTATGCAAAGCTTTCAAAATGTGAATTCTGGCTTAAGGAAGTAACTTTCCTTGGGCATGTGATATCAGCCGACGGAGTTCAGGTGGACCCGAAGAAAGTCGAAGCAATCTTGGAATGGGAAGCTCCTAATAATGTGAAAGAAGTCCGGAGTTTCTTAGGACTTGCTGGATATTATCGCCGCTTTGTAGAGGTATTTTCCAAGATCTCTCGTCCGCTCACTCAACTGTTACAGAAAACTCAAAAGTTTAAGTGGGATGAGAAATGCCAGGCTGGTTTTGATGAGCTTAAGAAGAGACTGACGACAGCACCTATTTTAGCATTGCCAGATGGAACTGATGGGTTCATGGTGTCTGCGACGCTTCAAATCGAGTGCAGGATGTGTGTTGATGCAAAGAGATAAGGTGATTGCCTATGCTTCTCGGCAGTTGAAACCATACGAGGTTAACTACCCGACTCATGATCTGGAGTTAGCAACTGTGGTCTTTGCATTGAAAATTTGGAGACATTATTTGTACGGTACTCATTGTCAGATCGTTACCGATCATAAGAGCCTCAAGTACATTTTCAGTCAGAAAGAATTAAACATGAGGCAGAGAAGGTGGCTGGAATTGATCAAGGATTACGACTTGGAGATTCTCTATCATCCGGGGAAAGCAAACGTAGTAGCCGATGCATTGAGCCGTAAACCTGTTTCTCTTCGAGTGTTGGGAGCACTTACATCCCAAACCGGTATTCAACGAAACCGATCCGCGAGGATTGAAGTATGGGCACCAGGAATCCAAGGGCAACTTTATGTGATGGAACTGACTTCATCACTAGTCGAGGAGATCAAGTCTAAACAGTTGAACGATTCTCTGATCCTTCGATTATGTGACCAAGTAAAGAAAGGAAAAGCCCCAGGATTCGTGTTACAAGACGATGGAGTTCTGAGATTTCAGAGTCGACTTTGCGTTCCCGATGATGATGATCTGAGACGGACTATTCTGAAGGAAGCTCACGGCGCGCCCTATTCTATTCACCCGGGCAGCAGTAAGATGTATAAGGATTTAAAACAAAACTTCTGGTGGGGGAATATGAAGAAGGACGTAGCAGAGTATGTTTCGAGGTGGTTGACTTGTCAGCAGGTTAAGATTGAACATCAGCGACCTGCCGGAATGTTAAAGCCGCTTCCAATCCCTGAATGGAAGTGGGAGGACATCTCGATGGATTTCATCACCAGTATGCCAAGGACTAGAACGGGAATGAACATGATTTGGGTTGTAGTTGATCGACTAACCAAGTCGGCTCATTTCCTAGGAATTAAAGATACATGGGGACCCGAGAGATTGGCGCGAGTATTTATTGCGGAGATAGTCAGATTGCATGGGATGCCGAAGACCATTATTTCGGATCGAGATGGTCGCTTCGTGTTGCACTTATGGAAAGCAGTTCACAGGGCTTTGGGTACTGAGCTCAACTTTAGCACGGCTTATCATCCCCAAACGGACGGTCAGTCCGAAAGGACTATACAAACAGTAGAAGACATGCTTAGAGCTTGTGCATTAGATTGGTCAACTGATTGGGAAGTTCACTTGCCCTTGATTTAATTCACTTATAATAATAGTTGGCATGCTTCTATCAAAATGGCACCATTTGAAGCTTTGTACGGGAGAAGATGCCGATCAACCCTGTGTTGGGATGACTCTTAGGATTTGATCGGGACGGAACCGGAATCGATTATTCAGACTCAAGAGAAGATAGCTTTGATTCGAGCAAGACTGTTGACTGACTAGAGTCGACAAAAGTCTTACGCAGACGTACGTCGTCGTCCTTTAGAGTTCGACGCTGGGGACCATGTGCTATTGAAGGTGTCTCCTACTCGAGGGATTTTCCGTTTTGGGAGGAGAGGCAAGCTTAGTCCTAGATATATCGGACCATTCGAGATCCTTGAGAGGGTTGGAGATTTAGCATACAGGTTGGCCTTACCGCCATCGCTGAGTCACGTTCAAAATGTGTTTCACGTATCCCAATTGCGGAAGTATGTACCGGACCCCAGTCACGTCATTGATTTCGACGAGATCGAAATAGCTAATGATGGCACCTTCGAAGAGAGACCAATCAAGATACTTGAGAGTCGGATCAAACAATTGAGGAATAAACCAATACACTTGCTTAAAGTACAATGGTCACGACACAGAGTCGAAGAGGCCACTTGGGAAACGGAGGACAGTATGAAGGCTAGATATCCAGAGTTGTTTTCATCTTAAGTTTCGGGACGAAACTTCTTTTTAGGGAGGAAGGATGTAATACCCGAGATTTCTGACTTGTATTTGGAACTTGTGATAACGTAATTATAGTACTTTTATCTGAGTATTATTCTCCGTATTTCATAATCCGATGTTGTCGAGCGTATGATTTCGTGTATGTGATTTAGAAATTGTAATTATGCGCATGTAGCGCACGCTATCGGCTATGTGTAGCGTACGCTAACATGGACTCAATAGCGTGCGCTACAAAGGATTATTAGCGCACGCTATGCGTGGTCAATTTGATTGAGACGTGCGGTAGGTGAGATCTGGTCGGGGGACCCGTGTCGGATCGTGTCGGGATGAACCTGGACGGCTTTCGGGAAAAGCCAAGTCAGCGCCTTACCGCACGCTACGGGTATATGCGTAGCGCACGCTAAGTGCTGAATGCAGTTAAGTCAGTGAGCCGTTAGCGCACGCTACGAGCAGGGACTAGCGCGCGCTAATAGCCATTTCTTATAAATAGGACAGCATCCTATTCGTGATTTCAGTTCTTTTTTCTCCCATAAACCGAATTCTTACACTTAGAGCATAACTCCCTTCATCCTAAACACTTCATATCAACATCCTAGCTCGTGATTGAAGATCGTATATCGTTGGAGATTGGTGTTCAAGCCTTCGGTGTTGGATTGCTTCGATTTCCTCCGTGTTCTTCACTACTTTGAGGTAGGTGATTCTTCACCGATGTTAGTAATGTTCTTAAGGACGTTTGATCATGTTTTGATAGCCAGTTATTTCATTTATAATCGGTCATCACATGTTAGAAGGATACTTTTGACGTATCGGCACTATATATCGTATGAACCTTTGAACCATCTTAGTATATGGACTCCTAAGCATTTTCAAATCGATTTATGATCAGTAATCGGATATTACCTATATTGTTACGTTTTACACATTGGAATCATGCGTTTTGGAACGTAGGACGAACAGAACTTAGAATATTTCTTGAAGATCTAAGATGAATTATGATGTTGAGATGATCATCCGTATATTTGTATCTCATAATCATAGAACTTCCACAAACCTTATTAACATGATATGTTCGAGGATGACTTGTATTATCACCATAGAATTCATGAGTTCATCACCATTCAACCTAGTTTTCTGTTAGCAGTATTCTGCCATGCAAGATTAGCGCACGCTAACATATGTAAGTTAACGTGCGCTATCGGGGTTAAGTTAACGCACGATACGTACGTAACGTACATTATGAGATCAGCCGAGTCAAACTGTCAGTCCGTGGCTAGCGTACGCTAGGCTTATACGATAGCATACGCTAACAGGCAGGCTTAGCGCACGTTACGTAGAGTACGTAGCGCACGCTAAGCAGTCCAGGCAGAATTGTTTAAATTGAGCTTTTGGGCCGTAGACCGAATTGTTAGGCCATCGTTCGACTTGAGATGATTTGTATAGCATTCCTTTTGTTAAGGTTCGAGCTTGCTACGTTGATCGAAGGAGGCGGCCTTCGAGTGTGTTGAGATCATTGAAGTATTTCGTTCTTGCCATCTTCGAGGCAAGTATCGTAATATGTTAATATTGATATTTTGAGCATGCGTGTGATTATTCATGTTGTTGAACATGAGATTTATTTAGTTGAAGTGTCATGATATTCGTTATCTAGTGTTTGTATGTTCATGTTGATGAACATAATGATTTGGCATATGTGTTTGCATGAGTTGTGTTTGTGTACGTTGTACGGTCTATGCTGAGGGCGCTGGATCGGATGTCCACCTCGTGTTGGTCCGACGGGATCATCTTGGGATCTAGGCTGAGGGCGCTGGATCATTGGACGGGTTATTTCCACCTCGTGTTGGTCCGACGGGATCATCTTGGGATCTATGCTGAGGGCGCTGGATCATTGGAATACCCTTGCTGTGTTAATGGAATCTTGTGGATTCGCATTGTCGGATTCCGGTAGCGGAAGTTCGTGTGGTGTATCTTGTTATGTATTGTTGATGCATATTCGAATTGTTAAATATGATACTTGTACTAGCATCGTTTTGCTAACCCCTTTGGGGGTGGACATTTGTTTTGATGTTTAGGTAGCCGAGGAGCAGGGAAACAGCCACAGTACCGACGTGACGACGAAGGGGTTCAGTGATGTTTGTTGTTGTTGGTGAATTGTTTTCTTGTTTTGATTTCAGTACTCGAGTACGCATGTCGTATTAATATTATTTCGATATGGTTGTATAAATTACTCGTTGAACCAGTTGTTCGGTTTGTAAACTTGAATTTCCAATGATGATGATGTCTTATATTTACCTTTATTTTAAATTAGCCTTGTAAATCCTTACTTAAAGGGTTTACGGCGCTGTAATTATCCCGAATATCTCGGGGTGTGACAATTCTAAACCGTTTTATAAATTATTTCCATTGATTTATGATATTTCGATTTTTAAAGGTTTTCTCAAACTCTTGCCTCGAGAAGTACTTTTCGTTTCGTTTGGATCTTTGAGGATTCCTTGGTTATTGTTATTCGTGGAATGTGAATTGTATGGCTCGTATTTGCACTTTGTTCTTGCACTAGCAAAACAGTGGAGTTTTGCTAACCCCCGAGTATTCGGGGGGTGGATGTCTGTTTTTGCATTCAGGTTTTGGAGCATAACACAGGGTCGGCACGAAGGATGAAGAAAGATGATCGATACTAATCACATGAGAAACCGTACATCGTGTATTGGTTCAGTTGTACTTTATTTTCCGCTGCTATATTTTTCTCGTTGTATGGGTGTGGTTGTGTTTTGACCCCTGCGTGGGCATGAGTTGTAATCGAGTTGTATGTTTTTATTGAAAGGCCAAATCGGTCTACTGAGTCATTTTAGCCTTAAAGGCATTGTCGAGATGTTTCATGTTGTTACTAGCCTGGTAGATCCTTGAGGAAAGGTTCTACGGCGTGTAATATCCCTGAGCGGATTGGGAGTGTTACATAAATGGTATCAGAGCTTTAGGTTGTGGAAACCTAGGCTGTCGGGTCAAGTCATGTCGTTTGAGTCTTGTTTCGTCGGATTTTATCTGACTGAGTCGTGTCGCGATGCGTCGTTTGAGTTTGTTGGTCGTGAGTAGTATCGTGGGGCAATCATCATCTTCGTGCGACCTGTGGAAGTAAGTCTCCCTTCTTTGTGTTGTGCCTCGTTTGACACGAGCTATTTTTATGATTATTTGTTAAGTGATGAAATCCTTCTGTGGATTTTGATCTCACGATATGTATTTAGTCGACTCTCATATTTGGTTTATACGAGGAGTGTCGTCACTGCCGATGTCTTTTTACTATTGTTTTTTTGCCCATTACTGATGATTTTCGAATCGATTTGCTCGTTTTACAAGTTCTCTTGTGGAAGCTTTGTGCTTATGCGCGTTCGACTTGTTCACCAGTCGGTGCGGGAGGGTCCTTAGAGGCCTCGAATGGGGTCAGTGGTTTTGTTCTGAATCCTAGGCGATCTTCGACTGTGGTATTTTATTGTTTATTTTTCGTTTAAAGACATGTATTGTCTTGACTTTAAACGTTTTGATGCGTGTACTAGGAGGTGTTTTAGTGTACGTCGGTATGCGTGAGTTTTGGGCATTCTGGCCTATTGAATTTTTGAAAACCTTGAGTATCTTAGAAAATTAAATTTCGGGACATACTTTTAAAACGAATTATTTTCTTGCGGTGTTTTCGAGGTGCTTTCTCGTGCCGCAATATATTTCAAAAAAATTTCCAATTGAGGACCAAAAGTATTTTGAGATATTTTCGATGTTTAGAAACACTTATACTTAGACCCGAGGGTCGAATATTTCTGAAAGTCTTTCGCTAAAAGAAGATGTCCTCATTTTTACCAAATGCATGATGGTTTTCAAAGTCTCGATAACGATGTTTCATATTTGTACTTTTTGAAAAGTGATACTAAAGATCAACCGGTGTTCTTCTAAATTATTTTCAAAATGAGGTTTTCATTTTTAAAACCTATCCATTCCCGTTTGAGGGCTGGGTATGTATGTATGATGTTCGCGTTGTCATTTTGATGTTTGCTCCCGAGTATGACCGAATTGGCGGTGTGAGCGTTGAGTCATTTTCCATACATTTGTTGTGTTAGCCCCTTGTGAGAGGCGGGATGTTGGTGTTGAATATTGTCGCCTCGTGGTGATTTCTGCGTTGTCGCGCATGTGCGAGCTGTTAGAGCTTGGTTTGGTATGACCGTGTGCATCAGTGATCGTTCCGTTATGCGTCGGTTGTTTAATGTCTTGTTACCTTGCTCCTGTTTTTGTGAATTTCGTGGATGAGGTCGGAGGTAATACCCGTACTATTTTGACTTCTGTATTTTCTCTTTCTCCATTCTTTCGACTCGCTCGTATTCGTTGATACTTTCTGAACTTGTTCTGTATTTCAGTTTCATCGTCCGAACGAACTGTGATCTTGTTGTGGGTTGATCTGGTTATCGCTGTGATTTTTTCGAGTTCGGTTCGATTCTTGTGAACCTTGTTCGGAAGTGACATCATCTGGATCTATTAGTTCCTTTATTCGAAGTAGATCGGATTTGGAACTCTTGTGTTTTCGACTTTGTCGACTCATTATGTTCGTTGACATTTTCTGAACTTTCCCTATCCCTTGCTTTTGTTGATCGAACGAGGGTGTTGTTGTTTCGGAATAACTCGTTTGTCATTGTGATCTTATGGGAATGCATGTCTTGTAGTTCTCACCAGATCATCCTGGGAGTTTTTGTTTGAATTTTATTATCCTTCGTGTTTCGGACATGATTGTTCGATTTTTGTTGTCTCGGTCGTTTGTTTGTTCGGTTTTTGTCCTCGTTTCATGATTGTTGAGCATTCAGGCTCCTTCATAATTTCCTTAAGTTCGGGAAATTAGTCTCGTTTTCGATCTTCCAACCCTTGGGCGGTGGAATTCCGTATTTCTTCAGCGTTTGGCTCGCGTTTGGATTGATGAACCGTTGGGTTGGTCAATCGTATTGATTTTCGTTCGTTGTGTTTTGTGATTGTTCAGATAATTGACTTGATTGTATTATCCATTTGATGACGCTTGTCACTTGTTGGTTTTATTATATCCCTAACGGCGACGTTGTGTTGGTCGTCGTGGAGTGTGTTTTCACGCCGTATATTACTTTGCGTTGCTTGTAACGTTTCGCCGATGGGCATAAGTTACGCGTTTCCTTGCGTATCTCGTTGAGTTTTCCTGGCGGGATATTGCTTCTCCCTACTTGTTTTAAGTTTCGGGACGAAACTTCTTTTAAGGAGGGTAGAATGTAATATCCGCAATTTTCGATTTCTGGTAAATTTCTTTTTTCGGCCGGAGTCCGTTTTGACAACTCACTCATGACCATTTCGTCATTTCCAGAATGATTAATTCTGCACTTTTTGTCATCCGAGTTCGTTTCGGTATCGTTTTGTTGAGTTCCGAGCTTTTTAGCGACTTTTCCGCACTTGTGTTCGATTCTTGCGAATCTCGTCCGAAACTGTTGTTTCGAGTTTCTCGTAAGTTCATTTAATGTTATTATTCATGTTGCGAGCTTTGGTTTGGTGTTTCGATCGCGTATCGTGATTTTCGGACGTTTTGGGCCATTTTCTTAATTTCCCAAAGTTTTGGGTAATTACTTCCGTTGTTGAATTCCGAGCCTTCGGGTGGTCGGAATTGTGTGTTCTCTTAGCTCTTAGATTCGTCTTTGCGAGTACGTCGTAACCGTATCATCGATTCGTATTCAGGTTCGGGTTTCGGGGTCGTTCGGGCCATCGGAGTTGGCCCCGGCCGAGTCATGGCCGGGCAATCTGGGCCCAGGCCGGCACTGGCCGAGTCACGGCCGGTAGTGCTCGGCAGCTTCGTGAATTTGGGGGTTTTTGCGTTTTTGTCCGATTCGTTCCGTATTATTGATTAATTCATGATGGGTATGATTAATCTTGGTAGTATTATTATGTTTAACATCATTTAATCCATTGTTCTTCGTCGAATCGAAGTATATTTCTTGATTTCCTTCGAATCGACTTTTTGGGGGATTTGTCCTCGATCTCGTTTTTCATCCATTTTTGATGGATCGATTATGGTTAAATGATGTTGTTAAACATATTCTATGTATTGTATATCCATATTTCAACTTCGAATTCCGTTTTCGTGTTTTGTCGGGACGAATCGTGTTCTTGGCCGTTTTGGGGGGAAACGCT
Organism: Orobanche coerulescens; assembly: GCA_033398695.1. Taxonomy (NCBI): domain Eukaryota; kingdom Viridiplantae; phylum Streptophyta; class Magnoliopsida; order Lamiales; family Orobanchaceae; genus Orobanche; species Orobanche coerulescens. Next base: position 192,626,338 of record CM065803.1, on the reverse strand, counting down.
TGAACATTCGTCGTTCGTTCTTTGAATTCAACGGCTTTGAGTCGTGTTATGGAATTCATTTCATCGTTGTTATTGTCCTTCGTAGTTTATGAACGCGAGTTGGCGATCGGTGGAGTCGGCGGGTTCGTAGGCGGTTCGTGTCAACCTACTTCGGTCGATTCTTCGCGTTATTCTTATTCGAGGCAAGTACCTTGCCCATACTTTTCTCGTTTTATGTATATGATGATCGGTGTTCGTATTGATGTGTTTGTTTGGTTATTTGAAATGAAGTTTCAAAAGATTTCAGTTTGGCCTCATTAAAGGCTCTCTTTCAAAACGCGTGTGTGTTTTGTGAACGTTGCGTTTTGGGAATTGATTATGATTTGATTATTTTGAACGTTGAAGTCTTTGATGATGATACTCCTGTGTTTAAAGTTATGGGATCGTGTATTCCGTATTTAATCAATGTTGTGGTGTTTTTGAAGAGTTTGATAATGGTGTCGAGTTAATGGCCATCTCTAGTGAGTATTCTTAATGAACTTACATTCTTAGCATGTTAGTATTGCATGAGTAACGTGTGTGTGTGTATGCTCACTACGGGTTAGATCCGACGGGGTCTCGGTAGGGGTCCAAAGAGACGTGGATCGACGAGCTTGCTTTTAACCACTACGGGTTAGATCCGACGGGGTCTCGATAGGGGTCCACAGAGACGTGGATCGACGGTTAATTGTGGTGCATTTTACAAATGTGACTTATTTATGGCATTTCCGGAAATGAGTGCTTTCGAACGGTTTTCATGAGTGCATACATTGACTAAGTGTGTAAGAGGTAAGTTGTTCGTTTGGCCTACTTGGCTAGGATGGCTCTAGAGTATTTTGTTGTTTGTTTTAAATCCTTTATTTGTGGATTTTGATGTTGGGAGACGAACCTTGTGGTCGTTCTTGTAATATCCGCAATTTTGGATTTCCAGTAATTTTCTTTTTTCGGCGGAAGTCTGTTTCGACGACTCGCTTGGGACCGTCTCATCATTCTGAGAATGATTAATTCTGCATTTTTTGTCATCCGAGTTCGTTTCGGTATTGTTTTGTTGAGTTCCGTGTTTCTTAACGACTTTTCCGCACTCGAGTTCGATTCTTGTGAATCTCGTTCGAAATTACTGTTTCGAGTTTCCTGTAAGTCCGTTTAACTTTGTTAGACGTGTTGTGAACTTCGGTTTGGTTATTCGATCACGTATCGTGATTTTGGACGTTGTGCCATTTTCGTAATTTCCCAAAGTTTGGGGTAATTACTTTCCGTTGTCAATTTCGAGCCTTGGGTGGTCGGAATCATGTGTTCTCTCGGTTCGGATTCGTCTTTACGAGTACTTCGTAACCGTGCTTTCGGTTTACGTTCGTGTCCGAGTTTGGGATTTTTCGGACCGTCGGATCGACCGAGTCTGGCTGGCCGGACACAGGCGAAACGGCCCTAGAAGCGTGGCGCCAGCCGTGTCTTGCGCCGGGTCGGCCAGGACCAGCAACTGCCGAGACACGGCCGAGACACCCGGCGCTGATCTGGGCCGTTCTTTGCGCCGTGTCCGTGGGGCTATAATATGGCGAAGCGATGGGTTTTTCTTCATTTTTCTCACTCGTTTCATCCTCTTCCGCGGCTGGAGCTTTGATGATCATGGAGGGATGTTGTTAGGGGTTAAATCCATGAAGTTTTGGAGTTCATAACATCGATTAATCCTTCCATAACTTGCTCCGATCGACCGAATCAAGGCAAGTTTTCTTAAAATATAGTTTTGGGGATTTTGTTCGATTTGCCCGTTTAATCCGTTTTAACTCAGAATAGTGATGGATTGATGATTTTTAAGCTATATTATATCTAATTCCTTGTTATTCCACGGTTGGATTGCCACGGATTTGTCGTTTTATTGAGTATTTTATCGACGCCTTGAAAGTGTTCGATAAAATGTCACAAAGAGAATTCGAGCGTTCTACGATTATTCTTCCTCATTCGTTCGTTAATTTATTGATAGTATGATGTTAGGGTCAGATTTCTCGCAATGAATTCGAGTCGGAACCCTTCCGTTCGTTGTCTTCTTCGGGGTCCGAGCTTCCCGGTCGAACCGTGTTCTTCGGAGCGTTTGGTAGCGGTTATTAAGACAAGTATCTTATTATATGACTTGTATCTTGTGACTAGTAATTATGTATGATATGTATGACGATTTTGCTTGCCTCCGTAAATATGTTCCGTTTGAGTTGGTTGTGTTTTCCGAAATTTGAAGGCTTTGTGATAATAGTGATATATTGGTATACGTGTTAGGCGTTGTGCCATTTGTGCAGGATTGCGATGTACATATGAGATGGTTGTACACGTGGTTGTTCAATGTATTGTGTACCGAATGTGTGTTATGTTGGTTAAGAGTCGTTGTGATGATCATGATATTTGTGTTGTTTTGGTTTACATACTTGATTGTACATTTCGGTGTAATGTGGAATGGCTTGACATTTAATGATTATGAATTGTGTCGTGTCGATGTGTGTGTATTCCAGGTAGGGTCTGACGAGGCCTCTGGAGTTCGGTACATGATGTGTACGAACAAAGTGTGTGATCCGGTAGGGTCTGACGAGGCCTCTGGAGTCCGGTACATGACGTGTACGGACAAGGTGTGTGATCCAGGTAGGGTCTGACGAGGCCTCTGGAGTTCGGTACATGATGTGTATGAACGATGTTGTGGCCGGGTAGGGTCCGTTGAGGCCTCCGGAGTTCGGTACATGATGTGTACGAACAGTGTGTGTGGCCGGGTAGGGTCCGTTGAGGCCTCCGGAGTTCGGTACATGATGTGTACGACTGTAACACCCCAAACTAGGCGGATATTACAGTGCCGTAGATCCCCAACTGGGACCCACCAGCCAAATGAAAATGAATGAATTACACAAGATAAATGTAGTACCGAACTACATTACAACAATAATTACTCCGATGAGGAGTTTAGTTACAACCCACCAGGACAATACCGAATACTAGTGTATTTTATATGAAGATAAAATACACAACACTGAATGAAACGGAGTATTCAAATGAAAGTCTGCAGCGAAAAATAAAGGACAATAACATGAATAACTGAAAGATCGGGGCCCCCTACTAGTATCACTGGGACTCCTCGATGTCAGCGTGTTCTCCCCGTACTTTTGCCTTGCCAAGACCTGAAAAACAAAATCCCCAAACGGGGTCAGTTACAAAGAACAACAATCCTCAAGGGTTGAAAATACACAATCATGATTATATCTGAAGTTATGAAATATCCTGTCGAAACATACGCAATCAAACATGCTATATGAATCAACTGACAGTACGGCTCAAAGGGTGGCGCCACACTACGCCCGGGATGGAAATGTGTCCGTGCACAAGCCACCAACGAGTATCGATCGAATACCCGTGTGGTCTTGTACCTAATCAGTCTCACGAGACAATATGACTCGTGTGCACAGTCCAATGTGAGGCCAACAACCAACACACGACATAAATGTGCCCGACATGAAAATCCTACACATACCAACCGGCACGCCAGTATGACCCGGAATGCCACGATATAACAAAAGTGACATCGAAAATGAATAATGACTCACCGAGATGGAATGATAGTGAAGTAAATGACAGCTCAATGAAAATATTGGAACCGTCGTTCCTTATGACTGAAGTGATTAATTGACAACAACAAGTTTTGATACGGTTAATATAATGATGAATGAGTTATGATTTTGAATGAACAACAACAAAAGGGATGAATATCCTTTTAACCGAGTAAGAATTAACTTACACAATACCGGTGACAATTATCCTTCCACGAACAACGTCCTAATTGAGATATCGGTCGCTCGAACAACCTTGAATTATACAATATCCAACAACTCGTTCAATATACGAATCAAACACGAATATAACGAACTCAAAACGTCGATACGATTAAACTAAGTTCATTGGGGCATTATATCGAATACGTTGTGGCCAAACTCCGGTTGTTTACAATCAAATCTCAATAAGCCACTATCAATTCCCCCAAGAAGTGTTTCAAACCAACAAACATCTTCCGAATGATCAATAATCCAAAATGAATATCCGAAAACGTGATTATAACGACAATTAATCGAAAACCCCCAATTTCAACCCGATATTCAAAGTGTTCTTGAATAATCCCTCAATAATCCAATGAATCCTTATACAAACTCATAATCATATACATATCCCTTCATATAATATGATTATAACGTCCAAAACATCATATCTCAACATAGAATCGAAATCCAAGGTGTTGAAGAAATTACCTCTTGAAGATCCAACCACTTCGATCCGAAGAACACGAGTTTAATCGAGTATCCAAGCTTCCCAAATGATTGAAGGTGATGAAAAATACACACTCAAATGATAATTGATGAAGAAATCTCTCCCTCAAGCTTCTCTCTCTCGTATGAAGGTGGAAGAAATGGAAGAAATGAGCTGAAATGCTCAAAAAACGAATTTATAGGGGTTGACTCGTCTGACAGACTCGACCGTGTCCGCCTGACACGGTCGCGGCGCGCAGCTGGCCGGAAGGGACTCGACCGTGTCCTGCTAGACATGGTCGCGGCGCGGAGGGGCCTTTCGATAGTGACCCGTCCGACAGCGACTCGGCATGACTCGACCGTGTCCTGGAACACGGTCGGGCGTCTGGGCAGTCGGTTCTGGCTTATCTGGAAGAGTTCGACTCGGACGTGCCAGACGACACGGTCGGGTCCTGAGGCAGAGACTTCGGCATTTCCGGACGAGTACAGCACGGCCGTGTCGGACGACACGGCCGAGTTCATCGGCGATGATCGCCAAAATCAAAATGAGCGGGTGAGCTAAAACGACCATAACTCTCTCGTCCGGACTCCGATTGACTCACCGTTTGAACCATTGGAAAGCTAACTCGATGCTCTATAATATTGCAAAGATTCAGAATTTTTGGAGTTACCAAAAATTAATGGTGATCTAACAAAGTCGAACTCATATGTGGAAAGTTGAAACAATGAACAATAACGATACACAACTCGAATTTTCTCCGAACGGTGAACACGGGTGAATGAACATGATTGATGAACGATTATAAATGAGTGAAAATCCACTGAGTGACAATCACCGAATGAAATTACTGAATAATAATGACTGAATTACAACCGGGTATTACATACACCCCCCCTTAAAAGAGTTTCGTCCCCAAAACTAAGGGTCAAACAACTCGGGATAACTCTCCCGCATACTATCCTCGGTTTCCCAAGTAGCCTCTTCGATTTTGAAAAGTAGTATTTGATAATCCTAAATTGTTTTCTATTAAAACTCTCGATGGCATTCTAAACCGTTTTATAAATTATTTCCATTGATTTATGATATTTCGATTTTTAAAGGTTTTCTCAAACTCTTGCCTCGAGAAGTACTTTTCGTTTCGTTTGGATCTTTGAGGATTCCTTGGTTATTGTTATTCGTGGAATGTGAATTGTATGGCTCGTATTTGCACTTTGTTCTTGCACTAGCAAAACAGTGGAGTTTTGCTAACCCCCGAGTATTCGGGGGGTGGATGTCTGTTTTTGCATTCAGGTTTTGGAGCATAATGTAATATCCGCAATTTTCGATTTTTGGTAAATTTATTTTTTCGGCCGGAGTCCGTTTTGACGACTCGCTCATGACCGTTTCGTCATTCTGAGAATGATTAATTCTACACTTTTTGTCATCCGAGTTCGTTTCGGTGTTGTTTTGTTGAGTTCTGTGCTTTTTAGCGACTTTTCCGCACTTGAGTTCGATTCTTGCGAATCTCGTCCGAAACTGCTGTTTCGAGTTTCCCGCAAGTCCGTTTAACTTTGTTAGACGTGTTGTGAACTTCGGTTTGGTTATTCGATCACGTATCGTGATTTCCGGGCGTTTTGGGCCATTTTGTAATTTCTTGAAAGTTACGGGTATCCATATCTGTATTTGTGGTCTCGACCCTTTTCTTGGTCGCGTATGATTAATTATTGCATTACGTTTTCATCTCGAGTCGTTGATGTCGTCCGCGAACTTTTCGTCGTGTTCGTTCTGTGCGTTTTCGGAAATCGAGGCATCGGGCCGTGGCGGCCGAGTGGCCGACCGGTGGCGGCAGTCTTCGGGCATCGCCGAAAGCAGCCCGGCAGAACCGCGTAAGCGCACGCTATGGCCGGACGCCGCGCTTCTAGCTCAGCAGTAGCGCATTGCCGAGTCACCAGACGCTATCGGCCCGGGCAGAGGTATTCGATGTTCGACTCGGCCAGATCGGCGGGTAGCGCACGCCATCGTCGGTCGTAGCGCGCTAACCGGGCAGGGTAGCGCCGCCGGCCGACTAGCGTGCGCACGGGATGAGTTGTTAGTCCGGTGGCTACTAGACAGTTGCTAAGCGCGCGAGCTTCCGGCCAGAGCGCACGCTAGCGGGAGTCGGGCGGTCGAGTCATGGTCGGCACTGGTCGGTGGTGCCGGGTCATGCGGGCCATGGCCGAGAGTGCTCGGCCGATCTTGGCCGATAGCGCACGCTAGGTCGGAAGGCTAGCGCACGCTAGTTCCGCCCGAGATATAAATGATGTACAGCGACTTTCTCCGCTATTTTTCATTTCATTCTCTTCGGTCAAGGGCCGGGTTTCGGAGGAGACGAAACCATGTTGTTGAACAACAAATCCATGAAGTTCTTGAGGTTATATCGTTGATCAATCATCCTATAACATCCTTCGATCCCGCGAATCAAGGTTAGATCTTTAGAACCCTACTTTTGGGGAGATTTGGGGGTTTTCGCGTTTTTGTCCGATTCGTTCCGTTTTGTCGATTAATTCATGATGAATATGATTAATCTTGTTGGTATTCTTAGTTTCCCTACGGATTCATGGTATATTTCGTGATTTTTACGGAATCGAGAGGGTTTGGTTGTGGTCCGCCCTCGTTGTTGTTTATATACGAATATACATGAATCGTAGGCGGGTTTTCGGGTGTATTCCAATTCCGTATTCATTTAGAAATGGTTGTGATTGTATTCTTCGAATCGTTAGGTTCGGTTTCATTGGTTCCTAGAGTTCGTCGGTGACTTTCCTTTCCGTTCGTTGCGTCGTCAATAATTCAAGGCAAGTATTTTTGGAAACCTTTATGCTTAACATGAAATGGTAATGTATATTGTGTGTGCTTTGCTCACCCTGGGAGGGTCCGACGGGGCCTCGGGGGAATCTATGACTTCACTCTGGATTCACGAGTTTGTTTCGCTAGCCAGCTCGGGAGGGTCCTTAGAGGCCTCGGGTGGGATTCGTGGCTTCGTCCCGGTCCTAGGCGATGCCTGTGCGTGATTTGTATTATGAAATGGCCAGCTTGGGAGGGTCCTTAGAGGCCTCGGGTGGGATTCGTGGCTTCGTCCCGGTCCTAGGCAAATTGTTTGACTTTGTTTAGGAAAAGACATGTCTGGTTTTGGCTTTTGAAATTGATATTGGTGCATGTACTATGAAATGTGTAAGCGATTGGTTTGCCTTGAATACTTGTACTAGCGTAATTGCTAACCCCTTTGGGGACCCGTTGTCGGGGAAATTCTTGTTATGGATTTCGAGTTATGTTCGACCAGATTTAGCGGCTACTGGATGGTACGAGGATGTCGGCCAAGGTTGTTGACATGTGCAATTGAGTCTTGTTATTTCCTACTGTCTCTTTTGATGTGGATGTTTTCCAAATTGTAAACTTATAGATTGTACTCGCGAGTACTTAGGCTTTTTCCTTTCGGATTGTGATTGGTGTTCGTTGGAGTTACTGCATTTGTCGGTTGATGTTTATTATGCCGGTTGTACCGGGCGTGTTGATTTATGTCCTTGTTGTTAACGATTGTTTCCTTGCTAACCGAGACGGTTAGTCGAGAGGTGTTTTCTTGTGTTAGCCTGGTGGATCCCATGTAGGGGTCCACGGCGCTGTAATACACCTCGAATATCTTGGGGGTGTTACACATTGTAACACCCCCAGAATATGACCGGGAATGCCACACGCCGTAGACCCTTATCGCAAGGATCTACCAGGCTAAACTCCAAAAGACTACTCGATGATTGACCGACCGGGGTCAAAATTAAATAGAAAACAGACCGACAAGGTCATAAACCAATTCAGAAACTAACGACATTCATATTACAATGACCACAATAAACTTGAACATAGAAAAGAATGACAACTCAATTTAAAAATCGATAACTACACCCATGCAAGGGTGAATACTCAAACGACAAAGAAAATACCGACCAAAATGAAACAAAAGAAAAGACTCTGACTCTGGTGTGATTAGCATCGTCGTCTTCCATCTCCTTCCAAGCCAATCCCGTGACTGCTCCCGAGCTGCCAAAACCTGAGCGCATAACAGGCACCCACCCCCCGAAAACTCGGGGGTTAGCAACTGGAATTTTGCTAGTGCAAGTACATAATATACAAGATATACGAACAGTAACAACATAAAATTTCAACCGCCGTGAAGCCTTAACATAAACCATACATTCCTATAATCAACACAGAGTAACACTCGCATACACAAGGTGCAAGATAATCACATAGCCATATTCTCTTTACGAAACATAACATCAATAAAATTTTAACCAAGCCCAAGGAGTCAGGAAAATCCATTTTGGAAAAAGGAACAAAAAAATAAAATGTTTTGATAAGGTAGTTTGCAACGTTATTGTTGACTCAGGCCGTCTGGGGGTTTTTAAAATCGAAAGGGAATACTTTTGGAAATAATTTCAAAAACTCTCGGGTCCTTGACCCAACGTATGGAAAACGATTACACAAAAACCAAGTCAACTTATTTGGGGTTCTCGTCCCAATTTATAGAACACCGTCACAAACGAAATCATTACAACATCTCACCGGGTTCTCAACCCATTCCAAATAACATCATCATGAAATCAATCATCTCAACATTCCACAGGGTCCTCGACCCAAAACACAGAATATCACCACAATACAATCAAAGGTACAAAACTCTCATTCGACATATCCTGCTCAAGACCCCGACATTAACCCTGAGATTTCACAAACCTCCGTGGTTAACTAACCCCGATACCAACGCTTTAAAAACAATTTGAAACAAGCTTTCAAAAACATGAATTGCGGTCCGTATCAAGACGGATATTAAAAAGTGAGTTGAAAGAATTTGAGATACGAACATCGTTCGATAGCAGGGTCTTAGCTATCACTCGAATACCCGTAACCAATAAGCTGCCAGCGCCTCCACCGCACACTGTGCACCGGCGTTCACTCCACTATGTCGGCCGCTCCTTGAACATGTCACCGCACCGGCTACTCCCGCAAGAGCCGCCCCTTGCACGCGCATTAGGTGACACCGGCGTTCACCACCCATATGGAGCCGCACATTGCAGCGTACACCAGGCCGGAGTACACCGCCCCGCCCTCAGAGGTTCCCGGATATGACGTTTCTCACAACAAGTATCCACATTGTTAAACATCAAGCACACGGACAATTGTCACAACAATTTTCAACTCGGTACATTAAGTCACACAATTTCTCCGCCAGTCCATATCCACACAAATAAACAATAACACGCACGTTATCAATCAAACTCAATCAACACCGCACATATATCTCTATGTTGCGACTCAACCGAATATATACACATTTATATATATAGATATATATATATATATAAATATATAACCTCACTATATTATATGAATAACTATAGTTCGCCCATCAATCCAAGTTGAGTACGTCAACTAATGTTAGAATTCAACACTCGTCGATCACCGACATAAACATATATATTAATATACGTATATACATACATATATTTAACATGTAACTATATATATAAACACACATATATATATATATATATACACATACATATATATACCTCCATATAAACTCATACACTTCGACAACAATGATTTCACGCAGTTACAATTCGTATATCGAGGTACTTGCCTTGGTAATACGACGCGAAGGAGACGACGAAGGAATAGGTTCCGGTCCGAACAATCCTCTCAAATCCGACCCTAACACAATAATGATATACAATCAATCTCACATCATGAATACGAAGAAATCCCTCCTAGTTCTACCCGTTGGGACAATTTATCGAACACCAAGAGTGCGTAGGGAATTGAAATCGGTTAACGGTGAACTAACGGGATTTCATCCCAACCAAAAACAAGAAAACCAAGGGTCACGAGAGTACTATCAAAATCTAACAACAACATCGGTTAATTCGGATTAAAACACAAGATCACCACCAAACCCTCCCCAAAAATCATACTAGGGTAAGAGATCTTACCTCTTGAAGATACAAACCCTATAATCCGAAGAACACGTGCTAGATCCACAATCCGAGCTACACGATCGAAGGAAGATGAAGAAAAACACACAATCAAAAGGGTGGATGGAGAAGAAATCCCCTCTCAACCCTCTCTCTCTCGCGCACGGTGGAAGAAAAGGAGGAAATGAGCGAAACTCATGAAAACACCAGATATAGCGGCCGCATTGTGTGCAGCTCGGCTAATGCAGGCCGCGGCACGGGGCCAAAATTGCGCCCGGTGGTCTGGCCGACCGCTCGTTGTGCCGCGGCTCATTCGGAGTGTGCCGGCTCGGACTGCATGTGCCGCAGCATCACGGACCGTGCCGGCACGCGACAGAGGTTTTAGCGGCGGAGTGCCACAGGTGTGCCGCGCCCGAACAAGTGTGCCGCGGCACTCGACTACTGCAGCGGCAAGACAATCCTTGTGCCGCGGCACACGATACACCGCTCGGCCAACAATCGGGTAGTATGTGTGCCGCGCGCACAATCCTTGTGCCGCGGCTCACACCCCTCGGGTCCCAAAATGACGAAAAAGATCCTAAAGAGAATAAAAGCAATAGGAATCGATATTTGGGCAACAATAACACGAAATGGAAGTACGGAACCCCAAAACGATCTGAGGTACACAACCAAGGTCGAACAAGGAACAAATTCCCTAAATTTCTAGGAAGTTACAAAAACGGCCCAAACATCCGAAAATCACGATACAACGTCGGATTAACAATCCGAAACTCACAACATGTTCTACTCAATCATACGAACTCATGGAAGTAAGAAAATGACGAAATCGAACGAGTTTAACGAGAGACAAATTCACATGAGACAAAATATAACACAAGATGAAATTACGTAAAAACATCATCGAGACCCGTCTAAGCGGAGAAACTCCAAGAACAAAATAGGTTCGAATTCCAAACAATGACAAGCGAGTTGTCGACGGACCTCCGGAAAATGAAAATTACCGGAAATCGAATTTGCAGATATTACATTCTACCCTCCTTAAAAGAAGTTTCGTCCCGAAACTTAAAATAGAGAGCGGCGGAACAATCAAGGAAATAACTACTTGCTCAGCCCCAAATCATCACGAGCAAAGCGCGAATGCAAGGTTCCAGAAATACGATGAACTGACCTAGCGAGCATCCGGTACGTGAGTCGAGGCGATAAAAATGTATGGGAACACGATAAGTTGAGGTGGAGGAGAATGAATTTGGATACCAAAACTCCCAGAGGGAAGAAAATCACAAAATAGTTCAGACGTCCTGAAAATCATGTTTCGAGCTCAACCAACCGCATCCAAGTTCATAATACATTCGGAAATGTTAATTGCTCGCGAGGGAATATTAGCTTCGAACAAAAATTTCTGCAAGAATCAAGCTCAGATGTGGAAAGACCACAATAATTCACGGAGTCTAACCACACGGTTCTGAAATTCGTTTGGAGAACGGTAGGCTAAGTACAACAGGGTAGTTTAAAAATTTATCGAGAGGGTCATAGATGAAGTACCAGCAATGAAAGTCACCCAACACTGAAAATACTATGAAGAGTACGGGTAGTACATTTCCCCATACTAAGAAAACATTTCGATCCCGAACTTAGAACAACAAGAGTTGGAAATATAGAGCAATGAAATGAAGAACGATCAAAGTCACGATTGTTCAAAACAGCAACAATTAGGACATATTGCAAAATATTCATCCTCCCATGTTAGGCTCTTCAGAAGGCAACATAGGGTTTCGGGACATTCTCCAGTCACTAGCTCTGCTCTCTCTCAGGGCGGCATTCTTTGCCAATTCGGAAACTGTCTCACAGTGTTTCTCCCGATGACCTTCACACCCACACCAGTAACAAGTCAAGAGTGGAGAGGGACAATTTGCGCGAACATGTCCCCGATTCTGATTGAAACATCTCCTCTTCTTACCGCGAGTCACCGATGCCGGTTTGGGATTTCAGCTCACTCCCGACCGCGAAGATGACGCTTTCGAACAACGTAAGGGCTTGGGAGCCTTAGTCTCCTCACCGCCTGTAAATTTTCCCGATACCCTCGGTCTCTTTGCTTCGCTCGTGGGCTCGACCACCGAGGAGATTTCATAGGATATCGTTTGATCTAGATACTCCTTCACCGTAGCATGGATCGTGGTTATGCGAACCACCTTGCCGCTTCCATTTCCATCATCACGCCCACGTCCGCCGTGGCTTGACATACTAATACGGATAACACCGATCAAGATTAGTTTATCGACGTACAATATACCACAATTATCAACCCGAGTTTTAGTTAGCATCCTGAGAATAACGGTACTATCGTAAAGCATAAAGTTTTATGAAGTCAAGTTCGAGTTCCTCGACGAGGACGATCATTATATGTATGCACTTAATGAAAACAAATTTTTGAAAAAGGGGCTAGTCACGTTGCGCCCAAGACTTGTAAACATTGTCTTTTATTTCGGAAGAGGAAGTTTACATAATGACTCTAAAAATTATTTACGAGTGATGAATAAAAGAAAAAAAAGGAAATCGAAAATTAATTCGTAACTAATTTGAAATATTTCAAAAATGTTGAGTCCCAAATATCAAAATTTTGAAAATCTTTCCTCTTCTTCAAAAATGTTTATTTGAAGAATTTTCCACCGAGGTACGTGACCATTTAACATGAAGGTATTAAATCATGGCTTTACACAATGTTAGAAAATTTCAAAGCATTGAATACTACAGCGGCGTGGGGCCCGTGCCGGAACCCACCAGGCTAAAATTCCGAAAAAAAAATGATCAAAATGCCAAAAAGGCCGAAGTCGGTAATATTCTCAAATACTCACAAAAGTCATTTATGAAATATCAAATACCGTCATAAGAATACTATCAAAATATGCAAGACCAAAATATCAAAACTCGGTTTGCAAGATAACAAAAACCATCTTAAAGTACTCATGCGGTGGATAAAATTATCATTCGTAATTTCATTCTAATAAAGTACCGAAACAGATAAACATGCTCGTCTTCCGAAGCATACTACGTAACTATTTATACTCGGACCGTATACGCATGTTATATCCTAAAACGATAATATCACCAACAAGTTCCAATTCCTAGTTCACATTAAGCATATTAGCACAATGTAATCAAATACGTATATAAGGGGACTTACGATCGGGAGGCTTACCATCACGGATTGCCGGAAGATGATGTCGGAACCACGATCCTAATCACAACTCTGATGCGCGCGACTTACACAGGACATGGACTTGACCCAACGGCCTAGGTTTTTCGCAATCCAAAGCTCTGATACCATAAATGTAACACCCCCAGAATATGACCGGGAATGCCACACGCCGTAGACCCTTATCGCAAGGATCTACCAGGCTAAACTCCAAAAGACTACTCGATGATTGACCGACCGGGGTCAAAATTAAATAGAAAACAGACCGACAAGGTCATAAACCAATTCAGAAACTAACGACATTCATATTACAATGACCACAATAAACTTGAACATAGAAAAGAATGACAACTCAATTTAAAAATCGATAACTACACCCATGCAAGGGTGAATACTCAAACGACAAAGAAAATACCGACCAAAATGAAACAAAAGAAAAGACTCTGACTCTGGTGTGATTAGCATCGTCGTCTTCCATCTCCTTCCAAGCCAATCCTGATCGCTCCCGAGCCGCCAAAACCTGAGCGCATAACAGCACCCACCCCGAAAACTCGGGGGTTAGCAAACTGGAATTTTGCTAGTGCAAGTACATAATATACAAGATATACGAACAGTAACAACATAAAATTTCAACCGCCGTGAAGCCTTAACATAAACCATACATTCCCATAATCAACACAGAGTAACACTCGCATACACAAGGTGCAAGATAATCACATAGCCATATTCTCTTTACGAAACATAACATCAATAAAATTTTAACCAAGCCCAAGGAGTCAGGAAAATCCCTTTTGGAAAAAGGAAAAAAAAAATAAAATGTTTTGATAAGGTAGTTTGCAACGTTATTGTTGACTCAGGCCGTCTGGGGGTTTTTAAAATCGAAAGGGAATACTTTTGGAAATAATTTCAAAAACTCTCGGGTCCTTGACCCAACGTATGGAAAACGATTACACAAAAACCAAGTCAACTTATTTGGGGTTCTCGTCCCAATTTATAGAACACCGTCACAAACGAAATCATTACAACATCTCACCGGGTTCTCAACCCATTCCAAATAACATCATCATGAAATCAATCATCTCAACATTCCACAGGGTCCTCGACCCAAAACACAGAATAGCACCACAATACAATCAAAGGTACAAAACTCTCATTCGACATATCCTCCTCAAGACCCCGGATTAATTAACCCTCGGAGATTTCGTCAAACCTCCGTGGTTAACTAACCCTGATACCAACGCTTTAAAAACAATTTGAAACAAGCTTTCAAAAACATGAATTGCGGTCTGTATCAAGACAAATATTAAAAAGTGAGTTGAAAGAATTTGAGATACGAACATCGTTCGGTAACGGGGTCTTAGCTATCACTCGAATACCCGTAACCAATAAGCCTGCCAGGCACCTCCACTGCACACCTGTGCACCGGCGTTCACTCCACTATGTCGGCCGCTCCTTGAACATGTCACCGCACCGGTGTCACTCCCGCAAGAGCCGCCCCTTGCACGCGCATTAGGTGACACCGGCGTTCACCACCCATATGGAGCCGCACATTGCAGCGTACACCAGGCCGGAGTACACCGCCCCGCCCTCAGAGGTTCCCGGATATGACGTTTCTCACAACAAGTATCCACATTGTTCAAACATCAAGCACACGGACAATTGTCACAACAATTTTCAACTCGGTACATTAAGTCACACAATTTCTCCGCCAGTCCATATCCACACAAATAAACAATAACACGCACGTTATCAATCAAACTCAATCAACACCGCACATATATCCCTATGTTGCGACTCAACCGAATATATACACATTTATATATATAGATATATATATATATATAAATATATAACCTCACTATATTATATGAATAACTATAGTTCGCCCATCAATCCAAGTTGAGTACGTCAACTAATGTTAGAATTCAACACTCGTCGATCACCGACATAAACATATATATTAATATACGTATATACATACATATATTTAACATGTAACTATATATATAAACACACACATATATATATATATATACACATACATATATATACCTCCATATAAACTCATACACTTCGACAACAATGATTTCACGCAGTTACAATTCGTATATCGAGGTACTTGCCTTGGTAATACGACGAAGGAGACGAAGGAATAGGTTCCGGTCCGAACAATCCTCTCAAATCCGACCCTAACACAATAATGATATACAATCAATCTCACATCATGAATACGAAAAAATCCCTCCTAGTTCTACCCGTTGGGACAATTTATCGAACACCAAGAGTGCGTAGGGAATTGAAATCGGTTAACGGTGAACTAACGGGATTTCATCCCAACCAAAAACAAGAAAACCAAGGGTCACGAGAGTACTATCAAAATCTAACAACAACATCGGTTAATTCGGATTAAAACACAAGATCACCACCAAACCCTCCCCAAAAATCATACTAGGGTAAGAGATCTTACCTCTTGAAGATACAAACCCTATAATCCGAAGAACACGTGCTAGATCCACAATCCGAGCTACACGATCGAAGGAAGATGAAGAAAAACACACAATCAAAAGGGTGGATGGAGAAGAAATCCCCCTCTCAACCCTCTCTCTCTCGCGCACGGTGGAAGAAAAGGAGGAAATGAGCGAAACTCGCTGAAAACACCCAGATATAGCGCTGACCGCATTGTGTGCCGCGGCTCAGCTAATCTGTGCCGCGGAACAGGGCCAAAAATTGCGCCCAGTGGTCTGCTGACCGCTCGTTGTGCCGCGGCTCATTCGGAGTGTGCCGCGGCTCAGACTCGGCATGTGCCGCGGCACTGCCGGACTGTGCCGGGGCACGCGGTACAGGAGGTTTTAGCTGGCAGGTGCCACAGGGGTGTGCCGCGGCCCGAACAAGTGTGCCGCGGCACTGACTCGGCTGTGTGCCGCGGCGCACAATCCTTGTGCCACGGCACACGGTACAGCCTGATCGGCCAACAACTGGGTAGTATGTGTGCTGCGGCGCACAATCCTTGTGTCGCGGCTCACACCCCCCCTCGGGTCCCAAAATGACGAAAAAAGATCCGGAAAGAGAATAAAAGCAATATGAATCGATATTTGGGCAACAATAACACGAAATGGAAGTACGGAACCCCAAAACGATCTAAGGTACACAACCAAGGTCGAACAAGGAACAAATTCCCTAAATTTCTAGGAAGTTACAAAAACGGCCCAAACATCCAAAAATCACGATACAACGTCGGATTAACAATCCGAAACTCACAACATGTTCTACTCAATCATACGAACTCATGGAAGTAAGAAAATGACGAAATCGAACGAGTTTAACGAGAGACAAATTCACATGAGACAAAATATAACACAAGATGAAATTACGTAAAAACATCATCGAGACCCGTCTAAGCGGAGAGACTCCAAGAACAAAATAGGTTCAGAATTCCAAAACAGCGACAAGCGAGTTGTCGAAGCGGACCTCCGCCGGAAAATGAAAATTACCGGAAATCGAATTTGCGGATATTACACACATAACACAGGGTCGGCACGAAGGATGATGAAAGATGATCGATACTAATCACACGAGGAACCGTACATCGTGTATTGGTTCAGTTGTACTTTATTTTCCGCTGCTATATTTTTCCCGTTGTATGGGTGTGGTTGTGTTTTGACCCCTGCGTGGGCATGAGTTGTAATCGAGTTGTATGTTTTTATTGAAAGGCCAAATCGGTCTACTGAGTCATTTTAGCCTTAAAGGCATTGTCGAGATGTTTCATGTTGTTACTAGCCTGATAGATCCTTGAGAAAAGGTTCTACGGCGTGTAATATCTCTGAGCGGATTGGGGGTGTTACACCACTGCCCAAACAATGAGAACGTCATCATGTACTTCTTGACTAACAACCATGAAACCGAAAAGTTGAAAGCGAGAGTCACGTCTTGATACATTTTGTAGACCTCATTTAAGTTTAAAAATCGTATTTTGAAAACTTATAATACCAGATGAAAATGAAATATTGGTAGTTTGATTTCCCAAGAAATTTCGACTTTGAGGTCATCATACGAAAATCGAACTTTTTCCTCTTTTGGAGGATGTTTTAAAATAAATTTTCGTGACTCCCCAAAATATTTAAAGTTTTAAAATACTACACTGATGAATTTTCCTTGCGTAACCATACCAAGGTCATTACTCTTGTATAAATAATTTATGCAACTGTATATATATATATATATATATATATATATATATATATATATATATATATACATGTATACACATATACACCGACACCATTCTTCATTTTAGCACAATACGAGAGTCAGACAAGCATAGTGTCACGGGCTAACTTCAGTCCGTCAAGTTATGCCGTGCGCCCCTTAGCAACTCAGTCCTTCGGCCACTAAGGCAGGCTTTCCCAACCCTTGCCGGTTAAGTGCGAAAGATTGAAGTATTTTAGAGAGAGAAAGTTAGAGAGAGAAACTGCTCTTTAGAAAGGAACTTTTATTGCTCAAACTTGGATGATGTACAAATGAGGGTCTTGGAGCTCCTTATATAGGTCTCCATCTATATCTTCTAGAATGTACAATAATCTACAAGTATCTAGACCATACAAGAGATTACAAGGCAATCTACATCCTTCTAATCATTTCTATGATCATTCCGGAGGGCTTCCGGAATGTTACAACATCTATCATGTAAACATAAGAAGTTTGGAGAAGAATCTCGGTCCTTCTAGAAGCTTCCAAAGCCAAAGCGTGACAACTCTCCCCCACCTGAGTCTTGACGTCCTCGTCAAGGTTTTGCCTTGTATGCTTCAATTTTGGTTTTGAATTGCCACAAGTTTTGTTCCTTTTCCCAGGAAGCTTCGCTGTCTGGCAAACCTCTCCAGCGCACTAAGTACTCCGTCCATCGGGGTGTTCCCCATTTTACAACTTTTCGATCCGCCAAGATTTCTTCAATTTCCTTCTCAAAGGACACTGTGTGGGTAGGCGGGGCTCGATCTGACTTATTTCGAGTTGGGTCTTCGTCATCCTTGTAATATGGTTTCAAAAGACTCACATGGAAGATCGGATGAATTTTGAAGTCATTGGGAAGATTGAGCTGATAGGACCGCGTTCCGACCTTCTTCACTACCTCAAAGGGTCCTTCATATCGCCGTGTCAAGCCTTTATGTACTTGACAGATCGCCTTAACGTTCCTTCCGGTCATTCGGACCAACACTTGGTTGCCTACTTGAAATTCCCTCGGACGACGCTTGTCGTCCGCCCACTTCTTCATTCGTTTGGCAGCCTTAGTCAGATACGCCCTTGCTATGTCATGTTCCTCGTTCCAACCTTTAGCAAGTTTGTATGCTGTTGGACTCGCACCTTCGTATTTCCGAACTAGTTCCTGGGGTGTCGTTGGTTGTTGCCCCATCACTAGCTCAAATGGACTTCGTTGGGTGGACTCGTTCCGCTGCAAGTTATAAGAGAATTGTGCAATATCAAGTAAACGAGCCCAGTCGGACTGGTTGGCACTTACAAAGTGTCGGAGATAAATCTCCAGCAAATGATTTACTCGTTCAGTTTGGCCATCCGTTTGGGGGTGAAAGCTTGTCGAGAAGTAGAGGTTTGACCCCATCAACTTGAACAGCTCCCTCCAAAACTTTCCAGTGAATCGCGGGTCTCGGTCGCTTATGATACTCCGAGGAACTCCCCAATACTTCACCACATGTTTTAAGAATAGTCGGGCAGCTTCCTCGGCCTTACAATCTTTTGTTGCCGGTATGAATGTCCCATACTTGGAGAACCGATCAACTACCACCATGATAGACCCGCATCCTTCCGACCTTGGTAGTGCCGATATGAAGTCCATCGTAAGACTGTCCCACGGATGTTCGGCAATAGGTAATGGCTCTAGCAGTCCTGCCGGTTTACTTTGTTCGACCTTGTCTTGTTGGCAGACCAAGCAGGTCTTTACATAGGCGTTCACGTCATCCTGCAGGTTAGGCCAGTAAAAAGACTGCTCAACAAGCGCTTTAGTACGAAGAGTACCTGGGTGTCCCGCCCATTTCGAATCATGGCACTCCTTCAGCACTTCCCTTCTAAGGTTGTCCCATCGGGGTACATACAACCTATCTCCAATAGTAAAGAGTAAGCCATTCTCTTACCAAAACTTCCTTGTCTTGCCCTCCTTTGCCAGTTCCACCAGATTTTTGGCCAAGGGGTCTTGGGCAATTCCGTCTCTTATCCGGTCGGCAAGGTCACACTGCACTTGGGTGATAGATGCCAGTGAGACCTTCCGACTAAGGGCATCCGCAACAACGTTTGTTTTTCGTGGCTTATACTCCATAGTATAATCAAACTCAGCCAAGAAATCTTGCCACCGTGCTTGCTTCGGGGTGATCTTCTTCTGATTTTGGAAATAGCTAGTCGCCACATTGTCCGTCTTGATCACGAAGTGACTCCCGAGCAAGTAATGTCTCCACGTACGAAGACAATGGATTATCGCCATCATTTCCTTGTCATGGACCGGGTACTGCCGTTCCGTCTCGTTTAGCTTCCGGGACTCGTATGCAACAGGATGCCCATTCTGCATTAAGACTCCTCCAATGGCATAGTCGGAGGTATTCGAGTGTAACTCAAAAGGCTGTGTAGTCCGGAAGTTTCAGCACCGGGTCATTCATGACTACCACCTTCAGATCCTCGAAGGATGCTTGGCACTCGTCCGTCCAATCCCATGCAACCTTCTTCTTGAGTAAGTTAGTTAATGGCGTAGCCCTCGCCGAATATCCGTCAATGAATGACCGATAGTAGTTCACCAAGCCTAAGAACGACCGAAGCTCGGAGACATTCTGAGGAGGCTCCCACTCGGCAATGGCCTACACCTTCTTTATGTCCATTAAGATCATTCCTTCTTTCACCTTGTTCCCCAAGAACATTACCTCCGTTTGGGCAAACGAGCATTTTTCCAGCTTTACATATAACTCGTTCTCCCGCAAAGCTTAGAACACTTTGCGTAGATGTTCAGCATGCTCATTCAAGGACTCGCTATATATTACTATGTCGTCCAGATACACAACAACAAACTTGTCCAGGAATGAGTGAAATATCTTATTCATGAGAGTACAGAAAGTCGCAGTTGCATTTGTCAAGCCAAAGGGCATAACCAAGAATTCAAATGAACCATACCTCGTTATGCAGGTTGTTTTTGGTTCGTCTCCTTCTGCATGTAACATCCCCAATCCGCTCAGGGATATTACACGTCGTAGAACCTTTCCTCTAGGATCTACCAGGCTGGTAACAACAAACGAACAACTCGACAATGCCTTTAAGGCTAAAAAGACTCAGTAGACCGATTTGGCCTTTCAATAAATACATACAACTCAATTACAATACATGCCCACGCAGGGGTCGAATACAACACACTCCCGTACAACGGGGAAAGAAAACTGCAGCGGAAATAAAATACAACTAAACCAATAACATCATACGGATCCTCGTGTGATTAGTATCGTTCATCTTTCATCATCCTTCGTGCCGACCCTGTGCTATGCTCCAAAACCTGAATGCAAAAATAGACATCCACCCCCCGAATACTCGGGGGTTAGCAAAACTCCACTATTTTGCTAGTGCAAGAACAAAGTGCAAATACGATCCATACAATTCACATTTCACAAATAACAATAACCAGGAATCCTTAAAAATCCAAACGTGACGAAAAGTACTTCCCGAGGCAAGAGTTTGGTAAAACATTCTAAGACCGAAAGGTCACAAATCAAGGGAAAACAATTTATAAAACAGTTTAAATTGCCATCGAGAGTTTTAATAGGAAACAATTTAGGATTACCGAATCCTTCGCTTTCCAAAAATCAACAGGGTCACAGCCCAAAGGTTTTGTTTTCGCAAATAAAACCAACCATAATACACAAGGTTAAAAACCCACGTCATGCGTCCTCGACGGACATAAAATACACACACACCCGTGAAGTTTCACTCGTGAATCCATGTCGAAGCCAATGGAATTCCCTCCGTGGCCCCGTCGAACCCTCCCGAGGTGAGCAAACACATTCACAAAACATAAGCAACCGCACTCGTGAATCCAGGGCTATACCATTGGACTCCCTCCGTGATCCCATCGGACCCTCCCGAGGTGAGCGAAAAACAATCACAAAATATATACACGTAGCGGTGAAGTTTCACTCGTGAAACCTGTGTCGAAGACATTGGAATTCCCTCCGTGGTCCCGTCGAACCCTCCCGAGGTGAGCAAACACATTCACAAAACACGTACTCACATCGCCAGACCGGGACGAAGCCACAAATCCCACTTCGTGATCCCGTCGGACCCTCCCGAGCTGGCTAGCGAAATACTCAAGCACCACACGTCACCTAGGACCGGGACGAAGCCACGAATCCCACTCGAGGCCTCGAAGGACCCTCCCGAGCTGGCTAGCGAATCAATCATGCACAAATAACATATCACAAAACAACACAAGCACCACACGTCGCCTAGGACCGGGACGAAGCCACGAATCCCACTCGAGGCCTCGAAGGACCCTCCCGAGCTGGCTAGCGAATCAAACTCAAGCACGAGTAACATATCACACCAAGGATATCCAAACAATTCACCCAGAGGCATCAAACACTTAGTAAAACAACACGTCAAACCACAATGCACCGAAATGAAACATTATACGTCCACACGCAAATACTAAGTGCATCATCAACACCAAACATATCCATAGGATTCACATACTCGTTCATGAAACACACCAATCACAAAACACACGCGTTTTGAAAGCAAGCCTTTAACAAGGCTAAACCGAATCTTTCGAAAGTTCAATTCAAACGACAAAACAACCACATTTAGACGATCACTAATTATCATATCCACAAAACAAGAATTATATGGACAAGGTACTTGCCTCAAAATCGGCACGCAAGTATCCCGACGAACACGGCTCAACCGGAAAGCTTCGAAACGCCCAATGCTATCGAAACGGAAGACGACGACGAACGAAAGGGTTCAACACGGTTTCTTCACAAGAAACTCGACCCTAACAACAATATAATCAATAAATCATCGATCATACGAGGAAGGATAATCGTAGAACGCCCGAAAACCCCTCTAAGACATTTTACCGGACACCTTCAAGGCGTCGGTCAAGAACTCGACTCAAACAACGAATCGATACGATCCAACCATGGAATAATAAAGGAAATGATATAATACATCTAAATATTCATCAATACATCATAATCCTAAGTTAAATCGGATTAAACGGATGAAAACAACCAAAACACCCAATTTCCCCAAAAATAGATTTCTAGGAAATCTGACCTGATTCGGTAGATCGGAGGATGTTATAGGACGGATGATTGATGATATGAACCTCAAAACTTCATGGATTCATTGTCCAACAACATCTCTAGATGATTCACACACCCACAGCCGCGTAAGGGAAGAAAAGAATGAGAAAATGGCTGAAGAAAAACGCGTCTGCCTTAAATAAGCCGATCACGGCCGTGTTACGACGAATCGGCCATGGCTTACGACGAATCGCCATGGCCGAACGCATCGCTCGAAATGCCGGAAGCGTTACGACGTTACGGCCAGGGCCTTACGACGTAACCGCCTTACGACGAATCGCCGATCACTACAAGACGTTACTCGCCAGTGGCCTGGCCCCAGCATGCCCGGCCATGACTCGGTCGGGACCAACTCCGACGGCCCGAACGACCCCGAAACCCGAACCTGAGTACGAATCGAAGATACGGTTACGAAGTACTCGCAAAGACGAATCCGAGCACTAAGAGAACACACGATTCCGACCACCCGAAGGCTCGAAATTCGACAACGGAAAGTAATTACCCCAAACTTTGGGAAATTACGAAAATGGCCCAAAACGCCCGAAAATCACGATACATGATCGAAACACCAAGCCAAAGCTCGCAACATGAATATTAACATTAAATGAACTTACGAGAAAGTCGAAACAACAGTTTCGGACGAGATTCGCAAGAATCGAACTCAAGTGCGGAAAAACCGCTAAAAAGCACGGAACTCAACAAAACGACACCGAAACGAACTCGGATGACAAAAAGTGCAGAATTAATCATTCCCAGAATGAGAAAACGGTCATGAGAGAGTCGTCAAAACGGACTTCCGCTGAAAAAAAAGAAATTACCGGAAATCGAAATCACGGGTATTACATTCTACCCTCCTTAAAAGAAGTTTCGTCCCGAAACTTAAAATAAGTAGGGAGAAGCAATATCCACTGTCAGGAAAACTCGACGAGATACCCAAAAACCGAAAACTCGCGCCCGACGGCGAAACGATGCAAGAAATGCAAAGGAACATACGGCGTGAAAACACACTCCACGACGACCAACACAACGCCACCGATAGAGAAATAATAAAACCAACAAGTGACAAGCGTCATCAAACAGGTAATACAACCAAGTCGATTATCCGAACAATCACAAAACACAACGAATGAAAATCAATATGATTGACCACCCCAACGGTACATCAATCAAAACGCGAGCCAATCGCTGAAGAAATACGGAATTCCACCGCTCAAGGGTTGGAAGATCGAAAACGAGACAAATTTCTCGAATATAAGGAAATTAGGAAGGAGTTTGAATGCTCAACAATCACGAAACGAGATCAACAAAACCGAACAATCAAACGATCGAACCACAACGGTCGAGACAACAAAAATCGAACAATCATGTTCGAATCACGAAGAACAATAAAATTCAAACAACAACTCCCAGGTTCACGTCTCGGCTCGAGACAATATATGATCCGGTAAAAGCAACAAGATGTGATTCACATAAGATCCATAGGAAAGGGAATAGCAATTGAAAAGTCACAACGACAAACGAGTTATTCCGAAATAATACCACACTCGTTCGATCAACAAAAGCAAGGGGCAGGACAAGCTCAGAAATGTCAACGAACATAAACGAGTCGACAGAGTCGAAAACACAAGTGTTCCAAATCCGATCCACTTCCAATAAAAGAATTAGTAGAACCAAAGGATGTTACTTCCGAACAAGGTTCACAAGAATCGAACCGAACTCGGAAAAGTTACAGTGATAACCAGATCGACCCAAAACAAGATCACAGCTCGTTCGAACGATGAAACCGAAATACAGGACAAGTTCAGAAAGTATCAACGAACACGAGCGAGCCGATAGAATTGGGAAAGAGAAAATGCAGGAGCCAAATATAATACGGGTATTATATTCGACCTCTTCCAAGAGAAGTGTCGTCTCCGAAACTCACAACAACGAAATCAAGGCGACAACACAACAAGCAACCGACAGAAATATCCTTCGAAGGCCTCTCAAAGACGATTCCGATGACTGTGCTGAAGCGCGAACTTCGAAAGTCTCGGTAGCCAATTCGCAAAATTGAATTCGGTGTCCATCGAGTCCACACTTGAAATGTGTTACCGACGAGGAGGACAATATACACGTGCATGCCCCGGCACATCACGGTTGAAACGTCTCGGCTCGGCATACCAAAAATACAAATGCTCGATACAATGGAACAAAACACCGCAAAACAACATACCGGAGATGCCAACTCAGCATAACATATCAACGCATACAAAAATCACAACAACAACGGCATCATTCGACGATTACAACGGCCCAAACGATAGCCAGCACACAACCATAAACATCATGAAACGATCACCAATGTGCAAAAACGCATAAAAATCCAAGCTTTAACAGCTCACACAGGTGCGATAACACGCAAGCCACCACGAAATGGCAACAATAAAGATCGTCATCACACCTCCCACAATGGGCTAACAAAACATATGCGTGGCGAACGACTCAACGTTCACACCACCAATTCAATCACAATTCGGAGGGCTAACACCCTAACAACAATACCAACATCATACACACCTTCTCCGACCACAAGCACGAAATGATGGGTTTTAAAAACGAAAACCACCCTTTTGAAAATAGTTTGGAAACACCAGTTGATCTTGAGTATCACTTTACAAAAAGTAGTGCAAACATTGTTATCGAGACTTTGAAAATCGTCTTGCGTTTGAACAAAAATGAGGACACCTTCTCTTAGTGAAAGACTTTCAGAATATTCGACCCTCGGGTCTAAGTAAAAGTGTTTATAAAACATTGAAAATATCTCAAAACATTTTGGTCCTCGAGTTAGAAGAATTTTGAAATATATTGTGGCACCTTGGACGTACCACAAGAAAATAATTCATTTTAAAAGTACGTCTCGAAATTTATTTTCTAAGATACTCAAGTTTTTCAAGGATAATTCAATGGGCTAGAATGCCCAAAAATTTCAGGTAATTACGCGGAACATTATAACGCCGTGGGCCCCACGCCAGAAGCCACCAGGCTAAAAACCATTTACAAAAACGTCAAAAAGTTGATGACGGTAATATTTCAAAAACTCACAGAAGCCATTTAGAAAATAATAAATACCGTCATAAGAATTTCGCCAAAACGATCAAGGCCGTAATCCCAAAAACTCGGTAAAGGAATCGGTTTTCGAAATAAAACTCAGTCGGTAAAATACCGAAATCCATTACAAAAGAACTCACACAGCGGATAAAAGAAATAAAGTCAAACATGCACAAGACAACAACACTACTCCTCATATGAACGAAAAATGGGAGTCAAACAATCACATATCACGAAATCAAAATCCATAAGAGGATTCCGTCACTTAACAAATAATCATAAAAAATAGCTCGTGTCACACGAGGCTCAACACAACTAAGGGAGACTTACATCCACAGGTCGCACGAAGATGATGATCGCCCACGATACTAATCACGACCAACAAACTCAGACGACGCGTCGCGACACGACTTAGTCAGACAAAATCCGACGAGACAAAAACTCAATAGACACCACTGACCCGACAGCCTAGGTTTCCACAACCTAAGCTCCGATACCATTCTGTAACACCCCCGATCCGCTCAGGGATATTACACGCCGTAGAACCTTTCCTCTAGTATCTACCAGGCTGGTAACAACAAACGAACAACTCGACAATGCCTTTAAGGCTAAAAAGACTCAGTAGACCGATTTGGCCTTTCAATAAATACATACAACTCAATTACAATACATGCCCACGCAGGGGTCGAATACAACACACTCCCGTACAACGGGGAAAGAAAACTGCAGCGGAAATAAAATACAACTAAACCAATAACATCATACGGATCCTCGTGTGATTAGTATCGCTCATCTTTCATCATCCTTCGTGCCGACCCTGTGCTATGCTCCAAAACCTGAATGCAAAAATAGACATCCACCCCCCGAATACTCGGGGGTTAGCAAAACTCCACTGTTTTGCTAGTGCAAGAATAAAGTGCAAATACGAGCCATACAATTCACATTTCACAAATAACAATAACCAGGAATCCTTAAAAATCCAAACGTGACGAAAAGTACTTCCCGAGGCAAGAGTTTGGTAAAACATTCTAAGACCGAAAGGTCACAAATCAAGGGAAAACAATTTATAAAACAGTTTAAATTGCCATCGAGAGTTTTAATAGGAAACAATTTAGGATTACCGAATCCTTCGCTTTCCAAAAATCAACAGGGTCACAGCCCAAAGGTTTTGTTTTCGCAAATAAAACCAACCATAATACACAAGGTTAAAAATCCACGTCATGCGTCCTCGACGGACATAAAATACACACACACCCGTGAAGTTTCACTCGTGAATCCAGGTCGAAGCCAATGGAATTCCCTCCGTGGCCCCGTCGAACCCTCCCGAGGTGAGCAAACACATTCACAAAACATAAGCAACCGCACTCGTGAATCCGTGGCTATACCATCGACTCCCTCCGTGATCCCATCGGACCCTCCCGAGGTGAGCGAAATACAATCACAAAATATATACACGTAGCGGTGAAGTTTCACTCGTGAACCCAGGTCGAAGCCATTGGAATTCCCTCCATGGTCCCGTCGAACCCTCCCGAGGTGAGCAAACACATTCACAAAACACGAACTCACATCGCCAGACCGGGAAGCCACAAATCCCACTCCGTGATCCCGCGGACCTCCCGAGCCGGCTAGCGAAATACTCAAGCACCACACGTCACCTAGGACCGGGACGAAGCCACGAATCCCACTCGAGGCCTCGAAGGACCCTCCCGAGCTGGCTAGCGAATCAATCATGCACAAATAACATATCACAAAACAACACAAGCACCACACGTCGCCAGGACCGGGACGAAGCCACGAATCCCACTCGAGGCCTCGAAGGACCCTCCCGAGCTGGCTAGCGAATCAAACTCAAGCACGAGTAACATATCACACCAAGGATATCCAAACAATTCACCCAGAGGCATCAAACACTTAGTAAAACAACACGTCAAACCACAATGCACCGAAATGAAACATTATACGTCCACACGCAAATACTAGGTGCATCATCAACACCAAACATATCCATAGGATTCACATACTCGTTCATGAAACACACCAATCACAAAACACACGCGTTTTGAAAGCAAGCCTTTAACAAGGCTAAACCGAATCTTTCGAAAGTTCAATTCAAACGACAAAACAACCACATTTAGACGATCACTAATTATCATATCCACAAAACAAGAATTATATGGACAAGGTACTTGCCTCAAAATCGGCACGCAGGTATCCCGACGAACACGGCTCAACCGGAAAGCTTCGAAACGCCCAATGCTATCGAAACGGAAGACGACGACGAACGAAAGGGTTCAACACGGTTTCTTCACAAGAAACTCGACCCTAACAACAATATAATCAATAAATCATCGATCATACGAGGAAGGATAATCGTAGAACGCCCGAAAACCCCTCTAAGACATTTTACCGGACACCTTCAAGGCGTCGGTCAAGAACTCGACTCAAACAACGAATCGATACGATCCAACCATGGAATAATAAAGGAAATGATATAATACATCTAAATATTCATCAATACATCATAATCCTAAGTTAAATCGGATTAAACGGATGAAAACAACCAAAACACCCAATTTCCCCAAAAATAGATTTCTAGGAAATCAATTCGATCAGTAGATCGGAGGATGTTATAGACGGATGATTGATGATATGAACCTCAAAACTTCATGGATTCATTGTCCAACAACATCTCTAGATGATTCACACACCCACACGCGTAAGGGAAGAAAAGAATGAGAAAATGGTCAAGAAAACGCCGAGCCTTAAATAGCCGATCACGGCCGTTACGACGAATCGCCACGGCTTACGTGACGAATCGCCATGGCCGAACGCATCGCCTGAAATGCCGAAGCGTTACGCACGTCGCCGTGGCCTTACGTGCGTAATCGGCCTTACGTGCGTAATTGCCGATCACTACCGCACGTTACTCGGCGTATGGCCTGGCCCGAGCATGCCCGGCCATGACTCGGCCGGGACCAACTCCGACGGCCCGAACGACCCCGAAACCCGAACCTGAGTACGAATCGAAGATACGGTTACGAAGTACTCGCAAAGACGAATCCGAGCACTAAGAAAACACACGATTCCGACCACCCGAAGGCTCGAAATTCGACAACGGAAAGTAATTACCCCAAACTTTGGGAAATTACGAAAATGGCCCAAAACGCCCGAAAATCACGATACATGATCGAAACACCAAGCCAAAGCTCGCAAAATGAATATTAACATTAAATGAACTTACGAGAAAGTCGAAACAACAGTTTCGGACGAGATTCGCAAGAATCGAACTCAAGTGCGGAAAAACCGCTAAAAAGCACGGAACTCAACAAAACGACACCGAAACGAACTCGGATGACAAAAAGTGCAGAATTAATCATTCTCAGAATGACAAAACGGTCATGAGCGAGTCGTCAAAACGGACTTCCGCTGAAAAAAAAGAAATTACTGGAAATCGAAATCACGGGTATTACATTGCAATACGGACTTGCCAATAACCCTACCGCAAGTCTAGTTTTGAGAACCACTTTGCCTTCCCCAAGCGGTCGAATAGGTCAGCCACCAAAGGGATTGGGTATTTGTTCTTTATAGTAACCTTGTTAAGCGCCCGATAGTCAATGCACATCCGCAAGCTACCATCTTGTTTCTTCTGGAATAACACCGAAGCGCCATATGGGGCTTGTAATATCCGCAATTTTCGACTTTCGGTAAATTTCTTTTTGTTGTTGCCCAAAATATTTATCCGAAGATTAATACTGCTGGATGACGGACAACAAACAACAATTGCGGGAGCACTTCCGAGAGAAGATAAATAATACAAGATTTGCCGGGTTTGTTAGGCCCGGGCTTGAATGCTCTCGCGAGATGATATTAATACGAATATTCGTGGATACAAGTATTAATGAGAGAAATCTAAATACAATGAGTGTAAAAGACTCATAACCGGCTCTTGAGCGAGGCTCGGTGTTCTTCGTCCCTGCCGATAATCTGCTGGATGAGATAGGCCGGGAGAAGAAGGACCGAATGATAGCTGTTGCCAAGAGTTGGAGATTAGCCAAGTGCTTGATGTTTTGCTTGTGTAATGTATACTGAAATCGCGATAATGCAGCCCTGTGGCCAAGTGCAGGGTGCCTTGTATATAGGGGGTCACGGTCCTGTCTCAGAAGGGCGATCGCCTTCCGGCCATTATAATAATGGGGCGATCGTGTGCCGGCCAATATTATAATGGGGCGATCTCGTGGGCTGTCGGGCTAAAGTCCAAGGTAGTGGCTGGCAGTCCGTATAAAGTCCAAGGCAGTGGCTGGCGCCAGCTGGGTGGTCCAATAAGGATCCATCACGCGTCCGGAGTCAACCACATGCGGCCCTACTAACAGCTTTCGGCGGCTTGTCGGCTGGTGGAGAGATTCTGCCAGACTGTGGTCAATGGACCGAGATTCGCGGATCTTGTCTCGGTCCTTGCACGTGGTGCCAGTCTTGAGGCTCGGCCTTTGCCGACTGGATGGCCATCGGCGCTGATCGACATGGGGCGGTCGTCTCTAGCTGGTCATCAGAGGTCACCATCGACCAGTTGTTGAGGGTCGGCATTCGGTCGGTCACCAAGGGTCGGTCGGCAGATGCCGAGAGAGGATCGTCCACTAGTCGGTCGCCAGGAGTCGGTCGCCGAGTACCGAGAGACGATCGCCTTGATGTCGATCGCTCGGCACCGAGACTTGTCCTGGGACCTTCGGTTGGTCGATTTAGCTCGTCCGCTGGGCTAAGGCTCGGTCGCCTGGTCGCTGGCCGGCAGGTCTGCCTCGGCCGCTCGGTAGTGACTCGGTCGCCCGACCTTCGAGGCGATCGCCGGTCGGAAGGTGTTAATTCTTGACACAACAATTGCCCCCCAGCTTGCTCCTATGTTGAAGACATGGGGCGAGGTGGTTCTTTGCCGGTGATCGTGTATGGATGAGGACGGGCGATCTGAGCTGACTTAGGATTCGGACTTGGGCTATCATAGTCGATTGGCTTAGCTATCTTTCGGTCTTGTACCTGCAAAAACAACATTGGCCGATCCCCCTTGGAAACTTGGTGGTTTCGCTTTGTTTGAGGAACCGTGCACAGTCGCGGAGATCGATGGACCGACTCCATGACCGCGTCTTGGTGCGTGAAGACATTGAGTGTCTCGTGACTCACTTTATTATGAGGGTCCTCTGTTAGGCTGCGCCTCGCCTCGTATTTAAACGAAGGGCGTGCGGTCTCGGTCTAGAGGAGTCCTTGCGCGGGGCAGCGTCGGATGAATCAACTCCGCGCCCGCGGCTTGTTAGCTCTGCTTCCACCTCGGCCAGCCATGGAGATGGCCGACCTCGACGGTGTACGTTGAGACGGGGTTGTGGCATGGGTCCACTGATTAATGTTGGAGAGCCCTCAGACTACGCCGGCCTCGTATTTAAACGAAGGGCGGGCGATCTCGGCCGAAAGGGACCTTGCATGGCCGAAGCAGCCGGTTCCATCGACTGCTAGGGCCATGGCTTTATGATGCGCGGTGGAGGTGATCTTATGCCTTAGTCCGTCATGTTAGATGCTGGACTGTAAATGGCGATCGTGTCCGCCGGATTGCTGATGATGTAGCGTGATGATCGTCGATCGGGCCGGAAGACTGGCGATCGCCGCTCGGCAGCCGATCGCTTTATTCGTAGGTCGATATCGGCGATCGGGCGGGAGTTAGTCCCCCATTTAAAATGGTGGACTGTAAGCGGTGAGCGAGTCCTCTGGCTCGGCTGGATAGTAGCGATTGGGCTGGTAGACTGGAGGTCGTCGCGCGGGCGCCGATTGCTCTACTCCTAGGCTAAGAAGAAGCATTTGCCTGGACAGGAAATCTGCGGCTCTAGCCCGGAAGGCTGCGTAGGTCGCCGGTAGGGTCTTCGTGAGATGCCTGAACATAGGCGAGAAGCCCTGAAAACCTCCTAGGACCGCGTAGAGGGCGGTCTCATCGCTTACGGGCTCACCGTTGAGGATGATCTCGTCTACCCGGTCGATGTAGTCCGAGTCGGACTCTACTTCCCCTTGCTTGATCCGCCACATGCGATGGGGACCTTCTGGCCGTGCGACCTTGGCGGCGAAGTACTTTGTGAAGACGTTCGCCAGCTCGTTAAAGGAGCCAATGGACCGAGGTGGCAATGAGGTGTACCACCGGTAGGCGAGGTCGTCTAGCGTCATAGGGAACATTCGGCACCTGGTCGCGTCAGATGCCCCACACCCGGTCATGTAGATGTTGAACTTGTGCAGGTGTGTTTGGGGGTCCGATCGCCCCTCGTACACGGGTGTCTGAGGAGAAACGATCTTGTGTTGCACCGGGGAGAGCTCGATGTCGATCGTGAGCGGCTCGCTTGGCGCGGCGATCGTCTTCATGGCGCCTGCCCTGGATTCCAGGAGCGCTTTCACTTCGTCGAGCTGACGTTGTAATGCGGCAATCGCCGTGGCTCGGTTGCTTGCGGATCGGCTTTGGGAGCGGGAGCCGAGGCGATCGTGTACCGATCTCCGGACTCCACTACTGTCGACCTCGGCAATTTGGCGAGGGGGAGCCAGACGGCTGGCCGCCGGGAGCCGGTAGCCGAGCTCCCGGTGACGGACTCAAACTCCGTCGTCTCGTAGCCGAGGCCGGATCGCCGGCCGCTGTGTCGGGTCACCGCCTGTGCGATCGAGACAGAGGTGCCCCGGCCGCGAGCGCCTCTTCTCGCGGCGAGAGCCTCTGGCGCTCGCTCGGCGCAATGCCTTGAGCCTGCTTGGACTTCCGGCGGGAGACCGAGGGGGTGATAGCAGGAGGCGCGTCGAGAGCGCTCCGTCGCTCCTGAAGGACGGCTATGGCCTCTTCGATCTGTTCATTGGTTCAGAACTGATCGAGCGAGAGGCTCGGGCCGCCGTCCCGGGACGTGATCGAGCGTCTCTGACCGCGGCGGCTACCTTCCACCATCGGCTGTGGCTCGGACTGGGACGGAACGGGGGGTCTGGCCGGCTGGTCAGCGGCTTTCTTCGATGCGGAGGCGGAAGACATGATTTCTGAAGGATTTCTTTGAAGTGCAGTGAGTGTCACTTCAAGTATCTGCCCCGAGAACAGTGAGTGTTCTTCGGGATGGTAGGTATAAAAATTTGAGGGTTGGATATGCCCTTCTTCTAGCGCCAATTGTTGTTGCCCAAAATATTTATCCGAAGATTAATACTGCTGGATGACGGACAACAAACAACAATTGCGGGAGCACTTCCGAGAGAAGATAAATAATACAAGATTTGCCGGGTTTATTAGGCCCGGGCTTGAATGCTCTCGCGAGATGATATTAATACGAATATTCGTGGATACAAGTATTAATGAGAGAAATCTAAATACAATGAGTGTAAAAAGACTCTGTTAACCCGGCTCTTGAGCGAAGCTCGGTGTTCTTCGTCCCTGCCGATAATCTGCTGGATGAGATAGGCCGGGAGAAGAAGGACCGAATGATAGCTGTTGCCAAGAGTTGGAGATTAGCCAAGTGCTTGATGTTTTGCTTGTGTAATGTATACTGAAATCGCGATAATGCAGCCCTGTGGCCAAGTGCAGGGTGCCTTGTATATATAGGGGCTGCCGGGTCCTGTCCTGTAGCGGGCGATCGCAATCCGGCCATTATAATAATGGGGCGATCGTCTGCCGGCCAATATTATAATGGGGCGATCTCCTGGGCTGTCGGGCTAAAGTCCAAGGTAGTGGCTGGCAGTCCGTATAAAGTCCAAGGCAGTGGCTGGCGCCAGCTGGGTGGTCCAATAAGGAGCCAGCACGCGTCCGGAGTCAGCCACATGCGGCCCTACTGACAGCTTTCGGCGGCTTGTCGGCTGGTAGAGAGATTCTGCCATACTGTGGTCAATGGCCCGAGATTCGCGGATCTTGTCTCGGTCCTTGCACGTGGTGCCAGTCTTGAGGCTCGGCCTTTGCCGACTGGATGGCCATCGGCGCTGATCGACATGGGGCGGTCGTCTCTAGCTGGTCATCAGAGGTCACCATCGACCAGTTGCTGAGGGTCGGCATTCGGTCGGTCACCAAGGGTCGGTCGGCAGATGCCGAGAGAGGATCGTCCACTAGTCGGTCGCCAGGAGTCGGTCGCCGAGTACCGAGAGACGATCGCCTTGATGTCGATCGCTCGGCACCGGGACTTGTCCTGGGACCTTCGGTTGGTCGATTTAGCTCATCCGCTGGGCTAAGGCTCGGTCGCCTGGTCGCTGGCCGGCAGGTCTGCCTCGGCCGCTCGGCAGTGACTCGGTCGCCCGACCTCCGAGGCGATCGCCGGTCGGAAGGTGTTAATTCTTGACACAACACTTTTTTCGGCCGAAATCCGTTTTGACGACTCGCTCATTACCGTTTCGTCATTCTGAGAATGATTAATTCTACACTTTTTGACATCCGAGTTCGTTTCGGAGTCGTTTTGTTGAGTTCCGTGCTTTTTAGTGACTTTTCCGCACTTGAGTTCGGTTCTTGCGAATCTCGCTCAAACCGCTGCTTCGAAGTTTCCGTAAGTCCGTTTAACTTTGTTAGACGTGTTGTGAACTTCCGTTTGGTTATTCGATCACGTATCGTGATTTCCGGCGTTTTGGGCCATTTTGTAATTTCTTGAAAGTTACGTATCTCAGATCTGTAATTGTTGTCTCGACCCGTTTCTTGGTCGCGTATGTTTACTTATGGGATCATGTTTTCATTTCGGGTCGTTGATGTCGCCCGCGAACTTTTCGCCGTGTTCGTTCCTGCGTTTCGGTGATCGGCCGCCGAGCCACTGGCGCTGCGGATCGGGCCGGACGGCGGATCGCCGACGATTGCGGGCACCGCCGGACAGATGCGGGCAGAACCGGCGTAGCGCACGCTATCGCCGGAAGGCTGCGGCGCTAACCGGCAGTGTAGCGCACGCTAGCTTGGTCGACCAACGCACGCTATCGGGCCGACAGAGGATTACGAGGTTCTCGACTCGGCCAGATCGGCAGTAGCGCACGCCATCGCCGGTCGTAGCGCACGCTAACCGGCAGGGTAGCGACGCCGCTGCCGACTAGCGACGTTACTGGGCAGTTTGTTAGTCCAGTGGCTCTTTGACAGCCGGCTAGCGCGGCAGCTTCCGGCCGTAGCGCACGCCAGCGGAGTCGGCGACGAGTCATGGTCGGCGGATTGGTCGGTGGTGCCGGTCATGCGGGCCATGGCCGAGAGTACTCGGCCGACATCGGGCCGATAGCGCACGCTAGTCGTGAAGGCTAGCGCACGCTAGTTCCGCCCAAGATATATATGATGTACCACCACTTTTCCCTTCGTTTTCATTTCCTTCCTTCTCCATCCGCTATTGGCGATTCATGGGTGACGGGAAGCCATGTTGTTTAACAACAAATCCATGAAGTTCTTGAGTTCATAACATCAATCAATCATCCGTTATCATCCTTTGATCCAAATAATCAAGGTAATCTTCCTTAGAACCCTAATTAGTGAATTTGGGGATTTTACATTTTTGTCCGATTCTCCGCTTTTGTTGATTAATTCATGATGGGTATGATTAATCTTGATAGTATTCTTGTGTTTAACATCATTTAATCTATTGTTCTTCGTCGAATCGAAGTATAATTCTTGATTTCCTTTGAATTGACTTTTTGGGTGATTTGTCCCCGATCTCGTTTTTCATCCATTTTCGATGGATTGATTATGGTTAAATGATGTTGTTAAACATATTCTATGAATTGTATATCCATATTTCAACTTGGAATTCCGTTTTCGTGATTTGACGGAACGAATCGTGTTCTTGGCCGTTTTGGGGGAAATCCTTGAACTTTCGTCATTCGTTCTTTGAATTCAACGGCTTTGAGTCGTGTTATGGAATTCATTTCATTGTTATTATTGTCCTTCGTAGTTTATGACGTGAGTTGGCGATCGGTGGAGTCGGCGGGTTCGTAACCGGTTCGTGTCAACCTACTTTGGTCGATTCTCCGCGTTGTTCTTATTCGAGGCAAGTACCTTGTCCATACTTTTCTTGTTTCGTGGATATGATGATTGGTGATCGTCTTGATTTGTTTGTTTGTTTGAAATGAGTTTTCAAAAGATTTGGTTAGCCTCGTTAAAGGCCCTCTTTCAAAACCGTGTGTGTTTTGTGATTGGTGTGGTTCGTGAATAACTATGTGAATTCTATGTATATGCTTGGTGTCCATGTTGCACTTGGTGTTGTGTGTGGACGTATATTATTTCATTTCGGTGCGTTGTGGATTGACGTGGTGTTTTGCTAAGTGTTTGATGCCTCTGGGCGAATTGTTTGAATATCCTTGATGTGATATGTTATTTGTGTGAATGTGTGGATATGGTTGAAGCTCTACGGTGACACATGGCACGTGATCATGTGGTCAGGATGCAACAAGTGATTGATCCAACCGTGAGAGCCTGAGATAATCTACGGTGGCACATGGCATGTGATCATGTGGCCAGGATGCAACAAGCGATTGATCCAACCGTGAGATGTGTGTGATTTGTTTCGCTAGCCAGCTCGGGAGGGTCCTTCGAGGCCTCGGGTGGGATGTCGGTGGTAGTGTCCCGGTCCTAGGAGATGCGCGTGCGTGATTATGTTTCATTGATTTTACGTCCGTTGAGGACACGTGATGTTGGGCTCTGACCCTGTAAATTGTTGGTGGTTTCCTATTTTCGAAAACAAAACATTTGGGCTGTGACCCTATTGATTTTTGGAAAGAGAAGGATTTTATAATCCTAAATTGTTTTCTATTAAAACTCTCGATGGCATTTTAAACTGTTTTGTAAATTGTTTCCCTTATTTGCGATCTTTCGGTTTTGGAAATGTTTACCCAAACTCTTGCCTCGGGAAGTACTTTTCTTTACGTTTGGATCTTTGAGGATTCCTGATTATTATTGTTCTTGGAACTTGTATTGTATGGCTCGTATTTTTGCACTTGTACTTGCACTAGCAAAACAGTGGAGTTTTGCTAACCCCGAGTATTCGGGGTGGATGTCTATTTTTGCATTCGTGTTTTGGAGCATAGCACAGGTCGGCACGAAGGATGATGAAAGATGAACGATACTAATCACACGAGGATCCGTTCTTGTCGTATTGGTCTAGTTGTATTTTCTTTTCCGCCGCAAGATATTTTCCGTTATGCGGTGTGGTTGTATTTTGACCTGCGTGGGCATGAGTTGATTTGAGTTGTATGTATTTGTTGAAAGACCAAATCGGTCTCTCGAGTCATTTTAGCCTTAAAGGCGAGGTTTAGATGTTTGATTTTAGTTATCGGCTGGTAGATCCTCGAGGAGAGGGTCTACGGCGTGTAATATCCCCGAGTGGATTGGGGTGTTACATAAATGGTATCGGAGCTTAGGTTGTGGAAACCTAGCCGTCCGGGTCGATGGTGTCTGTTGAGTTGTTGTCTCGTCGGATTTTGTCTCGATCAGTCGTCTCGCGACGCGTCGTCTGAGTTTGTTGGTCGTGATTAGTATCGTGGGGCGATCATCATCTTCGTGCGACCTGTGGCTGTAAGTCTCCCTTCTTTGTGTTGTGCCTCGTGTGACACGAGCTATTTTTATGATTTATTTGTTAAGTGACGGAATCCTCTTATGGATTTTGATTTCTTGATATGTGGTTATTTGACCCTCATATTTCGTTTATGTGTGGAGTAGTGTTGCTGGATTGTGCATGTTTGACTTTATTTCTTTTATCCGCTGCGTGAGTTCTTTTGTAATGGCTTTCGGTATTTTACCGACTGAGTTTTATTTCGAAAATCAATTCCATTAACCGAGTTTTTGATATTATGGTCTTGATCATTTTAGCGAAATTCTTATGACGGTATTTAACATTTTGTAAATGGATTTTGTAAGTTTTTGAAACATTACCGTCATCGGCCTTTTTGGCGTTTTTGTAAATGGTTTTTAGCCTGGTGGGTTCCGACGCGGGATCCACGACGCTATAAAGTTTTGTGTAATTACCTGAAATTTTTTGGGCATTCTAGCCCATTGAATTATTTTTTGAAAACCTTGAGTATCTTAGAAAATAAATTTCGAGACGTACTTTTAAAATGAATTATTTTCTCGTGGTACTTCCAAGGTGCCACAACATGTTTCAAAATTCTTCTACCTCGAGGACCAAAATGTTTTGAGATATTTTCAATGTTTTATAAACACTTTTACTTAGACCCGAAGGTCGAATATTCTGAAAGCTTTTCACTAAAAGAAAGTGTCCTCATTTTTATCAAATGCGAAATGGTTTTCCAAAGTCTCGATAATGATGTTTCACGTTTTTACTTTTTTTGGAAATGTGATACTCAAGATCGACCGGTGTTTTTCTAGATTATTTTCCAAATGAGGTTTTCGTTTTTAAAACCTATCCATTCCCGTTTGAGGGCTGGGTATGTATGTATGATGTTGGCTTTATCGCTATGATGTTATCTCCCGAATATGATCGAGTTGGTGGCATGAACATTGAGGCGTTGCCACGTATTTGTTGTACTAGCCCTCTGTGAGAGGTGTGAACTGGTATTTAATGGTTGTCGCCTCGTGGTGGATTGCGTGTGTCACACGAGTGTGAGATGTTGAAGCTTGGGTTTGTACGTTGGTGTACATGTGTGATTGTTTCATGATGTTTGTAATTACGTGCTGGTTATCGTTCGGGTCGTTGAGGTCGCCGAACGATACCGTCGTTTCTGTGGTGTATGTGTATATATTACCTTAAGATGGTAATCGTTGTATATGATATGTGTTATGATTCTTTGTTGTGCTGAGTTGGCATCTCCGCTATGTTGTTTTGCGACGTTATGCCCCATTGTATCTAGCATTTGTATTTTCGGTATGCCGAGCCGAGGTGTTTCAACCGTGATGTGCCGGGGGAATGTACGTGCAATTTGTCCTTCTCGTCGGTAACACATTTCGAGTGTGGACTCGAGGGACACCGAATTCAATTTTGCGAATTGGCTACCGAGACTTTCGGAGTTCGCGCTTCAGCACAGATATCAGAATCGGCTTTGAGAGGCCTTTGAAGGATGTTTCTGTTGGTTGCCTGTTGTGTCGTCTCCTTGATTTCGTTGTTGTGAGTTTAGGGGACGACACTTCTTTTAGAAGAGGTCGAATATAATACCCGTATTATTTTTGGCTTCTGCATTTTCTCTTTCTTAATTCTATCGACTCGCTCGTGTTCGTTGTTACTTTTTGAACTTGTTCTGTATTTCGGTGTCATCGTCCGAATGAACTGTGACCTTGTTGTGGGTCGATCTGGTTATCGCTGTGACTTTTCGAGTTCGGTTCGATTCTTGTGAACCTTGTTCGGGAGTGACATCATTTGGTTCTACTAGTTCTTTTATTCGAAGTGGATCGGATTTTGAACTTCTGTATATTCTACTTTGTCGACTCATTTATGTTTGTTGACATTTGTGAGCTTGTCCTGCCCCTTGCTTTTGTTGATCGAACGAGTGTGGTATTATTTCGGAATAACTCGTTTGTCGTTGTGACTTTTCAATTGCTATTCCTTTTCCGGTGGATCTTATGGGAATGCATGTCTTGTAGTTCTCACCAGATCGTCCTGGGAGTTGTTGTTTAAATTTTATTATCCTTCGTGTTTCGGACATGATTGTTCGATCTTTGTTGTCTCGATCGTTTGCTTGTTCGGTTTTTGTTCTCGTTTCGTGATTGTTGAGCATTCAGGCTCCTTCCTAATTCCCTTAAGTTCGGGAAATTAGTCTCGTTTTCGATCTTCCAACCCTTGGGCGGTGGGATTCCGTATTTGTTCAGCGGTTGGCTCGCGTTTTGATTGGTGTACCGTTGGGTTGGTCAATCATATTGATTTTCGTTCGTTGTGTTTTGTGATTGTCGGGTAATTGACTTGGCTATATTATCCATTTGATGACGCTTGTCATTTGTTGGTTTTATTATATCCCTAACGGCGACGTTGTGTTGGTCGCCGTGGAGCGTGTTTTCACGCCGTATATTTCTTTGTGTTGTTTGTAACATTTCGCCGTTGGGCGTTAGTTACGCATTCTTGTGTATCCTGTTGAGTTTTTCCTGGCGGAATATTTCTTCCCCCTACTTGTTTTAAGTTTCGGGACGAAACTTCTTTTAAGGAGGGTAGAATGTAATATCCGCAATTTTCGACTTTCGGTAAATTTCTTTTTTCGGCCGAAGTCCGTTTTGACGACTCGCTCATGACCATTTCGTCATTCTGAGAATGATTAATTCTACACTTTTTGACATCCGAGTTCGTTTCGGAGTCGTTTTGTTGAGTTCCGTGCTTTTTAGCGACTTTTCCGCACTTGAGTTCGGTTCTTGCGAATCTCGTTCGAAACTGCTGTTTCGAGTTTCCCGTAAGTCCGTTTAACTTTGTTAGACGTGCTGTGAACTTCCGTTTGGTTATTCGATCACGTATCGTGATTTCCGGGCCGTTTGGGCCATTTTGTAATTTCTTGAAAGTTACGGGTATCCGTATCTGTAATTGTTGTCTCGACCCGTTTCTTGGTCGCGTATGATTAATTATGGTATTATGTTTTCATTTCGGGTCGTTGATGTCGTCCGCGAACTTTTCGTCGTGTTCGTTACGTGCGTTTTCGGTAATCGGGTCGTCGAGCGGGCGGGATCGGCCGACGGTTGCGGATCGGGCCGGATGATTGCGGCACCGACCGGACAGATGCGGCAGAACCGGCGTAGCGCACGCTTCTGGCCGGAAGGCTGCGCTAACCGGCAGTGTAGCGCCGTCACGCCCCACCTTAAGGCAAAGCAGCATCTACGGCATCCGGCCGAAGCCTGCCGGACGGGCGCGCAGCAGGCTCGCGCGCGTACATGGACTCGGCCAAGCTCACAGAGGACTACCCCCCCTATAATAGGCTTAGACGGAAAAAGCCTTGTGACAGCAGTAGACATTGAAAAGCCGAGGAACCCACTATCCAGAAAGAAGACCCTAGAAGCTTCAAGATGGAGACCAATCAATTCCAGAAGGTCAAAGAGGGTTCCAAAAGGTCAGAAATCGGGTCGGGTTGCTACGGGCCGAATCGGGCCTTGCCGGGCCGGGCCGGGACACTTCGGGCCGGGTCGGGCCGGACGTTCCAGAGGGGTCTGGGGACTCCAAGAAGACTTCTTAGAATTACCTAGAATTGTATAGATCTTTCTAGATGATGGCATTCTTGTAAATACTTGGAATAGTGATGTTTTGTTAGTAATTTGTTAGCCTAGGAGGATTAGTATAAATACCCCCTTGGGGCTCATTTGTAACTCATCTTGAGAAATCTGATTTGCTACAGTGCAATAAGAGAAAACCTTCCCCAAGCATTTCCTTACTTTCCTTCCTAGTAATCTTGTGTGTTGATAGGCTTACTACTTAGGCTTGAGACAACCTAAGATAGTGCCGCACGGAGAGGACCTAGCGAGGCGCAAGTATAACCCCGTGACAGTTGGTATCGGAGACAGGTTGAGACAACCAAGGCGGATTTTCGAAGATTGCTAGCTGATCGTGCAAGGAGTAAGATGGCACAATCATCCGACGTTACCCAACCCAACACTCAGGCCGAGAAGACCAAGAAGGGCAGAGACAATTCTGTCGACCGGATTGCTGCCATGGACAGCCGAGTGACTCGACTGGAGGAGGTCTATGATGAGGTTGCGAGGAGGGTGGATGACTTAGAAGAAGCTGGTGAGGAGCTGCACAACCAGGTTCTTTCTACTATCAATGCTTGTGATGGGGACATGAAAAAGGAGTTGGCCGATTTTCGGACCATGATCTTGGCCATGCAAGAAAGCATGGAGGTTCTCAAGACGGAGATGGCAACAGTGAAAAGGGCGATTGCCAACGGAGAAGGACATGTGGGTGCGACACCCGCACGAATTGACATCCCAAGGCCTGGGAAGTTCAACGGATCGAGAAACGCCAAGGAGATTGACAATTTCTTATGGAACCTGGAGCAATACTTTGGTGCCTCAAACATTCGAGATGATGACACCAAGTTGCGGACGGCGCCTTTGTACTTATCCGACACAGCCGTGCTGTGGTGGCGGACCAAGCAGACGGACATTGAGAGTGGTGCGTGCAGGATGGCTTCCTGGGAAGACTTCAAGGCCGAATTAAAGAGGCAATTCTATCCCGAGAATGTGGAGTTCGAGGCTCGGGGCAGGCTGAAGAGACTCAGCCACACTCGTACTATCAAAGACTATGTCAAGGAGTTTCAAGAAATTGTGCTGGAGATACCAAGCTTGACGGCGACTGACAAGCTGTTTGCATTTATGGACGGACTCAAGCCTTTTGCGAGGCAAGAGTTGGAAAGGCGCAATGTTCAGGACGTGGCGACCGCCATTGCTGTGGCCGAGGGCTTACGGGAGTTGAAGACCAGCGACAAGCCAAGGACTTTCCGCACAGATAAAGGCAAAGGTGGGGGAGACCACCCATCAAGGTTCAGGCCAAACAAATACTCGGGCAAGCAACCAGTGGACAAGAACGATAAGCCGAGAGGTTGTCACATTTGTCATAGTACCTCTCACATGAAGTACGATTGCCCATTTCGGAGGAAGAAGGTCGCAGCCATGCAAGAGACCACGGAGACCGAGGTTGCGGATGGTGCGCATATGGGCTCATTGAGTTTGCTCAATCGTCACAAAGCCGTTGTGGAGCCGGCGAAGGGACCCAGAAAGGGGTCTATGTTCGTGGATGCCTTGATCGGAGGCACACACATCAAAGCCTTAGTGGATACAGGAGCTATGCACAATTTCATGCGGGACGGCGTAGCCAAAGCCTTACGACTTACCGTCACTCCAACTAATGGATCGATCAAGACAGTGAACACCCATGCTAAACCGGTGACCGGCGAAGCACGAGGAGTGAAAGCAAAGATAGGTGACTGGCAGGGAATGATCACCTTCACTGTAGTGACCATGGATGACAATGATTTGGTTCTTGGGTTACAGTGGTTCGATCAAGTACGGGCTTGCATTCTTCCATTTTCAGATTCCTTAGTCATTTTGGACTCCGACAGGACACAGGCCATTCCGGCCAGGAGAGAAGTGAAGGGGACAGGCACCCTTTCAGCCATGCAACTTAGTCGAGGCCTTCGGAAGCAGGAAGAGACCTTGTGCATTTACGTTCTGATGATGGAAACGATATTGAAGGCAAGGATGTACCAAAGGAAGTTCAAGCCGTTTTGGAGGAGTTCGGGGCGTGATGCTGCGGAACTACCTAAGAAGTTGCCGCATGACGGGATGTGGACCACAAAATTGAACTTAATTCGATGCGAAGCCACCTTCGAGGACACCTATAGGATGTCACCACCGGAACTTAAGGAGCTGCGAAACAATTGAAAGAGTTGTTGGATTCCAAAATGATCCAACCATCCAAATCTCCTTATGGATCCCCCGTTTTGTTCCAAAAGAAGCATGATGGATCCTTGCGTATGTGCGTGGACTATAGGGCACTCAACAAACTGACGGTTCGCAACAAGTATCCCATTCCACTCATTGGAGAGCTGTTTGACCAACTGGGAGGTGCTAAATACTTTTCAAAGATCGACCTAAGATCCGGATATTGGCAGGTCCAGATAGCCGAAGGAGACGAACCCAAGACAGCCATGGCGACCAGGTATGGTTTGTTTGATTTCCTTGTGATGCCGTTCGGGCTTACAAACGCCCCAGGGACCTTTTGCACACTGATGAACAAGGTATTTCAACCATACATAGACAAGTTTGTTGTCGTTTATTTGGATGATATTATCATTTACTCATCATCGATGGAGGAGCATGTAGAACACTTGCGACAGGTGTTCCAAGCATTGCGGGACAATGAACCTTATGCAAAGTTGGAGAAATGCTCATTCGCCCAACAGGAAGTGACTTTTCTGGGGCATCGTATCAAAGATGGCCGCATTATGATGGACGAGGCCAAAGTGATAGCCGTTCGAGATTGGGAACCGCCGACCAGCATAACCCAACTCCGATCATTTCTGGGACTCGTGAACTACTACCGGAAGTTCATCGAGGGATACTCTCGGATAGCAGCACCATTAACGGACCTATCGAAGAAGGACCACAAATGGGAGTGGACGGATAAATGCCGAGAGGCCTTTGAGCGACTCAAAGGCAAAGTGACGGAGCAGCCAGTTCTTGCCTTGCCAGACCATGCCAAGGCATATGAGGTTCAGACCGATGCATCTGATTATGCCATCGGAGGAGTATTGATGCAGCTAGGGCATCCCGTTGCCTATGAGAGCAGAAAATTGAATGACACCGAGAGACGGTACTCGGTACATGAGAAGGAAATGACCGCCGTGGTTCATTGCCTTAGAGCCTGGAGGCATTATTTACTTGGGAGCAAGTTTGTGGTACGAACAGATAACGTAGCCACAAGTTATTTTCAAACCCAGAAGAAGCTCACGCCAAAGCAAGCAAGATGGCAGGAATTCCTAGCTGAGTTCGATTATACCCTGGAGTATAAGCCGGGAGTACTTAACCGAGTAGCCGATGCATTAAGCCGGAAGGCCGAGCTTGCAGCCTTGACCAAGGCCGAAGGAAGCATCAAGGACCGCATACGCGAGGGACTGAGGCAGGACCCTTTCGCAGAAAACATCATGCAACTTGCCAGGAGCGGCAAGACAAGACGGTTCTGGGAACGAGACGAGCTACTCTTTACCAAAGGCAATCGTTTGTACGTGCCTAAATGGGGAAACTTACGGAGGGACATCATGAAGGAATGCCAAGACACACTATGGGCTGGACACCCAGGTATGCACCGTACAATGGCTTTAATTGACAATTCTTACTTTTGGCCCAGGATGCGTGAGGACGTTGAGACATACGTCCGGACATGTCTTGTATGTCAACAAGACAAGGTGGAGCAACAACAACCCGGTGGACTACTTCAACCCTTACCCATACCGGAACACCCTTTTGAAAGCGTTTCGATGGACTTTATTATGGCTTTACCTAAATCGGATGGGTACGGGTCGATCATAGTTGTGGTGGACAGGTTTTCAAAATACGCAACCTTTATTCCAGCACCGGCGGGCATGCGGCTGGAGACGGCCAAGTTATTCTTAAAGCATGTGGTAAAATATTGGGGCATTCCAAGGACAATCGTGAGTGACCGAGACCCACGCTTCACAGGAAAGTTTTGGTCGGG
Source organism: Orobanche coerulescens (assembly GCA_033398695.1). Classification (NCBI taxonomy): domain Eukaryota; kingdom Viridiplantae; phylum Streptophyta; class Magnoliopsida; order Lamiales; family Orobanchaceae; genus Orobanche; species Orobanche coerulescens. The sequence goes on along the minus strand of CM065803.1, from coordinate 192,581,358 downwards.
ACTTTTCAAGCTATTGGGCTCGAACTTAGCATTCTCAACAAGTTTCCACCCACAGACGGACGGACAGACAGAACGAGTTAACGCACTGCTTGAGTGCTACTTGCGGCACTATGTGAGTGCCAATCAGCGGGACTGGGCCAAACTCTTAGACACGGCCCAATTCTCATACAACTTGCAGAAGAGTGAATCAACGGGACGCAGCCCATTCGAGCTCGCTACAGGGAGACAACCAGCGACAACGAACAACATTGCCACCGGATACAAGGGACAGAGTCCCGCAGCATATACCTTTGCTAAGTCATTACAGGAGGAATCGGACTTGGCTCGAGCATCTTTGGACAAGGCAGCCAAGAAGATGAAGAAATGGGCCGATCTCAAGCGACGAGCGGTCGAGTTCAACGAAGGCGACTTAGTTATGGTGAAACTTCTCCCATGACAATTTAAAGCATTTGGTGTGCATAAGGGACTTATCCGAAGATACGAGGGACCCTACAAGATCGAGCGGCGTGTTGGGACAGTTTCCTATCGAGTGGAACTTCCGCCGAAGATGAAGATACACCCGGTCTTCCATGTTAGCCAACTGAAGCCTTACCATCAGGACATGGAGGATCTGGGCCGAGCTCAGTCACATCGAGCACCGACTGCCGTGATTACTTCCTTCGACAAGGAAGTAGCCGAGATCATTTCACATCGGGACGTTCGACGAAGGGGCGTGGCCCCATACACTGAGTTCTTTGTGCATTGGAAGGGACTCCCAGACGCTGAAAATAGCTGGGAACATGAGGATCACCTATGGCAATTCCGGCAGAAGATTGAAGAATATCGGGGACGGATCGTGCGAGGGGCAGTCCACGACTTTGGTGGGGAGAATGTCACGCCCCACCTTAAGGCAAGTGAGCATCTGGCATCGGCCGAAACTGCCGGACGGCGCGCAGCGAGCTCGCGCGCGTACATGGACTCGGCCAAGCTCACGAGAGGACTACCCCCTATAATAGGCTTAGACGGAAAAAGCCTTGTGACAAGGTAGACATTGAAAAGCCGAGGAACCCACTATCCGTAAAGAAGACCCTAGAAGCTTCAAGATGGAGACCAATCAATTCCAGAAGGTCAAAGAGGGTTCCAAAAGGTCAGAAATCGGGTCGGGTTGCTACGGGCCGAATCGGGCCTTGCCGGGCCGGGCCGGGACACTTCGGGCCGGGTCGGGCCGGACGTTCCAGAGGGGTCTGGGGACTCCAAGAAGACTTCTTAGAATTACCTAGAATTGTATAGATCTTTCTAGATGATGGCATTCTTGTAAATACTTGGAATAGTGATGTTTTGTTAGTAATTTGTTAGCCTAGGAGGATTAGTATAAATACCCCCTTGGGGCTCATTTGTAACTCATCTTGAGAAATCTGATTTGCTACAGTGCAATAAGAGAAAACCTTCCTCAAGCATTTCCTTACTTTCCTTCCTAGTAATCTTGTGTGTTGATAGGCTTACTACTTAGGCTTGAGACAACCTAAGATAGTGCCGCACGGAGAGGACCTAGCGAGGCGCAAGTATAACCCCGTGACAGCACGCTAGCTTGGTCGACCAACGCACGCTATCGGGCCGGACAGAGGGATTCTGAGGTTCTAGACTCGGTCAGGATCGGCAGGTAGCGCACGCTACTGTCGGTCGTAGCGCACGCTAACCGGCAGGGGTAGCGCACGCTGCCGGCTGACTAGCGTTCGTTACCTGGGCAAGTTTGTTAGTCCAGTGGCTACTGGACAGGTCGGCTAGCGCGCGCAGGCTTCCGGCCGTAGCGCACGCTAGCGGGAGTCGGGCGGACGAGTCATGGTCGGCAGAATTGGTCGGTGGTGCCGGGTCATGCGGGCCATGGCCGAGAGTGCTCGGCCGATACTGGCCGATAGCGCACGCTAGTCAGGGAAGGCTAGCGCACGCTAGTTCCGGCCCAGTATATATATGACACACCAGCCACTTTTCCCTTCGTTTTTCATTTCCTTCCTTCTCCATCCGCGGCTGGATTCATGGGTGACGAAGCCATGTTGTTTAACAACAAATCCATGAAGTTCTTGAGTTCATAACATCAATCAATCATCCGTTATCATCCTTTGATCCAACGAATCAAGGTAATCTTCCTTAGAACCCTAATTCCGTGAATTTGGGGATTTTTGCATTTTTGTCCGATTCGTTCCGTTTTGTTGATTAATTCATGATGGGTATGATTAATCTTGATAGTATTCTTGTGTTTAACATCATTTAATCCATTGTTCTTCGCCGAATCGAAGTATAATTCTTGATTTCCTTCGAATTGACTTTTTGGGTGATTTGTCCCCGATCTCGTTTTTCATCCATTTTCGATAGATTGATTATGGTTAAATGATGTTGTTAAACATATTCTATGGATTGTATATCCATATTTTAACTTGGAATTCCGTTTTCGTGATTTGACGGAACGAATCGTGTTCTTGGCCGTTTTGGGGGAAATCCTTGAACTTTCGTCATTCGTTCTTTGAATTCAACGGCTTTGAGTCGTGTTATGGAATTCATTTCATTGTTATTATTGTCCTTCGTAGTTTATGACGTGAGTTGGCGATCGGTGGAGTCGGCGGGTTAAATCAGGTTCGTGTCAACCTACTTTGGTCGATTCTCCGTGTTGTTCTTATTCGAGGCAAGTACCTTGTCCATACTTTTCTTGTTTCGTGGATATGATGATTGGTGATCGTCTTGATTTGTTTGTTTGTTTGAAATGAGTTTTCAAAAGATTTGGTTAGCCTCGTTAAAGGCCCTCTTTCAAAACCGTGTGTGTTTTGTGATTGGTGTGGTTCGTGAATAACTATGTGAATTCTATGTATATGCTTGGTGTCCATGTTGCACTTGGTGTTGTGTGTGGACGTATATTATTTCATTTCGGTGCGTTGTGGATTGACGTGGTGTTTTGCTAAGTGTTTGATGCCTCTGGGCGAAATGTTTGAATATCCTTGATGTGATATGTTATTTGTGTGAATGTGTGGATATGGTTGAAGGTCTACGGTGACACATGGCACGTGATCATGTGGTCAGGATGCAACAAGTGATTGATCCAACCGTGAGAGCCTGAGATAATCTACGATGGCACATGGCATGTGATCATGTGACCAGGATGCAACAAGCGATTGATCCAACCGTGAGATGTGTGTGATTTGTTTCGCTAGCCAGCTCGGGAGGGTCCTTCGAGGCCTCGGGTGGGATGTCGGTGTTAGCGTCCCGGTCCTAGGAGATGCGCGTGCGTGATTATGTTTCGTTGATTTTACGTCCGTTGAGGACACGTGATGTTGGGCTCTGACCCTGTAAATTGTTGGTGGTTTCCTATTTTCGAAAACAAAACATTTGGGCTGTGACCCTATTGAGTTTTGGAAAGAGAAGGATTTTATAATCCTAAATTGTTTTCTATTAAAACTCTCGATGGCATTTTAAACTGTTTTGTAAATTGTTTCCCTTATTTGCGATCTTTCGGTTTTGGAAATGTTTACCCAAACTCTTGCCTCGGGAAGTACTTTTCTTTACGTTTGGATCTTTGAGGATTCCTGATTATTATTGTTCTTGGAACTTGTAATGTATGGCTCGTATTTTTGCACTTGTACTTGCACTAGCAAAACAGTGGAGTTTTGCTAACCCCCGAGGATTCGGGGGGTGGATGTCTATTTTTGCATTCAGGTTTTGGAGCATAGCACAGGGTCGGCACGAAGGATGTTGAAAGATGAACGATACTAATCACACGAGGATCCGTTGCTGTCGTATTGGTCTAGTTGTATTTTCTTTTCCGCTGCAGTATATTTTCCCGTTGTACGGGTGTGGTTGTATTTTGACCCCTGCATGGGCATGAGTTGTATTTGAGTTGTATGTATTTGTTGAAAGACCAAATCGGTCTACTGAGTCATTTTAGCCTTAAAGGCGAGGTTTAGATGTTTTATTTTAGTTATCAGCCTGGTAGATCCTCGAGGAGAGGGTCTACGGCGTGTAATATCCCTGAGTGGATTGGGGGTGTTACGAAGGACGAATATAGCCAGCATCAAGTTAATCCTTCAACTGCCTTCGAAGCTCTTCCAACTCTGGTGGAGCCATCCGGTACGGCCCCATTGCAGGAGGCTTCGCCCCCTGTTCCAGCTCAATCTCGTGATCTACCTCCCGCCTCGGTGGTAACTTTTTGGGCAACTCGGGAGGCATCACTTCCTTAAATTCGGCTAGCACTTCTCCGATTTCCATCGGGACTTCCTGCCCAACAATTGGGTCGTCCATCTTTAAGGCAACAAGGTACGTCTCTTGCCCCTTTTTACACCCTTTTGACACCTGCATAGCCGACAACATACGAGATTCGATTTTTCCACGAAGTAATGGAATATCGAAGGTTACCTTGTTCAGCGTTATGCTCAGAATTTGGGCATCTTGGATGGTTACCGTCTTCATCCTTTCCAGGAATTCCATACCTAGCACCATCCGATAATCATCCATTCAGACCACTGTCAAGTCAAGCTTGCCCTGCCAATCCACCAGTTGGACTGGGACTTGTTTAGCTACGCCAATTCTGGGTCTTGATGGTGTGTTCACTGTTTTCATCCATCCCATTTCCTTAGCAACTTTTACACCCAGTCGGATCGCCTCGTCCTCAGCTAAGAAGTTGTGAGTGGCTCCCGTGTCTACTAAGGCCTTTGTGATTCCCTTATTTATCTTTGCCTCAACATACATGAGACCATTCCTGACCTTTTCCGCCTTGGGTACCATCACGGTTTCTTCCTTCGCCTTCATTACATTGAGGAGTTGCATCGACCCCATCTGCATTTCTTCGGCCCACTCCTCCTGTTGGCTTATTATGGCATTTAGTGCTTTCTTCTTCGGGCACTCCTGGACGAAGTATGGACCCCCGCATAAGAAGCACTCTCTCTTCTTGACTTCATGGGTCTTTTCTTTCCCTTTGAAGGTTGGCTTATATCCCATCTTGTGAGGCCTGTCTCCCCCACCTTTTTCCTTGCCTCCCTTCTTGTCCTTTCGCTGCGCGAAGTCTTTTCGAAATTCCACAATTTCCTCAGCCGCAGCAATTGCTTCCGATAGATCTTGGACCTTCTGCCTTCTCAGTTCAAGGGCTGCCCAGGACTGCAACCCGTCCAAGAAATAGAACAATCGATCTTTGTCCGACATTTCGGGAAGTTCCAACATGAGTGAGGAGAACTCATTGACATAATCCTTCACACTCCCTGATTGTTTCAGGCCACGCAGCTTTTTCATGGCCAGACTCTCGGCATTCTCCGGATAGAACTGCTTTTTCAAGTCCGCCTTGAATTCTTCCCAAGTATCTATCCGGCATGTCCCTCGTGCAATATCTTGATGGCGTCGTCTCCACCATAAGGCAGCGTCATCACTTAGGTACAAGATTGCCGACTTGATCTTGTCCTCATCATCCCTTATACGTACTGCATCCATATAGGTTTCGAGAGACCAAAAGAAATTATCAAGTTCTTTAGCATTACACTTACCCGAGTATTTCGGAGGTTCTGGTGCCCGAATGCGCGGCGTCTCCCTTGCCATGGTGCCACCTGCCACAGCTGCCTTGCACAATGCACAATCCTCCTCGGTCTTTTCCAACCGTGCGGTCAGCTCCTCCCTCAATTTGGCGACTTCGCCAAGAAGTGTAGACTTCAACTCGTTAAGAGCAAGCAACACCTTGTCCTCAATTTCGCTGGCATTTTCTTCAAGGACATCCATCCGTTAGATGGTTTATCCAACAGCCACCTCGATCTTAGTCATCCTTGCTTCCATCGAGGATGCAAGATCCCTGGACTTGTCCCTACCACCTTTCTTGGTCTTGCGACCATCATCGCCAGCATTGTTCCCTTCGACCATGCTGCTGTTTCCGCTTATTCTCTCACTTTACCAACAAACCGGTCTCCGATACCACGTGTCACGGGCTAACTTCAGTCCGTCGAGTTATGTCGTGCGCCCCTTAGCAACTCAGTCCTTCGGCCACTAAGGCAGGCTTTCCCAACCCTTGCTGGTTAAGTGCGGAAGATTGAAGTATTTTAGAGAGAGAAAGTTAGAGAGAGAAACTGCTCTTTAGAAAAGAACTTTTATTGCTCAAACTTGGATGATGTACAAATGAGGGGCTTGGAGCTCCTTATATAGGTCTCCATCTATATCTTCTAGAATGTACAATAATCTACAAGTATCTAGAACATACAAGAGATTACAAGGCAATCTACATCCTTCTAATCCTTTCTATGATCATTCCGGAGGGCTTCCGGAATGTTACAACATCTATCATGTAAACATAAGAAGTTTGGAGAAGAATCTCGGCCCTTCTAGAAGCTTCCAAAGCCAAAGCGTGACAATAGGCCACATATCATCAATCACACTTAAACTTTACTCCAAAATACTGAATCACACAACTGGCTCGTTTAGCTCGAGACACAACATAAAGTAGAGGAGACTTACATCCACAGATCGCATGAAGATGATGGTTGCACATTGATACTAATCACGGACGACATCACAGATGACGCGCGGCAACACGGAAAATATCCGAAAAATATCCGAAAAAATCCAAAATAACCGGAACAAAAATCGCGGGTATTACACAAATGAGCTCGAGTTTTTTCCAGATTTGTTTGGCTGTCTGACAGCGCTTTACCTTAGAGAATGTGCCTTTGTCAGAGTGACAAATAGCACATTCTTGGCAATGTTGTCCAGGTTTGCACGCTTGCGATCATCGGTGGTCCATTGATCGCGCTCCTTTTCGATCATCTCTGCATAGGGTTGCCCTTCCATTCTTACGGCTGTATTAACCTTCATAATCTTGATAGGTCCTTCTTGAATGACAAAAATCATCTCTTCGTGCATGGCTGCAAGATGGGCTTCCATCCTAATTCTCCAGTCATCAAATTCGTTGATAGAAAATATAGGAACCTTATTTCTCATGGAGGTGTACATATTAGAAATAGGATAAATGGTGAAGATATAACACAAAATTTTTCAAAGGCTAGTGATTCGTGGATCTGATTTAGTTAAAAATCGACTGACTTTTTTTTAGAATCAACCGCTTCCATACCACCTGTTGGCCATAGAGTATACAGTAAGCAGCTTAGAAAGGAAGAATACAATAAGCTGTATATTTTTCGAAGTTAATGCATAGCGGAAGACTATTATTAAGTTGCTGTAAATACAGAAAGTAGGCATTCTCCTGTTCGCTTGATGCGTACAGGGTTTTCACAATATATACTATAAATCACAGTTATAAATGAGAACAATAACGACGGGATGTAAATAACGCACAGATATAAGTGGTTCGAGGTAAATCCCTCTACGTCCATTGGTCCTCCACACATGAGTAAAATGTTTATTAGAATCACTATGTACACAACTATATGACTTTAACTAAACCCGTCCCTTATCATTCACACAGATTGATACAGTGACAACAACTTGGGCCGTTCACACAGATTGGCTTTAGATCTTTCGACTTGCTTCTTCTCACACAGATCGAAGCTTCATCTTCAATGATATTCTTCCTACATAGGTCGGAACTAGCGAGGACTTAATCCACACAGGGCTAAGGTTAATCTCAACGGTAAAGATGGTAGAACAAGTTCAAACAATAGCTGAATGCTTTGACGAGCGATTGCTGTATGCTGTGCTGTTTGCTTTGAGGACTGTATATTTCCTCGCTTTGATAATGTTGTATGCTCAAGAAATATACTGCTCTTTCTTAGCTTGATTGTTAGAGCTAATTATCAGATGTAATGCGCAAGATTCAGTAAGTTAGCAATGTCCTCTTGCTTGGGGCTATTTATAACTTTGGAAATAGATTCATTATAAATGAAGCCGTTGGGCAGTTGGTGAGGTTTAGACGTCTCTGATTGGCGGTTGTAAATGTTTGAATTAAAGGCGATTAGTATTTAATGCTTCATACATTCTTTTTGACTTTGCATTAAATGCTCTTCAGCGCGTTCAGACTTTTGTCTCTTTCAGCCGCATTAAATGTTGTTCCATCAGCATTAAATGCTGCTTTAACCTTGAATATTTTATGAATAAACAAAGTTTATTTCACAACAATTCAAAGCTATTCTTCAGTCATGTTAGATGAGTTTTACTTTTCCTAAGTAAAACTCCTACAGCAAGATTGTTGTATCCAACTCTCTTTACTTCTGCTGTATGAACATGTAGGCTCTGTAGGAAGATCTCTTCATGTATGGATATGATGTACGGAGTTTTCTATTGGAATATAAAATGCAGCGGAAGCAAGTTGGTGGAAATATTTTATGAAAGGTTTTATAAACTAACCAACAGAAAAATCGGATCTATTTAGGCTTGTAAACTAATTAACTAAACAGATTAATAAACAATTAAATAAACATTTTACGCATGGGACTCGGTAATTTATACCTTTGACGCGAAGTGGTAGAAATTCCATTTTGGTCGATTTGTCTCCTCTTCGTGTTCCTCTCCGATATTCTTGTATTTCTACCTCAAGATCTTCTAGAGTATATCCCGCCTACGTCCGGATGTCGTGTGGGCAACAATCTATCGGACTGAACTTGGACACCAAGGGGAAACGGTCGAAAATTTTCTTCCAAAATTCCTTTCGATTTTCTCTCTATTTTTCTTGAATATTTATGGTATTTTAGAAAAATATTGTGTTAACTAAATTATGGAATCCAAGACACAAGTCAAGATTCACAATTAAACACACACAAAAAAATCAAAAAAATTGAGCAAGAATAAGTGTACAAATCGGCCAACCTTGTAGTCCTATTTATAGGTGTTTTGGGCTACTCTAGGGACCTTGAGGAGGATATGGTAAGGACTCTTAATAGATTTCATCTTCTTATATTAGAACTCTTCCTAATATAGTAACTCTATTAAATATCAACTTAGTCCACTAATAAGTTAATATTGCACTTCCCACCAAAATCCCAATTACGAAATTGGGCTCCTTTTTGAATTAATTATTTCCCGTGTTTAAGATATTCCATGTCCATTAATTTAATCTAGTGACAGCTTTTAATTATTTAATATATTATACATGAGTATACCACTCGACCTTTATTATTATATTGGAAAATTAATTCCACCTGCAGGGTTTAATATAATAATCCTTTCGAGTGCCTCAAGGGACATGATCAACCCGACTGGTCGGGACACGATTTCTAGCTATAATATTAATTATCTAATAAATAATAATATTGCCCAAAATATCGAGCATATTGAGTCAATCATTGTGGCTCTCACCCATGATAAATCAAAGCAATAAATATTAAATATATATAATTAAATATTAATCACTATAATTAAGAAATAATAATTGTCTAAGATGTATGTTCTTCTTATAGTCAGTACAGAAGAATATATCTCACCTCTATCCTGTTCGACGTATACCGAATACGCTAATATATGTTAATTGTCAAGACCAACCAATCTCAAGCATATACTACAACCTCTCACATAATGGTCTAATGTTATATAGGTTGTGAACTAAATATTACTATATAAGGAACCAATAATGTGATCTTCTGTGTGACACGACACACCATATTATCTATAATATAAATTAATTTAGACTATATTTGCATAACCATTGCGTGAATAAATATGCAAAACATGTGATAAATAAATTAAATATTCTCATAGATAAAGACCGGGAAATTAGGTAGTACAAGCATAAAGTATGCTTTGACGTATACAACCCTAACAATCTCCCACTTATACTCAAAGCATGCTTTTGAAGTATACTATCTAGACTATGTCTGTCTATCTCCCACTTATACTCAAAGCAATGCTGCCATACATCTCAACCCCATTCCTTCCATATGCCCTTCAAATGACTTTGAGGGCAACCCTTTCGTGAAAGGATCAGCTAGGTTGTCTTCAGATGCTATCTTGGAGATAATAATTTTCCCTCTCTTCACAAAATCTCGAATGATATGATATTTGCGCTTGATATGTTTGCTTGGTTTGTAGTCCCGTGGTTCCTTCGAATTTGCAACAGCACCGGTATTATCACAATACAGTGTAATACTCCTAGGCAAATTAGGAATCACACCCAAATCCTTTAGGAAGTACTTGAGCCATACTGCCTCTTTAGCTGCCTCTGAGGATGCTACATACTCGGCTTCCATGGTAGAGTCCGCTATGCATTTCTGCTTCACACTCCTCCAACTGATGGCTCCACCTCCCAAAGTGAAAACATATCCGAAAGTTGATTTCGACTTTTCATTGTCCGCACTGAAATCTGAGTCAGTGTAACCCAAAGGACAAAGTGTATCTGATTGATATACAAGTATATGCTCCCTAGTCCTTCTCAGGTACTTGAGTATACGCTTGACAGCAATCCAATGTCCCGGTCCTGGGTTCGACTGATATCTCGCCACCATGCCTACAGCATGACAGATATCAGGCCTGGTGCAAAGCATAGCATACATGAGGCTTCCCACTGCCAAAGCATAAGGGACCAGCTTCATGTCATCTATATCCTTCTGTGTCTTAGGACACATAGCCTTAGATACCTGAATTCCATTTCTGTAAGGTAAGAAACCTTTCTTGGAATTCTCCATGCTGAACCGCTTTAGCACCGTATCGATATAGGATGTCTGAGATAAGCACAACATCATTTTCTTACGATCTCGAAAGATCCTAATACCAAGGATGTGCCCAGCTTCTCCCAAATCCTTCATATCGAACTGCTCAGACAGCCATACCCTTACGTCTGATAATACCTTCACATTGTTTCTAATTAGAAGTATATCATCTACGTACAGTACAAGAAACAGCAGCACATTTCCATCGCACTTTTTGTATAAACAAACCTCACTAGGACACTGTTCAAAACCATATGATTGAATGACCTCATCAAATCGCATGTTCCAAGACCTTGATGCTTGCTTGAGACCATAAATGGCTCTCTTAAGCTTGCACACTAAGTGCTCCTCTCCTTTAGAAATGAATCCTTCAGGTTGGCGCATGTAGATTTTCTTATCAAGACCCGTTCAAGAACGTAGTCTTGACATCCATCTGCCAAATCTCCATATCCAAATACACAGCTATAGCTAAGAGAATCCGGATCGATTTAAGCATGGCTACTGGCGAAAAGGTCTCATCGTAGTCGTGCCCTCCTTCTGAGTGGAACCTTTTGCAACAAGCCTTGCTTTGAAGGTTTCAACCTTCCCTTTCGATCCTCTCTTACGCTTGTTGGAACATTTTGTTCCATACAAATATTAATAATGTTTTGATGATTTAAGTTGATACACAAAACAAAAAAACATAAAGTCGAAGCCAAGCATCGAAGAAAACGAAGTGCAAAAAGCTGGAAAAACACAAGGTTAACGTACGTAAGATTACAGAAGTAGCGTACGTAACGAGTGCAGATTAACGTACGTAAGTGATATGAGTTAACGTGCGTAATGTGTTCAAACGACAAGAACGTTGGGAAGAGTCAAAGTCAGAAAAGCAGCAACGGATATATGACATCAGCAATGACGTATATGTTAACGTACGTAATGAAAGATTGGCTAACGTATGTAAGGAAAAAAACGAATGTCACTGGACTAAAACTGGTACCTGCTAACGTACGTAATATATGATTATTAACGTACGTAACGCTGTTAGCGTACGTAATAGAAGACAGATAGCGTACGTAATCAAGTATGAAGGTGCAACGGCTAGTTTGGGTGATGAAGGCTATAAATACCACATCTTTGGTATTATTCTAGATAACAACTTCAAGTATACGAGACATTTATCTGAGATTCATATTGAAATTATTGTTGTTGTAATATTGAGCTTATATTGTTAGTTTGAGTGTTTATACATTCAACATTATACACGAGAGGTAAAAGAAAAGATATGATTGGATTCGGTGTTATTAGGATCAAGGATCCGGCATTATTAGAATCGCAATCGCTATCTTCGTGAGGTTTATCTAGTACCGATAGAAAGCTAGAGAGGTTGATTCCTTGTCCTACTAAAAGGAAAACGGTTTAACTTGGACCGACGCAAAGACAAGTATGAGTGGTTAATCACGGACCAATAGAAGATGTGACTGTAACGGTTATCCCTCGACCGATAGAAGAGAGGTGCAGAGGTTTTTATCTTGAACCTATATAAAAATATACCGAGAGAGGACGTAGGCTCGTTTATAGCCGAACCTCTATAAATCCGTGTGTCATTTAATTTCCGCAATTTTATTTATGCTTCCGCAACACAGCGCATATTTCGATCTTGATCCAACAATGCTTGTAGACCGACTTACTTCCAATGGGTTTTAACCCATTGGGTAGCTCTACTAGCTCCCACACTTGATTAGAATCCATAGATCCCATTTCGGATTCCATTGTTGTTTTCCAGGATTCAGCATCCTTGTCTTGAACTGCCTGTTTGTACGTACATGGATCTGTTTCATCCTAGTCCGGGGAGTGGTCCAAAGATGCTCCCACACTGATGAAATGTTCAGGTTGACGAACAACCCTCCCACTACGACGAGACGTGTCCTTGGTTTGCATATCCACAATAGTGTCGATACGTGGTACACTAGGTGTTTGCACAATTGGTATTATCGAAATATCGCCCCTAAGTTCGTCTAAAATGACCTCACTCCTAGGCTTGTGGCTTATCACATAGTCCTCCTCTAAGAACCGGGCATTGGTGCTAACAATGACCTTCTGGTCTTTAGGACTGTAGAATAAGCCACCCTTCGTTCCCTTCGGATATCCTACAAACACTCGTACTTTTGTACGAGATGCCAACTTATCATCTTCCTTATTCAGCACGTGTGCTGGTGAACCCCAAATTCGAACATGACCTAGACTGGGCTTGAGCCCATTCCACAGTTCTATGGGTGTTTTTGGAACTGATTTCGAAGGCACCAAGTTTAGAATGTACGTCGTTGTTTCCAAGGCGTATCCCCAGAACGAAATAGGCAAATCATAATAACTCATCATTGACCTAACCATCTCTAATAAAGTACGATTCCTTCGTTCAGCAACACCATTTTGTTGTGGTGTACCAGGCGCTGTGAGCTGGAAAGTAGTCCCCTTATGTGCCAAGAAATCCAAAAACTCTCCACTAAGGTACTCGCCACCACGATCAGATCGTAGTGACTTAATACTCTGCCCATGACGCTTCTCCATTTCAGCCTTGAATTCTTTGAACTTATCAAAAGATTAAGACTTATGTCGCATCAAATAGATGTATCCATATCTCGAATAATCATCTATAAACGTGATAAAGTATTCGAAACCACCCTTAGCCTGGATGTTCATTGGACCACATACATCGGTATGAACCAATTCCAACACATTTTCTGCATGATTTCCTTTGCTTTGAAAAGCCCTTTTAGTCATTTTACCTTCTAGACAGGATTCGCAGGTTGGAAATGATTCGACTTGGGGCGAATCCAATGGGACATCGCTCACCAATCTTTGAATCCTTCTAAGGTTAATATGACCCAATCGTAAATGCCACAAATATGTTGGATTTATGCTCGAAGGATCTTTTCTTTTATTAGGATTAGTCAAAGAATTAAGTGATTTATAATTATGCAAGGGAGCTGGTGCAGCATTGATGATATAAAGTTCTTCATTATAAGTACTTCCGCAAATATATTCACCATTTCTTTTAATAATTGCATTATCTTCAAAAAAACTGAATATCCATCACGACGCAATTTAGAAACTGAAATCAAATTCATTCTAAAATCGGGTACCAATAATACATTATTAAGAACTAAAATCCTATCATTAACTTTTAACTGCACGACTCCCACTGCAACAGCCTTTAGCCTGGAATAGTCGCCCCAGCTTATTGTAATCTCATCCGCACTAAGTACCTTGGTTACTTGGAACCCTGCGAGTCATAACAAACATAATCAGTGGAGCCCGAATCCACTATCCATGAAGTGATGGAACAGGCAGCCAAACATGTTTTGACTACTAGTGCATGAGACGTACCTTTCTTAGGGCAGTCACTCTTGAAATGTCCTTTCAGATCACAGTTGAAGCACTTGCCTTTAGGCTTTTTGTTCGCCTCGGGATGAGGAGCCTTTGACTGAGGATCCTTGCCCTTAGCTTTGAAGGTTGCCACTTGCTTCTGGCCAACCTGCCTTTTCTTCTTTCCTCATTTGCGTTTTGAAGAAGTAGCACCGGTTGCCGCAAGAATTTGATGATAACCTTGTTTGAAGAGACCTTCGGTAGACTGAAGCTCTGTCAGAAGTTCCGCCAATGTATAAGTCCTACGATTCATGTTGTAGTTAAGGCGGAACTGCTCAAAGCTTCTTGGTAAACTGCCCAAGATAATATCGACCTGCGACTCCGCATCGATAGCGGCCCCCAGTATGCTCAGTTGATTTAAAGGAGACATCATTTTAAGAACGTGATCCCTTACTGGGGTCCCTTCAGACATTTGGGTTGTCATCAAAACCCTCATTGCATTTTGCCTAGCCGCCCGGTTCTGATGACGAAACATCTTAGTGAGATTTTTCATCATTTCCGTGGCCGAACCCATCGTCTGATGCTGATGCTGCAATACATTTGTTAAGAAGCCAAAATGTAACAGCGAGCCATCTCATCAGACTTTTTCCATTTCCGGAATTCAGCCAACTCTTTAGGAGTGGCATCCATTTCCGGTTCCAAAGGGCTCTCCTCAGTTAAAACAAATTTATGCCCCTCGGCAGTCAAGACAATATCAAGATTTCTATTCCAGTCGGCAAAGTTAGTGCCATCAAGTTTGTTTTCTTTGAGAATAACAGCTAGTGGATTGAAAGACATCTGAGAATAAAATTAAAAACACCATTCATCACATAATTCGACACAAAATATATTGAAAACCCTTAAAACACAATATATATGCAACAACCAACACCTTGAAAAACTGCACATGCAAGCACGATAGTGTGGACGTTTACACATACATTTTCAAGTAGATTTTAACGTCTTTAATTTTACTATCTAGCCAAGATGCGTTTTGACAAGTAAAATTAATAGTTGGTTCCTCTTGGCCATGTACTAAATTAACATAGACTCCGATGGGGAGCTTATTAATTAAGACACCTAAGTGAACACCATAATTTAACAAACTTTAGAATATTATTTAATGATAATAGTCCTACAAATGGAGAGGTCCTATCATATAAAATAATATTCACCTTTTTGTTATCAAATTTGAAGTTTAAAACTAGTGAGCCAATAATTAGCACATCCGATGTGGAGGAAGACTCTAATGTCAACGCGCATGCTAATTATTTCACAATTTAAACCAATTATGGAGGTCAATTTGATTTTGAAAAATCAATTTAAAAACACTTAGTTATTTTGAAAAAATAAGGTTTTTAATTTTCTCGTCCTAACATGCAAAGGAAACATATCACGCATACATCCATACATGTCATACATCAAAACAATAAAAACCAACAAAATAAAAAAAATTGATTAATTAAATCCAATTATCATGGCATTTATTCCTCGTTTTGAAAAACGAGAAAATCTTCGGCTCGTTTGCTCCCACTGCTTCAAGCATCTCGCGGAAAAACGAATCGAACGACCCGAACCGGACAACTTGACCCGCTGGCCGCTGCCCGACCCGCTGCCCAAACTGCTGCCCGAACTGCCCGACCCACTGCCCGGCTGCCCGAATGCCCGACCCGCTGCCCGACCCACTGCCCGGCTGCCCGACTGCCCGAGCTGCCCAGCTGGCCGAGTGCAGCAGGCCACGGCCGAGAGCAGGTGCTAGTCGAGTGCCGATCGGCTCCCTGCTGGTCTCGGTCGGTTCGTCCGATCGGGACTCCTCTTCGCGCTGGACTTCTTTCTCTTTCGTACTTTGTGTGTTCCAATTCGATTACAATTTTATTCGAAATAAAATACATCGAATTTACATCAAATTACAAGAAAATAACCTATTCTACCCGTGGATTTTCTCACGGGAAAAACTTATACATGCCACAAAAACGGGCCAAATTACCAAAAACGCGTAAATAAATAAAAACATCACATAGCCATGATAATTGGATCATATTCTCCTGCAAGACAAATTCTAGCAAAATATTCTAAAAATCATACTACATGAATATTTAATTGCTAGCATATTAATCGTCAAATTAATTAAATTGAACAGAACCTAAAGACCGGCTCTGATACCAATTGTTGTAATATAAAACGCAGCGGAAGCAAGTTGGTGGAAATATTTTATGAAAGGTTTTATAAACTAACCAACAGAAAAACCGGATCTATTTAGGCTTATCAACTAATTAACTAAACAGATTAATAAACAATTAAATAAACATATTTACGCATGGGAGTCGGTAATTTATACCTTTGACGCGAAGTGGTAGAAATTCCCTTTTGGTCGATTTGTCTCCTCTTCGTGTTCCTCTCCGATCTTCTTGTATTTCTACCTCAAGATCTTCTAGAGTATATCCCGCCTACGTCCGGATGTCGCGTGGGCAACAATCTACCGGACTGAACTTGGATACCAAGGGGAAACGGCCGAAATTTTTCTTCCAAAATTCCTTTCGATTTTCTCTCTATTTTTCTTGAATATTTGTGGTATTTTAGAAAAATATTGTGTTAACTAAATTATGGAATCCAAGACACAAGTCAAGATCCACATTTAAACACAAAAAAAAAAAATTGAAACTTTTTAGCAAGAATAAGTGTAAAAATCGGCCAACCTTGTAGTCCTATTTATATGTGTTTTGGGCTACTCTAGAGACCTTAAGGAGGATATGGCAAGGACTCTTAATAGATGTCATCTTCCTATATTAGAACTCTTCCTAATATAATGACTCTATTAAATATCAACTTAGTCCACTAATAAGTTAATATTGCACTTCCTACCAAAATCCCAAATTACGAAATTGGTCTCCTTTTTGAATTAATTATTTCCCGTGTTTAAGATATTCTATGTCCGTTAATTAATTTAAGCTACTGACAGCTTTTAATTAATTAATATATTATACATGAGTATACCACTCGACCTTTATTATTATATCGAAAAATTAATTCCACCTGCAGGGTTTAATATAATAATCCTTTCGAGTGCCTCAAGGGACATGATCAACCCGACTGGTCGGGACACGATTTCTAGCTATATATAAATAATAATATTGCCCAAAATATCGAGCATATTGAGTCAATCATTGTGGCTCTCACCTATGATAAATCAAAGCAATAAATATTACATATATATAATTAAATATTAATCACTAGAATTAAGAAATAATAATTGTTCGAGATGTACGTTCTTCTTATATTCAGTACAGAAGAATCTATCCCACCTAGATCATGTTCAACGTATACCGAATACGCTAATATATGTTAATGGTCAAGACCAACCAATCACAAGCATATACTACAACCTCTCACATAATGGTCTAATATTATATAGGTTGTGAACTAAATATTACTATATAAGGAACCGATAATGTGATCTTCTGTGTGACACAACACACCACATTATCTACAATATAAAGTAATTTAGACTACATTTTCATAACCATAGCGTGAATAAATATGCAAAACATGTGATAAATGAATTAAATATTCTCATAGATAAAGACCGGGAAATTAGGTAGTACAAGCATAAAGTATGCTTTGACGTATACAACCCTAACATTTTCCTAACAGCTTTCATTCTTAGCGAAATGCTAACTCTGCTGTATGATGGCGATTATCAAAACGGCTATGTTTATCCCAACAGTTCTCCCAATTACTCTTCTTTCTATTGGGTTATTAGGTTTTAATTTATTTTGCTTTAGGCCTAAATATAAGTATTAGCTCGAAATCGGGCTGGTACTGAGCCACCCAGTGCAGGTTGGCTACTTCTTACTTAAGGTCTTAATTTTCTTGGACTGCCTTCTTGATGGTCCAACCACTTCCTTGAACTTTATGAACAAAATAATTACGTGAAATAAACCACAATTTCTATTGTGAAATAAATTGTATCCATAATCCGAATAGTTAGAAAAATAATATAATGTACTAATATATATATATATATATATATATATTAAGTTACACAATTAACACATAAAATTTCTCACTATTTTCTAAGTATCATATCTCCCCAAAATTAAACCAACGGCTATCCTTATGCATAAAAGTGATCTTCTAAGTAAAAGAATTCAAATCTCATACATCGAGAAATCTAAGATAAGAGTGGTCAAGAGATACAGTTGATTGTGACTCAAGATGGTTTAGAGAAGATTAGGGTGCTCATTAAATTCTAACAACTTCATTAGACTGGAATGTGACAAGATTCAATAGTCTCACAAAGGATTCACTTATTATTCCCACTCAAGTGTATAAATATGGGGTAAGAAAAATTCACTCATGTCAAAACATGACATGCCATTATCTAGTGCTTGCTCATGAATCAATTATCCACTATTAGAGGATGAACTCCTGCAAAAATCAAAAGGTCTTTCTTCATTTATAATGGGGCTTTTGGGTCAAGATAGGATAAAAGGAAATATGGGCTAAGATAGTCATCAAATCCAGTGCATAATAAATTTTCTCCTATCCTTAATGTGTAATACCCGATTGTAAATTCATTAATTATCATTCAGTATATTGTCACTCAGTAATTTTCACTCAGTAATAGTCATTCATCAATCATATTTATTCATTGTATTCACTGATCGGAGTAATTCGTATCGTGTATCGGTAATTTATTCGTCATTCAACCTGGTTGGAGAATCGGACCGAGAATTTCATCGTTGTCATCTTTGTAGTGGGTTGTGTGTGAGGAGTAGCGCACGCACGTACTCTCTTTAGCGCGCGCTAATTGAGTACGGGTAGCGCACGCTACATCTCAGCATTAGCGCACGCTAGTGTGGTTCAGGCAGACAGTCCAGAAGGCACTCGACTGGATTAGTGAGATTCATAACGCATGCTACAATTGGAGTATAACGTACGTTAATGGTGTGTAGCGCATGCTATCGGGATCCATCAGCACGTGCTAGCGTTTTGGAACAGACAGTCCAGTGGGTACTGGACTGAGATGGAATAATTCATAGCGCACGCTAAGAGTGTGCATAGCGTACACAAGGGTTAGTTTGGTAGTTCACGCTAATCATAGGGTAGCGCGCGCTAAGTCTCAATCAGACCAGAGGACAGTAGGTTCTGGACTCCAGTATTCTGGACATCAACCATCAGGTAGCGCGCTAACACAAGGTTAACACACGATAATAAGAGATGATTAGCGCACGCTACCAAGGTACGTAGCGCACGCTATCAATGTAGGCAGCGAGTACTGGACTACCCGGTAAACCCGCTAGCGCACGCTAAGCACAGGAGCTAGCGCGCGCTAAACTGGGTTTACTATATATAGGACAGTTCCATCCATTTTTCTTTATTTCATCATATCTTCTCCTCCTCCCGTCGGTTTTGGGCGATTTTGGGCATTCCGTGAAGTGTTCTTCGAGCTTCATTCAACTATCATCATTTTCAAGCTTCTAGTTTGGACTATTCATCATCTAATCCTCTCCAACACACCAAATCAAGGTAAATATTTCTTGAATATAGAATTTTGAGGTTTGAGTGTTTTCCTTCCGATCTCTTCGTGTTAGCTTGCTATTATGTTGGAATATGTTAGATATGGATTATATATCTTAGATACATGTATTCCTTTGGATTTATCGGTGTATATTTCGAATTTTATGAATATTTGGGGAATTATTCAAGAACCCTTGGTGTTTGACTTTGGTTATTTTGGGGGTTTCTGATTGATGTTGTCGTAACCTTGAGTTGTGGTTTCCTTTTTTATCATTGATGTCATTAATGAAGTTTTGTTGGATTGATTTACTTTCGGAGGTTGGTTTTCGATATAATTGGGGGTTAGTTGTAATCAACGGTAGAAGGTTTGCAACGTATCCGTTAGAATGCCACAATGAGTTTTGGTTATTGTTGTAACGACTTTTGAGTTGGTTATAATCGTGCTTGATACGTATATTGAGCATTTGTTGGTAATTATGTTATTCAAGGTTGTTCGAGCGACTGGTATTTTCCACTTAGGACGTTTGTTCGAGGAAGGACTTTCTTCACTGGTATTTGTGTAAGTTAATTCTTACTCGGTTAAAAGGATACTCATTCCTTTCGTTGTTGTTCACGCATACATATAATTCATTCATAATATATCAATCATGTTGAGACTTGTAATTATTAAGTTAATCATTTAATTCACGAGGAACGATGGTTCCAATCATCTCATTTGAAGTTATCACTCGTTGCACCTTTATTCCATCTCGGTAAGTCATTCTTGACCCTTGACGGATTTTTATTCATTATTCCTCATCTCGGTCGCTTTTGTTCTTGTGACCTTCCGGGATTGTATTATGTTTCCGGGTGGTGGATGTGTGGAATTTTTATTCGGGCACACGATGGTCATGTGTATATGCGGGACTCCGTACACATTGGACTGTGCACACGGTAACGTGCCTCCGTTAGACTAATTATGCTAAGTTGCGGGTGTATATGCGGGACTCCGGACACTCGGCTACTTGTGTACTTGCACATTCCATTCGGGCGTACTATGATGCTCATCATTCAACTCAATTTCTTAATTCATTCATGTGATTATTGTATTTTGTTCAACTCTTGAGGATTGTTGTTCTGTGTAACTGACCCCGTTGGGGGATATTGTTTTCGGGTCATGGATAGGCAAAGGCATGGGAAGATAATGTTGACGGCGAGGAGTCCCAGTGATACTAGTAGGGGGGCCCAGTCTATCTATTTGTTCATGTTTTCTTGATTGTATTTTCTGCTGCACTTCTGTTTGGATTGTCGTTTATTCAGTGTTGTATATTTTATCTCCACATGAAATATACATGTATTCTGTTCTCCTGGATGTGTTGTACTTGAAACTCCTCATCGGAGTAATTGATGATGTAATGTGGTTCGGTAGTATATTTGCAGTGTGTAATTCAATAGTTTTCACTCGCCTGGTGGGTCCCAGTTGGGGGTCCACGATACTGTAATATCCGCCTAGTTTGGGGTGTTACAGAGTTAGAATCAGAGCGTGGTTTTGAATACTACCTTCCGACTCATGTCTCATTGAAATCATCGTTCATCAGACTAATATCATTGGACTTTCGCATCACGTGTGACCTGTGCAAGCGCCAAGCCCCTCAGACCGAAAGAACAGTAAGATTTCTGACGCCATGGTATAATTTCTGGCAATAAGGATCATTCATTCATTATTCATCAGTCAACAATCCTCAATCATCATTTTCATCTTGATCATGTCGATCACGTTAACTCATTAATCACTTAATTCATTTCATTACTCAATTGTGGATCTTGAGGATCGTATCATTAATCTTGTTAACTTGTTCAAGATAATCAGTTCAAGAATTTCACCAGATAATCATGTTACGTCAGTTGATTCTTCATGTAATCATTGTGTTAGATCGCGTATGCTCATTATTATCATTTCATAACGTAGTCATAATGTGATATTCATGCGAGATCTATAATTATCTTGTGACTTTCCTACTTCAGTATGGAAAGAGCTGTCAGAGGACGCAGGGGAAGAGGCCTCGATGCGGGCCGAAACCCGGGAGCTCATGTGAATACATGCGCGAACGCGAGGAATTATGCTAATTCATCGAGCAGCGACGCTGTCATTCATTCACCTGGAAATAATCCTTCACTATCAGGGAGTCGTACCCGGGACACAGCTCAATCAGAAGGTGTTCGGGTTGATCCACTCGCTTTTATGCAGGGCATGATGGCCCAAATGACTCAGATGGCACGTTTGATGGATACGATGCAGAACTCAACCGCTCAGAATCATCAGGCTCCTCCGCCGCCACCTCAGAGGAAAGAGAGGAGTGTGAGCAGTATTATTGGCGACATCTCTCGCCAGAGAACACCTACTTTTGAGGGCTCGTCTGAGCCGGTGGATATTGTTCACTGGCTTGAGCATTTCGAGAAGTTGTTTGCTTTGGTGGAGTGTCCCGAAGGGCACAGAGTTTCAGTCGCGGCTTACTATCTAGGTAAGAGCGCTCATTCTTGGTGGCTATCTCTGAAGCCCACTGACGGATCTTGTACATGGGACCAGTTCAAGACCATCATAATGGAAAGATATTATTCAGCCCCTCTTAGGGAGGCCAAATTGTCGGAGTTACTCAGTCCCGACCCCTCAACGGAAGATGATGTTCTCGCCATTGCTGAGAAGTTTCAGGAGATACTTCCATTCGCCTCATCCATTATCCACTCCGAGGTGGATAAGATCAAATATTTCAGTAAGAGGTTGAAACCTCATATGCGGATGCAGCTGCTTAATCATCATTGCACCACTCTGGCCGAATTCATTGAGAAAGCTCTTACTTATGAGCTTACTGCTAAGGAAATTGTTAAGCATCAAACTTCATCTTCTGGCAAAAAATCAAAGAATCGTAATCAGACTGAAGGCAATCAGACAACCTTCAAGAAGCCTCGTGTGGGCCCTACCCTTTCTGAGCGACCTCCTATGGTGCCTAGACCTGCGGAATCTCAGTCTCGAGCGGCCAGTTCGGCCATCACCTGTTACAATTGTGGAGAACAGGGCCATTTCAGCACTAAGTGTCTGAAGCCGACCATCACGTGTAATAACTATGGGATTGCTGGGCATAAGGCCCGTTTCTGCCGAAGAGACTCCAGGCCTACTCCGGCGACATCTCAGGCCCCGAAGCAGTCAGCTATTCAAAATCAGGCTACTCAGTCAGCGTCGTTTAAAACGACGGTAGCAAATAAAGGCGGATCCCACAGCTATCAGACAGGAGCATCCGGTTCCGGGGCTGGCAAGCCCCGAATTTATGAGATGAAGAGAGCCAACAATCTGGAGGCCCGAATGATCTCAGGTACACTCGAAATTTTATCTCAACCTGTGTGTACCCTTTTTGATACTGGTGCATCACATTCATTCATTTCCGAGTCATGCTTGCGTAGACTTCACTTGGATAGTGCTACTAGTTGTGAACCTTATATCATTAGTCTACCTGATGGTAGAAGAATTATCGGAGATCGTGAGATTAAGAATTGTCCGATTCAGCTTAATGGCCATGTGTGGTTGGCAGACCTGATCGTAGTAGATTTACCCAAAGACGATGTTATTTTGGGTATTGATTGGATGGATCGCCATGATGCCATCCTTAGTGTTCGTAAGCGTATGGTCACTATCATTTCAGACGATGGGATCGAGTGTGTATTTCAGGGGGGTAACCCCAGCCGTTCCGGAAAAATTATCAATATGATGAAAGCAGTGAGATTACTCAATCATGGGTGTGTTGGTTAATGGTGATATATGACCAAGACCGAGAAATCATCAGTGTCATTGGCGGACATTCCGGTAGTGAGGAAATACGCCGATGTATTTACAGACGAGTTACCTGGTTTGCCTCCACAGAGAGATGTGGAATTCACGATTGAGTTGGAGCCTGGTACATCTCCAATATCGAAAGCACCATATCGAATGGCCCCGACCGAAATGCAGGAATTGAAGAATCAACTTGAGGAATTGTCCGAGAAAGGTTATATCCGACCGAGTGCGTCCCCATGGGGAGCACCTGTATTATTTGTCAAGAAGAAGGACAGTTCATTTTGCTTGTGTATTGATTATCGAGAGTTGAATAGGGTGACAATCAAGAATAAATATCCCCCACCCCGTATTGATGATCTCTTAGATCAACTTCAGGGAGCTTCAGTATTTTCCAAGATCGATTTAAGATCCGGGTATCATCAGTTGCGAATTCGATAGTCGGATATCGCGAGGACTGCATTTCGAACACGCTATGGACATTACGAGTTTGTGGTGATGCCGTTCGGGTTAACTAATGCATCTGTTGTATTCATGGAGTTGATGAACCGAGTTTCCATCGACTATTTAGACCGGTTTGTGGTTGTTTTCATAGATGACATTTTGATTTATTCTCATGACCGAGAGGAGCACGAATTTCACCTTCATCAGGTTCTCGACGTGTTAAGACGAGAGCAGCTCTATGGAAAATTTTCCAAATATGAATTCTGGATGTCCGAAGTGACATTTCTCGGACATGTGATTTCATCAGACGGAGTACGTGTCGACCCTCAGAAGACATAGGCTATCCGAGATTGGCAACCTCTGTTAAGGAAATCCGAAGCTTTCTCGGATTAGCTAGTTATTATCGGTGATTTGTGGAAGGATTTTCTAAAATCGCTCAATCTATGACGAACCTTTTGTGGAAGGATAAGAAATACATGTGGTCTGACGCGTGTCAGCAGAGTTTTGAGGAACTCAAGAGCCGTTTAATTTTAGCACCTGTCCTTTCCTTGCCACAAGGGACGGAAGGATTCGTGGTTTATAGTGATGCGTCCGGACACAGTCTTGGATGTGTACTAATGCAGAACAGGAAAGTAATTGCTTATGCCTCGCGGCAACTGAGGACTTATGAGGTCAATTATCCGACCCATGACCTGGAGCTAGCGGCCGTGGTATTCGCGTTGAAGATTTGGCGTCATTATCTTTATGGCGTCACCTGTCATATTTTCACCGACCATAAGAGTTTGAAGTATATATTTACCCAGAAGGAGTTGAATATGCGACAAATATGGTGGTTAGAACTGATTAAGGATTATGATATTGAGATTCAATATCACCCGGGTAAGGCGAACGTTGTCGCCGACGCCTTGAGTCGTAAGTCCGTTCAGGAGCAAATGCTTGCTCGTTTAACTGTTCAGAAGGAACTTCAACAGGAATTCCTAAGGCATGAGATCGAGGTTTGGTTACAGCATGTACAAGGACAGTTATGTATGCTGGAGATTTCATCGCCACTTGAGGAGGCGATCAGAGTGAATCAGGGTTCAGACCCATTTTTATTGCGCATTCGAGATGATGTGACTCAGGGGAAAGCCCCTAGATTTGTGGTCCACGAGGATGGACTTTTGCGATTTAAGAATCGGTTATGTGTTCCGACGGATGACGAGTTGAAAAACTCGATTCTGAGAGAGGCCCATGCTACCCCTTATTCTTTTCATCTGGGGTCTAGCAAGATGTACAAGGACTTGAAACAACATTACTGGTGGAGTATTGTTAAGCGAGAAGTCGCAGAATTTGTTTCGAGATGTCTAACCTGTCAGCAAGTCAAGATAGAACATCAGCGACCAGCAGGTATGCTGAAACCACTCCCTATTCCGGAGTGGAAATGGGAGGATATTTCAATGGACTTCATCACGAGTTTGTCGATGAGTCGTCGTGGCATGAATACAATTTGGGTTGTTGTGGACCGTTTAACTAAGTCAGCTCATTTTCTCAAGATTAAGGATACGTGGGGTCCTGAGAGAGTTTCCCAGTTATTCATTAAAGAAGTAGTGAGATTGCATGGTACTCCTAAAAGTATCATTTCTGATCGTGACGGGCGATTTGTGTCACATTTTTAGAAATTCGTTCATCGTGCTATGGGAACTCAGCTCAATTTCAGTATGGCTTTTCACCCTCAGCCCGACGGACAATCCGAGAGAACTATTCAGACGTTGGAGGACATGTTGAGGGCATACGTCCTCGATTGGAAAGATGATTGGGAAGCCCAACTACCATTGATCGAGTTCACGTACAATAACAGTTGGCATGCTTCGATTAAGATGGCACCTTACGAGTACTTATACGGTCGTCATTGTCGGTCTCCTTTGTGTTGGGATGACTTATCAGAATCAATCGCCACCGAGCCCGATATGCTTATAGCCGCCCGCGAGAAGGTAGCTTTGATCAGGAGTCGTTTGTTGACCATTCAGAGTCGACAAAAGTCATATGCAGATAATCGTCGTCGACCATTAGAGTTCGAGGCAGGTGGCCATGATTTGGTCAAGGTATCCCCGAGTTGAGGTATCTTCCGTTTCGCGAAGCGGGGAAAGTTGAGTCCGAGATTCATTCGACCGTTTGAGATTCTGGATCGAGTAAGCAGTCTGGATTATCGATTGTCCTTACCTCTGGCGTTAAGCCGAATTCATAATGTGTTTCACGTCTCTCAGTTGCGTAAGTATGTTGCTGACCCGAGTCACATACTTCAGTTCGATGAGATCGAGATCGCAGATGATCATACATATGAGGAGTGTCTTGTACAAGTTTTAGAATGGCGAATCAAACAGTTGAGGAACAAGGCGATTCCTTTGGTTAAAATTCAATGGTCGAGACACGGAGTCGAAGAGGCTACTTAGGAAACCGAGGATAGTATGCGGGAGAGTTATCCCGAATTGTTTCACCCTTAGTTTTGAGGATGAAACTATTTTTAAGGGGGGTGTTTGTAATACCCGGTTGTAAGTTCATTAATTATCATTCAGTATATTGTCAATCAGTAATTTTCACTCAGTAATAGTCATTCATCAATCATATTTATTCATTGTATTCACCGTTCGGAGTAATTCGTATCGTGTATCAGTAATTTATTCGTCATTCAACCTGGTTGGAGAATCGGACCGAGAATATCATTGTTGTCATCTTTGTAGTGGGCTATGCGTGAGGAGTAGTGCACGCTACGTACTCTCTTTAGCACGCGCTAATTGAGTACGGGTAGCGCACGCTACCTCTCAGCATTAGCGCACACTAGTGTGGTTTAGGCAAACAGTCCAGAAGGCACTGGACTGGATTAGTGAGATTCATAACGCACGCTACAATTGGAGTATAATGTACATTAATGGTGTGTGTAGCGCACGCTATCGCGATCCATCAGCGCGCGCTGGCGTTTTGGAATAGACAGTCCAGTGGGTACTGGACTGAGATGGAATAATTCGTAGCGCATGCTAAGAGTGTGCATAGCATACGCAAGGGTTAGTTTGGTAGCGCATGCTAATCATAGGGTAGCGCGCGCTAAGGCTCAATCAGACCAGAGGATAGTAGGTTCTGGACTCCAGTATTCTGGACATCAACCATCAGGTAGCGCGCGCTAACACAAGGTTAACGCACGCTAATAAGAGACGATTAGCGCACGCTACCAAGGTACGTAGCGCATGCTATCGATGTAGGCAGCGGGTACTGGACTACCCGGTAAACCCACTAGCGCACGCTACGCACAGGAGCTAGCGTGCGCTAAACTGGGTTTACTATATATAGGACAGTTCCGTCCGGTTTTCTTCATTTCATCATATCTTCTCCTCCTCCCGTCAGTTTTGGGCGATTTTAGGCATTCCGTGAAGTGTTCTTCGAGATGCATTCAACTATCATCATTTTCAAGCTTCTAGTTTGGATTATTAATCATCTAATCCTCTCCAACACACCAAATCAAGGTAAATATTTCTTGAATCTAGAATTTTGGGGTTTGAGTGTTTTCTTTCCGATCTCTTCGTGTTAGCTTGCTATTATGTTGGAATATGTTAGATATGAATTATCTACCTTGGATACATGTATTCCTACGGATTTATCGGTGTATATTTCGGATTTGATGAATATTTGGGGAATTATTGAAGAACCCTTGGTGTTTGACTTTGGTTATTTTGGGGGTTTCCGATTGATGTTCTCGTAACCTTGAGTTGGGGTTTGCTTTTGGATCATTGATGCCATTAATGAACTTTTTTTGGATTGATTTACTTTTGGAGGTTGGTTTTCGATATAATTGGGGGTTAGTTGTAATCAACGGGAGAAGGTTTGCAACGTATCCGTTAGAATGCCCCAATGAGTTTTGGTTATTGTTGTAACGACTTTTGAGTTGGTTATAATCGTGCTTGATACGTATATTGAGCGTTTGTTGGTAATTATGTTATTCAAGGTTGTTCAAGCGACCGGTATTTTCCACTTAGGACGTTTGTTCAAGGAAGGACTTTCTTCACCGGTATTTTTGTAAGTTAATTCTTACTCGGTTAAAAGGATACTCATTTCTTTTGTTGTTGTTCATGCATACATATAATTCATTCAAAATATATCAATCATGTTGAGACCTGTAATTATCAAGCTAATCATTTAATTCACGGGGAACGACGGTTCCAATCATCTCATTTGAAGTTATCACTCGTTGCACCTTTATTCCATCTCGGTAAGTCATTCTTGACCCTTGATGGATTTTTATTCATTATTTCTCATCTCGGTCGCTTTTGTTCTTGTGACCTTCCGGGATTGTATTATGTTTTCGGGTGGTGGATGTGTGGAATTTTTAGTCGGGCACACGATGGTCATGTGTATATGCGGGACTCCGGACATATTGGACTGTGCACACTGTAACGTGCCTCCGCGAGACTAATTAGGCCAAGTTGCGGGTGTATATGTGGGACTCCGGACACTCGGCTACTTGTGCACTTGCACATTCCATTCGGGCGTACTATGATGCTCATCATTCAACTCAATTTCTTAATTCATTCATGTGATTATTGTATTTTGTTCAACTCTTGAGGATTGTTGTTTTGTATAACAGACTCCGTTGGGGGATATTGTTTCCAGGTCATGGCAAGGCAAAGGCACGGGAAGAGAACGTTGACGGCGAGGAATCCCAGTGATACTAGTAGGGGGGCCCAGTCTATCTATTTGTTCATGTTTTCTTGATTGTATTTTCTGCTGCACTTCTATTCGGATTATCGTTTATTAAGTGTTGTATATTTTATCTCCACATAAAATATACATGTATTTTGTTATTAGGGCTGTCTAAATGGTTCCCGGTTCTCGATTAGAACCGGAACCGAACCAGAACCAAGCCGGTTCCGGTTTACCGGAACCGTATAATCGGTTTTCGGTTCGGTTTTCGGTTCCTTATTACATAATTTTTTAGTTTTCGGTTCGGAACCGAACGGTTCCGAACCGAAAACCGATTTTATAATATATTTATTAAATATTATTTTAATATTTTATACTTATATGTTTTATTGTTTTAATTTTTGTAAATTAAAATTTTAGAACCCTAATATTGTTAAATAAATATTTTATATTTTGTTAAAAATTTATAATAATATATTATATATGTATTAAATATTAATATTATAATTTATAATTTATAATTTAACTCGTGTAAAAAAAAAAAAGTTCTGTCGGTTTAACCGAACCGGAACCGAAAATAACAGGTTCGGTTCCGATTAACCGAAATTTTATATGGTTCTGTTTTTGGTTCTCATTTTTGGGCAATTGTGGTTCCGGTTAACCGAAAATTTTGGTCCGGTTAACCGGAACCGAACCGTTCGACACCCCTATCTGTTCTCCTGGGTGTGTTGTACTTGAAACTCCTCATCGGAGTAATTGATGATGTAATGTGGTTCGATACTACATTTGCACTGTATAATTCATTAGTTTTCACTCGCCTTGTGGGTCCCAGTCGGGGGTCCACGACACTGTAATATCTGCCTAGTTTGGAGTGTTACATAATGAAAATCTCCTAGCCAACACCCTAATTTATTTGTACTTCTCCCAATCAGATGACTTTACAATTGACAAGGCTATATTAACCATAATAGAAGACACATATCAATGGAGTTTAAATACCCTCCTCGCACTTACTTGGTAATAATTTTCGCATTTTATTTCATCTGTTATTGGCCTTTTCGGGCCTTATTCAATCAACTGTTACTTATAATTCTCGTCCCGATTTGAAAACTAGTCTATCATTTTTCAAAAATGTGAAAACTGTGATATAACAAGTGTTTATACCCACTTTCTAAATCGGTTCTACTACACCCGATGTAAAATGTATGATATAGAAAGTGTGTTTTCCACTCGTGTTTATAATATACAACGTGGTGTTTATTGTTGCCATAAGAAAATTTAGAATGTCTCTCAGTAAAGTTAATAACTCGTAGGTAATTTTGTTAACAAGTCAGTCGCTGGTAATTGGATGTAGCCGGCGACTGTCAAAATATCCTGGGTATGATGTTATCATATGCTGATTTAAAATATCTGTAGATAATCTGCATTACTAGTCGATGATTTTTTTAATAGTCGACTGGTGCTTACTAGTAGTGGTCGGCGATGATCAGAATAGTCGTTGATACTATAAATTATAGAATGGTACTTTTTCATCGTCGATTGATGGCAGTAAAAAAAAGTTGAAAAAATATGGGAGCTGTCGTGGTTGGTCGCCGGTCCACTGGTGTAAAATATTTCGTCATTTTTTCAACTTTGCAACAAAGGTATAAATGAAATATTTAAAATAATATTATTTTCTGTATATGTCTCGAGTAAAAGAAGGCTTTAGTTTTGGGTAACACTTTTGGGCAAAATTTGTTTAGGAATGTAAATTTTGGTCATTCCCTCATAAAAAAACTTCTTAAATATTCAAAACTCAGGGCTGGTCCAGGCCGATATGAGGTCCGGGGCAAAATAAAGACTGAGGCCCTTTACAATGTTTTTTTTAGGTAAAGGAGGGCGGCACCTCCGAAAAAATTTATTAATTAAAAATTAAATGGAAATTTAAGGCGTTTTAACGTCATCTCCGCATAATAGCAGACTGAGGACATCTCACCTATGGAAAGAAAAAAAATTCTGGGACAGGCCCCAGGAGCCAAACAACCTAACAACTACATATTACAAAACAGAAAAAAAAACTAATTGGTATATATCGATTTCGCCTCTTTTTTTCTGCCAGCTACGCAATGAACGTTGAACATATGTAATTTTTATTTTTTTAAAGCATATTAAATAATTGTTATATACAAAATGAGTCGTAAGAATTTGGAGGTCCTCAGCCATCGCCTAAACTACCCCCATTGGGCCGGCCCTTTCAAAACTAAAAATGAAAGAAAAAACTGAAAATCCCGCCGAGTACTCCTTGTTAGGGGTGGCATTTCGGAACCGAAAATCCAAAACCGAACCGAAAAAACCCGAAAAAATAACCGAAAAACCGAAACCGAAGAAGACCGAACCGAAAAACAAAAAAACAGAACCGGACCGAACTAATTTGGTTCGGTTCTCGGTTTGGGGTCGAGCGGAACCGAACCGGACCGAAGTCCAATTTCAACATACTAAAATGACCTTGTTTTTGTGATTTTGATGTGTTTCGAATTTTAGTATAATTCGTTTTCCTTTTGTAAGACCCTCATGGGTCCAAGAAGGACCGATAATATGCTCATCAATTTGTGATTCAAATAATTTAGGTTGAGAAAATGAGCTACTGTGATTTACGATTGTTATATATTTTGAGATATTTGGAAATTGCTATGCAACTATAGCTTTTATGTTGAACATATATATAACTCTTGTTGGTTTGTTGTTATATATAACTTATTCTATTGCATATAATATTTGAATTTATATCACAAGAATCGAAAAACATCAAACCAAATCGAAACCGAACCGAATATTTATAAAGCCGAACTTAACCGAACCGAACTTCAAAAAGAACCGAACCAAACCGAAACCGAATATTTGGTTCGACTCTCGGTTTCGGTCAAAAACCGAACCAAATGGAACCGAGTCCACCCCTACTCCTTGTTATACTAGTGCTTTGTAGAGGCTATATTTTATCTCTCTATTATTATACTCTTCTGTCCTTGAAGGTTCCATCACCTCAAACCTGTCCCCAGGGCTAAAAACAAGCAACAAAACAACATCTATTTTAAGCAAAAGATTGACATACGTGACAATATATGTTTCGTTCTTATTTTTTGTAGCGTCTCATTGGTCACTCAATCAGGTGGTAGTCCCCATATTTCCATTTCTTGGTTTCACCAACTCATTTTCCTTTTTCAAACAAGAGAGAGAGAGAGAGAGAGATCACACTTCTGAAATCTACTTATTGTCATCTCAATCACTTTTTGTAGTCTTTTTTTTTTCAACAATGCTACATGCACAACTAATTTACACAACTAAACTTTACAACACATCATCTCACCATACATTTATCACTAAATTCATTATTTATTCCATCACCTACCCCACCACCCACATCATCAATGGTTCAAAACAAACACAACCGTTACAACGGTTGTGCTTGTATCATTTTTCTTTTTTTTTCTTGCTATAGCTCATTCATCCTTTTTATTATTGTCTTCCACAACCACACACCTTACTTACATCTGATTCTTTAAATTCCTGTGGTCCAACAGCTCCAACCTTCTCTTCTTCTTTTGTTTTTACCTTTACTGTTATTTCTCAGAAATGGGAAATGGCATTTACTGCCATGGACAGCTCCAGTTTGCTCTTTCTTTTCTCATTCTCGTGATTTCTGCATCATCCCACTTGAGATTATTCAATGCTGAAGCTGGTAAATAGTGAATGTCAATCATCATTTTATTTTTCTAAAAAAAAAAATCAATAATTATATTCATATATTTTAATCTATTTAATGTTTTGTGTATATTTTCAGGTACAAGACCAACACAAACAGCTCACAGTTCCAAGGTAAGACTTGGCTTTTTCTTTTGTGTGTGTGTGTGTGTGTAATTATAAAAATTATTGAAAAAAAAATATTTATTTTGGTCATTATATCAGACAGTGAGTGAAGAAAAGGCGATTTTAAGAGCACAAATCGGTTCGAGGCCGCCGCGCTGTGATGGGAGGTGCAGTTCTTGTGGGCATTGTGAAGCCATTCAAGTTCCCACAAATCCTCAAATAAGAAGACAGAATACGAAATCTACAGCAGTTTCAGTTATAGCGTACGCTAGAGGAGATGATACCTCCAATTACAAGCCCATGAGCTGGAAATGTAGATGTGGAAACCTTATTTTCAACCCATGATCATTAATTACTATTAGTAATTTTTTTTTCTAATATTAATTAATTCCAATTACAGGTGAGGTAGCTTTAGTGATCGGTGTCATGCCATCTTTTTATTTTTTTCTTAACCATTATGTAGTATTTTATATTTATTTTTGTTTTGGTGGGCTCCAAATTTCTCCACTTGCAACGTTGTTATAGAGTTTTTATTTCAAATGTGAGTTTTATCCCACATTTTACCGAACTGTGTAAATTTTGTATGTATCGATCTGATCAGATGTGATCCGATCACTTATTTTTTTTTTTATAATTAGGTGATCCCAGTTTAGCCGGACTAATCCTAGTCCCTCAATGAACCCACTTCTAACCCATTGAGAGAAGTAAATCGCGAGTATTTCGGCAATCAGAGTTCTCAATACTTTTATGTGACACTTCGCGAGAAGCCATGCTTAATGCTGTGCCGTGAGTTAAAGCCTGATTAAGGAGAATGCACGATTAGTCAAGATCCTGTTCAAAGGTTCGAAATACTTTCTCACACGTCGGCACGCGAGATTAAACATTGATTAGCAGTTGCTCGATCTAGTCCCGGGCAGCTAGAGGATCATAAAGAGAAAAACTTCCTCTTTCACCTCCTTGGTGGGGTTAGAACCCAAGACCTCTCCTAAAGGAGTGTCTTGGAAATAGGCGTCCTACCACTGGACCACCGGCCCTTCCCAGATCCGATCACTTAATTATGGAATGACGATGTTGATGCCAGCAAAATGCGATACTTTATTCAGTCATATATATTTTATTTATCAAGCCCTTTTAGTTTGAATATAATTCTGATTTATAATTTATTTTCTCTTTAAAAATGATTTATTTTATAGAAAGACCATAATTTCTCACTCAAAACAAGAGGGTAATTTTCACCTTTTTTAGAAGGGTGAAGGAAATTACATTCCTCCCACTAGTCATGACTTGTCATTAAAATTGAAATTACATCTCAATAAAATAAAACGTCTTTATTTAATACATTCTCCGTTCTTTTATTATTGCAACGTGTTGACTATTACACTGTTCACATATTTTCTTTTGACCATCTTTCGTGATTTATACATATGAAAAAATATAGTCATGTGAGATCTTGTTAGATTCATCTCGAAATATACTTTCAAAATATTAACTTTTTATAATTTTTAAAAGTAAAGAATTGAAGATATCAATAATCAAAGTTGTGCATTGGCAAACGTAAAAGTCCAGATGTTGCAGTTATAAGAGAACGGAGGTAGTATACTAGGAAATCACTAGAGATGTCAAAAGGATCGCCGGTCCACGTTTTGGCCCATTTAAACTGGAAAAAAAAGAGGTGGAGTTTTAATTATTTTGATCCGTTTAAGTCCGGAATTTTTTGGCCCAAACTACTGGGCCGAAGACTATTGGGGCTATCCCGTTGGTTTGTGAATTAGCTCGTTGCCCCCTAAATATTGATATATGTTGGGTATATATTGATCAACTATTAATTTTATTTCTAAACTTTAGTACATTAAATTCTGTAATTCAGTGTTACTTTAAAATATAAGTATTTTTTTAATATATAAATTTAATTTTATTATCATAATATTAGTTTTAGAATATATAAATTGGAATATTTAAAATTTTATAATTTTATTAATGCAATATAGTTAAATTTATTTGCAACTATATTTAAAACGTATACTTAAATTTTTACATGTTAGTTTTAAGTGTTATATATGACCAATAATTTTAGATATAAAATTTATAACTTCAAAACTTTTAATATATAGCTTGATTAACCCATTTAACCCGAAGTCCAACAGGATTAGGATTAAATCCGCATATTGCCAACTCATTTAAATTCGAATTCTTTGCCGGAATCGATTATATATCAAAGCCCCCCAAGACCGGTCTAAAATCGCTAGAACTAACTCGTTTAATATCTACATGGTGACTACCCAATATATCATTAATTTATTCTAGAGTCTTCTATTGAATATATCTCGAAGTTGAATTATGACCACATCCCATTATTATCCATATGGATAATTATTATTTTTTTTTCACAATAGTGTGGAAAAAGTAATTTGATTGTTCGTGATTGTCTAATGCCTACACATGTAAATGGCATTTAATGTTTTTTAATAGTAGGGGAAAAAGAAAAAAGAAATATAGGAAATATATAAAGCATTTATTGTGTTTATGTACCAGTAGTACCTACCAAACATATGAATGCAAGCAATCATATACGGTGGCAGAGATTCTGATATGTAACAGATTCAGTACACGCATTAAATTACGCATTCAATATCAGCTAATAGTAATACGTAACAAATATGGTAGTGAGTTTAAAGCCGGCGAGCGAAAGAAAACAGTAAAAAAACACCAGAAAAAAAAATGAAGCTCTAACAGCACTACTGTGTTGGACACGGCATAAATGAATGATTAATTTGTGAGGTACAACTCAAAAATTAAAAGAGATGGAGTACATAGATTGATTAATTAATTTATACTCCTTCCATCTCTCGTATATAGTCACTTTTTATCATTTTCGTCTGTCCCCGAAGAGTAGGCACACTCAATTTTTTATAAAATCACTTTACCCTTTCTTTCTCTAAATTCATATTCTCTCTCTAATCAACACACCTTTTATTAAAACTCATACCACTCAACCAGGTGCCTATACTTACGGGACTGAGAATATATTTTTATTTATAGGCTGTGAGGGGATTGTTTATCATGGAGTTTCTTGATGTGCAAGAAATTTGGGATTCTCAATGAGAACAAATAAAGCTGTTAATGAGTAGATTTGTTATATGATGATGATGATGATTATGAGGAGTTCATGACGCTGCTCAATACAAGTAGTAGGTAACTAGAGACAACAATTTCCTACCATTTGGAGAGGGCCAAATAGACAAATTATTTCATACTTTATGAATTATTTAATGAATAATATTTAGTTATTTAAAATAATGAATATTCCCTCCGTCCGTGAATTAAATTCCCGATTCCTTTTTAATTGTTGTCCGTGAATTAAATCCATGTTTCACTTTTTGTACCACCATACTCTCTCTCTTTACACAAATTTACCACCAATTGCCATTGGTGGAACCACTCAAAACAATTTTATCCCACTAAAAATAAATTTATTCAACTTTATCACTACCCCTTCCCTCAAATCTTTACCTTATATTATTTGACTTTATCACTTTTCTTAATAAATGTGCTAGTGTCACTTTGGAAATTTGATTCCCGAATGGAGTGAGTATTTAGTAAAAATTAATGAATACCCATTTAACTTTTCTGGAAAAAACTTCCAAATATAATTCGTTAAAAATTAATGACTACCCAATTAAAATAAATAATTTAATTTGTAATTTAAAATTGAAAAAAATATATTAATCTATATCTATATATATATAAAGAATGAGTTCCCCCTATTGAATGCGAGCATTAATGTCACAAGTTAAGAAACTCAAATATGTAAATTTAGTACATGCGAAGCTTATTTTGAAGCTTTTAAGAGCTTTTAAGCTGAAATGTGTAAAGTCTTACTTATTGTTGTGAAGCATTAATTTGCCTCTAGATTAATAAACTCAAAAAACTCGATTGTAAAAACTGAGTTCGTAAAGACTTGAAGTTAAAATACAATAATTAAATATTAAGAATTTCTAAAGCCTATATAAAAAGAATGAGTTCCCCTATTGAATGCGAGCATTAATGTCACAAGTTAAGAAACTCAAATATGTAGTTCAAGCTAATAAATTTAGTACATGGGGAGCTTATTTTGAAGCTTTTAAGAGCTTTTAAGCTGAAATGTGTAAAGCCTTACTTATTGTTGTGAAGCATTAATTTGCCTCTAGATTAATAAACTCAAAAAACTCGATTGTAAAAACTGAGTTCGTAAAGACTTGAAGTTAAAATACAATAATTAAATGTTAAGAATTTCTAAAGTCATGAAACGAACTATTAACCACACAGAGCATGTTTAATATCTACCATTTCAACTTCTTCTTTGAACGCTAATGTTTAATGAATAACGAATGATCAACTAATAAAGAATAATAATGTCTTTTCATGTGTCTAAGAAAAAAAACTATAAATAGCACATTCAAGTAATGCAAACCCCCATATCACATTACATCACAATTGTCTTTCTTTCTTCACGTGTTTGAGCTGAAACACCAACCATCTCCACATATTATTAAGTAAATAGGTCAAAAACTGGAACCTCTAATAATTATTATTATTATATCATTATTATACCAGGAACTTACTACTATAGTTAACAGTGACACGGTTCAAGAGAAGTACAAAGTTTTGTTATCCGACGGTTCTTTTTTTCTGACCGAAGCTATGACTGGGGACGATTAAATCACAGAATTTGCAGCTAGGTTCCATTGTTCAATTGACGAACTTTACATATAGTATTGGCACTGGAATGTTACTGATTCTGCTCTATTAGTAGGTCATAACCAGTCGTGATTTCCGCCTCTTTTTTTTATCTGTAGCACAGGCTTAATAAATTATTGATGTTGTTCAGGTTGCCGCTCTCTTCCATACAGGGACAACAAAAGATCATCCATGTATACCAGACCATTTTAAAATGCCTCGAAGAGTAAGATTTTGTTTTTCTTTCTATATTTAATTATTCTTAAAAGATGTTGCTATTACGTTGTTCATCCTTTTGTAACAACTTCTCATTGTCATGGTTTAATGTGTGACTTACTATGGTTTGTTTACTTTAATTCTTCAGGAACTGAATCTAAGGCCTGATGCGTCGAAATTGCTACGGGTAATTCTCCATTACAAGTTTCACCTCATATATAGAATGAGAAAAATGTTAAGGAAGCCTATTTGGATGGAACATTTATCTTTTTTTTATTGAACTTAGTTATCTTTCCGATTTCCTGAGATCATTTTGTTGCCCCGGAGTATAATGAGACTCATCATGTCTTTCGTGCATCAGTTATGGTCATTATTCTTGCATGAAGCCTCCTTTATTTAGTTCTTTACACTTAATAAATGCTTTAATCATTCTTTAACTAATAATAACACATTTTTTATAACAGGCCACACATGAGAATCAAATACCAACATCTAGGATCAAACCTAAGAATCCGATGAATTGAATGAAGGTTTATACGTACCAGATGTGGTTTTTTGGACCATTTAACGATGATGATGTTCGATGATAATGATGATGCTACAATCGATGATGGAGATGCTAAAAGTCTAGCATGATGATGCTGAAAATGATGATGATCATGACCGCCGATGATGATGCCAAAAGATAACGATTGATTAGGATGATATTGAAGACGATGTAGAATAGTTGTTATTTTTTATAGTTTGTTGTTGCATGATTTTTTATGATGTAAAAAAATACCATCTTTGATGCACGCATGAAGAAAATGCAGTATGAGGATGCTTAATGATCTGATGCATAGATACAATTTGATGCAATCATTAATTTATATGAATAGACTTATAGAGGCAGTTATTGTTGTTGTTATGCAATATGTAGGCTACTGCAGCAAGTGTGCTAGGGATGTGAAGCTTTCTTTGTATGCAATATGGTCATATTATACATGTATCTTATAATTGCGCTATAGCATGTTGTGTTATCTCAAAAGATGTTATCTCATACATGTTATTTAACTAAATTCTTATATAAGAAGTTAGTTAAATACAGATGTACTGCATTTTCAGTTGTGTATATTTTGTTCATGATATATAAGAAGTTAGTTTTGTTTTGCTTTACCCATTCATTTACTGTGTAAATGAGAAATATACAAATAAACTTAGAATTTGGATATATTATATAGTGGTGGAAGCTTCAATAGCCGAACGGGTATGTGTTTGTCGGTTAAACTCGATTGTTATAATTAAAATAGTATACAAAGTCATTAAATCGCAGCTTTATTTTTTCGATAGTATGGGTTAATTCATTGAATGGTCAAAATGGTTTGGGTAGTAAGCTGTAGCAGCAAGGATCAGTTTCTCAACAAACTTCCATATGTTTTCTATATTTTGGCAAGGCTATCATATGTAACTCAATATCCCAAATCCTGAAACTTTGCCATTTTCTTTACATCAGCCCACACTTTTGTTGCATTGTCATACTTGAATAAGAAGTGCTAATGTGAATCACAATTTAATGATAAATATTGTTATATTTGGGTTCTTGGTATGTATCGGATTAAACTCAGTAGGGGAAATTGAATTAGAGCCAAAAGTTGAGAAATTGCAAACTTCGAGTGTTGATGAGTTCATTGAAGATAATTCACACGCATGTTACCTGACTATAACTTATCACACGGATTCAAATGGTTTTTGTTAGTCTCTTAAATTTTAAAATTTTATAATTTTAATTCATAAATAACTTAATTTTAAAAATAAATATACCTTCGTGGATAGCACAACTTATGTTCAGCAAAGGCACAACATAAAATCAAGATTACATTATAGCCTATAATCTGTTATAAATGCATATAATCAGCTTTTAAGTTTTTCTTTGTAGTACTCTTGCTTATGATGGTTTGGGAAGTAGAGGGTAGAAGATGATAATTGATTGCCTAAGATTTAGTTATGGTTATTACAAAATAAGGTTAACTTCAATAAAAGACCACAAGGAATAAAACACATGATAATTGTCGAGTTGTTATTTATAATTTTGTTGCGATGTGTTGTGTCTATCACAAGGTAATGGAATGAAATAATAAAATCCATTGGTTTAAATGTTGTATTCAAAAGAAATCAGCGTGTCAACTTAACCCGAACATTTTTTTACCTCAAATACAAATATGATTCTTTCATGGTGAATAAGCCCGTGCATCGCACGGGCCATGATGTCTCGTATATATAAAAAATGAGTTTCATGGCATAAATGAGAGCATTAATGCATAAATGAGAGCATTAATGTCTCTATACAAATAAATCAATTCAATTGTATATAAAGGCATTAAAGGCATTAATCTATCTTATGATAGTTAAATATATAGATTCATCAAGTCTCTTTTAAGTCTTTATGGGTCATATGACTTTCCATTTGTCTAAAAAAATGTCATATTAATCACCTTTAAATGCTATGAATGAAGTTACGATCACCAAACCTTTTCAAGTTACCATGTCAGCTTTTATAAAACCCAACATCTCCTTTTTACACACACCAACCTAACATCTTCCTCTTCTCTTTCTCAAAATCATTAGTGATCTAAATTATTTATTGCTTAGAACTGCTTTAATTCGTGAGAGGATTTTGGTGCTAACATTCAAACTATATATCAGTGAATTTTCATAAGATTTCATATATTGATTTTTATGCATGTTTTTTATTTACGATTTGAGGTTTATTGTTCTAGGTATCTTCATGGAATAAGTGGTGGTACTATGGTGGATACCAATAGGAAGATGGATGATTTTTTTGGTAACATTTTCTTCATCCTTTATATATCATATATGTGTTTTCTATCTGTATTTCTTTTTCTTCATATTTGTTCATAATTTCGTGACCTGATTTTATTTAACAAATTTGTTCTTGATAACCATATTCATAATCTTTATCAATGTTCTTAATTCTTTCTTTTAGGTTCAGTGGATAAATCGTTGAGGTAATAGTTTCTTTTGCTATCCATGTTTCTTATATCTTTCTAATATAGTTTATTCTCTAATTATTTAATTATTTATTTTTATTATTATTATTATTATTATTATTATTTTTATGTAAAAACAGGATTGCTTTAGTATATTTGAGAAAATCTAACCTTTTTTCTTCTTAGTTTTTTAAATAATTTAAATTTGTGTGTATAATTTTGTAAAAAGTTTTAGAATTTATGGATTTTCTCTATTTTTCTAAATATGATACGAATTTGTGTGGGTGTATATAAACATATATTCTTATTAAAATGTACACTTTTTATTTATATATCAGTGAATTTTCATAAGATTTCATATATTGATTTTTATGCATGTTTTTTATTTACGATTTGAGGTTTATTGTTCTAGGTATCTTCATGGAATAAGTGGTGGTAATATGGTGGATACCAATAGGAAGATGGATGATTTTTTTGGTAACATTTTCTTCATCCTTTATATATCATATATGTGTTTTCTATGTATATTTTTTTTTCTTCATATTTGTTCATAATTTCGTGACCTGATTTTATTTAACAAATTTGTTCTTGATAACCATATTCATGATCTTTATCAATGTTCTTAATTCTTTCTTTTAGGTTCAGTGGATAAATCGTTGAGGTAATAGTTTTTTTTGCTATCCATGTTTCTTATATCTTTCTAATATAGTTTATTCTCTAATTATTTAATTATTTATTTATTTTTATTATTAATATTATTATTTTTATGTAAAAACAGGATTGCTTTAGTATATTTGAGAAAATCTAACCTTTTTTCTTCTTAATTTTTTAAATAATTTAAATTTGTGTGTATAATTTTGTAAAAAGTTTTAGAATTTATGGATTTTCTCTATTTTTCTAAATATGATACGAATTTGTGTGGGTATATATTAAACATATATTCTTATTAAAATGTACACTTTTTATTTATATATACAAAATCATAAAATGATGATGTTATATCAATATATACCTGTAAACAGTTGTAGCGACCAATTTTCTAAAATATAATTCTTCTAATTTTAAGAAGAATAAATAAAAATTTTGCAGCGGAAATACATTTTTAAGAAAAAAAAACTTAATAATCGCAAGTAATAATCCCAAGTCACGATTTAATAAAAATATAATTTGACGTTAAAATAAAACAAATTGAACACTTGTTCATAAACATAGTTTGAGAGAAATAATATTAAATACACAAACATCTAATCATAGGCTTGATCATCCCACTCTCAATCGCATGCCACATCGAGCTCCTCAACCTGAAAGGGGTTAAATAGTGGGGTGAGCTTCCAACTCGCTCAGTGTGGAGGATACGCAATATGTCTACGTTAATTACTAAATATATTAGCAAGTATAAACAACATGACTGATAAATTCTGAAGCCCGTCGGCTAGCCCGAAGGCTTTATGCACAATTAAGTGCTTCTGACTGATTTGCACATTTAAGTGCTTCTGACTGATTGCACATTTAAGTGCTTTTGACTGATTGCACATTTAAGTGCTTCTGACTGATTTCACATGCACATACGAGACAATATATAAAGCAATTAAAATAAACAAAAGCGTAATAAATCCCCACACCTGGATAAAATGCAGTTCTTGAACTTGAATGTGATGAGATGCTTGACTCGACAATTCTAGGCCCGTAAATTCTTGTTATTATCTACAATTAATAATAAAAAATTATTATTATTATATGACTGAGAATTAAATGATAAGTGAATAATAATATCAATTCAAAAGGTCTACATGTTAAAAGTTTGGCCGAAATGGACTGATTTTAAATGTTAAAACTAGCTGGGGTTCAAATTAAAAGAATTGAGAAAACGCAAGGACTGAAATTAAAAAGGCTGAAAAAGAATCTGGGGTTAAATCGAAAGATCTGGAAACAAGGGGGACTCAATTGAATAACCCTAGGAAATTAGGGGGTATAAATAACCTATTAACACCCATGTCGGCCGAATAAATCTCAATCTCACACGTCTTCTACCTCTCGCCTCTCGCGGTTCATCTCTCTCTCTCTCTCTCTTTCTCTCTCTCTCTCTCTCTCTCTCTCTCTCTCTCTCTCTCTCTCTCTCCTTCCAGACCAAAAGCGATGTTCGCCGCCCTCTCTCCTCTGGTTTTCCATCTCAGCCTCGCTCTCCCTCTCTTAATTCTTCACACACACACCACTTCGCTGGTTCGCCCGAGATCGGATTAGACCAGCCGCGACGGGCTCCAGGTTATGGCGGCGGTGATTTGAAGATGTCGAACGACTAGAAAGTGGCGTCCGGAGCGGCGGAGATGGGTTGCCACGGCGGCTAGGCTGGGGATGTAATGGAGGACGGCGGTGCAGGCGTCGCCCATGGCCGCTGGTTCGGGCTGACGGCGGCGGAAAGGTTGCAGCGGCAAGTATCAACGGAAAAGGTGACCGTGGCTGGGGATTTCCCGTTTCGGCCGAAATCAAAAGGTTTGTTTCTTCAGCTCTGAATTTGATTCAACAAAATGGTTTGATTTTTGATTGAATTTTGGTTTAAGATTCGGGTTTTACTGGATGAAGTTGGGTGTGTGAGTGTGTGTTCCGTTGGGGAAATTTTTGAAATTGGAAGATGCCCGACGGAGTGTTTGTTTGCTGTGTAATCGAAAAATTGATCAGAGGGAATGGATTACCTGAGGATTATGTTCCGGCGGTGCTAGAATTTCCTGTGTAATTTTGTGGCTGCAGCGGCGTATTTTTTTTTTTTGTATGAGATTTCTGGTGTAGAATGTTTTCGGATGACGGGATGAGAATGTATGCTGTTGGATTTATATGATGATTTGATATGGAAATATTTGCTGTAAAATGATATGAAATCCCCTTTTGATCTGCTGAGAGTGTGGTATTTAAGTAGAAAATTTTCAACCAACTCTTCCCCATGATGCCCACTACTCCCACTAATGTGGATGTGAGAATGTGCAGAAAACTACTCTCTTTCTGATCGTGTGTGTGTGTGTGTGTGAGGATGTTGGGCTTGGATGGAAATTAATAGGATAATTATTGTTAATGGATTGGGCTTGGTAAATACTTGTAGGAGTTGGACTTATAATATTTGGGCTGAATATTATAATGAGTTTGGCTTAGGCCGGCCCAAAATGAATAGATTAAAATTAATTAAAATGCACTGTGAAATCTTATGGATAACGATTAATATGGCTTAAAATTTGACTTGGGCCTAGAAATGACGACATAAAACACGATGAAATAAAATGAGAAATGACACGACATGAATCACATGACTTGACATGAATGACATAAATGAATTTGCATGATCATGAAAATAATATGAATTAAACGATAAATTATTCGGGCATTAATTTAATAATATTGAACGTGTTTTCTATAATTCAAAATAAATATATATGCGGAATCGGGGCGTTACAACCTACCCCCCTTTAACAAATTTTCGTCCTCGAAAATTAAGTTACGTACCTTGAAAAATAAATGTTGGATACTTAGAATGGATCTCCTCTTCACGTTCCCAAGTTGCCTCATTTGGTCCATGACGACTCCATTGAACTTTCACCAATTTAACCTCTTTATTTCGTAACTGGTGTACCCTACGCTCCAGAATAGCTATA
This sequence comes from Orobanche coerulescens, assembly GCA_033398695.1. NCBI lineage: Eukaryota > Viridiplantae > Streptophyta > Magnoliopsida > Lamiales > Orobanchaceae > Orobanche > Orobanche coerulescens. The sequence continues at coordinate 192,537,551 of CM065803.1, read as the reverse complement.
GGTACCTCCTCATAAGTCAGATTCTTGGCTACATGCAACTCTTGAAATTGCATACATGATCAGGATCATGTACGTATTTTCTCAGCATGGAGACGTGAAAGACATTGTGCACTCCTGATAATTCCATCGGCAATGCCAAACTATAAGCAAGATCACCAACACGACCCAAAATCTCAAAAGGTCCGATATAACGAGGCTGTAGCTTTCCCTTTTTACCGAATCGTATTACTCCTTTCATCGGTGCTACTTTCAGGAACACCTTCTCTCCAATCTCAAATTGGATATCTTTCCTCCGTTTATCCGCATAAGACTTCTGCCGATCCTGGGCAGTCTTAATTCTACTTCTGATTTCGGCTATCTTCTCTACCGTCTGCTCGATCAATTCTGGACCCAAAATTTTTCCTTCTCCAACCTCACTCCAATAAAGGGGCGATCGACATTTCCTTCCGTACAGAGCCTCATACGGGGCCATTTGTATAGTTGCTTGATAACTATTGTTATAAGCAAACTCCACTAACGACAAAATATTCTCCTAATTCTCACCAGTATCAAGAACACACGCCCTCAACAAGTCTTCAAGTGTCTTGATAGTCTGCTCAGATTGACCATCGGTTTGCGGATGATATGCAGTACTGAAATTCAACTTAGTGCCCAAAGCACTCTGAAGACTCTTCCAAAATTTCGACGTAAATCGCGGATATCTATCTGATACGATCGACACTGGAACACCATGTAGCCTCAAAATCTCCCGGATATAAATCTGTGCATATTGTTCCATACTGTAAGTCATCCTCACAGGTAGAAAATGAGATGACTTCGTCAAACGATCTACTATCACCCAGATAGCATCGTTCTTCCTCGCTGTTCGTGGCAGACCAACCACGAAATCCATTGTGATATGCTCCCATTTCCATTCTGGGATTTCTAACGGTTGAATTAAACCTCCTGGCCGTTGGTGTTCTGCCTTCACCTGCTGACATATCATACACCTTTCCACAAATACACAAATGTCCCGTTTCATTCCTCTCCACCAAAAGAACTTCAGGTCGTGGTACATCTTTGTACCTCCCGGGTGAGCGGAGTATGGTGCATTGTGAGCTTCTTCAAGGATTTGCTTCCTAAGGGATGGATCCTTAGGAACACATAACCTCCCATCATAAGTCAAAACGTCGTCTGCGGAAACGACAAACTTCTCAATACTCCCAGCTTGTGCTCGATCCTTCATCTTGCACAAGAACTTATCACGTGGTTGAGCCTCCTTAATCTTATCCCTCAAGTTTGGTTGCAAGACCAAAGATGATAGGATGGCTTTCTAATGTTTTGAAGACTCAACTACCTCAATCCTCAACTGGGAGAACTCCTTTATCAAACTCTCCTGATCGGTCAGGCAAGCTAACTCGCCTCTAGTCTTTCGACTCAAGGCATCAGCTACCACATTAGCCTTACCCGGATGGTAATGAATAGTACAATCATAGTCCTTCACCAATTCTAACCATCTCCTTTGTCTCATGTTAAGGTCCTTCTGTGTGAAAAGATACTTCAAACTTTTATGGTCAGTGTATATCTCACACTTTCCTCCGTAGAGATAGTGACGCCAAATCTTCAGCGCATGTACTACAGCATCCAACTCCAGATCATGCATTGGATAGTTCAACTCATGTAGGTTAAGCTGTCTCGATGCATAGGCTACTACTTTACCATGTTGCATCAGAACACAACCCAACCCCTGCTTTGAGGCATCACTATAAATAACAAAGTCTTCCGTCGGATCAGGAATCGTTAATACTGGTGCCGAGGTTAGTCTCCTTTTCAACTCTTGAAAACTTTCCTCGCACTTGTCGTTCCATTCAAACCTCACGCCTTTCCTTGTTAACTGGGTCATAGGAGTGGCGATTTTCGAAAATCCTTCGATAAATCTCCTATAATAGCCAGCTAGGCCCAGAAAGCTGCGGACTTTGCTCGCATTCTTGGTTATTCCCCAACTACTCACTGCTAAAACTTTATCGGGATCAACCTCAATTCCTTTTGAAGTCACCACATGTCTAAGGAATCCAACTCTGTTTAACCAAAACTCACATTTCTTGAATTTAGCATACAACTTCTCCTTGCGAAGTGTCTCCAATGTAATCCTCAAATGTTCTTGGTGTTGTTCCTTGTCCTTAGAATACACCAAGATGTCATCTATAAAGACGATCAGGAACTTATCTAAGTAAGGTTGGAACACCCTGTTCATCAAATCCATAAAGACTGCCGGTGCATTACTCAAGCCAAAAGGCATCACTACAAATTCAAAATGTCCATAACGGGTTCTGAAGGCCGTCTTGGGAATGTCACACTCCCTAATCTTCAGTTGGTGATACCCCAACCGTAAATCAATCTTCGAAAAGGTTCCGGCTCCCCTCAAATGATCGAATAGATCCTCGATTCTCGGTAGTGGGTACTTGTTCTTCACTGTGAGTCGATTCAGCTCTCTGTACTCTATACACATCCGAAGTGACCCATCCTTCTTTCTTACAAACAGTACTGGTGCACCCTAGGGTGACACGCTAGGACGAACAAATCCGAGCTCCAGTAGCTCTTGAATCTGGGCCTTCAATTCTTGAAGTTCCTTCGGAGCCATTCTATATGGCGCTTTGGATGTAGGGGCTGCCCCAGGGACCAAATCAATGCTAAACTCCACTTGTCGGTCGGGTGGGACTCCCGGCAATTCTTCTGGAAACACATCCAGAAACTCTCGTACTACAGGTACGTCTGTAGGGGACACCTCATTAGTACGAGTGTCGACCAAACTCACCAAGTAACCCTGACATTTCTCCTTCCTTAGACCTCTCAGTGCTTTCATGGCTGTGATTACTCTTGGTACTGTCCTACTCTTAGTACCGTAAAAGGTGATCGACTCGTCTTCGGAACACCTCAATGTTACCTTCTTCTCACGGCAACTTATATCGGCATCATGTCTATCGAGCCAGTCCATACCAAGGATCACATCAAAATCCATCGAGTTAATTAAATACAGGCTAGCGTCAAAATCTCTACCTCCTATCTCAATATTCTCGTCAATCATTGTATTAGTGAGGATCGTATTTCCTGACGGTAAGCTAACCTCAAGAGACTCAACGGTTCTAATGCTTCTATGACCAATAGCATGATAAAACTTTGCAGACATAAAGTATGTGTGGCACCAGTGTCAAATAAAGCAAAAGCAGGCACATTAGATATCATAAGCATACCTGACACTGTGCCGGGATTCTCATCTACGTCCTTTTGGGTCAAAGAATAAATACGAGCCTTTCCTCCAGCACCTTGACCTTTGGCCCTTTGGAGATGACAATTCAAGCCGCATGCCCACGGCTCCTTACATCCGTGAGACACCTTTTCCATACAAACACTCCCCGCCATGATTCTTACCACACTTCGAGCACTCTGGCTTACTGGTTTGAGGCTTAGGTTCCGACCTTTGATCAACCTTTGCTTGCTTATTAGAGACCATTGCCTTATTTTGGTTTCCATTCCAATGCCTCTTACCGATACTAAGCTTCGTAGACTGTTGTTGATCCAGATTATGGCTAGCCTCAACCTCTTGGGCTTGAAAAACCGTCTCGGTATAAGGTAGCACCCCATGACCAGCCACGATGTGACGAATACTCGGGCGTAAACCACTCCGGAACTTAAGGGCCCTCTTTCGATCTGTGTCCACCATGTGCTCCACAAAGAAGCTGATTTGGTTGAATTTTCTCTCATATTCTTCAACCGTCATTCCTCCTTGTTCAAGGTTCCAAAACTCTCTCTCCATCTTCTCTCGGTAGTGCTGTGGGTAGTACTGTTCCATCACTATTTCCTTGAACCGATCCCATGTTAATGCAGCACGCTCGGCCGCCGGCCTCAAACGCCAATAGCTTATCCACCAGCGTCCAGCATCCTCCACCATTTGATATTGGCCACAAATAATTCTTTGCGCATCGGTGCACCCAATGAGCTCAAAGGTGCGCTCAAGCGATATGAACCATTCATCAACGAAAGCTGGTCCTTCTCGACCATTGAATGTGGGTGGAGTGAAACGTCGGAATTGTTGCACAACTTGTGCCTGAGTTGGAGCTGGCACGTTATTGTTGTGGTTATCCTGATCTCCGTCACCACCACCAAGGTTAGCATTCTGACCACCGAGATTATCTGCACCGCGGTTAGCTGGGACCGACCTTTGATCAACCTTTGCTTGCTTATTAGAGACCATTGCCTTATTTTGGTTTCCATTCCAATGCCTCTTACCGATACTAAGCTTCGTAGACTGTTGTTGATCCAGATTATGGCTAGCCTCAACCTCTTGGGCTTGAAAAACCGTCTCGGTATAAGGTAGCACCCCATGACCAGCCACGATGTGACGAATACTCGGGCGTAAACCACTCCGGAACTTAAGGGCCCTCTTTCGATCTGTGTCCACCATGTGCTCCACAAAGAAGCTGATTTGGTTGAATTTTCTCTCATATTCTTCAACCGTCATTCCTCCTTGTTCAAGGTTCCAAAACTCTCTCTCCATCTTCTCTCGGTAGTCTTTGTGGGTAATCTTGTTCCATCACTATTTCCTTGAACCGATCCCATGTTAATGCAGACGCTCGCCGCCGCCTCAAACACCAATAGCTTATCCAATGGCCCAAAGATCCTCCACCATTTGATATTGGCCACAAATAATTCTTTGCGCATCGGTGCACCCAATGAGCTCAAAGGTGCGCTCAAGCGATATGAACCATTCATCAACGAAAGCTGGTCCTTCTCGACCATTGAATGTGGGTGGAGTGAAACGTCGGAATTGTTGCACAACTTGTGCCTGAGTTGGAGCTGGCACGTTATTGTTGTGGTTATCCTGATCTCCGTCACCACCACCAAGGTTAGCATTCTGACCACCGAGATTATCTGCACCGCGGTTAGCTGGGCGTCCACGTCCACGAGTTGCCATTATCCTAAGGCATACCACACGCAACGATCCTTCAGTACTTACCCAACGAGAGGGAGAAATAAAATGGAGGCGTTACACTGCATCTATAGGTTGAGCACCAGAGATTTCTAGCAATGATGACTTTCGCATGTCACACATATACTTATGAATTTATAAGAAAACAATTTCATGCCCAAATATTTTATCATAAAATTCTTATATACAAAATAGACTGAAGATGCATCTTTAATGCATGAATCATGGTTCATCTGGGAAACTGCATTTATCACATAATGAATGATCATAACTTAATGTACCTTGGAGTCGACGTGGAGCGGCAGAGGTGGATGATCATAATTGCTAAAAATATTTGATTACTTGCAAAAATGAAATTTTAGTTTAGAAAAAGAAACCATTTTAACGAGTCTACAGAACCGTAAACCGGCTCTGATACTACTTATGTAGCAACCAATTTTCTAAAATATAATTCTTCTAATTTTAAGAAGAATAAATAAAAATTTTGCAGCGGAAATATATTTTTAAGAAAAAAAAAACTTAATAATCGCAAGTAATAATCCCAAGTCACGATTTAATAAAAACATAATTTGACGTTAAAATAAAACAAATTGAACACTTGTTCATAAACATAGTTTGAGAGAAATAATATTAAATACACAAACATCTAATCATAGGCTTGATCATCCCACTCTCAATCGCATGCCACATCGAGCTCCTCAACCTGAAAGGGGTTAAATAGTGGGGTGAGCTTCCAACTCGCTCAGTGTGGAGGATACACAATATGTCTACGTTAATTACTAAATATATTAGCAAGTATAAACAACATGACTGATAAATTAAAGCCGTCGGCTGGCAGAAGGCTTTATGCACAATTAAGTGCTTCTGACTGATTTGCACATTTAAGTGCTTCGGACTGATTGCACATTTAAGTGCTTCTGACTGATTGCACATTTAAGTGCTTCTGACTGATTTCACGTGCACATACGAGACAATATATAAAGCAATTAAAATAAACAAAAGCGTAATAAATCCCCACACCTGGATAAAATGCAGTTCTTGAACTTGAATGTGATGAGATGCTTGACTCGACAATTCTAGGCCCGTAAATTCTTGTTATTATCTACAATTAATAATAAAAAAATTATTATTATTATATGACTGAGAATTAAATTGTAAGTGAATAATAATATCAATTCAAAAGGTCGACATGTTAAAAGTTTGGCCGAAATGGACTGATTTTAAATGTTAAAACTAGCTGGGGTTCAAATTAAAAGAATTGAGAAAACACAAGGACTGAAATTAAAAAAGGCTGAAAAAGAATCTGGGGTTAAATCGAAAGATCTGGAAATAAGGGGGACTCAATTGAATAACCCTAGGAAATTAGGGGGTATAAATAACCTATTAACACCCATGTCGGCGGAATAAATCTCAATCTCACCCGTCTTCTACCTCTCGCGGTTCATCTCTCTCTCTCTCTCTCTCTCTCTCTCTCTCTCTCTCTCTCTCTCTCTCTCTCTCTCTCTCTCTCTCTCTCTCTCTCTCTCTCTCTCTCTCCTTCCAGACCAAAAGCGATGTTCGCCGCCCTCTCTCCTCTGGTTTTCCATCTCAGCCTCGCTCTCCCTCTCTTAATTCTTCACACACACACCACTTCGCTGGTTCGCCCGAGATCGGATTAGACCAGCCGCGACGGGCTCCAGGTTATGGCGGCGGTGATTTGAAGATGTCGAACGACTAGAAAGTGGCGTCCGGAGCGACAGAGATGGGTTGCCACGGAGGCTAGGCTGGGGATGGAATGGAGGACGGCGGTGCAGGCGTCGCCCATGGCCGCTGGTTCGGGCTGACGGCGGCGGAAAGGTTGCAGCGGCAAGTATCAACGGAAAAGGTGACCGTGGCTGGGGATTTCCGGTTTCGGCCGAAATCAAAAGGTTTGTTTCTTCAGCTCTGAATTTGATTCAACAAAATGGTTTGATTTTTGATTGAATTTTGGTTTAAGATTCGGGTTTTACTGGATGAAGTTGGGTGTGTGAGTGTGTGTTCCGTTGGGGAAATTTTTGAAATTGGAAGATGCCCGACGGAGTGTTTGTTTGCTGTGTAATCGAAAAATTGATCAGAGGGAATGGATTACCTGAGGATTATGTTCCGGCGGTGCTAGAATTTCCTGTGTAATTTTGTGGCTGCAGCGGCGTATTTTTTTTTTTTTTGTATGAGATTTCTGGTGTAGAATGTTTTCGGATGACGGGATGAGAATGTATGCTGTTGGATTTATATGATGATTTGATATGGAAATATTTGCTGTAAAATGATATGAAATCCCCTTTTGGTCTGCTGAGAGTGTGGTATTTAAGTAGAAAAATTTCAACCAACTCTTCCCCATGATGCCCACTACTCCCACTAATGTGGATGTGAGAATGTGCAGAAAACTACTCTCTTTCTGATCGTGTGTGTGTGTGTGTGTGTGTGAGGATGTTGGGCTTGGATGGAAATTAATAGGATAATTATTGTTAATGGATTGGGCTTGGTAAATACTTGTAGGAGTTGGACTTATAATATTTGGGCTGAATATTATAATGAGTTTGGCTTAGGCCGGCCCAAAATGAATAGATTAAAATTAATTAAAATGGACTGTGAAATCTTATGGATAACGATTAATATCGCTTAAAATTTGACTTGGGCCTAGAAATGACGACATAAAACACGATGAAATAAAATGAGAAATGACACGACATGAATCACATGACTTGACATGAATGACATAAATGAATTTGCATGATCATGAAAATAATATGAATTAAACGATAAATTATTCGGGCATTAATTTAATAATATTGAACGTGTTTTCTATAATTCAAAATAAATATATATGCGGAATCGGGGCGTTACAACAGTTGTATATAAAGTTATATGTAAAAAAATTTATAAATTTTGTATATAAAAAATCTTATCTTTTTGTCTTAAAAAAAATTAGTACGATACAAAATATGATTTGTTGTATGCCCATAAAAAAAATTATACTTATATCAATATATACTTGGAACTTCTAAATGATGTTTTTTAAGCAAGATGATACTGTATATATTTTGTAACAATATGTAAATATGATTATATTTTTATACAAGTAACTTTTTACTAATTTGTAATGTTTTGATCAAATAATATAAGGAGGGAGTATATAAATAGATTTTATCCAAAAGTGGGTAAAAATTTGTATACAAATCTCGAGATAAAATGTCGTGTTAGATAACTTTTTATTGTAACTCATATGTAGTTATGATTATTACAAAATATAGATAACTCATATTTAAATACTCTAGAGAACCACAAATCTCGGGATAGAATGGCGTGTTAGATACATCTTTTAGATATTAATTGAATCGGGTAAGTCGAGGTCACATAATAACTGAAGACTAAAAGGGTACACAAGAGGTTAAGATTTAGATACGATATTAGAAAACAAGGATAACTCATATTTAAATACTACGGGATAATCATATATCTCGAGATATAATATCGTGTTAGTTATACTATTTTAGAACTTATTGAATAAGTAAGCCGAAGTCACATAATAGTTGATGACTAAAAGAGTATACAAGAACAAGAGCTTGAAGAATTAGGTATGATTATTACAAAAAAGGATATATAACTCATACTCGAGCGATACTATATATATACTTTTTCTAAATGAAGAGTTATATCGCTATTAGTATTGCTTAAGATTGTTGCATGAAAATTAATATTTGAGGTAATTTGTGTGGGTATATATAAACATATATTCTTATTAAAATGTACACTTTTTATTTATATATACAAAATCATAAAATGATGAGGTTATATCAATATATACATGTAAACAGTTGTATATAAAGTTATATGTAAAAAATTTAGAAATTTTGTATATAAAAAATCTTATCTTTTTGTCTTAAGAAAAATTGGTACAACACAAAATATGATTTGTTGTATGCCCATAAAAAAAATTATACTTATATCAGTATATACTTGGAACTTCTAAATGATGTTTTTTAAGCAAGATGATACTATATATATTTGTAACAATATGTAAAGTGAGAATCAATTTTTTAATACCAAACCATAAAATTGATAAGTTATATATCCTCATTCATAAGAGTGTAAGTTATTGATACCATTTTTCTTAAAAAGACTAAAATGTCCTCCAAAAAGGTGTTGATGTTGACTTTCCTTTTTTACCTTTTAGTGATAGATTTAAGGTTATTAATGTCTATTGGTATCAAAAACTTATACTCTTATGAATGAGGATATATAACTTGTTACTTTTATGGTTTGGTATTATAAAAGATAGAACCCTAAAGTGAATATGATTATATTTTTATACAAGTAACTTTTTACTAATTTGTAATGTTTTGAACAAATAATATAAGGAGGGAGTATATTGTAATACCCGAGATTTCTGATATGTTTTTGGAACTTGTGATATTGTAATTATTGTACTTTTGTCTGAGTATTATTGTCCGTATTTCATAATCCGATGTTGTCGAGCGTATGATTTCATGATTGTGATTTAAAAATTGTAATTCTGCGCATGTAGCGCACGCTATCATCTATGTGTAGCGTACGCTAACATGGATCCATAGCGCACGCTACAGAGGAACATTAGCGCACGCTAGGCGTGGTCAATTTGATTGAGACGTGTGGTAGGTGAGATCAGGCCGGGGATCTTGGTCGGATTGTGTCGGGATGAACCTGGACGGCTTTCGGGAAAAGCCAAGTCAACGCCTTAGCGCACGCTACAGGCATGTGCATAGCGCGCGCTAAGTGCTGAGTACAGTGAAGTCAGTAGCCGTTAGCGCACGCTACGAGCAGGGACTAGCGCGCGCTAATAACCATTTCCTATAAATAGGACAACATCCTTTTCGTATTTTCAGTCCTTTCTTTTCCCACATCCGAATTCTTATACTTAGAGTATAAGTTCCTACATCCTAAACACCTCATATCAACATCCTAGCTCGTGATTGAAGATTGTAGATCATTGAGGATTGGTGTTCGAGCCTTCGACGTTGTATTGCTTCGATTTTCTCCTTGTTCTTCACTACTTTGAGGTAGGTGATTCTTCACCAATATTAGTAGTGTTCTAAAGGACGATTTGATCATGTTTTTATAGTCAGTTATTTCGTTCTAAATCGATCATCATGTGTTAGAAGGATATTTTCGACGTTTCGACACTTATTCATCGTATGAACCCTTGAACCTTTTTAGTTTATGGACTCTTAAGCAGCTTCAAACCAAATTGTGATCAGTGGACGGATATTACCTAGTTGTTACGTTTTTCACATTGGAATCATGCGTTTTGGAACGTAGGACGAACGGAACTTAGAATATTTCCTTGAAGATCAAGATGAATGATAGTGTAGTAATGATTATACGTATCTTTGAATCTCATAGTCATTTAGTACGTATAGAAACTTTCAAAAACCTTATTAGCATGATATGCTCGGGGTTTGACTTGTATTATCACCATAGAATTCATGAGTTCATTACCATTAGATCCAGTTTTCTACCAGTAGTAATCTGCCATGCAAGGTTAGCGCACGCTATCATACGTAAGTTAACGTGCGCTATCGGGGATAAGTTAACGCACGCTACGTGTGGTACGTAACGTACGTTATGATATCAGCCGAGTCGGCCGATCGAGAGAGAAGCTGTCAGTCCGTGGCTAGCGTACGCTAGGCTTATACGATAGCGTACGCTAACAGGCAGGCTTAGCGCACGCTACATAGAGTACGTAGCGTACGCTAAGTGGTTCAGGCAGGTTGCATATTTTGAGCTTTTGGGCCGTAGATCGAATTGTTAGGCAATCGTTCGACTTGAGATGATTTGTATATCATTTCTTTTGTTAAGGTTCGAGCTTGCTACGTTGATCGAAGGAGGCGGCCTTCGAGTGTGTTGAGATCATTGAAGTATTTTGTTCTTGCCATCTTCGAGGCAAGTATCGTAATGTGTTAAAATTGATATTTTGAGCATGTTTGTGGCTTATTCATGTTGTTGAACATGGAAATTAATTTGTTGAATTGTCATGATATTCGTTATCTAGTAGTTGTATGTTCATGTTGATGAACATAATGATTTGGCATATGTGAATGCATGAGTTGTATTTGTGTACGTTGTACGATCTATGCTGAGGGCGCTGGATCGGATGTCCACCTCGTGTTGGTCCGACGGGATCATCTTGGGATCTAGGCTGAGGGCGCTGGATCATTGGACGGGTTATTTCCACCTCGTGTTGGTCCAACGGGATCATCTTGGGATCCATGCTGAGGGCGCTGGATCATTGGAATACCCTTGCTGTGTTAATGGAATCTTGTGGATTCGCATTGTCGGATTCCGGTAGCGGAAGTCCGTGTGGTGTATCTTGTTATGTATTGTTGATGCATATTCGAATTGTTTATTATGATACTTGTACTAGCATCGTTTTGCTAACCCCTTCGAGGGTGGACATTTGTTTTGATGTTCAGGTAGCTGAGGAGCAGGGAAACAGCCACAGTACCGACGTGACGACGAAGGGGTTCAGTGATGTTTGTTTGTTGTTGGTGATTTGTTTTCTTGGTTTGATTTCAGTACTCGAGTACGCGTGTCGTATTAATATCATTTCGATATGGTTGTATTAATTACTCGTTGAACTAGTTGAATGGTTTTGTAAACTTGAATTTCCGCAGTATTGATGTCTTATATTTACATTTCTTTTAAATCAGCCTTGTAACTCCTTACTTAAAGGGTTTACGGCGCTGTAATTATTCCGAATATCTCGGGGTGTTACAGAATATGGTATCGGAGCTAAGATTTATAGATATCTTGGAAGTCGGGTTTTAAGTTAGGTCTGTTTACGTTATTGATTTACGAGTTGTTCGTAACATCACTGTTCAGCCAAAAGTCGTCATGTGGACCGTGGTTGTAAGTCTCATAATCTCTTATACTACCGTTTTACTTAATTACTGTTTTGTGAGTATTGACGGGCTTTATTTCGTAAACTTTGTCCTGGATATTGAGGAATTGTGTGTACAGTATGTTGAGAGGAGGACGTGAACGCGGACGCGGTCGTGGACGCGGATGGGGTAACATGAGACAGGAGGATTCCGCAACTACCCCGGAATTATCAGCTAGTCGAACCGATTCCCATTCTGGAGGGCAGCAAGGATCAGCGAATGACGACGCAAATCCTAACATGCCGGGAGTGCTTCAACAGGTGGTGGCGCAGATAAACCAGTTCGCCCAGGTAGTCGACCGCATGCAGACGGCGATGGGACAGCAGCACCACGAGGATAACCAGGGAGACAGATGGCTTGCTGAGGTGGTCAAATTGCACCCGCCAAAATTTGACGGATCTGCTGAGGCACTTACTTGGGATCACTGGCTTAAGGAGTTAGAGAAGATATTCGCGGGTCTTAACTATCCCGAAGACCGGAAGGTTCCCATTGCCCAGTATTTTCTGACTGGGGAGGCCTTTGATTGGTGGGAAGCTATCCGACCCGAGAATCATAATGCGGATTGGATGGAATTCAAACTAATGATGGAAGCACAGTATTGTCCTCGTCCAGTTAGAGAGGCAAAGATCCGAGAGTTTTTCTCACCACAGAGTTCGGAAGCATCTGTGACAGATGTAATCAAAACTTTTAATCATTAGCTGTCCCATAAGAAAACCTGTTGTTGCTGCTAATTGCTTGCAGAAAAGTTTTTTCATTTCGATATGCGGATGAAGCCGGAGATTCAGCAGTACATGTCCGGGTTCGAGTGTACTACGTTGCGACAGTATCAAGACAAATCGCTGGCCTACGACATGAAAGAGGCGGCGGTGGAGAAATCAGTGGAGGCAAAGAAGCAGAAGGTGACCGGCAACTTCTTAGAAAACAAGAGCGGTGGGCCCCGCAAGGGCCAGTCTTCCTTTTATTCGGCTAAGAACCTCCACATCCTTCCAGAGGTGGAAAGAAGTTCCGGACTACATCAACAGTTCCGGACGCATCAAAGAAATGCTACAATTGCGGTCGAGCAGGGCATATTCAACGTGACTGTCTCGCATCTTCTGTGAATTGCTACGATTGTGGACAAGAAGGACACCGTGCGGCTTTCTGTGGAGTTGCTACTAGGTCTTTTGGTACTCGCACTCCAGTTCCAGTTCCGAAGGAGATAAGTGTGAACCAGACACAACAGAGTGGATTTCCGCAGCAGAACGTTGGGAAGAGAGAGACATCGAGTGCTGGGCCCGTTCCTCCGCGCCTGTACGAGATGAGGAAATCTGACGATCAGAACACTGCTGTTGCATCAGGTACGATTCAGATCCTTTTGCAACCAGTTAGTGTTTTATTCGATTCCGGAGCTACACATTCTTTTGTATCCTTGAACTGTGTAAATCGTTTAAAAATCTCGTGCTTATTTGATTGTGAACCATATGTTGTGGGTTTGCCGAGTGGAGAGAGAATTGTGGGAACCCTAGAGGCTAGAGATTTTCCAGTGTCTATAGGAGGGAGAGATTGGCCATCGAATCTTATTGTAGTTGACATCTACGGTGACGATTTAATTCTCGGAGACGATTGGCTCAACCGTTATGGAGATATTCTGAATTACCGAGAGAGAGTCATTTCTATCATTGCTGATGACGGATCTGAACACTTATTTCGAGGGTGGAGACCGGGAAGCTCGGGAAAATTGATCAAAGCAATGAAAGCCGTGAAATTACTGAAGCAGGGATGTCACGGACTTTGGTGCTATGCCATGAGGAAAGAGGAAGGAGTAGAGCTCTCGTCTATTTCAGTTGTGAATGAGTTCTCGGATGTATTCCCTGACGAACTACCTGGGTTACCTCCGCAGAGAGAAGTGGAATTCACTATCGAATTAGAGCCTGGAGCAGCTCCTATTTCCATAGCACCATACCGCATGGCGCCAACCGAGATGTATGAACTCAAGAAGCAACTGGAGGAATTGTTACAGAAGGGCTATATTCAACCTAGCGTTTCTCCTTGGGGAGCGCCCGTTCTCTTTGTCCGGAAGAAAGACGGATCCCTCCGACTGTGTATTGATTACAGGGAGCTCAATAAGATGACGATCAAGAATAAGTATCCTATACCTCGGATCGACGACTTGTTTGATCAACTGCAAGGGGCAAGGGTATTCTCGAAGATTGACTTGCGATCAGGATACCATCAGTTGAGGATTAAGGAATCGGATATACCAAAATCTGCTTTCAGGTCCCGGTACGGGCATTATGAATTCGTAGTGATGCCGTTTGGACTTACCAATGCTCCTGCGGTATTCATGCAATTGATGAATCGGGTATTCTTGGAATACTTGGATAAATTTGTGGTCGTCTTCATTGATGACATCTTGATATATTAGAAGGACGCAGAGGAGCATGCCGAACATTAGCGTGTGGTTTTGAGCACCTTGAGGAAGGAACAGCTGTATGCAAAGCTTTCAAAATGCGAGTTCTGGCTCAGGGAGGTAACTTTCCTCGGGCATGTGATATCAGCTGACGGAGTTCAGGTTGTAATATCCAGATTTATTACGGTGTATTTCATCTGTACTCAAACCCTATATTATTCGGATTTGTAGTTTTGATTATTGGAGTATGATATTTCTTGCATTGATATCATTATACATAAGTATAGAAGCATACAAAATTTCTCATGCAAACTCGTGATAGCGCACGCTAAGAATGTATCTTAACGCGCGCTATTGGGCTACTATTAGCGCACGCTATGCAGGTAGGAGTTGCGTGCGCTAAGAACTCAATTACTGAGCGGGATAGCTAGCACATGCGCCAGCCGGGACATGGGTCCGGATAAGATTCCCGCGGACGAGCCCGGACAATTCTGAAGTCAACCATTATTAGCGCACGCTAAGGAATGCTTAGTAGCGTGCGCTAACTTGTTAAAATGCAGAATATTATAAATGGGACAACAACTCGTTTTGGCTTACATTTTACTCGTTCCTTCTGCATTATTGAGAGGCCAGAGAGCTGAGATAACCCTCATACATACTTAGAACACATATTGTTAGTGTTTATATATTGGTTATCACTTGGGAGTAATCATTGAAGTGGAATAGCACCTTGGAGTGGCATACAACCAACCGGAGTTGGATTCTACCTTACGGTTCAGTGATTTTCATCATATTAAGGTATGTTCAATCTATCTCCAGACTTAGAGTTGGATTTTAACGATTTGGATGATCATGTTAACAAGATATGGATTTTCATAGATGAATCATCCAAGTATATCATGTTTGGAATATTGAGATGATTAAGCCTTAAGTACCTTGATTATGATCATCATGATTCGAATCTTATTACATTGAACAAGTAAAGGAAGCTTCTATCATTGGTAATCCGAATCTAATAGATGACTTCATAGCAATCTTGGACTTGACTTTAACATCATTATTGTTAGATAAATCTAAAGTATTTATCATGGAAAGATTTATCTAGTATAGATGGAACGTTTAACAACTTCAGCATGATAATTTCGATGGATATAAGGTGTTGATATCAAACGTTAAGCTTTTCGAATCGTCATATGAAAGATTTGTAGTCGTAATGGAATATGGTTTTAATGGTATGCATATCCTTGAATCCGAAGTTGTTGTTATCCGTAAGACCATTCATAATCGTATGAACATGATATTCATGGAGGTAACATGAAGTATCACGGAAGATTTCATTGTTTCGATCATGGCGAGAACAGTTTACTGCTCAGCAGTAAACTGCCATGCATAGATAGCGCACGCTATGCTATGAATATTAACGTGCGCTATCGAGCACGAGTTAGCGTACGCTACATTTGGTATGTAACGTACGCTAAGCCATCAGACGAGTCAGTCGACTGATCAGTGAAGTACTGACCATACATAGTTAGCGTACGCTAGGCTTTGTTGTTTGCGTGCGCTATCGAGAAGACTTAACGCACGCTACACAGAGTACTTAGCGTGCGCTAAGCAGTTCAGGCAGATTGCATTTTATGAACTTTTGGCCGTAAATCGAATTGTTAAACATTCGTACGACGTGAGGTAAATCCTATATCATTTCTTTTGTTAAGGTTTGGTCTCGTCACGTGATTGATTGAGGAGGACGACCTTCGAGTGTTCATTTTCGTGGAAGTGTTGTTCTTGTCTTCAAATCGAGGCAAGTACTTTAATTGTTTTATGTATTGATGTTATACATATTATCGTGCATGTATGTCGTTGTTGTATGTCCACCTCGTGTTGGTCCGATGGGATCATCGGGGGATCTATGCTAGCGTGCGCTGGATCATCGGACGGGTTTTTCCACCACGGGTTGGTCTGACGGGATCATCGTGGGTTCTAGGCAGTGAACGCTGGATCGTCGGAATTACCATGTGTATGTTATGATATCATGTTGTGATTATCAGTTGTGTATGTCATTTATGAATTTCTCGTAGGAGAAGACTCGTTGGTATTTTTCTTGTCGTTTACGTTATTCGTGAGATATGAATAATATGTTGTGGTACTTGTACTAGCATCGTTGTGCTAACCCCTTCGGGGGTGAACATTTTGTTTATGTTCAGGATCCAGGAGAGCGGGAAAACAACCACTGGAGCTGCATGACGACGAGGGTGCAGAGTGATGTTTCGGCCGGGTTTATTTATCTGTTGTTTATTCATTATTTTAATAAGTACTCGAGTACGAAGTCATTTGTGATGGATTTGAATTTGGTGATGTATTATTGAGTTCCTGTTGAACAATTGTACTTTCAGTATTTGGTAAGAACTATTGTATCTTAATTCCGTTATTTCCATTCGTTAGTACCTTTTAATGTCTGTTCAATTCTTCAGCCTTGTAAATCCTTATGTAAAGGATTTACGGCGCTGTAATATTCCTGAATATATCGGGGGTATTACAGAATATGGTATCGGAGCTAAGATTATGGATATCTTGGCCGTTGGGTTAAAAATAGGGGTCATTTATGTCTTTTGAGGTAACCGGCCGTGAATGACATCACTGCACTGCCTACGTCTTCATGCGAACGGTGGTTGTAAGTTCCTAAAACTCTATCTCGTTCTTTTCATGTTGAGTCTCTTTATACTCGAATATTAGAACGATGTTGTTTCCCGTATGTTGAGTATTTATGCTTACAGTATGTTGAGAGGCGGACGTGGACGTGGTCGCGGTCGTGGACGCGGATGAAGAAATGCTGAAAGGGAAGCGTCGCCTTCTAATCAAGCCAGTCATAGCTCAGGCGAGCCGCAACAATCTATTAATAACGAACCAGATCCTGCTGTACCAGAGATCCTTCGTCAAGTGGTGAACCAGATGACTCAGTTCGCCCAGGTCGTGGACCGAATGCAAGTGGCGGTGGGACTACAGCAGGGAGAAAGACAGCGGGGGATCCCAGACATGGGAAATCGAGGTGACCGGTGGCTGCAAGAGGTGACGAAGATGCAACCACCCAAATTCGACGGTATTTCTGAGACTCCCACCTGGGATCATTGGTTGAAAGAACTGGAGAAAATCTTTGCCGGAATTAACTACCCAGACGACCGGAGAGCCTCTATCGCTCAATATTGTCTGATAGGGGAAGCATCCGAATGGTGGGAAGCCATCCGGCCTGTAGACCATGATCCTGATTGGACAGAGTTTAGATTGATGATAGAAGCTCAGTATTGCCCTCGTCCTGTGAGGGAAGCCAAAGTTCGGGAGTTTTTCTCTGCTCAGCCTTCTGATGTGCCAGTATCCCAGGCGATTAAGACGTTTAACCAACAGCTGGCATTTGTTCGACATCTGGTCAGAACAGATGCAGAAATGATGATCCATTTCGATATGAGAATGAAACCAGAAATCCAGAGGTACATGTCCGGATTTGAATGTACCACACTCCGTCAATACCAGGATAAGGCGTTGGCGTATGAGATTAAGGAAGCAGCTATGGAGAAATTTTCGGAATCCAAGAAACAGAAAGTCTCTGGTACTTTTACAGAGCACAAGAACAGCGGGCCCCGTAAGGCCCAGTTAGGAGCGGAAAGAACTTCGGAGCGACATCGACTATTACTGATATTACCAGGAAATGCTTTAACTGCGCCTAGACGGGGCACTATCGACGGAATTGCCCCCTTCCTGCCGTGACTTGTTTTGATTGTGGACGAGAGGGACATCGGGCAGTGTTTTGTGAAGAGGCTGTAAAGTCTTTTAGAGCCCGTACACCACATCCAGTCCAGAAGGAAGCCATTATCCAACAGACGCAGCAAAGTGTCCAGATGCCTCAGAATTTTGGCCGTGGACGAGGCAGAGGACAATGGGACCGAAAGGGGACATCGAGTGCTGGATCTGCTCCCCCATGTCTGTACGATATGAGGAGGACAGACGATCAGGATGCTGCTGTCGCATCAGGTACTGTCTAGATCCTTTCCCAGCCAGTTAGCGTTTTATTCGATACAGGAGCTACGCATTCTTTTATATCCTTGTCTTGTGTAAATCGTTTGAATATTTCCGGTTTTCATACTTGTGAACCTTATGTTGTTGGTTTACCGAGTGGGGAGAGGATTGTCGGAAACTTAGAAACTAGAAATTTCCCTGTATCATTTGGAGGCAGAGAGTGGCTCTCAAATCTGATCGTGATAGAAATGCAAGGAGACGACCTGATACTCAGAGACGATTGGCTTAATCGATATGGAGCAATTGTAAACTACCGAAGGAGGAATATCTCACTGATCGCTGACGATGGTTCTGAAATATTGTTCGAGGGGTGGAAATCGGGAAGCTAAGGGAAATTGATCAAGGCGATGAAAGCTGTCAAATTGTTGAAACAGGGCTGTATCGGGTACTGGTGTTATGCAATGAAGAAAGAAGACGAAATTGTGGAACTTTCATCCATTCCTGTTGTGAACGAATTTCCAGATGTATTTCCTGACGAGTTACCTGGACTACCTCCACGAAGAGATGTGGAATTTACCATCGAGCTGGAACCCGGAGCTACACCAATTTCTAAGGCGCCGTATCGTATGGCACCTACTGAGATGTACGAACTGAAGAAGCAGCTGGAGGAGTTACTGGACAAGGGCTATATTCAGCCAAGCGTTTCACCCTGGGGAGCGCCAGTTCTTTTTGTCCGAAAGAAGGATGGGTCGCTCCGACTGTGTATTGACTATCGAGAGCTGAACAAGATGACGATTAAGAACAAGTATCCGTTGCCACGGATTGATGATCTGTTTGACCAGCTGCAAGGGGCAACAGTATTTTCTAAAATCGATCTGAGATCAGGATATCATCAGCTGAGGATTAAGGAATCTGATGTTCCGAAATCAGCGTTCAGAACTCGCTACGGACATTATGAGTTTGTAGTAATGCCGTTTGGTCTCACTAACGCACCTGCTGTATTTATGCAATTGATGAACCGTGTGTTCATTGAATTTTTGGATAAATTTGTGGTCGTGTTCATTGATGACATTCTGGTGTATTCTAAGAGCCCGGAAGAACATGCGCAGCATTTGCGGATTGTATTGGAACTTTTGAGAAACGAGCAATTGTACGCCAAACTTTCTAAGTGTGAATTCTGGCTAAAGGAAGTAATGTTCCTCGGCCATGTGGTGTCAGCTAAAGGAGTCCGAGTAGATCCTCAGAAGATCGAAGCAATTATGGATTGGAAGCCTCCAAAGAACGTGAAAGAAGTCCGAAGCTTCTTAGGACTTGCTGGATATTATCATCGATTCGTGGAAGGGTTTTCTAAAATCTCCCGCCCACTTACTCGACTTCTGCAGAAAACTCAAAAGTTTGAGTGGAATGAATTGTGTCAGATTAGCTTTGATGAATTGAAGAAGAGATTGACGACGGCACCGATTCTATCACTTCCACAGGGAACTGGAGGATTCATAGTTTACAGTGATGCTTTGAACCAAGGACTTGGGTGCGTGTTGATGCAGAATGATAAGGTGATCGCTTATGCGTCGCGACAGCTGAAACCTTATGAAGTGAATTACCCAACACATGATTTGGAGCTAGCAGCAGTGGTTTTTTCTTTGAAGATCTGGAGACATTATCTGTACGGGACTCACTGTCAGATCTTTACGGATCATAAGAGTCTCAAGTACATATTCAGTCAGAAAGA
The DNA here is from genome assembly GCA_033398695.1 of Orobanche coerulescens. Lineage (NCBI taxonomy): Eukaryota > Viridiplantae > Streptophyta > Magnoliopsida > Lamiales > Orobanchaceae > Orobanche > Orobanche coerulescens. The sequence continues at coordinate 192,517,527 of CM065803.1, read as the reverse complement.
ATTGAACATGCGGCAAAGAAGATGGTTAGAGCTGATCAAGGACTATGACTTGGAGATTTTATATCATCCAGGCAAAGCGAATGTAGTGGCCGATGCACTTAGCCGCAAGCCTGTTTCTATTCAGATGCTGGAGACGCTGACCTCCCAACTTAGCCTTCAACGAGAGATGATTCGTGAAGGAATTGAATTGTGGTTACAAAGAGTCCAAGGACAACTATGCGTAATGGAGATAACTTCATCATTAACCGAAGGAATCAAATCTAGACAGGCAGATGATCCTCTGACGATTCGGTTACGTGATGAAGTGATCAAAGGAAAGGCCCCCAGATTCGTAATTCATGATGATGGAGTTTTGAGATTTCAGAACCGACTCTGTGTTCCCGATGATGATGTTCTGAAACAGACGATATTGAAGGAAGCTCACAATTCGCCCTATTCTATCCACCCGGGCACTAGTAAAATGTATAAGGACTTGAAGCAGAATTTCTGGTGGGGCAACATGAAGAAAGATGTAGCGGACTATGTTTCGAAATGCTTGACATGTCAGCAGGTTAAGATCGAGCATCAACGGCCTGCCGGAATGTTGAAGCCACTCCCGATTCCTGAATGGAAGTGGAAGGACATATCGATGGACTTTATCACTAATATGCCGAGAACCAGGACAGGAATGAACATGATTTGGGTGATAGTTGATCGTTTAACCAAATCAGCTCATTTTCTAGGCATTAAGGATATGTGGGGACCAGAGAAGTTGGCACGAGTATTTATTTCGGAGATAGTTTGATTGCATGGTACGCCGAAGACCATTGTTTCTGATCGAGACGGCCGTTTTGTGTCTCACTTTTGGAAAGCAGTTCATAAGGCCTTGGGGAGCGAGTTGAACTTCAGTACAGCTTATCACCCGCAGACTGACGGACAATCTGAGAGAACTATACAAACGGTGGAAGACATGCTAAGGGCCTGTGCCTTGGATTGGTCAAACGATTGGGAAGTTCATATACCATTGATTGAATTTACCTACAACAATAGTTGGCATGCTTCCATTAAGATGGCACCGTTTGAGGCATTATACGAAAGGAGATGCAGATCGCCCCTATGTTGGGACGATTCGTCAGACTTGATCGGAACAGAACCAGAGTTCATCGTGCAGACTCGAGAGAAGATAGCCTTGATTCGTGAAAGGCTGTTGACCGCCCAGAGTCGCCAGAAATCTTACGCAGACATACGCCGTCGCCCATTGGAATTCAGTACTGGAGATCACGTACTTTTGAAGGTTTCTCCTACTTGGGGAATCTTTCGTTTCGGAAGGAAAGGAAAGCTGAGTCCGAGATATATCGGACCATTTGAGATCCTTGAGAGAGTTGGGGAGTTGGCATACAGATTGGCATTGCCGCCGTCATTATGCCATGTTCATAACGTGTTCCACGTATCCCAGTTACGGAGGTATATACCAGACCCCAGTCATATCATTGATTTCGGCGAGATCGAAGTCGCGCAGGATGGGACGTTTGAAGAAAGACCGGTCAAGATACTCGAGAGTCGAGTTAAGCAGCTGAGGAACAAACCAATCGTTTTGGTCAAAGTTCAATGGTCACGTCACGGAATGGAAGAAGCCACCGGGAAACGAGGTCGATATGAAGTCTAGATATCCCGAGTTATTTTCGTCTTGAGTTTCGGGACGAAACTCCTTTTTAGTAGGAGAGTATGTAATATCCGGATTTATTATGGTGTATTTCATCTGTACTCAAACCCTGTATTATTCGGATTTGTAGTTTTGATTATTGGAGTATAATATTTCTTGCATTGATATCATTGTACATAAGTATAGAAGCATACAAAATTTCTCATGCAAACTCGTGATAGCGCACGCTAAGAATGTATCTTAACGCGCGCTATCGGGCTACTATTAGCGCACGCTATGCAGGTAGGAGTTGCGTGCGCTAAGAACTCAATTACTGAGTGGGACAGCTAGCACATGCGCCAGCCGGGACATGGGTCCGGATAAGATTCCCGCGGACGAGCCCGGATAATTCTGAAGTCAACCATTATTAGCGCACGCTAATGAATGCTTAGTAGCGTGCGCTAACTTGTTAAAATGCAGAATATTATAAATGGGACAACAACTCGTTTTGGCTTACATTTTACTCATTCCTTCTGCATTATTGAGAGGCCAGAGAGCTGAGATAACCCTCGTACATACTTAGAACACATATTGTTAGTGTTTATATATTGGTTATCACTTGGGAGTAATCATTGAAGTGGAATAGCACCTTGGAGTGGCATACAACCAACCGGAGTTGGATTCTACCTTACGGTTCAGTGATTTTCATCATATTAAGGTATGTTCAATCTATCTCCAGACTTAGAGTTGGATTTTAACGATTTGGATGATCATGTTAACAAGATATGGATTTTCATAGATGAATCATCCAAGTATATCATGTTTGGAATATTGAGATGATTAAGCCTTAAGTACCTTGATTATGATCATCATGATTCGAATCTTATTACATTGAACAAGTAAAGGAAGCTTCTATCATTGGTAATCCGAATCTAATAGATGACTTCATAGCAATCTTGGACTTGACTTTAACATCATTATTGTTAGATAAATCTAAAGGATTGATCATGGAAAGATTTATCTAGTATAGATGGAACGTTTAACAACTTCAACATGATAATTTCGATGGATATAAGGTGTTGATATCAAACGTTAAGCTTTTCGAATCGTCATATGAAAGATTTGTAGTCGTAATGGAATATGGTTTTAATGGTATGCATATCCTTGAATCCGAAGTTGTTGTTATCCGTAAGACCATTCATAATCGTATGAACATGATATTCATGGAGGTAACATGAAGTATCACGGAAGATTTCATTGTTTCGATCATGGCGAGAACAGATTCTCGCTCGTGAAGAATCGCCATGCATAGATAGCGCACGCTATGCTATGAATATTAACGTGCGCTATCGAGCACGAGTTAGCGTACGCTACATTTGGTATGTAACGTACGCTAAGCCATCAGACGAGTCGATCGGTGATCGATGAAATCTTGACCATACATAGTTAGCGTCGCTAGGCTTTGTTGTTTGCGTCTTATCGAGAAGACTTAACGCACGCTACGAGTACTTAGCGTGCGCTAAGCGATTCGAGCGGTGCATTTTATGAACTTTTGCCCGTAAATTGAATTGTTAAACATTCGTACGACGTGAGATAAATCCTATATCATTTCTTTTGTTAAGGTTTGGTCTCGTCACGTGATTGATTGAGGAGGACGACCTTCGAGTGTTCATTTTCGTGGAAGTGTTGTTCTTGTCTTCAAATCGAGGCAAGTACTTTAATTGTTTTATGTATTGATGTTATACATATTATCGTGCATGTATGTCGTTGTTGTATGTCCACCTCGTGTTGGTCTGACGGGATCATCGGGGGATCTATGCTAGTGTGCGCTGGATCATCGGACGGGTTTTTCCACCACGGGTTGGTCTGACGGGATCATCGTGGGTTCTAGGCAGTGAATGCTGGATCGTCGGAATTACCATGTGTATGTTATGATATCATGTTGTGATTATCAGTTGTGTATGTCATTTATGAATTTCTCGTAGGTGAAGACTCGTTGGTATTTTTCTTGTCGTTTACGTTATTCGTGAGATATGAATAATATGTTGTGGTACTTGTACTAGCATCGTTGTGCTAACCCCTTCGGGGGTGAACATTTTGTTTATGTTCAGGATCTAGGAGAGCGGGAAAACAACCACTGGAGCTGCATGACGACGAGGGTGCAGAGTGATGTTTCGGCCGGGTTTATTTATCTGTTGTTTATTCGTTATTTCAATAAGTACTCGAGTACGAAGTCATTTGTGATGGATTTGAATTTGGTGATGTATTATTGAGTTCCTGTTGAACAATTGTACTTTCAGTATTTGGTAAGAACTATTGTATCTTAATTCCGTTATTTCCATTCGTTAGTACCTTTTAATGTCTGTTCAATTCTTCAGCCTTGTAAATCCTTATGTAAAGGATTTACGGCGCTGTAATATTCCTGAATATATCGGGGGTGTTACACAGGTGGACCCAAAGAAAGTCGAAGCAATCTTGGAATGGGAAGCCCCTAATAACGTGAAAGAAGTCCGGAGTTTCTTAGGACTTGCTGGATATTATCGCCGCTTTGTAGAGGGATTTTCCAAAATTGCTCGTCCGCTCACTCAGCTGTTACAGAAAACTCGAAAGTTCAAGTGGGATGAGAAATGCCAGGCCGGTTTTGATGAACTTAAGAAGAGACTGACGACAGCACCTATATTAGCATTACCAGATGGAACTGATGGATTCATGGTGTACAGCGACGCTTCAAATCAGGGTCTGGGATATGTGTTGATGCAAAGAGATAAGATGATTGCCTATGCTTCTCGGCAGTTGAAACCATACGAGGTTAATTACCCAACTCATGATCTGGAGCTAGCAGCTGTAGTCTTTGCTTTGAAAATTTGGAGACATTATTTGTACGGCACTCATTGTCAGATCTTTACCGATCATAAGAGCCTCAAGTACATTTTCAGTCAGAAAGAATTAAACATGAGGCAGAGAAGGTGGCTGGGATTGATCAAGGATTACGACTTGGAGATTCTCTATCATCCGGGGAAAGCAAACGTAGTAGCCGATGCATTGAGCCGTAAACCTATTTCTCTTCGAGTGTTGGAAGCACTTACATCCCAAACCAGTATTCAATGGGAACTGATCCGCGAAAGGATTGAAGTATGGGCACCAGGAATTCAAGGGCAACTATATGTGATGGAACTGACTTCATCACTAGTCGAGGAGATCAAGTCTAAGCAGTTGGATGATTCTCTGATCCTTCGATTATGTGATGAAGTAAAGAAAGGAAAAGCCCCAGGATTCATGATACAAGACTATGGAGTTCTGAGATTTCAGAGTCGACTTTGCGTTCCCGATGATGACGACTTGAGACGGACTATTCTGAAGGAAGCTCACAGCGCGCCCTATTCCATTCACCCGGGCAGCGGTAAGATGTATAAGGATTTAAAACAAAACTTCTGGTGGGGGAATATGAAGAAGGACGTAGCAGAGTATGTTTCGAGGTGCTTGACTTGTCAGCAAGTTAAGATTGAACATCAGCGACCCGCCGTAATGTTAAAGCCGCTTCCGATCCCTGAATGGAAGTGGGAGGACATCTCGATGGATTTCATCACCAGTATGCTAAGGACTAGAACGGGAATGAACATGATTTGGGTTGTAGTTGATCGACTAACCAAGTCGGCTCATTTCCTAGGGATTAAAGATACATGGGGACCCGAGAGATTGGCGCGAGTATTTATTGCGGAGATAGTCAGATTGCATGGGACGCCGAAGACCATTATTTCGGATCGAGATGGTCGTTTCGTGTCGCACTTCTGGAAAGCAGTTCACGTGGCTCTGGGACTGAGCTCAACTTTAGCACGGCTTATCATCCCCAAACGGACGGTCAGTCCGAAAGGACTATACAGACAGTAGAGGACATGCTTAGAGCCTGTGCTTTTGATTGGTCAACTGATTGGGAAGTTCATTTGCCATTGATTGAATTCACTTACAATAATAGTTGGCATGCTTCTATTAAGATGGCACCATTTGAAGCTTTGTACGGGAGAAGATGCCGATCACCCCTGTGTTGAGATGATTCTTCAGATTTGATCGGGATGGAACCGGAATTGATAATTCAGACTCAAGAGAAGATAACTTTGATTCGAGAAAGACTGTTGACCACCCAAAGTCGATAGAAGTCTTATGCAGATGTACGTCGTCGCCCTCTAGAGTTCGACGCTGGAGACCATGTACTATTGAAGGTGTCTCCTACACGAGGGATTTTCCGTTTTGGGAGGAGAGGCAAGCTTAGTCCTAGATATATCGGACCATTCGAGATCCTCGAGAGGGTTGGAGATTTAGCATACAGGTTGGCCTTACCGCCATCGCTGAATCACGTTCACAATGTGTTTCACGTATCCCAATTGCAGAAGTATGTACCGGACCCCAGTCACGTCATTGAATTCGACGAGATCGAGATAGCTAATGATGGCACCTTCGAAGAGAGACCAATCAAGATACTTGAGAGTCGGATCAAACAATTGAGGAATAAACCAATACATCTGGTTAAAATACAATGGTCGCGACATGGAGTTGAAGAGGCCACTTGGGAAACGGAGGACAGTATGAAGACTAGATATCCGGAGTTGTTTTCATCTTAAGTTTCGGGACAAAACTTCTTTTTAGGGAGGAAGGATGTAATACCCGAGATTTCTGATATGTTTTTGGAACTTGTGATATTGTAATTATTGTACTTTTGTCTGAGTATTATTCTCCGTATTTCATAATCCGATGTTGTCGAGCGTATGATTTCATGATTGTGATTTAAAAATTGTAATTCTGCGCATGTAGCGCACACTATCATCTATGTGTAGCGTACGCTAACATGGACCCATAGCGCACGCTACAGAGGAACATTAGCTCACGCTAGGCGTGGTCAATTTGATTGAGACGTGTGGTAGGTGAGATCAGGCCGGGGATCTTGGTCGGATTGTGTCGGGATGAACCTGGACGGATTTCGGGAAAAGCCAAGTCAACGCCTTAGCGCACGCTACAGGCATGTGCATAGCGCGCGCTAAGTGCTGAGTACAGTGAATTCAGTAGCCGTTAGCGCACGCTACGAGCAGGGACTAGCGCACGCTACGAGCAGGGACTAGCGCGCGCTAATAACCATTTCCTATAAATAGAACAACATCCTTTTCGTATTTTCAGTCCTTTCTTTTCCCACATCCGAATTCTTATACTTAGAGTATAACTTCCTACATCCTAAACACCTCATATCAACATCCTAGCTCGTGATTGAAGATTGTAGATCATTGAGGATTGGTGTTCGAGCCTTCGACGTTGGATTGCTTCGATTTTCTCCTTGTTCTTCACTACTTTGAGGTAGGTGATTCTTCACCAATATTAGTAGTGTTCTAAAGGACGATTTCATCATGTTTTTATAGTCAGTTATTTTGTTCTAAATCGATCATCATGTGTTAGAAGGATATTTTCGACGTTTCGGCACTTATTCATCGTATGAACCCTTGAACCTTTTTAGTTTATGGACTCTTAAGCAGATTCAAACCAAATTGTGATCAGTGGACGGATATTACCTAGTTGTTAAATTTTTCACATTGGAATCATGCGTTTTGGAACGTAGGACGAACGGAACTTAAAATATTTCCTTGAAGATCAAGATGAATGATAGTGTAGTAATGATTATACGTATCTTTGAATCTCATAGTCATTTAGTACGTATAGAAACTTTCACAAACCTTATTAGCATGATATGCTCGGGGATGACTTGTATTATCACCATAGAATTCATGAGTTCATCACCATTAGATCCAGTTTTCTACCAGTAGTAATCTGCCATGCAAGGTTAGCGCACGCTAACATACGTAAGTTAACGTGCGCTATCGGGGATAAGTTAACGCACGCTACGTGTGGTACGTAACGTACGTTATGATATCAGCCGAGTCAGTCGGCTGATCAGAGAGAACTGTCAGTCTGTGGCTAGCGTACGCTAGGCTTATACGATAGCGTACGCTAACAGGCAGGCTTAGCACACGCTACATAGAGTACGTAGCGTACGCTAAGTGGTTCAGGCAGGTTGCATATTTTGAGCTTTTGGGCCGTAGATCGAATTGTTAGGCAATCGTTCGACTTGAGATGATTTGTATATCATTTCTTTTGTTAAGGTTCGAGCTTGCTACGTTGATCGAAGGAGGCGGCCTTCGAGTGTGTTGAGATCATTGAAGTATTTTGTTCTTGCCATCTTCGAGGCAAGTATCGTAATGTGTTAAAATTGATATTTTGAGCATGTTTGTGGCTTATTCATGTTGTTGAACATGGAAATTAATTTGTTGAATTGTCATGATATTCGTTATCTAGTAGTTGTATGTTCATGTTGATGAACATAATGATTTGGCATATGTGTATGCATGAGTTGTATTTGTGTACGTTGTACGATCTATGCTGAGGGCGCTGGATCGGATGTCCACCTCGTGTTGGTCCGACGGGATCATCTTGGGATCTAGGCTGAGGGCGCTGGATCATTGGACGGGTTATTTCCACCTCGTGTTGGTCCGACGGGATCATCTTGGGATCCATGCTGAGGGCGCTGGATCATTGGAATACCCTTGCTGTGTTAATGGAATCTTGTGGATTCGCATTGTCGGATTCCGGTAGCGGAAGTCCGTGTGGTGTATCTTGTTATGTATTGTTGATGCATATTCGAATTGTTTAATATGATACTTGTACTAGCATCGTTTTGCTAACCCCTTCGGGGATGGACATTTGTTTTGATGTTCAGGTAGCCGAGGAGCAGGGAAACAGCCACAGTACCGACGTGACGACGAAGGGGTTCAGTGATGTTTGTTTGTTGTTGGTGATTTGTTTTCTTGGTTTGATTTTAGTACTCGAGTACGCGTGTCGTATTAATATCATTTCGATATGGTTGTATTAATTACTCGTTGAACCAGTTGAATGGTTTTGTAAACATGAATTTCTGCAGTATTGATGTCTTATATCTACATTTCTTTTAAATCAGCCTTGTAAATCCTTACTTAAAGGGTTTACGGCGCTGTAATTATTCCGAATATCTCGGGGTGCTACATATATAAATAGATTTTATCCAAATGTGGGTAAAAATTTGTATACAAATCTCGAGATAAAATATCGTGTTAGATAACTTTTTATTGTAACTCATATTTAGTTATGATTATTACAAAATAAGGATAACTCATATTTAAATACTCTAGAGAACCACAAATCTCGGGATAGAATGGCGTGTTAGATACATCTTTTAGATATTAATTGAATCGGGTAAGTCGAAGTCACATAATAACTGAGGACTAAAAGGGTACACAAGAGGTTAAGATTTAGATACGATATTACAAAACAAGGATAACTCATATTTAAATACTATGGGATAACCATATATCTCGAGATATAATATCGTGTTAGTTATACTATTTTAGAACTTATTGAATAAGTAAGCCGAAGTCACATAAAGGTATGATTATTACAAAAAAGGATATATAACTCATACTCGAGCGATACTATATATATACTTTTTTCTAAATGAAGAGTTATATCGCTATTAGTATTGCCTAAGATTGTTGCATGAAAATTAATATTTGAGGTATTGGACAAAATCTTGCTTAAACTAAGAGCTCAGGGAATAAACTGTCATTTCAAAGTTGTGAGTTATAACTTTGTTGAGATGTATTGTCTATCAGAAGATAATGGACTGTAATGAGTAAACGGATGCATTTAAATGTTGTATACAAAATAAATCAACGTATCAACATAACCCGAATACTTTTTACCCAAAATACAACTATATTTAATCATAGTGAACAAAGCCCGTGCATCGCACGGGCCATGATGCCTCGTTCTTAAAACAAAAAAGTCGCACTATTACAATCTATAATATAAAGGATAGTGGGTTTCTTTTTGTAGTATGCACATGGAAAGACCATTTTACCCCTTCCTCCCGTCATCTTGGTATTGAATTTAATTAACAATAATATCAAATGTCCAACAACAATAAATGTCAAAAAATACCTTTAAAATTTTTAAATTAAATTGTCCCGATCTTAAAAAAATCCTAATGGGGATCTCCGATCGACCCATTTTTCTTTCTTTTTTATTTTACGATAGGCCGACTGACCTGCTTTTCGATGGGTCGCCGCCGGCCACCGGCAGATCTTGACGATCGGCCTTTTTTTTAACGATAGGCGCGCCGGCCTGACAATTATTTTTATTCTTTTACACAACAGGCCCATCAGCCTACTTTCCGGCGGGCCACCGGTAGCCGGACAATTTAATTTTCCTTTTTTTACGAAAGACCCTTCAACCTGCTTTCATGCGTACTGCCGCCGACAGCCGACCAATTTCTTTATTTAAACACCAATCCCGCCGGCCAACTTCCTGGCGGGTAGGCCGATTTTTTTTTCCTTTTTGCTCTTCTTTTTAACGTCAGAATCGCCGATCTGCTTTCCGACATTCTGCTATTTTTTCCTGCCGGCGTGGTTTTCGACGGTCTGTCAATTTCTTTTTTCTTTTTTTTCCCAACAGCAGGCCCGTCGGTAGATTCTAGGGAACCAGTATACATTTTTTTCTATCAAGATAAGCTGGTAATATAAAGGACTGTGGTGTTTTTTGATCATCGTAGTGTGCACTTGAAAAGATCATTTTTACCCTTTATCACCCCTCTCATCCACTACCAGAATTCACACTTTAGCCGACGACTTAAAGTGGTCGGCTAAACCCCAAATTCGTCGGCTAATCATGTAACACCCCGAGATATTCAGAGTATATTACAGCGCCGTGGACCCCTACATGGGACCCACCAGGCTACATACAAGAAAACTCCACTCGACTAACCATCTCGGTTAGCGAGGACACACATTTAAATGATATGACATAAAAAGATACGCCCGGAGCAACCGGCGAAATAAGCACCAACCGACAATGTAACAATTTTAAAGTAATACAATACGGAGTTTTAAATGAAAAGCCTACGTACTCGCGAGTAAAATCTATAAGTTTATAATTGTGAGAACAACCAAATCGAAATGGACGAAAGAAATAAAAAGACCCAAATGCACATGTCAACGACCCAGGCCAACATCCTCGTACTGTCCCGGTGCCCGCTCGTCCGGATAGTCATAACCTGAAATCCATAACAAGAATTTCCCCAAAACGGGTCCCCAAAGGGGTTAGCAATTACGCTAGTACAAGTAATCAAGGCAAACCAATCGCTTACACATTTCATAGTACATGCACCAATATCAATTTCAAAAGTCAAAACCAGACATGTCTTTTCCGGAAACAAACAGTCAAACAATTTGCCTTGGGAACAGAGTAATATCATAGATCCCGCCCGAGGCCTCTAAGGACCCTACCGAGCTGGCCACATTATAAAAACAAAACACGCACATGCATCGCCTTGGGAACAGATTAATATCATTGATCCCGCCCGAGGCCTCTAAGGACCCTCCCGAACTGGCTAGCTATACAAGCTCATGAATCCAGGACTCAACCCTTTGGATTCCATTGTTGATCCAGTCGGACCAACATGAGGTGAGCAAATCACACACAAAAATACATTACCATTCCACGTTAAGCATAAAGGTTTCCAAAAATACTTGCCTTGAATAATTGGTGACGCAACGAACGGAAAGGATAATCACCGACGAACGCTATGAACCAACGGAACCGAACCTAACGATTCGAAGAACATAATCACAACCAACTCTAGACGAATACGGAAATGGAATACACCCGAAACCCGCCTACGATTCATGTATATTCGTATAGAAATAACGAGGGCGGACCACAACCAAACCTTCTCGATTCCGCAAAACTATGAAAATATACCATGAATCCGTAGGAAAACTAATGATATCAACAAGATTAATCATATTCATCATGGATTAATCAACAAAATGGAACAAATAGGACGAAAATCCCAAAACCCCCAATTTATCAAAAAGTAGGTTTCTAAGAGATTTTACCTTGATTCGAAGATGAACGATGGATGATTAGTGATAGGTGGATGATATGATACTTGAATATGCCCTTACATTGGAGTTTGGATCAAAATCGGACGAAGCCTAGCCTCAGTCGTCGTTCCCGTCGCGAAGAGAAAAGAGAGATGTGAGAAATGAGGAAAACTGGGTCGCTGCCAGTTTATATACTGGCAGGCGTTACGGCCGTAACTCACAACACATACGGCCGTAACATAGGAACATTACGGACGTAACCTGACTCTCTTAGGGCCGTAACTGGCCTCTGGAGAGAATTGGGCAAATTTGACGAATGACATATACGGCCGTATCAAGAACACCATTACGGCCGTATCAATACTTACGGCCGTAACTCAAACATGATACGCCCGTAACTCAGGACTGGACCAGGAGGCAAGAAACGAAGCCTTGTTACGGCCGTATGAAGGAAGCTTACGGCCGTAACTCTCGATTATTACGGCCGTAACATATACGGCTTACGGCCGTAACATGGCCTGTGACAGTAGGCCATAGTCTGAAACACTGCCCGACGAGGAGACGATCGAAAAGAGAAAAATAACAAGGTGTATCCACGACCAACGGATACACTCACCACGGATTTAAGTCAGAAACCGAAACGTTACGATGAAGCGTGATTCCGAATGCCCGAAGGCTCAGAAACGACAAAGATAACAAGAATACCCTAAACTTAGGGAAATTACGAAACGGCCCAAACGTTCAAAATCCGCGATACGACGTCAGATTAACAAACCGAAACTCCCAACACGAACAACTCAACTATACGAACTCGTGAAACCAAAGAAATTACAAAAACGAACGAGTTCCACGAGAATCGAACATCCATGCCATAATACATGACATAAAACAGAATAATATCAAAACATCACCACGATCATCCCAGATGGAGAAACTCCAAGAGTAACATAGATTCAAAATGTCGACAAGGTTACAAGCGAACTACTAAAAATAAAAATACACCAGAATGGGAATATCGGAAAAAGAAGAAAAAAATGCGGATATTACATTCTACCCCTCTAAAAACAAGTTTCGTCCTGAAACTTAAGAAACAAACAACTCGGGGTATCTAGCACGCATGCTATCCTCGGTTTCCCAAGTTGCTTCCTCGACACCATGTCTTGACCACTGCACCTTGACCAAAGGGATGGTCTTATGCCTTAGTCGTTTATCACGGTGCTCCAAAATCTTCAAGGGACGCTCCTCGAAAGTAAAGTCCTCGGCAATATCGATCTCACTATAGTCGATGATATGGCTAGGATCCGGGACATATTTCCTTAGCTGGGAAACATGGAAAACGCTATGCACGCGACTCAAGGCCGGAGGTAACGCCAAACGGTATGCTAACTCACCGACTCTCTCGAGAATCTCGAAGGGTCCAATAAATCTCGGACTCAACTTCCCCTTTTTCCCGAAACGAAAAACTCCTCTCGTCGGCAACACCTTCAGCAAAACGTGGTCTCCCACCTCGAATTCTAAGGGTCGACGATGGATATCGGCATATGATTTCTGTCGACTCTGGGCAGTCAACATCCGCTCCTGAATTAAGTCTATCTTCCGCCTCGTCTCTAAAACGACATCCGGCTCGGTCCTGACCAAATCGGATGCCTCATTCCAACAAATTGGTGATCGACATCGCCGCCCATAAAGTGCCTCATACGGTGCCATCCGAATCGACGCGTGCCAACTGTTGTTGTACGTGAATGCGATCAATGGCAAATGCTCCTCCCAGTCATTGCTCCAATCGAGAGCACAAGCACGCAACATATCCTCAAATGTCTGGATAGTGCGCTCCGACTGCCCATCTGACTGGGGGTGAAAAGAGGTGCTCAAACGCAAACGAGTACCCAACGCCTTATGCAACGCCTGCCAAAAGTGTGATACAAAACGGCCATCACGATCCGAAACAATAGACTTCGGAGTACCGTGAAGCCTCACAATCTGCGCGATAAACACATGAGCCAACTTCTCCGGGCCCCAAGTATCCTTGATGCCCAGAAAATGTGCCGACTTGGTCAGACGATCAACAATCACCCATACCATATTCATGCCCGACCTCGATCTCGGCAAAATCGAAATGAAATCCATCGATATATCTTCCCATTTCCATTCCGGAACGAGAAGTTACTGCAATAACCCAGCCGGTCGCTGATGCTCGATCTTGACCTGCTGACAAGTCAAACATCTCGCTACAAACTGTGCGACCTCCTCCTTCATAATATTCCACCAGAAATTCCTCCTCAGGTCCTTGTACATCTTACTCGAACCAGGATGAACGGAGTAAGGCGTAGCATGGGCCTCGCGCAAAATACTCTGTCTCAACTCTGAGTCGTTCGGTACACAAAGCCGACTCTGGAATCTCAAAACACCATCCTCATGAATCACAAACCCAGGAGACTTTCCCTTAAGAACGTTCTCTCGGATTTGAGTAATCATCGGATCCTCTAATCAAGCTTACCTTAATTTCATCGATCAAAGACGACGAAACCTCTAAAGCACAAAGTTGCCCGACACCCTGTGCAACAAAACCTCAACATCAAACTCAATCAAAGCCCGCCGAAGCTCAGACTGAGACGTAAGGACCTCAAGCGTTCGCAAGGCAATCGATTTCCGACTCAAGGCGTCGGCCACGACGTTCGCCTTGCCCGAATGATAAAGGATTTCGAGGTCATAATCCTTAATCAGTTCTAACCACCTCCTCTGCCTCATATTCAACTCCCGCTGGGTAAATATGTATTTCAGACTTTTATGATCGGTAAAAATCTGACATGCAGAGCCGAAAAGATAGTGACGCCAAATCTTAGGCGCAAAAACGACTGCCGCTAACTCCAAATCATGAGTAGGGTAGTTCAGCTCGTACGGCATCAACTGTCTCGACGCATATGCAATGGTCTTGCCGTGCTGCATCAAAACGCACCCAAGACCCTGACCCGAAGCGTCACTATAAACAGCAAAACCCCTGTTGCCACATGGCAACACTAAAATCGGGGCTGAAGTCAAACGCCTCTTCAGCTCCTCAAAACTTGACTGCCTCTCGTCATTCCAGATGAACTTCTCGGATTTCTGGAGCAACTGTGTAAGTGGTCGAGCCAATTTCGAGAAACCCTCGACGAACCTACGGTAGTAGCCAGCTAAACCCAAGAAACTACGGATCTCCTTCACATTCGTGGGCGGTGCCCAATCCAACACTGCCTCTATTTTCTGCGGATCCACACGAACTCCCTCGGCTGAAATCACGTGACCTAAAAACATCACTTCCTTCGGCCAGAACTCACATTTCGAGAACTTCGCATAGAGCTGCTCGGTCCTCAAAATGTCTAACACTATCCGCAAATGATGGGCATGTTCTTCCTCATTCCTCGAATAGATAAGAATATCGTCAATGAAGACGACGACACACTTATCCAGATACTCGATAAAGACTTTGTTCATCAACTACATGAACACCGCCGGTGCATTAGTTAGCCCGAAAGGCATAACTACAAACTCATAATGTTCGTATCTCGTCCGAAAAGCTGTTTTCGGCACATCGGACTCCCTCACCCGGAGCTGATAGTATCCCGATCTCAAATCAATCTTTGAGAATACTGCCGCTCCCTGCAGCTGATCGAACAAGTCATCAATCCTCGGCAAAGGGTACTTGTTCTTGATGGTCACCTTGTTCAGTTCGCGATAGTCGATACACAAACGCAGTGAACCATCCTTCTTACGCACAAACAGGACCGGTGCGCCCCAAGGCGAAGCGCTCGGTCGAACATAACCCGACTCAAGGAGCTCACTCAACTGCTTCTTCAGCTCGGCCATCTCTGAAGGTGCCATGCGATACGGTGCCTTCGAGATCGGAGCTGCGCCCGGCTCTAACTCTATAGCAAACTCAACCTCACGATCCGGTGGCAATCCTGGTAACTCGCCAGGAAATATATCAGGAAACTCACTAACGACTGGAATCGACGAAAGCTCGACTCCACCATCCTCCGCCTTCAAGGCATAGCACCAATAACCCGTACAACCTTTTCGCAGGAGACTCATCGCCTTCAAGGCATTAATAACGAACTTTTGGTTTCTCTTTCGCCCCACGAAAGAATGTTCGGTGCCGTCCTCGACTAGCATGGTAATGATACTCGTGCGGTATTTCATGATTGCACCATGCCGCTCGAGCCAATCATCCCCGAGAATCAAATCCTCACCCTCAATATCAACAACAATAAGATTAGAGAGCCAAGCTCTCTCACAAATAAACACAGAACAGTCTCGGACCTCTCGATCGCCAACGATCCTATCACCGCTAGGAAGTTTAACGATGAAAGACTCGCAAGGCGACAAACAGTCGAGACTCAAACAGCGCACACACCCCAGCGATACGAACGAATGTGTAGCACCAGAATCGAAAATCACACTGACAGGGTGAGAATGGATATGAACGGTACCTGTCGCCACAGTGGCTGCTGGATCATCGGCCCTCCTCATCTCGTAGATACGCGGCTGGGCAGAGCCGACACTAGAAGCTCCTCCTCTAGCGGGCTGACCCCGACCCCTACCGCGGCCGGCACTCGGTGGAGGCGGCGGAGCACATGAGCCCTGGTTCACACTCGGCTCCATAGGTACTGGTTGAGAAGCACGGGCGCTGCGAAGCTGTCTGATCTGTTCACAAAAGGGGGCCTTGTGGCCCAACTGTCCACAAGTATGACAAGTAAACTTCGGGCGAGGATATAATCGGCTCCTATGGCCCTGTACACCACAGTTAAAGCATGTGGGTTCACGAGCGGAGGTTCCGGCGGCACCCCGAAAGCTCCCATAGAAACGAGCCGAACCGCCCGTAGAAATATTTGCAGACTGAGACTTCTGCTGGCCTCCACTCTTGGGACCGGAAAAATTTCCGACCGACTTCTGCTTCTTGCTCTCACGAGCCAAATCACTAGCCGTCACCGACATATCATAAGCGAGGGCCCTACTCTGATAATCCTTCAAAGTAGTGCATTTGAGTCCGGACATATAGTCCCGAATGGACAGCCTTCATCCTCCCGAAAATGAAATATTTTGTCGCTCTCTTCGACAACTTGGGTCTTCACATAGCCCAATTCCTTGTTAAAATTGGCAATGGCTTGGGACACGGGAATATCCCGAGGTTGAGCATCATAGAAGGCATGCACTCTAGCTTGTCTGACCGGCCACGGGCAATATTCGGTCTCCATCAATTCCTGAAATTCGGCCCACGAAGCAACATGGTCTTTGGGCCCAACGGCCTCCCACCAATCCGCAGTAGCATCCCCAAAGGAGAAAGCTTGGGCAATAGGGACCTTACGATCCTCAGGACAGTTGGTGGCAATGAAGACTTTAGATATCTCCTTGATCCACCCCTCCCAGCTGATCGGGTCTGATGCTCCCGAAAACTGAGGAGGATACATCTTGATGACATCTTGGAGCCAACGGTCTGCTCCGCCCCGATTAGCATGGGTCTGATCGGGGTTTTGAACCACTTGAGCTATCGACGCCATTTGGTTTACCATTTGCTGCATAAAGGCCGCAATACCAAGGTCGGCGCGCTCCTGAGAAGAAGCATGACTGTGACGGTCACTGGTACTGCCGGCTCCCGAAGAATGTGACGTGGCCGCCCCACCGGCTGCCCCACGTCCTCGGCCGCGTCCACGACCACGACCACGACCACGGCCACAGTTTCCTCCGGCATCCATACTGGTGTTAAGAGATAACAGAAGTATATTGATGATGAGTAAGGGAGGAAAAAGCAACTACAATTCGAAAAGCGGAAATACAATGCAAGAAAACAAAGGATCGAATAAGATAACTTACGAGCACTGGAAGTACCGAGATGCTGGAAGCGGTGTGACAATGTGCAAAACAAAACATGACTAGACCCAAATAACCAACAAGCCTAGGTATCCATAAACCATTTGCTCCGATACCATTTTCTGTAACACCCCGAGATATTCAGAGTATATTACAGTGCCGTGGACACCTACATGGGACCCACCAGGCTACATACAAGAAAACTCCACTCGACTAACCATCTTGGTTAGCGAGGACACACATTTAAATGATATGACATAAAAAGATACGCCCGGAGCAACCGGCGAAATAAGCATCAACCGACAATGTAACAATTTTAAAGTAATACAATATGGAGTTTGAAATGAAAAGCCTACGTACTCGCGAGTACAATCTACAAGTTTATAATTGTGAGAACAACCAAACCGAAATGGACGAAAGAAATAAAAAGACCCAAATGCACATGTCAACGACCCAGGCCAACATCCTCGTACTGTCCTGGTGCCCGCTCGTCCGGATAGTCATAACCTGAAATCCATAACAAGAATTTCCCCAAAACGGGTCCCCAAAGGGGTTAGCAATTACGCTAGTACAAGTAATCAAGGCAAATCAATCGCTTACACATTTCATAGTACATGCACCAATATCAATTTCGAAAGTCAAAACCAGACATGTCTTTTCCGGAAACAAACAGTCAAACAATTTGCCTTGGGAACAGAGTAATATCATAGATCCCGCCCGAGGCCTCTAAGGACCCTCCGGAGCTGGCCACATTATAAAAACAAAACACGCACATGCATCGCCTTGGGAACAGAGTAATATCATTGATCCCGCCCGAGGCCTCTAAGGACCCTCCCGAACTGGCTAGCTATACAAACTCATGAATCCAGGACTCAACCCTTTGGATTCCCTCCTTGATCCCATCGGACCAACACGAGGTGAGCAAATCACACACAAAAATACATTACCATTCCACGTTAAGCATAAAGGTTTCCAAAAATACTTGCCTTGAATAATTGGTGACGCAACGAACGGAAAGGATAATTACCGACGAATGCTATGAACCAACGGAACCGAACCTAACTATTCGAAGAACATAATCACAACCAACTCTAGACGAATACGGAAATGGAATACACCCGAAACCCACCTACGATTCATGTATATTCGTATAGAAATAACAACGAGGGCGGACCACAACCAAACCTTCTCGATTCCGCAAAACTATGAAAATATACCATGAATCCGTAGGAAAACTAATGATATCAACAAGATTAATCATATTCATCATGGATTAATCAACAAAATGGAACGAATCGGACGAAAATCCCAAAACCCCCAATTTATCGAAAAGTAGGGTTCTAAGAGATTTTACCTTGATTCGAAGATGAACGATGGATGATTAGTGATAGGTGGATGATATGATACTTGAATATCCCTTACAATGGAGTTTGGATCAAAATCGGACGAAGCCTAGCCTCAGCCGTCGTTCCCGTCGCGAAGAGAAAAGAGAGATGTGAGAAATGAGGAAAATCGTCCACGCCGGTTATATATCGGGCAAAGCATACGGCCGTAACTCACAACACATACGGCCGTAACATAGTTACATTACGGCCGTAACCTGACTCTCTTACGGCCGTAACTGGCCTCTGGAGAGAATTGGGCAAATTTGACGAATGACACATACGGTCGTATCAAGAACACCATTACGGCCGTATCAATACTTACGGCCGTAACTCAAACATGATACGCCCGTAACTCAGGACTGGACCAGGAGGCAAGAAATGAAGCCTTGTTACGTCCGTATGAAGGAGCTTACGGCCGTAACTCTCGATTATTACGGCCGTAACATATACGGCTTACGGCCGTAACATGGCCTGTGACAGCAGGCCATAGTCTGAAACACTGCCCGACGAGGAGACGATCGAAAAGAGAAAAATAACAAGGTGTATCCACGACCAACGGATACACTCACCACGGATTTAAGTCAGAAACCGAAACGTTACGATGAAGCGTGATTCCGAATGCCCGAAGGCTCAGGAACGACAAAGATAACAAGAATACCCTAAATTTAGGGAAATTATGAAACGGCCCAAACGTTCAAAATCCGCGATACGACGTCGGATTAACAAACCGAAACTCCCAACACGAACAACTCTACTATACGAACTCGTGAAACCAAAGAAATTACAAAAACGAACGAGTTCCACGAAAATCGAACGTCCATGCCATAATACATGACATAAAACAAAATAATATCAAAACATCACCACGATCATCCCAGATGGAGAAACTCCAAGAGTAACATAGATTCAAAATGTCGACAAAGTTACAAGCGAACTACTAAAAATAAAAATACACCAAAATGGGAATATCGGAAAAAGAAGAAAAAAAATGCGGATATTACAAATCACGCCAGCCGTCGGCTAAAAAACCGTCGGCCGATATTCATCGGCCAAGGTTTAGCCGACGACTTTTTCGGTAGTGGTCGACTAAAGTTCAAAGTTTAGCCGACGACCTTATCGAGTCGGTCGGCTAAAACATGTTGAAAAAAAAAATTAGCCGACGACCCTATATAGTCGGTCGGCTAAAACCTGTTGAAAAAAATAAAAATAAAATTTTTAGCCGACGACCTTATCGAGTCGGTCGGCTAAAACCTGATTATTAAAAAATAAAAAAAACTTTAGCCGACGACCTTATCAAGTCGGTCGGCTAAAATCTGATTATTAAAAAATTAAAAAAAAAATTTAGCCGACGACCTTTACATATGTCATCGGCTAAAACCTGTTTTTAAAAAAAATACACTTTAGCCGACGACCTTCTTATATGTCGTCGGCTAAAACCCTTTTTTTAAAAAAATAAATAAATTACTTTAGCCGACGACCTTTGGAAAGTCGTCGGCTAAAATCTAATATAAAAAAAAATAATTCAGATTTTTGGATCCCAAAACCTGTATTTTTGCACCTGCAATTTTTATACATCAGCTCTCATTATCAACAACAATCAACGCGCAACACATTCAACTAATACCATCAATAATATACCCAACATTATATGCAACACAACGCACAACACATTCAAGAACATTAATTTCATCAACATACTAGTAGCGTCAACAAAATCACTTACACAATTGTAACACAAATATAAATATACAAAAGTACTACAACAACACAACTACAATCCTCTACCAAAATCATCTAAATGTCGAAATGTAGTAGTAGAAGGATTACCATCATTCCCTAGATCCTCGTCCCGAGGCTGTGAAGATGGGGTCTGTCCGAAGAGAGAAGGCGGTGGAGCAGGTGCCTGCAGTCCAGCCTGAGTAATGGTCTGAGTCACCGTCATCATATAGTCCATCATGGCCTGCTGCTGTCTCTGGAAACTCTCTAACCGCGACTCAGTCCTCTGATCCCTCTCATGTAACCGCGTCTGAGTCCTCCTTTCATTCTCAGCTCGGAGCTCCCTCCCCGCCCTAAACTGCTCCTCGAGATAGGCAGTCAGTGCATCCCGTCCGCGAGGGCGCTGGAAACCGGGGGTATCTTTCAATACATGGTGACCCTCGGCTCCCATCATCTTAGTGCGGTACCGACTACCTCTAGGAGGGTAGACGGTACCCCACACCCTAGCGCGAACATAAGGATCGGCCTGATCGATCTGTCCAATGGCAGAATCGAGGTCGGTCTCCGCTAAGTCCGGATACTGCTCCCGAGCAATCTCAGCAAGTATCCTCTGAGACTCCTCCCGCACATGCTCCTAAGTTAATATGAAAATAAATATTTCAATATCAATAAAAGTATGATACAAAGGCATTTATTTTATTACCAAAATAAAATAAAAAAAGACTTACATGCTCCTCGGGACGGTTCGGATATGCTTTCTGAGTCACGTAGGCAAATGCGTCCAACGAATCAGAAGAAATGGCCTCGTGCGCAACTCGCTAACGACCGAACCTGCATCGTGATGGTCACTGCATCAAAGACGATTGGTCGTGTTGGTCAAGCTAGTCGCCTTCAAAAAAAATATTATTTAGAATCGAGTTTATATTTAGAATTCAAAAAAAATAAAAACTGAAATATTATTTTTTTTACTAAATACTAGCAGTTTTTTTAATAAATAAAATACAATATTTTTTAATATTAATAATATTCCGGATTTTAAAAAATACCTGAAGTTCCGATATTTTCTAATTTAAAAAAATCGGAACTTCAAGTATTTTTAAAATTCTGAAACATTAATTTAAAAAAATCGAGTTTATATTTAGAATTCAAAAAAATAAAAACTGAAAGAGAAATAATGAAATGAGGGTATTTTAGTCATACCATGAACTCCGGGTCGCGAAAATGGGCGCGTAGCCACTTCCACTCGTACTCCCGGAACTTGAATTCTTCCGGGGTAGCCTCTCGGGTATCACCCCAGGCTGTCCAGAACATGTGCATCTCATTTTTTCAAGATTTGCACCTACAACACACGTTGCACAACATATATTATTCATAAGAAAAAAAATTACGCAAACAATGTAGATACAAAATAAATTAAAATGACTTACTTGGTAGACTGCACCTCGTCACACCAAGTACGTAGTAGAGAGTCGGAATGACAAACCACACCTATGAACAGCATAAATATGCAATAATTTAAAAACATCACATATTGTATTTTGAAGAACTACGTGTTGATTGAAAAACACTTATTAAATATTTATTAACTTACCGACATAGCATTGTTCAAAGCATCATTCACGCACTGCGGAACGTCCCCCCAATCGGGCCACAAAACGGGGACTCTGTCCCGAATGACAAAGCCAACATTACGGCTATATGACGCCGCAGCGTCAGAAGACATCACCGGCCGGCCGTGTCTGTCTAGAGGAATCTCGTAATGGCCATGCTTACTTACGTACGAGTCAAGCGCCAGGCCCTTTGCTGGGCCACGAGTCTTCTTCTTTTTCTTCTCCTCGTCGACTACATTTTCCCCTTCTCCTTCTCCCTCTCTATCTCCTCGTACAGTTTCTTCTCCGAAACCCGACAACTCCGCCAACACATGTTGTCTGGCCAAGACTCGTAGATGTACGCCTCGTCAGGGCTAATCAATCGAACGGGAACTCGGACTCCCGTCTCATCGACCTCTGGAATAGTCGGAACCATCGGAGGCATGAATAGAGTCGGCGGCGGACCGTGGGGCACCGCAGACGAGGAACTCCGTACATCTCCTGATGTGTGAGGGCTAGACGTGGGTCGGTGGATGGGAGGCATACGAGTCTCCGGTTGCGAGGGGGTCGGCCGTGGTGTCTGAAAGGATAAACGCCGCGCTAGTGCAGCGGGCTCATCTGTCGCCCTAAAAAAATCATCAGCGTTCATGCCGGTAGCTTCTAGTATCTGGCGGGCACGAACGCTGCTCTAGGATATGTATAGTGTAGATGGATCCGCCTTACTAGAGGCTGTCGAACTCCCCCCGAATCGGGAGTGGTCGACTTTATCGACTTCTTCCCCAACGCTTTCTTTATTCTATCCATAATCTAAACAAATACATCAAATTCACAACTCAACACAACAGTAATTATCAATGCCATACCACGTTAATCTTTCGATTAACGCCGGCTATAAAATTCCTTTCTTCTCAAACAAATTCATCAAATATTTCATCAAAACTCATTACACAATTTACCTAATTCATCAAATAATCTAAACAAATTCATCAAATTCACAACTCAACACAACAGTAATTATCAATGCCATACCACGTTAATCTTTCGATTAACGTCGGCTATACAATCCCTTCCTCCTCAAACAAATTCATCAAATTCACAACTCATTAAACACAAAATATTGAAAATACTAAATTCATCAAATATTACATCACAACTCATTAAACAATTTATCTAAATCATCCCATAATCTAAACAAATTCATCAAACAAATACAATAAATTCAACAAACAAAATAAAAAAAATAAGGAAAAGGGTTACCTGTCGGGAGGCGGTCGGACGGCAGGCGGAGGGCGTCGGGCGGGCGGGCGGGTGATGGGACCGCGGCCGGGCGGGCGGCGGGACTGGGGCTCGTACAGGCGGTGGGACGGCGGCCGGGCGGGCGACGGTTGGGTGACGGGTGTTGGGGGCTGGGTGACGATCGGCGGGACGGGGGTTAGGTGACGGGCGATTGGGGGCTGGGTGACGATCGGCGGGTGACGGCTAGGTGAAGGGCGATCGGGGTGGGTGAGGGAAGGACAAAATAATACAAGTTGGGAAGGAGAAAACGTATAAAATGTAGGGGGTTTAGCCGACGACAAGATCTACGTCGTCGGCTAAAGTTTTTTTAAAAAAAAATATTTTACTTTAGCCAACGACATTCCGATAGTCGTCGGCTAAACCCCAACTATGACCCGATCGTGTATTCTAACACGGTCGGGTCAGGCATACAGTGTGTTTTTATTTTCTGGGCACGTGCGACACGGCCCGTGTCTCCTGACACGGTCGACAGTTTAGCCGACGACATAAATAGAGTCGTCGGCTAAAGTATAACCTTTTTTTAAAAAAAAACTTTAGTCGACCGTGTCAGGAGACACGGCCGTGTCGCACGTGCCCATAAAATAAAAACACATCAGATGCTCGACTCCGCCGTGTTAGAATACACTACGGGTCATTGTTGTTTAGCCGACGACTATCTCGAATGTCGTCGCTAAAGTAAAATATTTTTTTTAAAAAACTTTAGCCGACGACGTAGATCTTGTCGTCGGCTAAACTCCCCGATTTTTTTAATAATATTATTAATATTATATTAATGTTATGATTATTATTATTATTACTATTTTTTTAATTATATTTAACATATGAAAATATACATCTACTAAATTTATGGCTCATAGTTTGAGTCATCACTACAGTCTATCTCATTATCTGAGTTGATATCCGGCAACATATGCCTCAAGTCATCCACATTATCGTCATTAGAATTTTCAAGTAATTCGTTTGTATCAACGTCAACGTACCCGCGAGCATCACCACGGAGTCGGACGACTCGTCCTTCAAGAACATTATTCATTGTAATTGTCATTGATGGTGGAATATTTGCTCTATTTGGCTCTTGATAAGCATCATCGTCATCAGTACCTGTTGTTTCTCCCAGTGTAGCAGCACTATAAATATTCCTCGTTGTCACAACGTTCACTATCTTCCATGTGCCTTTCTTCACCAAGTCGTCCAAATAATACACTGACTTTGCTAATGTAGCAAATACAAAAGGATCACTTTCATACCATGAAGTGGAAGTGTCAACAGATAACAGCCCGTAGTCGTCTTGCATATCGGTTCCAAGACTGGTGTTGTACCATCGACACTTAAACAAGTAAATTGTCATGCCTTCCCCGTAAATTAGTTCTACCACTTCCAAAAGAACACCGTAATATCCACCATCTATCATAACCCCAGAATTTTGACATCTTCTTTTCTGGTCTCTCTCAAGGCATACGAATGTGATACCGTTGACTTTGGCCATCGAATAAATTCTTGACGTAACCGGCTTCATAGAAAGAAGCATAAGTTCACGCGACCAGTTAGGGTGTCCGTCATCTTGTATGTGTGTCATCTGTCGTAAATAAACTTTTTATGTAAAAAAATATCTTAAGTCCAAAATCAATAGCAACTAAATGTATACGTGCTCATTCTCCAAAATAGTCGGCAAAAGTGTCATTGTGGAATCTAGTGTCACCTCACACCATATCGCATGACAAGTGGATGTCTTTCCAGTACTGAACTTCTGGACAATTGAGCAATATCCACCAATGTGCAATTCGTGACTCGTACGGGTCTAATTGTCTTCCTGGCAACCTCCCATAGACGTCAACCTCAGTGGATATGATAGAAAGATTGAATTGTATTTTATCTGCTGGAATAGAGCGAGAAGGGGGCTCGAAGGTTCCCAAATACAACTTGATATGCGTAATACACTCCGACGCAAGGTAAGATTATGCAATGCATCCTTCCGGTGCAGACTTATTGGCCACGGAGTCTTTGTAATCACCGAGTTGCCTGTAATATTGTCATTGTGTTAGAAATCATACTTAATTTGACAATATATATATATATATATATATATATATATATATCATACAAAATTATGTTACCTTTCAACCGGGTACATCCACGTGTAGTGCACTGGACGAGTGACTAATAACTGCCGGGGAAGGTGGATCATGAGGTGAGGCATGAGGTCAAAAAAAATTGGAGGAAATATTCGCTCAAACTTGCACAAGATATAGATGATCTCATCTTGCATTTTACGCAAATCAGATCTCTTCACTTCTCTCATACATAATTTCTGGAAAAATCTTGACAATGCAACACACGGCTCGACCACCTGTTTTTGTAAGTATGGTCGAATAAATACCGGAAATAGGCGTTGGAGTAGGATATGACAATCATGACTCTTCAAACCAGTTAACTTGTTCTCCCTGAAATTAACACATCTTCCTATATTTCCAGCATACCCGGTAGGATACCTAGCAGTCTTTATCCAAAGAAATATCTCGCCTTCTGCTCGGCAGTGATGGTGTAAGCTGCCTTAGGCATTTTTTGTTTTCCCTTGACAGTTTTCAACCACAAATGTTTTCTTATGCTCATTTCTTCCAAACCTTTGCGTGCTTTTGGCCCGTCTTTAGTCTTTCCATCCCAACCTAAGGTTGTCCCAACCACACTTTCGCAAACATTCTTTTCAATGTGCATGACATCCAAGAAGTTTCATATCAGTAACTTGGACCAGTAAGGCAATTCCCAGAATATACTTTTGTGCGACCAATACTTATACCTGTCGGGCCTTTCAGGGGTTGCTGCAATCACATCAGGATGGTTGCTAAGATGAACAAAATCGTACTCATTAAGAATCGATAGTATTTCATCACATGTCCACTGTCGTGGTGGCTCGCCCATTTCTACAGTGCCATCAAATGCTGCAGCATCCATACGCCACTCATGTTCCCTCTCAAGCCATATCCGATGACGCATTCGGATAACTTTCCTAAAGTGGTACCTAGCACAATCTGCATTAAAATACACTGGACAACCTCTATATCCGCTAATAACAGATCCAGAGAGCATTCCATATGCAGGAAAATCACTAATAGTGCCGATACACATGGCGTGCAAGTAGAACGTCTTGGACGAGTAACTGTCGTACGTGGGATGACCTTGCTCCCACAACAATTTCAGCTCCTCTATCAAAGGTCTCATATACACATCGATACACTTTCCCGGATATCCCAGCCCCGGGACTAACAAGGTCAACATATTATACTCCTTCCGTATACACATCCACGGAGGAAGATTGTAAGGAATCACTACAACAAACCATATGGTATATGAAAGACTCATGTTACCAAAAGGGTTGAAACCATCAGATGCAATCCCGAGCCTCACATTTCGGATATCTGAAGAAAAATTCGGATACTCCCTATCTATATGCTTCCACGCCTCTCCATCCGAAGGGTGTAGCATAGTATCCCTGTCATTAGTGCGCGGCTCGGCTTGCCATCTCATTGCTTTTGCCGTGTGAGGAGACATAAAAAGCCGTTCCAACTTGTCCATCAGTGGAAAATACCAAATTACCTTCACCGGTTTCTCTTTTCCAGAAGGAGTGATCCTATATCTCTCTGTATCACATACAGGACATCTCGCGAGGTCTTCATTAGGATGCCCCCATAATAGAACACAATCATACATGCAGATGTGGATCTTAATGTAGGAAAGACCAAGATCTTTCAAAATTCGTCTCAGTTTTTTATATGTATTAGGAAGATGATGACCCTGCGGAAGCATATTACTCGTAAGCTCCAAGTAATCATCTACAGACTTGATGGATGATCTGTTTTCCACCTTTAATCTCATCCATTCCATGACACAATCAAGAACAGTCATCTTACACCCTAGGTATAGAGGGGTCTGTTGGAGTTGAATTAGCTTGTTGTACCTGTCAAGCCCAGCAGTATTGCAAGGCAACGGTCTACGGGGTCGTGGGATTGGTTCATTTGGTACAAACGTCTCGGAAAAACCAAACACATCATCAATCAACCTCCTCTTCGGATCGGTGAACCCGTCGTTACCACTAAATTGTCCGTGATCATACGGAATAACAGAATTCAGTGCTTCACCGTGGTATATCCAACATGTATATTTACTCCAAAAACCATTCTTCTTTAGGTGTTCCCAGACCTCATTAAATGGAAAATGAAACATATCACTACGACATCTACATTTATTACACGTACAGTAGTGCAATGTATTACCACTGTCGTACTTTTTTACAAATCTCATAAACTGCTTCATCCCATCCATTACACTTGGATCCCATTTTCGTAACCCAATCCAACTCTTGTCCATCCTGAAAATGTATAAATTTTCCAATATTAATCCAACTAACTAATATTGTTCAAATTAAAATTGAAATCACAACAAACAATTAATCATAATGATTATCATCATAAAACTTAATCGTTATACATAAAAGCTTTCGAATGTACAACATGAATAATACAAAGTTTCGAAATCACAATAAAAATTACAATAAAATACGTACCTTAATCGAAATGGTGATTATAACAACCGGTAGAAACCTTCGTCACTCCAGCTAGCACAACTCAAAGTAGCAACTCACAAGCTTTTTTCGAGAATAACTGACAGGATCGGGAATAGAAATGTGCTCTTTAGCAGGGAGAGGGGCAAGATTGGGTTGGTGTTCCGTGAACTATATATAATTTTCACTTGGAGGTTTAGCCGACGACTTGATCTAGGTCGTCGGCTAAACCCCATTTTTTTTCGAAAGCTACTTTGCAAAAAAAAAAAAGTTTTAGCCGACGACTTGATCTCGGCCGTCGGCTAAAATGTGATTTTTTTTTGGGGAAAGGGTTTTAGCCGACGACTTGATCTGGGTCGTCGGCTAAAACCTTTTTTTGGAAAAGGTTTCGCCGCCGCCCGAGATCATGTGGTCGGCTAAAATGTTTTTTTTTTCGGTCGGCTAAACATTATCTAGGTCGTCGGCTAAACCTTTTTACTATAGCCGACGACTATTTTGTACTTTAGCCGACGACCTAGATCAAGTCTTCGGCTAAAACCCTTTACCCGACGGCAGCCCGAGTCGTCGGTTAAAGTGCACAGTTTAGCCGACGACACTTTAAAGTCGTCGGCCGTTTTTTTCCGGGTCGTCGGCTAAAGTACTTTTTTTGGTAGTGATCCTCTTTGTATTGAATTTAATAATAATAATAATAATATCAATTTTTCAACAACAATAATTTCAAAAAATACCAGTGGAATATTAAATTAAATTGAATTAAAGATAAAAACTAGTTTAAAAAAAAAAGATCTTTCCTAACAGGGATATTCGGCCGACTAATTTTTCCATCGAGGCGTCCGCCGGCATCCGGTGGCGTTTGAATTTTTTTTATGACAGGCCCACCGGCCTGTTTTCCGACGGGCCACAGGCAGCTGGCTTGTTTTTTTTTTTCTCTCGACAGGCCCACCAGCCTGCTTTTTGGAGGGCCATCGTCAGCATACCTCCGACGGCCGACCAGTTCTTTTTTCTTCGACAGACCCACCGACCTGCTCTCCGGCGTTGGCAGACCTCGATGGTTGGACAATTTTTTTTTACAGCAGGCCTGTCAGCCTGCTTTTCGGGCGATCACCGCTGACCATAGATAGACCTCCAGCAGCCGACCTGTTTTTTTACGACAGGCACGTCGGTCTGCTTTTCAGCAGGCCACCACCGGCGGCTGGCCATCTCATTTTTTTTTTTGTATTTACGCTAGGCTCACCGGCCTGCTTTCGGGAGGGCCACCGCCCGCGGCCTGCCAGTTTTTTTATTAATGCCAGGCCCGCTGGCATGCTTTCCGGCGGTCGGATTTTTTTCCTGCCGGCATTCTTTCTGGCATTCCGTCAATTTAATTTTTTCCCCTTTTAAATGGCAGGCCCGTCGGACGCCGACAGATTTTCGGGGGACCAACTTTTTTTTTATCTGGCAATTTAATTATTTTAATCTAATTATGACATCACTGCCGTGATATTATGGCATGAATTATCTATAATAATTAATAAAAAGAAGTATTAGAAAGTTGATCTAAAGAAAGAACTTAATTTGCTGTTGGTTCCAACAATTCTTCTTGAAAGAGTAAACAAAATACTTTCGGTAAAAAAAAAAAAAGTATAATAATT
Source organism: Orobanche coerulescens (assembly GCA_033398695.1). NCBI lineage: Eukaryota > Viridiplantae > Streptophyta > Magnoliopsida > Lamiales > Orobanchaceae > Orobanche > Orobanche coerulescens. Next base: position 192,487,937 of record CM065803.1, on the reverse strand, counting down.
TAGTTAATAAATTGCAACAAAGTAATCACCATTTCAAAAAGACGAATATGGTAAAATTACAAGTTAATTTAGATAAAAAAATAATTTTAAAATTACCTACAACTATATATTATCCTAAATTATAAAATATCACTAACCAGTTCATTTACATTGTATTATGTATGCTTTGCTATTATTGTATAAGGATGATATTCATATTTTATTTTCCCAGGTAGCATTTTTTTTTACGATTCTCCTTCTGGCATCCTCTTATGATTCTTCCGTCTAGCACCTTCTTATGCTTCTTCCTTCTAGCATCTTCTTATAATTCTTCCGTGCAACATATTCTTACACATATTCCCTGTAGCATATTCTTATGGTTCTCCTGTATAGCATACTCTTATAATTTTATCATATAACATCTTCTTACAGTTCTCCATTCTAGGATATTCTTATGGGTCACCCTGTTGGGAGTATGCCCTCGAATGCCACTCAGAGGATGATTGAGTGAGGGCATTGTACTTGTAATTATGTAAATCACTAATATAAGGCAATGTATGTTTCTTTATTTACTGGTAGTTACTGGCATTCCTAACTCGTAAATATACACATAGAAACTAGTCCGTGTATTTGAGAGCAAAACGTTCCACTCCTTATTGGATAAGGGGGTCAGCACTGAAAAGGTTTATAGCTCAAATACTTAATCGTTCGCAAGTCGATGAAACTTGACTGGGCGTTAAGTTTATGTGAAGACTTGTATGACGTGTTCTTTGACATGGAGAGTGCCTGTCGAACGCTAATGGTTAGTGGGAGCACACGTTATAGGTATGCTAATTGGATTAGTATACTCGAACCGACTCACCCTCGAATCGTCAGACGGATTTCACTCTGGGACAGTCAATGACGGAATCGAAAGGTTGTGATAGGTATTCGTGAACCTTCGACTTAAGGATTTAGTAGGGATGTGCTTGTGACGTCAAGATTTTCATTAGAGTAGTTCGACCCTGTAAACCTAAGGCGGGTCAACTCGACGTGCATCTTGACGGGCAAGTAGCAGTCCCATCAATACCAAGATAGTATTGTTTCTCCCGTTAGTGAGCAGTTTATATGTGCTATGCGGTTATTGTGAGATGAGATCATAAGTCTTTGGCCAAAGCATTGGAGCTAGTTGTATTAGATACACGATACCAATGATCTCGATTTGCATTAACGCATGCATAGCGTCAAGTACAGATAGGGTTTGACTGACCGTGACCCTATAACTTGATCGGGACATTTGAAAGAAGGGTTTATACGTATACTGGTATTCACGACAGAATGGTTCTTGAATGATCTCAATCATTCGTTCTTAGTTGGGGTACGGTGTAGGCCGCAGGCTGGCTAGATGGTGCTACTACTCTTTGGTTCATCCCATTGCTGACTGAGACGAACCATCGAGTCGCGCAATAGGATTGATGACGGAATGAATCGAGTTTATTCTCTCATTATTAATATTAGATATTAGATATCTAATTTATTGGACATTGGATGTCTAATTGATTTTGGGACATTGGATGTCTAAATTGATTTATTGGATAAATTGATTTACGGCCTAATAAATTAAATAAATTACTGGGTGATTAATTTAATTCATGGATATAATTATTTCTTGGTGAAATTAATTATATTATTATGTATTTGATATGATTAATTAATTGGATTAATTAATCGATATAAATACATCGGAATGGAATTAGAGTTTATCTGTTTGGATTTTCGAGAGTTCGAAACGGACCGAACTCGCCCGGCTCCTTCTAGATGGTCGCTTCCCCTTCCACCTACTTTCCACTAAGTCTTTATTTCATTTTATATATGGAAGACAATGACTTGGTGGAGGGAATCTCATGTGTGGATGAGTTGGTGGATGTGGGAGTTGAATATATGATGAAAGACTTCCTCTCACTCATTTTGATTGATTCATACGGTCCATCGAGAGAGGAAGGAGAGAGAGACTTTTTTTTGGTCTTCTTCACCATCTTCTTATTCATTCATCTTCTTCATAATTTTCTTATAGAAATTTTGTGAGGAATCATTGAGAGTTATAGATTAAACACTTGGAGTGTTGTAATCTTGATAAACAAGCTTCTACAACCTTGTTCTAGCCGTATCCTTGGAGGATAACGAGGTTTAGTCATTCCGGTTGTTTCTCCGGCGCGTGGCAAGTAGAGACGCAGTGCTTTCGGTATTGGATCATTCAAGAGCTTGGAGCGGATTGAATTGCAGGGAGATCGCCTAAAGCTTGGGGAATAGCTCAAGAGAAGGATACCATTTAATCAACAGACTACCAGGGTATGTTTTCTCGTAACTCTTGTGTTTCGTTTATATATTTGTATATTAATTTTCGTTTTACCGCTTCCGTTGGGCCTTCGATTTTGGCACCGAATCCCAACAGTGGTATCGGAGCCAGGTTTTGCGATCGTATATACGATATTGTCATTTGGAATACTTGATTAGATGGTGAATGATTTGGAATCATTTTAGTCATAATCGTGGTATATGTTTTTCGTTCGTTCTAGTTGTATTTTTCGTAAGTTTATGTCTAAATATAAATCTTAAATTTCTAAAAAATATGATTTATATTGAACATATAAAAGTCGGAAAATATTGATATTGGATATCCGGTCGAAAATCTAGCCCCGTATCGTCGTCGGACGACTTTTTGGTCAAAAGGTGCATTCTGGCCGAGAGTGACTCGACCGTGTCCTGGGTGACTCGGTCGTGTCCGGCAGTCTGACCAGGCCACTGCCTGGCAGACCCGACCGTGTCTGGCCGGCAGGCTGCCGGCAGTGACTCGGCCAGGCAGGCCAGTTTTCACCCGGCTCGATTTTTCGTGTATTCTTGAAAATTAATCTCCCGCATGTTAAATTGGATTTAATATGATTAAAATGATTTATGGTATTTCATTTTATAAGGGAAATTTGATTAATTGGAATATTTATGGTCGACCGAATTATTTTGAACGTTATCATATTACCGATTGTGTGAATCGATTGGATCGGTTCGTATTGTTGATTGGATCAATCTATCTCTACGCTTTTCATTTATATAGTATTTATTGGATGAATGCTTTTGAATGGGGATGTGGTTCGTAGACTTGGTTTTGAATCGTTCGTTTTATTCGATTGGGTTGTAAAGGTCGTTTTGAGCCTATTTATTTTACTAGAAATATTTGTATCTAGGATGCAATTTTCAATGTAAAATTTATATGTAATGACGAAGACAGGAGGAAGATCCGTTTCGAGAAGACGAAGATTCAACACGAAGACTTGTAATTAGATTACGGAGTGTTTGTTTTCTAGGAACGGTCCATGAACCACATGTTGGTAGCAACTAGGTTGTGAATGGTTGTTTTCATATTGTATGAATGCCACAAACGCGCTTAATAAATTAATGTGCAAAGTGTAACGTTAATCGCGAAAATTCTCCCGCGACAAATTATTAAGTTTATAAGGTTTCAAGGTTTTCCTTCCCTCCATCGAGCTTTCGGGAAATTGAAACCCAAACCGAATGTGCTATACTTCTGAGTTATTGGGGTAGTCGTTCGAGGAGGACGGATAAATTACCCGGAGCGCATTGGATGCCTTTGGTTGGAGCAAATTTTATCCCTAGAAACCTGATAGGTTGCCGGATAAGATTCAATTGTGAAACTGATTTGCGTCGATGGTGTTTCGATGGTGTTGTGTCGAGATTTATACACCTCAACAGGCGATCGGCACAAAGACCGGGCGGCCGAACCAGAGTCAAATAGACCAAGGCAAACTTGCCGATCGAAAGACCCAGAACAGGACCCAGCGCCGAGCGATCGAATGCCAAGGCGATCGTCTCCCGGCAACTAGCAACCGTCCCTAGTGCCCGATCATGGACGACCGCCTCATGCCGTGTAAAGCCATCGTCCGTCATTATCTACAAAGACCGGACCTCGGAGTGCAGACCCATGTGCAGATCCGCGAATGGCGCCGCAGACCATGGATCTTTGACTCCAGCCCATCAACAGCTGTCCACGACAATGACAGTCCCACCTACCGACAGGCCCGCCGAAAGGTCCTAGGTGGGACCTCCCGAGACAGCGACACCGGACGCGTGTTGTCTTCTCATTGGTTCACACATCCGGCTGCCAGCTGCTGCTGCGGACTTTAAGGAGACCAACCCATGTGCTAAAGACAATCACCCGCTTATTATAATACAGCAAAGGCGATCGCCCAGCTATCTCCGCTCCTATAAATAAGAAACCCTCAGCAACTGGAAAGGGGTTCGCGCAAACCGTTGCTTCTTGCAGAAGTTCACAAACATCTCTCTCTGGATTTTGCTCGGCTTTTCTCTTGACTCTATCTAGGATTTCTCTCTCAGAACCTCTTAACCAAAAGACGGTCGGTAGAAACGAGAACTCCCTACAGTTCAGAGAACTCCAGATTTTAAGAGCTCACAAGTCAGAAACTACTTCCATACGAGAGTTCAGCCAATTCACACAGTGAGAGACCGTCGATTTCTCACAGTCAGCACCGCACTCCATCGTTGTTACAAGAACTCACAGAGCATCAACTCTGGTTCTTCCGGCAATCTTCAGCACTCAAGAGCTAGATAACTAGGGTCTTTACACTCATTGTAATTGTACTCTAACATTAATATTTGTACTCCCAAGTATTCGTATTAATAACATCTCGGAGAGCATTCAAGCCCGGGACTAACAACCCCGGCAAATCCTGTGTTATTTACTTCCCCACGGACGTACTCTCGCATTTTGTTTGTTACTCGACCATTCCAGCATATCATCTCCGAATAATATTTTGGGTAACAACAATTGGTGCTAGAAGAAGGGGGGCTATCTTAACCTTCATTTTCATTCCGACCATCTCGAAGAACACTCACTATTCTCCGGGGCATATACTTGAAGAAACAGTCACTGTTCTTCAAAGAAAAAACTTCAGAATCATGACGTCTGCCACCACATCGAAGAGAGCCACTCTCCGATCCGCCGGACGCCTTATATCGGCTCGATCCGAGCCCCGGCCTACGGCAGAGGGTAGCCGCGGCGGCGCGAGACTCTCGATCCCGCCCCTGAGGGACGGCCCCAGCCTCTCGTTCGACCAGTTCCAAACTGCGGAACAGATCAAGGAGGCTATGGCCATCCTAAGGGAGCGACGGAGAGCATGCGCAGCGCCCGCTATAACCCCCTCGGCCATCCGCCGTGCGGGTAAACGGAAGCTCAAGTGGTTACTGGTCGAGCGATCGTCAGAAAGCCCCGATTCACGAGAAAAGGCTCTCGCTAGGCGGGACGGTTCCGTCTTCAGCCGCTTAGGAAGTGATCCATCGTGGCGACCGGGGCATTTTGGCCCCAACCGCGAGACGACGGAATCCGAGTCCGTCACCAGGAGTTCGGCATACCCAACCCCGAACCAAATACATGTCAGCCGTCTGGCCCCCATCCGCCGAAGAGTCGAGCCGCGCGGCAAGGACATCACCGACAGCAGAGCCAGGGGATCAGTACTTGATCGCCTCGGCTCCCGTTCCGAGTGTCTATCCGCGAGCAACCAAGCCATAGCGATGGCCGCTATGCAACGCCAGCTCGACGAGATGAAAGCGCTCATGGAAACTGGGGCAAACGCCAGTAGAAACATCATCGGACCGACTGAGCCACTCGCGGTCCACATCGAGCTTCCCCCGTGCAACCAATGATCTCTCCCCCAAAACACCTTTGTATGAAGGGAGATCGGACCCCGAGACTCACCTAAGCAAGTTCCGGATTTACATAACCAGATGCGGGGCATCAGACACGACGAGATGCCGAATGTTCCCGTTGACATTGGGCGATCTGGCCCATAGGTGGTACATCTCACTGCCACCGCGATCGGTCAATTCCTTTGAGAAATTGGCGAGCGACCTCACATCATTCTTCACCGCCAAGGTCGCCAGACCAGAAGGTCCCCACCGCATGATGAAAATCAGGCAGGGGGAAGACGAGACCGACGAAGACTACATCGACCGGGTGGATGAGATAATCCTCAACGGCGAGCCCATAAGCGACGAGATCACCCTCTACTCGGTCCTAGGGGGATTCAATGGTCTTTCGCCCATGTTCAGGCACCTTACGAAGGACATCCCCCCGACCTACGCAATCTTCCGCGCCAAGGCCGCAGACTTTTTGGCCAGGCGGAGGTTGCTCGCCCTTCGCCAAGTCGAGGGGGCAGAGACGGCGATCGCCAAGTCCAACAAGGCGGTCGCCAAGCCACCCGGTGATTTCAGGACCTTCAAGGATGTGGAAGCCCATCTCTACCACAACCTCAATCTATCTCCGGCTCATATTTTCTACGCCATCCAGGGGTGCGAGTGGCTAAGCAAGCCGAAAGCGGTAAGGGACCACGGTCATCTGGACCACAATAAATTTTGTGCTTACCACAAGAGTCCCAGCCATAACACCGATCAATGCCGCGACCTCCTCAGATAACTATGGAGATTGTTCGAGGAGGGCAAGCTGGACAATCTAGTAACTTAGCCGGAGCCCCGGTCCGAAAGGATCAAGTGCCGCGATCGGCGTCAGAACGCCGATCACCAGTCTCCCAATCCGATCGCCAGAATCAAACACGGCGAGCCAGAGGATTTATACGAGTCGATCTTCCCGATCAAACCCTGGCTGCCAGATCCTTATGCTTCAATTAAGAGGTGGAAACTTCGGAGATTTTTCCCCAGTTTCCACTACGTCAAGCGAAAGGCCACTGCCCAAAGCAACATCTCTAAAAAATGGAGGACTCGCTCGCCATCTAATGTTCATCATCTAACATGATGGACCTATGCACGAGATCGCCTCCCTCATCACAACGTACACCGTCGAGGATCGACATCTAACATGACGATATGAGGTAGAAGAGTGCAGCCATGGTCCTGGAGGTCGATGGAACCGACATCTTCGCCCATGCAAGGTTCCTTTGGGCTGCGATCGCTCGACCTTCGTTTAAATACGAGGCGGGTGTAGCCGAGGGACCCTCCAAACAAATCTGTAGACACGCTCGCCCGCCCTCAAAGGTTCATCATCTAATATGGTGGACCCAGACTGCGATGCGTCTCTACCCCCGTCACAACGTATACCGTCGAGGATCGCCATCTAACATGACGATCCGAGGAAGAAATTTGCTAACAAGCTGTGGTCGTGGAGTCGATTAATCCAACGACGCCCCGTGTAAGGACTCCTCCATACCAAGACCGCTCGCCCTTCGTTTAAATACGAGGCGGGCGCAGCCTAACGGAGGACCCTCACAATAAAGTGAGTCGCGAGACAAACCTACAGGTGGAATGTCGCTCGCGCACAAGACATGGTCATGGAGGTCAGTCCATCGAACTCCGCAACCGTGCACGGTTCCTCAAGGACCAAAACAATCGGCCTTCTACGAGGGATATGCAAAATTCAAGATCACAAGAACAAGACCAAAGATAGCTCGCTAAACGATCAGGTCTCCCAAATCCGAGACCAAAGTCTGCTCAACGGATCGCCTGTCATTATCTTAAACGATCGCCAGTAGAACCACCTCACCCCATGTCTTCAACATCGGAGCAAGATGGGGGGCAATTGTTGTGGCGAGATTTATACACCTCAACAGGCTATCGGCACAAAGACCGGGCGACCGAACCGGAGTCAAATAGACCAAGGCAAACTTGCCGATCGAAGGACCCAGAACAGGACCCAGCACCGAGCGATCGACTGCCAAGGCGATCGTCTCCCGGCAACTAGCGATCGTCCCAAGTGCCCGATCATGGACGACCGCCTCATGCCGTGTAAAGCCATCGTCCGTCATTATCTACAAAGACCGGACCTCGGAGTACAGACCCATGTGAAGATCCGTGAATGGCGCCGCAGAACATGGATCTTTGACTCCAGCCCATCAACAGCTGTCCACGACAAGGACAGTTCCACCTACCGATAGGCCCACCGAAAGGTCCTAGCTGGGACCTCCCGAGATAGCGACACCGGATGCTTGTTGTCTTCTCATTGGTTCACACATCTGGCTGCCAGCTGTTGCTGCGGACTTTAAGGAGACCAACCCATGTGCTGAAGACGATTGCTCCCTTATTATAATACAGCAAAGGCGATCGCCCAGCTATCTCTGCTCCTATAAATAAGAAACCCCCAGCAACTGGAAAGGGGTTAGCACAAACCGTTGCTTCTTACAGAAGTTCACAAACATCTCTCTCTGGCTTTTGCTCGGCTTTTCTCTTGACTCTATCTAGGATTTCTCTCTCAGAACCTCTTAACCAAAAGACGGTCGGCAGAAACGAGAACTCCCTACAATTCATAGAACTCCAGATTTTAAGAGCTCACAAGTTTAGAAACTACTTCCATACGAGAGTTCAGCCAATTCACACAGTGATAGACCGTCGATTTCTCACAGTCAGCACTGCACTCCATCGTTGTTACAAGGACTCACAGTGCATCAACTCTGGTTCTTCCGGCAATCTTCAGCACTCAAGAACTAGATAACTAGGGTCTTTACACTCATTGTAATTGTACTCTAACATTAATATTTGTACTCCCAAGTATTCGTATTAATAACATCTCGCGAGAGCATTCAAGCCCGGGACTAACAACCCCGGCAAATCTTGTGTTATTTACTTCCCCATGGACGTGCTCTCGTATTTTGTTTGTTACTCGACCATTCCAGCATATCATCTCCGGATAATATTTTGGGTAACAACATATGGTATAAACTTAACTTGTTCACGAACCATAGAAATCGTATAGGTTGAGGGGAGTGAACAAAGGGAAAAAGAAGATCGTATCATCCATTAGATGGGTTGGTGTTGGACACCACTTTATGAAAATTAATAGACTAGAAACCTGTTCGGTTGCCCTCTATTAAGATTTATAAAGAACTCTATCACCACTATGAAGTAGAGCGACGATACTTCCGAATTTCACATGGGAGTGTGTTATTCCGATAAAAATAGTGGGAGCTGGGTAACAAGAATAGAAAAGACCTTAATTATATACTCAGAACATAATTGAACGAGTCACTAATTAGTCTGTCATACTTAATGCAGACATAACTTTCAATATGACAATGAACCCACTCTCAATTCTACTCGAAAAGAACACCTTAATCGGACCTAACTTTGAGGATTGGCTCCGCAATCTGATGATCGTCCTCAGTATAGAGGCACTGGAATACGTCTTGGATACGGACATTCCGGCGCCTCCTGTGCGGACCAGAGCCAATCAGGAAGAGATTGAAAACCACGAAAAGTGGGTTAAGGATGACGTGAAAGTCCGCACTTATATGATGGCTTCCATGTCTAATGAGCTTCAGAGAGCTCATGAGAAAATGACTTTTGCTAGGCAGATTCTATCTCACTTAACCGAACTTTATGGTGAGCACAGCAGAACTGCTAGATATGAGATATCCAAGCAGCTGTTCGGTGCAAAGATGAAGGAAGGTGAGAAGGTTGGGGAACATGTCCTCAAAATAATATCCACGATCGAGAGATTGGAGGCTCTTGATTTTAAAATGGATACTTCTCTCCAAACTGACCTTATCCTACAGTCTCTCCCTGAATCCTTCTCACAGTTTGTTATGAACTCAACTGCAATGAGATTGCATGTAACTTAGCTGGGCTAATGAACAAACTTGTGACCGCTCAGTCTCAGATGAAGACTCCGCGGATGAAGGAGTCTGCCCTTATGATTTCTTCTGGATCTCGGAAGTCCAAAAACAAGAATAAAAACACCAAGAAGCATACGGGACCACAAGTCAAGGACTTCAAGGGCAAGGGCAAGGCCCCAACGGTTCCAAAGAGCAAGAAGAAAGACGATTGTCTCAAGTGCGGTGAGCTGGGCCATTGGGCTAGAGAGTCTCCTATTCTTCATGGAACTTCAGGTACATAACTTTTAGTTTTGGAAACAAATTGTTCTGCTACTGTATTTTCTACTTCCTGGATACTGGATTCTGGTGCTAGTTCTCATATTTGTACCATGAATCAGGATCTGGAACAAAGTAGGAAGCTTGAAGCTGGAGAAGTTATGATCACAGTCGGAAGGGGGCACAGTGTCGAGGCAACCGACATAGGATCACTTCTTTTGGGTTTAGAATCCGGCTTTGTTTTGACTTTAGAAGATGTACTTGTTTTGCCCAAGGGGCATAAAAACATTGTATCCATTCCGGTCATGGACCGAAAAGGCTTTTCATTTTTCATTGGTGATGGTTCCTTCAAAATTTATTTCAGAAATAAACTAGTGGGTACTGCTACATTGTTAAATGGATTGTATCATCTAAATCTCAGCAACAAAGTAGTTGTGAATACTATGACTAGAAAACGTGGTAGGGATGAAACCAATCAAGATTTGAAATGGCATCTAAGACTTTGTCATGTTGGTCAGACCAAGGTTTACAAAATAAAAAAAGATGGACTTATGGGTCCATTGGGATCGGATCATTTTCCTACTTGTGAATCCTACCTTAAAGACAAAATGACTAAGTCCCCCTTCACAGGGACTTTTGAAAGAGCCGCTGATAAACTGGTATTAATCTATACCGACGTATGTGGTGCTTTGGAAGCAGCACGTGACAGATATCAGTATTTCATTACGTTTACAGATGATCATACTAGGTATGGTTGTGTATACTTAATGAAACATAAATCCGAGGCCTTTGAGAAATTCCAGGAATATATGAGTACGGAGTTTGACGAGTTCCTTAAGGAACATGGAATAGTATCACAACTAACACCTCTAGGTACTCCTCAGTTAAATGGTGTGTCAGAAAGAAGGAACCGGACCTTGTTGAACATGGTCCATTCCATGCTAGGCTATACTGACTTACCGATTTATCTGTGGGTATACACTCCTGACTACTGATTATATCTTGAATAGATGTCCTTCCGAATCCGTTCCTAAAACTACACATGAGATGTGGGAGGGCAGAAAACCAAGTCTTAATCATATTAGGATTTGGGGATGTCCCGCCTATGTCAAGAAGACTAAGGTGGAGAAGTTGGAAGCTAGGTCCGTGAAGGGACGTTTCATTGGATTCCCGTCTGGGACGATGGGATATCTATTCTACATGTCCGAAGATCAAAAGATCATTGTTGCTTTACAAGCACACTTCCTGGAAAAATAGATTCATTCAGGAAGGCGGAGCAGGTAGAAATATTTCTTTGGAAGAATACAATGAAATTCCTCATGAGACACCTGTGCAAGAAAATGGAACCGAACCTTCTGAAACACAAGTACAACCACCTCGTAGGTCTATTAGGGTATCTCATTTACCTGAGAGGTATAGTTTTATGCACTTGGAGGAACTGGGTTTCCACGAGGTTCCAGGTGATAAACAAGAGATCGACCCGCGACCAATGATCTAGCAATGGTGGATGTAGACTCCATGATATAGACTGTAACAGTCTTCATGTAATTGGGACCTTCGTTTTGATGAAGCAGTCAAAGAGTTTGACTTCGTGCAAAATGGAGAGGAATCTTGTGTATACAAGAGGGTTAGTGGGAGCAAGATCGCATTCTTAGTACTATGTTTAAATGACATTCTACTAATAGGAAATGATGTGGGAATGCTCAGTTCTGTGAAAGCTTGGATTTCGAGTAATTTATCCATGAAAGACTTGGGAGAAGAAACCTATATTCTTGGGATTCGACTCTACTGGGATAGATCGAAGATAATGATAAATTTTTCCCAAGCCCTCTATATATATTAGATCTTAAAGAGGGTTCCTTTCGATGCGACATGGAATAAAACTCACCTTAAAGATGTGTCCTCATAGTGAGAAACAATGAAAGGAAATGAGTTATATACGATATGATTCGGCAGTGGGTAGCCTTACATATGCTTTATTGTGTACGAGACCTGACATTGCGTATGCTGGGAGCGTGGTAAGTAAGTTTCAGGCTAACCCAGTTCAGGAACATTAGACCGCCATAAAGAATGTTCTCAAGTACTTTAGAAGGACTAGAGATCTAGTTCTTATATATGGTGGTGGAGAACTGAATGTGATGGGTGATGAGTCGATTCTTGATCGACTCATTCTGTTCTATCTAGTCGTGTTTTTGTTTGCTTTTTAGTATTTTTGTTCTCTTTTATGCATGGTATGTTGTGTTTTTAATTTATAGGTAACCAAGCTAAGATTGTGGTGAAATATGCGCTTTCATAGCTAATATTGGAGTTTATGACGATCAAAAGCTAAAACGGGGCCTAAAACGACGAAAGATTTAAGCAGTATCGGTCAAATCTCCTAAATCCCAGAATCTCCACTCCGAATTGAGATGTATTCTCCCTTGATATAAATTCCTCGTGAAATTAGCTTCGAAACGGTATATCATATGCTAAAATCCGAGGTGTATTGATACAAGAACGAAGGATCAAGCCGAAGAAGACCAAAAGCCGGACTTGGCTGCACCAGGCGACTCGACTCGGCTGCAACGGGCGCTCGGATGCAACAGGTAACTCGGCCGTGCCATGGGACATGGCCGGGTCTCATTCCAGCGCGAACTGCAATTTTCAGAAGGGTACGACACGGCCGTGTCATAAGGACACGACCGAGTCACTATTTAGCCAGTTTTGTGTTTCCCGCATAGTGCAGCACGGCCATGTCATGGGACACGGCCGAGCCTCTTGACAGTCTACCTTTTCGTTATTCAGCGTAGTGCGACACGGCCGTGTCCCAGGACACGGGCCGTGTCACTTTTTGGTTCATGTCACTTTCCTTGACATTTTTGCATACCTTTAAGCCTTTGTCTTGATTTTTTGGCTATAAAACAAAGTGTAGTGACCCCTTGAGAGGTGTGCTTATCTTGTGGAAAAGATATTTTGTGGAAAAACACAAGATTAGGGAGGAAAAAGACCAAAAGAGTGGAAAGAGAGAGATTTTCATCATCTTCCTTGTATGTTCTTGGAGTGAAAAATACTTTTGTGAGATATAATAATTCCTTGTATAATTTTGTTGTGAGTTCTTGTAAGAAGATCATCAAACCTTCATCGGGAATTCGATTTCGGCATTTAAAAGGGAAGTTTTTACCATGTTTTGTCCCTCAATTTCCATTATTGTTGTTGAATTAATCATGTGTGGCTAAACACTTCATATGGGTTTTTAGATATAGCCACACACATGTTTTTGATTGTTAGTTCCTTTTGATTTTCCGGGTAAAAGTTTGGGATTGTTCCTCTTGTTCGTTCTTCGTTTTAGAACTTTTAAATTAGATCATCAAACCTTTTTCATTGTTGTTATTATTATTCGAATCGAGGGTTTTTGTCGGTGTTCGCCATCAAACGACCCGAAAGAAACGATTGTGAATGTTCTCGAGCTTTTTCACGCGATCTTTTAACGATTTACCTCATCAAAAGTAGTCGGTTAATTGATTGTTAGTTAGGGATTCATCCCCATCAAAAGAGTATCTCTTAATTTTCGTTGAGAACAATCGTGATTTTTAGAATTACCGCCATCAAACGGATTTCTTTTAATCGTGAGCAATCGATAATTTCAAACCTTATTTATTTGAGTATCGGAACTAATAATTGATTACGTGTGTGTCGGTGAATCTAAATTCCCATATCAATCTCATTATTGTTATCTCTCATTTATCCGACGATAGAATTGGTGTTGTTATCACTTAGTTTAATTTAATTTTGTGCATTAGTAATTGTAATCATATCAACCAATGATGTATTTTAATTTATTTTACTTTTATCCATTCGACTATTTGCCGAACATTATCAAATTTTAAACCGTTTCCAATTCCTCGAGAGATCGACCTCGGAGTTACTTGCCGCTTACTACAAGAGCGATCCGTACACTTGCGAGTATTTAATTTGAATCCATCAAGTTTTTGGCGCCGTTGCCGGGGAATTGGCGTTTAATTTTTGATCTTGTTTTAATAATAGTTGAATTGTTTTTCTTGATCATTTCTCCGTTTTCATTATTTTCAACAAAAGTTTAAAATTTGCTCTTACTTCCTTTCTTTATGCTTGGTAGGAGATCGTTGGGCAACCCAATTCTTCCGCCCATAGATGAAGTTCAAAGGATTAGAGCACCAAAAATAATGGCCACAACATCAATGGCAAACGACGAGGTGAATCCGGATCTTGAACAGCGACTTTTGATCCAAGAAGAAAACACTCGTCAACCGAGGGTTGCGAATGTTGCACAAAATATAGAAGAGGAAGAAATTCGTCAACCAAGGTTTCCGAGATATGATAATGTTGGGCTCAATCAAGGGATACCCAAAGCTCAACAAGGGAGATACTTCTATCCGAGACAACCACCCGTCGGAATGCAATATGGAGCGAATTATTATTCCGGACCTCAATATGGGATGGAAGCAAACTATAACATGCCGCAACAACCTCCGGTCGAACATCTTATGAGGGACTATGCAAAGCCCGTAGTGAACACCGCCATTTCATGCATCCAATTAGCACCGGCCGCAAGGAACTACCACATAAGCGGATTTCACATCGAACAATTGCCCTCATTTCACGGATTAGCACGAGAGGATCCGTTATCATTCATCCGAGACTTCTATGTGGCGATTGATAACTTCCCATTGAACGGATTGAGCGAGGATCAACTACGGATGAAGTGCTTCCCTTATACACTCAAGGATGGGGCGAAACAATGGTTGATGACTTTGGCGCCCGTCTCACTAAGAACATGGGATGAAGTTTACGATAAATTCATTACCAAGTACTTCTCCCATTCAAAGACGACGCAATTGAGAACTCAAATCTCAACTTTCGGACAACAAGACGGAGAGGCATTTCACGAAGCATGGGACCGATTCAAAATGCTACTCATTCAATGCCCACACCATCACTATCCGCTTCAACTACTCAATCAATTCTTCTATGATGGATTGAATCAATATTGCCAAGGAGCGGTAGATAATGCAGCCGGTGGTTCGTTTTGGGGTTTGACGGAGAGACAAGCGTATGACGTGTATGAAACATTGGGAGAAAATTCTCAACAAAAAAATGTACGTGTTCGTAGGGGAGCCGTGCACCAAGTGAGCGAGAAGGATGAGATGCAATCTAAAATCGATGAGTTGACAAATGAACTAAGACAACTCAAGACTCAAAATAAATCTTCTAGCTCACGAGTTTGCGAGATTTGTGGAGCACCCGGACATGATGCCAATTCATGCCCTCATACTTTTCCGGGAGAACAAACCGAACAAGTTAATTGGGCTATGGGACAAAGCACGGGAAGGCCCGAATGGGAAGAGAGGAGAAATAATTATGGCGGAAACGCAAGAAATGTACCTCTCCCAAATACTTATCATCCTGGGCTAAGAAACCATCCGAATTTCTCATGGAGAAACAACAACCCGGTGCCATACGACACAAGCGCCCAAGCTCAATATAACGGAGGAAACCGAGCCCAACAACCAACGCGAAGTGAACCACCTCCACAACAAAGGAACTCTCTTGAGGAGAGTATAGCAGCATTCATTAAGGAGAGCAAGGAAAACCGAGAGGAGAACAATAAAAGGTTAGAATCTTTAGAAGCTTCGATGAAGAAAATGGAGATCCAAATTGGGCAACTTGCTACCGAGGCACGTAGACAAGAAAGGGGTAAACTTCCGAGTCAACCCGAGCAAGCTCAAGCCATTACCACTCTCCGAAGTGGTAAAGTGATTAATAAAGAAGTTAATTCCGAAGTAAAAGAAAGAGGGGATGAGAAAGAAGATGAGTTGGGAAATCAAGAGGAGAAAATAGACGAAGCAACTTCAACTTCCAAGCTTCACAAATCCGCTCAACCATATAAGCCACCAATTCCTTTTCCGAGCCAACTTAGAAAAGCAAAGCAAGATGAGCAATTTTCCTAAATCTACGACATGCTTTCAAAGGTTCATGTCAACTTACCTCTTTTGGATGTTGTGAAGAACATTCCCGCTTATACAAAATTTTTCAAAGAGTTGACCTCGAACAAAAGAAGATACAATGGGAACGAGAAAGTGGTGCTCTACGAGGTAGAAACAAGGGGTCAAAAGAAAGGCGATCCCGGAAGTTTTATGATCGACATTACTATGGGAGACAAGAGATTTGCTCGTGGGATGTTAGATTTGGGGGCAAGTGTGAATCTCATGCCATACTCGACCTATTTGAGGCTTGGACTCTGGGGAATCAAACCGAAAAGAATGACTCTTCAAATGGCGGATAGGTAGGTGAAATACCCCAAGGGAGTCATTGAAGACCTATTGGTGCAAGTGGACAAATTGGTGACTCTGGCCGATTTTGTTATCTTGGAGATGAGCGATTTCGGGACAAGCGAAAATGAAGGGACAATACTTCTAGGATGGCCGTTCATGCGTACAACAAAAACAATCGTCGATGTTGATGAAGGAAAGGTCACCATGACCGTCTTGGGCGAAACCGTGGAAATCAACGTGTTCGGTTCATCTCTTATCCCTTCTCATATTTATGCTTCCCATGATGTGAATTTTGTTGATTGCATTGATTCTTTGGTTGATGATACATATTTTCATGATGATGTAGGGGACATGTTGCATGATGCGCTAACCGTTGACCATGATATGGGGCTTAATAATCTAGAAATTGAAGAATATGTTGCATTGTTAGATAATTCCGAAATAATAGATGAAGTTGGCGGTTTTAAGATACCATTGGAATTAAAATTTGAGGAGCCCGGTGAAATCACCCCACCCAAACTTGAATTTAAAGAACTTCCAGCACATCTTAAATATGTTTTCTTAGGCAAAAGTGACACTTAACCTGTAATTGTCTCTTCCGAATTAACTCCTATGCAAGAAAACAAATTAGTAGAAGTTCTAACTAAGTTAAAGGAAGCGATTGGGTGGAGTATTTACGATATCAAGGAAATAAGTCCGGTTAGGTGCATGCATAAGATAATTCTTGAAGAAAATGTTAAACCGGTTAGGCAACCTCAAAGGCGTTTGAATCCGAACATGCAGGAAAGTTGTGAAAAAAGAAGTTTTGAAATTGCTAGATGTCGGAGTCATCTACCCGATATCCGACAGTAAGTGGGTGAGCCCTGTGCATGTAGTGCCTAATAAATCTGGAATAACGGTGGTTCGTAATGATAAAAATGAATTGGTGCCCACTAGAACGGTAACCGGTTGGAGGATGTGCATTGACTACCGGAAATTAAATGCCGTAACAAAAAAGGATCATTTTCCTCTACCTTTCATTGATCAAATGTTGGAATGTTTAGCTGGGCATGAATATTACTGTTTTCTAGATGGTCTTTAAGGTTCTATCAAATTCCCATTGCTCCGGAGGATCAAGAGAAGACCACTTTCACTTGCCCTTTTGGCACTTTTGCCTTTAGGAGGATACCGTTTGGTCTTTGCAATGCTCCCGCTACTTTTCAAAGGTGCATGCTATCCATATTCTCCGACTTGTTAGAAAAATCCATCGAGGTATTCATGGACGACTTTTCTGTATTTGGAACCACTATCGATGATTGTTTAAATAATTTGACTATTGTGCTAGAACGATGTATTGAGTGTAATCTTACACTTAGTTGGGAAAAGAGTCATTTTATGGTTAAACAAGGTCTTGTTCTAGGTCATATGGTTTCCAATAAAGGAATGGAGGTTGATAAGGCTAAAGTCGATTTAATTGTTAAATTACCTCCACCTTCTTGTGTCAAAGAGGTTCGAAGCTTTTTAGGGCATGCCGGGTTTTATAGGCGTTTTATTAAAGATTTTTCGAAAATTGCCCGCTCTTTGAGTAACCTTTTGTGCAAAGATGCTAAATTTGATTTTACCGAGGAATGTTTAGTCGGTTTCAACGCTTTGAAAGAAAAGTTAACTTCCACACCTATTGTTGTCGCTCCCGATTGGTCTCTCCCGTTTGAAATTATGTGTGATGCATCTGACTTTGCTATAGGTGCTGTTTTGGGGCAAAGAGTGAATAAATTTTTCCACGTGATTTACTATGCGAGCAAAACGCTCGATGAAGCTCAGGCTAATTACACCACCACCGAAAAAGAATTTTTAGCCGTTGTGTTTTCTTTAGACAAATTTCGATCCTACTCGGTTGGCTCAAAAGTGATTGTGCATACGGATCACGCCGCATTGAAATATTTATTAAAAAATCCGATGCAAAATCAAGATTGATTCGGTGGGTTCTTCTGCTGCAAGAATTTAATTTGGAATTCAAAGATAAAAAGGGGTCGGAAAACGTAGTGGCCGACCATCTATCTAGGCTAACCGAGGGTGATAATTTTAAGCTTGATAATCATTTGCCAATTGTTGAAACTTTCCCCGATGAGCAATTATTCGATGTAACAAGGACACCTTGGTATGCTGATATTGTCAATTACATTGTTAGTGGTGTTTTGCAGCCCGACTTAACCTATCAAGGGAAGAAGAGGTTTGTTTCCATGTGCAGGCATTAATTTTGGGACGAGCCCTACTTATTCAGGCTGGGGCCTGATCAGGTATTCCGACGTTGTGTCCCGGAGGAAGAGCACGAGAGCATATTGTTATTTTGCCATGAGTTGCAATGTGGGGGACATTTTAGCACAAATAAAATGGCTCACAAGGTCCTTCAATCGGGATTCTACTGGCCAACATTGTTTAAGGATGCCTATTTCCATTGCAAGAGTTGCGATCGTTGTCAACGAACAGGGAATATAAGCAAAAGGAATGAGATGCCGTTGACAAACAACCTTGTTGTGGAACTTTTCGATGTTTGGGGAGTGGATTTTATGGGTCCTTTTCCAATTTCCCATGGTTTTGAGTATATTCTAGTTGCTGTAGACTACGTCTCTAAATGGGTGGAAGCAATTCCAACCCGAACTAACGATGCTAACGTGGTTTGCAATTTTTTTAGGGATGTGATTTTTTGCAGGTTCGGGATGCCTAGGGCCGTAATCAGCGACAGAGGCACGCATTTTTGCAATAAACAACTTGCAGGCTTGCTTAAGAAGTACAATGTGATGCATAAGGTCGCAACGGCATACCATCCACAAACTTCCGGGCAAGTAGAAGTAAGCAATCGGAAAATAAAGGTAGTGCTCGAAAAGACGGTGAAACCGACAAGAAAAGACTGGGCATTAAAGTTGAATGACGCTTTATGGGCATACCGCACGGCCTACAAAACTCCAATCGGAATGAGCCTGTATTGCCTAGTATTTGGGAAAGCATGTCATTTACCCGTTGAGCTAGAACACAAGGCGTATTGGGCAATCAAAGCGCTCAATTTAGATCAAGAAAAGGCGGGCGAGGAACGACTTTTGCATTTTAACGAGCTTGATGAGATGCGATATGAGGCGTACGAAAACGCTAAACTCTACAAAGAACGGACGAAACGGTATCATGATAAGCGTATCGTTCGTAAATCTCTCGAACCCGGTATGGATGTTTTGCTACATAACTCCCGTCTCAAACTCATGCCCGGAAAATTGGTATCGCGATGGGGCAGACCATTCAAAGTCGTTAAAGTATGGCCGCACGGAGCTGTAGAACTTCTTGATCCTCGGAAGAACGAGCACTTTAAGGTAAATGGGCATAGAGTGAAGCCGTATTTCGGACGAATCGAAGAAATCAATGCGTTTGAGTGCATAGAGATGCACGATGTTGAAGCTTGAGCAAAACGGGAAGAAGTCGAGCTAATGACTATAAAAAAGCGCTACTTGGGAGGCAACCCAACGTTTTAGTTAGATTTTTTGTCTTCTGTTTTTCGCATTTATTTTCCTTATTCGTTTTTATTCGATTTGAAACTGACCGGTTCAACTATGGGTATTAAAATTGCAGGAAACGAGTGCGTTTTCAGAAACTAAAAATCTGGGCAGGTAAGACACGGCCGAGTTCACGGCCGCGTCTCAAAACAGGGGGTTTTATGCTTATTATGGATAGAAGGACACGGCCGAGTGTCAGGGCACGGCCGAGTCTAGGAGCAGTGAGAAATTTATTTTTCAGGACAGTAGGACACGCCCGTGTCACAGGACACGGCCGGGCCTCAATACAGCGAATTTTGAATTTTCAGGATAGTATGACTCGACCGTGTCATAGGACACGGCCGAGTCGGCCGACAGAAATATTTATGTTATTACGAACAGCACGACATGACCGTGCTATATGCAACACGGCCGTGTCAGTCGGTCAGGTATAAATAGGAGCACGGCCGTTTCCCCATTTTTATCTTCTCCAAATTTTATTTTTCTTCCTCCCTGCGAAACCGGCGAACCCTAGCATCTATATTCCGATTTTTATCTTCGTTTTTAAAGAAATTTTGTGCAAAATCGAGGGGAGATACAAGAATCTACTACGTATTCATCAATTCTCAACTAATTTCACTCTTCAAAGGAGCAAATCGGACGAATTGGGACTGGGCTTTAATTTTTTTTTTCTCTCTTCAAAATCTCCGAAATCAAGGTATGTTTCTCATGTTTTTGATGATTATCTTTGGTTATGGACATGCTATGATGATTTGAGTCGATAGTCCTTAATTATCTAGGGTTCTTGAGTAAATTGAAGGTGATGAAATTTGGGGATTTTGGATAATTCTTCATGCATTGATGATTAAATTTCTGGATTGAAATTTTTTGTAATTAAGAGATGTTTTCTATGATGAAGATGATGAATTTAAACGATAATTTTGCTTGGGAGACGTTTTGATCGATAATGTTTATATTGGGGGAATTTTATTGCTTGCTATAAGTTTGGGGGAGGAATACGTTCTGAAATCCTTGGATAATGATAGATTAAATTTTTGCAGAAAATGGCACGAGGAAGAGGACGTGGAAATGCTCAACGCGGAAGGGGTAGGAATGGCGGGGAACAAGTGAAGCCGGCAAGAAATGCTATTCAAAGGGCTGTGGAGACTCCAGAATCTTATGGGATCAATCTCCCTGAAGCGCAATATGAGAGGTGGGAAATGCTGGGACAGAAAAAAATGCTCCCTACAAGGTGGCCCGATGACGAATGCATGAATGCAATGGGGATAAGGGAAGATGTGATGAAGTTCCTTGGAAGAGTGCATTGGGCATGGATGATGACTCAACAATGGCCGACTTATAGATGTCTGACGATGGAATTTCTGAGTACTCTAACTGTAAGAAGAAATCCGGTGACTCGAGAACCGTCCGAAATGACATTCCGGATTAACAACAACGAAGAGACACTGACTACCGTACAGTTGGAGGAAATTTATCATGCAAGACACGAGGACCATTACCCGATAAATCGATTCGCTTGTGAAACTTACTGGAGATCCATGGTAGAATACCCGGGGAGTGAGGCGCGATATTACATTGCAAGATCGGCTAAAGGATCGAACATTCGCAATCCCGTACTCAGATACCTACACAAGGTGATTGCGAATACCATATATGGCCAAAAAGAAACCGGGCCCATTTCACTGCGGGAGTTGTATATCCTGACTCATATGCTCGACGACTCGATTCCGGCAACCGGGGCCATGGTAGCGGAGAATTTTGAGGATGTCGCGACAAAGCCTAAGGGGGAGATATGGATAGGGGGTTTGATTACCCCTATCGCACTACACTTCGGTATTTCCTTAGCCCAGAGGACCCCCCTTCCTGGAAATATGCTTCTCTCAATCTCCGTGATGAAGGTGATGAATATCCTGGACTATGAACATCGCATGGTCTTCATGCAGACGGACAACGACCATTTCCTCCTCCCGAATCCACCTTTGACAACCATAAATAATATTCGGGATATGGGAAATCTTCAAATAGCTACGGAGGCACACCGTCGAGCACGGATGGCAGCCGGCTTGGCTCCCCCGGGTCACAGTCCTGTCGACCGAAATATTCGACCTAGGCGCATTATGGATGAGGATAGAGCCGAGAGGATGGAAGAGGAGGAGGCTTATGAAAGAGGCCCGGATGACGAGGAAGAAGAAGAGAGTGAATAAGAAGAGGAAGAAATCACGAGAGATCGGCCCGAGACGTCAAGGCGGGCCGAAATTGGACGTGCCCCCTCACGCCCATCATTAAGGGAGGAGTTCGAAGCCTACCGAGAGGAGGCTAGACGGGACCGAGAAGAGGCTAGACAGGACCGAGAGGAGGCTAGACGGGACCGAGAGGAGGCTAGATAGGAGCGACGCCAGACATTGTCTCTTGTGAGACGAATGGTCGAGTGGCATGTCCAGCAAGGCCACTTCCCTCCGCCCGGCGATGGCAATTCGTAAGTATTTCTTGACCAATGAAATTCTTTTCTTTAAATACTATACCCCCTTCGTTCGTATATTCTTTAATTCAAGTTTGGGGGGATCGGTCAAGAAATACTTCATTACTCTCGTTTTTATTTGTTTTCAGATACTATTTTGCTTGTTTGATTATTTTTGGTTGTTTTGAACATTTTGCACTTATTTGTGGTGTGTTTTTACTTGGTGTGTTTTTATTTTGCAAACTTGAAGAAAACTTTGAAGTGTGTATTTTTTTTTTTGGAATGCCTCGGGATTTATTTCGTTGTTCTGATATACAAATCGAGAATAATTTATTGAGGAAAAATTGTTGATAATCGAAACGGGTGTGAAATTGAATAAGTGGTTTTAATATCTTGGAGGTATGAGCAAACCTACTTGTGAGCTATTGAGCCTTCGTGCATTTTCTTAAATGCATGTTTCATTGTCGAGTTTTTCATTCTTGATTTAAAACTCTAGAACTTGCCTTGGTATCTTGTTTAAAACCACTGGTGTGTGTGTGTGTGCAAATTGAGTGAAAATGATTCTTGGCGCCTTTGATCCTAACCCTTCGATTTTGGCCAACCCGACATTTGATCATTTCTGAAATAAACCCAATTGAGGTCATTGTCTATTTCATTGTTAAACCACATATCGAGCTTTCATTTACTATAATCCTTCGATCCCTACTTGAACAATTAGAAATATTTTTGACGAGGATGCAAAGATTGTGGTGACATTGGGTGTCATATATATTGTCGGGAGTGTTGAATTGGTGAAAATAATTACTCCGCTATTTTTGGGAACCTAGTAACCGGGTGTATTCATGTGACCCATCGTTTACATTCGCGTAAAACAGATCCCTTAGATATGAGTATGCTTGGAAGTAATTGTGATCCTAGTAACCGGGTGTATTCATGTGGCCCATCGTTTACATTCGCGTAAAACGGATCCGAAAACAACCCGAGCCAAAAAAAAAAAATCGGAGCAATAAGGAGGGTATGACGCTGCGTTTTTCACTTTCGATAGTGCTTGTTACAAGTGGTTCATAATTAAGGGGATGAAAGAAGCAAATCTCAAAAATCTTGAGCTTCTAAAGCGACTATGGTGATTTAAATTCTAAAAATTGCTCGAGTCAAGTTACTTTAGCCATATATATCCCACCTGGACCAAAGCCTACATTTCAAGCCGAGTAATGCCCTTTTTTATTCACAAAAATTTTGCATGCACAAAACAGTGGTAGAGATTAAGACGATTGGCAAGCCTATGGGGTTCCTTATTTCATTGAATGAGTTCCGAGCGTATACTTATCCATATCACTTTGAGAGTGAGTGAATACACTTGACCAGTGAGGTTTATATTGCCAAGTATTGACTATGATGTTGAGGAAGCACCCCGGAGGTTTGAAAACTTTGTAGAACTCGACTTATTTTACTTGTGAGTATTGATGAAATTTTCAAAAAGGATCTTTTGAGGTATTTTGACAGTTGAGTTCCCCTTTTGTGAGTGATTATTTTAAAATGATTTGCTCGGGACGATCAAAGTTCAAGTTTGGGGGGGTTTGATGAGTTGATTCTTGATCGACTCATTCTGTTCTATCTAGTCGTGTTTTTGTTTGCTTTTTAGTATTTTTGTTCTCTTTTATGCGTGGTATGTTGTGTTTTTAATTTATAGGTAACCAAGCTAAGATTGTGGTGAAATATGCGCTTTCATAGCTAATATTGAAGTTTATGACGATCAAAAGCTAAAACGGGGCCTAAAACGACGAAAGATTTAAGCAGTATCGGTCAAATCTCCTAAATCCCAGAATCTCCACTCCGAATTGAGATGTATTCTCCCTTGATATAAATTACTCGTGAAATTATCTTCGAAACGGTATATCATATGCTAAAATCCGAGGTGTATTGATACAAGAACGAAGGATCAAGCCGAAGAAGACCAAAAGCCGGACTTGGCTGCACCAGGCGACTCGACTCGGCTGCAACGGGCGCTCGGCTGCAACAGGTAACTCGGCCGTGCCATGGGACACGGCCGGGTTTCATTCCAGCGCGAACTGCAATTTTCAGAAGGGTACGACACGGCCGTGTCATAAGGACACGGCCGAGTCACTATTTAGCCGGTTTTGTGTTTCCCGCATAGTGCAGCACGGCCGTGTCATGGGACACGGCCGAGCCTCTTGACAGACTACCTTTTCGTTATTCAGCGTAGTGCGACACGGCCGTGTCCCAGGACACGGGCCGTGTCACTTTTTGGTTCATGTCACTTTCCTTGACATTTTTGCACACCTTTAACCCTTTGTCTTGATTTTTTGGCTATAAAACAAAGTGTAGTGATCCCTTGAGAGGTGTGTTTATCTTGTGGAAAAGATATTTTGTGGAAAAACACAAAATTAGGGAGGAAAACACCAAAAGAGTGGAAAGAGAGAGATTTTCATCATCTTCCTTGTATGTTCTTGGAATAAAAAATACTTTTGTGAGATATAATAATTCCTTGTATAATTTTGTTGTGAGTTCTTGTAAGAAGATCATCAAACCTTCATCGGGAATTCGATTTCGGCATTTACAAGGGAAGTTTTTACCATGTTTTGTCCCTCAATTTCCATTATTGTTGTTGAATTAATCATGTGTGGCTAAACACTTCATATGGGTTTTTAGATATAGCCACACACATGTTTTTTATTGTTAGTTCCTTTTGATTTTCCGGGTAAAAGTTTGGGATTGTTCCTCTTGTTCGTTCTTCGTTTTAGAACTTTTGAATTAGATCATCAAACCTTTTTCATTGTTGTTATTATTATTCGAATCGAGGGTTTTTGTCGGTGTTCGCCATCAAACGACCCGAAAGAAACGATTGTGAATGTTCTCGAGCTTTTTCGCGCGATCTTTTAACGATTTACCTCATCAAAAGTAGTCGGTTAATTGATTGTTAGTTAGGGATTCATCCCCATCAAAAGAGTATCTCTTAATTTTCGTTGAGAACAATCGTGATTTTTAGAATTACCGCCATCAAACGGATTTCTTTTAATCGTGAGCAATCGATAATTTCAAACCTTATTTATTTGAGTATCAGAACTAATAATTGATTACGTGTGTGTCGGTGAATCTAAATTCCCATATCAATCTCATTATTGTTATCTCTCATTTATCCGACGATAGAATTGGTGTTGTTATCACTTAGTTTAATTTAATTTTGTGCATTAGTAATTGTAATCATATCAACCAATGATGTATTTTAATTTATTTTACTTTTATCCATTCGACTATTTGCCGAACATTATCAAATTTTAAACCATTTCCAGTTCCTCGAGAGATCAACCTCGGAGTTACTTGTCGCTTACTACAAGAGCGATTCGTACACTTGCGAGTATTTAATTTGAATCCATCAATGGGATTCACTGTATTGGACTTCCAAGGACAGAAAGACGATTCTATGTCTACTTCTGGCTACATTTACTCTTAATGGAGGAGCAGTATCATGGCATAGTGCCAAGTATAGAGCGACTGCTAATTCCACCTGTTAGGCTGAGTATAAAGCGGCCTCGGAGGCCTCCACACTACCAAAAAAAGTACTTTAGCCGACGACCCGAAAAAAAAACGACCGACGACTTTAAAGTGTCATCGGCTAAACTGTGCACTTTAGCCGACGACTCGGGTTGCCGTCGGCTAAAGGGTTTTAGCCGACGACTTGATCTAGGTCGTCGGCTAAAGTGCAAAATAGTCGTCGGCTATAGTAAAGAGGTTTAGCCGACGACCGAGATAACGTTTAGCCGATGAAAAAAAAACGTTTTAGCCGACGACTTGATCTCGGTCGTCGGCTAAACCTTTTCCCCAAAAAAAAAGGTTTTAGCCGACGACCCAGATCAAGTCGTCGTCTAAAACCCTTTCCCAAAAACAAAAAATCACATTTTAGCCGGCGGCAAGATCTAGGCCGTCGGCTAAAGCCTTTCGAAAATAAAAAATGGCGTTTAGCCGACGACCTAGATCAAGTCGTCGGCTAAACCTCTAAGTGAAAATTATATATAGTTCAGGGAACACCAACCCAATCTTGCCCCTCTCCCCGCTAAAGAGCACATTTCTATTCCCGATCCTGTCAGTTATTCCCGAAAAAAGCTTGTGAGTTGCTACTTTGAGTTGTGCTAGCTGGAGTGACGAAGGTTTTACCGGTTGTTATAATCACCATTTCGATTAAGGTACGTATTTTATTGTATTTTTTATTGTGATTTCGAAACTTTGTATTATTCATGTTACATTCGATAGCTTTTATGTAAAACGATTAAGTTTTATGATGATAATAATTATGATTAATTGTTTGTTGTGATTTCATTTATAATTTGAACAATATTAGTTAGTGGATTAATATTGGAAAATGTATACATTTTCAGGATGGACAAGAGTTGGATTGGGTTACGAAAATGGGATCCAAGTGTAATGGATGGGATGAAGCAGTTTATGAGATTTGTAAAAGAGCACGATAGTGGTAATACGTTGCACTACTGTCCGTGTAATAAATGTAGATGTCTGATGAGTCGATTTTTTATCGTCTCATTCTCTTCTATCGAGTCGCACTTTCGTTTGTTTTTGAGTGTTTTTGCCCTTTTTATGCATGGTATGTTGTGTTTTTGCTTTTTAGGTATCCGGACAAAGATTGTGGTGAAATATGTGCTTTCATAGCTAATATTGGAGTTTATGACGATCAAAAGCTAAAACAGGGCCTAAAACGACAAAAGATTGAAGTAGTATCGGTCGAATCTTCTAAATTCCAGAATCTCCACTCCGAATTGAGATGTGTTCTCCTTTGATATAAATTCCTCGTGAAATTAGCTTCGCAACGGTATATTATATGCTAAAATCCGGGGTGTATTGATACAAGAACGAGGGATCAAGCCGAAAAAGACCAAAAACCGGAAGAAAATAACTCGGCCGTGCCATATAACACGGCCGGGTCTCTTTACAGTTAAAAAGCCATTTTCCGGAAGAGTACAACACGACCGTGTCTTCTATGACACGACCGAACCCCTATCCAGCAACAAATGTATTTCCTGCGCAGTACAACACGACCGTGTCATGGGACACGGCCGAGTCCGTGGACAGAACACTTTTCCTTCTTTTCAGAGTAGTACGACACGGCCGTGTCCCATGACACGGGCCGTGTCACTTTTCGGTGCAAGTCATTTTCTTTGACATTTTTGCACAATTTTGAGCCTTTTCTTGATATTTTGGCTATAAAAAAAGGAGGTGGTGACCCTTGATGAGATATTCTTATCTTGTGGGAAATATCTTGACTCTTGAGGTGGAAAAACACAAGATTGAGGAAGAAAACACTAAAAAGTGAGGAAAAATTGAGATTTCATCATCAAACCTATTTCATTGTTGTAATTATTATTCGAATCGAGGGTTTTTATCGGTCTTCGTCATCAAACGGTCCGGTATAAGTGATTGTAAATGTTCTCGAGCTTTTTCGCGCGATCTTTTAATGATTTACCTCATCAAAAGTAGTCGGTTAATTGATTGTTAGTTAGGGATTCATCCCCATCAAAAGAGTATCTCTTATTTTCGTAAAGAACAATCGTGATTTTTAGAATTATCGCCATCAAACGGATTTCTTTTAATCGTGAGCAATCGATAATTCTAAACCTTATTTATTTGAGTATCGGAACCAATAATTGATTATGTGTGTGTCGGTGACTCTAAATTCCCATATCAATCTCATTATTGTAATCTCTCAATTATCCGACAATTAATTTGGTGTTTTTATCGCTTTGTTTATTTTTTATGCGTTATTAATTGTAAACCTATCAACCAATGATGTATTTTAATTTATTTTACTTTTGTTCATTCGACTATTTGCCGAACATTATCGAACTTTAAACCGTTTCCAATTCCTCGAGAGATCGACCTCGGAGTTACTTGCCGCTTCCTATAAAAGCGATTCGTACACTTGCGAGTATTTAATTTGTCCATCAATGTCGCAGTGATATGTTTCGTTTTCCATTAGATGAGGTCTGGGAACACCTAAAGAAGAATGATTTTTGGAGTAAATATACATGTTGGATATACCACGGTGAAGCACCGAATTTTGTTATTCCGTATGATCACGGACAATTTAGTGGTAACGACGGGTTCACCGATCCGAAGAGGAGGTTGATTGATGATGTGTTTGGTTTTTCCGAGACGTTTGTACCAACTGAGCCAATACCACGACCCCGTAGACCGTTGCCTTGCAATACTGCTGGGCTTGACAGGTACAACAAGCTAATTCAACTCCAATAGACCCCTCTATACCCAGGGTGTAACATGACTGTTCTTGATTGTGTCATGGAAACGATGAGATTAAAGGTGGAAAACAAATCATCCATCAAGTCTGTAGATGATTACTTGGAGCTTACGAGTAATATGCTTCCACAGGGTCATCATCTTCCTAATACATATTCAAAAATGAGACGAATTTTGAAATATCTTGGTCTTTCCTACATTAAGATCCACGTCTGCATGTATGATTGTGTTCTATTCTGGGGGCATCCTAATGAAGACCTCACAAGATGTACTGTATGTGATACAGAGAGATATAGGATCACTCCTTCTGGAAAAGAGAAACCGGTGAAGGTACTTTGGTATTTTCCACTGAATGACAGTTTGGAACGGCTTTTTATGTCTCCTCACACGGCAAAAGCAATGAGATGGCATGCCGAGCCGTGCACTAATGACAGGGATACTATGATACACCCTTCGGATGGAGAGGCGTGGAAGCATATATATAGGGAGTATCCGAATTTTTCTTCAGATATCCGAAATGTGAGGCTCGGGATTTCATCTGATGGTTTCAACCCTTTTGGTAACATGAGTCTTTCATATACCATATGGCCTGTTGTAGTGATTCCTTACAATCTTCCTCCGTGGATGTGTATGCGGAAGGAGTATAATATATTGACCTAGTTAGTCCCGGGGCCGGGATATCCGGGAAAGTGTATCGATGTGTATATGAGACCTTTGATAGAGGAGCTGAAATTGTTGTGGGAGCAAGGTCATCCCACGTACGACAGTTATTCGTCCGAGACGTTCTACTTGCACGCCATGTGTATCGGAACTATTAGTGATTTTCCTGCATATGGAATGCTGTCTGGATCTGTTATTAGCGGATATAGAGGTTGTCCAGTGTGTTTGAATGCAGATTGTGCTAGGTACCATCAGAGGAAAGTTATCCGAATCGTCATCGGATATAGCTTGAGAGGTAACATGAGTGGCGTATGGATCTTTGCGGCATTTGATGGCACTTGTAGAAATGGGCGAGCCACCACGATGGGCGGATGATGAAATACTATCGATTCTTAATGAGTGCGATTTTGGTCACTTAGCAACCATCTGATGTGATTGCGGCAACCTGAAAGGCCCGACGGTATAAGTATTGGTCGCACAAAAGTATATTCGGGAATTGCCTTCTTGGTCCGAGTTACTGATAAGGAACTTCTTGGATGTCATGCACATTGAAAAGAATGTTTGCGAAAGTGTGGTTGGGACAATCTTAGGTTGGGATGGAAAGACCAAAGACGGGCCAAAAGCACGCAAAGGTTTGGAAGAAATGAGCATAAGAAAACATTTGTGGTTGAAAACTGTCAAGGGAAAACAAAAAATGCCTAAGGCAGCTTACACCATCACTGCCGAGCAGAGAACTGAGATATTTTGCTGGATAAAGACTGCTAGGTATCCTACCGGGTATGCTGGAAATATAGGAAGATGTGTTAATTTCAGGGAGAACAAGTTAACTGGTTTGAAGAGTCATGATTGTCATATCCTACTCCAACGCCTATTTCCGGTATTTATTCGACCGTACTTACCAAAAAAGGTGGTCGAGCCGTGTGTTGCATTGTCAATATTTTTACAGAAATTATGTACGAGAGAAGTGAAGAGATCTGATTTGCGTAAAATGCAAGATGAGATCATCTATATCTTGTGCAAGTTTGAGCGAATATTTCCTCCAAACTCATGCCTCACCTCATGATCCACCTTCCCCGGCAGTTATTGGTCACTGGTCCAGTGCACTACACGTGGATGTACCCGGTTGAAAGGTAACATAATTTTGTATGATATATATATATATATATATATTGTCAAATTAAGTATGATTTCTAACACAATGACAATATTACAGGCAACTCGGTGATTACAAAGACTCCGTGGCCAATAAGTCTGCACCGGAAGGATGCATTGCATAATCTTACCTTGCGTCGGAGTGTATTACGCATATCAAGTTGTATTTGGGCACCTTCGAGTCCCCTTCCCGCTCTATTCCAGCAGATAAAATACAATTCAATCTTTCTATCATATCCACTGAGGTTGACGTCTATGGGAGGTTGCTAGGAAGACAATTAGACCCGTACGAGTCACGAATTGCACATTGGTGGATATTGCTCAATTGTCCAGAAGTTCAGTACTGGAAAGACATCCACTTGTCATGCGATATGGTGCGAGGTGACACTAGATTCCACAATGACACTTTTGCCGACTATTTTGGAGAATGGGTACGTATACATTCCGTTTCTATTGATTTTGGACATAAGATATTTTTTTACATAAAAAGTTTATTTACGACAGATGACACACATACAAGATGACGGACACCCTAACTGGTCGCGTGAACTTATGCTTGTTTCTATGAAGCCGGTTATGTCAAGAATTTATTCGATGGCCAAAATCAACAGTGTCACATTCGTATGCCTTGAGAGAGACCAAAAAAGAAGATGTCAAAATTCTGGGGTTATGATAGATGGTGGATATTACGGTATTCTTTTGGAAGTGGTAGAACTAATTTATGGGGAAGGCATGACAATTTACTTGTTTAAGTGTCGATGGTACGACACCAGTCTTGGAACCGATATGCAAGACGACTACGGGCTGTTATCTGTTGACACTTCTACTTCATGGTATGAAAGTGATCCTTTTGTATTTGCTACATCAGCAAAGTCGGTGTATTATTTGGACGACTTGGTGGAGAAAGGCACATGGAAGATAGTGAACGTTGTGATAACGAGGAATATTTTTAGTGCTGCTACACTGGGAGAAACAACAGGTACAGATGACGATGATGCTTATCAAGAGCCAAATACAGCAAATATTCCACCATCAACGACAATTACAATGAATAATGTTCCTGAAGGACGAGTCGTCCGACTCTGTGGTGATGCTCGCGGGTACGTTGACGTTGATACAAACGAATTACTTGAAAATTCTGATGACGATAATGTGGACGACTTGAGGCATATGTTGCCGGATATCAACTCAGATAATGAGACAGACTGTAGTGATGACTCAAACTATGAGCCATAAATTTAGTAGATGTATATTTTCATTTTTTAAATATAATTAAAAAAAAATAGTAATAATAATAATCATAATCATAACATTAATATAATATCAATAACATTATTAAAAAAAATTAGGGGGTTTAGCCGATGACATTCTAATAATCGTCGGCTAAACCCCAACAATGACCCGACCATGTTAGACAACACGGTCGGGTCAGGCATACAATGTGTTTTCCCTTTCTGGGCAGGTGCGACACGGCCCGTGTCTCCTGACACGGTCGACTAAAGTTTTTTTAAAAAAAAAAAGGTTAAACTTTAGCCGACGACATGAATAGAGTCGTCGGCCAAACCCCCGACCGTGTCCAACGACACGGCCCGTGTCGCACCTGCCCAGAAATTGAAAACACGCTGTATGCCTGACCCGACCGTGTTGTCTAAAACGGTCGGGTCATTGTTGGGGTTTAGCCGACGACTATTGGAATATCGTCGGCTAAAGTATAATTTTTGTTTTAAAACTTTGGCCGACGATGTAGATCTTGTCGTCGGCTAAACCCCCACCTTTTATACGTTTTCTCCTTCCCAAATTTTATTATTTTCTCCTTCACCTAGCCGTCGCCCGTCACCTAGCCGTCGCGCACCGATCGTCACCCAGCCCCCAACCGCCCATCACCTAGCCGCCCGTCACCTAGCCCCCGTCCCGCCGATCATCACCCAGCCCCCCTCCCGCCAATCGTCACCCAGCCCCCAACCCCCGTCACCCAACCATCGCCCGCTCGGCTGCCGTGCTGCCGCCGGTACGAGCCCCAGTGCCCGCCCGCCCGACCGACGCCCTCCGCCCGTTGCCCGCCAGCCCGGTCGCGGTAACCCTTTTCCTTATTTTTTTTTATTTTTTTTGTTGAATTTATTGTATTTGTTTGATGAATTTGTTTAGATTATGTGATGAATTAGATAAATTGTTTAATGCGTTGTGATGCAATATTTGATGAATTTAGTATTTTCAATATTTTGTGTTTAATGAGTTGTGAATTTGATGAATTTGTTTGAGGAGAAAGGGGTTGTATAGCCGGTGTTAATCGAAAGATTAACGTGGTATGGCATTGATAATTACTGTTGTGTTGAATTGTGAATTTGATGAATTTTTTTAGATTATTTGATGAATTAGGTAAATTGTGTAATGAGTTTTGATGAAATATTTTATGAATTTGTTTGAGGAGGAAGGAATTTTATAGCCGGCGTTAACCGAAAGATTAACGTGGTATGGCATTGATAATTACTGTTGTGTTGAGTTTTGAATTTGATTTATTTGTTTAGATTATGGATAGACTAAAAAAGCATTGGGGAAGAAGTCGACAAAGTCGACCACTCCCGATTCGAGGGGGAGTTCGGCAGCCTCTAGTAAGGCGGATCCCGGTACACTATACATATCTCAGAGCAGCGTGTTGTGTCGAGATTTATACGTCTCAACAGCCGATCGCCACAGAGACCGGGCGACCGAGCCAGAGCCCAGCAGATTGGCCGACCGAAGGTCCCAGGACAAGTCCCGGTGCCGAGCGATCGACATCTAAGGCGATCGTTTCTTGGTACTTGGCGATCGACCCCTGGTGACCGACCAAATGACGACCGCATCATGCCACGCGAAGCCATCACCCGTCCAGTCGGCAAAGGCCTAAGCTCGGGACAGAGACCCACGTGCAGATCCGGAAAATGCGCCGCAAGACATGGATTGTTGACCACAGTCTGTCAGCATCTTCTCACCAACCGACAGACCCGCCGAAATTTGTACAGTGGGACCGCCCGTGACAGCAACTCAGGACGCGTGCCGGCTTCTCATTGGACTGCACAGTTGGCTGCCAGCAGCAGCCGTGGACTTTAAGGCAGACAGCCCATGTGACATAAAGACAATCGCCCCTTATTATATTACATGAAAGGCGATCGCCCGTCAGTAAACAGAGCATCTCAGCTCCTATAAATAGAAGGCTGCCTACACTTGGAAAACTCTCTGATTCTCGGTTTTCTCTGCTTCTGAACAAGCTCAACCCATAACTTGGCTTTCTTACTCTTGGCAACAGCTATCTCTCGGCCTTTCTTCTCTCTCAGCACCTCTTACACAAAAGACGATCGGCAGAGACGAAACACGCAAAGCTTCGCTCAAGACCTAGATAACTAGGATCTTTTACACTCATTGTATTTGCATCCTTACATTAATATTTGTACTCATACGTATTCTTATTAATAACATCTCGCGAGAGCATTCAAGCTCGGGCCTAACAAACCCAGAAAATCTTGTGTTATTTCCATTCCCTCGGACGTGCTCTCGCAATTTGCTGTTGCTCGACCATTCCAGCAATATTCATATTCGGATAATATTTTGGGCAACAACAATTGGCGCTAGAAGAAGGGCATCTACCGTCAATTTTTATTCCTACCGTCTCAAAGAACACTCACTGTTCTCTGGGGCATATACCTGAAGAAACACTCACTGTTCTTCAGAGAAAAGCTTTCAGAATCATGACTTCTGCCTCTGCATCTAAGAGAGCCGCTGGTCGGTCCGCCAGACGCCTCATTCCGTCTCAGTCCGAGCCACAGCCTATGGCGGAGGGTAGTCGCCGCGGTACGAGACTCTCGATCCCGCCCCCGAGGAACGGCCCAAGCCTCTCGCTCGATCAGTTCCAAACCGCGGAATAGATCGAAGAGGCCATGGCCATCCTACAGGAGAAACGGAGAGCTTTCGACGCGCCGCCCACTATAACCCCCTCGGCCATCCGCCGCATGAGCAAACGGAAGTTTAAGGGGCTACTGGCCGAGCGATCGCCCAGAGGCCCCGATTCACAAGAAAAGGCGTCCGCAAAGCCGGACACCTCCGTTTTCAGCCGCCTACGCAGCGATCCATCTTGGCGACTGGGGCAGTCTGGCCCCAGCCACGAGACGACGGAGACCGAGTCCATCACCAGGAGTTCGGCGTACCCAACTCCCAAAAGTCAAGCCAACCATCTGGCTCCTCCTCGTCGAATAATCGAGATCGGCGATTGTGGGGTCAGGAGATCGGTACACGATCGCCTCGGCTCCCGCTCCGGAAGCCAAACCACGAGCGACCAAGCTACGGCGATGGCCGCGATGCAACGCCAGCTCGACGACATGAAGGCGTTCCTAGAATCTGGGGCAGGCGCCAGTAGCAAGATCATCGGGCTGAGTGAGCCCCTCGCGGTCCACATCGAGCTCGCCCCTGTGCAGTGTAGGATCGCTCCTCCCAAAACACCTCTGTACGAGGGGAGATCGGATCCCGAGACTCACTTGAGCAAGTTCCGGATCTACATGACCGGGTGTGGGGCATCATACGCGACCAGATGCCGAATGTTCCCGCTGACGCTGGGCGACCTGGCCTATAGGTGGTACACCTCGTTGCCGCCACGATCCATCAATTCCTTTGACCAACTAGTGAACGACTTCATAGCATACTTCGCCACCAAGGTCGCTCGGCCGGAAGGTCCCCATCGCATGATGCAGATCAGGCAAGAGGAAGAAGAGTCCGACGCAGACTACATCGACCGGGTAGACGAGATCATCCTCAACGGCGAGCCCATAAGCGATGAGATCGCCCTCTACTCGGTCCTAGGGTTATTCCATGGTCTTTTGCCTATGTTCAGGCATCTTACGAAGGACCTCCCCCCGACCTACGCGATCTTCCGTGCCAAAGCCGCAGATTTTCTGGCCAGGCAAAGGTTACTTCTCAACCTATGAGCAACGCGATCGGCAACCGAACGACGATCACCAGTCTCCCAGCCCGATCGCCATTATCAAATGACATCATCAAAACCGGAGGACTCGTTCGCCATCTACAGTTCATCATCTAACATAATGGACTAAGGCACGAGATCGCCTCCCCCGCACAACGTACACCGTCGAAGGTCGGCATCTACATGACGATCCGAGGTAGAAGAGTGCAGCCATGGTCCTAGTAGTCGATGGAACCGACTGCTTCGGCCATGCAAGGTCCCTTTGGGCCAAGATCGCCCGCCCTTCGTTTAAATACGAGGTCGGCGTAGTCTGAGGGCCCTCCAAAACTAATCAGTGGACACACTCGCCCGCCCTCAAAGGTTCATCATCTAACTTGGTGAGCCCGGACAATGCGACGCATCCCTACCCCCATCTCAACGTACACCGTCGAGGGTCGCCATCTTCATGGCGGTCCGAGGTAGAAGCAGAGCTAACAAGCCGCGGAAGTGGAGTTGATTAATCCAACGACGCCCCGCGCAAGGACTCCTCTAGACCAAGACCGCACGCCCTTCGTTTAAATACGAGGCGAGGCGCATCCTAACAGAGGACCCTCACAATAAAATGAGTCACGAGACAGACAATGTCGTTCGTGCATAAGACACGGTCATGGAGTCGGTCCATCGAACTCCGCGACTGTGCACGGTTCCTCAGCGACGAAACAATCAAGTTTCTACGAGGGACCGGCTAAATTGTTTATTGCAGGTACAAGACCGAAGATAGCTAGCCAATCGACCAGATCGCCCAAGCCCGAAACCAAAGTCCACTCAACGGATGGCCCTTTTTCATCCTACACGATCGCCAGCAAGAACCACCTCACCCCATGTCTTCAACATCGGAGCAAGCTGGGGGGCAATTGTTGTGTCGAGATTTATACGTCTCAACAGGCGATCGCCATAGAGACCGGGCGACCGAGCCAGAGCCCAGCAGATTGGCCGACCGAAGGTCCCAGGACAAGTCTCGGTGCCGAGCGATCGACATCTAAGGCGATCGTTTCTCGGTACTTGGCGATCGACCCCTGGTGACCGACCAAATGACGACCGCATCATGCCACGCGAAGCCATCACCCGTCCAGTCGGCAAAGGCCTAAGCTCGGGACAAAGACCCACGTGCAGATCTGGAAAAGGTGCCGCAAGACATGGATCGTTGACCACAGCCTGTCAGCATCTTCTCACCAACCGACAGACCCGCCGAAAGTTGTACAGTGGGACCGGCCATGACAGCAACTCAGGACACGTGCCGGCTCCTCATTGGACCGCACAGCTGGCTGCCAGCAGCAGTCGCGGACTTTAAGGCAGACATCCCATGTGACATAAAGATGATCGCCCCTTATTATATTACATGAAAGGCGATCGCCCGTCAGTAAACAGAGCATCTCAGCTCCTATAAATAGAAGGCTGCCTACACTTGGAAAACTCTCCGATTCTCGGTTTTGTCTGCTTCTGAACAAGCTCAACCCATAACTTGGCTTTCTTACTCTTGGCAACAGCTATCTCTCGGCCTTTCTTCTCTCTCAGCACCTCTTACACGAAAGACGGTCGGCAGAGACGAAACACGCAAAGCTTCGCTCAAGAGCTAGATAACTAGGATCTTTTACACTCATTGTATTTGCATCCTTACATTAATATTTGTACTCATACATATTCTTATTAATAACATCTCGCGAGAGCATTCAAGCCCGGACCTAATAAACCCGGTAAATCTTGTGTTATTTCCATTCCCTCGGACGTGCTCTCGTAATTTGCTGTTGCTCGACCATTCCAGCAATATTCATCTTTGGATAATATTTTGGGAAACAACACAACGTTCGTGCCCGCCAGATACTAGAAGATACCGGCATGAACGCTTACGATTTTTTTAGGGCGACAGATGAGCCCGATGTACTAGCGCGGCGTTTATCCTTTCAGACACCACGGCCGACCCCCTCGCAGCCGGAGACTCGTATGCCTCCTATCCACCTTTACAAAGGTCATCGGCTAAAGTAATTTATTTATTTTCTATAAAAAAGGGTTTTAGCCGACGACATATAAGACGGTCGTCGGCTAAAGTCTATTTTTTTTTTAAAAAACAGGTTTTAGCCGACGACATATCTAAAAGTCGTCGGCTAAAGTTTTTTTATTTTTTTAATAATCAGGTTTTAGCCGACCAACTTGTAAAGGTCGTCGGCTAAAGTTTTTTTTATTTTTTTAATAATCAGGTTTTAGCCGACCGACTTGATAAGGTCGTCGGCTAAAGTTTTTCTATTTTTTTAATAATCAGGTTTTAGCCGACCGACTCGATAAAGTCGTCGGCTAAAATTCCAACAGGTTTAGCCGACGACCTTGCTGTAGTGGTTGGCTAAACTTTGAACTTTAGCCGACGACTACCAAAAATGTCGTCGGCTAAACCTTGGCCGACGAATATCGGCCGACGGTTTTTTATCCGACGGCTGGCGTGATTAGCCGACGACTTTGGAGTTTAACCGACCATTTTAAGTCGTCGGCTAAAGTGTGAATTTTGGTAGTGACAAAGGAAGAATTTAGAAGTTACTGGGTAAACTTCACGTGACACCTTGTGCTGCGCTGCCAGAGCGGTAGCACAGGCCTAGGAGCCGAGGTTTCACAACAGTACCAAACATATTGAGAGAGTATCATCTCGTAAGAGCATTTGTTCGCAAAGAGATACATTGTGCTGCATAGAGTAGAGTCAGTCGACTACGTCGCTGATCCACTGACCAAGCCACTTTCTCAGATTAGCTTAGTGCGTCATCTGGAGAACATGGGTATTAGATACCATAGTGTGTGTCATTGAGTACAAGTGGGAGATTGTTGGGAGTATGCCCTCGAATGCCACTCAGAGGATGATTGAGTGAGGGCATTGTACTTGTAATTATGTAAATCACTAATATAAGGCAATGGATGTTTCTTTATTTAGTGGTAGTTACTGACATTCCTAACTCGTAAATATACATATAGAAACTAGTCCGTGTATTTGAGAGCAAAACGTTCCACTCCTAATTGGGTAAGGGGGTCGGCACTGGAAAGGTTTATAGCTCAAATACTTAATGGTTCGCAAGTCGATGAAACTTGACTAGGCGTTAAGTTTATGTGAAGACTTGTATGACGTGTTCTTTGACATGGAGAGTACCTGTCGAACGCTAATGGTTAGTGGGAGCACACGTTATAGGTATGCTAATTGGATTAGTATACTCGAACCGACTCACCCTCGATTCGTCACACAGATTTCACTCCGGGACAGTCAATGACGGAATCGAAAGGTTGTGATAGGTATTCGTGAACCTTCGACTTGAGGATTTAGTAGGGATGTGCTTGTGACGTCAAGATTTTCATTAGAGTAGTTCGACCCTGTAAACCGGAAGGCGGGGGTCAACCTCGACGTACATCTTGACGGGCAAGTAGCAGGTCCTACTGAATACCAAGATATAATTCTTTCTCCCGTTAGTGAGCGGGTTATATGTCCTATGCGGTTATTGGCAGATGATATCATAAGTCTTTGGCCAAAGCATTGGAGCTAGTTGTATTAGATACACGACAGCTCGATGATCTCGATTTGCATTAACGCACGCATATCGTCAAGTACAGATAGGGTTTGACTGACCGTGACCCTATAACTTGATCGGGACATTTGAAACAAGGGTTTATACGTATACTGGTATTCACGACAGAATGGTTCTTGAATGATCATAATCATTCGTTCTCAGTTGGGGTACGGTGTAGGCCGCCAGGCTGGCTAGGTGGTGCTGCTACTCTTTGGTTCCTCCCATTGCTGACTGAGACGAACCTACCGAGTCACGCAA
This sequence comes from Orobanche coerulescens, assembly GCA_033398695.1. Taxonomy (NCBI): domain Eukaryota; kingdom Viridiplantae; phylum Streptophyta; class Magnoliopsida; order Lamiales; family Orobanchaceae; genus Orobanche; species Orobanche coerulescens. The sequence goes on along the minus strand of CM065803.1, from coordinate 192,448,933 downwards.
TAGGATTGACGACGGAATGAATCGAGCTTATTCTCTCATTATTAATATTAGATATTAGATATCTAATTTATTGGACATTGGATGTCTAATTGATTTTGGGACATTGGATGTCTAAATTGATTTATTGGATAAATTGATTTACGGCCTAATGAATTAAATAAATTACTGGGTGGTTAATTTAATTCATGGATATAATTATTTCTTGGAGAAATTAATTATATTATGTATTTGATATGATTAATTAATTGGATTAATTAATCGATATAAATACATCGGAATGGAATTAGAGTTTATCTGTTTGGACTTTCAGGAGTTCGAAACGGACCGAACTCGCCCGACTCCTTCTCGATGGTCGCCCCCCTTCCACCTACTTTCCACTAAGTCTTTATTTCATTTTATATGTGGAAGACAATTACTTGGTGGAGGGAATCTCATGTGTGGATGAGTTGGTGGATGTGGGAGTTGAATATATGATGGAAGACTTCCTCTCACTCATTTTGATTGATTCATACGGTCCATTGAGAGAGGAAAGAGAGAGAGACTCTTTTTTGGTCTTCTTCACCATCTTCTTATTCATTCATCTTCTTCATAATTTTCTTATAGAAATTTTGTGAGGAATCATTGAGAGATATAGATTAAACACTTGGAGTGTTGTAATCTTGATAAACAAGCTTCTACAACCTTGTTCTAGCCGTATCCTTGGAGGATAATGAGGTTTAGTCATTCCGGTCGTTTCTCCGGCACGTGGCAAGTAGAGATGCGGTGCTTTCGGCATTGGATCATTCAAGAGCTTGGAGCGGATTAAATTGCAGGGAGATCACCTAAAGCTTGGGGAATAGCTCAAGAGAAGGATACCATTTAATCAACGGACGATAAGGGTATGTTTTCTCGCAACTCTTATGTTTCGTTTATATATTCGTATATACGTAGCTCGATCGATCCTCGTAGGGATTCGTATCGAATTAATTTTCCTTTTACCGCTTCCGATGTGTCTTCGATTTAGACACCGAATCCCAACACACCCATGTACCGTTTAGGTTCTTAGGATTTCGATTATGTTGGTACTTTTGAATTTTTCCAGCCTTTTTCTTATTTTTTTTAATTATATATGTATACACCTGTAACATATAGTTATACGCTGTATACACCTGAAACATATATCATAACTACAATTTAATACAAAGAATACTGATTTAAAATGACAAAAATCAACCAATATACCATAAATAAATTGTAATTATTTACTTAAAGATTTTGTTCATAAAGTGTGAAACTCATAATCAAAAGATACATATAATCTACTGTCTAGACAAATCATCATTCCTCGGTGGTGGCTGAGGAACTGGAAATTATCCCTGCTGCCGTAGATCCCCCATCATTTGCGATACGATCTGCTGTACCTGCGACTGCATCTCCTCCTACATCTGAGACTTCATCTGAGCATAGTCTGCTAAAACTAAGCTCTTATCTCAGCCTGCGACTACTGAAACTGCTCGACATGCTGCCTCAACTACTTATGCATTGCATGCGCTGATGAAGATGCGCTTCTGTCACCCTTCTGTGTGAAGATGTCGGATATGCAGCTTAGTCCACAGTAGTGATCCTTCTTCGGCTTGCCAATGACATCAGGATAAATATGGTTGACATCTGGAGTTTCTCCAGCCGCCTCTACCTCCGATATATGTTGCTTGACCGTCTCTTATTCATTCAGATACAAGTAACAAAAATAAGTGTACAGATGAAGCAACTAAAAAAGTAAGTAAATATTCAGTTACCATATTTCTCTAGAACTATATATACATACAATTACTAACTACACAACTAAAAAAATCCAGTACTTTCAACCGTTAGCCTCAATCGTTGGTCGATATAAGGGCCATCCTTCTTCATGTATGTCTTGACGAAGCAATTACCAGGAAGGCTCCTTACCAACTCATCTCTCTGCAAATTAATTAACTATAAGAATGATACAAAGATGAAAACTATTATAGAAATTTATAAGTTTTTCAAACGATACTTACCATAGCTCTAGCAGGCCAAAACATAGAGCGAGACCCACCAATATGCTTAGAGATGCTAGTACCGCTGCCACCTGGCTCCCTCAGCCTATTCTGACTGCACTTCCCCGACTTATCTACAAGCCCTTCCTCCATTCACTCCCCTTTCAAGACTCCCAGGTCTGCTCTGATACACACTGAAGCCTCATTGGTAGCTGCTCCAATCACATAACTTACTGGTGTAGTGGCTACGCGCATGCCGCATGCAAATATCCCTAATCGCGGCCTCAATATTGGGAATAGTGCCCTGGATATTCGATGTGCCTAGATTTGTAATTGTCACATTTAACTAAAGTTATTTGATATCATTTATTTCTCATTGATTATTATAATATGTGCATGTTTTAATATTATAATAATCGAATAATAGTTATTCACAAATAAAAAGATTATTCAAATATCCCTGGTTCAATCACGTTGAGTGGAGACTCAAGTGATTAATATATTAATATAAATAATCATTGAATGATTAAGCGTATGGTACGGATTAAACTTATGAGTATTGGTTGGAGAACGCAATACTAGACAGACCCGCATTGAGATCGCTACGTGGAAATATCATAAGTGAATCTCAATATAACAGTATGTCAATAAATCCTTGAACCTGAGATTATCATAGAGTCCAACATGATAACTGCTATGCCTTGATGTAATCCGACGTCATTTGAAACATGGTGATCATAAAGGTTTGCAATCGGGATTAGTAGGAGTCATGTAGAGGGCAATGAATAATCAAGACGAGGATTTGTCCCTCTCTTTAAGGAGCGAGATATATGCTGGACCTGTCAATAAGTAGGACTGAAGGAAAGGCATGGTCATGCTCAAATGAAGAGTTATTTGATTCAATTAGTCTACTTAAGATCGAGAAATCATTTGAACATAATAAGTATGATAATTTTCATGACTTAGTTCAAATATGATATCCCGTGACAAAGAAATTTGACACGTTAAATGGTTTAATGGACAAAAAATTTATATTATTTGGGTAGTCATAGTGTCTTGCTAAAGACCGCTTATGACATATTATTTAATAAGATATTAAATAATTGCCAACATAATATAAGCCTTTTGGGTCACACATACGACAACTAAAAACAAGCAAGAATAACTAATAGATATAATATTGAATATTATTAAAGAAATTAAATAATGAGTAATATATAATATAGGATATTATATTTTATATTATTTATTATATCAACTGGAAAAGATAAATATAATATTAGATATTATATTTATTAGAGGATTAAATAATAGGTAATATATAATATAAGATATTATACATATTGTATTATTTAATAAGTTTATGAGCAACTAAGCAAATGCTAGAGTTTGACTCTAGAGTCTACTTAATATAAATAAAGGGTCTTGGACAAGGAGTTGTCATAAGACAAAAATCACACAACTCTAATTGTGTTATAGAAAATCGCCCCCTCCTCTCTAAGAAATTCGATCGAAATTTTTCTGTCCGGGAAGTCCGTTTCGGCCATCTCTGTCTTCTTCCCTTAGTTGATTTTGATCAGTACAAATCCTTCTAGCAAGGAATTATCTGTTGTATTGTTTATCAACATTATTTGTAATGATCTAGCAATCTGGCTTGTACCGGTTGTTCGTGTGTGGATCACCAAAAGTGGAAGACGATATTAATCAGCTTCTGGTCCGGGTTACAGACCTATTCTTCGAATTAAGGTAATTCGTCGAACTCTTTATAAATCAATTAAATTACTGCATGAAGATTCTCATCTGGGGTTTTCATTAATTTCTCAGCTGCGTTTTTGCTCATAATTATTGTATTAGATACATGTAAAATCCAATAGTGCTATTAGAGCCAACTTGTAAGTAATTTAATTGTTTATGTAGAACATATTTTATATGCTTTGAATATATAAAACTATGTTCTGAATATATTTATGAAATAGAAATTTTATAAATATTTTTCTGATTTAATTTGATTAAATCAGGTCGTTCAAAATCAATTTTCTGGACTGTTTATCACATAAATTGCTATCCAGAATTATTCTGGAACAGCATAGCGAAACGGGTCAGGTTCGGTAGGTTCGGGTCGGGTTCGGGTCCCGCGGGTAGCTATAGAATCGCTAAATAAAATAAAATCCACGGCTGAAGGGATTCAATCCCGTGCAATTAATACCCGAAGCCACATCCCGACCATCTCGGCTGGAGCACCTGCTGTAAATCTTGTTCACTGATATTTTATTTAACTCCTGTTTTGTAAAGTCAAATTAATTGTTTCGAAAATGCATTTCTTGGGGGCGATGGGATTCGAACCCGCGCAGCCGTGTGCAGTCAGAGGATGCTCGGCCAACTGGGCTAGTGTTTCAGATTGTTATAAATCTTATACCTGAGTGTCAAGCAGATTTATATTGTGTTTAATTAATTATGTGATAATTAATTTTAATAGTATGTTTAATTAATTATGTGATAATTAATTATTGTTTGTGTATGGTGCATGACATGACCATAAATTGACCAATGTGATTGGATGTTTCAATTTATTATTGTGTTGGTTTTGTAACACCCCCAGGATATCCAGGGTATATTACAGCGCCGCAGATCCCTACATGGAACCCACCAGTCTAAACGACCAAAATATACTCATCGACTCGCGGAATCAACATAATAACACCACGTCATAAAGACGCAAAACAAAATAATCCACCCGGTTCAACCGGTCAAGCACAATACAATCATCCAACGCAAATACAATAGACAAACACACTTCAATCCGAACGGACAAAATGCCTAAGTACTCAAGTACTTCTATTAGTTTACAAATGGTGAAACGCATCAAAAGACAGGAAACCATAAAGATACACTTTTGCACAATCATCACGCATGGCCGTCATCCGGGTACTGGTCTAGTGCCCATTCGTCTCGAAGAACCTGACCTGAAATTCATAAAATGAATTTTCCCAAAATGGGTTCCCAGAGGGGTTAGCAATTACGCTAGTACAAGTAACCAAATGAACAACTTACACCTTACACATATAGTCAAGCATGCAATTCAGAAAACATCAATTGAAACACACATTTCTGGAAACGCCATAATCCAAAACACTTTTGTAAAATGCACCACAATTAACCGTCGATCCACACCTCCGTGACCCCTACCGAGACCCAATCGGATCTAACCCATAGTGGTTAAAAGCAAAGCTCGTAGATCCACACCTTCGTGGACCCCTACCGAGACCCCGTCGGATCTAACATGCAATTTCTCATGCAAAACTAACATGTCAAGATTGTAAGTTCATAAGGGTACTTGCCTCGATCAATAGACGGCAACACAAACAGATGGGAAGGATCAAACACACCCACTAGGAACCGGCGAAACCGAACCTAACGATTCGAAGAATACAATTACAACCATTTCTAAACGAATACGGAAATGGAATACACCCGAAAATGCGCCTACGATTCATCTATATTCAAATAGGAACAACAACGAGGGCGGACCACAACCAAACCCTCTCGACTACACAAAAACTACGAAATATACCATGAATCCGTAGGAAAACTAACAATATCAACAAGATTAATCATATTCATCATGGATTAACCAACAAAACGGAACGAATCGGACCAAAATGTGAAAACCCCCAATTTTCCCCAAAAAGTAGGGTTCTAAGATATTTACCTTGATTCAAGAGGTGGAGGGTGATTAGATGATGCTAAATCGGTGCTAGAGACTCAAGATCTTGAATAGATGATGATGATCACTCAAATCCAGGCTCTCAAAGCTCCACTCGCCTAACTCTCGGAGAAGAAATTAAAAGGGGGAGAAATGAGCTGCCCCGGTCAGCCCTCTGGTTTTTATAACCAGAGGTCATTAGCGTGCGCTAACATGTACAAGTTAGCGTGCGCTATCGATTAATTCCTCGGACCAGAATGCCAACACTCCAGTCCAGAACCTATAGTTCTGGACCGTTAGCATACGCTATTAGGAAATAGCGTGCGCTAACCGCCCCTCGGAAGCGCGCGCTATCGGGCCATAGCATGCGCTACCTGGACATCAGCTGAGTCCAGAAGTAAACTGCCCAGTACTGGTCATGCTATACATGGTCCTATGCTTATTATGTCATGTGATGTTATGTATATTTAAATTTATGCATATATATGATGTGATGTATGTTTAGATGTATGTTAGCCAACATAGACATGCATAGGATAAAACCCTTGTTAAATTTTTTAATGTCGTTCAATTAAAACAACTATGAAGACTTCGATCATCTTGAGCAGGTCATGCCAAAGCTGGGTGCTCGGATTATCTTAGTAAGGTATGATAGATGATGGTGATAGCTATGTGTTAAAGAACTAAGAATTCAAAATAGTTTTGGACATTAAGGCATAAGATGAGATTATAACATGTTTGGGCATAAGATACCAAATACCATATATATAATCTAAGAGTTACATATGATGTAATCGATAAAGAGTTATCCATCTAAAGTACCTTAATTCTAGGCGTCATGCCAAAGCTGCATTTAGAATTGTGCAAACTAGGGTCTTAGCCCACTAAATTATAAATGTCGTAAATTTGTGGGTATTTTTTTGTTTTAGTGGGAGTATTTTAGAGAAATAAAAATGTGACTAAATTCTTTGCATATTAAATTTTATAGATAATAGAATGACATCCAACAACACATCCACCATTTCTCTGCGATCCGTCCTTGAGAAGGACAAGCTAAAAACAACGGCAGCAACTATCTGGATTGGATCCGGAGCTTGAGGATAGTTCTCAAACAAGAAAGAAAGTTGTACGTTCTTGAGGAAGAAATTCCCGATGTGCCTACTGATAATGCTAACAAAGCAACAAAAGACAAATGGAAGAAACATTGTGATGATTCTATTGATGTCAGTTGTCTTATCTTTGCCACGATTTGTCCAGAACTTCAGAAGAATCTGAAAGAAATTTTAGTCTATGAGCTTAATGTTCACCTCAAGGAAACTTTCTCAAAGCATGCAACGCAAGAAAGGTGTGAGACCTTTCAAGCCTTGTATGCTTGCGAAATGGTTGAGGGGACATCTGTCAGCGCTCATATACTCAAGATGAAAGGCTATATTGATCATCTTGATAGGCTTGGTTTTCCACTTTCTAAGGAGCACTCCACGGACTTGATCCTAAACTCATTACCGAATAGCTTCGATCAGTTCATTATGAACTATAATATGAATGAGATAGAGAAGTCCATTGCTGAGTTGCAGATTTTAAATAGGATCTGATAATTATTTTAATTATTCTAAAATTCTAATGATTTCAAATAATGAGAAATTTGGGTGAGAAAATATGGAAATTATTTGATTGTGTTATTTCAGCAACAATTTATTTCATTAGAGAGTTAGCTTTGTTATTTTATTTCCTAATATATTCCGGATGACACAAATTTTGTTCTATTTTGGTATAATTAGTGTCATAACACTTATATATATATATATATATATCGATGACCTAATTATATTAAATTATAAATTACTAATTTTATCATTATTAATGATTTCTTCCTAAAATATATAAGTAATTAATTTTTAGTAATAGTGTTGGGCTTCGGTCCAGCATCCTGCCTGCATGGACTAAAAAATGTGTGAGAATCGACTTGCGATTTGGCCTATGAAATCTTTACGAGGAAGTGCTTAAATGGATTGAGTTGGACTACTTATACCAACAATATGCATGTTCTTTCTAGTAGCCATCTCATTAAACTCCAAAGTTAAGCATGCTTGGCTTGAAGAAGTTATGCCAAGGGTGACCCCGTGAAAAGTCTCCCAGGGTGCGTGTGAGTGAGGATGAAGCGCGCTAGAAAATACTTGTATTGGTACAGTCTTCATCAACTTGGGGACCAACAATTTTTAATACCCGAGATTTTAATGTGTATTTTGAACCTTGTGCCATCGTATATGTTTTATTTGATCTGAGTATTATCCTTCGTATTTCATGATCTTGTACTGTTGAGCGTATGATTTCATGAATGTTGTTGTTTATAATTGTATTTGTGCACTTGTAGCGCACGCTAAGGTCTGAGCGTAGCGTACGCTAATTGAGTTTCCTAGCGCACGCTATGTATGAGCCTTAGCGCGCGCTATGCGTAGTCAACTTGATTAAGACAGGGCAGTAGGTGAGATCAGACTGCGGATCTTTGCCGGGATATGTCGGAATGAATCTGGACGGCTTTTGGAAAAGCCGAGTCAACATTGTTTAGCGCACACTACTGGTATAAGGATAGCGCACGCTAAAGTTGAGTACAGTGAGGTCAGTAAGCTTCGTATGGTCGTTAGCGCACGCTATATGGTGTGGTAGCGTACGCTAATTACCGTACTTAGCGCACGTAAAGGGTTTTAACGTACGCTAAGCCGAGACCAGACCGAGACAGTAGACTGCTAGTCCATTAGCGCACGCTAAAGATATAGCCTTAGCGCGCGCTAATAACTACTTTTTATATATAGGACAACACCCTCTTTCATTTTCAGACAACCACTTCAACCCACACTCCAATTTTTGCGACTTTAAGAGTTACCCTCTCCATCTTCAACCTTCGTATCAGCCTCCTAACACATCATTGAAGGCGATGAGCTTTGAGGATTGGTCTTCAAGCGTCCAATGTTGAGTTCATCAACAGTTTTCGTCTTTTCTTTCCATACAAGGTATGTGTCGCTGCCCGAACTTAGAATTCGTGTTCTTATTCGGATTATAACTTCCTCCTAGAATTATCAAGGTTATGGATTAATCATTAGGTTGAACACCATACCATGCAAACTTGAAGTAATCATATTAGAACTCCTTTGAGTAAGAAGATCACAACCGAACCTTATTGAGTTGAAACTAAGAATCTGATTTCTGTGGTTGTTGTATAGTTGGGTTGTCTTTTCCAAATCAAATGTGTGTCGGTGTATTGTTATTATCATTTCCTAGAATTAGATCTTTAGCAAAGTAATTCTTAGAGTGGTCACTAAGATATAATCTTCGGATAGCATGAGATGACCTTCAACGTAATTCACAACTCGTAGTGATTACTGGGTTTGTTTATCTTCTTGTTGATGATACGAACGTAGACTGTTGATGGGTGACAATTAATTTAAACGGGAAACTTTGGCGAAGATGGAAGCTTGTAGAAAAACGAAGTATAGAGATGAATTAACCTTGAAATTCGTATTGAAGATGTTATATAACCAAACTTGGTAATGACATCGATAATCAGAAATCGAAGTACGAAATTACGGTAATTTGAGTGACTCTAGCTAGACCGAGCGGTCGTCGGGTGAGTTGAACCGTGATCCGGCTAGCTTAGAGTGTTAACCCAACCGTAGTAGACGTTAGATGTTCATACGTTTAAACTTGTTTTGAGTTGCCGTTATTTTCCTGTTTGTTCAAGGGCCGAGCATTGTGAAAGTTTGATCGAAGGAGGCGGCCTTCGAGTGTGTTGAGATCATTGGAGTAATTAGTTCTTGCCATCTTTGAGGCAAGTATCGTATTTTGAAATTATTAATGTTGGGATTTTGAGCATGCATATGGTTTATTCATGTTGTTGAATATGGGATTTATTACGTTGGATTGTCATAATATTCGTTATCGATTATTTGTATGTTCATGATGATGGACATAGCGATTTTGTATATATGTATGCATAAGTTGGGTTTGTGTATGTTGTGCGATCTATGCTGAGGGCGCTGGATCAGATGTCCACATCGTGTTGGTCCGACAGGATAATCTTGGGATCTATGCTGAGGGCGCTGGATCATTGGACGGGTTTTTCCACCTCGTGTTGGTCCGACGGGATCATCTTGGGATCTATGCTGAGGGCGCTGGATCATTGGAATACCCATGTTGTGTTAATGGAATCATGTGGATTCGCATTGTTGGATTTCGGTAGCGGAAGTCCGTATTGTGTATTTTGTTATGCATTGTTGTTGCATATTTGATTTATGTATTATGATACTTGTACTAGCATCGTTTTGCTAACCCCTTCGGGGGTGGACATTTGTTATGATGTTCAGGTAGCCGAGGAGCGGGGAAGCAACCACAGTTAAGTGGCTCAGTGATGTGGATTATGTTATCTTGTTTTCTGGTTATATTTTCATTACTCGAGTACGCATATGTTGTTGATGTGTTGGAGATGTTTTGTAATAATGGACCCATTTGAATTGTTGCTAAACTGGTCTTAAATTTTAAATGGCACTTTAGTAATTTTCGTATTTCTCAAATTAGCCTTGTAAATTCTTATATAAAGGATTTACGGCACTGTAATTATTCCGAATATATCGGGGTGTTACAGACTATGGTATTAGAGCAAAGATTCATGGATATCTTGGCAGTCGGGTTTAGTTGGGTCTATTTACGTTATTTGATTTACGGGTCGTTTGTAACATCACTGCTCAGCCAGCGTCGTCATGTGGACCGTGGTTGTAAGTCTCCTAATCTCTTATACTACCGTTTTTCTTAATTTCTGTTTTGTGAATATTGACGGACTTTATTTTTGAAAATTTTGCCCTGGATATTGAGTATTTGTGTCTACAGTATGTTGAGGGGAGGTCTTGGACGCGGACGTGGTAATGTGAGACAGGAGGATTCAGCGACTACCCCAGAATTATCGGCTAGTCGAACCGATTCCCATTCTGGAGGACAACAGGGATCAGCGAATGACAACGCAAATCCGAACATGCCAGGGGTGCTTCAACAGGTGGTCGCTCAGATGACCCAGTTCACTCAAGTGGTTGACCGCATGCAGACAGCGATGGGCCAGCAGCGCAACGAAGATAATCGGGGAGACAAGTGGCTTACAGAGGTGGTCAAATTGCACCCGGCAAAATTTGACGGTTCTGCTGAGATGCCTACTTGGGATCACCGGATGAAGGAGTTGGAATAGATATTTGCAGGGATCAACTGTCCCGATGACCAAAAAGTTCCTATTGCCCAGTATTTTCTGACTGAGGAGGCTTTTGACTAGTGGGAAGCTGTTCGACCTGAGGATCATAATGCGGACTGGACAGAATTCAGATTAATGATGGAAGCACAGTATTGTCCTCGCCCAGTTAGAGAGGCTAGAGTCCGAGAGTTCTTCTCCCCGCAGAGTTCGGAAGCATCTGTGATAGACATAATCAAGACTTTTAATCATCAGCTGACTTGTGTGCGACACTTGGTCAGGACGGAGGCAGAGAAGATTTTTCATTTTGATATGCGGATGAAGCCGGAGATTCAGCAGTATATGTCTGGATTCGAGTGTACTACCTTGCGACAGTATCAGGACAAAGCGCTGGCCTACGACATGAAAGAGGCGGCGGTGGAGAAATCGATAGAGGCAAAGAAGCAGAAAGTGTCCGGCAACTTCTCGGAGAACAAGAGTAGTGGGCCCCGCAAGGGCCAGTCTTCATTTTATTCGTCTAGGAAACCTCCTCATCCTTCTCGAGGTGGAAAGAAGTTCCGAACAACATCAACAGTTTCGGACGCATCGAAGAAGTGCTATAACTGTGGTCGATCAGGGCATATTCGACGTGATTGTTCCGTTCCTTCTTTAACTTGTTTTGAATGTGGGCAAGAAGGGCACCATGCGAATTTTTGTGGAAATGTGACTAGATCATTTGGTACTCGCACTCCAACACCAGTTCCGAAAGAGACAAGTGTGAACCAGACGTAGCAAAGTGGGTTTCAGCAGTAGAATGTTGGGAAAAGAGAGGCATCCAGTGCTGGGTCCGTTCCTCCGTGCCTGTACGATATGAGAAAGTCAGACGATGAGAACACTACTGTTGCATCAGGTACGATTCAGATCCTTTTGCAACCAGTTAGTGTCTTATTCGATTCAGGAGCTACACATTCTTTCATATTATTGAACTGTGTTAATCGTTTGAAAATCTCGTGTTTATTTGATTGTGAGCCTTATGTTATGGGTTTGCCGAGCGGGGAGAGAATTGTGGGAACCCTAGAAACTAGAGATTTTCCAGTATCTATAGGAGGGAGAGATCGGCCATCAAACCTTATTGTGGTTGACATCCATGGTGACGATCTAATTCTCGTAGATGATTGGCTCAACCATTATGGGGCTATTTTAAATTACCGAAAGAGAGTCATTTCTATCATTGTTGATGACGGATCTGAACATTTATTCAAATGATGGAGACCGGGAAGCTCGAGAAAATTGATCAAAGCTATGAAAGCAGTGAAATTACTGAAGCAGGGTTATCACGGATTTTGGTGCTATGCCATGAAAAAAGGAGTAGAGCTCTCATCTATTCCAGTTGTGAACGAATTCTCAGATGTATTCCCTGACGAACTACCTGGGTTACCTCTGCGGAGAGAAGTAGAGTTTAATATCGAATTAGAGCTTGGAGCCGCTCCTATTTCCAGAGCACCATACCGTATGGCGCCAACCGAGATGTATGAACTAAAAAAGCAGCTGGAGGAATTATTGCAGAAGGATTACATTCAACCTAGCATTTCTCCTTGGGGAGCATACGTTCTCTTTGTCCGGAAGAAAGATGGATCTCTCCGATTATGTATTGATTACAGGGAGCTAAACAAGGTGACGATTAAGAACAAGTATCCAATACCTCGGATTGACAACTTGTTTGACCAACTGCAGGGGGCAAGGGTATTCTCGAAGATCGACTTGAGATCAGGATACCATCAATTGCGGATCAAGGAATTGGATATACCGAAATCTGCTTTCAGATCCCGGTACAGGCACTATGAGTTCGTGGTGATGCTATTCGAACTTACCAATGCTCCTGCGGTATTCATGCAATTGATGAATCGAGTATTCTTAGAATACTTGGATAAATTTGTGGTCGTTTTCATCGATGACATATTGATCTATTCTAAAGACACAGGGGAACATGCAGAGCATTTGCGTATCGTTTTGAGCACTTTGAGAAATGAACAGCTTTATGCGAAACTTTCTAAATGCGAATTCTGGCTTAGGGAAGTAACCTTCCTTGGGCATGTGATATCAGCTGACGGAGTTCAGGTGGACCCGAAGAAAGTCGAAGCAATCTTGGAATGGGAATCTCCTAATAACGTGAAAGAAGTCCGAAGTTTCTTAGGACTTGCTAGATATTATCGCCGTTTTGTAGAGGGATTTTCCAAAATTGCTCGTCCGCTCACTCAGCTGTTGCAGAAGACTCAAAAATTCGTATGGAATGAGAAATGCCAGGCTAGCTTTGATGAACTTAAGAGGAGACTGACGACAGCACCTATACTAGCGTTACCAAGGGATTCATGGTGTACAGCAGCGCTTCAAATCAGGGTCTGGGATGTGTGTTGATGCAAAAGGATAGGGTGATTGCCTATGCCTCTCGACAGTTGAAACCATACGAAGTTAATTACCTGACTCATGATCTGGAGTTAGCAGCTGTGGTTTTTGCTTTGAAAATTTGGCGACATTATTTGTACGGCACTCATTGTCAGATCTTCACAGACCATAAGAGCCTTAAGTATATTTTCAGTCAGAAGGAATTAAATATGAGGCAGAGAAGGTGGCTGGAATTAATCAAGAATTGCGATTTGGAAATTCTCTATCATCCAGGCAAAGCAAACGTGGTAGCTGATGCACTGAGCCGCAAACCTGTTTCTCTTCGAGTGTTGGAAGCGCTTACGTCCCAAACCAGCATTCAACGAGAACTGATCCACGAAGGGATTGAAGTATGGTCACCAGGAATCCAAGGGCAACTATACGTGATGGAACTAACTTCGTCACTAGTCAAGGAAATCAAATCTAAGAAGTTGAACGATTTTCTGATTCTTCGGTTATGTGACGAAGTAAAGAAAGGGAAGGCCCCAGGATTCGTGATACAAGATGATGGAGTTCTGAGATTTCAGAGTCGACTTTGCATTCCCGATGATGATGTTTTGAGGCAGACGATTCTGAAGGAAGCTCACAGCGCGCCCTATTCTATTCACCCGGGCACCAGTAAGATGTATAAGGATCTAAAACAAAACTTCTGGTGGGGAAATATGAAGAAGGACGTAGTAGAATACGTTTCGAAGTGTTTGACTTGTCAGCAGGTTAAGATTGAACATCAGCGACCTGCCGGAATGTTGAAGCCACTTTTGATCCCTGAGTGGAAGTGGGAGGATATATTGATGGATTTCATCACCAATATGCAAAGGACCAAGACGGGAATGAACATGATTTGGGTTGTAGTTGATCGACTAACCAAGTCGGCTCATTTCCTAGGAATTAAAGACATGTGGGGACCCGATAAATTGGCACGAGTATTTATTTCAGAGATAGTCCGATTGCATGGTACACCGAAGACCATTATTTCGGATCGAGATGGTCGCTTTGTGTCGCACTTTTGGAAGGCATTTCACAGGGCTTTGGGAACCAAGCTGAACTTTAGCACGGCTTATCATCCTCAGACGGACGGTCAGTCCGAAAGGACTATTCAGACAGTAGAAGACATGCTTAGAGCTTGTGCCTTAGATTGGTCAACTGACTGGGAGTTTCATTTGCCCTTGATTGAATTCACCTACAACAATAGTTGGCATGCTTCCATTAATATGGCACCATTGGAAGCATTGTTCGGGAGAAGGTGTAGATCACCCCTGTGTTGGGATGATTCTTCTAAATTGATTGGGATGGAACCAGAGTTGATAGTTCAGACTCAAGAGAAGGTAGCTCTAATTCGGGAATGGTTGTTGACTGCCCAGAGTCGACAGAAGTCTTATGCTAATGTGCGCCGTCGCCCACTGGAGTTTGAGATTGGGGACCACGTACTATTGAAGGTGTCTCCTACTCGGGGAATTTTCCATTTTGAGAGGAATGGTAAGCTAAGTCCGAGATATATTGGACCATTTGAGATCCTCGAGAGAGTTGAAGAGTTAGCATACAGGTTGGCCTTACCGCCATCGCTGAGTCACGTTCACAATGTGTTTCACGTATCCCAGTTATGGGAGTATGTACCAGATCCTAGTCATATCATTGATTTCGGCGAGATCGAGATAGCTAATGACGGCACCTTCGAAGAGAAACCAATCAAAATACTTGAGAGTCGGATCAAATAATTGAGGAATAAACCAATATCCTTGGTTAAAGTGCAATGGTCACGACACGGAGTCGAGGAGGCCACTTGGGAAACGGAGGAGGGTATGAAGACTAGATATCCGGAGTTATTTTCATCTTAAGTTTCGGGACGAAGCTTCTTCTTATGGAGAGAGGATGTAATACCCGAGATTTTAATGTGTATTTTCAACCTTGTGCCATTGTATATGTTGTATTTGATCTGAGTATTCTCCTTCGTATTTCATGATTTTGTACTGTTGAGCATATGATTCATGAATATTGTTGTTTATAATTATATTTGTGCACTTGTAGCGCACGCTAACGTCTGAGCGTAGCGTACGCTAATTGAGTTTCCTAGCACACGCTATGTATGAGCCTTAGCGCGCGCTATGCGTAGTCAACTTGATTAAGACAGGGCGGTAGGTGAGATCAGACCGCGGATCTTTGTCGGGATATGTCGGAATGAATCTGGACGGCTTTTGGAAAAGCCGAGTCAACGTTGTTTAGCGCACGCTACTGGTATAAGGATAGCGCATGCTAAAGTTGAGTACAGTGAGGTCAATAAGCTTCGTATGGTCATTAGCACAGGCTATATGGTGTGGTAGCATACGCTAATTACTGTACTTAGCGCACATAAAGGGTGTTAACGTATGCTAAATCGAGACCAGACCGAGACAGTAGACTGCTAGTCCGTTAGCGCATGCTAAAGATATAGCCTTAGCGTGTGCTAATAACTATTTTCTATATATAGGACAGCACCCTCTTTCATTTTTAGACAACCACTTCAACCCACACTCCAATTTTTGCGACTTTAAGAGTTACCCTCTCCATCTTCAACCTTCATATCAGCCTGCTAACACATCATTGAAGGCGAGGAGCTTTGAGGATTGGTGTTCAAGCGTCCAACGTCGAGTTCATCAAGAGTTTTCGTCTTTTCTTTCTATACAAGGTATGTGTCGCTGCCCGAACTTAGAATTCGTGTTCTTATTTGGATTATAACTTCCTCCTGGAATTATAAAGGTTATGGATTAATCATTAGGTTGAAGACCATACCATGCAAACTTTAAGTAATCATATTAAAACTCCTTTGAGTAAGAAGGTCACAACCGAACCTTATTGAGTTGAAACTAAGAATCTGATTTCTGAGGTTGTTGTATAGTTGGGTTGTCTTTTCCGAAACAAATGTGTGTCGGTGTATTGTTATTATCATTTCCTAGAATGAGATCTTTAGCAAAGTAATTCTTAGAGTGGTCACTAAGATATAATCTTCGGATAGCATGAGATGACCTTCAACGTAATTCACAACTCGTAGTGATTACTGGGTTTGTTTATCTTCTTGTTGATGATTCGAACGTAGAGTGTTGATGTGTGACAATTAATTTGAACGAGAAACTTTGGCGAAGATGGCAGCTTGTAGAAAAACGAAGTATAGAGATGAATTAACCTTGAAATTCGTATTGAAGAAGTTATATAACCAAACTTGGTAATGACATCGATAATCAGAAATCGAAGTACGAAATTATGGTAATTTGAGTGGATCTAGCTAGACCGAGCGGTCGTCGGGTGAGTTGAACCGTGAACCGGCTAGCTTAGAGTGTTAACCCGACCGTAGTAGACGTTAGATGTTCATACGTTTAAACTTGTTTTGAGTTGTCGTCATTTTCCTGTTTGTTCAAGGGCTGAGCATTGCGAACGTTTGATCGAAGGAGGCGGCCTTCGAGTGTGTTGAGATCATTGGAGTAATTAGTTCTTGCCATCTTTGAGGCAAGTATCGTATTTTGAAATTTTTAATGTTGGGATTTTGAGCATGCATATGGTTTATTCATGTTGTTGAATATGGGATTTATTACGTTGGATTGTCATGATATTCGTTATCGATTATTTGTATGTTCATGATGATGGACATAGCGATTTTGTATATATGTATGCATAAGCTGGGTTTGTGTATGTTGTGCGATCTATGCTGAGGGCGCTGGATCGGATGTCCACATCGTGTTGGTCCGACGGGATCATCTTGGGATCTATGCTGAGGGCGCTGGATCATTGGACGGGTTTTTCCACCTCGTGTTGGCCCGACGGGATCATCTTGGGATCTATGCTGAGGGCGCTGGATCATTGGAATACCCATATTGTGTTAATGGAATCATGTGGATTCGCATTGTTGGATTCCGGTAGCGGAAGTCTGTATTGTGTATTTTGTTATGCATTGTTGTTGCATATTCGATTTATGTATTATGATACTTGTACTAGCATCGTTTTGCTAACCCCTTCGGGGGTGGACATTTGTTATGATGTTCAGGTAGCCGAGGAGCGGGTAAGCAACCACAGTACCGACATGACGATCAAGTGGCTCAGTGATGTGGATTATGTTGTCTTGTTTTCTGGTTATATTTTCAGTACTTGAGTACGCATATGTTGTTGATGTGTTGGAGATGTTTTGTAATAATGGACTCATTTGAATTGTTGATGAACTGGTCTTAAATTTTAAATGGCACTTTAGTAATTTTCATGTTTCTCAAATTAGCCTTGTAAATTCTTATATAAAGAATTTACGGCACTGTAATTATTCCGAATATATCGTGGTGTTACACAATTGGTATCGGAGTAGGTCACAAGTGCGGATTCCCTTGGAGTAGGCTACAATGGAGGCTGCCAGAGCGTTGGAGCTGAGAGCGGACATACAACAGAAGTTATCAGTTGATTGGAACTGAGATGCTCGTGCAGGAGGTTGTCACATGCTAGAGAGTGTGTGATCAAATCTTGTATGTTGAAACTGAGATATTGACACAGCAGAGGTAAACGGAGCTAGAACAGATGCTGATGTCAAGTGTTGGAGGGTTGTATGAGCATATCCAGCCATTGGGGGGATGTGTGATCAAACCTATTACGCTGAAGTTTCCAAGCTATAGAACTGAGATGCTGGCAGGTACTGGGAGGGGGATTGTTGGGCTTTGATCCAGCATCCTACCTGCAAGGGCTTAAAAATACGCGAGGCGCGGCTTGCGGTTTGGACGGTGAGATCTATACTAGGAAGTGATTAAATAAATTGATTTGGAGTTAAGCATGCTTGGCTTGGAATAGTTATGTGATGAGTGACCTCCTGGGAAGTTTTTCAGGGTGCGCATGAATGAGGACAAATGCACTAGAAAAGACTCGTGTTGGTACAGAGAGGACAATCTTTATTATTTTAGGGACCAATAATTGGTATCGGAGCAGGTCACGGGTGCAGATTATCTTGGAGTATGCTAAAGTGAAGGCTGCCAGAGCATTGGAGCTAAGAGGCAGACATATAACAGAAGTTGTAAGTTGACCAGAAGTGAGATGCTGGCGCAGTGGAGGTTGCGATATGCTGGAGGGTTGTGTGATCAAATCTAGTATGCTGGAATTGAGATATTGGGGTAGTGGAGGTAAACGGAGCTGGAACAGATGCTGACGTCATGTGTTGGAGGGATGTTTGTGCATATTCAATCATCGGAGGGTTGTGTGATCAAATTTAGTATGCCGAAGTTCACAAGCTATAGAGCTAAGATGCTGGCAGGTACTGGGAGTGGGATTGTTAGGCTTTGGTACAGCATCCTAGCCTGCATGGGCTTAAAATTACACGAGTCGCAGCTTGGGATTTGAACCGTGAGATATATACTAGAAAGTGGTTTAATGGATTGATTTGGACTACTCATACCAACAAGATGTATTTTCTTTTCTGGTAGCTATCTCATAGAAACTCCAAAGTTAAGCATGCTTAGCTTGGAGTAGTTATGTAATGAATGACCCACTAGGTGTTTCTCAGGTTGCGCATGAGTAAGGATAAAGCGCGCTAGAGAAGACTCGTCTTGATACAGAGAGGACAGTACTCATCATTATGGGGACCAACAAATAGCATATTCATCAATACAATTGTCTTTTTATAGAAAGAAAGGTTTTAGAGAATAAGAATTGATGTGTATATATTTTTAAATGTGATTGGTATTATCTTGAAATTCCAATCATTCAAAAATGTGAAATTCGTGTTAGAATATATTTATGTGTGTCATTGCAATAATAATTTATTTCGTGGGGGGAGTTAGCTTTGTTGTTCTTTTCAATATATTTTGAATGATGCCCATTAGAACTCTTTTGGTACAACTGCTGTTGTGGTACTTATTTCGGTATATATAATTATGTTTAGGAGTAAAGTAACAATTTCACGAAAAATATTAGGCTCACCGAATAACATATTGTCACACTACTACAAAAATAGGCAAAGAGACCCGTCCAAATAAGTCTAAGAGACCGCCTCTGGACGGGTCTCTATCTCAGCGGTCTCTTTGATAAAGAGACCGCCTCATGAAGTCATTTACGAGATATAAGAGACACGATATCTAAGAAATCAGTGCATTATGCAAGTGAGAGAAACTAATTTAAAAGGGTAAGAGACATGTTATACGAGATATGAGTCTCTTTGATTTTTTTAATATATTTTTGTCTAGCCTAAGAGAGCTCATTTTACACCTCTCTGGTCTCTTTGATTTTTAATATTTTTTTGTCTAGCCTAAGAAAGCCCATTTTACACTGTAGTCTCTTTGATTTTTTTAATATTTTTTTTGTCTAACCTAAGAGCCCATTTTACACCTAACGGGTCTCTTTGATTTTTTTTAATAATTTTTATTTTAAAACCTGAGAGGCCGGTTTTTATACATAACGGGTCTCTTTGATTGTTTTAATATTTTTTTTGTATAACCTAAGAGATCCGATTTCATACTCACCGGGTCTCTTTGATTTTTTTAATATTTCCAATCGTGAAACTGAGAGAGCCAATTTCATATCTAATGGGTCTCTTTGATTTTTTAATATTCTAAGAGACCCGATTTCAAATTTAACAGGTCTCTTTATCATATTTTTTTTTAAAAAAAAAACCATAATAATCCTGCTCGTACCCAAAAATATAAAACACAAAACAACACTCACCATTACATAAAAACATCATAAACCTACTCGTTCCCGAAAACATAAAACAACACAAAACAACACTATAATGATATCTTTACATCTATTTCAATCTCCAAAAACGTAATACCATTACATCTATTGCAATATCCAAATGAAAAAACGAAAAAATAATACCCCGAAGTCTAATCATTCAGAATAATTGGGACTAAAATTCATTGAGTAACTTGCATACCATCATCTTTGTTTTCTTCGTCCGCTTCATTATCTTGCTTGAGCAAATATTCAACCCAAATATCTCTAACCTCATCAACTTTTTCCGATGAGTAAGTTTCTTCAGCAAAAAACTGTAAGATAATAATCAATAATCATGTTAACGTAATAATATCGTTAAAACAACTAACGATGCAAAATACAGGAGCTTGACGGCGAGCAGCCATTTCCTGATCCAAACGAGCAGCTTTTTCTCGATCTAGTTCCTGTTTATTTATAGAAACCTTATTAAGCATACCACACATGGTGAACTATAACCTGAACTAATAATCACGACGAAAACCACCGCAAGCGTTAAGATCTAATTCATCAAGAATTTTAGAAGCTCCAAAAGGCGGCTTTCATCACTTTTAGTTGCATAACAAGCTGGAGTAAGTTGCCAATGTATCTCAACCTGAAGCTATCACCATTCGAAGGTTGAAACTAATCTAATGCTCATAATGACAGCAAAACCTTTTCTCACTTTGATTTACTTCGACACACCAAAAAAAATTATGAGTTGGTAGGTTTCCATTACGGAAGCTAATACATACGTCGAGTAATATTTAACATATTCAAAAGTATGTTGATGGCATTAAAATGAAATGAGTGCAAACACGGTCAAGGAAAAAGAGTAATGATATTTTACAAAATGGGATCAGCAAATGTAGTATTCGTATTGCAACTTTGTTAGTCGATATCTCATATATAAGATAAAAAATAGCTAGGTGATTTCTCTATTAACATCATTAACTTAATGAGACACTAGAAATAATTTTATATGTGAACAATCTAGTCTCCAGTGGACATGTAATCTTTGTCATGATTTCTTGATAGTTGCTAGAAGTCTAACTCAAATTATAATCCACAAGGCCAACTATGTTAAAAGTAAAATTCGGTCTGCAAAGGTTGTTCTTGGCCAAATGATCGAGATCCTCATATGTGCTAACGAGAAAACAAATGCATTATTTCACCACCACAGAAAATATTTGAGATGTATAAAAATCATCCAACATGTTACATTCGAGAAAAGAGTTGATGTATTATTCGAAAAATAAAGAAGCAAGAAAAGACAATAATCAAATAAATTAAAATAGAACTAATATATTTACATTGCGGGAGTTCTGGTGCGTCGGCTTCATGTAACTCCTCCTGTGCTTTCCTTTGAGCTCCCGAATTTCTTCTTCTAGCCGATTCACACAACCTTATTGAGTATCGACTTCCTCCTTCAAAGCAAGATATTCTGTCTACTTTCTGCCGCCCGATGTCTCTCCTTTTCAAGAGATCTTGTTAGTGTATCTGCTCGGCTCTAAGGCATGATATACGCAACACTTCCCTAGCATAAGGTAGTGACACTTCATCTCACGAACTAAAATGATTTACGAGAGGAAAAACACAGCTTCAAGAACATTAATTCGAGATAGAGTTTGAGTTAGACGCTCATTTATAGAATGCTCTTTTTCCTCTGCAGCTGCATCTTTGACCTCTGCTTCCTGCATATCACGACAATTTTAGATGTCTGAAACTTGTGAAAAACAAAAATAAACACAAAGCAAAGAGGATCGTTTCTCCGAAACACAAGCCGTGAGTTCACAGATCTCTCAACGGCCCAAGCTTGACCCTTACAGCGGCTATTTCACGAAAATATGATTAAAGAAATAAAAGGTTAAAGCAAATCTGGAAGTCTGATGAACAAAAAATAAAAAATAACCAAAAAACACACACAGTATAACCTGCATTGCTTCAATCTGCCTCAAAAGAGGCCTGGTAGAATCAGGAACTTGGGTTATTAACTCCTCGCACCTACGTTCACTTTCCTAGGAACATGTGATTCCGTGTGAGATAGTAAACATGAATTAGTATCGCAGATCACCTTCGCTGTTCCAGAAGAAAAAAAGTAAATACAACGCTAAACCTCTTACCGAGCCACCAAAGTGCGACAAGTGTACATAGTCCAATATAACCAAACAACTTCTGCACATCAACCCTCTCTCCTTCCTCACCAGAAAACTTCTTAAGCGATCTGCGGCCCCCAAAAGAAAAAGAACAGCGTAAAAGGACATTCGATAATACGATCATAAATTCATTTGTAATCGAGTCATAATGCCCCTAACACCTTAAATAAGCCATACGTCACGGTGACAAAAGTCCAAAAAGATCCCGGCAAGAGAGCGTTTGTCACTTCTTCAACGAAACAAAAGTTGAACCATCGATCGATTCCACGAAATATGCAATTACAAATGCAAAACATGAAATTGGAAGACTGGATTAGATAGTGGAGTTTTCTATTTTTTTCATGCATACTTTTTTATGAAATTTTAATTCAAGAACAACATAAACAGAATAGAGAAAATACTCACGAAGAATTATTTAGTTGTGACTCATCAGTTGCCCAAGTTTTCCTAGTCTTTGTCATGACAACACCAGATGTCTTGACAAATACGACAACTATCTTGAAATATTTAAAGAATCTTGACCCAAAAGTGCAACAATAAAGATAGTAAATAATCCGAGGTTGAGGATAAAGCGTAGTACTTGCAACACTTGTACGTGCAAGAGCGGCGTTTGATAAGTCTTGCAAAGAGGGTAAAAGTAAAAGGCACATGTATAGATCGGGTGCATCTAAATATTTAAATAATTTGAGCTCTTATAGCTTGAGTTCATCGAGAGAGTGGTTGCAAACACTCAAAGTATTTCTCGGCTTTTAGTGAAAAGAAATCACTTTGTATTGTTTGCAAATGCTAGCATCTGCTTTATTTAATCGAAATTTAAAAATTTGCTAGTGGGTTATTCTGATTCTAGAAGAGTATGTTTGTTATTTTGTAAAATAAGAAGTATTGCTTGGACATTCTTACCCTAAAATATAATTTAAATTACTAAAAATAGTAAATACCCATATTATACAGATTGGAAGTCTTTGGTCATTCTATCCAAAAGCTCATTTTTAAACCATTTTTTCCTTCAAACACTTGAACTTTGAATTTTTTCAGCTTTTAGCTTCTATCTGCAAACTTCTGATTGTAAACTACTTTAAGCTTCTAAACCAATAGATCACTTGACACTTGCTCCAAAAAGAGACGTATCTGCAAACACTCTTCAACTCCTGCTAATACATGTTTTTAACTTGCCAAGTTATATGCCCTCCGTCCCACTTGAAGAGTCATATTTGGTTAAGTTACAACTTTTTGGATTTCAAGATACATTTAATAAGTTTCTTTATGCCTATATCTCCATTTATATCCTTATTAGTTAAGAAAGAATTTTGGACCATACATAAATAAGGGCATGAGAAGCAAAAAAAAAAATTGAATTGTGACCTTCTATTGGGACAAAATCATTTCTTGAAATATGACTCTTCAAGTAATACGGAGGGAGTAATGATTAAGCAGGTATGAGTTCACAAAACCATCAGTCAGATAAAATTCAACTAAAATCATCTCGAGTATAGGCATACATCATCGAAAATTACCTCGGTGATAAACCAAAGAGGGGCAAGACAAAATCCATACATAGCAATTTCTTTGGTTGTGACTTGTTTTCCCAGCTTTATATTTCTAGCATCACCTCCTTGTGGTGAAACTAAGGGTTTTGTCTCTTCATGTTTCACAATATCCAATTCACTGTCTTTGCTTTTCAGCGATCCCTGAATTTCAACCTCGAAGATTTTCTGTCCCCCAATGTACTCTAAAGGATATCCAAGACCAGGACACGCGCCCTCACCTTGACCATTTTTTCTGAAACGTCTCTTCAGGATATTATATAGACAATCTTTAATACATGCTATTGGGAGGTAAATCACCATTAAAGAAACTCCCAGATACGTCACGGCAAATGGTTGCTTATAGTCTGCAAAAATTCCCTGCTTTAAAGAACCAAATTTAAATACTTGACATCACATGCACAAAATCCAACACATCAATTAAGAGAACACTACCTAATGCATAAGAAAAGCTTTCTGACTTGGAAAACAATAACCCTTTCGTTTCGCACAAAAATGCACAAGCACAGAAGTTATGCAGCAAAGATTATTGAAGTTTTCAGAACCTATCCTATATAAGAGACAAAATGTCTGATTTGACAAATTAATCACTGAAGCTAGATATACGGGTATTTCTTGACAAGTAAACTATTACAACCAAAGCAGTTTACAATCTGAAGTTAACCATGTATGTGGACTTGGATCTGGAAATGAAGAAAGTTTTGGAGATTAGAAGAATATATGCACATGCCGCAGAACTAAAATAAGACCAATGAAACTTCATCCGTAATTAAGCCTTTTTCTTAGTAAAGGGACTCTTTAGGAGCTATTAGCCAGTAATTGGTCATGAGCGTAGGTTATACCAGTCATTCCAGATGAATAAAGTATTCTTATGATTCAATTTCGCAGACAGGCCTCAAGGGAAAACAACAAAGAATGTCCAGGATGAATTTGTGTGTGTGTGTGTGTCTTTTGTTCATAGTTTTACTGATAAACAATTTGGGATGCCAGAGTCCGAATTTTTAATCCATAAAGAGCAGCTAAAATCCAAACATCTTTAGAAGCTTCTTATAAGAGAAATTGATGGGAGAAGCAAAAGGGAAAACAAAGTAAAAATGCGTGCTAATGTCATTTTCTTGTGCGGATTGCAAATTCGAATATCAACCCCAGATGATATCGAGATAAATAACAGATATAATTTCATCCCGCTGATAATTTCACAAATATAACAAAAGAAATTAGATTCAAAACCTTAAACTTGAAAACGCACACATACACACTTTTTGTAGTTCCAACTTTCTTAACTGAGATTCCTGGAAAACTTGCTTTTTTGAGAGCTCTTCACCTACAGATTATCAGAAGCATTTTAAAATTCGATATTGGTGGTTCAATACCAACATCATCGGTAACATTAAGTGAGACATTGAAGATAATCCAAGCTTTGGGCAAATCACAGCGCTGACCTTTGGGCTTTGAAGAATGGTTTTCTTGCTGTCGCTGGAAGAAACCACGGTGATGAGTATTGAGATAACAGAAATTGAGATGGAAAAGTGGGATCGATTACAGACGGGGAGAAAACAAAACGGCAGTGGCAAAGATCGCCGCCAAGGGATCGATTACAGACGGGAGAGAGATGGAGAGATGGAGAGTACTTAAGTGACAAGTGTTAGCCCTAATTTGAAGAATAAAAGAAGAGACCGTTTGGGTTAAACAACAGGTCTCTTAAATTTTTACACTTTAGAGACCCGTCAACAAAAGCAACGGGTCTCTTATTTCTTATACATTAGAGACCCGTCAATAAAAACAACGGGTCTCTTAAGTTTCTCACAAAAAAATGGCGGGCCCATTTGACATATAAGAGACCTGTTGTTTATAATATCAGGTCTCTTATATTAAAGAGACCCGTTATCTTTATCAACGGGTCTTTTAGTCTGGATCTCTTTGTTTGTTTTTGTAGTAGTGTCATTTGAAATGCTCTCTCATATAGGTGAATATCTACCAAGATCCATATTTAGTTATTGTCGGTGATATGTAGCATTATCAATAATGAAGAGCAGCGTTCATCAGGAGTGAAGTAGTCAAATTCCTCTTAGGTAAGTCCCATGTGGATTAAGTCATGGGCTCAGGTATGGTATTGAGCTTTTTCGAATTATATGTTTCCCTTTGTATTTTTCACTCAATATTTTGTTGTGCACTAAGCTGGGGGTCTTCACGGAAACAGACTCCCTACCGTAATAAGTAGGGACATGGTCTGTGTAATACCCGTGTATTTTGTGAGTGTTATTTTGGATGTATTTTGTGGTATTGTGGTTATTTGGACCATATATATTGATGATTGACCTTGGCATATTCATGGCTGATAATTGTTGGGTTTTGTGACTCTCGGATTGAGCTCGTTTTAGCCGGCCTTCTTGCGAATTTAAATTTGGAAAATAGCAGTTAGCGCACGCTAAGACTGTATGTCTAGCGCGCGCTAACCAAGTTCGAGTAGCGCACGCTATTCTTATGCAATAGCGTGCGTTAGGCCCGCTGGACAGTAAGCTTTCTGGACTCTGGAATGAGGCGTTAGCGTACGCTATGGACGGACTAACGTACGCTATTTCGATGTACTAGCGCACGTTACTTGTATGATAGCGTGCGCTAGGATGTCGATTAGTGAGGCGGCGTTTACGGGCTGCAGATACTTGCAGGTAGCGCACGCTCAGTATGGAGTTAGCGCGCGCTAGTAGCAATCGGTAGCGCACGCTAACAGATAGTTCGGCGCACGCTACGATGCAGCGAGAATGTGCAGTGCCTTTTTCTTGATGCACCGCCCTCAGCTCGTTAGCGCACGCTAAGCCTGTAGCCGTAGCGTGCGCTAATACCTCCCAGTATATATATGGGGGGTAGGTTCTAGAAATGTCATTTTTCACCTCTTCCTCTTCTCTTCGGCGGCTGGGCATACTTGACCATTGGAGAGTGCAGATTCTTGGTCGGATTTCTTCATCCAACGATAATTTTGGGCTCCTAACACCAAGTTATCAACATCTTATCAACTTTCACCATCCAAATCAAGGTAAAACCGTTGGAACCCTAGTTCTTCATATTTTGGGGATTTGTGTCGAGATCTTTGATTCTAATCTATCCTAGCTCCGATTTGTACTAGATTGTGATGTTGTAATCCTAATCCTTCATTTTTCTCCAAGATTCACGGATTTAACCCTAAATTACCTTTCATAGTTTGGGTTCGAGCTACGTTTCCTTCGTAATATTTGAATAAATGTCCCTAAGGGTAGAACTTAGGGTGAATCTTTCCATTTCCGTGGTTTTGTGTTTTGATTCCATATTTCGATGTGTTAGGATCGAATCGTTGAAGGAAATTCGGACCGTACATTCATCCGTTCGCCGTATCTTGTGTCGTTCAAATTGAGGCAAGTACTTTGATTGTGTTTATTGTACATCGTGTGAATATGTAAAAATGGAATTTGTGCCAATTGTTGATCGACTGTGTGTGAGCCGAGTAAAACCAGTGAGGGTCCCCTGGGGTCCGGTAGGCTGCGTATCCCTACGGATCACTCGGTTGGGCTATACACCAGGGAGGGCCTGACGAGGTGTCTCTGGGGTGTGTATCTTGCTGAGAGGTACAGGGCCAGTATAGCTCGGGAGGTTGTTTTGTGATGATGACTGTGATGTGGTATTCCGGAATATCTGTGATGGCACTATGATTTTCTGTGGTTTTTGTTGATTATTCACTTGTTGTACATATTCTAGAATCATTGTACTTGCACCGGCTTCTTGCTGACCCCTTTTTGGGGTGGATATACTTTTGTGTATTCAGGTACAGGTCCAGTGGGAGGACTAGCACAGGACGGACACGAGCTTGGTGGGCAGCATTGATATCGTGCATTATTTCTGAGTTGATGGTCATATGGCCATGGTCAAGTCGTGTTTTGGTTTTGTACTCGCGCGGGTACTGTCCGGTGTTGTATGTCATGTTATTATTAATGGTTAATGATGTTGTTGTATTCCCGTGGTGAACGGTCATATTGGTTATGATTCCTCGGGATGATATGTTGTTTGGTATTGTGATGTATGTTATGTCGAAATTGAAGTTGGTTTTGAATGTATGAACATTTATGTTTGTCGTATTTAATGTGTTTTATTTGGGTCTAAGCCTGGTAGGTCCTCCAAAAAGGATCTACGGCGCTGTAATATCTCCGTAAATCATGGGGGTGTTACAGTCTGCGTATATCTTACCCTCCCCAGACCCTGCTCTAAGCGGGATATACTGGGTATGTTTGGTTTGATTTCATTTAAGAGCATAAAATGTTTGAAAAGTTTTTTGGCAACAAGAATCATAATCACAAAAGAACAAATATTATAATTTATAAATAAGCATCGTGAAATTTATAACGAGCAGTCCATATTTTGCGTTTACCTGTAAGTTTTGTTTGTTTCTGTATAATACATGGGTACTGCATTAGTTTAGCCACTAAACAACAGTCACAGCCAACATCTGCCTAGCAGAGTTGGTAAGGCAATTGCCTTTAGGGGGAAAAGACCAAGGTTCGAATCTTGGCAATGGGATTTCATGTAATAGGATTTCATGTAATAGGTTAGTATAGAAAGTCAATTTCCAAAAAAACTAAACAACAGTCACAAACTGAAAAAAAAATACATTAGCAAAGAAATGAGGCACCATATAATAGTCCATACTATTTAGTTCATAAATCGTACAAAACCAACCCATTCCCAAATATTGGTCCAATCTCATCAGAAAAATCCAAACGAGACCTCAAGTTACTATTAGGATGGTGGCAGTGGTGGACGGTATACTCAGCGGCATGGCCATACCGCCGGTGAACACCGCCGCCACCTCGGCGGTATGGCCAGCGGCATGGCTCCAACGGCAATCTATGCTTCCACGGTTTGGAGGAAAAAAAAGAGACGTTGGGCTTATTTCGAACGTTATGCACAAGAAACCAAAAAAAAAAACGTTGGGGCTATTACCGTTGGTAGACCAAAAAGAAAAAAAAAACTTCTATATATACAAACTATAAATCGGATCCAAGCAAATAAAAACACAAACACCTCTATTTTCATACTTTCCATTTCAACACAAACATTTTAATCATGGATCCAAGCAAATCAAAAGGTGTTTCATCACAAAAAGGTCATGGACGTGGCAATCGTGGTCGTGTTCGTCCGCAAGTTCCACCACTGATGCATCAACAATACCCTCAATCGGGCTATTATCCCCAACCTCCACCACCGATGCATCAACAATACCCTCAATCGTTTAACTATCCCCAACCTCCACCACCGATGAATCCAACCCAATATAACATTTCAATGACGAGTGACTTCAACCCGTTTCGTGACTACCGTGAATGTCCTTCGAGGCGTGAACCAAGTGTGGAACGCGAACTACCTCTATATGATGATCCCGATGATGATGTTGAGATTGTTCCCGAAACGCAACAACAAACTCAAATTGGTATACATTTTATTTTTATAAACGTTATATTTTTTTTATACGTATATATTTTTTTTTATAAACGTTATATTTTTTTTATAATCGTTATATATTTTTTTTATATACGTTATATATATTTTTTTTTAAACGTTAACTTTTTTTTATATACGTTATACTTTTTTTTTAGATGAAGATGTTCAAGTCGTTAAAGGGAAAACTAAAGCGGATAAAAAGTCTTGGACGTCGATCGAAGAGGTTGCTTTGGCTAAATCGATTCATATCTCGACATGTAGAAGAGTTGGGAATAAACAAGGTAGAGAGCGGTTTTGGGAAAGAATTTTGGAGCATTCCGCGGCCACCATTAAAGACACTAAGCGAACTCGTCATGGTTTGAACACGTTTGAACACAAAGTGGAAAAATATGAATCATGCAATGGGTATCTTTAACGGGCTATACATCCAACAAGTAATTTTTAAACTATATACTTATGTTAACTTATATACTTGTGTTAATTTATATACTTGTGTTCCACTTTAGTACTTGTGTTAATTTATATACTTGTGTTAATTTATAATTGTAGAATCGCATTCGTGAGAGTGGGTGTGACGATGTCAACGTCATGGGTAATGCCTTGTCCGATTATGATAAGAAACATAAGGGCAGTTCTTTTACTCATATTGAAGCGTGGAAGGTTGTTAAGGATGAACCGAAATGGTTGGCACAACCATGTTTTCAAAAATTATCTTCGACATCTCATTCCGACAAACGAAAAAAGTCGTCGGAATCTAGCTACTATGAGTCCGGAAGCAATGACAATGTTGAGATTTTTATTCGGGACCTAAATGACGACACAACTCCTGTATCAAAAAGAAAAGGGAAAAAGCCCGCTAGCGAGTCGTCGACAAAGAATAGTGTTGCTGAGTTTATTGAGAACTATACGGCAAAGAAAGCACTAGCGTTGGATGAGGCGAGGGCAGAAAAACGTGCAAATGATGAATTGTCCAAACAGTTGATGTCGCAACAACTCGAAAATGCTAACGAAAAAGCTATGATTCGGGCATACAAATTCTATAACGAGCCGCACGAACACATAACCAATCCGGTTATGCGACAATTCGCTATTGACAAAAAACGTGCGTACGCGGAGAAGTATGGATGGCCTACCGATTTTTAGATATAATTATGTATTTTTTTTTAAGAATAATGTAATTTTCTTTTTTTTCTTTTTTTTTTATTTTTTTAAGTATTATGTAATTTTCTTTTAGTTATTAATGAAATATTATGTTTTTATTAATTTATGAAAATAAAAAATTAAAAAAATAAAATTAGTTGGGAGGTATGAAAAATGCATGGTTGCCACTAAAAAGAGGTTGGGAGGTATGAAAAAGATATGAATGAGGTGGAATGAGATGGAATGATATTATTGATGGATTTGAGAGGTATGAAATTTTTGGGAGGCATGATTGCCACCATCCTTATGAACTCTTATGATTTAATGTTTTCATTAATGAATACTTCAGTTGTACTCGACTGGTCTCATTCAATTTTGGTGGTGTGGGGTAAGCAAAAGTGGCAGCGATTATAACGTGTTTAGAGGAAGAAAAATAAAAGGTTGCGACGAGAAATGTCAGAGGGTTGAGATCCCATCCCATCTGTCCGTCAGGAAACAGGTAAGAGTTTTTGTGGCAGACCAAGTTTAACGTGCCTTCTCCATTGAGCGTTCTAAAAATTCCGGCCGAAATCTGAGCAATTTTTGATTAGTTCTTAGAACTTTTTGGACTATGACCTAACACACCGTTTGAGTGATTAATCAGTCGCATAGACAGATTGGGTGGACGCCTAAGAAGGCAAGTTAGGCGGCACCTAAATGGCTAGACGGACGCCTAAGCAGCTATACGAATGCCTAAACGATTAGGCTCCTTTTGTTTTTGTTTTGTTTTTTGTTTTTGTTTTAGTATTAGTATAAATTTCTAAACTGAGATATTATGGATTCCTTTATATATATCTATTTCAAATTTAGTATTAATTGATTATAAATCTTTTCAAAGGGTTAAATATTAATTATTTTTAATTATTTTACATATATGATAGAAAAATAATTTAAATAATAATAAAAATAGATTTGTCTAATTTGATATCCCCATTAATCTCTAATTAATCCTGTAGGCGTTAGTAATCCGAATATCACGTCTGGCGGTTTATCATTTTTTAAAAACCTTGCTTTTCATATCACCATTTTCCTCTCTAAATTTTTATGCACCAAAAAGCAATATTATTGTCATCTCTACACCATCTAATTTTTACTCGTAGTAGATCGTTTTTTGTTTTGTCTCACAAATCTCTGTATGAAATTGAAAGTTCATCATTTAAGCTATAATCGAGGAATGAAATAACTATAGTTTATACGAGCCGTAGAATAATTATCCCCAGTTTAGTCTTGTTTGCTTATATACTTTGGATTGTCCGTGCATGATAATCAAATTAGTCTTTGTCAAACTCTGTTCTCTTGAGTTGAAATTTGTTGAATTAAATTAAATTAATTTAATTGAATCGAATTGAACTGAATTGTGCTGGACTGTACTGAATTGAAATTATTAAATAATAATAATAATTAATATTAGATAACAATATATATAACAACAAAAATAATAATATTTATTACAATAAAAATAATAATAATAAATAATAATAACAATAATTATATATTAGTAATAATATCAATAATACTTCAAGTAATTATCGTATTAGAAAATAATATATAAAACAATAATTATTACTATTTATATTACAATAAAATAATAAATAATAAATAATAATATTAATAATAAACAATTAAGATAATCATTATATATAAAAATTATTGATAATAATAATAATAATAGAAATTAATAGTATTGATTCTAAAGCTGAACTGAACTGAATTGAATTGTGCTGAACTGCATTGAACGGAACTGAAGTGTGTTGAACTAAACTGAATTGAAATAAAATGTGCTGAAATTAAGTCCGAAAGAACAGAAGTTGAGGTTGTTTGGCAAAAAAAAAAACACCTCTTAATGGTGACAATAGCCTCTTAACCATTTTGCATGTTAGACCACTCTCAACCAATCAGAGGTAAATAATTTCCAGATTTACCCCTCATCTCTCACACCCTGCTGCGACACCTCCTCCCTCTCCCTCTGAGAAATTCCGGGGTGAGTGATTCCGGCGGCATGAGAAATTCCGGCGATAGATCCCAAAATTTGTAATGCAATACTTTGCCGCACGACGAACATGGCATTCTTATTGTTATTTTTTAAATTAAGAATTATTATTCATAATTATTATTACTATTTTTTAAATGAATTTAATTAAAAAATATTATACATAATTATTATTATAATTTTCTAAATGAATTAAATTAAAAATAATATACATAATTATTATTATTATTATTTTAAATGAATTAAATTTAAATTATTATACATAGTAATTATTATTATTATTATTTTAAATGAATTAAATTTAAAAATATTATACATATAATTAATGCTTGCCGACGATAGATCCCTAAATTTGTAATGCAATACTTTTGCCGCACGACGAACATGGCATTCTTATTATTATTTTTTAAAATAAGAATTATTATTCATAATTGTTATTATTATTTTTTAAATGAATTTAATTAAAAAATATTATACATAATTATTATTATAATTTTCTAAATGAATTAAATTAAAAAATAGTATACATAATTATTATTATTATTTTAAATGAATTAAATTTAAAATTATTATAGATAATTATTATTATTATTATTATTATTATTATTTTCAATGAATTAAATTTAAAAATATTATACATATAATTAATGCTTGCGGCCAGGGAGAAAATGAGGAGAAAATGGAATTTTAATCGCTACTTTTATACAGAAGGGTAAAATAATAATTTGTTACCATTCAGAGTTACCATTCAGAACAGTTACCAAACAACTAAATTTCATTCTGCACACAATCATACAGAGCCTCTCAACCATTTTGGTCTCTCAACCATTCTGCACTAAATCATTCAGTAACTGCCAAACAGCCCCTTACACTATTAAAATCGGAATTAACTGAATGTATTGTCCAAGGATAGAGTTAAATACACCCCATAAATTTCTTAACATACCACAACATTAAAACAGAAACAAATATATTCAAACTGACTACAAAATTCTTATATCAAAAGGTCGAGAAAACCCCTGAGGAAGGATTATAAGCATGTATTTTCTTCGTCCCGCTCAAACTTTATATTTTTTCTTTTTTTATTCTTTTACAAATTTTATATTTATCACATTCACATAATCAAGTCAAACAACTACATTTTACTTTCTAATCTTCATCATATACTAACTATCAATATTTTTTATTTTATAATCTGCGCAACGTATTTATCATCATTAAGTTACACCAATCATTATATAAAATTATTGAAGCATTAAATACAAGTCTTGCATTTAATATATAAAGATCATGTGCTACTTCTCTCATTGTCAATTGATTTTGAGATGGAATCCAGACTTTAACATGGTATCGGAGTTGGCTCTCTGCACGTGCGAGCCCAACGACCCACGATGTTCTACCTCCGTGCTACCCGAGTTAAAAAGTCCACGTTGTAAGCCTTGACTCCGGCTACGCGTGAGGGGGCGTGTTGAAACACTAATCTCACATCGGGAAAATACAAGTCTTCCATTTAATATAAAGATTTTGGGCTACTTCTCTCTTTGGCAAGTGGTTTTAAGATGGAATCAGATTTTAACAAATATACATTAAATATACACTCATCAAGTTTTGAGTGGAACAAAGAGAATATATTTTAGTATATATTTCATTACATTATAATACTCTGCCGAGTTCTTCTTATAAAGTTTTTTCAACTTACTGATCATGCAAGTTAGTTGCGGTCTCATTTACTTAGATGGGTATAACATTTTATCCAACATAACTACATGTTTACGTTAAACTGGTGAGTGCACATGATAAAAATATGGGTCGAAGTGTTTCCAATGGCTCCGTATTGCTAGTGCAATGCACTGCAACTCAGTGGAGAACATGCTACAATTCAGATCGTGTCTCGGCTTCGGTAAACAAGCAAGGATTGCAGATACAATTTGGACTGGAATAGTATGGTCCGTGTGGAAGGCGCGTAACGACAAGATATTCATCGCCTTTAACACAGAAAATTTGGGATGAAATCAAGGCAAGATCGTGGTCATGGATATCAACGACAGACTGTAAGTTTAAGGAGTTCACTTATACATTGTGGGCCGTGAATCCTAGATCATTTTTCTCTTGAACTGTTAGTATCTAGGTTTCGCATCAGGCAGGGCCGGCCCAATCATTAATGAGGCCCAAAGTGATTTTAAAAATGAAGTCCTTTAATATTTTAACAATAATATTTTATATAAATTTTTTCGATCTTTTTGTAATAAAAAGTCACTTACCAAATTACATTAAAAATTGAATCTTGTTGGAAATTTTAAATAATATATTATTTTTCGAGCTTTTTGTGATTCGCAAAATATCAACGTCGTGAGTAAATTTTAATAATAAACTATTTTTATATGCAGAATTTTAAAAAAACTTTTTTACTAGTAAAAAAATTTCAATTGCATTTTATACGAATAAAATCATCTTAATATAATTATTTAAAATGAAAAGAAATCTTTTTTTTCGGTACTGAAAAAGAAGAAAGTTTAGAAACTAAACTAACATATATTGTCATTTTGTATGGGCCAATATAAATAATGAATGATATATTTTTTTTACCAAATAATCAATGACATATATTGGGCCATCAAATAATTCACAAAGAATATCAAAATGTTGCTTAAACCTGTGACATTGTGGAAAATGAGGCCCTAGGCTACCAGCAAGCTACCTTAATTTTAGTGATGTAATTCGAAATTTCTTTTACCTGACAATTAATCTGAGGCTCTTTTTTGTGAAAAAAAATGTGAGGCCCAAAATCCTTGTTTTGGTGGCTTGGACCTTGGGCCGGCCCTGACATCAGGGGTGCTACTGGCTGGTTTGGTGTACTTCCTATGTGTACTGTTGCGTTGTGTAATTAGAGGACTTGAATATCTCTTGTATTCTTGTCCTGCACTGCTGCTAATTTTCCTTTTTCCATCAAAAAAGAAAATATGGCTCGATTTAAATTCTCATTTTAAATATATGAAGTGGTTTTAATTAACCTACAACTGATATATCAGGTTAGAGTTGAGATGTATACTCAAAGAACTGGTGCGATCTGTTGATAGCCCATCCACATTGGCATCCACGTAAGCACTCCAGGCAGCTGAATCGGCCGAGCAGAGCCTGATGCCGGACCGGGTATAAACCCGATCTTTGGACCGGACTCGTTAAAACCGGACCGGACAGGGACGTCGGAGCCGACCCGGAATCCGATCCAGAAGGACCGAGCAGATAGAAGATAAAAATACTCCGATTCAAGATTACAACAAGGCCGACCTGAACGGTGGGAGACCCGAGGACCGACCCCAGCGGATAAACGTCGCCAGAAGCATGCGGGACAGGCCCACATACCAATTAACGCATGCCATCATGTCTCTTCCCGAAGCAAGAGGCCGCCACGTGTCTAAGACACATTTACAGTTTGACAAGTGTTTTGGGCATATTCCCCAACATTCGCCAGCTGTCATCACCTGACTGGCCGAGATTGCCTATATATAGAAGGAATGTACAGTAAGAGAGGACTTTTGGATTTTTCGCATTTATGATAAAAAGAGAAAAAAAAGAGAGAATTTGTAACAAGTGAGAAAAGTAGATATACCGGCTAAAAAATCATCAGCTCGGCTCTACTTCATATTAAGGTCATTAATAAAATTTAGTGATCCAATCCTTTTCACCTTATTTATTATTTTCTACGTGGCTTCGATCCATTCGTCCAGATCAGCACACGTGACGTTGACCAAATCAGACGTCAACAGATTGGTGCTAGAAGGAGGGTGACACCTCCGATAAAAAAATATACTACTCACCGGAGATGTCTCACGACAATTCAAAAAACCCTCAGCCCACGACGGAGGAAGAAAACCTCCGTAAGGTGGTAGAGTGCTTTAAACACCCAGCCTTCATCCAGGGCATGGCGGCCCTTATGGAACGGGATACTGGGGGCGGGACCCTTCAAAAACCCGAAGACCATGTGGAGGCGGAGTCTCAGACGACCCGCCCAGCTGCCTCGGGACGAAACAAAAAGAGGACAGCCTCGGGGGTCGCCGGAGAAAGGGCGGAAAGCCATGGCGAAAGCTCACATCCCTCTCGAAAAAGTAAGCTTTCACGCCCCATATCCGTTTTTGATCGCCTCGGGGCGGGGATGAAAATCGAAAAAGCAGCGCCGGCTCCCACTATCCAGAGTCAGAGCCGTAAAGAAGAAAAAGCTCCCCACCAGTCCCTAAATCCGACACAAGTATTATCTCCAACTCCCGGCGATAACTCGAATGAGATCGAGTTTCTTAAAAAACGCCTTACGGAGCTCGAAAACAAAAAACTCCAGCCATCCCAAAGTTCGGAATGGCTTAACGGCAGAGAGTCCCTGCCCCGGTTCTCAGCGGAACCCCTCCCGGAGAAGTTCAAGATTCCTCAGATTCCGCCTTACAACGGAGAGACAGACCCCAACGCCCATCTTGGACATTATAATTCCTGGATGGACCTGCACGGATCTCAGAACGCGTTCCGATGCTGAATGTTCTCCTTGACTCTGGGGGAGAGGGCCCAGAGATGGTACCGGACGCTGCCCCACCATTCTATTCAGACATGGACCCAGCTCTCGGCGACATTCCGATCCCATTTCATGGGGTCCCTTGTGCGAGTCGCCCCGCGCTCATCTATTGCTTCCGTCGTACAGGGGCCGCACGAGTCCCTTAAAGATTATATATCTCGTTTCAATAAACGGATATTGGAGACGGAACCCATGTCGGACGATGCGCTGGCCATTATTGCCCAGGCCGGCCTCCTCAAAAATTCTTTTTTCCGCTGGATGGTGTGCCAGAATGTCCCACACACCTACCAGGAATTCTTGGAGCGCGCCAACTCCCATATAGCTGCCGAGGAAACTATTCCGGCGCCAGTTTTAGTCATGCCCTCCGACCAGAAAGGGTCCTATAAAAAGAAAGAAGATAGGCATGACTACAAAGAGGTCCATCAAGAATCTCGCCGGGAGAATAAGGCTCCCGCCTCTTCCTCGAAAGCCCCAGCGACTCAGAGCTATCGGGAGCGTAGGCCCGAGCTCATGGCTAATTTCGCTGAGATATATTCCGTCGGAGCCGCGACCATATTTGATCAAATAAAGGACAAAAATTTGCTCCCGGTTCCTCGGCCGATCTATAAAGATCAGAAAGACATGGATCAGACCCGCTTGTGTAAATATCATGAATCAGCGGGTCACAACACCGAACAGTGCCGAGATCTCGTCGCCGCCTTGATCGCGGTATGCGACGATACAGGCTTAAGGCGATTTACCCGGAACCCGCCCCGGGATCGCCAGGATCGGGCCGACCCGACAAGAGCCAAGAATGATCGGGTGCCTCCAGCCCCCAAGTCCCCCCGGGAAATTCTCACCATTATGGGAACAGCCGAGGTCGATGATCATCGGTCAAAGCGGCAGAAAAAGGCATCCATTCGAGAGGCCACCACCTCCTATCAACGGACAGAGCGCCGAGCAGAGGGGTTCCTATCAGTGGCCGAAGAAGCCCCCAAAAACCCCCAGCTGGCAGTTACTTTTGAA
Organism: Orobanche coerulescens; assembly: GCA_033398695.1. NCBI lineage: Eukaryota > Viridiplantae > Streptophyta > Magnoliopsida > Lamiales > Orobanchaceae > Orobanche > Orobanche coerulescens. The sequence goes on along the minus strand of CM065803.1, from coordinate 192,411,000 downwards.
GAGTCCGATGCAGACGGCTTGGACCATCCCCATTCAGATGCCCTTGTCATCACCCTACCCGTAATGGGGATCCCGGTCCACCGGGTGTTGGTAGGTAGACCAATCTTATGTCCGGCCCTGCAACGAGGACATTAGGGAATTTGCCAACTGTCGCACCTCCCCATTGGGGGAAATCGACCTCGCCTTGGAATTCGGTCAGGGGCCGATCAGAAGGACGATAATCACTACCTTCAAGATCGTCGATCTGCACAGTGACTATAACGCCATCATAGGCCGACGTGTGATGTCAAGGCTGAGGGCCACTCAGTCCACGTATCACCTGTACATGAAATTTCCCACCCCGAACGGCGTCGGGATACATATGTAACACCCCAAACTAGGCGGATATTACAGTGTCGTGGACCCCCGACTGGGACCCACCAGGCGGATGAAAATGAATGAATTATACAGGTAAATGTAGTACCGAACCACATTACAACATCAATTACTCCGATGAGGAGTTTTATACAACACACCCAGGATTAAATAGAATACATGTGTATTTTATGTGACGATAAAATACACAACACTGAATGAAATGAGTATTCAAACGGAATGTCTGCAGCGGAATAAATAAAGGAAACATAAATGACTGAATAAATGATCAATGATCGGGGCCCCTACTAGTATCATTGGGACTCCTCGCCGTCACCGTGCTCTCCCGTGCCTTAGCCTTGCCATGACACGAAAACAGCATCCCCAGCGAAGTCGATTACAGAACAACAATCCTCAAGGGTTGAAAATACACAATCATGATATATCTGAAATTATGAATTATCCTGTCGAAACATATGCAATCAAACATGCTATATGAATCGACTAATCAGTACGGCTCAAAGGAATGGCGCCACACTACGTCCGGGATGGAAATGTGTCCGTGCACAAGCCACCAACGATCAAACACGCGTGGTCTTGTACCTAATCAGTCTCACGAGCAATCGACTCGTGTGCACAGTCCAATGTGAGGCCACCACCCAACACACGACTATAATGTGCCCGACATGAAAATCCTACACATACCAACTGCACGCCAAGATGACCTAATGCCACAATATGACAAAAGTGACAATGAAAATGAATAATGACTCACCAAGATTGAATGATGGTGAAATGAATGATAGCTCAATGAAATGATCGGAACCGTCGTTCCTTATGACTGAGGTGATTAATTGACAATGACGAGTTTTGATACGGTTAATACAATGATGAATGAGTTATGATTATGAATGAACAACGACAAAAGGAATGAATATCCTTTTAACCGAGTAAGAATTAACTTACACAATACCGATGATAATGTCCTTCCACGAACAACGTCCTAAATGAAATGTCGGTGGCTCGAACAACCTTGAACAATAATAGTTACCAACAACCGATCAAAACATGAATCAAATACGATCATAACCGACCCAAACGTCGATACAACAATATCCGAACTCGTAGATGAACTCTAACGAAAACATTGAGATACCCGTTGGTTAAAACCAATCCCGAATTATCGAACCAACTCCAACATGATTGATTCAAACCAGCAAAACATTATCAATGACATCAATAATCTCATAGAAGTCCACAATTCAAGTTTATACTAACGACAATCGGAAATCCTCAAAATAACCGAAGTCAACCCCAAGGGTTCTTGAAATAATTCCGAAAATAACCATTAAATCCGTAGGAATATATTTATCCAAGTTAGATAATCCATAACTAACATATTCCGGTGATAATCCAAGCTTACGAAGAAATCGGAAGGAAAACCAAAAATCAGAAATTCTAGATCCAAGAGATTAATACCTTTGATTCGATGTGATGAAGATGATGAAATGATGATCAATCCGAAAGATGAGCTTGAAGATGATGATTGATGATTACACCTCGAAAAATCCTCTCTAAATCGCTTGAAATCGCCCAAAACTACCGAAGGAATGAAATGAGATGAGTAAATGACGAAGTCGACTAATCTGTCGATTTATAGTCAGTCCAGGTTAGCGTGCGCTACCCCTTGTGCGTAGCGTGCGCTAACGAGTAATTTGGGTAGTCCAGTACCCACTGTCCGAACACGGTAGCGCGCGCTACGTACCTTCTTGTAGCGTGCGCTACGGCCATACTACTAGCGTGCGCTAAGATCCATTATTAGCATGCGCTATCGAAATATTGATGCCCAGTACTGGAGTCCAGAAAACTGTCTGCCCTCTGATCGGACCTTGATAGTGTGCGCTACAACCATTGTTTAGCGTGCGCTAATATATCGGTTGCGTACGCTAACGACAATATATAGCGTGCGCTATGAATAAATCCAGTGCAGTCCAGTAGCCACTGGACTCAACCTGATCCGTCCCTAGCGCGCGCTACTCCACACATATAGCGTGCGCTACTACAACCCGTTAGCGCGCGCTACTTACCACTCGTAGCGTGCGCTACAAATAATCTCACCTGCGGTCGGTGCCTTACGGATGCGGCTAACCTTAACGTGCGCTAAAGCTGAGTGGTAGCGTGCGCTACCTATACCCAATTAGCGTACGCTAAAAGGAGTATGTAGCGTGCGCTACTCCTCACGCACAGCTCGCAACGAGAATGACAATGATGATAAACACGGCACGAAACTCCAATCAGATTAGTAATGAATGACGATTGATACACGATACGATTACTCTGAATGATGAATACCATGACTGAATATGAGTGACAAATGATCAATAATGAATGAAATTACTGAGTACCAGTTACTGAATGATAAATACTGAGTGATAATTACTGAATTACAACTGGGTATTACATACACCCCCCCTTAAAAGAGTTTCGTCCCCGAAACTAAGGGTCAAACAACTCGGGATAACTCTCCCGCATACTATCCTCGGTTTCCCAAGTAGCCTCTTCGACTCCGTGTCTAGACCACTGAATTTTAACCAAAGGAATCGTCTTATTCCTCAACTGCTTGATTCGCCGCTCTAAAACTCGTATAGGACGTTCCTCATATGAATGATCGTCGGCGATCTCGATTTCATCGAACTGAAGTATGTGACTCGGATCGGCAACATACCTTCGCAACTGAGAGACGTGAAACACATTATGAATTCGGCTCAGCGCCGGAGGTAAAGCCAATCGATAAGCTAACTCGCCTACTCGATCCAAAATCTCAAACGGTCCGATGAATCTCGGACTCAACTTTCCCCTCTTCCCAAAATGGAAGATACCACGACTCGGGGATACCTTGACCAACACATGGTCACCAGCCTCGAACTCTAATGGTCGACGACGGTTATCTGCGTATGATTTCTATCGACTCTGAGCGGTCAACAAACGACTTCTGATCAAAGCTACCTTCTCACGGGCGGCTATAAGCATATCGGGCTCGGTGCCGATTGATTCTGATAAGTCGTCCCAACACAACGGAGATCAACAACGACGACCATACAAGGCCTCGTAAGGTGCCATCTTGATCGAAGCATGCCAACTATTATTATACGTGAACTCGATCAATGGTAGTTGGGCTTCCCAATCGACTTTCCAATCGAGGACGCATTCCCTCAACATGTCCTCCAATGTCTGAATGGTCCTCTCTGATTGTCCGTCGGACTGAGGATGAAAAGCGGTACTGAGGTTAAGCTGAGTTCCCATAGCACGATGAACTGATTTCCAAAAATGCGACACAAACCGTCCGTCACGATCGGAAACGATACTTTTAGAGTGCAAGTGCGATCGACTATCTCTTTGATGAGCAGGTTGAGCAAGTCTCTCGGGACCCCACGTTTCCTTGATCTCAAGGAAATGAGCTGATTAGTTAAGCGGTCCACGATCACCCGAGATCGTATTCATGCCACGGACGACTCGTCGGCAAACTCGTGATGAAATCCATAGAAATGTCTTCCCACTTCCACTCGGGAATAGGAAGGGGTTTCGATACCCACGGCCGGCGATGTTCAATCTTAACTTGTTGACAGGTTAAGCATCTCGAAACAAATTCTGCGACTTCTCGCTTCATATTACTCCACCAGTAATTTTGTTTCAAGTCCTTATACATCTTACTAGACCTCGGATGAACAGAATAAGGGGTAGCATGAGCTTCTGTCAAAATCGAGTTTTTCAACTCGTCATTCGCCGGTACGCACAACCGATTCTTAAACCTCAAAAGTCCATCCTCGTGGACTACAAATCCAGGGGCTTTCCCCTGAGCCACATCCTCTCGGATGCGCAAAAATGATGGGTCCGAACCCTGATTCTCTCGGATTTCCTCCTCGAGTGACGATGAAATCTCTAACATACAGAGCTGCCCCTGAACTCGCTGAAGCCAGACCTCGATCTCGGTTCTAAGGAATTCCTGCTGAAGCTCCTTCTGAACTGTTAAACGGGCAAGCATCTGCTCCTGAACGGACTTACGACTCAAGGCATCGGCGACAACGTTCGCCTTGCCCGGGTGGTAGAGGATCTCGATATCATAATCTTTGATTAATTCCAACCACCGTCTCTGGCGCATATTTAACTCCTTCTGAGTAAATATATACTTTAAGCTCTTATGATCGGTGAATATCTGACAGGTAACGCCATAAAGATAATGACGCCGATTTTTCAAAGCGAACACCACGGCTGCTAGTTCCAGGTCGTGGGTCGGATAATTAACCTCGTAAGGTCTCAATTGCCGTGAAGCATAGGCAATAACCTTCCCGTTCTGCATGAGTACACATCCGAGACCCTGTCCGGACGCATCACTATAAACCATAAATCCTTCCGTCCCCTGCGGCAAGGAGAGTACAGGTGCTGACATTAAACGGCTCTTGAGTTCCCCAAAACTCCGTTGACACGCGTCGGACCACGTGTATTTCTTATCCTTCCGCAAAAGGTTCGTTAAGGGTTGAGCGTTCTAGAAAATCCTTCCACAAACCGCCGATAATAACCCGCTAATCCGAGAAAACTTCGGATTTCCTTAACGTTCTTTGGAGGTAGCCAATCCCGAATAGCCTCTGTCTTCTGAGGATCGACACGAACTCCGTCTGATGAAATTACATGTCCGAGAAAAGTCACTTCGGACATCCAGAACTCACACTTGGAAAACTTCCCAAAAAGTTGTTCTCGTCTCAACACATCGAGTACTTGATGAAGGTGAAACTCGTGTTCCTCCCGGTCACGAGAATAAATCAAAATGTCATCGATGAATACAACAACAAACCGATCTAAAAAGTCGATGAAGACCCGATTCATTAACTCCATGAATACCGCAGGTGCATTAGTCAAACCGAACGGCATAACCACAAACTCATAATGACCATAGCGTGTTCGAAACGCCGTCCTCGCGATGTCCGACTCTCGGATCCGCATCGATGATATCCGGACCTTAAGTCGATCTTGGAAAATCAAGCTCCTGAAGTTGATCTAAGAGATCATCAATACGGGGTAAGGGATACTTATTCTTGATCGTCACCTGTTCAACTCCCTATAATCAATACATAAGCGGAATGAACCATCCTTCTTCTTGACAAACAACACTGGTGCTCCCCACGGGGACGCACTCGGTCGGATATAACCTTTCTCGAACAACTCCTCAAGTTGGTTCTTTAATTCCTGCATTTCGGTCGGGGCCATCCGGTACGGTGCCTTCGAAATCGGGGACGTGCTGTGCTCCAACTCAATCGTGAATTCCACATCCCTCTGTGGAGGTAAACCGAGTAACTCGTGCGGAAAAACATCGGCATATTCCTTCACTACCGGAATGTCCGTTAACATTATCGATGATTTCTCGGTTTGGCCATATAGCACCAATAACCGACACATCCCTGATTGAGTAACCTTACTGCTTTCATCAAATTAATGACTTTACCAGAACAGCCGGGATTACCTCCCTGAAACACACATTCGACTCCATCGTCTGAAATGATAGTGACCAAACGCTTACGGACACTAATGATGGCATCATGACGATCCATCCAATCAATACCCAAGATGACGTCGTCCCTCGGCAAATCTACTCCGATTAGGTCCGGCCGCCATACACGACCATGAAGTCAATCGGACAATTACGAATCTCACGGTTACCGATAATTCGTCTACCATCGGGTAGGCCAATGACATAAGGCTCACAACTAGTAGCACTACCTGCACGTAGTCTACTCGGACATGACTCGGAAATGAATGAATGAGATGCACCGATCAAAAAGGGTACACACAGGTTGAGATAGAATATCGAGTGTACCCGAGATCATTCGGGCCTCGGGATCATCGGTCTTCTTCATCTCATAAATTCGGGGCTTGCTGCCCCGAACCGGACGCTCCCGTCTGATAGCTCTTAGCTCCGCCTTTAGCTCCTGTCGTCTTGAACGCAGCCCGGAAAGTGGCCTGATTACGCACCGAATGACACAGGGCTTGAGATGGCCGGAGTGGGTTTAGAGTCCCTACGGCAAAAACGGGCCCTATGCCCGGCAATCCTGATTGTGGCACGTGATGCATCGCCGGACATTTGGTGCTGAAATGACCCTGTTCCTCACAGTTGAAACAGGTGATGGCCGAACTGGCCGCTCGTGACTGAGATTCCGCGGGTTTTGACGCCGTGAGAGGTCGCTCAGAAAAAGTAGAGCCTGCACGCGGTTTCTTGAAAGTGGCCTGACTCCCGTCAGACTGATTACGATTCTTGGACTTCTTGCTAGCAGACGAAGGTTGCTGCTTAGCAATTTCCTTAGCAGTAAGCTCGTAGGTGAGAGCTTTATCAATGAACTCGGCCAGAGTGGCACAGTTATGATTAAGTAACTGAAGTCTCATACGGGGTTTTGACCTCTCTTGAAATACTTGATCTTGTCCGCTTCTGAGTGAATGATAGATGAGGCGAACGGAAGAAGTTCCTGAAATTTCTCGGCAATGGCGAGAACATCATCATCCGCCGAAAGGTCGGGAGTGAGTAATTCCGACAACTTGGCCTCCCTGAGTGGGGCCGGATAGTACCTCTCCATCATGAGAGTCTTGAACTGATCCCAAGTACATGTTCCGTCTGTGGGCTTCAACGATAACCACCATGAATGAGCGCTCTTACCAAGATAGTAAGCCGCAACTGAAACTTTATGCCCTTCAGGGCAATCCACCATAGCAAATAACTTCTCAAAATGCTCAAGCCAATGAACAATATCCGCCGGCTCAGATGAGCCCTCAAAAGTAGGTGGTCGCTGGTGAGAGATATCGCTAATGATATTGCTTACACCCCTCTCTTGCCTCTGAGGTGGCGGCGGAGGAGCCTGCTGATTTTGATTGACGGAGTTATGCATCGTCTCCATCAACTGAGCCATCTGGGTCATTTGGGCCATCATGCCCTGCATAAATGCGATTGGGTCAACCCGGACACCCTCTGACTGATCCGTGTCCCGGGTACGACTCCCCGACAGTGAATGATCGCGTCCAGGTGAATGAGTGGCAGCATCACTGCTCGATGAGTTAGCATTATTCCTGGCATTTGCACGTGTATTCGCACGAGTTCTCGGGATTCGGCCCGCTCCACGGCCTCGTCCTCCACGTCCTCTGCCAGCCCTTTCCATGCGAAGTGGAAAGTCATATGATGATTATATATCTAGTATGAGTATCACATTATGATTATATTATGAAATGATGAAAATGAGCATACGCGCTCAAATACAGCGATTACATGAATGATTAGTTGACGTGACATGATTATCTGATGAAGTTACTGAAATGATTATCTTGAATGAGTTACAAGATTAATGATTCGATCTTCCTGATCAACAATCGAACAATGAAATGAATTGGTGATCAATGAGTTAACTCGACCGTCGGTCAAAATGACAATGATGATTGAGGATTGTTAATCGATGAATTATGAATGAATGATTAATGCCAGAAATTATACCATGGCATTAGAAATCTTACGATTCTTGGTCTGATTGGCTCGGCATTTGCACAGTCACACGTGACGCGAAAGTCCAATGATACTAGTCCGATGACGATGATTTCAAATGAGACATGACTTGGAGGGTAGTATTCAAAACCACGCTCCGATACCAACTCGTAACACCCCAAACTAGGCGGATATTACGGTGTCGTGGACCCCAGGACCCACCGGGCGGATGAAAATGAATGAATTATACGAGTAAATGTAGTACCGAACCACATTACAACATCAATTACTCCGATGAGGAGTTTTATACAACACACCTGTGATTAAATAGAATACATGTGTATTTTATGTGACGATAAAATACACAACACCGAATGAAATGAGTATTCAAAGCGGAATGTCTGCAAGGAATAAATAAAGGAAACATAAATGATCGAATAAATGACCCAGAGCAGGGGCCCCTACTAGTATCAGGACTCCTCGCCGTCACCGTGCTCTCCCGTGCCTTAGCCTTGCCATGACAAAAGCAGCATCCCCAACGCGGGGCCATACGAACAACAATCCTCAAGGGTTGAAAATACACAATCATGATATATCTGAAATTATGAATTATCCTGTCGAAACATACGCAATCAAACATGTTATATGAATCGACTAATCAATACGGCTCAAAGGAATGGCGCCACACTACGTCCGGGATGGAAATGTGTCCGTGCACAAGCCACCAACGATCAAACACGCGTGGTCTTGTACCTAATCAGTCTCACGAGCAATCGACTCGTGTGCACAGTCCAATGTGAGGCCACCAACCAACACACGACTATAATGTGCCCGACATGAAAATCCTACACATACCAACCGGCACGCCAGTATGACCCGGAATGCCACAATATGACAAAAGTGACAATGAAAATGAATAATGACTCACCAAGATTGAATGATGGTGAAATGAATGATAGCTCAATGAAATGATCGGAACCGTCGTTCCTTATGACTGAGGTGATTAATTGACAATGACGAGTTTTGATACGGTTAATACAATGATGAATGAGTTATGATTATGAATGAACAACGACAAAAGGAATGAATATCCTTTTAACCGAGTAAGAATTAACTTACACAATACCGATGATAATGTCCTTCCACGAACAACGTCCTAAATGAAATGTCGGTCGCTCGAACAACCTTGAACAATAATAGTTACCAACAACCGATCAAAACATGAATCAAATACGATCATAACCGACCCAAACGTCGATACAACAATATCCGAACTCGTAGATGAACTCTAACGAAAACATTGAGATACCCGTTGGTTAAAACCAATCCCGAATTATCGAACCAACTCCAACATGATTGATTCAAACCAGCAAAACATTATCAATGACATCAATAATCTCATAGAAGTCCACAATTCAAGTTTATACTAACGACAATCGGAAATCCTCAAAATAACCGAAGTCAACCCCAAGGGTTCTTGAAATAATTCCGAAAATAACCATTAAATCCGTAGGAATATATTTATCCAAGTTAGATAATCCATAACTAACATATTCCAGTGATAATCCAAGCTTACACGAAGAAATCGGAAGGAAAACCCAAAAATCCGAAATTCTAGATCCAAGAGATTAATACCTTTGATTCGATGTGATGAAGATGATGAAATGATGATCAATCCGAAAGATGAGCTTGAAGATGATGATTGATGATTACACCTCGAAAAATCCTCTCTAAATCGCTTGAAATCGCCCAAAACTACCGAAGGAATGAAATGAGATGAGTAAATGACGAAGTCTGACTAACTGTCCAATTTATAGTCAGTCCAGGTTAGCGTGCGCTACCCCTTGTGCGTAGCGTGCGCTAACGAGTAATTTGGGTAGTCCAGTACCCACTGTCCGAACACGGTAGCGCGCGCTACGTACCTTCTTGTAGCGTGCGCTACGGCCATACTACTAGCGTGCGCTAAGATCCATTATTAGCGTGCGCTATCGAAATATTGATGCCCAGTACTGGAGTCCAGAAAACTGTCTGCCCTCTGATCTGACCTTGATAGCGTGCGCTACAACCATTGTTTAGCGTGCGCTAATATATCGGTTGCGTACGCTAACGACAATATATAGCGTGCGCTATGAATAAATCCAGTGCAGTCCAGTAGCCACTGGACTCAACCTGATCCGTCCCTAGCGCGCGCTACTCCACACATATAGCGTGCGCTACTACAACCCGTTAGCGCGCGCTACTTACCACTCGTAGCGTGCGCTACAAATAATCTCACCTGCAGTCCAGTGCCTTCTGGACTGCAGCCAGGGTAACCTTAACGTGCGCTAAAGCTGAGTGGTAGCGTGCGCTACCTATACCCAATTAGCGTACGCTAAAAGGAGTATGTAGCGTGCGCTACTCCTCACGCACAGCTCGCAACGAGAATGACAATGATGATAAACACGGCACGAAACTCCAATTAGATTAGTGATGAATGACGATTGATACACGATACGATTACTCTGAATGATGAATACCATGACTGAATATGAGTGACAAATGATCAATAATGAATGAAATTACTGAGTACCAGTTACTGAATGATAAATACTGAGTGATAATTACTGAATTATAACTGGGTATTACAACATAAAGGGGATCAAAGGGCCGCCCGGGAATGTAACCTCAGCATCTGGGCTCGCGAAATCAACGCCGCAGAGGGCATCCCGGAAAATTTATCGGAAGATATGGGGGCCACCAGCTCCGAACAACTGGCAGGAGACACCCTACTCCAACAGGAGACCGAGGGTACCGGGGCCGCGCAAACCCTCGAAATGGAAACTGACCTGGAAGCGGACTGGGGCCGCAGACCCGAGAAAGAGCCGATCCTAGAAGAGGATCCTGTCGACCCGCGATACCAAAATCCGAGAGGGAAAATTCGCCATGCTGAGCCAACAGAAGAGTTGGACCAGGTCGACATGGACCCATCTAATCCCGCCCGACGGCTAAAGATCGGCCACAACCTCCAAGAGCCGATCCGCTCCGAGCTAATCTTCCATCTGAGACAGAATTTGGATGTCTTCGCATGGACCCATTCGGACATGTCGGGGATTGACCCAGAACTTGCGTGCCACCGGCTGAATATCGACCCCAGTTCAAAGCCGGTTATTCAGAAAAGGAGAAAAATGGGACACGAGCAGCGAGAAGAAATTTGGAAGAGGAAGTAGAAAAGCTGATCGACAACGGGTTCATCCGGGAAGCCCAGTACCCAACCTGGGTAGCCAACCCGGTCTTGGTAAAAAAGCCGACCGGGCTATGGAGGCTCTGCATTGACTTCTCTAACCTGAATAAAGCCTGCCCGAAAGATAGCTACCCCCTCCCCCATATCGATTACATGGTGGATGCAACGACCGGGCACGAGCTGATGAGCTTTATGGATGCATATTCCGGATACAACCAGATCCCAATGCATCCCACTGATGAAGAAAACACCTCCTTCTACTCGGCCCGCGGCCTATACTGTTACCGAATGATGCCTTTCGGGCTCAAGAATGCCGGCGCAACATATCAACGCCCGGTAAATAAAATGTTCAATAGCTTGATAGGCCATACAATGGAGGTGTATGTAGATGATATGTTAGTGAAGTCTTTGCGCTCGGCCGATCATGTAAATGACCTCAATAAAATGTTTGCTATTTTGCGAGAGTATAAGATGAAGTTAAATCCGAAGAAATGTTCATTTAGGGTAGGCTCTGGAAAATTCCTCGGCTACATGGTGAGCCAAAGAGGGATTGAAGCCAGTCCCGATAAAATTAAGGCAGTGACCGAACTTGTTCCTCCAAATTCGGTAAAAAAGGTGCAGAGCCTAACTGGCCGACTAGCCGCGCTAAGTCGCTTTATCTCTCGCTCAACTGATAAATGCAAACCTTTCTTCGAGGCGATAAAAAAGAACAGATTTTCAGTGGACAGAACCTTGCCAAAGAGCCTTCGAATCCATCAAGGAAGTCCTGGCAGAAGCCCCAATCTTACAGCGACCGACCCCAGGGGAACTTCTCAATTTATACCTCACGGTATCCGACTCTGCGATCAGTGCCGCTTTAATCCGAACGGAGAACGCAGTTCAACATCCGGTCTATTATGTTAGCCAGGCCCTTCATGATGCCGAGCTCAGATACGCCTCAATGGAAAAGCTGGCCTATGCGCTCATAATGGCGTCCCGGAAGTTAAGACCCTACTTTCTGGAACATCAGGTAGTCGTCTTAACAAACTACACTTTAAAGCAGGTCATGCACCGACCTGACGTATCCGGTCGGATGATCAAATGGGCCTTCGAACTCGGACAATTTGACATAACTTATGAATCGCGCACTGCCATAAAGGGTCAAGCCCTGGCGGACTTCATCGCAGAGTTCACACCAGCGATCGCACAAGAGAATGGCCGATCAGAAGAGTGGTCACTCTACGTAGATGGATCTTCAACCGCCGACCGGTCGGGTGCAGGAATAGTCCTCGTCAGTCCCGAACAACGTTTGTTCTGCTCGACCATTCGCTTAGGTTTTCCGACCACCAACAATGAGGCAGAATATGAAGCTCTCTTGGCCGGTCTAGAAATGGCGACCTCCCTCGGTCTTGCCCGCCTCATTATTTTGAGTGATTCTCAATTAGTGGTAAACCAAATCAACGGCGAATACGAAGCCAAGGAACCCAAACTGGTTAAGTACCTCAGCCTGGCACGGGCCCGGCTGCAAGATTTTCGGGGAACTATACAACACATCCCCAGAACTGAGAACATCCAAGCCGACTCCTTGGCCAAACTCGCGTCCATCTCCGGAGCCAAACACATGGACGAGGTCAGCATAGGATATCATGCCTCATCAGCCCTGGAAATGGCCGAAGTCCGAGCAGCTGAACAATCAGAACCGCAAGGATGGATGCAGCCTATAATCCAATATCTTCAAAGCGGCATTTTACCCGAGGACCGAGCCCAGGCGAGATCATTACGAACTCAGTCCGCCCGGTTCACCATCGTCGATGGAACCTTATACAAAAGAGGATATTCGGTTCCATTGCTGAAATGCCTATCCGAATCAGAAGCAGAATATGCCCTCAGAGAGGTCCACGAGGGTATATGCGGTAATCATTCTGGCGGCCAGGCATTGGCCTATAAATTGATCCGACAAGGATATTATTGGCCAAGTCTTAAAAAAGATGTCATCACACTCCTACGGAAGTGCGTCCGGTGCCAAATCTTCGCTCCGCAGATCCGATCCCCGCCGGAAACTCTCACTTCCGTATATTACCCGTGGCCATTCGCCAAATGGGGGATCGACTTGATCGGCCCCTTACCTAAAGGACGGGGAGGAGTACAATACGCCATCGTCGTCGTCGATTATTTTACAAAATGGGCAGAGGCCGAGCCTATGGCGCGAACAACCGAACAGAAAATAGTTGATTTTATATGGAAGTCACTCATCTGCCGGTTCGGGATCCCTCAATCTATTGTCTCTAATAATGCAAAACAATTTAACAATAAGAAGTTTCGAACTTTCTGCGACGGCCTCCAAATACGAAACAACTTCTCCACACCATATTATCCACAATCCAACGGGCAGGTCGAGGCGGTCAACAAGATCCTAAAACAACATCTCAAGACACGCCTCGAGGAACTCAAGGGTTCCTGGCCCGAGGAACTCCCCGGAACCTTATGGGCCTACAGAACAACGCATCGGTCCGCCACCGGAGAAACGCCTTTCTCCTTGGCTTTCGGCTCTGAAGCTGTCATCCCAGTTGAAATCGGAGCACCTACCTACCGAATAGCCCATTTTGAAGAGCAAGATAACGACTTGGCCCTCCAAGTGAACTTGGACCTCCTTGCCGAAAAACGAGCTCAGGCGGAAATGCGGAACGCCGTCTACAAAAGAAGGAGCGAAAAATATTATGACTCCAAGGTTCACCCTAGAAGCTTCCAGGTCGGCGACCTCGTCCTCAAACGGGTATTGGGCCCGGATCCCAGACCACTCAAGCCCAAATGGGAAGGACCATATAAAGTTAATGAAGTCCTTCAGAATGGAGCCTACCAGCTGGAATATCTGAACGGCCAGAAATTAACTTACCCATGGAATGCTATGTATTTAAAGAGATATTATCAATAAAATTTGACGTCATTCCATTTTTTAATATTGGTGCACCTCATAAGACCGGCTCATCCGGCACTATAAGACCGAGCTCGCCTCGGCACCTCATAAGACCGGCTCATCCGGCACTATAAGACCGAGCTCGCCTCGGCACCTCATAAGACCGGCTCATCCGGCACTATAAGACCGAGCTCGCCTCGGCACCTCATAAGACCGGCTCATTCGGCAATATAAGACCGAGCTCGCCTCGGCACCTCATAAGACCGGCTCATCCGGCACGATAAGACCGAGCTCGCCTCGGCACCTCATAAGACCGGCTCATCCGGCACTATAAGACCGAGCTCGCCTCGGCACCTCATAAGACCGGCTCATCCGGCACTATAAGACCGAGCTCGCCTCGGCAGCTCATAAGACCGGCTCATCCGGCACTATAAGACCGAGCTCGCCTCGGCACCTCATAAGACCGGCTCATCCGGCACTATAAGACCGAGCTCGCATCGGAACCTCATAAGACCGGCTCATCCGGCACTATAAGACCGAGCTCGCCTTAGCATCTCATAAGACCGGCTCATCCGGCACTATAAGACCGAGCTTGCCTCGACACCTCATAAGACCGGCTCATCCGGCACTATAAGACCGAGCTCGCCTCGACACCTCATAAGACTGGCTCATTCGGCACTATAAGACCGAGCTCGCCTCGGCACCTCATAAGACCGGCTCATCCGGCACTATAAGACCGAGCTCACCTCGGCACCTCATAAGACCGGCTCATCTGGCACTATAAGACCGAGCTCACCTCGGCACAATCAACAAGTGATAAACATGATATAAAGGCAACGGCCCAACCAACTGGGCCCAAACATCCAAAAAGCAACAACAGATGCTACAAAGAAGATTTTATTTAGTCGAGTCATTTTTGCGAAGTACACATGACGAAAACAGAAAATAAAGACAGATTGGCACGCAGGACGTACATGAAATAAAGCAAACAAATCTATTCGGCCCCACCCTCCTGGCCGGCCGCCTGGAAGGACTATCCCTCGTCTTCGCCGTGCGGAGCCAACCCGGGATCTTCAACCTCGGCGACCTTTGGCTCATCACCTCTATGGATATCAACATGAAGATCGGTCGCCTGGGATGCTATGTAGGCCTAGATCTCTTGAACGGTCTTCCCTCCCTTCATGAGATCTAATATCTCGTAGCAGGTGGAGACGTAATTCAAATTGATCAGCTCCTCGAACTCGGGCGTCTCCTTGAAGGCCGCCGCCCCTTCGGCAAGACCCTTGGCATAGCCCGAAGCCTCACAGGTATTAACACGCTCGGTCAGACTTTCAACTTGGGCCTTGGTTTCTTTCAAATAAGCCTCGTGCTCAACCCTGGTGTCTAACCACCGCTTATGTGCCTGCTCGGCCGCCGCGGTCATCTCTTCGGCCTTCACCTTCCACATATCGGCCTCGAGGGCCCGACTGTCCAGGATCTCCATATCGCCCTTCATGGAGGTTATCTCCTCCTCCAGGAACTTGATCAACGAAGGACAGAGGTGGTGCTCTTCCTGCAAGGCCTTAAGGTCGGTCTCCACCTTCTTTTGCTTCTCGACCAGGGCCGTCACCTCATCAGTGGCCTTTATGTAGGTGCACAACGCACGGCCGATCAGAGCATTCCCGAATTGGATCTGATCATCCGGACCCATGTCATTGGTCACCATCTCCATTTTGGGCGTCCAGTCCCTGATAGGAACATGACTGGACTCAACCACCGCCGGGGGAACCGGGTTGAGCATCTCAGCGGTCGGGGTGGCTGCCCGGACGTAGTCAAGAAACCAGCGCGACCGTCGCCCCTTCATCTGGGTACAAGGCTCCTCCCGGTCCTTATTAACCGGGAGATAGTGGCCCTCCAAGTCAATTGCAGGCTCCTTACCAGTCGCACGACCCGTCCGGACAGGGCTCGGGGCAGATACAGCAACTTCAGGAACAGATGAGCCCTCCGCCTTGGTCGCACTGTCCTCAGGCTCGGCCCTGAAATTGAATCGACGCGACTCTCGAAGAGGCGTCCCTTCGAGAGATCTTATCCTCCTACAAGCCGGATCGGCCTCAATATGAAACGGTCCCAGCCCCGGCCAACCCGGCACGGCCCTGGACTCGGGGGCCCTTGTTGATAGCCCATCCACCTTGGCATCCACGTAAGCACTCCAGGCAGCTGAACCGGCCGAGCAGAGCCTGATGCCGGACCGGGTATAAAACCGATCTTCGGACCGGGCTCGTTAAAACCAGACCGGACAGGGACGTCGGAGCCGACCCGAAATCCGATCCAGAAGGACCGAGCAGATAGAAGATAAAAATGCTCCGATTCAAGATTACAACAAGGCCGACCTGAACGGCGGGAGACCCGAGGACCGACCCCAGCGGATAAACGTCGCCAGAAGCATGCGGGACAGGCCCGCATGCCAATTAACGCATGCTGTCATGTCCCTTCCCGAAGCAATCCTCAGAGGCCGCCGTGTGTCTAAGACACATTTACAGTCTGACAAGTGTTTTGGGCATATTCCCCAACATTCGCCAGCTGTCATCACCTGACTGGCCGAGATTGTCTATATATAGAAGGAATGTACAGTAAGAGAGGAATTTTGGATTTTTCGCATTTATGATAAAAAGAGAGAAAAAAGAGAGAATTTGTAACAAGTGAGAAAAGTAGATATACCGGCTAAAAAATCATCAGCTCGGCTCTACTTCATATTAAGGTCATTAATAAAATTTAGTGATCCAATCCTTTTCACCTTATTTATTATTTTCTACGTGTCTTCGATCCATTCGTCTAGATCAACACACGTGATTTTGACCAAATCAGACGTCAATACGACCAATGGAAGTGAATCGCTAAAGTAGTTTGATTTCGGTTCTTAGTATTTTTTGTTATTTCTAAGATCCATGCTCGTTTTTGGTCCCGATTGGATTTGGATCTAGTAGTTCTTTAAATGATAAGATTTATATATATATATAGAGAGAGAGAGAGAGAGGGAGAGAGATTTAGGATCAAATATGGTGAGAAACCCCTTCGTGTAGGAATATAGGAAAAGATACGTCCGTCTAGCATATCTTTCATATGTGTATAGAACAATCCGAATTATTATGCTGCACAGATTCTAAATATGTGAGTTTAGCACATATTTCATTATTTCCTAGCACAGATTTTAAATAGGTTAAGTCTAGCACATCTTCCATCGCATCGTAGCACAAACAGCACAAACACGTTTCACAACCTCATTTAATTTACATATTTCAGTTTGCATAGCACACACAGCAAAAATACGTAGCACAACTGAGTGAAATCTCAACAATTGATCTGACTCAACAAAAGGCCCAAATTCATTCATATGTTCTACGAAATTTACCTTTCCTACCTGAACCACTCCCCATATATATATATATATATATATATATATATATCCAAATACTCAACCTTATTTTTTATCCTAGAATCCTAGATCCCTATAGTTGTTCTCATCTTCTCTTTGCCAATTCGTTGGCGTTGTTCGGCCTAAATTTTTTCTTTGGTTCTTATCAAAGTCGAGAGACGGAAACCTCAATTTCCAGTTCTTCGAGTACAAAATTTATATAAGTTATACTTTCTTTAGAATATTTGTTAAAATATGGAAATCTATAATTTAAATTATCATTTTACGAGCTCTGATCAAAATAGAGTTGAAATTATGGCTGCGAATAAATTATTATTTGATTTTCTGAAATCACAAACACAACATTAATGTTCTACCAGTATAAAAATATTATAATTTGATGGTCGACATAGGTCGTATGCGGATAATCGCTGACGACCATAAGAATTTGAAGTTGGTGACCATGTCTTGGTCAAGGTATCCGCGACCCGAGGCGTGTTCCAATTCGAAAGAGGGGGAGTTGAGTCTGAGGTATATCAGACAACTTGAGATTTTGGATCGAGTAGGCGATTTGGCATATTATTTGGTGATGCCTTCGGCTTTTTGAGTAGAGTGCATAATATATTCCATGTTTTACAGCTTAGAAAGTATGTCGCCGACCCTAGCCACATACTTCAGTTCGGTGAGATCGAGATCGCGGATGACCTCCCATACAGATTCTGTAGAGGAGAATCAAACAGTCGAGAAACAAATCAATTCCCTTGTTGGACCCGTATTTGTAGTTGAAGCTTACGAACCTAAAAATCTAGTGATCGAGGAACAAAATCGATGAAGCTATGCAGGAGACTGAGGATAGTATATAGATGAGATACCCCAAGTTGTTTACCGCTTAATAACGATGAAACTTATGTGAAGGGGAAATATGTAATATCCAACTGTAATTTTTCGGTTTTATACTACTATACTGTATGTACCTTTTCTAAATTGTACAATTGATGTTGTATTGGGCAGTATTATACAGTGTACATTCGACTGGATTGTTGTGAGATCGAACTGTTTATATTATTGTTGGTCTTTTTACTGGTTGGCTTTTAATGGTGGAAGTTGTGGAATATTCGGCTAAGTGAGATAGCTCTAGTGTGCGCCACTTTCATCTTATAGTATATGATACATGCAGAAGCTTATGTACGTTACATGGTCTAGTTATGTACGTCATGTTCAGATCAGATCTGATCACCTCCGGTGTGTGGGGCCACATAGTTTCAGTAGGATGGCGAGTACCGAGTCTACGGGCTTAACATACATAATTTGGTCAGCGTTAGCCTACGCGATGTAGACGCCTAACATACACTAATATTTGTTACGTACGTAAGGCAATGCACGAAGTGAGGCAGTATCCTTTGGAAGGTTTTAACATACGCAATCATGAAGGATTAGCATGACGAGTGCTTAAGTATGTTAGCTAGGGACTGTAGCGACCGTAATGTAGTTCGCACATTATAAAGACATGCATTTTCTTTCATTTTTTGCACGATCCATTTCGAGTTTTCTCTCTAGAAATAGTCCTTCTATACATATCTAAGTGATATTTGGTCCTTCTAACTTGTGGTGGAACTTCATAACTTGAATTGGAGCTTGGAACCTTGAAGGTTTTGTGGATTCTTGAAATTTTTGAGGTTGTTCTTCATTTTCAAGAGGTATATTAGATAATCTTGTGCTATATTTGGGATTATGATGTTGTGGTTGATAATTACTTCGTTGATGGATTATGGGAGGATAATTGTGATTTAAATGATTCCATGATTATATGATGAAGAGGATGATGTTTATGCTTTGTGTTTGAGGGGATTCTTGATGATTATGAGTTTGTGATGATTATAATCATGTTGAGGAAGGATTATGATAAGTTTACGAAGTTACAATCATGATTTTGAAATGGTTAAGTTTATCTTGATGAGGAATTCGAAATTCTTGTTGAATTGATATATATTAATCATAGATATCATGTTTGAGATGATATTGATGTTCTTAAGATGATTATGATAATAGAGGATGATATTATCATAGGTTGTTGTTAGGCTTGTATTATAATGCTTTAAAAGATATATGATAAGTTGTTCTTGGTGTTCTTTGTACTCTGGTGTTCTTCAAGAAACTAACCGATTATGTGAATAGAGGATCGGTTATCTTATTGATTCTAATCATTTAGGTGAATCAATAATATAAGAATATGCAGTTTTAGGACTATGACTTCGAGTGAGTTGTTGTTTGATTTTTGTCGAATCAAGAATATCTACCGTGTTGTTTTAATTATTGGTTGTGGATTATTGTTGTTAAATGAATTATATTTCATTCAATTCAAGGTTGTTCAAGTGATTGTTGATTTCTTTGAAGGGCGTTTGTTCGTGGAAGGACTTTTCGTCTTTGGTATTGTAATTCTTGCTGGGTTATGAGGATAATGATTCTTAAATGTTGTACATATTGTATTATGTTGTTTATGTTTTATGAACTGTAATTCATATTGAGGTACCATTATTTATCGTGTTTATCGTTCGTTGATTAACGATCGAATCGACCCGACATCACAAGGTAACTCGAGTATGATCTTTATATGATTAACACCATCAGGTAACAATGATATTATTTTGGTTAAAATGATAACAATAATACGATTCCGGTTATCAACCAGTTTATTCTCAAAACCACATTTACAATCATACGAACAATAATCGAACTCTCAAGATTAATATAAGTCCGACATGATCGAGCTACTACGATTATCAAAACTTCAATTCTTCCACTACTGGAATTCAAAAGTTTTGTGAATTTCATTAGTGTGAGTTCTTCGGTAACTACCCAATTTAAAGTCTTCAACAACATAAATTGATTGTTTTAGTACTAGGCTTTGCATAATCATCACAATAAATTCCTCACAATAATATGATTAATTTGATATATCATCATACTCTTCATCAACACATGATTACATATAAAAAAATAATCACCAACCTTCATAATTTCATCAAAAATCTCAAGAGCTATAACAAGAACATGAACTCAACTCAATTTTTGTCCAAGATTCATTATCATGTTCATAGTCATCCTTATCAACCATCAATCAATGACCGAAAATTAAGGAGTTAGCCATTGCTATCTTTTCAAGATCAATAATCACCAACTTTACCAAGAACAACCTTCCAAGCTGCTCCAACCACAAGCTGATGATCTAAGATGGATATATCAACTCCTTAGAGCTCAGCAGTAACTAGAAATATATTATAAGGCTGAAGGAGATGAAAAACAAGGAAGCCATATGAAGAAGTGTCGGTTGCTATAATAGTCTGTAATGTACGCTGCAGCCATCCAATTACGTATGCTAGCCCCTTAATGTACGTAAGGTCTTGCGACTTGCGTACGTTGTGCTCTTCCAGTAGCCTTCGTCCAAGCTGGCTAAGTGTTAAGTACGCAACATCCCCAAGTTACGTAGATAATCCTACAAAAATTTACGTACATTCACTTAAATACCGAACGTACTTTATACATGGTTGACTTCCTTTCCAGCTCTAGGAGGAAAGGTGCCAGCACGCAGGTCCCACTTGTCGACCACCAATTTGTCTATCCAGATCCACCATTACATACGCTACATATGGCCTTTAGGGTACGTAAGCTTTGCAAGGTTTACATAAGTTTTTCTCAAAGCTAACGTGCGTTATATGCGGTTCTTAACATCAATGAAGATAGCAACAAGATGGATGATACAACACTATATACACAAGTCCGGACTGATAAAATCTTACTCAAGAACATACTGAAATCAAAATACAATACGCATTTTTGGAAAAATACGGATGAAGTACATAGCAATAATAAAGATCTAACATTCCCGTACTTGTGGTGGTAATTATGGAGAGTGAAAGTGGGTGGAGAGGGAGAGTCTAAAAAGTTGAATGTTAATTGGGATGATAATTATTAAAAGGTAGTTTGGTCTTGTTACATGAAATATGAGTTATTGATAAAAAAAAATTACCCAAATTAGTTGTAATTTTCAATATAGAATGTAGTTATTGATCATTCTCCCTAAATATATTATACGGTTGATTATCAACAGACGACAATTTCTTTGAAGATTTACAAATCTCTATATTGGGATTGTTTGGTATGCGGATAAGAAATCATGGAGTAGGAGAAATCGAATATATTTTCAAGACTATATCATACTTCTTTCATTCTAACTGTAATGTTGAATTTTTTATTTAGTTCAATATACAATTTTAACCATTGATATATTATATATTAATAACAATTACACATTAATGCAAACCCCAACATATTATATGCTAAAATTTATCTTTATATTCGTAGAACAAAGTACAATAAAATATTAGCAAATTAACACTATAAAAAAATAACATACTGCAATTAAAAGTGGACAGAAGTTTTAGTTTTTTTTAAGTGAATTCACTCTAACATCTCTATAAAAGGTTCTCTTTTTATCTCTTTACACAATAGAGAACTCAAATACTGAGGCCATCTTTACATTTGTCTTACTCTCAAATGCTAGCAACTAGCAAGTAGCGACAGCCCAACATCCTTGGATTAGCATCTTTACAACAATGGGGTAATATTTGACAAAAATCTTTGATATGCCTACTTTTTTCCCACTCTGTATTATCATCATTATAACTGTAGCACACATAAAATAACACCCCCCCCCCCCACACACACACACACACACATAAAAATCTTTGATATGCCTAATTCTGCTCCAGAATTTCATGCCACTCAACTATCTAGATAATAATTACTCAATAGGATAAAATCGAGAACGTACCACAAGATTAATTTCCAACAAGCTGGAGTAGCAAGTTTATTAAATAAACTCTTCCATAGCAAAAAAAAAAAAGGGGGGGAAGGAACGGAGTACAATGACCGATATAAGACATCGACAATGCAGGAGAAAACAGCAGCAGTCCCGGTTTCCTAAATTGTCAACAGAAACACGTCGATCGAAACTTTCATATCAGACTTAACACCACACGTTCAAATACACTTCAGAAATGCACCGAATCAACTAATTATTCTTCAAGCCTTCATAAGGTCAACCAGGAAGGATCAATGGCGCTTTACCTCGAAGAGACCATCGGGACCTGCACCCAGGAAAAAAGGCTCAGGTCAATAAAAAAATGCAATCTTAAAAAGTACGATTATCATGCACTGTGAGCTGCGGTATAGTCTACGTCAACACATAATGTCGATTTTATACGCCTTACAAATGCTTTACTTTAGACCTGTTATTGAACCAAGATATACAAATATAAAAAGAATTAAAATAAAGACAAAGCAAGTAAAAAAAATGTGGTCAATTTAAAATAAATGAAAATGATGCCAGACAAAAATCATCATCCTTTAAGACTCCCCATGATCTGTCTCCTATAACAAACCATAATCTGTATCCCAGGAGCAACTTAAAGGTTTATCAGATTACGACTATTCAATAATATCATAACAAAAAACAGAGTGCTTCAAACAATTGAGATTAAAGACATTTTTTAATTGTAAAGAGATACCAAACTACCAACCAAAAAAACAAAGAGAGAGAAAACCAACCACAAAAAAAAAGACACCGAATCCACTAATGAATACATTGTCCCAGGAACGAGTTGTTATATCATGGACCCAAGTAATGATGCAACATGGACCCAGAAGCAATACACAAGGCATGGGAAGGATCAATTATCCACAGTATTTATAATATTAACTTATTTATCTATTATATATTCATCACGAGTTTATAAATTGTCCCCAGGAAATGGGCACCCCCTATATTTGCACAAGTGTTATGCAACCACCCCGCAACAAGTCAAAATCAATCTCAAGTAACTTCCGCATGGCAAACATAATCTGTATCCCAGATGCAACTTAAAGGTTTATCAGATTATAACTATTCAATAATAACATAAGAAAAAACAGAGGGCTTCAAACAATTGAGATTGCAGACATTTTTTATTTGTAAAGAGTTGTTATATCATTGACCCAAGTTATGATGCAACATGGACCCAGAAGCAATACACAAGGCATGGGTAGGATGAATTGACAACAATATTTATATTATTTACTTAATTATCTATTATATACTCATCACAAGTTCATAATGCATATGGGTCCATGATAATCTAAAGTGTCCCCAGAAAATGGGCACCCCCCCCCCCCCCCAAAAAAAAAAAAGTCAAAATCAATCTCAAGTAACTTCCATTGTATCAATCATTGGACATAAACACTACAATTTTTATTGTCTAAGTAATATCTTTCATTGTATCCTCATTCCAGTTCCTCTTCATTAAAGCCCTCAAATTTTTCAACATGTGAACATTATGAAGCATCTCCAAACATGATATGATAAAAGGAACCTTTTCCAAATATGATAGTATCATCAAAAACCCATCAAGACTAGCAAGGAAATACTCTTCAACAATGTTTAACCAATAATCATCACTAGGTGAATAAGGTCAACATACAACACTTAAGGGGGGTGTATTTAGTTAAGATTTAAATAGAGTTTGATGGATTTGATAGATTTTAATGGAATTCAATAGACTTTCATAAATTCTCTTTGATTTCAATGGACTTCTATCTATTAGAATTCTAAGACTTTTATGGATTTTTATGGACTTTTATGAACTTCTAATGACTTTATTTTTCTCAAAAGATAGTAACCGCAGGAATTTCATTTATTAGAGTTCTATCTCAATAGATAGTTGTTCTATATGTGATTTCAATAAATAGTTATGTATAATAGATTTTTTAATTAAAAATAAATAGCTCTTGCAAATAGAAAATTTATCACAATTTGATATAATTTCACGAGAAAAACTAAAAAACTATCTCATATTAAAAAGACTAAAACATATATCAAGTTAATAAAGTAATGAGTAGATATAAAATATTTAATTATAAGTTGAATTTTGTTTACAAGTTTTTGTAAATAATTTATTTTTTTTCATAAGAAATTGAAGAACAAAAGATAAAAATATTATAAGAACTTTTTTACTGTTCCGGGATATGGTGGTAGTGGCAGTGGTGATGGCGACGGGGTGACAGCGAAAATGGTGTTGGTGTGGGACCGGACGGTGCAATGGTGGTATGGAAGCGGTTGTGGTGGAGGCGGTGACGTGGTGGTGGAGGCGGCTGCAGCAGTGGTGGTGGTGACGAATAAAAATCCATCAAAATCTTAGGAGTGTACGAAGGATTTTAAAGACATTATGTTTGTACTTTGTGCTTAAAGATGAGTACCTAGATGATTCCATTAAAATCCTTGTAATCCAAAATAAATTTGAATACCTCATATTTTTGTAAGATTTATAAAAGTTTTCATTTAATACCTCTTGACTTTAATGGACTTTTAAAAACTCCATAAAATTCTATACTGAATACCACAAAAATTTAATTGACTTTTAAAATCTCAATTAAATGCACCCAAACTTTCCAAATTCATCAAATTCTATAAAAGTCTTTGAAACTCATTCCAAGTCTCAATTGAATACGCCCCCCTTAATTGACGAAGTACAATAAATATCCACATACATGGTGCTGCTAATCCATGCAACATGGTACAACACAAAACATAAGATAACTAGAATGCACTAGCTCAGTTTCGTAGTAAAAATAACCAAATCACCAGGAAATCTCAGAAGAAGCTTACCCCAAGGAAACTCCTTGTTTCGGACGTGCATGTACGGGTATGGCTGCACCAAAAAAAGAACATCAGAAGAAATGACAAGATTTAGTATATTCAAAATCCCATTATTCCAACAATGAAATAACATTATAACTAATCTTTAAACAATGGAACAATTTCATCCCAAATAAAGAAAAAAGTAAAATAATAATATCCGGGTGGTATCGGCCCTTCTTACAGGAGGCTCTTCAAAGTGTGGATGACCCTTGGATAGGTTAAAGATAGCGAGAATCGTGCATGACGCTATTCCTGCATATGTTATCTTCTCCCACTTGGAAGCCTCAGCTACATCAAACAGAGGCCCAAAAACATTAAAACAAAATGAATCATAATTTCAAAACCCTAGACTACAGATCGGAACAATCGTCATTCTAAACAATGTACACAGAAAAAACTTATTAGATCTTGTAACTCCTCAGCACAAGATTTTAATCCAGTGTAACATCATTGTGTAATTCTTAAAAAATTCTTAATCACATGCTTCCAAAAAATAAAAAATCACATCATAATACCAGCTTCATCGTGATGAGCTGAAGAGGCGAAGGATCGCTTGTAAGCCGGGGAAGCGCGAGGAGCAGATGCGCCGCCGCGGAGGGCGGAGCGGAGGCCAGATCTCACAATCGCCGTCGCCATTCTCGTCTCTACTCTTTCTATATTCTGTTTCACTGTTTGTAGATTCAATTTATTTACCTAATGGTAATGTCGCTATCCTGCACGCTTATAAGTTGAATGCCGAAAGTCGTGCAACGATTTCTAGCGGCCCGAGTAGAGTTAATTTTAAACGATTCAATTTATTCTAGCGGCCCGAGTCGTGCAACGATTTCTAGCGCCTTAATCTACCACATTGTTAATTTTAGAATATTATTCTCTAAATTCAAATAGAACTAGTGTATAGCCCGTCGAAACTCGACGGATAATCACTTTATATTGTAATTATAAGTAAAATCCTAAAAATAATTTAATACTTTGTTAGGGTTCAGCCACTTACAATCGTACCGCAGCGAAACACACCATTAAACAGAAATAATGAGGATGAAATTCAGCCACCCGAACTCATTTAGAATTTTATGTACTTACAGTCGCCCTAAACCTGATTGAAAGATAATTTTACTACTTATTTCAGTTCAAAACTCATATAGTAATACATGAAACAACGAATGTATGCTACAAATATTCAGACCTGTTTAAAATCTTTATACTCATATTCATCAAACTCGATTAAAAGATAATTTATTATTCGTTTATATCACATACTCCAATATAATATCCGCTAATTATTCAGCGTATTTAAATTCATATAATTTGAATAACTAAACATAAGTTGCTAAAGTAATTAATTAGTTAATCCATCTCAATGAAAGCTCAAACATATCCCCTATATACTAATGCGGAATACGCTGAGCCTAAGTGGCTTTCATGCTTCACCGCCACGCCTTCACGCTTTGCCAGATGCTTATGTGTCAGCCTTTCATGCTTCAGCTGACACATAATCAATTACTGGCATAATCATCATTGCATTAATTACATTATAATTATACCTCAAATAACTCTTACCTACCTTATTAATTTTTACGAATTAAGGATATGAATTACGAATAAATAGGAATTGATTATATTTACAGAAATATATATATTATATATTTATACATTTATATATGTACTACATATTAAAAGAAATTTTTTCATCCACATGGCTTCCATAATTTATCTATTAATAAACTATTATTAAAAAATATATTTGTATTGAATAAATTTAAATAAAGAAGGTTAATTAATGAAATGAGGTTTAAATAAAGAAATAATATTAATTTTTTGTTGGAAATATGTAACTATCAATATTAAATTTTTAATATAGAAATTAATATGTAATTACTTGATGTAAAATATTGATATATAAAAATAAAAACTATCATAAAATATTATGTCTTATACCGTGAATTTATTCACGGGTACTACTAGTTGTAAAATAAAGGTTAAGACGTGGTACTCCGAACTCATATTGCTATTAGATACTTTATATATTTATTTATAAGTGAAGATAATCGAGCTTATTAAAAATATCTAAATATAGAAATATTATTTATGCATATATAAATTAGATATTAAAAAATAAATATGTACATATTTGGCCAATGAGGTTTAATTAATAATTTGCCAAATTTAATTTTCTAAAAAGAATAAAATAATTCATTTGACCAACTCAATAGATGATCAAATTAAAGTGGCGGTGCAAAATAATTATAGATAAAATATATACTTATTTTAAATATTTATTTAGTTATTCAATGACTGAAGTGTCATTGAAAATCAAGATGGGTAGAAGATTTAAATAAATAAGAATCTAAAGAATAAAAAATACCACGTATAAGAGAGTTAATGTGGTGCTCCGGATACGTAAAGGTATATATATAATAAAATTATATTTTAAATCAAATTTATTAATGCAAAAAACTCGTCAATTATACTTATTAGTTAGGTTCAGCCATTCGGAATTCCTCACCGCAGTAGAACACAACGAAACCAAAAAGATGAGGCAAGGATTCAGATACTCGAACCTATTTTTTATTTGTAAGTGAAGATAATCGAGCTTATTAAAAAATATCTAAATATAGAAATAATATTTATGCATATATAAATTATATATTAAAAAATAAATATGTACATATTTGGCCAATGAGGTTTAATTAATAATTTGCCAAATTTAATTTTCTAAAAAAAATAAAATAATTCATTTGACCAACTCAATAGATGATCAAATTAAAGTGGTGGTGCAAAATAATTATGGATAAAATACATACTTATTTTAAATATTTATTTAGTTATTCAATGAGTGGAGTGTCATTGAAAATCAAGATGGGTAGAAGATTTAAATAAATAAGAATCTAAAAAATAAAAAATAACACGTATAAGAGAGTTAATGTGGTGTTCCGGACACGTAAAGGTATATATATATATATAATAAAATTATATTTTAAATCAAATTTATTAATGCAAAAAACTCGTCAATTATACTTACTAGTTAGGTTCAGCCATTCGGAGTTCCTCACCGCAGTAGAACATAGCGAAACCAAAAAGATGAGGCAAGGATGTTGTTGCCCAAAATATTTATCCGAAGATTAATACTGCTGGAAGACGGACAACAAACAACAATTTGCGGGAGCACTTCCGAGAGAAAATGAATAAACACTAGATTTGCCGGGTTTGTTAGGCCCGGGCTTGAATGCTCTCGCGAGATATTATTAATACAAATATTCGTGGATACAAGTATTAATGAGAGAAATCTAAATACAATGAGTGTAAAAAGACTCTGTTAATCCGGCTCTTGAGCGAAGCTTGGTGTTCTTCGTCCCTGCGGATCGTCTGCTCGATGAGAGAGGCCGGGAGACGTAAGTACCGAAAGATAGCTGTTGCCAAGAGTTGGAGATAGCCAAGTGCTGGGTGTTGTATGCTGAAATCGCGATAATGCAGAGTGTTTAGAGAGTCAGAATCTCGGTCCCCTGGACAAGTGCTGGGAGCCTTGTATATATAGGGGCAGCCGAGTCTTGTCTTCTGGCTGGCGATCGCCTTCCGGCCATTATAATAATGGGGCGATCGTCTGTCGGCCAATATTATAATAGGGCGATCACACGGGCTGTCGGGCTAAAGTCCAAGGTAGTGGCTGGCAGTCTGCCTAAAGTCCAAAGCTACAGCAGGCAGGCAGCTGGGCGGTCCAATGAGGAGCCAGCACGCGCCCGGAGTCACTGTCACATGCGGCTCTACTGACAACTTTCGGCGGGCCTGTCGGCTGGTGGACGGATGCTGACAGGCTGTGGTCAACGATCCGAGATTCACGGATCTTGTCTCGGCTCTTGCACGTGGTGTCAGTTCCGAGGCTCGGCCTTTGCCGACTGGATGGCCATCGGCTCTGATCGGCATGACGGGTCGTCTCTAGTTGGTCACCAGAGGTCGGCATTGGCCAGTTGCTGAGAGTCGGCATCGGTCGGTCACCAAGGGTCGGTCGGCAGGTGCCGAGAGATGATCGTCCGCTTGTCGGTCGCCAGGAGTCGGTCGCCAAGTACCGAGAGACGATCGTATATGATGTCGATCGCTCGGCACCGGGACTTGTCCTGGGACCTTCGGTTGGCCAATTTATCATGTCCGCGGGGCTTATGCTAGGCCGCCTGGTCGTTGGTCGGCAGTTCTGCCTTGGCTGCTCGGCAGTGGCTAGGTCGCACGATCTCTGAGGCGATCGCCGGTCGGAGAGTGTAATTCTCGACACAACAATTGCCCCCCAGCTTGCTCCTATGTTGAAGACATGGGGCGAGGTGGTTCTTGCTGGCGATCGTGTAGGATGAGGACGGGCGATCTTGCTGAGCTGACTTAGGATTCGGACTTGGGCTATCATGGTCGATTGGCTAGCTATCTTTCGGTCTTGTACCTGCAAAAAACAACATTGGCCGATCCCCCTCGGAAACTTGGTGGTTTCGCTTGTTTGAGGAATCGTGCATAGTCGCGGAATTCGATGGATCGACTCCATGACCGTGTCTTGGTGTGCGAAGACATTGAGTGTTTCGTGACTCACTTTATTATGAGGGTCCTCTGTTAGGCTGCGCCTCGCCTCGTATTTAAACGAAGGACGTGCGGTCTCGGTCTAGAGGAGTCCTTGCACGGGGCAGCGTTGGATGAATCAACTCCACGCCCGTGGCTTGTTAGCACTGCTTCCACCTCGGCCCACCATGAAGATGGCGAACCTCGACGGTGTACGTTGAGACGGGGGTTGTCGCACGTGTCGCATTGTCCGGGTAGATCATCTTTAGATGGTGAACCTTGAGGGCGGGCGATCGTGTCCACTGATTAATGTTGGAGAGCCCTCAGACTACGCCAGCCTCGTATTTAAACGAAGGGCGGGCGATCTCGGCCGAAAGGGACCTTGCATGGCCGAAGCAGCCGGTTCCATCGACTACCAGGACCATGGCTTTATGATGTGCGGTGGAGGCGATCGCGAGCCTTAGTCCCCATGTTAAATGGTGGACTGTAGACGGCGAGCGAGTCCTCCGTCTCTGCTGGATAATAGCGATCGGGCTAGGAGACTGGCGGTCGTCAATCGGGCGCCGATCGCTCTACTCCTAGGCTAAGAAGAAGCCTTTGCCTGGCCAGTAAATCTGCAGCTTTAGCTCGGAAGACCGCGTAGGTCGTGGGCTGGTCCTTCGTAAGATGCCTGAACATAGGCGAAAGACCATGGAATCCTGCTAGGACCACGTGGAGGGCGATCTCATCGCTTACGGGCTCGCCGTTGAGGATGATCTCGTATACCCGGTCGATGTAGTCCGAGTCGGATTCTTCTTTCCCTTGCTTGATTCGCAGCATTCGATGGGGACCTTCCGGTCGAGCGACCTTGGCGGCGAAGTACCTTGTGAAGACGTTCGCCAGCTCGTTAAAGGAGCCAATGGACCGAGGTGGCAATGAGGTGTACCACCGGTGGGCGAGGTCGTCCAGCGTCATAGGGAACATTCGGCACCTGGTCGCGTCTGATGCCCCACACCCAGTCATGTAGATGTTGAACTTACTCAGGTGCATTTCGGGGTCCGATCGCCCCTCGTACAAGGGTGTTTGTGGGGGAGCGATCTTGTGCTGCACGGGGGCGAGCTCGATGTCGATCGCGAGCGGCTCGCTTGGCTTGGCGATCGTCTTCATGGCGCCTGCCCTGGATTCCAGGAGCACCTTCATGTCGTCGATCTGACGTTGTATCGCAGCCATTGCTGTGGCTCGGTTGCTTGCGGATCGGCTTTGGGAGCGGGAGCCGAGGCGATCGTGTACCGATCTCCGGACTCCGCTGCTGCCGACCTCGGCTATTTGGCGAGCGGGGGCCAGACGGCTGGGCTGCCTTCTGGGAGCCGGGTAGGCCGAGCTCCTGGTGACGGACTCAAACTCCGTCGTCTCGTAGCTGGGGTCGGACTGCCCCGGTCGCCAGGTCGGGTCACTGCCCAGGCGATCGAAAACAGAGTTGCCCCGGCTGGCGAGCGCCTCTTCTTGCGGACGAGAGCCTCCTGGCGATCGCTCGGCCAGGAGCGCCTTGAGCTTCCGCTTGGACTTCCGGCGGACGGCCGAGGGGGTGATAGCAGGAGGCGCGTCGAGAGCACTCCGTCGCTCCTATAGGATGGCCATGACCTCGTCGATCTGTTCCTTGGTTCGAAGCTGATCGAGCGAGAGGCTTGGGCCGCCGTCCAGGGACGGGATCGAGCGTTTCTGACCGCGGCGGCTGCCTTCCACCATCGGCTGCGGCTCGGACTGGGACGGAACGGGGCGTCTGGCCGGCTGGCCATCGGCTTTCTTCGACGCAGAGGCGGAAGACATGATTTCTGACAGATTTCTTTGAAGTGCAGTGAGTGTCACTTCAAGTATATGCCCCGAGAACAGTGAGTATTTTTCGGGACGGTAGGTGTAAATATTCGAGGGTTAGATCCCCCTTCCTCTAGCGCCAATTGTTGTTGCCCAAACTATTTATCCGAAGATTAATACTGCTGGAAGACGGACAACAAACAACAATTTGCGGGAGCACTTCCGAGAGAAAAAGAATAAACACTAGATTTGCCGGGTTTGTTAGGCCCGGGCTTGAATGCTCTCGCGAGATGTTATTAATACAAATATTCGTGGATACAAGTATTAATGAGAGAAATCTAAATACAATGAGTGTAAAAAGACTCTGTTAATCTGGCTCTTGAGCGAAGCTTGGTGTTCTTCGTCCCTGCCGATCGTCTGCTCGATGAGAGAGGTCGGGAGAAGTAAGTACCGAAAGATAGTTGTTGCCAAGAGTTGGAGATAGCCAAGTGCTGGGTGTTGTATGCTGAAATCGCGATAATGCAGAGTGTTTAGAGAGTCAGAATCTCGGTCCCCTGGACAAGTGCTGGGAGCCTTGTATATATAGGGGCAGCGGAGTCTTGTCTTCTGGCGGGCGATCGCCTTCCGGCCATTATAACAATGGGGCGATCGTCTGCCGGCCAATATTATAATGGGGCGATCACACGGGCTGTCGGGCTAAAGTCCAAGGTAGTGGCTGGCAGTCTGCCTAAAGTCCAAAGCTACAGCAAGCAGCCAGCTGGGCGGTCCAATGAGGAGCCAGCACGCGCCCGGAGTCACTGTCACATGCGGCCCTACTGACAACTTTGGCGGGCTCAGCCGGTGGTGGACGGATGCCTTGTGGTGTGGTCAACGATCCGAGATTCGCAGATCTTGTCTCGGCTCTTGCACGTGGTGTCAGTTCCGAGGCTCGACCTTTGCCGACTGGATGGCCATCGGCTCTGATCGGCATGACGGGTCGTCTCTAGTTGGTCACCAGAGGTCGGCATTGGCCAGTTGCTGAGGGTCGGCATCGGTCGGTCACCAAGGGTCGGTCGGCAGGTGTCGAGAGATGATCGTCCGCTTGTCGGTCGCCAGGAGTCGGTCGCCAAGTACCGAGAGACGATCGTATATGATGTCGATCGCTCGGCACCGGGACTTGTCCTGGGACCTTCGGTTGGTCGATTTATCTTGTCCGCGGGGCTTATGCTAGGCCACCTGGTCGCTGGTCGGCAGTTCTGCCT
The DNA here is from genome assembly GCA_033398695.1 of Orobanche coerulescens. Classification (NCBI taxonomy): domain Eukaryota; kingdom Viridiplantae; phylum Streptophyta; class Magnoliopsida; order Lamiales; family Orobanchaceae; genus Orobanche; species Orobanche coerulescens. The sequence goes on along the minus strand of CM065803.1, from coordinate 192,378,335 downwards.
TGGCTGCTCGGCAGTGGCTAGGTTGCACGATCTCCGAGGCGATCGCCGGTCGGAGAGTGTAATTCTCGACACAACAATTGCCCCCCAGCTTGCTCCTATGTTGAAGACATGGGGCGAGGTGGTTCTTGCTGGCGATCGTGTAGGATGAGGACGGGCGATCTTGCTGAGCTGACTTAGGATTCGGACTTGGGCTATCATGGTCGATTGGCTAGCTATCTTTCGGTCTTGTACCTGCAAAAAACAACATTGGTCGATCCCCCTCGGAAACTTGGTGGTTTCGCTTGTTTGAGGAATCGTGCACAGTCGCGGAATTCGCTGGACCGACTCCATGACCGTGTCTTGGTGCGCGAAGACATTGAGTGTTTCGTGACTCACTTTATTATGAGGGTCCTCTGTTAGGGTGCGCCTCGCCTCGTATTTAAACGAAGGGCGTGCGGTCTCGGTCTAGAGGAGTCCTTGCACGGGGCAGCGTTGGATGAATCAACTCCACGCCCGTGGCTTGTTAGCTCTGCTTCCACCTCGGCCCACCATGAAGATGGCGAACCTCGACGGTGTAAGTTGAGACGGGGGTTGTCGCACGTGTCACATTGTCCGGGTAGATCATCTTTTGATGGTGAACCTTGAGGGCGAGCGATCGTGTCCACTGATTAATGTTGGAGAGCCCTCAGACTACGCCGGCCTCGTATTTAAATGAAGGGCGTGCGATCTCGGCCGAAAGGGACCTTGCATGGCCGAAGCAGCCGGTTCCATCGACTACCAGGACCATGGCTTTATGATGTGCGGTGGAGGCGATCGCGAGCCTTAGTCCCTCATGTTATATGGTGGACTGTAGACGGCGAGCGCGTCCTCCGGCTCTGCTGGATAATAGCGATCGGGCTGGGAGACTGGCGGTCGTCGCTCGGGCGCCGATCGCTCTACTCCTAGGCTAAGAAGAAGCCTTTGCCTGGCCAGGAAATCTGTGGCTTTAGCTCGGAAGACCGCGTAGGTCGTGGGCTGGTCCTTCGTAAGATGCCTGAACATAGGCGAAAGACCATGGAATCCTGCTAGGACCACGTGGAGGGCGATCTCATCGCTTACGGGCTCGCCGTTGAGGATGATCTCGTCTACCCGGTCGATGTAGTCCGAGTCGGATTCTTCTTTCCCTTGCTTGATTCGCAGCATGCGATGGGGACCTTCCGGTCGAGCGATCTTGGCGGTGAAGTACCTTGTGAAGACGTTCGCCAGCTCGTTAAAGGAGCCAATGGACCGAGGTGGCAATGAGGTGTACCACCGGTGGGCGAGGTCGTCCAGCGTCATAGGGAACATTCGGCACCTGGTCGCGTCTGATGCCCCACACCCGGTCATGTAGATGTTGAACTTACTCAGGTGCATTTCGGGGTCCGATCGCCCCTCGTACAAGGGTGTTTGCGGGGGAGCGATCTTGTGCTGCACGGGGGCGAGCTCGATGTCGATCGCGAGCGGCTCGCTTGGCTTGGCGATCGTCTTCATGGCGCCTGCCCTGGATTCCAGGAGCGCCTTCATGTCGTCGATCTGATGTTGTATCGCAACCAATGCCGTGGCTCGGTTGCTTGCGGATCGGCTTTGGGAGCGGGAGCCGAGGCGATCGTGTACCGATCTCCGGACTCCGCTGCTGCCGACCTCGGCTATTTGGCGAGCGGGGCCGGACAGGCTGGCATCTTGGGAGCCGGGTAGGCGAGCTCACAGTGACGGACTCAAACTCCGTCGTCTCGTAGGCCGGGCCGGGCGCCCGGTTGCAGTCGGGTCACGCCCAGCGATCAGCAGAGGTGCCCGGTGGCGAGCGCCTCTTCTTGCGGACGAGAGCCTCCTGGCGATCGCTCGGCCAGGAGCGCCTTGAGCTTCCGCTTGGACTTCCGGCGGACGGCCGAGGGGGTGATAGCAAGAGGCGCGTCGAGAGCACTCCGTCGCTCCTGTAGGACGGCCATGACCTCGTCGATCTGTTCCTTGGTTCGGAGCTGGTCGAGCGAGAGGCTTGGGCCGCCGTCGAGCGAGATCAGCGTTCGACGCGGCGGCCGCCTTCCACCATCGAGTGCGGCTCGGGCCAGGGCCAGGCAGGCGTCTGGGTGGCCGCCATCGGCTTTCTTCGACGCGGAGGCGGAAGACATGATTTCTGACATATTTCTTTGAAGTGCAGTGAGTGTCACTTCAAGTATATGCCCCGAGAACAATGAGTGTTCTTCGGGACGGTAGGTGTAAATATTTGAGGGTTAGATCCCCCTTCCTCTAGCGCCAATTGTTGTTGCCCAAAATATTTATCCGAAGATTAATACTGCTGGAAGACGGACAACAAACAACAATTTGCGGGAGCACTTCCGAGAGAAAATGAATAAACACTAGATTTGCCGGGTTTGTTAGGCCCGGGCTTGAATGCTCTCGCGAGATGTTATTAATACAAATATTCGTGGATACAAGTATTAATGAGAGAAATCTAAATACAATGAGTGTAAAAAGACTCTGTTAATCCGGCTCTTGAGCGAAGCTTGGTGTTCTTCGTCCCTGCCGATCGTCTGCTCGATGACAGAGGCCGGGAGAAGTAAGTACCGAAAGATAGCTGTTGCCAAGAGTTGGAGATAGCCAAGTGATGGGTGTTGTATGCTGAAATCGCGATAATGCAGAGTGTTTAGAGAGTCAGAATCTCGGTCCCCTGGACAAGTGCTGGGAGCCTTGTATATATAGGGGCAGCCGAGTCTTGTCTTCTGGTGGGCGATCGCCTTCCGGCCATTATAATAATGGGGCGATCGTCTGCCGGCCAATATTATAATGGGGCGATCACACGGGCTGTCGGGCTAAAGTCCAAGGTAGTGGCTGGCAGTCTGCCTAAAGTCCAAAGCTACAGCAGGCAGCCAGCTAGGCGGTCCAATGAGAAACCAGCACGCGCCCGGAGTCACTGTCACATGCGGCCCTACTGACAACTTTCGGCGGGCCTGTCGGCTGGTGGACGGATGCTGACAGGCTGTGGTCAACGATCCGAGATTCGCGGATCTTGTCTCGGCTCTTGCACGTGGTGTCAGTTCCGAGGCTCGGCCTTTGCCGGCTGGATGGCCATCGGCTCTGATCGGCATGACGGGTCGTCTCTAGTTGGTCACCAGAGGTCGGCATTGGCCAGTTGCTGAGGGTCGGCATCGGTCGGTCACCAAGGGTCGGTCGGCAGGTGCCGAGAGATGATCGTCCGCTTGTCGGTCGCCAGGAGTCGGTCGCCAAGTACCGAGAGACGATCGTATATGATGTCGATCGCTCGGCACCGGGACTTGTCCTGGGACCTTCGGTTGGCCGATTTATCTTGTCCGCGGGGCTTATGCTAGGCCGCCTGGTCGGCAGTTCTGCCTTGGCTGCTCGGCAGTGTCTAGGTCGCCCGATCTCCGAGGCGATCGCCGGTCGGAGAGTGTAATTCTCGACACAACAAAGGATTCAGACACTCGAACCTGCTTATAATTTTTATAACCGTACCCGTCCAAAATCTGACTTAAAGATGAATTTACTACATATTTTTATCTCCAATCCATATAGTGATACCTGAAACAATACAGATAAGGTTCATCTTAAACCAATTTATATATTATATACCTATACCCGTTCCAAAAAAATAATTTTAGTACATGCTCCCCTCACAAATCTGTATAGTTATATGCTCTAATTGCCCAAATATATTAAAAATATAAAATCTAAATAATTAAATTTAAGTTGTTATAATAATTGGTTGTTATGTCTGACTTTAAAAAAATTTCAAATTTACTCAAATTATTATATATTGATAAATAAATTAAATTAAACGTCAATATATTAGTCAAATTAAGTTTTTTAATACAAAATATTTATATGGCCAACTTAATGATTTGTCAAATTATATTTTTAATAAAAATAATACTATTTATTTCCCAACTCGATAATTGATCAAATTAATTGGGGATGAGAAATATGATGGTAAAATAGATATTGATTATATGAATGAATTACCCAAAGCTAATAAAACTTATAAAATTTTCATAATCAAATATAAGTTGTTACAATAATTCTTTTTACTATTTTTTTCCTTTTCTTTTTTGTCATCAGTTCTCCAAGGTGAGTTTAGCATTGTTACAATAATTAGTTGTTATGTCTGATTTTAACAAAATTCAAATTCGCTTAAATTGTTAGACATTGATAAATTGAACAAATTAAAGTAATAATAAATTGTTTTAAAAAATAAGATTATTTATTTGGTCAACTCAATAATAGCCTAAAATTCACTTTCAATAAAATAACAATATTTATTTAGCCAACTTAATAATTGATCAAATTAATTGCATATGAGAAATGTGATGGTAAAATACAAATCGATTATATATATATATATATAAGTACAACTATTTATTTCGTCAACATAAAATTGACTCAATTAATATCAGAGAAATTTGTTATGTCTAGGCAGAAAAAATATTGATCAAATTAAATTTTCTAATAAAAACAAAACTATTAACTGATGGTGCAAAATAATTGTGAGGTGCAAAAATACATATTGATTGTGAGTATTTATTTAGGTTATTCAATCTATGGAGTCTTGTTTAAAAACGATGTGGGATTTAAATTTATGTATAAGTACGATTAATACAAACCTAATAATTGGCCAAATTAAATTTTCAATAGAAATAAAACTATTCATTTAGCTTAAGAATCGGCCAAATTAATATTAGCCAAATTATTTTTCTCAATAAATTTAAAACTATTAAACATGCAAGGTAATTATGGAGTAAAAAATAACATTAGTTTTAGAGGTAATACAACCAAATAGCCACTTTGACTAGGTGGATTACAACATTTGTCAAGGAACTTTATATTGACAAATTCTAGCCAATTTTAGTGTTTTTGGATCATTTTACCCTTACTTTTCACTTTTCCCCTATTTTCTCTTTATTTTTTCCCATTCTTTTTTCTTCATTTCTTTTCCATCTTCTCTTTTCTCTTTTTCTCTCTCTCTCTTTCTCGACACATATTCTCTCCACTCTTCATTTCTTCATTTTTCTCTTTTCTTTCTTTTCTCTCTCTTTCTTCTTCACCTTTTTTCTTGCTTTTTTTTCTTCATTTTTTTTCTTTTCCTTTTTCTGATTTCGCGACTTGAAGTCGATTTTGAGGTATTGTTTTGCATTTTGTAAATTTTTAAGTTTAAAAATATGTACATCGCACTGATATAAAATATTGAATTCGTAACTTGGAATTATGACAAACTGATACGAATTCATAAAATCGTAACATAGAATTATGACAAAGTGATATGAAATCATAAATTCGTAACAGAGAAACAAGGTATATTTATATGAACTGTAAAATTCGTAACATAGAATAATGACAAACTGATACGAAATCGTAAATTCGTAATAGAGAAACAAGTCATGTTGATATGAATGTTGTGCGGCGATTAATACGCCTCGATAGGCGATCGGCATCACGATCAGAGAAGCCAACCATGGAAGACATACTCTGGACAAACGCCTAGAGTTCGGCACAATACGGCGACCGTCTTTTGGTACCCAGCGATCGTCTTTTGATATCTGACGATCGTCTTTAATGAGCGGACCAGAGGCGATCATCTCGTGCCACGTATGGATCCAGCATCCGTCAAAGTCGTCGAAGACCGAATCTTGGACGGTGGCCCACGTGCGGATCTTCAAAGGATACCGACAGATAGGACCATTGACCCCAGCCTGTCACCTACCACACCTACCGACAAGGCTGCCGAAAGGTATAAAGTGGGTCCTCCCCGGACAGCGACTCAAGACGCGTGCTGGCTTCCCATTGGTTCGCCCAGCTGGCCACCCGCGGCGACCTCTGACCTCAAGGGAACAGGCCCACGTGACGGGATGATCGGCCATTTTATTTTAATATAGAAAACGGCGGTCGCCCGCGATCGCCTGAGGAATTCCAACTACCTTGTCCCCTATAAATAGAGAGCTCACTGCTATGGCCAAGGGGACGCAAATTTCACTACGAATTCAGTGCAAAATACACAAAAAGAGAGAATCAAAGACCCTTTTGGCAACCACTTATAAATTCATAGTGATATTCATACATATTCATCATATATCCCAAGCAAGAACTCACAGAATTACCTATCTGGTTCTTCCGGCAATCTACCCGCTCTAAAGCCTAGATAACTAGAAGTCTTTACACTCCTTGTAATAGATTCTAACATTAATATTTGTACTCGACAGTATATTTATTAATAACATCTCGCGAGAGCATTCAAGCCCAGGATTAACAACCCCGGCAAATCTTGTGTTATCTATTTTCTCACGGAAGTGTTCTCGCATTTGTTTGTTACTCGATCATTCCAGCAATACTATCTCCGGATAATATTTTGGGTAACAACAATTGGCGTTAGAAGAAGGGGATCTAAACCTTCATTTTTATTCCTACCGTCTCAAAGAACACTCACTGTTCTCCGGACCTATACTTGAAGAAACACTCACTGTTCTTCAATAGAAAAGCCTTCAGAGAAATGACGTCCGCTACGACCTCCAAGAGAGCCACCCTAAGATCTGCCGGAAATCTCATTCCGGCCCGGACCGAATCCCAGCCCACGGCGGAAGGCGATCGTGGCGACGCTAGGCTCTCGCTCCCGCCCCCGAGGGACGGTTCTAGCCTCTCACTCGACCAGTTCCAGACCACGGAACAGATTGAGGAGGCTATAGCCATCCTCAGGGAGCGACAGAAGGCCAATGGCACGCCCACCATCACTCCGTCAACCATCCGTCGGGCAAGCAAACGGAAGCTCAAAGGGATCTATGTTGAGAAATCGACAGAAAGCCCCGAGCCACAGGAGAAGGCTCTCGTAAGGCGGGACGATTCCGTCTTCAGCCGCCTGGGGAGCGATCCCTCATGGCAACCCGGACACTCAGGCCCCAGCCGGGAGGCATCGGTATCCGAATCCTTTACCAGGAGTTCGGCATATCCGACTCCCAAGAGGCAGGCCGGTCAACGAGCCCCTGCTCGCCCGAGGAAAGAACCCACTGGCAGGGAGCTCGTCATTCACCACGGGGCTAGGAGATCGGTACACGATCGCCTTGGTTCGCGCTCTGAGAGCTAATCGGCGAGCAGTCAGGCGACGGCAATAGCCGTCATACAACGCCAGATCGACGAGATGAAGGCGCTCTTGGAAAATGGGGCAGGCGCCATGAGATCAATCATTGGATCAAGCGAAGCACTCGCGACTCAGATCGAGCTCGCCCCAGTCCAACCAACGATCAATCCCACACAAACACCTCTATACGAGGGAAGATCGGATCCGGAAACCCACTTGAGCAAATTCCGGATCTACATGACCGGATGCAGAGCATCAGAAGCGACGAAGTGTCGAATGTTCCCGTTAACTCTGGGCGATCTCGCCCACAGGTGGTACATCTCACTACCACCTCGCTCAATAAATAGCTTTGAGAAGCTGGCGAGCGACTTCATGTCGTACTTCGCCGCAAAAGTCGCTCGCCCTGAAGGCCCCCACCGCATGATGAAAATCAAGCAGGGGAAGGACGAGTCAGACGAAGATTACATCGACCGGGTAGATGAGATAGTCCTCACCGGCGAGCCCATCAGCGACGAGCTCGCTCTCAACTCAGTCATGAGCGGATTCCACGGCCGCTCGCCTATGTTCAGGCACCTCACAAAGGATATCCCCCCGACCTACTCGGTCTTCCGCGGCAAATCCGCCGGTTTCCTGGCCAGGCAGAGGATGCTCTCACTCCGCTTAGACGAGGGACCGTCCGAAGAAGGAAAAGCACTGTCCCATGTCCAGAAGAAGGCGGTCGCCAAGCCCAGAAAGGCGGTCGCCAAGCCGCCTGGCGAGTTCAAAGCCTTCGAGGATGTAGAGGTCCACCTTCTCCACAACCTCAACTTATCTCCAGCCCACATCTTCAATGCGATCAAGGGTCGCGAGTGGCTTTCCAAACCAAAGCCGAAAAGGGACCACGGTCACCTAGACCGTAGCAAATTCTGTGCCTATCATAAGAGTCCCGGCCACAACACCAGCCAATGCCGCGACCTCCTCAGACAGCTCTGGCGACTGTTTGAGGAAGGCAAACTGGACAATTTGATCACCAAGCCATAACCCAGGACGGAAAGAGCCGGAGGGCGCGAGCGCCGACCAAACGAGAGAACTACCCCCAATCCGGTCGCCATAATCGAGCATGAGCCGGAGTACTCTGATGAGTCGGTCCCTCCGATCAACTCTGGCGGTCGGATCAACATGCTTCGAGCAGGGGGTGGAAACCTCGGGGGTCTTTCCCCGGTTTCCACCATGTCAAACAGGAAGCGAAAGGTCGAGCTGAGGGCATTCGCCGGGGTCCATGTCGTAGTACCTCCGGAGCCGACCATCTCTAAAGACGCACTCATCACCTTCTCCAACAAAGATAGGGAGGGAGTGCAATGCCCCAAAGAGGATGCACTGGTGATCTCCGCCTGTATCCTTGGAAAGACGGTCGATCGCGTGCTGGTCGACAACGGGAGTTTCTGCAACATCATATTCAAATCCGCCCTAGACCAACTCGGCAACTTAATCAAATTCATCAAGCCTTTCGACACCGTGCTCCAAGGGTTCGGCGACAACACAGTCCAAGCCTACGGGAGGATCAAGCTCTCCGTCGAGCTAGTATGCTTTTATGATCCCAAGGTTAGGATTACTAGGAACCTAAGTTTTGTAATCATAGATAGGCCCAGCATCTATAATGGGTTCCTAGGTCGCCCCTTTTTAGAAACCTTTGAGGCGGTCGCCTCATATTTCTTTTACTGTATCAAATTCCCCACTGTCGATGGGACGGTCGGTACTGTAAAAGGAGATCAGCTAATGGAAAAAAGGTTTTTGAATTACTCCTATGTTGTTACTTCTTTCGATATTTCCCATACTATATGTAACATTGAAGCAATCGACGACCAACCCATGGAGATCTACGAGCCAACACATCGTACCAACCCGACTCAGGGGACGCCATCTCTCATCAATTGACGGACGACATCGAGCCAAGGATCGGTTTCGAGCAAAGTCTCGACATCGATCCAAGGACCGAGTCCGGAGATCGCACCAAACGAGAGACGACCGTCCCTGTCGAAGAGTTGGAAAGCATTACGATGGATCCAGTTCATCCAGAACGGGAAGTACAGATCGGCGCAAGCATCGACCATGAATTAAAGGGAGATCTGATCAACTTGCTGCGTAGGAACATCGGAGTCTTTGCCTGGTCGCATCAAGATATGGTTGGCATAAGTCCCGAACACGCTTGCCATTATCTAAAGATCGACCGAGCAATGAAGCCTATTCACCAGAAGCGTAGGAAGTTCGGCCCCGAGAAATACGCGGCACTCGACATAGAAGTCCAGAAGTTACTCAACAATAAATTGATCGGAGTAGCCACAGACGAACCACAGTGGGTCGCCAACGCGGTGCTCGTCAAAAAGCCAACTGGCTCCTGGAGGTTATGCATTGACTTCACCGACCTCAACGCGGCATGTCCAAAAGATCACTTCCCGATGCCTCATATTGATCACTTGGTCGATAGTACGGCAGGTTGCGAAATGATGTCATTTATGGATGCCTTCTCCGGGTATCATCAAATCCCAATGGCGGAGGAAGACATAAAACACACATCTTTCCACACGGAAAAAGATATATACTTTTGGGTCCGAATGTCGTTCGGCTTAAAAAACGCAGGGGCGACCTACCAGCGACTAGTCAACAGAATGTTCGCTAATCAGATCGGCAAGACCATGGAGGTATACATTGACGATATCGTAGTCAAAAGCCTCAAGAAGGAAGATCACCTCAATGATCTCGCCGAGACGTTCGCCATCCTTGAGAAGTTTAACATGAAGTTGAACCCCAAGAAATGCAACTTCGGGGTGGGCTCCGGGAAATTCCTGGGGCACATCGTGAGCCAAAGGGGGATAGAGGCGAACCCCACCAAGATACAGGCGATCCTTGACATGCAGGAACCGCGAAACATCAAGCAGGTGCAACGCCTCACAGGTTGTCTAGCCGCCCTCAACCGTTTCATATCACGGCTCGGCGATAAAAGCAAGCCTTTCTTCGCAACCATCAAGAACAAGAAGTTCGCATGGACGAAGGAAAGCCAGATAGCGCTCGCCAAGATAAAGGAATATCTATCTTGTAACACCCCCGGATTTAACCGGAAATATTACAGCGCCGTGGGCCCCGAGATGGAACCCACAAGGCCAAACGAATTTTTTCACAAACATTTACAAATGCCCAAGAGGCCAACGACGGTACTATCTTTAAAAATTCACAAAGACTTATAAAATCCATTTATCATAAACCGTCGTAAAAACTCATTTGAAATCGCAAGGCCAAACGGCCGACACTCAAAAGTTTAGAAAACGATTTCCAAAGTAACCTCAGTTACCAGATACCAAAAGAGCATTTCAAAACACTCATGCATCGGAAAAAGACCAACCATAAAGATACTCTAGCGGCGGAATACAAGAACCAATCAAGAAACTCAATGCACAAAACATGTCCTAGCCAGTATCCTCCGGGAAGCTCATCTCTTCACGACCGCTACAAGCTTGATACTCCAAGAACTTAAAAAGAAATCCCACGACGGGGTCAGCCATAATATCCAACAATGATAACCGTCACATCACATTAATAATTATATACCGATGAGAATACAACATAAGAATACGACCAACGTAATCTTGCCGCCATAACTTTACTTACTCAAGTAATTCTCACCAGAATAACCATTATCACATTTCACATCCTGTACTCGATTAACCAATAAACTCGAACATAATCTCTGTATTGTACCTCAAACAATACTCAAGATCTTCAAACTATCATAACCAACTAACGATACGGAAATCTACCATTTATGACCAATATGATCCATCGAATAATATCATCAAATCCCAAGACGATAACCGATTGTCCACCAAAGACAAGACCAAAGAATGGAACATACCTCGAGATATGATGTGCCACGATAATCATATCAGTCTAATCCGAGATCAGAACAATGCAATACGGACAAGGTCCTAACACAAGACCTACAAATGCATACTCATATGACAACGTCAATATGCTCAAAAACAATAACAACTATGTATACTCAATGGAAATCCCATGATCCAGCGCCCTCAGCATAGATCCCAAGATGATCCTACAAGATCAACACGAGGTGGATAACCAACAATATACATATGCACAACAATAACACAATACTGGGTAATCCAACGATCCAGCGCCCTCAGCATAGATCCCCATGATGATCCCGTCGGACCAACGCATGGTGGAAAACCTGTCCAGCGATCCAGCGCCCTCAGCATAGATCCCATGATGATCCCGTCGAACCAACGCATGGTGGACATTCGATCCAGCGCCCTCAGCATAGATCGTCATAATCCCATCGGATTATTTACACAACATGAACAACACAATATGCATACACATGCAAATCAACATGTTCATCAACATGAACAACATAACATGCACGACAACATGACAATTTTCTAGGACGACTCCATGTTCAACAACATGAAAGAAAATGTAAGAGACCAAAATAAATAACATTAAACCATAATCAATATGGAATACTTGCCCCGAGTCCTTCGGGAGCAACCTCGATGTCCAATCATCACCGACGATTATCCTCAATGCTCGGCGAGCCAAACGTACAATGAACTATAGATACTCATATCCTCGTCTTTACCATAATGTATCCTTGATACTCGAACATATCAATAACTGAGATAAAGCATATACATTATGATTTATCTCCCAGAATCGAAAGAACGATATGCGATCCGAATACCCAGAGTTCACAATAATAATCATCGCTATATGCATTATAAACGAAATGAAACTGAAACCATTCATTAAATATTATAACTGAGCAAGTAATAACTTGCCTCGATACCGATACCACGAAGCTGCTACCGAACACATTGCATTTGTCTACGAGCTCCTCAGCCCCGATCAAAAGCAATACAATGGACATACTCGAACACGACCGCAATATCCGGTTATAATCACCGATCAATAATCTCAACCTATCGAAGAAATCAAATAACACATATCCGATAACAATCAACAACCGACAAAACTAACCAATCGAACTCAATGGTTCAACACAACCTCGAATAAACACAGTCTCAAACCATCACGAATTCATAATCAAAACACAAAAATAGTGCACTGTCTGCCTACTTAGCGCACGTTAAACGCATAACGTAGCGTGCGCTAAGTTGTCCCGTTAGCGTGCGCTAGCCAGTAAGCTTAGCGTGCGCTAATGTTGTACAGTGGCATGCATTCCAAACATCGACTCACATCTTGCGACTACGAATCCGAATGAAGGGAGACATAAATCTCCATATCTCTTGAAGATAAACGACCCCATAATTATCACAATGATCATGTCAATGTCCATATATCAATAACAACATCAACAATCAAACCGACTCGATAACAAGGATCGTATCATGCTAAATATGGAATTCAACCTAGTATCATGATTCATCTCATCTAAATCGACCAATATAATTACCAAGATTCAGAAATCCCTCTTTGTTCGGGTTAAATGAATCAACATCCTTACAGTATGAAGAATCTTAACTAACATCCGAAACTCTTATCAAAATTCCATTGAATCTCATATAACATCATCATATGATTATCCAACATGCTCCTTACATGAAATCATCCAATAAAAACGAACCATTAACAAAGGAATACGAAGATTACCTGGTTTAGACGAACCAAAAAAACACTAGAACTCCATCCAAAGAATCATGAACAACTTGAAGAACAAGGCTTGAATCCAAGCTCTCAATCTAATGTTGTTAAAGATTATGATTATACAGTGTTTGGGAACCTCAAATATATCCCAACTCTCTCTCTCTCTCTCTCTCTCTCTCTCTCGACTGAAAGAAGAAAAAATGACCAAATGCTTCTCAGCACCCTTCTGTCCCCTTTTATAATATTCATTATTAGCGTGCGCTAACATCTCATGTTTAGCGTGCGCTACATACTAGCGTGCGCTAATCGACTTTGTTAGCGTGCGCTATCCAGCCAGAGGCTACCGCCTCGCCCGTAAACTAGCTTACGTACGTAATGCCCATGCATTAACGTACGTAAAACATCCTGCTTAGCGTACGCAAGTCATTTACCTTAGCGTGCGCTATCCGAAGTTGACTTGCTACAGTACACACCTACCACTCGTGCCCCCACATGCCGAAAGCATCCGCGATTATCGGGATTCCATTGACCGATCTGGAATTAGTGTGCGCTAACCATACAGTTTAGCGTGTGTTAGCCCTACATGACAAACACCCGCTGACCTTATCTGGACACGCGTCGCAAGTGGCCTGGTCCACCCGCCGAAAGCTAAGATTCCATTATTGGCGATCTGATGTTAGCGTGCGCTAACCAACATACGTTAGCGTGCGCTAACTGAATATAAAAATCAACAAGGGCCTACACAGCCGGCCACCTTAGGAACTAACCCAACAAGTCGTTACGTCGTTAGGGTCCTCCTTAGCGTCGTAATCGAACCTCTTAGCGTCGCTATCAATACTTAAATGGCGTGTGCTACTGTACCCGATGGCGTGCGCTAATGAACACTTAGCCATTTTCCGCAATTTTTGTCCAACATCTTGGCGTACCAAAAGCGAACATGAGACACACTGAACACAAACACTGAATCCGATAATATTCTTATACGATATACTCTATATCGAAAGTACAATAACACGATACACGATATCCTCAAATGTAACTATCGACCGGATACAACAATTATACCGATACGACATCTCGGTCCTTTATTTATTTTATCCCTACTGCATGCATTCCACGCTGTACAATATAACTCGGATAAAATAATATCAAACAACATAGTATAAATTAGGATATTACATTCTACACCACTTAAAATAAGTTTCGTCCTCGAAACTTGCAATCCGTCATAAAACAAACAAACATACCTTTCAACCCAAAATATCCCAAAACCATCACGACAACGATCAATTATCGTCATCACCGAATAACCAAACGAGCATACTTACAAATACGCAGGTCGACGATCTCCTGAGATACTAGCAAGCGATCTCACTATACAGTCTCAATACGCTTACGATCACAATTCCCTGAGTCTCAACAAAATATATCATCTTCGGATGAAACAATCTGCCCGAATCAAATCCTGTCTCCCTGATTCCATAATCAAGTCCCAATTCCGATAAGACGAATAATACACAATACATCTGCAAAACAACTGCCCAAAACAACGACACGAATCCCGAAACATCAACACAAAATCCGAACGCTCAGATGATCACCAACAATGATCAACAATCAACTGAATTTATCATCGACATGATAAATTCCAATATGACCAACCCGAGGTCAAAACACAATCGAGAATATCATCAACGTGATAAACTCCAATATTACCAACGAACGATCAACCAAAATCAAGAATACCTTCACACGGTAAACTCCAACACGATCAACACAGAACCACATAAACAGATATACGAAAGAATAACATTCTCAAAACGACAAATCAATCACGTACAGTAGATCTCAATAAACATACCTAACTGGCGAACATTTCCCTCGGCATACGAACAACGAATCACAAATCGACGAACATACCAATTCATACAAGGAGTGGGAACGACCACTCAATATCCAAGACAACCAGCATAGGGTCACCATCCCCAAATTTACACTTACAAAGAAATCATTCAAAGATCACCATGGTAAGATTGCGCTACTACCGCACCAATGGACTCACATAGCACATACGTCCCGGTTTTACAAAGTCCAAAGTTCCAAAATTACATCCTGTACATGAATCTACAACACGCAGTATATTTCTCTTATCTGATCAATCAACCGATCATCCTTGCATAACCAATCTACCATACTAAACTTCGAATCTCTTTTCCTTGTACCATCGATATGATATGCCCGATGCACTAAATGCGTATGTACATCAATCACATTTTCAAAACCAGTTTGAAATCATATATTCTTGTCACGAAGACAATTTTCGAAAGTTCTTTCAAGAGTTTGAAAACTCAAAACATAAATTTTCGTAAGACCATGAAATCAATTTTAAAAATTAAATCGGCTCGCTGGTGCCAAGTTCTCGATAAAAATTCTTTTCGAATACACACGATTAAATAAAATGGAATTTATGCAAATGCTTGTGCATATCCATACTCCTGTATACCACTTTGCCTCGTCACCAATATCCACTGATATTCTATCGGAAAACCACACGATAGAGTTCCAAAATCTCAAATATATAAACTCTGATAAAAACTCCTCTCCACATACTACTCGCAACGTCATTCCTTAATCCATCCTGGATCACCTCAAATATGATATGACAAAACATTGAAACAAATCAACAAATCAAACACAACGAAAGACTTCCCGAGAAGTTCCATTTGAACAAGTAAACCAAAAACCTCAAAAGGTAGGAACAAAATAAATAAACGATTGATAAAGAGTTTTACAAATCTCGGGAGTTTTAGAAAACAGAAAAGCTTTCTTTTGAAACATTAGGGTCTCAGCCCGTATCTTATTCCGCATTACAAGAAGTTTAAAAAGTAGAAAACTCTTTTCGGACTCCAAGTCCTGAGTTACAAAACTATTTCAAAATCTATTGGGTCTCGGCCCAAAAATCATTTTCCGTAAAACATCCGTAAAACATTCATTTTGAAAAGTATCGTTTTCAAATGCTCAAAAGCAGTTTCATATATCACAAAATGAATTAACATGCTACATGTTCTTCTCAACCATGCACAATATTTCTCCCCAAATGCACAATTCCGTTCCAAAATCTAACCAACATATTGATTTTCAAAATCATAGTTTCTCAAGATCATCAATCCTGTCCCAAATCTGTCACCTTATACTGTAACGTATAATATCTGCTGAATCTTAAAACGTATCAACTTAGAATGGCAATAAATCTCAATAAAACTCAAAAAATTCAAATACTTACAGATCGTGAAGCCGACGATTCCCCGTGATACTGGCACATGTCTCGACTCAAGAAAATACTCGACACAAATATTTTCAAAACACACGTTTTGCAAACTCAGTGCAACTCAAGAACACAATATATCACGTTAACACCATTTGGAAAAGTTTACAACAATCCCAGTACCACACTGATAAATCACATAACCCATAGGCCCGAGTGAACAACAAAAACTCACGGCTCTAGTATTAGTCAATTGACAACTCGAATGACGCGACAAAATGCGACCCAACTCGACCCAAATGCCTAGGTTTTCTCAACCTAAGCTCCGATACCATATTCTGTAACACCCCCGGATTTAACCGGAAATATTACAGCGTCGTGGGCCCCGAGATGGAACCCACAAGGCCAAACGAATTTTTTCACAAACATTTACAAATGCCCAAGAGGCCAACGACGGTACTATCTTTAAAAATTCACAAAGACTTATGATATCCATTTATCAGAAACCGTCGTAAAAACTCATTTGAAATCGCAAGGCCAAACGGCCGACACTCAAAAGTTTAGAAAACGACTTCCAAAGTAACCTCAGTTACCAGATACCAAAAGAGCATTTCAAAACACTCACGCAGCGGAAAAAGACCAACCATAAAGATACTCTAGCGGCGGAATACAAGAACCAATCAAGAAACTCAATGCACAAAACATGTCCTAGCCAGTATCCTCCGGGAAGCTCATCTCTTCACGACCGCTACAAGCTTGATACTCCAAGAACTTAAAAAGAAATCCCACGACGGGGTCAGCCATAATATCCAACAATGATAACCGTCACATCACATTAATAATTACATACCGATGAGAATACAACATAAGAATACGACCAACGTAATCTTGCCGCCATAACTTTACTTACTCAAGTAATTCTCATCAGAATAACCATTATCACATTTCACATCCTGTACTCGATTAACCAATAAACTCGAACATAATATCTGTATTGTACCTCAAACAATACTCAAGATCCTCAAACTATCATAACCAACTCACGATACGGAAATCTATCATTTCTGACCAATACGATCCATCGAATAATATCATCAAATCCCAAGACGATAACCGATTGTCCACGAAAGACAAGACCAAAGAAAATATGGAACATACCTCGAGATATGATGTGCCACGATAATCATATCAGTCTAATCCGAGATCAGAACAATGCAATACGGACAAGGTCCTAACACAAGACCTACAAATGCATACTCATATGACAACGTCAATATGCTCAAAAACAATAACAACTATGTATACTCAATGGAAATCCCATGATCCAGCGCCCTCAGCATAGATCCCAAGATGATCCTACAAGATCAACACGAGGTGGATAACCAACAATATACATATGCACAACAATAACACAATACTGGGTAATCCAACGATCCAGCGCCCTCAGCATAGATCCCCATGATGATCCCGTCGGACCAACGCATGGTGGAAAACCTGTCCAGCGATCCAGCGCCCTCAGCATAGATCCCATGATGATCCCGTCGAACCAACGCATGGTGGACATTCGATCCAGCGCCCTCAGCATAGATCGTCATAATCCCATCGGATTATTTACACAACATGAACAACACAATATGCATACACATATGCAAATCAACACGTTCATCAACATGAACAACATAACATGCACGACAACATGACAATTTTCTAGGACGACTCCATGTTCAACAACATGAAAGAAAATGTAAGAGACCAAAATAAATAACATTAAACCATAATCAATATGGAATACTTGCCCCGAGTCCTTCGGGAGCAACCTCGATGTCCAATCATCACCGACGATTATCCTCAATGCTCGGCGATCCAAACGTACAATGAACTATAGATACTCATATCCTCGTCTTTACCATAATGTAACCTTGATACTCGAACATATCAATAACTGAGATAAAGCATATACATTATGATTTATCTCCCAGAATCGAAAGAACGATATGCGATCCGAATACCCAGAGTTCACAATAATAATCATCGCTATATGCATTATAAACGAAATGAAACTGAAACCATTCATTAAATATTATAACTGAGCAAGTAATAACTTGCCTCGATACCGATACCACGAAGCTGCTACCGAACACATTGCATTTGTCTACGAGCTCCTCAGCCCCGATCAAAAGCAATACAATGGACATACTCGAACACGACCGCAATATCCGGTTATAATCACCGATCAATAATCTCAACCTATCGAAAAAATCAAATAACACATATCCGATAACAATCAACAACCGACAAAACTAACCAATCGAACTCAATGGTTCAACACAACCTCGAATAAACACAATCTCAAACCATCACGAATTCATAATCAAAACACAAAAATACTGCACTGTCTGCCTACTTAGCGCGCGTTAAACGCATAACGTAGCGTGGGCTAAGTTGTCCCGTTAGCGTGCGCTAGCCAGTAAGCTTAGCGTGCGCTAATGTTGTACAGTGGCATGCATTCCAAACATCGACTCACATCTTGCGACTACGAATCCGAATGAAGGGAGACATAAATCTCCATATCTCTTGAAGATAAACGACCCCATAATTATCACAATGATCATGTCAATGTCCATATATCAATAACAACATCAACAATCAAACCGACTCGATAACAAGGATCGTATCATGCTAAATATGAATTCAACCTAGTATCATGATTCATCTCATCTAAATCGACCAATATAATTACCAAGATTCAGAAATCCCTCTTAGTTCGGGTTAAATGAATCAACATCCTTACAATATGAAGAATCTTAACTAACATCCGAAACTATTATCAAAATTCCATTGAATCTCATATAACATCATCATATGATTATCCAACATGCTCCTTACATGAAATCATCCAAGAAAAACGAACCATTAACAAAGGAATACGAAGATTACCTGGTTTAGACGAACCAAAAAGAAGAACACTAGAACTCCATCCAAAGAATCATGAACAATTTGAAGAACAAGGCTTGAATCCAAGCTCTCAATCTAATGTTGTTAAATATTATCATTATACAGTGTTTGGGAACCTCAAATATATCCCAACTCTCTCTCTCTCTCTCGACTGAAAGAAGAAAAAATGACGAAATGCTTCTCAGCACCCTTCTGTCCCCTTTTATAATATTCATTATTAGCGTGCGCTAACATCTCATGTTTAGCGTGCGCTATCGAAGCCCAGATGCTACTGCCTCGCTTCGTAAACTAGCTTACGTACGTAATGCCCATGCATTAACGTACGTAACACATCGTGCTTAGCGTACGCAAGTCATTTACCTTAGCGTGCGCTATCCGAAGTTGACTTGCTACAGTACACACCTACCACTCGTGCCCCCACATGCCGAAAGCATCCGCGATTATCGGGATTCCTTTGACCGATCTGGAATTAGCGTGCGCTAACCATACGGTTTAGCGTGCGCTAGCCCTACATGACAAACACCCGCTGACCTTTTCTGGACACACGTCGCAAGTGGCCGGGTCCACCCGCCGAAAGCTAAGATTCCATTATTGGCGATCTGATGTTAGCGTGCGCTAACCAACATACGTTAGCGTGCGCTAACTGAATATAAAAATCAACAGGCCTGCACACCGGCCACCTTCCGGAACTAACCCAACAAGTCGTTACTTACGTTAGGGGTCCTCCTTAGCGTACGTAACCGAACCTCTTAGCGTACGCTATCAATACTTCGTAGCGTGTGCTACCTGTACCCAGTAGCGTGCGCTAATGAACACTTAGCCATTTTCTGCAATTTTTGTCCAACATCTTGACGTACCAAAAACGAACATGAGACACACTGAACACAAACACTGAATCCAATAATATTCTTATACGATATACTCTATATCGAAAGTACAATAACCTGATACACAATTTCCTCAAATGTAACTGTCGACCAGATACAACAATTATACCGATACTGACATCTCAGTCCTTTATTTATTTTATCCCTACTGTACAGATTCCACGCTGTACAATATAACTCGGATAAAATAATATCAAACAACAGTAGTATAAATTCCGGATATTACATATCTAACCCCCAGATCCTGGCAAAGCCGATCCCCGGTGAAAAATTATTCCTTTACCTGGCAGCCTCGGAGGTCGCGCTGAGTGCCGTTCTGGTGCGAGCAGAGGGACAACCCCACTTGACGATCTACTATGTTAGCCAGGCGCTCCACGACGCTGAGACACGCTATACACCATTGGAGAAGATCGCCTATGCCCTTGTCATGAGTGTTCGTAAGCTGAGGGCTTACTTCTTCGATCACCAAGTGGAAGTCCTAACAACCCTACCTCTAAGGCAAGTCCTACACCGGCCGGACACTAACGGGCGACTCCTCAAGTGGTCGCTGGAGATCGCCCAATACGGTATCACATACGCTCCTCGCACGACGATCAAGGGCCAAGCTCTGGCGGACTTCGTGGTGGAATTAACTTTCCCTCACAGTCCGACCCAGATCGGCCGACCTGCCTGGAAATTATATGTGGATGGCTCGGCGACCAATTCGCGAGCAGGGGCAGGGATTGTCCTCATCAGTCCCGACGGACAAAGTTTCACAAATGCTGTGCGTTTCGGTTTTCGTGCGACCAACAATGAAGCCGAATACGAAGCTTTGGTAGGCGGGCTCGATCTAGCCCTCGCCCTAGATGTTCGTCACCTCCATATCTTCATGGACTCCCTTTTGGTCGTGAACCAAGTCAAGGGAGAATATGAGGCGCGCGGCGAGCAGATGGTCAAATACCAAGAGCTGGTCGCCGAAATGTGCACAAAATTTGAAGAAGTGCTAATCGAACTAGTCCCGAGAGAGCACAACTCCCAGGCCGATGCCCTTTCCAAACTAGCATCATCGGGCGGGGCAGCCGACTTCTCCAATATACAAATCACAAAGTCAGTAAGGCCGGCGATCGACAGAAGCCTGGTTACCACGATTGCCATCGCCGAGGAAAACTGGATGACTCCATTCATCAAATACTTAAAAGACGGAACGATCCCTGACGACCGTGTTAAAGCTCGCCAACTCCAGCTCCGTGCAACCAGATATACCCTATTGGACGACCAGCTTTACAAGCGAGCCTTCAGTCTTCCCCTCCTCAAGTGTATTACACCGGAGGAAGGTCGGCTCGTTTTAGCCGAGATCCATGACGGGGTTTGCGGAAACCATGCGGGCGGGCGAGCTCTCATCCATAAGACAACCAGGCAAGGTTTTTTCTGGCCATCACTTCGGAAGGATGCAATCGCCTATGCCAGATCGTGTTATAGATGTCATATAATGGGCCCCAACATTAAACTATCCCCCGAACAGCTCACCTACATGTATAGTCCTTGGCCATTTGCGCAATGGGGCATCGACCTTATAGGTCCCTTGAAAGCGGCTCCGAGTGTAAGTTCGCCATCGTAGGGGTCGACTATTTCACCAAATGGGCTGAGGCCGAACCGCTCAACAAGATCGTCCAAGAGTAAGTGATCAAGTTTATATGGAGAAACGTCATATGCCGATTCGGTCTGCCCCAGGCCATCATCTCCGACAACGGAAAACAGTTCGACGGCCTAGAAGCCATGCAATTCTGTGAAAAGTGGGGAATCAAAAGGTTATTCTCAGCGCCCTATCACCCTCAGACGAACGGGCAGGTAGAGGCAGTGAATAAGATCCTCAAACACACGATTAAAACGCGACTCGAATCCAGGCAAGGACGATGGGCGAGCGAGCTCCCAGACGTTTTGTGGTCCTACCGAACGACGACCCGCAATTCAACCGGCGAAACCCAATTCGCCCTTGCCTTCGGAACAGAAGCGGTGATTCCTTCAGAGATCGCCATCCTCAGCCATCGAACCGAACAGGAGATAACGACCGACAACGATGTGGCCCGACGAATCGACCTAGACATGCTCGAAGAACGATGGCTGACCTCAGAAATGAAGAACACAATCCACAAAAGGAGAGCCGAGAAGTTCTTCAATTCAAAGGTCAAAGAAAGAAGGTTTCAAGTGGGCGATCTCGTCCTCAAGAAGATCCAAACCCACACAGGCGTTTTCGGTCCGAACTGGGAGGGACCTTTCAGATTATCCAGATGGCTAACTAAAGGAGCCTACGAACTGGAACATCCTGACGGTACTCCGGATCAATACCCCTGGAACGCCGTACATCTGAAAAAATACTACCAGTGATAATTTTGTATTAAATTTCAATGATGTACAAGGAATATAATGAGATTTTTTCCTACCCCATCTATTCTGGCGATCGCCCCACCAGGCATATCGCATACCACCGACGATCGCTGATCACGACGATCCTAGGTAAAATCAATGCAGCCATGGTCCTGGAGGTCGATGGAACCGACAGCTTCGCCCATGCAAGGTTCCTTTGGGCTGAGATCGCCCGCCCTTCGTTTAAATACGAGGCCGGCGTAGCCGAAGGACCCTCCAAAATAATCAGTAGGCACGATCGCACGTCCTCAAGGTACATCATATAACATGGTGAACCCGGACAATGCGACGTGCCACTACCCCCGTCTCAACGTACACCGTCGAGGGTCGCCATCTTCATGGCGGGACGAGGTGGAAGCAGAGCTGACAAGCCGCGGACGTGGAGTCGAATAAGCCGACGACACTCCGCGCAAGGACTCCTCCGGACCAAGATCGCCCGCCTTTCGTTTTAACACAAGGCAGGCGTAGCCTAACGGAGGACCCTCACAAAAAGTGAGTCGCGGGATACACAATATCCCTCGCACACAAAGATACGAATGGGGAGGTCGGTCCATCGAACACCCCAACCGTACATGATTCTTCAGAATCGGCAAAACTGAAGATAGCTCGCCAGACAAACTAATTTTTGTTTCCTTACTTACAATATGTAAACAAAAACAAGGGGGCAGAGATGGGTCGAGCTAATCCCAAATACGATCGAACAAAAAGGAACCACGCACGATCGGCTTCGCTCAAACACGCGCAGGACGATCGGAGTCCTTCGACGAAAATTACAAGTAAGAATTCCGATTCAAAACATATCAATGCTTTCAACACTCAGACGATCGGTCGGATGAACAAAACGTCGAAAGCAATCATACACGTACTTGTAAAAATTGCACGCAAACATTCAAAGGCGATCGTATATAAAGAAACAGTATGAAAAGAGGAACATCTTATTCATAATGCAAGTTTCATACATTACGGGGCCCGAAGGCATTACAAAAGAAAAACAAAAAAGTACAAGTTACTGAGGAAAACAAAAATGCCTCTCAAGGCCCCGCCGGCTGGTCATCGCCCTCAGGTTGCGGATCGGCTTGGGCCCCCCCATCGGCCTCGGGACGAATGAGTTTACCAGTATACCAACTCAAGTCGATCCCGAAGTCGACAAAGTCAAGGATTGGCAAGGAGAACTCTGGGTGCAGAGGATGCTCGAGGACATAGGATTTGAAGCTCTCCATCAGGGGACCGATCTCGATCCCTGCCTTTTTAGCGGCTCGAACAGCGTCAGCATAGGCCAAGTAATAAGCGAACTCACCGACGTGCGCAACGTTGAGGTAGGGATCGACCTCGATCGCCTTCAGCTGCCCCTTCAAATCCGCGGCCGTCTTCTCGGCCTCCGCCAGCTCGACCACCTTGGCGGCATTCTCACCCCTGGCCTTCTCCAGCTCCTTCTTCGCCGCCTCCATCTCACCGCTGAGCCGATACACCATCACCTTTAGCCCGGCCGCCTCCTCCTGCGAAGCCGCGAACTTCTGGCGGGTTTCCTTCTCCTTATCACGGGACCGGTCGGCAGCCTCCTTAGAGCGACTCAGCTCCTGCTTCAATCGCTCAACGTCCTGTTTAGCCCTTTTGGCCGTCTCCTCATACTCCTTCTCCATAGACTGGATCCGGTTGGCAAACTCGATATTTTTGTTCCGGGCGGCCTCGAGGTCGCTATGGAGACGAGCAGTGGAGGGTCGCCCCTCAAAATCCCTAGCGGCTTGGACGGCCATCGTCGCCGTCTGGAGATCCAGGGCAACGGTCGCCTGCATGGCATCTCCAGATCGACGACGAGCGATCGCATCAATATCGGTCGTCCAGGCCTTGGACAGAGAGGAGATAGCCTGCTGGATGTAAGTGGGGACGTCGAGAGATGTTTGCGGAGCCTTGCTCGACAAAAAGTCCAGCACCATAGGAGCAACGTCTGGGTCGGCAAGACGAACCCTGCAGCACAAACCAAAGAAACAAAGGAGTTAGCCTATACCTTACTCAAAATGCCTAACTCAGAAAATTTTGACCCTTTCTTACCTATTGACCATCTCGGGATCACGTCCAAAATAAGGCTTGCCCCAAGAGGTTTCCGCCTCGGCGATCGCCACCTTCTTCGCCGAGCTGCCAGATGACCGGGAGCCAGGGACCGAGGGCCTAGGGCCTGATCGCTCCATCATCGGGACGGCAGAGATAGGAGCCGCAGCAACCGGAGGCTCAAGAATGGATACATCCGCCTCAGAAATCGACGGGGACTCCTCCGACCTCCGCCTCTTGCGGCGCTGAAGCTGTTCCTCTCCCTGAACCACCGGCTCGGCGACTGGCACCTCAGCAGGCCTCGTCACCGGAGCAGGGCGAGACGTCGTCGCAGGAACGCGACCAGTCTGCTTACCCAAGTGAAGGCGACCGATGAGTCCCGGGTTTGACATGGCGATCTCTGGTGGTGGCTCGGCAAATCGGGGAAAATAAACCTCTGTCAAAGAAGAGATACAAACAAGTTAGACAAAACGATACGACCTCCTGGAGACGATCGTCAAGCAAGGAAGCACCACTTAAGCTCATACCTGGAACTTTCAAGTGACGGGGAAAGCAGAACAATCGAGCCCCCAACCGATGAGCTTCGGTACCAAGCGAGCGAACGTCAATAAAGGAGTTCGGCAAGGCACGGATCCGCTCCCAAACGATCAAGAAATCGAATGGAAGGTCGCCGATCGCTGGAACGAGAGGTCCTGCAAAAAGAAAACAAAATTAGTTCAGTCCAAGACAAGCTCAATCAAGGGGAGAGTTAAAATCCTTACTCGGATTCCTCTCCCGGAAAGTGGTGGGGATCTCCAACTCCTCATTCGGCCTGTCACTCGATGCCGATCGCCACGCCCCGCCGACCCAGCACCATTTAGCCAGGTCACCCCTGGTCTTATTCGGCACACCAAGGACCACTCTCCCGATTCGGCCTTGGATATGATTGCCGCCGATCGACCCTTTCTGCGCGGCCAGTTTAAACAGATAATTCATCTCCAGCGCAGTAAGGAGGCGGAACAACCGGTGACCGCCAAACAGTGTCAACGTGCAGATGATCTGTAGCCAAGCGTTCGGCGTCAGTTGTAGAGGCGCCAAATTCCAGGTGATCAGCAAGTAGGAGACGGCGAATGGCAGAGGAAATCACAGGCCCGCCTCCATAATCATCTCGCTGACGGCAACCATATCCTTGGGCGGTTGGTCGGCACGTTCATTCTCCGAAGGCACGTGCAAGGAAACGTCAGAGGGGATGTGATATTTGTCCCTCCAACGGCTCAGGTCTTTCTTGGTCGCCGTACTCCGGATCTTTTCGAGAGTCCACGGAGACGGGACGGCGGCCTGAAAAACCGTCCGCTTCACATGTCCGTAAGGGTGAGCGGCGGAGTAGGCTTCGAAGTCGAATTCCGGACAGGGTCCGGCGATCGCTTCCATCATCTGAGCAAAAGCCACATAGGCAGGGCCGAATCTACTCTCTCGTTCCCAGGCCTCCCGCACCAAATCATCCTCATCCACCGGCGAGCCCCCCTGCTCCGCCATCGCTGCCGTCCTCGCCACTTCGGCCTCGTTGAAAAGTTCTTCGAGTTCTGCGGGTGCAATCCCCGCACGAATAGCTTCAACGACCGTCTCCATATCCACTCCAACGGGAATCTCCTCCCGTTCAGGCGACGCTGCGGCAGCGGAAGAACTTCCGGTCTCGAAGGTTCTGGATCCTCCCGACATATTAGAAAGTAAAGGGAGAGAGAAGATTAATTTTTCTTACCTAGAGAAAAGAAGGAGATCGGCACAAGAAGCTCCAGAAATTTATGCAGAATTTCGGCTATGGATGCAAAGGACGCGTAAAAAGTGAAGGAGAAGAAGACCAGGCCCTTTTATAGATGGAGACGAGGGTCTAAATGCAAATAAGAGAAACCGCGAGGGCTGGATCGCAACCGTCACGTGGGGACGCATTTAATGCTGCCCTCGAATCCCGCATACGCGTCTTTTCGAGGGCATGCCAGCCGACAAGCCCGACAAACCGTCGGACTCCCCCAACAGCGGCGCGACGCGTGTCCCTGCCACTTTTAGAAAGCCCGCCTTCATTTCCCGCTGCTCCCGACGCGAAAGAAGATCGTCCATATTTGAATTCAGATTGGCTGATCGTTTAAACATTGGCGATCGCCAACAGTGCCACCTCACTCCGTGTTTTCAACATCGAGGCGAGCTGGGGGCAATTATTGTGCGGCGATTAATACGCCTCGATAGGCGATCGACATCACGATCAGAGAAGCCAACCATGGAAGACATACTCTGGACAAACGCCTAGAGTTCGGCACAATACGGCGATCGTCTTTTGGTACCCAGCGATCGTCTTTTGATATCTGACGATCGTCTTTAATGAGCGGACCAGAGGTGATCATCTCGTGCCACGTATGGATCCAGCATCCGTCAAAGTCGTCGAAGACCGAATCTTGGACGGTGGCCCACGTGCGGATCTTCAAAGGATACCGATAGATAGGACCATTGACCCCAGCCTGTCACCTACCACACCTGCCGACAAGGCCGCCGAAAGGTACAAACTGGGTCCTCCCCGGACAGCGACTCAAGACGCGTGCTGGCTTCCCATTGGTTCGCCCAGCTGGCCACCCGCGGCGACCTCGGACCTCAAGGGAACAGGCCCACGTGACGGGATGATCGGCCATTTTATTTTAATATAGAAAACGGAGGTCGCCCGCGATCGCCTGAGGAATCCCAACTACCTTGTCCCCTATAAAAAGAGAGCTCACTACTATGGCCAAGGGGACGCGAATTTCACTACGAATTCAGTGCAAAATACACACAAAAGAGAGAATCAAAGACCCTTTTGGCAACCACTTATACATTCATAGTGATATTCATACATATTCATCATATATCCCAAGCAAGAACTCACAGAATTACCTATCTGGTTCTTCCGGCAATCTACGCGCTCTAAAGCCTAGATAGCTAGAAGTCTTTACACTCCTTGTAATAGATTCTAACATTAATATTTGTACTCGACAGTATATTTATTAATAACATCTCGCGAGAGCATTCAAGCCCGGGATTAACAACCCCGGCAAATCTTGTGTTATCTATTTTCTCACGGAAGTGTTCTCGCATTTGTTTGTTACTCGATCATTCCAGCAATACTATCTCCGGATAATATTTTGGGTAACAACAATGAAATAAAAAAATTATAATTCGTAATAGAGAAACAAGTCATGATGTAATGGAGCGCTTTTTCGGATCTTAAGACGATGTCGGGGAGTTTCATGAAGGCTCCAAGTGTTGATTTCAGTGGATATCCTTTACCCTGTTCTCCCCACCAGTTAGCATAATCCGGTGGTCTTCTGATGCCAGATTCTTTCGACTAAAAGTTCATTTGTTCTACAATAAATAAATAATAAAATCAAATAAATAATTCGGAACATGTAAATAATGTTACGAAATGGCAAATTATGTTACAAAATTATAATCGTAACACAGTTACAAAACACAACCTGTTACGATTTACAATTTCGTAACTGATCAGAATTAGTTACGGCATAACAAGAATTCACAACAAAAGCAAAGGAGTACAATGTTACGAAATTCGTATCAACAATAAGTGTTACGAAATTATACTTCTTAACCGGGTTAAAAAACAGGACAAAAATATGTACATCGCACAAATGTGTTACGAAATTTAAATTTCGTAACTTCGTAACAACATCTCATACGGCAGAATTAGTTATGAATTTTGAAATTCGTAACATATGTTAGGAAATTGATAAATATTTGTTACGAAATACGAAATTCGCAACAGCATAATTAATAGTGTTACTAAATCTCACAAAAAAACCCAATAAGCTTAAAAATGACCATACGAATTACGAAATTCTTAACAGGATATAAAATATCCAATACGAAATTCTAAATTCGTAACAAAGTTATAACCTTATTATGAAAATCACATTTCGTATTACTTATTCTTGCTTTTCATATCATTACCCCAATTGTGTTACGAAATTTAAATTTCGTAACTTCGTAACCAGATCTCACATAACAGAATTAGTTACGAATTTCGAAATTCGTAACATCTGTTACGAAATTGGTAACATTTGTTATGAAATACGAATTTCATAACAACATAATTAACAATGTTACTAAATCACACAAAAAACCCAATAAGCATAAAAATGACGATACCAAATACGAATTTCGTAACAAGGATACAAAATATCCAATACGAAATTCTAAATTCGTAACATAGTTATAACCTTATTATGAACACATTTCGTATCATTTATTCTTGCTTTTCGTACCATTACTTCAATACGAAAATGTAAAATTGTATCAGAATATTCAATACAAAATTGATTTTTTCATAACATGTGTAACAGATCTGAGAAAAACAGGCGATAATAACAAGATTCGTATGAATTCACCTATCAGTTCAACCACAAATTGTATCAATCACCAATCGTAACCGTTACGAATTCGTAACATGTATACCAAATCTCTAATACGAAAATTTCAAATCGGCACGAATGTGTTATGAAATTCAAATTTCATAACTTCATACTGATACGAAATGATAAAATCTTAACAGTAAATCAAGGCACAGTGATACGAAATGACAATATTGTAACATGGTAACCCAGTACGAAATGAATAAATCATAACAACTGTAAATTCGTAACCACGTATGCAAACATGCGAAAAACTAAATCTAAAACACCAATACATATAAATCGGTCGGAAATCACCCCAAATATACCACGAATCACCAGGAATCATATGAAAACTTGTAAATCATCAAAAATAAATACGAAAATAACATTATTTCAAGCTAGATTTAGGATTTTTCTAGAGAGAGAAAGATAGAGAAAGAGAAATAAAATCGAAAGAGAGAGTAGGGAAGATCCCGAACCTTGAGTTCTGTCGAGAATATTACGAGCTCCATGGTGGTTTGTGGGCTAGCAGCGGCGGCGATGGTTTCCGGCGAGATTTTGAACATTTTTAGATAGAGAAAGATAAAGAAATGGAGAGAGAAAGAGGAGAGGAGAGGAGAAGTGAATGGTGAAATGAAAAGATGAAAAGAGAGGGGAGAGAGAAAAAGGATGAGATAGAAAACGGAGTAGAGAAAGGTGAAAAGAGAGGAGAGAGAAAAATAATAAATGAAAAGAAAAGGATGAGATAAAAGTAGGTGGGTTGAAGGGTAAAATTGTCCACAATTCATGAAATTGGATAGAATTTGACAATATAAAGTTGCATGACAAAATTTGTATTATAAGGGGTCCATATGGCTAGGTTCCTACTCCAATCTTATTAATATTAACCAAACTAAAATTTTCAATCAAAATAAAACTACTAAATAAAACAGATGTGATATTTAAATTTTAGACAAATAAATTAATATAAATTTAATAATTGATCAAATTAATTTTTAACTAAAAAAATTAACTATTTATTTGTCCAGCTTAATAATTGGATAAATTAAACACAGTAAACATAAAATTCATAAGCTTGTGTGTGAAATATAAATATGGAATTGAAAAATACACATTGAATTCTAAATATTTATCTAGGTTCTTCATTGGTGAAGTTCTATTTTAAATCAATGTGGGACTCAAGACAATGAATTCTATTTATTTAGATTGTCTATCGGTTAAGTAATATTTAAAATTAATGTAAATTTAATAATTGACCCAATTAAATTTTCACTAAAAATTTAAACTATTTATTTGTCCAACTTAATAATTAGCCAAATTAAACACAATAAAAATAATATTCTTAAGCTTGTGTGTAAAATAACTATGTGATTGAAAATACACATTGATTCTAAGTACTTATTTAGGTTCTCCATTGGTGGAGTCCTATTTTAAATCGATGTGGGATTCAATATATTGAATTCTATTTATTTGGATTGTCCACCAGTTAAGTATTATTTTAAATTGAGGTGGGATTCAAGATTTTAGATAAGTAGAAATCCAAAATTAAGAGAATGTCACGTAGAAGAGAGAATTAATCTAATGCTTCGAATCCGTAATGCTATTAGTAATGTAAATTTAATAATTGGCCCAATTAAATTTTCACTAAAAATTTAAATTATTTATTTGTCCAACTTAATAGTTAGCCAAATTAAACACAATAAAATAGTATTCTTAAACTTGTGTGTAAAATAACTATGTGGCTGAAAATACACATTAATTCTAAGTACTTATTTAGGTTCTCTATTGGTGGAGTCCTATTTTAAATCGGTGTGGGATTCAAGATATCGAATTCTATTTATTTGGATTGTCCATCAGTTAAGTATTATTTTAAATTGATGTGGGATTCAAGATTTTAGATAAATAGGACTCCAAAATTAAGAGAATGCCACGTAGAAGAGAGAATTAATCTATTGCTTCGAATCCGTAATGCTATTATATATATATATATATATAAACTGATTGCTAGGAGTTTAGTCCAAAATTTATCTCATTTATGTATTATAGAAGGAGGGACTATTTTCATATTCTATTAGTATTCTTCCTAATTTAACAATTCAGAATAGAGAATTTATATCAATGAAAGGCCTAATTGATGGAAAAGGCCACCATTGTTAGTTGATTCTATGTTATTAATAAAAAATTGGTCTATTAAGTAGAGGTACGAAAAGAAAGGGATTCGAACCCTCGGTAAACAAAAGCCTACATAGCCGTTTCAATGCTACGCCTTGAACCACACGGCCATCTCTCCAACATAATAATTATATACCAAAAATTGAATGAATAATGAATGATTCATATTCCATTCTATATTGTTGGATAAATACCATCAATCCCATTTAACTATACATTGCAAAACAAATAAAAATAGAAAATTTTCTCATTCCGTGAATCTCTAATTTCAATGAAATCAGACTAATTCACTTCGTTGGTGTATTACTATAATTAGTATAAAACCAAATTTGGCTGAAATATTTCATATTCTTCTGTCACAAAGTAAGAATTATAATAACAGGCCCATAATCTTGATTTTTTAAAGTTAATCTATGTTATTTCATACTGCTACCAAAGAGGAATACGTCAAAGTTTCATTCACAGTTTTGTTTCTACCACAGCTACCAAGTCACGATCAAATTACACCATCATTAATCTATCACAAAAAAAGAAGACAATCGAGGAAGAAATTTTCGGCCGCAACTATCAAAAAAAGACAATCCAATCAGGAACGGAAAAAAAGAAACCTAGCCAAGTCCCACAAGAATCCAAAATCCATAAGGGCAGCTGGAAATAAAAAACTCCATAACTCATAAAAAACAAAACAAACAACAAACAATGAAACGAACCATAAACTAGAGAAAGCAAGATTGAGGGATGAGCTAAGAATTTACCCGAGAAAAGAAGTAGGAGAAGCAATTTGTATTCAGTATTTTTCTGAAGAACAAGAGAAGGAGAGAAGTAAAATCGAGAAGTGGCTGATGAAAGGAGTAAGATTTGAAAGGGCGAAATCCCCCAGGGCATAGCTCAGTGGCAAAAGAGGGGGATATCTTTCGCACTGGTGGCACGCAGCGTGAGTTCGAATCCTCGTGGGAGCATCCGCTCTTTTCAGGGATTTGGACCTTGTGTGTTTATTCAGTTGAAACATCCTCAAAACCGGGTTGCTGAGGCATAACCTGCGATTTAACCGGGGGTAGGAATGAGTGATCGGATCTACAACCCCCAGGATTAAACGTGGGTCATCAAAAAAAAAAAAAGATTTGAAAGGGCGAAGCAGGACCTGGAAGGCGAAGAGAAGGTCAGTAGCAGTGGCGGATCCACTCCAAGGCAAGAGGGGTCACCTGACCCCTTGAAAAAAAAATATTTTTTTACATATTATATTATAATATCTATACTATATAATATTTATTCCCCTTAATTTAATGTGGAAGATGGATTTAATTGTAACTTTTAATTGTAAATATATGAAGAGACTATTTTAATTGTAAATTTTAATGTAAATAAACTAATTTAAATACAAAAGTTATGATAAACATCACAATGCAAATGCACCTTCTAATACACAAGGTGATTAAAATGAACTTTTAAATGATAGTATAAATTACAAGATGGTTAAATTTTAGCTATGAAATCTTAGATACAATCGGTGCATCGCACGGGTTGAATAAACCAAAAACAACCCCGGAGCAACATACGGGTTAGTAAAGCCTCATTTCATATAACTAATTACATAGACTAAAATAAAAGGACAATAACAATAAGAAAACATATAAACTTCTCTAAAAGGCATTTAAATTCTGCCATCTGCTCATTCGACCGTCTGCCCCGACATTACGTACAAAACACGTGCACCTTCTAATACACAAAGTGATTAAAATGAACTTTTAAATGATAGTATAAATTACAAGATGGTTAAATTTTAGCTATGAAATCTTAGATACAATCGGTGCATCGCACGGGTTGAATAAACCAAAAAAACCCCAGAGCAACATACGGGTTAGTAAAGCCTCATTTCATATAACTAATTACATAGACTAAAATAAAATGACAATAACAATAAAAAAAACATATAAACTTCTCTAAAAGGCATTTAAATTCTGCCATCTGCTCATTCAACCGTCTGCCCCAACATTACGTACAAAACACGTAGATATTTAACCAAAGACCGTGCATCGCACGGGTTGGATAATGCCTCGTATATAAAAAACTAAAAGCCCAACCCCAAGCCCAACCAATAACCCATTAAGCTCAAATGTCCCAAACATAATTAATTGTGGAAGAAAAAAACATGGGACTGCTCTGATTAGGACTGGGATTTAGTTATTTTGTTTATCTTGTGTTTGTTTTGTGGTTTGATGAATTGTCTAAGGACTAAGGGATATCATGTTCAGATTTATTAAATTTTCTAGGTCAGGACCGTCAGGTTCTAAATCAATTTTGTGCAATTTTGAAGCAATTTGCATCAGCTTTTCATAAAAATGATAATGTTTATCTTTTGAGTATTATCTCTTTTGTTGGAATTTTTTTGATTTTTTTTATCCTGCCCCCTTGATCATGTAATCCTCGATCCGCCACTGGTCAGTAGTAGGAGTAGATGAAGCAGGCAGGGCGAGAGGATGAAGCACGAGCTAGGCGATGAAAATATCGGCCCTTACTATATATGACTACAATTATAAAAGGATCCATAAGTGTTGAATTTGATATGTTTATTGTATCAATATAAATATTGTTATAATTGAGGCACAAGGAGAATAATGATTCTCCTGAAACTGATATTTGATATAATTTATTCTATATGAATGACTATTTACCCCTTATGTAATTATGTAATTACGATTGTGCCATCTGAAATTTTCTTATAAATAGGACTTCAATTATTAATAAAAATCATACCTGAGAATTCATTCTTTCTGTGTCCTCTCTGTTCTCTCTAAACTCTCTCTATAATATCGCAGTTTTATAACACGTTATCAGCGTGAATCTCTAACTAAATGAGTAATTATGATAAAAATATTCTCTACAGTTGCATGTTATAGATGATCTTCTGTATCAAAAATCAAATTATTACAAAAAAATATGAATTATTTCTCCACCTCTTTCACAACCTTATTTTTCATCACTCACCATATTCCAC
The DNA here is from genome assembly GCA_033398695.1 of Orobanche coerulescens. Taxonomy (NCBI): domain Eukaryota; kingdom Viridiplantae; phylum Streptophyta; class Magnoliopsida; order Lamiales; family Orobanchaceae; genus Orobanche; species Orobanche coerulescens. Next base: position 192,344,473 of record CM065803.1, on the reverse strand, counting down.
AATACGAAGACCAAAACACATTACATTGAGAACTGTTCAAGCAAATCTAAAACGAACGGAGGACTCCAGTGTAATATCCGCACTTTTTATTTTTAGTAACTTCTATTTTTGGTGTATTTCCATTTCTGATGACTCGCTTGTAATCATTTTAGAATTCTGAAACTATTTTGTTCTGCATTCTTGGCCATCCGAACAAGTTTCAGAGTTGTTTTACGAGTTTTTTACATATTGAGTAGCTTTTCCGCGTTTGGGCTCGATTATCGTAAATCTCGTCCTAACCAGAGGTTTCGTTGCTCCTGCACATTTCTTTAATAATTTTGAATACGTTACGACTTCCTGAGATTGTTAGTTGGCCTCGAGTCGTGATTCTCGAGAGTTTGGGTCGTTTTGTAATTTTCATAGTTTTGGTATCATTATAGGAATTTGTTGTCCGTGTAACACCCCCAAAACCCATTGGGTTATTACAGTGCCGTGGACCCCACACCAGGAGATCCACCAGGCGAACACGACTAAAATACATTAAATTAACCAACAAGGGAAATCACAGTCCCTACCATGATATCCGAAACAATATTCCGATAAGGAATTTCAACGATAACGATGGGCCTACAGGGCCAAAAATAAAAAATACAACAACACCCACGAGCCTTGCTCGGATAGTATAAAATGACAATGACTGACAAAACTGGAGTACTCCAAACTGACTGACCAACATGAACAACCCGGACTAGTATCGCTCGAATGCCTCGTCGCCAACGTCATGCCCCTGTGTCCCAACTCTCTCCTCGCAAGCACCTAAAACATGAAAACATGTTCCGCCCCACGGGGTCAGTCATCCAGATAATGAATATTAAATACATGTATAACATGATATGCATCCAAAGGCAGAATGAAACGGTACAATAATAATAATAATAATAATAATAATAATACGAGATGCTCACAAACCAAGGTAAGAACCAAGCATTCGTGAAATACTATGCCCACGGCATACTATTAATACCTGTTCAACAGGTTAGAACATAAGTGCCCAACGACGAATCATAAGTATAGAACATCACAATGAATTACACGCAGATGAATCAGACCAGAACTGTATTAAATATGAATCACAATGCCCGAAGGCTCCAATGAAAATACCAAGACATCACAAAGGACTGAAAGTCACTCAATGGAAGCTGTCGATCAACACAAACACCTGAAAGTTACTCAGTGGAAACTGTAAATCATCACGATGGCCCGAAGCCAAAACAACCCGAAGCTGTAACAATGAGGGCCGAAACCACGGAACGAAGCCGTATCACAATGAGGGCCGAAGCCACGGCACGAAGCCGTATCACAATGAGGGCCGAAGCCATGACACGAAGCCGTATCACAATGAGACCATCCAATGGTCGTGACCTACTGAACTGTAGGTGTTGGGAAACCAACCGCGAAGGTTCAAGCCCCAAACTTACCCATAATGAGATCACCCAGTGACCGTGACCTACTGAGATGTAGGTGTTGGGAAACCAATCACGAAGGTTCAAGCCCCAAGCTTACCTATCAAGCACTAGCCGAGACTAGCCTCCAAAGCACAAATAATCACAAACGGCAACAATTTCAAGGTTACCGAATTCACAAGAATGATAGTGTGCTGTCTTGAGTCGGCCAACACGACAACAATGACTCACGGATGGGCACCATACTCGGAGGTCCCAATTCAATATCTCAATTACCTTAGAACGGCCAATCGCTAACAATGATACAACAAATGATTCAATACATTGATTGCCTTAGAACGGCAAATCGATAACAATGATACAGTGGATGCCTCGGCACCTTTAATCGGTTACCGACGACGGAGATGAGAAACGGATACGTTAATGCCTTCAATCGGCCAATACAACATCAATGATAAAACACCAACATCAATAATAATGATTACAACAATGTCTTAGGTCGACATCAATATCAACAACAATAATCGATACATCGACGCCGCGAACCGACTATCGACAATAACATTAACAATGAGTATCCCAATGCCTTGAACCAGCCATTAACGAATAATAATAATCATTTGGCATAATTTGCCGAAGAGTATCGTATCAAACGATCCCTTAATAACAATGAACTCATGAAGAGACTAGGTCTCGGAATGATACAACACATTCATACACATATATGATAATATTAATCTCATTGACTAGTACAAGTATAAAACTTACCTCAAACCGACGGCGAGAAAGTCCTTCCACGATCAACGTCCTTTATGGAATTATCGGTCGCTCGAACAACCTTGAATAACACAATTACCAATGATTCGCTTAATATACATATCCACGTATTGCCATAACCAAAATGAAAGGTCGATACAACATTACCCAACTCGTTGGGGGCAATTTAAAAAACATGTCGTAAACAATCTTCAATTGTTTACAACTAGTTTCAATTATATAGATACCAAGCCTCTAATGAATGATTCAATCCAACAAAACATCCTCAATACACTCAATAATCCAAAAGGAAGACACAAAATGAGATTCCAACAACATCTAATCGAAACCCCCAATTCCAAAATCAACATCCAACATGTTCTTGAATAATCCTCCAACAGTCCAATGATAATTTATAAAAACTCGTAATCATATGTATATCCCTTCACATATCATGATTACAACATTCAAAACATCATATTCCCACTGAAAAATCGAAATCTAGGTTTTGAAGAAATTACCTTAGATTTAGGATGAAGAATCCAAAAAAATGTTGTTAGTCCACACCAAGAATTCAAGGGGAATGAAATCTCTGAGATTGATGATGATAAATCACCCAAGAATTCGCTTAAAAGTCGCCCAAAGAGAGGAGGAATGAAGGAAGAGATGAAATGTACTACTCCTCCCAAAAATCCGCTGAAAAGAGGTGATCTGACCCGTGTGCCGTGGCCCGGATTGAGTGTGCCGCGGCCCGCGGTCAAAAAAAAAATGCTCCCAGCCAGCTTAGTGCCGCGGCCCTGCCAGAAGAGGGCTGCGGCCCGCAGTACAGCCGCTCCAGGCTCACTGTGTAGTCTTAGCTATTTCGACCATAACTCCTTCGTCCGGACTCCGATTGACTCACTGTTTGAACCATTGGAAAGATAACTTGATGCTCTATAATACTGAAAAGATTCAGAACTTTTGGAGTTTCCAAGAATTGATGGTGATTTTACAAATTCGAACTCATACGTGGAAAAGTCGCTTAAGAACACGAAACTCAACAGAACGACACCGAGACGAACTCGGATGACGAAAAGTGTAGAATTAATCATTCTAGGAATGACGAAACGGTCGCAATAGAGTCACTAAGATGGACTTCCGCCAAAAAAAAAATTACCGGAAATCGAAATTGCGGATATTACATACTACCCTCCTTAAAAGAAGTTTCGTCCCTAAACTTAAAACAAGTAGGGAGAAGCAATATCCCGCCAGGAAAACTCAACGAGATATACCAGAACCGAAAACTTGCTTCTCATCGGCATCGGATGCCCATACAAACACTGATTCACACCTCCAAAGAAAAACAGCAATACACATATAGTCCTCGGGACCATATCAATCGCACGCCCAAGTCCCCATGACTTGACGTCTCGAATCACAATGAACAATTACCTAGATTATCACGAAATCTTGGGTACAATACAGAAGGAAAGAAAATCACATCAAATGACTCAAATCCTATAATGCACGGATTCTTCAAAATTGGGCAGTATGCAGTATCGGATACTGCATGGGTGCGGGTGCGGGTGCGATTCGCGTGGGATTCGCACGGGATTCGCCACGTGGCGAATCCGTGCAAAAAAAAAAAATTCGGACTCGCGTATCACGGCACAGATACGCGTCTGATACGCGTATCTGTGCCGAGATCTGTGAGTCCGAATTTTTATGTTTTTTTTTTTAGATTTTTATAATTTTTAAAAAGTAAATCAAATAAATTAAAATACAAAAAAGTAAATCATTTAATAAGTAATTACTTTTACCTTTAGCGGTATTCACGGACAACATTAGAAAGCTCATTGCTCAAAGCCATTTTGAATTGTTTTTTGTATGACTTGTTTTATATATTTGAATTGATTTTATGGTGATATTTGAATTGTTGTTTTTTATATTTAACAAGTGTTATATATAATAAAATATAAAATAAACAGACGTATCCTTGCCGTATCGCACCCTAACATTTTCAAATAACCGTATCCCCGCACCCGTATCTGCCCGCACCCGCACCCGCCCCCCCGCACCTGTGCAACATAGCTCAAATCTCAAGATTCTCAGATACGATCATTATAAAATAGATCAACAATAAATGATCCGCAACCACGATACATTATTACGGATTAAGTTACACATTAATCCGAAAACAGAGAAAGGAAAATACAAAAATTAAGGCTACATCTCAAATGTACCCAACATCGATATCCTCCAGATAATCGATCTCCCCGATCTCATCGATTTAAGGAGACCCAAATCTGAACTCACTGCTCAATATGATCCCGGGAGGTCACAAGAACAAGAATGATCACAATGAATGATAATGAATCGAAATCCAACAAGGATCAAGAATAACTCACCGAGGTGAATAATGACGCAATGAATGATAGCTCAATGAAATAATTAGGACCGTCGTCCCTCGTGAATTGAATGATTAGTTTGATAATTACCAGTTTCAACATGATTGATATATAATGAATGAATTACATGCATGAATGAACAACAACGAATGGAATGATAATCCTCTAACACTGGTGATGAATGTCCTTACCTCTGGCTCTCGAAGCCTGATAGGACCCCTTGAATGAAGTACGAGTTGGAGTAACAAAATCTCTCGAGGCTTGCGAGCTCTCTCAAAATATACTGGCACTAGAACTCCTGCAGTATATCTGAAGGTGTCCCTGCCTCCCACACAGAAAAAAAACAATAGCAGGCACCGTACAACGAGTGCTAACATGCCCCGCTGAATCACAGTTAAAGCAAACAATAGTCGAACTCGTCGCCTGAGAACAAAAGGCTATCCCAGTATGAAGATGACTAGAAAACGAGCTCTTGGACGTCGGAGCCCGATGTCCCTCAGAACGAACTGGCATCCTAGTCCTCTCACCAGAAGAAACTGAAGGGTGCTTCCGAGCAAGATCCTTAATCAAAAGCTCTGCTCCAAGAGCCTTCTCAATGAATTCACCAAGTGAATTACAATTTTGATTGAACAACTGCATCCTCAACTGCGGGTTTAGCCTCTTGCTAAAATATTTGATCTTATCCGCCTCAGTATGGATAACAGACGAAACAAACTGAAGAAGTCCCTGAAACTTCTCAGCAATGAGAATAACACCCTCGTCCTTGACGGATTCGGGGTTCAAAACCTCTAACAACTTGGTTTCATGAAGTGGAGCCGAATAATACCTCTCTAACATGAGAGTCTTGAACTCGCTCCAAGTACAATCACGATCGGTGGGTTTCACAGAAAGCCACCAAGAATAAGCGCCCTTACTCAAGTAGTAAGCCGCTACTGCCACCTTACTCTCCTCCGGACACTGAACTATGTCGAAGAGTTTATCAAAATGCTCAAGCCAATGAACAATATCAGCTGGTTCCGACGAACCCTCAAAAGTAGGCGGCCTCTGACGAGAGATATCTCCAACAATCTGACTCACTCCTCCAGTCTGTCCATGAAACGGCACCTGGAATCCCTGCTGCGGTGGACCACGAACCACCGAGGTCTGCATGGTCTCCATCAGACGTGCCATCTGAGTCATCTGGGCCATCATGCCCTGTATACATATGAATGGGTCCACCCGAACACCTTCCGATTGAGCTACATCTCGGGTACGACTCCCGGACAGTGAATGATTACCTATCGGTGAGTGAGTGGCATCGCTACATGATGAACTAATGTTATCCCTCGCGTTCGTGCGATTATTCACACAAGATCCCGGGTTTCGGCCCGCACCGCGGCCTCTTCCCCTGCATCCTCTGACAGCTCTATCCATTCTGAAGCAGGAAAGTCACATGATAATTATAGATCCCGCATGAAGATCGCATTATGATTACGTTACGGAATGATAATAATGAGCATACACACTTTATCACAATAAATGCATTAATAATGCGATAAAATGATCGTTAACATGACATCGGAATATGATAAGATCACATGAAAGATCAAGTGAGGTAACATGATTATCTGATGAAATTCCTGAAATGATTATCTTGAACAAGTTAACAAGATTGATAATTCGATCCACAAGATCAACAACTGAGTAATGAGGTTGACTGAGTAATTAATGAATTAACATGATCGACAAGATCAAAAATGATGATTGAAGATTGTTGACTGATGAATGAGTTGATCCTTATCGCTTACACAGGTCACACGTGCTCCAAAACAATTAGTTATGAATCAATCGTAACACTAATATCACATATAGTTTTCAATCAAAGCATGTATAATCAATGACATAATGAATATATGAACATAAAGAGAATCGAGTCCTTACACAGGTCATACGAAGCTTCGAGGTCTTGCGATACTAGTCTCCACTGATGATGACTCCATGAAAGAATGACTCATGCAGTCGTGCAAATATCACGACTCACAAAACCCGACTGTACAAATTGTCATAACCTGACAGTCCCACAACTACCGCGTCGGTAGAGCCACATAACTCACATATCAGGGTATCTCACAACCCAACGTCTCTGATACCATCTTCTGTAACATCCCCAAAACCCATTGGCTTATTACAGTGCCGTGGACCCCACACCAGGAGATCCACCAGGCGAACACGACTAAAAATACATTAAATTAACCAACAAGGGAAATCACAGTCCCTACCATGATATCCGACACAATATTCCGATAAGGAATTTAAACGATAACGATGGGCCTACAAGGCCAAAAATAATAAAAAAAAAAAACAACACCCACGAGCCTTGCTCGGATAGTATAAATTGACAACGACTAACAAAACTGGAGTACTCCAAACTAACTGACCAACATGAACAACTGAGACTAGTATCGCTCGAATGCCTCGTCGCCAAGGTCATGCCCCTGTGTCCCAACTCTCTCCTCACAAGCACCTAAAACATGAAAACATGTTCCGCCCCCACGGGGTCAGTCATCCAGATAATGAATATCAAATACATGTATAACATGATATGCATCCAAAGGCAGAATGAAATGGTACAATAATAATAGTAATAATACGAGATGCTCACAAACCAAGATAAGAACCAAGCATTCGTGAAACACTATGCCCACGGCATATTTTTAATACATGTTCAACAAGTTAGAACATAAGTGCCCAACGGCGAATCATAAGTATAGAACATCACAATGAATTACACGCAGATGAATCAGACTAGAACTGTATTAAATATGAATCACAATGCCCGAAGGCTCCAATGAAAATACCAAGACATCACAAAGGACTGAAAGTCACTCAACGGAATCTATCGATCAACACAAACACCTGAAAGTTACTCAGTCGAAACTGTAAATAATCACGATGGCCCGAAGCCAAAACAACCCGAAGCTGTAACAATGAGGGCCGAAACCACGGCACGAAGCCGTATCACAATGAGGGCCGAAGTCACGGCACGAAGCCGTATCACAATGAGGGCTGAAGCCACGGCACGAAGCCGTATCACAATGAGACCATCCAATGGTCGTGACCTACTGAACTGTAGGTGTTGGGAAACCAACCGCGAAGGTTCAAGCCCCAAACTTACCCATAATGAGATCACCCAGTGACCGTGACCTACTGAGATGTAGGTGTTGGGAAACCAACGACGAAGGTTCAAGCCCCAAGCTTACCCATCGAGCACTAGCCGAGACTAGCCTCCAAAGCACAAATAATCACAAACGGCAATAATTTCAAGGTTACCGAATTCACAAGAATGATAGTGTGCTGTCTTGAGTCGGCCAACACGACAACAATGACTCACAGATGGGCACAATCCTCGGCGGTCCCAATTCAATACCTCGATTACCTTAGAATGGCCAATCGATAACAATGATACAATGGATGCCTCGGCACCTTTAGTCGGTTACCGACGACAGAGATGAGAAACGGATACGCCAATTCCTTCAATCGGCCAATACAACATCAATGATAAAACACCAACATCAATAACAATGATTACAACAATGTCTTAGGTCGACATCAATATCAACAACAACAATCGATACATTGACGCCGCGAATCAGCTATCGACAATATCATTAACAACGAGTATCCCAATGCCTTGAACCGGCCATTAACGAATAATAACAATCATTTGACATAATTTGCCGAAGAGTATAGTATCAAACGATCCCTTAATAACAATGAACTCATGAAGAGACTAGGTCTCGGAATGATACAACACATTCATACACATATATGATAACATTAATCTCATTGACTAGTACAAGTATAAAACTTGCCTCAAACCGACAGCGAGAAAGTTCTTCCACGATCAACGTCCTTTATGGAATTATCGGTCACTCAAACAACCTTGAATAACACAATTACCAACGATTCGCTTAATATACATATCCACGTATAGCCATAACCAAAACGAAAGGTCGATACAACATTACCCAACTCGTTGGGGCAATTTAACAAACATGTCATAAACAATCTTCAATTGTTTACAACTAGTTTCAATTATATCGATACCAAGCCTCTAATGAATGATTCAATCCAACAAAACATCCTCAATACACTCAATAATCCAAAAGGAAGACACAAAACGAGATTCCAACAACATCTAATCGAAACCCCCAATTCCAAAATCAACATCCAACATGTTCTTGAATAATCCTCCAACAATCCAATGATAATTCATGAAAACTCGTAATCATATGTATATCCCTTCACATATCATGATTACAACATCCAAAACATCATATTCCCACTGAAAAATAAAAATCTAGGGTTTGAAGAAATTACCTTAGATTTAGGATGAAGAATCTAAAAAAATGTTGTTAATCCACACCAAGAACTCAAGGGGGATGAAATATCTGAGATTGATGATGATAAATCACCCAAGAATTCGCCTAAAAGTCGCCCAAAGAGAGGAGGAATGAAGGAAGAGATGAAATGAACTCCTCCTCCTAAAAATCCGCTGAAAAGAGGTGATCTGACCCGTGTGCCGTGGCCAGGACTGAGTGTGCCATGGCCCGCGGCCGAAAAAAAAATGCTCCCAGCCAGCTTAGTGCCGCGGCCCTGCCAGCAGAGAGCCGCGGCCCGCAGTACAGCCGTGCTAGGCTCAGTGTGTAGTCTTAGCTATTTCGACCATAACTCCTTCGGACTCCGATTGACTCACTGTTTGAACCATTGGAAAGATAACTTGATGCTCTATAATACTGAAAGGATTCAGAACTTTTGGAGTTTCCAATAATTGATGGTGATTTTACAAAGTCGAACTCATACGTGGAAAGTCGCTTAAGAACACGAAACTCAACAGAATGACACCGAGACGAACTCGGATGACGAAAAGTGTAGAATTAATCGTTCTCGGAATGACGAAACGGTCACAATAGAGTCACTAAGATGGACTTCCACCAAAAATTTTTTTACCGGAAATCGAAATTGCGGATATTACAGCCCGCTTCATCGAATGGTTGGAATCATGTGTTCTGATGGGAGAGTGAGCTTGCATGTTGTTATTTCTTACTAATGCTTCGTTATCCGTTAGTAACTATTGAGTTTTATACCTTCCGAGACGTGTACATTCTGACCGGGTTTCACAACTGTATTCTGTATCAGAGCAGTTAGCGCACGCTAACTATATCGATAGCGCGCGCTAAGGGGCATCTCTAGCGCATGCTATGTTCATGTGTAGCGCGCGCTAATCAAGCTGGGTAGTAAATTCTGATTTCTGGAGTGGGTTGGTTAACGCATGTTATAGTTTCCATTACGTACGCTACTGTGAAGATTAGCATACGTTAATATACCATTGCGTACGCTAATGCGGATGAGCAGAATATTCTGGAGTTGGACAGAAGGTTCAGTGACTCTGAACCGAACCAGGTAACATACGCTAACACAAGAGTTAACGTACGCTAACTCGAACATTAGCTCACGCTAAGCCAACATTAACGTACGCTAACGGGGATGACAGAAGCCTCTGGACTGCACATTTTCCAGGATAGCATACGCTAATACTTGTCAGTATAAATAGGACAACGACAGTTAAATTCATCATTTACCTATCTTCTTCACCTTCCTTGGCAATCTTTGGCGATCGTAGACTGAGTTGTGTGGATTCTGACTGGGCATCATCACTTATCTATAATTTGGAGTCTCTAGTATGGATTTAGCATCATCCAATCACCTTTCATCATTCAGATCAAGGTATTCTTCATCGAACCCTAGTTTTTGAAATTTTGGGGGTTTTAGGATGATTTCATAATTCTGAATCGAATTAGCCTAGATTGTTGTTAGATTATGATAGTATGCTCATAATCTTTGGTTTTCCTATCGGTTTGTGGATTGAAATTCCGTGATTCCATCCTTGGTTGATTACGATCGATTGCGCACTCATTTTGTTTGACAAATCATTCCTAAGGGTAGAATCTAGGATGATGCTTTTTAACCAGTAGTGTTGTAGTTGATTGAATATCGTTGTGTGTTAGGAACGAGAGATTGGAGTGAGTTCGGATCGAAGCCCTCTCTGTTCACCATTTCTTCACGTCATATTAACCAAGGTAAGTACATATGTTACATTATGTTATGTAGAATGTAAATTCGGCATAGATGATAGTTCATGATATATGTATGGGTGTGTTGTTGTTGTTCTTCCACCTAGGGATGGTTCGACGGAACCTCTAGGGGTCGTTACTAAGGGGTACGGCCACAGAAGTGGTTTCCCACATGGGGAAGGTCCGACGGGGCCTCTGGGGGGGTCGATACTAAGGGGTACGGCCACGGGTTACCAAGTGTGGATTTTGTGATAGTGTAATATGATGTATGATTTTCTTGATGTTCATGTCTTAATGAAATGTGGTATTCCGGAATATTGTTTTCTTAAATGTTTTCAAATGAGATAATCAGTTTGAATTGTATTCGTATATAATATTGTGTAAATGTGTACTTGCACTAACTATTCAAATTCTAACCCCTTAAATGGGGGAAATGCATTTCATGCATTTTAGGTATCGGGCGGACCAAGGAGCCGGCACGGGAAGCGCATGCAAAGGATGGTCAGGTGTGATGATGAGGATCGATGTCTATGTAGTTATTTTATTATGTCTATGTTGGTTACCGGAGTCAGTCCAGTAAACATGTTTGTGTTTTCAAATTATGGTTGAAGTCCCCTGCGTGGGCAATGAACTCGTTTTATAATCTATTTTTCCGTATTTAAACCAAATGTTTTGGCCGAGGCCACGACCGTATTTATATTATGAATGTTGTCGTCATTGGATTATCATAAATTGTGTGAATGTCCTAGCCTGGTAGACCTTGATGAAAGTTCTACGGTGTGTAATAACCTATATGAGAATTGGGGTGTTACATTTATGGTATCAGAGCCTTAGGTTGTGAATACCTAGGTTGTCGGTTAAATTGGGTCTGTCAGTTGTGTCGTAGGAGTCAGTGTTGAGCCTAATATCATTGTGCTACCATCTTTTCGTGCGACCCGTGGCTGTAAGTCTTCTTAAATTATTTCGCTTCTGTATTAATTTTCTTATGCGAATTGAAATTCTGAGTGGGGAACCAACGATGTAAATTATGAACTATGCTGATATTGTTTCGTTTCATTTCTTATTCCTCAGTATGTTCAGAGGTCGTGGTAGACCAGCTCGGGGATGCGGCAGAGGCCGTGGTCGTGGTGCTAATAATGAGGAAGTTCCACTTTCTCAGTCATCTACAGATTCGGATTCACATTCAGTGCCGGATACCTTACCCCGGAGTTCTGATGGACAGCAGGACTTATTGGTCAGTCAGGGCCAACCGTCGAGTAATAGCGTCGATGCGGGAGCTACTGTAACACCCCAAAATCCTATTGGGTTATTACAGTGCCGTGGACCCCACGCCAGGAGATCAACCAGGCGATCATGACTAAATTACATTAAATTACACAATAAGGGAAAATCACAGTCCCTACCATGACATCCGACACAATATTCCGATAAGGAATTTCAACGACAAAAGTGGCCTACATGGCCAAAAATGAAATATAACAACATCCACAAACATCTGTTCGGGTAATACAACACGACAACAACTGACAAGACTGTAGTACACTCCAACTGACTGACCTATAATGAACAACTCGAACTAGTATCGCTCGAATGCCTCGTCGCCATCGTCATGCCCCTGTGTCACAACTCTCTCCTCGCAAGCACCTAAAACATGAAAACATGTTCCGCCCCCACGGGGTCAGTCATCCAGATAATGAACATCAAATATATGTATAACATGATATGTATCCAAAGGCAGAATGAAACGGTACAATGATAATAATAATACGAAATGCTCACAAACCAAGGTAAGAACTGAGCATTCGCGAAATACTATGCCCACGGCATACTATTAATACCTGTTCGACAGGTTAGAACATAAGTGCCCAACGGCGAATCATAATCACATAATACCACAATGAATTACACGACATGAACCAAACCAGGACTGAATTAATTATGAATCACAATGCCCGGAGGCTCCAATGAAATTACCAGGACAATAATAAAGGCTTGAAAGCCACTCAACCGAAGCTGTCAAATTATCACAATCACATGAAGCCAAAACAGCCCGCAGCTGTTATTGATTAGGGCCGAAGCCACGGCACGAAGCCGTATCACAATTAGGGCCGAAGCCACGGCACGAAGCCGTATCACAATTAGGGCCGAAGCCACGGCACGAAGCCGTATCACAATTAGGGCCGAAGCCGTATCACAATTAGGGCCGAAGCCACGGCACGAAGCCGTATCACAATTAGGGCCGAAGCCACGGCACGAAGCCGTATCACAATTAGGGCCGAAGCCACGGCACGAAGCCGTATCACAATGAATGATAGTGTGCTGCCTTGAGTCGGCCAACACGATGACAGTAACACACGGATAGGCACCTTCCTCGACAGTCCCAAATCAACACCTCGATTGCCTTAGGATGGCCAACTGATAACAATGATGGAGTGGATGATTCCATGAATGATTGAGCGCTTCGATAGGCTTAGAAGGGGCCAATCGATACGAATGATACGATGAATGATTGAATACCTCGATTGCCTTAGAACGATCAATCGATAACAATGATATGGTGAATGATTGAACGTTTCTATTTGCCTGAGAACGGCCAATCGATGACAATGATACGAAGGATGCCTCGGTACCTTTAATCGGTGACCGACGACGAAGATGAGAAATGAATACGCCAATGCCTTTAATCGGCCAATACAGTTTTAATGACAACCCCAACAGGAATAACAATGATCCGAACGATGTCTTATATTGACATCAATATTAACAACAATCGATACATCGATACCGCGAACCGGCTATCGACAATGACATTAATAACGAGTATCACAATGCCTTGAATCAGCCATTAACGGACAATAATAAACATTTAGCATAGTTTCCGAAAGGTATCGTATCGAACGATCTCTTAATATCAATGAATTCATGAAGAGACTAAGTCTTGGAATGATACAACACATTCATACACATATATGAGGACATTAATCTCATTGACTAGTACAAGTATAAAACTTGCCTCAAACCGAAGGCGAGAAGGTACTTCCACGATCAACGTCCTTAATGAAATTATCGGCCGCTCGAACAACCTTGAATAATACAATTACCAACAATCCAATTAATATACGAATCAAACATGAATATAACGAACTCAAAACGTCGATACGGTTAAACCAAGTTCATTGAGGCATTATATCGAACACTTTGTGGCCAACTTCGATTGTTTATAACCAAACTTCAAAAATACCAACATCAAATCCCCAAGAAGGATTTCAAACCAACAAAACATCTTCAATACGTTCAATAATCCATTATGAATATCCAAAATCGTGATTACAACAACGATTAATCGAAAACCCCCAAATCCAACTCAATATTCAAAGTGTTCTTGAATAATCCTTCAATAATCCAATGAATCATCAAACATATCCATAATCATGCGTATATCACTTCATACAACATGATCTTAACATCCAAAACATCATATCTCAACACAAAATCAAAATCCAAGATGTTGAAGAAATTACCTCTTGAAGATCCAAGCACTTTAATCCGATGAAATCGCGTTAGATCGACAATCCGAGCTTCACAACCGAATGAAAATGATAAAAAATGAATACTAAAGTGATTGATGATGAATATCTCCCCCCTCAAGCCTTCTCTCTCGGGTGAGTTGAAGAAGAATGGAAGAAATGAGTTGAAATCGCAGAAAAAAAACGCAATTATAGCGCTGACTGCTCTGTGTGCTGCGGCACAGGACAAGTGTGCCGCGGCCCACGGCCAAAAAAAACTTTCCAGCACTGGCTTAGTGCCGCGGCCCAGCCGAAGTGTGCCGCGGCACACGGTACAGTCCACTCCAGCACCAAAAAGGCACATCGTGCAATCTTAGCTATTTCGACCATAACTCCTTCGTCCGGACTCCGATTGACTCACCATTTGAACTATTGGAAAGCTAACTCGATGCTCTATAATATTGCAAAGATTCAGAATTTTTGGATTTTCCAAAAATTAATGGTGAATTAACAAAGTCGAACTCAAACGCGGAAAAGTCGATAAAGAACACGGAATTCAACAGAACGACACCGAGACGAACTCGGATGACAAAAAGTGTAGAATTAATCATTCTCGGAGTGACGAAAAGGTAACAATAGAGTCTCTAAGATGGACTTCCGCCAAAAATAAAATTACCGAATGAAATTACTGAATGATAATGATCGAATTACAACCGGGTATTACATACCCTCCCCCTTAAAAAGAGTTTCGTCCTCGAAACTAAGGGTAAACCACTCGGGATATGAACTATCCATCATGATTTGAAAACAATAATGTCCAAAAAGTTCTCGGGACCAAATCAATTGCACGCCCAAGCCCCCAAGACTTGACGTCTCGGGTCACAGTGAACGATTTTCCAAATTATCACGAACTCTTGAGTACAACGCCAAAGGGACGAATTTTCAACAAATTATCCAAATCTCAAGATTCTCGAATATGATCATAATAAAATAGATCAACAATAAATGATTCCCAGTCACGATACATTAATACGGATAGATTTACACAGTCATCCAAAAACAAGGTTACATCTCAAATGTACCCAACGTCGATATCCTTCCATATCATCAATCTCCTCTATCTCAACGATTTAAGGTAGACCCCAAATATGAACTCACCGCACAATATGATCCCGGAAGGTCACAAGAACAAAATGATCACAATGAATGATAATGAATCGAAATCCCACAAGGATTAAGAATGACTCACCGAGGTGAATTAATAAATTAATGAGTGATAGCTCCATGAAGTGATTGGAACCGTCGTTCCTCATGAATTAAATGATTAATCGATAATTATGAGTCCCAACATGATTGATATATATAATGAATGAATTATATGAATGAATGAACGACAATGAAATGAATGATTAACCCATTAACGAACAAGAATTAACTTGTTCAAACCGGTGATGAATGTCCTTACCTCTGGCCCTCGAGGCCTGATAGGGTCCTTTGAATGATGCACGGGATGGAGTAACGAAGTCTCTCGAGGCCCTTGAGCTCTTTTGGGATTTACTGGCACTAGAACTCCTGCAGTATTTATGCCGGTGTCCCTGCCTCCCACACAGAAAACAAACAATAGCTGGCACCGTACACCGGGCACTAACGTGACCTGCTGAATCACAGTTAAAGCAAACAACAATCAAACTCGTCGCCTGAGCGGAAGATGCTATCCCAGCACGAAGACGACTAGAAAACGAACCCTTGGACGTCGGAGCCCGATGTCCCTCTGAACGAGCCGACATTCTAGTCCTCTCACCTAAAGAAACTGAAGGATGCTTCTGAGTAAGCTCCTTGATCAAAAGCTCTGCTCCAAGAGCCTTCCCGATGAATTTGCTACGTGAACTACAATTGTGATTGAACAACTGCATCCTCAACTGCGGATTTAGACTCTTGCTAAAATATTTGATCTTATCCGCCTCAGTACGGATAACTGATGAAGCAAACTGAAGTAGTCCCTGAAACTTCTCAGCAATGACAATAACACCCTCGTCCTCGACGGGTTCGGGATTAAAAACCTCTGACAACTTGGCTTCACGAAGTGGAGCCGGATAATACCTCTCTAACATGAGGGTCTTGAACTCACTCCAACCACAATCGCGATCGGTGGGTTTCACAGAAAGCCACCACAAATAAGCACCCTTAATCAAGTAATAAGCCGCTACTGCCACTTTACTCTCTTCCGGACACTGAACCATGTCGAAGAGTTTATCAAACTGCTCAAGCCAATGAACAATATCAGCTGGTTCCGACGAACCCTCAAAAGTAGGCGTCCTCTGACGAGAGATATCGCCAACAATCTGATTCACTACTCCAGTCTGTCCATGAAACGGAACCTGGAATCCCTGTTGCGGTGGACCACGAACCATCGAGGTCTGCATGGTCTCCACTATCCGCGTCATATGAGTCATCTGGGCCATCATGCCCTGCATAAATATGAATGGGTCAACCCGAACACCTTCCGAGTGAGCTGCTTCTCGGGTACGACTCCCTGACGGTGAATGATTATCTGACAGTGAATGAGTAGCATATCTATCTGATGAACACATGTTAACCCTCGCATCCACGCGGGCGTTCATACGAGATCCCGAATTCTGGTCCGTACCGCGGCCTCTTCCCCTGCGTCCTCGGACAGCTCTATCCATACTGGATCAGGAAAGCCACATGATAATTATAGATCCCGCATGAATATCGCATTATGATTATGAGACGGAAAGATAACAATGAGCATACACGCTCTAACACAATGAATGCATTAATAATGCAATTAAACGATCGTCGACATGACGCCGGAATACTATAAGATCGCATGAAAGATCAAGTGAGGTGACAATACTATCTGATGAAATTCCTGAAATGATTACCTTGAACAAGTTAACAAGGTTGAAAATTTGATTCACAAGATCAACAACTGAACCGTGAGATGGACTGGATGATTAATGAATTAATTGAACAATGAGATTGACTGAGTGATAATGAATTAACTGAGCGATGAGATTAACTGAGTGATGAATGAATTGACCGAACGATGAGATTGACTGAGTGATGAATGAATTAATTGAACAATGAGATTAACTGAGTGATGAAGGAATTGACTGAGTGATGAATGAATTAACTGAGCAATGATATTGACTGGGTGATGAATGGATTAACCGAGTGATGAATGAATTAACTGAGTAATGATATTGACTGAGTGATGAACGAATTAACTGAGTGATGAATGATATTGAGACTGTGTGATAATGAATTAACTGAGTGATGAATGATATTGACTAAATGATGAATGAATTAACTGAGTGATGAATGATATTGACTGTGTGATAATGAATTGACTGAGTGATGAATGATATTGACTGAGTGATGAATGAATTAACTGAGTGATGAATGATATTGACTGAGTGATGAATGAATTAACTGAGTGATGAATGATTTAACTGGGTGATGAATGAATTATCTGGGTAATGATATTGACTGAGTGATGAGCTCAAAATGATGATTGAGGATTATTAACTGATGAATGAGTTGATCCTTAATGCTTACACAAGTCACACGTGCTCCAAAACAATTAGTCATGAATCAATCATAACACTAATATCACATATATGTTTCAACAAACATGAACAATTAATGACATGACGAATGTATGAACATAAAGAGAATCGAGTCCTTACATAGGTCATACGAAGCTTCGAGGTCTCACGATACTAGTCCCAACTGACGACGACTCGATGAATGAATGACTCGTGCAGTCGTATTAATATTACGACTCAGAAAACCCGATTGTCTAGATTTTCATAACTTGACAGTCCCACTACTACCGCATCGGTAGAGCCACATAACTCACATATCAGGGTATCTCACAACCCAAACGCTCTGATACCATCTTCTGTAACACCCCAAAATCCTATTAGGTTATTACAGTGCTGTGGACCCCACGCCAGGAGATCCACCAGGCGAACATGACTAAATTACATTAAATTACACAATAAGGGAAAATCACAGTCCCTACCATGACATCCGACACAATATTCCGATAAGAAATTTCAACGACAAAAGTGGCCTACATGGCCAAAAATGAAATATAACAACATCCACGAACATCTGTTCGGGTAATACAACACGACAACAACTGACAAGACTGTAGTACACTCCAACTGACTGACCGACAATGAACAACTCGAACTAGTATCGCTCGAATGCCTCGTCGCCATCGTCATGCCCCTGTGTCTCGACTCTCTCCTCGCAAGCACCTAAAACATGAAAACATGTTCCGCCCCCACGGGGTCAGTAATCCAGATAATGAACATCAAATACATGTATAACATGATATGTATCCAAAGGCAGAATGAAACGGTACAATGATAATAATAATACGAAATGCTCACAAACCAAGGTAAGAACCGAGCATTCGCGAAATACTATGCCCATGGCATACTATTAATACCTGTTCGACAGGTTAGAACATAAGTGCCCAACGGCGAATCATAATCACATAATACCACAATGAATTACACGACATGAACCAAACCAGGACTGAATTAATTATGAATCACAATGCCCGGAGGCTCCAATGAAATTACCAGGACAATAATAAAGGCTTGAAAGCAACTCAACCGAAGCTGTCAAATTATCACAATCACATGAAGCCAAAACAGCCCGCAGCTGTTATTGATTAGGACCGAAGCCACGGCACGAAGCCGTATCACAATTAGGGCCGAAGCCACGGCACGAATCCATATCACAATTAGGGCCGAAGCCACGGCACGAAGCCGTATCACAATTAGGGCCGAAGCCACGTGCAGCCGTATCGAGTGGGGCGGCCACGGCCGCGGCCGTATCACAATTAGGGCCGAAGCCACGGCACGAAGCCGTATCACAATTAGGGCCGAAGCCACGGCACGAAGCCGTATCACAATTAGGGCCGAAGCCACGTCACAAATCCGTATCACAATGAATGATAGTGTGCTGCCTTGAGTCGGCCAACACGATGACAGTAACACACGGATAGGCACCGTCCTCGACAGTCCCAAATCAACACCTCGATTGCCTTAGGATGGCCAACCGATAACAATGATGCAGTGGATGACTCCATGAATGATTGAGCGCTTCGATTGGCTTAGAAGGGGTCAATCGATACGAATGATACGATGAATGATTGAATACCTCGATTGCCTTAGAACGGTCAATCGATAACAATGATATGGTGAATGATTGAACGTTTCCATTTGCCTGAGAACGGCCAATCGATGACAATGATACGAAGGATGCCTCGGTACCTTTAATCGGTGACCGACGACGAAGATGAGAAACGAATACGCCAATGCCTTTAATCGGCCAATACAGTTTTAATGACAACCCCAACAGGAATAACAATGATCCGAACGATGTCTTAGATTGACATCAATATTAACAACAATCGATACATCGATACCGCGAACCGGCTATCGACAATGACATTAATAACGAGTATCACAATGCCTTGAATCGGCCATTAACGGACAATAATAAACATTTGGCATAGTTGCCGAAAGGTATCGTATCGAACGATCTCTTAATATCAATGAATTCATGAAGAGACTAAGTCTCGGAATGATACAACACATTCATACACATATATGAGGACATTAATCTCATTGACTAGTACAAGTATAAAACTTGCCTTAAACCGAAGGCGAGAAGGTACTTCCACGATCAACGTCCTTAATGAAATTATCGGCCGCTCGAACAACCTTGAATAATACAATTACCAACAATCCAATCAATATACGAATCAAACATGAAGATAACGAACTCAAAACGTCGATACGGTTAAACCAAATTCATTGAGGTATTATATCGAACACTTTGTGGCCAACTTCGATTGTTTATAACCAAACCTCAAAAATACCAACATCAAATCCCCAAGAAGTGTTTCAAACCAACAAAACATCTTCAATACGATCAATAATCCATTATGAATATCCAAAATCGAGATTACAACAACGATTAATCGAAAACCCCCAAATCCAACTCAATATTCAAAGTGTTCTTGAATAATCCTTCAATAATCCAATGAATCATCAAACATATCCATAATCATGCGTATATCACTTCATACAACATGATCTTAACATCCAAAACATCATATCTCAACACAAAATCGAAATCCAAGATGTTGAAGAAATTACCTCTTGAAGATCCAAGCACTTTAATCCGATGAAATCGCGTTAGATCGACAATCCGAGCTTCACAACCGAATGAAAATGATGAAAAATGAATACTCAAGTGATTGATGATGAATATCTGCCCCCTCAAGCCTTCTCTCTCGGGTGAGTTGAAGAAGAATGGAAGAAATGAGTTGAAATCGCAGAAAAAACGCAATTATAGCGCTGACTGCTCTGTGTGCCGCGGCACAGGACAAGTGTGGCGCGGCCCACGGCCAAAAAAAAACTGCCCAGCACTGGCTTAGTGCCGCGGCCCAGCCGAAGTGTGCCGCGGCACACGGTATAGTCCACTCCAGCACCAAAAAGGCATATCGTGCAGTCTTAGCTATTTCGACCATAACTCCTTCGTCCGGACTCCGATTGACTCACCATTTGAACCATTGGAAAGCTAACTCGATGCTCTATAATATTGCAAAGATTCAGAATTTTTGGAGTTTCCAAAAATTAATGGTGAATTAACAAAGTCGAACTCAAACGCGGAAAAGTCGATAAAGAACACGGAATTCAACCGAACGACACCGAGACGAACTCGGATGACAAAAAGTGTAGAATTAATCATTCTCGGAGTGACGAAAAGGTAACAATAGAGTCGCTAAGATGGACTTCGGCCAAAAATAAAATTACCGAATGAAATTACTGAATGATAATGATCGAATTACAACCGGGTATTACAGCTACTACCATACTTCAGTAGTTGGTAGCTCAACTGACTCAAATATCTCAAGGTGGGCGACAGAATCCGCCCCCGACTGCGGTAGACGAAGTGTAATATCCGCCATTTTTATAATATAATATTATTATTTATAATAATATTAATAATGCATTTCATTTCATCTAGTCTCATTACATTATCAAGTGAGTATTGTTGTATAATTACTTTCACTTCAAGAACGAATCAATCTTTTAATCTCATTTAATGAGATCATGATTATTTTCATTTCACCTCATAGATTCTAAGCCCGAGTCTGCTTATCAATAAATTTTAAGGGAGGTTTAATATTAAGTATTACTATTAATATTATATTATTAGTATTGACAATATTAATATTAATAATTCTATTATTATTGTTAAATATCATTATTATTTATATAAAATCCAATAGACTTTAATTATAATGTTATTGTTATTTGGTTCGACTACCTTTTGTTGACTCAAAATACTAAAGCCCAACAAATTTATACTACCATATATACTCCTAGGGCTACCTAACCCTAACCTAGGAGTATAAATACAATACAATTCTGCAGTACAAAAAATACACAATAAAATACCATACACAAAACACAATACATCCGGTTCCTTCAAGACAGCAAAATACTTTTTTTTTACCGAGACAACTCCAGCTGCAAATCTGCAACTCTCCACACTGCAGTTCCCCATCTTCCTGTCTTCCCAACAAGGTAAACTCTTTATCCCCTTTTATTTTTTTTTCCTGCAGATTTCAATAGTAGCACACACACAATCGAACCCTAAAATACGGAACCCATGAATCTGAATTTACAACCCGAAACTGCGAACAAACCCTAATTTTCTGTCGAGGCTTGATTTGAAGAATCAAACCTTAATTCAGTAATCGACCCGAATCAGAAGCCCGAATCACCTTTAACCCCATCCCGATTGAAATCATAAACCAAACCCAAATCAGAAATCCTTATCCCCAAATTCCGAGCCTAAATTAGAGACCCGATTCGGATCCATCCCTATCATTAATAACCAGAAACCCTATTACATCAGCCTGACTTCACTCCTTCAGTCGCGAGCTATCGCCGCCGCTGCCTTTTTTCTGGACTGTGCCGGTCACACGCAGTATAAGTGTGTGTCTTCTGTAGCCCTTCCGTGAGGATTCACATCAGAGAGAGTTAGATATCTTAAGATCCGAGTGTGGATCTGTGTGTATGAGATTTTGCGTTCATGTGTGCGTCGGACCGTGTGTGTGTATTTTTTTTCTGCAGCTCCTCTCGGCCGAGGAGATTTTTGAGAGAGAGAGAAGAGTATAGAGAGATGAGAGGAAGGAGTAAAGTGAGAAATGAGGCGGCCGATCACTTGTAGAGGGGTTTTATACCCTTTTGTTTTAGTTTAAATTCAATTAAGCCCTGACTTTCCAATAACTTTTCAATTTTACCCCAGTCAGTTTCTAATTTCTTCAATTGACCCCAGACAGTTTTTATATCTTCAATCCTAGCCCTATTTTGACACAAGGCATTTATAATGTTAACTTTTCAATTAATATTAATAAGCAATTTTAATTTATGCATTATATATTATTTTCAGTTATTATATAATAATAAAAATATTATAAGGATTATAATTATTATATTACATGTAGATATTAACAAGGATTTGCGGGCTTAGGACTGTGAGTCAAGCATCTTCATATTCAAGTTCAAGCAGTATCATTTTATTCAGGTGGGAATTTTCACTATCACTTTAATTGCTTTAATTGGATTGCTATGTGATATTATATTTATGTTTAAAATTGAGGATACGTATTGTAAATCAGGCTCACCTGTATAAGTGTAAAGAGAATATCTTAAGATATATGTTGTGTGGAGACACCTGCACAACCTCAATATTTACATGCATGCTCGATTCATGTTATATGTGGTATTGTGTGTATGTATTCATGTTGAGGAAAATATTATTGATAGAATAATCATTTAGATGCATTCCATGATATTGTATATTACTGTGATATGTGTGATTTCCATGAGCCGAAGGAAGCTCACCCCCACCTATATTGATCCCGCGGGTTTAACCTAGCCGGATGGACGAAGGAGCAAGCCGAGAGGGCATATGATAATATTTATTAAAATGATATTTTTCTTTATGTCTTATGCTTTGCCATATTTATCTGGGAAAACTCTTGATTAGTAATAATAATTTATAAATTTTTATTCCGCCGCAATTATTACCTCTTATTTATGTCATGTCATTGCCTTAATTAATAGGCATTTATTTTGTCATTGTAGCGATTCGACTTTGTAGGCAAGAATTTTAATATTCTCAAAAGAATTTATTTTCGTCAAAATTCACATTCTTATTAATTTCCCCTATAATTATCCCTAGAAAGTCGGGGCGTTACATAGTGGTATCAGAGCGGGTTTTACCTTTCTGTAGACTCGCTAAAATATAAAAGTATCATATGCTCTCAGCATCGCCACTTCGTCACTCCGTCCAAGGTACCGAATTTCAATTTAAAAACATCATTATTCATGCATCTATCATTTCATTTCATTTACATGTTGTATATATTTGTGCGAACTGTTAGAATGGCCAAACCTAGGATGACACCACGTAAGAGGATTTCTGCTACGTTTTGTTGACTCAAAGTATTTTGATGATGATTATATTCAAAACATTTAAACAAAATCTATCTCATCGAGCTGTTACATTGAAGGAAAATCATGTTCCTAGCGCACGTTACAGACTGCATGATAGCGCACGCTATCGAGGGCAAGTCACCTGCAGTCAGGCAAGTAATCTGCAGTCAAGTTGGAATCACCTGATGGATAGCGCACGCAAATCCTATATTATCTGCGCACGCTAAGTTTCAAACTTAGCGCACGCTAACATCTATTTATAGCGCACGCTATCGCATTTCTCTTAAACAAAGCAGAGGACAGTGAAGTCTGGACAGAAAAAGGAAAATCATTTGCACACGCTACGGAAGTATAATTACGTACGCTATTCAAAAGTCTTAGCGCACGTTACATGACAACCCTTGCGCACGCTACCGGAAATCATATTGGAAGTCCAGTAGCCACTGGACTCAAACAAAAAAGCGTTTACGTACGTTATGCAAGCTAACGTACGTTATCTGGAAAATATGTAACGCACGCTACAAAACACTTGTTAGCGAACGCTAAGCGTTGAAATTCTACCATTGAACATTCTATCCGTTGGAACGCAGAGGTCAAAAAGTAGATCCAGAAAATCTGGAAAGCTAATATTAAATAATACTAGCGCACGATAAGTATACAGTACAAACGCACGCTAAGTATAAATTTATCCGTTGGAAAAGGGACATTGGGGAGACAAACCGACAAGATTCAAAGTCAAAAGTGAAGACCAGTTGACAACGTTAGCGCACGCTACTGGAGACTGTCTAGCGCACGCTAAGACATGTATTTTACCGTTGGTACAATTTAATGACCGTTCAGATCAGTCAAGTCACGGCTCGATAACGCACGCTATGAAGAATTATTAGCGCACACTAATAATACGTTTTTCAGCATATGTAGAAGGACTTGACACTATAAATACCCATATCACTTGGGTGTCTCAATACACAACTTCAAGCATTCAAGTATTCAAGCATTCAAAGTATTCTTGAGCTCAGATTTCTATTTATTATTGCATACTAAGTTGTGGGAAGAAAAGATACAAGAGTGATACACATTGTAATATTTACTATACTTTGTATTCTTTTCATTTGGTTGTGAGTGTTGCATCACTCATACACGAGCGTAATAGAAACGAATTAAGAGTCACTAATCCGGTGTTATTAGGATCTTTGATCCGACATTGTTAGGATTACACTCGAACATTCGTATGTAAGGATTGTCTAGACCAATAGAACACTAGATACAAATAGTTTATTTTGAGAGTGGTTGTGCTTGGACCAATAGAAGACAAGCGGTTGTAACGGTTGTTGTGCTCGGACCGATCGAAGACGAGACAAGTGTGTGTGGTTGTTCTTTAGCCAATAGAAAAAGAAGTCGGAGAGAGGACGTAGGCAAGTTGCTGAACCTCTATAAATCTTTGAGTCTTTTACTTTCCGCATATTTTATCTTTATTCGCGAGAAAGTTCGATATTCCGCATTACCACTATTCAACCCCCCTTCTACTGGTGAATTTATCTCTTCAGTTGGTATCGGAGCGTGTCTATTTTTAAGGGTTTAACCACCTAAGGGAAAAAGATCCGCAAATGGCTCTTCTTGGCCAAATCGAAGGAAATGCTCTCAACCGTTCTCCTTTCTTTGATGGTTCCAATTTCATGACATGGAAAAAGAAAATGGCTATATTCGTTCAAGCCTATGGTATTGAAATATGGAAAGTCATTGCCCTTGGTCCGAAACTCGCCAAGAAAGAAGATGGATCGTTGAAAAAGTTTGACGAGTTCAACGACGAGGACTGGAGAAACACGCACATCAATTCACGTGCTACTCAACTTCTATATTGCGCCCTTAATCCCGAAGAACTCAATAGGATATCCTCCTACGAAAGCGCAAAGGAAATTTGGGAAATCCTCGAAGTAACTCATGAAGGAACCACCCAAGTCAAGGAGACTAAAATCAACATGCTTCTTCATGACTACGAACTCTTCTCCATGAAGGACGAGGAAACGATCACAAATATGCTGGATCGGTTCTCGGCTATAACCAATGGACTTGCATCTTTCGGAAGCTATATCTAGTAGCGACAAAGCAAAGAAAATTCTTCGCTCGTTGCCACGTGAATGGGATGCCACGGTTACCGCCATCATGGAGTCCAAAGATCTCAACAAACTCGAGTTTAGTGCCCTCATCGGGTCACTCATTAACTATGAGATCGTTCTCAAGTCTAGAGGTACTAAACCTAAGCCTCGTGAAAAAGTAGTCGCATTCAATGTTGATAGCGATTTTGAGGAAGATGTTCCCGAAGATGAAGATGACGAGGAACTTGCTCTTTACGCCAAAAATTTTAGAAGGTATAAAAATCTAATTCAAAGAAGGCGAAGTTTCCTTGGTCGGGACGGCAAGGCGGAGCAAAAGAAGAATGGCTATGCTCCTATAAAAAAGTTCGACAATAATTGTCGGAAATGTGGTCAAGCCGGTCACTATGCCAAGGAATGCCGAGGATCCTCTTCAAAGCCGCAAGTCGAAAGATTAAAAAAGAAGGGGGTTCTAATCGCTTCTTGGAGTGATGACGAGGAGGAGATTGAAAGATCTCTAGATGCTAATCTCGCGTTCATGGCACTCCACTCCGAAAGCAATATCAAGATAAGTTCTAAACTTAATGATGATGAATATGATACATTCGATTTTTGCGATTCACAAGTTCATCATGACGATGAGTTATTAAGTGCGTTTGAATCTTTGAACATAGAATACGACGAGATGGTTAAATTAAATATGTCTTTAAAGAGGAAAATAAAATCTTTAGAACTAGAAAAATCTTCTCTTCAAAATAAAGGCAAAACTATTGAACTCGACCATACCTTATGCCTTGAAAAAGAAAATGTTTTGAAAATTGAGTTGACGAAAACTCAAAAGGAGCTAAAATATATTTTGAACAAATTTACTCTCGGAAACGAGAAATTCGAAAAGCTCTTATCCATACAAAAATCCCCATTGTTAAAACACGGTCTTGGTTTCGACCCGTTTAAAAGGGAACAATCCCTTATCAATCTTGATAAAATAAAGAAAACTGAAACCGAGAATTCAAAAACTCCTTTCAAACAACAAGTTCATGATAGCGTTCATTCAAAGTTGAGAACCATCAAAGTTAAACAAATATGGGTTCCAAAAGGGACAATTGTTCCGAATGCTATAAGTATCGTTAACTTTGGAGGACCCAAAAGGGCTTGGGTACCGAAACAACCGAGAAACACTATTTTTGTAGGTACCGGCACCAAAGAAAATCAAGTGGTACATTGATAGCGGATGCTCAAGGCACATGTGCGGCTCCGAGGATTTGTTTGAAGACCTCGAATATCAAGAACAAGGACATGTGACCTTTGGCGACAATCAAAAAGGAAAAATTAAAGGCATCGGAAAAGTCGGTAAGGAACCTTCTCCCTCTATCAACAAAGTATTATTTGTTGAAGGTTTGCATCACAATTTACTTAGCGTTTCTCAACTATGCGATGAAGGTTTTAAAATTCTCTTTGAGAAAACTCATTGCACGGCATTTAGGTCGTTTACTGAATTCGGGTTTGATTCTTCAAATCAAACCTGGACAGAAAATTAGGGTTCGTTTGCAGTTTCGTGTTGTAAGTTCAGATTCCTGGGTTCCGTGTTTTAGGGTTCGATTGTGTGTGTGCTACGATTGGAATTTGCAGGAAAAAAAAAATAAAAGGGGATAAAGAGTTTACCTTGTTGGGAAGACAGGAAGATGGGGAACTGCAGGTGCAGATTTGCAGCTGGAGTTGTCTCGGTGGTTCGGCAGAAAAAAAAAGTATTTTGCTGTCTTGAAGGAACTGGATGTATTGTGTTTTACGTATGGTATTTTATTGTGTATTTTTTTGTAGTGCAGAATTATATTGTATTTATACTCCTAGGTTAGGGTTAGGTAGACCTAGGAATATATATGGTAGTATAAATTTGTTGGGCTTTAGTATTTTGGGTCAACAAAAGATAATCGGGCCAAATAACAATAACATTTTAATTAAAGTCTATTGGGTTTTATATAAATAATAATGATATTTAATAATAATAATAGAATTATTAAAATTAATATTGTCAATACTAATAATATAATATTAATATTAATAATTAATAATAAACATCCCTTAAATTCATTGATAAGCAGACTCGAGCTTAGAATCTATGAGGTGAAATGAAAATAATTATGATCTCATTAAATGAGATTAAAAGATTTATTTGTTCTTGGAGTGAAAGTAATTGTACGATAATTACTCACTCGACAATGTAATGAGACTAGATGAAATGAAATGCATTATTAATATTATTATAAATAATAATATTATATTATAAAAATGACGGATATTACATCCTATCTCTCATAGAAAAATTTTCGTCCTCGAAAATAAATGACATACCTCGATTGAAGAAATTCGAATAACGAGCTTGAAGTTCTTCTTCGCACTCCCAACTGGCTTCATCTTTAATGTGGTTACGCCATTGGATTTTGACAAACACCTTCTCTTTGTTTCTCAACTGCCGGACTGATCGGTCGAGAATAACTTCAGGATGTTCTTCATAAGTAGGATCTTTGTTCATCTCCACGGCGGTATAGTTGATGACGTGGCTGGGATCGTGCACATACTTCCTCAACAAAGATACATGAAAAACGTTGTGCACGGCCGAAAGTTCTGGGGGTAAAGCCAAACGGTAAGCTAACTCTCCAATTTGTTCATGAATTTCGAACGGTGCAATATATATCGGTGTCAACTTGCTCCTTGGATCAAAACGAATAATTCCCTTGGTAGGAGATACCTTCAGGAATACCTTGTCGCCAACATAGAATTCGAGATCTTTCCAACGCTTGTCGGCGTAAGACTTCTGACGATCCCGGGCTATCATGATCCTCTCACGAATCTTATCCACCACACCTACTGTTTGTTCAAACAACTCGGGACCCAAGATTTTCCTTTCACCTACTTCGTCCCAATACAGTGATGATCGACACTTCCTACCGTATAAGGCTTCATACGGCGCCATACCGATCGTTGACTGATAACTGTTGTTGTAAGCAAATTCTACCAAAAGGCAACAGTCGTTCCCAATTATTGCCCATGTCTAATACACATGCTCGCAACATATCCTCAAGAATCTGAATGGTCCTCTCAGAATGACCATCAGTCTGAGGATGATAGGCCGTACTAAAATTCAACTGCGTTTCAAAGCTTCTTGCAAACTTTCCCAAAAACGTGATGTGAAATGAGTATCCCTGTCGGATACTATAGAGATTGGCACTCCATGAAACTTAATAATCTCACTGATGTAAAGTTGAGCATACTGATCCATTGGGAAATTCATCTTAACTGGGATGAATGTTCGCTATATTTTTAAACAATCAGCAAGTGTACGGAGTGAGTGTAGAAAGCGGCGAGCAAGGTCGTATTCCAGAGAGACTAAATATTCCTAATGTGTTGAGTACTAGATTATAATGATTCCGATTTTATCTAGACGATCGAAAGTTGAATGGATGGTTAATAAACTAAAATGATGACAATAAAATAAAATATCCGAATTAAATAGAATTGTAAGAGTTTAGAAAGAAAGATTCCAAGGCTCGGTTTCCGTTGATCACTAAGTTTAGTCGGGATTGGTTCCAAAAGCTCTAAGTGCGTTTCCAAAATGATAATCACAATAATATTCTAAAGTCCCTCTCGAGATGCATTAAAACGTAGATTAAACAACCTATAATAACGTCTCCGTTTACTATAAATTATCTAACTCCAAAATGTTCATAAGATTTAAACATCATCATAGCTTATCACCGATTTCTCAATCTCGTAATTTACTATGTCATATACTCGAAACCTATTAATGCCCTCTTCTCTCGAATTATGAGCAATTAAGTTTAGCATGTAAAAACATTGATCAAGTTTCTAAACATGAATCAAAACCAAGTATTTGATAAAGAAATCACACTATATATATAATCATCAATCCCTCAAAACCATAGTAAAACAAAGTACTCCCATGCCCGGAATTTAACGAGTTTAGCCGGACATGGTAATGAAATAAAGATTAATAATCATCATGTTCATCATGTTCATGCTAAATAAAACAACAAAATAAATAAAAGATAGGAAGAAGATAAAACTCGGATGGTGTCTTGATTTATCCCGGTTGAAGCCTTCAAATGTTCTTGAAGTGTTCTTCAAGAATTTTCTTCAAATCTTCTTATTTTTGGAGTAAAAGCCCTCAAATCATGTGTTTCTCTCTTTCCAATCACTCTAATTCAACATTGTAATATCCGCAAATTCGATTTCCGGTAATTTTTCTTTTTTGGCGAAAGTCCATTTTTACGACTTGATTGGGACCGTTTCGTCATCCTGAGAATGATTAATTCTACACTTTTTGACATCCGAGTTCGTTTCGGAGTCGTTTTGTTGAGTTCCGTACTTTTTAGCGACTTTTCCGCTATTGAGTCGATTCTTGCGAATCTCGTTCGAAACTGCTGTTTCGAGTTTCCTATAAGTCTGTTTAACTTCGTTAGACGTGTTATGAACTTCGGTTTGGTTATTCGATCACGTATCGTGATTTCGGGGCGTTTTGGGCTATTTTGTAATTTACCCAAAGTTATGGGTATTCGTATCTGTATTTGTTGTCTCGACCCTTTTCTTGGTCGCGTATGATTAATTATTGCATTACATTTTCATTTCGTGTCGTTGATGTCGTCCGCGAACTTTTCGTCGTGTTCATTTCGTGCGTTTTCGGAAATCGAGGCGTCGGGTCGTGGCGGCTGAGCAGCTGGCCGGACCGGTGCGGCACTGTCGGAAGTCTTGGCAGCAGCCGGCGAGCACGCGAGAACCGCGTAGCGCACGCTACGGACGGGGCCAGCGTGCGCTAGCTTCAGCGATGTAAGCGCCTGTATCGTCAATCGGCCAGCGTCTTATCGGGCACAGGCGAGAGGATTACGAGGTTACGGACTCGGGTAGGATCGGCGGGTAGTGCACGCCATCGCCGGTCGTGGCGCACGCTTCGCCGGCGGGTAGCGCCTGTGTCGGCCGACTAGCGTGCGTTACGGGATGAGTTTGTTAGTCCGGAGGCTCTTTGGGAGTCGGCTAGCGCGCGCAGCTTCGGCCGTAGCGCACGCTTGCGGGACTCGGGCGGACAAGTCATGGTCGGCGGAATGGTTGGTGGTGCCGGGTCGTGCGGGCCATGGCCGAAGTCTTTGGGCGATCTTGGCCGATAGCGCACGCTAGTCCAGGAAAGGCTAGCGCACGCTAGTTCCGGCCCGATATATAAATGACAGACGACCACTTTTTCATTCATTTTTCATTTCTTTTCTCTTCGGTCGATGGAGCTTTGAAGGAGATGAAGCCATCTTTGTTAAACAACAAATCAATGAAGTATCGCAGATTATAACACCGATCAATCATCTATAACGTCCTTCGATCCAGCGAATCAAGGTTAGATCTTTAGAACCCTACTTTTGGGGAGATTTGGGGATTTTCGCGTTTTTGTCCGATTCATTCCGTTTTGCTGAGTAATTCATGATGAATATGATTAATCTTGTTGGTATTCTTAATTTCCCTATGGATTCATGGTATATTTCGTGATTTTTACGAAATCGAGAGGGTTTGGTTGTGGTCCGCCCTCGTTGTCGTTTTTATACGAATATACATGAATCGTAGGCGGGGTTTCGGGTGTATTCCAATTCCGTATTCGTTTAGAATCGGTTGTGATTGTATTCTTCGAATCGCTAGGTTCGGTTTCGATGGTTCCTAGCATTCGTCGGTGACTTTCCATTCCGTTCGTTACGTCGTCGACTATTCAAGGCAAGTATATATATATATATTTATGATTGTACGTTCTCGACTTTGAAAGTAAGAAATATTGATGGTATGATATGAACGAACCGTTTTTACGGCATTCATAGATATATTGACGGCATGATATGAACGAACCGTTTCTACGGCATTCATATATGAATTGTTGGCATGATATGAACGAACCGTTTCTACGGCATTCATACATGTATTGACGGATGATATGAACGAAGCATTTCCACGGCATTCATATACGTCTTGATGTGATGATATGAGATTTAGTTATTCCGGAATACTAGTCTTAAATTGATGAATTGACGGTTACATTTACTTTATTGTCGTGGAGCATTGTGTTTCATACTTGATATACTTGCACTAGCTATTCGACGGCTAACCCCTTTATGGGGGAAATACTTTTTATGTATTTCGGGTTCGGGAGAGCGGACGGCGGGTATCGGGTCGGCATGAAGATGATGGGCAAGTGTGATCTTGTGTCTTGTCTCGGTTATCTTTTTGGATTCCTCCATTCGGTGTTGTTGTCTTGGAATGGATTTTAAATACTCGAGTATTGTATTTCGCTTTCCTTGATGTTAGGCTGTGTTGCCGAGGTATTGATTTGTGCGGTGATGTATATGGTTTCATTGGTTATGGTTTTGAATACCATTTGTATCGTCTTTCTTTCCATTGTATGTAGACCTTCTCGGTCAAGTTTTATAGTTCCGCGTATGTTTAGCCTTGTGGGTCCCACGGCGGGGCTCACGGCGCTGTAATATACCCTGAATAACTTGGGGGTGTTACAGAATATGGTATCAAAGCTTAGGTTTAAGGATACCAAGGCGGTCGGTCTTTTGGGTCGATTGAGTCGTCAAATGCCCACAGTATCACAACACTGCCATCATCACGGTCGACCCGGTGCTTGTAAGTCCTCTCACTCTTCTTGTATTTTTCTTAATCGTTTCGTTTATAGCTTGGTATTCTTGGGAATTGGTCACTTCGAGAATGTGCGATTTGGATTATACTTACGCACATGTGTGCCCTTCAGAATGTTGGCTGAAAGTAGAAAGAATCGTGGCCGTGGTCACGGACGTGAACTCTTCCTTGAGATTTTGTTAAGTTGCTAATTGCGATATTGGTGTGTATCGGTATTATGTCGAGACTTTGTTTAGAAGTCGCATGCTAGTATCACGAGAGATCTTCGACTTCACAGACTTGTAAGTATGTTGTTCGGATATATTTTCGGATATATTTTTTTTCGTTCAATTGTGGGATGTCGTTGATGGATAATTGTGCTTGAGGATGATGTGAACGTATGACAATGTTGTTGAATGCGTATATGTATTCATTGTGCCGTATGATCGTTTGGTATGTCGAGATGTTGGTAGAAAATAGGGGAAAATGGCTAAGTACAGCTACGTTAGCGCACGCTACAGGGTATGCCTAGTGCGCGCCAAGATATATACTTAGCGTACGCTACGGTGCATACTTAGCGCACGCTAAGAGGTTCGGTTACGTACGCTAAGGAGGACCCCTAACGTACGTAACAACTTGCTGGGTTAGTTCCGGAAGGTGACCGACAGGTAGGCCCAGATTGACTTTTATATTCAGTTAGCGCACGCTAACGCATGTTGGTTAGCGCACGCTAACATCAGATCGCCAATAATGGAATCTTAGCTTTCGGCGGGTGGACCCGGCCATGTTCGACGCGTGTCCAGATAAGGTCAGCGAGTGTTTGTCGTGTAGAGCTAGCGCACGCTAAAACCGTATGATTAGCGCACGCTAATTCCATATCGGTCAAAAGAATCCCGGTAATCGCGGATGATTTTGGCATGTGGAGGCACGATACTGTAGCAAGTCAACGACGATTAGCGCGCGTTAAGGTCGAGGAATAGCGCACGCTACTGAGCATTTCACTGTAGCAAGTCAACGCCTGTTAGCGTACGCTAATGCATGGGCATTACGTACGTTAGATGAATTTCGAAGCAATGTAGTAGCTTCTGGACTGCCCGATAGCGCACGCTATCAAGGAAGGATAGCGCACGCTAGTCCTGTAGCGCACGCTAAATATAAGGTCTAGCGTGCGCTAGTGATGTGTTTTATAGAGAGGATAGACGAGTGCTGAGAGGCATTTTGTCCATTCTCCTTCCTTCAGTCAATAGAGAGAACCTTGGGAAGTACTTGAAGTTCCTAAACATTGAGAGATGATTCTCTTAAACAAGATTAAGATGGAGAGCTCGAATTTAAGTATTGTTCTTGAAGTTTTTGATGATTATTGGAATGGAGTTCAATTATTCTTCTTCGTGATTCGTCCATACAAGGTAATCCTCGTATCCCTTTGATAGTGGTTCGTTTTTTTAAGGATTACTACTTGGGATGGAGTATGTTGGGAATCGTGTATTTTGATGTTCGTCTTATTTCAATGTAAATGCATAAATTGGACTGTACTTTTATCCGCTGCGTGAGTATTTTGAAATGGCTTTTGGTATTTTGCCAACTGAATTTTATTTTGTAAAACTGATTCCCTAAACTAAGTTTTTGGCATTTTGGCCTTGATCGTTTTGACGGTATTTGGAAAATGATTTTTTTTAGTATTTGAAAAATATTACCGTCATCGGTCTTTTTGGCATTTTTGAAATGACGTGGAAAATTGTGCTTAGCCTGGTAAATCCTTGTGAGAAGGGTTTACGGCGTGTAATATTCGGGAGGATGCAGGGTGTTACAATTATGGTATCATGTGATAATGTTATACGAGATTTATTGGAATTGTAATAAGAGATTTCGGATGTTGATATGATTATTGAGATCTTCTTCATATGATGATAACGGTATTGTTGCGATTCTTAAGGTTGTATGAATGGCATGATGAAGAAAATGGTAACATGGAGATATATACCTCGGATATGTTGTTCTGAACGGGATTTCGGATATTTCGTGTTCTTGAAGAACTCTTGAATTATACGAGGTGATGAATTTTTTTTTTTTAAGAAGTGTTGATGTTTTGAAAATGAATATGGAATATTCATATCTAGAGCTAAACTATGTGTTTGAAATAATATTCATATAGGAATATGAATGTGATTATGAGTTTGATGAGACTATTATTCATCTCTGAATTTGGAAGCCCATACGTATGGAGCAAATATTCAAGTCGAATGATTGGACTATTTGATAACCTTTTTAATAGGATTATCTATTGTTTTGAACCAGTCGGATGATTCGAATTGATGACGGTCATAAGTAAATTTTAACGATGGATTTACGAGAAGGGAACCTTATCAATTCGTATTTAAGAATTGAGTTTGGAACATTTAGACCCTTATTATTGGTCCTAATTGGTTGCTAATATGATCATCATATTTCGACTCGTATTGTGGACAGGATTTGTAAGTGTCTGAGTTGGATTGTTCAGACTGTGATTAGTCGAGATATGGTGAAACGATTGAGTTTGTGGTTTGGTAGTATTGATATTGGTCGTCATCGAACCTGTTGATTATTAATCCTTCGTTTTACAATAAGATATGATGTTTGATCGTGAATTATGACTGTTGTGTTGCGGTTAAGGTTGAAGGGTTCGTAGATTAACTTGGTCGAGACTGAGGAATTCGTAAGACGAAATCAACTGAATTGGTAACAGTTCGTTGTATTGATATCGAGGCAAGTTTTATACTCGTACTAATCAATGAGACTAATGTTATCGTGTAGGTGTACGAATGTGTGTATCATTTCGAGACTTGGCCTCCTTATGATTGTATTGATATCAGGGGATTGTTTGATACGACACCCGTCGACAATTATGCCAAATGTTATTGTTGTTCGTAAACGGCCGATTGAAGGCATTGATGTATTCGAATTTCATCTTCATTATCGGTAACTGATTTAAATGTGCCGAGACATCTGTTGTACCGTTGTTATTGAGTTGCCGTTCTAAGGTAACCGAAGTATTGAATTGGGACTGTCGAAGATAGTTCCCATCCGTTGAGTCGTTATCGATTGGTCGTTCGAAGACAACCGAGATATTGAATGGGGATCGCCGAGGATAGTGCCCATCTATGAGTTATTATTGTCGTGTTGGCCGACTCAAGGCAGCACACTATTATTCTGGTGAACTTGGTAATTTTGTGATCGTTGAGGATGAAGGATTTCCCGAATTGTGGTGTTGTGGTTATTGCCGTGTTAATCGGTCCTTAGGGATTCTGATCCCAGGATGGTTGTTTTGAATATCGTTGGTCGTGTCGATCTTTCATTATTCGTGTGTCATCGTTCACTTGGTGAGTCGTATGATCCGTAATGGGTATTTTATCCTTTGAGTTTCGTTGTCATGTTGTATCATAGCATATCTGGAATCATGTCTGCGTGCCGATTGGTTATGTGTAGGATTTTTAGCCAGGCACTCGATGGTAATGCGTGGATGTTTCCGCATTGGACCGTGCACACGAGACGTAGTTCTTGAGGCTAATTAGGTACATTGTCACACGTGTATTCTGGATTCCGTATACAGGGTGGACATGTGCACGGACACATTTTCGGATCGGGCGTACTGTGATGTCCCTCTTGAGCCTTATTGTTTGGTCGTTCGTAGTCCATGTTGTATTGGATATGTCCGACGATTTGCGGCTGGTTGTTCATGCAGCAGGGTATGTCCGAAACGGTCAGTCTGCCTCTTTGAGATCTGTATTGTGATGATTTACTTTGGGGTCATTCGGCTTCGAGCCATCGTGATATACGACTTGGTGAGGGTTTTCGTGCCATTGCGATGTATTGGTATTTTTGTTGGAGCCTTCAGGCATTATGATTCGTATTTACTTCAGCGTTGGCTTGGATTACCTTCGGGTAATGTATTGTCGTGTTGCTTGTAACGTTTCGCCGTTGGGCGTAAGTTACGCGTTTCTTGTGTATCTCGTTGAGTTTTCCTAGCGGGATATTGCTTCTCCCTAGTTGTTTTAAGTTTCGGGACGAAACTTCTTTTAAGGAGGGTAGAATGTAATATTCGCAAATTCGATTTTCGGTAATTTTTCTTTTTTGGCGAAAGTCCGTTTTTACGACTTGATTGAGACCGTTTCGTCATCCTGAGAATGATTAATTCTACACTCTTTGACATCCGAGTTCGTTTCGGAGTCGTTTTGTTGAGTTCCGTGCTTTTTAGCGACTTTTCCGCTATTGAGTCGATTCTTGCGAATCTCGTTCGAAACTGCTGTTTCGAGTTTCCTATAAGTCTGTTTAACTTCGTTAGACGTGTTATGAACTTCGGTTTGGTTATTCGATCACGTATCGTGATTTCCGGGCGTTTTGGGTCATTTTGTAATTTACCCAAAGTTATGGGTATTCGTATCTGTATTTGTTGTCTCGACCCTTTTCTTGGTCGCGTATGATTAATTATTGCATTACGTTTTCATTTCGTGTCGTTGATGTCGTCCGCGAACTTTTCGTCGTGTTCGTTTCGTGCGTTTTCGGAAATCGAGGCGTCGGGTCGTGGCGGCTGAGCAGCTGGCCGGACCGGTGCGGCACTGTCGGAAGTGCTGGGCACTGGCCGAGCAGGCACGCGAGAACCGCGTAGCGCACGCTACGTACGGGGCCTTCTGCGCGCTAGCTTCAGCGATGTAGCGCACGCCATCAAGTCGGCCAGACGCCATCGGGCACAGGCGAGAGGATTACGAGGTTACGGACTCGGGTAGGATCGGCGAGTAGCGCACGCTCTGCCGGTTGTGGCGCCGCACGCTAGCGGGGGTAGCGCCTGTTGTCGGCCGACTAGCGTACGTTCACGGATGAGTTTGTTAGTCCAGGCACTCTTTGGGCCAGTCGGCTAGCGCGCGCAGGCTTCCGGCCGTAGCGCACGCTAGCGGGGTTCGGGCGGACAAGTCATGGTCGGCAGAATTGGTTGGTGGTGCCGGGTCGTGCGGGCCATGGCCGAGAGTGCTGGGCCGATACTGGCCGATAGCGCACGCTAGTCCAGGAAGGTTAGCGCACGCTAGTTCCGGCCCAGTATATAAATGACAGAGCAGCCACTTTTTCATTCATTTTCATTTCTTTTCTCTTCGGTCCGCTGATGGAGCTTTGAAGGAGATGAAGCCATGCTGTTAAACAACAAATCCATGAAGTTTCGGAGTTTATATCACCGATCAATCATCCTATAACGTCCTTCGATCCAGCGAATCAAGGTTAGATCTTTAGAACCCTACTTTTGGGGAGATTTGGGGATTTTCGCGTTTTTGTCCGATTCATTCCGTTTTGCTGAGTAATTCATGATGAATATGATTAATCTTGTTGGTATTCTTAATTTCCCTACGGATTCATGGTATATTTCGTGATTTTTACGAAATCGAGAGGGTTTGGTTGTGGTCCGCCCTCGTTGTCGTTTTTATACGAATATATATGAATCGTAGGCGGGGTTTCGGGTGTATTCCAATTCCGTATTCGTTTAGAATCGGTTGTGATTGTATTCTTCGAATCGCTAGGTTCGGTTTCGATGGTTCCTAGCATTCGTCGGTGACTTTCCATTCCGTTCGTTACGTCGTCGACTATTCAAGGCAAGTATACATATATTTATGATTGTACGTTCTCGACTTTGAAAGTAAGAAATATTGATGGTATGATATGAACGAACCGTTTTTACGGCATTCATAGATATATTGACGACATGATATGAACGAACCGTTTCTACGGCATTCATATATGAATTGTTGGCATGATATGAACGAACCGTTTCTACGGCATTCATACATGTATTGACGGATGATATGAACGAACCGTTTCCACGGCATTCATATACGTCTTGATGTGATGATATGAGATTTAGTTATTCCGGAATACTAGTCTTAAATTGATGAATTGACGGTTGCATTTACTTTATTGTCGTGGAGCATTGTGTTTCATACTTGATATACTTGCACTAGCTATTCGACGGCTAACCCCTTTATGGGGGAAATACTTTTTATGTATTTCAGGTTCCAGGAGAGCGGACAGACGGGTATCGGGTCGGCATGAAGATGATGGGCAAGTGTGATACTGTGTCTTGTCTCCGGTTATCTTTTTGGATTCCTCCATTCAGTGTTGTTGTACTGGAATGGATTTTAAATACTCGAGTATTGTATTTCAGTTTCCTTGATGTTAGAGCTGTGTTGCCGAGGTATTGATTTGTGCGGTGATGTATATGGTTTCATTGGTTATGGTTTTGAATACCATTTGTATCGTCTTTCTTTCCATTGTATGTAGACCTTCTCGGTCAAGTTTTATAGTTCCGCGTATGTTTAGCCTTGTGGGTCCCATGGCGGGGCTCAAAGCGCTGTAATATACCCTGAATAACTTGGGGGTGTTACAAGCATATGGCTTCAAAAGTCTGGTCCAAGGCCTTTTATCAAACCAAAAATACCAAGAAATTCCATTCAAACCGTGTAAAATGTCAAAAAAAAATGGACTTGCACCGAAAAATGATACGGCCCGTGTCAAATGACACGGGCCGTGTCATACTGTCCCAGAAAATGCAAAAACTTTCTGGACAGCAGACCCGGCCGTGTCATGTGACACGGCCCGTGTGTAGTCTGGACTGTGAAGCCGTGATCTAGAAGTCATATCTCCCTTAATACACCTCGGAATTTAGCGTATGATATACCGTTGCGAAGCTGATTTCATGAGGAATCCATATATATATAGAACACATCCTTATTCGAAGTAATGAATCTGGAAATTAGAAAATACGACAAGTAGTACTTCAATATTTATCGTTTTAGGCCTCGTTCTCGCTCTTGATCGTCATAAACTCCAATATTGGCCATAAAAGCGTATATTTCACCACAATCTTCGTCCGGATACTCATCAGTGACATGGCCCGTGTTGGTCCGTTTTGACTCCATTTTCGACTCGATCTCTCGTTTCCGCATTGCTTGATGTGTATTGGGGATTGAGACTTCGTTCTTGCTTGATAATGTCCTTAAACACCTATAAAATCAAATAAAATGTACCCAAGCGTGATCGAGTCCAATAAACACAATATGAGCACAAACGATACAATTCCACACATTTTTGGATCTTAAAATCCAGAAAAACCTTATAAAAATATGTGTAAAAATGAGTGTTATCAAAATCCCCCAAACTTAAATGTTGATCGTCCCGAGCAATGCACTTCAAAATAACCACTCTTAAGGAAACTCATCCCTCAACACACCTCAAAGGATCATTATGAAAATTCATCAATACGCCTCAAGTAATAAATAAGTCGAGTTCTAAAAAGTATTCAAATCTCTGGGGTGCTTCCTTAACATCATAGCCAATATTTGGATAATATGAACCTCACCGGTCAAGTGTATTTACTCACTCTCAAAGTGTATAATGGGCTAAGTGACGCTCAAAACTCATTCAATGAAATAAGAATCCCCATAGGCTTGCCAATCGTCTACATCTCTACCACTAGTTGTGCATGCAAATTTTGTGAATCAAACAGGACTTTATTGGTTGTAATGTAGGCTTTTTGGTCAGGGTAGGATAATTATGGCTTAAAGTGACTTGACTTGAACAAATTAGAACATCATCTCAATAATCACTTCGCTCAATTAGAAGCTCAAAATTTTGTTTTTCTCGGAATTTGCTTCCTTCAACCCCTTGATTTTAATATAATCACACGAAGCGCTTTTGAAAGTGAAAATCACAACCTTATTCCTCCTTATTGCTCCATTTATTTTATTTCCTCCTTATCGCTCCAATAAATCTCGTCTTTCTAGGTTTTTTTTCTGTCCACTCTTTGTTTTTGCCTTTTCATGTGGTGGACAACATCATAATTATAATCACACCATTCTTCCTTCAAATTTATTTTGATAAATCATTGCAATTGAACCAACAATACTCCCAATCGCCTCCGCACACCTTTTCATTCTTTTGCCAATTTGTTCTAATAAGCTCAAGTATAGGGACAAAAGTTTATAATGGAATGGAAAGCTCATAATGTGGCTAACAAGAAATAGGCTTTAAGCTCAATCGGGATAACTAGGGAAATAAATTTTCGGGTTGGCCAAAAGGTTGAAGGGTTGCCAAAAAAAATCGCCTAAAATCACTTTCACTAATTTGCATACACGTTTGTAGTTTTGAATAAGATACCAAGGCAAGTTCTAGAGTCTTAAAACATGAATGATACACTCGACAATGAAATTTGCATATTTAATAATGCACGAAGGCTCAAAAGCTCACAAGTTAGATTTGTTCATATTTCCAAGATATTAAACTATTTATTCAATTTCACACCCTTTTAATTATTCTACAATTTTTTCCCTCTTCAAATTATCCTCGATTTGCATATCAAAATAACAAAATAAATCCCGAGGTATCCAAGACAAGAGTTCATTCTTTCGAGTTTCATCCAAGTACATGATACTCAAAATACACCAAGTTCAAAAACAACAATTCACACCAAAATCCAAGCAAATCTTCACACCAAAATTCGAAAAAAAAAAATAGAAACAAACAAACAATAAAATAAACAAACAAAACAAGGTGTTAAAAAAACGAACAATATAAGTATATCTTGACCCAATATCTCCCCCCAAACTTGAATTAAACAATGTACACACGAAAGGGGATATAACATTTAAACAATAAAAACTTTGGGTCAAGAAATACTTACAACCTGTCATATTGATTGGGCGGACGGAAGTGGCCTTGTTGGACATGCCTCGTGTCATACCTGCTCAGATTTGCCAAAAATCATCTGCCCACCTAACCCGACCGTGTCAAACGACACGACCCATGTCGCACCTGTGCGGAAAGTGAAAATCAACTGTCAGCTTGGCCCGATCGTGTCAAACGACACGACCCGTGTCATATTTGCCCAAAAACTCAAAAAACGTCTGTATGCCCGACCCGACCGTGTCAAATGACACGGCCCGTGTCATATTAGCCTGGAAAGTGCACTTCTGGTCTCTGGATCTTTTTCCTGTGAATTGGACACCTACAGTTGAACCGGTCAGTTCCTCATCAAGTAAAAATAAAAATAAAATGCAAAGAAGAACAAAATAAACTAACAAGAACCATTGGGTTGCCTCCCAATTAGCGCTAAGTTTAACGTCTTCAGCCGGATGCAAGTGTTGGGTTGCCTCCCAACCAGCGCTAAATTTAACGTCTTCAGCCAGACGCATGTTTCCTTCATCCCGGATCATTCGACGAGCTCTTACAATCCGGTTTATGCGCAATTTTATCGGGAGGTTCTCCATTTGTCAATCCATCAAATAGAGGGGTCATCAAAAATACAACATTTTGACTATGCGTCCTAATCGTTAATTCTCCCCGATCCACATCAATTAAAGCTCGTGCAGTGGCTAAGAACGGACGTCCAAGTATTACTAGACCATCTTGCTTCCCATCATCATCAAGCACTACAAAATCAACGGGGAAGGCGAACTTATCAATTTTTAAAATTATATCCTCCACAATTCCCTTTGGGTAAGCTAAAGATCGATCTATGAATTGTAAGCTCACTGGAGATGGTCTCAACTCTCCTAATCCAAGTGTCCTGAAAATAGACAAAGCCAATATATTGATACTTGAACCATGATCAACAAATACATCATTTAATGAACAACCCGAAATATCGCAAGGAATTGAAAAACTCCCTGGATCCTTAAGCTTAATCGGTAGGCGCTCCAATTCTTTTTTCTTTGACGCCATGTCTTGCATGAAAACCTCAAATTTCTTCTTCTCCTCGATATGCTCAATATCGGACCGATCCTTCACCTCATTAATTATCAAATCAGCTTTATTAGACAACACGGTTGCATCTTCGTTTTCATTCTCCGATTCCGGTAGCTCTTCATTCATGGTGCACGAAAAAATAGCATTGCACTGTGCTTTTGGATTTTCCTCGGTGTTGCTTGGAAATTGGCCCTTTTGATGTTGGCTCCCCACAATCTTAGCCAATTGACCGATTTGCGTTTAAGTTTCTCATTTGAGCTCCAATGGTGGTTGCTAATTGAGTCACATGATTTTCAATCCGATCAAGTTTTCTTCGTCTCGTGTAAACCGACTCTTTGTTTCCATCATAAAAGTAGCCAAAATATTCTCTAGATTAGAATTTGGCTTGGACTCTTCTATCACCTCACCATTCGACACTTTAAATCCCATCGGTGGTTGCAACACATTTCTCGAATTCCCATAGCTAAGATTCTCGTGATTCCTATTTGAAGGATGATAAAACCCCAGATGAGGATTATTTCGATAGTTATTGAAATTATGGTTATTGATGTAATGAGCTTCCTCCAACGGGTCCGGCGGTGGTGCACTTCCTTTTGGAGTTATTTTTTCATTTGCACTCTTCGTCAGAACTCCCAAATGATTGGTCAAAATCGACATTTGTGCAGTTAAAGCCTTTATGGGATCCGAATCTGAAACTTCAGCCACTCTACGAACATTAGTTCTCTCAGTAGGCCATTGATAGCTATTCATGGCCATCTCCTCGATCAATTCATATGCTTCTTCAGCACTTTTATATAGCAAAGCTCCTCCGGCCGAAGCGTCAACAAGATTTCTCGTCTCTCCGGCCAACCCATTGTAAAATAAACACATTTGTTGGTCTTCGGAAAACCATGACGAGGACATTGTCTTAACAAATCCTTGAAGCGTTCCCACGCCTCATATAACATTTCTGAATCCATTTGCCAGAATTTCATTATTTCGCTCTTCAATCTCATGGTCTTGTTGGGCGGGAAGAATTTGAATAGAAATTTTTCACCCAACTCGTCCCATGTACGTATGCTCCCGGAAGCAAGGGTTCCAAGCCAACTACGAGCCTTTTCTCTCAAGGAGAACGGAAATAGTTTCAATCTTATTGCATCGTTTCGCACCCCATTCATTTTAATGGTATCACAAATTTGAATAAAGTGGAATAAATGGGCGTGCGGATCTTCTGTGACAAATCCCCCAAACTGATTTTATTGAACCATCGATATTAACGAAGGTTTCAACTCAAAATTGAGGGCATTGATAGGAATATGAGAAATTCCCCCATAATTTTGGCCAAGCCTCAGCCGAAAT
The DNA here is from genome assembly GCA_033398695.1 of Orobanche coerulescens. Taxonomy (NCBI): domain Eukaryota; kingdom Viridiplantae; phylum Streptophyta; class Magnoliopsida; order Lamiales; family Orobanchaceae; genus Orobanche; species Orobanche coerulescens. The sequence goes on along the minus strand of CM065803.1, from coordinate 192,300,850 downwards.
CCGTCCCGAATCGATTGAATTCGGACTGCGGGCTACTCAGCCCGTACGCCTCCATTGTTTGGATTGTGGGCTATTGTATTATCATTGCCCATGTCGGCAATCATGTCTCCCGCTCTTTCCATTTCGTCAGATAGATCCCTTCGTAATTTCCGTGTAGCAACACTTGTTCTTCGAGCAAATGCCTCTACTTCGGGAATAAAGTTTTCCAAAGGTTCTCGAGAGGAGCGAGTGTTCATGTACGTCCTGCAACACGACCAAAAACAATACGGAAGTAACAATAAAACAAAACAGAAAAAAAATTGTCTAAAGTAAGACCGGAAATACTAATATCAACACTAATAAAAATAAATTAGTCCCCGACAACTGCGCCAAAAACTTGTTCGCTATATTTTTAAACAATCCGTAAGTGTACGGAGTGAGTGTAGAAAGCGGCGAGCAAGGCCGTATTCCACAAAGACTAAATATTCCTAATGTGTTGAGTACTAGATTATAATGATTCTGATTTTATCTAGACGATCAAAAGTTGAATGGATGGTTAATAAAATAAAATGATGACAATAAAATAAAATATCCGAATTAAAGAGAATTGCAAGAGTTTAGAAAGAAAGATTCCAAGGCTCGGTTTCCGTTGATCACTAAGTTTAGTCGGGATTGGTTCCAAAAGCTCTAAGTGCGTTTCCAAAATGATAATCACAATAATATTCTAAAGTCCCTCTCGAGATGCATTAAAACGTAGATTAAACGACCTATAATAACGTCTCCATTTACTATAAATTATCTAACTCCAAAATGTTCATAAGATTTAAACATCATCATAGCTTATCACCGATTTCTCAATCTCGTAATTTACTATGTCAAATACTCGAAACCCATTAATGCCCTCGTCTCTCGAATTATGAGCAATTAAGTTTAACATGTAAAAACATTGATCAAGTGTCTAAACATGAATCAAAACCAAGTATTTGATAAAGAAATCACACTATATATATATATATATATATATATATAATCATCAATCCCTCAAAACCATAGTAAAACAACGTACTCCCATGCCCGGAATCTAACGAGTTTAGCCGGACATGGTAATGAAATAAACATTAATAATCATCATGTTCATCATGTTCATGCTAAATAAAACAACAAAATAAATAAAAGATAGGAAGAAGATAAAACTCGGATGGTGTCTTGATTTATCCCGGTTGAAGCCTTCAAATGTTCTTGAAGTGTTCTTCAAGAATTTCCTTCAAATCTTCTTCTTTTTGGAGTAAAAGCCCTCAAATATTGTGTTTCTCTCTTTCCAATCACTCTAATTCGGCATATGGCTTCAAAAGTCTGGTCCAAGGCCTTTTATCAAGCCAAAAATACCAAGAAATTCCATTCAAACCGTGTAAAATATCAAAAAAATGGACTTGCACCGAAAAATGACACGGCCCGTGTCATACTGTCCCAGAAAATGCAAAAACTTTCTGGACAGCAGACCCGGCCGTGTCATGTGACACGGCCCGTGTGGAGTCTGGACTGTGAAGCCGTGGTCTAGAAGCCATATCTCCCTCAATACACCTAGGAATTTAGCGTATGATATACCGTTGCGAAGCTGATTTCATGAGGAATCCATTCATATATAGAACACGTCCTGATTCGAAGTAATAAATCTGGAAATTAGAAAATACGGCAGGGAGTGCTTCAATCTTTATCGTTTTAGGCCTCGTTCTCGCTCTTGATCGTCATAAACTCCAATATTGGCCATAAAAGTGCATATTTCACCACAATCTTCGTCCGGATACTCATCAGTGACACGGCCCGTGTTGGTCCGTTTTGACTCCATTTTCGACTGGATCTCTCGTTTCCGCATTGCTTGATGTGTATTGGGGATTGAGACTTCGTTCTTGCTTGATAATGTCCTTAAAACACCTATAAAGTCAAATAAAATGTACCCAAGTGTGATCGAGTCCAATAAACACAATATGAGCACAAACGACACAATTCCACACATTTTTGGATCTTAAAATCCGGAAAAACCTTATAAAAATATGTGTAAAAATGAGTGTTATCAATTAAATGAGCTGACTTTGTGAGTCGGTCCACAATAACCCAAATAGCGAGGTTTTCTCTTTCCGTTCGAGGCAAACCTACCACAAAGTCCATCGTAATATGTTCCCATTTCCATTCCGTAATATGAAGTGATTTAAGTAGTCCGAAGGAGCGTTGGTGTTCTGCCTTCACTTGTTGACAAACTATACACTTTCTGACAAGGTCTGTCACATCTCTCTTCAAACCTTCCCACCAAAATATCCCCTTAAGGTCTTGGTACATCTTTGTACTTCGAGGGTGTGCTGTATATGGAGTATTATGTGTCTCTTTCAATATTGCTTCTCTCAGCATGACAACATTGGGCACACAAATCCTTCCTTCATAGTACATTGTGCCATCATCGAACACAATGAATCCCTTATCCTCACTTGAAAGAGTACGTTCTTTCATTTTGACCAAAAAGTCATCTTGTCATTGACCTTCTTTGATCTGCTTCCTAAAGGTTGGTTGTACCACCAAACTAGTGAATAACGACTCAACTGGCTTCGATGGTGTAGCCATCTCAAGGTTTATTCTTGCAACTTCCTTGACCAAGCTTTCCTCTTTGGTCAACATACAGCTAGGTCTCCTCTAGCCTTACGGCTCAGTGCATCAGCAACTACGTTTGCTTTACCAGGGTGGTAATGGATTGTACAATCGTAGTCTTTGACCAACTCTAGCCATCTGCGCTGCCTCATATTCAAATCCTTTTATGTGAAAATATATTTCGGACTTTTGTGGTATGTATAAATTTCACACTTACCTCCATACAAGTAATGTCTCCAAATCTTCAAGGCATGAACTACCGCTGCTAGTTCCAAATCATGAGTAGTGTAGTTCAGCTCGTGCGGTTTTAGTTGCCTCGAAGCATAGGCAACTACCTTGCCCTCCTGCATCAATACACATCCCAAGCCTTGCTTGGATGCATCACTATAGATGACGAATTCTCTCGTCGGATCGAGGATGGTCAAAACTGGTGCTGCAGTCAACCTTCGCTTAAGTTCTTGGAAACTCTTTTCGCACTTCTCATTCCATAAGAAAGCTTCTCCCTTCCTTGTCAATCTAGTCATTGGTGCAGCTATCTTCGAAAATCCCTCGATAAATCTCCGTTAATAACCAGCTAAACCCAAGAGGCTGCGAACTTCATTTGCATTACTCGGTACTTTCCAATCATTGAATGCCTCTACCTTAACCGGGTCAACCTCGATTCCTCTATAATTGATCACATGTCCCAAAAATGCAACTCGGTTAAGCCAGAATTCACACTTGTTGAACTTCGCATACAACTTCTCCTTGCGCAGTATTCCCAATACTGTTCTAGGATGCTGCTCATGTTCAACCTTGCTCTTTGAATACACAAGTATGTCATCTATGAACACAATGACAAACTTATCCAAATAAGGTTGAAATACACAGTTCATGAGATCCATGAATACTGCTGGCGCATTAGTCAAACCAAATGGCATCACTATACACTCATAGTGTCTATATCGAGTTCGAAATGCTGTCTTCGGGTTATCGTCGTCCTTAATCCTCAGTTGGTGATATCCGGATCTCAAATCTATATTCGAGAACACTCATGATCCTCTAACTTGATCGAATAGGTCCTCTAGTCTAGGAAGTGGATATTTATTCTTTATCGTGATTCGATTAAGATCACGATAGTCTATGCACATCCTCAAACTTCCATCATTTTTCTTCATGAAGAGTACTGGCGCACCCCATGGCGACACACTCGGCCGGATAAATCCAAATTCAAGCAGTTCCTGAAGTTGCACTTTCAGCTCTTGTAATTCCTTGGGTGCCATTCTATAGGGGGCTTTCGATATTGGTGCCGCTCCTGGCACTAAATCAATCGAGAACTCAACTTGACGACTCGGTGGAACTCCCGGCAAGTCTTCGGGAAAGACATCTGGATACTCCTTGACGATAGGTACATCAACTACCGTCTTCTTCGAAGTTTTTTTCCCCATCACATTCACCAGGAATCCTTGGCAACTACGCTTCTTCATGGCTGAAATCACTTTTGGGGTACTATAGTGTCTTACTCCCTCGAATACGGTCTTGATATCAACAGACGGGCATAAGGTTACCCTCCTTCGGATCATTCTACTACAACTCAATGTTAGTCCAACCAATCCATTCCCAAAATAACATCAAAATCGCTGAGTTCAACTATGTGCAAGTCAGCTAAGAAGCTATGTTCGTTAATCTCTATCTTCACATTGTTAGCTATAGAGTCTACACGCACTACTCCCCCCGTAGGCACGCTAACTAACAGAGATCTAGGAGCTTTCACTTCTACAACCAATCATAGTACAAAGCTTTCTAGAGATGAATGAATGAGATGCACTTGTATCAAACAACACCAAAGCATGAATATTAGCAACTGACAACATACCTGACATGGTTTGGGGTTCAATCTCTTCCTCGGCCTCGACCATGCTATACAACGAGCTTTACCTCCTGAGCCTTGACCTTGCACACTTTTTCCTGGACCTTTTCCTTTCTTTGGAGATGTTGAGGCCATGTGTCCTTCCTCATGGCAGAAGTAGCACCGATTCTGTCCAAGCATACAGGTACCTTTATGTCCTTTGCCACAAGTAGCACAGGTAGGTTTATCGGACTGGGGTTTCGCCCCTACAAATCCAGTCTTAGCATTCTTCTTACTACCACTTCCTTGATCATGCCACTTGCGCTTGTTATTAGCTGCGACTGGTGGTGCTCTCGCCTTTTCCACATACACACTGACAGATATGTCCTCGGCCCTGGCAACCGCTTCATTGTAGGTCAAAACGCCTGTGACCAGCCAAGTGATGACGAATCTGGTCACGCAGTCCATCTCGAAACTTCTGAGACTTCATGTCATCCGTCTCGACCATGTGAGGAGCAAACCGGCACATGTGGTTGAACTTGCGCTCATAGTCGGTGACCGACATTCCTCCATGGGTCAGATCAAGGAGTTCCTTTTGCATCTTGGTTTTGTACACCCTTGGGTAATATTTTTCCATAACCGTTTCCTTGAACTGGTCCCAAGTAAACGCAACCTTCTTGTCTTGGGTTTTGAGTCTCCACACTCCAATCCACCATGTCCTAGCATCCTCCTTGAGCTGGAACACAGCACATGACACCTTATGAGCATCGATGCATGACATGTAGTCAAAGATGCTGTCTAGGTTCAACAACCACTCTTCTATTGCTGTTGGTCCCTCACGACCAAGAAAGACGAACGGCTTGAAATGATTGAATCGCTTGATGATTTGAGCTTGAGCTTGCTCAGGATTGTTAGGCCGTAAAATGGTCGCGCCTTGAAGCAATGTGGCCAATCCAGCCAAAAGCTGATCTTGGGTGGGTTGAGCGTTGCGGTTTCCATGGTTAGCCATGAGTCTGCCAACGAGTTGTAAAACCCATTAGCCGATGCAGTGCGAGAAATAAAGAATGAGAAGATACCGGTAGTACACATATAAGTCACAACGCATAAAAATATAAATGCAATAGAATAACTGATATTCATTATATATATAAATCGATCAAGTAACGTATATACGAAAAAATAAATACAAAGATAAAGATTCATACCCTTGAAGCCTTTGAAATAAATCTTCGTAAAATGTAGACGATGATCACGATCCCGTCCCGAACACGAAATCCCTTCGTTCCAAGCACCGAAAATTCGAAGCCTCTACTTCACACGCGTCGGAAATTGCCCGGAAAATTCGACGTAACTTCGTTCTCCAAGAACACGGCTAGGAAGTTACCGTAGGAATTTTCTCTCTATTTTTTCTTGAATTTCTTTCACCTCTAAGATGAAAATAACTTGAAAATAAAATTTTTCTCTCTCCCTCAAGAATACTTCACGGCTGAAGTAGCAGCAAGAAAGTATGTGTGTGTGTGTGTAGTTGTTATCATGTGTGTTTAATATATATCTCTCAAACATATAATTAATATGTCTAATAATGAGATAAAATGTCAACACATAATTACAAAAATACAACTAACACATACACATGCATGGAAATGATTCCATGTGATGTGGGGAGAGGGAAGGTGGCCCATGGTGGAAGTTTCCTAGAAAACGAGCCGAGTCACTCGGCTCGTGTACCGGACGTTCGTCAAACGACTCCGTTAAATACACTCCGTTTAATCACCAATGTATTTATATTAATTAATTAATCTAATTAATTAATAATATCAAATACAAATATATTTCTCTAAGAAATATAATTTATGAATTAAATTAATTACCCGGTAACTTAATTTTAATTCATAAGACCGCTATTTTGATTTATCTAATAAATCATAATTAGATATCCAATATCTAATATTAATAGAGAGATAATAAATTCACATTTATCCGTCAACGCTCGATGCGCGACTCGTAGGTCCGTCTCGGCCGGCATTGGGAGGAACCAATGAGTGCGGGCATCACTTAGCCACTAGCGGGCGCATCGTAAACCCCGGCGAGAACGAATGAAGGGATCATTCCGTAACCATTATGTCGTGAATACTATATACGTATAGACCCTTCATCGGATGTCGGTCAAGTCTTGGGTCACGGTAAAGTCAAACCCTACTATTGACTAAACTCTATACATGTGTTAATGCAAATCAAGACCGATCGATTAATAGTGTATCTAATACGACTATATCGAGAATGCTTTGGCCAAAGACTTATGATCTTATTTGCCATTAACCGTATAGGACATTCGCTTTGCTCACTAACAGAGATAGAATCCTTTCTTGGCGTACGGTAAGATCGCTGCTGCCGTATAGTCCGCACTTCGAGGTCGACTCGGCAATTAAGCAAATGAGTCTAACTACTCTAATGACAAACTAAACGTCACAGCACATCTTCTCTTGAACCCTCAAGTCAAAGGTCCACGTATACTATCACAACCTTTCGATTCGTCATCGACTCTCCAGAGTGAATACCGTGTGGTGAATCGAGTATGAGTCGTGTTCGAGTATACTGGCCCCACCAATATACTTATAACTATGCTATCAAGACGTGCACACGTCCTAGCATCAGTTATACAAGTCATATTAAAACTTAATGCCCATTTTAAGTTTATTGACTTGCGAACAATTTACGTAAATAAACTTTAAACACTTCCAGTACATTTTCTCTTATCCCATAACGAGAATGGAATGTTCGATTTATTTACATGGACTTCACTTCAATGTTTACCAAGTCAAGAATGCAATTGAAATACAATAAACAGTGAATGAATCGTATTGCCTTTTTATTAATTATTCCATAATTACAAGTACAATGCCCCTACTCTCTCATCCCTAGAGTGGCATTCGAGGGCATATTCCTAATAATCTCCCACTTGCACTCAATGCCACACATCATGGTATCCAATACCCATGTTCTTCAGATGTCTTTCTAAGACGGCCTCAGATAATGGCTTAGTCAGCGGGTCAGAGACATTGTCTTCTGAGTCTACTCTTTCCAATGAAACATATCCTTTTTCCACCATCTCTCGAACGATGTGGTACTTTCTCTCTATATGCTTGGTGTTGTGGTGAGCCCTCGGCTCCTTGGCTTGGCGGCGACTCCATCATTATCACGGAATAGTGATATAGGCAACTCGCGTTAGGCACCACTTGAAGTTCTTGTATAAACTTCGCATCCAAATGCTTCTTTGCTAGCCTGCGAGGCGGCTTGATACTCTGCTTGGCGGTGGAATCTGCGATAGCGGTTTGCTTGGAGCTTCTCCAAGATCTGCTCCTCCATTGAGAGTAAATAAATACCCGGATGTCGACTTAGAGTCGTCATTGTCTCCTTGAAAATCGGAATCGGTGAATCCAATCACCTTGATTCTCCACCACCATAAGTAAGAACTTAATCTCTAGTTCTTCTTAAGTACTTAAGAATGTTCTTTACGAGTCAATGTTCCCTTCCGGGTTTGCTTGAAATCGACTTACCATACTCACAAAGATAGGCTAAGTCTGGTCTCGTACACAACATAGCGTACATGAGGCTACCCATGCCGAGGCATAGGGTACCTTACTCATCTCTCTCTTGTCTTCCTCACTTTGAGGACACATTTTCGTGGTGAGATGAATTCCATGTCGCATGGGAAGGAACCCTCTTTAGATTCATCCATCTTGAATCTTCTCAGATTTTATCGATATAAAGGGCTTGGGAAAGTCCTATCATTCTTCGTGGTCTATCTCTGTAAAGACGGATCCCTAGAATATAGGAAGCTTCTCCCAAGTCTTTCATGGAGAACGTTTTAGAAAGCCAAGCTTTCACGGTCTTGAGCATTGCTACGTTATTTCCTATAAGCGAATATCATCTACATATAGTACTAAGAACGCAATGTTGCTCCCACCGACCTTTTGTAAACACACGGTTCCTCCTCATTTCGCTCAAGTCAAAGTCCTTAAGCTTCGTCAAATCGAAGGTTCCAACTCCGAGAAGCTTGCTTGGACCATAAATGGCTCGTTGCGGCTTACACACTTTATGAATATTAGCTTTGGACACAAAACCTTTAGTCGTTCCATATATATTTCCTCCTCGAGGTATCCATTTAGAAAAGCCGTTTTGACATCCATTTGCCATATTTCATAATCATAATAGCGAGAATGGCAAGCATCATGCGAATCGACTTTATCATAGCTACGGGCGAGAAGGTATCATGATAATCGATTCCTTCCCTTTGGGTATAACCCTTTGCCACAAGCACGGCCTTATAGGCATCAACCTTGCCATCCCCATCGTCTTTCTCTTATAGATCCATTTATTTCCAATAGTCCTCATGCCGGTTGGAAGATCTACTAGAGTCCAGGACGATTGGTATGCATCGAGTCTATCTCGGCTTTCATTGCTTCTTGCCATTTATCGGAGTCTACATCCACTATCGCTTGGTCATAGGTGACAGGTCGTTTTCACTTTGCTATCGGGTGTGTCGTGGAGACCCAGTTCCTCGACATGTGTATAGCCATACCTCTCGGGTAAGTGAGATACCCTATCGGACCTTTCAAGTGGAGGTTGTGTTACAATAGGTTCGGTTCTTGATCCCCGATCGATGTCTCCTTAGGACTTTCATTATGCTCTTCCAAAGAGATATTTCTACCCGAGCCACCTTCCTGAATGAATTCATCCTCAAGGAAGTGCGCTTGTAATGCCACAACGGCCCTATGGTCTTCTGGCATGTAGAATAGATAACCCATCGAGTCCTCTGGGTATCCTATGAAACGTCCTTTTATGGACCTCGCTTCGGTTTGTCCACCTTAGCCTTTTTGACATAGGCTGGACATCCCCAAATCCTTATGTGATTAAGGCTTGGTTTCTTACCCTTCCACATCTCATGCGGAGTGATAGGAACAGATTTGGAAGGACATCTATTTAGGATATAGGCAACGGTTAGTAAGGCATACCCCCACAGGTAAATAGGTAAATCAGTGTAATTTAACATGGAGCGAACCATGTCCAACAAAGTCCGATTTCTCCTTTCTGAAACACCATTTAACTGTGGGGTTCCTGGAGGCGTGAATTGTGAAACTATTCCATGTTCCTTAAGGAACTCATCAAACTCAGTGCTCATATATTCGCCACCTCGGTCTGACCGAAGTGCTTTGATATGACATCCAGTTTGTTTTTCAACTAGGGCCTTAAATTCTTTGAATTTAGCAAAGGCTTTAGATTTATGTTTCATTAAGTACACAATCCCATACCTAGTATGATCATCTGTGAACGTTATGAAATATTGTTATCCGTCTCGGGCTACTTCTAAAGCACAACAAACATCGGTATGCACCAATCCAAGTTTATCGGACCCTTTCAAAAGTCCTGTGAAGGGAACTTAGTCATTTTGCCTCTAAGGCAAGATTCACAAGTTGGATAGGGTTCTACACCCAATGGACTTAAAAGTCCATCTTTTTCCATTTTACGAACCTTGGTCGACCAACATGACCAAGTCTAAGGTGCCATTTAAGAGCTTGATTAGTATCTTGCCTACCACGTTTCCTAGTTATAGTGTTCATCTTTGTTTTATTTTGCATGTTCGGATGATATAAACCATTCAACAATGTAGTGTTCCAACCAATTTATTTCGAAAATAAATTTTACAAGCGCCATTGCCAATGAAGAAACAAAATCCTTTCCGGTCCAAGACTGGAATGGATCTGATGTTTTATGCCCCTTGGGCAAAACAAGTACTTCATCTAATGTCAAAATAAAACCGATTCTAAACCCGGAAGGATTGATCCAATATCGGTTGGCTCGACACTTTGTCCGCTTCCAACGGTGATCATTATTTCCCGACTTCAAGTTTTCTACTTCGTTCCAGATCCGATTCATAGTACAAATGTGAGAAGTGGCACGAATCCGAGAATCCACGAAGCGAGAATATACGATAGCGGAACAATTAGTTTCAAAAACAAAAGTTCCGTGCACTGATGCGCCATTAATCTTGGGACAAGTCCTTCGCGATGGCCCACTCACCGCATTCAAGGCATTTGTCGTAGGTTTTGGACCGCCTACCTTTTGAACCTTTCGGGCCTTGCCCTTTCCTTTTGCACCCCTTTCTTGGGTTTGTCGCTCGTAGGTCTTTTTCTTCTTGTTCTTGGACCTCTTAGGCCCGGAAGAAATCACAAGAGCAGCCTCTCTCGGTTTAGTCTTCATGTTAGACTGCGCCGTCACCAGTTTATTCATTAGCCCAGCTAATGTGCATGTAATTTCATTACAGTTGAAATTCATTACAAACTGCGTGAAAGAGTCAGGTAGAGATTGAAGGATGAGATCAATTTGAAGGGATAAATCCATATTAAAGTTGAGCACCTCGAGCCTCTCAATCATAGAGATCATCTTGAGGACGTGGTCTCCCACTTTCTCCCCTTCTTTCATCCTAACACTGAACAACTGCTTTGATATCTCATATCTAGCAGTCCTACTGTGCTCTCCATAAAGTTCGGTCAAGTGTGCCAGAATCTGCCTAGCAGAAGTCATTTTCTCGTGCGCTCTCTGTAGCTCATTAGTCATTGAGCCCATCATAAAACCACGGACTAGCACATCATCCTTGACCCATTTTTCATGGACATCAATGTCTTCCTGATTACCCCTAGTCCGGATTGGAGTCGGTGTCCGCCTCCAAGACGTATCCCAGAGACTCCATACTGAGTACAATCATCAGATTCCGCAACCAGTCAACAAAGTTAGGGCCAGTTAGGAGATTCTTTTCAAGTAGTATTGCAAGTGGGTTTTTAGCCATTTTAGAGAGATTCAATTTCGTTTTCTGCAAAGATTTAGACAAGATTGAATTAGTGACTTGTTTAATTATGACCGAGTATAGAACTTAAGGGCTTGTATAATTCTTGTCTCGGCTCCCACTAATTTTATCGGAATTATACACTCCCATGTTATAATCCGGAAATCATGGTTAGATCGATTTCTTAGTGGTGATCAAGTTCTTTACAAATTTTGACAGACGCAACCTATCAGGTTTCTTGCCAATTAATTTCTGTAAAGTGGTGTCTAACACCAACCCGTCTAACGGATGATTTGATCTTCTTTTACCCCTAGTCTTCATGCCCTCAACCTATCAGGTTTCTTGGCAATCCAGACTATCTAAGTTGTTGACCATCAACGTCTATCAGTTTGACTATTGAATCTCACCCGGCAACCTATCAGGTTTCTAGGGGCGAAATTTATCACCAACCGAAGGCATCTAATGCACTCAAGAATTTTTCAACCTCTACCAAATGTACTACCCCGATAACTCGGAAGCATAGCACACCAGCTCGGGTATCAATTTTCTACGAGTTTGATGGAGGGTAGGAAACCTCGTAACCTTTTTCAAATTTAGTTTGTTTGTTGTCGGGAGAATTTCGCGATTAATGTTACACTTTGCACATTAATTCATTTATACGCGCGTTTGTATGTTTGTCAATCATTCAAAATGAAAAAACAGAAAATAGTAACCTAGTTACTACCAACATATAGCTCATGGACCTAATTCCTAAGTACTGGGCCAAGCGAATGACCCAATAAATAAAAAAAAAACAGTCTTCGATTCTTCGTCTTCTCGGTCGGTTGTCTTTGGTCTTCTTCATACCCAAAATAATAATTACATCATTGAAAAATTGCATCCTATACAAGTTTTTCTAGTAAATATAAATAGGCTCAAAACGGCCTTTACAACCCAATCGAATCGAACAAATCAAAAACTAAGTCCACGAGCTATATCACCATCACATAAGGATTCCATACAACATATAATGGAAACGAAATTAAACAATTAATTTTAATATAAATTAATCTAATTAATCTATAAAATTAATCTATTCAATTTCTACTATATTAATCCAATTAATATAAAGTGGCATTAAAATTAAATAATCAATTAATATATATTAATCCAATCAATATAAAATTAATCTATTCAATTTTAATGGTATTAATCAAATTAATACTAATAATCATCATTTTAATTCGTTCGAAGTAATCCGGCCAAAAATAATATTCTCGTTTAATTTATTTCCCTTAACTCAAAAATATTCCAAATATTAATTTAGTCAAATTAAAATCCAATTAAAAATTCGGGAAATAATTACAACGAAATATAAACTTAAACGGAGTCCCGGACAATCCGGTTTAGGCCCGGCCAGCGGCCCGATTCAAAATCGGGCCAAAAACCCAGTGCTGGCCGAAGCAGCTCGGCGGTGGCCGATCATTCTCGGCCCCTGGCCGAGCACTCTCAGCCCTGGCCGAGTCATGGCGAGCATGCTCGGCGGCTGAAGCGGCGGCCCGAGCGATCTTCGGCACCTGTAAACGACCGCTTTCTTCGCTTTTCTACCGTTTCAAAAACGTGATGCTACAACGAACAATTTAAAATCTACAATTATTCCAAACATGATTCTAAATCATAATCATCATTCAAAAGCATTCAAAATGCACAAATAATCGTATATACGGAAACATTGACCTCGCTCCGATACCACTGTTGGGATTCCGAAAATAAAACGAAATACGCATCGGAAATAAATACGAATCCCAAACAGGATCGATCAAGTAACGTATATACGAAAAAATAAATACAAAGATAAAGATTCATACCCTTGAAGCCTTTGAAATAAATCTTCGTAAAATGTAGACGATGATCACGATCCCGTCCCGAACACGAAATCCCTTCGTTCCAAGCACCGAAAATTCGAAGCCTCTACTTCACACGCGTCGGAAGTTGCCCGGAAAATTCGACGTAACTTCTTTCTCCAAGAACACGGCTAGGAAGTTACCGTAGGAATTTTCTCTCTATTTTTTCTTGAATTTCTTTCACCTCTAAGATGAAAATAACTTGAAAATAAAATTTTTCTCTCTCCCTCAAGAATACTTCACGGCTGAAGTAGCAGCAAGAAAGTATGTGTGTGTGTGTGTAGTTGTTATCATGTGTGTTTAATATATATCTCTCAAACATATAATTAATATGTCTAATAATGAGATAAAATGTCAACACATAATTACAAAAATACAACTAACACATACACATGCATGGAAATGATTCCATGTGATGTGGGGAGAGGGAAGGTGGCCCATGGTGGAAGTTTCCTAGAAAACGAGCCGAGTCACTCGGCTCGTGTACCGGACGTTCGTCAAACGACTCCGTTAAATACACTCCGTTTAATCACCAATGTATTTATATTAATTAATTAATCTAATTAATTAATAATATCAAATACAAATATATTTCTCTAAGAAATATAATTTATGAATTAAATTAATTACCCAGTAACTTAATTTTAATTCATAAGACCGCTATTTTGATTTATCTAATAAATCATAATTAGATATCCAATATCTAATATTAATAGAGAGATAATAAATTCACATTTATCCGTCAACGCTCCTGATGCGCGACTCCGTAGGTCCGTCTCAGCCGGCATTGGGAGGAACCAATGAGTGCGGGCATCACTTAGCCACCTAGCGGGCACCTTTGTAAACCCGGCGAGAACGAATGAAGGGATCATTCCGTAACCATTATGTCGTGAATACTATATACGTATAGACCCTTCATCGATGTCGGTCAAGTCTTCGGTCACGGTAAAGTCAAACCCTACTATTGACTAAACTCTATACATGTGTTAATGCAAATCAAGACCGACTGATTAATAGTGTATCTAATACGACTATATCGAATGCTTTGGCCAAAGACTTATGATCTTATTTGCCATTAACCGTATAGGACATTCGCCTACTCACTAACAGAGATAGAATCCTTTCTTGGCGTACAAGAAGATCGCTACTCGCCCGTATAGTCCGCACTTCGAGGTCGACTCGGCAATTAAGCAAATGAGTCTAACTACTCTAATGACAAACTAAACGTCACAGCACATCTTCTACCGAACCCTCAAGTCAAAGGTCCACGTATACTATCACAACCTTTCGATTCGTCATCGACTCTCCGAGAGTGAATACCGTGTGGTGAATCGAGTATGAGTCGTGTTCGAGTATCTGCCCCACTAATATACTTATAACTATGCTATCAAGACGTGCACACGTCCTAGCATCAGTTATACAAGTCATATTAAAACTTAATGCCCATTTTAAGTTTATTGACTTGCGAACAATTTACGTAAATAAACTTTAAACACTTCCAGTACATTTTCTCTTATCCCATAACGAGAATGGAATGTTCGATTTATTTACATGGACTTCACTTCAATGTTTACCAAGTCAAGAATGCAATTGAAATACAATAAACAGTGAATGAATCGTATTGCCTTTTTATTAATTATTCCATAATTACAAGTACAATGCCCCTACTCTCTCATCCCTAGAGTGGCATTCGAGGGCATATTCCTAACAACTTTCACTTCTACAACCAATCATAGTACAAAGCTTTCTAGAGATGAATGAATGAGATGCACTTGTATCAAACAACACCAAAGCATGAATATTAGCAACTGACAACATACCTGACATGGTTTGGGGTTCAATCTCTTCCTCGGCCTCGACCATGCTATACAACGAGCTTTACCTCCTGAGCCTTGACCTTGCACACTTTTTCCTGGACCTTTTCCTTTCTTTGGAGATGTTGAGGCCATGTGTCCTTCCTCATGGCAGAAGTAGCACCGATTCTGTCCAAGCATACAGGTACCTTTATGTCCTTTGCCACAAGTAGCACAGGTAGGTTTATCGGACTGGGGTTTCGCCCCTACAAATCCAGTCTTAGCATTCTTCTTACTACCACTTCCTTGATCATGCCACTTGCGCTTGTTATTAGCTGCGACTGGTGGTGCTCTCGCCTTTTCCACATACACACTGGCAGATATGTCCTCGGCCCTGGCAACCGCTTCATTGTAGGTCAAAACGCCTGTGACCAGCCAAGTGATGACGAATCTGGTCACGCAGTCCATCTCGAAACTTCTGAGACTTCATGTCATCCGTCTCGACCATGTGAGGAGCAAACCGGCACATGTGGTTGAACTTGCGCTCATAGTCGGAGACCGACATTCCTCCATGGGTCAGATCAAGGAGTTCCTTTTGCATCTTGGTTTTGTACACCCTTGGGTAATATTTTTCCATAACCGTTTCCTTGAACTGGTCCCAAGTAAACGCAACCTTCTTGTCTTGGGTTTTGAGTCTCCACACTCCAATCCACCATGTCCTAGCATCCTCCTTGAGCTGGAACACAGCACATGACACCTTATGAGCATCGATGCATGACATGTAGTCAAAGATGCTGTCTAGGTTCAACAACCACTCTTCTATTGCTGTTGGTCCCTCACGACCAAGAAAGACGAACGGCTTGAAATGATTGAATCGCTTGATGATTTGAGCTTGAGCTTGCTCAGGATTGTTAGGCCGTAAAATGGTCGCGCCTTGAAGCAATGTGGCCAATCCAGCCAAAAGCTGATCTTAGCTTGCGCTAGTACTGTATACTTAGCGTGTGCTCGTATTATTTAATATTAGCTTTCCAGATTTTCTGGATCTAATTTTTGACCTCTGCATTCCAACGGATAGAATGTTCAACGGTAGAATTTCAAACGCTTAGCGTGCGCTACATATTTTCCAGATAACATACGTTAGCTTGCATAACGTACGTAAACGCTTCCTTGTTTGAGTCCAGTGGCTACTGGACTTCCAATATGATTTTCGGTAGCGTGCGCAAGGGTTGTCATGTAAAGTCCTCTAAGACTTCTGAATAGCATACGTAATTATACTTCCGTAGCGTGTGCAAATGATTTTCCTTTTTCTGTCCAGACTTCACTGTCCTCTGCTTTGTTTAAGAGAAATGCGATAGCGTGCGCTACAAATAGATGTTAGCGTGCGCTAAGTTTGAAACTTAGCGTGCGCAGATAATATAGGATTTGCGTGCGCTATCCATCAGGTGATTCCAACTTGACTGCAGATTACTTGCCTGACTGCAGGTGACTTTCCCTCGATAGCGTGCGCTATCATGCAGTCTGTAGCGTGCGCTAGGAACAGGATTTTCTTTCAATGTAACAGCTCGATGAGATAGATTTTGTTTAAATGTTTTGAATATAATCATCATCAAAATACTTTGAGTCAACAATCTCCTCCTTTTTGATGATGTCAAAACATTTAATATATACCTGCAAAACCGTTTTAAAAAATGTCGAATCAAAGTAATTTGTTCGATATGTTAGTATGTTTCGGTTTTGGAGTGGTTCTCCCCCTTTTTGACATTAACAAAAAGGATTCCCCCTGAAATATTGCGTATATAACAAGATACCAAGATAACCAAACATTAACGAACCAAATATAACCAATAATTATGAAGAACATCAAAAATCAAGATAGCCAATCGAAGGGAATGCGCATTTCATTGAAAATGATCCAAACATTACACACAAATAACCGAAGCACACGACATCAAAACATATGAAATAAAAGTTTGCAACATCGAGAATCAATGTCCTAGAAAGTAAGGTGCTTGCTCGGATGAGGAGGGTGGAAGCGGGAAAGACGGATGAGTGAAATGAATAAATCTTCAATCAGCCCGCGCACTCCTTGAACCTCCGAGCGGAGAGAACGAACATCTTCACGAATTTCCAGCTGTGAAGTTTCGATGCTACGCATCCGGGAAATGAGGTCACTCTCCTCTTCCTCGGTAAGTGTCTCTCTCATCGGACGTTTTCCCTTAGAAGTGGGCTTCCTCACAAATTCTCCTGTTTGCATTTATCGAATGGTGTGCAGTCCTCGTCTAGTAATCCGCTCTTCCGGTGTCGGCATTCTAGTCCCTTTCTCCACTTGATCATCTTCATTAAGGTACGGAAAGAGAATCCAGCCCTGGTTGATGGTTCGCACATAGTGCATGGCCTTGAGCGAGTAGTCGGAAATTTCATGGCCGATAGACACAGGAACGGCTTTGTCCTTCGTTAAGTCCACTTGATGAAATTTGAAAATCGCCGTTAGGATGGAGCCGTATGGCATTCCAGCCTTGCGGGACCATGAGGCGTAGTTTTTCGACCGAAAGAGGTCGCCTTTAACTTTCATCCAGCTTGTAACAATCGTGGCGAAATCAATCAAATCGCCATTCAGCACTCGGTATACTACATGCTTGTCGATTCCAACCAACTTATGCTGCGTGTTGACCTTAGGCATTATGCACTTGGTGAGCGCGACCAATAAAAGTCAAATATTAATGCCGAAGTCATCGTTCTCGAAGACCTCATCGGTGATATTGATGACGGCTTTCGAGCTTAAGAATTCCCTGACGTCAAGCTCGCTAACTCCAGATTCTTCAGCAATAAATTTCCCAGAACAAGAAAAACCATCCGATGATAAACCAAACAATTGTTTCAAAATCTCCGAAGAGTCTTTCACCACAGTTCCTCCAACCAAACTTCCTAAAACTAAGGATGAAGATCCTTCACTCTCAGCAATATGAAGATTCGCGTAGAATTCACGAACCAACTCGGGAAAAACGGGTTCTTTACAGTCAACAAAATGAGAAATACCAATTGAAGAGAAGAATTCCGAAATAGCAATATTCACTCGTTCCAGACTTTGGAAATTGAAGTAATAGCAGTCCGTCAAGTGTTCTTGAGGGAGGATTTCCGAAATAGCCTTGGAAGCGGTATAAGACACGAAATGAGAAGTATCGAAATCTGGTTCACGGGTACGTTTTGTGCTTTTGTATGCCTTTTCCATAGCTTTTCTTCCTTTGCTCGACATGAATTAGAGAGAATTTGAAAGATTTGATGGAAGAAATCGGAATTATATGAATCGGGTTTGGCTAGGGTTCTTGCTGCGAAAGGGGATCTGAGCGATTGCGTGCGTTATGAAAGGGTGAATGGTATTCTGGACTGTTCAGGGTTTATATAGGGAACTGAAAAAGTTTAATTAGCGCGCGCAGGGAATATAGTGGTAGCGTGCGCTATGAATTTATATGTTGCTTACTGGACTGTCCAGTAGCATATATCGGAATAAGAAGGATTTTAGTTAGCGTACGCTATCGAAGAAAAGTTCGTTCAGGAATGGGAAATTAGCGCGCGTTAAAGTGATAAAGCTAGTGCGCGCTAGCGAATGAAACGTTTCTAAGAAATTGATTTCTCGAGTAGATAACTAATTTCAAAAATTGTCAAGATGTCCCATACCAAGTTGCAAACGAATAGTAATAAATGATTCTTCTGGAAGAGGTTTAGTAAATATATCAGCTAGTTGATCTTTCGTCCCGACAAAAATTAAGCAAATGTCTTTCTTTTGCACATGATCGCGTAGAAAATGATGTCTAATATCTATATGCTTAGTCCTACTATGCAATACAAGATTTTTGCTCAAATTAATTGCACTAGTATTATCACATAAAATAAGGGTATTTTCAAAGTAAATGCCGTAGTCGCTGAGTTGATTTTTAATCCATAATACCTGAGCACACGTACTCCCTGCAGCAACATATTCGGCCTCAGCTGTGGACAACGCTACACTGGTTTGATTTTTACTTCCCCAAGATATTAAACATGAGCCAATGAAATGACACGTACCACTAGTACTCTTTTTATCAATTTTACATCCGCCGAAATCGGCGTCAATGTATGCAATCAAATTAAAATCCAAGCAAGAGGGATACCATAGACCTAAGCCGATGGTCTCATTCAAGTAACGAAAGATACGTTTACAAGCAATTAAATGGGATTCCTTAGGATTAGCCTGGAATCGAGCACATAAGCACGTAGGAAATATTATATCTGGCCTAGAAGCAGTTAAATATAGCAAAGATCCGATCATACCTCGATATAATTTTTGATCCACCGGTTTTCCATTTTCATCTTTTTCTAATTTCAATGATGAAGACATTAGCGTTGAAATCACTTTTCTACTCTCCATTTTGAATTTCTTGAGGAGATCGTTTGAGTACTTTGTTTGATGGATAAAAATTCCATCTTCGCATTGCTTAATTTGGAGCCCAAGGAAGAATGTTAATTCTCCCATCATACTCATCTCGAACTCTCCCTTCATAAGATTAGAAAAATCTTGGCACAATGATTTGTTAGTAGCCCCAAAACAATGTCATCAACGTAAATTTGTCAAACAAGTATATCCTTATCCAATATTTTTACAAACAAGGTATTATCGACTTTACCTCTTTTATAATCATTAGCAATTAAGAATTGACTTAAACGATCATACCATGCTCGGGGTGCTTGTTTCAAACCATAGAGCGCCTTGTTTAGTTTGTAGACGTGATCCGGGAATTGGTGATCTTCAAAACTGGGAGGTTGCTTGACATATACTTCTTCTTGAATATAGCCATTCAAGAATGCACTTTTCACATCCATTTGGAATAGCTTGATCTTTTTGTGAGCCGAAAATGCACATAACAAACGGATGGCTTCGAGTCGAGCCACGGGAGCAAAACTTTATTCGTAATCAAGACCTTCTTCTTGATTATATCCTTGTGCGACCAAACGAGATTTATTTCGAATTGGGTAACCGTCTTCGTCACACTTGATTTTGTGCACCCATTTAGTTCCGATAATTGTTTTATCTTTAGGAGCGGGAACTAAATTCCATACGTTATTGTGCATGAATTGAACAAGCTCCTCTTGCATTGCCATCATCCAACTTTCATCATCAAGAGCCTCAGATATATTTTTGGGAACAATTTCGGATACGAAAGCACAATGAGCAAAATACTCGGTGGTCCTTCTTCGAGTTTTAACACCATCTTCAATATTTCCAATCACGAGATCTTTCGGATGATCTTTGATGTGCCTCCAATCTTTCGGTAAATCCTCGATTGTCTTCTTTTGGATTTCCGAAATTTTCTCCATTTCGTTTGAGGGATGAGAATCCGGAAAAATACCTGCATCATCAAAATATTCTACCTTTCTCGGGGGTGAGATCATATCGTTGAATTTAACATGAATGGATTCTTCAACTTTATTTGTTCTAATGTTATAAACACGATATGCTTTGCTATTCATAGCATAACCAAGAAATATTCCGGAGTCGGATTTAGCATCAAATTTCCCCAAGTTATCCTTACCATTATTTAAAATGAACATATTGCAACCAAAAGGATGAAAGTAAGATATATTTGGCTTTTTGCCCTTCCATAATTCATAAGGAGTTTTAAGATGAGTTCTACGAACATGAACTCGGTTAATCACATAGCATACCGTAAAGATTGCTTCGGCCCAAAAATATTGTGGAAGAGAGTATTCGTTAAGCATAGTCCTTGACATTTCCTCCAAAGATCGATTTTTCCTTTCAACAACCCCATTGTGTTGAGGCGTTCTAGGAGCCGAAAAATTGTGATTAATACCATATTTGTCACACAAAAGCTCAAACGGAGTGCAATCAAATTCACCTCCGTGATCGGTACGAATAGAAATTATAGAGAGATTTTTCTCATTTTGCACCAAACGACACCATTTGGAAAACTCGGAAAATGTATCATCTTTATGGGCAAGAAATCTAACCCAAGTAAAAAGAGAATAATCATCAACAATAACCAAAGTGTAAAGTTTACCATTTAGACTAACATATCTAGATGGTCCAATCAAATCCATATGCACAAGTTCAAGAATGCGACTAGTGGAAACCTCGAATTTTGGTTTGAAAGATTCTCGAGTATGTTTCCCTTTTATGCAAGATTCACACAAATGCTTCCGATCAAATTTGAGTTTTGGTAAACCACGGACAAGATCGTGTCTCGATAAAATATAAATGATGGGTAGAGATGTATGCCCCAATTTACGATGCCATAAATATGTATTATCATCTAATGTAATAAGGCTCGAAGCCCGAATCACCTTCAACCCCATCCCGATTGAAATCATAAACCAAACCCAAATCAGAAATCCTTATCCCAAATTCCGAGCCCAAATTAGAGACCCGATTCAGATCCATCCCCGCCATTAATAACCAGAAACCCTATTACATGACTTCAAAACCCACGGCCCGAATCTCACTTGCTCCTTCAGTCGCGAGCTATCGCCACCGCTGCCTTCTTTTCTGGACTGTGCCGGTCACACGCAGTATATGTGTGTGTCTTCTGTTGCCCTGCCATGAGGATTCAAATCAGAGAGAGTTAGAGATCTTAAGATCCGAGTGTGGATCTGTGTGTATGAGATTTTGCGTTCATGTGTGTGTCGGACCGTGTGTGTGTGTTTTTTTTTTCTGCAGCCCCTCTCGGCCGAGGAAATTTTTGAGAGAGAGAAGAGTATAGAGAGATGAGAAGGAGTAAAGTGAGAAATGAGGCGGCCGATCAGTTGTAGAGGGGTTTTATACCCTTTTGTTTGAGTTTAAATTCAATTAGGCCCAGACTTTCCAATAACTTTTCAATTTTACCCCAGTCAGTTTTTAATTTCTTCAATTGACCCCAGACAGTTTTTATATCTTCAATCCCAGCCCTATTTTGACACAAGGCATTTATAATGTTAAATTTTTAATTAATATTAATAAGAAATTTTAATTTATGCATTATATCATATTTTCAGTTATTATATAATAATAATAATATAAGGATTATAATTATTATTATTACATCTAGATATTAACAAGGATTTGCGGGCTTAGGACTGTGAGTCAAGCATCTTCATATTCAAGTTCAAGCAGTATCATTTTATTCAGGTGGGAATTTTCACTATCACTTTAATTGGATTGCTATGTGATATTCTATTTATGTTTAAAATTGAGGATGCATGTTGTAAATCAGGCTCACCTGTATACGTATAAAGAGGCTATCTTAATATATATGTTGTGTGGGGACACCTGCACAACCTCAATATTCACATGCGTGCTCGATTCATGTTATATGTGGTATTGTGTGTATGTATTCATGTTGAGGAAAATATTATTGATAGAATAATCATTTAAATGCTTTCCATGAGATTGTATATTACTGTGATATGTGTGATTTCCACGAGTTGAAGGAAGCTCACCCCCACCTATATTGATCCCGAAGGTTAAACCGAGCCGAATGGACGAAGGAGCGAGCCAAGAAGGCATATGATGATATTTATTAAAACGATGTTTGTCTTTATGTCTTATACTTTGCCATATTTATTTGGGAAAATCTTGATTAGTAATAATAATTTATAAATTTTTCTTCCGCCGCAATTATTACCTCTTATTTGTGTCATGTCGTTGCCTTAATTAATAGGCATTTATTTTGTCAGTGTAGCGATTCGACTTTGTAGGCGAGAATTTTAATATTATCAAAAGAATTTATTTTTCGTCAAAATTAACATTCTTATTAATTTCCCCTATAATTATCCCTAGAAAGTCGGGGCGTTACACGAAGCCAGCAAATGGCTTTAAAAAGTGACAAAGATGCACCCCCTCGTTTTGCTAGTTCTACTGACTCCCTAGGTTGGGAGAATTGGCTTTTTCAGTTGGGAAGGACCTTCGATGCCGTAGCTTGTCCTGGCGGCAGGAGGGTAACTATTGCCCAATACCTCCTGGATAAGGAAGCTGCGGAGTGGTGGGAGGCTGTGGCGCCCAGAGATCGCGTGGCCACGTGGGAGGAGTTTAAAACTGCTATGGAGACGGAATACTGTCCACTGCCGGTTCAGGAGCATAGGATCGTAGACTTCTTTACAGATACGCCTCAGGATGTACCGATATCCCAGGCTATTATCACCTATAACCAGTAGTTGGGATACGTGAAAGATCAAGTGAGGACAGAGGCCGATAAGATTCGCTACTTCAATATGCGCATGAAGCCGCATATCAGACAGAGCATGGCACCACTCATGTGTACCACACTGAAAGAATATCAGGACCGCGCTCTAGCTATTGAGATGGCAGTTCCGGAGTCAGAGTCTGGATCCGAGGCTAAGAAATAGAAGACTTCAGATAACTTTTCTGCCGGAAAGGGGAATCGGTTTCCTAAGTCATCGTCTGTTCCCGCATCGAGAAAGAGGTCGTTTTATCAGGCTAGAGGCTCCCAGAGTAACCGTTCGATTCAGTACTCTATCCATGGTAGCAGAGTGCGTTTTAACTGTAGTCACAGTGACCATTTGGTGAAAGATTGTTCGTTTCCACTAGTTACATGCTTTTCATGCGGATGGAGTGGTCATCGTGCGGCTCATTGCGAGGCAGTCGCCATAACAGTCAGAGCTCCAACGGTAACTGCAGCACAGGGAGAACCTAGTGTCGGCCAGAAGGCTCCAGTTTCACAGGGCCCTCAGGGTTCCGGTCGAGGTAGAGGTCGGGGTAAGCCGGACCGCCGTGAAGTGTCGAGTTCGGGATCTAGACAGCCCCGTTTATATCAGATGAGGCGCATAGAGGAGATAGATACTCCGGTGGCATCAGGTACCACTTAGATCATTTCTCACCTAGTTTCGGTGCTTTTTGATTAGGATGCTACTCACTCTTTTATTGCATGGGATTGCGTATGTCATATTAGTATTGATTGTTTATTTGAGTGCGAGCCGTTTATAGTGGGTATGCCTAGTGGGGATCGTATGGTTGGGAACCGGGAAGTTAGAGACTGCCCAGTGAGGATCGTGAACCGAGATTGTCCGTCGAACCTCATTGTAGTAGACTTAAAGGGCGAGGACTTGATCCTTGGGGACGATTGGCTAAATTGTCACGGTGCTGTAACACCTCAAGAAACTATCCGGGAATATTACACGCCGCAGACCCTCTCTGTGAGAATTTACCAGGCTAAACACAGAATAGGACATCACATATCTTGCCGACATGGCTAAATTACGAATCATTAGACAGACTTGGTCTTTCAACAATAACATACAACTCAAATGTACATAACTCTGACAGGACTCATACCCACGCAAAAGGTCAAATACACTCACAAACAGAAAAATACGACAGCGGAAAAGACCAAATAATGAACTCCAACTCAGTACACCCAAAACTGGTCTTCATGGGATTAGTATCATTCTCCCTCCATCATCCTTCGTAACGATCCTGCTTTTAGCTCCCCAAGGACCTGCATGTACCTGGATGCAATACAGACATCGACCCCCCGATTACTCGGGGTTAGCAAAATTTCACTATTTTGCTAGTGCAAGTATAAAGTGCAAATACGAGCCATACACAACACATTTCGAGAATACAATAACTTGAATAATCCACGGCTCATTCACACCGAAAGACTTCCCGAGATTTCTCATTTGGATAAAATAGTTCAAACCGTAAAAGTAGAAATGAAACGAGTGGTCGTTTTGAAAGTCAATACAAGATCTCGGGAGTTTTGAAAACATTTGAGATCGAAGAGTTCTCAACTAATCGAAAACCACTTAGGGTCACATCCCAAACATTATTTATTTTCCAAAATACAAACCGATCATGAAACACGGGATCCACGACCCAACTATCCACATCAATTCTCTCCCAAAAACCAATTACACGCAACACTTCATTCTAATGCCATTCTAGCCAATTACCAAGATCCTGTATAATGTTTCTCAACATCGAGAATAAAAACATTATGATATTCCGGACATATTACAATTATCGAAAACATCAACATCATCCTCATAATGAAAACCACACTTGGTAACCCGCGGCTGTACCCCTTAGTATCGACCCTCAGAGGCCCCGTAGAACCGTCCCCGGGTGGGAAACCACTTCCGCGGCCGTACCCCTTAGTATCGGACCCCAGAGGTCCCGTCGAACCATCCCCGGGTGGAAAAACAACAACACACACAAGTTTACAAAACTGCATGTCTCGATTGTTAGTCACAATATATAGTCGAGGTACCTTACTAGAATGGCCAGTTTGTCCAACACATACTCACGACCAAGTAACGATACAATTAACACTAGAATCCAACGATGCAGCTAGTACCAATCACATAGGAATGAGAGAAAATATCTTTCAAACCACGCCGAACGGCACAAACTCCTCATAAAGGAATTACCACCTTTATCACATAATGTCACATAATCGTCAATAAACACACGTTTACATGCACATACCTCAACGAAAGGTTAAACTTTAAATCTACAAACGACATAATCACACAAAACGACACCCTACGAAAGTAAGGTATTCATATACTCAACACTAATACACATACTTAGACAAGCACATTTAACAACGAAAACATACGACTCATCTTTAAGGAAATATTAAAAAACATATCGATTTCTTTGAAAGTTAATTATATACATTCATTCAACACATACCGTCGATTACCAACTATTAAATTCACAAAACACGTAATGTATGGGCAAGATACTTGCCTTGAGTATTTCGACGATTAAATAAGGTTGGTAAAACTCGGGCAGGATCTATCAATCCCCAATTTCCGAACCTAAAGGTGATCAATATAGCAAGACTCGTATCAGGACGACTGATTCAAATCACAATAACACGTAGAAGTCGAATCCATACTCTAAGGGGATTTTTATCGAACACCTAGCGGGCATTTTGAGTATAAGTAGTTGAAGAATTCGATCTCTACCCCGCTAGAATCGATGAAAACCACTCAAGAACATCTAAGAATCCAATAACATCTAAGAACCATCATAGAAACAAGAACTAGTAAGAATCATTTGGTAGAACTTGAAGAACTTCCATTACATACCTTGATTTAATCCAAAAAAATGGATGATTCTTCGAGAACAACCTTGATATTTGGATTCTACGATGTTAGGAACAAGTTTATGACTTGATTTTGGAGCACAAAACCGAAATTATTCGTGGAGAATGAAGTTGAGTCGAAGGAATGCCCTAGAACACTTCAGAAATGAGAGAGAGGGCTATTTATACTCATTCGGTCGGATTTTAAGCATTTCAACAATTAGCGGCCATGTCAAGCGACACGATCGAGTCACTGGCCGTGTCAACTGGCCAGTGAGTTTTGCTTAGCTAAAGTAGTTCGACACGGCTTGTGTAAAATGACACTACCGTGTCACTGTACCAGGCTGAAAGTATAGTCTGTTATTTCAACCATAACTCCTTCGTCCGGACTCCGATTGACTCACCGTTTGAATCATTGAAATCCTAACTCAAGTCTATACAATGATGTAAAATTTTAGAATTTTTTTATTTTTCTGGAATTTATGGTGAATGTATAAAGGCGAACCTAAATGTGGAAATGTCGAAATAGTATGCGAAGCAATATCAAAACTCACTTGAATGACGAAAAGTTCTGAACAAAACATGTCCAAAATGTGCCAGTGAACACAAACGAGTTGCTATAATCGAAAAATATAGAAATAAAAAATACGGGTATTACATTCTACCCCACTAAAAAGAAGTTTCGTCCCGAAACTTAAAACATGAAACAATCAAGGCAGGGTGAGCCTAGATGACATACATTATCTGTTATCGACAGCGCACAAGAGCTCCATGCAGTACAGAGCTACTGCGGTCCGATTCAATATGCAAGAATGTTTACGAAAAGCAACGAACATGAATTACTATGGTTGATAAAACCGATTTGTACAACAACCAAAACACGAGTCTAACGCTGAAAGAGTACGAAATTCCGATAACCTCAAAGGTTCGGAGATCACATATGGGAACAATTACCCAAAGCTTAAGAAAATTACGAAGTGGCACAGACGCTCAATAATCATGATACGAGATCGAACAACAACTCCGAAGTTCACACCTCAACTCAAGACATTAAATGAACTTGTAAGAACTACAAGACGTTCATTCCGCATAGGGCTTACGAGAGTCGAACCGAACTTGGAAAAGTCATAATGATAAACGGATAATCCGAAGCAATATCACAACTCGTTCGAATGAGAAAAACCAAATAAGAGAACAAGTTCAGAAAATATCAACAGAAATCTAACGACCATTATCGTTACAATCACGACCATAATATACTACATATGGTAACCAATCATTAAACTCCACGAGGTATCCATTTAAATAATATCATTTGAAAATCTTTGAATTTATATGTTTTCCCGCATAAGAATTGAAAATACTTTTGATACCTCGGGTTGTTTTTTACTGAAATCATGAATCATAAGTCTTAACCATCTCTCTTTGAAAAATAAATTCAAAACAACATTTCGAAAGATCAGTTTCTTTGGGAACGTCATCAAAATAACTACGTCATTTTATCACAACTGACAACACACAGGGTAACCACATGTTACCACGCAACATCATCATAGTTAACAACACACAAGGTAACCCGCGGCCATGCCCCTTAGCATCGACCTCTAGAGGTTCCGCCGAACCGTCCCCGGGTGGGAAACCACTCATACTCGCACATAATACTTCAACAGACCAACATTCACATCGGAACAACAATCACAGATAAATTTTCACATCGGAATAACAACATATGGGTCACAAGCAAATTCAAACCACGCAACACAACAATTGGGCACTCATCCAAAGTTCACCATCAAGAACGGTAATATGACAAACACATCACAACGGCTTGACACCACACGGTTCAACTCTAGCCTGTCACTATAAGCAAAAATCCACATCCCCCACACGATGCACTTAATGCGTGCTAAGTATAAAATTAGCGTGCGTTAGGGGTGTAAACGAGTTGAGACAACTCGCGAGGTACTCGAGATAGACTCGGTCAAAACTCGGTCAACACTCGACTCGACCTCGGCTCGACATACTAACGAGTCGAGTTGAGCTACCCAATACTCGACTCGATAAGCTCGTGAGATACTCAATTTTTTTTTTATATCTAATTAGTTTTATAACATAAATTTGTAAAATATAATGTAAAAATATTAATAAATAAATTGAATTGTAAAGAAAGTATTTGTTAAAAAATTGAAACTCAACTTTTTTCTGATTTCATGTTTTGTTTGTAATTGCATATATAGTTAAAATACAAATAATGACAACTGTTTGAATTGGTAACTAATATAATACACATAATAAAGGGGCAGTTCCACTTATTCCCACATCGGCTAAGAATATTAGTTCCAACCTTATAAATCTCTATATAAATGGTGCTTGGTACCTTGATCGAGCTTCATTTGAGTTCTGAGTTCGAGCTTTTTTCGAGATTGAGTTCGAGCTTTTTCAAGGTTCAAACGAGCTTGAGTTCGAGTTTAGAAAATTATTATCGAGTTCGAGTCGAGCTTGGACTTCATATGAGCTCTTATATAACGGGCCAGTTCCACTTATTTCCACACCGGCTAGGAATAATAGTTCCAACCTTATAAATCTCTATATAAATGGTGCTTGGAACCTTGATCGAACTTGATTCGAGTTCTAAGTTCGAGCTTTTTTCGAGCTTGAGTTCGAGCTTTTTTCGAGGTTCAAACGAGTTCGAGCTCGAGTTCGAGTTTAGAAAATTGTTATCGAGTTCGAGTCGAGTTTGGACTTGATATGAGCTCTTATATAAAGAGGCAGTTTCACTTATTCCCACATCGGCTAGGAATAACAGTTCCAACCTTATAAATCTCTATATAAATGGTGCTTGGAACCTTGATCGATCTTGATTCGAGTTCTGAGTTCGATATTTTTTCAAGCTCGAGTTCGAGCTTTTTTCGAGCTTGAGTTCGAACTTTTTTCGAGCTTCAAACGAGTTCGAGTTTAGAAAATTTTTATCGAGTTCGAGTCGAGTTTGGACTTCAACTACTCGCGAGTTTTCGAGTCGAGTTCGAGCCTGATAAATTGCTATCGATTTCGAGTCGAGTATACTGATACTCGAGCTCGACTCGCATTATTTACACCCCTAGCGTGCATTTATGAGTCTGCTAGCTTGCGCTAACTAACTCAATTCAATCCACACCTCAGTCCAGGTTCGTTAGCGTGAGCTAATGATGACGTTAGCGTGCGTTAACGGACTCTTCTCAGAAAATTTTCCAAGTCCAAAATTTTAAAATTTAAGCCGAGTAAGATTTTTCATCTTTCATTATTTATTTTTGAAAATGAAAATCACATTTTTGTTTTAAAGAAAACAAAGTTTTATGATGTGAAAGATTTTTAAAAATTTTATATTCGAGTCATTTGAAAATAAAATCAATATGTTAAAATCATTTCCAAAATCCTTTTGAACACGACAAAAGATCAACGACGGTAACATTTTACAAAATATCCAAAATACTTCAAAACACATCTTTCAATTATCGTCGTAAGATTTCATTTGAAGTTACAAAGACGGTTCACTAAGTGTTTAAACAACTTTTTAAAATCCACACTAAATCCTCTTTTGACTGCACCGTCAAATATTTTCGAAAATTGATTTTCCACAAACATAATCAAGTCTAGGAACTTTTCAAAGAACCATTTTTGAACACACACGCAGTGGATATATTTACGACAACTATCAAAAACAATAAATTTTTAAACACATGCCCATCCGGCATATATAATCGTCAATTCATCAATCACTACTCTGAGACACCAAATTCAAGCATACGTCAAAACCATCTATTTGAGTTTCTCAACAACCTCCACCGTCGACACACTTTCCGAAACATATCAATGTTCAATGTTTCATAACACACTACACCACTCGGTATCCAATCCATCAATATACTAGCTCATTACACACGTAATATACCCCTAGTATCAAATACGAATTCCATCTCCCAACACGCATGTAAGAAAATCACTAAATACAAGATATAATAGAGGAGGCTTACATCCACATATCGCATGAAGATGATGGTTGCACCTTGATACTAATCACGACCGACATCACAGACGAAACATCACGACACGACTCAGTCAGACAATCCGACAAGATAAGACTCGACAATATACGACTGGACCCGACAGCCTAGGTTTCCACAACCTAAGCTCCAATACCATAAATGTAACACCCCCAGAAACTATCCGGGAATATTACACGCCGCAGAACCTCTCCGTGAGAATCTTCCAGGCTAAACACAGAACAGGACATCACATATCTTTCCGACATGGCTAAATTACGAGTCATTAGACAGACTTGGTCTTTCAACAATAACATACAACTCAAATGTATATAACTCTGACAGGATTCATATCCACACAAATGGTTTAATACACTCACAAACAGAAAAATAAGACAGCGGAAAGGACCAAACAATGAACTCCAACTCACTACACCCAAAACTGGTCTTCATGTGATTAGTATCATTCGCCCTCCATCATCATTCGTAACGATCATGTGTTTAGCTCCCCAAGGACCTGCATGTACCTGGACGCAATACAGACATCCACCCCCGATTACTCGAGGGTTAGCAAAATTCCACTATTTTGCTAGTGCAAGTATAAAGTGCAAATACGAGCCATACACAACACATTTCGAGAATACAATAACTTTAATAATTCATGGCTCATTCACAGCGAAATACTTCCCAAGATTTCTCATTTGGATAAAATAATTCAAACCGTAAAAGTAGAAATGAAACGAGTGGTCGCTTTGAAAATCAATACAAGATCTCGGGAGTTTTGAAAACATTTGGGATTGGAGAGTTCTCAACTAATCGAAAATCACTTAGGGTCACAGCTCAAACATTATTTATTTTCCAAAATACAAACCGATCACGAAACACGGGGTCCACGACCCAATTATCCACATCAATTATCTCCCAAGGACAAATTACACACAACACTTCATTCTAATGCCATTCTAGCCAAGTACCAAGATCCTTTATAATGTTTATCAACATCGAGAACAAAAACGTTGTGATATTCCGGACATATCACAAATATCGAAAACATCAACATCATCCTCATAATGAAAACCACACTTGGTAACGCGCGGCCGTACCCCTTAGTATCGACCCCCGTCGGACCGTCCCCGGGTGGGAAACCACTTCCGTGGCTGTACCCCTTAGTATCGGCCCCCAGAGGTCCCGTCGAACATCCCCGGGTGGAAGAACAACAGCACACACATGTGTACAAAACTGCATATCTCGATTGTTAGTCACAATATATATAGTCGAGGTACCTTACTAGAATGGCAGTTTGTCCAACACATACTCACAACCAAGTAACGATACAATTTACACTAGAATCCAACGATGCATCTAGTACCAATCACATAGCAACGAGAGAAAATACCTTTCCAACCACGCTGAACGGCACAACCTCCTCATAAAGGAGTTACCACCTTTATCACACAATGTCACATGATCATCAATAAACACACGTTTCCCCACACATACCTCAACGAAAGGTTAAACTTTAAATCTACAAATGACATAATCACACAAAACGACACCCTACAAAAGTAAGGTATTCCTATACTCAACACTAATACACATACTTAGACAAGCACATTTAACAACGAAAACATACGAGTCAACTTTAAGGAAATATTGAAAAACATATCGATTCCTTTGAAAGTTAATTATAGACATTCATTCAGCACATATCGTCGATCACTAACTATTAAATTCACAAAACACGTAATGTATGGGCAAGATACTTGCCTTGAGTATTTCGACGATTAAATGAGGTTGGTAAAACTCGGGCAGGAGCTATCAATCCCCAATTTCCTAACCTAAGGTGATCAATATAGCAAGACTCGTATCAGGACTACTGATTCAAATCACAATAACACGTAGAATTCGAATCCATACTCTAAGGGGATTTTTATTGAACACCTAGCGGGTATTTTGAGTACAAGAAATGATATAATTTAGGAATTCGATCTCTACCCCGCTACAATCAATGAAAACCACTCAAGAACATCTAAGAATCCAATAACATCTAAGAACCATCCTAGAGACAAGAACTAGTAAGAATCATTTGTAAGAACTTGAAGAACTTCCATTACATACCTTGATTTAATCCAGAAAAATGGATGATACTTCGAGAACAACTGTTGCGATATTTCGTTAACGCAAGTACACGTTATCGTAGACAAGTAATAAAGTGATGAGTGAGTATCGTTCCCACGAGGACTGAATTACTAAGTACCGATTTTTATGTATTCAAATTTTATTTGAACAATCGAAATTTGGGTTGCAATTAATAACTAAAGAAAACCAATAGAAGAACAAACAGTAAAAACGATCGCTCGAAGAAAGAAAATCAAATGATGAATAAGTTTAGGATTGTGAATCCACCTTGGTTTATCCGAATTTACTCTCGATTATCTTAAGTTAATAATTTCCCCAATTTATTGAAGGCGAAGATTGCTAATATACTCTACCGCCTCTCCCGAGGTCAGTAGATTTTTCTAAAGGCGAATAACGCACTCTATCCCTAGGTGACTTAATTCGACAATAGGCAAAAAGCACAAAATCCTCAAAAGGCCACGTAATTCATATGAGTATATTCCTATCTCACAAGATAAAACGGTTCTCACCAATAGTTCCTCACCAACTCTCCTCTCCCGATTAGAGTTGCGTAATTAAAAAAATCCAATTATTGGCCAGACAATTGAAAGCATTAAAAACGATTGGGAAAACTCAACAGAAAAGGGAATTATATAGATAATCAAAAGCAAATTCGTCAAAACTTTGGTTTCATCAAAATCCTAGAACAGGGTTTTAGCCTGACATGCCAAAAGATAAAAATACAGAATTAATGAATGAAAGCATTGAAATCAAACGCAGATGAAGACTCGGATTCCTCCGTTCTTCTGGATTCCGCCCTCTGCTCTTGGTGTCTTCTGCTCTTTATGATCGATTCCTCTCTTCCGCGATAATCCTCTGATTTTCAGATCTCCTCTAGATAATGCCCTTAAACCCTTATTTATAACACCCAGCAGCCTCCAAAATGCGTCTGTGTGATTAGGTCGAGAACCGGCTTCAAAACGGCCCAAACCCGCGCGGAGCACACCAAAACCGCCCCGTGGGCCGTGGCTCACTTAATCTGTGCCGCGGCTCACGGGGCACAGCGGGATGCCTGGGCGCTGTTTATTTGTTCTGGGCCGCGGCTCACTATACTTGTGCCGCGGCTCAGAGTACAGTTTACTCGGGGCTCGCTGGTCCTCTGCGTGTGCCGCGGCCCGCTTGCCTTGTGCCGCGGCCCCAGGCCAAAATTTGCCGTTTTCGCCCATTTTCATCGTTTTAGCTTCCGGACTCCAATTTCCTGCAAAACATAAAAGAATAGGGCATTACAAGCTCATTTATGCAGATTTAATTATAAAAAGAATACAAAATAATGATAAATAAGCGTATAAAAATACGCCTAACAAATATTCCCAAACTTGAGCCTTTGCTTGTCCTCAAGCAAAAAGAATTGATTACACATAAAAGAATAATCGTGAATAATCGTGCAATTTAATAGTGCTCGACCTAATCAATACTACCCTGAAAATCTCAAAGAATAGTACAAGTATCGTAGTAGTGAGTTACATCCAGGACACTGATTCCACAAAATAACCAATTTCAGTCCTAATCAATCGTGCATGAAGAAAATCTAGCTCAAAGATTAACAAGCGTGAATTTAATCGACCGCCAATATGAAGGGTTAAAATAAACAAGCTAAATCGCCCAATCTCACAGTCTAGTGACAAAAATTTCAAGAGTTTCATTATCAAAAATAACCCTCGGACAGTATTCCCTTATATATGCTCAATAAGATGATTCGAGTTGACCACTAGGTTCGGATCTCGGGATGTTTTATCGGGATAATCCTAGGGTGGAATTCCATTCTCATGTATTGGGGAACCGTTTGATGTAAAAGACACTCACGGGGCACATGGATGCTTCTAGTTACTAAGTTCCCCTCCACAGCGGAGAAACAACTCGAATAGCTATTCCCGCATGTCCGATTCAAGGTCGCTGTTTTACGCGAGAGTGAACAACGGGTCACGCGAATACCCCCGGTTACTAAGCTTCCCCTCATCGGCACATGCGAAATCTCTAAACCACTAGTCTAATCCGGGTTATCGTTTTACGCGAGAGTAAACAACGGGTCACGCGAATACCCCCGGTTACTAGACTTCCCATCATAGAACAAATAACACCTCTACTTTTTAGGAAAAACTGTCCGACTCTAAACTCAAAGCAAGTGCCAACACGACTTATGTTACTGGACGACTACCTAACCGAAAAATTTAACCAAACGTATCGACGGCGATTTGAAAACACGTATGTCTCCTCTCTTATCTGCTAAGATTTCTACAAAAACGAAAAAAAATTCGGACCAAAATGAATACTCAACAGAAACAGATATCGCTGACTATAACTCAACTAAAACTCAACCGTTTCTTCCGAGAGAAATCAGTATCGTAACATCAGTTTTACACAAAAATAAGCACGAAAAATTCACGAATGCAATTAAAAACACGACAAGCAAGGCTAGCAACAACAAAAATAACGAAAAATACTGAAAAGTGCAACGAATAAGTACAGCCATAATAATAGCGACAGAAAGTAAACCCCCCCCAAACTTAGGACGTACATTGACCTCAATGGACAAAATGTAATATGCAATAAAGGAAGAGGGTCAAGTACTCCCCTACAGTCTGCTCACGAACTGGTGCCGGCATCGTCCGGCGAGCCTGCATGCTTCTCGA
Source organism: Orobanche coerulescens (assembly GCA_033398695.1). Classification (NCBI taxonomy): domain Eukaryota; kingdom Viridiplantae; phylum Streptophyta; class Magnoliopsida; order Lamiales; family Orobanchaceae; genus Orobanche; species Orobanche coerulescens. Next base: position 192,265,978 of record CM065803.1, on the reverse strand, counting down.
CTACATCATGCGGACTGATGTGTGCCGGCCGAACATTTTTATGAAGGATACCTGGTCTTTCATATTTGCGTCGGGGGCCGTGGCACAGCTTAAGTGAGCCGCGGCCCATAGTACAGTCGGCCTGGGACTTTTTGTGATGTCGCAGGGTGTCGCGGCTCAATCTACGCGTGCCGCGGCTCATCGTGTTAGTGTGCCGCGGCTCATTTGTTCCGTGCCGCGGCACAGAGTACAGTCTCCTGGGCATATCTTGGACATTTGGTGTGCCGCGGCTCAGGGAATATGTGCCGCGGCTCAGGAATCAAGTGTGCCGCGGCTCAGTAAGGTTGTGCCGCGGCACATAGTACATGATGTTTAGCCTTCTGGTTCGATTTGTGTGTGCCGCGGCTCACAAGCCTTGTGCCGCGGCTCAGGCATAAATTTTTCCCCTGGGACTTTTCCTGCACAGAATTTTCAAAGGAACACGTCAAGAACGAGAGGGATAAGCAAATCAAAGCAAAAATAATGAAAAATAAAAATTCAAAAAATACAAGAAAATACTGAAACACAAAAATCTACTACTAAACTCGGGTTGCCTCCCGAGAAGCGCTAAGTTTATAGTCTTCAGCCGGACCTATTGAAAATCAGTTCGCTTTTCGCAAACACCATTTGAACTCCGCTCCGTTCATCGAACCGTTAATATGTGTTTTAAAATTTTGACCATTGGTCTTTAACGATCCGATTTTCGGTTTGGACACCAAATGTTCTTTGCGAAAAGGTTTTAACAAAAACACTTTTCCGAAGCACCCATTTTTCACGCGACTTGGCGCCCGTTTTACGTCCGGCTTATTCTCCTTTTTCTCGAACGAACTTATGACATCATTGGAATTTCTCATTGATGGATGAACAGTTGATGATGGCAGAATGTCCACATGCTTGAGATATGCAACTCGTTCTACATTTTTCTTAGAAGTCGGACCCTCTGAAACGGATTCTGAGTTTTTCGACCGACGATTCTTCCGGTGTGTGTCTTTCGCAACGGTATCCACACTTTCAATTTGCGAGCTTTTCTCAACACCACCTGGACATGGAAAGGATTTAAATACTTGAAAAGTGACATGCTCGTCTTGAACCCTTAGAGTTAGTTCCCCTTTTTCCACGTCTATGAGAGTTCGGCCGGTATCTAAAAATGGTCTTCCCAAAATAATTGGGATGTCTTGATCCTTCTCCATGTCGAGCACAATGAAATCGGCCGGAAAGATGAATTTCTCAACTTTTACTAAGACGTCCTCGATTATTCCCCTCGGATACTTGATAGATAGATCTGCTAATTGCAGCGAGATTGTCGTCGGTTTTGCCTCCCCAATTCCTAGCTTCTTGAAAATAGACAGAGGCATCAGATTAATGCTAGCGCCGAGATCGCACAACGCCCTATCAAAAGAGAGGTTCCCTATGGTGCACAATATATTGAAGCTTCCCGGATCCTTCAATTTTGGTGGAAGCTTTTTCTGAAGAATAGCGCTGCACTCTTCCGTCAATGCGACTGTCTCATACTCCTCGAGTTTTCTTTTATTTGACAAGATTTCTTTCATGAATTTCACGTAACTCGGCATTTGCTCCAAGGCGTCGGCAAATGGGATGTTTATGTGCAGTTTCTTGAAGACGTCGAGGAACTTAGAGAATTGCTTGTCCACCTTTTTCTGTTGTAATCGCTGTGGAAACGGGACGGGTGGCACATATGCCTTTGGATTGTCCGGAAACAGTATCGAGGGTCTCAAATCTTGTGATTCCTCAGTTGCTGAATTGTTCTTCTCCTCATCCTCACTTCTCTTTTTGTTCTACCCGGGCAGCTCACCCAATTCTTTCCCACTTCTCAACCCAATGGCATTGACACTCTCTTTGGGATTTGTTTCGGTCGTACTTGGCAAGGTACCTTCCGGGCGGGCTGTTAATACATTAGCAATCTGGCATAGTTGGACTTCCAAGTTGCGGATAGAAGCGGAATGGTTCTGCAAGGTCGCCTCCGTACGGGCCATGAACTGACTCGTGTTCGCTGCCAATTTCGCCATAACTTCTTCTAGAGAGATTTTTGGAGCGGGAGGTGGTTGCTGTTGGTGTTGAGCAAACGGGGTCTGGTTCGAGTTTTGTCCGTTCCTCCATGAGAAGTTAGGATGATTTCGCCATCCCGGATTATAAGTGCTGGAGTAAGGATTATTTTGCCGGTTTTCGTTCCCTACGAACTGAGCTTGTTCCATCGACAGTTGCTCGAAAGGGTTTCCGACTTGGCACTCTGCACTAGGATGAGATCCATTACACCAATTGCACGATTCAATGGTAACGGGAGAAGGAGCATATAAAAAGGCTTGAAGTTGCTGCGTCAAGGCGGCGACTTGAGCTGATAATGTAGAGATTGGATCATTATTTGAGATTTCCATTACTCGTTTTGGGTTTACTCGTTCGGACGGCCATTGATAAGCATTCGCGGCCATAGCTTCCAATAGAGAGTGTGCCTCGGCCATAGTTTTTCCCATTAAGGCTCCTCCATCGACCGCATCGACGAGAGTGCGTGTAGAAGTACTCAATCCATTGTAAAATGTTTGTATTTGGAGCCAATCCGGTAGGCCGTGGTGTGGGCATCTCCTCAGTAAATCCTTGTATCGCTCCCACGCCTCGTGAAGCGACTCCATATCAAATTGCCCAAAGGTAGTGATCTCGTTCCGTAACCTCGCCGTCTTCGATGGTGGGAAGAACTTAGCCAGGAAGGCTTGCGCTAATTCTGCCCATGTCGTGATTGAGCCCGACGGTAAAGAGTTCAACCAAAATTTGGCTTTGTCCCTTGTTGTCACCCAAAATATTATCCGGAGATAGTATTGCTGGAATGATCGAGTAACAAACAAATGCGAGAACACTTCCGTGAGAAAATAGATAACACAAGATTTGTCGGGGTTGTTAATCCCGGGCTTGAATGCTCTCGCGAGATGTTATTAATAAATATACTATCGAGTACAAATATTAATGTTAGAATCTACTACAAGGAGTGTAAAGACTTCTAGTTATCTAGGCTTTAGAGCGCGTAGATTGCCGGAAGAACCAGATAGGAAGATCTGTGAGTTCTTGCTTGGGATATATGATGAATATGTATGAATATCACTATGAATGTGTAAGTGGTTACCAAAAGAGTCTTGGATTTACTCTTTGGTGTGTATTTTGCACTGAATTCGTAGTAAAATTCGCGTCTCCTTGGCCACAGCAGTGAGTCCTCTATTTATAGGGGACAAGGTAGTTGGGATCCCTCAGGCGATCGCGGGCGATCGCTGTTTTCTATATTAAAATAAGACGGCCGATCGTCCCATCACGTGGGCTGTTCCCTGAGGTCGAGGTTGCGGTGGAGGCGGTGGGCGAACAATGGGAAGCCGGCCACGCGTTGCGAGTCATTTGTCAGGAGGACCCACTTTGTACCTTTCGGCCTTGTCGGTAGGTGTGGTAGGTGACAGTGGGTCAATGGTCCTATCTGTCGGTATCCTTTGAAGATCCGTACGTGGGCCATCGTCCAAGATTCGGTCTTCGACGACTTTGACGGATGCTGGATCCATACGTGGCACGAGATGATCGCCTCTGGTTTGCTCATTAAAGACGATCGTCAGACATCAAAAGACGATCGCTGGGTACCAAAAGACGGTCGCCGTATGGTGCCGAACTCCAGGCGTTTGTCCAGAGTATGTCTTCCATGGTTGGCTTCTCTGATTGTGATGCCGATCGCCTATCGAGGCGAATTAATCGCCGCACAACAATTGCCCCCCAGCTCGCCTCGATGTTGAAAACACGGGGTGAGGTGGCACTGTTGGCGATCGCCAATGTTTAAACGATCAGCCGATCTGAATTCAAATATGGACGACCTTCTTTCGCGTCGGGAGCAGCGGGAAAAGAAGGCGGGCTTTCCAAAAGTGGCAGGGACACGCGTCGCGCCGCTGTTGGGGGAATCCGACGGTTTGTCAGACCTGTCGGCTGGCATGCCCTCGAAAAGATGCGTATGCGGGATTCGAGGGCCGCATTTAATGCGTCCCCACGTGACGGTTGCGATCCAGCCCCCGAGGTTTCTCCTATTTGCATTTAGGCCCTCGTCTCTATCTATAAAAAGGGCAGGACTTCTTCTCCTTCACTTTTTACGCGTCCTTGTTTCCCTAGCCGAATTTCTGCAAAAATTTCCGGAGCTACTTGTGCCGATCTCCCTCTTTTCTCTAGGTAAGAAAAATTAACCTTCTCCCTCTCTTTACTTTCTAATATGTCGGGAGGATCAAAAGCCTTCGAGACCGGAAGTTCTTCCATTGCGCCGTCGCCTGAACGGGAGGAGATTCCCGTTGGAGTGGATAAGGAGACGGCCGTTGAAGCTATTCGAGCGGGGATTGCACCCGCAGAACTCGAAGAACTTTTCAACGAGGCCGAGGTGGCGAGGACGGCGGCGACAGCGGAGTAGGGGGGCTCGCCGGTGGATGAGGATGATTTGGTGCGGGAGGCCTGGGAACGAGAGAGTATATTCGGCCCCGCCTACGTGGCTTTTGCTCAGATGATGGAAGCGATCGCCGGACCCTGTCCGGAATTCGATTTCGAAGCCTACACCGCCGCTCACCCTTACAAACATGTGAATCGGACGGTCTTTCACGCCGCCGTCCCGTCTCCGTGGACTCTCGGAAAGATCCGGAGTACGGTGACCAAGAAAGACCTGAGCCGTTGGAGGGCTAAATATCATATCCCCTCTGACGTTTCTTTGCACGTGCCCTCGGAGAATGAGCGTGCCGACCAACCGCCCAAGGATATGGTTGCCGTCAACGAGATGATTATGGAGGCGGGTCTACAATTCCCGTTGCCATTGGCCGTCTCCTACTTGCTGATCGCCTGGAATTTGGCGCCTCTTCAACTGACGCCGAACGCATGGCTACAGATCATCTGCACGTTGACCCTGTTTGGCGGTCACCGGTTGTTCCGCCTTCTTACTGCGCTGGAGATGAATTACTTGTTTAAACTGGCCGCGCAGAAACGGTCGATCGGCGGCTACCATATCCAAGGCTGAATCGGGAGAGTGGTCCTTGGCGTGCCGAATAAGACCAGGGGTGACCTGGATAAATGGTGTTGGGTCGGTGGGGCATGGCGATCGGCGTCGAGTGACATGCCGAATGAGGAGTTGGAGATCCCCACCACTTTCCGGGAGAGGAATCCGAGTAAGGATTTAAACTCTCCCCTTGATTGAGCTTGTCTTGGACTGATCTAATTTTGTTTTCTTTTTGCAGGACCTCTCGTTCCAGCGATCGGCGACCTTCCATTCGATTTCTTGATCGTTTGGGAGCGGATCCGTGCCTTGCCGAACTCCTTTATTGACGTTCGATCGCTTGGTACCGAAGCTCATCGGTTGGGGGCTCGATTGTTCTGCTACCCCCGTCACTTGAAAGTTCCAGGTATGAGTTTAAGTGGTGCTTCCTTTCTTGACGATCGTCTCCAAGAGGTCGTTTTGTTTTGTCTAACTTGTTTGTATCTTTTCTTTGACAGAGGCTTATTTTCCCCGTTTTGCCGAGCCACCGCCAGAGATAGCCATGTCGAACCCGGGAGTTATTGGTCGCCTTCACTTGGGCAAGCAGACTGGTCGCGTTCCTGCGACGACGTCTCGCCCTGCTCCGGTGACGAGGCCTACCGAGGTGCCAGTCGCCGAGCCGGTGGTTCAGGGAGAGGAACAGCTTCAGCGCCGCAAGAGGCGAAGGTCGGAGGAGTCCCTGTTGATTTCTGAGGCGGATGTATCAATTCTTGAGCCTCCGGTTGCTGCGGCTCCTATCTCTGCCGTCCCGATGATGGAGCGCTAAGGCCCTAGGCCCACGGTCCCCGGCCCTCGGTCATCTGGCAGCTCGGCGAAGAAGGTGGCGATCGCCGAGGCGGAAACCTCCCGGGGCAAGCCTTATTTCGGACGCGATCCCGAGCTGGTCAATAGGTAAGAAAGGGTCAAAATTTTCTGAGTTAGGCATTCTGAGCATGGTATGGGCTAACTCCTTGGTTTCCTTGGTTTGCGCTGCAGGGTTCGTCTTGCCGATCCGGACGTTGCTCCCATGGTGCTGGACTTTTTGTCGAGCAAGGCTCATGCATCCTCGAAGTCCACCTTATGTCGCCCAAAGCTATCACCTCTCTGCCCAAGGCCTGGACGACCGATCTTGATGCGATCGCTCGTCGGCGATCTGGAGACGCCATGCAGGCGACCGTTTCCCTGGCTCTCCAAACGGCGACGATGGCCGTCCAAGCCGCTAGGGATTTTGAGGGGCGACCCTCCACTGCTCGTCTCCATAGCGACCTCGAGGCCGCCTGGAACAAAAATATTGAGGATGCCAACTGGATCCGGTCTATGGAGAAGGAGTATGAGGAGACGGCCAAAAGGGCTAAGCAGGACGTGGACCGATTGAAGCAGGAGCTGAGCCGCTCTAAGGAGGCTGCCGATCGGTCCCGTGATAAGGAGAAGGAAACCCGCCAGAAGCTCGTGGCTTCGCAAGAGGAGGCGGCCGGGCTGAAGGTGATGGTGGATCGGCTCAGCGATGAGCTAGAGGCGGCGAAGAAGGAGCTGGAGAAGGCCAGGGGCGAGAATGCTGCCAAGGCGGTCGAGCTGGCGGAGGTCGAGAAGACGGCCGCGGATTTGAAGGGGCAGCTGAAGGAGATCGAGGTCGATCCCTACCTTAACGTCGAGCACATCGGCGAGTTCGCTTATTACTTGGCCTATGCTGACGCTGTTCGAGCCGCTAAAAAGGCAGGGGTCGAGATCGGTCCCCTGATGGAGATCTTCAAATCCTATGTCCTCGAGCATCCTCCGCATCCAGAATTCTCCTTGCCGATCCTTGACTTTGTCGACTTCGGGATCGACTTGAGTTGGTATACCGGTAAACTCATTCATCCCGAGGCCGATGGGGGAGCTCAAGCCGATCCGCAACCCGAGGGCGATGGCCAGCCGGCGGGGCCTTGAGAGGCATTTTTGTTTTCCTCTGTAACTTGTACTTTTTGTAATGCTTTCGGGCCTCGTAATGTATGAAACTTGTGTTATGAATAAAATGCTCCTCTTTTCATACTGTCTCTTTATATACGATCGCCCTTTGGATGTTTTGCGTGCAATTTTTACGAGTACGTGTATGATTGCTCTCGTCGTTTTGTTCATCCGACCGATCGTCTGAGTGTTGAAAGCATTGATATGTTTTGAATCGGAATTCTTACTTGTAATTTTTTGTCGAACGACTCCGATCGTCCTACGTGTGTTTGAGCGAAGCCGATCGTGTGTGGTTCCTCTTTGTTCGATCGTATTTGGGATTAGCTCGACCCATCTCTGCCCCCTTGTTTTTGTTCACTTATTGTAAGTAGGGAAACAAAAACTAGTCTGTCGGGCGAGCTATCCCCTTGTTTGAGCGAAGCCGATAGTGTGTGGTTCCTCTTTGTTCGATCGTATTTGGGATTAGCTCAACCCATCTCTGCCCCCTTGGTTTTGTTCACTTATTGTAAGTAGGGAAACAAAAACTAGTCTGTCGGGCGAGCTATCTCCATTTTGCCGATTCTGAAGAATCAAGTACGGTTGGGGTGTTCGATGGACCGACCTCCCCAATCGTGTCTTTGTGTGCGAGGGATATTGTGTATCCCGCGACTTACTTTTTGTGAGGGTCCTCCGTTAGGCTACGCCTGCTTTGTTTTAAAACGAAAGGCGGATGATCTTGGTCCGGAGGAGTCCTTGCGCGGGGCGTCGTCGGCTTATTTGACTCCACGTCCGCGGCTTGTCAGCTCTGCTTCCACCTCGGCCCGCCATGAAGATGGCGACCCTCGACGGTGTACGTTGAGACGGGGGTAGTGGCACATCGCATTGTCCGGGTTCACCATGTTAGATGATGTACCTTGAGGACGTGCGATCGTGCCTACTGATTATTTTGGAGGGTCCTTCGGCTACGCCGGCCTCGTATTTAAACGAAGGGCGGGCGATCTTAGCCCAAAGGAACCTTGCATGGGCGAAGCTGTCGGTTCCATCGACCTCTAAGACCATGGCTGCATTAATTTTGCCTAGGATCGTCGTGATCAGCGATCGTCGGCGGTATGCGATATGCCTGATGGGGCGATCGCCAGAATAGATGGGATAGGAAAAAAAATCTCATTATATTCCTTGTACATCATTGAAATTGAATACAAAATTATCACTGGTAGTATTTTTTCAGATGCACGGCGTTCCAGGGGTATTGATCCGGAGTACCGTCAGGATGTTCCAGCTCGTAGGCTCCTTTAGTTAGCCATCTGAATACTCTGAAAGGTCCCTCCCAGTTCGGACCGAAAACGCCTGTGTGGGTTTGGATCTTCTTTAGGACGAGATCGCCCACTTGAAACCTTCTTTCTTTGACCTTTGAATTGAAGAACTTCTCGGCTCTCCTTTTGTGGATTGTGTTCTTCATTTCTGAGGTCAGCCGTCGTTCTTCGAGCATGTCTAGGTCGATTCGTCGGGCCACATCGTTGTCGGTCGTCATCTCCTGTTCGGTTCGATGGCTGAGGACGGAGATCTCTGAAGGAATCACTGCTTCTGTTCCGAAGGCAAGGGCGAATGGGGTTTCGCCGGTTGAATTGCGGGTCGTCGTTCGGTAGGACCACAAGACGTCTGGGAGCTCGCTCGCCCATCATCCTTGCCTGGATTCGAGTCGCGCTTTAATCGTGTGTTTGAGGATCTTATTCACTGCCTCTACCTGCCCGTTCGTCTGAGGGTGATAGGGCGCTGAGAATAACCTTTTGATTCCCCACTTTTCACAGAATTGCATGACTTCTAAGCCGTCGAACTGTTTTCCGTTGTCGGAGATGATGGCACAGGGGCACCGAATCGGCATACGACGTTTTTCCATATAAACTTGATCACTTGCTCTTGGCCGATCTTGTTGAGCGGTTCGGCCTCAGCCCATTTGGTGAAATAGTCGACCCCTACGATGGCAAACTTACAGCCCCCTGGAGCCGTCGGTAAGGGACCTATAAGGTCGATGCCCCATTGCGCAAATGGCCAAGGGCTATACATGGAGGTGAGCTGTTCGGGTGATAGTTTAATGTTGGGGCCCATTATGTGACACCTATGGCACGATCTGGCATAGGCGATCGCATCTTTCCGAAGTGATGGCCAGAAAAACCCTTGTCTGGTTGTCTTATGGATGAGGGCTCGTCCGCCCGCATGGTTTCCACAAATCCCGTCATGGATCTCAGCTAAAACGAGCCGACCTTCCTCCGGTGTAATACACTTGAGGAGGGGAAGGCTGAAGGCTCGCTTGTAAAGCCGGTCGTCCAATAGGGTATATCTGGTCGCACGAAGCTGGAGTTGGCGAGCTTTAACACGGTCGTCAGGGACCGTTCCGTCCTTTAAGTATTTGATGAACGGAGTCATTCAGTTCTCCTCGGCGATGGCGACCGTGGTAACCAGGCTTCTATTGATCGCCGGCCTAGCTGACTTTGTGATTTGGATATTGGAGAAGTCGGCTGCCCCATCCGATGATGCTAGCTTGGAAAGAGCATCGGCCTGGGAGTTGTGCTCTCTCGGTACTTGTTCGATTAGCACTTCTTCAAATTTTGTGCACATTTCGGCGACCAGCTCTTGGTATTTGACCATCTGCATTGCGCGCGCCTCATATTCTCCCTTGACTTGGTTTACGACCAAAAGGGAGTCCATGAAGATATGAAGGCGACGAACATCTAGGGCGAGGGCTAGATCGAGCCCGCCTACCAAAGCTTCGTATTCGGCTTCATTGTTGGTCGCACGAAAACCGAAACGCACAGCATTTGTGAAACTATGACCGTCGGGGCTGATGAGGACAATCCACCTTTGCTCTCGGGTGGTATTTGAGCCATCCACGTATAACTTCAGCGGGTCGGCCGACTGGGTTGGACCGTGAGGAACGTTAATTCCACCACGAAGTCCGCCAGAGCTTGGCCCTTGATCGCCGTGCGAGGAGCGTAAGTGATACCATATTGGGCGATCTCCAGCGACCACTTGAGGAGTCGCCCGTTGGTGTCCGGTCGGTGCAGGACTTGTCTTAGAGGTAGAGTTGTTAGGACTTCCACTTGGTGATCGAAGAAGTAAGCCCTCAGCTTACGAACACTCATGACAAGGGCGTATGCGATCTTCTCCAATGGTGTATAACGTGTCTCAGCGTCATGGAGCGCCTCGCTAACATAGTAGATGGGCAAGTGGGCTTGTCCCTCCGCTCGCACCAGAACGGCACTTAGTGCGACCTCCGAGGCTGCCAGGTAAAGGAATAGTTTTTCACCGGGGATCGGCTTTGCCAGGATCTGGGGGTTAGATAGATATTCCTTTATTTTGGCGAATGCTATCTGGGTTTCCTTCGTCCATGCGAACTTCTTGTTCTTGATGGTCGCGAAGAAAGGCTTGCTTTTATCGCCGAGCCGTGATATGAAACGGTTGAGGGCGGCTAGACAACCTGTGAGGCGTTGCACCTGCTTGATGTTTCGCGGTTCCTGCATGTCAAGGATCGCCTGTATCTTGGTGGGGTTCGCCTCGATCCCCCTTTGGCTCACTATGTGCCCCAGGAACTTCCCGGAGCCCACCCCGAAGTTGCATTTCTTGGGGTTCAGCTTCATGTTAAACTTATCAAGGATGGCGAACGTCTCGGCGAGATCGTTGAGGTGATGTTCCTTCTTGAGGCTTTTGACTACGATATCGTCAATATAGACCTCCATGGTCTTGCCGATCTGATCGGCGAACATTCTGTTGACTAATCGCTGGTAGGTCGCCCCTGCGTTTTTCAAGCCGAACGGCATTCTGACCCGAAAGTATATGTCTTTTTCTGTGTGGAAAGATGTGTGTTTTATGTCTTCCTCCGCCATTGAGATTTGGTGATACCCGGCGAAGGCATCCATAAACGACATCATTTCGCAACCTGCCGTACTATCGACCAAGTGATCAATATGAGGCATCGGGAAGTGATCTTTTGGACATGTCGCGTTGAGGTCGGTGAAGTCAATGCATAATCTCCAGGAGCCAGTTGGCTTTTTTACGAGCACCGCGTTGTCCACCCACTTTGGTTCGTCTGTGGCTACTCCGATCAATTTGTTGTTGAGTAACTTCTGGACTTCTATGTCGAGCGCCGCGTATTTCTCGGGACCGAACTTCCTACGCTTCTGGTGAACAGGCTTCATCGCCCGGTCGATCTTCAGATAATGGCAAGCGTGTTCGGGACTTATGCCAACCATATCTTGATGCGACCAGGCAAAGACTCCGATGTTCCTACGTAGCAAGTTGATCAGATCCCCCTTTAATTCGTGGTCGATGCTTGCGCCGATCTGTACTTCCCGTTCTGGATGATCCGGATCCATCGTAATGCTTTCCAACTCTTCGACAGGGACGGTCGCCTCTCGTTTGGTGCGATCTCCGGACTCGGTCCTTGGATCGATGTCGAGACTTGGCTCGAAACCAATCCTTGGCTCGATGTCGTCCGTCCATTGATGAGAGGTGGCGTTCTTGAGTCGGGTTGGTACGATGTGTTTGGCTCGTCGATCTCCATGGGTTGATCGTCGATTGCTTCAATGTTACATATAGTATGGGAAGTATTGAAAGAAGTAACAACATAGGAGTAATTCAAACAACTTTTGCCATTAGCTGATCTCCTTTTACAGTACCGACCGTCCCATCGGCAGTGGGGAATTTGATACAGTAAAAGAAAGATGAGGCGACCGCCTCAAAGGTTTCCAAAAAGGGGCGACCTAGGAACCCATTATAGATGCTGGGCCTATCTATGATTACAAAACTTAGGTTCCTAGTAATCCTAACCTTGGGATCATAAAAGCATACTAGCTCGACGGAGAGCTTGATCCTCCCGTAGGCTTGGGTGTGTTGTCGCGAACCCTTGGAGCACGGTGTCGAAAGGCTTGATGAATTTGATTAAGTTGCCGAGTTGGTCTAGGGCGGATTTGAATATGATGTTGCAGAAACTCCCATTGTCGACCAGCACGCGATCGACCGTCTTCCTAAGGATACAAGCGGAGATCACTAGTGCATCCTCTTTGGGACATTGCACTCCCTCCCTGTCCTTGTTGGAAAAGGTGATGAGCGCGTTTCTAGAGATGGTCGGCTCCGGAGGTACTACAACATGGACTTCGGCGAAAGCCCTCAGCTCGGCTTTTCGCTTTCTGTTTGACAGGGTGGAAACCGGGGAAAAGCCCCCGAGGCTCCCACCTCCTGCTTGAAACATGTTGATCCGACCGCCAGGGTTGATCGGAGGGATCGACTCATCAGAGTACTCCGGCTCATGATCGATTCTGGCGATCGGATTGGGAGGAATCCTTTCGCTTGGTCGGCGCTCGCGCCCTCCGACTCTTTCCGTCCTGGGTTCTGGCTTGGTGATCAAATTGTCCAGTTTGCCTTCCTCAAACAGTCGCCAGAGCTGTCTGAGGAGGTCGCGGCATTGGCTAGTGTTGTGGCCGGGACTCTTATGATAGGCACAGAATTTGCTACGGTCTAGGTGACCGTGGTCCCTTATTGGCTTTGGCTTGGAAAGCCACTCGCGACCCTTGATCGCATTGAAGATGTGGGCCGGAGATAAGTTGAGGTTGTGAAGAAGGTGGACCTCTACATCCTCGAAGGCTTTGAACTCGCCAGGCGGCTTGGCGACCGCCTTTCTGGGCTTGGCGATCGCCTTCTTCTGGACATGGGAAGGTGCTTTTCCTTCTTCGGACTGTCCCTCGTCTAAGCGGAGTGAGAGCATCTTCTGCCTGGCCAGAAAATCGGCGGCTCTGACGCGGAAAGCCGTATAGGTCGGGGGAAAATCCTTTGTGAGGTGCCTGAACATGGGCGAGCGTCCGTGGAATCCGTCCAGGACTGTGTGGAGAGCGATCTCGTCGCTGATGGGCTCACCGGTGAGGACTATCTCGTCTACCCGGTCGATGTAATCCTCATCCGATTCGTCCTTCCCCTGCCTGATTTTCATCATGCGGTGGGGACCTTCCGGGCGAGCGACTTTGGCGGCGAAGTACGACGTGAAGTCGTTCGCCAGCTTCTCAAAGCAATTGATTGAGCGAGATGGTAGTGAGATATACCACCTGTGGGCGAGATCGCCCAGAGTTAACGGGAACATACGACATTTCGTCGCATCTGAAGCTCCGCATCCGGTCATGTAGATCCGGAATTTGCTTAAGTGGGTTTCCGGATCCGATCTCCCCTCATATAGAGGTGTTTGTGGGGGATTGATCGTTGGTTGGACTGGGGCGAGCTCGATCTGAGTCGCGAGCGGTTCATTGAGCCCAGCGATCGGTCTCCTGGCACCTGCCCCAATTTCTAGGAGCGTCTTCATCTCGTCGAGCTGGAGTTGCATGGCGGCCATCGCTGTTGCCTGACTGCTCGCCGACTGGCTCTCAGAACGCGAACCAAGGCGATCGTGTACTGATCCTCTAGCTCTGTGGTGAATGACGAGCTCCCTGCCAGTGGGTTCCTTTCTTGGGCGAGCAGGGGCTCGTTGACCGGCCTGTCTCCTGGGAGTCGTATATGCCGAACTCCTGGTAAAGGATTCGGATACCGATGTCTCCCGGCTGGGGCCTGAGTGCTCGGGTCGCCATGAGGGATCGCTCCCCAGGCGGCTGAAGACGGAATCGTCCCTCCTCACGAGAGCCTTCTCCTGCGGCTCGGGGCTTTCTGTCGATTTTTCAACATAGATCCCCTTAAGCTTCCGCTTGCCTGCCCGGCGGATGGTCGATAGAGTGATGGTGGGCGAGTCGTAGGCCTTCCGTCGCTCCCTGAGGATGGCTATAGCCTCCTCAATCTGTTCCGCGGTCTGGAACTGATCGAGTGAGAGGCTAGAACCGTCCCTCGGGGGCGGGAGTGAGAGCCTAGCGTCGCCACGGTTGCCTTCCGTCGTGGGCTGGAATTCGGTCCTCGCCGGAATGAGATTTCCGGAAGATCTCAGGGCGGCTCTCTTGGAGGTCGTTGCTGATGTCATTTTTCTGAAGGCTTTTCTATTGAAGAACAGTGAGTGTTTCTTCAAGTATATGTCCGGAGAACAGTGAGTGTTCTTCGAGACGGTAGGAATAAAAATGAAGGTTTAGATGCCCCTTCTTCTAGCACCAATTGTTGTTACCCAAAATATTATCCGGAGATAGTATTGCTGGAATGATCGAGTAACAAACAAATGCGAGAACACTTCCGTGAGAAAATAGATAACACAAGATTTGCCGGGGTTGTTAATCCCGGGCTTGAATGCTCTCGCGAGATGTTATTAATAAATATACTGTCGAGTACAAATATTAATGTTAGAATCTACTACAAGGAGTGTAAAGACTTCTAGTTATCTAGGCTTTAGAGCGCGTAGATTGCCGGAAGAACCAGATAGGAAGATCTGTGAGTTCTTGCTTGGGATATATGATGAATATGTATGAATATCACTATGAATGTGTAAGTGGTTACCAAAAGAGTCTTGGATTCACTCTTTGGTGTGTATTTTGCACTGAATTCGTAGTAAAATTCGCGTCTCCTTGGCCACAGCAGTGAGTCCTCTATTTATAGGGGACAAGGTAGTTGGGATCCCTCAGGCGATCGCGGGCGATCGCCGTTTTCTATATTAAAATAAGACGGCCGATCGTCCCGTCACGTGGGCCTGTTCCCTTGAGGTCCGAGGTTGCAGCTGGAGGCCAGCTGGGCAAACCAATGGAAAGCCAGCACGCGTTGCGAGTCGCTGTCCGGGGAGGACCCACTTTGTACCTTTCGGCGGCCTTGTCGGTAGGTGTGGTAGGTGACAGGCTGGGGTCAATGGTCCTATCTGTCGGTATCCTTTGAAGATCCGTACGTGGGCCATCATCCAAGATTCGGTCTTCGACGACTTTGACGGATGCTGGATCCATACATGGCACGAGATGATCGCCTCTGGTTTGCTCATTAAAGACGATCGTCAGACATCAAAAGACGATCGCTGGGTACCAAAACACGGTCGCCGTATGGTGCCGAACTCCAGGCGTTTGTCCAGAGTATGTCTTCCATGGTTGGCTTCTCTGATTGTGATGCCGATCGCCTATCGAGGCGAATTAATCGCCGCACAACATCCCTCAAAGAGAAAGGGAAAAGCCTTAGACGGATCGCATCATCGGTAACACCATTGTTTTTGAAGGTGTCAAAAATCTCGAGAAAAGACGCAATGTGTGCATTTGGGTCATCGTTCAGCAATCCACAAAACTGGCTAGCTTGCACCATCTGAATAATCGCAGGCTTGATTTCGAAATTGTTGGCTTGGATTGTCGGACGCCGAATCCCCGAAAAGTTCGCATTTATTTGCGGCATAGCATAATTGCGGAGTGCTAATGCCGGTTGAGCTTGCACCATGGGGTTTTCCGCTTTGTGATTTCCCGTATTATCGGCCATAGTGACTTTTGCTGGTAGCTCTCGTTTCTTCTTCTTGCTTCTCCGAAGAGTGCGCTCGAGTTTGGTATCCAAAGGTAGTAGGCCTTCGTTACCGAATTTTCTCATGGACTAAGCGGAAACTCCTGAAAGGAAAAATAGATAAATAAAATTACACAAAAACAATAAAAAATGTTCAAACTAAGACTAGAATTACTGAAATCAATATTAGTAAAGAAATCAGTCCCCGGCAACGGCGCCAAAAACTTGTTGCGATATTTCGTTAACGCAAGTGCACGTTATCGTAGACAAGTAATAAAGTGATGAGTGAGTATCGTTCCCACGAGGACTGAATTACTAAGTACCGATTTTTATGTATTCTAATTTTATTTGAACAGTTGAAATTTGGGTTGCAATTAATAACTAAAGAAAACCAATAGAAGAACAAACAGTAAAAACGATCGCTCGAAGAAAGAAAATCAAATGATGAATAAGTCTAGGATTGTGAATCCACCTTGGTTTATCCGAATTTACTCTCGATTATCTTAAGTTAATGATTTCCCCAATTTATTGAAGGCGAAGATTGCTAATATACTCTACCGCCTCTCCCGAGGTCAGTAGATTTTTCTAAAGGCGAATAACGCACTCTATCCCTAGGTGAATTAATTCGACAATAGGCAAAAAGCACAAAATCCTCAAAAGGCCACGTAATTCCTATGAGTATATTCCTATCTCACAAGATAAAACGGTTCTCACCAATAGTTCCTCACCAACTCTCCTCTCCCGATTCGAGTTGCGTAATTAAAACAATCCAATTATTGGCCAGACAATTGAAAGCATTAAAAACGATTGGGAAAACTCAACAGAAAAGGGAATTATATAGATAATCAAAAGCAAATTCGTCAAAACTTTGGTTTCATCAAAATTCTAGAACAGGGTTTTAGCCTGACATGCTAAAAGATAAAAATACAGAATTAATGAATGAAAGCATTGAAATAAAACGCAGATGAGGACTCGGATTCCTCCGTTCTTCTGGCTTCCGCCCTCTGCTCTTGGTGTCTTCTGCTCTTTATGATCGATTCCTCTCTTCCGCGATAATCCTCTGATTTTCAGATTTCCTCTAGATAATGCCCTTAAACCCTTATTTATAACTCCCAGCAGCCTCCAAAACGCGTCCGCGTGATTAGGTCGAGAACCGGCTTCAAAACGGCCCAAACCCGCGCGGAGCACACCAAAACCGCCCCGTGGGCCGCGGCTCACTTAATTTGTGCCGCGGCTCACGGGGCACAGCGGGATGCCTGGGCGCTGTTTATTTCTTCTGGGCCGCGGCTCACTATACTTGTGCCGCGGCTCAGAGTACAGTTTACTCGGGGCTCGCTGGTCCTCTGCGTGTGCCGCGGCCCGCTTGCCTTGTGCCGCGGCCCCAGGCCAAAATTTGCCGTTTTCGCCCATTTTCATCGTTTTAGCTTCCGGACTCCAATTTCCTGCAAAACATAAAAGAATAGGGCATTACAAGCTCATTTATGCAGATTTAATTATAAAAAGAATACAAAATAATGATAAATAAGCGTATAAAAATACGCCTAACAACAACCTTGATATCCGAATTCTACGATGTTAGGAACAAGTTTATGACTTGATTTTGGAGCACAAAACTGAAATTATTCGTGGATAATGAAGTTGAGTCGAAGGAATGCCCTAGAACACTTCAGAAATGAGAGAGAGGGCTATTTATACTCATTCGGTCGGATTTTTAGCATTTCAGCAATTCCCGGCTATGTCAAATGACACGGTCGAGTCACTGGCCGTGTCAACCGGCCAATGAGTTTTGCTTATCTAAAATAGTTCGACACGGCCCGTGCCAAATGACACGGCCATGTCATTGTACCAGGCTGAAAGTGTAGTTTATTATTTCGACCATAACTTCTTCGTCCAGACTCTGATTGACTCACCATAAATCATTGAAATCCTAACTCAACTCTCTACAATGTTGTAAAATATTAGAATTTTTGGATTTTTATGGAATATATGGTGAATGTATAAAGTCGAACCTAAATGTGGAAAGGTCGAAATAGTATGCGAAGCAATATCAAAACTCGCTTGAATGACGAAAAGTGCTGAACAAAACATGTCCAAAATGTGTCAATGAGCACATGCGAGTCGCTAGAATCAAAAAAATATAGAAATGAAAAATACGAGTATTACAGGTGCTATCATGGACTATCGGACTCGTACTATCTCGATAGTGGCTGAGGATGGCACAAAACATACTCTTATGGGTTGTAGGCCAGGTAGATCTGGTTGTGTGGTCAGCCACTTGAAGGCGATGAAACTTCTCAACCCAGGTTGCGTGGGCTATTGGTGTTACGCGTTGGAGGCGGAAGATGGTGGAGTTGACATGTTGTCGATTCCAGTCGTTAATGAATATCATGATGTATTTCCGGATGACTTGTCTGGATTACCACCACAGCGAGAAGTTGAGTTTCCTATTGATCTAGAGCCGAATGTGGCTCCTGTTTCTAGAGCACCATATCGTATGGCACCGCCAGAGATGTTAGAGTTGAAGAAACAATTGGGGAATTTCTAGATAAAGGGTATATTCGACCGAGCGTATTGCCTTGGGGTGCGCCTGCGCTTTTCGTTAAGAAGAAGGATAGATCGCTTCATTTATGCATCGACTATCAAGACTTAAACAAGCTGACCATCCAAAATAAATACCCTTTGCTCCAGATTGATGACTTGTTTGATCAGCTTCAAGGAGCGACAGTCTTCTCGAAGATTGATTTACGATCGGGTTATTATCAGTTGAGGATTCAGGATAGCGACATACCGAAAGCTGCCTTTTGGACGAGATATGGCCATCACGAGTTTGTGGTTATGCCTTTCGGGCTAATCAATGCCCCATCAGTGTTCATGCAGTTGACGAACAAAGTTTTTGTCGAGTATTTGGATATATACATTGTCGATTTTATTGACGACATTCTTATCTACTCCCGGAGTTAGGAGGAGCACGCTGTACATCTTCGTGTTGTTCTAGACATTTTGAGAGCTGAGCAGTTGTATGCGAAGTTTTCTAAATGTGAGTTTAGGCTCAAGGAAGTAACATTCCTCGGGCATGTAATATCAGCGGAAGGAGTTCGGGTTGATCCACAGAAGATAGAGGTGATACTGGCATGGGAACCACTTAAAATGTGAAGGAAGTGAGGAGTTTCCTAGGGCTTGTGGGTTATTACCGTAGATTTGTTGAAAGGTTTTCCAAGATCGCTCGACCACTCACGCAGTTACTTCACAAAACTCAGAAATTCGAGTGGAATGCATATAGACAAAATAGCTTTAATGAGTTGAAGAGACGGTTGACTACCGCGCCAGTTCTAGCCTTGCTACAGGGGAACGATGACTTTGTGGTTTATAGTGATGATTCGGGCCTCGAACTTGGATGTGCTTTGATGCAGAGAGATAGGGTTATTGCTTATGCATCTCGCCAGTTGAAACCATATGAAGCAAATTATCCTACACATGATTTAGAGTTAGCTGTGGTCGTTTTCGCTTTGAAAATATGGAGGCATTATCTCTACGGGTCATCGTGTAAGATTTACACAGACCACAAGAGTCTAAAGTATATCTCCAGCCAGAAGAAATTGAACATGAGGCAATATAGGTGGCTAGAATTAATTAAGGATTACGATCTTGAGATTCTTTATCATCCGGGCAAGGCCAATGTAGTAGTGGATGCATTGAGTCATAAATCGATGGCTCTTCAGATGTTAGAAGTGCTTACGCCTCAAAGCAAGATCCAACTGGATTTGATTTGTCAGAATATTGAAGTTTGGCTTGAAAGAGTTCAGGGTCAGTTGTGTGCATTAGAAATCACTTCGTCTTTGATTGATGACATCAAGGCGAGGTAGTTTGATGACCCTTTTTTAGTTCAGTTGAGAGAGGATGTGAAGAAAGGGAAAGCCCCTGGGTTTGTGGTTCAGGATGACGGGATTTTGAGATTCCTAGGTAGATTATGTGTACCCTGTGACATTGGGTTGAGACAGAAGATTATGAGGGAAGCTCATACTACACCTTATTCCGTACATCATGGTACAAATAAAATGTACAAGGATGTAAGGAGTAATTTCTGGTGGAGCAACTTGAAGTTGGACGTCAGCGAGTTTTTGTCGAAGTGTTTGATCTTTCAATAGGTTAAGATCGAGCATCAGCGACCCGCTGGATTATTACGATCACTTTCTATTCCGGAGTGGAAGTGGGTGGATATCTCTATGGATTTCATTACCAGTATTCCGAGAACTCGGACCAGAATGAACATTATTTGGGTCATTGTCGATCGACTAACCAAATCTACTCATTTATGGGTATTAAGGATACTTGGAGACCAGAGAGACTAGCCTGGGTGTTCATTGCAAAAATCGCGAGGTTGCATGGGACTCCTAAGAGTATTGTTTCTGATCGATCGATTTGTATCACATTTTTGGCAGGATGTTAATCGATCTTTGGGGACCGAGTTGAGACTCAGTACATCTTACCATCCCCAAACAGACGGACAATCAAAGCGGACGATTCAGACGTTGGAATATATGTTGAGAGCCTGTGCTTTAGACTGGAAAGATGATTGAGAATCGCACCTGCCATTGATCGAGTTTACGTACAACAATAGTTGGCATGCTTCGATCAAAATGGCACCATTTGAAGCTTTGTATGGGAGGACGTGCAGGTCGCCACTGTGTTGGGATGATGCAGCTGAATTGATTGGTACAGAGCCAGATTCATTTATTAAGACGAGAGAGAAGATTACTTTGATTCGTGATAGGTTGTTGACGGCTCAGAGTCGACAGAAGTCTTACACCGACACATGTCGTCGGTCGGTAGAGTTTGAGGTTGGAGACCATGTATTAGTGAAGTTGTCACCGACTCGGGGATTTTACCGCTTCGGTCGGAAGGGCAAACTTAGTCTGAGGTATATCGGGCCCTTTGAGATTTTAGAACGAGTTGGAGACCTTGCATATCGGTTGGGTTTGCCGCCATCCTTGAGTCACGTGCATAATGTATTCCACGTCTCCAGCTAAGAAAGTATGTACCGGATCCTAATCACGTTATCGATTTTGGATAGATTGAGCTGGGACCCAACATTACATTCGAGGAGAAACCGATTCAGATTTTGGAGCGTCGAGTAAAGCAACTTAGGCACAAAACCATTCCTTTGGTTAAAGTGCAGTGGTCAAGACACGGATCGGAGGAGGCGGCATGGGAAACGGAGGATAATATGAAGGCGAGATATCCCGAGTTATTCACTTTGTAAGTTTCGGGACGAAACTTCTTTTTAGGGGGAGAGAATGTAAGATCCACACTTTCTATTTTTAGTAATTTCTATTTTTGGTGTATTTTCGTTTCTGATGACTCACTTGTAATCATTTTAGTATTATGAAACTATTTTGTTCTGCATTCTTGGCCATCCAACAAGTTTCGGAGTTGTTTTACGAGATTTTTACATATAGCTTTTTCGTGTTTTGGCTCGATTCTCGTAAATCTCGTTCTAAACTGAGGTTTCGTTGATCCTACGAGTTTCTTTAATAATTTTGAATACGTTATGACTTCCTGAGATTATTAGTTGGCCTCGACTCGTGATTCACGAGAGTTTGGG